>JAVHJM010000001.1:0-4800000 GCA_036971725.1 Arthrobotrys conoides
CCTAACCCTAACCCTAACCCTAACCCTAACCCTAACCCTAACCCTAACCCTAACCCTAACCCTAACCCTAACCCTAACCCTAACCCTAACCCTAACCCTAACCCTAACCCTAACCCTAAAACCCTAACCTTTATATTAACAAATTTTATCCCCAAAATTTTTTTACAATAATCAAATTAATTTATTAATATATAAATCAATATAAATAAATATTTTAAAAATTTTTAAATCAATAATTCATAAACTTTTAACTTTAATAATTATTAAACTTTTATACCTAAAACTTTTAAAATTTTTTAAAATCCAAATTTAAAAATATTATTACTAATAAATAATTAATTACCTATAAAATTTCTTCAAAACAATTCTCCACTTTCATTACTATTAAAAAAATTATAATTAATTTTATAACTATCCCAATTATCAAACAACTTTAACATTTCAAACAATAATATTTCCATAAAAAACAAAAATTTTTTTTATAATATCTCTTCAACAATATCATACTAACTTCAAATAAATTTTTATAAATCTTTAAATTTAAAATAATTATATTAATAAATAATTATTAAATTATTTTTATTTTATATAATTTTAACAAATATATTCTAATTTTATTTAATAATTATTATATATAATTTTTAATTAAATATTTTATTTAAAAAATTTTTAATATTATTCACTAATTATTATTTACAATTTTTAATAAAAATATTTATAAACATCTACTTATTAATATTTTTAGAAATTATAAATCCAATTTTTATCTTCTAATATAATTAAATTAATATTATTAATTATATATAATATATAATTTACAATTATAAATTTAAAAATATAACTAATTTTAATATATTATTTTTATCTATCCTTTTAATACAAAAAATAATACAAAAACTTAATATTATATTTTTAAAAATATTTAAAAAAATAAAATAAATAATAAAAAATATATATATTTTTATTATCAAATCATCAAATTCTTTATATATCTTATCATTATTAATATCAAACTTTTCTATATTTAGATTTTTATTAAAAACTTAAAATACTATATTATATATTATTATTTACTTATTTATAACAATAAAAAACTAACATTTATCATCTTTATATTTTATTAATAATATTTAAAAAAAATAATATATTAACTTCTACTAAATATTAATATACTTTTTAAATATTATTAATTTTTATAATTTATTAAAAAATTTAACATTTACTTAATTAAATTAAAAAATATTAAGCATTCTAGCCAACTTTAATAATAAATTTTAAATATTTAATTTATTTAAATTCAAAATAAAAACAATTTTCTAATACAACACTTTATTAATATTTTTATAAATAATTTAAAATTAATTTTTTAGTTTTAATTTTTTAAAATTAATTTTATATAATTTATAATTTTTTAATAATAATATTGTTTTTTATATTTTTTTTAAATTAAAATTAATTAAATAATTTTAAAATTTTGATTTTTTTATTTATAATATAATCTTTAAACTATAAATCAATTTTTTAATATTTTTTAATTTAATTTTGAAATTTAATAAAAATTTATTAAAAATAATCTTATTGGCTGTGGTAATCTATTTAATACTAATTTTAATTTTGATTTTTATATAAACTTTAAAATATTTTATATAACATAATATTTTGAAAAAAGCTTAATAAATAATTTTCTTTTAATTTTTTTAAATTAATTATTAATAAATTCTTTTTATATTATAAATTTAATTAATATATTTTTTTATTTAAATCTCTTTTAAATATATAACTTTATAATTTTCAAAAATATAAACAAATATTTTATACAACTTTTCTAAATAATCAAAAACTTTAACTAATCTAATTATCCTAACATTAATTAAATTAATTAATTAAAAATTTTCATATTATTTTATTAAATTTTTTTAAAAATTTAAACTTAAATTTTAATACTATTTATTAATATATTTTATAATATTAAATAATATTATAACCTTTTAATAAATTATACATATCAAAACTTTAAAATTTTTAAAATATTTAAAAAATTATCTAATAAATTAATATTTTTTTTTTATAAATATTATACTATATTATAATTATATATTTTTTTTATTATAATATATTTTAATCATTAATATATTATATTTTTATTTTAATTAATATATATTATCAAACAAATAAATATTATATAATAAATTAAATTTTAAAAATAATATTTTTTTATCACAAAAAATATATATAATTTTGTATTTAAAATTTTAAATTTTTATTTCATATAAAATTTCTTTTTTTTTTTTAATAATTTAATTTAAAAACATTAATATACAATAAACATTATACTCAATCATATCTTATAATATAATAACCCACCTCTCAATCAATACTCCCAAATTCTACAAAATAAATATTTTAATCTTTATTTTTTATAATCTATAATTAAATATTTTTTTTATCAATTATTATAATAATTATTAATATTTTATCATCCATTCAAAAAATTTAACCAATTAGCTAATTTTTCTTATTTTAATTAATTTCTTTTTTTAATTATATATTATTAAAAATCCTAGTTTATAAAAAATATTAGATTACTAAATTTTCATATTACAAACAATACATTCTTCAAAATATTTTTATTATAATATTTAATTTTTTATTTTTTTATTTAAATATATAATTTTTCATTTTTGATTAATAAATTTATTAACAAACACCATAATTCTTATATTAATTTTCGTTGGAACAATGTTAAATATCTTTAAAATTCTTAAAATATTTATCACCTTTTACCCCTGTTTATTCCCTCAAATAACTAGAAATACACCGTATTTCCACCTGGAATAACGGCTAGGATTATTTATTTAAAAAATTTAAGTAATATAGATTAGTAGTTTGGATTAGTATCTTTTTTTATGCTAAGACCACAACTTGTTTATATATGTTTGGTACGGATGAGTGACCCATCTGAACAACTCATATACCATAGGAACCAGAACCATTAACAAGTAGTTAAGCTTTTATTAGAAAGGCAAGTTTCTATTTTGCCATCCTATCCATCTCATATCAAAACTCAAAATATGATTTTTTTCCTGATGTATTTTAAGACATTTAAGAAATTATGTTTTTTTCCTGATGTGCTCTATTCTCATGTTACCCATCTGAATAACTTATATGCTATCGATAAATGTCCTATTTGGCAAACTCATGTGCCATAATTTTTACAAAAGTCCCACACACATCCATATTTCAGACAGCATCAGATATGTCTGTTGGAATCGGGATAGTCTCGACCGGACGTCCACCGGATTGGCCTCCTCTGGTTGCGGCTTCGAGAGTCTCCTTCTGTTGCTCTCTTTTGTCGATCTCTGCATCCCTATTAACAAGTTCATTATGACGGAACTCCCTCGCCAGCTCAGGATTGATATGACGCATCGGTTTTTTTTGAAGTTCTTCCCTTATTTTTGTGATACCTTTCGCCTTCCAGCCAGGGTATCCCTCATGCATATTGGGGAACATGACATAGTTGTCGTCGCGGCTGATCCAGTCACGCTTCGGGGGTGGAACTGACATGATCATATCGAGTTCGATCGACAAATTCTCACAATAGAGATCGAGATTCAAGTCGTTGACATCGTCTCCGAACGGATCCTCAATCTCTCGGCCTATGGCTGCAAAACCAAGAATAATATAGGCAGCGATCAAGGTACCGGGAATAGTGATCCATTTCAAAGTCGCAACCAGCTGAAATGGTAGGAAGAGGACCTATGAGCAGTTGGTAATATAATATTAGAGCGCAGTTCTTGATCGGATAATTGTCTGTGGTACCTAGATTTCTAGATCCAATATATCAATTCAAGAAACAAGGTACATCACTTACATAAAGCCAGGTAATCTGGCTAATGACAATATTGTATGCAATTGGCAGGGGGGTTTGAGAAATGCGTTCACAATTAGTAAGCGCGTCATTCATACCACCAAGATAGGCCATTGCAACACTTTGGCAGGCCGATATTGGCATATTTCCGCCAGCAATAGAGCTATCGATATAAGAGCTGATATAAGTCATAATTTCTAAGGGGAGATTGCCGTGAAGTTCTCCGGCTCTTTTGTACGCTTTATAGCGATGGCCTGATTGCTTTTCAAGAAAACTGATCCCCAAATAGTTCGAAATACGTTGAGAAGTACTCAATGTCTTCCTTGGAGGAAGACGGCCATCCTGATGAGTATTTTTCGCAAACGTTTGTAAGTGACTAATTAGGCCTTGAAGATCTTTATAATCGTATTCGGGTTGATGGCGCAGCTTATGTTTGAGAGCAACGCAGAATGCGAGGAGTAGGTTCATAGCAGTCAGCTTTCCTAGAACGTCTTCTTCACCAAGGCCCCCTTCGCGCTCGCGAACGTGAACCCATATGATCCGTGCAAGATTTCTAGAGACGAGCTCATATTAGTCGACGATCACTTCCCCACGTATCCCCGCCACCCGGTCTCGTTCCCAGCCGTCACAAAGGCAACGCCTCCTCCCTTTCTTTCATTGTTTCTGTCACTCATCTAGACGCACATACC
Source organism: Arthrobotrys conoides (assembly GCA_036971725.1). Taxonomy (NCBI): domain Eukaryota; kingdom Fungi; phylum Ascomycota; class Orbiliomycetes; order Orbiliales; family Orbiliaceae; genus Arthrobotrys; species Arthrobotrys conoides. The sequence continues at coordinate 4,558 of JAVHJM010000001.1, forward strand.
GGACGTTAAGAGCCAAGGCACTCCAGCACTTTCGACCATCATTGTATCTCTCATAAGCAGTTGAAGACCTAAACGACAAAGCTAAACCGACCAAGAAACCGAGAACCGTCAAGAGAACCGAGTTGATGTTGAGCGGAGTGACAAGTACATGGACTAATGTGATCCAGACGGCCCATCCAGAAACGAAAAGCATGGGGAGGATCAATCCTGGTAGGACAGAACCACGAAGTCGCATGAAATAAGGCAACTTGGAGGCCTTCGTGGCATCGATAGGGCCTGTCTATAAGGATTTATCTTTCGTTAGTTGTGGATGATTCTATTTTTGGTAAAAATGAATACTACAGAGAGTAATATCCCGTTGAAAACACTGCATGAATTCAAAGGGTCTTGTAAAGGTAAAAAGGAGCGTTTGTGACTAACAAAGTAGGCGTCAATATCGCTGTCCAACTCATCGTTCTGGGGTTTTGCGGGGGCCATCTTCAGATTGTCTCTTCTGCTAATCTAGAAAACTACAGTCAAAGATCAGAAAGAAGGAACGAAAACCGGAAATCAGGTGCATACCAAGGATTAAATATTCTCCTTTTCAACAATCAAAAACCGCAAATATTTCCGCGGGTCCCAGATCAGAAATGTCCATAAGCAGAGTTTAAGCCAGCCGCACTACACATGTCGCGCATTGCGAAAAGCAATAGCACCGTAACCAGGAAACGTAACTGCATGATCAAAAGGGCTAACAGTTGGTCGTGTGAGTATCACGGATTTAACCACTAAAACGACAAAAAAGAAAGGAAAGAAAAGCTTAAAGAGAAACAAGCGAGAGGTCTGTACTACACAGTCGACGTGTCACCAATTAGCTTTGCGGGTCTGGCGGGGAACAGACCACGCCAAGGGCGCAATATATATCCATTGGACCACCCTGTAGCCTGAAACTCTTTTGGGGTGGCGCAGCCAAACATGGTACAGGGATATACAGATATTTGAGCATTGATACAAGAGGTCGTCGGCTCGATCAGAACACTTCAGAACAATTAAGGAATCTTGCCAAGGGCTCTAGCAAATTCAAATTTCAGCATTGGATGGAGGATTTCAGCAGTAGCTCGCTCCACGATTATGCGGCCAGCTTTCTTTCCCTTGGTTTAGCTATTCACGTTAAGCAAACAGCATGTTCAAATATTAAAAGATTTAAAAGGAGTGTTGGCGTTGATGAGGTGCTAAGCCGACCGCACCCTACCACAAGACAAAGTAGCTAGTAGAAAATGTATTGGCTGTGGTAACAATCTGCCATATGCATGCAACGTCCGAGAGAATATTGTAGAATTTAAAACCTTGGATATGCGCACCAGCTACTAGGCTTTGTCTGATTTTCCCAATGATTATTGGCATGTTGGTGATAGTAACCTTCTGGGGCTGGGTACGAGACGAGATCGAAACTCGTATAGAGCATTTTGGACGGCAAGTTCAAACTTGTATTTGTTGATCAGTTGATCGAGAATGTTTTATATCAACAACTTGAAGTTTTAAGCTAGCGTCATAATATTCGTGATATTAATTCTTATATAGTGTTTACATATAAAGAACTGAGACGCCCGAATCACAGATGGTTTTTTGTTGAGCTAGCACACCTGCGTTGCTTGTTGTGGGATGTGATAGGAATTCACGAATTTGGATACCAGAGCGCTATAGAACGGCATTGAGCCCCTTGGTTTAACGGATATAAGTCTATACGAGGACTGGCTGCACAAAAGCACATAATAATGACTAAACTCGGTCAGGCTCATAGAAATGATGCAAAACGAGTGAACTTCAGGAAATTCAGATATTCGAGGCTTCATCGTAAACAACTCACCGGCCGACAGATTGCGAGAAAAAATCCATAGTACAGGCTCCTTCAGGGCGACGGGTCATATACACCGGTGGTCCTGGGGGGCACTCAAGCCGCATGTTCTGGACTGGGCGTAACAACACTGTTAACTGTTTGGCGTTGCATTGCATTGATGTCCAATTCGATACCGTTTTCGGTGCTCCTGTACTCGGCTCTCGCATATTTGACGGTATTGCTTACAGGTCTATCGCAACACTGGAGAGTTAATATAGCTCTTTATCCAACATGGTATTCGTGCATTTTATCCCGTATAGAGATTTTTTGATACTTCTGTTTACATCTCATAGCTATAGTTCGTTCGCAAGATTGTCGGATTGGGGCTCGGAATGCTTGTTGGAAGACCACCGTCAACACGTCCGTTGGCCCCCGCTTTTTTTCAAGAGTTGGGTTTGTGGAGGTTTGTTGGTTGTATCCAGCGATGAGAGATAACGAACCCACAAATCAATCCGTTGGAGCCCTTTCGCTTTTCCGTTCTAGTTCTCTTCAATTCATCCTTTGACTTCACAAACTGATTCTGGGCGATTGAATGGACTGCGTGGCTCTTGCATGTAAAACTCTACGGTCTAGTTAAGCACACTTTTTCAGCTCATAGAAGTGCGTACTACCAACTCTCCAATGTATATATATACGTATAGGGATCCCTTCAAAATTTCACGCAGGGCTGAACCACAAAGAGTTCAGCCAACTGATAAGATTTACCCCTCACCAAGTGTCACGCACGGATTGGTTTATTTCAAACAGCAGTTTACGCGAAGGTACGCCTTCCAATGGTTCTCCGGCTTTCATTTGCATGTAGTACTTGCATATTGCCCAGCAAGATCTGCACTTAGCTACCAAGTTCGCTTGTTTTGCGACACAGTGATCAGGGTCTCCATTGAAAGGTGGGGTATGTTACACAGAGCTTGTTGATCAAGGAAGCTCCAAGGAAGGCCAATAGCTGCGCTGATATCATGATAGAATTAGTTTGGTGTCACACACAAGGAAGAAAGAACCCAGAACGCCACTGTGGCCATCAATGTTGCCGCTTTAGCCACAGATACTCATTTGTTAATGTTTGCCCCGTATTACCCTTTAACAAAGCTAAGAGGTCTTAAACCAAGAGGCGTGACTTCGTCCCCTCTACGCCCAGGGAGAAAAACAATGGGGAAAAAGATTGTATAAAAAACCAACTGAGGAATACTTCTCCCGCTGAGTACATGAAAGCCTTTGCCCTTAAATTGAATATCTTTACAACAGAGGTTAGAAATAAACTGTAAGTCAAGGTAACCAACCCCTGGTTTCTAGCGCTTCAATCCAGGCAAAAGAGCCCACCCAGCACATTTCTAAGCACTCTCATCTTCAAACTATCCAACTTTTGTATCACGTCTACAAGACTATCCGTCCCATGTCCCAAACTCAAAGTCAGTATCGAATCCGCCTTATAAAGCTGCTCAATCCACTTCGATCTACTGCCATCACCCATAGAAAATAGATTATCCAGTCTTTTCTTCGTCGCATCGCCTAGAACCACGTTCAATGACTCCCCGCTCAACTACAGCGCTCTAGTTAGTGTAGAGCTTTGCGGTGAAATACTGCTCACTAACACTACATAACCAACCAGTTGTTTTCTCAAACATCGTTCGAGCGTTTCTCTGGCTTCCTCCGAAGTTTGGCTGGACTTCGTCGGTTTTTCTGAAAAATTGTTGGAACCCAGTGACGCCTCCGTTGGTTCGGCAGCCGGGGCGAGTTCTTCAATTATGATCTTTGCAACATACATGAGCCCTAGCAGCATAGTTTCGGGAATAAATGTGAAGCTGTAATTTTTTTCGTACTCCTCCAACAGATATAATAAATATTTCTTTCCTTGCTTATACCATCCCTCTACCTCTGTCATGAACGCAGTTAGTTCTTCCGGGTCTGTGTCGGTGGGGTCTAATGGTGCGTTCGAAAGCTCAATTACGAGTTGAAGGTTACCCAAACTGGTGCATCTGTTAGCCTTGACGTTCCCACAGTTCACCTAGGAAGGCTCCTTCAGGGTAAATGACATACTGCGGGGTTATACCGAATGGGGCAACAGTGTCGCGTAGGTCGAGGCCTTTGGGTATATTCCGCTTCCATTTCATAGCCCGTGCGTATGAATCTTTTTTCTGTTCTAAAGTAAGGGCTTGTAGATCTGCCCCCGACCCTGTTGTCTGTGATAAAATCAGATCATGGATTATCACACATATATCTGAGCACATTCGCACGCTCTCTTCAAGTCGGCGTGGCTCTGCTGGTTGTGTATAGGGTCGGGACATCCATTGGCGGTTTCTTTTTATTGAGCAGCGTGAAAAGGCTAGCCAAATCAAATCATCAGTTATAGAAATAAGAAAAGGTTGATAGTTGTTCTAACCAGTCCTTACGTCGATAATCTGAACAGCCCCCAAACAGTGGTTCCCAATGCTCTTGCCATTTTCTCGTCTTCCGGTGATTTCCCCGATGATTCCCGCTGTTCGAAAAGTCTATGGTATAGAGAAACTGTACTTTGAAATAACATATACCCCAAATGATCTTTCCCGCTAACGCTAACGGCCTCACACAAAAGCATCCCAGCGATAATAGTCGTCAGCTTCGGTTCGTTGCATTCTAAATGCCACAAGTGTATCGCCTCTTCAATAAATCGGTGGCCCAGGGTGTTCGGATTGTGTGGGTCAGAGCGTACTGGAATTCTTGACGACAGATGCTATGCATGAATGGGTCAAGTTAACCATCGAGTCAAATTACTGCGGTGTGGGACAGGAGACAGCAACAGATGAGAGAAAAATCCGTCTCATGATTACGTGAGATCTCGCTCCGGAAGAATTGGACTCACGCAAGCTAAAGCTAGGATGCAGTTGACTAGAAGTGGAGTACAATACATAAAATCCTTTTGCACCATACCTTCCAAGAATATGTCGACATCGAACTAATTCCACGCGACAGAGTTCTAGGCAATGTAGGATGATAGAAGGTGAGATACGAGCTCATCGTCATTGGTCACGCTAGTCCAGGGCTCCGCAGTCAAATGCATATCCGTTAAGGGTCTATCGTCTATGATTCCTAAACTTATTTGCTCGGGTACTGTCTGTCCTGTCGTTTCAGCTTCCGAGTTCCCTAGGAGAGTCAGGTCTGTAGTTGCAGGGCCTGGGCTTATATCTCTGGTCGGCAGAACGGAGTTACCGTCGTTCCGGATGAAGATTAGTTGTTCCTCTATACTAGTCCCTGTGGGATTGCGAAGGACCGTCATAGTCTTCCGTAAATCAGGAATAGTTGCAGCCCTAATGTGGTCTAGGATCTCCTTGTATTGGCTATTTTCTGCTTTCTGCTGCTGAAACTGTCCCTTTATGTCTTTGCGGTGGTCGCGCTGGTCAACAGTATTGTAAGCGCATTGATGGTTCAACTTTTGACACCTAGCACATTTTGGCATATCTCCGGAGCACTGTTGATAATTTGCAACGGGCAAGCTGTCAGTTAGACACAAAGTGGCGAGTATGACGAAGCTGGTTTTTGAGACCAGTGCTGCAGTATAGTTTTGGACAAGAAATCTTTATTCATACTTATACAATGCAACAGTTTAAGGACGAAAATAGCAAATAGCATAGAATACTACTTACTTTGGCCTTTGATTGTTTACAAACATCATACGCTTTCTTGACACATACTCTAGAAGTTTGTTTGGAAACACCACCATCGCGCTTCAGCCGTTCCACACGTTGGTGTTCAGCAGCCGGGGCGATCGCGAGGGACCGGGCGATGTTAGATCTTATAGCAGCAGGACCAACAGAGGACGGTCTTGCGACAAGTAGATGGTTTGGGCGCGGAAACGACATTGCAAATAGATACTTATATGCGTAGTGAAGATTAAGAAGTGCTGATCTCGAACAACTGGTAGGAGTTCGAATGTTGGGGCATGAAGGTGAGCTGCTTGTGAGGCTGGGGGAAGTTACACATGCTTGTCATGGGCCGGTCTAGACCGAGCTGTCGCCGATCAAGGGAAAAGAGGGTGCAACATATAATCTCACTTCAAAAACGTGACGTCACCTATCATAACGATCGATCGGCAACTTAGAGCGGCCGTTCCCGGCCCGGGGTCAGATCGTATACGGGTACCGGCGAACCATGCCCCCGGATCCCGAGTATGTACACATGCAACAGGCTGCCAGCGAGACCCATATCTAATTACTAATGATATTAATCTTTCTTCCACGGCCGAATTCGCGAAGCTAGCAAGTACGTGTACCTCTGATGGTTTCGCACGTATAATTAACGGTTTGGACTAGATGTTGTAGAATTGGTATTATGTGAAAGTCAGGTCTGTTACCTTATTCAATTTGCCAATCGATCTGGGAAAGTTTTCAGATGAATTCTGGTTACTATTTTCTAATACATTGGCTACCTAGTGCAGGGATTTTGTAGGAGTTATGCGCTTTGACAGGACCTTTAGTGGATGTAGAATTCTTCGCGGAGCTTGTCTTCTAATTTAGTATACATCCGGTTGTACTTATACAGGGAGCATGATGGCGTCCCATTTGATCAGGTAGACTAGCAGCTGCAGCCACAGCTCTTCGACTTCTTGCAGCCCTTGCCACAAGCCTCTCCGCTACCACACTGGTTGGCGCTGTTGCATTGAAGCCATTTTCCTGAACCGCCATTCGCGGCAGTCCAACACCATTCTCCGTTGTTTCCGCAGCTCTTCCAGCAGTAGCCATCGGTGCAGCCGGAAGAAGCGCCGAACCAGCATGCGTTCGCAACTCGACCAGATAGAACAGGGATGACTGATCTCGCATCGAGCTTAGCGTTTTGAGCCTTTTCGATTTCCTCGATGGTTAGAGGAGTGTAGGTAGTTTTCTTGAGGTCGCGGGTACGTCCCAAAGGATGACCGGCGCATTGGCGGAGAGCATTTGGATCGACGCCAGCAGGAAGGTTGTTCAAGTCGATTTCCAGAACACCGAGCGGACCGCACTCGGCGGCGGCAGAAGAGACGGCGGCGGTGAGTCCACCAGTGATATGGGCGGCGACCAAGAGGATAACAGTAGTGAACTTCATATTTGGGACTTAAAAAAGTGGGTTTATAGAGTATAATGAGGTTGTTCGTTGGGTTTGAAGAGAAGCCGTTCGTGTGGGCGAACAATTGAAGCTTATGATTTATTCAAGAGGGAAGAAGTTTGTCTTTGCAACGGATGGATGAGTACTGTAGTTGGATGATGCTGATGATCTGGAGAAAGGAGGCTGATAGGTGAGGGAAAGCCATCCTTATATAGAAATTCTTCGTCGTCTCGAATCCTGGGGATAACTAAGGCATCAGCGGAGTACCGCCTTACCTTCTGTCGACTGTCAAGCTTTTGCTTTTCCTCAATATCAATGTAGTATTGCTTCGTATCACGGCCAATCTCTCACTGGATCTACCATATGTCGTTCCCTTGCCAAGAGCGGCTCATCTAGACATCTGCTCTAGCTACCTTATCTAGCGGCTTCTACTGCTCGCCTCTACAGAAATTCAGTATTATCCTCAGGGGTTATACGTAAATGTCTAGATGTCTTTCCTAGCTTTGTTCCGCCTCGTATTGTGCCTCCAGCTTCTTCACCAATTACTCCAGATTACCCAGTATTTATTTTAGAGAAGTCACGAAAAGGTAAGTGAACATCAGGAGCCGGGGTAGTTTCGACGTCTAAATAAGTTTAGAGCGTTGCGCATATACTGATATTGGCTGGTGGATTGTTCTCGAGGGTTGCTTGGCGTCAGCGCAGGAGCTCGATAAGGCAATTGGCTATCGATACTCAAAAGCCGCATACCAGGGTTTCCGGATGCATATGTTACACAGAACTAGCATGTCCTGATCGTAAGCAAAGCATTTCCAGGCAATGGTATTTACGTAAGGGTCTCGTATTCAATCCCTACAGTGTGACTAGGTATTTCGGAACTACCCAGTTAATTCGGCTCGGCATAACCGAATCAAGCCTGTTGAGCTTGCGATCCGCCTGAGATCATCGGTCCGGCCCGAATAAGATTGAACCCACACACCTTATAAAAAATTAGACGGTACGAAACAATAGTAGGGTGTAATATCATGATAATCTAGAGCAAGAGCTCTTCCTATTTCATTTACTCCGAGTACATTTTCATGTTGCATTTTGTTCAAGCATAAGCTCAGATGTGTTGTGTTCATTGAAATGTCTCGGTGCGCGGCGACACAATTACAAGCTAGCAAATTGGTTTACGAGAGTGAAAGTTCTGAGAAGATTACTACAAGGTCTAATTTAATAGCATTCTCCAAGTCTCTATGCATATGCGTTCCAATGTTTTGGGGTATCTAGTGTCATTTTGTAATTAGGTACTCAATTTCATGCCACATCCGTTACGTCTTACTGTGTATTCTTAGCTTAGCAAGAGCCTCGAACATCATCGATCGATTATCTTACGGCCGTACGGGTTTTGCAATGATACGGTATGATATTACGCAATCTTACTCTAGAACATACCTAGTTAGCTACCAAGTTCATCAACTCGACAGGGCAAATAGCTCCCCGAATGTCTCTTATGTCGTGAGCTTTCTGGTACCGCTTGATCAATTGAGCCGTGGAGACCAACACATGCACATGCATCGCCAGACGTCAAACCGAGCTCCACAAATTGCCGGACAGCGTCTGGAGTATGGAACGGCAAGTCTAGAATAACGACAAATAGTAATTAGTTTTTGCCCAAATTCTGCCAATAAGCAGCTAAGAATGGCAGCTGAGGCATGGTCAAGTTCCGGGTCCCTTGGAGTTTTGCGCGGAGTTGATGAGCCTCTTGCCGAATTTGCAAATAAGCGAATGAATGGGTTCAAGAAGCAATGCCATCGACCTATCTATACATATTCACCACATATGCATCTTCTAATGTATACGTACTGTCCCTGGAACTAGCAAGCGAATATCTATATCGATGAAATCACACGGGAAACTTCGTGGATCTTCCTACTGAGGCTAAACTTTTAACGTATAATATAGAATTTCTTCCTGCATACTATAATATACTTTTGACGCATGGGCGCATGACTGCCATGGCTTCCCACCTTCATCTTCGACCGTTTTCCGGAGGGGTTCCGGAGCTCAGTGTGCTAGGTATTGGCCATCACACCAAAAGTTCCTTTGATCCATCGATCTACACAATGTCAAGGGCCCTTGGCGAGATATTACGTGGTACAGCTAACCTCATACCTTCTATGTTCCGGGATGATCTCCGTCATCCTCTCACTCGAATCGACAGTTCTAGTTAGTTCTTAAAGAATTCCCTATATAACTAGTTTATCGCTTATTGGCATGTCATTTTACCACCTTTCAGCGATATGTAATATCCTGAATGTTACCATAAGCCCCATGCCGATCACTAGCGTGGATACTTGGTAAAAAAATGGAATTTCAATTCTTAAATCTGCTTTAAATCGCCATCACAGCTTCGTATCTAACTGTTTATCCAAAGCAAAGCGATATCGCGAGAACGTTTTATAATTTTGAACGTTTGAATGCCTTAAACCAGCAAGAATCTAGCATACAGGGTGCGATCAAACTTAAAGGAGCTCGGATGCAAAAGGCCTCCCTGTGCCCGCATGGCGGTGAGCCAGGCGTTAAACTGGGTTTTGCCCTGAGGGATAGGCCCTGGGGGGTTTGTAACTGGCCACCTTATGTCCCGTCGCACTTCAAAGTTTAGCGCCGTTTGGTGCGCCCACGCCGCCATTTTTGTTTCGCAATCCACAAGGAATGCAGCAATGTAGTGGTCGAATCGATATCTCCAACCTGCCCCCGTTGGACCGTCTGCAGCTGCGAGGCATGGTGTTCCAGGGCCGTCTCTTGGCCCATGCAGCTGACCGTATGGAGCATCTCTATCGAATTCCGCGCTGTAGGGTAATTGTACAAACTTAGCAGGTGACACTAAGAAACGGCAAAGAAATGCCACTTACAACTCATTATAAAGTCGGTCAAAGGTTGCCACAAATACTTGTGCAACACCAGGCCTATTCATATACTGGAAAACCGCCTGGACTTTGCCGACGTGCTCAATAAACTCCTGCATGTTGAGTCCGAGGCCAAGCTGATCGGGCGCGGTTGTTGGTGTCAACACTACATTTTTGTGCTTATTGATTCGCTGTTCTAAAACGAAGAACTCGGGAAGGCGTCCTTGATTCGGATAGACGTCGTTATACCAAGTCAATTGCCCTACCATGAACCGTTCAAATGTTTGTGCATCGTAACGCGAACCTGCGGGAGTTCTAGTGAAAAACATTTCACGAATACCTGGGCCTTGAGCATCGGCGGAACACGGGGCGCATTGATCGATTACCATCTGATCAAAAAAACCCTTCATAATATGATTTTCGAAAACATGCTCCTATGAGCAGTCAGTGAAGGCGACTGCAGGTCAAGATGGGGTGATGACGTACTGTAGCATACTCTGCTAGTGTGGCTGTTCTTGGATCCGCTGGTTGCGCTCCTGGATAGGCCCGGATATTCCAGAGACATGGAATGAGAGGTGGTAGTGTATAGTAGTTGATATCGAGATGAGCGATTGTTAGTTGATATTTTGCGTATATGGCGACTATCTCTCCACTGGTAGGGTAGGGTAAGGTTCTATAGGTTAGGCTGGGACATTGAGCTAATGAATATTTTTCGCCAGAAGTACGCTTTTCTAGTGGCTTAGGTGTCATGGGTTCCGACCGGGCAAATTTCAAGCCGGGAACTGAGCACCCACCGTAACCGCAGGGACATGGAGCTAGATCTTCTGGATCAGGTGGTGGATCATCTGGGTCATCCGGATTGTCTGGTGGGTCGGGGTCTGTTGGCTCTACTGGCCCGTAAACGTCCCGATGCCACCGCAGAGCATTTTCGATATCCTGGTCTAATATGGCGGGTGTTATGTATTAGCGGGGTCGGCGCACACGCATGAACAAGCATTAAACGTCGACTGGTACTTACGAGCTCGTTGAATTTGCTATATATGATGATCATATAATCGTTAGCCTACCCCACGAGAGACCAGCTATGCACTTTCAAATGCAAATCTCAGCATTTATACCCGCGGACAAGCACTCACAAGATAGTAGGCTGCGGCCACGAGGAGACCGGTGCCGATTTGATCCACCCTTTGTGCTACAACCGCCCCTGCCCATCCTTGTACCACCGCAGCTGAAGGTCAAAGAAAATTTGATGTCAGCATTATATATTAAGCTCCAAATTCTTCAAATGAGAGATGAACATACCATGCCTGGGCGCTAGAACTAATGCTTGCATTTCAAACTCTTCTACGATTTGCTATACCGATATTCGATATATTAGTGTGTGTTCTCAGCCACGAAATATTTTGGCTACGCTCTACACGTATAAACCCACCTGCCCTCTGCCTGGGAGATAACGTTCGACATATCTCCAGGCGGTTTGCATTCTTGCCCTAAACCTTATATTTATTCCGACTATCAGATGCCGTCAGTCTCTATGTGCACCAAATAGACATAGCCGGGTGGCTGAATTTGACTTACGGCACCTGAGGCATACTCGTCTCGCGTTCAGCCAAGCTGTAGTAAGGCGGGCAACCCATGCCAAAGGTATAAACCGTTTATGCTTATTCCCGCCTTGTTGGCTCTCCGCCTCCGCTTGAAGCCGTAGATCGTCATACTCTCTGAGATCAGTCTCTGCTGCTCTCTCACATTCCGATAACTCTTCCATGACCAAGATCATACCAAGCAGGTCGGGAACTTCAAAGTCGGTGTTCTCGTAGATCAAATTCCTCTGAGTCCCACCGCAGATCTCATCGGACTCGCCGGCGCAAACGGTGTTACACTGATTTGAGTCTACTGCCGAACTGGTCAATTCATCGCCCCAGTAACAAGCGCTTCCACCTTGTACAGCAGCGTACTTGAAACCGAGTGCCAATTCTAGGCATTTCGCTACTGTCATAGTCGAACTAGTTTCCGAATTAGGGAACGCTCTGTTGCTGATGCTATCTGAATGGCATCCTACAAGCGACCAAGGGTCGGATCCTTCATTAAACTTTGGTGGCTCTGGCGGCTCTGGTTCTTCATATCCTGAGTTCAAGTATAGCGATAGGCGGTTGCCACCACCGCAATTTTGAGAATTGTCACCGGAACATGGGGTATTACAATCACCCGACGCTGCTGGGGAGGAGGAGCTGCTCAGGACGTTACCCCAATGGCATTCTCCATAATACTGGACACCCGCGTATTTAAAGCCCGCGCCGAGTTGCAGGCACTTTTGAATGGTCATCCCTTCCCAGTCCGTGGTGGTATGTTCCAATGCCCTTTGTTCAACGCTATCTGTGTAGCAACCTTGATGCACGAAAGCTCCAGTATCCGGCTGCCCAGGAGGCTGATATGAGGGATTCTTATCTTTATAAGGAACTCTGTTAGCTGTCGCTCGATTCGCTTGTACAAGCCTGGTTGGGCTTTCTTGTGGGGGATCTGGGAACTTGCAAAGTTGGATTCTATTGCCACCTCCACATAATTCGGTTGCTTTTCCGGGGCAAGGCATATTACAACCACTTGACTCCGCATGACTGGTGCTAGCTAGAGTATTGCCGTACCAACACTCCTGACCGTATTCGACGCCGGCGAAGTTGTATCCGGCTGCTCTTGCCATGCAGGCCGCAATCGTCATGCCGTTGGTATCAACGTGCTGATTACTCAAAACCCTGGCATTTACGTCATCAGAATAACAGCCATAGTAGTTAAAGCCGTTAGTGCTTGGATTTATCGTTGGCACTGCTTGTCCGGCTGTGGTGGTGCGACTCGAGGTTGTTGCTGTTGTAGTCGTACCATGAGGTACCACGTCAATGGCTTTGGAGAAACAATCAATGTTGACGGCATTATTTGCAATCAAGACGCCGAAACCACAGTTAGAATTAGAAGATAGAGCGACACCTCCGCATCGATTGGGGCACGACAATATTTTCCGAAAGTTAGTTCGGATAACTGATCCTTCGAGTCTTGGGGGTGGGGATCTGTCATTGCAAAGATAGGTGATCATAGCAACATTGTTACCACTACTAGCGGAGGATAAAATGATCGATTCATCACCCCCGCCGTAGAAAAGTCCATTTTCAAACCTAGCAATCGCATTACTAACAGCGTCTTCATTAACGGACCCAGCGTTACAGCCGTCGGAAACTGTAGCGCATTGGACGGACTGCGCGTTGAGTCGTGGACAGCTTGAAAGTATTAGCCCACTGAGGACTGTGAAAGCGCCTTTGATGCGCATTTTGGAGGAAGATCATCGATCGCCGCAATTTTGGCGGAAGGAATGCTGCTTGAACAAACTAATCGTCGGGTTTTGAAGTGAAATATATATGTAGAAATATCGAGATATGAAAGAATCCTCGGACTTATCCGAAGGTCCTAAGCCTACCAACTTACAACCTCGAGTCAACCTGTCCTCTCTTCGTGCATACTTTCGCAATTTTTATTGTATTATTACATTATATGTAATATGGACTTGGCGGCGGATTGACAGATTCTAGGGGACGATTTTCGCGTCTGAATGATCATATGAGCTTTGCATGCAGGCACATAACAATTCAAACTAGTGAGGTATTTCGATATCTGACCGATGCAGGTGCGGGACCAACCCACCAGTCCCCACAATTAATATCTGGCCCTGCATCGGCGCCGCGGCCCAAATAGAAAATTCGGTATGAATAGCTTAATTAACTTAAACGGCTCGATGCATTGAATGATAGCGATTGCATTGTTGATTTGCAATTACTGATCGAGGCCGCGAGGATGACTGCAGCTTTGGAGCGAAGCAGAACCACTTTTCGTCCAATATGGCACCTTTGGAGCCCTAGAAACTTTCAAGGAGCACAGCTACGCAGCTCATAGGGCTTCGGCCTTTTACTTCATAGTTAGTCTCACCAAGAAATTATACAAATAAATCATAGAGCTCCGTTACAGCATTCTTGGTATTTCCCCTATGCAGCATGCAAGCCCATCTCTTTGGTTAGTTCTCGCCTATGGACTGTTTAGTGATCAGAAACAAGGGTAGCTCGGATCTTGGCTCCCGTGGACCTCAGGCAGTGCGAGCGGGCGATGCGGGCGATAAAAGGTCGACAAAGCCTCCAAAGCTTCTTTCAGAACCACTCAGTACTCATTTTGTCGCATTTACAAGACAAGTGGATACTTCCATTCAGTTGTGCAGCCAAGTCCTGCGAACGTCACCTGGAGATTTTTCTCCCGAGGATGAAGAGTCAGCTATAGCTTGGCTCATCATTCAGCATACAGCATATCAACACTAATGAATGCACGTTAATATAGGAAGATGTGCTGCCAACGCGAACCCTCATTAAGACAAGTAGTCCTCGTCGAAGCATTTAACCTCTACCTCTCGGCAGAGATAATTATAATACTAATTGAACCCGGGACGTGCGTACCCGCGTCCAAAGCCGGCGCCCTTCATTAATTCATTAGGTATCAGTCTCGTGCTAACTAGCGCTAGTGCTTACTATTTCGCCAACTGCGATCAGATTCTCGCGATTATGTCAGAAGCGAACTAAAATACTATTGTTTACCCCATACGTTGATGTCAGCCTGAAGACACATAGACTCCTCGGCTTCCTGGGCGGATCAATCATGATATCAGGAAAGTCGTCACTCTGGGTTTATGCTTCCTAAGTCTCCAGCATACTCACATATGTCTTCAAAAAAGGGCTCTGGAAAGATCCCCGGGGAGCGGAGCTTTGTCCGCCGGAAAAGCTAATGCATGTATACAGTTCTTCGTCTTTCCTCAACCCGTCATCGTTGCTGTTGCGAGCCCAACAAGACAGGTGTTCTATCGATACCTCAACGATATTTCTATTGATAACAATAGGGTTCTAGCCATGAGCAATGGCAACTAGGCAACCTGTCGCTATAATCTGACTCCAAATAGCTGTGCAAACCAAACTTCATGCGGCTAAAATCTACAGGAACTCGAGGCGCGGTTGGGCCGAGGAAACTAGTTAGATTTTCAGACAGCAAATTCCAACTTTTATAAGAAAATCTCGTCCTACAGATGCTGGCGCGGCTCTACCTTTCCACAGCTTGCGGTGATGTGATAATCATCCACGTCTGTCTCAGGCTTTTGATGTCGGGAGCGAGGACCTTGGGAATTTACGTCTCTCCATTTATCGCTCGCCCAGCCTCTGTTTATCTACTCTCTGGGGATATTTGCACATTCGATATGCGTTTTGTATGTTGAGAGCTGAGTGCTCCAATCGAGCACGCCGGAAGATTTAATCGATTTCAAGGCACAAAAAACGGACATCGTTGACCGTTCCGTCGATCAACACATGTGGTAGAACCTATAACCGTTGTAGCTGGAGATATATGTATTTCCTAACATATAATTCTGCTAGTGGGTTAGATCTAGACACTCTGAGATTCCAAGCTAAAGTATATAATCATGCGCACATGCACTTCGCGAATCGTTGAGAACTCCTTGCTTTCTTCAAACACCCGCTGATTAAATATAATGGGATGATAAATTAGATAAATTCCAACGACGATGTTCCTTTACTGCTGGTCCCAGTTCCACGAAACTGAAGCCAATTATTAACTTACAGCCTCATCATCTTCATAGGATCGATCTTGTCGTCTTATATATTATCCCGTGGGCAGATGTACACGCCGCTTCACACATCTTTGTATTCACTGTTACATGTTGCCGACAAAGACATCGCAGTTTCTGTAGTTGAATTAACGCACGGGGTAACAACGTTAACATTACAACATGGAGAATTATGTCACACGAAAAGAGGAAGGATCTTGTAACTTTCGGGCCAACGCTAGTATACCAGAACAACTAACAGCATGCAGCAGCTAAACTTCAGTCCTGAGCTCTGACCACTTCTTTTGTAATCCGGTTACTCTGTTGATAATCCGCAAATGCATCTATCTGATTTTATTCCGACTTCCCTTTTGAAATTGTGTTTCGTCAACGAGTGGGAATTGAGGGATGGGCACAAATTCTGCGTTGGCTGGGTTCCAGATATATATGATCATGATTAGCATCGCAAAATCGGAGCGGTTTTCCGTAGCACTGTATGAGACATGCCGCTCAAACGACCTTCAATATGTTGAGAGTATTAATATAACTTGCAGTTGCTCTGTTTATATATGTTTAGCCTGTGTGGTTTAGCATTAATGCATTGATGGAACAGGGTCCACGATAAAGTTTAATGCCGAACAGCGACTCTGTGCCGGAGTTGCGTATCACCAACGCGGCGGGAACCTACATGTACATCCCTCGCTCGATGCATGTGCCGCTGAAGAAATCACATGGTCTCGAGGCTAGAGGTTTTCAACGAAGCCCAAAGCATTAACTCCTCCTACTAGTCAACTCACGTACATGCATCGGAGCTACCATGGTAGACGTATGAGATATGCGCATGCGCGCATTTATTCAAACAATGGAAATTTAAATTTGGTCCGACGGCTATAATGCACAAAAGTTACGGGTTTATTGATATATCCTAATCAAAATGACTGGCTGAGTGAATTTGTCTCTAATATACTACACGCTGTCCGTAATGAAGGTTTCAGAACAAAGATTTATCATATAAAAAGCCGCAGGTCTCTGCTATATAAAAAACCTCCTGAACCGTAATAATCTCTTTCGATATCTTAAAATACCCGCTTGATCAATTGAAGTTGCACGATCGCATAGACCGCAAATAAAAAAATAAAAACCATTCAAACAGAGCTCTCAAAGAATCAATTATATCTCGTAAACTTTATATATTTGTCTATCGGAGCACAATGAAGGCTTGGTTTATTCTCACCCTGGCTCTTACCGCTACAGTCACCGCAACTCCTATTGAAAGAGGTAGGAATCTCCTCTGTCCTAATTCTTAGAACTCACAGTGTATTCCCTTACTAACAACCTCATAGGTAACCTCGAAAAACGTGGCTGCCCTGTGGGAACTCCTGGGTATTCGTACTGTTCACAGGCATGCCAAAGCAGATATTCCACAAGTGCCCCTTGTGTACCGGCGACTTGTCAATTGTTGGCTCAATATCTCGCAAATTGCAACCAGTGCTGCGTTAGCAGTTGCAGCTTGTGCTAGGCCTACTCTACGAGCTCTAGGAACTGCATCCAGGAAATGGGGTATGCAATCCGCCTCGAGCGCAAGGATTCGAGGGTAGGGTATGATGCTCTGATAAGCTCTATGATGGTGGATTGGTTATGAGCAGTCCAGTCCGATCGTTTTCCTCTGGCTTGTGGTGAGAATCGATTACGCATGTATATAACCAGTAGCGTCAGACGTTGGTTCGAAATGTTCTATGATCTGACCCATAATGGCTAGGATGTATATGTACATACGCGCACGGTGTATGGTGCGAACATACTAAGGATACTATCAATGCAGCATCGACTTATCGTAGACCTTCCAGCCGTTATTTAGATGTCAACTCAAAGCTTTACCTGACTACTTCGTAGTAACGGCATGACGATGATACAGACAGGATGGGATGGGAGAACGAGGTAAATTTGTAAACTGTGGTGGCAGCAGCGGGTTAGGATGGTTCGTAGGTTATGTTGTGGTGTTGTATTGTTGATTGCTTTGGTTGGCACTGCCTGGCCATGAGCGCTGGCTGTCTAGTGTTGAGACTGGGCTGGCCAGTCGGTTCTCGAGTCTCGTTGCTGGAGCCTGTCTAGGTAGGAAAGCCTTTAGCTGTGGCGCCATGTTGTAGGCCCTTAGCGCAACTACTATAATAACCTGTGCCATTTTCGCCGGTCAATCTAGCTATGCCGCCCGCGGCGAGAATATATATAATAGCAGGAGCATCTATTAACTATAGGTTGCTGCAAGGGAAATCGCTAGCAGTCATGTCATACTAGGCGTTTTGATTTTATACATTCAATATTTCCGCTAGCGCCCTCCATACCTATAGCCTAACTTGATTGCCCGTGCGGCTAACGCAGTATGAATGAATTGTGTTTTTGGCCATCCTCGAGACCGCTAGTTTTTCGTTGGGTGACCCGAATTTGTCGCTGCATGCCTAAGCTTCGGACACTAGAACATATTCGAATGATATATGCGGCTGGTCGTGGGCCGTCAAAGTGAAGTTGATGTGTGCATGCGGGAGAAATCCTTGGTTAGAGCTATTGTACTAGCCTCGAGACCAGGCGCAGATGAGAGGGCAGGGTGTAAATGTACCTACAGGTACATGTGTACTGATAATTTCCCAACGTCGATTCTGAGTCGGCCAAAATAAAAGCCTAAACTAGCCTATTCCCGCAGGTACGTTTGCGTTCGGCTTCACCGTTTGAAAAGAACTAGCTGGACAAATCTATTTGATCATGAGAATGGTGGCGTCAACTCTCAGAACGTTGGTAGCAGCTCTAGCATGAGAAAAGGGGAGTTTAAGTTGATTAACAGCTTAAGATGCCTTTGAAAAGCATATGCGAATGCACAGAGTTAGCGTCTCACTAGGAGAGCAATGAGCAGGCTGTTCTCCATATAATGAACCATATATACTTATGTGAGAGTTTTTTGGTTCTGAAAACCGATGTATCGTCTTCGCGATCGGCCAACCGGCGGGATTTTAACTAGATGCACGCCGTTCTGCCACTCACGTTAACAGATCTATTATATAAGCCCTGCAGGACTCCATTATCGCTTGAAGCTAGTTACGTATTTAAATCTCGCGCCTTGTTGGTATTGGAATGGTTTCTTTGTTTTCTGACTCTATAGCTCCATCCCAGGAGGGGTTTAATTCCTTATATGATCATGCATCAGGCCTAGGCCAGCGAAATTTGCCAGCGAAATTCCCCTTCATAACATAACACCCCAGACCCGAGAACATAGGGTAGAGTTTACCGCGAATGTTCTCACGGCTAGAGTTTACAATCAAACCATTAACAGTCCAGAATATGACGCCTTGTTTTTGGCGATAACCACAGCCAAAGACGTCGTCGTTACTACCGTCGGGGAGCCTATTTCTCATATCCCTTTCAGAGTCTGGGAGGTAGCTAGTAGTGTAAGGATCTTTCGTAAGCCCGATTTCGAAGCTGTTGTTGAATAATAATAGTTAACAAACGGCCTCAGCTAAGCGGATTAAGGTACTTACCTGGTATTTTCTTTAGCGCCTGAAACTTGCACTTCAAAATAGAAGTTTTCGTCATAGGGAGCGATTGGTCTGTTTGTATGAATTCTTGTGACTGTTGCAAATGTACGCATATATATAAGTAATGAGGCTTCCCCGTATATATACATGTTGTATACTCACTTTGTTCCGTTAGGTTTTCTTCTTTTTGCTCTTCGATCCGCTCTTCACTAGCCCGAACGCTGCAAGTAAGGCCGTCTAGAGATATCTCAACAGCAGTATGTGACATTTCAACGCCCCATTGCTGAAGTGGTTTGAATATGTTTCTCCAATCTCGTAGCCGATTGGAAATCATATCGTCGTAGTTTGCAACCCGCCCTTGCATTGTAGCTTCTTTACCAAAAGCATACGCAAAATCTAGGGCATTCCAGCCATCTTCAATAGGCATGACGGGATCCAACTCTAAATTCAGATACGACTCTAATACTTTGCTGCTCCCGTCAAATATCTGGCTGTAACCCCGGCAGTTTGGCGCGAAGGCAAAAGCACGAAATAACTTTCGATGTGCGATAAACAATGGAGTATCGGGTTGTGGAAACGTTTCAGAGCTAACAAACTGTTGTAAGAACCGCGACCCTGCAGCCATACCTTTCGAATCGACAGCGAAAGGACTAGCACCAGATTCAAGGAGGTAAGCAGCATGGTTCAGGTATCCAATATCGATCGCTTTGTGGAACGGTGTCATCTGCTGAACTCCCCCCTTCTCCTCTAAAAATGTGTTGCTTTCGAGTGGTGTCAAGGCTCTGAGGATATGGTCTATCATGTCCTTGCCATTGCTATCGGAGACGGCTCGATGAAGAATCGTCTCTTCGTCGGTATCTTTTTGACTTAAGCCACTATATACTTCGCCGTAAATCTCCTTGTGTTTCTTTAACAATAAATCAACCGCATCCCATTTTTCGTGGTCAATTGCGGTACAGAGAGCATTTCTCCCACTCCAAGTAGACAAATATTGGAGGTTAGCGCCTTTCTTGACCAAGTAATCTATAATTTTGAGATCTTCCGGGGTACTAGCCTCCATAGCGATCTTTGTAAGTGCCGTTTCTCCATGAACATCATCATCATTTACCATAAAATCGACGTTGTGTCCGTATTCAAGCAGGAGCCTGACAGCCTCGAGGTTTTTCGCAGAAACTGCTTTGTATAGCGGTGTTCTGCTATGTTTATCCTCTGCATTTGGATTTGCACCTTTCTGAAGAAGTTTCTTGGCAAAGGCAAGCTGTATATTCTTGGGTAGCCTGCACCGCTTCGACAGCACCGTGTGTAGTGCTGTTCTTTGGTTGTCATCGCGTAATTCCAAGTCAACTCCGGATCCCATCCCATCAGTCTGGCTTAAAGCAAGCTCAAATAAACTAGAATCTCCTATTGCGATGATTCTTTGTAGAGGGAGCTGAGGAGTTCTAGTGAGCGGCATATTGAGATCAGCCCCATGTTCGATCATGTACTTTAGTGATTGTATCATTTTGTCTCGTTTGTCCTGGTGTTCTGTATCCAACGATTCGGCATCGAGATCAAAAAATCCAACATCTCTAAGGCATGTCATGAACGCAGTATTGTCCGCCGCACAAGTACAATGGTCATTGAGAGCAACGCCTCGCTTAATTATCTCTAAAACGAGTTCCGGGAGGCTAAATATGGCTGGATAGTGAAGAATGGTGTGTTTGGCCGGCGTTATGTAAGTTATCTCGTGCTGGAGATCCTCTGCCTTGAGCAGAAAATCTATAAGGACCTCTAGTCCGAAGACGCTCCCTGTAATAGCGGGCCTAGCGGCAAGGGCATAACCTCGGATCATATGAAGTTCTATACCAGTTTGCAAGCCGTATTGAACGGCCCACCGCTTAAAAATATCTGGCTGTATCAGCTTTCGAAGGTACTCTCTCATGGTATGCCACTTTTTCGTCGTACGTTCTTCTGGTGGCCAAAGTTCCCCGACACGACGCATGTGATGAGTCCAATGTAAAATCTCTCCTCGCCAAGGTTCATTCTCCTTAGGTTCCAGAAACTCTTCATCTTCATCAGGAAAGCGCGGTAGGTATGCTTGCTGAAATTTCTGGTTCGTCAAGACCTGAACTGCGGCCATCGACAGATATGCGTCAGTGAAACAATGTAATTCGATCGTGCATGTGTCCGACTCAATTTTGGGTAAATCTTAGTCGCTTACGTAGATAAATTAGAATGTCTAATTGAGTGTGCTTTTCGTCTTCAAAATCTGCCTGTGCATATCTTTCTACACTGAGTTAGCGGACAGTAAGCGCGAGCTGAATAAGGTGTGGAATGCGTACTCGGAATCCGCAGTCTTAACACCATGTCACCCTTTTCCTTGTCTTCTCTAACACGAAATAGATCTCGAATACTATAGTCTTTCTTTGCAGCCTCTCTAGTCTCTCTCTCAAACCATTCTCGAACTGTTGTATGAATGACGTTGATGTTTCTTTTGTCGTTTAAAAACTTGAAAAAGTCTCTTCCCGCTACACTAAGGTGATTGACCGTAGCAAAGACCTCAGGGTTTTGCATAGCTCGTTCGAACTGTTCTTCTCTAAAGCTCTTTTCCGAGGTTTCCCTAGGGAGTTTCAAAGTCTCCTCTGTATTTACTTCCGCTTGTTCTAGTAAACCGTCATTAGGATGAGCATCGATGTCGTCGCCGTTTATACTGCCCTCAGGGCTTTCGTCGCCACAATCGTTATAGTCGTCTCCACTTATGCCATCTTCCACTTCTCCCTCTTTAAGATAAATCTTCTTGAACTGCTCGGCGATTTCGATCGTGTTAACGACGGAAGGGCTGTACATTATTCTACGAAGCGCCAGCATCACAAGATTCCTTTCGGCATCGGTCAGTGAAGCAAGCTGTTGAGAATAAAGTTCGTTCATCCCGGTCGGCAAGTCGCCCAAACGTTCAGCTAAAGACAACTCTGAAGGCTGCTCCAGGCTCGTTATAACCATCGCGCAATACGTAAACATCCCTTTTGACTTGGAGCGAATCTTTTCAACCAGTGTTTCAATCTCACTGCGTAATCGACCACTTTTCAGACGCAGGCTGACTTTCCCTCCTTTGTCTGGATGATAAGCTCGAGGCATTCGCTGTTTCATAATGTGACGTAGTGACATATTAAGGTACTCGACCATATCCCGCGAGTTCGTTAGCTCGGTAACCGTGAGCATCGTAGTTTCCTCATATGTTCTTTCATGGAAGAAACTAAGACGAGCGTCGGATCCCAGTTGTAAACCATCCTCGGAGCTCTCGTCCTCTAAATCTATCGCAGCGAGCCGCTCCTCCGCCTCCGAGTTCTTCCAGAAGTGGCGCTCCATACCTATATCCGTTCGACTGGATAGTAATACTTTAATATTTACCTCTTTCGACCGGCTTAATCTGACTAGCTCTGGGACAAGATCTGACGAGTCATAGTTCAAACACTCATCCAAACCATCAACCACAATGTAGACTGTTTTCATCAGAACTTTGGCTATGAGTTCAATCTTCGATAAATTATTCAAAAGACGGGCGAAGTTTCGTTCTGCCTCTTCACCCTCCTTTTTCTTGACCTGATCTCTCTCGGCCTGGTCGCCTTCTTTGTCATTCGAACAATCCTTTTTCTGAGGCCGAAGTTTTTCTAATCGCTGGATTGCTTGTACGAATCTCTCGACATCTTGATTAGTCTCGACGTTCCTTTCGTCGAATACCTGAGCGAGAAGACTAGATGTAGCTTGCTCCTTTCGTTGTGTCGCATCGAGACCTTTCTTGAAAAACCAGAAGAGAACCAAAGGTTTGTTGTTCTGTTTTATGGCTGAAGCCCTTTGCGTTTCGAGCCATGCTTGCTCTTTCGATTTTACTAAGAAAGAAGTGCTCTCATTAATCGGTATTTCCCCCCTTAACCTCAACTTCAGCCTTCGTATCGTCAATGCCATCATCACCGATTTTCCAAAACCAGCAAGCCCTTTGACATAAAGAAGCGACTGTGGGGCGAGACTATATTCTGTACAAGGATCTTCTGAAGTCTTATTAGCCCTTAATACTGTTGTATCCGTAGCTGTATCCTCTGGATTCATTGGGACGGGAGCCGCCGGTTCTCGCTCCCAGGACTTGTAGGCTTCGTTGTCGAACAGCCAACTGCATAAATGATCTTTCCCATATCGTAGCGACTGTAAAGTGGCATCGAGCTGAATCTGGTGTGTTTCATTCGGCAGCAGCCTTTTACGATAACTTTCAATATAGTTACGATAGGCCTTTACGTTCTTCTCATCAACAAGCCTATCTACCCCTTCCTTGGCGCTTTTCACCGTTGATGATACCATCCCAACTCCCGTTAGTAACTGCACCATGTAGGCGCGCAGCGAGTCCTCGATTCGTTTCAGTCCCTCGGCCATCGCTATGTGTCGCATTCATGATAAGTATTCTTTCACGTATGTTATGTTTATAAGCATATAGATATGCAGGTTAACGTACTGTCGGTGCTTGTCGATACCAGCTCTTGTAAGCGAGATGTCTGTTCTTTGTCTTGTCTGCGAATAACTAAGTATCCCATTAGCCATAGCTTTAAATTAGATGACGGCATGACTTGACATTAAGAAACTGCATCATTCTCTGGCTTACCGCGTAGAAAAGACATCACTTTTTCCTGGAAGGCTAACCCGGCCTTTTCTTTAACAGCTCCATAATGGGTTATCAAGTCATCGTACTTTTCTTTTGTTTCAGCATCGAAGATATTGCGAAAGAAGACTTCTACAAGATCCCAAAATTATACTATAAGCAACGCTTCGAGACATGCGAGGTATGCATAGAATTTTGCCATCGTAGATCTGGGGCACTTACTAATCTTAGTGAACTTTACTTTTTTCTTGTCTTCTCCCCTCCGTACAGGAGCTTCGGCGACAAATTTCTTGGTGGCATGCCAGAAAAATTCGAGACTAGCGACTAGGGCCTCTTTAATGGCTGAAAGTAATTGCTCTTGGAGCTGCTGGTCGCCATCAACCTCCCCATCTGGGTTCTCGGAAACACTATCGCCCATGCTGATGAGCTGATTCTCATAGAGTCGACATGTAAGGATGATGGTTATGACAGTAACACAAGTATCTGAGATATTTTCACAATTGTCCATGTCATGAATGGCAATCTATTCGCAAGTAAAGACCTAGTCAGCTCTACATCATACCCAGCCGTTATTTGTATATATATTTGCCTCTCATATCTAGAGCTTAGTTACTTACTCCGATCAGAGCACTGAATGTCCCCCAAGCCACTCCGACAATGTCTGGTGCTGCGGATAGAATAGGGTCCCCGATATCTCTAACATCTTGGAGAACTCTGATAAACCCACCAATTTTGCCTTCATACCGTTTCTCAGCCAAGCGACGGAGCTTCTGGCATTGATACAGTGTGCCATCAAGATTGTCTCGAGCCTGCAAGAACTCATGTATTCGAATTTGAATATCGTGAATCTTTTCGGTTCCCTCGTATTTAGAAAGAAGCTGCTTCTGGAAGATTTCTTTTGCTTGTTTCCAACATTCCGAGTCTTTTGAAAAGTTGGAACCCGTTTGTGGTCTACGAGGAGTCCTTGGCCCTGTCAGAGAGTCGGGATAAGGACTGCTAGCCCCTGATATACCCTCCCTAGCTAAAGGCCCTCTTGTATTGATACGCAACGGTGATGCAACTACCATTTTAATTCGTACAAAGACAATAGTTATAGTTTAGAGATATCTCGAGCTTGTAGCACATTGTTTGTGTTGATGTGGCGTGGCTGAGTATCGATAAGGTCTGAAGGATCCAGTTGAACCCCGCACGAGCAGGCTGGATCGTGTTAAGACTAGCTCCATTGCTTGAATTAAGAGCAAATGAAAAAGTCTCATGGTAATGTCCGCCCTAGGTTTATAATTTCGCCGGCTTACCGTTACGTTAACGTTGGTAATGAACTTTTAAATAATTAGCACCAACACGCAGACTAAATTATAAACCTTTGACATGCACTATTTGCATTTTTCTTCATTTGTGATTGTTTGAGTCAACAATTTAATTTACATGTACACCTCTTTTCGTTAAAGACCCAAATAGATAGATGATCTGCAGAACTAAGACTTGCATCTCATGTCATTTGGTAAATATCGAAGGCCTCCAGCCGAGTTCGCCAGGGTTCAGTTTGAAGTAGGAAAAGGGTCCTGTAATGTTAGCGGCATGCTCGAAAACCACACCTTTAGCTAGCAGGAACCAGCGCCGGGGCATACCGTATAGGTTTCCATGTGTAAATCACGACTTTGCATTGCGCAGCGAAATCCCACCTTAAACTTGGCATAAGGCCGCACTATATTATAAGATGGGATCGACTCTAGCTCTGCAGCTCCGCTTGCGCTCAGTTTGAATATGAAAACATGTTGACGTACTTACATTACATACATGTACATATACATGTGCTGCACATTAATGCATTAACACAACACCCCTATTGATACGGGCTAATCCTCGTAGCATCCGGTAAAGACCTCACCGGTTCGGACCGTCCATTCCCAGATCGAATTACGAATTGTAATTCGCTCAGACCTACAGAATCAGTCTGGTCTGGCACCATAACCCAATTGACTTTCGCAGGGGTATTGCAATGGGATGGAACCCGCCCGCCTAATCCGTAAATCCAACAGGCAGCAGATGACAAAATAAGCATCTCTTGGCGAAATAGAATGCAACCGTAAGACCCAGGATTGCCTTGTCACGAACCGAGGTAACTTTCCGCGGTTTAAGATCCGGAATTTCTTGGGTGCTAAGACTTCACGAGGCATTCAGGGGGTCTCCAGTGAGGTGTAACTACAAGCTTACTGTTCAAACTCTTTCCAGCCAACGAAAATTGACCGTATGAGCACCTTGAGGAATGCATGTGCCTCTGTATTAGCTAATACCCTGTGGTACCCTGCTAGAACATCCTTGATTGGCACATCCCTGGATTCGTGAAGAGAAATTGAACATTTTCTCAACAGTGCGCGCGTGTTTTCTCGGTTCTATGAAATCAGATTGCTATATAAAGATGATATTTCATAGCTTCACTAGAGAGTGAATTTGTTGTCCACAGCAAGACCAAGTAGCCGATATCCCTAATAAGCTCTCAAAATGAAGTCCTTTTATCTTTCTCAAGCATTGTCTCTTTTATCACTCCTTAATTTAGGAGCTTCGACACTTCTTGTCGATTTTGATGCTCAACGGGGTGATAACCCTTCAGTCTTAGGCCTTCTTAATCTCGAACAAGCCAGAGGCGATCCAATCTCTGCAAACACGAAAGACTTGTACATCAAGCTTGATAAGGACCCGAAAGGAATCCAAGCAGCCCACGTCCATAGGAAGGCTGGCTACATCAGGGCAGAATATCACTCGTTGAAGGACAAGACCAAAGAGGGTACCTCGTACTTCATCGGATACACATTCTCCCTGGGTACCATTACTCATAACCTCGTTATATGGCAATGGTTAGTTCTGGCCAGCTCTTCACCCACCCTTAAAACTAGGAGCCCAAAACTCAGTACTGACCAAGCTCACCATAAATCAGGAAGGAGTACATCAATGCCGCAGAACAAAATGTTCCCCTGAATCTCGAGTTTAACAACGATGTTTTGTAAGTCCATTAGACCTTTTGATAGTTTTAGATTTACGGGCAACCTTAGACCGTTCGTGTTATGTGCTCCTTACTTACCCATGTTCACTTGCAATATGAATAGGGAGTTGATCTACGAGGCACCAGGAACGAACAGCAAGAAAGTTGCCAAATGGGGTAAAAAGCTTCAGACTGGAGTCACCTATCGCGTTGGGATTGTTATTAACACTTCTACAACGGATGGTGCCCTTCAATTCTACTGGGATGGTGTTCGCCAGACATTAAACGACAACGGAACATCTACTAAGACCCTAAAGGGTGTATTCTGGGCTGGCCAGACAGATCCTAAGTTTGGCGCGTACAGAGGGGAGGAGACGGTCATTGATACTTACATTTACAAGGTTCAGATAGGAACTAAACTCGACGATATCCGGGATGCAGCTGGGATTGGATCAGACCCGAGTCCGACTACTACGTTGGCTACTGTTACTACCACTGCCAAACCACCAACAACTACCTGCTCGTGGGAAGGACACTGCATTGGTGCACCTTGCACAGATGAGAATGACTGCTCAGATGATTTTGTTTGTAAGAGTGGACGTTGTGCAAAGCCATGAACCTAGTCTGTGGAGGAGCTATTGCTGTTTATATATATATATATATTCCCCTTACGAGAAATGTTTAGAACATTTGTGATTTTGTGATGTTTAGCTTCAAGGCATCACGAACCAAACGATTTTTTAAACGAATATGTATCGCTGCTTATAGACAATGTTGAAATATTACAATCATTTTAATCATCAACCTCCCGCCGCGCCTATCAACCTTCAATCAGGATAATATTAAATAAATGGATCCTCGACGAAGATGGTGATAAATGGCATCATATAATACGCTAGCTCTTCATAATGTTACAATCTGATAAACTCATGAACCGAAATAAATTAAACGGCTTTCGTCGGGTTATGCGGAAAGCATGCGACAAAATACTGACATTATCGTTGATATATATCCCAATCGAGATATCCGGCAATCAACCAGCATCCCATATTACCACACCATACAAATAGGTATTCAGAAGATATACAATCTTGTCTGGCTATCACCGGCACCGGCGAAAGCCATTATAGTAGTATACAACGTCCTAAAATCCCAGAAAAGGATGGATCTTGACCACTACTGGGCGGAAACTTTCGGCTTGAACCTCCCCTCCTTGAACTCTTGCAACTTTGCCTTCGACCCTGACAGAAAACTAGCCTCATCCCATCCTTTCAATAGGCTCTCACTTTTGAGCACCTCTTTTATCCATTTCCCAAAATTTGGTAGGGCGAGTAAGTTTGTCTTAAAAGTCTGCGGAAGTAATCCACCGTCGCAAAATGCGAAAACCCGGAGGATAACTGGTGCCACGACTACCTAAATCCGAATAGAAGGCTTAGCAGTGGGCAGCTAAAACGTAAGGAACATCGGACCGGCTAAAGCACTTGGTTATTTCCCTGCAGATAAACCTACCTCAGCCATCGTCAACTTCTCCCTCCCGCCCAAGAACGCACCCCCACCATCTCCATCCTCCTTTTTCAACAATGGATCAATCTCATTCTTGATAGCTCCCACCACCATATCTTCAACTCCTTCTGCCTCTTTCTCTCCCCCAAAACTCGCTATATATACCTTATCAAATAAGGGGGTAATCTTATTCTCCCAAGCATTAATAAAGAAGAAAATGCGTGTACGGGTCACAGCGGTGACTATACCAGCTGAAGGGGCAGCCGGAAGCAGGTGATTCGGGAAAAGGTTACCCAAGAAATATATTATCACTAGACTCTCCGTCATGATTGTTTCTTTGCCATTGCGAAAGTCAGGAGAACTGAATTTGAGAGCTGGAACCGTTCCGCGGGGATTTATGGCCAAATAATCTGCCGATCGAGGTACATCAAGATCCACAAAAACAGTGGTATATCGAAGGGAAAGCTCATGGAGGGTCGTAAGAACCCGATGGACAAACGGGCACTCTGGATTGTAGTAGAGGGTTAGGGAGATATTAAGGGCGGCCATCGTTACTGGTGAGGGCATAAATCTCCATGAGGTTGATTTTGTCACCTGGGTCAAGCGATGGGAAGTTGATGTTCAGATCATAAGATAGGTAGTTAACTGTGAAAATCAGAATATATATATAGGCTGTACAAGACCTCTAACTCTGTCGATCCAACAGTATACCGCACGCTACAGTCTCAGATTTATAAGCTAAGATGTTATCACCTACGAATACTTAGATTTTAATACTTATGACATCTCCTAACAACTGGAGGGTCGGATGAAAGTTCCGCCTCACAATCAATTCAAATCAAAACCGTGATACATAGCTATAGCGCTATGACACACCGTAGCTCTAAAAAAGCGTACAGAAGTGAAAGGAATAGCTATCAGGAACCTCGAGGATGACTATAAACCGAAACGTTTTCGATACTGCGCAAAAGTTTTGGCTTTTCAATCATGAGTAACAATACTGGGGAGATCCCAGCGAATTGGCAAGGACCTTTGATTCCACAGGATTTATCTAAGTCCGTGAGAGAGTACTCGAGTCAGTAATCCTGGATATGGGCATGTTCAGTAGAGTACTCCGAAGTAGCGTCAGCTTTCAGCTCCTGAATACTCTGAAGTAATTCCTCCGTCATTATAATCGTCTCGAAACCGTCGCATCGAAGCCCTCTTCGGCCTTGGTAGAGGCTATTCCCGACTAGAACTTCTTTAGCAGGGTTAACCTGGTCTGGCGGGTTAACCCAGTATCAATCTTATGAAACCTCAACACTTCAAATTGACTGACACACCTAAATCTTTAGAAAATCCCTACAATACTAGAACGAAGTTGCGTACATTTATCAAAAGCACGGTCCCCATTGAGCTGCCCGATTTATAAATTTCTGCTACAGGTCTCACAAAGCTTTTGTACTTTTCATTGGAGGCTCATATGTATTCTATATCGAGAGCAGCCGGTCCATAACTAGATCCAGTAGAGAATTTTGCGCTGTCTAATAACGAATTTTATAATAAGATTACTCGTAGGGCTATCGGTGTCGCCATGCCCAACAGAGCTTTAGATTGGTCCAACAGTAAGGGTGTGACTTCTTCATGAGATAAGATAGACATGTAGATCAGCTTACTCAAGCCGGAATGCCATGCATATAGGTCGCTGGCAGGATTGCATGGAGGGCGCGCGGGGCAGCCGTTCCTCGGTGATTTGTATACATAATGTTGACAGAAGCACCTGATCGAGCCCGTCCGGGACATTGGACGATATTCAGATGGCTTCGGCGATATTAACAAAACTAATATTATGTTCTTACTGATAGATAGACTACAATGTAATGAAATCCCGTTGTCATTCGATCAATTGTTGCATTTTCGTTCGACTCAACACATATGTACTATACTGACCCCCGTTTGTTGTACAGTAGTATCGATATATCGGGAGCGGCACCTCGATAGCTACTTATTATCTCCTTGTTGAGCCCCAAAGACGATTTTTCTACGGCCTCAGGAAATGCATGTTGTTAAGAGGTTGGTTTCCAGTTCCCCATCCCTGTGGTCAGATTGGCCAGATGCAGGTGTTAGCCAGTCTGCGTTGATATCGATCTATCATTTTTACGAGCGCGGAAGGGAAAAAAGGACCTTAGATGTATAGGGACATTTAGGCTATCGGGAGAGAATTTATATTAGTGTGCACCATTTTTCGCTAGGGTACCGCGATATTGTAGACTAAGACTTTGGTAGTCCTAGGACGACGCAAGAGCAGGAATCTCAAGGAGGAGTTCCTTCGTAAATGCGGCAGCAGTCGCCGCCGCATAACCTTGCCATAGATCGCTTTTGTGACTGTCCGAATAGTCCGATATTCCTCGCACGATTAAACATGGTAGAACATCCATCAAACCTGCTGCCTCCATTTCAAAACAGAGAGCCCGACTCTCCCGACCTATTTTGTCCCTCGTAGGTCCATGTCTCACAACCTGGCCTCCAGATGCTATGACACCATAATGCACACAGGGATGATGATTTTCTCTTGGTCGACGGTTAACAAGCTTTGTCGAATCGCACAGCTTGCACGATGCACCTTCTTCCTTGTGCTCATAATTCGCGTGGAAGAGTTGGTCGTGCTTTTGCCCTGGGTAGCCGAGCCTGCAATCCACTTGTTGAACTTCGGAGACTCGTTGGCCTAATTTCTCGTTTAAGTTCTGAGGAGGCGTAGCCTGAATATTTGATACAGCACTCAATAGAATATCGGGAGGCTTTCTCAGGGATCCAGTGTGGATAAATCTGCCTCCATCTATGGTCTTTCCACGATCATACTGGAAAACACCACCAGAGTCTCCGGTCGGAATACCGACGACGACATCCCCCAAGTGGAGATCGGTAGAAGCACTAGATGTACCAGATTCGTCACGGGGTATCCCACCTCCTATTCCAACCATCAAACCAAACCTTAAGCCAGAAAACCGCAATTTCATCTCTTTTCCAACAGCCGCCGCGGAGATATTTCCATAGCTCCCGGCTGGCAAACATGCAATAACGACATTATGGCATCCAATGCGCCCGAACTTGTAGATAATGTCTTGCAGAGGCCCCATTGGAGGTGTGTCGTGCACCTCATCCAGCATAGCGCAGACCGCAGCTAGCTCGATAGATATCGCACAGAACCAGCCTATAGTATAATTAGATCTCACACTAACATTAAGATTGAAAAGTTGTTTTGTTATTTGTGGGATGTCACGGTGTATGTATTGCCTGTCCAGGTCTACAGGGCTACTATCCGTTGGAGTACTATCTGGTGGAGGATATTGTGATTCCGAACTAGATAAGGACTGGTTGGAACTTGGACGAGTTGGTTTTGGGGTACTCGATGCAGAGACAGCAGCATCAAGATAGGAGGTCAACGCTGTGTCATGCTCCATATGTGCCAAAATGATTGGTTCAGGTTGAAAGTCTTCGGGAGTATACTCCCATGAATAGGTAAACAGCTCCCTCAGCGGTAATACAACAACTTGGTAAAGCTTGTTCCTTACTTCCATAGGATCGGTTCCGAGCTTGCTTCTATTTGGTGTTATACAGATCTCTATGACCCGCTTGACTGGTCCGAAGATTTTGGAACGAGCTTTCCATTCTTCTGAAATAAGAAATCTACCTGCTGTGAAGTACTCCGCGCCCTCGCGGAGCTGGCCTTCATCGTAAACCTCTTCGGTATGAAGGTTTTCGATATCTTGACCCAGCTCTATCTCAAGTAGCATAATGCCGAGTGCCAGAATTTTGGGAAATATATGCTGCTTTTTCGCTGGCATAGGCCCTGGTTGTGGCGTAGAGCCGCCTAGATCGGCTGATATGAAAGGTTTCGGATATAACTGTACCCTCCTTTGCATCTTCGTAAGATGTTGTCGCATAAAATGTACGGTGTGTTTGGTCCACGATTCGGTCATCCAATCTGAGCCATAAAACTGCCAAACTGCTTTGGCGAGGAAATATGAAAGAAGGAGTTTGCACTGGTTATCGTTTCTGAGGCTTGGTGAGGTTAACACCTGCGCCAACGATATACTAGGTGTTCGGAGGGAAAGGGCCTTTTTACTAGGAGGTAATGGGAACCCATCGTCAAAGAATGCATGGTTAAATGCACTCAAACTCAGCCTGCCCAGATTTCGGGAACGTATCAGACTACAGAAGTCTGGTACTCTCTCACCAGGGTGCTCAAACCGTACAGACTTCGGCTTCATATTTCGGCTTTCAGAATCAAGTCTAGCCGCATTAAATCTCCAGAAGCCATCACCCAAAGGAGCAACCTGTGAAGGGCCTTGGAATATAGATCATTGCGCCATGAACCGACACTCATTCATAGTCCAAGGTTACCGACAGACCCCTCTTCGGAATTTTGACTTCTCGAGAAGTGATGCATGAGATGTTAGTAATTCAGCTCGATCGAGGTGATAGGAGGAAATACATGACGCGGGACACACCTCTCGAGCAAAACCCTTATCTGCGCTTCTTTCCACTCATCTATTTCGTCGTTGCTAATATGCCGATGCCTGAAAAATACATCGACCTTCACCCCATCTAAGTCCGGGGAAGGTGGAATAACTTCTAAGGCAATATTGGCCTTGAAGTCCTTACCCTCGCTAGTGGCCGCGCAACGGCAAGTCTTGTGCAATGTTAAATAAAGTCTCTGGAGGCATTCCGTAGTATCATCATGTAGTGGAGGCTTCGGGTTTGATACAAGGTCCGATATTTCGGGACCACGTGGCCCACACTTCGCATTAGCGAATGCCTCGAAAGTTTTTCTGAATGTTGTTCGATCTCTGCTCGCCGCATTACTCGAACATCCTGCGAGAAGTCTAATCGAGTTCCGTATATGTTGCGGCTGCCCATTTAGAAGGCGGGTGAGACGGGGATAGGTCTGGATCGATGGGCTCTTCGGCTCCCTGAAACTCGGCCACTAGAGCAATGTAAGTATGAACCGTGGCCGATTGACCCGAAAATTTCAAATTGCAGATGTACTCGCATTCGACAATCTTTCTAAGTCAGTAAGAAGCCTCAAGACCCTCGATTCCTTTAGAGGTGTCGCTGAATCCAACCGGGTTTCGACATCCAGCAGTATTTTCGACAGTAAGCTCAAGAACGGGTTTTGTCCAAGTTGTTTCCCAAGAGATCCACATTGTTCTCGAAGTGCTATGACTGCTCTAGTGGCAAATACTACACGGTTTCCCATATCTAAGGGCGATCCATGACCGGATGGGACACTACGACTAGGTGTCGCCGGTCGCGACGGTTGTAGCTGAACTGGGGGCATATGTGTTCGACCGTCGACACTTATGTACTCGTAGTTGTCAAAGACTCGAAAGAAGGATGCTTTTCGAAGCTAACTCGGTTGACTAAAGGTAACATTTAGATCGAGGGTGATATTATGTCTAGGTACAGTACTTCTGGTGAGTCTAGTTTATCGCACCCGGCGCCCAGACTATTATTCTGGGAGTTGTTAACCCCGCTTTATAATTTAATACAACGCTAGCGCGCTCGTGCCAAGACCTGTTGATTACACAAACGCGATTAGCTCAGTTCACCCACTGGTAGTCGACACCCCTCTGTTGGTCTGCCGTACATGCATATATGCATGAGGGGTATGGTACCATAGTTTAATCCAGCTCTCGGATCGATCTACCGCTCTATATTTTCCATTCCTCTCCTTCTCTAGCTCGACTCTAACTCAGAGTCTTATCCCACCAGGCTGTAGAACTATAGAATTCTATTCACTCTGGCTCTGATTGGATGGTCTCCTCCTTTTTTCTTCTTCTTCTTTTTTTTTTTTTTCTAAGAAACATATCAAGAGTTTGAGCCTTAACCTTTTCCCTCCAAGCCCAGCTGGCCAGGCTAGGCTCTTGATCTTACATTACTCGACCTCGGGTTGGTCGCGTGCCTTCCACATATACAGAAAGGGCTGTAATTCGGATCATTAGGGTCTATATATAGACCTGCGATACCGACATACCATGGATGAAGAGTACAATACCATCTACTATGTTTCCAATTTGTGTAAAAACGTTTTTAGAGACTGTGTATCAACCCAGGATATGGGTAAGCAGGCCTGGATGAGGACCGCACAGGGTGATTTCAATCTTTGGTGCACTGGAATTAAGGCGACGAGTTCCAATAAGTCATCCTTAGACTATCGCCTCAGAGATAAACCGGATGTAAGGGACGAGATCTGCGACCTGCTTCGTAACTTAGTGGATGTCCTGCAGATTTGCCAGCGACTGATAGTTAATGGTACGTGAAAGACGTAGCCAAACGTCTTACCCTGGCTGAATTAGGTAGATGCAACTGCGCAGGCCTGCAGGTCGAAATTAAATTTAACATCAATTGTGTTCTGGAGTACAGCTGCGAGATCGAGAGATACCGATGGCCACGACATAGCCGACCGAGATTCAGACGAAGTGCAGGATATTGAATCCTGGGAGGCAATGTCAAATGAATCTAATTCACCTGATTCCAGTTCCGGGGACGAATCTCCGGATCCATTTCTGTCGGAGAACATTTCATATATTAAAACGATTTTAACTATGCTTTGGAGAATTTCCCAGGAAATCCGGAAATCCGGTAACAAATTTAGATTTGCGAAAGCCGATAAATCATTAGATCCAGACGAGGACGATGTTCTAGAATTCCGTAGGCACCTTACCTCTATCATTTTGAGGGGGTTTGAGGATCAGGAAGCCGGAACCCTCACAACTGCTGAAAAGATACAAAGGGCATCAGACTATAGCAGACTGACTCATGTTCAAAAACGTCTGGTGCATCACAATATTCTGCGCAGGAATCGAATTAAATTTTCGGCAAAGACGAGGGAACGAAAAATCCGTCATGATAATACACATACGTTATTACAAGAGGAACCGGTTTCTTTGATAAACGATATAGGGCCCGTTGCGCACGTGCGCCCCCATCAAGTCGCATCAATCAGCCGTGCACCATCAGCATCCGGCAATATTGCTCCAATAACACCGGCTCGCTCGACCGTTTTCACCACTGCTGTTACCGCAACAGAAGTCGACTCAAAACTCGACATCAAGCGGATTCTCGCAAGAAAGAGCTCCTCAATGGCTACAAAGATGACTAGGATCGGGGCGTCCCAGAATTATCCTCGTTGCCCGGAGTCTGCTGCGAACGGAGCGTTAATATGCCCATATTGTGATGACTTCTTGCCTTCAGGTTTGCCTAGATCCAAACGCGAGGATAACTGGAGGTAAGCTCAAGATTTCAAGGTTTCTATATTCATCACTTTGAAAGTTGAACTTCGCATTTTCTGACCCGAAGTTTTATCTGGCTAGAGCACATCTCGTCCAAGATATAATGCCGTACTCATGCATAATAGATGACTGTGATGCTCCAGACGAGATGTACACCACTTCAGAACATCTGCTTGTGCACATGCTCGAAAATCATTCCGTGACACGCTGGACCTGCGACTACTGTAGCCCTGCAATTGGTAACGGGAATTCCACTTCCATCGACGGGGAAAGCCGACTGTTTGATTCGGCCGAAAAATGGGAATTACATATTTCGACGAAACACAACGATACTATTCCAGCTAATCAACGGGCTACTTTCGCCGAGATGAGCAAAGTAGCAGTAATAGGACCTCTAACCTGCCCGTTATGCCACTTTACCGCCGACTTCGAGGAAACGGATATTGGGGACCATATCCTACAGCACTTACATGAATTCGCACTCAGGGCACTTCCGGAACATACATATATAGAAGCAAGGAGTAGCCAAGGCAGCAATACTTCAAGAGTATATGGATCACTATCACATATACAATCCGACAGCGCCGGATCAGTTATCATGCAAGAGTCCCCCGTTGTAACTGTTGAAGAAGTTGAAGCTAGGATGACTGCTATCTGGCCGCTGATACCGCTGACTGGAATATCTACGGAAGGGTTTCATCTTAAAATACGGTTACCGTATACTAATGAGGACGACGACGTAATCGAGCTGTGGCAGACCAGGTTGTGCTCGCTGAACAACATTCTTGATGCCGTCAGCTTCGTAGCTGAGACTGGGATCGAATGGGAGTCTCCAAGAATGGGGAATACCTTGACTGATATCATAGATGAACTGCATTATCTATCTCTTCAGAGGGCCCGGGTACCACTGATTAGGCAACGTAAGCTTCTCTCAATCTTGAGGGTCATTTCCATGGCCTAAATTGTGCGAAATAACTTATTTGAAACCCCATATAGCAACTATGGATAGAATTCTCGCTCATATTACCACTCGCTATATATGCATACCAGCGATACCCTCAAAGCTTAATCAACGCGATGATATAATGGAAGAGCTTGAAAATCTGCTCTTCTACTCCAGTTCATCGCCTACTCAGCAGTCGAGAGTAGCGCTAATGGGCCCGGAAGGAGCGGGAAAAACCACAATCGCGTCCATGTTTGTGGACAGCATGCAAAAGCAGTCGGGAGACTGTTCTGTATTCTGGGTAGATGCAAGCACAAAGGATAGTCTTGAACGGTCCTACGGCGCGGTAGCATCGGAGTTCGGTGAGCCGCTCGAGTGGACTGGCCCCCTTGATTATAAAACTAGTGTGTTTTTTCATTGCCTTAGTTGGAGACTCAAAGGTCGCTGGTTAGCCGTTCTTGACGGACTACAACATGAGACTGCTTTGCATCTAGCCTTCGGAAACCTGCTACCACGAGGGGCAGCCGGACAAATTCTATTTACAGCCTCGGATCCCAGCTGCCTGTCTCTTTTCGGCCCTGTGAAGACCATTCGTGTTCCAAAACTCGATGACAAATCAGGTGCGTCCTAGGGCCCGTGGGCGTAACTCTAGAAAGCTCAAAAGACTGATCAATACCATTATCGATATTTTAGAATCTAAGAAAGATCCTCAACAAAGAACTACGGTATGCTCCCTTTCCGATATAAAGAGCCCGAATATAATTTGGCTAATAGCACGAAGCCCGAAACTTGGGCTCTTTTGATCGGTATCGATCACTATATTCCTGGAGACAAAGGTCGTTTCAAATATGACGATCTAGCAGGCCGCGTGAACGATGTTCATTCAATGAGAGAGTACCTAGATAGCATCGATGTCCGGAACCTTACAACACTTACCTCCACAAAGGGCCTCAACGGCCCTGAAGAAGCTGATTCCGATCTAGCTAAACACTCAAACGTTACGCGAGAACTAGAGCGTATCATCAGCTGTTCAAAAGCCGGCGATCTTGTCTATATTCACTATTCTGGCCATGGAACGGCTGCACGATCGGTGGCGGGGCTCACTAGTTGGTTAGAACGTAAAGATAATGTCTACACCCGTGAATCTGGTAAAATGGCCATACAGATGGCCGTGACCGAGGCTTTTCAGAGAAACGACGGTGGACTTGCGGAGGTCTCACTAGCCCTCGCAGATACCATGGCTGGAGGAGCATATCTCACCGGAGAGCATCTCAGAGTATACATAAAACGGATGGTTTGTGAAAAGGGTCTCCGTGTTTCACTTGTCCTCGATATCGCAGATAGGCAAAGTGGACTCCAAGATGATGTTTTGCAAAGCGATGTTCAAGCCAAAGAAACCGTCAAGCTGTCCCATTATCAGAACCTTTATAACGCTCAGCTGAAAAGTATGACAGAGGTTCGGCCTCGCTTCTCGGACCCAACTGGATGCAGCTTATTGATTGCTTATCACCCCCATGGATCGGAAGGAGGCGTCCTCCCAGACGGGACAAAGGCTTCTCTGACATACGCCATTTTAGAATTACTACAAAACTTCCCTGAAAAATATCGGTCAACTATTACTTACCATAAGATCGGACTATACGTTAAGTACAAACTTGCAGCAAAACCCCGGTATACGGTGATTCTGTCAGGGGATTGTGATGTCACGTTCCCCGGCCTAGAACAGGCTATTGAAAGTATACCGGGGGCTGTTGTAGGACATAATGACGACTTGAGTATTGTCACCCTCAATATCGGTTCCGCTCAGGGAGTCGTGGCAGGAGCAATTTACGATCTTTTCCCAGGATACTCATTGTTGAAAATGAAAACCCAGGTATCGGTAGTGGAAGTCTTGCGTGATAATCCATTCCGGTCGAGAGCTGTTCTACAACGCCCCTCGAGCCTATCCAATGTTGCCGCACATGCACATGTCAAAGTAGGGAACATAGCGATACTACGAAAATGGTCTCTTCCTTCGGATAACCTCATCGATGTTTCTTCTCTAGCTTTGCCTCAAGGGTATATTGATGCTCTGGAAGCAGAAACAAACAAGACCCCCGGGCTCGCTCTGGACTCTGGTCTAAGTGACACTCAAGCTTGCAAGTTCAAGTTAGTTTTCAGTAACCGCCATTTCGAAATACTCGAGAAAGGGGAACGGATGTCAAGAGTCCCACACACCCCATTAGGGATCGACAACTGGGCCATCAGACTCAGTTATCTTCTCAGTCACTTATCAAGATTCCGAGCACTTCAATCCATCAAAAACGAGAACCCAGATGACCTATTAGACCCAGAATGGTTTTCCTTCAATATCAAAGCATCTGGCGCAGATACATCGGATGGTTTCAGAGTATGTGATGGAACCCGCTTGCAGGTCTCATTTAGCGTAAACACAACCTGCGAGTATGATTCCGTTTATGTCGCGATATTTGCTTTTGGCGCGAACTGGGAAATTGAAAAAATCGCACCACTGCAGATTGATGGCGACCAGTATATTGTGGGCAAGGGTCAAACGTGGAAGATTTTTGGTCACACATACATATCCCAGAAACGATATCCAGAAGACTCCAACGAGAATACTGACAACCTTAGAGCATTTATCAGTACATCGAAGATTAATTGGGACGACATCATACTTCCAGAGCTTCCTGAGTATTCCCTCTTCCCTTCTGACCAGTCGATTGCGCATCAGTTTGGAACGTTCGTTGAACCGATGAATCCAAGTGTTCAAGGCCCGGGGCAAAGATCAGACGCTAGTCCTCAGTCTCACACCAGCCTGCCAGATCATCGCTCACCAGATCTCGATTCTAAAAAGGGTCACCCTGGCGAAAAGGATTTTGAAACTATTTCATCACAGTCGAGACCTAGCCGCCAGTCTCTTAGGGTTAAGTGGACATCCATGGATCTGAAGATTACTACCGTCCCAAGAATATAAATTTATTTTATATTATATTCAAGCCTCAAGGCACATTTCTATCGCTGTTCCAATTTGTTCCTTATGTCATTTCTATCTAGAACTCTCTCTCAACGTCGATGAATAAGTGACTCTGATGGCGGGGCAGTATTCACGACATGACGAAACCACTGTTGGGCGCGTTGTAAGCCCTCGCAAGGGAAACAATTTCGACCCAAAGACACAAAACCGCTTTTGTCGAAAGTGATATAATTAATGTTACTAGGGGACTTGGTGATAAAATGACAGTCGCCTACCACGGACTTTCTGTTATACTCTAAGCCTACAAGGGTCAAATCTGAGTCCTGTCCGTATACGTATGTGTAGCCTCTGAGCCCCAACACAAGAAGCGTGCCACAGAATCAACACAAGAAGGGTCGAGACGACCATAGAATGAAGGATGGGAGGAGTTGTGTTGGATTTTTATATACACTATTCTGTGTTGAGGAGACGAAAAACGAAGTAAATCTTGTGTAACCGGGGCCACGAGAGCGATTGATTTCTTAACCTATTTGCACTAGAAGGAATCCGTAATTCTATAATTGAAGCTAGTGTTTAAATATTATAGCTAGGCCCGTAAGAGAAAGCACATGAACGGTGACATGATGTTATGGCGTAGGTTCCTGATAAGTGCGGATTTAGGGATTCGAGCAACTGCTCAGGGCACTTTGACACCAGAGGCCCCAGGTGACAGACTAATCGTATGTGTTAGCAAACGTAGGGCCAGGCTTATAAGGACCAAGGATCTACAAAATATGTTCAAACTTACAACTTGAGGAACTTGACAGCAGAGGGGCAATTGAGTTCCAGGACACGTCGTTGTAGTACTGGGGGTACCTATACCCAAAGATATCACCAGGTTTAGTATTTTCGAGGATTGCAATAAACGTTTAAGATAGGGAAGGGAGTACTAACAGAGAAAGCCATTCAAGGTATCGCTTGGCAAGGTATACCCTGCGGCTCCAGATACCTCTTGAACGAGGGGGAACCCGCCGCTAAGAGCTGCAGTACAACAGAGCAGTTTACCCTGGTTGATAGCGAGGCATTGTGGGCTGCGATCACTGGTTTTGATGAGGTCGGGGGCCTGGGCCGCAAACAGACTCTTCAGCAGCCCCGGGATAAACAAGGCTGAAGCCTGTGTAAAGAGCAGGAAAAAGATAACGATAACGTGACGGGCGGAGGCGAGCATCATGATAGAGCTATGGAGTTCTGACGTGTGTGCAACGGGTTTGCAGTTTGTTTAGATCGTGATTGTAACGAGTTTGATGTAGCTCGAGGAGGTGAAGTGCTTGAACATGAGTATTAGATCCGTGGAAGGCAGTGTTTTTATAACCCCATACTCCATAACCAAGCTCGGCCAGCAGAGCGGGAGAAACCAGCCTCAGACCTCGCCAACGCAAGCCTAATATCATTTTCGACAATCGATCGCCAAAAGTTCAGGGGAACGAGACCCGTTTCAGCTCTATCATTGGTCAGATAGGAAAGATAGTGGAGCACCGCGAGATTCGAGCCGATTTTAATGGTAGAACCCGAGATTGGATTGAAGTCCGTGCGCAGCTACCTCTCCGTCACCGCTAGCCGTTTTTTGACGTAACTTTGCAGAAATGTTGCTGATCAGAAACGGCCTGCCAAACAGTCCTCGGTTCGACTTGACTCTGGTTTGTTGGAAAAGCAGGCTTACTTATGCACTGCCCGTAACGGGACGGGATGAGGGGTATACTTCGACGATAGGATCGATAGTTATCTTCCCCAAGAATCCTCATATACATCTAAACAAAATAATTGATTATTAAGGAATTTTTTCTCGGCGTACGCACAAATACGTACTGGCACTATAGGCTTGCGCAATTGCGCTGCCGTAAACCATCAACATAATATTGAATCTATAGATCTAGAGCTTCGACTATAGATTAGTGCTATAGTGCTGAGACACGATCCCACGAACTTATCTTTAAGTTACGCGCGGCGTGAAATTATTCCAACATTGCAACATAGCTTAGGCGGTGGTTCGCTGGGACGAGATATCGATTTACCTCGCATATATATGTAAGCCTGTTGGTCAAGGCACGCCAATCACCCTTAGGATGATAGACTACAGCGAAAGCTGCCGAAAAACCCGACTAGTTTCAATGCACGCGCACGTAGGGCCGGCTGTTAAAATTTTACAGTCATGCCTTAACTATAGATTTCGATAGACTAATATCATAAATAACACCTCAGAGTAATATTTTAATAGGCCGAGCGGCCGAGCCGTTTAATTTTGGAACATTCCGAATCCAGACAACACATTATTTTCAAGTTATTGTTGCAACCTAAACACGAGAAGGGCTGTCGAGGCCAGCCACAATTCCAGCACCGAGTAAGTTAATTCTCCCAGTTCATTATTTTCATGCAACCTTGATGTCTGACCATAGCCAATTTCTTTCTCAAATCAAACAAATAATAATAATAATAATAGTAAGAGAAATGGAGAAAATTCTTTAGTCTTTAAAGCCCACTTCGAACAGCAGTCTTTGAACCCGGTGTCGCGTGTCGTAATATTATGTAGCACTACATCCACTGGGCCAATCACATAGATGTCTATCACCATCCCTAGATCCGTCTGCACGGCTCGATATAAAGCATATTACTACCGAAATAGCGAATCCAACGTATCCCTGATCTTGACCACGCTAGTGTATGCATGATTCCTATGCATGGTTGGTTATACGGTATTATAGAATTTCAAATATCTACATTTCAGTTCGTGGCGATATATTATCTGTATATATGTACATCCATGCAACCCTCCAAGTTATATTTACACCAGCTTCCAACCCTTCAAGACCTCGATCGATCCTCCAAAAGATGACTTACCAGACCGTCATCTAAAACGTGATAGTCATATTAACAGCATTAGACCCAGCCGCGTATCCATCACGAGGGAAAAACTCCCAAGTCAAGATAGCACTATTAACACCCGCAGGTTTATTATTCCTAAGATAATCCGATCCCGAAAGCCACAGTGCGATATTATTAGCCTCATAGCCCCAGTTTCCGAATGTCCATCTAGCTTGTTGCAATTGTGGAAGCCAGACGGTCCAGTCGTCGCTAACGTAGACACCATTATCCCATACGGCTCTCACGGCTGCGACTCTATTATATCCATTCCAGGTGATTGGAATTCTATAGTCGTAAGTTGGAGCCGCGAGTGTGGTCTCAGCAATGACGGGGACGTCCCAGTGGACAATCGTTAATGTCAAGAATGCACCGCTGGAGAAGGTCAGGGTCAATACATCCTTAACCCCAGGAGCGCTGTTGGCCGTGTATAGGGTTGACAAGTAGGTATCTGGCAGAGTAAGGACACCACCCGAGAAGGAGTATTGCGAAGATGTGAGGGTGGTTCCTGCATTATTCTTAATAGAAACTAAGGTCTTCGATCCAACGTTTTCATAAGTAGCAGTTTGAGTTGTAACCGGTGTGCCGACCTTGTGGAAGATAAACGCCGAAGACAACTGTGGTACCGAACCGTCGAGAGTGCTGACTGCCAAAGCATTTGAAGCCCCATTTGCAGCGTTGATCAAAATACTCTGACCGGCAGGGTCATACCATGTCAAGCTGGTTCGATTGAAGAGATCCTCGCCATTGTCCCATGTAACGAGAGAGAATTTGTACTTATTAGC
This sequence comes from Arthrobotrys conoides, assembly GCA_036971725.1. Classification (NCBI taxonomy): domain Eukaryota; kingdom Fungi; phylum Ascomycota; class Orbiliomycetes; order Orbiliales; family Orbiliaceae; genus Arthrobotrys; species Arthrobotrys conoides. Next base: position 47,508 of record JAVHJM010000001.1, read on the forward strand.
GGTTTGGACAAGGAAATCAAGATACCTCCAACCGGCCGCAGGCTCAAGTGTAGCTGGACTACCACCGAACTCTCCAATGACGACCGGAATGTTAGAAAAGTTTCCACGGAAGTACTTGAAATCGTTTTCCAATGCTGCTTTTTCGTCGGCTGAACCCCAGGTCGACTTCCCCCATGCACGGAAGACAAAATCATAAGGAGAATAGTAGTGAAACTGAAGGCCCCATGGCTGATTCGGGTAGAGAGATCCACGTTGGAAATAGCTGATGGTCTTGTAGCTATCCATGTAAAGACCGCATAAAGTGACAACTCTCTGGGGATTGAAGCCACCAGCCTGGTTAATTTTGGTTAGGAAAATGTCATTGAGTTTGTTCAACTCGACTCCATCCTCAGCGGTGGAACCTGGAGGCTCGTTGATTGGTTCGAAGAGAAGCCTCTCGCCCTTGCACTTGAATCGTTCACCAATCTGTCCCCACAGAGCACCAAACTTCTCTTCAACAGGGGCGTTTCCATTCTTGGTATAGTCGAACCAGTCCCAGGAGTCATGATGAACGTTCAAAATAGCGTAGAGTCCCTTGCTAAGAACCATATCAACAACTTCCTCAACACGATTCATCCAGACAGGGTCGACAGTCCAGGCCGGGCTGCTTCCGGAAAAGTGATGGGTCCAGGTAACCGGGATACGGATCGACTTGTATCCACTAGCCTTGATAGCATCGATGACGGTTCCAGTAATAGGAGGGTTATTCCAGGAACCTTCATTCGGAACAGCATCAAGGGTATTCCCGATGTTCCACCCTGGATGAAGGGCAGCAATAGCGGCAGAGGCTGAGATCGGGGTGAATGTAGCAGTGCCACAAACCGCGGAAGAAGTCGGAACACGACTTGTCGTTGCGGGCGAAGTAGTGGTCGAGCTTCGAGTAGTAGAGCTTCGAGTAGTAGAGCTTCGAGTAGTAGAGCTTCGAGTAGTAGTAGTACTCGAGCGTGCTGTCGTCGTCGTCGTCGACCTAACGGTAGTGGTTAAAGAACGGGCCGAAGAGCTCGAAGTTCTGGTAGCAGTACTAGTAGCCAATGTCGTAGACCGAGCAGTAGTCGTCGTAGTGGTGGTAGTAGTGCTTGATCCTGCACCCTCCAAGCACTGAGAGTAGTCTTGAAATTTCAAAGGCCAATATATTAGAGACTCATGACAGAGGAAGGTGGATCGATATTGAGGTGCAGTACTCCCAAAATACAATACTTACATGGATTCCAAGCATAACAATACGTCCCTGACACGCAAGTTGTAGCACCAGTCCACCCAATACCACCACCTATCACGAAGTCGTCCGGTCAGTGCTCTGTCCATATATTAGGTCTGTCTTATAGCGGGGAGTTCCATACATTGACCCCATAATTGGGCCTGTGCGTTCACTGTCGCCGCGAAAAGTGCGACCGCTGTCAAACGGTACAGCATTGTGATATATTTTTGTAGGGGCTTAAGCATGCACACCGTGCTTAATGCAATAGACTGACTCTTGAAACCATATTCATATTGACAGGCAATTGAGTCCTTTATATCTTCATCCCCCTTCTTGAAAAGTCATTTGAATAATTGTCTATCTAAGGCTATACGACGGGAGTACGGTCCTACAAAGAGATCGCGTCTTCAATCTGAAGACGACAAGGACCGGGGTGCATTCATCCAATCTTCGAAGACTGTCAAACCATGGCATACAAACCTTTTAGACTCGTCGGAGTTTCTTAATTCCCAAGTTGGAACATCTGGCTGAATCCGCCGGCAGAGAACATAGCGAAACCGCAAGAGGGCCGGAATATTCCCATGTCCGTTACCGGCTTTCGAAGCCAGTGCCCCGACGGAATACCCCAGGCATTTCCTTGGTTCTATCGATGCCGCTACGCCCTTGCAGCTACTAGCGGTATCATACTCGTGCTCGGATTAATAGGTGCATCGAGACATATATGCACTCTCGACTGAGGTATAATAGTGAGATATTCGTTTAGATTTCGGTTTAATCAGACGACCCGCTCGGTTCTTCATCTCGTTCCAGCCATGGTTCCAGTTCGTGGCGAGGAAGATCGAAGACGCTAAGAGGGGCCGAGGATGCTTAGGCGGAGAATGTTTCCCCGCATCCAGAATAACCCACAACGCAAGATCAGCCACAACTGCCCGTCGGCGAGGACTAGGTCCGAGGCTAGTGCACTCCAGCCAATTATTCCAGACTGACAGATATCTAAATTCAAGCTATATATGACACCGGGATTCAATCCGAACTCCCTTTATACTTTTCGAAAGGCCCACAGATTGAAAACTATCACGGCACCCGGCATTGAAATCGCGCGTGGCAGCGGCATAAAACCGGCTTCACTCTGCCACTCGAAATTAACCCGAAGAACCTTTCCAATATAGCATATACATACAGACATGCATACCATTATAAGGGGGAGGAGATAGAAACCACAAATACATATTATGACGTATTCGAATATTCTTGCCTATGATTATATAATCCGACAAGTATTTTTACCGAATCCGACTGGCAGCTTCAGATTCATCAGACGTTTGATTAATCTCTCTTGGAATTCGTCGTGCTGCTCCAAAGACCCGCTTGCTCAGATTAGCCGGGCGCATATAATAATGCGCATGCGGCCCGAAACTCTCGAACAACATCTCCTTCGTAAATCTGCCGTCAAAGGAATGAATATCTCTTACGACGGCTGCTAGCTTTGTTCTAAAAGGTTTCTTTTTTGAAAAAGACAGAATGCAAACGACCAGGAAAGAGACACTTACACTCAGCCCCCATCACAATGTTGTCGGATCATCTCTCTTGCATTGACGGGTCGATAAGCTTATAAGTAGCTAGTAGATCGCTTATCAACCTCCAGAACATCTGGAGTCTCATTGTTGAAGTTGATATAGCACTCATGGAACGTTAAGGGATTTGATATACTTTCTGATTCTTATGGGCGTTTTTATAGCGCCCGAAGTATCCGCATAGTCCAAAAAAACTCCGTTCGTGTTTCCAAATGTTTGGTTAGGATTGCCTCAGTTATTGATACCGCCGACGATATGAACCCAGTCCGCACCGGTTGTCACCACCACTGCATGCATTTTTCATTTTCCAACTTTTAATCTCATCGATCCGTCCGGTACTACCTGGGGCTATGACAGCACAACATTGCACAGAATATTGTCGAACTTGCCGTTTCTGGCTAAAATTTGCACATCTTTCGTTCTTGTATTTCATATTCGATACGATTGTGTTCAAGGCTCCCTGCATGTTCTGCTGGCGTACACTGACGCAGGCGGTTGTCTATTTCGCTGCTGTCAGGGAACACACACTCGGAAATCTACTGAACAAAGAGTAAATTATGGCTAAACTTACCGCAGCAACACCACCTTCCATAGCTGGCACTGTTATATGGAAACTCGTCACAGGAGGCCCATGTTGCTTCCTATCCCAGCCATTAGTTACATCTCTAACCATATACAAACTCTGATAATATGGAATATAGACTTACAATTTTTCCAGTATCAAACTTATCACCATCCTATTCGTCTGAATTATACGTCAAGCACGTCTTACGATTTGGAACTGGAGCGTTATCTCCACAACTGTCACCAGTATAGTATTCGACCCCGTTCGGGATCCTGTCGGATTACTAGCAGACTTTTGATCGCATTCCATTCTTTATATATATTCTCACAGATTCCAACCAACGTATACCCACCGACTTTAGTATGCTGATTATAACAATTATTCGGATTGAAGTTGTAAGATCCGAACATGTTACAGCTATAGAATTGGGTAGGTCGGTCGTAATATAGAATATCGCTTTGTCGCGGTTGTAGGCTCTGCTCGAACACCACATTCTCAAATGGACTAAATCCATCGATAAGCCCGATATCGCGATAGCAGAATCGAAATCATGTCTCTTGAGCCCATCGGTTCGTCGCAAGCATTTGATGGTCCGTCGTCATTCTCATCGGTTGGACACTCGAACAACTCGCCAAATACAGGTCTAGCCTCACCACTAGTTCTAGTTCCATTCCATCGTTTCTAGGAGGTAGGGCCTTTGGAATTTCCAAATCCCTTTTGTCCTGTTGACTTCCGTATGCCAGGCATCCCTTTTTCAACAGACCGATCGGTGATGATGGAGTCGCCAAATCGATGCTTCCACCCCAGTAAAATGTCCTCGAGAGCACACTATTCTTGTCAGTATTATGAGTCTGTAAGGCTTTGGGATATGGGTACTTACGAGACTTCAGCTTCCACAAACACTCGGTAGATGTAATCTGCCCAAAACCAGAACGCTGCCCCAGCACCGCCTAACACAACATCGGCGGGTCCAGCTGCAGATATATGCACCTAAATCAATGGCGTTATCCACCCCGAGAATCACATCCCAGGATCCCCTTCATCAATTTTCCACCAAGCGCCTCGATATCGCCATACCGAATGAAAGCCTAGGGATGACAATATTAATCAAGGAGATATGGCCCTCAGCCTTCACCTCGGCTTTGAGTTGGGAACTGGTAAATCTGTCTTCCTTGCGAATCGTCGTAACCTTCTTCAGTCAGTTTTTGAAGCTACTACACCACCGCTTTTCAAAACCACGTTTCTTCTTGGTGCCCATGCTTGAGCCATCCGGGTCTTTATCTGTAACATCATCCCAGTAATCCAAAAGGTACTAGGTTTGACCAATCAGTACAATACTGAACTTCAGCACCAGGCTTAGCAGCAGCATCGATTGCCGCAAAGTCGATGTCAATAAGAAGCTCAAAGGTTTGGTGTTCTCTCTGAAGGTTACGGATGACCAAATTTCTTTTCTGTAACTGAGTTCGAACGTTCTTCGCTTGGTGAGTCGCTTTCGGTCTCCATAGTTGATTGATGCATCAGGAATATGTTTCAAACTCAAGATCCTGGCATAGGGACCCGAGTCAATACCATTGGGCAACTTGGTGATAGTTTCCTCAGCGTTCATGATGAAGATGTGCTTTCACTCAGCAGTCGACATCCTGGCTGCACATGCCACAGGATAAGTCTCAACGACATTCTCGAAGGTATCATTTCGAGCTTGACCAGGCTTTTGATGCTAGTATACTCCGTCCATTCTCGCTTCTTGAGCTGAAAGGTCGCGGTTTCCTGATCTAAGATATCCGGGATCACCTAGAAAGGTTGTTGTCAACAGCACCCTCTGTGCCGTCAACGAGTACCAAAGAGAAAGCTTCGTCGGCCTATATATGCTAAGTTAGTCCCAAGAAAACGGGAATTGTAAGTCTGGAACTTACTTGCACCGCGCCGGCCGCCCCCGCTTCCAGCGAGAATAGATGATCTCGTCGACCCCTCAGATTGGGTATTGCTATCCGGTGTCATAGCATACTCCTCCTCATTGTCTCCAAGAGGCTTAGGGAAGATATCAGCAGGATCTAAGATCGACACTAAGCCTACTATCTTCGCTCTTTGGAGGATTACAGTAGTATGACATCTGTCTTCCATTGTTACAAGAGATAGTGGTGCCAGACCGTTTTTTCCCCATCCACGTATTCCTTCTTAGTCCACTAAACCTTACTCAAGGGCACTTGAACTCAGTGCAACCATTGTCGGGGCCGATCCATTTTCAAGTCTTTGGCTTTTTATCTTTCTCGCAGCAGCAGTGACTCTTTCTCTAGTTAGACACATGGAGTCATCATCCCCAAGCACAGAGCTAAGAACCACATCCTTGTCTGAATCAGGATCAAATACTTATCATGTCTAGTATATTGGCCCCGTTTATAGACATCGAAGGCAGGCCGTGAATCACGTATTAACTAGTGCGGATTAGCAGTATATAATATTTTGGGCCTTTGACTGAATAAACATACCCTTCGCCCTGCAATATGAGAGTATCCATCGCCTACCAGTCATTGGTTTGCAGGTTTCGTTTCCGCCCTTGTTCTTATAGCCCTCGCTCGCCATCAGGAACTTGCTTCGAGGCCAAGCGGTTTCTTGATTACTATCACAGCCGGTCCCTAATCATGATTTGCAACAGTCAGCTCCTTATACACCGAGTTTAACTAGTTAAGGCATGGCTCCTTTCAGATACATGCGCAACCCCTATGCATAGTTCTCATCAAGCAACAGATAGAACGGGAGGCCTTGCTAGAACACGGTCTTTGCAACTTGTCTCGTCGCCAGACTCCTCAACTGTGATTGCAGTTGGGGGGTGTCTTTTGATTGCCGCAGGTTTCAGTGATATGGAAGTCGTCTCTAGCTGCGCCCTTAAGCTAGTCTAGTGTAGTTTATAACTTTTATCAGTCGTGGATCTAAAAAAAAAAAAAAAGATGGAAAAAAAAGATGAAAGAAGATGGATCTGGGCTACAGCGGCTGAGTCACCATATGTTCGGAGACTTTAGAAACGTTCTGGGTTCTGCTTCTTGGTCCCCTGAGCCGTCAGCATTCTGGAAGGTAGTTTGAGGCTTACCAGAACCAAGATCTAAACTATAGCTATATACATCAATCGGGGACGTACTTACCCTGCCAACAGCAGGTGCTAGGTGCCCAATGGTTACCAGACACAGCAGACGTTTTAGTAGGAGCTCGCCGCATAAGGTGACCGCCGTAGCAGTAAGAATTGACGATCTCGAAGCTTTAAATTCACCCGTGTAGCTGGATCCATGCAGCTTTCCTAGCTAGGTCTGCATCACCATGCACGCGATATCGATGTCGACATATCTCGCCTGTGGTCTCGGTACCCTGCAGCCACCCGTGCAGATATCGCGATTCGATCGAGCTATTACTTAATCTTATCGGAACGTTAATAGGATGACTTCGGTAATGAGAGAGCCGGTACCGCGGCCGGTCGACTAGAGTCGACTTTGGTGAGACCAGAAACATGAGATCCATCGATGAAAGTTGTTCGCCGACATCGAAGGAAGTTAACCAATAGTCTGCCAAGACTATCTCGACATGGATATGATATCTGCCACCCGCTCCGCTTCGCCTGGAGCCTCTATCAAGTCTTCTGATGCGGTACCATGCGATGGATAGCTACGTCCTTTCTTTCGAAAAGTCTTATACCCAGACGGGGTGTACATAGACAGACCAGTACAAGTTGACTAGAATTTAGCGCTATAGCTTTGATACTAACTCCGACATCCCGGACCAAACCAATACTCTTCTAACTCACCAAGCCCAGAGTTTGGAGCGGTTCGATTCCATAGGGCACTCCACAATATACCGAAAAACTTCACAACTAGCATACTCTCCATTATTTGCAGTTCTACTATATACTATCCCACGAGTGTGAAGCGGACTTCAAAATCTTCCAACTCGGTTCTACTCTTATCCCTTCAGCCGCTAGCTCAAGATGTTCATGAACTCGGCGGTAGACAGGTTAAATTCCACCTGCACTGCGACTTGTAGATCATCTATGAAGTCATAAGCCATAATAAACCGATGTGCAAAATTCATATGATCATGCGGATCGAGTCTGTATGTTAACAGCAGCAGCGCTAACCTATAGATTCCAGCCACCGACTACGGGAATGAAAATCGGTGGAACATAATGCAACTTGTCTGAAGGACTTCACTGGTAAATACTGTTAGCTGGACAAGCAGGATTGCGGCGCATACGGTCTACAGACAATCCAGCTGGAGTTAAACTGCCCGTTCGGCCAGCCACGCCTCGGAAGCCCTGATACTTTTGCGCATCTCAAAAACACTTGCAGTATAGCTATAAACTTGTACCCATTGACATATACCACATCCGCAGCGCCAACAGAGACCCCCAAGGTCTGCTCAAAGTCATATACGTCCAAAGCCGGTGGCAGTTGCATCTCAATCGCCAAAGCCAATTCCGTCAGCGCCGGTGACTCGATAACACTGAACTCGCTCGATACTGAGTGCAAATACTTACAAGCGTGGACAACTCCGAAACATGCGCTCCCCATGCTGTGAAAGCGAACGAAAGCTGTTCTTGATATAATTCAGCAATACGCAAACACTACATTATTTTTTCCGCAGCCACTGTTGCTTTCTTGCGACTTTGGGATCGGTCCTCATTGTGAGAATATAGGTAACATGGTTGGAGATGGGACTTGCGTCTCGTCACTGGCACCACCACCCCCCTACTGGCAAAAAGACAATGACAAGACAGAAGTGTAAGTTTTGAATCCATTAAACTTGCCTCGATTACTAGCGACCCAAAAAATAATTGGTTGCTAGACCAAAGCCAAGCAACGGACATCCTCGATAGAACAAAAGGTTCGACGCATGGCATACGATCGAAATCAATGAAACATGCGAAACACTACTTTCACATATCAAACCAGACAAAGCGATTTTGTGATCCTCAACCTGGCCCTGGCGTGAGATCGAATCGTACCAATCTTCAGGCTGGAACAGCGTATTGTATGAAACAAGTTGGAAGTATCAGACGATATGATGATTGGAAGCCAGCCCAGTTCCCATCCGATATCTCAACCGCAACTATCAACCCAGACGAACCTCCAAACAACCGCACCCACACACACCTTTGGCCAAACTCTACAGTTCTAGAGACAATAACTGTCACCCAATCCTTCCCTCCAGCTGCAGAATCGAGACGCTGGGCTACTTATACAGTGTGTCCTGACTTTGGCGCGACGAGTCCGGAATTCGAGGATGGTGGTGTCCCCCGGTATGCCCTAGAAAACGAAGTTTGGATGAGTGTCTACGACCAGTACTGCATGATCGGTGGTAACAGAACTATACCTACAGCGACACCCATGTGGCCTAAGCTCGATGTACCACTTACCGCGGTACCCCACGAACAGTGGTGCTCCCAAAGATTGCTAGAAATAGGTAATCGTTGGGCCTGAGATGAACACATGCCCAGGAATAGTTACAGTAAATAATATCACGGTCGAAGACTTCAAGAAAATGACTCCATGGATCGATACTGGTTACCGCATTCTTTGCGCGCAAAATGGGTACTACGTCGACACTATAGCAAGGCATTACACTCCAATCGGCACCGCCAGCTACAACCACCACTAGCTGTACAACTAGCACCGCCAGTAGGTTGACAACCACCATTACCACCACCAGCAGTAGAGCAAGTTCCAAATTAACTTCTCCCACGACCCCTGGAACCCTATTAGCAACAGTCGCCCCGCCGGAGCCGACTGAATCCGGTACATCTAGCATCTCAAGCATGTACCCGCTGGCACGTTTTCGCGGCTAGGAAAACGTGTACAAGGATGCTTGTAGCCGAGAATATAAAGCTCCTAGCATTCCAGGCGTTGAATCTCTCAGTCAGTGTCCGTCACAACCTCAAGGTTGGGACGTGTTGTCTGGCCCGCGAGACCAGTTGGGACCGCATATTGTGTTGCTGGTGCTTAATTTCTTTGAGTTTGGTAAAGCTTCGTATTTTCTTGTGTTGACTATGTTGCAATTTTGCACTCATATCTTCAAGCAAGGTGTTTCGCATATTCAATGCAATTGCGCAATGGAATAACTTCAAGCATACGTAACCAATCTGAGAAGCGGAGATCACCTTTTTAGATTATCTAAAGATATTCATGGGAAACATTTCTCTCAGAAACAAAGACGTCGAAAGATACGAAGCTGAGTCTGTATCATGTATGATCAAGGTGTTCGGAACACGCAGTGCGAGGCACGATACAGCGTCTACGAAAAGACTCTCAGTGCCACGAAAACCGATATTTAACATCGGAATTAACGATTAACTCTAAGACTTTAAAATAAAAAATGCAAATTCATGAGTAAACTTTAACAAAGAGGACTGCTTGCACAACGAATGAGATGAGTTACCCTCACCCAGTGAGGGGGCTACCGAAAACCCCCCCTGATAGCCGAAGCAGGGAAGGGTGCACAAAGTTTACCAGGAAACATGAGACTTGTACGCCCAAGCTTTAGAAAATTGCATCGCTGGGGGAACGCTTCGATACTCCTGACGATGACTCTAGTATTACACTAGCAGAGATGAAGCGGCGTTTTTTAAAAAATAAAAATAGTACCTCCCAGTTCTATCAAATACAAAACTGAAAAAATTGGGTAATCAAAATCCATCCATACCCAATCATCAACGAATGTAGCTTATCCGCAAGATTTTGCGATCAAAAATTTACAGGATTTAGCCCATAGGTCGGTATAATTCATAGAGCGCTGGAGATATCAGTTGACCAGTTGACCAAACCGATAAGTAGAAAGCACTTGCATACATATGCTTGAATAATGTCTAATGTTTTGGTAAAGCGAGCAAAGGCAAGAATCAATCCTACCACCACCCATATTGAAGTAGGTACCTCATGAAAACCTTTTCGAAACTGGCAGACGCAAATTTTTGAATTAGCACGATAGTAAGTGACATCGTTCTACATATAGGAATCATAGAGACAAAACAATATATTATACACAGCAATCGATTAGTCCATGTCCATGTTATATTACCTAGAATAAGAGTGCTCCGAGATTCCGGATGACTAGACTCCGGTACCGATCTACCAGATGCCGGACAATGGGCACCTATATACGACAGCAAGGGGACCGTGACAATTTATTCGCTAAAAGGCTGTATTACACATGCACATGTACTACCCATCGATCTCTGCCACGAGAGGAGCACGCTAGCACGCATTCTCAGGTGAGACAATATTAAGCGCCTAGGTAACAATACTATTACAGTTTATTATCCTACCGGATCCTTCCTATTCGAAGTAAAGTTTCACTCGTCAACATCGGGCCTTTATCCTCTTTCCGCGAACCTTGGATGAGGTTTATCCTTCCAAGGTTATCCGAGTATGACATCGCGCATATATGTAAGTTAAAACCCCTTTTTTTCGAAATGGCCTAGGAAAATGCATGCAAATAGAATATAAGATATCGCCAATATGCAATGATGATGGCAAGAATTTTTTTTTGAGAGAAGTTGCCCAATCGATAGTGACGCTATGGAGCGCGAGCCTGATATCGGTGCTGAGCGGATCTTATTGGTAGCATGTCTGTTTATCGAATCGGTAAATCCAAAGTTAAGCTACCACAACCGCTACACCTCGGTGGTGCGATCCATTCGCACCCTTGCTAGTACCTTTTAGGGCCGTAAGGGTCGTCCACACTGTAGACGGTTCACAATCAAGGGTATGCCTGTCCTCCCCGTATCCGCTTCGTGGTGGCGTAATTACATCTGCCCCACCAGCCAAGCCTTTTAGAAAACCTTCTTTCAAACAAGCTTACATACAGATCGATCGACCTACGCCATTAGTGTAAGGGATTCTATCACTACTTCGGAAGATGAATGTGAGAGACCTTGCTCGAATTCTACCTTTAATAACGAAGTTGGATTATATCAAGGTTCGTTCAATTTGGCCCCTCGTATAACAATCGAAGATTTACAGATATAACCTCCTAGCTATTAGACTGGGATTCTAGTTAAACGGTTCCTGTTCTAAATTTTAAAAGCATACAGCAGAACGCCCTTACGTCCTTAGAAGCGGTGTCTAGCATTTTTTTAGTTACTAATCGATCGAGATTCCCGACAGCTTAAAGCTTCTCTATTATAGCCAGAGCCTAGTAGTCTGCGACAGGTAACGACCGGTCGGCCTTGGCGGTCCTCCATGTTCCACAATGCATACGCCTGCTTCACCGATGCATCCCGAATGTCAATTTCCCACGTTGTGTACTACACATCTAAGTTCCATGATTGAGATATTTCTTCCGCACCTCATAAGGCTCCAATGATCACCATGAGTTCCGTTTCTGTCCCTTAACCACCAGCCGGAATAATTATAATTTCTGAAGCCTCCGGTTGCTGTACTGAACTGATCTCACAATGACCGGTCTAGTTCTCAAGCTCCTGCCTTTCTTCTCTATTCTTCCCGCGCTTGTCGCATCTCAATGGACCGAGCCTCCACCAGGTCCAGCGGACCCACGAATCGTTAAGACTTGCACCTTCTGGATCATCGCAGAAGACAGCTCGAAAGAAGATTGTCATGGCTTCGCGGCCGATCTAGGTGTATCATGGCAGGACTTCTCAGCATGGGTAAGTGATACCTTAACAAACCCTTCTTATCTTAAATTACAGAATCCATCGGTTGGCGATGACTGCGCCGGTATGGTTGTCGGAAATGCGTATTGTATCGAAGATAACTATGGCGTACCAATTAATACATCTTCTACCACTACCACTACCACCAGAACTACAACCACATCGTCTGGTCCAGTGGCTCCCGGACCAACCCAAGATGGACAAGATCCCAACTGTATTAGCTGGGAGTACGTGGAACCCGGTGAAGATTGCAGAACAGTGATCGCAAAGCATCCAGGTGTGACGTTGGCAGATCTTTACAGGTGGAATCCAGCAATAGAGAGTGACTGTCGTATTCTCTGGGCGCAAACTTGGGTATGCTCTGTTTGACAACCATCCTTTTCGACATAGAACTTCTTTCATATGTATATATCATGCATACTAATATTAATTAATTGATTGACTATCGATCTAGGTCTGCATCGCTGTTAAAGGCTGGGCACCCCCGGCCCCAAGTACCACCACAACTACAACCACAAGGAAGGCGACGACAACCGCAGGAAATGGTATAAATACTCCTACACCAACCCAACCCGGTATGGTGGGGAACTGCAATAAATTCTACTTCGTCCAGGTAAACGATGGCTGTTCAGCTGTAGCCCCCCAAGCGGGTATCCCTACCGCGAAGCTCTACGAATGGAACCCTGCTTTGAACGGCGACTGTACCGGTCTGTGGGCCGATTTCTACGTTTGCATCGGTACTACGACATATACAGAAACTCTCACAACTACCAAGAAGTCTATTACGAAGACTACTACGAAAACTACCACCACCGCCAGCAATAATGGAGTTACAATCCCTACTCCAATCCAAGATGGAATGACAAAAAGCTGCAACAAATTCTACTTCGTCAAAACCAGCGACGGGTGTACTGCTATCGCCAGCCAGTTTGGAATCACTCCAGAAAACTTCTACGCATGGAATCCAGCGGCCAAGAACGATTGCAGCGGCCTTTGGGCTAACGTCTATGTTTGTGTGGGGTTGATAGGATCCATTCTTACCCCTACTACAACCAAACAGACTACCTCCGGTGTGATTGTGACGCCCACGCCGATCCAAATCGGAATGGTCAAGAAATGTAAGAAATTTCATTTTGTCCAGACAGGGCAGACTTGCGAAACCATCCAGAAGCAGTACGGTGTTACATTGGCGCAACTATACCAGTGGAACCCTGCAATCGATTCAACTTGTACGGGAATGTGGGCCCAAACCTACCTCTGTGTAGGTGTCTATTAGTTCCCGAGAACGGTTGATCTGTAAATAAGCCAGGTATTGCGTATAAGGAGTGTAAACCGTAGACTATAATTAGAAGTATATGCGATGGTGATGAAAAGGCTATACTTGAACCACTTGTTCTCAGATGTGTAATCATTTAATACCTTCAACATACACCCAACGTGTACCCATATCCCTCCGAAGAAAAAGAGAGAAAAAAAGAAAGAAATTCAAAAGGAAGAAGAAGAAAAAGACCTTAGTGCCTAGTGGTCGATAAGCGTATCACGCGATCGGTCGCTCATACTCATTGATGTCCTCGAAGCCCTTCCAATGACTCGGTAATTGCATAGATTGACACCAAATCCCACCATCCGGATCATTAAAAAACAATAGCTTCGGTTTCCAAAAGATATTTAACGGAAGAACAATCCGAGAGTTGTTGAATAGAACTTTCCCAGTTCCCGAGCCCGGCTCAAGCGCCGGGCTAAAATCCAATTTCTCAAAGGGGAATCTATTCCAACTCGAGAATAAAGGCGCACCTTCGCTATCCCCACCCTTTGGTAGAGGGATAATCTTTTGCCCTTGGATCGATTCTAGGTATTCTAGATTGTTTTTGGTGACGCTAGGCTGTTTTGCTACAGAAACATGCTTACGAATCTTTAGAGCTATCTGGGCCAACGATTGGGTTTTCATTTCGCCGACGGTACCCAGTGGGACGTAAAGACCGAAGTAATGGCCTTGGAAATACTTTTCGTCCGCGTTCTTTTGGATTTTATCGCTGAAGTTGAATGCGTATCCCAGCGATATGAACAGCGAATCTCTGAAAGAGCTGTATATTCTCTACTTTGATGGTCAGCTCAGCTCAGCTGTCTTCCTTTTTATTGATAACCTAGGGGGCGGTATTTCACCTTCGTCCACCAAGCATTAACAACATCTACTTTGGAAAGCCTAACTTGCTCTCCTGGCCCCTTCAGCAGATCATCAACCTCTTTCTGACAGGATTCTTGAAGCTCTTGGATAAACCTCGGTGGCAGGTATATATGCTTCTCAACCCCAGGCTCGGTCAACCCGAATTTCGCAGCGTAGTCCTGGTAGATCCCCTGAGCGATAATCCTAGCAAACCCCGCAAGGCCAACTTGGGACCAATTTCGAATATATTCCCAGCCACCAGCTTCAGGGGGATCCACGGGGGCAGTATCTTCCCCAGTTATCATTTCCGAAAGTTTCTTATCGATCCCAGGCGGCGGTACCCCCTTCGGGAGCTGCTTTCCCCAAAGCAAGTCGTTGTACTGACGGACGATATCGTAACATCCCTCCCCGTCCACGAAGAAGTGTGAGAACTTAAAGGCGACGACAGTGGCATCCTCAAACAAGGTCACCCGAATCGCGAATAGCGAGCCAACGACAAGATTCAAGGTTGATAGGGTATCAAAGAACAGATCTGTGATACTTAAAACACCGTCGCCTGTCCGATATGGGCGAAGAATAGGCTTGCTCCCCTCGCGTTCCGTTTCGACTAATTCAAAGTCAAGTGGTGAGACATCGTTGAATTTGGCGTCTGTGGTCCTATGTTTGAAATCTACTCGAGAACCCGTAGTCATGTAGTAGGGAGATTTCTAAGAAACTCTTTCTCGTGAGCCTTCAGAACTAAAAATAGCACAGCCTTGCGCAAGCTGATCGGGTGAATTTCTGTTCTCACACTGGTAACCAGATCTCCCCCCAGTACCGGCCAGTTTTTCACCAACTCGCGATGCTTCTGTTCCAGTAAGCTCGGATCGAGTCTTCCAGATATCGACAAGCAAACAAAAGTTATGCAATCTTGAGCAAGCGGTTCGTTCGACTTTAGCGTGTACTCATTTGGCCACTCCAAACCCGCCGTCTCTACGGAGCCCATTGTAGCAGATGTGTAGACCAGTACAAATTTAAAATTAACAAAATGATCAAACAAAAGATTTAATCAAGCTGAGCGGAGAGAGGTAGTTAAGTATACGTATGATTCAAGATCCAGTGCAACTTTCGACACTGGCTGATCGACGTGCCTGTTATCTGACGTCACAGAGTCATGTGACCATCATGCACGGCATGCCGGGCCCGACATGGCTGCCAAAAGTGACTGTGATCTTAATAAGGGAATACACAAAAAAAGTCAAGCTGTATAGTAAAAAAGATTATAGTAGAGCTGTAATTCACCCCCAGAAAACAAAAAAAGGAATTTGTATTGAGCTTTACTTTTTTGTGTTTTCTCTTATTAGGGTCACAGTAGTCTGTCACCTTTTAGCATGCAGCCATATCTTCCTGATCTGAGGGTCACCTATGCTTTGTCTCATCTGCTACCCCCAGACTACTCATCTGCAGCTGCGCACTGGTCTCGAAGTAGTCTAGTTTCAAGACGGGTGCTGAGCCCACGAAAATGAGATGTGGTTTCGAAGTTAGTTACACAACATCGATGCATCGATCTGAAATCGCATGCGCACTTCCCGATTTCTCGGGATATGACATGGAGATGTACCCGGAAATCCACCGGACCAGGATCGAGATCGATATCGATAGTGGTTCCAACGCTCATGCTTGGCTCGAACCCATGTAGATATCACGATATCAAGACGCAACACTACACTGCCTCGCTGTATGTGCCCGACTGCCATGTGCGTGAACAGTCCAAAATATACGTGTTTGCAATTCATGAATTTCAAACAACAGAGAACATGTACATGTCTGCATGAATTTCAAACAACTGAGAACAAACACGGTCCTCGGCAACATCTTCCCGGCCTCAATGGTCAGAAAACATATGCACCTGTCCGCTTTGAATTCATTTGCCCGATTGCGCAGCTTAGCATAAGGGATTATTTTTGTTCTTCTGGTCGACGATATCATATTCTTGGCGCATCTGGAAGAAACTCGGGTATCTGGGTCCAGCAGCAGTTCATGACGTCACGCCAATTTAATCCCTTTTAGTTCTTCCTTGCATGCCTTCTCTTCCGCTACGCAGCTAAGCCTCACCGGTACACCAGCGGAACAATTGTACAAGCGGGTGGGCAGCCATATTCAATATCCATGCCAAAGTTAACTGCGGTGGCAAGAGCGAGTTCAAACAGAAAATAGGAATGGTAAGGACAGACCTCCAGGTTACGTACGCCGCATCCTTCCCGGCCGACTAACAGAGTAATATAATGCAATCTAGCCGGGAAGCTAGATCTCGAGGAGAAGGAATAGTTACACAGACTTAGTTTGCCTTGTGAACTTAAGAGGCTTCAAACTTGGAGATATCACCTCAAGGCAGGTTACAATTACAACATGTCTTCATGTTTGTGACGCCAGGGGTGTAACGGACGTGTTCCTTCACGCCAAATTTGATGTCACAAATATCAAAAGTGATTATGCTGGAAGTACGATTTACCAACACACCGGGTGACGGCCATACATATCCCGAGACCGCTCACTGCAATCAAGAAACAGTTTCGTAACTTAACCGGAAGGATTTCCCGGAGTAGAAGTTTGATCAACTGAGAAAGCTACGAGTATTGGAAGCAATCCATTCAAAAGAGGGTCGGAGGCGTGTATGTTATCTCGAAGGCAAACTTGAGGCTAGCCGAAGTTCAAACGGGTGTACACGCAATCATTTGACTTTGGCAAACCTCGGATTGTTGCAGTTGAGTTTCGGCACCGAGATACCCTTATAGAGAATCCGCCAGATTTCCCGCTGGTGATGTCCTAGGGCAAGCACTAAGTAGTGCTCGAGACTTGAACGGGCGAAAAAGGGCAACTATCTAGTCTGGGTATCCCTTGTTTGTTCTCACTAACCCAGTTTGGCTTTTTTCTTAGCCCAATTAAGTTTGTGTAACTTGATCATGAGAAGCTATGCAGGGTCAGAAAGCATCGAATGAAGAATCTCCCATGAGGCTCTTACAATTACATTAAGTCCTCCATGAACTATATATAATCCAGCCCTGTAACCCACCTTGCAGATCTTCCTTTCATTTCTTCCACACATAAGTCCCAAGCTTTCAGATACGCATCGATTCCAAAGTACCTCTACAGGATTTTCAACTGCCCCTCCGGACCTCTTAGCCTGCAGCTGCCCCAAACACCTTTTTTAAACTCAAAAAAAATTAAACACCAAACAGGATGCCTGAAGCTCTTCTTACCACCCTTATTGTCCTCGAGGCGATTGATATATCTCTGGCTATAATCCTCAAGGCCTCAGAGCTCTATCGAGGTACGGGATATCAACACGAAGAAGGCTCGAACCTTGATCCAGCAGATCAAGGTAAGCTTAAGCCAATACAGTCTTTTACCCAACGCAAATATCTTTACTAACAAGACATAACATACAATAGATCCAGCTGCAGAGACATCATCAGAACGAGGGTCATATAGGACTCCAAGACCTCGATTAGTCATGAGACTCTTATCTGCTAGCCGCTCAGCAGCCTCGGCACTGTACGATATCGCCCAAACGGCTATCCACCGTGCTCGAGCTTTTTTCAAACAATAAATTCATTCCCGCGAGGCTTGACGGCCGCACACCGTATCCGTAAGTTGCATTTAGTATCACTTTTCGTCGACCTGCGTTGCTAATGAGGCCTAAACCAGTTACCCTATACTACGACCCTGTTCATCTATCCCTTTAGAGGCGGATTTTTGCGAATAAATTCATCATTACGGAGACAAGATCGTTTAAGTTGTCACAAACATCAAAGTTACAGCTCTTAAACTTACAACCTACGCCACTTATGCATACATACCCGACGTCCCAGCCTGCCAATATACCGCCCTGCGCCTGGTCTCGAGGCTAGACAAAATACCATGGCCCAACCCGCCCTTTCTATACTACGCTTAATACGGAGGCTAGATATCCCCTCCCCCCAAAGAAAAAAAGAAAACCAATGCTGCTTCTAGAAACGAGATTTTGGGGACTTGCAATGAAGGTCATGGCCATATGGCGGGTAGGCCATATTCATATGATGGAGCTAAACACTTTGGAAAATGGAGATTAAAAAAGATTTCGTTCGATTTATCACATTTATATAGACTTGTTTTTGAGTTCATGTTGCCTTCCTTTCCTTCCCTTTCCTTTTTTTTACCAAACTGCATGTATCTATTCTTCAATTTACAACATTTTCAACGCAGAATTCTGGCCAGGTCGAATAAAGTTTTGTTGCTCGTAATCATACTTTGGTGTTGCGGCCACCAATTTCTCCAGACATCAATCCCAACACGAGACAACTTGACTCGCAGTGCCTGACCGAAAGGAAGAGTTACTATAGTCCCCCTTCCAGCAAAGTCTAGGGCACCCAAATTCCCCTGGCAGAGCCTGCAACACAATAGTCTGATTACGAGACGGTGGCAGAGCTTGGTAGAGCTTCGTATTGTATTTTTTTTGTTGCCAGACTTCACCTTTCTGCACCACATATTCAAAAGTCAGGCCACGCCAGGCCAGCAAGGAGGCTAGTCTCGGTGACCCTTCTCGTGTTTCCATAAACTGGCTCTAACCCGGCTACCAGCCTGGCCGCCTGGCCTACATCTCACTGACCAGCGCCAGCCTGCCCACCAAGGCCGACCCATTCGCTGGACTATTCGCTGGCTGGGCGGCGTGGGTAGGTTAGAATTCTGTGTTGGAAACGTTGTATTTGATGGCACAAATAGGTTGCAACTGGTTCTTGTTCTTCAAACTTCACAGAATTCTCTACAGACAGCTTACATCTATAGATCTAATGATCTCACTGCGGTATATAGGTATATATAATACAGCATCGCCTTGTGGCAACATCGATGTACTAAGCCCCGAGCTACCATCAATGTTCCGCCGAATCCGGGCCGGCGTGAACGTGTGAGGTAGGTTTCCAGGAAAATTATCACCACATATGCACGTACATGTACATCCGCAAATCCGTGCCTTTCAACGAGCGAAGACCATTTAATTACATAGCCACATTACACGAAACCTCAGTGTTGCTGGTTGTAATGGGACAGCATTGACGGTTAGAATATATATAGCTACGAGATCGAGTAGGTTCGAATTCCTATTTGTTGGTTGGTATGGAGTTTCAAACGGTCTCGGAGCCGACACACATATACATGCAAACCTCGCTATAGCTGAGAATAATATACATCTGCAGAACTCTAGAGACTTAAGGGGGTCTTTAAATGAAGTCGCCAAAGTGAGCCCGGATCTTGCTTAGACCCGATAAAATCAGTCGGGTAGTCGAGCCATATATTTAATATAGGCCTCGAAAGTCGGATTACTTGGTTCAATAACACATAAGAAATGGTTGATCCTGGATATACTTCTAGTGAAGAATCGACACAACCCTCCTTTTTGATGTCTAGGGATGAAACTAGCATTGTTAGTCCTTTATGAATATACAGAAACTATAGTGGTGGCTTACGAGAGAGTTAGCTAGTATTTATTGGCACAGCTATATAACCGGGTTGGAATACGTGGCTACGTAATCCTGCCAAAGTTCTGAACAACGAGATTCGAACGGCACCATGACCAACTAATGTCGGCTAGTTGGGGCCGAACCGTCTAGATCTACCCATATTTTTCGTTTCCAGCGCACGGATAGTGAATAATAGCCACTCAGGGTTGTTAGTGGGCGTCAAAAGGCACAATGCGTAACATGTAGACATAGATCCTTTATGTTGGCCGGCAAAACAATCCTATAATGCAACGAAAGTCATTGGACCTACAATACGAGTTAGTGGGTTGCTAACACCTACTTATGCAGTGGCATGAGTTTAAATATAACTTGACATGTTAAATGTTGGCGGTAGGGTCGGTCAATCTTATGTTATGATTCAAGCATGGGAAAGAGCAGGCAAATGTCGTTGTTTCAACAATATAGTAAAACTTCTGCAATATTTTACAGAGCCCGCCCCGTGCCTGGACCCTGATATTCTACTCTCAGTAGCTTAGACTTATGAGGTCCACAACTATTTCGATGTGAAACCGAAAAGTAAGTTAACTATTGTTCATTCTTCTTTAGCCATCACGAGCTGTACACGTACTATATACTGGACGCCGACTAACTGTAACATAGAACAGTTTGTAGCATAGTCCCAATTTAATATTCCAATTGTATATGTATTAAGGGGTCGAAGCTAACAACTCTTGTTACCATCAGCTTATAAGTCTCTGACATTGCTCCATTGACCCAGACATGCACCAGGCCAAACCCTTGCACCGAAATATCCGAACTCACCTGTTCCGAATGACGTGTCCGCTAAGCTACGGTTGAACTCTAGAAGACTCTTTGATTATACGCATGTATGTGGTTATAGGGACATAAATAGACCCCAAAGCCCTGGATCTCTGCAAAGTAGACACACCTTTTAATTTGTACCTCCAGCTAGAATGACAAAGGTTCCATTTTGAACATATATTCTAGGCTCATTTTCTCTTTCAAACTGTCCCTTAGTTCTATCGCATGCCGAATCTTTCAATCAGTGACAGAAACTGATTTTTATAGGCAGTTCTCTCTAGAGCAGGCCTGGAATATTCTTCGGGATGACCGGCCCAAGAATGAATTCCCGAGCACATGCCTGTGTCAAAATTCTCATTTTTGCTAGCGCTTTCAACATTCAAGAGATATACACCTCACCCATCCCGTCGAATACCTCTGAGAATGCATATTCTATAGCAAACATGACATACCCTTCCAGTAACTCCTCTGGTATATCTATCTCCCCAGCAGTTCTTAACATCACAACTCCAATACACACCCGCCCAGTTAATGATACCAGCTCAAATATACCCCCCTCTATCGATGAAAAGATATCCTGCGCTGATTGTAAGAGTAACAGCACCAATCCAGCTCACCAAGTAAATGGTACCAGCTCAAATCCGATGAAAAAGGACGTTGGTCCAAGTTTTTTTTACAAGAATAATAATATGGTAATTCAATGTGCTCCTCCATCGAAAGTTCTTGATATAACACCACGTGAAAACGCTCTCAACTTCCCATATGACCGTTGGCCCCGTTGGAGGAAAGAGTACGTTTATATGTCAAGGGCTCTATCTGATATTAAGAGGAACCAGAGGAGATGTCGAGGGAGCTGTGCCTGCAATGAAGATGGCTCACTAATCCCAAAAGACCTTGGCGGCGGCCGCTTGAGCCACGGCTGCAGCAAGCAATGGAAAGCGGATAGATGTATTGTAGTTTTTGGTAAGGCTTCCCAACATCTAAAAACAGGATTTCAGATCGTAATACTGACCATTCCATATTTTGTATAGGTTGTTATTGTACAGCCGTGCTCGTTCAACCTCCCGCAGGGGATGACCCAGCCTCACTTCGCGAATATCAAGCTGCGTTGGATCGAATTCCACAAACTGTTCGGAATGATAACCAAGGTTATTATTGGAACATGAACGGCCTCCCGCGTCTCCCTTGGGACCATATGACTTGGGCACCTTCGGAAATGGATACGCTTATAAGGGGTGGGCCGCGTCCTATACCCAGAGAGCGCCCCCCAGGCCCCCGAGGCCATATGGGGTTTGATAATCCAATTCCATTTGGAAGGTATAATTCTGGCCTCACGTACGGGTATGTGGGCCCTAACGATTATGAGAGCTTCCCGGAACTGAGCGGACGCCCATGGATTCGAAAAAGAGAAGCTCCTGGGAACCATGGTAGCGACCCCAGCGATTAGACCTGTGTAAGAGCTAGAGATCCCCGGTCAAATTATTGAGAAGGAAACGAACTTACCAACAGTTAAATAGTCTATAATGGCTTGCGACAAGCCGCCGAACGGCGAATTGAGCGTTGAGCTTCTAGTATAATGCATTGTATTACACCCATATTCGTCTGTATTACATATCATATGTACAAATCCAGACTTGCTCGTATTATCAACGGGTAACAAAAAGCAGCACCTTGTGTTTTATCATTCCCCATGGCTATTTCCTCTTGAAAAGTCAATTTTGGTTCCCTTTTTTTTTTTTTTTTTTTTTTTTTTGTTTTTGTTTTTGTTTTTTAAAAAATTTTAAAAATATGTATTGTGTATGTACGTCAAGAGTCAAGTGCGCCCTGTCCTGAAATATCCCTTGTATTCATTCTTTGGTTCTATTGTTTTTATGTTACCTTAAAAAAAAAGTGTATGTAGCTGCAGTCGCGATGAAATTCAATGTATGTTATTTTTAAAGATGATTCAATGCTTTCAAACAATATATCTTCATATGCGACACTTGTCCAACCCTGAACATCCGGCTTACCAACATTTTCTGAAAATACAAAAGCAACAATTGAGATAAAATCGGGTGAGTACTCCAAAGAGGTAGATGAACCACAAAGCCATGACTTTGGTATCAGGGGCCTATTTTAACATATATATATTGGGGTTCTTACAAGATTACGAAGGGACGGAAGATAGGTTCCTAGCTAAGAGCTTGCCCGACAAGAGCCCTACCCTTACTCCACAAAACAGATATGATAAAAGAAAACCAAAGAATCTAGAAGGTATAGGGTTTTCGACTATACAGTCTTCCTCAAGCCACTCAACCTCAGCATAATTAAATCGGTTTATTAATATTAAGCAACGAACGATGTCACTTCGTGCCTACCAGACTTCGCGCTAGCTAATGTACCCCGGATTAAGACACAAAATCAAACAAGACTTTTGATATAGGATTCGATCGATCTGTCGCTCAGATCGGGGTACCGGATAAGAGATCTACGAGAGTCTTTACTCTAATAACCTAGATAGCAGGATTATATACTATCTTATAACTATCGTTTGATCGCTGTAATTATCAAATGGCTCGACCCGGGTGTGACCGCGCAACCTTGCTCATACCACACCCAAAAGTCCCGAGCTTCTAACCTATAAAGTCCCAGGTAGGCCCAGCTTTGAGCTTTGAGCCCTTTATATTTTAAATTTTCCATGTTCATCCTACGATTTTGCATCGAACAATGCCCCCAAACCTCAAACTTACACGGGTAAATCGGAAGAAGCCTAGGCCTTGATAAAGTTCACACAATGTGCGAATCTTCAACGAACAATTATAAGTCCTGCAACCAACCCAATGGCTCTGAGCATTATTATTACGTCAGGAAATTCTGTGCATTTGAAAAAAACCCATCGAGGGCGATGCACAAGGTCCTTCAAAAACGACGATCTGGTTAGGGATGAATACCGAACCTGTCCGTTTTGTGCGCATACGAACAGTATATCTATCACGGACACAGACGCACAAGGGAGGCCTCTGGTAGAGGATTCTACCCAGCTTTAGGTAAGCCCTCGGGTTGCTTGTTTCCTTGGATTAATAGACATCGCGCTAGTTACATTTACTAATTCGTATGATCAAATTTTAGTAGGGCGCCATAAGCAAAGTCGATCCATAACATTAAATATTTAACGCCTTTTCAACTCGGGCCTTAAAAAAATGGTGGCCATTCGTTCTTATATATAATTATAATCCGTTCTTAGTTTCCACTACATCTTCCTGTATACGTATCTAACCACTAGTCTCGTATCCAGGCCCCAGTTGGCCACTTGTGTTCTAATTAATCACTAGCCCCATCACATGTTAGTAAATTATAATTATGCTCCTTCAATATCTACTTTCGGTTCTTCACCTAGCCGCTCTAGTACCGAATGTTCCCAGGCCCACTCCTAATTCAGATAGCATAGCAGACAGCTTCCGGCCAATCCTAGTCATTGCCACCAACCGGTAACTACAATCTTTCATTTCAGGCCTAGCTAGGTTGGCGTGTACTGATATCCAAGTGGCCAGGGCTCGCGGATTTGTTTTGCGAAAGTCAAATAAGGTCAAATATAGTCAATAATATAGATGTAACCTACAGTATTGAATCTTAGATTTTCTCATTATATATATGTGAGATCAAAAATACATATGACAAAGCAGGGAAGTAAAAGATACTTTCTGCAGAAAGAGAAATGATAAAGGCTTCGTGATCACCTGAACATATTAGAACTAAATACACAATATAACTACTTAAGTAACTAACGATACTATACACACACCCTTTACACCGTTTTTATCATTAATTCGAGACCATAATTCATGAGCGCGGCGAAATAACAATGTGACGCAGCATCGCCGTAAATATTCGTTCCATGTTAACGTTGTCACCGCCTCAAGCGGTCGCTGGGAAAGGCTGCGCGTTCCAACGAACTCGGCGAAGATGCCTATCCGGGTCATTGACTTGGCTGCGGGCGTGGAGCCATTTAGCATTATCAACCACAATTACCATACCATCCGGCAAGTCCTCTGCCTTCATAACTTTCCTCAAAGACCTTCCCGATGATGACTGGCAGTCATCAAGTATTCTATCAAGTTCCTCGAGGGCCGACTCTGCTTGCTTTGTCAAAGGACTGATAATGTCGCGACGGAATCGAAGTTTCGGCTCTCCGTCGCTCATATCAAGCAACGCCCCGACCAGGGTTTGGGATGTTCCTTTGTCAAACTCGTCTGGAACTGCAAAGACAAACTCTGGCATGCTCAACCTGCTAATAGTCTCCTCGCAAAGTTCCTGTACAATATCGCTAGTCCTTACGAGCGATAATGAACCGCCTCCAAACCTATCGGCGTGGAGGACGTGTAAGGCGAAGTGGCGGGGTGGATTCGCTTCGAACGAGCAGTCGGTATGCCATGGGAAAACATGCATTGTCTCACTTCTAGCGAGAGGGTCGTTTGCGCTGTGAACTTTGCCGTGGATGGGTTTGACATCCCACAACCAACCTTTTTTCTGTGAATGATCAACCGGCAGACCGTGGCCATGTTTCGGGTGCAACCCATCTCTTACTAACGACACCAGATAGTCTGACGCTGGGTCGGAGAAATTCAGGCGGACGAGCGCCACCCCGTTCTCCTCGAGCGACCGATGCACCTCAGAAACATGCCCAGCAGCAGCACCGCAGGAGGGAGAGTACGCGTCGATAATCTTGGGCGGGAAAACCATCAGATCGGCGCTGTGTTCCGAAGCAGTTCTCGATGGGCGACGCGCTTCGATAGGCTTGGGATGCATTGGGAAGGGAAGACAGTCCCTGTCACAAACACCCATCATCCAGCTGCCACCTCTAGATAAGGCGCAGATCTTCTCTGCTGACGACCTCCAGGGGCCAAATCCGTGGAAATATCCATCAACCATGAAGAAAGTTCCCACAATATCCCATGGAACTGTTGTCATCGAGCCTTCAACGGGCATAACGAGGCTCAAGGTCTTGTGGTTAACCGCGCGCTGGAGGACGTGGGAGACCTTGGTTATCGACAGGAGGGTCTGCCATTCTTCTTCCGGAATATCTTGGCGGAATATTATTCCGGCGCCTTTCCCGCTGCCGGCTGGCTTAAAAAGCCACTGTTGGGTTCTATCGCTACTCGAAGCAGCCTGGTACCCTAGTGTACCAGGAAGGCATGTCTCCGCAATCGAGTTTTCTAGAAGAGCGGCAGCCTGGATCGAGAGAACATTTCGAGTGACGAGATTCACGAGCTGATGGCGAACTACACCTAACATCCTCTTGTCATGCACTAGCATGATCGTTCGCATATCATTGATCCGAGACCGAATCGAGATCTCCCACAACAGAGGCTCGGACAGGGAAAGAAGTTCATCTTGGTGCAGCTCAAGAACGATTTGTGAGACTTCGACTTCAAGCCCGTCGACAACTTGTACCAATCTGTTTCCAGCATCGGTGGGGATTATTCTTAGCTGGGAAACGTCGGCGAAAATGACTTCGGTTCCAAGAACTTTGGGAAGGTGGTGAATATCGTATCCAAACTCTTTCCCCTTCAAGACATGTAATGGCTTCTTGAGGTCAAATACATGGCCGAAGACGTCGTCAAACTGGTACACAAGCACTGTCAGTTTTCGTTACTGGTAATATATATTACAACCGGGACTTCTTACCTGCGAGAAAGCCGGCTGAAATCGGGACGTATCATCGCTATAAAACCCGTTGGCCATGCCAAGTGTGCAAAAGAACCCATTGAACCCAAATCTCGCATTGATTTCGCAAATCTTTATTCTCGGATACGCCGCTTCTGTATTTTCCTCGACAAGGAAATCCGGCCGCCAACTACCGCTACGCCAGGTGACTCCTTCACGATCAAGTCGCTTGAGAAGCCTCTCAAATTTAGGTTCGAGCGGTATTGTGCTCGAAAGATCCGATTCTTCCCACCATCTGGATACGATATCTACGATGGCGGTATATAGATGTTTGCTGACGCTTTGAACATATCGGAGATATTGAGGGCTAACATACACTGGTGGGACAGATACCTTTTGCATCAAAGCCCTAAGGTTATCTCCGGATTGCAACTCTGGAAAGAAGGTATTATTTAGTTTGATCTGTTTGGCGATCAAAATTGACGTGTCGCACTCAACAGCTGGCTCCGCCGTATTGCAGTCAATGATCTGGTATATATGCTCCATGATAGTTTTATAGATAGTTAGATACCAAAATTAGGAAAAAGTAAGAAAGTGGCCTGTTTCTTTAAAGTGGGGAGGTTAAAAACATTTGTGAAGCCGACAACAGTGGGAGGAATGTGACATTTTATAATCCGGTACCCGACGCTTCGTACGCGGGAATCAAGCCGTGTGACGTTAGGCCCAGAAACGATTAAGGAGGGTAGCTAGGCACCGTCAGGTTCCATTGCTTGAGAATTCTCAGTCGCAAAAGTAACAATGATGTTGCGTAACATGCGGCAGGGGCCGCAGCGACATGGCATCCAAATGGTCCGATCTGATAAAGGTTCAGCTAGGAGTTACGACACGGTCGTTTTTTGCATAGCAGAAAGTTCTAATGGAACCGAGGCGCTAGTGACGATAACTTCTGCAAATGGGAATCAATGTTCCCTTTGTCGTTTAGCTTTGGTCGGCATGTTTGAGAATTCGACGAGTGCAACCCGAATTCCCCGGTGTGACGGCATCGAATCTGCAAGCTCTCCCAACAGGAGTTCTCAGATGTGAAAATCTGTGAGCTGCGCTGCACCGCAGGGCGCTTTTTCACAAAATGCAGCTTTTGCAAATCAACGAATCTCGCTTATGCAAAGCCTATTAAATGTCGCAGCCAATGGTCCAGAGAAGTCTCCAATGCATCTTGCGAGCTTTGCAACTTCGCAGTTGCATCAAGAAACTAAGTTCGAGGGCCTATTTTCTTCCCGTTCTGGGGAGGATATGCTTGTGTGTTGCTGTCCTCGCATTGCGAATGCGAAAACCCGGAATCTGCTAGGGAGCTTACCTGAATCTAATTCGATCGAGCTCTGTGAAAGCTGCCGATAGGACTTTCGTCCTAAGCTATAGCGAGCCTAGCTCAGGTGTTCAAGTCCGACCCACCAAGCTCGGAATGGTTGTACGGTTATCGGTGGCTGCGGAAAATAATTTATAACTTCTCAAGATCCTCGCGGGAACTTCATGAAACCGTCCTAAAAAAGACTTTGTACGGAGTAGTTCTTGATCTAAAGCCCAGAGATCAGTTCATCATAAGGCTTCTTCTTCTTTTTTTTTTTGTCTTTTCTGGATGGGAGGTCGAGACCATGCAGGTATGGGTAGGGTATCCCTATAACATTCCAAGCTCCATGGGTGGGGGTAGATCGATCCTCTCGATAATAATTCTATCCCCTCTGAGGAAGCCAGGATGCCTCTGCATCTCTGAAGTTGGAAATTGAGGAACACGATGCATGCATTCGCTTGGGTTGGTAGATGCGATTGGACGCACGCCCCGGAATTTTTTTTCGTCTCGATCTCATCGAATTCTCATTACGGCTTGGTTCCACAGAGCAGGGGGTCCCGCTCCGCACCTGCATACGAAAAGCCTTGGTTTTGCAAAAATCATCGCCCAATTGTTCTTCATCGTGCATTTGTCGTGCTGTAGGCATTCTATGAGAGGCATCCTAACCCCCGCAAGGTGAAAATCGTAGATTTCGACACGGGCGGATCTCTCATCATTGATTGCTCAGGAACGGGGTGGCTGGCATGCACTTCGGAGCCGTCTTGCATCGGGCCAGGTCAGCCTGTATTTTCAGCTTCTTCTCCTAGCTTTCTCAGCTATCGGAATTTTATTTTTATTTTTTTTCGCAGACGGGCCACCGTCTTAGTTCGGGCAATTGCAAATTTCGTAGCGCCAAAAGACAGGCCAAAGACGTCGCTCGACGCCAGGGTCCAATGGCTGCTGCATAGTATGCATAGCATGCTGGTCGCTAAATTGAAGCCATTGCATCGATGCATCGCTTTCGCAATTAAACTCGGATCTGTCACAATATTCTGCCTCCTGTCCAGCGTTCTTCAGATTGGATCTTTGTCCTAACTTCCAGCTTCTCTTCTAAGAGCTTGTGCAGCTGTGATTCACAAGTGCTTCGGACCTCGGTTGGAAGGCCTTGGATGGTCGATAACCTCAAATCCTAGTTAGCACGTACGGAAACGACGAGTCTGGAAGTTGATGACAAAGGCCTAAGATAAACGTCGATATGAGCCAAGTCAAGAGCTGCGGCTCTAGCCAACAGCCCAAAACAGGTGGTTAGCAGCGAAGTTCCAAATATTTCCAAATCCAGTAAGGTTGTGAAGTGTGTGAGATGCGGGACGTACTGTGGTGTCTTAGACATCCACACTCTGCAAAAGATGTTGACAGTGTTGCAATCCGCATCCGCAACGCAAAATTGCCACCTCGAGGAGCCAACGTCACCATTGAGCAGGTGCTCCGTAGGTTTATAGTCATAGTCATAGTCATAGTCATAGTCATAGTCATACGGAAAACGTTTAAAACCTCACAATCAAAACTCCATTTTCGCGCCTTAAACGCTACACAGGTTTTGTGATTCATCAATTTTGAGAGAAAAGACAAAAGAAAGTTAATAGAAAGATTGTGAAAATGACATGGATTCACAGCAAAAGCATAAGCAACGTTACGAACGCCCTAAAAATACCAAATCCAACTCTCCAATCTTCACTTACGGCACCTCGCAAGACAGTCCCTCGTTCCCGCAATCGCATTACTAGCAAGATTCGGAACTCTGCTCCGAAAGCTCGAAATATCCCCCCCAAATGTAGTACTAACAAGGTCGATAGGTAATTCAAAAAGTGAGTTTGCAAAAGTCAACGTCCCAGGGTCCTCGCTAGAGAGTGCCGAAACAAGCGTAGCTTCGGTACACCCTTCATTAAACATCGTGTGAAGGACTGCTTGAGGGAATATCGTCATAGTATTCGGAGTAAGTATATTCTCAATCATTTTGGCCCCGTTTTCCTCGTAAAAGTATGTCCTAGTCGAACCCTTTGTCGAAAGAACGTAATTAGCGGCTCTTGGGTGGATGTGTGCGGGTAAGATGCCACATGGTGCCAAGGTTATCAGAGCTAGGGACTAAAGGGAGTTCAACAAAATAGAACTAGCTTAGCCGCAATGTATCTCTAAACTAGTTGCAAAAGGGCTTTCTATCGTGTGGCGTTAACGATCCGACAAGAGCGGGGCAACGTACCATGCCATTCCCAATAACGGCCGGAAAGTTCGCTGCACTCGCGGTCACGACTGAACCAGGGTCCCTTCTGTAGGATGATTGGGCGACAAAGTTGAAATCTTTTGTCGGTGCACCGGGGTTATCGGGATTAGTAACAGCCTATCAATATTTCCAAGGACATCATAAGCCAGATGGCCAGACCACTTACACCAAACAGAACTGTCGTTCAAGATTGAGAGCCTATCAAGTTGGGTCGCCTGCGATTTAAGGAGCTGATTGGTCTCCGGATACAATGTCGGGTAAGCTACTGCGAAAGGACAGAGGATAAAACTGAACAAAAAGAGGAAGTTGCAAAGCATCGTGAATATAATTGGCCGAAGGATTAAACGGTAGGAGTTTGTGTTTAACTGCGCGCGCGGATAGTTCGAACCACGACACTAGTGCTCCCAATAGGGTTTTTAATCCTGCTGTCGATATACCGATGAGATGTGTATATAGCTGGGTAACATATACTCGAGATCCTTGCTTTCCCACGCTCAGCTGCCCTCGGACCCGAAAGGCAGGATCGCCAGTCTTTATAGGCGCTCTAACATGTTAATATGTTAATACCTAATTAACACCAAAAATTCGAATCCCTGGCTCTACCTGCGAACTACATATGGGAATAATCCCACATGATTAAACCCGGAATGGCCTAGGAATCGACATTTCCGCAATCCGTCCATGGGCGCCTAAACCTAAATGGCTGAAGTCCTTGAATGTATGACGAAAGCCTATCTATCCCCTTCCAAGCGTCAAGACTTCCAGTCATATTGCTGCATCAACCTCGACGTGGGCGGTGACACAGAGCTCTAGAGCTGACATGATAGTATCAGTGTCGAGCGTCAATCCCCGAGCGTAATGGGCTTTTCCAGAATTCATCACGAGGGTGCGCGCCCGGACTCGACTGTCCGTAAGTCTATATCCACATACCTCAAAGCTTACTACTGATATCCCCAATCTATATTCGATACGCTTAATATAATACGATATTTCCTGATGATTCCTACGATTGATCAACACCCTTAATAGATTCGAGCATATTCAAAGACTTATATGCATGTGGTAAAACGTCGTGGTAACTTTCTTTGTTAAGCATAACCAGCACCAGAATATCGAATACTGGGTATTCCGTCTTTCAAGCAGTGTCTCTTAGCTATGATCTGTTTTGTTTCGGCGACTTCGTATGTTCCCCAGATCATAAAGCCTAAATTATTTGTCTGTCATCTATCAAACCTGGTTATGTCCAAATATGCTGGCAAGAGGGTCCTCTGACCCTTGGTCTTGGTGCTTCCGTAGGATGTCACCGCTACACCGAAAAGTCATTGATACCTCGATCAAAACGACCAGCGAATGCAAAGGTTCAATGACATCAAGCCACACTCAAGCTTTCTCTACGAATCTAGGTGACACCCCTCCTCAGCATCAATCTCCCTATAATGCCTTAAATCCATTCACGGCCCCCAAAATTAATCCCCATCCATACATCTGCTAAAACCTTAATTCGGGAACAAACCCTCCCCCCTGTGCTTCCATCTGATAAAGTTTTAACCTATGACTACTGGTTTCTTCCAAGACCCGGACCGCGTATTCGGAATTTGACCATTTTTTTTATTTTATTTTATTTTATTTTATCCTATTATTAGCTTCAAAGTGTTTTTTTCTCCAAAATGTTCTACAATCTCTGCCCTCCGGTCGAAAGAATATTCCATTCCTTCTAATCGATTTTAACTCATTCGACAAGTCAACAGAGAATCAACAGTGCAGACCATTGAGCTCCCAAAAACCTTCTCTCCAATTCCCAACAAAACTCCCCACAATATCTGCGTTGTCGACGCAGGAAAGACTGACATACAGACTATCCCCATTTCCTCATGCATCACGCCACCTTTCTAGCTGCACAAGGCCAAAGACTTGGAAGGCCTAGAAGTATGGTAACGTAGTACCAGATATATCCAAGAAAGGGGCCGATCACAACGTGGTTCGGAACTAAAACCTCACCCTACCACCTTTACACCAGTTTCTTAACCCACCCCTCCCTTTTCGCTATTCGGTCTTGGGGACAAAGCCGGCTCTTTGTTCATTGGCTCATTGGGCCGAGTTCCCCACCATTCCGTCTTTTTTTGTACTACCCCAAGGTGGTCGTGCCTTGGGACCGCCCCAAAGTTATGTTTGCAGTCACTTGCTCCTAGGTTCCCTCTCAATGGTGATGTAAGATTCAAGTCCGTCGAAATGCATTAATGGGCAAACCCCGAAGAGAGGTCATGAATTGGCCCCCCAAGAGCTATTTTGGCTCTAGATTCGCCTAGAGATCAGTCTCGAGGTCGAACAGTAGGTACTCCATAGCTTAGCATCTGCAGTAGTTCGTCTAATTTTGAAGCCAGGGGGGGCATTAATTATCTCCGTGCGAATATTGCGCACTCGCTGACTAATATAATGAA
Source organism: Arthrobotrys conoides (assembly GCA_036971725.1). Taxonomy (NCBI): domain Eukaryota; kingdom Fungi; phylum Ascomycota; class Orbiliomycetes; order Orbiliales; family Orbiliaceae; genus Arthrobotrys; species Arthrobotrys conoides. The sequence goes on from JAVHJM010000001.1 coordinate 79,680, forward strand.
AAATATACACGTTGTACCATCCCGATTCCCACGAGCTCCCGCACTCGCTCTAAAGGACGAAATTACATATTAACTGTATATCGGGTATCTAAATTAATTGACAAAACTTATATTTTAAAGACAACTTGTATTTCGATTATTTTAGGCTTAACAAAGCTAGTTAACAAATACTATAACCTGTATGCTGATATCCATAAGGTTTGTACTTCTGGCATTATAACCACCTTGCGCTATCGAATTGATCAGTGTAACGCCCTTCGATCAATCGTATATGTTGAAAATACTGATATCTGTCTGGCGCACGATGGTACAACCGTGCGAGAACATCAATTAAATGCACAGAGTAGAGCTGAGAGGTACTCGCAATGCCACGCTTACGGAGACACGAAAACATGGCGATAACATCATTCCAACGTTTAAGTTTCTGAGCTATAATCATCGGTTTCACGATCAATATCAATAATATTATAATACGGGACTGCTTCCCAACATCGATTATTTAGCTGGAAGACTAACCGCCGAATTCAAATGTTCTCAGAGCAGGGTTAATCAACACCGGCATAACTAATGCATCGCGCACGGCTGATAGTAGAGCTCAGTAGCACACGGCTCAGCCCTCTCACCGCCATTTAGATGCAAAATTTACAACAGGAAGCTACTCCGAATACTTGAATCCCATATTCAATTTGTTTTTGTATAGATCAATATATGAAGGCTAGGAATCACGAACCATGGATGCCTAGCTAGCCTAGGAGTGACAAAAGCCCGGGCCGGCCATAAAAGGTCAAATGTAATACTGCATTGATCAGGTGCTCTGTAATCTTCTCAAAGAATGGGATTTCTAATTGATATGGTCGGATAATCTTTCCCGGGCCACGCGAGCACGTTTCCCCCGCGGCTGTGTTAATTTACAACCACTACCACCACGTTATCCCGCGGCCAACCCCCATCGGTAATTACAGACAAGGGTGCTCGAGGAGTACAGGATATTTCAGCCCCCGTCCAGCTACCTAAGACCTGGCAATCAAGATCCCGAAGCCTAGTATCCAAAGACAATATCCATACTATCACCAAAAATGAAAAATCCGGGTAAGGGGTTCTTGCATGGGTTGTGTATTACGTACAAAACGTGGGGAGGACAGAGTTATCTATACATATCTACCTGATTCTATCGTTTCTAGATATAATAGGTACGAAAAGAATACGAAAAGCAAATATCATCTTCATCTATAACTTCGTAGCAGGGGCATCTCTCTTCCCCCTCGGTTTCGTATTCCTGGAGGCATCCACCATCAAGGCAACCTGAGTACTCGTAGCCAGTAACTCGCCGTCCTCGTCCAACATGACGACTTGCAGATCCCATCTACCGTTCTTAACTTGCTGGCTGTGAACTTTGCTAAACACCCATTTAACACCATCCTTCGGGAGGGACTTCTTGACGTCCAAAGTGAACGATAACGTGGGATACCAAAACTTCACCGATTGGAACTGCTTCTTCGGGTCATCCTCGCCGTCGGAATCCATTTGTTCAATCACACCGACAAACAAGTCGGCAATAAGAGCAATAGCCTCGTTGGTGATACTATCGGACTGGTTTGTAAAAGTACCCCAGTTACTGATAACACCAGGAGTAGGCTTCTTCGCAGAGAAGAAACGTGTTCTCTTAGAAACCTCTCTGAAGTCAGCGAATGGTTTGGGATGCTCAAACCACCCCTCGACACCCTCCGGACTTAAAAGTTTATCCAATTCCTTCCTCCCAACCAAACCAGTATCCGGCTTTTCCCAGAACGTATTCAAAGTTGGTCCGTTCTCATTATCAATGTTTGTCATGGTAACATAGGCGTTCACACATTTCATGCCTTCCTGCAGCAATTCGATGTGGAGGACACTGTACCCTCTTCCAATCTTTGAATCGGTGACTTTAACTTCAACCGATCCAGCATTGGTCTTGATCATGAACATTCCATGAAAGGAGATGGCATGCTGCTGGTGTGGTGTTATCCGTGCATGGGTGGTCGTCATGTGCGTGGCCGCGGCCCGTAACATAACTGCCGCTACATAACCGCCATTTGGGACCGCACTGTGCTTGAGAATTATCATGTTAGAAACGAAACACAACAATTGTGACAAATATAATAGTTTATAACCCGCAGAATAACAAGCAAGAAGAAAGGCTGCTATTGTGTATGGACGTACCCTATGCAGTAAGCCTTCGATAAATTCCCGGAGTAAGTATGCGATGTCAACTGCTGGACGGCCGAAGCCTCAAGGAACGTCGGGATATGATCCATGTTTGGAAGCTCGACGAAGGGAATGAGGGAAGCATTGGATCGAAACGATGGCCTGGATAGCGAAGACAGGCCCTTAAGTCCTAGTTCCTGTTCGCGGCTCAAATTTCGGCTGGGCCGCGGGAGACATGAAAAGGGAACGAATGTGTAGCCGAAGTTGCAGCCAAAACCTGCCTAAGAAGCCCAAACAGGCATGTGATTGGCTCGTGGAACATATCATCACAATCCAACACAACACAACGCAAAACCCAGCCTTCCGCAGGTTTCTACAACTCTCAGACGAATGCTTCCCTAGCAGAGTAGGGCACATTTCCTGAGATTACCATTCTAAACTCTAATATATGATTGTCAATCGCACTGAGATATTCGCTCCAAGCGATCAAGTTACTGGACTCATGACAAAACCTACCCTTGGACAAGTACTCGAAACAAACCTCGCTCAATAGAATAACGCGTTTAGTCCCACGAACAGGAACCATGTCATGATATATTCAAATCGGTCAAAACCTGAAATACAGGGAAACAAGGGAGCAATCGAATAGGGGTTCAGTATTACAGAGTCGGCCCTGACCAGACGAGAACTGGCTATTGGCCCCCTTCAAAAATCAATAACTCATAGGTGGACAAAGACCCTCCTTTCGAACCGAACTGGGAACACGATCGAAAGCTTCCCCGATATATATCACATTACCACTCAAATTCGAAGAAGGGGGATTAATCGGAAGATGTTAGTCGAAGTGGAGGGCAAGAGCCATAGACGCAAGCGAGAAGCCTAATCTTCAAACCCGTCGAAACCCTCAGGAATATCCTCACTACTTGTCTCGCACCAGTCCCTGGAAGTTTCACCACCCCAAAACAATGAAATCAATCACGAACACCAAATTCCTGCTGATAAACCCGAAAAGAGACGTACCAGAAACCACCCAATATGTCAAAGTTTCACTATCTATGAAGGTAAAGACAAGACTATTATGACTATTACCTATATACGCATGTAAATGAAACTACATACGAATTCCGGTTTGCGAAAGTACTGTAAGTTCGTTTAAAGCACCAAATATCGCCAACGAGTGTGTGTAGGTCTGTAAAATATAAAATGAAATCAAAGAAGGCTAACGTACAACATCCGCATGGTATCATACCTCAAACATACCTCCAAATCAATAAATTGTTATCATCTGCATGATCTCATCTCCAAGTAAGTCTCCAGTATCCCCTCAAGAAGACCAAATTCAAAATAAAAAAGACAGAAGGAGAAGAAGAGGTACTACGTATCAAAAATAAATCTCACATCAACCGTATCCTATACTTCTCCGCAAATTCCTGTACCCCATTCGGTAACTTACCCCCTTTACCCATCCCACTTCTCTCCGCATACATCCCACTCTCACCTTCATCATCACTACTCGAACTACTATCACTGTCACTAAATACCAAATCACCACCTTCAACAGCATCCCCAGGATCCCCCGCAACCTCCCCACGTTCTCTTCCCTTCCTAACATGCGCCTGTTTCATCTTTTCGATCTTCTTCCCTTCTTCACCCGCACAATGTGACACTATAACATCAAATCCCGGGAACTGTCCCTTCATGAATTCTCGAAACGCCGGTATGTGTTTTTCGAGCGGTCGGTAGGTACCGGAGTCGTTGTCGATGTAGAGTTGAAATCTGACTTGGTCTGTGGTGTTCAATGAGATTTGAGAGGGTCGTCTGGAATCGCCATGGAGAAACATGAGGCCTAGGTCTCGATCTATATCTATAGTGCTTGCTGAATCCGTCCTATATGGAGCTGCGTATGGGGCGGCATATGGGGTCGCATAAGGTGCCGCATATGGTAATTGCGCGGGAGGAGACCAAGCCGGTAACTGTGCCGGGGGTGCCCAAGCCTCGGGGTTTCTATCGGCTGCAGGTAGAGTATCGCCCAGCATATTTTCACCACGAGAGAAAGTCTCTCTTGGTTGGCTCACGGGTCTGTTCTTCTTCTTCCTGTCATCTCGGTTCTTTGAATTCCGGTACATTAGAACACCGCTGCTCGAAGATCCCGTTCGTGAGGAAACCGCAAATGACGGGCGTCGGTTGTGTTTTCTGGGTTTCCTTCTGATGAAGAATTCTCCAGCGAAGGCAACATGCTTTGCACCATTTGCCAGAATAACGTGCTTTGAACCTACTTCTCTAGCCCAACCGGCACCTACTTCGGACCATCGCATCTGCCCGTCTACCGTGACTACGTATGTAAATAAAGCACCACCAGTCTGTTCCTCCTCTTCTCCATCATCACCAATACTAGGCTGTTTTTTGACCTTCCCAGATTCCGTTAGTTCCCCACACATCTCCAGAAAACGTTGAGATTTATCTAAATAAGAATTCCCACACGGTTGACCCTCCGTAGGCCGAGGGTTCTCCAGCTCCATTGCTTTGAATTCTGGATCACCCTCAACCTTACCGCCCATGAGGAGACGACGAAGCTTTGATTGATTTAGTTCCTCGCCGTGGCTGTGGGGTTGTGTTTGGTGTGAATGTGCTCCCGGCGAATCCATCATCGTTTTTTCGATTGGGATTTCCGACATTGCGGCTGATTGTCTCATGATAGCGTCTTCTCTATCATCCTGGATGATAACTCCGTAGACTGTTTTGAGGTCGTGAGAGAAAATATTCCGGTGGTGCGCGTGTAAGGCGTGAGGTAGGATTTTTCCGGTGAATAGCTTCTTAATAAACCATTTGGAAGGGACGAAAGGGTGGTTTAGCTCTGGTGGAACGGGTCCTTGGAGTTGGAGGACGTTTGCTTGGAAGCTGAAGGCGATCAATATCAGTATATAAATTTAAAACATAGTATAAAAATAACATAAAAGAAGAAGATAGGAAATCGCACTTGTACTTCTTCCCTCCGAACAAAGCATTTCCAGAGTTAATAGATGCATTATCGTCGGTTTTCTCAACGATACCAGTCATGCGCCCAGCAAAAGGAGAGAAGTGTTTCGAGAAATAAGCTACAAAACGCGAGTTTAGCAGTTCAACCTTAAAATCTTTTTTTTATCTTCTGAGTGTTATAGTCTTACCAGGTCCCGAAGTGTACGGAAAAGGTCGTCCAGCATTGTTCTTAGTTTCACCAATAACTTCAATACTCATATCAGCAATTGGCCTGCCGCTGCTGATCTTCTGCCCATTAATCACATTAATAACCGGCGAAAAGGCAAAAGCCCTCCAGCTGCCACCGCCATTCCTCCTCCTCAATTCGATTCTCATATGTTCCTTCTTCCAACCAATCCCCGTTATCCCTTCGATTTCAATTTTGGTCTTCCCCAATCCATCGTCCTTATTCGAAGGGTCCTCGTCCCGACAGATGATCGTCATAGAAAACCCCGATTCGGGAACATTGCTGACTAACCAGAAGGTCTGAGGAGGGAATATCGGATGCAGCGTTTGGTGGTGAGTTGGCGTCCGAAAGACGATGATGGGATCGTCCGGATCCGGACCGGCATTTTCCTTGACATGCCAGCCACTTTCCGTGGATTTTTTGGGCGAGACCCCGAGTTTTATCTTGAGATATGGGTCCGATGAGAACTTTCCAAGGTCTGCGACTGGGAGGTTCGAGACGGAGTGGAAGCGAACGACGATGTCATAGGTTTTCGACATCGTGCAGGTACCGGCCCTCTTTCGATGTAGTATGTAAGGCACGTACTACCAGCGCCAATGCAATGCAATCGAATCGAATCGAAACGAATCAGCTCGCAAGCCGCACGTCCAAAAAAGAAGGTTCCGACGCCAAGAGATGGTTTGTCTGGTTATCTTTTGCTGCGTTGAGAGCGATGTCCATGCACCTTAGCTTCGTCCAATATCTGCAGTGTACTGCTCCGGTAGGGAATCGATAAGCTTAAGCGAATACTGAAGGGAAGGGGAGGGGTTAATTAATATACCTGGTAAAAAGAGTAAGATAAGATAAGTCCGCGGAAGTCCTCGGTATATCTGCGAGAGCCTACTCGTCTGTAGACGTCCTTCGGGGCCGCGGGGATGAGTTCTATTTGGTCATCAAGTTCGTGCGAAAGAGAAAGAAATGGCCGATGACGTTGAGTTCCAGCCGAGTTTGCGCTGATGTCTTAATATATTGGCTGGGCGGAGGCACAGTTCGCTGTCTAATTATAACTCCTCAACCAGATACTGTTGTATTTGCTGATCTAAAAGGAAACCTGAGTAAGAGGAGGAAGAAGAAGAAGAAGAACAAAAGCAGAGGATAGAAGATATAAGCATCTCCAGGTATTAATCAAAAAAAGATCCAGTACAATGCAATGGGGATTCCCAGCGGGGCGGTGGGTGTTAAATATATATTCCTCCAACCTCAGCGCTACAGAACCAAACCACTGTCCGCACACATCACACACCCTCATCAACCATGCATCCAACCATCACCTTACTTGGCTTTTTCTTATTATTATCCCCAGCCGCTGCCGCTTCTGCAAATTCGTGGCTCATGAAACTTCCTCTTTCTAATTCCTCTTAACTGAAATTCCTTTGCTCATTCTTCGCAACCGGCTTGGCCTTCCACTTATCGATGTCGACAAGACTCCACACTCCTGCAGCTAAACATGGCTTGCCTGCCAACAAAAAACAAAAAAGAACTGCCATAAGCTTCAGCTGTAATATCTGGATTCCGAGATCCGAAAATCACTCGTTCGCTTCGACTGTCCTTTTTCTTCTTCTTGTTTTCTTCCAAAAGACAAAGAATGAAAAAACACGGCATCTGTTGTGAGGACAGAAAAATGGTAGCATTCCGATAGGGCCAACCTACCCATCCTCGGAACTGGACTCCGACCCTGCCCAAAAAGTCTGGGCAAAGCTTAGTCGTTATAATTTAGGTGACAGCTTGCGCGGCCTCCCCATTCCTGGACATATGCTTTACGCAAGACCAGACGCCGGACAAGATTCAATCTGCAAGGGTTTTTCAGCTACACCCACTTACTAAGTACCAATTACATATAAATGAAAGTAACTAACTATTAGGGAACCTGGAAAATCCCATGTCGAACGACGTGGTCACAAGGGCCACGAAGAAATTGCATGAACATACATGTATTATGTTTCGTGATCTTGATGTTCTGAACCGCCCGAATGGGGTAGATTGTGGGGCTCCGAGGTGAAGATTATTAAGTAACCGGCCCAGCTAAGGTTGAATACAAGGCTTAAACATGGGAAGTGGGACCTCCAAGATCCCAAAACCGAAGAGGAAACAATGCATACCCCCCTTGCAACCGTCTTATCGTTTCCCGTTGGCGACCTGCCTTCTGGGTAGTCTACTTACTGCCGAATCTTTCAAAAAGTTGTCCGACGGCTATCTCGGTAGGCTGTCTTACTATGCAAGGCGCAAAACCGACAACATCATACCGAACGAACCTTCATGCATGGTTTTGCTCAATCTAATCTTAGTACTTGCATTATCCTGCAGAGTCCACTTAGTAGGTACTTAGTAAGTATCAAAAAATAACACCCTTCAATGAATTAAATCCCTAGCCCATCTTTCTCCCAACTCTAGTTCTTCCGGTTTCTTTATGTAACCAGCCGCACGGGGGGTTTTTTATGTACATGTGCAAGTCGGGAAATCGAATCCCTAGTATAAGCTTTACCGTCGGCCGTCGGCCGCCAACCGTTCCGACAGACGCAGACTATAAACAATGCAAATTCACAACTAAAGTCAATAAATGAAAAGGAAAGGAAAGGAAAGGAAAGAAATTGAATATGATACAACGAATGTGGTGGTAGGGGTGGTGGGTGGTGCAAAAGACGGCCCTATACAGAACGCCGAATCTGTGCAATTCAGTTCAGTGGCTAAAAAAACAGCAAAATATAGGTATCGACCTAAGGAAAAGTCTTCTTAACAAAAAGGAAAAGGAAGAAAAAGTACTTCAAAAACGCCTCATTAGATGCCGTGGTTTGTTCCCAATACCCTCCCAATATAAAAACATACAAAAGAAAGAAAGAAAGAAAGAAAGAAAGAAGAAGAAAAATAAACAATGTATCAATGAATACAAGAAGCGAAGTTCGAAAACAGACGAAAACAAAAACAAAATAAAAAAAGATTAACGCCAATGATTCGTGCAGATATGTTGTCCATGCATGTAGAGAGAAGTATAATCATCTCGATCTACGACTAGTATGTACAGTTCGAATAGGAAGCGGTGGAATCGGCGGAACCGGCGGTACGTCCGGTATCACCCCTAACCCATGAACATCAATAACCGGTGTAACCGGCTCAGGTTCACTATACCGCCATTGGACTTTATCAAAAGTCCACTCGTGGGCTGGTCTCGCCGGTGTGTCGTTGGGGCCTTTATTAAGAATAGTGTCGTGGTATCTTTGAAGATCCTGGATGGAACGGATTGTCGGTGCTGCCTCGTGATCGGAAACAATCTCCTCTAATTCTTCGACAGTGGGGACTGTGATGACTGTCGTCTGAGATTTGATCGTATCCCTGTTCTTACTCCTCAGGGTATCGAATTCTCCTTTCTCCTCCAGCGATATCCAATCGAATGCGCCCGGTCGACTACTATCCGTGCATATGACACCACTTTCAGCCTGTTCCCTTGATCCAGATGAACTGGATACGCTGACTAGTCCTCCATTCTTCCAGATGAGTATTCGAAGAGACGGGAGTGAAGCAATGATTATACCAATCGCAACTTCGACAGCAGACCAGACGGCGATATGAGTTTGAGTAGCAGTATCAGCCAATACAGCGACCCGAGCCACACTAGCGAGCATGCTGAAGCATCCCAGGGTAAAGATCGTGATGAGTCCAACAAGTTGTGACCGACGTTGGAATTTGATATTGCGAAGGAGCGGGAAAGGTAAAATGAAAATGGCAATGTCGGTGAGAATGTTACATGCCGTAGAGATTATAAAAACGGGGATCGTGGCGAAACTGAAGCAAATATCTTCTTTATCCAATGACCTATATATACCCCAGACCACGATAATCAAATTAGCTTCAACCATTCCACAAAGCCACCGGTCTTCATGCATGATAAGAATAAAAAGAGACATACCAATTAAGGCTGACCGGCATACACCAGAATATATTAATACTCAAAACCCCAAACATAGAAATCAACACCCCCGCCGTCACAAAATGCAAGGCCTTCCTATGCGCCGTCAACGATGTCGGTATGATAGTATAATAAAACGACAACAGCGCGCATTTGACCAGCCACAAGCCGGTATAATACGGCAGTACCGATCCATAAATAATCTTCAAGATCAATATATTCTTCTCGGGGTCGTCGGTAATATGCGCAAGATCATGACTGTAAGTCCGATCCGGTATCATCAATCCCAACTTTAATAACCAGGTATCACAGGCCGCCATCGATGATAATGACAACCATGCAAGCACCAGCAAGATATCACCGAAATTCACTCGGTCGCGCTGGATGAGCAATCGGGCTACCAATCGTAGCGCTACCAAGTTGAACGTCAGGACCACCAGGCACCACTCTATCGACTATATATAAAACTATCCATCAGAATATGTACTATTTCTCGATTTTCTAAGGAGAAAATTTAAATATGATTCATGGGAGTGTATGAAGGATATATATATATACATACGATGGTACCTTGCCCTGTGAGGGCCATCTCGCCGTAAATATTATCGTCTCGACAAGCTCGATATCTGACTATTGCTCTTCATCCCGAAATTCGAACCGGAACCAAAATATGGATATTGTTTGTTTGTTGGATTTATATTCGACACCCGCCGTTTTTTCCACAAAAACCCGAATGCACAGTCCTCCAATATATCCCCTTTTCGAATTCGATAAAATCCCAAACAGAAAACGCTTAGACTTCTGTTTCCCTAAAAGGTTTGTTGAGGAGATAAATATATCCAAGAGCCTTTCGAATTCCACGTTATGTCGTCTAATAGAATTGTCGGATTGCTAAAAAAAAAACCCTTTTTGAAAAGTATAGATACAATAGACAGGGCCTTAAAAACAAAAAAAAGACAAGACTCGAAGAAAATAGGGAAACCTAGCGGTTTTAAACAAAATTCCCTAAGACCTTCGAGAAGGAATTCAGAATCTGGGTCTGATTTCCCGCCCATCCTTCATTGGCCCATCCAGTTTTAGCATCCTTCAAAAAAAAGAAACATTAGAAGCAAGTTGCGACATGGGCTTGAACTCGAATTTTGGGGGTGGGGAAAAGAAAGCAAAGAAAAGAAAGACCTTCATTTCTTTTCCACAGAAAAGCCACTGATGGGACCACGCACCCACCGTTTTACAACATCATCACGAAATGTCATTGGGCAGATCAGGACCGAGAACGTGATAGGTGTGTGTGGAGCCCCTCGAACCAAAAAAACCCCTCCTCATTTTGGTGCAAAGGGAAAAAAAGGGAAAGCCGGCTAAAAACGTGCTGGTTCCTTAGCAGAACCACATTTTCCGTTCCATGACCTTTCATCGTTCCGGCTGGACCGTTTGTCTGGGATCGTTGGATCTGGAGCATCCTTCCCCATGCGAAGACATGGATACCGCTGCTTACACCAATACGAGGGGGTAGGCCCGCGCGCAGGGAAAAAAACCACACACCTTTCTACAACTTTCTCAACATGACCAAATTCCCATCGGAACGAACCTTGTGACGCTCAAGCATCCGTGCATGTCCATGCGACAAAATACCGGGGGTGGATTACAAAAGAGCCTGAAAACTCTCTTGGGATTTCTTTTGAATTGTTGTTTACGAATTCGAATCTCAGATCTTGTCAGCTAGAATACAAATGTTCCTTTGTATTCCCGTATTTCTCTTGCTGAGTTTTTTTGATTACTCAAGAGAGAGAAAAAAGTCCGCCGCACCGTTCATAATCGATAGTCTCCGTAACCGCCTGGCGTTTGTCAAACTTTCTCGTGTAAGGAGAGATCTCAGAGGCAAAAAGGAGAATCAGGGAGTCTTATATTTGGCGAGATTCAACAGAAAAAACCTAAACTGCGTTTATAGATGGTATATTTTGTTCTTTCTCGAAGCGACGCCTTTTTCAACCTCGAAAATAAAATAAACCCCCCAATCAGAAAAGAAAAATCATAGTGGATCACGCCCTTCCAGAAGGCGCCGAGGTGAAATGGTGAGAATATTTAACATACGTGATGGCAGACATGGCTGAAGTTTAATATGATGTGCACTAGCCGGAAAGGGGGACAATGTCCCGGTGGACCCTGGCCTTTTAAGACAGGATGGTTGCTTCAAGATAATCCGGACATGGTAATTTGTTCAAAATAGTTAATATAATCTTCGAATCAAAGACAATCTTTAAATCATCATATCCTCCAGGGCCAACGCTTGTAAATCTCAGGGGGTCAGGTCTTAAATATATTAAAACCATAATTCCGGATTATTTTCGCATGAGAGACATCGGACCATCGATGTGTACGACAGTTTTGCGTATCTGATGTGTACGCGCATGATGGCAGCTGGCACTGATGAGCATCCGGCAAATATTCGCAGAGTGCCGCTAACTACTCTACAGGTGTGATCTAGTCCTGCACCAAGTGCATCTAGATCACTATCCCACGCCGCAATGTTGACGACAAAGTGGGGGGAAAGATCTGTGCTTCTGTAAGTTCAAAAGTCCAAGCACAGAACTAACGACGTGTATCTGCAGAACATTTCATGCAAGCACTCCGATCACCACCCTTTGAGTTTCTCCAGTTTATCCGTAAACGCTAGCTCAAGATATCGATATAGTTAGCGCTACTATTAAGTTAGGCATCCCCATAATTACTATCGTTCCGCTGGATATAGGCCCGGACAACGGATTAAGCTCCGCTTTATTACATATATGACCTCGGAAGCAAAAGAACTGCGGCACTGAGGTCTTGGGATTCTGGTTGTGTGTGTGTGCTGTTCATGACGGCAAAATCTGGAGCATGCCCCATCGATATAAACCAGGTATCCTTGATATAAGAAAACCAATAAACACCGATATGTATGCCCTCTTCTGAACACCGGACCCATGGACTTAAGCCATATTACACACTTCCTTCCATAACCGTGTAAAGATTTCGGATGATACTTATTTCCCCCAGCTTTTCTTAATATGTGATAGAAGCCAAGGTTTTGTTTTCTTTCGCTTGAAAGGAAAAAAGCCAAGCAGGCCTGACCCACGCCCCCAGCCTCCAACCAAACCTCTTGACATGGAAAAGCATTGGCAAACCAGACCATATGACGACATTTTGTATCGCCCTCGGTGTTCTGGTTGGTCCACGGGCGTCAGTCACGACCCAACTTTCATGACTGGACCGTTAATATCTACGCGAGAATCCAAAAAAGGCTTTATGTTCTTATTTGCTGTTGAATATGACCGATGATGAAGGATGCAGTGACGATGATGTCGCGTGCTAAGGCGCAGTTCTTTGAGAGGATCGGATCTAAAAAACCAGGAAGGTCCCATCGATCCTGTTATTCGAGTGCTTGCTTGCTATAACTATCATATTCAATCGTCGTTCAGAAATTAGCTAAATATTCGCACAAACTTGCTCACTATTCTGACACCAATACCAAACATCCAAAGATACTCCTAGAAATATACTAGAAACATTCACCTTCTTCTTTTGTTAGAATTCAGAGACGGTGGTCGTTTCGGTTACTCTAACAGAGCTAGATCTATAAACAGCAGGAGCGCTGCCTTGAAATCCCAAGATGCCGACCGATCTACCTGGACACGACGACAGCTGGCAGGATGTGTGGAACCGTATCACAGCAAATGTCGGACTTGGGTTCCTGAACTTGCCGTCGAATGTCGATGTAAACGATTTGATATGGTTGCACACAACCACGGCATTTCAGCGTAACGGCGTTTGGTGGACAGAGTTTAATGCTTCCTTCTTTCATGGCGATTCGGGAAACCGTGAGTGACATCGGTGTCGTGTTGCATTTTGAGCCTCGCAACACATTTCTTATCCTTGTTGCTGACTTGGGTTGTGTCTGATAGACCCCTCGAAGCTTGTCGCGGAAATAGCAAGGTTGATAGGAATAACAGAAGATGACAAGGAAACTCGTGAGATTGTTGCCAAGCGGGCGAAATTATTTCTGAGAAAGACTATCATCGGAAGGAAGTTGAATGTTCAGATTGAGAATGGAAAAGTTGTTGCTTTGCCAGGCAGCGGGTCTAGTGGGATCAGTGCCAAAGAGCTTCCCATCCCTTTCGTTACTGCTCCAAAGGGTGGTGATATCGTAAAGCTCTGCGGGATATTGCCTGCAAATGCTAAGTATGGACCTGTGGAAACCGATATGACAGTCGCAGATCCGGAGGGCTGGGCTGTAATCTCTGGTACGTCTATCCACGAGCCTATGCAGACTGGAGTCAAAGGTTCAAACTGCTAATTAGCAAGGTATAGACATCGATGATACAATCAAGGTGACGGATACTCTCTCAATGAAAAGCCTTCTGGTTCACACATTCGCCGAAGAGCCAACGCCGACACCTGGATTTCCAGACTTCTACAAGCACTTGGATCAGGTGCTCGACAAACCAGCCTGGTTCTACATCTCAGCCTCGCCGTATAACCTCTACCCGTTCCTCTTGTCATTCATTAAGGCGAATTATCCTTTCGGACAACCGATCTTGCGAGATATGTCTTGGATGTCCGTCGCTGGCTTGATGGCATCAGTATCAACGGGTACTCAAGAATACAAGACAATGGAGATCAGGAAACTTATCGGAGAGTGGCTCCCCAAGCGAAAATACATATGTATCGGAGATAGTACGCAAACAGACCCAGAGACCTATGCAGAGATGTATAAAGCATTCCCGGGAGCCATCAAAGTTATCTGGATTAGAGTGGTGACGGGTGTCGATGAGGCAGAAGAGAAGAAGAAGAACTCGGCTGAGAGGTTTGAGAAGGCTTTCGAGGGAGTACCCAAGGAAGTCTGGAAGACCTTCCACGATGTTTCGGAGCTGGGGGGACTGGCTGAGGGGTTGAGGCTTTGATGTTTGTCTCGATGATGGACTGAATCCTGAAGATGGCCTGCAAGCTTGGTGATAGATACGATAAGAATGTAGTAGTAGTGGTTGTTAGGGGGAGGTAGGTAGTAGAAGGGGTAGCAGAGACGGAGTTGATACTTCCTAATTGGAACCGAAAAAGTCCAAAAAAGTCCAAAAAGTCCAAAAAGGGAAAATGGGAGACCGAAAGATGTATTTTAGACTCGAAATGGCACACTGCAGGCGCGCCCTGACATATACCTTACCCGGTACCCCCCCTACAAGTTAATGGTGTCACCGCGATGATACCGACACAGCCTGCAGCAGAGTCTACTTTCATTCGGAACAGAAAGGAATCTACGGTCTTTACGGTATTATAATTTGTATTTATCTTTTTGTACTCTCTTAATCGCGGGTGTATACGACTTTCCATCCGTATCATCATATTTCTTATATTACAAAACTAATGTAGCACTAGCTAAAATGAGAACGTTCATGTACTATCTATCCTATTCTAATACATTCTATTCATTATTCCTACTCTTCATTCTTTATATTATCCGAGGATGATAGCTATAGTCTACTAGTACTATAGTGTCTATCGTTAAATTCACAATACTCAGCCCGGGATATCGATCGATCTATACTTCTCTATCAGACAAGTAGGCAGTCACACGACACTGCATCATACTCTATCACTCCTAGCACCTACTATAGTTATAGATATCCATCTGCACGTCGAGGAAATAGGAGACTGGGCGTTCCTTACATCTGCTGGCTTGCTAGCCCCCGCATATGCAGATACTATTGTATAATTGTAGTGCTTCCAGAATGACCATATATAATATACGACCCGACATAATACTTCTCTCTCAGGTACACTTCTGTACTATGTTATAGACACTCCCTGACGAGGCTACACACTGCAGGCCAGAGGCTGGCCCTATTATTAGCTCTCCCAGTTGCACTCTACTTCTCTTCGCCTGCAGCCTAGTTCATACACAACAGCTACCTATCGACGTCGTTCGCGTTCGATATAACGTTATTACCGAAAGTAGGGCGAAAGCTTGTGTTGCGTTTGAAGACTCGATCGAATCCGGACGGGGGACTTTGGCGGAGAACGAATCAAAACCTCAGAAGGGGAGCACAAGGCTGCCGGGTTTCTCCCAGTTATGAACTGATCCATCTGCATCATCCACATCCACATCCACATCCACCGACCTTTTAACCGGCTGGCGAAGGAGGCCGCAATAACCGCCCTTCCTTTTTGTTACCCACTGATATTGTCGAAGAAGAAGAGCTAGGCAGTTAGAAATCTGTTTTCGAGGCTTCAAGGCTTAAGGCTCCGAACTCCATTGATAGATATCGCTGCTAATTTAAGCCTCTCCGCACCATCGATGTGTGCTTGCATGCACTTCGAGGTTAATTCATGATGCAGTTGTAGCTATCACTACAGCCGGCATGAAGTCACACAAGGTCAGTTGGAAAACGGCCAGCTAGAGCTCCTGCTAGCGAATAGCAGTTCAAATGGACCCTTCAAACTAACCGGATTCCATCAGCCTTGTCGACGATCCAACCGAAAAAGCTAAGCTAAGCTAAGCTAAGTTTGAGGTTTGCCATCTGCCATTACTCTCCATTTGAGAACAAGGTTAAATGCGATGTGAAATTTCGCTCTTCCGATGTCCCGGGTAACATGCAAAGAAAGACAAGCGTGCGACCACCTCGACGGCTGTGCTAGCTGTGCTTCCAAGGTCGAGGAAACTGAGGATAAGGCGAGAGATTGGTGCCTTGGCCGACCTACACAAGCCTTCGCAAAGCTGCAGCTTCCGATTTACACTTTTGGCACGCTGTTGGCCGGCCCACACTTCTGCGCCTTCAACTATAAAACTAAAAACCGAACGGTTACTTATTTTTTATTTTTTCCAATCGAAAGAAACCCAAGCTTTTCCCGTCCATCCATCCAATCTTTGAAGCCGAAAAAGTCGAGAATTGTGCTGCGCATGCGTCGGGGAGTGTTATAAGTTGCTCCGCCACTCGGGACTATCACTACGACTTTGTCGCGCGTGGATCGCTCTTAGATCTATATATTGACGGGATTTCCTCGAGCTTCTCAAGGTTTTCGTTCACATATAGAACAAGCAATTGTGGCCAGCAGATTGCAATTGTATCGTACCGAGCTTCCCCGCTCTTTTGGGTTCGCCAAATTACAACGTCACAACTCTACTTTCACGTAACACGAATATCTCATATTGCACATTCGCTCTTTCGTGTCTATCGGGACAGTCTATCGGCGACAGGGAAGATTCAAGTCGTTCCCGTCGTTAAATCAAAATGGACAATCTAATTTTTCGAAAATTGGATGATGACAAATCGAAGAAGAAGAAGAAGGATAAAAAAAAGAATAAGGATGGTTCAGCGGCAGACTCTGCGTCAAGCGCAGCTGGGTCCGAGAGAAATCCTTCAATTGATAGTAGTGCCTCGCAGAGCACAAACAATACCGAGCCTTCAGAGGTAGAAGGAGAGTACGTTCCCCTTATTAAAAAACTCACAAATTCCGTTTCTCTTCATGGAAGAAAATCACCATGCTGACAAAAAATAGTGTGCCAGCATACTCGGAGACAGCAGAGCTACCGATCCCCCCACCTGCTTTCGTCGCTCCCATAATCCGCCATCTCCAACCAAACGTTTTCCCAACTGTGGACCACTGCATAGCCCATCTGAAACTGCTACATGCTTTCAGTGCCATGCGAGATCAGATTGAAAACACTGATGGCATCTTTTTCGCCACAGTTCCGGCAGTTGGTGAGCCCATAACCGACGATCTTCGTCTCAAGGACAAAAGATGGAGTATCTTTGTTTCAAGAGCCGTATATCGCTTCACCGCTTGGTGGAATACGATACCGGCCCAAAAAGCCGGTGCGGAGTGGCACCGACTGAATATCGGTCACGATTTCAATCATGATATGGAATATGCCACTATTAGCGGTAGATACATGCCGTTTGATATGACGAATCTGCCACCATTAGATGTTCTCATGGTCTGGCATGCCTATACACTTAACCCCAGGTGCTTTTTCCAGGATTGTCTTCGATACGGCAAGATGGATTTCTGGTTTACTGGGTTGCCATGGGCAGCAATTGTATGTTCTCTTTGACAAATTCGCTATCGTGACAACAACTAACCTTTTATCAGAACGATTGCATAGACCCATATACCTTCGAATACAAACTCGCAGATTCCGCAGTTTATAAGTGGGAAGCAAAAACAAGCCTTCCGTTCAACAATCTAGATACGCCAAACTACAAAGGACAATGTGGAGGATGCGGCAACTCATTCGAGGCCCCCTGGAACGCCCCAGATGATACCGGATTCGCTGACAAGAACTTCAAACTCATTTGTCCAACCCTAAGCTGTGGCAAAGTCCACAATATGGATACACTGTCCAAAGACAAGTTCATCAGAGAAGCAAATGATCTCTATTCTTCAAATTATCCGATGCCAGGGACACTGCTAGATCTTCATGGTCTTCCAAAATCTATAACAGAGCATGAAAAGGCGTGGGACAACTTTACAATGCCCAACAGACTACTCAAAGAGGTCATCTTCAACGTTCGAACGGTACCTCAAAATAGCGGAGTCAGTGCTATCAGAACAATTCTCGAAAACGCGCTTAGGAGCAGCACCACCGTTTCAAAGGCATCGACTACAGAACGAATAACCCAAGGGAAGTTACTCAATGTCCACAAACTGTCCATCCGCCGCATGATGTCAGCCTACTGGGATAACCCCTGGCCCCAGAGCATAAACCTCATCGGCGCCGTTCTACGACAAGGGACCTTCGTATCCAAAATGACAAACGACCTTAACTGGTACCACTCACCAGCCATCGGGAATACTGTATCTCGAGCTTGTACCCGATATAATCGATTTATTTCCCTAATGAGGGCTCGATCGCGGAAGATACTAGTCCCGACGCTTGACATCGATTTGGCATGGCATACACACCAATCGATGCCTCACAACTATTACACCTATACCGTTGGTGCAACCGCGCGATTCGTAGACCATGATGATAAAATCGACGAATCGAAACTTTCCACGGCGTTCGAATATACCACCAAAGAATACCAAAAGATCTATAAGGAGGCATACTCCGAGTGCGGGTGCTGGTACTGTCAAGTCGTTCGTCAACAAACGGTTGGTTCAGTCAGCCGCCTCTTCTCGAAGAAACCAATAGAATTCGAATGCGGCACCGACGAGCCTAGAAACCATCTCTCCACTCATGGCGTCATCAGAGTTGAGGATAGGGCGATGGAAATGCAAAGAAAGATATTAAAAGCTAATTTGGATAAAGCGTATAGAAAACTTTGCGAAGAAAGAAAAAAGAAGGGAAAGAAACCGCCAGCGCGACCTGACTACTGGCAGTATTACTATGGACCTTACTATCCATATGCATACTACCCTTATGGAGTACCTTATATACCTCCATTTGGCATGGACCCTTGCATCGGTAGCGGTGTGTATGGCTGCAACCCAGGATGTTTAGCTACAGCCGCTGGTGCATACGGGAACTGTATCGCAGGCGCCTGTGGAGCTCAGGTAGCAAATGGAGGCTGTGGAGGAGGGGGTTGCGGCAGTTGTGGTGGTGATAAGGCGGCGTGTGGAGGGTCTAATGGTGCATGCGGTGGTCATTCTGGCGGTGGTTGTGGAAGTGGAGGAGACGGTGGTGGAGGTGGTGGAGGTGGTGGAGGTAGGTTTCAATCCTGACTTACATTCTTCTGATATCAAGTAGTGGTTGCGCTAACATACCTCTTTAGATGGAGGTGGAGGTGGATGCGGAGGCGGCTGCGGAGGCGGATGTGGAGGTTAATTCCAGAAAATCCTTTTGCGGATGCGGGTTGAGATTGTTTCTGCTTCATTCGCTGTGGAATCATGATAATGCTTTTTTTGGAAGAGATGCATGACGCTTTTAATCAACGATTCGGACTTTTTCTTTGGTGCAGTTTTTGCGGCATCGTAGGGGTTTACGGGGCAGTGTCAATCGGGGCAGTCTGTTGTTTGAAATACGACCGAAATTTGGAACGTTTGACCCTCATCGGCCTTTGCGGGCCTCCTTTTCAGACCTGAACGTTGTGAAGTCTTTGCGGCATGCGGTTGGGTGATTTCTTGACTACATTTTGGAATGGGATTGAGAACTTCGCATCGAAATCTGAAGCTTTCCCATTATCACCATGCATCTCCGTGAATCCATGGACATCATAGCATGCATCCCCGCCCCACAAGGCTCCTGCAAGCCTTCCCTATCGATCGATTTAATATCATAAGTCGTGATTTCCGTTCCACGATGGAATATAATGACAACATCACCCGCACCTGCATACATATATAAAACCCCCGCCAAGACTTTACTTATCTCTCCTCCTCGATATATAATCTCAAGCTTCAGCCTCATCCCTTCCAAACCCCTCATCAAAAATCCCCCAGATCCACAAACTTCCATTGAAAATGAATATCCCACCCGCCAGCGTCCCCCAAAAACCCTCCCTCGCCTCCCTCCCTACCGAACTGCACGAACTAATCCTCTCCTTCCTCCCCTTCGACACCCTCTTCCTAGCCAGCAAAGCCCTCCCCCTCTGGCAAACTCTCTTCACCACCCGTCTCCAATCTAGCACCCAATATACGCCACCAGGCCTCTTCAACATCGCCGGCACTCACCAAATCTTCTACGGTCCCGATTCAGACTTCATGTGTCTAGTCCAAAACGGAACCATCCACAAGATCTACCTTCAATACTCCCCAACAGGTTACAAACTCGACATAACAAACGATCCAATCCTAACCTCAAAATTCTTCTATTCCATCGTAACTAAAGAATCAATATACCCATGTATCCCCGTCACCCCAGAACCAACCCGCCGGACGCGTACACTTCAGAAACCAAATCCTTATCTCGTCCCCAAAGGGAAGAAAAAAAAGGGATGGTACCAGATCAGTCCGACGGTTTATTATCTAGATGAGATTGAGATTGGTCATAGTATATTGAAGGTTGCGGAGACGTTGGCGACGGGGCATAATTGGGAGTTACCGCGAGGGTTGTGTATGAAGATGTATTGGATGGAGATCGGGCCTGGGGTTCGGTTTAAACCGCGCTTTAATTGTAGACAGGGGTTGGAGGCGTTTTTTAGGGGGGAGGTTAAGGATGTGCCGCTGTCTATGGGTACTTGATTGAGGGAGTCTTTTTATCCCATAGTTCATATAGTAGGTTTTTAGGAGACTTAGTGGTGGTTAATTAATTTTCTCGAGATTAAATTTTATTTCCGCGCGCGGGTTAGCCATATCAAAGACTTATATTATAAAACTGCATGTATAAGGGATACTATTACTTCAGAGTTTATATATTACAAGGCAGTTTATGTCAGAAATCGATATCATGTATGATTTGATTGAATTGAACGGCGTGTCTCGAATCTTAAAAGTTAATTAGGCAAGTACATTAACCTATTAAGCCGATAACTGTGACTATCTAAGCAGTTATCTTATACATGACAACATTAATCCATATGCCCATGGCCAGCAGATGTGATTATATTTTTTCCTTTGACAAAGAGTCAAGTTTTAGAAAGCAAAAGTGTTAGACTCCAGTCCCGATGAAAAGAGAACAAAGAAAAAAAGACATGATGAATGTAAAGAAGTTTAGGTATCAAATGAGTGAACAAATTATCCAAAGAAGTTCCCGATAGAAAAAAAAGATGTTTTTTCCCAGCCCAAACAAATTATATGAAAAGCTTTTTTATAAAAAAGATAAGGCTTTTGTTTAATAGAAGTATCCATACTTCTTGCAGTACTTGGATCCATTAGGATTAGACTTATTAGCCGCGATACAAGCATCGCGCTGCTTCTTGCACTCGTTGCAAGCATTGTTATAGCTGTTATAGCTATTACCACGGACCCAATCCCAAGTCCATCCGTAACCGAAAGTCCTCTTCTCAAGGGCCTCTTCCTCAACAGAAACCGATTTCTTGTGCCACTTCTTATTCTTGTTCATCTTTGGCTTATTAGTAGAACCGGCGTATTGAACACGACAGTTCTCGTATTGAATGTTACAAGCCTCGATACAAGCTCCGGCGATGGATCCACGGGGGAAGGAAGCGCATTCCTTATTTTTGTGGGAAGAGAAGACCTTCCAGCAGTTACCACGGTTATAATCGGTCTTATCATCATTGCAAGACACGACTGGAGCCTTGACACCACCGACTGGATTCTTGTATGCGGTTGGAGTGACACAGACGTTATCAGTTGGGGTTGGGGTTGGCTTTGGTGGTTGAGGAGTCTTGGTTGGCTTTGGTGGAGGAGTCGGCTTGACTGGTGGATACCAACCATCCCAATCGTCACAGTCCTTCTTGTTGCACTTGTAGCCGCACTTGTCCTTGCAGTATTTGTGGTAGACGGCGCATCCGGCTGCGATCTTGACGCAGTCTTCGACGTAGGGGGCACCGGCTCGGCTGATACAGTCGTTGACTTGGGACCAGCAGAGGGCGGCGACGTCCTTGCAGGATGGCTTGTCGGTGAAGGTTGGGAGCGGTGGAGCGCAGTAGCCACCGCATCGGGTTCGGCATGAGGTGGTGGTAGTCTTTGTGGTGGTAGACTTGGTGGTGGACTTGGTGGTAGATTTGGTGGTGGTTGGGGTGGTTGCCGGGGTAGTTGATGGGGTGGTAGACTGTGTGGTGGCTATGATTCCATATCAGTTAGTATATAACTTCTCCGCACATGCACAGGGAATAAAAGGGTCACATACTTGGAGTAGGCTCAACATATGGGGTAGTGGTGGTGGTGGTGGGCTCCGGCTCCTCAGTAGTGGTTGTAGTAGTGGTAGTAGGCTCTGGCTCCTCTGTAGTAGTAGTCGTAGTAGTGGTAGGTTCTGGCTCTTCAGAGGTAGTCGAGGAGGTAGTGGTTGGTTCAACAGTGGTGGTAGTGGTAGTAGTACCCGGACCCTCAATACATGGCTCAGTAGTATCGAGTTCCTCGTTATAGTAGACGTAGATAAGGCTACGTCCACCGCATGTCTGATCTGTATTTCCCTTGCAGGGAAGGTTGCACTTGGAATCCTCGATAGGAGTGACACCTGGGGCAAGCTTTCCAGCGCACCAACATTCCTTTCCATATTCGACACCGGCATATGCGTAACCTTGCTTACCGCACTGGTTGAGACAGAGTTCGACGGTCATGGAGTCGCCGTTGATATCAACTTGATCATCGGTGAGTAGTCTACCGTCGACCTCGTTGAAACATCCAATGGCGGTGTAATCGGCACCAGCAGTTGCAAGTTCTTCTTCAGTCTTTGGTGGATATGTGGGATCGTAGAAAACAGTGATAGCCTTGCTACCACCACAGGTCTGTTCTGGATTACCATTGCAGGCATATGTGCAGCCTTTCTTAACATCTCCCCCATCGACAAATGGAGTACCAGCGATGGTAGAACCGCAAGAGCAGCGTCCGTAGTACTCGAGACCGGCATAGCGGAATCCATTGTTCTTGCATGCAGACCAGCACTTCTCCCAGGTCATACCGGGGCCATTGACGCCTGGATTGAATCGAAGAGTAGAACCGTCAGGATCATTGTAGCATCCGAGAGGTAGGAAGTCGTCGAATTCATAAGGGCAGACTGGGTAATGGGGTTTATAGGATCTCTTGCTCAAGAGATTATATCCCATCCCTTGATCTGAAGCCAGAACATAAGGAACGAGCGCGGCCAATGCCAGCGCCATCTTGGAAGACACCATTCTCACAATTTTGGGTGATGAACGAATGTATATATGAAGATGAGAATAGCCAATGACTAGATTGTAAGCGATGGACAATAAAGACTGTATATGAAGGAGAGATCGAGCCCTGCCAAATGATAATGACGCCTTCGGGGGGATCCATTGAGGTTTATATAGACTTATCCATGAAGCCAGTCAGTATGGTTAACGAGCGGCTGCTATAATAAACCATTCAGTCCTATAGGCTTATAGGCCTGGCCTGGGCCGCATACATAACTCTGATAGCTGATAGCGCACGGTTGCCGAGCGCCGACTAGAGAAAAAAAAATCCCAGCAGAGATTCGTGTGATACTGTAATTAGTTGCTTGGATAGCGCAGTTCAGTTACAGCCAGCGCAGCACAGCAAAGCTGTTGGTACGAAGGGGGAAAGAAAGGATGTTTCCCCTATCGACATGGTCAAAATGGTCGTTCAACAGAGAACATGGGATATCGACCCTAACAGCAAAAAATAACTATTAACCCGATAAGCGAAATTTCTTTTTTAAATTGGAGCTGGATGGGTTGGCCATACCATTTTAGGAGTCCCCGGGTCTGTGGGTTGGCTCTGTGGTTTGTGAAGTCCCGCTGAGGATATCTCGGGCGGCAAGAACATGTGTATCGAAGGTCAGTGATTGCTGGTCTGCAGGAGCCTGTAATCTTGCGCAAGTCATCCTATCCCTGCCAACTGACGTTGGGTCTAACTCCCTTCGGTTGGGTTGGGTTGTGCCGCTCAGGGGTATTATCTCGCCCCAGGCCTCTGCGGCGTTTGTGGCATTAGGCCCATTTAGTTATAAATTTTCCGGTAACACTGTCCGGTAAATTCGGCTTTGGGCGAGGGGAAACCACGAGGGTCAGGCCAATGTTCGTTGGGAGACTGGAGACGTGGAGTTCGAGACTCGACTTTCTGCGCCTTTGGTAGCTGTATATATCTCGGCGTGCAGCAGTCAATGCAGGCGCAGCAACTTCTGCTTACAAGGTCGCCTTGTCAAGAAAAGAGAAAAAAGAGAATCCTTCGCATAACTTTCCCGGTCCGGCGAATAATAGATGACAGCTTGGATTCAAACCCGCATTTGCATCCAACAGGGTTTTCGCCGAAAAGTTAAGTTGAGAACCCTCGAGAAGGAGTCTAGGACGTTTCGACGCACTATTAACGGATACGATAACCTCCCACTGTCCAACAGGTTGCAATGCGCGTTTCAACCATCCTGGTGTTTCCATTAATAACAAATTTGATAATACCAATTTCGCGGCGATAGTTGGTTACCTCACTGAATAGCGAGATGTTGAGGATGCGGCTTGAGATTCCCACTTGGGCCTCACCAACTTAAGGGACGAGCGCTCGCCTCAACATCACATTTGGAAGCGCACCGTGAGCAGAATGATTGTTTCAGCGTCTGCCGTCATTCATATTAATTTTTTTTTGATCCGACGGGAATCCTGTGACGCAAATTTGTTCAGGAAGGTGGATCTGATATCAAGAAAGCCTCGCCGCCATGGCAAATATCAAGTTAGCTTGAGTTAGTGCAGGGCTGGGCCCACTCGCTGTCAGAATCGAAGAGGGCTTGCAGCAAAATTAAAAGGCCATGGTTGAGATATCGGACAATGGCCCAACAGCGAGAATAATTGTCCTCTGGCGAGCGGAGGACAACTTCGCCCTCGGTCTTTGCCAGAACTAGCGTATCAATATCAATCTACGACATCAACTTCAACATGCATCTGATATGATTGATGTCGCTGTTGAACCGACAGTCCAAAAAAAGTTCCACGGCTTCTAGTCTTTCGAAAGGTCTGTGTGATAATTTACCGCTGCGGCTGATGGTTTCATGGTCTTGAAACCGACATCGCCTATTTCCAAAATAAAACCCACAGAAAGAACGGAAGAAAGCAAGATAAAATATCATGTGGAGCAAATTAAAACGTGCACATTCCTCGCTCCGATGTCTGTTCTGGCTCAGGTTGCAGAAGATTTAATTTTGGGTATTCGATTGTCAGGATGGAATGGAATGCTCGGGCTTTGGGACTTAGCCGGCTTTGGCTCTGGTCCCGATAACCCAGAGCTCGTCTGATATCTTCCACTCAAGAGAAACAAGCCGCCGCCGTTAGTCCAAAGATCGAGATCTATTTTCTAACTTATTTTGGCATCGGCAGTTTCGCAGGGGAAACGACTGTGGAAGTCCTACCACTAACTAGACTTCAAAGTTATTCCGTCCGTGGTTTTGTACGTAACTTAGCGTTGAGCGCTGCGAGGGAAATCCCAAAATGTAAATCCGTGAGAGGATCATTTGAATTCTCCTCGAGGGGGTTTCCGGGCGCCAGCCATGTGGGTTTGACTAACTGGTTAATGGTTGGTTCGAGTGTCAAGATCGGGACGGACCTGTAGGGTGTATGTACGATGGCTGCACCCTGCAGCTGACGGCACAATTGGCCCTGGCTTCCCCGCTCTCTCACAGCCTGGCTTTGCTTTCGCTAACCTGCACTGCAATTCTGTAGCACAGGGCCCTTTGCTTTGTGCAGGAGGGTGGTCATGAACCGGAGCGCCTACGTCGTGCACATGTAGGGCTAAATCATAGGAGTCTGTTGTTGCTCCCTACTATAGTGCTAGTACTATAGTTTCTCCCGTCTGTTCGTTTGTGACCTTCATGTGGGATCTCCTGTACTTACATACGTCCTGTTAGCCGTTCGATACGCTGTGTATCATGAAATGTTACGATCGAGTTAACAATGTCGAACGGGTGTAACAGACTTACCCAAGAGAATCCATCAACTGTATTCGCTGCAATGCCGAAGTATCCGGTCGGCGCGAGCACATCGAATGCGACTTTGAATCCAGAAGAATCGTATGTATCATTCGCATGAACTCGCGAAGATGGCTGAAACTGAACGAACGGGGGCTGCTGTTGGGAGCCTCCGCGTCGTCATACCACTCTCGCAGAGCAGCCCTTGCTTCAGCCAATTTTTGTATGTAACCGGCAACACACGCTTGGTCCTTTCTTTGTTTTTTTTACATTGACCGAGATCCTGATCCTGATTATCACCGACTCTCTCTTACATACTAGCTGATGACTTGTGCGCGCGCGCTAGAAAATTTTTATCTTTCTATGACTATTCGAGACAAGAGGCACTCTGGCTGGCTCAATTAATGAGAACAATCAAAGGCACATGGCGGTGATGAATGTGACAGCCATGTGGTCGAGACATGACATGAATCCACGAAATTTGTATGTATACCATTCTAGACTCAATTGATCAAGATATCTTAAACTAAGAAACACATCTGATCAGGAGATTATCTCCTCTCTCCACAAAAACCGCATTGGGTCTTGAGGGGATTTTCCCAATGGCCCAGCGAAGCGAGCGGGAGATCGGTCCTTCAGGAGAAAAGCACATGCGGACAGGGGTCTCGAGAAGAGTTTGCCTTTTTTCCGCCCAGTTTGTCTATAATTATTATCAATAATAACAATTAATCTCGATCTTGATCCCAACAGCTGTGTAGATGGAATAAAAAGGACGAGGCTGTACTGGTCGAACTGCAGGATGACGGTCTATTCCGCTCCTAAGGGCTCTTAGTATACTCTTTTTTTTCTTCTCATGACTCGATTCAGCATTCCAGAGAAGAAATGCAAGGGATCTATCGATCGAAGGCTATTGAATTTGTCAGCGTACATAGTACTATGGTACGCGTATACGTTCTGGAGTTTTCATTTCCCCAGAATAATATCTATTATCATGCGTGCGATATCATATATCTGCACCCACGAACATTCCAAGGGATACCTGCATCTATCTCCACACATGACGAACCACTCAAAATAAAAAACTTCCCGCGTGGGGATATATCCAAGGAATGTAAGCTATGTATCAAGGAGGAGGTCTACAAGCGAAGGGGGGACCCGTATCCTATCATCCAATGGAGTAACTAATAGCCACCTGCCACGTCGAAGACTCAATACTTTCACTTACACTAATCGTATCCTTTGTCTACCGGTACCATATACCCCAATTGATACCCTTATCACACTTCTCCTTTGTGTTGCTTTCCGTGGGACGCCATCGACGTATTTACTATGCATGTCACTCAATCGATCAAGTCTGTTTTGTGCCACTCACTAAGCCGAGGCTGAAGCTTTCGCTCTAAGCGAGAGGCTGCATTTCCGTGAAAGGCTCTGTTTTACATTCTCTAAAATGACCACCACTTCTTACCATGTTCTTTTCGGTAGAACCCGGGAGGGCTCAGCAGGCTTATGCTACGCAAAAAGGATTAACCGACGATGGAAGCGGAAAGATACGATCCTTGAGATAATATGCAGGGTATCATAGTCTTCAGCCCGTGCCTCGGATATAAAAATATAAAAAAACAGAATTCCCGCATCAATATAATGTATTTGTGAATTGTGATACCCAATCGTCTGGAGCCGGTGAAGGACTTCATGCTAGGTATGTATAGTTGTTATCGTGCAACAAGTTTCCCCGCTCAATCGCCAGCCCCGAGAGCCAGGAAAAAGACGGACGGGCCAGTGCGGTGTCATTCTGTGCAACCGATTTACAACGTGCCCCATACTGCACGCCTGCAACCTGCTGTATACTGAAGAACGGCCAATCCAATGGTATTTTTGTACGACAATAGAAAATTTCGTTTCGTTTAGAGAACCTCTTGGCTAAAGCCTTGGGTGCTAAAAATGAGGGTAATATAGAGTACATCCATCCATACAGAAGCATATTCCAGAAAATTCAAGACATGTTTCAAGAATCTTCGTCCCCACTCACGGGTGCGTATGGGAAAAAAACCAAAGCCTTTTCTCAATACTACCACAACCAGCTCGACACGAATTTTTCATGCTTATCTATTTCACCTATTGCGAGTCCGATGGTATGTAGCAGCTCAGGATCCGTCCACTCTCGCCTTGCCTTGTAATCTCAGGTCCACAATCTGTAGCCTAACTAGGATTTCAATGCTCCACTATGTAGTCAACCCCAGAATTATTTTGTGATTCCTGGCCGGACTCGGGAATGTGAGACGACCTGCATGGGGCATCTACCTCAGTCCGAGTGGTTGGGTTTCTGAAAGAAAGAAAAGTTACTCGGATATCCGGAGCATACATACCCTAGGACGGACCATTTCCATGTTCGAGGCTCTACCTAGCATACAAGTACAGAGCTGATATGATATGATGGATGACCATGTACAACAGCGAACAACGAGAGCTCTCGAATATATTCTTTGCGTGCATAATATTCCCAGCGAGCGGGAGTTATACGTTGTACAAACCGGGGCACAGAACTTATTGTACCTATTTACGTATTCTAAATATATATACCAAGGCAAAACACTTGGTACCCATGGACAAGGGACAGGTAATTAAGTCAGTAACATGTTCGCCGGCATAACCCTGCTCACGGGCTAACATCTCAGCTCAGTTAATTTAGAAATCTTAACCCTAGATATTTTTTACCTATTGAATACTAGGTAGACGTCGAGGGATATATATATACTTACCCAACGGATTTAATAATAACTAGGTCTGGAGCCTGTGCAAGTTTGTTGTACGTTGGTGGCGTTGTGGCTTACGCAAATCTCACGTTCGAACAAGCTTACAAGTTGAAGGGGCTTGGCAATATTATTCAACTAACTAACAAATGCCTGTACTGTGTAAGTTATCCCTTATAAACAACATTAACTCTAGATCTAGATTCAAACTCGAGTTTCTTGAGATCGGATCTACAACCGAAGTAACGTACGTACGTACCTCCGTCTAACCTGGTTGGTGTTGCATGTTGCATATAACGTTACCTGTTGAACACGATTAATTTCCCATTCCATCGGGCTTCTGGTAGATCACTACTACCACGTGCGCGCTGTTGATCGGATTGTGTGACGTTTAATATTTCCAGAAGAAGAATAAGGAGAACCTCATACTCGCTGATCTTAACTCAAAAGGCGTTATGCGGCCTCTAGATGCAAATTTGTATGAGGAATTAATTACAGGACAGAACGTCATTTAACCCCACTACACTATATAAATTTCTAGAGCTATAGGTTTAAGTTGGTGGCAAGTTGAGTGCTTAGTTAAACTGAGTATTAATTTTCATAAGTCTACTCTACTTCCCCCAACAAAGTTATATTAATTATGTTGTATTGGATCATACACTTTCGGTCTTCTGTACAACTGCGAGACTCATCTGACCTGACCGTCGACGGAACTTCAAAGGTAACGTCACACAAACTATATTACTGATGTTATATTATGTTATGTTATGTTATGACCAGCATACACCAGAATCCCAACATCAACTGCGCATCATTCGCATTCTAGCCCCCGCTTAAAGTTGCAAAGCTGCATAATCGCGAGGTTAATCAATTAATGGTCTTCAATTAAGTACTAATTTATCGAAGCTCTAGATCTTTTCGCCCAAAAGCCTTCACTTTCCTCCTTTCGGGCCTGCTTCCGAGCTGGCGTCCAGTTCAGCTGCTCGCCAGCCCTATTTTTAGGTTTTTCCTTTCTTCCCTGGCTTTTCTCCCCAGCCAAGGCTTAAACATCCTAGCGCCTATTGGTATGGATATACCGATTCTAGTCGTTTTTGGGAGCCATCCATCAGAAAGAGGAAGGAAGGGCAACACATGAGCATCACAAATACCACCCTTCTTTCAAACCCTCTGAATCAACAGCTACAATACAACAGGGAACGAATGAACGTTAGTTAATCCCAACAAGCTTTACAAGAAATCGTCCAAGCCCCCTCCTTTGAACGGTCTAGTAACGACACTAGCGCTTCTATGACCTATTGGGCTACTGTTTTCTGTGGGAAACAACCTGAAGGGATCATGCCGAATGCAACGCTTCCACCTTCTTTATGACGTTGCCGGTCGCCGCGAGGGCTGCGGACAGAAAAGAATAGTCCGAGATCCTTTGTACGCATATGGCACATGTACTGAGTACATTCGGACGGAGGTACCGAATGTCGCATACTAACTGTCATTAATAGAAAGACAAAAGAACTTGTTTAGGCGACTAGAAGGAAACAGCTAGTGAAAATTTTCGTTATATAACTGGCCGTGCAAGGCTGAGGAATCCTTTTACAATATTCCATTCCATCCCATCCCATCTTTTGTATTTCGCATTGTCTTCTCGATCTCGTACTCGAGTACTAGTTTTTTTTCGCTGCCGATCGTGTGGTTTGTTGCATTTTGCACATAACAACACGGAAACACCCCCAAAAGCCAGCCATGGTCCGCTTTTCGATCCTTTTGGGCATTGTGCCTATTCTGGTATCGGCCACGCCAGTTCCAGCAGATGACTTCAATCTCTCTCCAAGAGCAACTTTCGTCGACTGTTTAACTGGAAAAAACATCCCAATGGTTCTCCAGTCCTCAGCAAACTTCAATCAACTATCTTCAGCCTATAATCTCCGCCTGAAGCCTAGACCGATCGTAGTCACCATCCCAAAGACAACCACACATGTCTCGGACACCGTGAAATGCGCTAAACAGTACCGGTTGAAGGTTAGCGCCAGGGGTGGTGGACATTCCTACTCAGCTCAGGGCCTCGGTGGTGTCGATGGAAGTGTAGTTATTGATCTTCAGAACTTCCACGATGTCAAATATGATTCAGCCACAACTTGGGCTGAAGTTGGTGGCGGCGCTAGACTTGGAAATATTGCGAGAAAACTATATGATCTAGCGAGACGTGGTATTCCACATGGAACTTGCCCTGCTGTTGGTATGGGTCATCCAAGTCTTGGTGGCTTTGGGATTTCTAGCCGTAATTGGGGTCTCATGGTCGATCAGATAGTCCAAGTTCAGGTTGTGACTGCAGATGGTTCACTGAAGATTGCGAGGAAGAATTACAACGGTGACCTCTTCTGGGCTTTGAAGGGTGCAGCACCAAGTTTTGGTATCATTACCAAATTCTGGTTCAAGACATACGCCGTGCCAGAGAGCATCGTCAACTACTCCTATCGATTCCAGCCAGGATCTGTAAACGCAGCAGTCGATGCATTCATGAAGATCCAAGAATTCGCCAAAAAGGCACCCAAAGAACTTGGTCTCGGAGTCTCCCTCTGGGGTAGCGGTGTTAACTTCGAACTCTCGGGTGCATACTACGGCAAGAACCAAAGTGACTTCAACCTCCTTTTCAAGCCTCTCCTTGATACGCTACCTACACCTACAAGCTCTACACTCGACACAAGGGGATGGATCGATACCCTCCTTCGTTTCGCCGGCAGCGGCACTCTTAGCGTCCCTGAAACCGGTTACAACGAACACACCACCTTCTATGCCAAATCCCTCGTAACCGCCAGCAGAGCCCCCATCGAACGCAAGGGTATGGAGAACTTCTTCAATTACGCCGCCAGCGAAGGTCCAAAAGCCGCAAACCAGGGTCTTCCTTGGTTCGTTATCATAAACCTCTACGGAGGCGGTAACAGTGCCATTAACAACCCAAGTTTATTGACCGAAAGCAGCTACGGTCATCGTGATTCACTCTGGAACTTCCAGTTCTACACCACCTTGAGCGGTGGTTTGTCGCCAGTAGCAAACACTGCTGCTATCAATTTCTTGACTGGGTTTGACGGAGTTGTTAGAAGATCAGGCGACTTTTCTTATGTGAACTACGCCGATCCTACATACTCGAGATGGCAGGCACAGAAGTTGTACTACGGCAAGCAGTTGACCCAGCTTTCTTTGGTTAAGAAGAAGTGGGATAGGGATCAGGTCTTCTGGTACCCCCAGAGCATTGACCCTGCCAGGTAAAAAGCTTAGAACTATATCTCCTCATTCCAATATTCGGACTTCGTCTTCAAAAGCTACTCATATCATATGTCACCATATCTTTTCCTTTGTTCCTGCATAGCGACTGGTGTTTGCTTTTTGTTTAATTTTCTTACTACTATATATACTTCCTGTGGAAATGGGATCTATCAGCATTAGTCTAGCATATATAATAATTTACAACCTTTATATTTCCAAATCGTTTCATCTCTTCACTAGTCGTAGCTTACCTTATTTCCGCATGCCAAACTGATAGATGTGTCGAAGCACGGTCATCGGCTGAACACAGAGGTCAGGTGAATCGGAATAACCAATCAGTACTCCCATGTGTATGTTATCTCTGCTACAAAGCTCCGGCACGAAAACATGATAGTAAAGAGAGGGAAGGCTTTTTAATTCTGAAAGTGAACGAATGAATAATTTCCATAAAGTTTTAACTATACATTGAGGAAAAGAGCCGACTAAATTATTTCTTTAACTAACGTCCCAAACTCTTCTACACCCCCCAAATCACGATGAAAACGCCTTAACCATAGCAGAAATAAATTTAGTAAAATGATCACTAGAGATATTCGTATACGCATCATCCTGCGTAAGATCAGACAGAAACACATGTCCAACCTGCTTCGTCATCTTGGTAACAGCATTCCGAATACTCTGCGAATCCGTCGGCGCCTCATAAATGATAAAACTGAACGCACTCTTCGAAACACCATACTTAGCAGCAAGTCCATCGTACTTCGCCGCAATAGCATTATAATCATCAAAGCTATCTTCAAGGACAACGGTGATATCAGTGTTTTGAATTGCAGCGAAATATTCCTTTGAAGGAATAGTTCCGGCGTTTTGAATGGTGGTTGATAGACCTTGTGCTTTGGCGAAGGTATTGACTGTGGCGACGTACGGAGCGTATACGGCGGTATCAGGAGACTCGTCGAAGAAGATTCCGTCGAGTGTGATACCGATCTTTGGGGCTCTCCAGGCTGCATAAGCCAATAAATCGGCTTGAACGTCGGTGACCGGTCGTTTACCATATGATTGGTGAACGTAGCCGAAGACTTGTGCATTGGCGAAGGACTTGAGTTTTTTGATTCCGGTTTGGAAGTTGATATCTGGATCACCGCTTCCTGGACCATTGTTTGGATTGATTATAATGGTGAACTTGGTGCTGGCGGATGAGTTAAAAGCCTTAAAGACTGGTGTCCAATCTTTTGCTCCATCGCCGGGGTAGGAATAGAGCGGGACCGTGATACTGGCGTTAATGGCAGTACTGAGGGAATTTAGAACTCCTCCAGCAGTGCTTCCGACGGTGCCGACGGTTGATCCGATTACTCCGGTAGAGCCTGGCTTTACCCAAACCCCTCGCTTTTCGAGGGAACTGATATGACCTTTCCAACCTTTTGGATTCTTCCATGGATGGCTGACAATTCTTTTATCGATATTGTTAATCGAATGCCAGCCCTTTGGCTTCTTCCAGGAATCTTTATCCCGTTTATCAATACCTTTCGAAGGTACCTTTCCAGCCCATCCTTTCGGACGTTTTAAGGTAAAGTCTCTTTCAAAAAGATTTTCCTCATCATTATTTTCTTTCGATCCAGCAGGGACGACTATACGCTTTGTAAACTCGGCCGTAGTTTCCACCTCTTTCAAATCATCTCCCTCACCTTTCCATCCAGCAGGAACGACAATTCGTTTAGTAACATCAGCGGTAGTCTCCATCTCAGTAAGATCGTTACTCTTATTCTTCCATCCAGGTGGAACAACGATACGCTTGAAGATACCAGGCATATTTTCCAAATGACGGATAGCGTCTGCCCCACCGCCACATCTTATCTTAAGAGCACCAATCGTAGCAACCACCGATGTCAGTAAGAGAGCGACGATAACTACTATGAGTTTCTTGTGGGGCTCTGCATGTCTATATTTGATTTCTCCGCGGACGGGACGGTAGAGAAGGCTTCTTTTTTCACTTTGGGTTTCGACGTCGATGGTGTCGTCGTGGTCTACGAGATGGATCTCCGGGATCTTCTCGGGGTGTGTGTATACGCTCATATTGAACGATTGTGTTATATATGTGTATATAAAGAACAAAAGAGGGGTTGCAGTCAAGGGTTTATTAAGAGAGATTAAGAGGGTACAACTGCTTCTATCAATAATAAGTATTAGCTAATCGATTGAGAGAATGGGCAAGGAAGTCCACTCACAATGAATGAGGTTGTATCAATAGCTTGCGAAGAGACGTATCTACGGATACAACTTGCTTGAAACCAGAACTAGGAAGAAAACCAGAAACTAGACAGCACTTCCTAGCACTTTATACCGCCTCAAAATATACTTTCACCTCGGACTACGATTCTAGAAAAGTCGGTGTATTCGATGCACTGGTGACTTAAAGTTAGAGTTAAAGTTCAACGGGGTACAGCTAGCTGTCAGGTACATGATTCCGTTCTTTCATTACCAGAGAACCCCCAGACTATGTCCATTAGTGCTTTCATAACCTTAAACGAGGCCGATGAAATTCTTTCTTGAAGGTTATTGTGAAGTTTAGCTGGATATGGTCCACGATAGGCGTGTGCAGTTCTAGAAGAATAGGACTAGTGTCTAGACGCTGACGTTTCTGATCCAAGGTTTGGCCGAATCCGGTATTTAAGGTCCCGGTGCTGAACCTTAACTTATGGCTTTTCACCATAAAGCACTGACGATATTAATCTGCTTGGCATGGATATCATGGATGAATGGACTAAGTTGCTGGATTTGTACTCAGAGATTAGCTTACTAAATAGAATCGCCTACGATATACGCGCCTCTTGATGCGAAGCTTGGGGAGTTTATTGCAAAATAGTGAATTATACCCGAAGACGAATTAAACTATTAGCTGATTTGCTCGCATAAACCGCTGGTGCTGTGTTGGAAACCTCATGGGGTATGGTTATTGCGCGCAATTGCAGATATTAAAGTATATATACATATTTCTGAAAGGCCTAGAATATATAATCATGGATCCTGCATTTGCCTAACTAGAGAAAAAAACTACTGATTCATTAGGATCGGATGTCTAGACGTCTTGCGCGGCCAGTAAGCTTAGCTAAATCTTGAAGTCGGATATATCCGGATCGAGTAATCCCATTTGATCTAGTATTAATTGATATTGTGATATCAAGCCAGCGAGGACGCTAACGTATAACTGCAATGTACGAGTTATATATCCGGGAGTAGATAGATACTCTGCCTCAAGAGCGCATGGACTCGCGGCTAGGCCTAGGATAGATAGAGCTTCAAGTACAGTCATGTAGGATCTGTTCGTTGATAATTTGTAGAGTATGCTAGACCTGTATCCTTCTCGTTATAGACGTTGTAGTATGTAGCTACGTAGCGCTACGTAGCGCTACCTAAGACTAGAAAAATAAAGACTCAGAACCAGTGAAGGGCTTTATTGTTATGTAACATCTTACAAAACTGTTTTATTGACGAAATCATGGTGCTCTTGATTAATTAAGCCCAGTCGAAGATTAAATTATAAACCTCAGGGGTATGGCACATATCGATGTGATATATATATAGAGCTAGCCGAGAACTCCATCTAGACCATGCACTGCAGTATACGATGTGCCAGTGCATATACGATGGCCTTCGAATTCAGGATTCCTAATAATGTGGCCTAATTTTGAAATTTAAAATATTTGAAATATGATTGTTTGGTAAATATTTATTATACATTCATGCATCAAAGGCCAGAGCTAGTCGGTGAGCGGCGAGGCTGAAACACAAAACGCCTAATCGGAACGCTCGGGGTGGTCCGAACCCAGAACTGCATGCGGTTCCCTGAATTCAGAGTTTAAATACGCCTGCAAGTAGCGATTACTTGCATATCTAGATTCAGCTGGTCAATTGAGGAGCTAAGATTTAAGCTGCGCACGCGTTTGCTCACCATCATATGGGCAATTAGTTATATCATAATCAGCATTCCTAACAGGGATTGGATGTTGTTTCTCGTTGTAGAAGGTTACACAAGTTACCTGAGCTTCGAAGAGCTAGACAGTTCGTAACTTTCGGGGCTATTGTTCTGTTATCATATTGTCTAGCTGTCTGGACTTTGTAGTTTCAATTCGATCAAGCTAGGACTCCAAAATCCAACATCGTCAAACCTTTCAACGCGTCTGTTTAATTCAAATTAATATCGATTGATCCCTGGTCGTAAACTTCCGTTTTCATTTCTCCGGGCATCTTATCTTGTTTCAGTCAGCGCGACTGCAGTACCACGGATTGAAATGTTGTCATTTTCAGGCCGACATTGCAGATTATATATATATATCGATACTTTATTGCATGGGTATAGTACACCCAGCGTATTTTACGTAGTATTTTACGAAAGTATTTAAGTATTGATGTAGAAGCTAAACACTAGAAGGCTATTAATAATCTTGTAGTGCTGGAGATTGTTCTCGACATGGACCTCGATAGCTTGTCCGGAATTTAGGGTACGACATATGGTTCTTCGAATTTACTAAAGTCTCCATGCTGGACTTAATGATATATGTATATCATATGATATCATTGTTTGAGGAAAGATCGAGATAGATATCATTGTCTTTGGCTATTTCACATTCTAGCATTCCGCCTCTACCCATATAATTGGGCATCCGAAAACTTCAAATCCAACGTGTATATACATATTTGGTCAAATATAGGACCGACCCGACTCTATTTGTTTAGCTGCAGGTGGTGCATGACTTCACGCAGCATGCCGAACATCTGTTGTACCTGGCAGTGTAGCATGCAGAAACGCAGCTGGGATTTCCGTTGCAACCGGAGGCGGATCCACTGCAGTAGGAATTGTGCATGCTACGGCAGGCGGACTGGCAGGCGGAGGTGGCGTTGTAATTGCTGCAGCGCTCTATTTTTTTAAATAAAATTGTTAGTTTTCAGTTCCGGAGTCCAAGTTATATGCCATATCATGTGTATGAGGAGGAGGAGGATGTACTTTGGAGGGCCTCCGGGACGACTGGAGAAGCCAGAGCGAGTGGGAGGGTGGCGAGAGTGAGGACTGCGAAGAACTTCATTTTGAAAGGAAGGCCGCTTATGAAAGAACTTGAGGGATGTTTGATCTTGAAGGCGTGAAGATAGACAGATATATACAGAGATATACAGATGACTGGGTGAATGGTGTGATACTTCATGCATACCATCACCGCCCTTTTATACTTATCATCATCATATCTAGATATCTTCATCGTATACTAATGCAATATTATACCGCCATGTTGTCCCTTCGAGCCATGGTTCACTAGCCTCCTCCTCCCCCCCGGCGAGACGGGCCGAGTGATGCTGCAAAGACATCACGCCCTCATGGCCACAATGCAAAGCCCTTAACTCCGATCGCCATCACAGACTCTCCATTTGTAGCCCCCCCTTGTCTGTTCTTCTTCGACCCATTTTCCCAGAACCGCGAGCGCTGGAGCGCTAGATTATGCTCTTATTAATATTACACGATACAAACATCATAGCCGTTTACCCCCCTCGACTTGCAGCTAGTCGGCTAAACCCAGGAACCTGCATGACATAACAAATTTAAAGAGCGAATGCATGTCGAAGAAGTTTTTGTCAAAAGTCCGGGTATAGTACCCGAGCCTTGGCCGTCGTTTGATGGCGCATACCCCGGTCCCCCGTCTTGAAACTAAAGTAGGCGTATCAATACCAAGTTTTTGTCACGCCAGGGTAGAACTGAATTTGATCTGGGGTTGGTTTTATTAGGCGATCTATCCTTTCCCCGGGGATCCCCGAGGTTAATTATATTCGCCAATCTCATATAAGCCATGGTATATCATATGACTAAGTACTTAAGTAAGTGCTACCGACCTATTATATTGGGATGGCTACCAAGCTAAGCGAATATAACAGCCGTCGACAGTACCGATCGAAAGAGGGTCAACAGCACTCTGCTGGTAGGCCCGAACCAGCCGAAGCCCTACAGCATAAATTTTAAACAACCAAGAATAACTGTTCACTAGCTGCAAGCCTAACGCTGTTGGGGTCTTGGTACGAGACGATTTCTTAGTCTGGCTAGCTGGTGGCGATTTCTTCCACAACGATGCAGGTGCAGGGGTGTTTTTGCCTGCTGGTCCCATTTCTGGCAATGCCCATAACATTCATTACTCAGTACAGATTAAGACGCAAAGAATTCAAGTGATCCAGTATATATGCTCGTGGGTATGCGTGTGGACTCATGATCGTATGAGGGACAAAGAAATAGTCAGCCAGTATAACAATGCAAGGTTATAATTAACTGCTCTATATATCTTTACCGACATAAGATATCCCATATCAGATCTAAATATTTACGTCACAGCGCAATTAAAACTCGCCCTTTTAAGCCGACGAATTCCAATTGTCGTCTGACGAGTTTGAGACAAAGATCAGGGGAAATATATCAATATGTCAGCTGACAATATGCAATATCCCTACCGACGGATGCTTGCTGGTGGTAGTTGTAGTACAAATCGAATCACGTGGATCGTATACGTATCTGCTAAAGGTACTTATATAGCTTATATATAAGTTTATCTGATAGTAAGTACCTATTAGGTACCACTTATAGCTATAACTTATGCACGTATGCGCAATGCCAACATGTTTAATAGTCTGGGGGGCGCTCATGTTTGTGCTGGATGAGACAAAAAATGGCAGTTTTATCGAGCTACATACCTACATATATGTACAGGTAATGTATGTACCCGGCTTACTTAATCATTGACACCCTCGCCTGCGCTTAGTCTCGAGACTACCCGATTTAGTTACAATTAACGTCGCTGTTGGTACGGTATCTTCCGCTATAAATTGAACTTTTGGCTGATTTAAATCCAGTGGATTGCATTGCATCAACTGTAGGTAGACATTTGATCATGTTATTGATCCTGCGGGATGCATGCATCTCTGGCTGTGTCACCCGGCCCCACTTCAGCCTTAAGCTTAGCTTATAAGCCTTATGTTAAAGGTCTATTACGACAACCTCCAAGCCGGCGGAGAATTGTTAACCATCGCAAGCAACAGTCGACAGTCTAGTTTGGCCATGCGCATGCACCAAGGATCATGGATCCACTCAGTATCACCGTCTCAGTCTCATCCCTGATCGTGGTCTGCACCCGTATCATAAAACTCTCCTCCGATGTGAGCAACACATATCGGACCGCAAGCTTTATGCTATCAGCCATAGCCTCAGAATGCGCTGTCATCTCTGCCTCGTTGACCAGACTGCAGAACATGCTGTTAAGCCAACCTGAACGGCTCGGCCAGCTAGCAGAGAGTCTCGAAACTGCTTTGTTGGGGTGTGCTTTAACCATGTCTGTTTTGCAAGAACAGCTGGGAGGTCTTGCGGATGAGACTGAAGATGGTCAGCTGAAGCCGAAGAAGTTCAAGTATGTCCTTGAACAGGATTACTTGAAGGAATTACTACAACAAGTTCGCGGGCAACAGGTTTCGATTACTCTGCTACTACAGACATATCAGAGGTAGCACTTCCGGACCTTCGTATGCATGTGAAACATTTATGTCATGATGGAGTGCCGCTGACAATTAGATTCAATGCGGTTTAATTAATTGTAGCGACTCGCTTACCAAGATCGAACAATCGATGCAGGACTACAACATTATCCTGAAGCAAATGGCGAACAAAAGTATTTCACTATGGCGTGGGGCTCGCTCATCTAGTGGCTATCAGGTTCCAACTGCAATTGTCGGCAACAGCGATAAAGATTCCGTTTTCGAGATTTCCTCCATCATCACAGATACCCGTTTTGACTTCGATGATCAGATCATCAACTCTAAAGCCTATCGTCGGGCTCTTGTGAATCTGCAACAAGCACAAGGCTACTTGGAACAGCTTGATAATGAACTGGATAAGGGCCGGCAAAGTCCCGACAACCTTGAAGAAGGGTCGACATTGCTACAAACGGGAAATATATCCCCCTCTGTAGACGCGCCGGATGTCTTCACGCAGACTTATCATCACGAACTAGCAGGAATGGGTGAGGAGGCTCAGGATGTCCCCGTACCAACGCCTGCTGAAAACGAGGGCCTAATGACAGAACCAGCGTACGATCATATAGCTGGATACGTACACCCACAGCTAGCCCTTGATCGATTTGAAAACAAAGACCCCAAGGATGATCGGTTTCAGAACAGTGTAAAAAGAGAGCTTTCAGAGTTCGATATGCTGCATGGACAGGGCGCCCGGTATTTTGCGATGCCTCCCCAAATCGAGCATAGTCCTCCCCTACCATTACCCTCCCACCCCGAGATAGAAGATCTCCAGCAGGAGACTGCGGGTGAAGCAAAAGAGCATTTAACAGGTTCATTATCACCATTGTCAGAACCTACGCCATCAGAGGTGTCAGATCAAACAAGTGAATCCGTTACAAAATCATCACCAAAGAGATCCTCGTGGCGTTTTCAACGATTTTTCTCAGGTCTCCTCAAACCTTCATCTTCCACCGAAATAAAACGAAAGCTGGTGCTCGTGGGCGACCCATGCGGCAAGACTTCCTTAGCATTGGCATTCTGCAAGGGCCACTTCCCCGAACAAGACATACCAACTATCTTTGATAACTATGTTGCTGATGTCGAAATCGACGGGAAAGCCGTCGAATTGGCTATATGGGATACCGCGGGACTGGGTGACTATGACAATTTGAGGCCGTTAAGTTATCCGGATTCTCACGTAGTTCTTTTATGCTTTTCGGTAGCGAACAGAGATTCCTACGAGAATGTACAATACAAGGTATATTCGAATAATACTACCTGTTGCGTGAATATAATATGGCCATATCAGTACTAATTATAGTTTTCCTTGCAGTGGATATCCGAAGTTCTGCACTTCTGTCAAGGTATACCTATCATCCT
Source organism: Arthrobotrys conoides (assembly GCA_036971725.1). Lineage (NCBI taxonomy): Eukaryota > Fungi > Ascomycota > Orbiliomycetes > Orbiliales > Orbiliaceae > Arthrobotrys > Arthrobotrys conoides. The sequence goes on from JAVHJM010000001.1 coordinate 120,389, forward strand.
GGTTGGGACGGAAAAGGACTGCCGAGACAACGGCACACATCACTCGTATGGAAACACGCGAAAACCAATAACTACAGCGGAAGGAGAGGAACTACGAAGATTGATTGGGGCCGACAAATACGTGGAATGCTCTGCCAAAACGGCCGAAGGGGTTCGGGACGTCTTTGTAGCCGCCATCAGGGCAGCACTTCTAGTGAAGAGGAAGAAGCGCTGATATGGATTGGCAAACATATAGCTATTTTGATAGAACATGTTTCGTGGTATCTTATTGATTGGAACCAGCCAATTATAATAGGGTGTGGCCTCAAGGTCATGCAGTATATAGTTTGGGAGTTATTCGTGCCGCTGGCAATCGTTCGGGGGAAATTCAATCGCCCACCATCCTTAGTGCTGGGTCAAAATAAGCCTGGAGTTGAGGCTAATGCTAATATAAGTTACTTGTATATATAAGCCGATGTCTGCTAGCATTCCGTTGTGCCGACGGTACAATGCATATCTACTCAAATATGTTATATATGGAGGTTGAAGTCCATTCTGAGTTATTGAATAAGAGATACGATAGAAGGCCATACTGAGACTTGTACATTATATATATCCTAAGCCGGAGCCACCCTAGATTCTAGTAGTAAATGGGCTCTTAGAAGTAGTAGTTTTTGTCAAAATCCATAAATACCTATGTTGTGAGGCTCAAATCCGGGCCAAGGGATGTTTTGTGGATGTGTTGTCCCGCCAAAAATACAACAGCATCGGCCATCTTAATTTCCAGCCAGTCGCGTCTTCCCTTGGCGGCGGCATCTTTCCTCAACCCAACATCGATATCAGGCAAGCCCACAGCCACCAACATTCTAACTTGCTTAACTTCACGTCGCCCATCGCTGGCTTCTAGTACTATATCTCCTTCAACTGGCGATGTAATTCTTGAAGTCGCGGTTATAACCAAACCATCATTCACCGCTGGTTCGGATTCTCCAATATCAATCAATCATGTCTTCTTTCAGCATTTTCGATAAAAGTCTCGGCCTGTGGCGTCAAAGTGCAGCTTCCTCAGATAATAACTCCAATACACCAACCCCACCGATGGAGCCCACCGCCGCTGCATCTTCAGGCGATGTCGATGTCGCGACTCCTCAAATCGATCCTCAGGCTACAAATAAGCCTTCCGTCTTGCTCAAACTACTCGATGCTTCAGTTTATTATCCCATCTTCTCTGGCATTTTCGAGAACCTCCAATTCGATGATATCGCCCGTCTCTCGTTTACTTGCAAAGCATTGTCAACCTTGCCACGACAGATCACGAATACAGAATGCGATATTGACAAGATGCTTTCAAGATGGTTCAACAATCCCAGGGGTCTTCGTGCTCTCATGGCGGAACAGAATATCATCATCGGGAGTCATTTCGCCACCGCACTTTTCAGCAGAGAGTACCGTACTTCTACGGTCCGTTTTTATGCTACAGGTGGCGCACCCTCTACAGCATTGGAACAGTACCTTCGATCTCATGGTTATGAAGAATTGCCACGGGCGGAAGGTAAAACTGAATCAAGAGTACGTTGTTATATAATATCTCACCAATCTACTTATCTTATTTTGACTAACCTTAATTCTGTTTCGTCCTTTTTAGCGTAGGAAATACGAAAGACCGACACATCGAGGACAAGTGGTTGAGATCAGAGTCTGTTCAAACTCACCACTCGGAGCCTTCCTAGCCGCCGTAAACACCACCCACCTCTTAAACCTCGTTACATCCCATAAAGCATATGCTTTATTCCCAAAATCCGCCTTCATGCACAAAATGTCATTTATCACGCGCGACCTAAATACGGATAGTGTCCAACATTCGCTGCTTCGCTACTCGCAATACGACTACGACTTTCGGCCGATAATTTGGAACTCCTCCCCTCTTCCTTACACTCAAGAGATAACATGTCCCCGTCGTGTCGGCGATAAATTCACTTGGGTCATCGAATTCGATAATCACGGTATCCCGGCTCCAGCTGTTCCACAACATGTCATCGAATCGACTTGTTTCCGACTCTCCGTAACTCCCGATCCAACCATCTTCATGAACCGTCAACCGAACTATACAAATGCACGTTATCGACTCTCCTGCTCTGGTTTCTATTCTTCTGTCCTAAAATATCACTATACTTTCGGCTGTTCGGCGTGGAGAGCGTATATCGGAGCGAGAGTGGACGCTCTAACGAAGATAGAGCTATACAAACTCCCCTTGAAAGACCGCGCCAGCTTAGATCTGACTATTAAGAAGGACTTTTACAAGCTCGAAGGGCGATTTCAGAAGCCCGCTCGTTGGAAGTATTTTGATCATTTGGTCAGAGAATGGTGGGACGATTGGGTGAAGGATAACAACACTAGCTCGGCATAAGTGCTTCTTCTTTTTTAGTATTCTGATTTGTTTCTTCTTTCTTGAATTCTTGTTTTTTTATCATGAACTATACATCATCCGGCGTATCGGTTTATATATCCCAAGGGGGCGGCGGCAGCAGCATGGTCCGGGATCGGACTACGGGGTACACACACATACACGTATCTACTATCAAACAGGTCTTTAAAAGGGTGTTATGCTTTTATATGGCGGAATCAGTCGGTGGGGCATTCGGCGTTTGGCTTGTTTTTTCTTTTCTTTTTCTCTTCAATCTTCTATACTTGCTTGCTTCTAGAACCAATGGCGCTCATCACGACATGCATGCATAAATACGTTATTACGATAAAAACGAATTCAATTAACATCATTTACTACGTTAATAAGGAGGTTTCACAATCTATGTGAAGGAATGGGTCTACAAGTAAGAGGTATAATTTGAATAATGAAAATGACCTAGTTACTGAAAAGTAGAGATTATTGCATTACTTAATACGGAAAACCAGCGTTTCCGTTCATATCATATCGAAGTATAAACAAAAAGACATTCAGGAAGCCATATAACGGCTATGCTGCAACCACCCCACTCAATATGGGGATAGGTATATACCAGAATGCCATGCTTTAAAAAACATAACCAGCGATAACGCTTTCGAGAGCAAAAACAGAGAAATATAAAGCCATGAGTAGTTACCGTCTATTATGCCCCAGAGGAATTCAGAGAGGAGGAGTGTATGTTGCCGAAGATGTTATGATTCGTCGTAAAAGGAGGAGGTGTTTCGAACGCCGGTTGTATATGCCCATAGTCCGTCTATTCAATATATAAGAGGAAAAGAAATATACCACCCCCCACCTAGACAACAACCAAAATCCTACGATCATGATACAACCTCGCAACCACCAAAAGTGTAGTTCCAACAGCCATACAAGATCCCGAAAAGGAAATCGCCGCTGTGTATCCATAATGCGTAAGCAAAGCACCAGCGATAGGACTCCCCGTTAGACCCGCAACACCCGATATCCCCATAGCCATACCGATATAAGTCCCCATCTCCCTCGGGTTCGGAACGATCTGAGCCATGACTGCCGGGAATAAGGAAATGACACTACCGGACCAAAACCCGAAGAAGGCGGTTAGAACGATCAGACCCGTGGCGCTGTCGATTGCCAACCAGCACCAGATTAGGAGGGAGGTGATGATCGGGGTAATGATCATGAGGTTCATGCGGCCGAGTTTGTCGGCTAGGATGCCGGGGAGGACACGGCCGGGGAAGGAGAGGCCGTTGAGGATGCTGACGAGGTAGATTGACATTGAGTGGGACATGCCGAGGTTTAGAGCGTAGGTTGGGATGAAGAAGAATGGGGTGAAGAGACCCCAGAGGATGAAGAAGAAAGCGGCGACGAAGAGGGAGTAGGTGAGGTTTTTGAAGGCCTCTGGGAGGAAGAATGTTCCTTTTCGGTGCGGGAGACGTTCTACCATTGTGAAACAGGGGATTGAGAGAAGACCGGCGAATAGGAAACCGATGGAACGGACCGTCCAGCCGAATGAGGTTCGTTCGAGGAGGTTGGCTAGCATGATAGGCAGGATAACACCCCCGAGCGATGATCCGGCGACGACAAGGCCCATGGCCGCAGCACGTTTCTTGTTGAAGTATTGACCGATGACACCGATGGCTGGGGTGTACAAGGCACCTTGTGAGAGACCACCAAGGATACCCTGGCACAGTAGGAATTGATAGTATTCCTTGCAGATACTAGTCAACATGATCGATGTAACGAGGAGGATAGAAGAAGGAATGATGATAATCTAACAAAACTCATGTTAGTGCATGGTGACATCAGATAATACGGAGGGGTTTTGCTGGAGACATACTCTCGCGCCGTATCTATCGAAAATCGAACCTGCAAACAAACCGCTCCCGAATATGAAAGCGATCTGGATGGACCCAATCCAGGCAATATCGTCGGCTGTCTTATTCTTGAGAATCACAGTGAGGTAGTAAGACTCATATACACTGTAAGCCATATAGTTCGTTAGCACCGCAACCTTATGAGCTCTAACGTGGTGATAGATCTTACCCAAAAGCATTGACATATCCAAAAGAGCAGAACATCGCGATGGCTGCTCCCAAGACAATAAACCATGCTTGTGCTCCTCCATCTGGGAACGTAATTTCAGATGGAGGTTCTTGTTTCTCGACGTCGAGAGTGGGGTCCTCCTCGACTATTGTACCTTCTTCGATATCTGGATTTGGTGCTGATAGATTTCCTAAATCTTTTTCAGACCTTGCCTGAGGTGTATTGTTAAGAGTCTCTAGCTCCTTAGAGCTGATCGAATCTGTCTTCGTCATGCTGTCGATGTATATATTATTGTCTTGAGGATGTGGATGAGGTTCAAGACTGGATGGGGTTCTGGAATGGAAGTTCTAAGGCAGCCGAGAGTTTCGGCCGAAGGGCTTTGTTGGATTATCTGCGTTGTCGCGATAGGAATGTTCCACAAGGATATTCTGAGGAGAGCCGACTTTTGGATTGAAATTTGTGCGCTGTTGTACTGCAGTACTGTCGGCACGAGGAATAACCTTATAGAATAGACCGTTGGATGTTAAGATAATCCGGGCAGATTGAAGAATATAAATACACTCCTGGTTGGCCGTCAACCAAGTTTTTCATTTACAACTTGCATTCAATTAATGCAATTGCTTCGTCGGTCGGGTTTTGGTTATGACCGAGTGGGCCGTAGAAGGATTAACTTCGACTTCATACCTCACCACCATGCACAGCTGCGCAGATATCTGCGTAATCCTTGTATTCACAACCTTCTACCCCCGATTTTTCCTAACTTTCTCGGCCTCCTTGTCGTTTTTACAGTTAAATAAATGGAATAGGCCAAAGAAAATGAGTAATGATCAGGAGAATGGTCAGATCAAGAGGAATATCTGCCATCATACATTACATATTCTCGATTATCTCCGCGCCATAACTCTCGTACGAACACCAACCGGCTGCAAGAACTAACGAATCATATCGCAGAGCAGACCACCAAATGGAGACGGAACTTAAGCGGTCCGATCTTTGTAAGCGTTTCGGCCCTGAAACGAAATGCTTAAATTCTCTTGGTGTTAGAGAAAGAATCTGATAAGATCAAGATTAAAATGTTAGGACCGGTGTTATCGTTCGGTCGGTCGTAATAAGATGTGGGTCTGGTTATATATAGCCCGACCGCACGATGCCGTTATAACCGGCTTCTTGCCAATACTCTTGTCCTCCTCCATGTAGTATCGGTTACCAAATTTGCAGATCCATGGTTAGCAGCGAGTAAATACGAGCCACACCGGTTGTGCTCCTGGCTTCGTTGCTTTGAACATTATTAAGCAAGGCTTCCCCCCGTCTTCGAGGGTCTTCTTGATCGGCTCTCTTGTAAGCATACAATATAATACAATACACAGTAGATACAAATGCAAAATGCAAGTTCAAAAGGGTCGGTTGACGGAGGGACAAGGTACGAGAACTTAACTATTTCCGTCGAATTACCGTAATAGATGAAGTAAGCGCCGCCCATCCCCTTTCCTAACCTTTCCAACTGCGATAAATACCACACATGAAACCAACAGTTTAGAGCTATAGAGCCACTCTTATACGGAGCAACTCTCGCCACATGATTGTGAGACTGTGATGGTTGGGCTTGGTGTTCCGTTATAAAATTGAACCATTTGGAATGCCAAGCTGTGTTACGTTGGCCCAGAGGTCCTCGTCATGTAGTCCAGTGGCAGGGTCGAGTTCCGTCCAATTGGGATGGTCCTTTGGTGGACTGAACCCAGGTCGCAACGTGCCGGGTTCCAGAGCCAAGATCACAACCAAGAGATCAAGCCTCGCCCGAACTCAGAAGGAGGTTGACTTACGACGACCTGACTACCGAATCCCTCATCGGACGTGGACTCTTTCCGCAATGCGAATTCTTCATCGACACAATCCGACGTTTGTCACGTTTAGTTGGTGGTATTCTTTGCGTATTACCGGCAAATCGAAATAGCTGAGGCTCGATTTCAGGGGGCTGGCTAGCTTCTTTTCGCCCAACTTACACAACTATGCCTCGATGCCGGTCGACTGCTGGGCTGGCGACTATCGCTGTATATTCCCTGCTTCTTCTCCTTCTACCGCCGTTACCGACAACAGCACAAACCACCGGCGATCCTAACTCTTCCGCTTGTTCCTACCTGGACGACGCCCTCGATGTTTGCTGGCGGAGACGACAACTACTGTACAACGATCCAGTAGTGGCGAATTGTATATGCAATGTAGGGGGCCTCCCGGATCCTCTCATCGACCCAGCGGTCCCGTTGTGCAGTTCGTATCTGGAAGCACTGGGACGACAGAGCCGTGCAACAGCTTTCTTCAGCAGTTTCAACGGCTATTGTGCTTCCTATGCACCCGGGAATGAGATAACTACCACCACCGAAAATATGGATATCATGACGGGGCCGATTTCCGCGTCGATAGACGGGCGTGCGAGTTGCACAGCGATTCTTCAAACCTACAGCGTTTGCCAAAGTGCACCACAGGATCTGATAATAGAGCCCGCAGTGGCTTCTTGCATATGCCACAACTCTGCCGGAACATTCACCACCGGATTCGATGAACTATTGACTCCATGTCATAGTTGGGCTACGGCTCAAGAACCAAGTTTTGCTAGCGAAGTTTCTAGCCTCTTTGGATTCTGCACAAAATTTGGAACCTTCACGGTTGATACCATCACAAGTATGACATCGCAATTTACTCCAGGGCCCACGGCACCCCGCACAATCCCATCGTTCTCATTTTCTCAGGTCGAAAACCCCGCAAGTTCAGCGTGCGAACAAATGGCTAGGATTGCTAATGCCTGCCGGACCGGCCCGGTGGATCCGCTGACGAGACCCGGTGTGGCGAATTGTATATGTGTGGATCGGAATGATCCTAATCGTGGGTTCGGGATCGAGTTTGATACAATATTGTCGAACTGCTACCCCTATGCCAAAACGAGATCTCCGGCAGCTGCTCGTGAGATTGAGAATCTTAGTGGATACTGTACTAGATTTGCAGAGGGTGGAAAGACCTATACAGTGGTAAGCCTTTATCGATGAACGTGACCTCTGAAGGAACACTCTTGAGATCATCTCTGCTAACCTTTGTTTGCTTTAAGACCTCCACCGAAATAAATACGACACGAACAGTAACGGACGATGTATTCGTCTCTTCCACAGGCCCACCAGCTGAAACTAACCCTGCTGAAGGCATAGCAGGCCGAAATAAGGTTGGTGCACCAATCCATCACTAACCATCTATGCCTTTAGCACTCTTTTCCAGATTTCAAGACTCTAACTGCTCTTCGTTATAGGCTGGCTTGGCCGTATCTTTAGTCTTCCCGTTGGCTGCTATCATGGTTGGATGGTTCTTATAATGCTTGCTTCTAGAATCATGGTATCAGCTGCTGGAACGGTTGATGGAGTTAAGAATGTTATGATGTAGACACTTACCTGCGACTAGTATTAATATTGTCTGTCTGTCTGACTGGAAGCTTTTTGTGGGTAGCAAGATACCATGTAAAATTATACCTGGGGGAGTTATATAGAGCAGCTGGGTTATATACTAAAAGAGAATTGTTTACTTGGTGAGGCTGGTGAGGCTGGTGAAGCTGGTGAAGCTGGTGAAGCTCTCCCATCCAGCGACATCTCAGCAACACCATCAACGTTCTCACGTCCATCCATCTTCCTTTCATCTCACACTTCTTCTCCTAAACACCGCTTCTCTCACTTCCTTCAACGTCTCACTACCAAACACCTCCTCCCACACGTGTTCTTTGTCATCTCGTTTTCATCAGAAGCTTCGATATCCTTGTCGTCATGTCGTCAACCAGCTCTAAGTCTTCTCATCGCCGTGTTTCCATTCGTGGACACGCTCCAGATCTTGCTATCAAGTGTGAAAACCGCATCTTCAAAGCCCATCAGGAGCAGTTGGTTGGGAAGCCAGGGCTCCTTGATTCTGTCCGCTATGAAGGCATCCAAGTATAAACCCTCACTCTATAGTTTTTTACCTAGGTACAAAGAAGTATATTCTAGAAGCTAACACTAACTTCCTTGCTTGTTCTATAGGATGGCTGTGCCATGGTTCAAATTCACGATGTCGAACCTACCGTTCTTTCGTGCATCTTGGACTACTTCTACACCGGTGATTTCGATGAAAGCGGGTTGAACCCCTACGTTCCAAGCACCCTCGATCCCAAGGAGAACAATGGAGCCACGGAATCTCCCTTCAAATCTCCATCGGGATCTCCAACAGCTGAACATAACAAAAGACTCGCTGCGGTCTTCACCATGGCCCAGAAGTATAAGATCAACGGACTCAAGGATCTTGTCCAAAAGAAGTTTGCCAGCAACGGCAAGCTCTCTGAATATCTTTCCGCCATCATCAAGGATAAGATCTTGGCCGAAACCGACATGGGGAGGACCCTTCATGTCAAATTGCAAAAGGTTGCCCTGGCTACCGTCCATACCCCAGAAGTTGAATTGATGGACCAATCCATTTGTAACGACGGTGGAAGTACCGATGACAACATCACGAAAAACGGTATCACCAAAATCGTCGAAGACGAGAAAGTCAACAACCCCACAAACACCCCAGTTGTTGACGAACCTGATACTACAACCGCTCTTTCAACCATGGAAGCCTTGAACGAGAGCCTCCAAACCGAACTCGCAACTCTACGCGCCACCCACGAAGAACTAACGAAGGAGTTCAACGAGCAAAAGCCTTTCCTCTTGACTTTAAAGGCTGAAAAGTTTCAAGCTCTGTGTTCTCGCGATAGTGCGATCGAAAGGTTGGAGGGGTTGATGAAGGTTATCAACGAGGCGAATAAGTGTGAGAACACTGGTTGTCTTGCTCCGCTCAACGTTTCGGTCATTGACGATGAAGTTCGTATGGGAGGAAATGTTACGATCCGTTGTGGCCGTTGCAATGCTCGTCAACGCTGAAGCTCCGATTACATATTTTTGCCGTTCTCAAACCTTTTTTTTATTGTTTGAAATTTTATTTGAATTGAGAACTCCTGTACACTTAAGATCATAGCTTTACGCACAGGGGTTGCTTTTGTTTGAAAGTACGTTTGAATATTGGATGGACCCTCTTTAATAAAGCCACTATTACCTTGAATTCATAATTACTATTTGATTCTTTCCTAAAGTGCTATGCTAAGCTATAGCCACAGGCGGGCGCTATTTTATACCGAAGACCGACCGTCTTAGCAGTTTGTAAGTCAGGGTGTAGTATTTGGGTATATTCTTTACACAGGTCTGTCTATACACGACCAGAAAGCTAACAAGATGGCAAAGAGCCACCCCCTGATCGATTATGCTACATCATAAAAAAGGGTTAAATTTATAAAGCAGAAGTTACCTCCCTGAAAGTAGGCGTAAAATATTTTCTAACAGCATGTACAGGGAGCATGAGACCACTTATTCAATAAATATCCACGACGTATTAAAAGGAGCCTTCGCCGTAGGATCCACTTCCATTCCAAGCATCTCCGGGTCATCCTCCTCATCAACCTCCGCAGATCTCAAACAGTATTCCTTTGGCGCAGGAATAGGCAGGTCAAGATAGGCATCCAGCATATGTTCTCCAGGTCCATAAGTAGCTTTGCCCTCCGCATGCCCGTAAGTTTTAGCCATTACCTTCCTCTGTTCTTTTTCCCTTCTCCTATCGCTTAATATACTGGCAATCCTAGAATACCGCAAGATCTCACGATATTCAAATGCAAATATATATTCGCCACGGATGAGGTATTTGCTGAGGCTTTCAACTGTTGTGGTCCACGTGTTTTTAACCCCGACCTGTGGGAAAAGACCTGGGGGTACAGGAACGCCAAAGGAAGTGAGGAGCAGCTCGAAGGGTATATCAACTTCAACTTCCGGTCCAGAGCTCTTACTCCTATCTCGTGTTATGAGCCCATTGACACACGATTTATACCCAGTAATCATAAAATAACGATCCTTCTTCCTCGCCTCTCTGAACTCTCGAACACTTTTATCATCAAGAAGCGCATTGAACATATCCTCATGTTGAGGAAGTCGCACCGTACGGATCAGCTGCGCGTCAATCTCATACTTTTGATCCGTAGTTCTACTCCACATAACCTCGAGAAGGCCTTGGAGGATCCCACCCAGTTCTTTAGATTTTTGTTTGTTGATTTCGAGTTTGGCGGTATTCATGATGCTCATTTGAGGGGTGTGAGCATGGTCATTGAGAGGAAACTTTGAGGAGAATACACTTGAGGCGTCGTCTGGTTTCCAAGATGAGAGGGGATCTTCCATTTTTTCGCAGAGGGCACCGAGCATTTGCGGGCCTAGTTTGATTGGGATGTGGTAGCTCTCGTTGAGGAGGAGGAAGGTTGGTTTTGATGCCATTTTTGGTCAGGTTGGTTGTGAGAAGGCCTTTGCAATTTGGTTTCTGAGAATGATAATTATTATGAACTCATGGAATAGGGAAGAGTTAGAAAACAGTCCAAAGATCGAAAATTCGAACAAGGAATATTAAATCAAGTGCACATATGTGAGGTCGAGGCCGGCCATATATGTGTAGATAGATCTATTGAATAGGGAGCCGGTCGACGTCGACACGGTTGTTGGATTAATTCACCGATTCCTTCCCAGCAAGGCTGCAAGATTTCATCCGATGGCAAAACCTTGATTTCCACACACGCTACAATATCACGCGCCCGCCACTTTTGCAACTTGCAAGTAATATAATATTGGTGACCACACTGAATTAGCTCTAGATATCGGTACTCGCCTACATGCATCCCTAAAATTTAGGTAGGCAAGGATAATCTTTTAGAGCGTAATGGGCGTAATTCCATCTGGACTGACGATTATCGCGAGATCCCATATTCTAGGCCACTAGTACTTGGTTCCCAAATCGAATCACTACAAAAGTAACTTGCATATTCCATTCCGATGACGGCATTACTTTTAGTGGACTTCGATGGTCACGCCACGATCAATGTTAGAATGCCCCGCGATGAGCATAAATGCATCAATAGCCTTCCTGGATCCAGGAGATTGTTGGTCCTCGTTCAGCCTCAAATATGAGCCTACAAATTACAACAAACCGTGCAGCATACAAACCTACTGCGGAAGAAACACAAACAAATTCAACAAAATATCAAATTACGAGTCGCTGATTTAAAAGGAAAGGCCGAATGGCTACTCGAAGTATACAAATAACCCTTTGTCCTGTGTCTGAGATAAATGGTTCTGTCGAAATTGAGATCTCAGAGCTCAGCAACAATGGAGGAGAAGTCAACGTTCCCTGGCACACCGTTAAGATAACTAGACCAGAGCCAATCGCAAGATTTGAGGAATTACTCGCTAGGCATATAGAAAAATATGCACTGGAGGAGCCGTTCGAGACGAAGTTAGCTGAAAGAGTAGAAAACGCGATCACGGAATATGCAAAGGATCTTTATAGCCAAATAGAACTGGACAAATTGATAAAGCGGATCGAGGAAACCGCTACCAAAGAGCGGGTAGCGAGGCTAGAACTCTGTGTTATCGAGAAACCCGGTAGTGTCATCTCGGTCATACATTGGGAATTCTTGGAGTTACTACACCTCCAGAAACTCCATCCAGATATCAATATCCACATATCCCGAGCAACCAGTTTAGCCTTCAGTGCGCCGGAGCAATATGAGACTAGATGGGCACCGAGACAGCTAGAGACTTTGAATATCTTGGTCGTCGTTTCTAGACCCAATGGCAAACAAGATATTCCATATCGGAATGTCATCCTCCCGCTGACCAACATATCCAACGCTTTTCCTAGCCAAATTCTATCTGTTGACATAGTTAGGCTGGGAACATGGGAAGCGGTACAAAACGCACTGGCTGCGAAGCCTTTTGGTCATTACCATCTGGTGCATTTCGATGTTCATGGCTATATTGAAGAATCCAGGTATGTGACTTGACACTGCATATGTTAGTACACACTCTAATGAAGCAAAACTATAGAGCAATCCTTCGCTTTGAGCCTTCAAGCTTTCCAAGCGACGACATCGAAGCCGAAGATGTTGCAAATTCGCTCAGCGAACATGGAGTCAAGGCCGCAGTACTGAACGCCTGTCGATCAGCGCAGAAACCAGGACTGGTTGGATCGAGTATGGCATCAGCTCTGCTTCACCATGGACTCGATTTTGTAATCGGGATGTCTTACAACATACACCAAGACGCCGCTCAGACTTTCTTACGGGAGCTGTATAAAGCCTTACTGGTGGATAATCTACCCATATCAGAAGCGGTATTCCGAGGACGGAAAGTGATGCAATCACAGCCAATTCGGGAAGGAAGATTCGGCATCAAGGTCGATGTTCAGGATTGGATCAACCCAGTGCTATACCTACGCACCCCTATGTTAGGTCGGCTACGTATAGTTTCTCGATGCCACAAACTAAGAGAAACATCTTCGAATGATAACTGGTGTGCTGGCTTTATTGGGCGCGATTATGATATCGCTTGTATTGAAAAGGCACTCTGCAGTGGTACAATAGCTAGGCTTCAGGGCTTCAGAGGTGCGGGAAAGTCAACCTTGATGAAACACTTACAGGAGTGGTGGATTCGATCCAGCTTTGCCCACGCAATCTTTATGATAGATTTCTCCGAAACCAATGACTTCACGGCTGAATCCTCCAAGATATCTCCGGCTGAGATCTTTACCGAAATTGATAGAATTATCAACGAAAGACAGCAGAATGGCGTACAGGTGCGAAAAGTATATAGGGTTGGACCAAGGCCACTGGATAGACCTTCAAGAGGTACCGTGGTAGACGAAATGATAATCAAACCAGAGATAGTTCCTCGACTAAGGACTGCCTTTTCACAAGATGTTTATATCATCCTATTTAACTGTTTCGATAACGTCTCATCTCTCCCCTACACCAAAGGCTTCCAATTTCAACCGTGGGCAGACGGAATGCTGAACTGGCTCGAGAACCTCGACTGGATTAACTGGAAAAGCATGGCTCTATTTTCGTCCACCTTAGACGAGAAATGGCTTAACAATATACCCGTCGTATTATCCACCAGCCGAGGCCAGAAAACCAGAAAAATACCCGCAGAGATGATTGATTTCGAAGGGCTTGATCCCAGCTCCGCTACTAAATTCGCCGAAGGAGTTATAAATCTCACGCCATACCTAGACAGCCCGGGTTCTCGCCTATATCTTGAAAGAATCCTTCAATACTATCAGTATCAACCATTAGCACTGAAGGCTGTACTTCCACATCTCCACACCTCTGGACTGAGCACTAAGCAGTACTTTGAACGCACGCTGTGCTCCGAGATTCAACTCCCGCTAGAAGACACTGAAGAGCAAAAACGCGCCTTAATGGATATCATACTAGCATCCGTGGCCGCCCCAGGAGCGATCCCAATACCCATTCTCGCCGCTATAACAGCATACTGCCCATGCATGTACCTCCTCAACATTCTTAAAGGTGATGGGCCCTTCGAAGCGGAAGAAGATCCAGCCCAGGCTTTCAAAAGTGAAATTATCACCTATCAAGATTTTGGACTGGTCCGTTACACCGGTCCCGATATTAACTCTGAAGGCGGTGAGGATGCCCTTAATTCTGGTCATCTCTTGATACACCCACTTTTCACTTCTTATATCAGAGGATTGGTTACAGAAATGAAGGACCACGGAGGTCTCGCACAGATCGATTTAACTTTTGCTTACCTCGTCTACTATCTTGCACAGCGAAGTGACGACTGGGAAGACATTAAGAGCTTTCGGGATCCTGGTAGTATTGAAATCGAGCGGAACTGGTTTAATATACTTGCGGCATTACGATATTGTGTGATCAGGCCGTACAACTGGGATCAAAATACCGAGCGATTATTCGATTTCCTAATGAACCGCATTAATATTTACGTTGTTGATTATAAACAGGACTCTTGGGATATCATAGCTGAAATAGTAACAAGTGGTATCACCAGAATTATGAAAGAATTCTCGAAATTCAATAGCATAACAGAGACTTGGTGGCTGAACCTTGATCTATCTGACGAGGAATCGGTGGACGAAGATTCGGAAGCCCCCGGAAAAAGCTTCCCACTTTGGCTTCTCGAAAGAATGATCAAACTCTACGTATTCCTCCAGTTCTACGCCTACAGGAAATTCGATCCTCGGGGATGGTACTACAACTTTGCAATAATTGGACTACTCGAATTAAAACGAAGACAAGGATATCTACACAACGATGGAGCGATGTTCCTAGAGCAACAGGCGTATATCGCAGCCGCTGAAATCGCACACCAGTCCAGCTCCCACTACAAAGAAGGACTCGCATATCTTTCCAAAGTGGATCTCGAAAAGGTTACGGGACCGATGAAGCAACACCTCCAAGTACGGGAGAGGGATATTCTAGCCGAACTACTGGGCTATGTCATGGACGCGGAGTCGTACCAAGGTGACCAGGATGAATACTTCGCTTCTCGTAGTGTGATTCCTAAATTTCTAGGAGAGGAGCGACCCATCAGCAGACCCATGCGAGCTCTCGAAACGAGGAGGGTATACGAAAATGCGTTGAGAACTAAGGACGAGAAGGATATCGAAATAGCAAAGGGATCCATCTATCAAGCGCTAGAATCTCTTGAAGATCTTAGTGACCCTTATGCAATAGTCTTACACAGATTCATGGCAGATGTGAGTTTCAAGAACTAGTTAACTCTTTTACAAAACCACAACTCGAAGTAGATGCTAACATCCTTTTAGTTATTTCGGACTCAAGAAGACTGGACTAGTGCGATAAGACAACTTCGTATTGTCCTGGAGTTTATCGAGTTTAACCCTGGAGCATTCGAAAGTATTGTCAATGGAAATGGCCGCAACTCGTATCTCATAGAATTACACCAAGAAATGGCGGAATGCTACAATAAGTTGGGTGACAAAGTTGGAGCCGACAGCCACCAAAAATCATCCCAAGAGATATACGAAGAACGGGAGAAGACTTGGACCTTTGAAGACTTGGAGAAAGAGGCGGCTTTGAATCTGTTCAATGCAATGCAAATTGCGTTCCAAAGGGCGAATCTAGGGGCTTTTTCTGAGGGTTGGAAGCAACTTGAAGAATAGATTATAAAAGTTCGCTGTCGTAGTCATGCTACTCAAATATCACATTTATGACTTGTTATATATAGTTAAAGTACTATACTGTCGAATTTGATCTATTCTGCTAGAGCTATCTCTGTATACTCATCTAGAACCGCTCTCTCTTCTTGACACATTTATAATACCCTCAGTGGTAGCCAATCTACCAAAGTCCATACAACTTTCCAAACTTATCATCATTAGCCCCAACTCTATTCCACTCCATCCCATTCTCCACACCCGTGGCAACAGCACTACCCCAAACATACTCAATCCACCCAAGCACACCATCAACACCAGCAGAAACACCACTAGTAGTCCAAACATTCCTATCCCTGATATATCTAGCCTTAGGATTCCACCTAACTCTCTGTCCAAACTGGATAACGAACGCCCAAGACCTCTTATTCGTAGTAGCACGCTTGCCATCAAGAATTCCTGCTCGAGCAAGAATCGAGGCTCCGGTGCAGACGGAGATGATGTATTGAAGAGATGGGTAGACTTCCTTGACGAAGCTAATGACGGGGGCAACACCGGCGTCGTTTCTGGTTCCGATGCCACCGGGGATGAGTAAGACGTCTAATGGTGGTGGGTTTGCGTAGGAGTAGCCTGTTAGGACTGTAGCAGAGGTGTTGGAATTGGTGGCGAATGGAGTGTAGGGCTTGATTTCAGATGAGACACCATCTTCAGAAAGAAGGAAAATGTTGATAGGCTGGCTTGTTCCCAGTCCCCAGAAAGCTTCAATGGGGCCAAAAACGTCCAGAGGTTGCCAACCCTTGAAAAGGGCAATGCCAATATTCTTAGGCTTTGGACCTGGCTGGGGTTCGACATTTGTGGCAGCTATGAAGTAATGTTAGAAATGTTTTGTATAGGTTTCGAGAGGTAGTTCCATACCAGCGAGACCTGCACAAAAGGCAGTAATTACAGAAGCGATCTTCATATTGTGGGGTTAGGATAAAACCTCAAGCTATAACTTTATTATAAATTGCAATATAAACTGAACCTGGCGGGTGGGATACGAAATGGTATGCAAGGTACGAGGTCTCCAGAAACGAAACATCAATGTCATCGTCTCGTCTTTATATCCACAGACCCAGACCCCTGGATCGGTATCTAGATTCGCCATTCGGTCGATAGATATCCATAAGCGCATATTCGCATCTGCATCTACATGGGACCCTAACTCTCCCCGAAACACAACTTCGGTCAGCAATTGTCCTCGTGGTTGTGTTGATGTAGCTATCGGCAGTTGCATTCCCGGAAAGGGTTACCTTGGCGCCCATCACCCTCGGTCCGTGTAACCGACATTGTGCAGCGTGCCCAATGACAAGCGCAGGTTGGCGATAGAGGACCCTGGAAGACCCATAGTTGAGTGCATTGGAGAACATTATTCAGCCTCCTAGTTTGTTTTCATGATGCTTGGCGGGTAACGTAAATCAAAATCGTAATGGCGAATCTGTGGATTTGTGTTTATAAGTTATAGCTTGTAGACATGGAATGAGGCGTCATTCGTTCGGACGAGGCCGGAGTGCGACGGCACAAGGCTTGCTGCAACATCACCAATGCGAAATAGGAACTTAGCTGCGGAGAAGGTTGTCATTGAAATTCCAAGGTGATGAAGAACATGCACTCTATCTGCAGGTTACATACAATCATTCTTTACCCCGATGATCCTGCGCAGTCCAAGTCACAGCCTCGCTGACAACTCCGATCCCCGACATTTTTTTTGCTTGACAATTGCATTTAGAACCTTACGCTCCATGAATCTCCGCGGCTGCTTTCTCTTTCCAATCATCTCTCCACCTGCTCAAGGGAGGTCTTCGTTCAATGACATCCCCAGCTGTCCATGCCATTCTCTTCTTGTCGGTCGCTTCATCCACCTCATTGTCAGGGCAGATCACATAGAATTCCCCTTTCTCCATCTTCTCGGTTAGGTATTCAGCAACTTGCTCTGGAGTCCAAGCACCGTTTGGTTTACCCTTGTCGCCCGACGAGCCGGTCATTCCCGTATAGGTCCAACCGGGTACTAGGAGGTGAACGTGTGTAGTAGCGTTGTCTCTCAAGTCGAAGTGAAGACTTTCAGCAATGGATTTGATGGCAGCCTTCGAAGCATTATAGGCTGGGTTTCCAGGCGGGTTGGTGATACCTTGTTTCGAACCGGTCAAAACAACTACTTTGGGATCTTCGACTGTACTGGCAGTGATCTCGTCGAAGAATGTCGAAATACCATTGAGGTATCCGAAGTAGTTGACATCCATTGTCTTTGTGAAAGAAGTGGGGTCCTTCCAATTCGACTTCGTATGGATGGCGGCGTTAAGGACAAGGAAATCGATCCTGTGGAAACGCTTGATGAAGTCCTTCTTCAATAGTGACCAAGCGCGAGGATTCGAGGCATCTTCTTGATACCCATCAATGGTAGCTGATTGATATTTTTCTTTCGACGACGCGACAAATTCCTTTGTCGCTACAATGTTAGAGTCAACGATAGCAACGTTCATGCCTTTAGCAAGGCAGAGGTTTGCAATTGCACGTCCGATACCGCTCGCACCGCCGCTGATGAGGGCAACCTTGCCTGGTTTTAATACTGACGTCGACATTTTGTTGAAGTTGGAGACAATAATCGTGTGTTATCGATAGGAGGAGGGGCAGCGGTAGTTATCTAGGAAGGCTGAGCTATAAGAGGGGCGGAAAATGAAGGGTGTAAATTCGGAACTTAAATGTTGCAAACCCCAGGTAAAGGGTTCAATCCGATGCTGACCCGCCAGGACCCGGTGCCGTTGAAAGATGCCGGTTCCATTGTTGCTTTTGGTTGATTACTACCGATTAGTAATCGTTTGAAGTTGTCGATGGGAGACTATGATGTCAAGCGTCCGAGCTCACGATTCAAAGGGAAGCTGGATTGAAGCTAGTGTTCTGCCGGAGTTAATCTTAACCCCGAGCACAAATACAACATGAACAACACGATAACGTTCGGAGTCACCCGTCTCATGATGCCGTATTTGCTTGCCTGAGAAAGATGATTTGGTTTGGTAGTCATGATCGAAAGAAGAGTAGCAAGTACGCAAGTAGGGACAACTCCTGTGAAGAAGACTTTTCGATCTTGGCCAGTGTTAAGCTTTCGATCTACAAATAAAAGTATCTGACGGAAAATCTCCTCCGTCTCTATACATGTGGTCTGCACGGTATAAGTTTGTTCTAATTCAATAATTATAAAGTTGGAATCAGAGGATATCCATAGAAGCTAGACATCTACGCTTCCATAAATTATATACGTTTTTTATGTCAACGTTATGCCCTATTCTCTATATTCAGCTTTGGTTTCGATATTACACTTATATTTTTCAAGCGTGCGTGCCACTAAGAACCTAGTCGCGTGTCGTGCGCGACTTTCTACTAGCATTTATGGTTTCCAGGAGTATTATTCATGTACTGCCACCTAGCTATCCTGACCCTCGACTGGGGAATTATGTACACTGTACTCGGATCAAGTTTATCCACCATGATACCGCCCTTAGTCTGTCTACCGCCCTGACAAATGATACCACCAAACCCAAAAACAGTAATTTCCAAAAAAAATCAAATCAAAAGGAGTATAAAGAACCTTATCAACCCGGCAAATCTCCAAATCCGTCGCGCAGTCCCCGGAATCGTCAAGATGACCGGTACTCCAAAAAAAAGTTAAAAGTACCTAGCGGTTCCCGCGTCGGAAAAGTGAAAGTTAACTTTATATAGAGATGTGATCTACTAGAAGACTTCTCGAAGCTCTTCTCGTCTATCTTTTCCTATGGTGCTTTTGAGGCAGTGTCGGGTCTGGAACGTTACAATCTATGTTAAACTTTCAGGTACCCGATGATAATGGATGGAGACCTGATCCAGATTTGACGGTTTTGGCGTGACTCGCAAAACAAGCTTGTCGGGCAAGGAGTGGGAATAGAAGTATATTTAAAGCTGGGATAGCCACACTTTTCGTCCCTCGTCTTTAGATACCCCCAAGATCTAATTAAATATCTATTTCACTCGTTAAAGATATCTAGATATCAATCAGTTTTAAAGCGCTTCTACCTACACGCTTCTTTTAGACCCTGTACACAAGCCATTCTTCTTCTTCTATCTATTCCTCCAGAAGTTTAAGCTACCCATTCCTACACCCTTCAATATGAGACTGCACACTTCTCTCTTCATTCTTGGTCTTGCATCTACCGCCTTCGCTCTCCCAAAAGGCCAGCGAAACGACGCCCGAAGCTCGTCCGTAGTGCCGACCCATTCCTACTTCACTGACGGGCCCAGTTTCACCCTTCCATCGGTACCACCCCGTCCTCCAACCGCCACTATGCCCCCTCAGGTTCCGACTGGAGGCGTTCCAGCGGAAAATCGAAATGATAGGCCACCACGGGCTAGCGGGACGGGTGCATCTCCTACGGGCAGCCCACTGCCAAAGCCAATAGGAGCCGAGAAACCATCCTCTAAGCCTAGCGGCATCAATGTTCCGTCCTCGAACGCTACTGGTGTAGGAAGTCCAGCTAAGGTTAAGGGGAAAGTGGGTGTCGTCAAGGCTGGCAACTAGTCGATCGATTTCAATATATATCGTGTGTTGAACACTTTGTTAGATTAGTATGAGGATAAGATAAAGGAGTTTTGGTTTCTGATTCTGCAACTTGGGAAACTTTTGTATTCTAGGATTAATGGCAAAAGTGTGGAGTGTATTACTACTTACCTTTCATGTCTTCACAAACGTTTATATTTGTCTCGTGCCTAGATCAACATTTCTTGCAGGCCAGATGTCTTGTAATAAGACCAACCTAAGGGAGATATTTCTCACTGTAACGGCCCTAGAATCCAGCTTTATGGCGGCGAGGTCGGAGGCTGGTATAAACCATGTATGTAAACATCCCTAGATATCGGTATATTATCCGCGGATCCGTCCCTGTCTCAAATCGTAAAATTAGATTCCCTAGACGTATAACCCCAATTCGTGTAGTTGTCGGCCCATTGTAGAGACTGTAGAAAGTGATAGTAGCACGAACTGACCTGTTCCACAAGATCCCAGTTTCCAGAGGCCTCCAGAATCCGTGTAACGCCACTGCACGGCCACAGAAGCCAACACACCGCTCTTCAAAATACCACACGCGTCTCCAAACCCCCTTGTCCTCCCCCAAAACAGCACTGCAAACATTTTTTCCGTCTTCACGAACCCTCAAAAGCAAGATCACAATATCAGCTAAAAAGCCATGGAGATTACCCAGAAGCTTCCTGAGAAGATCCAAAAGTCTTCCTCTTCCTCTTTCTCTAATCACATTTCCTCCTCTTCATATTCAAATCCCGTTGCTACGGCTGTTGGCGAAGAAGAAACATCCCAGATGCCTTACAATTTGTCCCGTTGGGCTTCTTATCCCCGCTTGTCGGAACCATCTCCTGCTTTGATCGCATTTCTCAAGAATATCAAAGATTCCAAGGATACCGTCTTCTCTGGCTCAGAGGCTCGAAAGCTTCTTACGGCTGGAAGTTCTTCTGCTTCAGTTTCTCAGCAATTGAGATCGATGAGCTTCTCTTCACTCCCAAATGACGCGTCAATGGAGAAGGAATCTCCACAAACCTCAAAGCAAACAGACCATCCCCATTCTCTCGAGATGTCTGCCCAGAAGTCCTTTATCGGCTTAGAGACCTCGATCTCTCCAACATCTTCGGATGAAACGTTTCAAACTGCCAAATCCGAGAATCAAGATCATATCGATTCTCCAGCTCAAGAGACAAAGAGCAGCAACAGCAGCAAGAGATCAACCCCTACTAGCAACGCCACCGAGAAGCCAAAGGCTACTCAGCAGGTCGAAACCTTGCAAGTTGCTCCTCCCGTCGACAAACTTCCTGCTACTGTCTTCGAAGTAGCCGAGCCCGTTCCAGCAACCGTGGGAAGCAAGCATTCTTCCCGCCACAGCTTTGGCGCCATCTTCCACGGAAAGGGCGAACGATCCTGCCCTCCAGTCCCACCAAAGCCGGCCGAGTACCTCCCTGCCCCCCGCAAGGTCGTCGAGGAGGACCAACAACCACCTGCCGTCCAAGAGTTGGTTGAGGAACGTCCTTCGGCTAAGAGCATGGCCCCAACCATGCTCATCTTCAAGGTTCTGGGCACCAGAACCAACCCAGATACTCGCGAGTGCGAGTATCATCTCCTCTACAACTGGTCCGGGAACAACACGAGATTCCCAAACGGCCCTGTGGTCGAGGAGGTCTTCACTTTCGAAGACCTCTCGATGCACAGGGCCGTCATCACCCGGCTCCGAGTCTGGCACTCGACTCACATTGGGGTCAGTAAGGACCCCAGAGTCGAGGAGATGAAGTACCGCATGTCTCCGGCGGAGTACACGGAGACCAACAGGTATCCGTGGCCGCCCTTCGACCCGCGCGGCTGGTATCGCTGCCTCATTCGGGGCAATTTTGGATTCGAGACTGACAGCGAGTAATCGCTGTCAGCGTTTTTTGTTTTGAAAGCGTTGGCGGGGGGGGTGGTGGCCCCATTTTATGTATTAATAAACTGGTGGTATACCGAGTATACCACGATGACATGCATGATTTTCCGGAAGCTAGTAACATCTCTTGGACGTAGGCCGTAAAGTGTTCAAACCCATCTAGGAAAGTAGGTTCACTTTAATCGTATGCGAGTTCGCTACCCCGGAAATGATAGAACAGGTGATGAATAAGGAATAGAGAAAGGCCAGAGGAACTCTACGATATATAGATAGAGATCAACGGAAGATCTTCAACAGGGCACAAGACTATTAGAATAATAATGGTTCAATTTGGATACGCGTGCAGTAGTCTCATTTATAATAATGCCAAGTGCGTGCCTCGATCCCCTTCTTTCACGCTCTTCTCTAGGCCCCCCACAAACGCCATGAATGATACAGGATTTTAGTTATGATAATTTCTTGACAAGGAATAGCAGTCTATCAAAAGAATAGGAAAAGGTTGTGCTGGTGCATCGGACATAAAGCTTAGGGAAAGAGAAATCGGGTAGTAGATCTGGAAGGAAGAGCGATTCAGGCCCTGAGACAGTTCACTCTTAAATATTTCCAGAACCATTCTTATCACCTTCTTTACTCCCTTTGTTCCCGTCATCTCCTGTTCCATCACCCTTATCTGCCTTTGATTCTTCAAGCCCGCTGCTTTGCTTCTCCTCATCTTCCTCCGATTTCTCCCCTTCTTCAACGCCTTCCATCTTACCACCTTGATCAAAGAACCTAGTCCGCTTCAAATCACCTCTGTGACTGCCCGCAGACTCCCTGCTTCTCTTACTGGCCAAAGGGTCAAGCACATCACCGGCATCTTCCGTATCCGCATCAAAATCCTCATCAAATTCTGTGGTAGGCTTACTGCCACCTACCCCTTCCTCTTTATCTTCGACAGACATTCCCAGGTTTCTCTCTTTGCCTCCCATACTGCTCCTTGATTTCGTGCCCTTCTTCTTTGCAAGTGGCTTCTCGTATCGAACTGGCGGTGTAACTTTGATATCGGCGAGGAGTTGGCTCAAGGTGGCAAGCTTAGGAGGCTGTGAGGAAAGGGCTGGTTTTTTCGACTTATCATTATAAGTGTTATAAGTGGTCGGAAGGGCGGCTGGTGGTACCCCGCTACCAGAGCGTTCGCCAGAGTAACTTCTCCACACATCAGCCAGTTTGGGCTGAGTGATTAGTAGCTTATCAAATGGGGGAGGAAGTTTCGGTCCATTTGGATCTACGTTGCCATTTTCGTCTCTCTTTTTCGGGAAGGTTGGCATAGAGAGTTGTCTCGCGGCTTTGATGCGTTCAGAAGCGCCCCTCATCTTCTCACGCCAGATAGCCTTATCCGCCGCTTCTTCCTCCTCGCTTTTCTGGCCAAGACGAGACTTTGCAGGTTCCTTTTCCATCTTATCAGCTGAAAGTTGGCGGGGTCTCGAGCTACCTCCGGCCTCAAAATCCTCTTTTGCCTTTTGGTAAATTGCCTGCATTTCAGGATCTTCTCCTTCCGAATAATAACTGTGGTCACTAACGCTTGTGACGTCGGTCATTTCAGTGTCTGATCCATCTCCTCTCGGCGGAGAGCGGGTAAGTGCCCGTTCTCTGGGCCTTTCAATACTTTCTTTACCCTTGCCACGTGGCGGTGGTGAGATAGGAGGAGGCATTTTTGCGATGTTTCGGTCTCGGTTCATGCTCTCATTCGCAGCGGCAGTTTGGTTGTAAAGTTCAACTTGCTCATACTTTGTTTGTTCGTAGATGGCTTTCGAAAGGTACTCTTCTTTGTAGATATCTTTGCCGTTGAACCACTCCGATCGTTCAACTCTTGCCTCCGTGTCGAGAACACTCCGATCTTGCATCCTTCTGTCCATGGGCCTGAACATGTTTCTTTGGTGAAATATTCGCATGATGCGAATACCCCAGGGCCAGTTGAGCTCATCGAAGGTAAGCCACTGTCTAGAAGCCTCCAGCCCGTTTGCCCAAACAAACTCGGCTTCGTACTCCACGACTTTGGGGTCTGTGCCAGCTCTAGAACGAGATTGAAAGATCGATTTCAAAGACCATTCCGGATTCCCCATCGGACGATTAAACGACTGGGGAGGGTAGGTGCAAGTAAGTCCTAGTCTGAGGAGCCTTTTTTCAAGAGTTTCGAAATCATTGACGCGAGAGGGGTGGTCCTTTGGGTCGAATGGTATGTAGACACTTGGATGTAATGGTAACGCATCCACAGGAAATGAGCCTTGTTCAGCAAATCTAAGATTCTTTTCGGTGGGGTTGCTGACGCCGATAGGCTTTCCTGTTCTAACGGGTGGCAGCTTCACAGTTGGTTTAGCAGTGATTTTGATTTGTTGAGCTATTTGGGCCAAGTATTGTGCCGTTTCTAGTTCCGTAGCCGTATATGGTCTAACAAGGCGTACCTTATTTTCTAAAGGTTCCATGGTTGATTCGTCTTTTGGTATCCCTTTTGGATCATCCGGCGCCTGGTCGGACGGTGAGTCTTCACCGTCTTCTGGAGACCGAGTCATCGGATCAACTCTTGACTTCGAACTAACCATTTTCGTATTGGTTAATATATATAGAGACCAGATCGATTGCGAGTATGAAGCTAATTTCCTAGATAGTATAGTGTTTGAGGTAAGCTGTCACTTACTAGTTCTAAGAATTTAGGATGGGAGAAGGACTAGGTGCTAGGCCACGAAGAAAGCCTGGTGGGCTTTCAAGCTGCCCTTATTCGCGATTTGTGGTAACCTGCGGCACAGTAAGTTTGCCTTTTGACGTTTTTCGGACGGGGACAAATATCAGCCGTGTTTCAGGGAGATAGAAATTGCAATCAAAGGATCGATAGTTCGAGGAAGTTATGGAGATGGTTGGTGATTTGGAAGACAAGAAAGGAGAGGAGGTCAGCGGGTAAGTGAAAAGCAGTAAACAGAAGAGACGGTGTGCCATGGCAATGAACTTCCTTCCCGAACGTCACACAAGAGACTCGCATGGAGACGTAAGATGGCAGTCTGCACCTCTATTTCCAGCTCTTAGTCTGTAGTACAAGACGTTGGGATAGATCTACTAATAGAGATGCTCCAGGTGAGAGAAGGCTGGTTGCAAATTGGAAAGGAATCTCATGGTCATAGGGTTATTCTAGAGCAATTTTGGAGTCTAGGAGTAGCTTTGTACTCCTCCTCCTGGAATCCACTGCAGAGACTTTGCTTTGTTCTTCTACATTCCGTGTATCTCCGACCTTTATTGATCTAGTTCATAGTACATTTAGTTTTCGAAGATTCCATTCCGACTTAGACCAGAGCTCAAATATATTATATAAAGTTTAGCTATCATCCTTCATTGAACATACAGATTCTAAACTAGTTAAGTCCGCCTTGAGGTCCCTGGATCTGTGGCCTAATTGGTGCCGGCATCAAAGTAGGCAAGGCCTCCAAAAGCAATATCAACTCTAGAGATTGATTCCTATAAAACTCTATGATCTTACGCATACCTAGGACGAGATCCCAGAGAGGCGCAAACTCGTAAAGCTTCTTCTCGTAAACATTCTTAAAAGTGTGAGATGACATTTCATCCTTTAGCCGGGCGGAAAGCGGGTTCAACGTCTCGTAAATGATTTTCACGGTAAGATACATGTTATATCTCCCAGCGACATCGTAGAAAGCCGTATTTCCCCCCTCTTCGATAGCGTAAATCCATGTTGCGAGCTCCAAGGGCGTCCCTTCACCCTTATCCCGTGGATCCCACATTAACAAGATCAATGCATCCCATATCGAAAGATCCTGCGTGGTCCCAGGGATCCGGGGCCGGTCATCAAGATCTTTCTGATAAAAGTTTGCTGGAACTGTAATCTTTGTCCCCAAGATCTCCATATTCAGCTTGTTCAAGTTCGTTAGCCTGCTAATCTGAAAAGACATATCGGCTATCAAATCAAGGAATGGTGGGCCAGGACCACGCATAAACGGCACCCCTGGTCCGTAGCGAGCCTTTAGCTCTTCCTCAGTGTCATCGTCTTCGCTTTTCCAGTCGAATTCTCCTCTTCTTATTCTTGTTTCCAATGCAGTGAGAAGGCCGGAAAGCTGTTGGCTCATCGCCACAAATGATAGATCATGCGGTATGGTATAGTCGTCTGCGTGTTCTTCAATCGAAATTGTTTGTTCCTCCCATATTCGAACATCGTTATCTTTTATCATGGTTTCGTCGATAACTCCAATTCGATATTCGTCCTGTCCTTGCAAAAACAAATTTGTCAATAGTTTGGTAATTGCATCAAGCTTCGGCGTATTAGATAAAGTATAGTGGACGACTTTATCGTATTCGACGCTGCCATGTTGTGCCTGGGCGATTCTCGCCATTCTAAAATATTTTTAGAACGATTGACTAATCAAAAGCGGATGGAGTATCTAGATTTTGGTCAGAAACGAATATAAACTTACACCATAATAAATATTCCAACGCCATAACGACGGTATCCAGTAAAAAGCCGCATGTTGAAGGCCAGGCCGTAGACAAACTCCTGTTCAAGATAACACTAAAGAATAAGAATAATAAGTATGATAGTTTTGAAGCATACACGTGGGAGGGCAGCCATACCACGCTTGAGAGCGAAGGAGTGCATATTATCCCTTGAGCAATATGCTTTTCGTGTCTAATTAATTAACGGCCTCAATATACTTGATTGAAAATGCAACATCATGCAACACCATGGATCTGGATTGGACCTGGAAGCAGTCTATAGAAACAAGCCGGTTGACGGTTGACGGGCACTGGGGCCAAAACAAGGTGTAGGCCCGGTACAAGCACACTAACCGGCTAAATCCTTTGCCAAATTCAAAAAGCAGCAGTACGCGATATAACAACAGCGAATACGCAACGTTAACATTGAATCATTTGTCTAGATCGGCCCTCCCGAAACCATTCAGTACCGAATGTCCTGGCGAGAACACTAAATCCGGATTTCCTCGGTGGGAGGAAACTTCGTGCCTCCAACCTTCGAGGTCCCAAGAGTCATGTCAAACACTGATCGATATCACAGTCGTATTCGTCGGGGACACCGAGGCTGCGCGAGGGATCCAGTTATCTTCTGTCTCATCTTTAGAGCCTAGGCGCCTTGACTGCCGATGAGCCATCCTTCACATGCACATGCACATAGAAGCTCAGTTATGTATGATCATATGAACCACCTATCTCCGAACGATGCAACTTTCCTGCCGTATAACTTGAACTATCTCTCAAGGAGAAAAGATTTCCCGGAAAGATGCTCCACCCCCGGCATATATCCACATAATTTTCTAACTCTCGCCTAAAACAAACCTCGTACCTGTTGGAGTTATACCCCAAATTTTGATCTATCCACAGCTGCAGCGGAAATGCCATATTAAGAATCTATCATAGAAAAGGGATTCCCCATAATGCAACGTTGGAATCGGAGTTGGCGAACTCAAGCCTCGCCGCTCCAACATTTTGTGAGACACTCGCTTCTTCATGTAAGGTTTACCTGTGTCGTGCGGCTCAAAGAATACTCTGAAAGAACTGAGAGTTGGAATCTGTTTCGAATTCCTTCAGTTGCAACTGGGATGGCACGGGAAGAGCATCGTGCCTTGTCTGGCTTTCTGTCCCAAATATTGTATGGTTTCCGGTAATATATCATTCTATATCTTCAGGACACCATCCCAGGATAATTTCATTCATGAAGTGCTACCTTCAATCCCAAAGTTGTTCTGTCTGTCCTCATGCGAACTCAGCTTATAATATGTCACATACTCTTTAAATATTATTACATATCTTATATCCTATACATTCATTAAACAACATCATTCGGAACCCCTTCGCCTCAAAATGCAATCTTACCCCCTCCCCAGTCCAATTTTCACTCTCCAACCCCGCCATCAAATCATCCAGCTTCTCCTCCAACTAAACTCTAGTCCTTCAAACACTCCAGAATACCCAGACCCACCCACAGATCGCCTCCGCGGCATGATCTACACAGCAGCCTGCCAAAGAATCGAAACCCGCGCCAAACTCTCCAGCCAAAACCTCGCGAAGGCCTTCGACCTCGTCAAGATCTTCACGGATTTCACGGGATACCTGTTCCCCTTACACAGTTATGACCTTCAAGTCAGCATCTGTGTCAAAACAGTACTTTTCCAGCTTTTACTCTCGGATAAAGCTGCGATTCAGGAATTTGAAAAGCTGAGAAGTTATATGGCCAGCGGACCTGCTTTCAACGCGATGAATACTTCTTCAGCGGTAGATAACCGGTTCATTAACTACCTCGCTGAAGAGGCGGGGTTCATCCCCCCAGGTCCGAGGGAGATCTCTCCACCATCCTCTCCGAAGCGAACCGACGGCCCTTCTAAGGGCAAAGGCTTTGGTAATATCTCACAAACAAGAGTTCAACTAGCTTTCATGGAAAGCGTTATCCACAGTCTCGTGCAGACTCGTTCACTTACTGGCCAGAGGAATGAAAACGTGACGAACATCCAGTCCGAGAATTTTAATATGGAGTCCCTCCTCAAAATTCTACCGAACTGGATCTTCCCCGTAGACGAGTTTGACGAGGAGGAGTATGGAGAGATATATCTACCCGTAACTGAAGACTTTGTTGGCTTCACCAGAGCAGTAAGTCCCACCACCCTCTCTACAACCAAAGATCTTAAGATCTTCAACATCTATCAAAGCAGACTAACATCAGACTTATAGGTGTCTACCCTAACAGCAGCCTGCAATACCCACCCTAACAAACTCCAAGTCCCCCGAACCGCGATCGAGGAAACACTAAACTACTACAAGTCCCTCCAAAAGACCTTCCACTCCCACCCCCAACTCTGGAAATTCGCCGACGCCTACCTTCGAGGCTTCGTAGGTGCGACACTCGGAAGCAGCGAAGGCTTCAAACAGTCATTTATGAGTGATTGGAAGATAATTCTCCACGAAGAGTGGAATAAGAAGCGGATGCGTACGAATACATTTTCGCATCGAAGAATGAGTACTGTGATGGATGCGAGCGAGATGGAAATCGATGGAGGAGAAGGTTCGGTTGAAACTGAAAGTGTGAGACGCAAAAGCATTGTGGAAGAGTATGATAGTTGGGAGTTTCTTCGCTAGTCTCTGATAGATAGTGTATATGTCCGGCTACATCTACGATGCAATGGCCAAGTCTTTCGGCTCTTAAGATCTTAGCTACGAGTAAATGGATAACACGGGAGGCACGTCTGGGCGAGTAACGAGCTTATGCAAGATTTATGACATTTGATATAGTCTTAA
This sequence comes from Arthrobotrys conoides, assembly GCA_036971725.1. NCBI lineage: Eukaryota > Fungi > Ascomycota > Orbiliomycetes > Orbiliales > Orbiliaceae > Arthrobotrys > Arthrobotrys conoides. The sequence goes on from JAVHJM010000001.1 coordinate 149,687, forward strand.
TATATATCCTTACTAATTGATTAACAACCGTAGTAATGTTCAGTAAGATTTAGAGATCCTCGCGAGCACGGAATTAAGAAGCGGGGACGGCGTAAATCATAAAGAACTAACCAAAAGACCACCTTCAAGAAGTAAAAGGCGTTCATAATGTATAATAATGATAAGCAGGCGATAAGAACACCTTTAATACGTCTTAAAGTATCACAGTAATATCACAAGCATCAAGAGGACTATCACCAGAACTTGAAAGTATGAAGAAGAGAGTCAACAAACTAGCATTAACAATAACAAGCAGCAAAACAAACTAACTAAAAACGACAAACAAAAAAAAACAAAAAAGTAGTAATAATAATAACAAGCAATAATAACAAGTAATAAATGGTATATATATCGCGATAAAAAGGGAGGACATGGTGGAGGAGGGGCTACAGGAATCATGTTAACAAGTAAAAGCACGAAACAACCGAAACAACCAAAACATAAAAGTAAATATGTACAGGAAACATAAAACAAACATCTACAGGAAAAGAAAGGTATGTACAAAGCAAAACAAAACATGATATATACAAAGGGCGCACAGGGAAGGTGCATCGGGGCCCCCTAGTGGCGTCAAGGGGGGCTTACCGAAGTCGTCGTCTTTGTGGGAGGGAACCGTATATAGGAGCCACCCACCACCCAGGAGGAAAGAAGGGAGAAGAAGAGGAGGAGGAGAAGGAGGAGGAGGAAGTTCTTCTCTTCCTCAATGCCTCGCCATTTTTCACAAGAGAGGCGGAGGCATTGTCGTCCCCGTCGGTAGCGTGGGTGACAGGGACGACAAGAGGAAGAGAAGAACTAGGTGGAGGTGGAGGCGGAGGCGGGGAAGGTGAGCTGGGTGGTGGGGATGGCGAAGGAAAGTGAGAAGGAGGGGGCTGAGGGGACGGAAAACTGGGCCCCCCTCTCGTCAACCTCCATTAGTTCTGGCTCAGCCAGATCCGGAACCAATGGGGGTTGAAGGGGAGCGGTAATATCTACCGCGTGGGGCCCAGTTGTCGGGGGGGACCGAGTCACCACCGAGACTGCGGGGGAGGTGAATGGGGAAGGAGACGGCGAGGGCAGCGGCGGAGGCAGGCAACGCACCCTGTACTCTGGCGGTTCGTAGAACTCGCGCAGACACAGGGGCGTCACCATTAACGCCATCCGCCATGGAGACCCTGCCCTGGTCTCCTCCAGGAGTTCCTCCCAAGTCTCGATGGTGTGGGCCGGTTCCAAAGGCGGGTATTGGAACGGAACCGGCCCGCGGTAGGGAGGAGTCCACAGAGGGTCAATACCCTCGTGCTCCTCCCAAACCGCTTTTCGGCCCCCCACGGGCTGTGGCCGGAACACCATGTTGATTAATGGTGTCCAGCGGCCGTCGGCAACCCGCTGCGATGCCCTCTTTAAGACGAGGACACCCTCTCCAAGGTAGACGGAGAGGATGTGGAGGGCGAGCAGCAGGGCAGCCGACAGACCTACCACGTGCCCAACGAGGTCCTGCTCGTGGGCCCAGGCCAAGGCTCGTTGTTGGACTAGAACGACGAATCGTTCTAGTCGGCCTGGCCCACTGTGAACAGCAGGACGACAACGTTGGGCGGTAGGTGCCCGTGGTCTCTGCCTGGCTGGTAGCTGTGGAAGTTGTTGCCAGCCGGTAGCAACGAACCTCCAAGCCGAGGCAGAGATCTGTAGAAACCATGTTAGTAAATGTAATATGAAAAAAAATGATCAGTAATGAGGAATGGGTCGGCTTACCACCCGACAAATCCGTCCGAACCTCTCGGGGAGGAGAGTGGCCATGATAAATAAGGCCATGGCGGCCACCTCCATCCCCTTGAGGGTTTGCCCCTGTGGTGTAAGCTGGTGGAGGGATGACCTCCAAACGGTGTCCAGCAGGTTGATGGTCTGCAACGGGACTTTTGTTAGTACGCGTCCAGCTGCCTGCAACGTGGTTTTTGGGATTACTTACCTCGCGACCCTTCGCCGCGAACGGCCCCTGCGGTTCCCAGTTGCGATAGACGACGCTTCGGGGGTGCGTCGACACCAAGAAGTAGGTAGCCCCGACTACCTTGCCCTGTGCAGGCCCAGAAACAAGAGAAACAAAAACAAGGAAAATGCGGCAAACTGCCGCGACAGGACTTAATTCGGCACTAAGGCCGCGGGAAACATAAAAGAGCGAACGGAAAAGACAAAAAGCAGAAACCAAACGAAGCAAAGAAACAAAAACAGAAGCAGAAACAACAAAATCAGAAGAACAAGCATCTACAGGAAACGGAAAAGCAGACAACAAAACAGAAAGGAAAACAAGGGGGAAGAGGGCCATGGGGGGAAAAACAAACCAGAAAAGAGCAGAGATAAAAGTAGAGAAAGCCATTTTGAAAGTCGCGGGAATGGCGAGTCCTGTCGTGAGAATTAACCTACTATAACGTCGTCTAAGGACCGAAGGGTCAATAGACGGAAATATGAGCAGGAGGGAAGATAGGCCAGACAGTTGAGAATAGCGCAATGACTCTCAGACTGTTACCAACAACGTCGTCTAAGGTCTCGGGGGATCAATAAACGGAAATGATGGTGAAGACCGGGGTTACCAACAACGTCGTCTAAGGTCCCGAAGGATGAATAGACGGAAATGATGGTAAGGAAACGGGGACAGAATAAAGATAACAGATGAGAATAGCACAATGACTCTCAAACTGTTAGAAGGGGTGGTGTGGAAGGAAGTCCAGAGTGCACGGGTGCAGCAAAGGACAAAGACGCGTCGGGATGGGGAAGAACAAGATGGTGTGGTGTCGTCTTGGTGAAACCGAAGACAAACGAAGAGAGAGGAGCTAAAAGTGATGATCGTGATAGTAGTGGTGAACTGAAAGTTGTCGTGAAGTCGTGAGGTTGTTGAGTAGAGTTGGCGAGAGTTGGGGTAAGCTTGTTGTGGATCAGAAACGTGCTTGGAGGGGGAGGAAGAGAAGAGGAAGAGGAAGAGGAAGGAGAAGGAGAAGAGGAGAAATTGTAGTCGGGGTTGAATAAGTCATCGACAGAACTCGAGATGTTGAGGGAATCTTTGTTACCACTTTTTCATTACCCAATTGAGATACTGTGAACTTTTGCAGCTGTAAAGAGCATATTCAAGTGGCAATTCTGTAGTATTAATATTCAATCCCAAGGTGCTTCCGAGAAACAACATGAGGTCGTAAACAGCAGGATATTAACTTAAGATCCCAAAAAAGTCTTTAATTTGCCACTTGACAAAACCAAACAGCAACTTTTCCCCTACAGTTTCTTCATCTTCCTCCTTTTTCTCGCTAATCTCCCATTCCCTTATTTCTAATGGTTTCGAAGCTGTCCCAGCTTCCCGTGATGCCATGCTACCACTTCCAGAGGGTGATAAGCCCACAATCCCTAACAGAAGCAATGGTTTCATTGTTTACTCCCAAATCTACGTACTTCCTACAGAATGCCTCTTCGATATTCCAGAGAAATTTGCTTCCCATCTCTCGAAATTTGTGGACTACAAGCCTCACAGCGAAAACCTAGCAACGAAGTATGCTACCCGAAGATATCGCGAATCCCCAATTTGACGACTTATCGAAGCGACGACGCCATAACAGGCTGTCTACGCGAACCGTCATTATTCCAGCGATCATTATACACAGTGCTTCATTCTAGAGAGCGATGATATCATATCTACGAATACCGCATTCATTTCCGAAGCCAGAAGTCACAGCCAAATATCGGGTTACATAGGAACAACACTTCAAAAGTGTGTTGTTCTTGTTGCATGTCGTTGAGTTCCATTTTGGGACATCACAGTTTGGTTACGAGACTGGGACACTTGTGGAACCTACCAAGTTCGGCAGGACCACCCACCATGATCTCGAGCTCGCAAGTCGTCGAGACGTTTGTTCTCCGGCATGAGCAGAGGTTTCCGGATATCAGATGCAATTGAATGGTTCTGTGGCATATTTGATTAGATTCTAGCGAACTAATACTTCCTCCAAAATAGTCAATATTGATACAGGTTTACTAGCAGTTAACTAGTTGTAAGTCGCGTCCTGCCTCGTCGTTTGCGATACAGCCCCACCACAGCACCGACTACCGATATATCGACATAATCTTCACGATACCAAGCCTATATAGCAAAGTCATCACGCCAATATCCCAACGATCCACATTCAAACCCCCTTCAAAGCTTCACGAACACTTGGCATTCGGCGCTCAATGGAGGGCCTGGGAGGCCTAGTGCCAGCGTTTTATGTAATTTACGTAATAACAATTAAATTCCAGGAACATGGTTGACAACCTCTCAACCTTCAATAATTAGCATGCACGAAAGCTGCAAGCCATGTGCGGGAATGGCTTTATGAGAAAACTGATCAATTAGACTTCTTTCGCAATCGATACACGAGTCAAGGGTCTCCCCCGCTGGCCGGATCGATTGTTGATTCCAGAGATTTGGTTTACTAGATATGGAGACTTGTCGAGATGGCAGGGTTTGATACGACATAGTATTGGTAGCTTCAATCGAGTTATACCAGTTCTGACTTTAAACTCTTCTGTCTATCCTAAATTTATAAAGTTCCTACAAAGAGCTCCGTTTACACGTCTAAAAGAGGAGGCTAATCTCCAGGGTTGTCCAGATCTCCACCCATCCCGATAAGTTTATACCGGAATCTATATATGCTTATCTCGCATATAATTAGGAACCTTTTCGATCATATCCCCGGGCCTTTATCTATCAGCCATCCTTAATATCCCGGCTTTGAGACTATGACCATCCCATATCTGCACTAGAAAGATGAAGAAGCAAAGGCTCAACTACCTGAGAAAGGCAGGCCTATTCTTGGCTCCGATAGCTAAGACGTCGTCGTCGACGGGGTGTCGACCCGACTCTATGGTTCAGCGATTAGGTATGAAGCCAAGAACGGGAGGACGTACAGGGTCGGATCTAATAAAATTGATACCACCATATCCGCGGCTATTGCTAGGATATCACAGGTTTAGCGCCTACAGACGTTATGTCGTGAAATAAAAGTATCGACAAATTTCTAACATTTCGTTGACTACAATAATCTTCAAATCCATTCACCGTTCGCAGCTTATTAATTCAAACCAGTCCTCAAGACACCAACGGGTCCATATTTCCCATTTCAAAATTTCTAATCCCATTAATAATGTCTGATATCAGCAATTAATCCATCCATTCCCACAGACAGACATGTTTCGAACAACAATCCCAAAACTCGATGACACGAATGTATCCCTAAAATACCCGCGCAATCAGTTCCTATCAAAAGCCCTATCAGCCATTATATCCATAAATTGATAAAAATCCCGCATTGCCACATCCGAAAACGTCCTTTCCCATGTTTCCTTTTGTTATGTGTCATTAGTATGACAGTCGTGACAGCCCTCGTGAATGCAATTACCTAATAAGCGAGAGTATTCCAGCAACCAGCGAAAGCTTAGCCTGTCACTATTGCGTTTCATATGCAGAATATGGATGGGAATTTATAGATTTGCTAAATTCTAGCGCCGGTTCTCGAAGATAAGGGAATGTTTCTCATTAGGAATTGAGTAATCCAAGCTTTTGATAACGGTTTCCGATGTCCTCTTGACGTCTTCCCATGTGTTATATGGGCGTATCAACACATTTCCACCCCGAGATTTCGGGATTTCCCAAAACGGACATGCCAAGGATATCGAATGTTTCGGTTGGAAGGGCTTCAGGAACGTTCGATTCGAAAATGCTTTGCAAGTATAGAAAAGAAAGAAAAGAGGCTGATACAGCTTATGGGTAAGTAGTTTATAACTCTGTACTACGGCATCTTGAGCACAGGTCCGCAGTTGTAAAAGTCATATCTTTGTGTAATGTCCCGTCTGCAAATTTAAAAGCCAAGCATGCACTGCACCAGCTTCTACCGTTTCGTATCCACCAGATCGATCTTGTGCTTCGATGCTCATCCTGTTCGCTGACGTTGGTAACCTTAACGGTTCCATGGACAAGGTTTCAATTTTGAAGTTGAATATCGAGCTCTGAAAGGCAGATATCACTTCTAGTCAATATCATGGAATCGGGATATTTCAACTGTACAGGCGCCACGGTAAGTCCCATATGATCGTGGAAGCATGATCCCTTCTAGGCCCTTACTTCATAGAAGCATTCCAGACGAACAACCACCTGGAAACGTTTGACTCTCAGACCTCAAACTAATGCGAAAATAGGACTCCAAATAGCGACTTCTCCTCCTGGCGTTCAATAGGCAGCGACTCAAGTTCGGACTAATGTATGCACTGTACATACATTTACTCCTCCTTCGTCACAAATCTCACGAAACCTAGCCGAACCGATCGAAACCACCTCGTTAAAACTCCTGTAATGGAAGGAGAAACCTATTAAATTCAAATCATCTGCCGACGCCGGTAGACATTTAATTTTTTTCCCACGCGGATCGCTTCCAGGTCGGGATACTCACTATTTGGCATCCACTTCCCCGGCGATTACTCCCCTTGAGCACCTAAATTCAAGCATCGTAATTTTCGGCCGAATCAAACGTACGTTAACCACCATAAATATTCGAAATAACTTGATTTATTCTGGTACTAGAATAGGTATTAGCAAGTATATTCGAAGGCAGAAGAGGGTGGGGAAATGAGACGAAAAGCCTCAACTCTGAACACGAATAGTCTCGTGTCCGACAATAGATCCGATCTCGCTTCAGAATTCATTCGTTCGCCTTAAAATTGAATCCCCATCGACGGGCTTTACAAGGGATCTAAAATCTCCAAAAGCCTATTTTTGTATCGGCGTTGTTAAAAATTTCCCTCTTCCTCCTCTTTCTGAAGCAGGAGACGTTCTACCAAGGTTTCCAAAGGACGAAAGCGAAATAGCCATTCGATTGCATCGGTGTCCAATAAATGCATCTGTACCCCGGACTTTTTCCATCTATCATCCCACAAAAAAAAAGAGATCCAAATAGACTGAACTATTTTACCTGCATATGGTAGTATGCTTCTGCTGCAAGGACGAGATTTTTTTTGCCCCGAGAATTAATTGCGAGGGGTGGCCCTAGAACAGTCAATTCCAAACCCGGTTAGATGGGTAAGTTCGGCGACCTACACATCGTTTGCACAACCATCACAACCTGAAAAAAAGTACATGTACCTTACCACGCCACGCAAACAACATCTCGTCCTTGTTAGTCTTATTTCCTCCAACATTAATGACTTAACCATGCTGTGGAAAGAACCAAAGAGAGAGCAAAATATTCCGGCCAATGGATGGGTAGGGTAATTCCGGGAGCTAAAAATATGCAGCCCTAAAGCCCAATCCTATTTGACCATTCGATTCTCAACTCGACGAACCCCCACCTAGTTAGCACTACAAGTTCGTCGTTCACTTTCGTATTCTGTCCTGGAAGAATACATTCGCCTCCTTCGGTAGACTTCGGAGGAAGCGAGCATTTGTCGGAAGAAACCTGAAAAGGCCACTTGAACAGCAAATCGTTCGACCAGAGAGTGAGCAGCCCGTCACCCTTGGGCCGGAAGACATGGCACGGAAAACAAGAGGGTTATGAAACTTATGCACGTAAAAGTAGCGACTTTGTTTTGAGCCTGCCTTTGAAATTATCAACAGCGCCACCAAGTCCATGAGGCACCAACTCATTCGCAGAGGTTTCAAAAGCCTTCGTCGAGGAAAAGAAATCAACGATATGCGGCTTTGAACTTGGTTCTTTTCCAGCTGCTTGCATTCCAAGTTGCCGTTTCGCTTATGGTTACTCGCCGCACTTGGCAAGCAGCATTGGCGCATAGTTCCCACCCCAACCCATGGCCCCAGCTGAAGCGGGTTTTTAATTGGAGTTGTTCGACTCGGGCTCGATTTCTCAAAAATAAGAATGTCACGAGCCAAGAAGCCGAATGTTCCTGATAACGACTCTGGGCGTCTGGTCTTGTCGATGCAACCTCTTAAAATGTGTATCATCCTGCATTGGCTACCCGCCGAAAACGTGAGGCTGTGTAGTCTATTCCCTTATCTCCACTCAATAAGATCGCGAGAGCATCGCCTTTTTAGTGTTTTTGATCCCCCGCGAGGGTTGAAATATGGGTATTCGGATATCATAGTGGAGTCTTTTATTGCATAGGAGGAAAAAAAACTGCATTGTTTTCTTCTCTTTCTTCCTTGTCTTGTCGTTTTGTCGCTTGTCAAATCGTATTTCGAACGTTTGTCACTTGCAGCTGTCTTGTTGGTTGCGGGTACATACGTTGACCTTAATATGTGGCGCGGCGACTGCATGGTTATCAATATCAACGGATGCGAACTTAATGGAAAAGAGAGGTGCACGGAAAAAGCCTAGACAATTCTTATCTCGAGAAAAGTGATATATTCTCCCTCGGTAAACTTTGCAATTAACAACCTTGCTTGCATGGTAAACTCCATTCCATCCATGATGTAATCTCCTCATAGACGGGAAATCCAACCAACCTGCAACCCACCAATCCTGTAGATTGGTTAGGAAGTCCAGAGGAAGACCCCACAATTTTCTTCAATACCAGAGAATCATGGAGAGCCTCAAAACGTGCCTTAGTTTTTTTCGGTTGTCTACGCCTGTATGGGACGATGGATGAAGAACACACGCGACATACCGTCCAATTTCTCATGCGAAGTCCAAACCTTTGGCAATTTCGAGCTGTCAGATGCGAGATCGGGCTTCCAGATTGGCACCGCAGGATAGCATGACAACATCCCTTTACGTAGTCGCCGGCTCGCCTGTGGTATGGGAACGAAAAGGAAAAAAAGGCCAGCTCCAGAAATTGCCCTTAGCTTGGCAGCTACCCCTGGTGCGAAACACATCGGAGATTCTGCATTGGGATAGGGCACCTTGCTGGACGGCGTATCGAATTTTTTTCGGTCGGTGGATGGTGCCCTAGTCCTGTTTTGCTTTTGGGAAGCAGTTGAGGCTGGCAGATGTCTCTGCTCTAGGCAGGGTCTAGGCAAAATTGCCAGAGCGAGGATAGCGAGAGATATGCTCAACACCTCTCATTTGTCAGATTTCATGGCCCTTTGTTCAGCAGAACCACCAGGTCAGCGGTATCCGCCCAATATGCCCGAAGATTCCCCCATGCTTTTTTCGGGATCCACTCGTGCTCGGGTGTTTTAAGGTTCCTTTGCAGGGAACCAATTTTGTGGTGCGTGGAGGCATGGACGATGCAGACAGATACACAATGGAGACACCCCCATGCTTCCCTGTCAGTATGTATCAACCAGGCTGGTATCAGTCAAAGTATAGTTAGTGGTGTCGTACTTGTATGTATGGATGTATGTTGAACCCTTCAAGTATATATTCAGACGGCCCTCACTTCCTCCCATCCGCTCAATCTTAAATTCACACTGTGTGCATTGCAATATCTCTCGCCTCGTGGGAAGGAAAGATCGTCAGTGACAGTCTTTTCCTGTATAACCTTTTCCAGATAAGTTGGACGTTGAGAAACTTTGAGGACTAAAAGCCTCCTTCTCGGCCATCTCGACATCGATCAACAGAAAAACAAAACCGACTTTAGTCGACTCAGATAGCTCATCGACACTTTCACACATAATGGCTGAAGAGTGGGCAAATCTTGGAGCCGCGGTTCCAATTTGGAACGGCTCGAACACTGACGATGGCGGAGATTCCAGTTAGTACACATCCAACTATGTTCTCTTGATTCGAATCGGAATACATCGATTCCAAATTCGATTGAAGAATTCAATAAAAATGAAGATTTAGAGGGACATTTGAATACTGACAGTTTCGTAGCACTTGAGGATCTCAACGTCTACTTCGCGACTGGTGACAGCGCGTACATCATCGTCGCGGCCGCCATGGTCTTGATCATGGTTCCAGGTCTCGCCTTCCTATACTCCGGACTCGCTCGAAGAAAGTCGGCATTGTCGTTAATATGGGCCGTCATGGGCTCGATGGCCGTGGTCAACTTCCAATGGTATCTTTGGGGCTACTCGCTGGCCTTCTCGCCCACAGCCACCAACGGCTTCATCGGAGATCTCAACCATGTCGTTCTAAGGAATACTCTCGGAACAAGATCCCCTGGCTCGAATTACGTCCCCTCGCTGCTGTACTCGTTCTACCAACTCCAATTCGCTGCTGTCACGGTCGCCATCGTTATGGGTGCTGTTGCTGAAAGAGGTCGATTGCTTCCGGCGATGGTGTTCTGCTTCTTCTTCATGACCATTGTCTACTGCCCTATCGCCTGCTGGGTCTGGAACGTCAATGGATGGGCCTTCAAATGGGGAGTTTTGGACTATGCTGGTGAGTAGCATCGATCTGAGTTCCTTCTGTGTTTCTTTTACGTAAAGCTTCGCGAGAGCATCTCGGAGTGTATACAACACCTCAACACATCAACACATCAACACATCAACACATTTCTAACTGACACTCTTCCTCATATACAGGTGGTGGTCCCGTGGAAATCGTTTCCGGTGCCGGTGCTCTTGCCTATTCTCTCGTCCTCGGCCGTCGTCAAGAACGTATGCTCGTCAACTTCCGTCCTCACAATGTCTCTCTCATCACCCTCGGAACTGTTCTCCTTTGGTTCGGATGGCTCGGATTCAACGGTGGCTCCGCCTTCGGTGCTAACCTTCGTGCCGTCATGGCCTGTTGGAACTCCAACTTGACCGCTTGTTTCTCCGGCTTCACCTGGGTTCTCCTCGATTACCGTCTCGCCAAGAAGATCTCTATGGTCGGTCTCTGCTCCGGTTTCATCTCCGGTCTCGTTGCTGCTACCCCAGCATCCGGTTTCTTGACTCCACATGCTTCCATCCTCCTCGGTGTCGCTGCCGGTGTCTGTGCCAATTTCGCCACTAAGATCAAGTACCTCATCCGAATCGATGATTCTATGGACGTGTTCGCAGAGCACGGTATCGCCGGTGTCGTCGGTCTCGTCTTCAATGGTTTCTTCGCTACCGAAAACGTCGTCGGATTGGACGGCATCAACCTCGGTGTCGGACCACAAGGTTGGATCGATGGGGACTTCGCAAGAATGTACAAGCAAATCGCTTATATCTTCGCTTGTCTCGCATATACCTTTGTCGTTTCTACGGCTTTGGCTTATATTATCAACATCATCCCCGGTCTTCACCTCCGTGCTTCCGATCACGCCGAACTCATGGGTATGGATGATGATCAGCTCGGTGAATTCGCATACGATTACGTCGAAGTTCGACGTGATTATTTGGCTTGGACTCCAAACCATACCAAGGCTCCTATCGCCGGTCTTGAGGCTGAGCCCCATACCACATCTTCGGATGCTGAAGCTGAGGTCGAACCAGCCAAAGCCCAGTAATCGCGTTAATTGGTTTTCTCTAGTTTACAATTGATACTCCATTCGTTTTTCCTTTTTTGTCTGTTTTGATCTATAAACACCATATATAATTCACCTGTGTATATCTCTTTTAATCTTCGGTGTCCTATCTTTTCAGTATCCTCCGATATCCTACTAACCACCCCCTTTATCTTATATCCTATCATTTTTTTCTGTTATGCTTGGGAATTACTGTTTAGCGAGATGCCGTCGGGGATTTGTGGAGAAGCTGTTTCCTTTTATATATTCGTCTGTTTGAGCCAGCTTTGTTGAGAGTTTTAACCTAGTATACTCTGGGTTTTAGAGACTAGATGTTATTTTGGGATTTCTTGGATTTAGCTATAGCGGAATATACCTTGGGATCCTCCCTACAAAGGAGGGACGGGAAATGGAAATTCACTGTATCTTTTACAAACAATATCAATACCTACAATCGTTAAAACTGGTCCTGAAATTCAATGAGAACATGTGAATCATCTTGGCATCCTAGGCATGAGAATATTTAAAATCTCACAGTCGTTCGAACTTCCCAATGTAGAATGTGAAAAACGGCCAGGAGTGCAGACATCCATCTCATGAATGTATAACCCCTAGCGACCCTCAAGACCCCGGATTCACTACCACCAGGTATACCGGTATCTGGTTCATCTGCCGAACCGGCACCTCCATCCTAGTTCACTTAGCGCTGACGACAGGAGTTCCACAACCTAACCGCGAAATGGGGCCGTCGCATGTGGATTCCCAATAGATGCGCGACATGCATATAGACCTACTTACTTCTGCCGGGGGGTCTATGCAGGAGTAAACTAGCTTGGAATATAATCCCTGGTAGCGAGGTACTCTATATTGACTGCGTATTATATGCGACCATGAAGTTTTACTGGTTTCGATATCTGGTATACTTATGATTAGAGAACACAAGAATCTGGTCAGAGGATAGGCGAGGCAAGTCTGAATTTCATATATTATCAAACGATGCTACGAGTGCTAACTATGGTATTAAGTTGAAAGAATAGTCGCAAAACTTTATTAGGTAGTTCCTCTATGCCGTGAAACTTTATATATAGGATCTTTCTAAGGGCTTCCTGCCCTCTCTATGCCCCCCAAAAAGTGAAATCTCCCTTACCCCCCACCCCTCTCCTGCTCCTGCCCATCTTCCTGCGGTTCTTCAAATCGTCTATGCTTAGAGGCAGACCAAGCTCCAAAATTAGAGCGGGTCCTCTTCTGACCAGCACCAGTAGCACCAGTACCCATATGAGAAGTAGTGCCGGTCTCCCGACCAGCAGAGCCCCCAAATTCCGATCTGGAGGTATGATCGCGCTCCTCCCGACGCCCCAAACCAACTTGATACCCCTTCGTCCAAGTGGGGTAGTCCTTGGGATCATGGCTGCGAGGACACCCAGGACAGTTCCCCGATTTGAGGAATGTCAGACAAAGGTCAACGTGTGGTGATTGTGGGTACCGCTGTTTCTGTCTGTTTTGGCGTTGCTGTTGTTGGTATTGTTGATATTCTTGTCCCTGCTGGCGGTGGGGACCAGAGGGCGGTTGGGCTGGCCGACGTCCACCGCTGTCATGGCGATGGGCGAGGCCTTCAGTAACGGACTCACCGCCTCGAACTCCCTGTTGGTGGGTGGGACGAATAGGACCAGTAGATGGCGATGATGATGGCAACCCGACGCCAACCTCGATATTAGATCTACGAGTCGGTGGCGACGACGACGGGACCCTCTCCTCACCTTCCTCGAACAACAAGCCAAAGTTCGAGTTAGGAGGACGAGGTAGAGGGCCATCAGCCTGTCTTCCAGCAACAAGTGCTTGAAGCCGTTCTACCTCTTCTTTCTTCCCACCACGACCACCATACCTGATTGCGGCCTGAAGAGTGGCCAGGTTTAACTGGTGTTCATGAGACTCTTCATCAATTTTGGCCTTTCTTCTTAGGCCTCTGATGATTGTTTCCTGCTGTTCGAGTTTTTCTTGGAGAGCGGCGTTTTGTTTTTTGAGATGGAATATCTCGTCTCCGAGTTTGGTGTAGTCTTTGAGACAGGCGCGGAGATAATCTTCGTCCTTCATTTTTTTGGCTACTTCGATCGCGATGGTCGCGATAGCTTCGGATTTCTTGGTTGGTTGGTGGGGAATATGGTGGTGGAGTGGTTGTGGTTGCAGCTTTGTTGTCGAGGACAGTAGAGCAATTGAGCCTAGAGGGATGAGTCTATATACTATTGTCGACAGGCTTAGGCTGACGAGAAGAACGACGTTGACGTTGTGATATAAGTTTTACTTGATGGCTGGAAATTTGGCGACAAGACAGGATGGGAGATTGAAGGACAAAGGTGTTAATTACAGCTCAGCAGGACTCTCAAATATTCACTAAGCGGTCAGAATGAGGGTTATTCCAACATGGATTCAGCTCAGAAAGCTTTTCTGTGGATATCTCGCATTGTGCGTGCTGAGTGTTCCATTTCCTCCACGCTCTGAAGTCACCACAGTACTGCAGTACGTGGACTTCGTGTTGTCTGGCAACGAGACCATGCAGTACATACCAATATCATGGGATCAATTCAAACACACTTTCCTCTAATAGAGGATTATTCATATTCAATATCTTTACTTTTTCTGTCTGGTATATAGGTTGGGTACCAGACTAGGATATAGGGAAGATAGGTATCACAAAGCACAGCATATGGCCTCGAGAATTGGATGTCACGTTGATTGAAGTTTCTTACACCAACACAAAACAAAATGTGGTAAAATGCCCAATCCTCCCAAAATGGTAAACCTCCCAAAAGGGAATAGCGCAGTATGACACTGAACTTCTCCAAAAGAATTTCCCCGCATCGACCAGAAATTCAATCAGAAGGGTTCTTCTCAGAAAGAAAAGCGGGAGTAGTAGTACGTAAGAAGACAATCAGCCTCGTGTGTTTCCCAAGTCGAACAGTGGAGCGGGAGCAGGCCGACGGAAAATACTCAGTTCAGCTCAGAAAACCAGATGCAACAGAAGAACCCCTGTCGTTTACATCATGGGTCGACGTCATGCGCCCCGAACAAACACTCAACTTATCTTCCAGTTCCAGAACCCTATTGATCCCCAAGGAATGTGAGAAACAAAAGGTTTTCTCTTGTGTATGGCTAAAATCGCGATTTTTCCCTAGCCAAGTAAATACATGGCGATCGGAATATATACTCCATTGGTGTATATATAATATCTTGATCACTCTGACGTAGGCGCATTTTGTAGCAACTGTGGGTCCTGATCTGGTAGAATTAGTTAACCAAGCGACGCTAAGGGACAATGCCCCGGTCCCAAGCCATCCAGGAATCGTCAGTGTACGCCCATCAGTTTCTGAAACCAGCGGCCCCCAGCAGGCTTGGAAAGGCCGGAAAGGTACTTCGCACAGACAATTCCTTCACTGGAGATTTCTTTTGGTAGGTTGTCGTCATATATTGCCTTGCTAAACGTGGACCGCCATTGAAATCTTTTTTGTGGTGACAATATGGTGTATTGAATTTATTCTTGTTGGCCCGGATTGTCGTGAACAAGCAAGCGGAGGAAAATGGTTTAAGAAACCCTTCCTTCCCCCTCGAAATTTGTCACAGACATTCTCCTGAAAAATTCTGTTTTTTGGTCAGATATATGAGACAGAAGAGGGTTCTTATTTGTAAAATTCGGGGCTCGTGCTTTGGTATTGATCGATATTAAATCATTGATATACCGCGAAAGGGCGCAGTCAGCAAAGCAAAGCATCCGGAAGTGGCGTGTTGGCAGCGACGTCATCAAACTTGTATCACCATCAGAAATTATCCAACTTCTTCCAACGTCCTCAAATACTCGCTCTCATCTTCACCACCGAAATCACCACAACCGACGTTCGTTCGTTCGATTAAAAACAACATTTGAAGAAAATTCATTAGCAAGAGGAAACGTGCTGTTGGAATAAGGCTAGTCGATAGCAGTATTAGCCAGCATGGCCGTCGTAGCAAAGTTGCTGTCTACAACCTTCCGGGTTCTGCAGTTTCTGGGGACTCTGTTCAATACCGGTTGTCTCACATACTTCATCGTCCGACTTGCGAATAGAAATCTAATCAGTGGAAGAGCATTGGCCGTGGAAATCATAGTGAGTATACCAATTCAATACCAAAATTGAGAGTCTATATGTTAACTAGATGATTGATTGTACGTATAGAGCGGTGCTGGGTTACTTTGGTCGGTTTTCGCCTTAGTCTTCTCTGTCTGTCTTCTACAAAAGTCATTCTTCCAATTCTTCACCGTCATTGGAGATGCTTTGTTTGTTGGAGGATTCATTGCCGTCTCTGTTCTCCTCAGGGACTCTTGGGATGGAGACTGCTCTTCTTCCAATCTCTTCGTACCTTGGCTGCAGCGTGGAGGAAACAACTTGGTTGCAAACTGCCGAATAATCAAAGGCATTTTCATCACCTCGATCATCTTATGGTAAAGCTTCCATTTCTCAATCGATTGTTGACGAAAATAAATTACTAACTTTTAACCACTTAGTGTTCTATTCTTCCTCACCATCCTGACAGCATTCCTTGCTCACAAGTCTTCCAAGAAAGATAGAGCATACGGCCCATCCCCAGCAAATAACTACACCTCCGGCCGCGGCAAGAGGCATAAGAACCGTGATATTGAATCCGCCGCCGTAGCAGGTCCAGCTCTAGCCCCACCAGTAACCGACAACCGTGTTTCTCACGACTCAAAATACACCGACGCCACCGAGAAAACCAATGATCCCGCTCTCCAAACCGGTACAACCGGCACGGACCGCGAATATCTCGCTCCACGTGGATACGCCGGTAACAACGCCACTGTCTCGCCGATCCCGTCACATGCCAACATTCGTTCCAAAGACCATTCTCACGCCGGCCAATATGCCGCCGCCGGAGCCTTAGCAGGCGGTGCAGCAGCCGCTCACCACCAACATAAGAAAAACGCTTATGCTGGAAATCACGATACCCTTCCCTCTCACCCCGGCCCAGAGGATCATACCACCGAACGTATCCCCCAAGATCCAGATCGCCTCGGCACAATGAACACCTACAACACTGGCTCTAACGTCGCACCTCAAGACCCAGATCGTCTCGGTACTATGAATACTTACGGCACAAACACTAACAGTGCATACTCCGAACTCGACACTAGAAACACCGATATGCCATCTCCATACCATGTTCCAGGAGCCTACCCAGGATCTAAGAATTCCATCCAACCCACTGCTTTCTATCCAGCCTCGAATACCCATGAATTATCCTCTGGTGGTAATCCACACTACTATTCTAATGAAATGGAAGCCGGTGGATACCAACAACCACCACAGGAATTAGGGACAACAACAGAGGGATCTCGAAGATACGAGGAGTACCAAACTCCCGTTACCCCTTTGGCTGACGAAAGACGTGAGGAAGTTGGGTTTGGATACGGGAATGGTCCCGGTATGACAGGTGGTGGGTCTAATCAGGTTTCTACATTGCCAGAGTTGGGAAGAGAGGATGGAAAGAGATTTTAAAAAGGCAGTAGTCTACTGAGACATTGGTATACGATAGATAGATGCGGCATGAGAGAGAAATAAGCCCATAACGGGGCATTTCGGGGCGTTTACAGCATAATATTGTGATCTGTTGTTTTTTAAACGATCAACACTTTTTTTTCCTTCTTTGCGGATTCCTACGTTTTTCTCATTACCTTCACTCACAAGGACGGACATTGCCGCCGTATTACATATGAATATGGTGAGATACATCAACTTACATTAATAATCATCATGACGAACACAAAAATTCATTTTTCTCTTGTTGCAATAATAATGTTTTTTAACTGATATGCTTGGAGATTGTGGATGGGGTTCTGGTGAATCCTGATTGATTGATGGAAGATATATTGATATCATATGCCTGGCATTACTGCTGCCGCTTTTTATTTCTTTTGTTTGTCGGATACCGATGATTTTTTGATACTTATGGAAAGCGATTGAAATACTAGTTTATAATTAATGAGTTTTCTATCTGAATTATAAGAGTTGGTTATCTCCGTTGAGACTGTACCAGTATTGTAAGCCCTTCGGTTTAATATAATGATCATGCATGGAAGGGTGGATTTTACGCAAGATCTGTAGTTCTATACTCGTTTCCGGTGGAGCACTATATAAGAACATACCGACTTACGCCTAGTATGGAATAGGCTATACCATATATAGTATATATCGGAAAATAGATAATTAACCCCATGTAGAGGACTATATACATATCATCCTGCGTGCGCGTGGCTTTTCATAATAGACAGGCTTATAGAGTCGTAATTGGTCGTAACTCTTCACACGACTGGCTGTAGGCTCAGAGACTATCTACGTGATTTCCTACGCAGAGTTTCAGAAGATTCGAGGGCTTCTGGATACGTGAACAAAGGGTCCACTCATATATTATATAGATGATTTAGGTGTGGAGGGCGATTTATCAGCTTAGTCGGAATAATTATACCCACTAAAATTGCGAGACTGCATGCCACTATGTATATATATTGATCTAAAGGTTCGAAGGACTCGTGGGCTGCGCTAGAGACAACGAAAGACCGGAAAGGAGTGAATTTAAATAGTATCTCAACTTGGGGGCTGACTAGTATACATCGATCGGTGGCCACCAGCAAGAGAACTATACAGTAGCTAGAATCACTATAGCCACAAACTGAGGCCCTCTTGAGGCCGAACTACCGTCTTATATAAATAGCATTGTGTAGCCCTAGAGAGGCTTAAGTGAATAAAAGTGGCGTTTCTGTTTCTAAATACTCATTTTGTCTCTCAGTAACATTAATTTTGTGAATAGTATATAAAGACTCTGCAAAATCTTTAGTGTTTCTCCTTTGACAAAACCCAAGCAGCAACGTCTTTTCTTCTCTTCTTCTTCTTCTTCTTCTTCTTCTTCTTCTTCTTCTTCTTCTTCTTCTTCTTCTTCTTCTTCTTCTTCTTTTTCTCACCAACCTCCAATCCTGACATTGCTTTCTTCTTCACAACCTAATCACGTCTAACTTTCAACTTCTTGTCTCGCGTAGCAGACAGCTTCTAACGTTCATAACTTCTACCGGATATCTTCTTCGGTTCCCTCGATTCCAAGCCTCTTGTTCTCTATTCAAAACCCGTTGCTACCTTCAACATGCCGTCTAATAAGTGCAACAAAGGAAAGGCTAAGGGAAGCAATTCCCGCCGTCAGAAGGAGAAGGCCGCTCGTCGTGCCGAAAGGGAGAGCATCATGAGCGATGCTGCATCCAAGAAACCATCTGAGTCCGAGGCCATTCCGGACAATCACCTCCCGTCGCCAGACTCGACAGTCAACCCACTCGAAACCCTCAAGGGCTGCGAAGACGCGTCAGGAAAACCTTTGTGTTCCGGAGGTAGCGATTCAATTACCACGGATCCTACCGAAGACACCTCTCTCACCGTCGAAGAGGTTACCAGCACCTCACCCAAGCTGGCACCCGAAGAGGCTGAACCAAAGGAGGACGAAGCATCTGCTTCGGAATCCTGCAGTTCCGAGGAGCCGTTAGCCACAGACTCCGAAACCGAAATCGAAACCGACTTTGCCCTAGCCCTTCCTGGACCAGTCCTCCCGATTGAATCGGAGGTGGTCGAAAAGTCCGTTTTCCTCAAGGAAAACGGCAAGAACGTTGTTGTCGTCGAGATTGACGACGATGCGGATTTCGCCGCCATCGTAACTGAAGATAGCTATTCCTTCAGTTACTTGGTATCCAAGCACATCCTAATCCGCTCCTCGACCATTATCAAGAGCCTGGTCAGCTCAATGCCCAAGGACGCCCGTACCGTCAACCTCACCGGCGATTCTAACGCCATGAACATCATCCTGCGAATCATCCATTTTCACTCAATGGATGACGTCTTCTATCTGACCTTTGAAGAGGTCAAGCAAGTCGCAATCCTTTGCGACAGGTACAAGTGGCACAACGTACTTCGGCCCTTTAGTAGGGCGTGGCTACAGAAGTACGCCAAAGGGGCCTTGGAGCCTGGGTTTGAAGATTGGCTCTTCGTAGCCAAGGTGTTCGAATGCGACCTTTGGGTCGAAGACTTGCTGCTTGTCTTGGCTGAGCAGTGTGGAGAGCCCAGCCCTTGTGGCGGGTTCATCGACCGAAGGGGGGTAACAATCCCCACGTCACTGTGGCCAAGGCATCACCTTGGTAAGTTAAACTCACTGTTTTTCACACCCACAGTTCCTCCTCTATACAAAATAAAAAATGCGTGGAACAAAAAACTAACAATCCTCTTCAATACATAGCCAAAATCCTCGCCCGCCGCCAAGAGAAGCTCGACTATTTAGTCGAGCTCCTCAAACAGTTCAAGGAGTTCGTAAACTTCAGCACCGGCCCATCGACCACGACTTGCGAGTCGGAGGTCTGCCTAAATCTGGCGAACGGTTCTTTTAATAGATCCGTTCGCCAGTGCGGCATGAGCCAACTGTTGGAGGGAACGGGAGGGATGGAGTGGCCGGGCTCTGTTCAGGGGCTGCGGGGGCAGATCTGTGATCTCCAGTTTCAAACTTTGTCGTGCGCCCTACCAGGGCATATCTGCTGGCTGCCGGGTAACTGGCAAGACTTTATTGCTCGCATCTTTGGGTTGGCCGGGGCGGAGGAGTAAGGGGAGGGGGTTGATAATTTTTTACTTTTTTTATTTGGAGGGGGCAGGGTTGTTAAGAACCATGAATGAAAAGGCCTATTACATAGGCAGTGCCCTCTCTTTCGTACGATCCGAATCACCCATCTATCGTAGACTTTCTCGTAAGTTAATCGTGATATTGTCAAATCCTATTTTGACTCCCCGTTTATAACGTTTAAGATATTTCGCGACTACCCAATGCAGCCCGGGTCCTCGAGATATTACATTCTGTTATCAATCTTATAGACTATACCAAAACATTTCCAACAAAAGTTGATATAGATTGACATCTTAAACAGTAGATCCATAACCTATGATCTCGATGGTCTTACTTGGCCTTGTTCGAACAGGCCGCTAAGTGACAGACGTATAGAATATATTGAGTAGTATTCGTGTTAGAATACATTCCTACCGCCATACAGAATTCCTAATCATCGAGCCAAATTTTCTTTCCAACATATCGCTTTGTTTCTTCACAATCCTCGAGTTTGGCGCAAAACTTTCCACCGGCTCTTTCAAATGCCTGACATCGCTCCTCCATCGTACGAGCATTCCATATTGCTCCCGTTAGACTTGAATCACCTTCAGTAGAAACCTTCATGTCTCCTCCGGGGGTGTACCACCCCAATTCTTTCGTGTAAGTTAGTCTTTTAACCCACGCGCCTCCAGTTTTTGGCCAGCAGAATATGTGTCGGAAACGTGGACGCTTGCGGTTGTCGCCTTCGGGAGGTGGTATATAATTATACTTTTCCAGGTCGTCGAGATCATCATGGAGGGGATCTAACAACTGGAATCTTTCGCAAAAGGCGTCTTCCTCTGTTTCATTGAAACTTCGATCCTGCTCTTTAAATCTGTCCAGCCCTAGGAGATCTAATTCGACGGTAGAAACCTACAGATAGTATATCTCATTAGCACTAAACCAGCTGGAAAGAGGCATTTTTTTAAGGCACGAGTGGGATCCATGTATCCAGAATGCTAAATTAAATACGTACATGTGTGGCCCACAAATATCCTCCTGTACTGGGATAGCAGTATAAGTCGATGCGACCCCCGAGACGGAATACCGACCTCGCAGTAAGTTGACTGTGCGTAGATGGGTTCTGATTTCTGTACCAGTTGGGGATATCAATACGGGGTCCCGGGTCCGCGTCCGCGTCGTCTGCTCTCACAGTCGGTAGTAAACCGAACCCTTTGGAAAAGAAAGACGCTTTGAGGAGAGGAGATGCGAAGTAGAGGGACAAAGTAGCAGATAAGATGAACAACAGCGAGGTATAATTCGTCCTTTTTGACTGTTCAACCCGAGGCCTCATTCTTGAGGACTCG
Organism: Arthrobotrys conoides; assembly: GCA_036971725.1. Lineage (NCBI taxonomy): Eukaryota > Fungi > Ascomycota > Orbiliomycetes > Orbiliales > Orbiliaceae > Arthrobotrys > Arthrobotrys conoides. The sequence continues at coordinate 171,031 of JAVHJM010000001.1, forward strand.
TACTGTCTATACGCATTTGATATCAAAAATGCGCGGGCATTGGTGCACATTGCATTACTCTTTGTCCAGATTTCTTTCTGAGATCGGGCCAAACGAATAGCCTCGATTGCGTAATTGGACAGGCTAGCTAACTTAGGGACGAAGAAGCGAGATGGGACTTGCGGTGGTATCATAATAATCAACGTACGTCTGTTCCATTTTATATTTTCGGGATAGCCGTGGCTAATATAAAGATAAATATGTCAGGCAGCACTTGTCTTCACGAAATGTTTCATGTCGATGATATTGTGAAGTCTGGCTCGAAGCTGAAGCTTCATGTAACAGATGTACCAATGGAATATTGGGCCCGAGGGAGACCAAGCGACCCGCCTGTCTTGAAAGAAGTGTCCGCATTTGGACCACGTTTTACCAAACTACTTGCGGCTTTCACTAAGAGGGATGTGGAGTCTGGAACCGTTTTTATTCGACAGAATGGTATGATACACATGGATTCAATCTCTTTGAACTTTCCGATATCAGAAGGCGCTAATAATAGTCAATGTCATGATCGATTGTCCTTTACACAGCCGACTCTTATAAGAACTTCATTCTGGGTAAGAACGATCCAGTCAAAGCGTTGTTGTTAAATTAGTGTCATCTCCGAGGAAAGGCTAACAGTTTTTCCCAAACTTAGCCAAATTTATCACCGACAAGCTCGAAGGGTAAGCAATTCGATATCTTCAGAGTGTGATAATTTCGTATACAGGTTTGCAGGCTTCTAACCATTTTTCTTGGCTGCAATAGTTACCCCGGTCTTCCTATTGCGCGCGTAGAAGACATAGCCGATGCGTGGATACCTTGGGAACACCAACCGGCACGACTATTGGTGAAAGATAAAGCGGGGTGGGATCAATATTTCGATTCCCCAGGAGCGCAGACTAGCCCGACGGAATGCGATGACCTAAGTTATTGCACAAGTTCCTCAAAAGATCTTGTGGCACAGTATCTCAACCCCGCTGTGGTTGATGATAGCAAATACACTCAAGACTTTCTTAATAGCAGAAACGCTCTTGCGAAGCAATTTCCTGGTCCCCTAAAGCCAGTCGTTATTACGCCACAAGCATCAGGGACCCAAAGCGAACGCGGACTGATCTGCTATAAAGCCGGGTATGAGGGACCCTACGATAGCGCTTATGTTCCACTCTCCTTTGCAGAGCCGAAAATCAGAGAAAGCTGCGCGATCTTTAAAGGAATTCCTCTGGACGCCCAAAAACAGCAAAATCTTCTCATGATATGGCCTATCGATGGCACGAAATACAATAGTCTATACACCTGGGTCAAATGGCAGATAAACGACCCAACATGCAAAGACGAGCCGGCATACATGATGACGGAGGAAGACTGCGTCCAGAAATTCTTGAGTGTGATCAATTCATGCGATACAGATACCGTCGAATCAAAGCATGGTGGCTCCAGAGTCACTGATTGTCTCGTATGGAATGTAAATATCAAAGGAGACGGTGGATACAATCCATCAACTGGCAAGAAAGTTGAATGTTTTCCCAGGTAAGCTGAGAAAGATTTGATAACATCGGGGTAGTAACGGTGACTAATAATACCATAGGGCTGAGGATCCGAGTCAATGTTCTTGCTCTGATAACATAATTCGCGACGCCGATGCCAACGGCAATTGCCCGCCCCCTGGCGTTAAAAAGACAAGACGCAATCCTATCCGGTCTCTTCCAACACCCGGGAACGCCGAGAATTAGTTACTATTAGGTTCGAGGTATATATAGAGAGTGAAATTTAAGTTTTTTAGACATTGCGGGTCAACGATCAAATAAATTTGGAGACCTTGGGCGATTATAACACGGAGTTCTGCTGGATTGGAGGCGAAGCGAAATCTTGGATTTGGGTTTACTGCATTTGATGGGAGTACCATATTTTGTTATACTTGGCTTTGATGTTTCTTAATTTTCATTTTGATTTCTGCATTTTGATTCAAATGTTTGGAAAAACTCGATTTTGCATCAGCATCAGCATCAGTTTTGTTTTCTATCGTTTCCCGCAAATATTTAAATTTATAGCTCGTTAGAAATATGTCAGACCAATTGCAAGTAAACATCTATTAGCATATCCGAATTGAAAACTCTGGCACCGTTTTCTTTCGAAAGCTCCCCAAGAGTTCTAAATTAATAACCCGATTAGGCTAGTTTCAAGACGGGTTCTGAGCCCACCAAAACGAAATATGACCCTAGATATAGTATCACAACTATAATTTGAATAAATCGGATAGACTTTTTCTGCTGATTACTCTGGTTGGGTAACCACAAATTATAGCTTTACGGGCCAACGTTATTGTACAACATGCAACATTTCTGTCGAATTCGCAATAAAGATAGCCCTATAGGAGGCACTGTACACGTTCAAACGAAAGTGGAGTTTAACTATCGTCTCACCCGAGGATCTTCTGTGAAGACCAAGATCTGTAGTCACACAAACGACTTTGACTTCACAAAAGTCGTACTGGCTTGTTTAGCTAGTATTGTAGACGGTTTCATCGAGCGCACAACACAAAACATTGTTGTGTTTTCTAATATCTCCCAGCAGAACTGGAACCGGAACCGTATTGGCCGGTTCGGGCTCCCCATTTGGATCGTTTGGACATAATCTGGTGGACTTCCAGGACTACGTTTGGATCGTATAAGGGTAGTCTGATGGAGCTCCGAAGTTCGTACGGAATGTAGAGTTTCTGTGCCACATTTGCTATATGTGGCGTTTGTGAGGTTTCTTGTTTTATTGGCTGAGAGTCACTGTGCCCAAGGTGGAGGCTTGAGGGGCTAGTGGTATGTCGATACGTGTATGCGTATATCTGTCGATATAATACTAATGTATGCGTATATGATATCCTAGGGGAGAGTTCCTAGAGAGATATAACCCATGGAGCTGTAGCTGCGTGCATAAAAATGGAAATCTAAACATGCGGTCACCATACTATTATATTATACCCCGAAAACAAATAAATGCAACAAGAAGATCTTAGGAAAATTACGAAAGCACAACATCATACCTATACTAAATCAAACTACACTCATACAGCCCAGGTTTGATCTCCGAAGTCTAATGACGATGGCAGCTACCGACGAGCCTACGACTACTGCCTCTAGTCCACTAGGAGAATCTCCTAAAGCGACGATTCATTCAGTTGCACCCTCTCAGTCGAAAGTAGATACCAATTCAAACCCCCTGGGACAGAAGAACAAAGACACGAGCACCTCGATAGCCGTTGCACCAACAAAAGCCGAGAAACTTGAGGACGTTTTTCGTAAATACAAAACTCCAACAACCGCGAAGCATATTCTGACTAAGGAATACGATTTCCTAATTCTCAACACCGATAAAAATAATGGAAAGCTATCTAAGTTTCTCGTATCCATGGACATTCTTTCGGTTTCATCCCCAGTCCTTAGGTCATTGATCAAACCCCGGGCACGGACCCAGGCGAGCCAAACTGATGCTCAGGAGTTCGGCGAAACAAAAGCACCAGTCAACGCAATCATGAGATCACGCAATATATTGGAGTTAGAAGAAGACGAGTTTGCCTTGTGCTTAATTCTGAGTATCATACACTTTTGTCCCAAGGAGAAACTGAAGTATATTTGCTTTAAATCTTTGACGAACGTTACTGCTCTTGTGGAGGCATATCAATGGAAGCAGGCATTACAACCGTGGTGCTCTGCGTGGACTTTGAATCATACAGCCTCTTTATTGCAACCAGGCTATGAGAATTGGTTATACATATCGAGGGTTTTCAGTAGTGACTACCAGGTTCATGAATTGATGGCTCTACTAAGCATAGAATGTGGCTTTGATGGAGAAAGACTTTCACGGTATAACCCAAAAACGAAGTCTACGGAAGTATTGAACACGGAGCTCTGGACGGAGGAGCAAAAAGGTAAGCAACAACCTTTCTTTCTTTCATGATATGTCAGTAAACCTATCAATGCTAACTCCATATATATAAAACCACTAGGCCGCATCTTAAAAGTGAGGAAGCGGAAAGTCGATCATCTTGAAGTCCCAAGACCAGGATCTAATAAGTGCGCGCTTGTGCAATTCCCGTGCTAACACTTGCCAAGCTTTGGCTTACGGTTCTCTGCTTCATTCAATCCAGGCGAGCAAGCTGGAACAGTACCCTCAGTCAGCGGAATGGAAAGGATCAGTTCTAGAGCTGCTTGACGAAATTAATAGCCTGACATTTAACACATTAGATATCGTCGTAGAAGGGCATACTTGCGCTATTCAAGGTCTCAAAAAGATTCTAAGTATATGTCTTACTGACTATGGGCTCTCAGATTTCCAATCCCGCTGGAAAAAGATGGTGGGTAAAGTTGCTGGGTAATTAGGAGATTGAGGTTACGTTGAAATGAGCTAGTCCGAGTCGATTCTGTATGAGTAAGTACCTGGTAGCACAAGATTACCTATAAGGTACCTCGAGAAGGCTGAAGGTTTTGACAGCAGTCGACAACACTTTGCCCTTCGTGGCACAGCGCTCATCATGCATCATCCCGTTCGAACGCGAACGCGAACTAGGCCCCAGACTAAAGAAGTATTCTAGTTTAGGAGAAGGAAGAAAGAGTTCGGCATCACTACAAGTTCCAAAGCAATACCAACTGCATCGATGGAGTCCGAATCCAACCGTGAGCTCGAGATCTCGAATCTGGTAGCTATGTCAACGCTCGACGACCTTCCGCCTAGTTTACTCGGCCCGAAGTCTACCTCCGAGGACCTTGCTCCTGCCCTGAAGCCGGAGTCTTCTCGGGAGTTCTTTCCTCCAATGATATCATCTCAATCGGAAGCCGACACTGAGTCTACGGTGGACCAGCCGTTAGATACGCCTAGCGAAACTAGCACCAGTTCTTCATGTGAACCGGATCCAACTAATTCCAATAAATCTAACAATAATAAGACCCCCGTCAAAAACATCAGAATAACGGAAGAATTCAATTTTGTTATCACCACTGAGAAGCAGTCCACTGGAATGAGATATAACTACTATGTTTCTAAACAGGTGCTTTCAATATCATCTCCCTACTTCAAATCTCTTTTCCAACAACATTCGGAGAAACAACGGCTTCAAAGCGGCAAGTTAGGCACAGTAGAGGAGATGAGCACTCAATTTGGACAGTTATCTAGTACCGGAAACAAAATCAAACTACAGGGATGCCCAGATGCGTTCCTTTCAATCCTCAGTATCATTCACTTCCGTCAAAGTTTAGAAAGGAATCTTCGTGATCTTGACTTCAAATCCTTAACAAATATCGCTTTTGTTGCAGAAAAGTATCGTTGGGTCGGAGCACTTCTGCCCTGGGTTACCCTATGGGCATGGAGATATGCAGAGGCTGCGCTCGATCCGGGATTTGAGAATTGGCTATTTATTTCCCACGTTTTCAACTTTAAGGACAGAGTTGACGAGCTAGTACTGCTGCTATCGAGACAATGTTCTGTAGATGGAGCAGTAATTTCAAGAAGCGTATTGGGAGCCCCACAAGCACTCAATACGACGCTTTGGCCTAGTCATTTAAAAGGTAACACCCTTCAATCTTCGTATTTATTTTGTGTTAAGCAGTTTACTGAACATTGTTTACAAAACGATTTTAAGATCGTATCTTAACCCGAAGACAACAGAGGATCGACCAACTATATTCCTATATCCGCATTTTGCTCTGTGCGCTCAGATCTACACAGAGTACCCAAGCGAATCTAGAAGTCTGTGCTGGCCCTGAGGAAAGCGCCAGATTGGGAAGTCGTCTATGCAGCTCTGACCTCTGTCATGCATTGGCCTTTGGTTCTCTAGTTCAGTCATTAGACGCTATTGATCCGAGGATTGCTATGGGAGATAAAGACTTAAATTGGACTGGCCCAGCGGAGGAGCTTGAACAAGAACTGCTGAAAAAAGTCGGATTCAGTACACTTGGTAGTATTGAACCCGAGCACGTGTGCAATATGCAGAACCTTCAAGCTAGCCTAACCAAATGTCTCAAGGGCGAGACCGTTTCGAGTCTAATTTATCGCGTGAACAGTCTACTAGATGTGGAAACGCCTGGTTGGTTAAAAATCATCTGATCCTAAATTACGAATATTGCTTGCATATTTCCAGATTGTTAAGTTATCTACTTTTCTAACTGTCGTTCGTGAAGCCACGAAATTTTCTCAATGTATTAACTCAACAAAAAATCAAAATACGACGTCTGCAATGGTTGTCTAGAGGATATCCGCAGATGTGATATGTCCGACTCCCTCCCCAAACGATAAATCGGAAAAATAATAGCATATTGTCTGCATTTTGTCCGACCCCAGAATCATAATACGGATTCATACTTGCGAGTGCCCAGCAATTAATTGGCGTTGTTTTGCAGCCTCGCTATTGGATAGATCGGTACACCCTGGTACGAAAAGCTGCCATGCTCGCTCTGAATTGCTGCGTCCTAATCGGTACCATGATTAAGACGAGTACAACTCTCGTTGTATTTTTCTGGCAAAATTTAGAAGCCTCGCGCGCTTTCCCCACCTGACTTTATACATCTTCACAAGAGATAGGTCGGAACTCTTTCAAGTTTGAGTCACCTTTATCCTAATAATCAACCTTCCGACACAGCAATTTTACGCGTAACGAGGGCTACAAGTCTTCCAAAACAAGCGGCAGTGGGATTTAGCGGGGATATCGTGATCACCATCTAAACGGAGTTATGGCAGACAAGAAATCAAACGGGCGGCGCGGCGACTTTACCTCTAGTTCCACAAACATGGCAGACGAGGCTGACCTCTCTTCATTATATTTTTTCGACGATCCCCCGTTATTCGAAAGCTACCGATCGTATTATCAGACCACTCGTAAAGATATGTGGAAATCCATCTCCTCGAGGATTCCATCACAGTCAGAAATCAGCGATGTCTCGTCAGTTGAAGACGCTGCCTCCGAGTCAACAATCTCGGGGTCGCCAATACGGACAGATGCGTACCCGGATTCCGAGGACTTTCAATCTATTATCAACGAATATGAGGGCTATGAGGATCCTCCGTGTACACTTTTACCCCCGACTTCCTTTGTTACCATAGCCGATGATTATGACTGCATAATCACCACCTCTTGCGAACGCGAAACAAGAAAGTTCCGGGTTTCAGAGAAGGTCCTCTCAATTTCGTCACCGGTACTTCGAAAGCTGATCGTAGAAGCCAAAGACCCGACATTAAGGGCTACCAAGTTAGATGAAACGGATAATGGCGAGTTTCTAGGTAGCGATCAGGACGATTCCAGCACCTCTTTGACATTAGAGGGTGACCCACGTGCTTTCGAAATCGTACTTCAAATTATCCACTATCAGGAGGATGACGAGAAACTAGAGAACCTAGAGTTTGACATCTTTACGCAAATTGTGTTCTTATGTGAGAAGTATGGATGGCACAAAGCTCTTCGAAGATGGACCCGGTTCTGGCTCGAAAAATACGAGCCTCACGCTTTAAAACCTGGATATGAAAATTGGTTATATGTTACACAGGTATTCAAGACGAAAAAAGATGTTGCAAAGCTCTCTAAGCTGTTAGGAGAGAGTTGCGGTATTTTCCCAGCTAGAAGGTCCCCGGCGGGACCGGGCGAAGGACGGTTTCTTTCGAGAGGCGGGAAAGTTGTCGATGCAAGTCTCTGGCCATCTGATATGTTCTGTAAGTGAGATATTGAACGTAACTCCAACGATCTAGTCATTAGCCATAACTCAAATTAAAAAATGAGTCTAACACAAGATCATGCTTTAGTCCAGATATCCAGAGCGAGAGATCGAGGAGTAAACCATTTTGTTTTCCACATCAGAGCTTTTATACGACTTGTCCAGTACCCTTCAAAAGTATGTAACTTCTTATGTCTCGCATTGTCCCATGGATATATCATGCGATCGCTTGAGGAAGCAGGTCTTTGGATGATTCTATCCGACGACATGCAGTGGCACGGCTCTTTGAAAGAACTTCAACGAAGAATGAGCCGGATGCAATTTTGTACATTTACTTTCTTATCCCCTACACATAAGTGTCCGGTTGAATCTGCGGTGAACGAGATCAAGGCATGCATTCGGGGGGGACCATGTAAAGGAACTTGTATTTGAGTATATACGTATATATGGAATCTGGCAGGTGTTCGAAATTTCAGATGCGATGAAGTGCTTTTCGCATTCAAGCATATTTCTTTAGCTATTAATCTCATTTGTAGCAGAGCAGACGAAGCTTCGTTCATCAATATTCTATATCCAACCTACCAAATTGCAGAATGCATTATGTCGTATGTATCCGTAAAGCAATTGCAAATGCTACTATCTGGTGGCAACGCAGAATCGACCTTCTTGTTTGTTGTATTTATATTTTAGTGAGGTTTTTTCTCGATTCCGTGGCTTGTAGGCAGCCTATGGTGCCTGAATGATTCGAACTCACTGGAATATATTGTTTTACTGGCATATCTCCCCCCCCCCCCCCCCCAGCCGTATGAGGAATCTAACGATCCGGCGTGGCTAATAGGTCGTAGTGGGAACTAGGATCTTACATCCATATTTCTCATGAGATCCCGCTATGAGGAATCCTCAAGTTCGTGATCTAGGCGATCATTGCGGGGCTGTCTTCCATCAGTAGCGGGTTTAGCTCAGTTGGTAAGCATCTAATCACATCTAAAAAACATCCTCATCCACAGTTTCTAACAATCTCAATAGGGAGAGCATTCGACTGAAGTCAAACTTCAATCAATAAATCGAAAGGTCGTGTGTTCGATCCACACAAACCGCACTCACAATTATTTTTGTCTTTTTGCCGGCTGGGCTATCGGATCGGTTGGCGTCGAATTTGGCAATTCCTGGAAGCTAGACCGACTAGGATCTTAAGATTTTTACCGGGGTAGATAGATGAAGGTCTAGAAGGATGTGTTGCTGTTATTTTTTAGCTCAAGAGCTTATATACATAGTCCAGCCTCATATCAGACTTCCTTGTCTTTGGGAAGGTATACGGCGAGAAGTCGGCTTAGAAAGTCGTCCAGGCGTGCAGTTGAGCGGAGGGGCTTAATAGCGGTCCAGGGTGCAGGTCCTGTATATGTGAGAGGTGTACGATAACCGATGTACTGTGCTGCAGCTGCGTGCAGAAAAGCACCCCGCAGTAACAGCTTTAACTCATGACCAGCTTTTATTTAAATATATAATGAACTAAGCACATAGTATATCTGGGTTTGTAAAATACTCGTATACTAATATTGGAAACGTCTTTCTCAAAACTAAGAGCGGCCTATAGCACAATCAATCAGCTTGCGAGCTATTCAATCCATTGACGCATTGAGCTTAAATCTTCTAAGTTCATTGGAAGCCAGCTTATCTCGTGTATCTAGTTCCCTCCTCTTAAGATATAAGAATGATTTCTTTATAATTTTGGCAAGGTCCTGAGATATAATAACTGAAAGAAAGAAATTTCGAAGTTATTGAAGCTTAGGGCCACCAAAATGCAACAAAGCTCTCTTACACACAACACAGTCAAACAGTCAAACCACAATATTTCATTCAAATCACGGGACTGTGTAACACTATACAGTGTAAGAGCTCAAAAAGCTCAGCATGCCCAAAATTTTTATTCTTCTTCTTCACCACTTCACCTCCCTGTCCTTGGTGAGCCAAAACCCATCTCCACCTCATCTCACTTTGAGAAATCCTCTCAAACTCATCACACCCCCTCATCGACGTATCTTTGTTCGCTCTCTTCGAATTCGATGTCTGCCAAAATGGTCGTTACACGATCTACGAGTGTTCGCAACCAAAAGGAAGGGCAAGTAGGGGAGGGCGTTCCAGACGTCGCTGAAAACAATAATATCGCTCCTTTGGGTCATCCTCAGGATAACATGCTTCCTCCAGCTCCTCCAGCTCCTCCAGCTCCCCCTCAGCGTCGCCTCCCTAGGGATGCTTATCTCCAGGCTGCTAACCGTCTGTCCTGGATGGGACCTGTTGAAGTCAGGAGAGAACTCCCACAGACTGAGGTCAAACACATTGCCATTATGGTTGCCGATGAGGCTAATCACGACATTACAATTGTCGTAACCTATCAAAATCACAGGGTCAGATACCTTGTCTCTAAGAATGTCTTATCCCTATCTTCCACTGTCATCGATCAAATGCTTCAAACCGAGGTAAAGCTTGAAGATATCGCTGGTGTTGATATGGGACAACTACAACAAGGCTCCGAGTGGACCATGCACCTGGATGGTAATCCAAAGGCCATGCAAGCAGTTCTCATGATGCTTCATCTCAAAGGGTTTGAGGACTTGTTCAACATCAGCTTCGAGCTCTTCATTGAGATCGCTATTCTCTGCGCTAAGTATGGATGGCAGGATGCTCTCCGACCATGGATTCGCAGCTGGTTGGACAGGTTCGTCAGGAACGTCCTCAAACCGGGTTACGAAAACTGGTTGTATGCGGCTAGGGTCTTCAAGTGCGACAAAAGGGTCGATGAGTTGGTCTCAGCGTTGGCATACGAAGTATCTGCTCCCAGCGACTGTGGTACTCTCATTTTCCGTCGAGAGAAACGTATCTCCAAAACCCTTTGGCCGGCCAGCGTCACTGGTAAGTACTACCTAGTACACTAGAGTATACACCAGGGGAGGGGTAACTTATTCATGGTTAAAACTATTCTAACAATTTCATAGATCAAATCATGCGACTCCGAAACGCCGAAGTTATGAGGTTGACCACCGCCCTCAGATCTCTCGTCAACACCTTGAAGAATGATCCAGCGGAGTGTCGACGCCTCTGTGCTTCCGAGAACTGTATCAACCACGCCCTCGGTTCACTCCTCCGCTCGATCCAGCAAAACCACCTTTCAGTTCTCCTGGATGACTATAATGACTGGTCAGGCTCTGTAATTGTCCTCAGGAACAATTTGGCTGCCATTCAATATGACACCCTCGACAAACTGACTTCCGGTCACACGTGTGCTTTGAATCTTCTCAAACAGAGGTTCATGCTCTTGGTCATGGCTGGGGTCGAGAAAGAAGACGACGTCAACCCACCATTGGGTCTCCCACAATTCCCTCTTTTTGAGTAAACGGGTGCCTACACTCCTTTACTGCCACTTTCCATCTCCATCCTTTCTTTCTTTCTTTCTTTCTTTTCCCTTTTTCCCCTTACTTTCTTTTCGGTCGGATACTCTCTATAAACCTTATTACAAAACAGCTAAGACACGGCTGCCACAACTATATGGTGTTAACTGTTTTACAAAAGCAGACACTGGCCGCTGAGTGCGGGAAAAACCGATCTCTGTATCAGGGATAAGGGTAGCCAATTTCAACCTATCCGCCCCGTTAGCACCGGAAATTCCCATTGCATTCAGCATGCTCCACTTATATAATCAGGTATTTCCCGAATCCCTTAAACCCCTCTCTTAGAGAGACCATTACTAACCAAACACTAGAACATGCAAATTCCCTATAGCAAATAATCGCCTTCAAAATCACTATGGATGGGCTGCGTTATATACGCGGAAGTTATGTTATATATCCTATTCGCAACCCTTGCTGAACTCCTAAGAGTTCATTCCAATATAATGGCTATATAAGGCCAATCAAATTTAAACCTTCTCCCTTCGCGTAATCATTAAAGTCCTCGAGATTCCATGGCTTAGGAAAGGTCCTGGGAGCTTTGAATATAAAGAACCAGATCTAGAGTATATTCTTAGAGTCGTCTCCATCCATCAATGCGTTCCAAGAATTAATATTTTCCAACGGTCCCTTCGCTTGCGAGCCGTCAGAATTCCATCGAAAAAGTTGGTTAACCAATAGCCTCGTCCCCCCATGGCCACAAAGTGTATTGGCCAGCGCTGAAGCTGCGGCATAGATAGTATGCTGGAATTCGTGTTGTTGACACTGACTCTCTGATTGGTCTAAGAAAACGGTGCCTGAAGCCGGGTGCATTGCATTGCCTTGTACGACATCTTGCAGTAACCAGTGGTTCTTTGTCCCATCCCCAGATTCCTTAACTGTGTAACGTTATAATGTTACCTCATAGTTGTATTTCAGCCGAACAAAGAAATTGTATTCTAGTAGAGTATGCAGATATTCCAGGCACCTTTTCAGTCTTGTGCTTGTGAGTGTCAATAGAAAATTCCAATGTTGACTAAGAGAGAGTTTTGACGTTGACCATCCCAGATTATATTAAAATCCGAATCCTTTTTCGATTAATATTGAACATATCGTCAGTTTCCAGGCAGCCGACTCTATATATTCACTAACATCGTTTATGAAAACCAGGAACCGCTTTTCAAACCTGTCTGTGATAGGAAAGATTCCAATATTAAGCTGTTCCCTTTACCATGGCACGCAAGGGAAGAAAAAGACCGAACCCACGAAGTTTTGAGCCAGAAGGCCCACCATCACTTACACAAAGCGGGGGTACATCTCAACTCCCTTATGGCCGTGACGATCCCCCTATGGCTCCCGAAGAAAATCCCCAAGGCTCTATTCTCCCAGAAGCCTTATCTTGGCCAATGGCCAATGAAACCGGGCTTGGGGGGCAGAGTTCGTCCGAATGTAAGCCTAGCATAAGTCCAAAACAGTAGGCGGTCCAGCTGACAGAGACTCTAACAAAAGCCCAAGCTCCTCTGACAGTAACAGATATAACCCCAAAGAGCGAAGATGATCAATCGTCAGAAGCTCTCGAAATAAACAGTGATTTCACCTGTCCACCTGCCGACGAAACTATCGCCGAAGAGCTCGAACTTTTACAGTGCTCGGATGGCGCTAGCATCGATATCCCAATCGAAATAATCCAAGACTACGACCTCATCGTCTTCGCATGCCCATACGAAAATAGCGACCGAGAAGGCCTGAAGCTCCTCGTTTCTCGACAAGTTCTCTCAATTTCGTCCCCAATTTTCAAAGCCCTGTTAACCTTGAGCGAAGGAGTCGCCGAAAATGAAACGGGAATCCTTCAAATATATTGCAACTACCCCTCAGCTTTGTCCATAATATTCCGTTTGCTACACTATGACGCACCTGAAGATCTGTTTGATATCGATTTCGCCTGCTTCGTACAGATTGGTGTTCTTTGCGAAGAGTACGAGTTACATTATGCACTCCGCCCTTGGATGTATATCTGGTCTCAAAAACATGTTCAATATGCCTTGGATCCTGGGTATGAGGATTGGCTGTTTATTTCAAAGTATTTCGGGGCAGGTGAGAAACTCGAAGAGCTCATTGAGCTCCTCGTTGATCAATGTAGCGTCATTAGTGAGTGCGGTACATACCTTCTCCGACGTGAAGAGAAGGTCTCGATAAAACATTGGCCGCAAGATATCTTGGGTAAGTAGATCTAACTTAGTTGGGAATTTTCAATCGGTTCTCTTGTTCCGTTATACCTGAATCAATAACTGATGTAATCTATGCGTAGATCGTATTTCAGCGACAAGGAAGGAAAGAATAAGATCGCTGGTATCCAAATATCTCAGAATTACAGACATGCTGATTCAGCACGCCATAGATTATAAAGATAAATGCGAGTCCGAACGCTGTGTCACATTAGCATCCACCTCATTTCGAAATTCAGCGAAGGAGAATGGACTTTCTCTTTTTCTGACTTGGGCCCCGGGCCAGAAGCTTCTGCCATGGTGTAGCTCTTTGGAACGACTTCGAGGGAAAATTGGAGAAATGGAGATGGATACCCTAAGAGATACGATCCGTTCGCATAGTTGTGGTTTGACTCATATTAAAGATGTGTGTAGATACCGAAGTACGAGGCAGACTGTCGCGCAATCAGGGTGGTGAAACTAGTATCGAATTTTATGCGTCATAGCTAGACTTTTCACCTTTAAATATTAGGTTTGATAATTCAGAGCCATTACCATCAAGATACACCTTCTCTTGGTAAACACGGTCCAGAACTCTAATGAATAATCAAGGGCTGAATTCTTTCTTTCTACGTAACTTCTCTTATCAACCCTCCTTCGTCAGCTCTGTCAGCAAATCTGCGCAAAAGAACAACACACCCACGTCCCAATATACCACAAAAGGCGCCAAGATGTGAGCAGATCCTTGTGCAACACGCCCCGTTTCGATTACTGATAGCCTCGATCTGTTCCGCAAACGTGCAGAAATCTAATGTTGCCTGAAGATTGGGCGAGGTAATCAGAGACATATACCGGCCTGTTACCCCGCCTCTCCAAAGGCTGAAGGTCGAAGGGAAACAATCATCGGGAATGCTACGTACCTACTCTACAGAAATTACTACCTATATCTAAGAGTCAGCTTCACAAAAAAAGATTTATTGATATCACCGTCACTGTAGTCACGGGGACTCAGAGATTTCAAATTTGTTAAGATCTTATATTATATTCATAGTATTCATAAACTAAATCACCTTATCATATATCCGGAAGACGGTCAAATTTTAGTATACTAAGACGACCACGACCGGTCCATAAGAGTATCAAGTCCGAAACTATCCCCGATCTCAATTGATCAATTGCTCAAAAATGGTGTTTCGACCGTCCATTTGCGACCACTGCACGAAAGCAATCGCCACAGGCGAATATCTCCCACTCTTGCACTGTTGCAAGTGCGATGAATACTTTGAAGGAACCGAGGTATACAACGTACACATCCTGTTGCATATATGGGGGGCCCAAGGACGGGGCAACCCACCATCCGCGCCATTCGCTTGTGCCGACTGCGAACTAGATTATTACGATGAGAAGGGTTTCAATAATCATCTTAAACAGCACGAAATGAATCAGTACGGTCTTCGGCAGCAGGGTAGTACTGCCAACATATCGACTTATAAACAGAAACTACGGTCCAGAAATAACGGCGTTAAAACTTCCCCTGCAATAAAGGATCCTAATATAAAGAACGACGTTATTAGGATATGCAAAGACTGCGGTCGTGACTTTGCCTCTAATAAGGCCCGAAAGCGTCACAAATGCCCAAATCGCTATCCATGCATAGGTAAGAAATGTCGGAGGACATTCAAGTCCCTTACGGGATTGACCGACCACCTCGAAAGCGGGGCATGCAAAAGTGGCTATAACCGCGAAAAGATCAGCCGATTACTCTGCAAAAGGGATACGCAGGGATTGATCACAGTTCCAGGAGCCCAAAAGTTACTAGAAGCACACTATTCTTCCCCGTCTCCGCCGGTAGTCATCGACGATCTCGATTCTGCTATGGAAAACTTATCTCTGTCGAGCTGGGGCGTCTTAACCCCCACCTCCAACCGCAGTGAGAAGTCCTATGAATGGATTGCAAATGAAGGTGTTCCTCTTGACAATTCCGACGTCATATCCCTGGCTTCAGGGGACACATTCTCTGACGCAACTCCAAAGTCCTCAGGCTCTTCCATCCTAATATCAGAGCCCGTCAAAATCAATCCAAGACAATGCCAAATCTGCTTCAAGATATTCAAAAAGGTTGGACACCTGCAGCAGCATGTGCAATCTGCCGCTCATGCGCCAAAGATTTATCATTGTCAGTTATCACTACTGGGACTTCAGCCTCGAGAGCCTATCAAACAGTTTAAAACTTTGAGCGGATTGGTATCCCATGTCGAAAATGGGTCTTGTAGAGGCGGTATGGCGGCATTTGACGTCGCAATCAACATGATGGGTCAACTGGCCAGAGAGTTCGGGTTTTCAGGCTCAACTGACACTCAGAAAAGACTTACTGCAGTTGCTGCTAATAAACGTTAACCAAGGCCTAAAATTAAAAGGGCTTAAACGAACGAGACCAACTTATACCGTACAGCTATCAGAATTATTCGAGGAAGATGTACTTCCTCCTTTTTTCTGACTTTTATATGTTTCTTATTTCCTTTCCATTCGTTTTTTAGGAGTATCTATGTGCAGGTATCTGTATTTCAATCTTTATTTTTTGTATCTGGATCTTTACACAAGTTACCTAATTGACTTTAATGAAGGCTATATATACCCATATTCAAGGTTGTACACCGCACATGAATGGGGTCTTATGAAATTCGAAATACACATCTAGTATTTGCACCATACTGTAGCCCTGAAATTCTTATATTACTCCCAATTTCGGGAAACTAGATCTATAGACTCTCCGATATACTTCGAATAAGACCAGAGACATGCACAGGCTCTTCTCCAGCATCCTTTCCGATGCCATTAGCCCGACAGAAGTCCCTACAAAGATCCTGAACCCCCATCTCCGGCACCCACCCCAACTCTTTCTTAACTTTTTCCACATCCCCAATCGAAATCGGCAAATCTCCTTCCCTCTTCTTACACTTCTCAACCTTCAAAACCAGCCCGATTGTCTCTTCAACCTCCTTCAAAAGTTGCTTGACCGAAACCCCCTTCCCACTTGCCAAATTATACACCCTACATCTTCCCCCATTCCCTTCCATATGCAAACAACTCTCAAACCCCATGACAATTCCCCTCGCAATATCCCCCACATGCACAAAATCCCTAATGCAGCTTCCATCTCCTTCATCCCCACCCCCTCCAAAGACTTGAAATACTGTATCATCCACTACAGCTTTTCTAATCATTTGCATGATACCCCCACCACACCAATGATTATCTCTCGGATTCTCCTTCAAATAACCGGAGGGATCGCAGCCAACTGGATTAAAGAGTCGAAACACCATGCCTCTTCGTCTAGAGTGGCCCTCCACAAACTTCTTGATCATTGCCTCGCCCAATACTTTCGAAATGCCGTATGGTGTTAACCCAGCCATCGTCTTAGCAATCCCCTGCATAGGGACATCAGGCCCAACAATAGGTACCATATCTTCATTCAACGCCTTTGATGCCATTTCAGACGGTAAGGACCCATAAACCGTCGCCGATGAGGAGAAAATCACGTTATGAACGCCATGTTTCCCCAAAACTCGTAGAAAGCTTTCCATCTTGATCACATTATTCTCATAGTATTTCCCAGGATTCTCCAAGCTTTCCGAAACCGATTTCGATGCAGCAAGATGGATTGCTCCTATAATCTGTAGATTTCGGCTGTAGGAGACTAGAGCTTGGCTCAGGGAGATGGCGTTTCCATAATCGATCGGAAGGTGTATCATCTTTTTTGATGCCAGGAAGCCCATATCAGACGCTTCGAGCGTTAACCGAATATCCCGTACCACACTGTCGAAAGAATTGGTCAAGTTGTCGATAATAAGAACTGTATAACCCTTGCACAACAGCCGACTACAGACATGACTGCCCACGTATCCCAATCCACCGGTGACAATAACCGCTGAATTCCGAATCCAAGTAGATGGCTCGTATAGACAAGACGGTATCGAGGTAATTAGATTGATAACCTGTTTAATCACCTGTCTGTGATATTTTCCAAGCCATGAAGGAATTCTGGGCCGAGAAGATGAGATCCGATTGGTGGGAAGACCTATTTCCCCCGAAAGTTCGACTTCGAAGGAGTTACAGGCCGCAAGGTAGATATACTGTCGAAGTATTCTTAAACTGTAACACCCAATACCGCCTCCTCCATATAACCGAGAATCCATTGCCGACAAGTACGACCCCCCATCAAGTATATCGAGCTCATCCATCTAAAACACCCTATCACATAACGACCAAATCACCGATCAACGTTATGAACCCGAACACCCTGAGCATCCACAATCTGATTTGGCGGAACACGTCTTTTCATGAGCCTCTTATATTTCAAGAATAGACCAAATGGCAGCCCTCCCGGTTTTTCAGGAAAAGAGAAAACCAAGCCCCAGTACACACCACCCCATACAATACGAGATCGAAAGCTGCGAGGTATTGCAGTTAACATTTTGAAAGAGAGAGAAAACGAGAAATCTCAGGATCAAATCAGGGTTCCTGTTGGGGAAACCCTCTTTTCGCGATTCGCCGGATGAGGCGGTTTTGGTAGATACGTGTACTTCCGAACGCGGAAGAGGGTAAGGTGACACCTTGAACGGCCTATTGGGTGTTGATTGTTAGATACATTTCTGGTAAATGAGGGACAATTGACAAAATCTAGAATCATACTTATTTCGTTTTCAGTCGGGCGGTGATAGATCTATAGATCGAGCTTGGAACGTCTGCAGTCATGTGTATGGCGCATGGTGTTTGCATGTCGAAGAGTGTTGGGATGTCGTTGGGGTTTGTGGCAGCATTAAACGGCTTGGCACGGGTATCCTTTCCTCCGAATAGACCATCCGCAGCTCGAGACCTCCATGCAATATTATAACTATCGAGATATCACCATATATCTCAAGGAAGAATACTAACTACATCTTAGACTAATTCTATGGATAGCTGTATTTTTCAGACATATATCGAGAGAAACTATAGCACATTACGTAACTTCGAGGAACCTAGGCCCGCCAACTGGTTAAGAATATCCCACCATCGAGACTAACTGGAAACTGGACAGTCAAAATTATTCCAATGACCAATAAGGCCAATTCAATTCGCTCACTTCTAGAAGCAAAGCTATTCTAATGGCTCTATGAAAACCATCTAGTTACCTAACAAAAATCCCGTAATAAACACCAACCGCCAAATAGCTAAAGAACAATGGTAAAAAATGCAGCTCTAGACAAAAAACGCCTTTGCAAATGGTGTTCTACCCCCAAAGCCATCCACTCTCTCTAACCAATAGAAGAAGAGTTCTTTACTTGAAGATTCTGAAGGTCTCCTCGAGAGGCTTGAAGGTGACGATCTTTGGTCTATCTCCGGGTGGAGAGTTCGGTGTACCGAAGACAAGTTGAGCGATAAGCTTGTAGTCCTTATCGACACCCCATTCTTCCTTGACTTTGTCGTCGATGATTGGGCTGTAATGTTGGAGGTTGGCTCCAAAGCCTTCGGCCTCTAGAGCAGTCCACACTATAGATACTTGTTAGTGTCACTTCTTCTAGACATATCATAGCTATACTCGAAGGCGGATACATACAGAAGAACTGGTGGATAGCAGAGGTATGCTCCGACCATTGAGGGAACTTGTCGGCATATGGTGCGAAGGCAGCTTGGAGCTCCTTAATTGGTGCATAGTCCTCAAAGAAGAGAATCTATTATTATTTCCAGTTAGTATCACCTTCAGTTATAACGTTATAGGAATTAATGAGTCAGTAAAAACATACAGTAGCATAGGCATTTTGAAAGCCAGAAATCCTAGCTCCAGTAGCCTCCTTCTGCTCTTCAGGAATAAAAGCAAACAGGGAGTCCCTGGTGATATCCCAAAGCTTCTTGTGGTGATCACCGTAGAGGAGGACCAATCTGGCGGATTGGGAGTTGAAAGAAGATGGAAGCACTTCAATGGCGGTCTTTACGATCTCCTCAATACGGGAATCGGGAATTGGAGACTCGGCCTTAAGGTCGTAATAGGTACGACGGCCCTTGACGGCTTCGATGAAAGTCTTGGTATCTGCCATTTTGATGGATGCGAAGTGTTTTGCTTGTATGGTTGGAAGGAGTCGTGGCTTTGGAATTTGATGTTGTATTGCAATTGGAGAATTGAATGGTTTAAATAATGTAGCAGGGCGAGGCACGGTCTTATATAAACTTCGAAACATGGCCACCCAAGTACTTTTAACTACTCGTATACAGACTTCCTTATCATACTACCGACATATCTACCCTGTATTCCATTTTATGCAGGGGCGCGCCGGTCCATATCGATAGTTTTCCCTTGATCACGACACAATTCACTCAGTTAGCGCCATTTGACTTTGACTATTCGGCCGGATACACCCAGTTCCACAGCGCAATAGGCAATGGCGCTATTCCGAGAGAGATGTTCTTGGGTGTATATTAGTCGAGGATGAGATAATCCATAGTGCCACCTTTTGCCGGCAAGCTTACAAGCTTGTGCTTGAATAATGATTACCAAACATCCCCTCCTTCAAATGCTCCATATCAGCATGCCCAATAGATATACTAAGCAAGACTAAGCAGGACAGGAACCTCTTAGCGCCCCTTCAAAACTCTCGAGAAAAAAACCCTAGCGCTGCTTTGCAATTGCCCCCAAGAAAACATCCGAACGGCGCATCACGTGAGCCTTGGCCTTTCACGGGATTCTGCCTCTTGGCTTTTCGGGCGTAAAAAGCTTCCGGAGCTCGGGACCAGGGTTCGAAAAACTCTCGGTCGATAACAACTGCTTTGGGATAAGGTTAGTGATCTTGATCATGCAAGCCAAAGCCAAAAAATCATCCGAAGCGTGATTTCTAGTTACCATCTCTCGACTCTCAACGTTACTAAGCTGCCCAGCACTATACTCAATATCGAGAGTGCATACATACGATCCCAAAATAATTCCCAGGGTTCCGGCAATTCGCAATTCCGGCCGTAGGATGCCATTATTCAAGGTCGAGGCTAGCAATACGATACACTGCAATATTATCGAGGATTGGCCAGGTCAGGTGGTCTCTAGTCCGAACGAGCTTCAGCTGTACGCATACTTGAACCCCTCACCAATACAATACTTTATGATAAATCCCACAAAAACAACACTTAATCGATAGTAGCCAAAGCCACAGACTCGACCGTGAGCCGTCATCTGTGCCCAATGTGATCTGGGAAGAACCGTGTGCTCGGATATTACACTTATCTAGTAAAAAATACCACGTAAGCAGTTATTTCATTCGCACTGCAGTTTTGCGTATCGCGGTCAAACCAAGATCGTATTATTCAGCGATTTCACCCGGCCGATAAGCCCTCCAGCCGCTTATTCCATACATTCGCAGCCAAAGTGCCGGAGTCAGCCTATCTAGAATCGTACAATAGAACTCCAACTAGCATTATTTTGTTTTTTATTGAAACCAAAGGATTAAAAATGACAAAGAAGCAGAACAAAAGACCAAAAAATACCGCGAGTGAGTGCCAAAACAGTGCGTATTACTCTATATATGATTTATTTACACTTACAAAGACAGATAAATCAAAAACTTGAAAAAGAAAAGGGATCCGCAACTCAAGTGTATCAACTAAGAAATAACACACATCAAAACCTCCCTTAGAACGCAAAGGCAACGGCAGCAACCATACCGCCAGCCAATACAGCGATAGACCCAACCTTCGCGCCAGCACCACCGGTAGCAACAGGCGGTGGTGGAACAGGGCTGCTCTGATCCGGAACGTAAGAAGGACGAGTGCTAATAGTAGTAGCAGTCGGAGGAATCAACGTCGGTTCCGGCGGGACAGATACAGTCGTCTCAGTGGGTGGAATTAAAGTCGGTTCAGGAATAACGGTAGTTTCGGTAGGTGGAATCAAGGTGACTGGGTTGCTGCTCGTAAGGGTCGTATTATAACCAGGACTAACAGATGAAAGAGTCGTATAGGTGATCGGATTGGATGCTGAAACCGTTGAGGGGGTTGGAATAGAGGTGATATAAGTAATTGGGTTTGAGGCAGAGATATAGGTCGAAGTATTATCAGGCACAGAACTTGCCTCAGAAGACTATACTCGCTTATTAGTTCCACCCCAAGTTATATAGCCACTAATATCATTGTTGGAAGATAAACTTACAGAAGTACTTGTAGGATTCGCAGGCACCGACGTCGGCGCACTGACTGGTCCACAGTATCCAGCATACGGCGGGATACCAGGAGTCTCAACCGGGCTGATAAAACTGGCTGCCGTTTGGATATACTCCCAGCACCCAATCAAGTCTTTGTCAAAGTCGGCAGTCCACTCGCAATAGCAATCCTTGAGTGGTGCAGCGGTGGCCGGGACGTTCTTATCGGTCCAACATCTCGAAATAACGTCGTTAGCGGCGTAGCAGAGGTATTCTCCATGACCAAATTCCGTAGTTTGCGCAGCGGCGAATGCAGCAGTCAATGTGAAGATTGCTATGGACTTATGCATCTTGACAGGTAATGCTATATGGATATATATATTTCAAATAGATAGATGCAATATTATAATAGTATAAAGGAAGATGAGAGAATGTAGGTAATTGTAGAAGACAGAACTCTCGAATGACTAATCTTTGAATGATAGCTTGATGATACCGACCAGATTCATTGACGAAAATGCAGAACGTACCGATACTTATACACATATCGGACCGCTCGATCTGCGCGAGTGTTAGTAACTGAAAGAACTCAATCGAGTTCCTACAAAAGGAATTCGGCATGCGCTGCGATCAGCCCTGCAAGGCCAAGGCCAACATCCAAGTTCCGATGGTACATAAATCTTGCATACATCCAATGAAGTCCACAATTTTCACAAAACCACTAGCAGAAACCTGCAATTTCCCAAATCACCATCTTCATTGTGGTAATATCTTCCACAATCCGCGCTAAAGGGGGCGCCCGTCTAGAATACAACACACTGAGGGACAATATACCCACATCGGGCCAAGCGTCAATGGAACCCTCGCCGAACTTGCCCCATCGAGGTTTTTAGAGCGCCTAGCCTTGGCATCACTAGGCCTAGATGGTGTCGGGGATCCAGAAGGATAAAAGTTGCTTACGTGTGATTGGGGGAGAAGTTTCGGTTGCATCAGAACTGCAAGCCATATTATATTATAGGGCTGGGAAATTTGTTTCTTGGACCAGATCCGTATAAAAGGTACCGATACCAAGAGAATCTACAAACTATAGTTGTCAGCTTGGCCGAGTTCCGACGCCCCAATTTGGTTTCTTTTCGGCGGCTGCATAATTAATTCTTTAAAATTATGGAGTCTAGCATATTATAAGGCTACATTGATCTCAATCCTGAACTTATTCTTGTATTAAAACGCTCCGGCTCTTACTCCCATATGTTGCAAAAAAGAAAAAGAAAAAACTTATTATAACCAGTGCGGAAGATTGAATAACTAATAAGCTACTTTGGAAACTATAGAACTCTGTGAACATTTTTAAGAGAAAAAATCGGACTCAGTTGAGAATATTGCCATGAAAACCAAAGTAAAGAAAAATAAAGCGAAGTTACGCATACATGGTATATAGCCTAAAGTTTAACAAGTCCATACCCAAAACCTTCGACTGCTTCTTCGCTCTTGATGAAAGTTTGGCGTGGGCATTTCGTACCATCAACTTCACTCAGTATATAGAGATGCATAGAATAATCCGAATTGTAGCCCCCTAATCTGAGTTCAGGGATAGGAATTTTGTTTCTGAAGGTTTGATCAAAATTTCCGCGACTCCAGATAACAGGATGGGCATGAGACCTTACCCTCCTGTTCTTATACCATTCAGGATTTGGTCTTTCAGGGTATGATTTTGTCTTGTTCTTTGCACGCCCCCGAGAATCCGCTACACAAAAACTCGAATGGGGTACTTTGTTCCCTTTAGTGAAGTCTGCAATATCCGTGAACGTCTGGTATTCCCCGTTGACACTTGGAAGTTTAGCTGGATGATTGAAACGATACCAAAGATAATCTCCATCTTGGGACTGCTTGTTATTGCTTCCAATTAAGCTTTCCATGAAATAGACTTGAACAGTGGCCATATCGGTGGGGTGAATAACGAAACCTGCACATGCGGTTTCGCTTTTAACATCCGAAAAAACCCCATCAATTCCTTCAAGGAGATCCATTCCACAATATATGCCTACTGACCCTGTTCTTTTCAATCCTTCTTCTAATCCTGTATTCTCGCTACTGAAGACTGTTGTGTGGGTGTCTACAATTGCGTCAAGGTCTTTGTGCTTCTTAGCAGTGGTATTTTTAAGAAAGATACGACCGGGGGGGCCGTTTGGCGGAAGCTTCTTAGAAGTAGTATCGCCAAGTTCTGAAGGGTGCTCGATCAAGATTTGATCGTATTCACCGTAAACCTTGATAGCAGTGCATATAAGCTTTTCTCCTGTTGTCTTTCCGATATCCCTCTCGAATCCCTGTAGCTCAGATATCGATCGACGATATGCTCTAACTCGTGCGAGATCGATACCCTGCACTTGAAGGGCAATTATAAAGGAAACTTCCAGGGACATCGGCCCTGCAGGTCCGTTCTGACCACCGAGCAATGTCCCAATCCAAGGAATTGCTATTCCCAAACTATCATCATCCTTCCCAAACAACGGCTCCGCGGGAGTCCAGACCAGCTTTGCGCACTTTTGTTGAAGTAGGTTTATTTTAATAGGGTCAAGTTTTGCGAGGTTTTTAGCCGCTTCCTGTAAATCATCTTTCAACTGGTTCATTTTCTTGCTGTTTTGGGCACTTTCTTGGCCTGGCTGACGCAAATCGGCTAAAGCTGTCTCTATACCCTTCTGAAGCCCTCGGATCTGGTTCCTTTCCATCTCGATTTTGTTTATTTCGTCGTCCAAATTTGCCAATATATTAGTTAACTTCTGATTAACCCTTTGCTGGTTCGTTTTCAGAACTTGCACAAAGGCAGGAGGGAAGATTTCGTCAATAAACGGCCATCCCTCGTTACCTTTGCCTGAGATTTGTTTATCGAAAAACTGGTGTAAATAGGTTGAGTCATCGTTACTCTCTAGCTTTGTAATTCCAGCATAGTGCCAAAGTTGTTGCCAGAGCATACGGATTCGATAGGCCACCTCAAGGTAAGACCACTGTGCCGTATTATACTTTTCCGTCGCGTCGCCTGTTGAAAATGGCTTGTCTTTCGTGACATAGTCCTTGACATTTTCCGGTGCCAAAGGATTGAGAATCGTTTTTCCGACTTTACTACCGACTTCTATGTGATTTAAGCTGAATGGTATACGCAAAGATTCCATTACCGATATTTCTAGAAGTCAAATATTAGGTCAGCTTGAATATTAATAGACATGTCGACAACTTGTGGGGCGGCTGTATTTTTACCTAGAGGCTCTTCCTTCACACCGGACTTTGGTGGTTTCTTCTGAGGGGGCAAACTGTTAAAAACGCAGGATTTTCTGAGGTGCCCATCTTCGTCGACGAGAAGAGAATTTTCGAAATTAGCGGAGAGATTTTTGGGGAGTTTAACTGCGCTATCAATTCCATAGAGTTTGTATAGGAACTTTCGATAGCAGTTATCCTCGAAATATTGGGGATCAAGGCAGGCCTGCCAATGCATCTGGTTTGAGTTGGGAGCCTTGTCCTGCCCCAAGCTAAGATTGGGATCCTGCTTTGAGCTAGAATTGGGGGTCTGCTTTGACTCCTTGGTCTGCTTTGACTCATTATTTAAATATTTATTTGGAGTTTGATTCATGATGAAAAGATATTCAGTAGATGAAAGGGCCTAGGATATAATTTATGACGATGGATATTGGTAAACGTCGGTCAGATCGTATGGATACTTTGAGAGAGCAGTCAGAAGACACTGCTATATGTATATATATGTTCAGTAGGGTTTGAATCTGGAAGGTCCGAATTGGCTGATTGATTTTATGAAATTTGGATCGATAGGAATCCGAAAGGCTCGCTTTATATAGACTTTCAGTACATGCAGTGAATAGGTAGCATGATGATCACGCACGTAAAAGCAGCTGAGTATCAAATTGGTGGCTTCTGCAAGCTGCGCAGATTTCCATCCCAATGACAAACTTACAACGTTACCGAGTCTATAGGATATCAGTAGGTGAAATCTGGGTTATACCCAGCTGGCCAGCCACTCGGATATAATTTCCACTTTGTGAGCGTGATCTCACACAGAATTTTACGGCTGAGGAGAAGCAAAATGAGAATAAATGATCAATTGGTGATCCTGATATCAAATGGTCTCGCTATATCAACCGATATATCTTTTCTTTTTATACGAGGAGCTATTATAGGTAGATTTATAATGGCATATAACAAAAATTTCGCCGGGTTTACATATTGTTTCGCTCGAACAGCGCTAGACCCGCCGCCACCGCCTTTGACCATCCAATCAAATCTACAGGGTTTTTTTTATGTTGTACAGAGCTGAGAATCCATGCATGATGCGGCCTGGTTTCGGGGATGCAGCCGGGATGGAAGACCATCCAGCGCTGCAAGCTGATGCAGGCTTGGGGAGAGGATGCCAGATTTACGCCAATTAAATAGTAGTATCAATCAGCCATGATATACTCAGAATATATCACCGGATACCTCTTGTATACTACGTGGTTTAATTGTTTCTGGCATACACCCTTCAAACTGTTATGAACTTGCGAAGTATCCAGTCTAGACCCTGTTACGTTTACTAGTTCAGCATGCAGCAATGTAATGCTGCCAGAGCGAATGCGATGAGATGAGATGTGTATATGCGCATATAGGATGTATATGTTGGATCGGCTGATACCAGCATTATCAGCCGGTACCTAAAAGACCCCAACCTCTTTGTGGTGGCAAAAAATATGCGATTCCGCAGCTGAAGCGAAAACCCAGAAAATAGTGGCCTCGGCCCTAGGCGGCCTTCGGGGCAAGTCAAGTTTTCGCAGTTAACGCTCGTGGCGGCCAATGGTACAGAACATCGCCAGCGGGTGTTAATTTAGCACACAGGGATATGCAACGGCACAGGTAAATATATAAAGGCTTCCCCGCACTAGTTTAATTGGTTGCGCACTTCGGAATACCTGATCAGCTGAATTCGAGGTCCCACACCTGCATAATGCAACATTTCGGGTGCCTAAGTACGTGGCCATTATGATATTATGGAATATCCGGTGCATGTACCGTGATTCTCAAGCGTTGCGTCCTTCCAGTCTCGCATTGGCGATTCCTTTCAGAAAACATCATTATGAGACAAATTGTCAAGTTTGACAAAGGTGCATGATGCAATAGACGACGCGATAAAGTTGTTGAGACTGATAATTATGAAGTCCATGCCATTGCTCTATTTTGCAACTCACTCACTCTTCAGGCTTCGAATCATATCATCTTAATGGAAAAACGGAAAAGGCGATCAAAGCGGAGCTGGATTTTGGCTAGCGCTTCGGGCTCGGCTCAGTCTAACCGGGCCAGACTTCTAAAATAGGCGTGCCAGTCCTTTGAATATTTGCAGCTTTATGGTGCACTTTCTACGAAGTCTAATCCTCCGCCTCGAGCGCCTGGAATCGAGGCTAAGGTGCGCTAGTCATGATAAGCTGGATGGCCTTTTCCGCGCACGCACCGGAGTACAAATATATCCGTTCATCGAACTGATGAAACATTCTGCAGGTCTGCGCGATTATTAGTCAATTTGTTCTTGAGGATATACATCCCGACACCGTAGGGCTCGTGTATATTATAATATTAAGCTGCATAAATGACCTAGGTTTGTCTCATGAATCAAACTCCTTACCGAACTCGGTGAGGCGACCTAGGTTACGTTAGTTATAAACGCCAATATTATATATAATATATTAATATATTAATATATTATTAACATGTAGGTTTTCACAATTGAAAATATGAAAAAGACTGTTGGCAAGTAGTATTGCAGACGTACTATACCAAGTCAAAGCAACCCCCTACGTAGAATCTTCTTATATATTCCCTTACTTGGTTATCTTTCAATTCGTTGATGTATCTCCATCATCAACTTCACAGAAACAAGTATAATTACCATAATTCTGATTAAGAGATCCTTTAATGATGAGTTGATCCATCAAGGACTCCCAATAATAGCAGAGCAGGTTCAAGTTCAGGATAACCCATTTAAGAGTTCACCCAGCTTTAAGTAGCTACGAGCTGAAACCGTTGTAGCAAGGCGGGAGGGATGAAGTGTGCCAAGCAATGATATGTCGGAAACTTTTCCTGAAGCGGATAATACCTATTTTGAAAATGCAACGTATCAACACCACACCCTCAACAACCTACTGGCATCTGCTGCTATGTCCGCTTTTTCCACTCGCTCCTCTCATCAATTATTAAATAAAAACTAAATTGCCGTATATATGTAATCTTTAAAAGAGCTTTTTAGTATGTTAGGAGGAGGAGCTTAGCACCTTTATTGTTTCTAGATGATGTTAGGACAGAAATCTGAAAGAGCTGAAGAGAATGAAGCAAACGCTTGGGTACGTATATCCTCAACAGGTTCTACTAGAACGGCAATTCTATTCTGTGCATAGAGAGCCTACCAGTGCTGAACCGGACGTATTCAGCAGTATTATAATCATGGCATCATTTAACATGCTGTGGGCGAGCGCTAGCAAGAGGTCCACTGCATCATAACCCCAAATGCTCTGTTATACGGTGTTGTTTACGTGTCTAGCCCGACGCCATTGAAAGAGTCCGGTTTGAATGAAGCTTCTTCTTCCTCTCTCTTTCTCTTTTCCTACATCCTCCTTCCTCTCCCTTTCTCTTCCTGCATCATCCTCTTCCTGCTTCCTGCTCCTCCTCTTGCTCCTTGTTCCTCTCTACCCTATCAAACCTACGCCCCACAAGCGAACAAGTGCTACCAACCAAACCCCATCACCACAAGTAAGTATCTCCAATGCCTCTTCTATATCTTCCTAAGCATATTAGACGCGTCTGAGCTCCCCATTTCTATTATCTATCTCGTCTTACGTTTTATCCTGAGTGTCTTTTGGTTCGTTTGTTGCGTCATTCGTTGCCGACTAGCTTCTTGCGAAATTTCATTGCGAAATTCCTCGTTGCTAGACACTGTATAGAACTTCCCTCTGGTCTCGTTGCCAGACAACACGAAGTCCACTCGAGACTACCTCTTCCCCCCTTCCTCTCTTCTCCTCTTCCTCTCTTCTTCTCTTACTCTCTTCCTCTCTTCCTCTCCTCTTCTCCTGCTCATCGTCATATACTCCTACCTTCCCTCTTGTACGCGTACAAACACATTCAAGCATCACAAGAAACTAAACAACCCTTTCTGGAGGACAGAGTCTGGCAATATGAGCCAGCAAATCATTTACAAGAACTGGCCCCGCCCAACCCCCTCGTGGACCGAGGTCCTTTTGGACGTAAGTATCCCTAGCTACCTTGCTTTCTCGCTTCATCCACGTACTTCCTGGACCCGAGCTAGGTAGGAGAGAAACGCGACTTCCTACAGGTTGTTAACTTTCTCGTAGCTCGTCCACCATTACCTCCGTCTCCTCCTCCTCCACCTGGCCGCCATCATGGGGACGCCCCTTCGCGACCTTGATTCCCTCTGGGAAAAGGTCGTGAAGGTGGCTGTCCCCTTCACCATCATCTGGGGCCTTTCCTGCTGGGGCGACAACGAAAACAGGAGAGTGACCATTAGGGTAAATCAGCTCCGTACACATACAAAAACACGTTCAAACTCAAAATACTAACATAAGAGTTTAGGTCCTCTCCTGGCTGACGCCGTACACCGTCAAAGAAACTCTGCGGCCCGTGTTAGTTGTGGTGGAGGCTTTGGTCTCTACCGCAACTATACCGTTCAGGTATGTTCAGCGTCTGAACTCTCGTGTTGCGACAAGAGCTACGACGCATGCTGTCGGGGCCTCCTGGCCCAATGCCGAGAAGTGGTTGATCAACCTCTTGGGGTTGTTCTTCTGCTGTCTGCAAATGGCAGGGTGCGTCGTGGCCATCGCCCTTGTCGTATATGTGCCGAATCCCTACCAGATACACGTAGGGTTCAGACGCTGGAGAACACGGGTTGCGGGGGATGTTTGGTGGTGGTTGTTCCCCTTGCCCCCGGTAGAAAGGTCAGTTGTTCCTCTGATTCGTCGTAAACGAAACTTTGAGGAAGAGTTGCGAAAGGCAGAGGGCGATCTCTATCTCGTCCTCCCCCGCCATCACGTTCCCCCCTCGCCTCTGCCTGCTTCTCGTTCTCCACTCCCGATGTCAGCATCCCCAACGCCGGACCCCGATCTCTCGTTTGTTTCCCCGCCGCCGTCGCCTCCCTCAGTTGTCAGACCAGCTGGTGGAAGAGCCACCCATGCCCCTGTTCCTCAGAGGTACAAGGACAGGCCGAGGTCCAAGTACTTCCGGGGGCAGCGGTGGTCTCCGATCCCACTGGTCTGAACTGAACAGTCCGTGCCGGGGATGGGGAGTGGAGAAACTCAATGGTTTGTTTCACTTCGTTTCATGAATGACTGCGGTGCCCTAAAGCCGCCCCCAAATTTAGGAGAAGGGGTTGACGTCCTTCTATAAAAAACGCTCCGTAGGGGGCCGCGATTCCTTCGATACCAAAAAACGCGGGGTAGGACCGTGGACTTTCCTTAACTTGATCTGCGGGGTAAGACTGTGGACTTTCCTTAACTTGTTCCACAGGGTAGGACCATGGACTTCCCTTAACTTACATCCATGGGGTTGGGTAGTGGTACATTTCCTTTGTTCGTGATTCTATTTGCTTTCTTACTTTAGTTTCTGTTTTTTCATTTCTTGTGATTTCATGTTTGTGATTTTTTTGATTTTGTGCTTTTGATTTGCTTTGGTGGCTTTTTATTCCTGTTTGCTTTCTCCGTTTTGTATGTATGTACGCATGTACGCACGTATGTATGCTCGCGACTGTTCATGTTTGTTTTGCTGTCTTCCTGTATATAGGACTTTAGGTTATATCAAGTTCTTTTGCTTTTATTCCGAATAGTAGCTTCTTTTGTCCCTTTTTGAAAGCCTTCTGGAGTACGCACAAGCACCGTGTAGCAGGCAGGCTAAACGGCCCTCTTCAGAGTTAAAGCACCCTTGTGATAAGCACCTTCTTCAACAATGAGTAGCCACTGCCTCAAATATAAATTTAAAATGACTATATTTATAGATTCGAGCAGAAGGCCCCACCTTAGATCACCAAACCAGTGTACTAAAGCCGAGATACTCGTGCACAATCCAACTTGATGGAAATTTAAACTGAGAAAACTCATAGACGTCGACATCCAT
This sequence comes from Arthrobotrys conoides, assembly GCA_036971725.1. NCBI lineage: Eukaryota > Fungi > Ascomycota > Orbiliomycetes > Orbiliales > Orbiliaceae > Arthrobotrys > Arthrobotrys conoides. Next base: position 201,666 of record JAVHJM010000001.1, read on the forward strand.
ATAGAGTAAATTTTAACTATTGATTATATTAATGTACTCCGAACTCGATCATAAAGAGTTCTATAGATCTAGACCCAGATTTGAAATACGAAGCCAATGATCACTATATTATTATCTGATCTGAGCCCTGAAACTTAAATTTGAAGGCTGCTCTTTGCGCAGAACTAATTAGAGTTATAAGAATAACCATTGAAAGATACTTTATATAGTTCATGGAACTCAGGTGCCATACTTACACCCATCTATATATTCTATAAAATATGCGCCCCCCAGGATTGTAGCTATAGGTATAGCAACTTATCCATAAGCTGGGGCTGTGTTCAGTAGAATATCAGCTCCCCATATATACCAGCAAATTTTGCAGAGCGTCATTAGCTGGGTTACGGTCACATGTATCTTAGAATCGCGATTGTACTGTAGATTGAATTACAAAACCAGCATGTCTGATTGTAAAAACAGTAAAGCTTTCTAGATCACTTACATCTGCCATCCTACGAGCTACTAGTTGTGCTATCAACAAACTCAAATTGAAACTTCCCCAAGATCTTAAATCGAGAAGGTATTGAATAAATTCGCAATATAGATTCCTAGGCCGTGCACGTGGCTAACCAACACGCGTTGACAGGACCCCTCCCCGTCAAAATGGCTTCCAGATCTTCTTCTAAAACCGAGTTCGATAAAGATCTCCAAGCCAAACCTCTTCCTCCTCCCCTACCATCATCGTCATCGTCATCAGCATCCTCAAACTCTCTCCCCTCTAAAGATAACACCACCCAGCCAATCCCCAACTGGTCATCATCAAAGATGACTTCCAGAATACCTCGTGCTCTTATTCCTCCTTCCCCTCCCACGGCCTCTGCTGCTGAATCCAGTTCCCTTGGTGTCATCCCAGACATCAGGGTCATTGAGAAGAAGCAGCAAGCCGTTGAAGAACTCCTCGACCAGGGAAAGGTCACTGAGAGCTCTGTCCTCGTACAAGAGGTTGCTCGAGACCTCCAAGCCTACCGCGAGTATCTTCACATCCTCTAGTACTATGGTACAACCAGCTGCTAACACAATGATACAGAGCAATGGTGCTTGGCAGAGAAGGTCCGGCGCCTCAAAGCCGCGATAGCCATCCAAGAAGAGGCTATCAGGTTGTTCAAGGTTCGTAAGTAACCTTCTTCTTCCTTCATCTCCATCCTTTAGATGATATTATTTGCTAACGACTCCTCTAATAACAGGTGGAACTCCCCAAAACACCTTTGTCCCTTTCGACGAGCTCTTTAGCAGAGCTGTTGATGATGAGATGGTAAGTGAACCCCATCTTCCTCTGATGATCAACAGATTACTTACATATTCGCTAGAAGGTGGACGGGGAGGTTGACGACCTCCAACTTGCTGGGCCTCAATTTCAGAGGCTCGCCAAAAAGCTCCGGGTGACAGCCCAGGTCCTTGAAGCAGTTTACAAAGACAGCTTCGAGGGCGCTGCGGCGGCCCAAAAAGATCAGTACGCGAGGTACTACCATGCGTTTTGCTCCCCGGCGTGTAAGTCAGCTCACTGTGATTACCTTTTAACGCTAAGTTAGGTACTAATGCTTTACATAGGTTTGAACCACCGAGTTTTCAGCCCTACCGAGTTCAAAGAACTCGGACTCTGCTTCCAGCCGGGGGGAAGCAGAGGAAAGGAGGCCGGATGAAGGGGGGGCACTAATTGTCCGTTAACGTATTTATTGTCTTGGCCGCTCCAAAAGGAGCAATAATGATATTCTTCGTTGCTTGAAACCGTAAAACATCTTGTGTATCGTGGACCATCTGTAACCACACGGTGTATCCGTCCACTATAAACCAAGCTATGATTGAATCGGTCGAAGTGTCTGTGATTATATGTAGATTATTCTACTTCTAAGGGGCGTAAGTATCCCAAATAAACCAACAACCTGCAAAATTTTGCCAGAGATATAATTCTCCCAGAGATTACTTAATTGGCAACAAGAAAGTTAGGAAATTCCTCGCCTATAGGCCCTTAGAATTGTTTTCCCAACAGATGGGTAGTCAGACTACGTTCCGGCCTATCTCGCAAACTTAACTCGAATACTATCACGTTCATTCCCAGCTATCAAAGAGCAGGATTAAGATATACCGTAGTGGAGGAGTCCGGCAACGAGACAAGGGTATATCCAACGAGACAAAGATATCTCTATCAAGTACCACACAGTCAAAAGTTTTCCGGAAAACTATTTGCTTGAAGTCAAGAATCATTTGCTATCGAAGTATAAGCGGAACTCTATTCAAATATCAATATAAGCTTAAGAGTCCAATCATTCAAAGACCTTATAATACCAAGAGTACTACTCAATATCAAGATCAATCTATGTTTGTCCAACTTTTATATCCATCATGGTGTTGAGCCTGATCTCTCAGCTCAGCATAGAGCCACAAAACCTCCCTCACCGTCACCCCTCCGCCGAGATTCTTTCCTTTTACAACCCACGTCCCCTCCATCCATCCCTCCACCTCCCCACGTGCACCTCCGTCCTTCCACCCACAGTTAAACACCCACCAATCAATAGTACTGCAGTCATGCCTCGACTTACAGCCCAGCAGTTACAAACAATCCTTATCCAAACCCCTCCAAACCCCGGTTTTACCCTTCTAATCGACCAGTTAATGAAAATGGATTCAAAGCTGGGGAAGAAGATCAAAAAGTATCGCGATGACAAGGATTCTCAGATCGTGATCATCATGAAATCTGAGACGGAGTATATCCTCGGACTTCTCAAGAATGGGAAGATAGATGAGGCTATGAAAGCTCGTTATCGCTTGCTTTTCTGCGCGGAGGTTGAACGTGAGTATATATATATATATTGTAGTTTCTGATGGTGGTTTCTTGCAGGATTGGGTGGGTAATGGATCTAGTGATTGCAGGAAGCTGATGGTTACTTTTTTTATAGGTCAAAAGCTTGCTGCTTATGAAGTTACTACCCGTGAACAGTTGATTATGAGGTTCACTACCCTCTCTAACGATATTGTCGAGCTCTCCAAGCTCATCTTTGGTAAGAACTAAACTCCACAGTCCAAGTTCATTCATAGCATCCGTATAAGTATTCCTAACATATCCCGCAATCCACGCAATAGAGAAATATCCCAAAGAAGGTTTCCGCTGCGGGAGCGAATACTCCCCCCTCCCAATTATGGCAATTGTATGATCTCAACTTTCTAAATCAAGACAAGTTGTATTTTTGATCAGACTCTAATACCATATTTATAGCTCAAGCGCAAAACGAACTTGGAAATCCATAACCGTACTAGCCAGCTCTGGTTCATCGACGGTCTCAAAAGAGAGGTTCTTAACGGTGACAAGGCCGCAATGACCCGTCTCAAGGCCATTGAACTACCAAGTCAGTCTTCCACTACTCTCTACTCTCCCCTATATAGCCCTAGAATAATAACTCTAACACCTCTTTCAACCACATACAGAGGAAAGCTGGCAAACATACTTGAGCGGCTACGTCACCCACCACCCCCGTCTCAAGAAAAGAGCTTCCGTGGGTACCAAACTCGACGCAATCCCCGAAGCCTCAGCTCTAGACACGTCGACGGCCAGGAAGATTGAACGCCCACGCTGTTTAGCTTGCGAGCTCGAAGCTGCCGAAAAGCTGGGAATTGCAACAACAACTCCAACGGCTTCCGAAAGTGCTGAAAAGCCCGTAGACGCCTCACCGGATGCTCAATCCGACGTCCAACCGGTTACCCCACCACAGGACATAAACCTCAGGCGTGAAGGGTCTTTTGGAAAGCGTACCGTTGCCAACTTCCAAAACCGCTGGCGTAAACTTCAAACGAAGTTTGGAACTCCAGGCCAAGATGGGGGTGAGCAAGCTACCGGCGATGGAGAGCAAACCGCTAACGCTGCTTAGAATGTTCTGGATTGATTTTCTATTCCCAATTTATCATATGTCCAATTTCGATTCTTGTGAAGTATGGAGTGTTCATGGAATGTTCCATGTCTGCTCCAATATCAAAATCACTCCCCCCCACTACTGTATTATACCTAATATTCGGGTTTTTTCTAATATTCGATTTGCCCCTTCGACGAAAACTCATGAGAAATGAAATGAACAAGCATTATGAATGAAATTTTATCTGTGGCTGCTCAAAATTCTCCTTTAATAGTTTATTCAAACTCTTACAGAATTATATTATGAGTGTAAAAGGCTTATACAGATTCAGAGGGAAGAGAGCCGTCTGACTTAGAATCGAAACATAGAAAACAAATATCCAGCCTACAAAACTCCACAAGGGATAGTATAACCCACCAAACCAAAAGAACATCCCAAGAACTTCCAAAAAAACAAAAATTCATTATAAACCCTAATTAAAGTATCAAAAAGATCCGAAGAATGATAAAGTCGAGGTTTCTCACCGGGGTTTTGCGGATTCTGTAGAGTTTAGATTTAGAAAGGTTATAATTATGTTCCTCCAACCTCCCGTCTTCAACAACATCTGCTCTTAATTACTTAAGCAACCTCGTTATGCTTTAAGAACAGATATTGAGCTATAGTGCTAGGTGTTCTTAGAACTTTTGCTCATCAGGTGTTGTATATAACCATCCAAGCAGCTATTAAATAAATAAGAACAAAGCGTCAGCCAATTGGAATTTTAAAGTTAAAATCTGTCTGTTATAATGTACCGTGAGTCCACCACCAGCGCAGATACCACCAACGCCAGCATTCAGGTACCGAAGCTGAACATCAATCTTTGATACCGACTATTCGAGATTTATTTATTTTATTTTTAGCAGCTGCCGTGTTAGCTTATTTTAGTGTTTTTTGGAAGTAAGTCACCTTATTAAGTTTAATTAGCTTAGCCATGACGAAATCAATTTTTTGGTCCATGGTGCCATTGAATGGTACTGGCTAAGCAATCGATTAGTAATAGGTTCTTTCTATACGAGGGAGAATAATAGCTTAGGAACGTTAACGTACCATCTGGGGGGTGGAGCGCTGGGAGAGAGAGGAGAGAGGAAGAGAGAGGGGACGGCGAGAGAGGAGATTGCGAGAGAAGAGGGGGCGAGGGCGGAGGAGAAAGGTGACATTCATGATGGCGATGGCTATGATGGATGGATGGATGGGGGAGGAAGAAAGGAAAGTGTTGTCCTTTGTAAATTTACAGCCTCGTAACCAAACTGGTTGTCTAGTGTTGAGACTGACCAAACTGTGTTAATGAGGCATTAAATTTAAATTCAAATATAAATTTAAATTTAAATATAAATATAAATATAAATATAGTTTTTGTAAATTGTTGTTGTGTTGTGCTGTGTTGTGTTTTTGGTTACGGTCTTGGCACCGGTTTTGGCATATATCCTCGGAGATATAAGTACGTACTAGTACTTAAGTATACATATCGATCGGGAGACTAATTCGTCCTATCATAAGTCGCTAGGATACATAGATACAAGACGAGTTATGCATGATCTATACTTAGTATTAGTATTAGTATTAGTATTAGTATTAGTATTAGTATTAGTTAAGTAGTTTCAGATACTATCACAAGATAGAACTACTGGACAAAAGAAGTCTCGTAATTATAACCAGACTTCTTGAATTCAACATAAGGTACCATATGCATGTTGATAGTTAAGTCACAAAGTTAAAGTAATAAATAAATACACTAGCTAGTATCCATAATTAACTAAGTACTTTAATCATCAACATGCCGCGCTTTCCTAGTCGCCCTCCTCGTCCTAACCCCACGTCTAACAGCCTGCGTAAACCCTGCTCCATCCTCCCCACCCCCTCCAACCCCCATAAGCCCTCCCTCGTTCCAATTAATCTCAGTCCCATGCACCCAATCCAACAATCCAATCCATCCATACCCTCCCCTACCACCGGACTCATCATGCCCCCTAACCCGTCTCGCAATTCTCCCTATAAAAAACGCTTTCGGAAGGTATTCGTATTGACTGTAGCATACGACATCGACAACGGATGTGATTGCCACGAATGCTAGATATGTCAATAGGTGGAATGATAACATGACGCTGGGGATGTAGATTGGAAGAAATTGCAGGAGAATGTAGTCGATGGGCGTAGTGCTTGTTAGGTTGAGAGAAGAGGTTGTCGGTGTCGGGTGAACGTGAGTTTTGCGAAATGGTGATTTGGGGTTCTGGTGAATGTGGCGATGGGGGTAGTATATGAGAAGCTATACAACTTCCTGTAAGTATTGTATATATAATATATAAAATATAAAATATGTATATAGCACCTACCTCCCGAAGAAACATCGCATATGCAATCCCCCTCGCCATATCCCACGGATACGGAAACGTAGAAGATATCTTCAACAGCCTCTGCCTTCTAAAGATATCAACCGCGATATACTCAAGAAGACCTTGAACTGCAATTCCAAGCAAGAGATTCCCAACGGTCATGAAGATCGCAAACAACGTTCCACGATTAAGATTGCTCACTTCGAGCGTCTTCTTCTTCTTCCCCTTACCGGTGGGCACCGTGACCTTCTTCCGCGAAGCTGGTTTCGAAGTCACATATGGTTCTTTCCCTGCAAGCGACGGCAGCAGGTTGTCAAACAACGTGAATATCAACGCCGGTAGGAGAAAGAATATGAAGCGAACGAAAAACGTCGCGATCAATTCGACCCTTAGAGGCGGGTGAGACATGATTAATGTCGTCCAGGTCATCCAGAAGAAGAAGAGGTTTAATGAGCTTGCCGTGTAGTTGTTAAGTAGCAGCCCAAGACCGCCCAGAGAACCGATGAGAGCGGACATGCTAGCTGCGATAAAGGGCCCGACAGCAGTGTCGGCGAGTTATTAAGAACCAAGATGCTTTGGTATTGACTGATTCGAGAACGTTATGATCGTGGCGCAAAGGGTCGCATTCGAGCTCCTTCAGACTATCTATCGATATCAGCATGGCCAACTGTCGAGAAATTCCTTTTAAGTCGTTTGGATTGTGTTGCGGGTCATCGCCCATCAAATTACTTAATTCTTGGTCAACTTTGTCCAGCCGTGACGTCAGAGCATTTGGTTTGATATTTTGCTAGAGTCGAGGGGGATTAGAAGTGAAAATGAGAGAATCGCCGGTTAATTAGATATACAAGCCCGGCATTATGGAAGTATGACGGACCTGTTGTCGTATCGATATATCAATATTGATTGGTTGGCTTTAGAGCAGAGCAGTTGTGCAGTGATACATACATAATTATAGTTACATCCAACTTAAAAATCACTGGGTACTGTACCATATCAGAGCTTGATATATATATATAAGAAGAAAGACCGAAGCAATGTAGGAAAGCGATATCATCATGTCCATTGCATCGTGTGTATGTATCCAAACAATCGCTAATCCATGCATGCTAATATATGCAATGCTGTGCTGTGCTATGCTAAAAGTACGAATCCGAACGACCAAATGCGCGCTAAGATCAATACTGACTACCAAAAAACAAGAAAAACAATAACATCAAGTATCTGCATGAAGAAGAAGAAGAAGAAGAAGAAGAAGAAGAAGAAGAAGAAGAAGAAGAAGAAGAAGAAGAAGTAATAAGAAAAAAGACATGATCCAAATGATAACCCTAATATTAACAATCATTCGATAAGAACCCCCTTAAATTAACGAGATGTTCGCTGGTTAAGCTTGACTCTCTTCGAAGAGCTTGCACTGACAGTACTCGTCGGACGTCTGCTGACAAGAACCTGCATTGGCGCGATAACCGTTTCCACATCATATCCATCCCCATTCTCATCGCCTCTCTTTGTCACCAAAGGAAATAAAACAACCCTGACCATAGCCCCCATCTTTTCAAGTTGCTCATTAGTCATCCCTTCGTTGCCCCTGTTGTTCATGCGCAACGCCACAAAGTCGATAGGCTTGCCAATGCTGTTGTCGGGGGCTTCCCACATGAAGTACTCGGCCCGCTGGGTACGCATATCGATTGAGAGCGTGACGGCAAGATTCACCATAGTGCGGAGCGAATCCACGACCTGCTGTTGAAGGTGATTGGGTGGTGGCAGCAGGCTGTGTAGTGTGCGGTAGATCTCTTGCACGACTGGCTCGGTGGCAGCTGGCAGAGCAGCTCGGAAGCTACGTCGTTGTGATAATAGCTGTAACGTCGTAGCACGCCACATATGCACCGCGGCTGGTGGGCCTGTTGAAACATCGGTGTTAGAATCAATTTCATATAAACAGAAGTCTGAGCGGGGTGAATACGTACCAACTTCATTGAGTTTTTCTTCTAGCGACTTGAGCTTCTTTCTTTCCTCTCCATCCAATCCAAACATGTAACGGCAGAATATCAGCTCCCAAATCAAAGACATCGTCATCGCCATAAAGATTTCCCTTCTCTTAACACGGTCCCGGAGCATCGCTCTAACATCGCTTCCATCAAGAACAACACTTTCCACAAGATCTTTGACACTCTCGTTCGTGATGGCGTCGAAGTCGACACAGCTAGCAGAGTCGGAAAACTTTGAGAATTTGACACACCATTGCTGAACGGCATTGAACAAGTGGCCGCAGGATCTGGCGAAGAAGACTTCATCTTTGGCATCGATATATCGGTTCATCGCATTTAATTTGACTTGAAGTTTGTTTGCACTGTTCTTCGCGGTCGCCAATTCCTGCTTAAGTTTCTCGATCTCTGCATCCTTGGCTTGTGTCACCGTGGCCACCTGCTGGTTAATAATGTCGTTCAGGCCGGAGCTTAGCGCTGTATACTGTTCCTGAAGATCGGAATGCTGCTGCGATAAGTTGTGAAGTTGTTCCCTCTTCCTCTCATATTGTTGCCGTTGAGTCGCTTCCGTAGCAATCAGCTGTTCGTTATTGAGTCTAAGCTGTCGAAGTTGCTGCGTTAGGTTATCGTCTTCCTGTTTGTACCATTCCAGATTCTTCTTGAGCGTCTCGATCTGGTTCTCGCGTTCGCTAACTGCAAGAGATCTTATTTCAAGGGCTTCAACGAGGGCTGACCGTTCCTGGAGGTGTTTGTAAACCACAGCTTCCATTTTCTTCTGAGAAGAGTTTGAGTCTTGCTGTAATCGTGCCAGTTCGCCGGATAGTTGTGAGTTTTGCTCATTGAGGGTTCGTAGCCGGCTTTCGAGATCGAGCATTTGAAGAGACTGACGCTTGCGAAGGTTCACGCTTATTGGACGCTCCGGCGAAATTGGAATGGTAGAAGTATCCCCGAATGCCTCCTGTAATGGTTCGTAATTGTTAGCAAGATCATAACCATCTAAACGAATATGAGGGTAACCCACAAAAACCTCGTTGTTGTCATACTCTAGAGACCTTTCTTTCCCCTTTCTTGAACCGCTGGGGATAGTAGGCGTATCGAACTGGAACGAAGAACTAGAGGTCGTCATGACATTTGGAGAACTGATATTAGACGCTGTACGGGAACGGGTGTTTGGCATTTGGTTCCTAGGCCTAGGGACAGGCGTTGGGGATGTTATTGTAGACATGCTGCCTTCTACGCTGGACCGAAATTCTTCTCGTAATGGTTCCATAGTCCCTCGCTTCTTGAGGATAGTCAAGATTGGTGGGGTCGCTTTGGGGCTGCCGGGCCGAGGAGTGGTGTTTGATGAGCTTCCGGTGTCAACGATGGCAGATGGGATAACGGCGACACCCTCCTTTAGAGGTTCGAGGTCCGCTCCGACTAAGGTATACCGCCTGCCCGAGTTACGGCCAGCGGATCCAGCCGAGCCAGACAGGCGACGAAGACGAGGTGTTGTCTTCGCGGTATCAGGAGATCTGGCTAGCGGTGCGAGCTCGGGTGACGTTTCAGGGGACGGGTAAGCCCCTTGAACAGTGTTGATGCTTCGCCTACCAGCTGAGCCCCGACCCGCCGAACCTCGTGATCGTGGAGTCTGACGGGGTTGTGAAGACGGACCAGGCGTTGGGGTTGTTGGGTTAGACTTCTTCTGGAAATACTGGGAAAGAGGCTGTGGGGCTTTCTGGGTGGGCGTCGGGGTAGTGCCTGCTGAGGTGCTACTGCCTGAGAAGAGTAACGAAAGCGCTTTGTTATCGGCTTCTGTGAACGTATCGCGGCGGATAGGAGGGCGACGTGGAGCTTTAACTGGGGAAGGTTTGATGGAAGGTGGTAGCTGCTGGATCGGAGATGGTGGAGGTAGTTCGACACCTGGCTCGAGTGGTGATACCGAGCTAACGCCAGAGAGCGAGATCGTTGACGAGCGAGCGGAAGATACCTCAGAGTAGATACTTTCAGCCGTGGGAGGTATAGCAAGAGCTGGGAGAGGTATTCTTCTATTGGGCAAGGAGCTGGACTTGGATGCCTTCGGCTTGGAAAGGACCGGTGAGGGTTCTCTATAAGGTGTATCAAGACCTTCGATACCAAGTCCTATGCCGCGAACGTTAGATTGCGCTCCAGGGAAAAGGTTGCGATTAATTGGCCGTGATATTTGTGGAACCGGCGCAGGAAGGTCAGTAGGTCCTAGTTCTGGCGAAAAGAAAAGATCACGTTCGTCTGCGCGGGTGCTAGCCTCAACTGGCGCGGGTCTATCCTCGATGCTGTAGCTATTGAATGTCGGGGAAGGAACAACGCTTGAGGGCCGTGAGAGGTCACTATCGTCGAGCGACCCGTCTGTGTCTTCGGGATAGTAAACACTGATATCAACAGTCGGCGCTTCTCCAAATTTTTCTTCCGACCATGAAACTTCGATCGTTCCAGTCTCCTGGTCAAAATGAACGTCGACACCTGCGGCTGCAAGAACCTCTTTCTCGGGTGTAGCGATGTCAAGGGCTCCCTGAGCATACTCTTGGATAGAAATTTGGCGTTGTTGCCTTTGTCGTTGGGTCCCTGAAGATGGGCGCCTTGAGCGAAACGAGGATACGCCCGAAAGCGGGGATACCGATACGTGGCGGGGAGAGAAAACGCTAACCGTGTCTCCAGGTTCTTCGATTTCGTTAGGGGTGATAGAATTGAAGTCGTGCGGGATTCCTGGAGCCTGTAGACTGTCTACGGGTTGGCCCTCGTTGGCGGGCTCAAAGGCCGCGCGTGGGATTACTATTGATAAGGGAAAGAAGGATGGTTAAAACTGGAGACTTTGTCGGGGCCTTCGCTTCCCGCTAACCAAAAATGTCAACGGCAAAAATGGTGGGGCTGGGCAACTTACACGCCAAGGCATTTTTGGTACCAAATTCCGACAGGGATGGTGACGCATGGGAAGGCGGGCCTCGAGGGGTGTCAGCCAATCATCGGGAAAAAGCGGTGGCTATCTGGGAGAAAACTTACCAATCAAGGGCGAAATGTTTGGGCTGGTCGTTACGCTAAATGCTTCTTGAAATGTAGTTCTGGAAGGAAGTGGCGTTGGGACATCTGCATAAGATGATGTTGGGCGACTTTCTGGAAGGCCGCGACTTTGTTTTGGAGCTTCACTTTCACGGGGACTTGCGACAGATGGATGCTGGCTTATTGGCAAGCTTAAGACAAGGTCGCGGGGTACCTGCCGAGGAGATGGTCGTGGAGTCACATCACTTTCGTCTTCGTCTTCTGGCTTTCCTTTCGGTGTAGTCGAACGAGTGAGCGAACCGGACTCATGGGGTGAAGCTAGAACATATGATGTTGATGGTCGGCTATCTGGAAAATCACGAGGTAATAGCTGTCCGATATATGGCAGGGAAGCTTGTTCTGATTCCTCATCTGTTTGGTAAAATGAAGATGCCCTGCTCAACGGTAAGCCCCGGCTTTGATGACCCTCATCAGCATAATGAGTCTGAGACGTTGTCGACCGGCTTTCTGGAAGATATCTCGGTACTCTGTCTTCTGCTGGTTTGAATGACGAATGGGTCGCTTCCTCAAAGTAAGCAGATGAAGTTCTACTCAATGGCAAATCCCTGGTGTTGTAGTTCTCGCTTGCACGTCGATAATCGAATGAAGTTGTTGGCCGGCTTTCTGGAAGATCAGCAGAATGTTGTGGTTCCCGTTCTTCAGATTTTTGATCTGGGAGATAGAAAGACGACTGCCTACTAATCGGTAGTTGAACATCGTTTTGATGTGGGCTCGTAGCTTTGATTGTATGTGACGAGGAAGGTCTGCTTTCGTTATCATCAAACGAAGGAATCCGATCTTCGGAGCGGGTAGGGTATTCTGGAGCCTGTTCAAAGAAAATTGATGATTGTCTGCTTGGTGGCAACTCTCTTATAAAATGGGTGTGATCGGTGGGGACACGGGGATTTGTAGACAGGTCTTCACTTCGGGGAAGACCAGGGATATCTCCGAAAAGACTACGTGCTAGTGCTAAAGATTCGGCATATGGTGAAGCTCTCCCTGATGTTGGTATCTGTGATAGATTAAGCCCCAAGTATGGAATATGGCTCTCATCAAGAGAATATGTAGAGTCAACACCATCGCGTAACGCTGGTAAATCGTATAGGGATTCGGTGTGACTGCCGGTTGTTGCATTTTCATATACAGAAGTGGCTCTTGAAACAGGTAGTTGGCCATCAAAGCTGGTTTGGCGGACTGTCCCATGTGGTAACCTGATTGTTGATGCCTCAGAGCGCAAAGATTCCGTTTGTGGCGGCAGTAAATTGTTATCAAGGTCATAGATCTGGGGAATGCTCTCACTGGCTTGGTACTCCGATTCTTTGACAGTAGCCGGCAGGGACACGGTGCTACCCCTTCTTTTCGGGACAAAGAGGTAATCGCCGCTGCCTTCGGAACTAGGAGACGGTAGCTGGAAATTGTGCGGCTCTTCGGTGTTGCGAGGGGATGTCGTGTCTAGCGGAATATGATAGGCGGACTCCTGTTTGGACTCAGGCAGTGAACATACGGTTTTCCATACCCCTCTTCCAAGTTGCTCTACGTCGAGATTCCCTTCATCATCGCTGTCCTCGGGTAGTGGATCCACATCAATTGACTTAGGGGCGGACAGATATGCATCATGAAGAGAGTACATTGAAGAAACCCTCGATTCTGGAAGCCTCTGCGGCACGAAAGAGGGTGGTGCAAACATATTGTCAAGCTCCTCGTACGCTTCGCTGTCGCTGTCTGGGAGGTAATCATCGAAATCATCGAAATCGAATGCCGGGCGCGACTCAACCTCCATTTCATTTTCACAGATATTGACGGACACTGCTCTACTAATCGGGAGGGCGAAGTGTGGGACTTCGGCGGTATGCGTAACTAGCTCATCCAAGGAAGGTGCGGTGCTTGGGGGAAGGTATGCTGGAAAATTATGACTCTCATCATGAATAGGTGACTGAGATCGCACATCAGTTTCGAGATCTTGAAGCTCGACTGTGTACTCCGAAGCGATATCTGAGAAAGGCAATTGAACCGCATCATGGGTATCATGGTCAGGCAAAATTGAAGCAGGTGAAGAAGCGCGGCTGTTAAATATTGGCTGCCAGCTTGGGTTATCTGTTGCTTCTAATACGTGGTTTTCCTGCAGTGGGTCCGGTAAGGTGTCACCTGGCTGGGCGTCTAGAGGTGCGCTGATAGATGCACGACGAGAAACCGGTAAGTTTGTCTCTGCTTGACCAGGGGGAGGCTTGGTAGTGCAGCTCGCCACAGATTGTCTTTCTAACGACTCAGTTTCATTGGACAATTGCGCTGGCAAGGGTGGGGGTGGCGAGATAGATCTTTGGAGTGGCAGCTCGACTTCTGGAATGACGGGAGAAATCTGCGGAGAAACCGGTAGAGAAATCAAAGATGGAATCTGCAAAATTGACTGCGGTGCTAAAACTGGAGACACCAAGGGCGATATGGGAAGGGGTACAAGGAAGAAGTCTTCTATGGTTTGGGTTTCTGGTGTAAGGCGACCTGTAATAGGCGAGGCCGGTTGTTCATTCAGTTCAATTTCGTTGTTGGCGCTGGTTGGACCGATAGTGGACTCGCTTTCGGCTTCGATGGGGTTTCCATCCTTGTCATATAGGATATCGCCGAGAGAAGAGATCGGATTGCCATCTTTGTCGTAAACAACTGGACCTGTAAAAATCCCAAGCCCCATTAAAGGTTCTACATCTAAGAGGTTAGTGTGTGAAAACTGAAAAAACGGTATTGGTTCCATACCTCGCGTAGGCGTTCGCGGCGATTCAGAGGAGCCGGCTCCTTCATGTGTTATTTCCGGTCCATCATCGAATTCGAACCCGTCTTGGCTCGTCTTTGGTGTTCCATCATCCTCCGACCACGATGCAAGACTTAGTAGTGATTCTCGTCTATTATCTTCCACGTGGCGGTGCCCAGCCAATGCTATTGAATGCAAGCTTTCGTGTGATGGCCGAGGAAGAATTGAATGTTGGAAATCAGAATTGCGTGATGAAACCGAAGATCTTACAGAACCCGCATATGAAGATACATGAAACAGCGAGGCTCTATCGTAGTAAGGGAGACGGTGCTGTTCTGGGCTGTCGTCGACACCCACGACTGAGAATCGGTATTTGCTGGGGGCTGGACTATCGACGGAACTTTCGTACGATTCAACATCTGATCCAGAAACCGATTCAATCAATGAAACCAAGGCCGCGGCTTCTGCCAATCGTCTTCGACGGCTTTCTTGCTCAACATCGCGGTCGATTTTCCGTTGGTTCTCAAGGGCAGCTTGTTGCTCTCTCGTTTCGATAATTTCACGCTCAAGCTCCTCGCGACGGACCGATTCTTTAGCACGCTCCTTGTCTTCTTTACGCTCGAGAAGGATTGCATGGTCGAGTTCTCGCTTGTGAATCTCTGCAGCCAGTCTCTGGATCTCGTCTTTCCGTTGTTGTTCAGCAATCTCATTGCTCTCTAGAATTGCAACCCGTTCAACTTCGCGCCTTTGGATCTCGTCTGCAAGTCTTTGGATTTCAGCCTGGCGTTGTGCTTCGATTATTCTCTGCTGTTCCAAAAGCTCAGCGCGCTCACTTTCTCGTCGTTGGAGTTCTAGTACAAGCCGTCGGATTTCTTCCTTTCGCTGCTGTTCTCGTTCCAAAAAGGCGGCACGTTCTTGAGCGAGTTCGTATTCCCTCTTGCGTTCTTCCTCCTGGCGCTGGCGTTCAATTTCGTACTCTTCGCGCCGTTTCCGTTCTGCCTCTTTCTTTCTCTCAATCGCCACAACCATATCCTCCTGTCGGTTCTTGTCTCGAAGCTCAATTTCCTTCTCGTAGCGCTTGTCTTGCTCTTTTTGGACCAAGTATCGCTGGTAAAGGAACATATCATTGTCGTAGCGCTCCTTTTCGTCCATCTCATTGAACAGTTTTTGTTCCCGTTCGTACCGGTCCACACGCTCTTGGTAGAGCAGATACAACCTCTGTCGTTCTTTAGCGGCGGCATCTTCGTCTTGTTGTTCAAGGATATCGAGAGCGTGTTGCTCACGATCCAGGCGGCTCGCACGCTCTAGTTCAACCTCATAGCGTTGCTGCTCAGGGGATATCTCTGCAAAACGCCGGGCGATAGAAGATTCTGGGGTGAACGGCTCAAACGAATGTGACAGCTCAGGAGGTTCTAGGCTTTGAGAGCTATCCCTATGAAGATGATCGTAGGCCGGAATGTACCGAGGGTGTTGAGGTTTGGGTGCGATTTCATATTGTGTCAAGTCTCCAATCGGGGTAACATCAGGCCGATAGGTGTATTCATGGAATTTCTCGATATTGCTCTCAGATGGGATAAGAGTTACGTCAGTAGGCTCTGGTAGCCTGATACGCCGACGTGAACGAGCGATATTTTGCAAAGAGGTAGCTTTTGGGCGCTGTACTGAGTCTTGGCGAGGAGAAGGAGAGATTCGGAAGGGTAGTTTCCGCCGGCGTTCCCGTTTTCGGTGACGCTTCGACTGAATTTCGGGTTTCTTGACCGCCAACGGAACTTCTAAGACTTGCGGAGGAATATGGGGCAGTTCTTTCTCGAATCCAGTTGAAGATGGTACCTTTTCCAGTTCTCTCGGAGACGGGGCTTTTGTCGGCCTTGGAGGAGATGGTGCTTTTGCTGGCTTTCGAGGAGATTGTTCTCTGACCCATCTTGGAGGGGAAAGCTCCTTTGCTGGTCTTCTCGGTGATGGTTCCCTCTGTGCCCTTCTCGTTTTTGGTTGGTCGGAAACAAGTGGCGTTGGGGGGAGGGAAACTAAGGCTGCAGTACGAGGCGGAGATTGAGACCAAGCTCGAAATACTTTGGCTGGGTTGAAGGTGGCTGGAAGTTGGACATCGCCTTTCCTAGAACTGTATTGGAGATACTCTGCCGGTAGGGGTACTTCCGCGAGTGGTAGATCTCGCTCTTGCTTGCGGCCTCGTTCTTGGCTTCGATGTATGGCTTCGAATGCGGTCTGGAGAAAGCTAGTTTTGGTGTGAGACTCCGAGCGCCGTCGGTGAGGCCTTTCTTCTTTTAGAGCCTCTTCTCGGACAACCTCGGCTACTTTCTTATCAGCGGCGAGTTTTATTCCACGGGATCCTGGGGATACAGATCGGGCTTTGCGAGGCTTTGGTGAGGCTGAACGAGCTTTCCGCTGGGGCTTGAATGTTTCAATTGGAGGCAGCTTCTCAGACGATCGGGCTAGTATCTTCTCAGGCAACTTCTCGGGAGCTTTCGTAGAGACCTTCTCAGTGGAGTCTACAGAAATCTTCATAGGCGGCCTTTCGAACGGCAATTCCAACATAGGGGTTCGCTTGACCGGCGACACGGACCGAGGCTTGGATCGCTGCTTTGAAACCTTTATTGGGAACAGCTTCTCCGGCAAAGGCTCAATTTTGCGTGTTCGATTGATTGGAGACTCTGAACGAGGTCTAGGTGATTTTGTCGGAACAGCAGTACGAGACTTCCGCTCGGGTGATGGCAGCACGATCCTACGAGAGGGTTTCTCGGGCTTCACAGGGCTCGGCGACCTTGCAAGCTTCTTACTGACCGCTTGTTGATTGTCATTTCTAGAAAACCAGGAAGCAATTGCGGGGAATAATGGCGTAGTTGCAGATTTAGGAGAATCCGTGCGCAAAGCATCTCTTGACTTTATCGTTTCCTGGCGTCTAGAGCTCGGATCAGTGAGAAGAGGGGTTGGCGGTTCTAGAATTGGTTTCCGACGCTGTGGAGATACAGATCGGGCCAATGGCTTCCGGCGCTGTGGAGATACAGATCGAGCCAGGGGCTTCCGAGCCCGTGCCTCTTTCCGCAAAACTGGCAGCTTATGCTCCTTCACTTCATTTCTATCCACCAAGTAACGCGCAGAGTCAGTTGTGTCGACAGATCTACGCCTGCGAGGGGCTGGTGCAGCTTTCTTTGGTGCCCGTGGAGCTCGTCGGTCGTCTTCGGCATCCCGGCTAGGCTTGGCATTAGAATCAAGAATATTTTTGGCGATCCGGGCTATGGGAACTATAGCGAGGGCAGCACGAGCCGTTGATGGAAATCGTTCCGCTTCTCTGTCCACAGGTGTAGCTTTAGACCTTGACACCTTCTCGGGGATAATTTCAGTTAAAAGAGGACTTGGTGCATCTTTGACCCGAGGTGATTTAGGTTCTAAGATGTCCCGAGGAGCGGTTTCATTCGCTGAAGCTTTGAATTGAGGCAATTCCTTAGAGGCAGTGACACTCATCTTCCGAGACCTGGGCGGCGGCAAATTTTCTACCACAGGGGACTTATATTTCGTTTCTTTTGGCGCAATTGGCTGTGTGATCGGATCTTTGGGCATAACAGCTTCAGTGACAACAGACCTCAGCTTAGTCACATCTTTGGTATCAGCTGGCCGCGCAATATCAACCGGGGTAGTTTCGAGAAACGTTATAGGCGAAGGTTCCACGAGTACATTCTTGAGCTTTGGTAGTTCTGCCGTTGGGAAAATATCGAAGAAGGAAGCTTTCCCAAGATCTGCTATTGGAGACTTCAGAGGGGCACTAGGCTTGGGTACGGATGGTTCGGATTTAGATGACCTGCGTGGTGCAGTCTTGATTGCCGGAGATATCGGTTTTGCACCCTTATTAGAAGCTGGTGGTTCGGCCGGGAATATCTCACGCGATGCATCATCTACCACGGGTAACATAGGCTCTTTGAAATCTTTCGGAATAGGCAAGGCAGCCTTAGGTTTAGTGATTGAAAGTTTCCGTGGGGGCACCAAGATCTCCGTAGGCTTCGACCCCAAAGTTATTTTTTGTGAAGGTTCCGTAGCTGGGAATAATACTTTCGATTCTGGTTGCGGGACACTATCCACGGCCTGCTTGCCAATTTGAGATACTATTTCTGGGGCTGGCATGGCCGACTCCTCCTTAGGCTTTGGCAAAGACACTGGAACAGCTGTCAAAACCTCCTTCGCGACTAGCGGCTTGTGTTTCGAGGGTACAGTGACAGAAGCTCTGCGTTTAGAAGTCTTTTCGACAATCGTTTCCACCGCAGACTTTGGAATTGGCGCCTGGGACGAAGGTGACAAGATATCTTCAACATCAAACAGATCCCTTGCAAGAGATTCCGAAATTGAGGGTTCAATCATTCCTCCTTCGCTGGACTGGGCCGTTTCATTGGTAGAGGTCGGTCTCTTCGTCTTTTTCGCAGCACTTTGATACGCAGAGGGCCTGAAGAGGGGCGGCAGGAAGAAGTTTCCGCGAACACCCGTATGCTTAGCCTCCTTCTGCTGATCTGTGACTTTCTTGGCTTTAGCAGTATCATCGACAGCTGAGTTTCTTCGGCGACCCTTAGGGGCCTTTTTCGCAACCTCCTGCGAGGCACTAGAAACGGAAGCTCGTCGCGATGGAACATTTCCCCCAATAGCTGAAGTTTCCCTAGTTGTTCCCGGGATATAAGCGTCTCCTGGCCCGTCCTCTGGCAAATAAGTGAATGGTAAACCGGAGGGGACGGCGAGGTCAGGTGTGTGATAAGTTAAAGGATTGTCAATTGGAATTTCCGCGCTGTGGCCAAAATGCTCATCTGAAATATAAGGAAGATGATCTGTGAGATCTCCTGAGGCGGCAGGTTGGGTTTGGCTAGTTGGAGAAAGGTCTGGGCTGTCTAGCTCAGTGATTGGCATTGAGTCGCGAACACGCCTCAGCTTAAAACTACCAGCAGTCGTAGGCACAGACCAGGTATCAGATTCAACAGGACTAGTCTCTCCATCATCCGGGACATATTCACGGAGTTCGTTGGTTTCCGAGAACCTGACCATCTTCGAAGGTCCGACGATACTCTCTGGGGGAGAGGTCGGCCTATAAAGTTCTGGCTCGGAGTCGTCATCGCTGCCACTATAAAAATCGGACTCAACACCCTCATCCTCAAATTCTGCCGAAACTGCAGGGATATCGAATTGACTGCCGTGTTGAAAGCTTGGATTGTGCTCCAGAGTAGCAGGAGGCACTGTGATAAACGAGTCTTCTACGATAGGATATCGCCTTGGGGACGGGAAAGTTGAAGGTTTGTCGGAAAGTTGGCTAGGAAGGTCATCAGTGGTGGATAAGAAGGGTGAAGAGCCAATTTCAGCTCTTGGAAAGTCATCTGAGGTCGGAGATTCAGGAGGAAGAATATGAAGTGGCTCCGGTGACCCCTCCGCATCTGCAAATCCTTCGTCAAAGGGTTGCGGGTTTTCGAACGAGTGCTGGTCATGGGTATTTGTCCAGGTCGGGCTTTTGGGGGTGAATGCTTCGGATTCAGATTCGGAACCGGGCGTAATACGAAATTCCTCATACAGCGGGTGCACTCCCATCCCTTCATGTTGATAGACTGGGGAGAACCCAGGACTGAAACCTGGCCTTTCGGAGCTAACGCCCTGAATTGATTCTTGAAACTCGGCTGAGGGTATTTCAGAAGGTGATTGTACCCTAATTCCTATGGGCGAGGAGGCCTGTGATATCTCCGGGATTGACTCGGAAGGCGGAGTAGATGGGATATTGTAAAAATCTGCAGGATGTTCCACTAGCCTCGGTTCTGGCTGTTTTTCCCACGCTGGTTCGAGACCCCTATGTAGAGGAGATTCTGGGCGATATTGTACTGGGTATGGTGGTGATCTTGTAAATCCATGACCTTCAGTGCTACCTCTGTTTTCAATAGTTTGTGTTATTCCTGAGCTTCTTCGCTGGTTCCTACTGGCTTCCTGGATAGGAGGAGGCTCAAATCGTGGCAAGAGTTCGTCAATAATGTCAACACCAGAGGGCGAGAACGTCTCCTGTAATGGGCTATTCGATGGGAAAACTTCATCAATGACATTGGCCTCTGCGCCATCAGCTTCAAGTTCGTGTTCTGGAAATGTTATAGTAATGACTCTCGAAGGACGAGGCGCTGGGACTGTAACATCGGGAGCTAGGAAGTGGCTCTCAGGTTCCCTCTCAATTGCTTCACGGTTTCTCGTTGGAGTCCATACAGGTGGTGATGCCGAAGAAACCAGTTGGGAGGGATCCTGCGAGGGCCATTGCATTTCTTGAAGTTGTGGAGGCTCATAGACGGATTCATTCCATGGGCGTTCAGGTTTAGCTGCTGGCTCAAACAACGGAGAACTAGGAAGCTCCGGTAGGTCAGAGTAACCAAGCCAATTTCGTGGGTCGGAAGTTGAGGCAACTGAGCTCGTATCAAAGGATTCCATAGCTTCTGGAGGACTTGAAAGGGACAGAGCGGGAACAGGTTCCTCAGCCATAGGTGTTTCATACTGTAGGCCCATAAAATTTGGAATTCCGGCAGGAGGAATACTGCTAGCATACCCGATATCAAGAGAAGTGCCTTCGGAGAACGAATCATAACCCGTCGATATTGGCAACTGGGGAAGTGATGGGGTGTTTTCCGATTGGGCTCTTGACAGGTCTCTATCGATACCAATCTGAGAAGTCACAGACCTAGAGCGTGCGAAAGGTACCTGATCCAAAAGCGACCCTTCGAATTGAGAGACACTGGTATCTATGACGCCCTTGAAGGATCTTGGGCTGTCCATACGGTCGCAATGCGCAGCTATTGAGTCTGAGTCAAGCATGTAGTCTGCAACGTCAAGATCTCTAGCCGCGGGTTCTTGGGCTGGGGAAGCGGATGGAGATTTGACCAAGAAGTTTTGAACATCGATTTCGCTCGGCACAGGCAAAAGCTTCGGAAGCTGTTCCGTAGAATCATAGACGAGAAAGTCATTAATATCAGCAATTGCCACGGCCAAGGAAATTGATTTCTCTTTGTCATTGTCGTCTTTGGAACCATGATAGCTCGTAGTAACCTGATTGAAGGGGATGCGCAATTTATACGGTTCAGGTGGAGGATTTCTGCTCTGATAGGGGACTGTTTCGACGGGTAAGACGCTTGGTGATCCAGGGCAACTGTATGGTAGAGTTGCCACTTCTTGACGAATATGCCCAAGACAAAGTTCAGGGAAAGCAGGTTTTTGGGTGGGGGAAGCTGGCAAAGCAATATTTTCAAGCGGTGTTGCGATAGCACGGGTCGATGACGATGATTCTTCACTGATAACTGAGGATTCGTCTATGGGCGCAAGCGAGACAGCAGATTCGGCATCCAGTTCAGCAGCCTGGTTGATATAAGGTGAGTCAAAAACGGATCCAGGGATAAGTGGATCACGAGAAACATCCACTGCCATAAGTTGATCAGATCCGTGGAGGCTGGGACTTCTTGGAATTGGCGGCAAAGCGACAGTGATGGATGGTGCGAGAACCGGTGAAGCTATGGGTGTCGCAATTGCGCTGTCCAAAGGTGAACCAAGGTTTGAACCAGGCAGCAGATGAAGCCCCCAATGAGGAGTGAACTCTTGTTGAATCGGTGTCGATGCGATGGTGGAGGGAAGCGAGGGGAAATCATCTTCCAGAGCACTTGACATGGGCGGAATATATGATTGAGGTTCAACCGCTTGGATTCGGGTTACCGAACTGTTCGACATAGCACGGGAGAGAGGAAGAGAGAAGGCGGCTTCAGCAGCGTCATCACCAGTAGGCCACACAAAAGACTGTGAGCGAGGCGACTCAGGAAGATGCAAATCCATATCATTTTCTACTACATCCCTCTGCGTCGGTAACAGTGGGTTTGACCAGCCTTCACTTTCCCTGTCGAGGTCAGATACCGACCGAGAAGATGGTAATTGACGGGCTTCTGCGCGATCCAGTTCCTTATTCGAGCCAACACTACTAAGGTAGCTGGCTGGTAGCGCTATAGGGACGAAAGAACGAGGCATACGAGTTTCTGACAATCGATGCTCCGGCTCCCTTAAAAGTACACCAGTTCGAGCTTCCGTTGTGACCCCGGGGCCAAGAGTGTAATGCGAGCTTGGGGGGCTTCGGGGCAATCTTGCATCAGCAGATTCTTGCAGAATTGAATGAATGGATGGTACTGTTCTAGGACTTGTTGGGAGGGGTACTACTGTGTCGGCAGCATCAGACTCATCACGACCAACGACTTCTGAAGCCGCTCCGACAGACACCGTCGTGAGCGCACTATCCGGAAGAGTTATGTCATAGTAGTCTTCGCCTTGACCATTAAAACTAGGGATTGAAGTCGGCGAACAAGGTAAATTGTGCGGATATTCGGGTAAACCTTCCTCAGTAATAGGCTTGATGATGAGTCCCTCGACAACAGGGTGTGCCGCTGAGGTTATGGACTGCGGTGGCAGAGCAAGAAAATCTGGCGGAGTTAAGTTGATACCAACGTCTATCAGGCTTGGAGGTAGTTCGGGGCTCTCGGGAAGCGCTTCTAGTACTGGGGCTGAAATAATCGTTTGAATCGACCTAGTTTCATATGTTGATGTATATTGACTGGTAATATCAACGGGACGCAGGCGCTCTCGCGGAGTCTGGACCGAATTCCAACTGATCTCTGAGGGAGGAAGCTCAAGCGCATCATAATCCTGCGGCAGACCGTCGTCGTCCCGCACACTATAGTTCTCCGTGCTAATTTTCGGCAGGACCGGGGGACTTGGCAACATTTCAGCGGCCCGTTCCGTCGCCGCTCTGCTTACAGGCAACCCAAATGTTTCCTCACCAAAATGAGTTGTAAACACAACCGAGGATGCCGGACTCGACGCGATACTGTGTGGGAGTTTGACATCACGAGGCAAGTCGAATGGCTGGAAGTTGTCGATACGCGAGCTCGCTTCGTAGACGGACTCTGGATGGCTGCTCGGAATGTTACGAGACAATCTGTCACGGTTATCATCGAAAATTGCAGATAGGGGAGGAAGACTTTCAGGAAGCGCGATGGCTTCCCCAATGCGGTTAGCGCCAAGAAACTCGAAATTATAGCGAGAAGCACTCCGTGAGACTTCGGACTCAACAACATCACCCACATCGCGAGGAACTTCCACCAAAGTCGGAGGCCGGCTTGGCGGGAGGTCATGCTGCAAATAATTATGAGGATATGGTAGCCGAGGTGAGATTGGCTCAGATGCCGGAAGACTCTTTTGAATTGCATCCTCCATATGGTTCTCAATAGCCACCAAGCAGTCTTTGTGCAACACCGCCTCATTGATGAGGGAAGCGGGCAAACCAACTGCATGAGGGGTAACATCAAGGCCACGGATATCAGCAACAGTAGACGGAACCGGGCTGTTCGGCAAGGTACGGGCTGCAAAATCGGGATATTCAACTTCCATATCGCAATGACCACCTTCCCTAAAGGCAGGAGTGGGTTGTAATTGTCCATCATGGCTAACCGAACACCCAGCCGCCTCGGGTACATCGCACAGAGGCAGATGTAACGGCTCCGAAACGAGAGTTGGTACATAAGGTGAGATTGGACGACTGAAAGGCAATTGAGGAAGATGTACAGCGCCAGATTTACCCCAAGTTGTCTCAAAACTTGACGAAGGGCTCGCTGGAAGTATTGGATATTCGTGAACTTGTGCGGTTTGATATTCCCCAGGAGGCGCCTCTCGTTCAAGTTCCAATATGGAAATTGCCTTCTGCTGTAACAGTGGTGCAATAGCTCCGATTGGTGCAATCATAGGACTCTCTTCACGACTCGCAGGAAGCCCATGGTAAAATCCATAGCTTCCTTTCGGACCTAGAGTAGTATTTCCAGCGGGGATATAGAGGGATGCTGGAGAGTTTGGAAGATCGGGTAGGACAATAGACTCGGTGTGCGTTGATTTATCGACCTTAAAAGTAGCAGCGATTCCGATAGGAGCAATTGATGAGACAGCACGGGAAATGTATTTGCTAATTGGCAATGCAACATCAGTTCGCTCTGTAGGAGTGTACGAGTTGAAGGATTGGAGAGATGGAGATAACGGCAGGCTTGGTAGAGTATCGATGACTAGATACGATGATTGGTGTCCACCATCTAGATATTGAGTTTCTATCTGGGGTAAGTTACGGGGTAATGGTTCCAGATTCGTAGGCAGAAGCAGAGGGCTGGTTTGGTGGCTCGGTGGGAGTGTGTCATAGTGAGGAACTAGAGAAGTATTGTATGCTGGAGGAAGAATGGATCTTGGTGAGATTGGAAGTTCTAGCATATACTCCGGCGACTCCATGAACTGGAGACCAGCATTTTCAACACCTTCAAAGGATATCGGTGTTGGAGGCCTTGAATAAGGAAGAGCGTAAAGCCCTGCAGCTTTAGGACGTATCTCGGAAAGTGAGAAATCTGACTCCATGTCTGAGAGAGGTAATGATGCGGCCTCCGGGCTAAGTTCAGGTACTACTATTTCAACGGCTGCTCTCCTGGGCGTTCGAGGGTCATCATCTCTCAAGGTCTCAGGGAGTGAAGGGCAAGTTTGGATTGGTAATTCAAATCCACCAAGTCCAACTGAAGATGCAACGGAAGATGGAAGATTTGGCAAGGTAACAATGGCAGGAGTACCAATGGAATATCCTCGCGATATCGGTCGCTCCAAATCAGAATTGACATCCCAGATGCTGTACGTAGAGACAACGTGAGAAATTTCCGGCAGACGAACGTCTAATCTCAGATCCAATGCAGGCGAGGATGGAGTCGAATCAGGCAATTGGTTCTGGAAAGATTCAAGATTCGGCCTCACGGACTCTAAATTGGCACAATCCTCAACCGAGGGTACAGAGAACTCGCTCAACGGAAGGCGCGGGTAAGATGTGATTGGCTGCTCTATTGGCTCGAACGAAAAGACGGAATCAGTGGCGTCGGCTGGTAGAGCGAACTGGTCCGCGACCGTGGACGGTGCTTTGAGTGTCCCAACATCGAATGAAGCGTTGAATTCTGATTGAGACTCTGTGAGGCTTCCAGACGGAAGAGAATAGGATTGGATGTCAAATTTCCCCGGAATAAAATGTAGATGAGAAGTTCCTGCTTGGGAGTGGGGCAGGACGATGCCTTCCGCCAAGACGGCCGGTGATTGGACCTCAGGAGCCATTGGTTCGGCTTCTAGGGACAGGGCACGGGCGCTACCGGGTAAACCTGCAGACCCAAGTCCTGCAGATGCGGCATATGGAACTGCCACGTCATTTGCAGGAAACTTGGTGGTCTCAAAAATTTGGCGATTCTCAGGTTCCGAATGACTGGGATTTGGGAGCTGAAGGTCGATTTCTCTCACCAGTGCCTCATTTTCAAGGCGGATTTCACTTCGATCGACTGTAGAGACTGAGAGAATTGATGATGGGCGGCTGTATGGCAGCAAAGGTAAAGGGCCGGCTCCAATAGCGATAGAGGGTGCAAACGACGATCGCCTACTCGTAGGTAGACTCAGCGCAGGCTCATTGTCAACTAGCATTCCAGATTTTTGTCCGAAAACACGGCCCAAATCAGTTTCTGGGGATATACTGATATCCTCGGGTACATGGATTGCATCCTGATAAGTTGAATAGTTATCGGACTCTGGGAAGCCAAACCATTGATTCATATTTGAGCCATGCTTGATGTCAACGGATTTTGTCGAAGACGGTAGGCTGTCGGGGAGATTGTAAGTTTCAGAATCTTGGAGGATATTTGTAGTCCCCAGTGGTGCTGGTGATAGCCGGTACTCTGGCTCTGGAAGAAGGAGAGGAGAATATGGGGATATAAGCGCTTCTGCATGATGCTCCAATAGGTCGCCCCCGCATAATTGGGCTGAGAGTTCCGGGCTCGAAGCGAAGCTCCGTGGTAGCACGGGAAATATAAACGGTAACTCTTCGACATCCAGTTGAGTCAATCCATGTGTTTCTCGAGCCTCTGCAGCTATTGATGTAGGTTTCTGCGCTCGGATCGCCAGGGCCGCACTTTCGGAAGAGATTGACGGCGTGACTGGTCTTGGAGCCTCATGACCCAGAAGTGGTGTTACTGGGCGGCTGATTGGCAGACTATGTAGTTGTTCGCAAACTGAAAACGGCAAGCCAACGGACCCAGGAGTCTGTGACCGACTTTGAGGAAGTTGAAACGACGCAAAATCAGGTTCAATGGATCTTTGCAGTTCGAGTGGTTCTTCGGCAACATTGACTGACTGTAATGGCGTTACCGGTCTGCTCTCTGGAAGACTATGTGTTACGGCCAAACTTTTTGTTCTTAAGAACTCAAACTCGCTATCCAGAGAAGAGAAAGTACTCCCAGTGCTCTGCAAAGCTGGCAAGTCGTCTTCTATATCAGCGCCTATTAGTGCCTGTCCTATGGTATCCCTATGAAGGGCAGAACGAAGATGTGAAGCAGGTTCCGAAAACTCGGTATTGAGATCCACGAAGGAAATTGGCGGCCGTGTGTCATAAGCTTGAAATCGACCCGTAGTGACAGATGAAGGCCCAGAAGGAAGAGCAATTGCGCTAGGCAACAAAACTTCAGAAGCGAACAATTGAACTTCTGTCTGCTCTACCTGAGATTGTGTCTCTCTATCAATAATCGATGGGGAAGTGTAGCCCTCATCAACCGGCGTCGGGATTTGAATCGGCGCGCTTGTGGCCTCGGATGGCTCTCGTGACGAAATTATGACAGCTTCTGGTGTGGCAGGTCGACTGATTGGCAAGTAAGGAAGGAATGGAACTTCATTGAGAGCAACGGATTGAACTGATAGAGCGCGGGAGGCTGGGAGGATAACACCATCGTATGCGGGTTCTGGTGGAATATCAACGGTTGCTACTTCAGTTTCATTTACTGGTTGTGATTTCACAGATGAACGGCTTGTTGGTAGATCTTCAGAATAGCAACCTCTGCCCGTGAATCCGGCAAGGCTTCCAGCAAGAGATACATGGTCGTCGGGAAGTAAGATTTGATTGTAAGGAGGAGTGGTTGATCGTTCTATATCATGTGATTGTAGGGTTTCTTCCGTATCTAGATTTGCGATTAGATTCAAATAGATAGACTTTCCGTGATTCAAAGGGATATTACCAAAATGCGGAGTACTTGAGGGCGTTGGTACCAAGACAGGCGAATATATATCTCCAGATGGAATAACTGGTGCAATAAGAGAATGGGGTTGTTTAAAAAATATTTCTGAACACGGAGAAGCAGTAATGCTTCTTGGAAGTCGAATATCATGTAGTTCGATAGATATTGCTCGGTTGCTCATCCGCTCAGGCTCACCGACAAGCGCCTGCTTGAGAATATGTGGTGATGAAGTAGGGATTTTAGGGGAAAGAATAGAACCCTGACTACTTGGAATAGGTGGTAGATCGTAAAGAGCGGAATGTTGTAGGGATGCAGGTATAAAATCAAAACTTGGCGTAGGAAAAGGCAAATTGCGCTCGTCGTCATCGTCGTGGGGAATTTGTGGGAGATTGTAAGGTGACAAATTTTCCTCAGATGCATTGAAAGTTCGTAAAAAGTTGTGTATATCTCGTTTTCGCTTCGGCCGAACATCTAATATCATACGCGCGGGGCTATGGGAAGGCCTCTGCAAAAAAGGCTCATCTTGAAGAGGTAAGCTTGAAGGGAGGGGAGGCGGAACAGAAGATGGACTAGGAGACTCGAGAAAAAGGAATGGGTCTACAGGTCGCGAACCTTCTTCTTCTAATTGTTGCACGTTGCGAGCGTTAGGAACAGATTTTCTGGAACTTGAGCGCACCGTGGGGTTGTCCTCTTTTTGGTATTGTTTTTGATCTTCTTTCTGGGCAGTAGGGGTAGGAGGAGAAGCAAGCTGTACGCCACCTCTCAATGATTGTGCCGACATGTTGAGGGGAGGAACTTCAAATACCTGCGGCTTTTCTACCGTATATGCAGAAGAATCTTCGGGCGCTCTAGCACGGTCCGAGAGAGCACTAGGTGGCCGAGATCTCGAGGGAGTTGGCGTGGTCGCCCTTTCTTCCTCCGGACGCTCGAAGATTGATGAGATACTGGGACGGCGGCGACGGGATTCTCGAGAGGCTGTCGACAACATGTCCGGATTATAGGCGTGCGTGGACCCAACCCTTCTCTGACCTGATGTCTGGGAAGATGTTGCGACCCCCAGGGGTGTCAGGCGAGAGGGACCGTGGTCGATATCACGGCTAGGCGTTCGTGAATGCCGGGACTTCTTTTCAAGTGCCTCAATTTCCTCCACATCTCGAGCCGATACTGAAGATCGTGAACGGTGGTGTGATGATCTCCTTTCACGATGAGAAGAAGTATCGGGTTCATCCTCAGCTACTGTTGAAGTGCGCCTATGACGATGTTCCCTACTCGAACTACGGCGGTGATGATGAGAGCTACTATCCCGTGTTGGCGAGACAGCTGCTGCTTCATCTTCAATCGCTGGAGTCCGTGTCTCGGCACGATCATCCTCGTGTCTACTGGAACGCGAATGATGCCTGCGGTGGTGATGGGAGCTTCTGCGACTACTCGACGAAATAATTGACTGTTGGTCGTCAGGAATGTCGCCAAGCGAAAGACGATGTTCCTGGACAGAGCCTGCATCACTCTCTCGATGTCGATGTCTTGAGCTTTTATTCGAGTAAAGAGATGCAGCATCATCTTCATCACGGCTATGGCGGTGTTCGCGATGTTCTCGATGTTCGCGGTGCTCCTTGTGCTCCTTATGTTCCTTTTGCTCCTTGTCTTCGTGGTGCTTATGTTCTCTATGGCGGTGGCGCGAGCTGCGGTCGGTTTTGGCAGACGCAATGGACATGGTATCATCAAATCCTTCAACATCTTGCACCCGGCTGTCTCTACTACGAGAACGATGGCGATGCTCCTTGTGTTCTTTGTGCTTCCCACCACGTTCAAATTCAGGCGAAAGCAGGGAAACATCTTCTTTGTCTTCTCGTGGTTCTCGGTGTGAATGTCTAGAGCTCGATGGGCGTCTTGATTTCTCCCGTTCGGTGCGCGGGGATATCAGCGATTCGTCATCTAGCAAAATTGGTTTACGAGATCGAGGCTTTTCCCTTGCAGAGCCTGCAGGTGTATGTGTAGCATCCGAGGACGCATACCTTACGACATCAGGTGCAACATGATCGCTAGTAACTGAATGCCTTGATCGAGCCTCGCGTGGGACCCCTGAAGGAAACAAATCACCATCATCGGTAAGAACCGAATGTCGAGAGTGACGTCGCTCACGCAAAGAGCCTTCTCTAGAAATGTCTCCCGCATATTGCAATTCAGATACACGCCGGCCACGTTCCATGTGACGGGAGCTTCGAGTAGATCTTGTCGAAAGAGCTGGACTAGGTGGTGGTTGTAGTACCTCATCGTCGGCATAAGTTGATGCAGAAGCATTAGATGGCGATCGGGCCCGACGGATGACTTGTGGTGAAGGCTCATTTGACTCCTCGGGTTCCTCCACCTCGGATGGGGCAACTGACGCAATTGAGGAATACCGTGGGCGGTTAGGTCGTGGCGTGATTGGTGATTCAACTTGGACTCGTTCGCTGCGAGGAACGAAGGGACTTGCTGCCTTAACGAGAGGGAGTTCGCTAGGAATATGGGAGCGACTCTTTGGCCGATGTGGAAGGGATTCCAAGGGAAGCGAAGCCACGGCAGGGGACATCATGCCACTCACGGGGGATACCTGTTTTTCATTCAATTCTCTTGTGGCGGAAACATCAGGAATCATGTTTGTCTCGACTATTGGCTTTTCTGTGACTGGAAGAGCAGCACTTAAAGGCTTCTCAGACTCAGCTAAAGCTGGGGCCTCTACTGGAGGTTTCGCTTCTTCGGACTTTATCTGCGCAGCGGATGGAATGGATGTTGATGTAGGTTGAGCCGGTGGTGCAGACCAAGTTGTCCATTTGTTCCACCAATTGCCACCCCGGGCCTGTGCGCCGGCCTTACTATCGGGTTCAGCAGGCTTGGGCGACTCTGATATTGATTTTTCCTGTTCCGCTTGCATAGTAGCTTCCTCAGTAGCAGGCCTCTCTTCATTGGACCTTCGAATAGTCTCTTCGTTCTCAGGTTGAGGTGTTTCTACAGTAATCTCGGACCCGATAGGCGTTGGATCCAGTTGTGCATCTTTCCCCTCAGCAAACGATTGGGTACCATCCGAAGAAACTGGGATGCTTGATGGAGACTGAGGCGGGGATTGGACTGGCGTTGTAGATTCTTGCACTGGCCCAGCAGATTTGGATAGTATCGCACGTGGATTGAATGGTTTGTCATCGTCGCTCTCCTCAATTGGTGACATTCCAGGCCTTGGGGTTTCGAAAGCCTCTGTATCGGTAGCTTCAGATGGTTCGATTGACTTTTCTGCAAAGTAGGCCTCTGGCTGGGATGGTTTCTCAGCAAGTGGGTACGCTTCCAATTGAGCTTCAGTAGGAGTAGCAAGCTCGCCATTATCAAGAGGTAAAAGACCAGTCAATGCTTCAATTTCACCAAGAACTGGTAGGGTCGACGACTCGGATTCCGAAATAGGCTCAGCAGCACGTCTTGGTGATTTCAAAAGATCCTGGAACGGAGACTTGGGATGTATTGGCGGTGTATGTGCTTGTGATTGTCGAGATCTTGCACCAAATTCCTCAAACGGTGTCCTTGGTTTTTTGATTGGAGATGGTGGAGATGTTGACATAACCTGCTCAGTTACAGCCACAGGATACGCTTCGATTGGAGCCAACTGGAGCCTATCCTTCTCTGGTTCAAAAGCCGTGGAAGCTCGCTCGCCAATCCTAGATGGCGGGAGTTGGATGTCATGCGCATATCCAATAGATCCTCTTCTAAGTTCCGGAGACCCTCTCAAAACTTCAGGGTCTGGAGATCCAGGGAGCTCAATACGCCCTCCCAAGGGTGTTTCTTTCCTCAATGGCAATCTTCGTTGGAGGTACTCTGGGGAGCTTGGCAGACCAGCAGTGTATGGATCCACACCGTAATACGGAGTAACTGGAATACTTGGTGAGTGCTGAGAAGCCGATTGAGGTAATGATTGGTGATGCTCGGTAGCAGTCTCGGGGATATCCCTAAGATATTGTGGCCTCGAACTTCTAGAAGCCCGAGAAGGTATATATGAAGGTTGTTGAGAGACATGCTGCGATGGGAGAGACGAATGTTGAGCTGTGTA
Source organism: Arthrobotrys conoides (assembly GCA_036971725.1). NCBI lineage: Eukaryota > Fungi > Ascomycota > Orbiliomycetes > Orbiliales > Orbiliaceae > Arthrobotrys > Arthrobotrys conoides. The sequence continues at coordinate 232,864 of JAVHJM010000001.1, forward strand.
TGGCAAAGATGGATAACTTGCGGCTTCAGATGCTAGAGATGTTGGTTGGGAGTCCGGCAAGTCATATCTTGGAGGTTCAGGAATCGATGTGCTCGCAGAAACGGGTGCATATAGAGATGGGTATTTCGAGGCAAGATCATATGCATCAAAAGAAGGGGGTCCTCTTGTCGACAGGACTGGAGCGTAAGATGGGGCTTGAGAGATATGTGAGTCCACTACACTTTGTGGCACCGAGGGGTAGTTAAAGGCCTCAGAAACGGATGGTAGGGATCGAGGTGGTGGTGATGCGGGAAGGTTGTAAGTCTCTGGATAAGTCTCCGGTGTCTGTGACTGAGCAGGGATATAACTCGTTGAAGCCGGCTCTCCATATTGAGATACTGGAGGTTGGCTGACTTCTTGCTCTTCGTATGGCAAAGGTTGTGCGATTTGTGATTGAGAAATAGACGCAAGTGCCTCCGAAGCTATGGACCTCCTGGTGGATCGGCGAGGGAGATATGATGGGGCCACAAAATCCTCCACTGCATTAATACTTTCCATGACACTTGGTGGTGCTGGTGGATAATATCCGTGAGTAGCTTCAGAAAAGGATGCTATGGATGGCGGAGGTGGAGATGCGGGCAGATTATAGCTTTCAGCTGGGACTTGCGGGTATGCCGAATAATATTGACCTATCGCTTGCTCCTCCTGTACCGACGGTTGAACTGGCTGCGCGATGCTTGGTTCCTGTCGTCTAATATCAAGTTTGAGCTTGCCATCTGGTCCGGGAACTAAAGTCACACGCATGCTTGCGGCAGGAGTTCGCTGTTGGGCTGGAGACTCGGGTAATCCTGTAACACTAGCGCCACCATAGTTCTGAGGTGGTGGTGTCCTTATTGTCGAACGAAGAGAAGGCGATCCAGGAAGTTGTTCTCCAGCAGCTTCGTCCCATGTTGGCCTAGCTTCTTCAAATTGAGGTGTTTCGGATTCAACCACAGGAGAAAGAGGTGACGGCTCAACGACTTCAGCGACATTTCTGGGTAACATAGTCGGAGTTGTAAGGTGCTCCGGCTCGTCAATTGATTCCAAAACAGATGGAGGTGCTGGCACATTTGCTGCAATGGGTGTGTCCCTGAATGAACGGCTTTTTGGCGATAGAGAGTCTCGGCTAGTCACGCTCCCCACGTCGATGGAATCAGATATGGCTATGGATGCAGCTTCACTGGTATCCACAACAGGTTTAGGCTGTTGTCTGGAACCTCCAAAAAGCGATGGTGGAGTAAACCTTCGCAGGCCCCAACCTGACCCAATTCCAAAAAACCTTGAAGATTGTTGTGGCGGCGACTCGACCGGCTTTTTAAGGAGTTTAGCTGGTTGTTCTATATCTTCGATGGCAAGATCTTCTTGTGAAGATTCCTTTTCGGAGGCCGGCGGCAGGGGAATTGAAGGTGGTGATATAACAGGCTCCTCCAAAGGTTTGGCTTTCTCTCCGACATTCTCAGCGAAAACAGGGGCGATTTCATCTGTAGGCAAGGCCCGAGCCAATGGTTCCGGGGATTCCTCTCTGACCTCCTCAGCAGTAAGTGGCATGGTGATAATTTGATCCGAAGGCAAAGTCGGAGTAGACGAAGCAGGGGAGCTGGTTGGCAATGGTAACTGCTCTTCATGATCGCTTCCAGCATCTGTTGGAGTAAAGGGCCTAGCGATAGCAGCCTCACCCGGCAGAGAAATTTCCGGGGCTCCAATGGACTCCACATCAATTGATACATCCTCTAAAGCTCTCGTTTCCGGCTCCTCAATAGGGACAGTATCAGCATCAACCGGTAAAGTAATCTCAGCTGGTATAACTGATGCTGTATCATTGAATTCTCGAGTTTCGGGTTCGACAACTTCGGAGTCTACATCCTTCTCTGCTTCGTCGGATGCTATTGATTGAACATACCCGTGTAGACGTCGGCTCTCGATAATATCGTCAATCTCAAGAGTATTATTCACATCTATAACGGGCAAATCATTGTCGTCTTTGGAGCTTTCGGGGAAAGTGTCTGTCAAATCCTTCATTTCAGGTTCATAGCTCTCTGAGTAGTCGTCCTCCAAAACAGGTGGGATTCCAGATAGCACCGGGCTGTCGATGTTGTCAATGTCACCGAGAGGGTATTGGGTAATGTCTTGGATAGAGGGGATATAGGACGGTTCGTTGGCAAGCACAATCTCCTCTTCGACATCCTCATCCATATCTCCAGTAACAATAGGACCTTGCGGCTCTATTTCCTCGATTTCTCGTGTGGTGATAGCTTCAACTTCTTTGTTAGTTTCAATGACTAGAATAGTAGACAATTCAAGTAACTCACCACCAGTATGATCAATTCCAAGGCCAACAGGTGACGATGGCTCCAACTCACGAGATGTGCTGGCTGAACCTTGGACAGTAACATCGTCGTCTGCCATATCATCTCTCTCTCTTTCTCTTGTATGGTGACCTTCATCCTCCTCAGCTTCCTCTGCGAGAACAGGTAGAGCATCAATCCACCCAGACATTCTATACAGACGGCTTTTATTCAACGGATCTAGGTCGTCGGGAGACTCAGCAGCAGGGCTAGTACGTTTAAGTTCCTGCTGTGACCCAAATTTTTCTGAGAACTCTTGTAGCTGTGGGTCGTACCGTTCGGGGAACTGTTCGATATGTTCGTCGCCAGCTACAATAGATGAGACTGGGATAGCACGATCTAAGTCCGAAGAATGTTCATCATTGTGGTCTTCAGATACATCAGGGACGTTGTCTTGATAATCTCGATGCTCTATTTCCTCCTCTTCTTCATGTTCAAACGCATCTCCGTGTTCACTGTGCGCTCTTGACGAACCAGCATACGAGGCTGTTGGCGATGTGAGCATAAGCTGAGGAATTGGATGTCCACCAGGTGTTAAATAAGGGTGCTCCGACGCACTAGCGGGCTCAATTTCAATGCCATGTAGAGCTGCGAAGTCTGCAGTGTCAATGCGGGAGAAACTAGGTGGGAGCGCAGGTGGGTTGAAATCGGTCCTGTCGACGCTCCTACGACGCCTGTCACGACGACGTGGGGTCCAGTCTTCAATCTCAGGAGAATCAGTGATATCAGCGGGAGTAGATTCTGGAGATGACGGGGCAGAACGAGGCGCGGAAGAAGTCAATAATGGGCTAGCCGGTGCAGACGGTGGTGCGGACGGTGGAGCAGAGCTTAGATTCTCAGGCGCATATTGTTTCTCCTCCTCAATATATTTTTCAGTGGAAGAAGGCGTAGATGCACGAGACACTTGGATATCCACAGGTGGCACTGGTGGCTCTGTTTCTTTGTCGTCTTCAAGAATTGCGTGTGTAGCGGCAGCGGCAGCGGCAAGTCCAAGAAGTTGTGCGGCAGTGTGGGGTGTTCGGACAGTCTCGGCCTCTTGTCCAATTGGCTGCGCGGTGGCAAGTTCTCGCTCAATTTCAGCAACAGGTACCTCTGGGAACTCTTCAGTGTTAGGTTCAGGCAGAACTTCACGAGCTTCTGCCTCAACGTGTGGAGATGCAGGAACAGATTCAGCGGCAGGAAGCGGGGCTTCAGAAACCGAGTCGGTGACGGGTTGTGAGAGTTGCGGCAGCTCAATTTCAGGAACTGGGACTACAGATTCAGGATCTGCGACAGTTGTGGATAATGCGGCTTCGATGAGCGAAGAGATGTCCAAGTCCTTATGCAAGAATTCGGGTTCAGTCTGCATGACAGTTCTCGACACAGGATCCTCGACAGGTAGCGACCTATCCACGATACCAACAACTGCAGGTTCATGAGGTACTTCGACTTCAACATGAGGTTCTTCAATTGACTTTTCCTCAGAAGAATCGATCGTAACTTCAACTGGTACTTCGTCGTCAATTTTTTCATGTTCCTCGTCCAGGCGAACAGTTTCATGCAGAACAGGCTCGACTGCAGATTCTACTGCAGATGCATAAGGTAATGCAGCCGTTTCTTCTTCCTTGACAGGCACTTCCCGGTCAGAGCTTTCGCCATCGCTAAACCCACCAGGCATGCGATAGCCCGTTGGAGAGCTTGGGGCACTAGGTTTATCTGCAGCTTGGAAGTCGGGCGACGGGGGACGCTGCTTGAAAGTCTCCGCCAAGTCCTGACCAATTATAGCAGGCGGGACTAATACTGACGTGGCAGCACCCAGACCACCCTTCCGACGCAGGAAAGCAAACATTCCCTCGCCGTCAGCCGGGGCGCTGTCTGATTCGTTATCCGAAGTAGACGAGGACTCCGCATCTCGCTCGACAGAGGTGACAGCCGTTGCTGCTAAGACTTCTGCTTCACGGTCAACCAGTTTTTCTTTGGCTTCCTCTTCCATTTTGAGTCTAGCTTCTTCCTCGAGCCTGGCTTCTTCCTCTTCTTTTGCTCGAAGTCTTGCTTCCTCTTCTTCTGCTCGCTGGCGTTCCCGTTCGGCTTCAATGCGCTGTCTCGCCAGTGCTGTGTTCTGCATGAAAGTAGAAAACTGCACACGACGGTCGTCCTCTGGGGATGCGATAATACCAGCACAAATGTTTTCTTGCTCATCGCGAGCCTGATACAACTGTCGTGCAAGAGCCCTGTTCTTCTTACGGATTTGGCGATTGCGACGTCGCTCCTCTTGAGCCTGTTCCTCTCTTTCAACTTCCTCACGCGCAAATCTTTCCCGTTCCTCACGATCGTGCTGTTCTTGTTCTTCGATTTCCCTTTGGCGGGCTTCAGCGGCGATCCGTTCTTGCTCCTCATGTTCCCGACGACGTTGTTCTTCAATCTTCCTCTGGCGTGCGGCGGCAGCTTCTTGCTCCTCGCGCTCAATGCGACGCCTAACCTTATCAGCTGCGAAAGCGGCTGCACCTCCAGCGACAGCTCCAAACAACAACCTATTCCTCGACTTCTGCTCCTCTTCTTGGCGTTCGCGGGTAAGTCTCTCTTCCTCCTCACGTTGTCGGGCTTCTTCGGCTTGTCGTCGCAAGAACTCTTCTTCTTCTTCCATACGTCTTCGCTCCTCTTCTTCTTCCTCTCTACGTCTTCGCTCCTCTTCCTCAATTCGCTGAGCTTCAAGTGCCTGTTGTCGCAAGAACTCTTCATGGCGGAGTCGCTCTTCTTCTTGTCGAAGACGTTCCTGCTCCTCAAGCTCCAAAGCACGTTGTAGGGCAAGCTGTCTAAGGCGGGCATGTTCGGCCTCCTCCTCAGCAATGCGCTGGAGACGAAGACGTTCCTCTTCAGCTTTTCGAGCGAGTTCTTCTTCTTCTTGTAGGCGGAGAATCTCAGCTTGGCGGATCCGTTCAGCTTCGGCGGCGGCTTCGGCAGCCAGACGTTCCTGTTCAAGTCTAGCTTCATGTTCTCGTTGAATTTCAATTTGTCTCTGTCGTTCGAGTTCTTCTTGCCTAGCGCGCTCCTCTTCGGCAGCTGCAAGCCCCGCAAGACGTTGAGCCTCGATCTCAGCTTGACGCTGCAACTCGATTTCAATCTGCCGTTGTCGTTCGATTTCTGCCAAACGTTCTTCTTCTTCCTGACGTTGTCTTTCAACTTCCGCAAGTCGAGCAGCTTCAGCAGCAGCAAGTGCTACTGCCTCTTCTTCTTCCAGTTGTCTCTGCCGTTCAAGTTCCTCTTGTCTAAGTTGCTCAGCTTCAGCTTCTTGTCTTTGTCGTTCAATTTCACGTTCACGGGCCTGGTGTGCTTCATATTCTTGTTGTTGACGACGTCTTTCAGCCGCAGCACGACGAACCCGTTCCCGTTCTTCTCGAGCTTCAGCATCCCTCTCACGGCGTTCCTTTTCTCTCTGCTCTTCCTGTTCCATTTCAAGACGACGAAGATTCTCTTCCTCGACACGACGCTTTGCAAGTTCCAATTGACGACGCTCTTCTGCACGATTAGCAAGTTCAATATGATAAAGTCTCTGACGCTCCTCTTCTTCTTCCATTGCACGCTGTTGAGCTTCATATTGTTGACGGATAAGCTCCTGTTGGTGGCGAGCTTCGGCTTCTTCAGCGGCAATCCTTTCTTCCTCTTCTTGAATTTGTCGGAGACGTTCTGCTTCTTGAATTGCGAAAAGGCGAGCAGCTTCACGTTCTTGCATGCGTTTATACTCTTCCTGGCGTTGAGCTTCAGCTTCTTCCTCAGCCCTTTCTTCCTCTTCCTCGATCTTGCGGATGCGTTCGGCTTCCTGTTCAGCAAAGAGGCGAGCAGCTTCACGAGATTCTCGCTTGCGGCGCTCCTTTTCAGCCAAGGCGGCGGCGGCGGCCGTGGCGGCAGCAAGGGCAGCAGCAGTGGTAACACTAGCCTCATGTTCGTCGATATCACGTTGTCTCGATTGGGCTTCCTCGATCATGTGGCGTTCGTCAAAAGATTTTTGCTGTGCTTCTCCCTGTGCATCTCGGATTTGCTGTTCGTAAATTTGATGGGCTTGGCGTTGGCGGTCGGACTCTTCTCGCATAGCATTGTCATATCGTTCTTGCTCGAGACGGGCTTGCTCTTCTTGATAACGTCGGTGTTCTTGCTCCTCGGCTTCAGCAGTTCGACGGGATTGCTCTTCTTGGTAGATACGGCGGTGTTCGGCCTCAACAAGACGGGTTTGCTCAAGATCGTACTGTCGACGTGCTTCAGCCTCGGCGGCAAGATGAGCCTGCTCTTCTTCGTATTGGCGATGCGCTTCTTCTTCCTCGTATCGACGGCGAGCTTGGTCTTCTTCATATTGACGATGAGCTTCCGCTTCCGCAGCGAAACGAGATTGCTCCTCCTCGTAATGACGACGGGCTTGATCTTCTTCGTATTGACGACGGGCCTCAGCTTCAGCGGCGAGGTGAGCCTGCTCTTCTTCATAATGACGGCGGGCTTGTTCTTCCTCATACTGACGACGAGCTTGGTCCTCTTCATACTGACGGCGGGCTTCAGCTTCGGCGGCGAGGCGAGCTTGATCTTCCTCATATTGTCGATGTGCTTCAGCCTCAGCAGCAAGACGAGCCTGTTCCACTTGATAAAGTCTATGCTGCTCAGCTTCATAAAGTCGTCGCTGTTCAGCTTCATACTGCCTTCGTGCCTCGGCCTCAGCAGCAAGTCGATCTTGCTCTTCTTCATATTGACGGCGGGCTTCAGCTTCAGCGGCAAGACGAGCTTGTTCTGCTTGATATTGTCGACGCGCTTCAGCTTCTGCAGCGAGGCGATCTTGCTCCTCTTCGTATAAACGGTGGGCTTCAGCTTCCGCAGCAAGTCGAGCTTGTTCTTCTTCATATTGACGGTGAGCTTCAGCTTCAGCAGCGAGGCGGGCTTGTTCGGCCTGATATTGTCTATGCGCTTCAGCTTCTGCAGCGAGACGATCCTGCTCCTCTTCATAAAGACGACGAGCTTCAGCTTCAGCAGCGAGGCGAGCTTGTTCCCTCTCATATTTCCGGCGCGCTTCAGCTTCAGCTTCGGCAGCAAGTTGAGCCTGTTCCTCTTCATAAATCCTACGTTGCTCAATCTCATATTGTCTCCTAGCCTCTGCTTCAGCAGCAAGTCTGGCCTGTTCAGCTTCATATTGTCGATGTTGTTCAGCTTCTTCCGCCAAACGTGCCTGTTCCTCTTCATAGAGTCTTTGCCTTTCAGCCTCTTCAGCCAGACGAGCTTGTTCCTCTTCATACCGTCGCTGTTGCTCTTCTTGTTCACGGCGCCTACGTTCCTGTCTAAGCCTCTGTCGCTCCCGGATTTCTGCACGACGTTGTTCCTCTGCTAGTCTCGCTTGTTCTGCTTCTTCTTCCTCTTGTCGTTTTAGTTCTTCAGCAGCCAAATGAGCAGCTTCGGCTTCTTCTTCCTCACGTCGGCGTCTATCCTCTCTTTCTTTTGCTAGAGCGGCGGCGGCAACAAGAGCGGCAGCGGCAGCAGCAGCTTCGACTTCTCTCCTCTTCCTCTCCGCTTCTTGTCTTCTCCACTCTGCCTCTTCAGCTTCCCGTCTCCTCATCTCTGCTTCTTCAGCCTCTCTCCTTCTAGCTTCCGCCTCCTCAGCAGCACGAATTTGAGCCTCCCGTTCAGCTTTGATCTTTGCCAATCGCTCAGCCTCACGTTGTCGGGCAGCCTCAATCAGGGCACGTCTACGAGCTTCTTCCTCAACACGAATCCTTTCTTCCTCAACAAGTCTAGCTCTTTCCTCTTCTTCCGCTCGTAATCGTTGTTGTCGTTCTTCTTCCGCCCTGATCCTGGCTTCCTCTGCAAGTCTAGCTTCTTCGACTTCACGGATGCGTCGCTGTCGAATCATCTCTGCTTGTCTAGCTTCTTCGGCTTCACGGATACGTTGTTGTCGTGCTAGTTCCGCAAGTCTGGCTTGTTCTGCTAGCCTAGCCTGTTCAGCAAGTCTAGCTTGTTCCGCAATTCGAGCTTCTTCTGCAAGTCGAGCTTCCTCCGCAAGTCTAGCCTCTTCAGCTTCACGAATACGTTGCTGTCGGATCATCTCTGCTTGTCTGGCTTCTTCAGCTTCACGGATACGTTGTTGTCGTGCTAGTTCCGCAAGTCTAGCTTGTTCCGCTAGTCTAGCCTGCTCAACAAGTCGAGATTCCTCCGCAATTCTAGCCTCTTCAGCTTCACGCATACGTCGCTGTCGGACCAATTCTGCTTGTCTTGCTTCTTCAGCCTCGCGAATACGTTGTTGTCGTGCTAGTTCCGCTAGTCTAGATTGTTCCGCAAGTCGAGCTTCTTCCGCAAATCTAATCCGTTCGGCTTCCTCACGTTCTCGGATCTGTCGTTGTTCTTGTTCGATCCTAAATCTAGTCTGACGTTCTTCTTCGACTCTAATTTGTCTTTGTCGTTCTACTTCGGCAGCGGCGGCGGCAGCTCTTTCTTCTTCCTCTTCGTCCCGTCTACGTCTTTCATCTTCTTTACGTCTACGGTCATCATCATCCCTTCGTCGTCTATCATCATCCTCCCTCCTGCGTCGACTATCATCATCCTCTCGATACCGACGTTCACGTTCATCATCATCCCGTCTTCTCCTCTCCTTCTCTTCATCATCATTAGACTTATTACTATTCATCATAGCAACGACAGCGGTAGCAGCACCAGCGCCAATAAGTCCGCCGGTAACAACATCACCAAGTGTAGTACCCTGACTCTTCCTACGTTCTATCTCCGCATCTCTGGTAGCCGGGCTCGAACTTGTCGGTGGAGGAAGTGGTCGTTGTTGGTTATAAGGCCCAGCCTGTGGTGGCATATCACCTCTTCCACGGCCCCATCCCTGTGGCGGTTGCATTGGTTGTCCCCGGCCGAATGGCATACCGGGTTGTTGTGGAGGTTCACCACGTCCACGTCCATGACCTGGTAGCGGTTGTCCACGGCCGTAACTGAATACACCAGGCAATGGGGGTTCTCCGCGGCCAACACCGTATCCTTGTGGTGGAGCAGGTGGTTGTCCACGACCATATCCGAATCCAGGTTGCTGTTGTTGTTGTGGAGGAGGTCCGGGTCTTCCGTCTCTTGATTCTGGTCCTGCTTCTCTGGGAGGTTCTGGTCTTCCATCTCTTGGTGGTGGTCCCATTTGCGGTTGAGGTCCAGGGCGATAATTTGGAGGTGGTTGGCCTCGTCCGATATTTAAAGGTGCGCCAGGAGGTGGAGGCCCCCCACGTCCAACGATTGGAGGTGCACCAGGCGGTAAAGGTCCCCCTCTTCCGATATAACCAGGCGGTGGAGGCCCTCCTCTACCCATATTGACAGGAGCTCCAGGTGGCGAAGGTCCTCCTCGTCCAATGTTCGAAGGAATCGCTCCAGGCGGTGGAGGTCCACCCCGTCCCATATTAACAGGTGGTGAAGGCCCACCCCGTCCCATATTCACAGGAGGACCAGGTGGTGGAGGCCCACCTCGGCCCATACCCATAGGAGCACCAGGTGGAGGTCCCCCTCTACCCATATTCATAGGAGCACCAGATGGAGGTCCTCCCCTACCCATGTTCATAGGAGCACCAGGCGGCGGAGGCCCTCCTCTACCCATATTAACAGGAGCACCAGGCGGCAACGGCCCCCCTCTACCCATATTCATCGGAGCACCAGGCGGCGGAGGCTGTCCACGACCCCATCCAGGCGGCGGAGGACCACCTCTTCCCATAGCAGAAGGCGGCAAAGGAACGGGTACAAATCCCCTCTGAGGTTCAGGACCAGGACCGGTTCGTCTAGGATCTCTAGAAGTTTCAACAGCACTATACCGCCTCGGATCTGCAGGTCCTTCCGGACTTTTAATCCTCGGTGGGTCAAAGGTACTGTATCGTCTTGGATCTCCTCGTCCTTCGGGTCCCATGATCCTACTCGGTGGCTGTTGTTGCTGTTCAATTGTACTCATCCGTCTAGAATCCGGTCGAACTTCGGGGCTCTTGATCCTGCTAGGAGCATTTTCCATCCCACGTTCCCTTTCTGTCAAGACAGTCGAAGCAACGGCAGAAACGACAGCAGCAGTAGCAATAGCTCCAGCAACCTTCTCAACATTCGAAGTTTTATTGGCAAGTTCCTTCTGTGCTTCCTTATCATCGTGAAAAGTAACCCGTCCTTCCGTTTTTTTCCCTTTCCATGAAGTCGCATCATCAACAAGTGGACTAACACTACTGTCGGTTTCACTGGTACTTGTCGAGGTAGAGTCGCTTTCCTTATCCTTCCCCTTTCCAGGAAATATAATAGTCGCAGCTGCGGCGCCAATAGCAGCAGCCGTAGCCGCTTTCGCAACAGTCGAAGTTGTCGTAGAACTAGTAGATGTCGTTTGTTTAATTGAAGTTGTCGATGAAGCCTGTTTGACCGAAAGTGCTGCTGATGAAGAAGACTGTTTGATTGAATCCTTTGACTCCCGCCGTACTGAAGAAGACTGAGACTGAAGTTGCTGAATAGAAGGTCGACGAGGGTCGGTCGGTGGTGGTCTACGTATACGCAATATAAAATTAGCTTGAGTTGATATTAAAGTCGGAAAATCTAGGTAATAAAGCCGTATATAATGTACAACTGTACACAAAGAAAATGCAGGGAATTCTTTTCGCTGTTGCAATCTGAACTTTTCTTCTTCCTGTTCGTTTCTTTTGAGTCCGCAAAAAAGCATAGAATATGTACCAATATCCTCCAATTGTGAAAAACCAGTCGCTCAAACATCCAACCAAGGGAAACAGAAAATTCAATCGCGCGCGCAACCAAACAATATATATAAAAAAACAAGACACCAAACTCAATCAATAGTAATAGTAAAACGGGGTCACCTGCCTCTGAATACTCCCTCTCCTTTCCTCTTCTTCGATCATCCACTGCTTCTCTCTGCGGAACTCTTCCTCCTTACGTCGTCTCTCCATTCGCTCTCGATCGAACTTCTCTTTCTCCTTTCGATCATTTTCAAGTTCACTGAGCCTGGCAGCTTCCTTCTGTCGGGCAATGTCCTTTTTGAGTTCTTCAGTTCTCATTCTGTCCAAACGCTCGTAATCTGCCATACGCTGTTCTTCCGTAATAAGTCGATGCCCAGGTGCAACAATGATTCCTTCGCTTGGTCGTCTATCATGGCTCTTGCGTCTAGCAGCTTCGGCGGCGGTATAAGCAGCAGCAGTTTCAAGCGCAGCTTTAACCATTGTCGGAGATTCTTGGTTGTCTTTTCTACGATCCCTTTCATATTCATCATCGTCTTCTTCTTCAATTGTGAATTTATCTCGTAGTCCGCTGGCATAACTGCTTCGTCGACTGGTGCTCGCACTGCTGAGACCAAAGGCTAGATTAGAGTCCAAGGATTCTCGTTTTCGAAGCCACCCTTTGCTACCAGGCTTGCTTTCGTCACTGCTGTCTCCAAATCCCAAAGCGCTATTAACGCTGTTGATACTGTCGCGGCTACTGACTCTTCGTGCCTTGCGTCGTCCAGTTCTGTTTCGGACAGCCCAAAACTGGAATCCACCGCCAGTTTCAGGGCTTTGTTTAGACGAATACATTGACGAATCGGACGTATAACCAGAAACATTCGACCCAACACTTCTTCCAAAGGCCAAATCAGAGTCGGTCGACTTTTTGCGCATATGAGAGCCTGGTCGGTTTCGTGGGGATGATCCTTCATCTTCGGAATGGTTGAGGTCGTTAACGACACCGGGAATAGTAATCGCAGCGGTAGTAGCGGCACCAAGGGCTCCATAACTCTTAGAATTTCCCCTTGAGCGTCCTGTGTCGTCACCTCCAAAATCCATGGATGAATGGCTCGAAGAAAGATCCTCGATCGCACGGTTTTTACCCTTCTTCTTCTCGTGATTTCCCTTGTGTCTTCTTTTCTTACCATGAGAGCTCGAGCTAGAGCTAGAATCCTCATCGGTGTCGAACAAAAAGTCACTGCTGGAGGCACTGTCGAAAGCATTCATTGCTGATGGTAACTTGACTCCCCGAATATCATTCGATCGTTGGTTGTAATTTGCCTTGCCTTTCAAGCCATGAATTCGAGTTACGTCGCCTGAAGAGGAGCTAGTTACAGATGGCTTAGTCGAAATCTTCTGTTTTTCCTTCTCCTTTTCTTTCTCCTTCTTATGAGACGCAACTGCGGCAACAGTGAGAGCGGCAGTACCGGCTACTATAGCAGCAGTTTTACCATGATGGGAAGAAGATGAAGACGGCTTTGTAACGGCGTTTGTAATCAGAGGAGGAAGATTGCTTGGTTTAGATGATGCCGAAGCACTAGACTGGCCAGCAAACGCAGTTGCAACAGCTGCAGTAGCACCGACCAGCCCAGTAGCAAGAATCTTACCTCCAACCGAAGACCCGGTTTGGGAAACAGTCGGGCTCGAAATAGATGGCCTCTTGCCACCAAAGATTCCGGTTAGAAGCAATGGTTTTGCAGGCTTAGGTGGAGGCTTGGGTTTGCCTGTAGTGGGAGATGTTACACTAGCCAGAGGAGGTGGGGGAGGAGGTTGGTGGGATGGCGGTGCGGGGACATAAGATTGAGATGTTTGTGAGTATGAATTTTGTGAATACGAAGTTTGTGAAGAAATAGATGCCGAATGTGAATGGGAGGCATGAGCAGCCGCTCCAATAACACCTCCAGCAACAGCAGCAGCCGCGATAGCAGGAACCATATTTGAAGGGTGCTGCGGCCTAGGTGCTACCAAAACTGGGGACTGCATGGGAACGGGTGACATTGTGGTTAAAGGTCTCGGAGGGGCAATCGCTTGCACATTCGTATTGATAGCTTGTAATGGTGGTGCATAAGGGCTGGCATAAGTAGGAGCAGTAGATGGAGGTAATGGTGGAAGGTTAGCCAGATTTGAGGGTGTAGCTGTCGATGTAGGGTGCTGCTGGTTTGCAAGTGATTGGTCATATGCCATCTCGGCAAGCGTCGCTGCATCAATAGCAGACATTGTTCCAGTGGTCATAGTAGCTCCACCAACTGTATTAACGCTTGTTGATGGAGCGCCTGGGTTCGTAGGAGGAGCATAGCTGAGTTGTACCTGCGCCTGTGGTGGATAACTAGGATTCGACTGAGCGGTAGAGAACGACGTTGGTGCAGATGCATTGACTGGTGTCCCGGGGAATCCTCCAGGGAGCGAAGAGGTCGGCTCTGCAGTGATCGGTCCACCAAAGAATGACCCAGGCGATGGCTGCGGTGCTTGAGGTTTGGCTGCGCCAGTTGTGATAGTCAATTCATATTGCGAACCCTCCTGAATCGGAATAGCGGCATCGGGATCCACATTATCGGGATTATAGAATTCAGCCGCCGACCCACCACCAGGCTTGTATTTCGGCGGAACCATAGCTGGAGGCGGAGGAGGTGTCGGCATCTTTGGTGGTGGAGGGCCATAATAGACTCCAGGTTCTTGCTCAGCGGCCGGCGTGCCATAAAAGTAAGTGTCCGCTTGGCCAGGTCCGTGGTAAGAATCATGACCGGAACTTTTACGTCTAATTGGCGACCCCGGACGAGGCCTACCGGATTCAGCCAGAGGTCGCTGTTGTGATTGTGATGCTTGTGATTGAGATTGTAGTAGTGGTGGTGGAGCTTTCGACAAATCCTCAGGCTTCGAAGGCTTTGGTTCTGAAGTGATAGAATCAACAGTACTAGCTCTTGAAGGAACATTTCGAAGTTCGTTAATCGATCTTGCTCCAAATCTCTGCAACGGAGAGTTTCTTCCAGTCGTATTGGCCAGTGAAGCGCGTCGCAGTTCGGGTGATGTAATAACAGACGAAGTATCGGATTGTGCAGGGGATCCATTATTCCTAGTTCTATAAGGTTGTTCGTCCACTCCTCTCGAAACGGAGCCTCGGTTCGGATCTCGTTCTCGTTCTCGTTCCTGATCCTGACCCCTAGTATTCCGATCAAAGTTTCTCTTCACAAATCCACGTACACTCCTTCCAATGATATCACTCAAATCACGGGGTTCCTGGGAGCTCGGTCGCCTCGGTTGTGTCGCCTGCTGTTGCTGTTGATCATCCTGCTCAGGGTCGGAATCCGAATATGCACCATCTCTAGAAGTGGTGGATGCAGTGGAACCAGGGGAATCCACCAATCCTTCCCGTCCAGCCAAACGATCCCGGATTTCAGTAGATGACTGAGGAATCAAGAACCTCACACGAGGAGTCGAAGGCGGAGGGATAGGATTGGTCAAGATCGATCTTAACGGCCTAGCATTCGGAGTAGTGGAAGAAGCAGGGACGTCGTAACCGCCAAATGGTTCGCTAATGGCACGGTTTGCCGGCGGAGGCCTCAGGATTCCGGCAGGATATGAAGAATTCACCGGTGAAGTGACAGTGGGCACATCATTAGACGAAGCCGAATGGTCCTGAGGAGGAGGTCTTCGCGACATTGTTCCGTTTGAAGACGCTTCGAAATAATTAAGATATTCTAATGAATCATGAATTCATATTCATATGCCTGTCAATAACCAGCCAACCAGCCAACCAACCAACCAACCAACACACACAACCGTGACATTCCTCACGCGCAAAGCAGTAAGGCAAGCAGAGAAGCAGAGAAGCAAAGGGGAGGAAACATACAAAATAGATAGAATGATAGAAGGCGAAAGAGGTCTTTGTAAAAATAATCGACACTTCGCCAGTCGCGGTAAAAGGAAATACGTCACAGATCGATATCGGGATGGGGTCCTAAAACAGTCAGTGGTCTTCAAATCGCGGGATGGTATACCTTGGATAAACGAAAACAACAACGGATAAACAATCAATCAATCAATCAATCAATCAATTCAAGACGGTCAAAGTCAAAGCAGGCTGAAGCAGTACATCGTGGAAGTACAATAATAAAAGGAGGAAGAGGATCGAAGTCGTAATTAGCGGGAATCGCCAAGTCCAAGACCGAGTCGCGGATGGTGCAAAAACACGCGGTTGGCAGGTTGCTTGCTGGAAAGGGTTGATTGATGTTGGATGATGAAATTAAGAGAGATGGATCGAGACAAGTGTGGTTGTTGTTCAGTCTCACTTCGCTCTCTTCACTTCCCACTTTTTGGCTGCGGGTTAACTTATCAGATATTGGAGAATACGCGCCCCCGGCTTAGTGTCGGATATAAACAACCCACCCACGCTCGCTCATAATATTACTCTGGTCTGGCGAGAGTAATATAACCGAAGGAGCTAAGGGAGAGGAAAGAGGGAATTCAGATCGAGGGAAACGAAATTGCTGATGACGGGCAGAGGTCTGTTAGTCAGTCAGTCACTGCAATCTCTCCCACGGCAATATGCAAAGAGTGGCTGAAATTCATTCATGAACTACCATGGCCACCCTCCAAAAAGGTATGTAGGAAGGCCTAGGCAAGCTCCGAGTGCGACCTAACTTACTTACTAACTAAACTATACTCCGGCGGATATGTATGTATGTAGATTCAGAAATTCGCGATCCAAAATAGATATTGGATGTGTCGTGTCGTGTCGTCGTCAGGCTCGTCGCTCACATATGCATCGAGGGCCGCGGGGTCCTCCATGCACTGCAGTCTTTCGTCAGCTAGCTGTATGGTCGGTCGATGAGATCAAAGACTTGCAGCAGGCAGGCAGGGCAAGGTCTTCTTCCTAAGCTATGCTTTGCTTTGGTGGAGAAGAGATCGAGAGGAAAGATGCAAGCAAAGGGAAAAAAAGGACCCTCTCCGCTTCGAAATTCATTCTTTCCATTCGCCAAACCTACAGCTATTCATTTCGGCATAAGGCAGCATGGAAAAAGTAAAAGAGAAAAGAAAATCATTCATGTCCTTGCGCTTGTCAGTACTTACATGTACGCATGTAAGTACAGGTACCAGGTTTCAAAAGCTATTCGTTCAAGTTCGAGCTCCCCCCCAGTCCCAACGTCAAACTGTGCAGCCCGTCAAGACCCTCTCAGAAGGTCTAGTGATCGTGCATCCACATACTCCATCGGTACCCTCTACACGAGCTTCGAGATCAAAGGTGTGTGAGTAAGATGTCTGTTCTGTTGTATCGTTTCAGACATTTCTGTTGACCCACCCAGCGAATCGCTTGCTCCGATTTCCCCCAAAAATGACCTGCATTAACCCTACATACAGTCCATTTCTCCCGGTGGTGCATCCACCAAAAAAAGGATTGTGACCCGCAAAGCGTATGTAAGTACCTCGTCTGGGTAACAAATATTCAACTACATACTATAGGTACTCCCCGAGAGCCAGGCTCTCAATCCTAAGGAATGCGATCTGATTAATCCCAGAATTTTCCAATCCTTGATCGATATTGCATGTGTGCGTAGCACCAGTCGAAGGCCGACGTGTCTGAAAAAGACCTATCGGGTACACCCAGCACACACCACCTTCCCAGATTACAATCCTTGTTACCGACCAATCAAAGCCTGGATCCCTTAAACCCTGTCCAGCTGAGCGAAAAGGGTTTTTCTCTGCTTCGCGAAGGCGAAGAGATTACGACAGGTGATCCCTTTAACTTTTTTTTCCTTTGCCTCGTTTCTGCTGGGACAAGCTTTCCCCACTTTTTCTCTTAGTATTATTATATTATAATTTCTTGCGCGATATCGATTGGGAAGACTATCTCCATGCGGTCGTCGCATCGCAAAAAGTTGTGGGAAATTTTTTATCATGTGATGCATCTCGACATCCCAATCTAGAACTTCTGCGACGGCGCAAAGAGCCAGAGACACTAAAATGTTGAGCACGTGGGGGCGGATACGCCGCTGATGTCTCGTAAAATCTTACGATTGGGAGGATGTATCGGTACCTTGCGATTTGAGATGATATCATATCAGGATTCGATATAGGGCTACTGTCGCAAGACAAAAGATAAGGCGCATTGCAAGCCAACTAGTCCCACACTTCGCCAATATTGCGAATGCGCTTTGCTACCTGTGGTTACACTGGCACTTTTGACTCGTCTAGATACCTACCGGATCTTGGTGACAGAAACGTTAAAGACTGTTGCACCCATGACCAAGTATCTAGTATTGTTCTAGGTCAGCATTACTCTCATGAAAGTAGATACTACACATATGCGCGCATGAAGTATCAACTTGATTAATTAATTTCAAGCCTTGAATTTAAACCCTAATGTATAATTTGATACGGTACCGATTAAACTTCAACGTTCTCTCTCATCAGTTCCCTAAATATAATATTGAAGACTATTACTTAACATTTACCTGAAATCGATCTATCAAACCATTGACACTCAAGCTTAACGTCTTTCGTGAGCTCTGGATACGAGACCAAAACATACTAAGCCTTCGAATTCGCTTTAATGTTGTAATAACATTGGTACATACGCCGTAAATCTAATTAGTTTCGTTACGAACACCATCGTACTATCAAAAACGGAAATATCAAATAGAGAGGAAATCTGAAAAACCATACTTTACATGCAGGGCACTTTCTAACTTCTTTTTCCAGAAAGTCGATATTAATTAAGATTAAATATGCTAAATTCAATTCGGAATTTAGATATTTGGGAATACGTGGTCTCGACGTTGAGATACATATATCGATATATCGCTTCGCAAGTATTAATACGTATTGTAATATTTTATATCGTTAACACCCATGATGTCCATCTACAACTCTAAATCCTTACGATATCGATATATCTCTTAAGTTTACAAGTTTCCACCTAGATCCCCAGAAAATTTAATAAGCAAAATTTAAAGAAACCCCATATAGCTTGTTAGATCATTTCCAATATCTTAATATGTACTAAGGTATGCGCGTATCGCAGTATATCATAATCGGTATACGTGCCGGTATTCTAGAATATATAAAACCCTAAACTCCATACCTCCAATCCCCTTCCATTCCAATACCAATCACCAGCATCTTTTAAATCCAAATCCAAATTCCCAAACCCCAATATACATTCCCCAAAACCCCCCTCAATTCCGATCACCAAACCTTAAACCCTCTTCACCTTTCCAGAACCAAAAGAAATTTAAAAACTCTCCGCGGTAAACCGGTTTCTTCCAGAAATCCCAAGACCCGACTACTTGTGGGGCCCCGTCTAACTATTCCCAAATAAAGATATATTCTCCGCTATTGTTAATCGATAAGGGAATGTATAATCGAGGGTGTTTTATAGACGGGACCCACATTGAAAGGGTTCTAGAGTTTCGAATTCGTTCGCGAACGGCGGATAGTGTGTTATGTTTTGCATCTGCAAATCGAATCCATGGATCCACGTGGCGGGTATAGACCATATGTGCCATTATACTTCCACGTTTAAAGGCTGTCGTTCGCATGTATACATGATTATTTGCGAATACTCAATTAAGGATATAAGTTTTCAAAATCATATGGTAAAATAACCCAGACACGTTTTATGAACTTGAAATCTTTAATATAAGCATAGTCTAGAAACTAGACTAATACAAGCACATAATATCGATATCGACATTATAAGAATAAAACCCAAAACCCCCACCATAATTTGATACTGAAGAATGGACTCTTAAAACAGACTTATATTTTACCATTTCCATTGAACCAACTCTCGTAACATCAAAATATAAGGGATCTTGATTGTCTAGCTAACTATCAACGATAACGGAGGGCACACAAGCCAACCATGTCAACCAGTCGTGACCCTCACATTGACATGTATACTATATCTATACCGATACCGATATCGACGTATGTCTCAAAACATTAATTCGAGAACCAGAAAAATCGTACTCCGATATATCAATCGTGGAAGTCTCAATTGATCTGAACATATAAATCAGGCAGACGCGTCCAGAAATTTGTTATGACCGGGTATATCCCGTGGCGGGTAAATAACTCGTGGCGTTAATAACCAGCCACACCAACACAGTTTCTCTTGTTGGATTATCCCAGTGGAAGAAGGTTGGCCGGGGCCAGACTCGTAACCAAAGGCCGGAGCCCAGGCCAGAACAGTCATGTTCATAACTACAACCCTGGTCTCCCACCGGCTGTGGGCTCATCATTGGTGCCTGAGATCCCCTAGAGCGAGTCTTGGGAATAAATCGACTCGCTCTATACTATTTTGTCTAGATATTAGTATAGTTAACAAAAGTTGGCTTATGGTGAACTTGCACTCACCTTCTTCCACAGGCCGCGGAGGCCAAAGTTATATCAAATACGCCGCCCCTCCAGCCAATCCCATTTGTTACACAATCGCAATAGTTCTATACAAAAAACCACAAGTCAGCTAGTACTCCCAAAACCCCATAAGTACAATAACACTACACACCAACAATCACCATCCAATCACCATAGCCCCCCAGCACAACCAATCCATTCCACCAACAGGCCCGGAGCCCAAATGAAGGGAGTCCTCCCCCATAAATCACGGAACAAGTTATCTTCCTCTCAGCCCCTTCCCCTTGAAGGGGTTAGACAGAATATAAATATAGCACACCAAGACGCAAACGCATGCTTGTATTCGGGATCTTCCATCTACTGGCCCGGAGGCCCTTCGATCAGCCCGGAGGCCTTTCGGTAATATTAATATTTATGATAGAGAACCAGTAGTCAGTTCAGCCATGTTTTATCTTCTTCCCCTCCTCATATTCTGTTGTGATATCAACGCCCCCTTCCTCATTATGTACTGGTGCCGGAATAAGATCTCCTTTGCCTTCAAGGCAATTTTCTTCAGCCCACGAAACCTATCGATGGGCTAGGCTGGTGATAGCTTGTCGTGAATCCTTTGCATTCCCTCTTTGCACTTGAAAACGGTGTCGAAGGCGCCGATGTCCTTGAGGTATGCGTCAAAAGTTAGGCCGCGGAGGCCACTACCTGCCCCAAGTATAATCTAACATGATATATCAATACCATATTTTAATTGCGGGATGAAGCCGGTCTTATGAAGCTCTAATTCCACTATATATTAGTATTATCGTCCCTCTTAATCAAGAAGAAACAAAGATTGTAGAACATACGGACCACAGACAGGCCGGAGCCATACACTCGTAGTACATAACGGCCGTATGTACTACGAAATATTGATATAAACCCCACGGAGGGGTAAATATCATAATAAATAGTAGTGTAAAACCACCATAAAGTCTTCTTCTTCGCGAGGGTGGTATCGTTGGTAATATATATGTTCTCATGGAAGAGGTTGTAAACGACACCTAACTTCCTTATCACCACCAGATCGGTAGCATGGTGGTTTATATCTGTATAGAATATATCCAGTCCGTTGTTAATAAGCCGGCTAAAATCGGCCATCTCAAGGCTTTATATTATAGTGATAACCCTAGTTTGTTATAATATATCGATATTTGGAGGTGAGGTTTTCTGGGCTAACTCTTTCAACTCCCGACCTCATAAAAGAGGCCGAACCCTTGTAGTAGCCCACCCAGTTGTAAATGGGGGGCAGGATTTTAGCGGGTGGTATGAACACATACCGACCCTATGGCCAGCGAGGTACCACTGGCCCGGAGGCCCTTATAAAATAAATATAAAAACACCCCACCACCATATGTCATCGATGCTATCCCTCAGCTTCCACCGTCACCCCCAAAAACTTTCCCAAAGAATCTCTCTTGGTGTATTCCAGCCGGGAAAATTGTTTCGACCAGAATATCCCCGCGGGGGGGGGGGCACAAACTTCTTTCGACGGATCTTCCGACCCGCGAATTCGACCCCATTCTTCAACTCGCCAGGTCGGAGTTGCTAGTGGAGGAGGTTGGGTATCTTCGGCTCTTGGATGCTTCTCGAGGCTCGCCTGGCTGAGTAAATACACCAAAAGGGCCACGGAGGCCATCAGTTGGCTAACAGCAGCTTTGGCAAGCCAGATATATCAACGTCTGTATATATCGTAAGGGCTCTTGACGCATCCCACTGAGGGACTAGCAACGAACTGGATATATATTCGAAGGTCTATAACCCCGAACTTTTTGTATGAAATGTAATATATTGCTATAAAAGCTAGCTACTTAAGTAGTTAGTTAGTTTATCAACTTGAATACCACGCACGCACAAACTAGAAATGAATTTACTTACCTACTCTCCACTCCCCAACATCCAACCTCCCCATTCCTCAATAAATAAACCCCATCACCTCATGCGTCGAGAATATCGAGAGCTAGACTGAAAAAACAGAATTCAAAGAAAGGTTGCGAAGAACAGTGGCCCCCCGCTGTATAATACGAGCAAAAGGTTGTCCATCAAGGGCTGGAGCCCACGCCCACCCTCGTTAGAGGCGGGGCGCTTCGTCAACCCCTTTCCCCGCCACGGATGTCGAAACAGGCTGAGTTTCCCGTTTCCTCCCAGTTTGTAAAAGGTCGCTGTCGGCCGAGCCCCCCCAGCCAGCAAAGATATTATATACTGGCGCTCACAGTTCAAAGCATTCTTCACGAGGCCGTTTCAACCTTACAACATCCGTGGCGAGGGAAATATGCGGTCTGGACACCCTACAGAAAAGGCCCAGGCAGGTCATCGAATCATCTGGCATCCAGGGTAAAAATACCTTGGAGCGGGATAACTCGGCGACCAAGGATGTCTCCTGGGCCTTTCTGTTGAGTATCTGACCTCATAGAGGAGCTCACATGCGGACTACTAGATTGAAGATATGTAAGTCAATATGTATTTCCTCAAAACAGTTAATGGAATAGGATATATATATCTTACCTGAGGCCCAGGGTTAACGAGGCCGGAGCCCCCTCACCCCACCCCCCCACGACTGCTCTAGTGGGGACAGACCTGTACTCACTCCTGCCCCCCAAGGTCAACGGGGCAAAAGCCCACAGAGACTATGGCGGCAGGAGTAAAGCCAGGGTCTTGTGAAGGTGACGGCAGCAGGAGGAAAGCCGTGCCCTACTCCCACCTCCCAAAGTCAACGGGGCAAAAGCCCACGGAGACTATGGCGGTAGGAGTAGAACCCGTGCTCTCCTCCTCAAACCCCCACCCAACCCCACAGAGACTATGGCGGTAGGAGTAAAGTCAGGAGTAAAGCCGGGTCCCACTCCCACCTCCCAAAGTCAACGGGGCAAAAGCCCACGGAGACTATGGCGGTAGGAGTAGAACCCGTGCTCTCCTCCTCAAACCCCCACCCAACCCCGCAGATGAACGGGGAACTGCCCACCTTCCACACCCCATCCTCAAATCGGGGGAGGAGGGGAAAGGGCCATCGTTGCGGCCAGAAAAGTTACCGAGCCCTTGATCAGGGCCGAACCTCTCAATATCCCATCCCATCCCACCTCCCTCTCAGCGTCCCACCCCTTTAAAAAAAGGGATAAGGAGGAGAGGAAGAGTGGTCAGGGAGAGAGAGGAGAAGGAGAAGGCCACTTTTCGGCCAGGAAAGTTACCGAACCCTGATCAGGGCCGGCCACCCCCCATTTCCTTTCTCAAGCTCCCATCCCTCCAAAAAATGGAGGGAGGGAGGAGGGGTAGAAAAATAACCTAGGAGATGGGAGATGATAAAGGCCACTTGCGGCTAGGGAGCGTACCGAGCCCCTGATCAGGGCCGGAACTGAGGCCGGAGCCCGACATCATTGACGGTCGGATGGGTTAGGCGACAACTATCGATTTCATCGTATATGTTAGCTATATTTCCGCCAACATATGGATACTTAGACAGATAATATAACATACCATTCATCCCAACAATCAAGGCTGCAACCATCATAGACGTTCGGATCGGCTGGGCGGCAACTATCAATTTCACCATACACATCAGCTAAATCTACCAACATATACCTACGTAGATACCTAGATACCTAGATAGATAGATAAAATAACTCACCATTCATCCTAAAGTGCACGCAGTACATTAAAATGTACTGTAACATCTCCCCTTCATCACAGGATGTCAAAAACGTGTGTCTTCTATATTTCTCAAAGACGAAGATAGAGAAACCGCGATAATCCAAGAAGAGAGCGTGAAGAGAGGAGTTAACGCGTTAAAAGCATGTTAGCTAAGCTCTTTGAAGCTAACAAGCCAACGTGAAGAAGCTATCTAGCTAGCTTAGCTAGTCTGCAAGCCGTTGTGAGGGCCGAGAATGAGACGCGATGAAGCTAGATAGGAGACGTGAAGAAGAATATAGGGAGGACGTGAGATGAAAGAAAGAGAGATTAAGAAGACGAGATGAGCGTTGATAGCGTGAGCGTGAAGAAAGAAGGAGAGCGAGCAAAGTGAGGGAAAGAAAAGGACGTTGAAGAAAGATTTCCAAAACAACACAAAAGCGTAAAAGAGAGCGTGTGGGATTTTAAGAACGTTGCTCTTTTGGGATTCATTTTTGCCAAGACTACGCAACACAGCAACACATCCCATTCAGAAACGCAACACATTGAATCTTCGACAGGGTGGCAAGAAGAACTGGTCTCGCAGGCCAGACAACGCAAGAACCAACACGAGGCATGCTGCACCTACATCATACCTCCTGTATACATGTACTCAACACAGTCTCAGATACTTCACAAGTCTACGGTCTATAGAGTCCTCTACACCCTCAAGAACAATCATAGTGATGATGATAACAATCAAATAATCTTCCATTCATACCCCCCGCTTTCTAGCCATCTCAAGCTTTTCATTTAATAAAACTCCCCATAGAACAAGAAACCACATCATTAACTAGTAAAAAATCAAAAAAAAAAAATCAAAAAAAAATCTATCACAGAAAAAAAGCATAACGGCTATAAACTCCTCAGAAGTGAAGCACAAAAGAAAAGACCGATGCAAAAAAATCCACAATCCGAAACAAAAACCCCATTGGAAAGCTCCAATAATCGAAAATTGCTTTTTATGTTTTCTCTAGTCCCATTTTAATTCATTTCCCTGACCTCTTTTTCTTTATCTGTACGATAGATATATGTGGGTGTGGCCGTTTAAATACCATTCGCAAGAGCACTGCTTCCGTTCTCGTGGATGTTCTTGGTCAAAGTAGTCATACTATTTGAAAACGGTTAGTAATCATATCCTCACTTATACACAAAAGGGAAAGAAAAATACTCACAAGCTATAGAAAGCCAATGGACTAGCACTTGGTCCACATCGATAAACAAATCGACTGGCCAAATAACTTCCAAAGATAGCCTTTAAATAACCCTCAGGGACCCTCTTAGCCAAAGTCTCCAATCCCAACTTCTTAACCAACAACCCAGGCAAAGCAGCTCCCAAAACGGTCTTCCTCAACTCGATATCAGCCCACAACGAGGTCTTCTGGAGTTCCTCGTCGAGGTTGGTGATAGCATAGGAGAGATCGTCGGAAATGAGAGAGCGTGGGCGTCCGGTACGTTCGTGTTCGGCCCAGATGGCTTCGAACTCGAGACGTGCGTTGTTCTTGATGATGTTCTGGACTTCCTTGACGTACTCGCCATAGAACTCGGGCTTGGAACCATCCTCCTTGATACACATGTTCTCGATAAACCCGGCATCATCGAAAGAGAGAGATGCCAAGACCTCAAGGGAAGATGAGGTGACACCACCCTTGTTCGCCGACGCGTCCTTGAAGAGGATAGCACCAGCCTTCTCGAGTCTGATCTTCGCATCTTGAGAGATAAAGAGATTGGCACCCTCGACGATATATGGAATTCTCGACTTGCCATCTTGATCGATGAGCTGGCCGACATTGCCAGACTCAATAGCCTCAGGACGACCACCACATGGAGTGAAGGTATCGACGCCGATATCCTTAAGATGGAAAGTGTTACGGAAGATGGTACCGTTGGGGACATACTCGCCACTTGGGAGCTTAATCTTACTCTCATCGACAAGAACGCGGTAACCTTGCTTGGAAAGCTTGCTGGTGTCGAATTCAGAGATCATGACACGATTCTTAGCAAGGCGGATAAGTTCGTCACGGTCAAGACCATTGGGGTCAACCAGAACACCGCTACCATCGACAATAGCAACATACTTCTCGTTGGAGAGGAGGATCTCGTTGGATCCGAGATCGCCATCGGGACCACCAGTTTGCATCTTTCGGACGAGGGATGGGTCGATCTTGAGCTTGCGATAGATACCCAAAACGTACTCACGAACACTAAGGGAGGTCATGCCGTACTCGTCGTGGGGGATACCACCGAGACGTGGAGACTTGCCGGTGAAGAAAGACTTCCACCATGGGGCACCACGGATGCGGGCGTGCTCGGTGGCCCAGTTGACAAGACTGGCAGTGTTCTCATCAGGTCCCATGAACAAGATCTCAGGCTTACCGTGAAGATCGACGATGGGGTCCTTGATACCTGGGGAGGTAGGTGGCAGAAGCAAATCGAGGATGGAGTCGATATACTTCTGGAAAGCCTGGGTAGCCTTATCCTGCGAATTATAGTCGAGGAGAACGACACCCTTGCTACCACCTTCGGGAATATCCTTATTCTTACGTTGCTGTGTGTTCGCGAGATTGTAGTTCTCGTCGAACATGCTGCGGACGTTGATGGAATACGCCTCACGGTTTCTGCTCTTCACGATACGGATACCTCCGCGAGCAATATCACGGAAGCGGAGATGGAAACCTCGGAATTCAGATCCGATAACGAGAAACATTCCGTAGAGGGGTTGAGGATACTCAATCGACGGCAAGAAGGCCGGGTTGAATCGGAAGCTCAAGGCAACCTTGGTTGGGGTGTAGAAGTTGGTCTTGAGGACGTGCTGATTGAACAGCTGGAAGGACTCCATGACGGTAGCCTGATGGTCATTGGCAACAGTTGTGCGAATATGGTTGACGATCTCCTCGGGCTTGAGGACCGGATCTTGGCGCAGTCTCTGGTAGGATAGAGTTGGGATGAAGTCGTCAGTCTCACCGCGGGTCTGGACGTAGTGAGCATTTGCGAATTGCAAGTACAACGGACGGACGAGCTGAGGGTATTCCGAGATGATCTCGGTAATGTACTCGGCAGTGAAGGTTTCCTGACGGAGACGACGCTTGATCTTGGTCAAGACCTCGATATGGGCGCTGTTGTTGGAGTCCAAAAGGCTTAGAAGCGAGCTGTATTCGTTACCGAGTCTGTTGAGGAAGTGGGTAATGAAGATCGAGACGCAGTGGGCGTAGATGGTTTCCTGGAGACTGAGATCTCCGCGGATGAAGTGCTTCTGGAAGCTGTTCTGTGGGATACAGTACAACAAAGAGACTTCCTTCATGATTTGATGGATGGAAGCTTCGATTGGTGGGTGCTTAACAGTGGGACCGGCACCAGTCGGCATCAAGTAGAGCGACATGACGGTAACACCGTTAGAGAACTGCTCGACGTATTTGCGAGCAGAAGTAACACCATAGTAGTGGTAAAGGTCGCTCATGGCGCTGAAGAGACCCTTAGCACTTCGTTGTCTGTAACCAATGATCAAACGCTTCTCACGGGTTCCCTGAACCTCGAACATCTCAATAACCGGGCCGGTTCTCTCGACAACGGCTTGGACAATACTTCCGTAGAGCTCCTTTGTGTTCTCGGAAGCCTTCTCGAGGAACATCTTATCCGCAATTTTGGTGATATCGGTTTCGTTCTCGTTTGGTTGGGTTTCCTCGAACTGACACTGGTAGACGAAGTAACATCGGAGTTGAGCTTGGCTGTCACCGCCGAGGGATTCGACGGAACGGAAGGTTTCGACTCTGTATGCTTTTCCGGGGTGGGAATCGTTGAGGTACTTTTCGTCGATACGGGATTCGTATCTTGGGCCTTCGAGGACGGAGACACCGGGAGTGGAGGTGTCAATGTAGACGGCATGATCTATCCCACTCAAAATTAGCCCTATTCAAAGAGAATAGGTTGCAAACAGAAAAAGTACATACCGGTGCCTTCACGATCTAATCTGATTTCGAAACGCTTATCAGCTCTGGAGAAGGCGGCGACTTTGCCGGCATAGAGTGCGAGGATATGGTTGGCAATTGTTTCGACGGACTCGGACTTGAAGTACATGTCTAGTTTCTGTTAATATCCAGTTTCTCTACACCAAATTAGGAGGTTAAACTGAATCTTACCGTCAATGCCGAGTTTGGTGTAGAACCACTCGACTTCATCGTCAATGAAGGCAGCAGGGATGAAACCAGAAGCCTCAATGGTGCCAATGACTATCAAAAAAAACACGATATTAGCCTACTACATCCACCATATCCCATTGGATTTCAAGTGTAGGATTAAGAACTCACCGGCCTCCATCTGCTGCTCCTTTCCTTCAAACTTGGGAGCAACATAACCGGACGAGGTATCGGTGATTATTCTTCTGGTTGAACCTCCAGGAATGCTGAGATGGAAGGGATGGGGCGAAGGATGTCTGGATTCATCCTTGCTTGTGAGGGTAGGCGGTAAGAAATTCCTGTGAGCCGCCATTGTTGTATTACTATTATTATGGAAAGGACGGAAGAGGTAGATAAAGGTGTAGATGGAGAGATTGAGATGTAGATAGTATGTAGGATGAGGACGATGAGGAGGAGGAGGAGGAGTTAAAGAGAGGAAGTGATTTGTATGTGAGAGGTGTGTGTGTTGGTTGAATGGATAGCGGGCAGACACGGTATTTAAACTAACAAGCTTAAAGCACCCCGAACAGCTTCTAGTAAATTACGTAGCTAGAAATAAGCAGAAATACGTTCTTCGGCCGATGGAAAATAAAAAGATTAGAAAAATAAAATAAAACAAACGTGATCGTGCTTGAAAGTGGAAGTTCTGTTGGTTCCTGTTAGTCAAGTTTTCAAATTCACGAGCTGTGGTTCAGAAGGGATGTCTGGGTAGCATCGGGAGCTTTGCCGAAAGCAAACAGGCCGCAGCTCGGGCATTCTCCCGGCACTCTCTTTTGTCTCTCTCAACCTGAGCCCGGACTAAGCTAACAGGCTCACAAGACAGGGGAGGTTTGATGGGGGAAGCTGGGGAAAAAGAAAGTATCTTACTGTATTGTTTGTATGGAAGTTGTACAATTGATGCAATCTATATAAGAAATAGAGGGAAATACGACGAGGCGGAAGAATAGATCACAGGTATACCGGTAAGATGACCTCCTTTTTATACTCACACGTCTTTATACACCCGACATACAATTCTAATCTATCAATGATGATAGATAGATAGATAGATAGATACCGATAGATAACAGACTCGAAGAGATCAAAGAGTTCGACTGGACTGTCCCAAAGGAGCTCGAGCTCTATCTCTCGGTCTCAGTCTCAATCACTCGCTCACAAGACCAGGTGATCAAGAAAGCACTCTTCGGATAAACCGCGAGATAAACCAACCCCCAGTCCCAAAGGAACCATAGAGAGGGTTTATTCTCTTGAAGTCTATTATATTGTCTAAGAATGTGAAGAATATCAATGGGGACTGTCGAAGCGCGATGATATGTGATAGTATAAGTTTGATATCAAATATAGAAAGAAGTTGAGTGTCCGGAATTCTATACAATGTCAGGGACTCCCTTCCTACTCCTTTATATACCATGCCCAGTTCCTCTTATCTATCTATCTCTCTATCTATCTCCAAATAATTATCTATCTGTCGCGATATCAAGATATCAATTCAACCATAGTATAACAGTACGATAGTATAGTACAGTATAGAATGCATGCGGAAGTTCAGTGATACCAAATCTCCTTTCCTCTCTGACATCCACAATAGAAAAAGAAAAAGAAAAGAAAACACTGCAGCTGATCGCGGGCTGCAGGTACCTTATTCACCGACTAATAGAAAGCTTCAGCTTCAGCTTGTCTATTTTTTTTAATTTGTGGGGTGGTAATGTTCGGGACGGTACCGGGGTTACTTCCAGCCAATGCTACCTCCACATACAGTACATACATACTTACATATGGACATGGACACTCGAGCTCCTATAAACCATACAATATCAGGAAGCTGTCTATTATACAGTATAAAAATAAAATAAAATGCCGTCATAGATCATATTCCATTCTAGCCACATAGCCACCGTCCTATTCAAGATCAAGCCAGAGTATCATCTGTGGCGAATAAATTCTTCTCCAAGTAAATGCTCAATATGACAGTTGACAAGGGGAAAGGAAAAGCTATTTTTAAAAAGAAACATCGGCATCGCCGCTTCCCCGGAATACCTCAACGTCCTCCGTGCGAACAATATTAAAAAACTTCTCATCGAATTCGTTATAAATATATATATTACCTAAAATATTTATATAGTTCTTCCTCAAAAAATATCATCTCAAGAGCTCACTTTACTTCTTCACTTCTAAAGACCGCGCATGCGTACGTACGTATATGCCTCAATACTTCAACCGTTACCGCTTTCTAAGAACAAGGCAGCCTCTATAATATAATTAATTCAGTAGGAAAGAAATTTCAAAAGAAAAGAAAGAAAAAATCTAAACCATTCCCAGTCCGAAAATCCGGGGAAACCCTGCACATCCCATTGCATCGGGGGAGCTCTAGGTTTAACTAAAAGAAATTTCTTTAGAATGTTCCGCCTGACTTCCTGTACATACACACAAGCATACATAGGGCTAGCCTTGGCCTCTCTTTCTCTCCCTCATATAAAGAAAGTATACTAATATTAGTAGGGGAAAGTATGGGGGGAATCTGTGGAGAAACCGCTTTACATCGGCTTCTTCCCGCCTTTTTTCACTCTCATCTTATAAATCTTTATATGAACATACGAGGCGGGAAACAGAAACAGACAGAAAAGAGGGGAAATGTAAGAAATATGGGGCTCAATTACCTAATATGATCCATGGTTCTCATCATGTAACTCTTTTCAAACCCATCATATGCATCCGTATAAGTATATTTCTCAAAGGTGAAAAATTTTTCCTCGCTTCCAAACTTCGCGATCACTGTTTGATCAAAATATGTAGAAAGGAAGCTCTAGACCGTCCCGCATAACATTAGCGTCAACAGCTTAAGCTTTCCCTTTTCCCCATACCACCACTACCAAAAAAATAAAAAAAAATTTTGTCTATCCATCCAAAGTCTGTATGCAATTCTAGAGCTCTTCGAAAGGAACTCCCCCAGGAAAATAAACTGCATATGGCGCAATTATTATCGAGTAATCGAGGGGTAATCCGTCAATTCTTATGGGGTAATGTGTTGTTCCTGTTTCAACCAATCAAATGCACACGTTGCACAAGTACCTTGCTGCCATGGCAGGTGGCCGACTGGTACTTCGGCCCCTTACCATTACCCAGGTAACCCCCTAGCTACCCCAGAGTATTGCGGATGCCTCCCGTGGGACACTAACAGCGCTTCCCCATAGGTACATACTATAACTAGATCACGAGATTCATTCCTATCATTACATGATAGTTAGTAGAATATACTGCTATGGCAGTTACACAGAATTTGAATAGTTAGTACAGTATATCGCTCATACTCCGAAATCCAATTATTATATCGTAATAAGCAATCAATTGCAATCACGAAATCTCAACATTTTCTTTCGATTCTAAACCATCTCGTCAGAATACATCACCATGGCGGAATCTTGCATCTTATAAGCGTATACCACTCAATCATGTGCGTGCTCGAAATGTGATTCTTACAGAGGAAATATGGTGGAAAGAATATGCAATTCGTTTTCGCTATCACACAATAATCACCCCGAAACTTCATCCCATCCCATCCCATCCTCTCGCCCGTCTTAGAAGAAGAACAAGAAGATACTTTAAACATCCTTCGGTATCCCTCCCCATTCGTTCCTAACCTTCGTCAACTCCTTCTCAATGCTTTCATTCGTTTCATGTGGTCGAAAAGCTGTATTCCATAATTCCCAAAGTTTTGTGATAATATTCCGTCAACCATCATCATCTCATACCCAAATTTAATAAAAAAAATATAACAAAATAGAAAAACAATCTGGTAAAAGGAATTCCCAGGGTCTGAAAATCCTAAAATAATATGGCAGAGAAATAACTCTGATATTACAAAACCCCAATTCAAAAGAAGAAGAAAAACCACCAATTAGCCCCATATCCGTGGCATGATATTTTTCAAATTTATAACTTTCAATTCCAAAAAATAGAGACAAAACAACAGAAATCGAATCAGTCGATTCCTCAAAACCAATCCTTAAAACCATTGATAGAATAAAAAGCAATTACTCAAAAGGAAAGAAGAGAGGGAATAAGAAAGGGGAGGGGCTAAAAAATCGTACAAGAAGGCGTAGACCCCATAGGCGGATACTCATCATCAGCATCCCCGGGTTTCTTCTCACAAGTACACCATTGATCCTTCGGGACCGAATCCAATACACTAGGTTTATGCGCCCCGCATCCTATTATAAAACATATCCAATCAGTATCACATATAATTAATTCTCAGATCTGCCGGCATTTAAGAAAATTCGGGGAAGAAGGGAAAGGACATACCAAACCAGGTCTTGCCGTCTACCAAATATGCAAGTGCGGGAGTTAGCCTCAGCTGATCTTGATCCTATATTATTTTCTTAATGCGGGGTTTGTAACTTTGACTTACGGCAAGTACTGCAAATCGCAGCGCGGCACATGGTTTCTTTGGAATGGAGATTTGGGAGTGGACGAATAGGAGTCGCTCTGTGGGGGCGTGTGGAAGTATATAATATAATGCGGGGTTACGTCGCGTCGGTGAGGGAAAGTAGTGTATTGGAGTTGAATGTGGTTTGAAAAAGGTTAAGCGGGGGTTTGAGAAAATGATGCAATCCGTAGTAGTATAAATGAGGCTTAAAATGCTGCTGTCTGCATATATATGCACGATTTATTTCTTTTCCTGAGGAACAGACAAAGGGTTATAAACTCTCCCCGACACAAATTCGGAGACTTTTCGATGTCAATTCGATGGATTTTGTTCAGAAGTGTTATCGTGATAAGGAGTTGATAGTTGATTATCTACCGGCTCAGCCGTACGGAGATGCCGGAGTGCTATAAAACTAGAGCTTTTTTTTGCGAGTGATGTTGGAAAAGTGGAGGCAACGCAGATGTGGTCGTATGATTCTGGTGGTTCTGGCTGACTGATGAAGGGGTCTGGAACTGTTCTTCACATTTAGGCTGTTGAGTTGGTTCGTAATCAGAAACTATAGAATATGGAATATATTAAATGAAAGGCTATCTAGACTTGATATTTGACAGTAATGGGGTATTGTGGCATGATCTTACTTGTATGACATCATGATGAAGTCCCCGTTCGATTCTATGGAGACTAAATGGATGGAAAAAGCGCGATTTGGTAAATTTATAAACTATAACTACGACTTCATTATATCAGAGTAATTAGGTACTACGAGCCTGATAGATAGAGGGGCGGTTAGAGTCGTATCGATAAGAGAGCTACTCCTCAAATCGTATGATGAAGGGAGCACTAATATGATCTATATATATACTGCCGTTACCAATTTCCGGAATGGGGCTTCCACCTCCTCGATACAAATAGTTTGCCATTAGACCAATTTTATATCCATTTCCGAGACTGATCCATATCAATATCGTAATTGCCGTTCTAGTCTGAACTGCAGCTGGTTGAATCGCCGGCTACAATAGTTATCACAATGTCAATCATGTTGAGTGAAAATAATATAATGACTTTTATTTATACCCTTTTACGTATGCATTCAATAAGATCAAAATGACTTTCATATATCTATTTATAGCTAGTATGTAATATGAATGACTGGGAGGATGTTCATGAATTCAACGTTCTGCAATGCTCCAACTTAATTAACTTGTCGGATTTGATATCCATCAGATGCCGACGTAGATAAAATAAAACTCACACAGCTCAATCGCAGTTATTTCTGATCAAAACCGACCCCTAGCTGACCAAACTTTATACTAAATCATGTATTCAGATGCCATATCAATCGAAGTTGTTTGATGTTCAGTAGAGAATGTTGGAATTTGGTGGTTGCCGTGTTGCCGTGACGCGCCACACATTTTTGGCGGTTGCCATCCAAACAAAGCAAAAGTCGCCAGCCAACGGTCCCATCGCCAGTCTTCCCGAACAACCTCCTTCTATAATACTCCTCTCCCTCCCCAACGAAGGCCCTCGATACCCCCCTTCAGGCCCCTCATCCCTGTCACCCGGATAGCATTGACTTTATCATAAAGATAAAGGCTAATAACCAAAGGGAGAGCCTCTTCAACTAACCCCCCGCTGTCTCTGTGAGACGCGACATCCCCACTCCTCATCATTGTCATCGTCATCGATATCAATCATCATCACCACTACCAGCATCATATATTATCGACACAATGTTCTACTCCGAGACACTTCTCAGCAAGACCGGGCCTTTGGCTCGAGTCTGGTTGTCCGCCAATCTCGAGCGAAAGCTTACAAAGTCCAACATTCTGACTTCGAACATTCAAACCTCTGTCGATGCCATCGTTGGAGAAGACCAAGCTCCCATGGCGTTGAGATTGAGTGGTCAGCTATTGTTGGGTGTTGTTAGGATTTACAGTCGAAAGGCGAGGTACCTACTGGATGATTGTAGTGAGGCTCTGATGAAAATAAAAATGGTAGGTGACCTTTGTATAGTTTTTTTATTTTATATATTGTTGGGTACTGATGGAGGGAATAGGCTTTCAGACCTGGAAACGTCGATCTACCAGTAAATTCTATCATTGCGAAGGACTCCCTTATCTTGAAGGACCAAGTCGTCTCTGCCCAGGACCTGTTGCTCCCCGAGCCTCTTGACTTCGATCGTACTATGGCTGTGGGAACTCGTGCTGGTGTCTCTCGCCGTGAAGACATTACTCTAGGTGATGCCGACGATTTTCTTGTCGGAGATTCTCAATTAGAGATCGGACGTGGAGGCACTCAGGTCGCCAATCATAATATTCTCAACCTCGAAGACGATTTGCAACTTGAAGATGACTTGGGATTGGACATTGGTGACGACTTGGGACTGGATATCGCCGACAATGACCCATTTGCCGATACTTCACTTTCACTCGAAATGGGTCGAGACGCCCCCATGTCCCGTGAACTTGCCGACGAATTCTCTCGCGATGGAGACGGTGATTTTGCCATGAAGGAACTCGATTTTAATGATACAGGAGACATCTCTCGTGGTGATCTGGGCCCAGGTTTAGGAGGTGATACATTCGATATGGAAGACGACCTCCAACTCGATATTAATGATGATACCATTCTCCCCCCTGGCCCAGAGGATGAAACCGCCGCTGACGGCGCCGCTACTCCCCGCGCAGAACGCGAAGATTCCCCCCTTACTGAGGTTGGATCTGAAGGTGAACGAGAGCTCGAACGCGTTGTTCGAAACCTCGATATCAGCGATTTCGACCCTCTCCGTCTCCCCTCGGAGATGGAAGAGGAAGTTGTACCGCAACCTTCAAAGTCTCGCAGTGCTGCCAGGAAGAAGAAGGTGCCGTTCGATGCCACCACTGAGATGAAAACTAAGCAAATCAAAGCTCAGCAGGAGGACAGAACTCGTATCCTCAAGGATCCTCTTTTCCTTCATCGTGACCCTGCCATGCTCGCTCTTATGTCCCTTCAAGCGTCCAATGGGTTTGCCAACAGCATTTTTTACCCCAAGGGCGTTCACCCCGATGTCGCCAAGCTCCTTTCCCCAGAATTCGTCAAGGAGATGACCGATAGGAAGCGCAAGCGTGCTCTCGAAACCGAAGCTCCAGATACCGAAACGGGTGGTTCTCCGTCTCACAAATCCCCTCGTCTTGATATCGATGAGGACGAAGAAGCCGCTGCAAATACCATCATTCGTGATGTCACCGCTGAAGGCGAAGAAATCCAAATCCCCGGCGCCGATGATTTCGAGTATAACGCACCCGGCGGCATCGACGACTCCTTCGATACTAGCATCGGCGGCGTAGGCTTCCAACCCCACCACGAACAAACCCTCGATGATCTTCCCGAAGAAGAACTAGAACCTCAACCTGAAATCGTCAGCCAGGCTACTACTCATGCCGTCCACCTTCTCCGTGAGAAATTCACAGAGCCAGTCGGTAGAACCGGCCGGTCGAACCAGAGTCAGTCGCAGACGAAGGAGGAAGTCGTGTTCAGCAATATATTCCCCAAGAGCCAAACGACCAGAATTGATGCTACCAAGATGTTCTTTGAGATTTTGGTGTTGGCTACCAAGGATGCTATCGCTGTTAAGCAAGGCGAGGATGCTGAGATTAGGGTTAGAGGGAAGAAGGCACTTTGGGGAGATTGGGCTGAACATGGAGCCGATGAGAAGGAAGGTGAGATGGGAGGTGTCGCGGTTGGACCTGCACCTCCTACGCAGGTTGCTGCTTAATCATCCTTTCTCTTTTTGATAGGGTTCCTTGATTTGGTCATTTGATTTTTCTCCAGTCTTGTTTCTTTTTCTTTTTTTGTCGGAGGAATTATCAAAATTTCATGACAGACTTTTTGAAAAAGAAATGATTGGAATTAAAAAAAGTCGGATTCCTCATAACTATTTCGGTCTTCATCTTTCCGTCCTCATGTTCTTTGCGTTTTCTCTATTGCTTGCAATCTTGTTATATGATTGGGGAGTTACGGTGCTCTTGAGATTACGTTTTTTCCTCCTCGCTTCGATATCCTCTGTAAAGTTCTTTGTGCGTGTATTGTACTTCGTCCTTCTGGATGGATTGTTTTTTTGGGTCTTCTGATATTGTCTTTTTTGTTATTAAGTTTATATTTGTAATGGTTTGTAAACGATTAGGGTAGATTATATTAGTAGTATACTACAATTTCGAATCTATGGAATATGAATATTCTCCTACTATACTCACAATATAATATACATGACGGGTATATACTCCTATTATATAAAATTTAAAAATCGATATATCAATATCGCCTAAAGTAAGATAGTAGAAGGAACTACCTCCCAAACCACCTCCCCCATCCACCCCCCTTAACCGCCCCTTCAACATCGACTTCTCCCGTAAACCCCACATACCCTTCCTCCCCACCCAATTTACAAACTCTAAGTGTAATCCTCACTTCCTTTTCATTCTTCAATCCCTTTTCCTTAATAACTCTCTTTGCAATAAACGTTAATATTTGCTTTAACGTCGCTGGCTCCGACGGTGGACTTGTTGTTGGGTTTGATGGGGTTTTCTTATTTTGAGGGGGTGGTGATGATGGTGATGGTGAATTGGTATGGTTTGTGATAGTAGTGGTAGGAGAAAAGGTGGGTCTAGCAATACGGAACGGATATTCCGTACTCCAGTATACCCTCCTATCCTTATCCCCCTCCTTCCTCGGCGGCGGAACCAGGGGTGAGTTTATTTTTAGCAATACCACCAATTTCTTCAAATCCATGGATAAAGGAACCTCCACGTCATCTTTCATGGACGTCCAAAGCCAATAATCGTCCAAAATGCCCCCTACAATTCTTTTCTTCTTATCCGCCCCTCCTCCTCCACCTCTTTGATACCCCGATGGCGAGGGCGATGAAGTAGTAGAAAAGAATAACCTAGCAAGAACCCCAAACTTCTTCGGCGTAGGTTTCCAAACCGGATTAGGAATTCTGTGAAACACCTGCAACACCTCTATTTTGGCGTTTTTAACATCGTTGTTGCGGATTATCAGGCGTAAAGTATAGTCTTTTAGTAAGAGATGTATTCCAGGGTATGTAGCTGTATAATATCGTTGGGAACGCAGGATTTTGTCTTGGAGTAAGGATGTGAAGAAAGGATGAGTTGAGGAAAGGGCTATGTGCGAGGTGAAAGGGAGGTAGGAGAGGATTTGGAAGTGTAATTCGGGGGGTAAAGAGAAGATTGTGGTTGAGGTGGTGGTATGAGGAGGAGCAGGGCCAGAACGAGAGGGGAGGAAGGGGAGCATGGTGGTGGGGGATTTGGTGAATGGGAGATGGAAGGTGGAGAGAAAGGTGAAAGGCTGTTTTAGAAGGTGGAGGATTTGGCGGATGATGTGTTGGATATGTTGCATTTTTATTGGCTGGGCGGGTGGTGGGGCTGATTGCGTGGTGCACTGTGCGCTGTGCACCTGCGATAGAGTATCCGATGGCTTCGGGATCAGATTTGAAGGATGGATTGGAAAAAAGTATTTTCTTGATGATGGGAAGGAATTTTTTATCTTTTTTGATCTGGTTGGCCGGAATTATACCTCAGTCAGGGAATTTCCAACTCAGCAGGGCTGCAGGATCAAGAGTTCTTGAGAGGCTGCAGGATGCGGGAACCACTCGTGCATTCCAATGGGCCTTTTTTATATCATGATCCCGACAAAAGTGCAGAAGGGTTTTTGAAAGTAAACTGGCCCCTTTGTGTACATATTGGCAACATTGACGCTTTGACTCGACTTTCGTCCCTCTCACTAGATATTGAAGTCAAAGGATAGACTTTAAGGCCACAATGACTTTTTTTAATTATCAAGAAGGGAAATATGGTGATTACGTGGGTGGTTTGCGTGGTGTTTAGAGTCAGCGACGAACTGTGCAGCGATATACATAGCTGTACATGCAAGGTGTGGAATCTATATTAATATCACACCGCGCTAGCCAGCTGGAACGGCTGTTAACAGAACGCCATATATGCAGACTTAAGGCTTGAGATTTTTTTTAAAAAAAATCTTAGATATTATTTATTGTATTTCGGAGTTCAGTTTACGTAACTAGTATAAAATTTTTATTAATTTGTAACCTCGAATCCAGGCGCCAGCTCTTATTAATTAATCCGGACGTACATAGGTACATATTTCACAATATATAAAATTTAACGAAATCGAAGATGCCGAAGAGTAAGAACGTTGACGCATATATATATGTGCAGCAAGCCAAATTGAATGGTAGTTGAATGTAGATTTGGGACTGGTAAACGTCCGTCTAGCTGGGCTAAACCATATAAATATATTTTTATTCTGGAGGTCTATAACTACAATCCAATCCATATCCAGAAGTGGGCCATATGGCTTATTCCTACTATCATCAAATGATGAATTGTATATTATAGATATATATCTTCAAAATCTAAACTATAACTGAAAGAATAGTTAGCTAAGTATCTACGGATACAATAACGCCATCCCAGACCCCTTCCACCCATCAAGATAAACCGCAAAACTAATATTCCGATCCTTAATCATCAAAAAACTCACAAAGAAAGTCCTCCCCTCTCCTTCCTCCAACTCCGCCGTTTCCTCGGCCACAACCTCTATCACATACTCCAAAAAAGTCTTCAAAGTAATCCCCTCCCTCTCAACATCCGTCTCAAGCGTCCTCCCAATCCTTTTACTCCTATTATCCGTTTCATCCTGACTTGTAATCACAATATCCAACTCAATAGACGAGTCGTAAGGGATCTGGTATTCATCTGGAATATCCCTACCTATTACAGCCAGTAACCGTGCCATTAACGTCGGTTTTGGGGTGTATATGGGGTTTAATTTGAGTAATACGTCGTTCATTACGAAGTTATCGTGCGGGTTTATGGACACAACCACTCGTTTACCTTCACCTTGATCATCATTACAAGCAACATCTGCAGAAGAATCGTCGGAAGAAGATGAAGATCCAGAAGAAAGAATAGAAAAGTTTGATTTCTGGCGGCGGAGTTTTGATCTATTTATTGCAAAATGGATAGGTTCCCAGGGTGATCTTGAGAGTATTTTGATACTTTCGATCCCGCTTTTTGAAATTCCTATTTTGCAGGGTCGGTGGTAGAAGATTTTGTGGTAGAGGATTCCTATATGTTTCCTTGGTGCGGTGTACCGGTCTTTACTATGTTTTAAGAGACTGTGGTCTTGTCCGTGATGCAAGAGGATTTCTGACCAGATGTTTGATGCTAGGGAACATGCTAGTAGAGTTTCCCAGGGGAGGTAGGAGAAGATTTGGAGGTGGATTTCTGTGGGGAGGTATCTGTCGACTGGGATTTTTGATATTTTGGGGGGTATATTTGTTTTCGTGCTTATACTTATGTTTAATGCTGCATTGAATAGTTTTCGGGCCTTTGAAGTCGTAGAGGATTTATATGACTTTGTGGCAGTGAGGAGTCTTGAGATAAACCTAGGTTTTGAATTTGAAGATGTTGATATTGATCCTTCTGGATTTGTATTCCTGGTGGTGGTGGAACTTGTTGCAATTCGCAACTGGGAAAGTACAGAAAGGTCCTCGCGACTCGACATCGGGCTGGGGAAGGCTAAGAAATCGGTCTCTGCGTCTTCTGCTGACATTGTTATTTTAGGGGGTACATATAGAATCGAGGCTGGATAAAAAGTACTACGATTTTATATCCGGGTTAAATTAGGGTCTTTGCATGAGGAGGGGTAGAATGTGTAAATGTAGTTTGTCGCATTTGAAAAAAGAGTATGAACACGCGCGTTTTTAGGACTCTTCAAGGCTGCTTTTTATTCGTTGGTCGTACGACAGTCTCAACTTTGTGAGACTCCCCACTAAGTGCTCATACGCATATGCCTATGCAAGGCATACGCTGTTGGATAGTATAGTAGTATAGTATGATATAAATATTGTAATGCCATTGTCGATATATCGCATATATATGTGGATAGACATAGTTGAATGGTCAACGCTCGAGGACCTCTTCTTGAGACAATTATAGAACAAAAAAAAAAAAAAAAAAAGGTAGCTTAACTACTTGAGTATGTAGTACCAGTTTTCTCGTAAACCAATATACCTCAGGGCCTAGGGGCCTGTTTCACGAGATATTACCTGGTTATTAGATTATAGTTGGTCAGTCCCTTCCTCATCCAACCTAACAACCACCCCAGGAATCGCCTTCCTAAACTGTTCAACCCCCCCAAAAGCCCTCCCATGCCTCACAAAATCATCATATCTGTTATCAACATACGCCCACTTCCAATTAACCCTCATCCCGAACCTCCTCTTCATAATCCACTCCCAAAACGCATACTCCGACCATCCAAACTCAAAGTATCTCCTCACCGCATCCCCTCCATCCTCTCCAGGACCCGGATCCCCAAGTTCCTGCCCAACCTTCCCGATCAATTGGTATATAACATCCGAGACTTCAGTATGTTTCAATGGTTGTCCGTTACTATCATGACCCTGAAGGTTGGGTGGGACGGGTCCGTAGGAGTGGGTTCTGAAGTCTTCGATGGTACTTGGCATCATTGCGTCGCCGACGCCATAGATCGCATGGAAGACCACGGGGATGGTGGTTAATGAGATGTCGTCGCGGTTTAAGGCATACAGGAGTTTTTCGTGGGTTAGTCTGACGGGTTCGACGAGGCTGTCCATGCGTTCTCGCATTCGCATCCAGACTTCGTAGCAGTTGTTTAGGATCATCATTTGTTGGATTTCTGCGGCGGTGGAGATGTCGAAGAGGTATTCTCCTTCTCCTTCTTCGTCTACTTTTTGTTCTTGTTTTTGGGTTCCATTCTCTGGGGTTGTGGGTTTCTTTGCTGGTCTGTTCTTGATTCGGTTTTTGGCCCTGTCGCAGAGATA
Source organism: Arthrobotrys conoides (assembly GCA_036971725.1). NCBI lineage: Eukaryota > Fungi > Ascomycota > Orbiliomycetes > Orbiliales > Orbiliaceae > Arthrobotrys > Arthrobotrys conoides. Next base: position 273,474 of record JAVHJM010000001.1, read on the forward strand.
CGTGGCTACCTCGTCGAACGCTTCCGCTAGCCCTCCCTGCCTCATCTCTCTGAATTTGGATTTATTAAAAACATCCCATTCCATCAAATACTCCACCTCTTCATCCCGTAGTTGTCTCATAGGTAGATAATATTCCCTCAGTCTTTCCGTATTCTCATCAATAATCCCAGGCGCACCGGAATCAACCGCAGCAGCAATATACGGATCATTCGAAACCTCCCTGGGCCAAAAGATCTCATACCCTTCCCTAAGACTAGTCGCAATACAATTCTTCGTGAAAAAAGGTTCATAATACCTATTCGTCAGAATAGCCGAAAGTGTAAAGAAATTATACATTCCAGCATAAACGAGGGATTCGAGATACCGTTCTTCTTCGTCGTCTCGTTGTATTGTTTCTTCCTCTTTTTCTGGATCATCACTGGCGTTTGCAGAGGTTGATTTATGCGTACAAGCGTCTTCCATCGCTCGTTCTAGTTCTTGCCGCCTGTATACACATTCTGTGGGGAGTGGGATGGAAGTGGATTTCTGTGTTAGACATGCTAGATGGGTGGCTGTTGTTGGGTGATGTGAGAGGTAGAAGGAATAGTCGACGAAGAGTTTGAGTTCGAGCACTTTCTTTGCTTCGTAAACGGAGGCCTTGGCGGCACCGTTGGATATGAGTGTATTGATTGATACTCTAGAAGGTGGAGGAGGGGAGATTGTAGCAAGGCCCTTGGCGACATGCACCAGATGGGTATAATATGCTGCTGCATGTTCGGTGGCTCGAACCTATATAATATCATCCAGTACTTAGTATATATATCCCTGAGATAAGTATGGAAGCTCAGGGGGTTAGTTCTTACAGCCATTAGTGCATCGTCAAAAGCCGGGATCGCATTCCGACCGATATACGAAACCATCGATGTCGAAAAGGTCTTCCAGAGGAGATATAGGTGCTTGCATGTTGCAATCAATGAGAGCGCTTGCTTGAAGTTACTACACGACCGAATGATCCCGATCAGGACCTCCGTCGGCAGGTTCAAAAATAGTGAAGTTTGTTGATGCATTTGTAGATATGGATGATGTTGATGATGATGAGATGAGATTCTTTAGGACCCCTTTTTATCCCCCTCCAGTTTCCCTAATATAATAATAGGTATACTATATCGAGTAACGGCCCGAAAAGTCACCTGACCGCAGAGCGTGAAGCTGTGTAAATGTCGATATCCTCAGCCGCCAGCTACTCAAAGGGGACCAGCCAATTGTTGGATTTTACGTGTTGCAGGTGGAGTTGTCCATGCAATGCTCGCGCTCTTGCTCACCATTAACATTGTCCACGACGACGTCGTCTATAACAAACCAGTAAACGGCGTCGACCATCTCAAGGGTGAGAGAGGATAGATAAAGTCTCAACTAGCTTGCATACGACCTTTTGTGGTAAATTTATACTGATGGCTTCCGAGGAGCTGAAATAATCTGGGTTAACTTGGATACCGGTACTAAGAATGGAGAGGGGTTCCGGTTCAGCCGCCTCAATTAATTAATTCAAAGACAACTTAACTGACGGGACAGACATAATTACCAGGCTGTGATTTTAAGGTTGCGTTCCTTCGAGTAATGCCTGCTAGCGCTCAAATTCATGGGACCAACTTATGTGCTTGCTAACACCGGTCTTGTCGGATGATAGCCAATTTGTACAGCCTTGCGGTATACTGTATGAGATGATGCAGCGATGAGCTCAGGGGATCAGGCACCTGCATCGCGAGAACGGGTGTATAGCATCGCAAAGACTGAAACCAAGCTATTGGCTTGCAATTGTGTCAAGGATCCAGCCCATCTACTTCACCTTGCATAAGATACATTATCGATCATGTTGTTATCATTTTAAAGTTACAAGTTTCAAAGACGCAAGGCCGAAGCAAAAAAAAAAGTAGGAGTCAAATCCCTTTGTTCCGTTCGCAAAACAAAAAAGTTAATAAAAGCGATTGAAAGGCAAAGCAAAGGTGCAAAAAGTCAGCATAGTTAGGTACTTAGGTAGATCTACTACAGTAAGAACAATACAAATGCAAGGATATCACGAATGACAAAAACGATAGATAGCTCCGGTTCCGACCCTCAAACTTTCTCCAAACTATGTTACACTTAAATCAGGTAGTTAAGTATTTGTACAGATTTCGAATATCGCTCCCAGTTTCTCCGGATCCCCTCAAAGTCACCTATTTCCCCCTCTCTTCGATTATATACTTAGTTGATTCCACCCCATCTGCTGTACCCATTGATACCATTTTTCTCCATTTGCGGTACTGGTGTCCCTGTGGGATGCGGAGCGCCTCCCTTTCCTGGCAGTGGTATGATACCCTTTCCACCACTCACGCTTTTGATTCCGAAATTTACGGCCACGCAGATAAGCATCAAGATGCAGAGTGCGGTGGGGCCCCATGCATCGTGGTACCTCACGGCTCGTCTTCTTCTAATCTTCTGATGCCTCCAGACAAACATCATCATAGAGTAGAACAACGTAAAAATAGCAAGGACCATAAATCCTAAGCTCGCGTAACGCGTCCTGTAGTCTCCGAAGTTGAGTAGCGTAGCTGCGATAGTTGAGATGTAGATGCTGTATTCCAGCCAAGATAGGAAGGTTCGCTCGTTTGCAAAGTATACCTTTGGCTCGATACGGACGGGGACGAAAATTCGTTTTCCGGGTGGAGCGATGAACCGTTTACGACCTGCACCTGCTGGTGTATTAAAGCCAACGTTGGAGCCTGGTTCAACGGATGGAATGGGTTTGGGCACTAGATAGCGACCGATGATAACTAGCTTCTTGCCGAAATTTCGAGTCTTACGCCTGAGGACCCGGTAGTTATCGCGAAGCGAGTACCAAAGATACGGTTCGTCATCGTCGCTTTCTAGCCCAGAATCTTCACCGTCGGAATCGTAGAGGGGATAATCTTCAGCAAAGAAATCATCCTCCTCCTCCTCCTCGGGTCCCTCTCCGACTCGCTCTTCCTCGTCCTGCATGTTTCCAGCCGCCCTATGACCACTGGATCTGCCGTTCGGCTCCGGGATTGGCAGGCGGCGACGGAGGCTGGTTGGACTGCTTGGGCTCGTAATATCGGTGTCAGAATCGTCCTCAGAAGTGCCAGTAGTAGATCCTTGATGTAGACGCTTGATACCGAATCGATGAGTGACCGGTTTCCTAATGTCAACATCCATCTGTGGAAGCCAATATGGAAGGATTTTAATGTCTTTGGGGAATAAAGTCGCAGTTCCGTGAAGAAACTTCGAGAACTTCGGAACAGCTTCCACCAAGTGGGATGCAATGACATCGCGAATCCATTGTGGTGGTTCCTGCCCCGCTTGCGTCTGGAGCTTGACTTCCAAAACGGCATATGGGAACCGTTCGATATCTTCGGCGGGGAGGTTTTTAAACGGCCAATCGATACCAATATCCATTCTCCTCCAATTGTCACCGGCACGCTTCCTTCCGTGATTATCCTCACGGATGAGAGTCAATTCCGTATCTAGAGAGATACGCACACGGGCATCGCCAGGAAGCTGGAAAGCAGTACGGTGGTAGAAAGACCGCACCAACGGATGAAGGCGCTTAGCGATCATCGTGTACTGGGTCTCCCGTGCCAACGCTTCCAAGTCTTCAATCTCTTGGACTGATTTCTTGCCTTCTTTCCTCATCTTCTCAAATACCTGGTCGACGCTCATCCTGCCGGCCAAAAAGTCGTTCACGTTCTTCTCCTTGAGCGCAAAACGAGCCTTGACACTCTTCTCACCGGTCCAATCTTCTCTATGAGTCTTCCTCTCCACGAATATTGTCTGTGTATCCATACCACCGTACCACCTCAACCGGTGAGCCTCAGCACCTTCGCTCTTCTCCAACCTTCCGAGGTACAAATCGAAGTCATCGTTATCGTAGTATATCGAGGAAATGGCGGAATCTTCCGGTGCAAACTCCTTGTTTGGGTTAAATACCAACACAGGCAGATGCTTCAAGATGATAAGCTTCAGCTCGGTGATATTATCTGGATGAACCCAGTATTTGGTAGTTTGTCGCACAAAGTTTTGTTGCGAGCCACCGGCAGCACTGTCGCCCTTCGCTGGGTTGCCGCGCGTGCGGACGAGGTCGTACAGACGGGAGAGATTGACGATGAATGCATCATAGTTGTCTTTGAAGAATGGTTTGGCGTTTAGACGGGCGGCAAATACGGGACGGAGAATCCAACCGGTTTGTTTCTATCAATCGTTCAATTCAACGTCGTTAGCATTTCCGACCAAAGGTTGCTGTTATTTTTTGGTGAATTGGCGGCCCATACATCGTGTTTCTTAACGATCTTCTGGAACCCAGTGTAATTCAGCTGAACGTATTTTGCCAGATCGTGAACATCCGAAATAACATCGCTCAAGTCGGCCTCCAGCATTTCGAACTCTTCATCGTTAGGTTCCGATTCAGTCTCTGTATCGGGAACCCCAGCAGCGACACTAGCTCTCCGTCTCGTATTACGGTCCAGCAGCTTAATCACGGCTTCAACCTCCTGTTCGGCACCCTTGATCCGACGAACGATCTCTCCAGCCTTGACTTTCTGGAACGTGTAGACCTTATCCAATTCGGCCTCGAGGACGGCGACAAACCCGGCTTCGTCATCTTCGGTCCATTCTTTGGCGTTTGGGGCTTTGTAACGGGAATTCGGGGGGTATAGACGATGTTTAAGCTCGTACTTTAAGCCGTCGTAATCAATGTAGTAATCGTTATACTCTAAAACCTCGTTAGTTCCTTAATTACCACCAGACTATGAAAATCAGGGATATCGAGATGTACCTTTGATGAGACCTGTTCTCAAGTGTTGACCGAACCTGTAGCCGGCGGCCAATAAAAGGACCTGGTTAGCGGCATATGCAACAAGAACGACGAACAGACGTCAGATAAACGGACGGGCAGCAGTGCGCTGCAGACTTACTTCATTTTGGATCGATCTCGATACAAACAAACCGGGTTAAAAACGGCAAACCGACCGGCAAACCAACAAGACTAGAAACAAGAAGGATGACGAAGCAGAAGATTGGATCGGGAGAGAACGGCTGGAAGTAGAGGACACTATTGAATTCGAAGTCGAAGGTGAATTCTGGTCTGGTCTGGCACGGGGAGAAAGCGGAGAGAATGAATGATATCAGTTGATCGTGAAGTTAAGTTGGAGGCCGTTCGTTAGTTTAAAGGCTGGCCGGGATTGACCGTCTTCTGTTTGGGGAGGCGCAGCGGGCAGAAAAAAACCAACTAAGGACGGCCTACCTGCACAAAACCTCCTACGAACGACACTAACAACGACACTAACAGCACTGACAAGGGCAGGATAACTGGCAAGGCTGGGAATCACCTGGACGGTTTGGTTGTGATATTGGTATGGTCTGGGTAAGTGAGACTGGCAATCCAACTTCGATTAGGTTTTTTAGACTTTGACAGCCTGCAACTAGCACTAGTAGGTCCTGCTATGACGATGCTATGGAAAGATATACGATAGCAATAGCAAGCAGTACGGTAGCCGCCGTTTCGATCAATTCTTCATTCGACGATGGCATGCAAGGAGACCCGGGAAATGCAATTTTCTCCCTCAACGTTGCCATCAAGGGGATGCTCCTGGTCGATATCCCTCTTGTGCCTGGCTAGGGAATGGCCGAAAAGAGCCAAACTTGCCAGGAATTGCAGATTCGATATATCAAAAGAAGAAAGCGGATTGAAACACCCAAGGAGAAAAAAGTTCGAAAGAAGAATATCCGTCGTATACGTACACTCGAAGACGGGAGGTTTACTTGCTGAAGCAGTTCAGTAATATCTTGCTCACCGATATAAGGTCCTAATTTATTAGCCCCATGCAAACTTATCCCCGTCCGGTCACTGTCACACTTCGACGCTGTTCTGTTCACGCTAAAACGACCCAAAGATATCGAAAAGTCGATGTTCTTGCAGCTCCATTTCTGCCGTGTTTCGAGTTCTCACGGGTTATTAGCGTCATGGCGTTAGGGAATATTCAAAGAGAGAAAGAAAAAAGAAATGGCTTTATGAGACCCCACTCCTACCGCAACCAGATGGGCGCGGGAGCATTCTTGGTATGCATTACCGAGCTATGGGCAACAGTAATATCGCCAGGCATCAAACTTTTCTTTCTCGAAAATTTTTGAGATTTCCAAATCGTATCTCCAAAAAAAACTCTGATCCGGGGAAATCAAAAAACTGACATTTTGGCGGAAGTCCGTGGGGTGTCTTGATTACATCAATCACATGGGCCCATTGGGTGGCCGGTGAGCTCCAATTGATTCCCGCTCAAACAGATTTTCCAGCACAGCTTGCATGCTTATCGAAGTATCAATACCCACGAGAACTTCCAGGGAAGTTCAGGCTTATTATGCAATCGTTAATCGCTTGAGAATCGATGCATAGGCGGTGAACAACGTCTCCATCCCAAGAACTGATTCAGGGTCTACCATCCAATCGTCCGAGAACGTGGCTTCCAAATCGTCTGCACGGAACGCGGGCTATCCCATGGAGCGTGATGTAATAGACAAGCAACTAATGCACGTGCAAGGATTCATTGCTGGGACCTTCAATATATCATTCGAAGGACAAACTTTCCAATGCGAAGTCCTCAGTGAGATTTTCCGAGCACCGTCGAAATCAAAGCAGCATACTTTTTCTTCAAGTCCAATTGGGACGAAACTGCGTGGAACAAAACGAATTCTGAATGCTAAGCCTGAATGGTCAGAGATTTTTAGGGACCGCAGGTGGTACCGGTATTTCTCGCTTCCAGCTGTTCGTTCAGTTCCACGAACGGTCGGACCAGCTGCTAACCCTCAGTTTGTGTAACGGTGGCATGGCCATATGGACATTCAGGGCTGTCGCACCCGCGGCCTGGCTGAATCCACACGCATCCTCGTTGACGTTATCCCTGTGCGAAAATTTTCGAACCCATTGCACTTCTTCCAGTCGCACCATACCCCCATATCCGAACAGTCTTTAAATCCCGAGCCGATATCCCGAGACCGGGCGTCAAAAGTCAAAGTTGTTTTATCGGCCGGCCTGGACTTCTAACCCAAGGATAAGTTACAAAACAGAAGTATGGACGTCTTCAAACGGGTGCAAAATAGTGCTACGTATAAGCCTGGAATGTGACCCTGAGACTAAGAAAAAAAACTTAACTTATTTCCAATTCGCCCAATTGTTCATTCTACTTATTTCATTATCTAATGACGACGCCGGCAGTTCTGATTGGAATGTGTTTCAACCCACATGCTTCCGTGTTCAATTGGACTTCAGGACCCAATATTATCATTCCCATTTATTTCCCCCCATGGGAAGGCCAAATAAAGGAAGAGGTCACGCGACACTTTTATTGGAGCAGGACATTTTGGTTTATGCAAACTGCAATGCTAAGGGACACTCATGATGAGTTTACCCGGAATGTTGTACTGCAGGAAAATCGTCTTTCGAGTAACTATTGAGGTTCCATCTGCATTATTCTATGGTTCATTGGATACATGTTGAAGACTACTGATGTACAGCTATTAATGTCATATGGTTTGGTATGTGCATATGCAACTTGCGGCACTAACTTCGTAGGACAAGCGTTATCTGCACTCCTCCGATCCCCCAGACTACTCCTCCGATATAGGTAGGGTCGTATCGCTGATGACAAGAAAGAGCTTAGTTTTGTGCTACGGATAATCGAAGGGGTGACGAAATTGATCATATTGATCATTTGATACTAAAAGTATGTCCTGGCTTCGAGTATTCTCCGTCTATTGACCTTTAGTTTCTCAAGGAACATTAACCCATGTATATATTACTCAGCAATCGATTTCAACGTGAACACGAGCTCATTCAATTGATTTTGCGAGAGTTACACAAAATATGCAACTTCGTTTGAGCCCGATATCGTGACTTTGGATCAATTTGCACGGCCATACCTTTCTTTTGAAGAAGAAATTGCGCAAACCATAGCATGGCATACAAAGCGACCTACAGTAAATTCTTTAGCCATGCAATCGCTAGTCCAATCATTAATGGTTTGGGGATACGACGTCAGCCACGTGCATATATCGAAATATATCTAGTTCAAAATGCTACACCTCGTAGCTTTACTTTTGATATCCGGATACTCGTCCGCATTTTATATCAGAGTCCAGACAAACAGTGTCGACAAAGAGATAGGACCATATTTCCGTAAATCCCCTTTCTATTCTTCTAAAACATCTTCAATTTAATCAACGGATGAAAATATTTAAATCAACCCGATCGACTTCAAATATAACTACTAACAAAATCCAAACCAGTATGCAGGAACCTCATCAACCCTCCCCCCAAGAGTAACGAACTCACAGTATGGGCCATAGACCCCCTCGAAACCACTTGCACAGCAGAAGGCGGTGATCCCGAATTCCTCATCAAAAAACCAAGTTCAGATGGGTTCGACTTCTACGACGAACTTAAACGGGATGGGAAGATAGCTTATAACCCAAAAACCTTCTACCTCAGTGCGAATGAACCTTGGGGTACGAATTACAATGTACCGATTATGGTGGTTGAAAAGGATTATAGAGCACCGCTGGCTTTGGCGACGCATGTATTTGAGCCAAAGTTTCCGGCGAAGTACGTTCTTTACCTACACTTACGGCCGGGTGGTTAACATCTCTGCTTCATGTTTTTCTAACAAGGAGTTTTGAATATAGTTTCGAGGCAGTGAGAGGGGGCAAAGTAAGAAAAGATATCACTGAAGAAAATCCTCCAGAAAGCGGAGATGTTTTCGAATTTGTCGGCCATCCGGATTTCCCAGAGCATGAAAAGGGCCTGCGGAGTAAGTCAACCCTTCGTATATAATCTTTTCGGGACCGACCACTAGCTAATATATATCACAGTCGACCTTCGAAGATCAAAATTTGCACACAACGTAAAACGACTCCCCATCTACCGTGATGACAAAAGATGGCCAGAAAACGCAATCGCTGACCGACCACCCATCGTCCTGAGCCTCTCAAACGAAGAACAATTCCGCGCAGTAGTAGCAGGTCAAGAATCCGAATACCTACTGGCGGAAAAACGAGCGGCTTACGAGAATACTAAAGCCAATGCCAAAAAGGTTATCGGCGGATTCTTTGGAGGTATCACGAAGAAAATAGCCTCAAATGCCGCTAAGGTTAAGGAAACATTCGGGGCGGGATTGGACAGGATCAGGCGTTATCGTCATGAGGAAAGTAAAGAGGATAATCCGGAACCAGACCCCGGAGACGAGGGCGGGAAATGGCATGATTTCAATTTAGACTATAATATAGACCCGGAATCTTTAGGGCCTCCTCCAGAGATTAAGACTGAACCTTTAGTTGAAGAAGAGTTGGATGAGAAGATTCCAGTTAATGTCCCACTTCCAGATGTTATTCCTAGTAATAAAGAATATAGCGATTAATTTTAAGCCCTAAAAAGATATATTCTAGCTTGGGGGGATATTGGATATCTGGTATTAATTTCTCAATTAAGCTATATAAGTCTATACAGTTTTTGTAACTTATTGACGCGCGTAAAGCTGCAGATATAAGTCAAATGGCACGTATACCGAATATCAATCGTTCATCCAAGTGTCTAATATAAGTCGTGGTAGTTTGAATTGCCAAATTGTGAACCTGACAGTTACAATTGTACAACATGTGCAGCTGCTGGTACCCCCCGCTAGCATTATGTGCACAAATCTTAACTCATAAGTCAATATTTACTAATGTTTTAACGATGTATGAATCGCAGAGTTGGCCAGGTGGCAGTGCGTGATCTTGCCAGCATTCTCGTCCATTTGCGCAGTTAATATAACGTTCAAGGTGTCGTGTACATGATGTATAATAGGTATACCGCAGCTTTGAGTTCGCAAAAACGCACCTTCGCTTTTGGCTAAGGTTCTGGCGGGCTCAGGTACACAGTAGATATTTAAATATGTGGTTCGTGGACTCGCTTCGAGAACACTTGCTAAATCTCCTTTCCTTACAACTGTGCACATCTTGTCGACGCATACTCGGGCTAGGGCTTAACTAGCTTGAATACTAGCTAGTATACACATCCCCGTATAACCATTTCTAGATACCTTCATCTAGTACCATAGTCTGACAAACTACCTAAGCAAGCCAGCCAAACACCGCTGCTGAGTGTTCACCTGCAAGATGGCTGCATTCGCCCGCTTGCCCGCTGAAATCCACATACAAATCCTATCCTACCTCGACTGGCAGAACAAATATCGTTGCTCCCTCGCCTCAAAAAAATGGCAAAGTGTCCTCTTCACTCACGGCCAGGATGTCCGTCTCGCCGACTCCCGCGATTACGAGGAATCGATCGGGGAGATGGATGAACAAGAAGGATTTCGATGGGGCCCTAGGCGTCCGGGGTACCACCCTCTTTTCCAAGGAACTTTGATATGCTACATGGAGCTGGATTTTTATGGAAATATCAAGGCTATGGCGTTCGGACCCCGTATCAGAGCTCAAACAAAGCCCATCAAGTTGAGTTCACCGACGATGCAATATCCAATCATCACGGGCCTCGGAAGGTGTTTCCTTCTCAACGATCAGATATTTGAACGAATACCAGAACTTCCTGATGATGGGACGGGCGACCCGCGCCGTATTTCGCTTGAAATGTCTTTGGGAGACAATCATAATAGGCGTTATGTACAAAACAAAGTATGGCTATTCTCCGAGGAAACTCGTCTTGATAAGATGACCATCAAGGAGTTTATAGGTCTTGTGATGGAAAACCTGCGGGAGCACGACCCTTTGAAATATTCGAGGAATACGAGACGGGTTACGGTGAGAATAAGGAGGTCCCACCGATACTTGATAACTGTCTATGCGGAACTTTTCGAGATACCAGGCCCTAAGCTGAAGACAAGGATATTCGCAAATCTCATAGCTTTAGGGCGGAGATCCCGGTCTGTATGTTAACTCTGTCAGCCTTGTGGCTCCTTGAAGATCTTAAGACCGAGCCAGGAATAATAAGGAATCTAGGACAATTGGGTAATAACCAGATATCAATCAACCGGATTAATAAAACCAAAGTGATACTAAAGCATCCGAGTAGATGAGCTCATAGCTACCATCTCTTTCTCCCCGACCCCACGTGTAAACTTCCCCCAAAAGACCGCAAGTTCGCCACTCGTCATCACATGCCGAACTCGTATCTTCATTAACTTCCATTTTGTCGCTTCAGACTGCCGTAACAACATAGCAATCAATCGTTGGTAGAGTTGCCTTATCGTAGTTTCCGAACTTCCGGGATACTTTTCGAACCGTTCGATCGCGCTCTCCCAATTGTCCGGGGTTTCAGCGCCATAAACAAATCCATCGAACGTCCCGACTCCCTCGGGCGGCTTTTCCGTGAATTTAAAAACCGGCTGGTCTAAAAGATAATGGTTTCGAGGATCGAGCGTGCAAATATATTCGCCCATCACCCCGAACCTTGAAAACTCGGCGCCAATTATTTCGTGTATTGAAACGGAGACCAATTCTTCGTTGTAGATGAAAAGCTGGGCTTCATACGAATTTAGGAGGGTATGGATGCCCGGGATTGTCTCATCCGAGTAGTCATTGCGGGGAAATGTATGACCATAGGTTTGTATGAGATCCCGCCAGAGGGTGCACGTACGAGCGCAGGTAACGTGGGATTCCCATCCCAGATGGCAGAATATTTGCAGTTGGAGCTCAGGCGGTAATACTTTCGTGATAGAAGGCTGAGAATCCATCTCCGCGCGCTTCGATGTTGCGCGACAACGATGTTATAATGTTCAAACTGGTGGCTGGGTTTGACTCAGACTCCGCATATCATTCCGGATCCTAGGCCCACGTAGGTATACCTAGGCTTAGGCTTGTACTGCGCAAATCGATATATATCTGTCTTGTATCTCTTCTGTCGGCTCCAACTTAAACATTCCAAGTGGATATTCTCAGCTTCTATAGTATCAAGGAGCCTCAATCATCGGCCTCGAGCCTCACGTCTGATACATATTAGACCCCGCAGAAGATTCTATTTTGCTCGCAAACAGCATCTACAGATGCAGACTTAAGCTTTAAGCTTCCCTTTCGTCAATTCTCCCAGCTGCCCAGGATCCTGCGCTGTCAAAATAACACATTTACAACGCGCTTTAATTAAGTCACTGGCTTGCATCTGGGTCACATTCTTAAGATCTTTATAAGACTTAGATCATGTCGGAACAAAAGGCTGCCATTCTATTGCTTCCAATGGAGCTCCAAATTCAAATCCTCTCATATCTCCCATTTCTCGACCAAATCCACTGTATGTGTATTGCCCCCGTCTGGTACACAATTCTTCAACAAGAAGACCTCAAGGACGTCCGGTATTATAGCCACATATACCCCTCAATCCACCGACTTACCTTCGAAGAAGACCTCGAAATCGACCTTCGCGTGGTAAAGGGGCTTATCGAAGCGGCATCAATCTGGAAGCGTCCTGCACCGTTTAAAAACAAGCAAGAATATCTTCTCGGAAACATTGATTTAAAGTCCGACCAGACCTCTGTCCTAAGCGAACGCCTTTTTAGAGACGACTTTAGCGGGTTTGCCAAAGAAAAAATTAGCCAAGTCAATGTCTCTCTTATCGAAGTCATTCTTGTGGCTTTTACTTCGAACGACCCGAACGCTCGTTCTAGGGGCCCTTGGAAGCGGCGGTGGTTGCTCTCAGAGCAATTGGATACTAGCTTCGAAAGAATGAGTATTTTGGATCTTCTGCAGTTCACGACGGATGTGGTAGCTGCAAGTCATAGCCTGGCAGCGGAAAACTTGGTCACGGTTAGGTTTGTGCTTGCGGGTTGGAAGAGACGAAGGTTGGATGTGGTGATTAACGTCTGAAATGCGACCTTCGAGCCTGTCATTATAAAACCACGCTATATATATCGTTGATATTATTGTTTTCACAACTTGAATGAAAAGTTAAATACGAGGTCGTGGAAGTTATGTCAGTAATCCCGAAACTAAGCTGGTCGGCAAAGCGAATAAGAACCTCAATTCATGGTGGTGTTATCAAAGATTCAGCTAATCTCAAGGCAGGTTCGGGCTCTCATATATTTGAACACAGCCCCATAAATCATTGAGCAATCACATGCACACTTCTGAAGTAAAAAAAAGAAAAGAAACAGAATACCAGACCTTCTTTCATTCATTTTGCACTTAGGCCGTCCCTTGAAATTGATTTCGTCGGTATATAGAGAATTCACGGCCCTCCAATGGTTTAACGACGAATCTACTTTTGAACAAGAAACTTGCAGAGTTTGAAATTTCGGAAACTAAAATTACATACTGTACTTGAGTATATTTAAATAATTCACACCTTAGAATAGCTAATGGATAACGATAGTGTAATTCCTTAATTTACACGTATGTCTTGTCTCAAACCAGACTTCACAAAAAAATACGCATGTCTTTAAATATTCTATTCCTTTGTATACGCATATGCTGACTCAGCAGGAGACACCTTCATAATCAGTCTCAAAGCTGGGAACGGAAAATGATATTCAAAAAGTGCTCCAATGTTTCAGCTGGGGCCATGGTAGCTAAGTACTCAGGGACTACTTAAACCGCAGTATCCACGACGGTAGCGGTTATGTGCAGATATATCAATTAGCTTTGATCGGAAAGGCTAAGAACTAGGTCTGACTGGCTGGAAAACTGCGGGCGGGAAATCGGAGAATATTGATATAAGTCCTAATATGCAATGGATTGAAGGATTTAGAAATGACAACCGCTAATATTCCGAAGCTGACACCAGTGCTGGCTTGGCAGACCAATAAGATTCCCCTCATCACAATAAAATCCCATATACGCTACTCAAAAGACAGATCGAATACGTCACCTTCATCGTCGGAGCGATGCATTAAACATATCATTACATTGCGGCGCAGCTTGCGTCGCTGCACATCGACATCCTGGCAAAAGTCCCGCAGAGTAGTCGAGTCGGTTAACCTGCATAATCGATGCATGAAGTGAGCCGTCCATAGAGCCTCGAAGGCAAAATCAACTCGGTTATGTAACACACCCCAAAACTACCCACATCGACAAACCTGTGAAGTCATTTCTAGGTCATTGGCACCGTTGACAAGCTTTCCAAGCACCTATCTAATGGCTTTACGCACTTCGGCAATTAAATATTTTGACGTTTAAAAATGTCAATCATTGTGAATTTGGATGAACTCGGTTAGCTGGCTTGTCTTTTAAAGTTGATTGAGTATTCGCACTACAGGCCGCTTCTCAACGAGTATTCGATAGTCGATGATCCCCGACGTACGCTGAGTGTATCGCCAGGAACGAGTATCGTAAAGTAGTATAAAATACCCACCGCCCTCCTCATCAATTTCCAGCGGTCCCCCGGTTCAAGAATTTACTTGGCGCATTCAACTTTATACTCCAACAAGATCATTTGATCCCGTCGTTGCGGCTGAACTGCATATACGAAACTTTTTTTTGTGCCACCCAGCCACACTTCGCACCCGACGGGCCTCGAACGCGAACGCCATTCGACTGACATTCGATAAGAAATCCTTCCACTAGAAAGTAAAAACCAACCAAAAGAAAGGAAGAAAAAACGCCTCCAAAAATTGTGCCATAGATCTTACATCCATCTTTATTGTTGGATAACAGGTAAGGTTGTACCTGAAAATGCATATATGTGGGAAAGAGGGGTGTCGAAATTTATTATATATATTTGTAGCGCTGACCCCGCTGGCCTGCAAATGTTCACCAAATTATCTCATTCCCTCAGTTACTAGTCCTGCGTGGTCAATTCAAAGTATCGCATAGCTATACTGTGAAACTCTATCTTCAAACCTTCATTCCACTTCATACTCTAGTTTTACCTTTATAACCTCATATCAAAATCCACAAATATCGCCAAAATGTTCGGCAAACTTAAGAACTTCGCTAATATTGCCGAACAGAAACTCAACGGCATCCAATCTCAAGGTAGTTCTGCCATGGCTGGATCTTCGAGTGGAGGCGCACAGGCAATTCCGGCGCTGGAAGCCGTTGCTGCCCAAGTCGCAATCTTCCCACAGTTCGTTGCTCAGAAAACCGAAGCGCTCGTTTTGAAGGAAAAGGTGTTCTCATTGAGTGGGGACTCGTATGATATTACCACTGTTGAGAAGGTGCCTGTTTTCAAGGTAATATTACCAAAGGAGCTGAATGATATCTCTTAGCGCAGGTTGCTAATAAGGTCGACCGTGGATAGGTCCAAGGCAAGAAACTGTCGTTGAGCGGTCGTAAGATATTCGCCGACCAGCAAGGAAACGAACTATTCCACCTCCGAAAGGAACACTTGTCCATCCATACTACCTACTACGGCGAAGATTCTTCTGGAAAGGTCTTGTTCGAAGTCAAGAGCAAGTTCAGCAGTATGTTGCGCCGCCAAACCCGTTATGCTCGATATGTGATGTTTCGTTGCATTGTGGTTGGAAGTTAACGTAATTAACGCTTGTGTAACATTATAGTCGGAACCTCCAAAGCATATGTCAACTTCACTGATGTGAATGGCACTGCACATTCCCTCCTAATGAAGGGCAACTGGTTTGATACCAAATCGGACATTGTCGATGAAAAGACCGGCTCAGTCGTTGCTTCTGTTAACCGCAAGCTTTTCAACCTTGGCGAACTTATTGGCGGTCAGCAGACATACGTCCTAACAGTCGCTCCTGGTGTTGATATGGCACTTATGTGCGCGGCCTGCATATGTTTCGACGAGAAGAACAATGAGAAGTAATCTAGCTTAGCTTAGAAATTAGATCCTCTCTAAGGCAGAGATTCTAATACTGTAGTTAGTCAGAAGACTGTACTGGAGCGTGGTGTTTCTGAATGAATGAATATGATCTACTTTCCTTACCTTTTCCATTTTTATTTTATATACCTAAGTAATCATGCCCTGTCAAAGATAATGCTGTGCATATCCACTTTCTTTTGATCGTGACCCTTACGGCTTATATGCAGACAGGCGCGTAGATGTCGGCAAAATTGAAGTTGTCTCCCACCTGGTCGATAAATATTAATAACCGCACAACCATAGCGCCACTTTTGCATATGGTGGCTAAAAAAACAAACTACTTATTGGTGATCATATATCATTATGCATTAGGTCACGGTGCTGGTCAACTTTCTCCAAATTCGCAGAGTCTAATTGGCCTGATTATATCGATTAACTGCCATGCAGATTTAAGTATCCGTCGACGGATACTAGATGGGGTTGTGGCTTTCCCACTCTTGGCACCGTCTGTCTCGGGATTATGCCTGAAAAATGACCCGAGGAGCTGTCCTGCAAACATACACGCTATCATGATTTCCCATAAGACGAGATATCCGGATATTCCTGAGATAGAGGCACTGCTTGGCTGTTAGAACTTGTATATATAAAGGCCATCATATGTCAAAGCCTTTCTCGAACCCTTAATTAAGTTTTCTAGAAGAATTCTAGCATCGAAGATTAGAACTAGTAACGATGTCTCGCCAACAATCTCAAAGTACGACAGAGGTTTTAATGCTCACCCAAACCAACCCTGTATCAGTAAATGCCATCATGCATAATATGCATACGCCAAAGAGGAACATGCCCAAAAAGAACATTCCCAAAGATATGTGGCATATGGGCCTGCTACTTCTAGCTATCAGCGCCGGTTTCACGTAAGTTAGTTTAGTTCGTTAATTTTTCGTTCCTTAAAATTCATTTTCCCGTCATGGTGTACTTTGTGCCTGAGAAATTCTAATATTTCTTATCCTTGTTCTCGCCTCTTATTTTATCGATCACCGATTGCTTATTTTCAATACTTCCAAGTTTTTGTGTTCTTTTCATACTGCTGCATGCATTAGTCTGTTCAGATCACCTGTCAGCAGCTCCACTTCCAATTTTTTTGAATACCGCAGATACAATTTATTCGCAAGGAGGTCTCGGCCAATTTCGATCGATTAATTGGCTTTAAGAGATCTCTTTTATGGGATCTCGCCCCTGCTAGGCTAGCTAGCCATAGATCTCACCGGAAATTTTTTTTTTTTAAAGATGTGGTGCCAACGGGACGCCATTTCAATGCAAGAATTTGTCCCTTCCGTTCGCTTTGTCGTCACCATGCATCCCAGGCCTGCAATTTAGTTTTTTAGTTTTATTTTCTTATACCATAGAAGTTTATGTAAAATCCATGGTTTCTCCGGACCCTTTTCACGCATTAGTCCACATCCATCCAGATCCGCCAATGTCGACTGGAAGGAAACTGCAAGAACAGCCCAAGAAGCAGTCCAAGAAAACACTCACCTGCCAGAGAACACAGGCTTTCTCGTCTCCACTTTGCGAAAAAGGCTGGCTCAATGTTCCCGACCGAGACACGGCTTGGACTGAAATGGGCTGTTGCAATGACGATTTTGGACTACTCACCTCCCAAAAGGGCAAGTATAACTAATGATTGATCGCTACCCCAACGACCCTTGTTCCCTTCGAGTTTCCTTGTGCCACCAGTTGCAAATTTTGGGATACAACTTGCGCATGCAATTGCAGACTGCAGACCACTCCACCTGAACACGTAAAAGCTGTAGGTTGGAAGACTCGGAATGGCTTGCTTACCGCTCGAGGAAGCTGAGTCTCAGCTCAGGATGATGAGAGGAAGAAACCGTCAAATGGGATGCATTCCTGCATGTCTTGGAGGAAGCAAAGTCCCGTTAGCACGTTAGCTCCGGAGGAAATGAGAAATGAGATTCGATATTCGGAAAACTACGTTAGTATAAGAGTCTTCTGATAGCCTGTCATTCACGGCTCATTCCCCTCTGTTCAGAGCCTCCTCTCTAGACTCCCTCTCTCGTCTTATCCTCCTCCTTGCATTCCATCGGTCGTTTGTTTTGGGGAAACTCTCTCGATAGTTTTTTATAATTGATACTGGTTTCATTCTTTTCGTATCTTAATATTAAAATTCTACACAGAACAATGGTTGGATTCGCAAAATACGTTGGCGCAGCTTTGCTCTGCGTACAGAGTTTTGTCTCCTGTGTCGACCCACAGGCCGTCTATGACGGTGGGATCAAGGGAAACAAGGGTCCTATCAAGTTGAGGATTGGCAATGGTGGCGCCGGTCAGAGTGGACTAATCAAAGGTAACGACAATCTAATCTCAGTGCACATATATCTATGTGGGTCCTCGAAACTAACGGCGGGGTCCTCTATATACAGTCCTCGCCGACGAATTTATCAAATACGAGGTTAAGAAGGGTGCCAAACCGTTCAGGGTAGCATGGTACCTCTCTGATACCACCGTCTCCATCAACTATCTCAAAGCCGGCACTGTCGACGTTGGCTTCACATATTCCAAAATTGCGGAGAAAATTGCAATTGAGCAGGGAGTCGCTGTATCACGACATTATGCCTGGAGGGATCACTTTCTGTTTGTCGGACCAAAAGAGAATCCGGCGAATATTACGAAGACGTCAGACATCTTGACTATTTTCTCGAATCTCTACAAGGCTGCCCAGAACAACAAGGTTACCGATCCTGTACAAACGAGATTTTTGAGCCGATACGATAAGTCTGCCACGAATATCAAGGAATCGCAGATGTGGATTAGCATTGGTCAGGTAAGAATAAAGGTCGAAAATTCAGATAGTACAAGCAATTGATGCTAATTCACCAATTGAAAAGGTTCCATGGGCAACTGCTTACTCCACCTGGTACCACACTTATATTGCTTTCCCGGTTCAAGCTTTGGAGGCCGCTATCCTCCTCAAGGAATATACTATCACTGATCGAGGCACATTCCTTTCCATCAACCCCGATCTTGCCAAGAAAGCTGTTATCTACAAGGCTGCGACAGACAATGCGACTGACGCTTTATTGAACCCCGCATTCTTACTCATTGGAAAGAAAGCCACGAACTTGGGAACTGTCAGAAACTTCCAGAAGTGGGTTGTGAATAAGAAGTTGGGACAGAAGGCTATTATCGCCTTCAAGAAAACAGGCAAGCAGTTGTACACCGGAGCTCCGTAAAGGACTTGGCCCCAACTGGAGTACAACATTATATAAGGAAGATGTGGTTGTTTTGAAGTTTTTGAATTGATATGCGTAGATGCGCATATTGGGCATTCGGATATGAGGGTCCGTCTTAATATTTTGGACCGCGGTTTTAGGCATCATTTAATATTTGGATGGAACCATATAGGATTATCTGGGGCGTCATTGTTTGTCTATAGCCAGCACTAACATGATTGTATATGAAACCTGGACACTTTCTAGTTATAATTCAAAATAATGTAATCATGATATATCAAATTTCCTTCTTGCAGGTTAATTACCTACCCGAATTTACATCTTACATACGCATACCGGCTAGTGTTACAGTCCCGACATATATCTGTGTATAAGGCGAACTGGCGTCAAACCCGCGAGGCGTATTACTTGTCTTCTTCAAGACGAAATTCTTGGTTTCTAGATCTGTGTGGCCCACGTTTTTCTCCAATCGGAGACGAGACCCACCTTCAAAGCTACTGGTTCGTGATATCTCGCAGCTGATAAGTCCGTGCCGGCGCGGGTTAACCGCAACAAATAATTACCTTGCCTTGCCAGAATTTGGCGTGCATGTCGGTGCCCAACCAAATTTAGAAAATTTAGGTTCACTGGTGTCTGCAGCGGGCCGAACGCTAAGTATATTTGATATCAAGAGATACGATATTTTATATTGCGTAGAAAGAATTTAGGTGTGCGATACCGCAATTGCGGATTATATAAACCCACATATCAACCACGTAGATTACTGGCATCTATCACCTATCATCGAATATCTGCATCTAAATTCTTTTTGAAAAAAGAATATTTTGAACAGCGAATTAAGAAAGATGGAAGCCGGATTTCGCAAATTGAATTCTGGAAAGCTCCAAGTTCTACCCACGGAGCTTCTCCTATCGGTGTTTGAATATCTAGATATCAGGGATAAGCGGGCGTTTTCAAAATGCTCTAGGGCCTGCTATTTCCTTACCTTCCGAGCTCGGATTCGAGGTATCCAGTGGCAGACGCGATACGACTGCACACCCCCGAGCCTTCTGAAACGGTTTGAAGACGGACAATGCTTCGCCCCACTTAATGGATACATTAAGTAATTTCAAACATCGGGAGTGTTTTTCGTTTACAATGAATGTACTAACTTTGATGCCCTAGATCTGCTAAATTCGATTTCGAGACTATTGAAAACTTATCTACCCGACTAGCCGTGCTATCAAAGTTCCCAGCTATCACGAGTATAAAAATCCGCCTTGTCGAAACCCGCGATCTAGAAAGAAACCTATACGTCAGGATCTTATCTATTCTCGCTACCCTTCCGTACTATGATAATATTACATATCTCGGCTTTGAATGGATGGGCGATGAAATGAAGAAAGAGTGTATGTCGTCTTTCGAGGGCGAATACGTCGATGATAATGATCCCCATGAATTAGATTCGGGCACCGCGGTAGATCAGACCTATAGGATCCAAGACAATCGCGCGGATACTATAAAAAAAATTCACAGTTCTGAATGGATACGTAGGGCTTTCGAATGGAAAAAGGTCGCTCTTCGGGAAGAAAAATTCCTGGGGAAATGCGTTTCACGGATTGGTGTTAATCAACTAGCTTTGAGGGGCGATATACGCCTCCCTAAGGGTCTCCAATCTCTTAAACTTGGGATGTCAGAGTGCGAACCCTCGTTTTGTCTGCCTTTGCTCCGCTGTGAGGCAATCACTACTCTCTGCCTGGGTGTTCCAACGTGGGAAACAATCAGCACTTCAATATACCCCGAACTGAACACCATGCTCGAATTCCCGCGTATCAAGGATCTTACTCTCTACTTCTGCTCATCAAACTTCTTCTATTACGAGGAACTTCTGAAAAAGCTACCACATCAGTTCCCTAATATAACATCTTTGACGTCAAGGGGTACCAGGTATATTGGAGTATACCTAGTTCCACTCCCCGACTTTCCAAAACTCGAATCTCTCGACGTAGACATAAAGAGACTCTGGGATATCGACACTGCAGAGGGTCCACTTAAAGACCGTCTGCAAGTTGGAGGTTTTCCAAAACTTAAAACTTTCAAGTATACTGCATTTGAGGGTAACTTGGAGGCGCAACTGATCTGTAGTATTTCGAGGTTTAAGAGTTCGGATGGTGGCGAAGAAACTTACGATTTCCATTGGGAGGAGCTCCGCAACGGCCATCTAAGTGTTATGGCTCGTAAAGTCTTAAATAGTCCCGAAAATGAAGAAACTGAGGCTGAGGTGGCCAAGGAAGACTCCGAAGACGAAGTGGAGGAGGGTACTGTGGAAGGGCAACTGTGACAAAGACGAAGAGGCAGAAAGGAAGGCAGAAGGTGACAGAGTTGGCCAAAACCTTTCGTAAAATGTTTCGCGAATAGCGCATTAGATGTGATTATTAGTAAAGCTGAGTGTCTAATGAGTCGACTCGAGTGTTAAAGTCGAATTTAAAGTTATGTGCTCTTCTACATGTATATTGACACCTATCCGGGCAGGGAAATCAGCGCCCCAAATTAAATTGAGAATGCGTTGCCCAGCCAAATATCCAACAGGCCAGAAGCTTATGCAGAGAGTTTTCCTTGGTCTAGTCGTGAAAACCAGCGACGACTAGGTATGGTTCGATATTGCGATATTGATAAATCATAAAGAAAAGGCTTGCGCGTTCTCGCTAGGAAGATTGAGCTACATGCCTTCAAATAACAAGGGTTTGGGTGCGGTATCAAATTAAAAATATGTATGTTCTCGTGGCCACGTGGGTCAAATTTAAATGTTAGACCTCCCTTTCGATAAGTACTTACAAACTCATTTATATAGGTCACGATCTCACTCCCTGCGGTCATCAGATGGTTTATTCTATATATCTACATGCTTATTGGTTATTTCTGTTAGCTGTGTGATCTTATCGGAACTGGATCTATAGAGTAGATTTACAACTGTTTACTGAATTCATGATTGGTAAATCTGGTCTCGCCCCTAGGCGTCACAAAGGGGACATCATTTTATTTTGATCAAAGATTCCAACTTAATGAACATCTGGTCCGAATTTGGAATTTCTCACCGTGGTGCTAGCTGCCGCTAATCAATTTAGTTATCACAGATGCGAAGCTCGAAAGTGAACATGCATCTCTTGTCACTACAACCGAAGCTAGAATTCTCACATCGCAAACCCCAATGATGTTGACTATACCTGAGGTTTGCTAACATGAGGCTGTAGCATCAATCTGCTTATCTGATCGATAGGTGCCACCTGATCTCTATCAAACATTCACCGTATATGGCCACATTTTATCCCAAATTCAGAGTTTCGGGCACATTTTGCAAGAAACGGATATAAGATTCCAATTCAACTGGCTGGAACGGCGAGTAACGTTCGCGAATCTCTGGTCTCAATGTTTGACATTAACTCCGTTCCATGGAAATTTAAGCAATACCTCTGAGCTGGCTGTCCAGATCTAAAAGGCAAAACATACAATGCGTATCGGGTTCCGCTGCTAGAGTAATTGGATATGACAAGCAAGCCGAGAGACATTGGCAAGAAAGTGGCAAAAGGCTTACTTTGGTGTCAATGCATTAATAATCCTGCGACGTCAATGCGGTGAATTGTCGGAAAGTGTCACGAGCTGTAACTTAGGTCTGGACCAAAGCCCTTTTTTTATCTTAACCTTAAATAGATGCAAGGCCTATTAGGCCCTGAAAAAAGGCTGATATAGCTGTGTCAATTATTATATCTCCCTTCAAATCGCCTAAGATGTGTCTTTTCCTCAATGGCCTCCAACTTTATTCCCCGGCGTATCGGAGACTGCAGTATCTTGTAAATGCCTCATTTTAGGAGTTATATCCTTCTTATACCCCTCGAATGAGCCAATCAGAAAATAGTTTTAGCTTCAGCTCTGTCGATATAGTGCAAGTCATAAGAATGCTTTCTATCTGAGCTTGTGGCATATGCATGGCCAACTTAACTTTAAGCCAACAGCAACTAACGAGGTGCATATATGACAGCCAGCGAGCGGAACTTTTAAGTGACTAACCGACCTCATCGAACTAATCTCCAAGTAGATATTCGATGCTGAATACTCACCTAACAGTTTCCAGCCACCTCTAATGAATCCTTTACAGAAAAACTCGTAAAATATGGTTTTCAACTCGAAACTTAGGTATATGGATCTCTGCATGTCAGTATAGAGTTTTGAAAACTTATAGTACCAGATATTTCTGCGTTGTTGACTTGGAGCTCATTGGCTCTGCTATATTTAAATCCGGGTGGGTCACAAGAACATTTATCAGGCCGCCACTTTTAAATAGCTTTTCAAATCGTCTATAGATCGAGGGCGAGTATTCTTAGCACTGGAAGCCTACAACACCTGCACGTCGATGAGAATAGATTTCTACAGGTTGAATTTAGCTCTAACTTCATGAAACAATGAAGCTACGGTGTGTATATTGTTAAATGGGCTAGATATGGAGGCAAAAGCCACAGGTTGGACCTATTAATAAAAGTCATAGCGGTGCATTTATACTCTACTGTCTGAAACTATAAGGCTAGTGTTTTCAAGTTCGAGCGATCTAGAATTAGTATTTCGACAGAATTTGGTTATGGCATCATGTCAACAGCAATATGCAGGGCGCTACGGAACTCTATTTTATCCTTCCGTCATAGGAGGTTTGAGAGTTTTAGTCCTTATCGCGAAATATCGAAGTCGGAATCTTCCGGGCAGTAAATTTACAAGGTTGTAGGGAAAAGTTTCTTCATCACCTCTATTGAATTGCGATTGCGAAGTGCGCCCGTCTTGTAAATTAGAGAAATAAAACGAAAGATTCTACCATGAAAGCAATCCCCTCTGGTATAATGACTAGACTCCGTAAAAATGAAACTCAATCTTGTACATAAAGAAAGATAATGCTGTAGTTATAGTGCAATACATGGTAATCGTAGATATTAGATACCTCATAGATCGTAGTGATGGTAAAGAGAGTAAAATAAATCAACGCAATCATTAAATTTATTTTTGGTAAAAGAGCTGAAATCATTGCTTTGGCGTATGCTCTACTACCCCTATCGTCGCCGTCGAGTCTCTTCTTCCTCGTCTCCATAAGCAGAAAAAGATACCAGCTAAAAACAGGAGGACGGTCAAGCCGAGTCCGAGACCCAGACCCAAAGCAATTTTGGCTGCTTGCGATAGCCCTGAATCTGAATATACTGACGACGGCTCGGCATTATCTGGTGTTCCTGTATAGGTAGTGTGTGACATATCTTGAGATGTTTGGCCTGGAGACGATTCTACGAAAACCTCGTTAGTCATCTGTTTCCACAATTTCCTCTTTTGTGATCGAGGTATAAAATGGGCGTCTGTAGTCTATTTGGTCGAGCAAATAGAACCGAGTGAATGTTTGATACAAGGGGAAGCGCTTGTAGATAAAAAAAACGCTCTGACGAACCGTTACCTCTGCTTGAAAGTGTAGCCATTGTTGTCTGTTGTGCTCGTATGGCATTTACTTGGACACAATATCGTTGATAGATGCTTATTGCACTGGAAAGGTCGGCGGCGGATGTTGTTTGACAGCTCTTAACGAAACTTGAGAGAAAATTTGTGGCAGTTGCGGAAGCTTTTGGTTCACAATAGCATCCGTTTTTTGCATATCGACCGCATCCAAGCTCTACACCAAGATCTTTGAATTCTGGGTCGTCTCCTCCACGGCCAAATCCACCATTGTACCAAAGGGCCGACTGTACACACTGGCTGCCATCTCGATAGTCCTGATCAAATACAACATTGACTACCGCTGTCGGGGCTTGAGCATTTGTGTGTGGAATGATGAGAGCGAACCCCAGCACCAAAGAGGAACCGGCCGTAACGAGAGCGTTCCAGGTAGATAGCAGCATCTTGTCCAGTAGAATTCGAAGAACAGTATTAGGGCGGGCAGGGATCAGTCGTTATGGAAAGTGTTGTTTTTGTAGTATATTTGAGCTTGTGTAACACCACCTCTTATTTGCATTGAACGTTTGCACGTTTGAGCCTTTCGACCGCTTTTTTAGCCTTTTATCGCACCGGAACCATAAGAAAGTTGGACAGATCCAGGTTTTCAGAGAAGTCCATCGTGAGATATTCCCACTTTGATATGGGGCTAACTGGGCTTTTAAAGGTGCCCCTTCAGAACAAATATTTGCAAACTATTGCAGTTCGATCCATCATTAAGAGTGTCCTCAAAGACGATTGGGCTCTCAGCCGCAGGCTGCATTGTCCACTGTGTACTAGCGTGGAATCCGCAGCCACCTATCGGATCTAGACTCTATAGGAGATTTTGGGGATGGCGGGTTCCGCATGGTCGCGCGCCATTTAAAGACATATTGCTCAAATTGGACATGCTCTAACTCTAACTGTTCATGTTCGCATCTTTAGAACCGTTTCGTTCCATCAGAGCCTTTTCATCCGATATAATGGGAAAAAAAATTACATTTACCAATATCTTTGGGATGTTAAAAAAATATCAAGACATCGTCAAAGGGTCGGTCCAAAAATAAAAGAAAACTTGGACTGTCAGAGAATGCCTAAAATAACCTATTCTTAACTTTCTGATGCAAAAGAGGGGAAAGCATAAGAGAACAGCTTTTGTTTTGCTACAAGTTTTTTTATACTGTTGTCGGCACCTGCATCTGGGAAGGGCAAGTACACGCTTGTAACCGAGCTTTGAGCACTAGCAAGCGGCACTCTCTATCACTCTGCGTCACGGACTTAGCCATAACCTTACACCTACCAACTCCACTTTCCCTAGTAGTGCATTCTCAGAAAGTCTGATAAAACCAGTCTACAAGTCTATGTATGTCTAGTGTAGCCGCGCCAGTAGCTCCGTTCGCTTGGCATTAGACCAGCAATCATGTAGTCGTTTGTGCTCAGACATGAACATCACGGGCGTCCTGTCCTCGGTATCGATGAGAAAAATCGAACTAAATGGTGGAGAAACAGCATGAACTCCAAAGCAATGCAATGCATGCACCTTTCGTCGACAGCGGGAAAACTCGTCACCGGTCATGGGGTTTGGCCGAAGGACGACAGCAAAATACCTAATGGTGACAGTCGTTTCGACGCCGGTTGGTTCGGTTTAGTACAGCCGAATAAAAAGCACAGTGATTTTTAAATTCAGGGATAGCATACGAGATGGCTCTGGGCTTGTCTGAGTCGAAGTGAGTAGTACCAAGTGCCCCGGTGGACATTGATCTTGACTAACACTTAAGAATTTGCTTGTTTCCTCAGCGATAATCCCACTAGGTTTCGGCAGCCCAAGCCGTTCCCAAAGGTCAAGGATCTACAGAAGTGTCGGAGGAAACGGCGTTATATCTCGGAGTCTCTGTCCTCTACTGTCCTTACTCGCAGCTGAATCGTACATAGCACGATGCATCAGACGTCTGATCGACGGATAGCCTAGACTCGAAACGTTCGGACTCAGTTTTTTCTCTCTGAAGAGTAATTTATATCAATATAAAATAAAACGGCTCATTGGCAGACAGCCATCCCGAAGGTCGGCATGAAAGTGCACCTTCGCAAGACTGAGGACAGGAGGGCCTGATGTGAGCCCAGAGTTTTGCTCGCACGATGGCGTTCAATTCAGAGACCGAGAGCTCTGTGGGTTCCGAAAAAGAAACTTATCGCGCCAGAAAAATCGATGTTACCAAAATACACGTATGCAATGCGGTTGTCTTTGGAAATATCCTCAATAAGCTTAAATTCCGCCAGATCTCTCAGTTTAACAGCCACAGAGGCGGCTCCGTCATTATGAAGTTAGGAGAAGAAAAAAACCTGGAGTCTTGGTTTTCCGTTTCAAACGGATACTTATGCCAGGAAGACGAACTATTTTTTGGGGTTGGTCAGAGTAATAATACAACGTGCTAGATTGCTACGGCTCCTCAGATATGTTTCAAATCCCCACGAGCGAAAAGATTAGTTTTGACATCTCAGACTTATACATGTACAAGATTGTACAAAGAATCGAGAAAAAACCCATATGCAGGTGCAAAAGTCTCGGTTCAGAACCTGTTCATAACCAATCATACAGGTTTCCCCCTTTTCCTATGACAATAAGGGTGTTGATATATGTCGCCGCCCCAGCACGGAGCTTTGACTCGATACGAGAACAGATTTCTTTGCCCTGTGCAAAAATCCACTTGCAGGTGATCAGATTGGAGAGAGAAAACCCTGACAATTGCATATCCAATGTCCGGATTGATCCGGATAGCGCAGTTTTATCGGATGTTTTTTTCAGTGCAAAATGATTCTAACAAGCCTCTTTTAGCGTCGTATACTACCATGTTTGAAGCTAAAGAATACCTCAAGGGACCTATCAACTCGACTTTAGGTACCTAGAACCTCAACTATCTCCATGAATATTACTAAGAGCCTAGGAACACCCGCGCCTCGTGTGGCAAGGACCCCTACCCCTCCCCTTGCAGCGGAGATTTTGCAGGATGATCTGCGCCTGAGTTTGAGCAGGGTACCCTCCGCACTTTCTCGCCTTTAAGCCGCACATACCGGGGCAAGGAGCGAATGGCCTAGAGGTCAATAACCTTGAAGACCAAACAGGATTTCACCCCAGCCATCTGTAGGAACATGCAGGGGGGAGGCAAAACAAAGAAAGAGAGAAAGATAGAGAGAACTGCAGTATAAAATATTACCATCACCTGACACCTTCATTGCAGAACGAAGTACTCAGTCAAAACCTGTCTCACCACAAGCTCCACTCGCTCGATAGCTTAATTAAAAACGCATCCCACACCCGCGGATGGTAGCGATTTCGAAGCGAGCGAGGTCCATGTGAGCTCTTCGTTTCAGTCTTCAGGGTTCTGTCAAAAGGAAATCCTAACTTGACGTTGGACGTGGCTGCGGATATCCGGATCTTACAACTGGAAAGATAAGTTGAATCAATTTCACCTTCCCAAGCTGATAGGGGAATATCTGAGACCTGCGGGTCTATCACGATATCAGTCAGGTCAATGCGGGAACCAGGTTTTGTCTAAAAGTCAAGTTCTGTGATGCAGCTAGCTTGTTGGCTTAGCTAAGAAAGGTTTCATGTTTCGAAAACAAGATGCGAGCTAAATTATTTTGCTAGGTCGACATATATCAAACCTGTCTTATTATTTCCTAAATTAAAGAACATGTCAAAGACCTCCCGGTGAAAGAAAAAACTCTATTATACATAGATGTGATAATTATTGGCACTAATCAAGTGCACTTCGGTATATATAGGACCAATCCCGCCTCCTCTTTTGGAAACCGAACAAAGTGGGTCCAAAACTTCTGGGTGCCTCAGATTCAAATCTTCTCCACACAATCTCCCCACTCCACTTATGCAACAATACTAAGTCGTTGCGAATGAAAAGCCTCTCGAGACAGCAGCTCATATCATGCACATCAGAAGGCCTCCCGCCATCTGTTTACTATGTATTAGCAAGCCCCGCGGGACCCGCCCGTCTTGTGTAAACCCAAGTCACTTTCTTGAAAAAGGACATAAGAAATACCATTTGAGAAATCCAGATTATACAGTTTTTCATTTTTTTTCTTTCATTTTCTTTTGAATGGTGCTTGCAGCTTGCAGCTTGCAGTTCATGCAGATATACATAAATGAAAGAGTTCCGTTCTAGCACTAGCCTGCGAAAACGTGGAGCGCATGGATCGATAAGCACAGGAAATTTCCCTCTTCGGCGACATTGGTCCGACAGGACGAGAGTCCTTTCTGTTTTTTACTCGTGCCCTGATATCCCAACCTTCTATGTTCAAGAGAAAAAAAGGACCCCCATGACACGAACACGAATCTACGAGGTTGACATCTTAGTGATTTACATATTATCGATAGCAGACGGGACGAGATCAGCACTGCATCTCAGGCAGCCATCTTGATTTGTAGAAATGCTCAATTTCAAAAGAGGATATCATATAAAAAAAGGTCCCGCTGTGGAGCGCTGTGGAACGCCTCTATTGCTTTTCGGACCTTGGACTATCCGATTCCGTCTTTCTTGCTAATTCTGTGCAGAAAAACTTGCAGAGAGGCCCAAGCATATCGTGGAAAGACTAACGGATATCGATACTTGGTCATGTCGACGTCGGTGGGAAAACCTGGAAGTTCTATTATAGATGAGTCTAGCCCCGAAGATATGAATAAATCGGCTAGCGGACTTCTGATTGACATGCAGGGGGTGGCGATGTGCATGTCACAGGTATATTAAACTTGACGGTACCGGTTTAGATACGGACTACGGAAAACCGTGGGTACCGGGTGAAAATAACCTCAGAGAACAGCTGTATGCCGTCAACTTGTGTAACTTGGACACTGGAAAACTTTAGCGACCCGATTTCCTAGACTCATTCCGATGTAGTTCTCATGTTTAAATAAACCTCACACTATATTAAACCCTAATCACGAGCTAGAGTTTCTATTCCAGGGAATATGCATCGTCAAATCCTGCCGTGAAGATATTTTCAACTCCAGCATAATATGCCGTGTGGCAAAACTTTCCTGGGAGTTCATAGATTCCGAGCTGATGGTTCTGCCGCCACTAGACCTTTACAGTATAATGCATGGCAATTGCATCACAAGACATCTGCATGTTCAGAATTGAAGTTATACAGTCAATGGCTGAACATGAATATCAATCACAATGTCCGAGCATTTGCATATGCCAGCTCGACGCACTGACTTTATAGCGTTAACTGTTCAGGACTATACAAGACAGAAAGCTAGCTGCAAGCTAGGTAAAAGGCAGGCATGCAAGAGGAACTTTATTTCTTACAAGCTTGTCATGGTCTCGAGGCTAGGCTAAGCTTATCCCTCAATTCTGAAAAAATTTCGTATCATCGAACCTATACCAGCGCACTGCAGTCCTAAACCCAGTATCTCGCAATCATAAGCTTTATTCCAGTCCACGTTTTCCTATATTAAGATCCCACTTAATTATACCAATAGCACTGATGATACCGATAAAACCCCTATAACATATAGCTATAGTACTCACTTTAATGACGCAAGCCATGACCACCTCATGGCCCAAGCTGATCAACGCTTCAAGAATTCAAAGGCTCGAAGTAATCGTCCTCAGCGTAGTCATAATGACCCTGGAACCAATGATTTCGGATATCATCTAGCCTCGAGACCAGCTAGATCTGCGGCAGCATTTGGTTTACGAGATAAAGCTAGAGAGCATCATCAAAATACTTATAATTATGATCAGTGCATACATATCTAAGTATTATACTATAGATATCAATTAGCGTCGAGACCAGGCGCAGATATGAATACTACTAACCTCGAGACCAGGCGCGAATACCAGCTATAGTATCTATTCCCAAGAGCAGTATAAATTTAGTTTTGTATTGCACGAACCTGGCCTTTCGCTTATATTATATTTAAGATACTTCATTATATATAAGTAGTTATAAGCCCGGATCCGCGGATACAAATTAATTAATACTATGTATATTAGATATTCTTTAAGATATATTATTAAGATATATTCTACACCTCAATCTCTTAATTATAAACCAAGAAGACTAGCTTCCCATTTCATTTATTCTCTTCCCATCGAGCTCATCTAAAATCTACCCATCCACCTTTAATCATATATGTATATACCAATATCAGCTCTATCAAAGCTTCAAGTCCTCAAGAACTAAGAAATCAAAAACCGAAAATTAAAGAAGAATGTAATTTATATGCAAGGAGAAAAAAACTTGCAATTGAAGAAATGCTCGCTAAAAATGCTAATCCATCTAACGATGTTCAAAAAGGTATAAGATATAAAACCTGTAGAATGGTTTGATCGATGCTATAATCTTTCTTCCTCTTCGCAATAAAAACCTCTTTTGTTTTGTTAAAAAACTGCAACAAACAGAGAACACAAACATAATCGAGCCGTAGCTCTCTTTTAGACAGAGAAAACAAAAGGTGGAAAAAGGGGTATAACGCAGGGAGAATTACACTCGCAATGCAATAGACGAAACAAAGACAAGGAAAAGAGAGAGGGAGAGGGAGAAAAAACAAACAAGAATCCCCTCCACCCCGCTTTTCCTACAAATCAATCAAATCTCTATGTCCAAAATCTGGTGGGTTCCCTTCAAACACCACCTTCGTCTTAAACTTCAAGAAAGCATTCTTGTTACTAATCCACACCTCGGGTGGTGTATTCCTAACCTCGTCAGTACTGATCCCCAGAATATCCGTAGGAATCCACACCGCAGGTTGTCTAGCAACAAGACAAGGATGCTTATACGCCTGTTCCATCAACGCCTCTCGCTGCTCGTACGTCAGATCCCCAAGATCATCGTCAATGTGTGCGAATAATCTTCGAGTCTTAGATTCCATTCTCTGTTGTTCTTCGTCATCGTAATGCGGCTTTGCGGGTGGCATGGCCGCCTCCAAAATGTGTTTACGAAGATCGTTGACGTCCGTGTAGTCAGAATAATCATCTTGACGGATTTGTCGTACCAAACGTGCGATTTCGAGACGTCGCTTCTTCTTCGCGGCCTCCGATTCGCCAGGAGCTGAATTATCCTCGGCCTCTCGAAGCTCGTTAAGACGGCCCACCAGGTCTAACTGAATGCCTGGAAGCTTCTTGAGTGCCTTGGCGGGGATCCCACCGATTGCTGCAATCTTGTTGATACCCAGAGCGTTCGTGATAGCGCCCAGTTTTACCTTCTTCGACGCCTTGGTCGAAGCCTTTGAGTGTGATGTACCGGGACGTTTCAGGTGTGCTTCGTCGTCGGTATCCGAATCATCATCGCTTGAATCACTCGACTCGCTATCCTCGTCTTCCTCAGGTTTCCCTTGCGCAATTCTTCGTTCCCGCTTTTCCTCCTTTTTCTTCTCTTTTCTCATAATCCTTTTTGCCCTCTCTTCAACAGTCTCTTCCTTCAAAGGCTTGGACTTTCTTTCCACACCCTCAAGTACCTCTTTCTCCTTCTCGCTTCCAATTCTCCCCGAAGTATCTGCGACAGGCTCATCATCGTCCCCATGAGCATGCGCTTCATCAATCTTCTCGATAGCAGCTTGATTCGCGCCCTCAGGATCCTCCTGTAGCAACCGTCTACGCTCTTCATATCTCCTCGCAAACTCTTTGTCAGATGCGTCGGCATCATCCTCGAGCGTGATAGGTAGGTATTCCAACAACGGCGCAAAGTTCGTGTACATAACCCTCTGAAAGATAATCGTCAAAAAGAACATCACAAGCATGATAATTGCATGAGGTAAACAGTAAATCTCATCATGTTCATCCCTGACTAGAAGGAAAAGACCAGTCATGCAGATTTCCATAATGTAAAGACCCATATAAAGATGGTTGATGGCTTTGGGGAAGTATAAACCACCACTGTCAACCTGATAGTCCATGACGTAGAGTAAGTTGTAGCG
This sequence comes from Arthrobotrys conoides, assembly GCA_036971725.1. Classification (NCBI taxonomy): domain Eukaryota; kingdom Fungi; phylum Ascomycota; class Orbiliomycetes; order Orbiliales; family Orbiliaceae; genus Arthrobotrys; species Arthrobotrys conoides. The sequence continues at coordinate 305,899 of JAVHJM010000001.1, forward strand.
ATAAACGAGCCAGAAGAGGCCGAACACCATACTTGCGAAGAATAGTGATAGCGGTGCGATGACGGAGTAGGTGATAGATATGACGCCAAAGTTGGTGTATAGAGGGAAGAAGGTTCCCCACGTCACAAATTTGAGGTCCTTCGCCTGAGTCCATTTCGCACGAGGAGTTCTATTGAAGAGCGGGCCGATAATGTAGTAGAGGAACAACGGAGCGATTTGAAGAAGCGCACCACCGCTGATACCAAGAGCCTGAACGAGAAGATATGAAAAGAAAAAGTTGGAAGCACGGGGCAAGGTAGCCGCAAGCTTGGTCGGAATTGAAACAGGGTCGCGAACGAAGTCTTTGATCGTTCCGAAAAGAGCAGAAGAAACACTGACGACGAAGAAGACGGTGATGAAGAGGAAGGCGAAGTACCAATTCTGAACAGTCCGATCCGCAGCCGTTCTCGTTGGCAGACCCGAGTACCTTCCCAGCGTCTGCAACAAGAGTGGGAGAAGAACAGCTGTCAAAATCGAAAGCAACAGAGGCGGAAGAAGACCCTGAATAACAGACAACAGCCACTTCGGGGCGTCTTGCAAGAATGCCAACCAAGGAACCAAATTGGCCAAATGGGAAATCTGCGATAGCGATGCCACAAACACCATAGGGACGGACCAAGCCAAGATCAACCCTGCAACAGCGGCATTAGAGGCACCATATCTCAAATATCTATCCCACCACCTCATATGGAGATTCTCCCAGATCACATCATTCGGCGCGACTTCCAGGTACCTCGGCGCCATTCTCAATGGAACGTGGTGATTCGTCGCCTGGCAAGCCATATGTGCAGCGATTTGGCTTTGGAACTGCAAAAAGGCGCTATTCATGAGCGGGAACTTTTCGGGAGAAGCCTGTTCCTTTGGGATATCCTCGTTGAGAATCGCAAGCTTTTGTCGGCAATAATAGATAACATCAACTTTCCTCCCAATCAACGGCAAGGATGGCATCCAACTCGCCACAGGGACTCTCATTGTCTCCCTCTCCTTCGGTTGAATATACTTCCTCCACAGTGCCTCCGGCGGGTCTTCTCGATATTCGAAGTCCTTCGGATCCAATTCGTGGTCTCCATCTTCCTTCTGGAAAGTCTCTCTCGTCTCCGTAGAATCTTCCTTCTGCATTCCTTCGCCCCCTGTCTTTAATTCATGGTCCAGGGCCTCGTCCTCCGGAATAGTTTGTTGGATCATAGGCGTTTGAAATGGATCGCTAGGCGCATGACTATGTCTATGTCCCTGAAACCCCCAGCCGTCAGGCGTCCCTTTCGTCAAGCCCTCGACCATCTCCACCCCATCTTCAACTGCTGCTCTTGCTGCCTTTTTCCCTTTCTCCTTCTTAACTTTTTTGAAATGCTTCTTCACACACAATTTGATCAGATTTGTTTCCGCCTCTTCCAATTTCTTCGCCAACCACTCTCGCATCTCAATCTTCTCCACCAGCTCAGAGTAATCCCGATTCAACCAGACATTCTTCAATCCACCGGGGAGGATATCGTAAAGATTGATCATCTCATCATACGTCATCCACTTCTTCGGGATACTGGTGACCAAAACCGTCGTAGCACTAGCCCTCAACCGATGTTGCGGCGACGTCAAATACGCCTGTCGTAACCTCACGTAACCCCTCATCTCATCGTAAGTCACATAAAGTACAACACCAATAGCATAGATCGCCATCAGCAGCGCCGCAGTCCTTCTCTCCGCCTTTTGCCTTGAAATATTCCCCCAACTCAATTTATCCAATCCTTGAACGGGGACATCGGGATCTTTATCCATCCCACCGGTAGCATTCAACGGCAGCATAATAGGAATAATCAGCACCGCTTGCATAATACAAATCTTCAACATCATTCTTAGAAACCTTAGGAAACAAAAGGCGTCCAATCCTGATTTCGAAATGTATTCGGGATCTCTAGTCGTAAGCATAGCCGGGAGCCATGAGAACCAGCCCTTGGGTGGTGCTACCGTCTTTTTTCGTTCGGGGACCATGTACGTTCGAGGTTCGTAGATACGTGCCAGTCGACGTCGGATTATCAAGAATATAGCGGTTTGGATGACGAAAAGGGCGAAGGCACCGGACATGGTGGCAAGCAGAGCTTGCACACTGATGCCGACGAACTTCTCCGCTTGTTTCGATTGAGGATCATTATCTAAATTGAATCCAAGGTTGGGACCTGTGCTGTTTGTGCTGGCCGTGGTAGTGGGGATGGGTAATGATGTCGGTATCGATGTCTGGATAATTGTAGTGAGTCTAGCTATTGTAGTAAGAGCTCCATTCGGCAGCCTGGTAGTCTGGCTACCAATAGTGCTGATTATTTCTTCGACCACATCTGTCGTCGGGGTGGGCAACGAAGACGTCGTTGATGCTATGGTGGAGGACGACATGGTGATGTCGCGTGAGTGAAGCGAGGTTTATGGGGAAAGGAAAAAAAAAAAAAAAAAAAAAAAAAAAAAAAAAGGGAGGGGATAGAGTCTACAGGAGCTAATTGAGTGCTAATGGTGAGGATGAGTGCATGATGCCAAAGCCACGTTGAAGGTTTAAATTAGGTATGAAGAGAGTAGAAAAGGAGACGAGGGAAGGAGAGAGAAGAAAGGCGAGTTCGTTCTAAGGGAATGTGGTATCTATGGGAAGCGTGGATGATATGGGCGAGATTCCAGCGCAAACGGGCGTAAATTGAGTAGATTCTTGTATACTACGCCCGACTTCCCGATGAATTGCAATCTCAGATAAAACCGGCAAAGTATAGATGCCGCCGTTTTGGTGATGGTATTGTATTCTGTCGAGGAGAGATGAAGTTTGGGTTGAGGTTAAGCTTGAGATTGTTTATATTAAGGGTCAAGGTTAATGAGAGGTTCCTTGTTCGGAGCGATGTCGCGGGGGCAGAGAGCAGTTAGTTGGCAGGCAGCACTCCAAAATATGCCAAAGAAATTAAAAAAATGTATTTGATCGAAATAAAATATATAAAATAAAAAGATGAAAGATAAAAAAGAAGAGAACAAGAACGAGAATCAGAATCAGAATCAGAATATAAGATTTCGGAAAATGAGGTTAGAGATCCAAAGACCTGGATAAGAACAAGCCTTTAAACCTGCTTCCAAGTTTCAAACCCACACCGGCGAGACGAGAGACGTCAAAATGGGTCGGTCTTTCCACCCCTCCCACACCTCGCTAGCGCACTCAATCTGCCTGTCCACTCTGCGGTTATCCGTGCTGATTGGCTGCTTCAGCTCTTTGCAGAATACCCCCGGTTACGGCTGTTTGCATGGTTCGACTGGACATAAGCCAGGGGTTGCTGGGATGCCCAGCTTGACGCGCGATACGTCATCCAACGGGAACGCTGCCTTTGGGACAATAGCCCAGATCAGAACGTTCTAGGGCGAAAATGTATTTTTGGAATAGAATCCGAGGATTATGTAAAGAAGCCCTTTGAAAGGTCTCTGAAGGGGATTTCTTCCAGGATATTGGATAAGTATTTCCAAAGGAATCGGAAACCAGTTGTTTAGACTCGATTCGTAAATTGTAGCCTAGAAAACAAAATAGTTAGAATCGAAAGAAACCCATGCAAGATGCAAATGCAAGACAAAGTAGCTAAGTACTTAGTTAGTTAGTACCCACTGTTGGCCATTGTTTTAACCTTTTTCTTTGTCGAGTCGTGCGGGTAAAACCGTCCCTTGGGTATCTGTCTGTCACCGATCCAGGAAGAAGAAGAACGACCCTCGCCAGTCATCGGCACCACAAGCATCTATACATCTGATGACACTTCAGCTCGTCGGCAGTGATTGCCATCCACCGCATTTACCTCGCTTGCAAAAACAAAAGAAACCGCAAAAAGAGACGTACAGCAAATGAAGAAACTCGGTTTAACCGACACTGCATGAGAAAAGTCAACATGATGAGAAAACTCTCTCAATTCATTATCTCCGTTTGAAGATAATCACCAAAGAAGCAAGAAGGTAAAATACTTCAAACCGGAACTCGGCCCCGTTTCCGTTGGCTCTCTGTCCTATCTCAGGGCTAACTGACACGACCCGCAAATCAATTCCATTCCCTTGCTCTCTCTCTCTCTCTCTCTCTCCGCAGAGAGAAACCGGTGGTAAAGCCCCATGCACAAAATTTGGTATTTGCGGATCCATCAAAAACAGTTGGAAGCTGTCATTCCAGCGCCCTTGCCAAGGATCAATTTGGGTTTAAAGCTGGTGTCTGTCTGCCTTTTCGGTAGGCCTTCCCCCACGATGTTGTCATGATTGACAGGGCTTACGACGTTTTGCCCTGCTGTTTCTCTCTCATATGAAATCGGCTGTTTGATGATCCCATTCGATCGGGAACCACTCCACCAGTCACACGTTGAATGACATCTCGCATCTGTCTGGTCAGTAGACGTCTTTTAGTGCGCCATTGCTGTGGCAAAAGTTGAAACCGTTAGCTGGTAAACCGATCTCGCCCAACAAATCATAACCCCTGTCACAATCATCACCGATCCACAAAAACACATTTGGACATTGCCGACGGAAAAGGCGTCTAGGAAAAAAAAGGATTTGAGAGAGTCTGATTGTACTAAATATAATGTCACAGTAGTAATACTAAGGAAGAAGAGGAATTTGAAAATAGAAGAGAGTCAAAAAAAGCTGGAGGGGATATCACAAGGGAAAAAAAAGAAGAGAGAATTCAAGCAAAACAAAAAAAAAGAGACCAATCAAAGAATCAAGGAAATATACTAATGGCACATAAGGAGCGATCCTTGAGAAAACTTCGAGCCCAATGTATTGTCAAAAGACGAAAAGGGAATAAAAGGGTAATAGGAAATACAACAAGACAGAAAGAAAATTATTATGCCGGAAACACCCAAAATGAAGTTTTTCTCCACCCAGAATAAAAGGAAAAAGAAGAATCAAAAAAGCTCCAGCTCAAAACGATTCTTTGAAAACCAACCAAAGGGAAATATAATGAACCACTTTCCCTTCTCCCATGCGATGCAATGGCTATTATTAAGCTCCTGGTGGGATCCCCGCCGGCGGAATAAACATCGTCGGCAAATCATTACTTTCCCACTCCTTATCCACTCCGTCCTTCTTCTTCTCGTCATCCCCAGCCCCGGTAAAGTATTCTTCGTACACGCCTTCCTCTGGAGGTGAGAACAGCGGAGTACTAGCATCAACTCTAGCCCTTTTTGTTGGACTCCCCGTGTTTGCTGCTGTTCCGGCGGCGGCAACAGCCGCCGTAGCCGCGAATACACTTGCATCCGCATCATCACCATCGTCTACAGAACCTCTGAAGCCTGCAAATTCTTCAGGAAGCCGTCTCTTAGTCCCGGCCCTTGAATCATCTTGCGAGATTCCATTCCCATCACTATCTCCACTGCTTCCATTCCCGACGGTAGGAACCCCGGCACGAAGCCCGCTCTCCTGTGTATAGCTATTGAAGCCAGATGTTGAGCCTCCGAAATTCATGTTAATGTACTTTTTCCCATCCCCCGGTGAGCTTCCCAGAAATCCCTTCCCGACGCCCTTAGGCCCTGCGCCCAACAGAATCTGTTCCAACTGTGCCGGATCCTCGTCCTGTAGGGTTTCCGAATCTAAAGAGCTCAACGTTGATAGTTCGTCACTGAATTCATGCATCGAATCATAGTCTGCAGCGCCGTCCATTCCAGCGCTAGTCGGGATCTTCTTCCTTCGCGGTTTTGCGTCGTTAGCTCCGTCCGTTTCGGGTGTGCCTTTATCCTTCTGTGATCGTCTCTTAGCCGGTGGGAATCCCTCCTGGCCATTGTGTATACAGCGCCGCTAAATCCATCAAAATTAGCATGCACCGTAAACCTGTTTTAAATCCTAAGGACAAACATACCCGAGATCTCTTACAAGCCTCGCAAGCAACTGGGCGACCATTCTTAGAGATTTGATAATTGACCCCACGAGCGGAATCCTTGCTCGATCCCGGTACTGTAGGCTGCGCCTTAGGCGATCCCTGAACTGGTTTCGTAGGCGTCTCAAAAGCACCACCCGATTTCGGTCCCTTCACGAGCTCTTTCATAATCTCAGCCTCTGCCAATGCAACCTCATCCTTATGCTTGCATGCGATCTAAGTTCCAAAAGTTAGAAAAACTTCATTGATACAGTAGCTCGATGTGAACTCACCTTCTGGCGACGACACTCATCACAAGCCGTCCTTTTAGGTCCAAGGATACTATTCTTCGGACTCGAGCTGTATGCGTATTTATTCCTAATAGTTTCCGCAAGTCGATGATTATCTGCTAGACCCTTATTGATAACAGCCTGGGACAACGGCTTGCCATCGGGAGTATATACGAGCGCCGGTTTGCTGGATCCATTCTGCGAAATGGACTGTCGCCTAGCACTGGAACCTGATCTTGGTCGAGCGGGCCCGGGCGTATCCGACCCTTGTCGTTTCTGAGAGGACACCGGTGTAGATTGTGAAGAAGACCCGGCAGATATCTTCCGCGCCTTAGGCGCAGTAGGAGTACCTCCAGCTGCAGCAGAGGTCGGTGACATCTGTCGCTTTCCAATCTTCTTCGCAAAACTCTTGATTTTGTCTGCTGCTGCCTTTGGATCCGATGAAAATGACACCTGCCTACTAGGCGTTACCACAATAGACGGAGAACCTGGTAAACTATCCCTTAGCTTTGCAGAAGGCTTTGACTTCCTCAGACCTTCCCTCGGCGAGCCACCCTTACCGATGTCTGCAGATTCTCCTTTTTTCTTCTTCTGTCCAGACCTTCTCTCAGAACTGCCAAGTCCACTAAACCCTTCACCCGGGTTCCAATTCCTCCTCGCCCAGTACGGGACGACAGTATCGCCTCGCTTCCATGCCATCCAGCGCCCAAATAGTTGAACAGTACTCAATGGATCCTGCACGTGTTTCGGAATACTGTTCTGTACGCGTTTCCTCTTGTCCTGGGTAATTCCTTCGGTAATGTAATTCATCACGATAAGGGCCGTTCGGAGCAAGTAATCGCCGAGCACCGGGAGCCCGTCTAACTCATACTGCGAATATCCAACGTATGTTCGTTGTATCTGTACGTCTTCAGTAGCAATCAAGAGATCCCAGTCGTCATCGTCAAACAGTTCCTCCGGAAGTGGATCTTTTTGTAAATAATCTAAAGCTGTAAACCACATGACTTTCTGGAATTGTGGGTATCGGAATTTCGCTGGAACATCGGTGTTCTTCTCGATTTCAGCTATTCTAATTTGTTGGTCGAGTGAAAGTCTTGTTAGAAAGTTTCCCCCAATAACAAGTGCATCCTCTGGCGTTAGAACTGCATGTATCCACCCAGAGGGAATAAGCATTGTATCACCGGCCTGGAGATCAACACGTCGAACAATGTCCTCCCCATTTCCGTTTCCATTAGTTAATAAACTTGGGTACCAAGTCGAGTTCTGATCGTGCATCTGACTCCAAGCTTCGTATTTCGTCAAGTTGTATTTTGTGGGTGGAACGAAAAAGAAGGTCTTCTTCCCCGAAATAACATGATAGAAGACAGAAGACCCGCCAAAGTCGATATGAAAATCTGTGTACGATCCGGCGACTCCCATTAAGCAATAAAGCTGTACTTTAGGGAATGTACTTCGCATGTCGTCGGGCCAAACTTGGTCAGCTAGATCCAGGGCTTCAACGATTGCAGGTCGAACAACCGCCTCCGCTAGCTTCGTATGCGAAAATTCCTGGCTGATGACATTTTTGACTCGGTCCTTGTGAGGGGATTCGAAATATTCAACCCAGTCCGCAAAGTTCCACGTCTTTTTGTCCAGTGATTGTGATAAAACGTCCAGAACCTCAACCTTCTCTTCAGTACCTATGATATCCGCAACCCGTCGAACTGTGAGATCTGCCGGCATCACCATTCCCAAAGCGTCAGCATCGTCAGTCGGCCGACGAGCTACCGTAACCTGATCAGAAGTCGCAACCCGAATCGCACTACGAGACTTCGGTGTGGCGTCTTTCTTATCCTTCTTAAACAGCGCTGGGAACTTTTCCACCTTGGAAACCTTCTCCACATCAATTGTACCATCCTCTCTCATGCCATTCGTCAAAAGGTGTATCTCTCGCAGACAATGCGGTCTCGGGTTATTAGAAGCCGGGATGACGATTGGTTGCGTAAAGCCTAGACCTTGTTCGAAGAAATCGACATCGAGTAATTCCGGTATCATACGAGGGAAATCGTCGGGGGCAAATTGCATATGGCTAATAGGCTCAACGAAGGGATGCTGGGTAGAATCTCCTGAAGCTTTAAATGGTGCACGTGATCCCTCATTCAGCGAGACATAGTCGATAGCTGTATGTGCGCGTGACGATTTTCGACGGTCTAGCAGGGGTTAGTCCTTTCCAGATGAGTTAGCTTATATAAGCATCGCAACTTACAAGTTGAAACCCCTAGCCGTGGAACACAGTTCGAACAGTGATATTTGTCCAAATCATTGACCTCCTTCTCAGAAACATTAACACAAACATTGTGGTACCACTTCTTGCATCCGTCACATTGGATCCAAAGTGTCGGCACAATATGCGACCTTGGACCAGTCCGGACTAAAGGAACGGCTCTCCTACAAAATGCGCAAGAATCAATCGGTGTATCTTCGTCTTCAGCCGAGTTCGACTCCTTCTTTGAATCTGAGGCACTTGATTTGGTTATATCTGCCATTGTCACATCTTCCACGTCCATATTGAGAGAGATATCTAGCGGGTTAATGCCACCGGATAGTAGTGGTAGATCCGAATTGAACATATCTGCAGCCTTGCTGCTGATATCGAGAAATCCACTCGGTTCTTCGTGTGTAGCGAACGCTGTATCCGTAATAGAATCAATACCCATGGACGATGTAACTGGCGCTAACAGGTCCTCCATCGTGCTGGGTTTCGACACATCCATTTCATCCAGTGCCATTGGATCATTTACATCTAGAGCCGTTGTATCTCGGGATGCCTCTTGCCTCTCCAGCTTGCTATCGTCGATAGAGGCCGATGGTTCCGCGGGCTTTGGTGTTTCGACAGACGAGGTCTTACTTTCTCTGACATCGTCGGTAGCAAGAATAGGTGTGGCAGGCTTTGGGCTCGGTCCGGTAGGTTTCGCTACACTTGCTCGCTTCACGATTGGCTGCCCCGGTTCTAGTGATGCAATGGTTGATATCGTAAACTGCATCTCTGGCCCAGGCGATGAATCGGATAATGTGGAATGATTAAGCGACCCTGGTGTCGTATTAGATGCTGTGACGGTAGCGGTGACTTTCATGGGTGACAAGGCGTCCAGCTCACTCGCATCCTGTGTTGTGACATCGATAGAGGTGGTAACAATGGCTTGCAAGAGAAGTCAGCATTCGCCCTCGTTCTTCAGAAACATACGTCAACGATCCCATCTTACCAGACTCGCCATTCGTTTCTGCCGTTCCATCTCCTATACGGGATCAGTATTATTTTTTGAAAAAAGCTGTACATCCAGCTCCACCTAACACCACATTCAGGGTCGCCTACCGTCCGGTTTCTCGGAAAGATATCGTGGAGCCTCAAAAAAGTGAACCAAATCCCTCGCAGCTTCCAAATCCTCAGCTCGAATCTTATCGTCAACGGGCTTCGGTGTGGGTAGGCCAGCCTCAGACAGCCCTGAGTCGTCCTCGATCTTTAGCTTGGGTGTCGATTCGCTCGGTGAGGCATCTTCGGGTTCCGGAGCAGGGGTGTGAGGTTTTTTCATGGCCTTAGACAGCTGCTCGAACAGCTTCTGCCCAAGTGCTTCAGCATCGACAGGTGTATCCGCAACCTCATCTCCCAGCAGGGACTCAACCAGTCCTATTCCAGACTCATCTCTCGAGTCCGACGAAGGAGCCTTATCGGGTGTGTGTTCTTTCCTTCGACCAGAACTTCTAGACGGTGCCTTTTCAGAACTACTGGCACCTAGGGATTTTCGATTCCGTTCGGACGTACGGGTAGTTCGTTCTGTCTTTTTCGATCGCGTGTTCGAAGACATCTTGACCGAAACCTACTGCCTCAAGTACAGGCAGCTGTTTCGGGAAGATTGTGTTCGCTCGGGTTAAAGTTTACGACCAGATATGATCGCGATTGGGTGGCTGCACCAGCATTCCTGGGATACAACCTGGTTGTTTAGGACTAGTTGCGTTTTTTTTTCTCTTCCAATATGTTAGTGCTTCTATTTCTTTCGAGTATGATATTAATGGTACCGCGTTGGGAGATAATACGATGTAAACTAGACAGGCTGGCGGTAGAGTGTTAGTGACGTCGAGGTGATTAGAGGAGATAAGTTTTGGAGGTTTGTAGCAAATGGACCCGCTATGCTGTCACCGCCACCAACTACAGGAAACAAAGTGCTGACACGTCGATTGAGACAGTTCCAAGAGGCAAAAACGGGACAGAGAAAAGGTAGGAGTGAAGTAATACCACAGCGATTAAGAGTAAGCTATTGCGATCCAATTCGCACAGCAAAGAGAGTGCCAAAGCAGCAAGTTTTTGCGGTGGGCAAGGTCGTGATGGTGGTGGTTGGTTGGAGAGGGATGAAATGATGATGGGTTGGGTTGTCTGCAATGGGTCTGGGCGACCCCGAAACGAGTGGTGGCATGACAGAATAGGACGTCCCAATCGGGGACGTTTGTCGCGTTCTAACAACACATCGACCTCATCGCAACACATCGTCAAACACGCTCCTACTAAATTCAAGTACTACATAGTAACAAAGCTCAGCTCTGCTACGGCATGGTTATAGCCATAACCATGACGACTGCTCCTGGGCGATACATAGACTAGTCAGTAACTGAGTAGTACTGGTACTTAGCACTCCATACATTGTAGCTAAGAAGTAGCGGTACTTCATTATATAACACGAGACTCACTCGAGACTAGCTTCTTCTAATTCGAAAGCTTGGACAGATTCGAACTGTAGTTACGGGCATGGCCTGATATAAAGCATCTACTGGCAGCCATAGCCCAGTCCATATTGTGACAGCTGCTGCATTGTCCATGCGCCAATATCAACCATCTGCACCACAATAACCCATAGCTTATATGCCAATACTAGTAGTGACTAGCCTCGAAAAAACCGGGGTGTCCAGGCTCACATGGTCACCTGTTGCCATATTCTTCGGATATCTCGGAGCGGATATTCCATACTACCAAACTTCGTACCCTATTTTTTTTCTATCAGGCTGTTCTCGATAATGACGTTGAATTCCACACAGAAACAATAAACCGCTTTCGTTGATTTCAAAGAACTAGCTTAGCTAAGCTAAGTAAGTAAGTAAAAGGTAACCTTTCCATCCCGAATACCATTCTATAGAGTAGAAACTTTCAAAAAAAAACATCAAGTTGGCCTTTTCAAAAGACCGGGATAGAAAGGGGTATAACGAATGATCAAATAACATGCAAAGCGCTGAGAATAAAATAAAATAAATCCAAAGAGAAACAATTTCGAAATCGCTGATATGTTGATAGTCCCCGTTGACGTTCTTCTAATAGTTAATTCCAAGCCCAGATGCAAGTAAGTAGTTACCTAATCCATGAACAAAACTCCCAAGAATCGAATCAAAAGCATATTAAAAAAGAAGCATATCCATAACAGTAAAAATGCAATCCAAGAATATCCAATAAATCATAACCTCATAGCTTCATTAAATGAAATTGCAATCCTCCTCTCAAATTCATAGGTCCAATATCATTTGACAAGAGAAATGCTAATAGCAATACTCATCATCACTCTCCTCCCTCTCCTCAAAATCAAACTTGCACCCGGGACACTCCGAATCTTTCAAGCCACACATCTCCCTATACCTATCCACCACTCTCTTGCCACAAGTACAATCACTAGTACTCTCTTCATAACTATGTTTTGGTATCCTAGTGCAAGCCTCGTATACCATCTCCTTGATATGGACGTGTGGATAATTCCGTGATGCCAAGTTCGAAGCTGCAGCCATAGCAGCAGGGTCTATGGCACCCATTTTAGGGGACCCGTTGGAGTTTATGCTAGCTTTGGACCCTGTGGATCTTCTTCGGCTGCGATTGCGAAAAGCGGATTTGATGGATTTGAGGCCTGTGGCCGTGGAGAGGATTTCGGTTGAAGTCATCGATTTTTTATATTGTTTCTTTCTTTTGCAAGAAAATATAGGACAACTTCTTGTGTTATTTGATCGAAGAGTATTGAAATATTGAAGTTGATCGGTCGAAGTGTGTAACCGTAAAAGTAATTGAGTCGAATGTGTTGCTGTTGTGTTGCGTTCCCTCGACGATGGCCAATGTAACCCGCGTCAAACGTTGGTTAGGAAACGATTACTGTGGTGAAGCAGTTAGCACAAGACCAAACCAGACTGACCACATTTCAAAGACATGTTCAGACAAGCACACTTACTTACGTCAGGGGATTCTCTGATGATACTCAAAGGTTGAGAAAAGAGGAAGAGATCAAAACAGAAGATCAAAAGAGAACAAAGGTGTGTAATTTATAATTCTCGTTTTCGAATTTCCAATCCAGATAGTGCCAGGCTATCAGAAGCAAATAAAAGAAACTGTCAATTCCAGAACCAGCTCCTTGTTCGAACGAATATCCACTCGAACAAGCTTACTCGCGGTGGTGGATCGAATTTCGCAATATGTAATAAGGGCTTTTAGGAACAGACCGGAACAAGATAAGAAAAAGGAACAAAGGGAGAAAGAGTGCAAGAGAAAAATGACCAGGCAGTGGATTAATAGCTAGAGCCTTGAAAGATGTTATAATCCAATATGCATGTCAGTTCAGTCAAATATAAAAAAGGATATGTATGTAGGGTGAGCACATGGCCCTTAAGTCAGGAATTAATCCCTAACCCCTCCTTCTTATATCCAGAACTCATCATTGCTTCGGGGCTTCACGGGTGGTCGGTGCGTGCAGAAAAGAACGAACGAAAGAAAAAAATCCATATTTGAAACCTGACATCGTAATAACCCCCCCTCTTCTAACTAAGACTATACTAACTAACGCCGGATCCAACAAATAGAAACATGTATACAACAGCATGCCATACCCGGCATACCCCTTGGCCTACGAATTAAAATCTTAGTTGAGTACTTCTATGGGAAATACTCATTTTTCTGATCCAGTCGGTACAGCCTTGTAACCTGCATCCAGCCTCCGTAACGCTTGTCCCCCCAAGCGAATTCGCGAAAATTACGGAGTAGGTAGTGCAGCACAGGCTGCGCTGGGGGTGCCATGTTCAGTACTTACATGTAAGATAACTGGCCACCCGTAAATACCCTTGACAGATATCTGCATTCTTCACAAGATTCATAATTCCATTCCATGCATGGCGAAGAGGAGGACACTGGGCACTGTATGTGAGTACGTAGTATACTATCGGAATTACAATCTACCGATACTGCCGGCCATGACCCTGGCGTTCCCACCCCTCGACATCATTTCTATTATCATCGGTGATATTCTTCTTGGACATCAACTTTGGGCTTAACGTTGAGGCTATGCATACTCTTGTTTTTTGCTTCACATGCTCAGCCAGACCCTTTGAAACGGCCACCAAACAATATTATGACGACAACCAATACCTTGGTTCAAGACAGGGAAAGAAAGGGAAAAAAAGAACCCTCCATCCCAGAAAATGATAGCCTTTCTTCTTTCGAGGATACCCTTAATTCTCATGTCCCAAGTCCTCCTCATATGCATGCAGAGTTCCCGAGCTCCCAGGGCTGATCATAGCGTATCCACATTTATAGCTCAGCTTCGCGCGCTTTGCTATCAGAAACATCTCTTGGAGACCTTATAGACACGGTTAAGGTTAATCCTGTCCCGGTTCCGAGACCAAGAAAGGCAACGTGAGAGGGTAACGTACGTATCCCACATGATCTACGAGCCTCCAATCGAATCGCGCTGCGGGACGAGGTCCGCAAATTTAATTTTAATTCAAAAAGGCTTCCTCCTCCACTTAAGCACTGAACTAACTACCTAGCTTTGCCACCAACCTTGCTTGCAATACTTGCTTGCAACTTCTTTTTCCTCGGTCTTCACGTCGGAGGAATGGAGTCGACAAGACGATCTTTTGAAAAGAAAAAAAGAACGTGAAATGATTCATGCATATGTATGGGTTACACGATCCCCCCTTGTCGACGTGTGCTTACGCTCTAACTCTCAGATACACATCCCAATCAAACCCCCATGCAAGAGATATTTCACACAAAAAAAGAGAATACAGGGCGTTTAAATAGACGCCAAGGAATAGTGCAATTAACGCCAAGGAAGGATTGATATCATCCCGTTGGGCACAGGAGGAAAAGATCAAAAAGAATACGATACGGAAAGAAATCTGAAGGCTGACCTACATAGCAGAGACTTTATGCACAGACAAAGGATACTAAAATAATCAGAAATGCTGAAGCGAATGTGAAGAACGAACGAACGAAGGAAGGCCCAAGCGACGACTTAAAACAATTGGCACGGAATAGAAGAGGCCTTGGTTCTTGATTAAGCTTTGTGTCATTTTTCCCCCTTCCCGTCTGGCATGGCTGGTTGATTCTTGAACAAACAAAAAAACCGATCCTTTTCAGCCCTACACCGCCATCACCTTGACCTAGAACACGTTCGATCAGGAAGTGTAATTGCATTGAGGACACAGGAACCCCCCACGCATTGAAGCTGACCAAAGAATAAATATAAAGATTCAACAAAAATTACTTATTTTTAGAGTCTTTATCAGCCATGGTGCTGGTTTTTATTTTATCGGTCAGGATTATATATCTGCCGTTACAAAAAAAAGATGGGCAAATTCGTTTATCTTGATAAATCCTAAACCAATATAGTTATCAAGTAATGAGGAAACGGTAGCACAAGCCAAGTCTTTGACCGGCGAATCACTTAAGAATGCTTCTATGCAATAACCAAATGACTGCATATGAAAATTTACCGTTCCCAGTTTACTATACAATAACCGAGACACAAGCTTGCAAAGACGGGTTCTGGGCTAACTATATCCTATTTGTTCGGCAGTTGCAATCGTATCGATCTCCCAGAGCCCAAGGAATCCTGGTATACCACAGACTGCCCATTAATCGGAGACGTTGAAGCCAGGAAATTCCTTGTCTCATGCATCGAAATGTCGATTTATCAAACATTTGGCCAGCCTCTTTAGGGAAATCCCGCTTCCCAACAGCCATTCCCCATCGACTTCCTAATACATGATTTCACAACTAGAAACTTTTTTTACCTATTAGTTCACCTATTTTCGATTTGACTGTAACAGTTGGGACAAAAATACACAACACCCGGTTCGAGCACGTTCTCCACGCTCTGCATGTCTCATAAAATGCCACAAATGAATATATCGAATAAGACGCCTATCTTGGCTCGATCAAAAGTATATATACGATATTATTTTTTCTAATTTTTCCGGCAATTCAGAGCAACTGGGGAGGCAGTTCCCTCTGGTGGACAGCTGGCCCTTTGACATAAAGCTTTTCTAGAAGTATTTTCCTTTCCTCCACTTCATTCAATGAAATATACGCCCCTCCGATACTTTCAATCCTCAGCACATCAGGAAGAGTGTTGTATTATATTGTTCAGAATTCTGAGAGCCTCATCCAAGAGTGCCTCGCTACCTCCATCAACATTATTTCTCCAATAATATTATTCCCATTTCTGATCCGGTTCCAGATTGCATGTCTGTCCCTTATGAGGACCTACCCCAAAAAGTGATTGGCAGAATCTAAAACTGCGAGACCTTGCTCGAGGGATGGATTGTGGACACTCTCTAAGGATGTAGGTGTTCCAGGATTCCGACCAAATGAGTCGTACCAAAGCACTTGGCCTAGGTTTGTCGATAAGCATACCATCTTCGCCCAGTATGCCCAGTATTCCAGAAAAAATGTGATGATTTGCCGCCCTGGGGCTCCTCCATTATTGCATGGCCCACTGGAGTCGAACCTTGCCACCATGAAATTGGATGGCATGTTTTGATCCCGGAGATATCTCAGGACTTTCGGAAAGGTCTGGCCTTCCCCACAACTGCCAACTGGCCATCGGGTCTCGGGAAACGAGTAGACTGCTTCGTCCAAAGTTTACACGAGAGAGTGACCCCGAGCTCTCGAATGGACTCTGCCTTTAACTCCCCGGACGTTACTAGTCACTCCTATTTTGGTCTTATAGGATGGTTTGATATCGCTATTATTTGTGGAAGAGCTCTGCAATAAAGTTAATCATGTGGATTTTTATATATTTTTGAACGCCAAGTCTTCAGCTTACTGGAGTATGCGCACTGAGCAGCCATGTTTCGGAAAACAATTTGGCAGGTATCGATATCTGCCCGCTAGTGGTTGCGCTAGAGAGCAGAGGTCTTCCCAATCTACTTCTTAAGGTGCATGGTTTCCTTCAGATTTGCTGTAGAGGCTTGGCTTGTAGCTAGGAAGTATTACCGAGAGGTATTACATGAAGAAGAATTTTAAGAGAAGATGATGAGGTATGTTCGTGCATGATGCTGAGGTAGAGAGTTGAAGGGAAGAAGGGGTAGGAACCTTCTGTGTCTGCGTTGATTCCCAAATATGTGGAAGACTTATCGACACAGCAACGCGACATCAAGTCACAGATCGAACCTCGAGATCTGCGAAACATGTTCCTTCTTTGAGAGAATCATTTGTGAAGTATCAAAAAAGGGTAATGGTAACAGAGCGTTCGCTCTTGAGTCCTCGCCAAGATCCAAAATTACAACATGGTTACCCATATCACTTCCATAATTACTGGTTACGAGACTGCATAATTACAGACGTTACACACATATATCCGAGTATATCAACGCGTTCATGTTGACGAATATTTTGAGATTCTATCAGAGTTAGTGGAATTTACTTATCTGGTAGTCGCTCTGAAGCGTGCACAGGGTTATAAGCAGTCACTTACAAACGTTACCAGTGTGGGCCGCATCGCAGCACAAGACCACTCCCTTACATACTATTGATATCACAATTTATTGCCACGGTTTTGCCACGGCCTTACATACATAAATCAATGCAGTGTAGCTATAGAATCATACATGTATTCCATCATAACAGCGTTGATAAAGCCTGTTGTGTAACATCAATTGATAATGGCAAATTGGCTTCCTCAAGATAGTACTTCAGACAGAACCACTGGTACGAGAGGGTCTAGAATCAAGTGTATATACGAGGGCAACTCTTTTTTTTTCGGATTAGACTAATCATGCACGTTTGTTCGCAAAAAAAAAGATGCCCAGACATTATATCTCGGGATGTGAACTGGCTTGCATCTTTTTTTTATGGTCCCGAATCCCCGATTTCTACCCTGGTCCCGTAAGGATCACTAAACGATCGATGCATTTCCCATAGAATTTTAACCGACTCTAGAACGACTTGCATATTTCCAAGACTATAGTACGAGATTGTATCTTCACACGACTCTAAAATATTCGGTTTTTTTTTTTCAAAAATTTTTTTATTCCGCTCTAAACGTTATTTTAACTCTAAATTAACTAACTCATCGTAAAGTGCCATATTACAACGGCCGTGAAGTACTTTTGAAGTTACAAAAGTCGCACCGTGTAACAGCTATCAGCTGGAATTTCAGCCCTACCTTGGCCCCGAGAATTAGGTTCTTGGACGTTACAATTGTAACCATTTCGACTCTCCAGCCTCACAGAGGTTGCGGAATATGCCGGGGTTGGGAGTATTGTAGTTAAATCGTTTTATACTTTCTCTCCGTTATGGATTGGTATTCTCATGAATTCACCACACCGCGATAGCCCTTAAAAAGTAGCGTTCTTAACAAACACTCGAATCCAGCCACAGCAGCCACAAATGTAAAGGCTGAAAAGCCATTCCATATCTCGTGGACACTTCAACCTGCTGAATAACCTAGTTCATAATATATGTTACCTTTGATTCTTGATCAAGTCACTGCTGTCGCTCCCTCCTGATATCAATTACCGCCAACCCTAAGCTGGATAATAATATTTTACGTAAAGCGACCAACCTTGACCGAATTTCAACTGACAAGTCAAGCACAGACCACCTCGCTAATCATCTACGACGCCACAGAGGCTCAACTCCTTCTTACTCTCACAATTTAATCTTGAGAGATGATATAACAAGGAGATTATAATATTAAGATTGATAGTATAAACCATTTTGTAAAATAGTTATTCAAGAATCTACTAGCCATTTATACTGTTGATCAGGGTTCGATACTATATATGCATAATTGTCATTCCCTTAGCTTTCGTTTGCCAATTATAACAATCCTTGTCGCCAAACTCTCAGCAGCTGCGGCTTAAAATCTTAAAATCTCTAAACTTCACGAACTCACCCAAAACCCTCCACTACCCTCCTCAACCTCTCCCTCAACTCAATAACACCCAAAAATCCAACAATGTCAATCTCAACAGAAGCCCAATCCCTCCTCCTCGCCGCCACAGACCACAACCTCCTCCTCCTCCGCTCCCTACTAAAATCCCAAACCCCAAACGTTCAGGACCCCACCACCCTCCGAACACCCCTCCACCTGGCCATCGCCTCCTTCGAAACAAACCCTCCTTCTCAAACCCAGGAAACTCACACAAACGGCAATGGAACATCAACATCAGAAACAAAAGACGAACTCTCCCTCCCACCGCTCACAAAAGCTACAAAAACACTAGAATTATTACTCCAGAACGGAGCGATATGGAATTCTTTAGATGTTAATAATGAAACCCCTGGGTGTATTGCTTATAGACTTGGGCTGAAGGAGCTGTACGAGGTTATGGTTGATGCTGGTGTTCGTGCTGAGTTATTGTTTGGAAGGTTGGATGGGTATATGGCTCTTGACGACGAAGACGACGAGGACGACGATGAAGAAATTGATGAAGATGGTGTAATAGACATTTCTACTGAGAACAACGAAGGCACAGAGGAGGAGCAGGAGGAAGCACCGGAATTAGTATCGACAGAACAAACGGCTTTAGAAAAGGCCGAAGAAGAGGCGATACCCGTTACAAGTGATGTCTACCTCTCCTCTACACTTTCAATCGATGACGATAAAATCCTCGACGAAGACAAGTAAGTACCTACTAACCCCCTTAAATTTGATGATTTATAATACTAAATAAAAGCTAGAAACGGCGTAATGATGTCCTGGGAATCCCACATAATGTCCCTGACCGTCCAGCACCTCCTAACACCCCCCACCCCCACCGGCCCCAAAATCCTAAACATAGGCTACGGCATGGGCATAATCGACTCCTACTTCCAATCCTCCACTCCACCCCCATCATCCCACCATATAATCGAAGCCCACCCTCAAATCCTTCAAAAACTCTCAACCTCCCCCATCTCCAAAAACCCAAATGTAACAATCCACTCCGGAAAATGGCAAGAAATCCTTCCAAAGCTAGTAAACGAAGGAGATGTAACTTTCGATGCTATTTATTTCGATACCTTTGCGGAGGATTATTCGCAACTTAAGTTGTTTTTCACGGAGTATGTGATTGCGCTGTTGAATCCTGAAGGGAAGTTTGGGTTTTTCAATGGGCTGGGGGCGGATAGGCAGATTGCTTATGATGTTTATAAGAAAGTTGTGGATATTGATTTACTTGAAGCTGGGTTGGAGACTGAATGGGTGGAAGTGGAGGTGGATAGTAAGAAGATGGAAGGGGATGGAGAGTGGAAGGGGGTAAGGAGGAAATACTGGGATCTGGAGAAGTATTGGCTGCCAGTCAGTCGATTTATCGGTTAACCATCCCCAGGAGGCCTGTAATGTCATGACAGTAGACCATCTAGTATACCATACCGAGGCGGCTAAGCCCCGCAAGTCAAGAATAAAGTAATGACCAAGACCAAAAACCCAGAATCATAAGGCTAATGTATAAACACATCCCCATCCAACGGAACAAGATATGCACAATCAATCAAAAAGGAAGACAATCTAAACGGAAACCCGTTGAATCGAGCGCGCGTACTGCAATAAAACCACCGCCATCTCCATATCTTCAATCCATCCGTATCCAGTGACCAGAAGAGAAAAAGCATTTGTATTTCGATCTACAGCTCAATCCTATGGGTCCATAAAAAATCGAAAATAATAATGATAATAATGCTTATAAATCGCCCCCTGAAATGACCATTCACCGTCCTCCTCTTAGAGCAAGCACCAAGTGCAGCGTAGCTCCTCCTTCGAGGTTATACTCCGAAGCCGCCTTATCGTCAGCCCTATAACGCATCCACTGTTAGCCTACCACCCATAGCCACCAGTAGTTGAAGTATACGGATGACATACATCTGTTTACCACCGAAAATCAAACGCTGCTGAGCTGGTGGAATTCCCTCCTTTTCCTCGACACGTTCCTTGATCTTAAAAACCTATAATATATCATCAAACACACAAAATCAGTCTCCGATATCCTAAAAGCGCCTCATCCAAGCAAAAATAACAGCTTCCAAAGCTTCCGGCGTTCTCTTTGCTTCGTTCCATGTCTCCGATGAGGTATATGGCGGGGGCGGGGGCGGGGTTGTCGGTCGACCACGCGAACTCCCCCCAACTAAAGCAATAAAAATCCACCCGCGCGTTTTTGGAAAGGCTTCAGAGAACGGCCGGAAGTATGGGAATAGGATCGGAAGAGGATCGGAAGAGGGGTCGTACTTTATAATCGGGTTCGATATCGAGCTCGATTTCCTTTCCGGTAAGGGTTCGGACTCTTCATTAACACGACCAGATTAGTCAGCCTGTATTCCATAGCCAAAGCTCCCAAGAGCTGTAATAACCGAGGAAGAAGAGCATACTTGATTAACATCTTGAATCGTAGCTACGAAAGGTATTTTCTTTTAAGCTTCAAGAGGCTGGAGGTATGTTCTGGAGCGTTCAAAGTTGTGGAGATGGAAGTGGAGGAGTGAGGTAAACTGAGGATGGAAGCGTGGACTGACAACTGAGCGAGAGAACGTGCCCATTTAATTTGTGACGCAGAGTTACAAAGGCGCAACCACAACAACACCAAAAAATGGATCCTCCCCCAAAATGCAACATCTCCACTCCCCAATTGGGCTTCACAACCTTTCTGCCATACTTTTTGATATATTTTCATTGTGTATGATATGATAAATGAAAAAGGGTTTTAATTCTTATAATACACTATATACAGTTTCTATCCTAGTCTATCCATCTAATCCAATTCGGGGTTTGCGCTTTTAGCTTTACCGCCGACCAAAGTAGCCCGTAATGAAAGAACCCCCTCTTCCCATTGTCTCCCCTCAAGTCCCTCTACTTCCTTTATAACGGCCTTCGCCTTGATTTCTCGCCGGTTAAATCCTTGTACAAGCCCCTTGACTCCTCCTCCATTCTTCTCTCTCCAATTCGGTCCTTTCTCCGCTAGATAAAGTAGCCGATTGATCGAGATCCAGTTCTCAAACCTCAACTGATTGATGGAGTATCCTGTTACACTCCTTCGTTCTCCCCATGACCCATCATCATCTGGTACCCTCTTCCATTTTCTATTTTCTTTCTCTTCTGGAATTTGTACCCCTTCTTCTTTCGCTTCTGTTTCGGTAACTTCTCCCGCCTCAACTTCCTCTTCCTTTCCACTAACCTCTCTCTTTTCGCTCGACAATTGCAGCCCTGCAAGATCAGTCTTCGGATCATGTGTCGCCGTCAAAAACGGATTCCTGGGCATATTCTTCTGAAAATGCTCATAAACCTCCTTCAACTGTCCTACATCATCCTCTGTCATCTCCGGTATTCCCAAAATGCCCAAATCTATATCCAAAGTCGAAAAGTCGTAGGCAACAACACTCCTAATAACTTTTTCCAAAACATCCAAGACCTTATTATACTCCTCCACTTCAGCTCTTAATTCCGTATAATTCGTTTGAGGAACACCGGTAGCTATAATTCGCGCTGGTTTTCGTAATGGATTTGATGAAGTATCGACGGAGTCTTGTCCTGTTTTCACCGCCGTAGCTAACATTTCCGCTTCATCCTTCAAACTCTTTTGTAAACTTCCCTCCCGTCGTACCAATTCCAACCTAATCTCGCTTGTCAATCTCGAGCTGAACTGGTTTTGATACTTATTCAATTGTTCCAGGATATAGGGCTTCATCCCAGCCTCAAATCCAGCTCTGATCAACGCCTTCCAAGACATCAACTCATGATCTCTGGACCCTTCCTTCATAACCCCAGTCCATACTCTGTCGGGTCGATATCTCGCCCCCATAGTTTCTTGCAAATACTGTTTCCTCCATTCCACCAATCCCTCCCATGCCTTCTTCACCCCTTCTTGATCTGCCAAACTCCCGCAGGCTCCGAGGATCACCCGATATGGCGCTTCATCTATAACTCCCTTCCCACTCCTAACCGTCGAATCTATCTCTCTCATCGCCGCCGCCACAATCTGTCTCAAATGCCTTCTGGCAGCTTGACTGATGATATTACAATAAGTGATGATATCCGGATCGACATTAACTCCATCGAACAACTCTATCGTCCGTCGGATGGTCCCGAACATGGGATTAACAGCAGCCTGATACTCCTCCATCTTCTTATCCCACTCCTCCCACTCCTTCGATTCCTTCTCTTTCTCTTCAGCTGTTCGTTCATCCATCCCTTCCAACTCACTTTTTACCAAACTTCCCAGCGGCGCGGGGGGTTCAGGAGCTTCAGGTAATCTTCCCAATAGTCCAAAGATAACTTTATTCAGCAGAATAACCGAAGGTTTCCCGCCAATCGCCAAGTGTGCCAGAACAAGCTGTAACACCCCCTTTTCGTCCATAGTCGACTTCCACCAATTGGAGATAACCCACATTAGAGTCTTCCCGTTTAATTTCGTTCCAGCTCTACAAGCCATCAAGAATACCAAATATCCTTCCCTGACTGGTCTATTAAGTATCAATAACTCATAAATCCTTGTAGGTACCTGCGTAGGATGTAATCTCGTCACAACATCCAACGCTTCGTACGCCCCTCTCCAATCTTGATTTAAAACTCTAGCGGTAATAATCCCTTGGACCAAAGTAAGACTAGTAGCTCGATGCTGTGT
Source organism: Arthrobotrys conoides (assembly GCA_036971725.1). NCBI lineage: Eukaryota > Fungi > Ascomycota > Orbiliomycetes > Orbiliales > Orbiliaceae > Arthrobotrys > Arthrobotrys conoides. Next base: position 328,930 of record JAVHJM010000001.1, read on the forward strand.
ACCACCACCTGCATCTTCGGCTTTTGAAAACTTCTCAAGGGCGAGAGAGTAGAGATTTTCCAAATCCTCAAGTGGTGCACCTTGGTATGCCAAAAATTCAATAACGGCACCGAATACACGAGCGTTAAGGTGTTCTAAGTTCTGATCTTTCAACCAATTCCAGTACTCGTTTCCCAAACTCCATTCTTCGGCTTCCTTTAGAGTAGAGAGGATATGAACGTGAGCGAGATAGTGCTTTGGGAGTTGACCGGATTTAAGGTAGTCGATTACTGTGGTGAGGTACTCTATCACCGTTTTCTTAGGAAGGGTCTTTGAACGGTAGACTTCGTGGAGAGCTTGTGCGAGGTTATGCGAATCTGAATTGCGGAGGATACCGAGTTCGATCAAGTTGGTGAGCGATTGCATTGCAGCATTGATATTCCCAGAAGCAATATCAGATCGAAATACAAATAACTATACGCATTCAAAAAACCGAAAAAAACATTAGCCAATCCGTAACACTATAAAAAACAAAAAAGAAAAGAATGGGTCTGAGAATTACCTCTGGCGCATAAGTATCCTTCAACTCATCAGTCGTTAATTGTGGAGCCCCCATGGACGTCTTCTTCCCGGCTTCAATCAATCTCTGTCGTTTACCCTTCCTGGCCTTGACACCGGGGACATGATCCTTAGATCCCCATTTTATATTCAAATACCGTCGTTGCGACTGTCCTGCTATAAACAATTGTGCAGGACTATCCTTCAATGCTAGGACTTGACATCGATAACAAAGACTTTGGACGGCATTTGATCGAGTGATTAGAGATGATGATTGAGCTAGCCTTGTTAACGGGCGAGTGGCAGATGGTAAAGCCGTCATTCCCCTCTCTCACACAAATTTCTCCTCTTTACTCTCTTGTCGTATTAGAACTCTCCTCCCAAAATTTCTTCTGAAAAAAGAATTGACCGAACTGTCGACACTCCAAGAATTCAAATTCAAGTAAAAAAGTTAGGGAAGTTGAAAAAGTCAAAGAGAATTTTGCGTTGACCAAAATTCCATCTTTGTGGTTGCAGGCTAAGCCGTCAAACGAGTCTTGGCATTTTTGTCCAACCAAACGAAAGCTTGCGCTTCCAAGCTGCCTCGAAGAACGTGTTAACTTCCCAAGCTAGCTACTTAGTACATATATCATCTGTCATCCACCTTCCTCGACACCCCCCGTTCGAATACCCACATACCCCCGTACCCCCTTCGATTGATAGCTTCAAAATCTCCGATAACAGACATTGAAATACGGGAAAAGAAACTCGCAATCATGTCCGGCAATCTCTCCCTCTTCACCATCAATGCTATCCTCATCATCGACCAGGACGGTAACCGCGTACTCGCAAAGTACTATTCCGCCCCTCACCCCACTGCTCCCGGCGAGCCAGGTTCAAATCCATATCCTACACTGAAGGACCAACAGGTATACCCATCTTTCTCATATCTCCCTATACTCTATCCAATCTTCCGATGTCAGCAGTATCACTAATAGATAATGAAAAATACTAGACCTTCGAAAAAGGCCTCCACTCAAAAACCTACAAACAATCCTCCGACATAATCCTCTACGACAACCGTATCGTAGTCTACAAGCCTGAATCCGACGTAACCCTCTACGTCATCGGTGCACTCTCCGAAAACCCCATATTACTATACAACGTTGTCTTGGCTCTTCGAGATTCTTTAAGTATCTTATTAAAAAATACGACAGACAAAAGAACTATTATTGAGAACTATGATCTCGTGAGCTTGGCTATTGACGAGATCGTGGATGATGGTATTGTGCTGGAAACGGATCCTAGCGCTGTTGCCGCTAGAGTTAGCAAGCCGCCGGCGCATGAATTGAATCCTCAAAAGTTGGATTTCAGCGAACAGGGATTGTATGTCATTTTCCTTCCCTTTCTACAATTCCCCACCATGAACTATTCTATAAGAAGTTTCAATGCTAACTACGAGACCGAATTTCAGGTACAATGCATGGAACATCGGCAGCAAGATCATTGCGAACAAATTGCGAGAAGGCTTATAATCTCCAAAAGCGTGATACCAGCTGGATCTTTACATAGTCTTGAGGTGTTTCCTGTTTTATAGCCTTCTAATATATTTGGTTCTAATGTTTATACCCCCATTTCTTTTCATTTGTCCCAGGTTGTTTCTTGGTATAGACAAATAATATCTGCTATCTAGGATATGAGGTCGGTTTCCCAACCCCACAAAATGGCATGTGTAAGACTAAAATCGCTTCGATGGTAGAGAAGACCAATAATAAGATAATAGACGTGCTTGTCAGTCTCGGAAAGGTGCTAGCTACCAAAAAAAAAAGCATATAGAAGCTGGGTGAATGGGAAATGATCACGTGATGGTGAACAGCCCGATCGTGGCTAACCTCGAGACAAGAAGATCGATGGTTGATTGAAACAAAATCCCAAAATAATATAAATATACTTAAGTAAGTATAGGTATAGGTATAGATATGAGGTATAGGACAATAGGTTCCTCTTTCTCCTTCCCTTCCCTTCCCTCACCATCATCACTATCATAACTACCGTCATCTTTACCATTATCATCATTATAATTATCGTCATCTTATAATACCACAAGGATGATTATTCGACGCCTTGTGCACCCGTGCCCTCGCCCCTCTCTTTCAACCCGCCGTCTGACTGTTCCACTCCCCCAAAGATATATACATATGGGAATGTTTCTCTCTATCTTTTTTACCAAGCTACCAAGTTGACTCGTTTCCCTTAAATCCTCACCTTCTTATGGCCTATATCAATACCAAGTTGACTTGCAGAGAGAGATGAGAAGTGACATAAACTCAATGCTTACCGAGATCCGCGAGATAAAATCGACGGTTGATTCACTCTCAACTAAAATATCCGAACTTATTGAGGTAAAATTGATTCCTTCAAAAATACAGAATTATTTAATCATGCGGCAACTAGGTAGTAAAAAGAATACATCTCCTGATAGAAAGTCAGTTATTGTTGAGATCAAGGGTCGGGGCCGGGGGACTCAAGTTTATCGTACGCGTGGGATGACTAACATCTATCTTGCAGGATCTGGGGAAAGAAACTTGTATAATCGTTGTTTTATAACAGATTTTACTTCGAAATAACTTGGCCAATTGGCTGACATTGTTATTTTGTCGATAGTTGTTCACATGGTACCTGATACCTCAAAGGTTCTCTAACAGATCAGCGACCTGAGATCTAGTACTATGGCTTAATTTATAATTCATACTTTTAATGCAATGGGATTCAATATTCCCTCCGTCATCAACCGAACTTAAGATTCAATATATACTACCTAAGTACTTAGGTATATATTATATATGAGTTTTAAATATCTATATCGGGCACGATATAACGCCTCGATGAATTGTGTACAGCGCACGCTTGAATCATGATTTGTTTAGAAATGGAAGAATGTTAATTACTTTCCAACCAAGCTGTGGAATTCGGGTAGTATTCTGAAGAGTAGTGGTAGTAGTAGTAATAGTAGAGTGATTATAATATTATCTAACCCCCCAGCTTTGATCGGGGTCCATGCGTGTATGCTATATAAGGGCCATCTATCCCCCCACCCCGCACGTACTTACAGAGCTAACTAGCTATCAATTCGAATAACAACATTAAGTTTAAGGGAGTTTAAAGGAAATAAAAAGACCCGCTGCATAGTGAGTAATTAGGAATCTCGTAATGGTAAGTAATCAAAGGGAAAAGGTTGAAGAAGAAAAAAGGTGAAAAAAAAAGGAAATCCTTAGCCATCTATAATAATAATGAAGAATAGAAGAAAAAAGAGAAAAAAAGGAAAAGGAAAACCATGGTTAAGACACCCGCCAGCTTTTTGTATAAAGTCCAAAAAACACCAGCAAGTATCTAAGTTGTACTAATAATAAGAATAATAATAAGAATAGCGGTGGTAGCAGAATTGTAGAGAAGAAGTGGAGAAGACGGGGAGAGGAAGAAGAAAAAGGATGATTCGGGGTAATGAAAAAAAGAGAGGCAATTGAAAAGTCTGTCTGAACGCCATGTCCCATGCACGCAAGCGATAATATGTATCCCATAAAACTGTAAAAAGAAAAAAATAATCACAATACCTCCTCTTAAACCTCTGGGAAATACTGTTGCCCATCTCTAGAGAACTAGTCCAGAGACTCCGGATGTTTTTGTTATATCACTGTCCATTTTAAACGTCCCTGCGACGAATGACAACGCTGGCGGCCTTCTTCAATCGATTCATGACAGCCAAGCCTTCCATATCCTCTTCAATCCCCTCGATATGTACCACAACAACCCCTTCATCATCCATCCTTCTGAGCGCCCCGAAAAGTCTTCTCGAAATCTCTTCTCCAGTGGTTCCCAAACTGTCTTCAACAAGCTCCACGTTCCTTTCTCTCAACCATTCAACTTGTTTATCATCCAACTCCTTCCATTGCCTAGTTCTCAAAACACCTAGTCGGGCGACCCTGGAGTCACTTCCAAATGCTGTTGATTTCAGTTCTTCAACAGTCGGTTGGTCTGTGTTCGGGAGGTACAGTCTAACTCCACATGTTGGTGAGTAATGTTTGTACTTCATTCCCGGTGCTCTCGGCGCGGCCCCACTTGCGGCTCCATTAGCCCCGCCCCCACTATTTCCTCCACCGTCCTCTTTATGGACGATAACTCCTTCCCACCCTTCACATGCTCTGATTTGTTCTAGACTCACACCTCCAGGTCTAAGGATTGCAGGGGGGTTTGAAAGCCCGTCAACAACAGTACTTTCAAGTCCGACGACACAACTACCACCGTCTAGAATAAGCTCTACGCGTTTGTACAGGTCGACGGCGACGTGTTTAGCGGTCGTAGGTGATGGAAGACCCGACTTATTAGCTGAGGGGGCGGCAATTGGAAGCTTCGAGGCTAATGCGAGAGCTAGTGCGACAGGATGAGCTGGCATGCGTACACCGACAGTCGTCTGCGTGGCATAGACGTGGGGTGAAAGTTTTGAGTTTTGGGGTAATGGTAAGAGTATGGTCAGCGGACCTGGCCAGAACTTGTCGATTAGGGGTTTGTAGATTGCTGGTATTTCAAAGTTTTCTGTGGGAGAGGCCGTTGTGGGCCTAAGAAGTTCTCGGGCCTGCTTGAGAGAACCGACATGGACAATCAGAGGGTTATCGGCCGGCCGGCCCTTGATCGTGAAGATGTTCCTGACGGCTTCATCGCGAGTGGCATCTGCTCCTAAACCGTATACAGTTTCAGTAGGGAAGGCGACTGGAACATCGCTCGAACGGAGTCGTTCAGCAGCGAGGAGGATGGCTTTGCCAGTCTGAGATGAAGAAGAAGAGGTGGTAAATGTTGGATCCTCGTAAGGATGAACCGCTGGATCGGTGGACAGTTCGAACTTGATGTCCGACGGATTTATGGAAAGAACTTCGGTCTTCGTTATCCGGTGAGGGAAGGTGATCCTGGAAGACGACATGGCTGGTGGAGAGGCAGGCTCGCTGCTGGGCGAAGTCATTTTAATTGTTGATTGAGAGAACTGGAAGAGTGGAGAGTGAACGAATGTTCGATAAAATGGAAGTGATCCGTTTAGGAGGGACCTAAAAGGTATTTTCAAAGCGGACCGCAGACGTGGGGCAATGACCAAATGAGCCAGCTGTGATGGGTATGCGTGAGGGCAGACAGCTTAGAGGTGATTTAAGCTATAGATACTTAGCTTCTCCAAGACACCAATGCCCGAATTTCCTTTCCAATGAGGCACTTTTGCGAATGGGAAGAAAAAATGAGATCAAGATTTAAAAAAAAAAGACCTTTGAGCCAAAAAAAGAGAGATCCAAAAGTGGCCTGGTCGATATAGTTATATGAGTACCCAGGACTATCGCTCCCTGATAAGAAGAAAATTTTTGAAAGTGCCTTTTTTTTTTTTTTGTCAGGACAAGCGGGCTTCCAAATCCCAAAGAGGGCTCCCACCTGCCCAAGCAGAAGAGAACAGGTCAAGGGTCCACGAGCAAAGCACGGAATACCTGTACAGAAAGTACCTGGGTTTGGCGGGACGATTTTTTGTCCTGGTGGGATAAAATGTATCGAAAGAAGCTAAAAAGGTGGGACAGCGAATGACTGGCTGGAACTCCCCGGTCTGCCTCTACCGCTCTCCTTCCACCACCTTCTAGACGCAAGACGTCCTCTCAGAGAGGGCAAAAAAAAAAAAAAAAAAAAAAGAGGGAGAGAGAGAAACCGATTGGGAATATTGCAGTGACAGCCGAATGGTATTTTGCTTAGGCTAAACTGGAACGGCGATAACGAAGGAATGGAAAAGTTTGAGCGAGGTATGTGCTACCAGAGAATCCGGACAATAGTGGACCACCGGCCAGGTACCTGTATACACAAGGACGGACTAAAGACGACTAAAGTGTCGAACAATAGCAGTAATTGGGAGGAGAAAAAAGCTTAGATACGAACGGCCCTTTCCCTTTTGTCTTGTTTTGTGAGGGAACTAGGATGAGAAGGAGCCTGGTTAGTACCATCGACACGAGTATAAGTAGTATAAGTAATAATTGAAACAGGGCTAAAGGAATACTAATCGAACCAGGGAAAGGCACGGAATATAAACTTACCGTTAACTAGGGCGAAAAGACGAAAAAAACGGGCGATGGAGCATGAGTCGACCTAGTTAGTCGAACTAGTTGAGCAATTCGAACTAGCTTGTCGATTGAGCTCTGGCTTTTTGTCGGAGTGTCTCGAGATGCAACCCAACCGTCGTGGGGTCCAAGTGCAAGTTAAGTTGGGACTACGCTACGCCGTTTCAGATAGCTTGCTAGTTGCGAATCCACCAGGCCGGGGTGAACAAGTACAAAAGCTTGCAAAGGTCGTGAAAAGGACGAAGCCGAGAGCTCCACGGGAGTACCACTATCCTATCTTCACCTAACTGCCTAGGTACCTAGGTAGTTCCTATATATGTGCGTGTGAAGTATATAAATATAGGTCGTCCCAGCCTACTGCTGATGATTAATATCAAACGATAGTCCTAAGTGGGGGTTAGGAGAACGAGGGAAGGTATCCTGTGGGAGGAAGCAGCAGGCCTGGTGGTGATGATGGTGCTGAGATGGTGATGATAGTGACGGTGATGGTGATGATGATGATGATGATGATGATGATGATGATGATGATGATGATGATGATGATGATGATGATGATGATGATGATGATGATGATGATGATGATGATGATGATGATGGTGAAGATGAGGATGGTGGTGATGGTGATGATGGGAAGAGGTCAAAGAAGCAGCAACTGAAGAAGATCTGGCTGGCCGAGACGAAGAGATTTGCTTGCGTTGTTTCTGTTAAGAAGTTGATTTTTTGCTCTCGTTCAAGCTGAACCGGCCAAACTGACTCTGAAGAATGCAAAGTGCTTTGAATTGGCTGCCTGGCGATATATTATATTATACCACAACGACTTCAGCTTGGATGTACAGACTCCCAGACTAATTTATGTGCATGTTAGTACGTGCTGATACTAGCTAATATTACTAGGTTCAAAGAGCAGGTAAGGTCTGTCTGTACCTTGCTGACTAACTAACCACGGCTAGGTAGGTACCTTAGCATTGCACATGCATGGCCATGGCATTCAATCACCATACCATGCATTACTTCCTCTTTTCAACAGCCTAGGAGTAAGTAACCTATAGTAGTTACTTACTTTAATTTCCAGAGAAGAAAGAGAAACGACATTTCAATTAGAAACGAAACCCACGCCTGGTCTGGTCTGGTCCGGTCCGGTCGGTGGGAACAAAGGCGAGGCTTCCAGGCAGCCGATTATCTCTCCCCAACAATGGTTGTGGTTGTCTGCTTGTCTCTCTTCAGCTTGCCCAGTCTGGTGCAACAGAGCCTACCGAACGAATGGCCCCCCTGTCAGGCCACTTCCCTCCGCGCGCGCATCGTTGAACGCCCTCTGCACGACGCGAGAGATCCATTGCATTGCATTCTCACCTCCGCGAGATGGATGGATGGATGGCCACGGCAGTGCAAGGAAAGACAAGACAGGGCAACTTCAAGTCATTCTATCTGAGGTCCTTGCCGTTGTGGGCCCTTCTAGGCCTCCGGCTGCCATTTTTTTTGGATCGTCAAAGATATTTGAGGTCTGGAGGGTCCTTTAACAAACACTCCTTATTGCATGCTTTCCATTGCATCGACTTGCATAGACATACATACATGTGCAGCCGTCCAGTTGGTTGGTGGGATATCAAATATCCAAAGATTAGACGCAACGACCCTGGCGGGGTATGGAATAATCAGGCCTAAAAAGGTGGGTTGGTGGCTTGCAGGTTGCTGCACGTTCATCTCTTGCATCTGTCTGGATGTATTTACCGACATAACGCCTCTTTCTTTTTCTTCTTCAACCTCGACCTCGACCTCTCTCAGATAGCTTCCGTTCGGGACGGCAAAGCATACCGATACTACGGTAACAACGACACGGAATGCAATGCCAAGATGCCTAGCTGGTGGCTTACGTATGTACATAAGTACATACTTAAGTATATTACATATATGTACGCAACCTTCAAATTCATGTGCTTCTCATTCGAAACATACATACTCTGTGTACCGCTTGAATCCTGTCGTGTGATATGTCCAAAACCTGTTGGACAAATTTAGTTCACCTTGGAATAACAACCACAAGGAACTGCCAATCATGCTGTCAAGAATTCTCCTCCAAGCAGGAAATACCCTCCGGCCAATCATCTTTGCAAATCTCACAAGAGCCAGGCCCGTCGGAAAGATGATGCCCTTGCTTGCATGTAATGCATCTCATCCTGAAGTGCGCTGTTCTGTATCTCCTGCCCGTCGGTCTGGTCTGCCCTAAAGCCTTCCGAACAAAGTCATCAACCCTGACTTCGGAATTACTTCCCCATCGATTAATGTCATAATGCCTCACAATCTTTGCATCCTTTCTGGATTTTACATTCCTGACACCCCGTTTCGTTCTTGTTTTCTTTTACATTATTTGGTTCCCGCTCTCCGGCACGCTTATCGGCTTGCCATGTGAAGAAAAAATAGTGTCTCCGAGACACTGGGATAAAAAGGAAAGAAACCTAACAATGTGAAAGACCAAACGGAAACGGCATCTCCGATGCATCTCGGGTTTTTGTCTCTGGTAACGTATGTAAAATCCGCCCAGATCGAGAATCCACTGGCTCCACGTCGTCTTTCATCGACAATCTCACCGTATCCACTCGCACTCTCAAATTCGAAGTTTGATTTCAGGGTCCCGAAACAAGTTGTCCCAAAAAGGCAAGGCTTCAATCTCGAAACACCGCTCGCTTAAATTCCTGTGGGCCGGCCATTCGGTGGATTTTTTTCCTTCTGTAACACCTTCCCTCCAGCTCTTTTAGGACATGGCTTTCCAGTTTTTGTTTTGTAGGCGAAATTAACAGCGCAATTGCGAATTTGCCTCAGGATGATAGATGGGGTTTCGTAATTTTGAGCCGTCGATGGAGACAGCAAGTCCGTGCTTCTTTGGTAATACCAATACAAACAAGGCGAACTGGGGGGCTCTCATTTACAGAAACTTCTCGATCTTACGCACTTTCAACCACTTAATACTCCGTGTTATAGCGATTTAAGAAGGTCGCATTTTATTTCCTTTATCTTATATTGATTTTTGTTTCGAATCTGCGATTGCAAAATGTTATATCAGAAAATAAAATCCCGTCGTATCGTCGGTCATATAGGAGAAAAGCAAAAGAGTACTTAGTAATTAAGTAGTTATGTGTCCGAGTTATGGGGTCTACGGCATACGGCGCTACCGACATCTTTCCAAGACCCACTGATGTTATCCTTGTTAATCTTATACTCCAACTTCTTTAATCTTTAATCTGTCTTAGGTTTAATCTCAACCCCAATCGGACTTAAAGTGCGAGTCATACTGTCATGATTTTAACATTAGATTTCGAAATTTCACGACAGAAAACTATCCTTTGTGAGCCCCTATACCTAACTTCATGGGGTCTTTCGGCGGCAGTCAAAGTTAATAGCCTATCACCGGTTTGAAGCGCATGTAATCCAATATTGTAGCTACCTAGTACGACACCCCATAAATCAGTTCTCTGAACTCTCGTGGTCCGTATTTGAAAGCCTGGTTTCAAAAGCCTATTCCTTATCATTTTAGAAGTTAACATATTAAGATCTTATCCTATGTGAGACCATTTGATCTTTGGCTTTATAATAATATTAATATTCACAAGGTTGACGGGGTTCGTGGATCCACTCGAATCACCAATATCATTGCATGCATGCGATGCGCAGATGCGCCCCATATTATCCAATATCAAGTGGTGATATCCGTTCTACCAATCATATTGCAAAGCGGTTTGATCTAAATGGTTAAATGTTTGCATCCATGGATCCAAGCCGTTCGGATTTAAGTAATATACTAACTACTATTATGTGGACAAGGTACTAGTATCAAAGAAGGGATTAAAGCCAGATGGAGAGATCTCGGAGCGGGATTGTCTGGAAACTTGAATGGCTGCTGCATGAGCCCTTGCTTCAATCTGGTAATATCGCTTTCGATGTCTATTGGACGATGCCCTAGGCCTTTGGGGGTTACATTTGATATATACTTATAGCTTTGTACATGTACATGTACCCGGCCTAAGGGGACGTAAACTTATTAGATCTAGAATCTAGAATAGGGAAGGAATTGAGCCTTATATTATATTATCAAATTGATCACTATTGTAGGCGTTTTGTAAGATGTTGGAGCATATTATATTAACGATCAATAACTTCGTTTGAGAAGTCACCTATTGCACTTTTATGAAACTAATTAAATGGCCGCACGCGATGTATATATCAAGACTTACTAGAAATCACGTACGGGCCGTACTGCTGTGAATCCAATCCAACGAAGCGCTAATCAATCGTTTGATATATCGACAGAGTCTGCGGTTACTCTCGGATTTCAAGTAGCATTTATGACCATAAAAAGGAGTTCCTCTCCGCCCGGGGGTAAGATTTTGTTTCAAAGCGATAGTTAAACCAACCACATACTATACCTAAGTTCTGGTTTGGCTAAAATGCCATCAACTAAAAGGCCTTTCAAAAAAATTGAGCAAACATTACTATATAGAGAAATCACTTTGAATTCCGAACTATGCTCAACTGACAAAGGTTGCAAACCAGGGACGAACGTAGAGCTAGCTATAGAGCTAGGGCAGAGTCTCAAATATAAACGTGAAGGGACACAGCAATACCACAAAGTATGTCGATTCTGATAGGAAATCCGCCTTAAGGCAGCTGCATTGTCACCTAATAACAACCTGCTCGCAGCAAGTTCTACATCAGAGGACAAGATTACCATTTGGTTTGTAAGAACTGGAGACATGATACAGGAGATACACTATCAAGGGTCTCTCACCAGATTATCCTTCTCAACAGATGGGTTAAAACTGGAGACAGACATCGGCATATTGAATATTGGAAGTCAGGTTCAAAATCTTCCGGCGTCCTTTTGGGCAGGTTTTCCAGAACCTTGCTATCGAAGGAGAATGGATATTACGGAATGGGGAAAAGGCGATTTGGCTCCCTTATAGATATCGAGTTGGGAAGAGTGAATTCTCTGTACAAGGAAGCACCCTAGTGCTTCATACAAAGAGTGGCAGAGCCATGTTTCTAAGTTTTGCTCCTTAAGTTCATATGTATGGAAGGAATAGCTATTAAATTACACCCTGCAGGGCTGGGTACGAGACAAATATTGCTATCTATATATAAGATATCAACCTGTTTACGAAAAAAAAGCTAAGATGCAGAGATCGATAGTATCGATATATATATCGATTTAATGTAATTGATAATTAATATATCGTATTCATACCATGGCCATGTGCACCTGATAGATCTAGATTATATCTGTGATAGGGATGAAGCCTAGACTCGAGAGTAACGCGCAGCCCACAATTGCATAACACGCATACAATTGTATTATTGTAGGTTCGGATCTACTCCATAGCATTATAGCTCAAATAATAAGCTCGTGAGACCAACATCTGTTCACGGCTGTGTTGATATTGACTTCCAATATATTTCCCCTTCAATCCAGTGCCCGGGTGAAAGTAAGGTTCGTTGGGTATTCAGCTGGGGTAGAGGTTAATGTTGTAAAAAGTGTGTTGTTTTGCCAAGACGCTCTACAAAATACGACGTTGTGTTCTGAAGTAACAGAACTGGTCTTGTAAACCAGACACACGAAGCTTAAGTCCACAACGGGACTATTGCATTCCTATATATATATACCGCAATCTCCTAGCGACACTTGGAGGAGGTGGAGCAAGTTTTGGCTAGGATTGAAAAATTAGCCTTTGATCTTTGATTAGATCTTCTCAAAGCCAAGCGGGGTTCGGAACGTTTAGTTAACGAGACGGTTAACGGTTCAGGAATTTCCACCACATTCCAATGTAATCTACACTTAGGCGTTTGTGCATGCATACACATGCCTAGGCGGTAGTCCTGATATCTGCGCCTGGCCTCGAGGCTATCCTGTATAGAACCTACCTAGGGTCAGCAAGCGGCGGACGGCAGACGAAAGCTGTACAGGTAGGCGAGTCAGCAGAGCTCAACTTTGCAAATCAAAAGATTGTCTAATGGCAGCTAAAAGGCAATTATCGGGCTACTTCCCTTTTTGTGATTGGGGCGAAGCTCATATTGTTTTTTCTATCGATCTGAAGATCCGCATGTTAATGCTGCTAGCTATAGATCGTAGGAATGCATTCTTTTTTCTTCTCCTCTTTCTTTCGCCGCTATAAAGGTTTATTTACTTTCCCGCGGATATAATCCGTGCTTTCTAGATACCTGTTACGTGCTTGATAAGCGAATAATCAATTTAAGTCTACAACCATGCATCGATCTTGGTCTTGCGGACGAAAAAATAAAGCATATATATTATATGTACATACCATTAGCGTACAGAGTTTCTGTTATAAAGGACAACAAAGCTTGGAATTCTGGGTTTACTACTTAAAAGTTATAGACTCATGATGTTCCAAAGATTCTAATGTTCAAACCGTTAACCATTAACCCATCATCTTCGTAAGAACGACGTGTCAAATATTCTTCTAATACTACTGACTACATGTGCACATATCCAAGAGTATGCAGCATAGACATATGGATATGGGGTATACCTAGAGAAAAGGACCACCGTATATAACAATGTAAGTTATACATATATATTGTCAGCAGCTTCACAGTCTCCACCAAGATCACTATTAGAATATAAATAGCAGGGAAGAATCCCTCTTGTGATTAGTAGATCGATCAATTATCAATCTGCAAACTCCAAATTGCGACTACTTTCTCATCCTTCAAGCATTCGAATCGGCCGCACTCTCTTGTAGTTATATCAATCGAGAATGCCTACAACAACAAACCTTTCCCAGACATTTTCAGTCCCTTGCTATTCTTGTGGGGATTTCCTTCATAGAGTACAAGGGAAGGATTCAAAGTATACTTTCCCGATAGGTATAAGCCCTGGAGCACTTCAAAAGCCCAGTCTTTATGAAAATGCTGTCATTGGGGGCTCACTTAAGAGTCTGCCTGATAAATAATTCTGCATGTACGGAGACCCCACAGTGGACCATATCCATTGCCTAAAGTGTTGGATAAGCATTGTAAGGAAATATAATATGACTTCTGAAAGTATTCCAGAGTCCGGATCCAAAAAAGCGATTTCAAAGCCTCTGGGCTGGATGTCAATCTCTGACACAACTACCCATTGGGTTCAGTTGGCGGAATGGGTCCACAGACTCCAGCTCCTTGTATATGCGCTTCATTTATTGAAGGCATTAATATATCATACACTCGAGTGATCCTATGGCAGTGGTGGACCAAGTTGTCACAAACTATCACCCTGACAATCCCAAATGCCCCCACAGAGAAAATCGACTGGCTCACTCCACAACGACTTCTTGCCCCGATCAGCTGCACATCACTATGTACAAGATCCGACGGCTGGTGCCATAGCTCCAGTATATGAACAGTACATTGGCTGTGCCGTTATGTGCAGGTTCAACGTTACCCCGATCGAGGTTCGCAAACAACTTGGTTGGGTTGATGTGATCATTTACTCGAACTACAATTCGAATAAAAAGGGCTATGCAGGATTATTCTCCGAAAAGCATAAAGCTGTCACTGCACTCGTGAAGCTACACATAGGGTGGGGGGGCGGTGCTGCGTGTCATACTGTTTGTTAAGGTGATAGAGATCCGGTTAGATACAGCTATTGCAGACCGCTTGATTCGGAATCTCTAATATGGATGATTGATATTGGCGTTATGGACGGACCTTCCTGTGGCGAATGTAATGTTGATGCCCTTTCGCTTATCTTTATAACAACTCTAGATGTCCCAGACAGCTGAGAATCAAGGATGCTATGACATCTGAGATGTTTAACATTAATAATTGTAGTAGACAGAATGAACTCTCAATGTTTATTTGGAGGGCGCTAAATATTGACAAGATTGACGGATTTTGTTGTGAAAGGTGTCGGAGAATCTACAGGGCTGCTGAAAATATGATTTTTATGGGTATTGTGTAACCCAACGTACTTTACGATCAGATGGGCTAGAGACGAATGACTGTTCGAGTTTGTAGAGGCTATTAACTGGCTTTTGATGTCAAGGGTTGCAGAGAGTCAATCGGGAGCTTCTGTCAGTGGCGATGGCCCAGAGGGGGTGGATGATATCGCTAGAAGAGTAATTGACACGGGATTGACGGGTTTTCTACTTTATACTACTGCTTGAATCGAATTATGTACACCCAACTTCCGCAGCTTAGACTAGTTTTAAATTTTGTAGTTGTCGATTTAAGTGTCTGCATCTGAACTCATGAATAGGTTTTTAATTTTGGCAAGGTGGATGTCGGTATATATATGCATATGGTAGCAACACTCTGTAAACCCATATCAGTATAGATTTATCTTCAATCTAATTTTTTGTGTCTAAAAATTAAAATATGCATTTACAGGACTGGTCCGGCGTGTACCCTCAGCTTCATGAATCCAAAATGCGACAGCGCCTAGGTTAATTTGCCGTGCAGATAGTCGAGGCTAACATTCCATACCTCAACTCTTCAACACAATAAATCATCCCTAGAGTGTTGTATTTTAATTAGCAGGGCTTGTGCTCCGTAAGGGAGCACAGGCTGTCGAGGTCAGTCTCGTAAACAACCTGTGTCAGCTCTTTTTGATAAACCTTTCTTGCAACCTTTAAATTATGGTTGTATAATATATACATGTAATATAACGGCGGGACTTTCTCAATGACCCTAGCAGCTGCCATAAGCTATGTAGAGTCACATCCAATACAATCACTTAGTCAACCACCATTTCAACTTTCATAGCTGAACTCCATAAAAGTTTTAACTGATCGATGAAACGCCAAATGTTTGAATGTGAAATCTTGATGTCGCAATTTAGTGCTACATACTCCTAAACATTGATTCAGGTGCACATTAAAGGCTTGGAGTTTTCGATTTTCCTAGAGTGTTTGAGTAGAATGATCATACTTGAGGCTTCCTGCGGTCGCACTTAAACCCGACTGAAACAATCAGTCCAGGAATTAACAAACTTTATTTATCATTTTTATAGAATACAATAATAATAATAATATTTTTAATTTTAATTTTTTTTATTAAATCATTAATTTTAAATTTAAATTTAAATTTCAGAAATCTGTTTAATTATTAATAAAGTTTCAGGTAGTTTTGTTTTCAAACTATATAGTATTAAAACTGTTGAGATTGTTGAAAAAAAATAACATATTTTTTTATATAGGAATTTGGGTTCTTTCACCCACCAAATTTTGCTGGGAGAGGGGCGGGACACACATACGGGGGGGACCATTAGTAACCCTTCCTTTCAGTCGGGCATGATAGGGCGCCAGTTACAACAAATCATATCATTATATCTATAAGCCCTAAGCTTATAAGTCCAAACCAAATATAATTGAAAATATGATCAGATATCTGAGTCCTAAGTAGACGATAAAAAATATCGTTCTAACTGAAGTCCTTAATCTATTCGCGGGTGCTCCGAGGTGACCAGAATGCATATGCCGGCCGGAGAACAAGTTAAATAAAAGTTATAAATGAATATCACAAGACAGCCGATGACTATCCGCTTATGAGTGTATATGTTTATCATTCTCTGATAATTAATTGTATTAATGATATTAATTACATGATTCTGTTTGTTTATTCAAGCTCTGACTGAGACCATCTAATCTCATCTATCAATGATGGAATCTACACCGTAGTGGATCTACGTGAGCCCCTGGGATTTTGTAACCGCCTTCTACCAAGGTTCCAAACACGTTACATGGGTCGTATCTTCTCTTAGCCCATCTCAATCTGATCAAATTATCATTTCCGTAGCTCGAAATGGGATCTTGAGTGATTGCACCATAGTTGAGGTATTCGTACCCTGCCAGCTTTCCAACTGCCGCAGCTGCCGCTTTGATCTGCGCGAAGAGATCCAACAAAAATGTGTTCATGGTTGCATCGTCGGATTCATTGTCCCAATAGATATTGGCGGAAACAATTACGAGAGGGCGTTTTATGCCCAAAACATTCCGACCAGGTGCCGTGTTGGTTGTGTGGATGTATTTCCTTCCAATAGGTTGCATAGCGAGACTGTTCGAAAAGCCGGGGATAGAGGCTTCAAAGGGCGCTGAAACATTCAACCAAAGAGCATGTATCGTTCGGAATAGCTGTTCATCAGCTAGAACAGAAGTAACATGCCACTGGCTTCGAAAAGGGAGCGAAGCGCCACCAGTACCGGCGAAATACTTGGGCAAACTGCCCACTCCCGTTCGATTGACAAGCGAATTGTTATAAGATGGGATGGAGCCATCCACCCATGGTTTCATAACTGCGGGAGGGTTTGACAAGTCGACCTCTTTTGTATAGAAGGTAATAAAGATAGCTCTGTGGGGTTGGCCCGGGTTCTTTATAAAGTTGGGGATGATGTGGAAATTTGGGTCCGCATCCTGGCCAGTCGCAATATAGTTGTATAGAGGTGCGAAAAGCTGCGGGACATAGCTTGCATTGTAGCGGACAGGTCCCGCAGCATGGGCATAGATGTTATAGGTTTTCAGCGTGAAGGAAGTCACGATCCCAAAGTTCGAAGAACCGCCTCTGAGACAGCCCATAAGGTCGACATGTTGGTATTTGTTGGCGTGAACGATGTCACCATTGGCGAGGACGACTTCGTACTCGACGACATTGTCAGCAGCCCACCCGTACTTGTTTGAAAGAAAGGAAATGCCTCCTCCAAGAAGAAAACCGCTGACGCCAACATCAGCATCTCGAGCACCCACTACTGCAACACCTTTGGGATCAAGATGGTCGTATACATTGGTCCAGCGGTTTCCAGCGCCGACTTTGACAGTATGCTGATGACGATTGTAGGAAATCTCATTGAGATCGCGGAGAGAGACGAGGACTCCATTGTTCGTGGAAGAAAACCCCTTGTTGGGCATGTGTGAGCCACCTCGAATTGCAAATACACAGCGGTAATTTGAAAACAAAGCAACCGCCTTGGAGACATCCCTCGCAGTTTTGGGGCTAAATATGCATGTCGGACTCAGCTGGGAAGCGGCCACTGGATTTGTTCATTAGCCAAGGCAATTCGATATTCAGTAGAAGATATTATATCAGGGTAGTCGATATACTCACGCCAGTGAACGTTCAGGCCCGCATAGTTGGGATGGCTCTGCATGATGACCTTCCCCTGTCCCTGGAACTTTTGATTGAGCAAGTTGCACTACCAGGCAATTATGTTAATATCCTTCTGTGAACTATTACAGGAGTATACAATCGCCAACTTACGCATTCCTGAGGATTTTTTGGAGGTCTTGATGCCTCAGATTGCCCCAACAAGCCCGAAGAGACCAAAAGTAACGTAGAAGTAGAGATATGCATCTTGAATGATAGGGCCCTTCAAATGCGCAAAGGGATACTTCGTCCTCTGGTTACTCTTTCATGGCTGCTCAATGCTTCGTACTTATAGAAAAATCAGCTACGTAAGCTGCTGGCGTCAGTAAGTAAGTTAAGCAGGTAGTGTAAGGGTTGGCAAGTAACCTTACTTTAAAAAATTGGTGAACTCCCCCCAGGCCTTCCGTCCCCCCCGTTTGGTATGGGAACCTTGCACAGAGCTTCAGCACCTGCCAGAAACTCCAAGCCAACCATATCCTTGGGAAGAATGGTAATCTACCAAAAAATCATCAAATTTATAAAATCGATTATCTAAAATTGCCCCCGATCCCGCGGATCTAATGAACAACAGCAGCTAGGCCTGCGGCGTTGCATTGTGAATCGTGGGGCTTCAGTATATTCTACTACATACCAAGACTCTATAGCAACATTGATATAGCTATATAGCTATATAGTTAGGTATATAGTAGGAGCTTACTGCCGAAGGCTTTACGATACCGAGACCTAGCTTTTGGCTTGAGTATATTGTTTCATAGATGGATATGGTTATAGGAATTAGTTTTCTAGGAAGGAAGAAAGCTCAATTGATCAATGGGATCGAGATATTAGACACATTCTGTCTTACATTGTATTGTCATTGAACGACTATCTCATATCACACCTAAAAATTGCTTTCCATTCGGAATCGAAAAGTGTATATGCATAGAGGGTGTGTGATCAGGCATCCCTTGAAATGGCGACAGTGATTGTGGAGCCGCTAACAGCGTGGCTAGCTAGGGAAAAAACCGGGGGCTGGCGCGGATCTGTTTACGTAGCTGCCAGGTATTCATACTCCCTCGCCAGCCCAGAAATTTGAAACTTGGATTATTAGGTTTGTTAACAGAAGTACCCAGATCTGGACCTGTAGGTCCTATCGGCGCGTCGGCGTGACAAGATATTTTCACCTTCAAGTCATCAAAGGGTAAATTTAACAAGTCACAGGGAAACCGTTTCGATCAACCTCACTAGCGTTCGTAGATTCAGCAGGATTGAATTAGAGAAGTCGCATTTCCAAGAATGTTTGGGCTATAGGGCTAGTTAGGCTTAAGACTATATAGCTATGTAGTATGGCAAATACATATGGCCGTGATTCACCGGAGACCACCAAAACTAGAGCGCAGGGATTACGCCCCATTTTAGAAAACGGACGGGAGGGGTGCCGAACGGGGCAGGCGGCTCTCGAGAGAGTGGGTCCGTGGAGTTTAGATTTTGCGAGTCACGTCAGCAGATTTTCCCACTTTCCCCATGGCAAACGATGCGAAATCTTTGACATCCACAGCATTATGGGTCTTATTGGATTGGGCTATTAGAGCGCCACTTTATTAAGCTCGTGACCAGCGGTCAGAAATTCTAGAAGGTATGTTGAACGTCCAACTATTTTATATACATCTGAGATGCCTCAGAAAACCAAAAGGCGGGAATATCGATACTCAGGGCCTGGGGAATCTCGGAATTGCAGTTAAGATATAGTTAATCCATAAATTCAAATCTGCCCCAAAAATTGTCGAGCTACTTTGGTTTTTGGCGACAAATCTGGCCATCCAAGCTCATACATAGTGTTATAGATTTCTAGAATGCTATGCTTATAATGGCTAACAGCACACTATAATATCAGCCCTATATACCCACGTGCTTGTGCCCCAAAGTTTGAAGTGCAGGACTGGGTCTTAGAAGATCTTACAGTGCATGATTATGAACGATGGAGGAAATATCTCTGCCGTGTAAAAGTCGCCAGCTATTCGTTAATTGGTTAGCTATGTAGAAAGGAATTAACCCACTGTGATCCACTGTGCACGGCGCACATGCATGCGAGGAACCGGCGTTTATGTACGTACAATCCAACTAGTTTTCTAGGGAGCTCGTAAGATCTTAGGACCCCACTCTATCCAGTTCTCCAACTGGTTTGCTAGATATGTACGCTTCTGAAAGATCTTGAATGGGGCTGCATAATTGCTTATAATTAGTATAGTATCGAATTCCACAAAAGGCAATTGTCTGAAGAGGTAATATCATACTTCGAATTGCGATAGCTAGGGGTAGAGATTCTATAATATAATAAATGGAAATTAATTCTTACAGTGTATTCAATATATACTAGCTGTAAGATGCATTGTCAAGATACGAAATTTGACCAAGAGGACTTAATTGGAACAGTTTAATGTCGATTGGTCTTCACTGTATATAAGATATTAGATACAGCTTATCAAATAGATCTTAGACTGGGCTGTTTAAACTTTTATCGATATATATATCACAGTAAACTCGCACCAGTTGTGATTTGTGATACATAACATGTAATATACATTTTAGATACAACAGTAGATAGAATTGTAATTTGTGCTATGCTAGCCTTGACCTGGCAGTTAACGTATATATGCGATATCGTGTGACTTGAGCCAAATCACCCATCAATCGAATGGGCTATTAGTAGCCATTCTTTTTATTCGAGTACTTGTACTTAGTCACCGTGACTCTCGATATCACTGTCTTAACTCTAACGACAGGTTTCATCCTAGTAACGCTCGTTACCGTGACCGTGACCTTGAGAGTTTTGGGTGTGCAGCTGGACTGTGTGGCGGGAGGATCATTAGGCTTGCAAGATACACCTGATGGTACCGGCTTTGGCCCTGGCTTAGGGACCGGGCCATAAACCACACTTTTGAGATACCTGTCCGGTATGCAGAACCCTTTGCCAGGTGTATCGACGCACCCGAGATCATAGTCTGGGCAAAGTCTTTTACAAGTCAAACCAGAATCGCATGTGCCATCCGCACCGCCCTCACAATATTTCATTGCCTGCTTAAGATACTCGGGACAGCTATCCTCCTTCTTCCAAAATTCCGAGGTGAGGCAAACACTCTGAGAACCAGGCTCTTTCTCGTCTTCGAAACATAGCTTGGGTTCCTTGTCTTTGCAAATGTATGGTTGCAAGCCGCCGGTCTTATCATACTTGTCCTTTTCCAAACAAAGGCCACAGTTCTTGCAAGCCAACTGGTTGGCGCGAGGGACACAGATGTACTCCTTGCCTTTTGGGCAATCGCCTCCTAGATTGTCTTTGTCGGAAGAGACGGTACAATCGATATACTTTTCGACACAGTACCCTTTATCCTTGTTTTCAAAGATTCTACGTTCGCCAAGGCATACCTGGCCATCGGAGCAGGATTCGTAGACGCTACATCCCACCGCGTTGGCGCCCGGAGCCGGTATCGGGTCATTTCTTGGAGATTCCTTTGATACGTTAGCACTATGTGGTCTCCAGGGTCCAAGCTGTCAGAACTTACCCGTTTTAGTAGAGAATCAGCCTGAGGCATAGCAGCAACAAGCGCCGCAAGAAAAGCTAAAGTGAACGTAGTCTTCATTTCTGAAATCGGGATTTTGTTTCAAAGTCAACAAGAGAAAAGTTTAATGAGTGGATGGCCTGTTTAGATGACCTAACTATTCCGTGATGATGCAGGATTGATAGAGAGCCATAACTTCACTATTTTATATCTTTTGATATCCCAGAGCTTTGCTTTTATTCGATATTCTCTATATCCTGACGTTCTTCGTTTGACAACAACGGAGATGTTACTAGTCAGTAAGTTTAAGCGGTTCGCAAGGTAGAAGGCGAGTATTATACCACATTAAGTATCGATTTTGGATTTTGTGCATCCTTCGGGCCTTCCAGGCGAAGCTGATATAATAGCTTATAGGAACTAAGTCGCCAAGATTGCATCGATTGACTTGTCGGTTTACACCTGAGCTTCTCGGCTTCGATGTATCGTTTATTGCGAATGGTCAGGTGTCAATTTCAACACGGATAATTGTAAAGTCGCATAGATGATATTCTATCCGAGCCGCCCAGTACACGAAACTATCATTGCAAATCCGAAGGGAATTTCTTAAAAATCGATAGAAAATTACAAGCTATATAGACCCCTGTTCTCGGTCTCCTGTAGCAAAAGTTAAATTTGACCGCAAAATAGCTGAGTTACTTTAGCGCAACTTAACTTAGCCTGCCCAACACTGGCTCGGCAGGTCTAAGAGTTTCAACAATCGTCGAGGCTATGCATTTGTCCAACTTACCTTCTGATATGAGCCGCATGGGAGGTCAACTTGTGCGCAGTTGATCCTAACCTGGACTCCTCAATTAGGCGCGGCTTCGCTCGAGCCATTTCTTAGGCTAGATCTGGTAGGGTCAAATCACATCCGGGTCTTTTATGTAGGAATGTTTCCCACACATCTGGTAATGTTTCCTGGTGTAGTTAAATAAGTGGTGGAAACAAACTTTGACGTCTTAAGTTGTGTATTTAGTAACGAAAGCTTAAAACATGTGCATGGCCATATGGTCGAATCGTTCGAATCTATCGATCTCGAGGTCTCGAGACTCTCGAGCTATACAGCTCTCAAAATACAACAATTTCAACGCAGCTTGTAACTCCAGCATTCATCTGAACTACAGCTCCAAGTGACACCAAGTATCCCAAACCCGACCTGTGCCTGTGCTTTTGTAAGACAATTTTCCGATATGAGGTCACTAGAGTACCGTGGAACCACCATTCTCTTATCCGATCGATCTTCATTCACTACCAGTCCTCAAAGATGAAGAAGCAAAAGGGTAATCTAAAATACATACAAATAGGGTAAAAAAAAAAAAAGGCAAGGATATCATATAGTCCCTGCCGATGACCCCTAAGATTCTAATAGGTAATAATAACAACTGAAGGGGAAGAAAAAAACACTACATAAGCTTCTCAAGCGTTCCGCCAAAGGAAACATGATCTTTACTTTTGGAAGATGAAAAAAAGGACAGATACTTTGTAATCCGAGCCGCACCTGTCACAAATTACCCAGCCAGCCCTTCTAAACCCTCGAGCTGTACCCCGCAAACCCTCTCCTTCCTTTCCTCCATACATGCCATTTCCTTGCCTCATCAACCCAAAGAACGGTACTTGAAACACAAATTAACAAAACCCAATCCCTCGCCGCCAACGCCTCAGTTTGGAAAATCCACTGAAGGAACGGTAGATAGACCACGCCAAGTTGTCCTAGCAAACTTGCTCCGACAGCCCCGACGAAGAATTTATTACTTGTGAGTTTGATTTCGCCCCGAAGGTAAGATTTTCCTTCACTACGGCAGGCGAGAGCGTTAAACATGTCGAAGAGGACAAAGCAAGTAAATGTCATTGTTGTGTCGCGTTTGGTGATGATACCATCAGCAGACATTTCCCGGATGTATATGAGCATTGTGCCAGAAAGGATTAGTAAGGCAGATGTAAAGACTCGTTGGAGGAGTGTGTATGTCAGGATTCGGTCGTGTCGTGATCGCGGCTTGGCGGCCATGACACCCTTATCAACGGGTTCTACGCCTAGCGACTGTGCTGGAGGGCCATCCATCAAAATATCTGCACTCTAAATCAGTATTCATACATAATATCTCGAGCGGAGAGTACAAACTTACTGATCCAAAGAATCTGCATTGGGTTCAGCGGGTTTTCCTTTCCGAATAAAGTACTCAGCAGTACCAACCCCAAAGCAGCCACACTCGTACTAAGCTGGAAAGTCAAGAAATTCTGAATATTGTAATAAATTCCTTTACCCTCCTCAATTGCTCGCAAAATAGTCGAAAAGTTATCGTCGCTAAGAATCATATCCGCTGCTTCCTTTGCCACATCGGTTCCCATGATACCCATACTAATACCAATATCTGCCATTTTGAGAGCGGGCGCATCGTTGACGCCATCGCCAGTCATTGCGACAACAGCTTCATTAGGAGGTGCTTGCAGTGCTTTAATAATCTTGAGTTTGTGCTCCGGCGACGTTCGTGCAAATATGGTGGTTGTTTGTATTGCTTGTGCCAACTCCTCGTCCGTCATCTGGTCGAGTTCGTCTCCTCTGATGACGGACCTTGAATGGTGACCGATAATTGCCTTTCCATTGGTTCCTACGGATGGACTAACTCTACCTTCAATAGGCGAAGGTGGTAGTACTTGCATTCCAAGTTTCTTCGCGATGCTAACCGCCGTTGTTTCCGCGTCACCAGTGATCATGATAACTTTAACCCCACCAAGCATCAACCGTCGAATAGCTCTATCCACACCCTTTCGAGGTGGATCGAACATTCCAACGATACCCGCGAATGTAAGGTCTTTAAAAACGTCCTTGATATCAGAACCAGCTGGTTTCTTCTCGAACTTTGATATGTTTCCACTAGCAAAGGCTAATACTCGTAGTCCTTCTTCTGCCATTTTTTCGGCAGCAAATAAGGCCTTATTCTTCCGCGCTTCGTCTAGAACTACTGGTCGTCCATCACGAGTAAGGTAGGTATCGCAACGTGCAAGAATCTTTTCAAGAGCCCCCTTGATGTATGCAGTATCTTGTGAAGAACCCGCGCCATCGATGACAACGCCCATCCATTTTTCTCTAGACGAAAAAGGTACTTCGGCAGAACGCAAAACACGAGGTCGAAGATCTTCTTCACTGAATGCATCCAATAAATCTAGCAGAGCGACATCCGTGGGTTGTCCGACGAATCGAGACTGTGTGGTATGTGGTGAGTGGGCTGAAAAGGCGGAGATAGCTTCGGCAGTATGATGGGCTGCGAGGCGACCATTGTTACACAGATTTCCGATTCGTAGGAGCGTTCGTGTTGGTGCATCGAGTGTGGAGGTCGAGGATTGCAGAGACGCCTTAGAAACTGGTTCGGGGAGGTCGCATGTCCAAAGCATTGTAACTGTCATGTGGTTCATCGTCAGAGTTCCGGTCTTGTCGCTACAGACGACGTTCACGCAGCCTAATGTCTCGACGGACGGCATCTTTCGAACAATTGCCCCTCGATTGACCATCCTAATAACCCCTAACGCCAGAGTAACGGTAACAATAATAGGTAACCCTTCAGGAATTGCTGCTACGGCCAAACTGACGGCGACTTGAAACAGTTCTAGCCATTCCCGCCCTTGCAAAAATCCGAAAAATACAATTAGTCCAATGATTCCGAAACTGGCCATAGATAAGTCGTGTCCAAGCTTGTCCATAGAAACCTGAAGAGGTGTCCTGGGGCTCTCAATCTCCGATAACATGGCATTGATCTTTCCGAATTCAGTCTGAGACCCTATGGAGACCACAATGCCTTGCCCGTGGCCGTTCCGAACAAGTGTTCCTTGGAAAGCTATGCTGTGCATTTCCGCAATGGACGGGTCGGATCTTGTTGATGAGTAAAATGGTGTTTCGTCCGCTCCTGTGATCTCAACGGGCTCGCTTTGTTTTCTGACGGGCTCTGTCTCTCCTGTGAGATTGCTTTGATCGATTTCCAGGTCTGCGGCTTGCGTAATTCGAACGTCGGCCGGTATTCTGTCTCCCGTAGTAAAAGTAACCAGATCTCCCGGCACTAATAAGCTCGCACTAACGGTTGTTGAAGTGGGTGGTAGCCCTAACAGTTTTGCCTCATCTTCAGCACTTAAACTCCTGCTCCCTGGTGCATTACCTCGAATAAGATGCGCGTGGTGCGGAACCAGCTTGTTCAAAGCCTCCAACTCTTTTTCGGACCGATACTCTTGCACGAACCCTACAGTAACAACAATTATTACCGCTATTGTGATGGATACTCCGTCATCGTAGTTGTGCATGAAGAAAGATATGGCAGCAGAAGCCAGGAGTAAGAGAATAAGTCTCGACTCGACGAATTGCTTGGCGAACTTAAGCCATACTGGCTCCGGCTCGGATTGTGGTAGTTCATTGAGACCATGGATGGATTGACGAAGGTGTACCTCAGCCGTTGAGAGGATACCGTGAGAAAGACTGGTATGGAGGTCTAGCGCGACTTCGGTGGGTGTTCGAGTGGCGAGCGTTTTAAGGGGAGGCTATAAATCAATTAGTAGCTGCCATATACACTCTTTGACAAGAAATGGAGCAGAAGAGTCGCACAATCTGGGTTCGAGCACTCAGCGAGGCAGCACGAGGTCTTGTCATCGTGGGAAACCGAGGGGATGAGGGCGTCGATAGCAATCGACCCCTATCCTACTAACAGCCAGCCTGCCCGTCCCTACTCTTTCCAACGGCAAAGCCGAAGCCTCGCGATATCGATACAGAATATCCTCTGCGATATATCGTGGTTTCGTTTGACTCGTGTGATACCGAACGAGGTAGTGGTGTGGGTGAATGGCTGATGAAAGTAGCCTTGAACCCCGTGCCTGCTCTTGGAGAGTCTAGTATCGAGTAATCCCCGTGGGAGCTGTTTGTATATATACACTGTGGACTTCTATATACTATGTACTTGATGATGTTGAGGTCGTTATAAGCTGTGGTGAATGGTGATGGTGGTGGTGGTGGCGCTGGAGGTGGTGGTGATAGTGAAGTTGGCGAATTGCGGTAAGCTTTGTCGAGCAGGTTGTTGGTTCCAGGCTGAAATCATACCAAGCCAATTGGATTCCCTGAACTTCCCACCCAGTTTCAACTACCACGATGGTTTCCTTGAGGCTGTGAATACCAATTGGACCTGTTATACAAAAGATACGGTGTCGAGATTTCCGACGAGAAGAATGTGATCGGTTGGATTCGACAAAGGGAGCTTTAGACACGTCGCCAGAAGCAGTTAAAGAACCAGGGGTTAACGCCGTTTGAGACCGCTTCGGCCGTCGGTACTTGCCTTGGCGGCGACATTCCCAGGTTCGCCGTTCTCCCCATGACTTGGTAACGACATTGGGAATCGCAACAAGTGCGCAAGAGTGCAGCTTCCGGATCCAGAATACTGTCAACAATCTCAATATCCAAGCCCCTCTTTTATTTAGGTCGATTTGGCAGGTTTCTGTTGAAGTCACTGAGATCTTGTCGTGTCATATTTAGATGACTGGCAGTTGTCGTGCCACCATCCCGCCGCAACGCAAACATTGTTGCATTTTATCACCTCAGCACCATGACAAGAATCTGCACTGTGCAGGTGTATTTTGTTCTCGCAAGGTTTATATGGTCCTTATCACTACCCGCTTGCCTAAGGTTAGCAAAAATTAAATTATAAAGCATAAAATGTTAATATATCGGAAAATTTTTTAATTTTTTTTTCTCAGGATGTACATAGAGGTTTAAGTTATATTTGTGAATGTGTGGACTAAAATCAAATCTATCACTTCGTACAGTTTTTATATCCACATAGTGCTTAATTATATATATAAAATCGAATTCTGGGTAATAATTCTTTGATGAATGTATTGATATATAGTGAAGTAGGTAGCAGGGAATATCAAATACTTAAGCTTTATGCCCCAAAAAATAAAAAGCCGGGAGAGTTATTGAGAGCTCAGACACGAGCGCAGTTCCAGTAGGCTTAGAAACTATAATATGCATGTATATGCGTACATAACTAATGTTTGATCCAACCGCCCGATCGCAAGGAGATATTCGAAGGAACTGAATACAATTTTAAATCGATCTGAAAGATTTTGGGTCAGTTGCTTGCCCTCCGGCAAGTCCCGAGTTACACTGCTAACAGGGAGCCTTAGCCTCATCCATGCTCATTTACTGATCCTACATGCTGTATCAACATCGGTGTATCGTTGACCGAGAGCCTGAGTCGATTCAGCTTAGTCAGCCTATATTTCGAGTAATATTACAATCGATATGAATGGATCCTCATCCCAACGCAATTCCGTGGCACAGATACGAGAGTTGGTATCGGGAGCCCTTCCGCGCTCATGACCTTGTTTACCATACCCCTCTTTGCTCTTAATAAGTGAATGATCCTATTAATCTATACCAGACGGTAGTATAATCGTGATTTTGTAGTGGGAACGCAGATCAACAAATAACGGTACGTACGCAAGTGGATACTCGTATATACATGCACGTATATGGCGAGGATACCATGGAAGGATTTGGCAATGCACGGCGTCCAGCGCCCGCACAAAATATGTTTAAAGTTGCTGCATTCGAGTACTGTCCGGTATCAAGGCTCTCGAGAATTTTAAGGTTACGTCTAAATAGTTAAGTCGATTAAACTGCATCGATAGCTCCTACGTATTCATAATGCCATACAACAGATAACTAAGTTTGCGGAGCTATATAGCTATGTGGGGACGGGTAGGGGAAGGTTTTAAATCTTAGGGCTTGTCCGGGGTAATTTTATAAAATCGCGATTGAATTTTCCTCCAATCTGGTGATACACATATGTAATGGATTGCTATAGTTGATTTACCATTTGCATAATACATAAATTGAGGTTCTACACCAAAAGCTAAGCCAGCGAATTGGGTGAAGCGGAAATTCAGGTTGCCCAGAATAATGCCAGACCCGTATATGTACAGTACTAACGCTTGGAATCCAAGAAGCTCGAGATAATCACGCTACACGCGTATGCAGGACTTTGGAAGGCTGCCAGTTTAATCCTAGTTCACAGATACTGTAAGTGATCATCTGAAAGACCTATATAATCCGAACTAATGCAACTATTAACATATTCTATAGGAATAGTGCATGCTTGCGACCGAGGATTTCCCCGCTAAAATACCATAGAAAACAAGGTTTCCTTGGGCAGCATAATACCTGGTTATGCTTGCATTTAATGTATTTCTTGCGGAGCCGTCGATATTGATCAGTGCGTTAGGATCCTTTCATTAATTTAGAGCGGTTATGCACGCCCTCAGTTTAAGGCAACAACAGTTTTAGATCCCTGGATCGCATAGTTATTCGATAAAAGAGAGTATTCATTGAGCTCGAATTCTGTTTAAGTATACTATCATGATGAGAGGAGAGCATCTATTGACATTTCTCGTCCCTGACAGAACTTAATGCAAGAAACCAAGAAAATGTTCGAGACCAGAAAATGTCCGTTTTCCAGACCAAAGCCTTGAAGTGGGCCAACTCCGACGCACGGGCGCACTGAGCAGTTTTAAACCTTGTGCGTATTAATATTACTGGCTGTTATAGGTCATGGTCACGGCATGGTTTGTTCGCTGCAGGCGGGCATGGGCCAGCTTTTGACAGGACTTTCACACCCATTCGGAGTTTGGAAAATCCGAAAATTCGAAGGCTAATGATCGTCTGCAGTGCACAGGGCAAAAAAACGCTCTCTGTGAAGTTTACAAATTCCTTCTAGATGTTCGCTAGAAACCCTCGAATCGTTATAAATTTCCTACCGGGTAAATGATGCTCAGACTCCGCAAGCTTCGACAGTCTAGCTCCACACTATTGCATGTTGCATGAACGGAGCAAACAAGTGTCTAACGTTTACTAACAAGAATATTCGAACCCACATCGCCAATAGTAGCTGGCGCAAGCTCGTCCCATCCATATGCATCCTTCGAGTTAGAAGAATGGAAATCTATCCCTTGCACACAGGACTTCAATACCCCAAAGCTTCTCCAGGGCCCCACTCTGGGGGATTTCAGACCCAAGTCCAACCTCCGTCTTATTGGCTAGTTCCCCACCAATCTACAGCCGGCTAGCCGTGGTTTCACGATTTAACCGTGCCCAAGCCAAACATCTCTGTGTTGAGCGAGCTTTCGAAAGCCTCCACCGCACAGACCCTGGTCCTTTGCCTGCATACAGCCGAATCTGTCGGGTCATGCTGGTGTTATGGAAGAACAATACGAAGCCCCCAAGAAAAAAGCCTTTGGGGTTCGTCCGGAGTGTGTGTGGGTATCAAATGTCGATAAAACCCAGATTTCATCCGCGATTTAAAAATTCTTGCGGGGCTATGGCCAGCTTTTTTGCCCAGGCGTGGATGATGGGTCTTGGAGCGGAGCCCTATTCCGGCTGTTTCCCAAATATATACCAGGACTGCTGCACTCGTGCTGGTCACACCTCCAGCATGAGTTTATGATCTACGATTCTTTCCTACTGGTCACCCAACCGATATATTAGCATTCCTGGCCAAAACTTAGGGTGCAGTGTGATCAAGTGTGATTTGGGTAGAGATACCGCAGAAAAAGGGATTTAACGATTATTCGATTTGGACTTTAACAAAAAAAAACAACATGGAAGCCATGAACGTCGTCCGACGCGCGATCGATCCAAATGAAGTCGGTTGGCCCTTTGGAACTGATGGGTTAAAATCTGGTCAATGGAGGTCGAATCACACATCAACAGTTTCCATCGTATACGACAGACCGACAATATTAGTTCCATGGCCATGGCTTCTCGTTAGCTTCGCCATTTCATTCTTAGTAGCATTATGGGGTTACTATTCGACATTAAAACAACGAAATGAAGCAAGAGGCGAAAGCCTAAGAGCAAAGATAACACTTGCAATACTACTTTTAACGACTGTTCGGTCGATAGCGACATTCATTCTTGCTATCAAGACTTTCCTGCCAGACCCAAACCGCTATCCGCCAGTTTCTGCAATCGCTGCACTATTCATTTCTACTCTTTCGAGTGCTCTGGATTGTGGACTTCTCTCCGCCCGATTCTATGGAGCTTTCTTCAAGCGAATCGCCCAGCTAAATGGATGGATAACTTTTGCATCTATAGTAATGATGTTCATATTACCTTTTGTAAAAGGCGCATTCGAATATGGATACTACGGTCTCACGGGTGGGAACTGCCCAGTGGCAGTTTGGATGTGCCCACTGCAGCCCTCAGTTGTTGGATGTCCCGACGACTTCGCTACTCGCACGAACGCACAGAGAGCAGAGTTCTGGGGAGCTACAGTTCGAAATGTTGATAACCTCGCCCTGACGGTTACATTCACATCTCCCTCCGAACTAGCCCTTGCGGTTCTTGCGATTTTACTCGGAGCCTATATCACTATCTCTGGTTTCCACCTCATTGGTCAAACAAGAGACCTTATCGAGTATGTTTGGAATTATCGCGAAGAGGCGGAACGCAAGAAGGCTAGGGAGCAAGAAGCCAACTCCGAGGAACTCTACTTTGTCGGTTCCCTCAAGCGGGAGAAACCAAAAGCGCCAGTTCGAAAGGATGCATCTATATTCATTCTTCTTTCCATCTTAGTTTTCACTCTCGTCTCGGTTCCACTCCATGCATACCAAGAATCGAAACCAAAGGATATCACCATTGTCGACGGATTTGGGAAGAAAGATACCGTAAGGAAGGAATCACCGGGCCCGAAGTTCAGAGAGCAAGTGCAGAAACAGATCTCTGGGGAGAATACAGATGCATCAAGTTGGGTGGATTGCTATACACTGGGAGCACCGTCATCGAAAGACGGTTTCATGAAAACTTGGATTGACCTGCAGAAAAGAGAACCTTTAACTTTCCTAGCTATGTTATAATGATGAACTCCTTTTGATTTTGTATGCTTGTACATTTTTGCGACGCAATGCTTTTCGATTCTTTTGTATGCATAGTTAGATAAAATACTTGTAGATACCCGAATAAAGCATTAATTTATGAACATCATGATATCAATTTCTTTAAGGAGTGTCTTCCCCCAATGGTGTCGAGCTGAGGTAACATGAGAACTGTCTCTGATATCATAATCCTACCCTCTTAAATAATAGATATCTACAGGTACATCTCGCGATCCGAAACAATCTACACTTTGACCGTTGCAAGCTGCTAAAAAATAAATATAACCTAACTAGTCTCATGCCTAGGTCGGCGCCGATTGTATAACTACAATCTCAAATGAATAACTCGTAAATTCCGCGCTAGAAACACTGCGAAAGATAAAATTAAATTCGGAGACGCAAGATTCAGCCCCTAGGAGGAATATAGTCACCAAGGCTCATGACAGGGCGCTAAGAACAATGCAAACTTCGTGTTCCCTTTAATCAACTTTGTCCTGATACACAGTTGAGGAGTCTAGCGACGAGACAATCCTGATATGGTTCTAGAATTCTCGAAGCTAGCGATTATCGTGATAGATGGCGTAAACGAGTCATGCACAGGAATGTCTGAAGACCATAAAAAAATAAAAAAATTAGAACCTCATCGCTTTCGTGGCGATATATATGCAAAGTAGATAGAGTTTGTCTTTATTAAACTCGCAAGTAATCTAACAGAAAAGTTTGAACAGAGACAATCGATTAATCCAAAAGCACAAAAATGTATGTGTCGAATATAAATTCCCCGATCTCTCATGTTTATACGGCTATAAAAGAAAACACTATGCAATTTAAATATCAAGACAAAGCAGCTAATTTAATGATGACCCACTAAAGAACTTTCATCAAATCTCTGAGATAAGCTGTTCTGTCGACAACCCACTGGCCGAGGAAGGCGTTTTCGGCACCAGTCATAGCTCGTCGAATGATGGCCATCTTTCCAACATTTCCTCTAACAGCACGAGCTTCAGCTCCGACCATGAGCCCCATCAAGACAAACAAAATACTGTCGGGATCATCAATGACACTGTACAAAGAGAAGGCAGCGATTGCAACATTGCCTAGTGTCGAAAGAACCTTTCCAGTCGTCGCAAGCCCGAATACTACTTTTGCATAGGAGCCCGCAGTGGGGAGTAGCCACAAGAACGCTGAAACCAAGGTGAGAATTCCCGCTTTTGTACTCTCTTCCATGAGTTCGTCTGTCATTGCTACGATTTCCCTCATGGCCTCAATACCTGTTTGGGTCATAAAGACTGGGACCTCAGACGCTGTAAGTGCATCCTTAACTTCGACTGCATTTCCGTCTCGTGCGACGTCTCGGAGCACTTGCACGAAGACTTTCAGGTTGGCCATGGAGTCTCGAAGCGTTGCCGACGGGCTCGGGGCAATACGACTTTCATCCAATACAGGAAATCCATACCAGTACATTGTACATTCTTCCCCGCAAGGCCCGTGGGGCGGCTTATCCGATGGTATGTCTTGGAGATCAAACCAACTTGGGTCTATTCCAGTCTGCTCACTGACGTCTCTCTTCCAAACAGCCTCGTCTTTCAGGACCCATTTAATGGAAGGCTCAACAGTTAAATCATGCCAGATGGGTCTCGATATTGGGCACCCAACTTGCTGGTCACCGCTTGTAAAGGGCCTGTAGCAATTGAAGTACTTGTTTGAATTCACTAGAACCCAAGGGATAAACTCTGGAACAACGGTGTTATTAACGTATCTATGATAGAACCACCATTTGTCATAATACCCCTCGGATAATAAGTTTTCGTAGTCGCTGATAGCCTTCTCTAGACTGTTCGCCTGAGCTCTGAGAAGATATATGTTCATGCAGTGGTCTGGTATGTTGTTCTTGTCGTTTTTGACATCCTCCAGAGTATTGTAGTTTTTATCGCAAGGTGCAAGGGTAGGAGTGGCAGGTGGCTTTGTAGTAGTTGTCGTTGGTTTTGGGGTAGTTGTCGTTGGTTTTGGGGTAGTCGTCGTTGGTTTTGGGGTAGTCGTCGGAACCGGTGGACGACTGACGAAGGCTTGTAGATCAACAGCCCAGTCAGTGATTCCACCCATGTTCAAAGATGATCTGTACCATCCAGTCCTGCCAGCTTTGTTCTTATCATCCATGTATGCGACCCATTCGGTATTATTGAAGACTACAATATCCGATGTGGACTCTGTGTCGTAAGTCTTTTTGGCGCTGGGGTTTAGGCGAAGGATCTCATCGATTTCAGCGTTTGAAATGTAACCTCGAGTTCCCGTGCATCGTCCTGGCATTGCACCCGATGCCGGTCCGGTGAAGGTACACATTGGACCCGTGCATCCAGCCTTGGTCATCTTGAAGGACCGACCGTAACTGGAAACTCCAACAATAACTTTGTTAGATGGAATGCCGGCTTTGGTAATCATGGACAGAGCGTTCAAGGTCTCTGTAGTGTTGACATGAGAGCGGAGACAGTTACCCGCGGGGCATCCTGAAGAAGACCACTTATTACCGTAGTCCCATTGTCCATGGAGATCGTAGGTCATATAAATAACATAGTCCAAGACCGGTGCATAATCCTGAAGAGGGTGGAAACCTTGTAGATACCAGAATGATGCAGGGACTGCGATCGAGAGAGTTTTCCCAGCTGGAAGAATAGCACGGACCATCTTGAGGAACTTCAAGTAGTTGGCACCATCGTTCTTCCCACCTGGTGGAATTCCCGGAATGTCTGGTGCACCAGGATACTCCCAGTCAAAATCGAGTCCGTCGAGGTTGTGCTGTTTGAGGAAGTTCACAGCGTTAGTTGCGAATGTTTGGCGGTGAGCGTCTGTCACAGCTTCCCGGAAGATAGGATATGAGTCTTGTTCAGTTGAGAAAGACCAACCGCCAAAAGATAGAATCTTCTTGATGCCAGTCATTTGCTTATAACGATCCCATTCCCCTTGAACCCCGGAGATATCAACCTTGAAATCCGTAGTGATCTCTGCGAAAGCATAGTGGATATGTGTATATTTGCTCTTGTCTATGAGGTCGACTGGCATCTGAAGGCATGGTCTCTTGGGGCTCCATGCTTCATAGTAAGCAATAGAGAAGAAAGTGGCTGGTCTAGCAGCTTTGATAACATCAGTTCCACAGTTTGAAATGCATCCGTTGACTCCAGGAGCAGATGTACCAGGAGCACCAGTAGGCGACTTTGAGATGGTACAGAAGTCGGAAGTAGTACCACATTGGCCCCAGATATTGCAACAGGCGTTTAGTTTGCAAGGATTGAGGGAAGCGAGTGTTTTTCCTGAAGCAGGGGGCTTTGAGCCTGGGACTTGGGGTCCACAGACTGCGTTCGTAACGGCTGCGGGCATGGGTGGATTTCCAGTGCTGAGGCACATCCTGATCCCCGCCAGAAGATTGTTGCATCCTGTCCAGCCCCATGTCTGTTTGTTGAAGGTTTCAAGATTGGCAACAGTGAGACCATTGGAAGCTGCGATAGCTGCGCAGTAGTTGCCAGACTTTACGACAACGGATGCACAGGTACCGTCGGCAAGTGGCTTTGGTCTGAGATCAGGCAAAGTGCCTGCACTACAGCACACTGGCTGTCCAACGGCAAGAGTGGCGCAAAGGTTAGCTTTGGTATTATATTGCATGAACTTGGCCCCGGTTATTTTGCATTTTGTTGCTAGTGTGGCGCAGGAGTCACCAGAGACGACTTTAATGTAGCTGCAGGTTGCTCGAGGCCCGAGCTTATGCTTCTGCCAATTGCTCTTGGCTCTATAGCTTTTTCCAGGTAAGATGTCTTTATTGACTGTAAGAATTGCCGGGTTCGCAACCTTCAGTTTCAACTTGGCCCATTCTTTGGTTTCCCGTTCTAAGCCAGTTACGCACTCAGAGTCGCTCCAGCTTCTAACAGCACGTTGGACGCTCGCGAGGTCTCCTTG
The DNA here is from genome assembly GCA_036971725.1 of Arthrobotrys conoides. Classification (NCBI taxonomy): domain Eukaryota; kingdom Fungi; phylum Ascomycota; class Orbiliomycetes; order Orbiliales; family Orbiliaceae; genus Arthrobotrys; species Arthrobotrys conoides. Next base: position 364,127 of record JAVHJM010000001.1, read on the forward strand.
AGTATTCGCAACTACACCAAGGACGTAATCGGAGTCGGGGCCACAATATTGGGCCAGAGTCGTATCGGCAATACCGTCGGATTGAATCTGATCGATGAATTTCTGGACAAAGGCGTCTGCAGCGGCCTTATTTTGAACGTTTCCGCCAACGTATAAGCCGACGACAGTTTTATTAGAGTAACCAAAGTTTATAACAGTTCCGCAATTTTCAGTTGTCTTGAGGAAGCTTTGGACTTGTTTGGCAGCTGTGATAGCGTCCCGAGATTTACCAGAGTCTCCAGTACCAGAAGATGCGAGGGAAACGGCAGCCTCTGTTTGGCCATTCTCTTGACAAGTATTTACGATAATTTCCTGACGTTTGGCATTCTGACTATTGTCGATAGTACAGGCAGCAATTCTGACCGTAGTATCTGGGCTATCTAGTGGATTGAAGATAGCAAAGTCAAGTAAGAGAGGTTGAGTACAATAGTTCAAACGCTCCACACTATCATAGACCGTCCAGTCAGCTGGTTTGTTACCAACTTCTGAGCACAGTTGGGGGCATGGCTCGAGAGCAGAGATAAATGTTTCTTCAGCAGTAGTTTTAAGAGCTCCTACTACGAAGAACGCGACTTGATAGAGCGCAAGGCGCCCTATGGAAGGCATTTGAAGTGATTCCAGAGTTCAGATCTTTTCAGACCTAAACTTGCTGAGAATTGGGCGAAAGAAGAAGGAGGAGAGGTGGAAAGCACGCTTGCTGCGCTGGTGCATGCAGGGAGAATAATTGATACTATGATCGTGAGGGCACACATGCTTGAATTTATATAATTTTAGATAGACATATCCGAATGCCGAGTATACGCATTCTCGGGGATAGGGTCTACTCTGGAGCCGCTCTTTCCTCTTTTTCAAAGCCCAGGTAATGGATCCGATGTTACAGCTAGTATGGTCAGCAACAGCAACAGATGAGACCAGCAGAACTCCGAACTCCGAGCTCAAAATGGAAAGAAGATATGCATGACCGTGGCGTCAACCAGAACGAATGGCCACTATCGTATAGCAATTTAGCCGTGGGCCAGCCGCAATCATAACAAAAAAAGGAAAGAGTGAGCTGGCCAGGCCGCTTCGCGGATCTACTAGTGAAGTTAACCTGAATTGGGTATAAGATGGTGACAATTCGGGTTTGAGCGAAGGGCATATGCGGAGATTTCTTAAAATCCAGGCAGGTGGCACGATGTCCGACTGATGAGCCTGACATGGATCGAAGAGGCTCAAGATGCAGGGGCCTGCGGAACTAGTATGCACATGCGGCGTTCAGAAATCCTTGGGTTTTCGAAGATAGTTTCAAATTGTGTCCGATGAAGCTGTGGTATCTCTGACTGTGTCACCATTACTGGCGTCAGGATCAAGGGGCGCTAAATCTCCAAATCGGTCTGCTTGCCATTTTGGAATGATCAATCTTGGCGCGGTAGGTGTTTTTGCCCAATTAAATCCGGGTACAGCCGCTGTGCCGCTCACCTGCATGAATCTTGCTGGGATAGTAGATCTCTTGTTTCAATTCCCCACCCTCTAGCCTGTGAGCGAAGTTGGCTTTTGCATGGTACGGTGGGTTCGAAAATTTTTAGGATAACCACAAGCCAATAGAGGATTACAGTGCGGTGCCGTTTACCGGCGGAGACGCAGGACACATGGTAATTATATTACGGCTCCTTCCGGGAATCGTAATCGATATCAGAATCCGGTCCTCGGCTCTAGCTCTGCATACTCGGGTCGAATCACATTGTCAAATCTGATCGAAATCGCATTCACCCGGCAGCTAGCTTGCCGTTGCATGGTTTGTGGAGGCTGATATACGAGATCTTGCTTGGCTCAATTTAGCGCCTAATTTAGGTGCGCTCCTCGTCTTGCCTCAAACGGAAGGCGGGAGGCCTACTTGCAGCAATCGCGGCCGCGATGTTTGTATAAATCCTCAAATCTGATCGCAGGAGCGAGCTTTATATCAGGCGACTCTAGATCTATCAAGAGACAAAGTTTTTTTAATTATGCGTGCAAGCCCACCTCACCAACATGCAGCTCAAAAGCCCGGCCCTCTTCCATTTCAATTGCGATGAAAAGGCACGATAGTCCAGTCGTATCTAGCTTGCTTTCACTGCAGTTCTAAAATCTTAACCGAGAAAAATGCTTTTTAGGAGCGAATGTGGTCAAGAAAGGTTGAAGGCGGCACAGCCCCGCACAATTCACATTGTTCAATCGTTTTTTTTTTTTAAAAAAAAACCCATGCAGCTGATGGTTGCCGCATCAACTCAAGATTTGCCGTCAACTACCAACTATAGCCCAAAAGTCGCTCTCTTGGTCCAAGGTATTGTGATCGGGAGTAAATACCGCCATTCCTAGTAGTGTCCATGATCTTGTCTCGAACCAGCACTCAGAAAAAAAAGAAGAAGAAAAACTCGCCCATGGCTACGATTGGGAATGCGCTTCAGCACATACTATTGCGTATATAGCGTATAGCTTGATAGTAGACACATATGCATGCACATTTAGTATACTAGTGTCGGAAAGTGATCTCAAGATACTATATGGGTAAGTAAGTATATTTGATATTCTACCAGGATGCATTTCAAGCGCTAGCGACTGTTACTAACCGTCAGTTTTAGGTGATACCGCTCTGGCGCATCGCCGTTAACGTTTTCTTGAACTAAGAGGAGCCGAGAACCGGAGGTTGTATTTTTAGTTTCTGTAGTCATGTAGTACAAGCTTAAGGCATTCACAAAGGTGAGCAGTCCTAGACTCGACTCGGAGCCACCCCAATAACCCAGGCTACCAAGGCAGAGGCAAGCGTCCTCCAGACTACAGCTACTCAGGCTACTCTACGTATAGTCTGTCTCCATTAGCTACCTAGATCTGGGGCCGGTCCAGGTGTAGTAACCTCAACCTATGCACGCCCTAACTACAGACTCCTCAACCCACAACTTAACTTATAGTCTGGATCCATGGACAACCTATAGTCTCTCATTACCTAGTCTGGCGACTGATAGTCTTTGAGTGACTGAGATCGTCTTGGCGACCCTTCTAGGCTTAGCGACCACTTTGTTGCATTTTTCCAGCAACGCAGCCAACAAGCAAGTCTCCTCTCAACACTGGGAAGCTGTGCTGCGTGCAGCATTTAGACCCGACTGTTTCTCAGTCAAAACCTCCTTCGGAAGCATCTCCTTCAAAGCGCAGGCTCAGATAATCTAGTTACAAGACTATATGAACTACTAAGCTGGTTATAAGACTGCCACAATTTGGTTACGAGGCTGACTGCTGAGTTAAAAAATAATGTAATATAAATTGTGTGATATTACATATTGTTGTGCCACTGAGCCCTGTTGGAAGTTATATTAGTAATTTTATGTTTATTTGGTATCCCTCGTGTAAACAGTCGGGCACAAAAAAAGGGTCACACTACGATCCATGGATCCACCACGACGGCCACGGTGTTGTGTAGTATATGCATGCGGAAGATATTGTGCAAAGCAACAATTGAAAAATTATGTACCGTGCGTGAGAATGTGTGTCAAAGTAAATGGTAAGCCATCTTAGGACTCCCCTCTGACAAATTGGATGTTACAGCTGGATGTTCTATTCTTGGGTTGCTAATCATATATATTTTGATCTCGAAGAAATCTATCGATCTATCCCTCATTATATAGGCCTATATTTATAGGCTTGTGGATACGTTAAAAAGTCTTCTGCAAAAAAAGCCCTGCGATATCATTAATATCTGCTATGGTATAATCGAGTCTAGTATTACTAAATAATCTAGATAAAGACTCCATGCGAAATAATAATACTACATTGCGTACGACTTTATGCCCATGCCTTGAGGTAGATGTATTCATGCAGGAAATATTAACTGAAACAATAAACAAAAGCTACATAAACTGCCCATTGCAGCGGGGAAGCTTGCTTATAAGTTGTGACATATGAAGAAGTATAATCGAACTACTAGCTATTAACATCCATGCCTACACCTATTAGGTCTAGACCATCAGTGCGAAAGCGCTATATGAGTTGGTGATGGGGCGGCTGCGCTAGCTCATGGGAGACTGATTGTAAGAGTGGTAAATGGGAGAGTAACCAGGAGAACAGGTGGACGAGTAATCGTATGCGTAGTGGTGATTGTTGAATGAGTAGGAATGGGTGTATGCGTAGAAATATAGGTACTAGTACTTGTGACGATAACGGTTGAAGGGGGGGGAGTGTGGGTCGTTGTGATGATAGTGGTTGAGTGAGGCGGGGTAAATGTCTGCGTAATAGTAAGGGTTGTGTGAGGAGGGGTGTGGGAGGAAATTTCGGTCGTTGTGACGATACGGGTGACGGTACGGGTGACGGTAGCGGTGTGACAGGTAGACGGAGGCTCGCTGAATTGAGGAGCAGCGGCAACGGTCAAAGCCGTAGCGAGGGCAACAACGAGAGTCTTAAGTTGCATTTTGAATATAGTAATAAAATTGAGAAGGTAATCGACTATTGATTATTGATTATTGATGTAGATGATCAGGATAGGTCCTTGAGATAGATGGTTGAGACAGTTTTCAAGTGCGAGGGAAGGCCATATTTATAGACAGAATCGCCAGCTGAGGAGACAACATTGGCGCATCGGCGTAATAGAATTTCTTGATACCCGCGAATATTACTTTGATAAATTGATCTCGTTCCCAGGTTGGAATATCACCGTAAGTTGGGGCTAAGACTGACATCGAAAAACAAAATCGCATGGCGGGACTCACCGGCATACGGGCTAGCTACTGTAAAGACTGACCCACTAGGTGACATATCTTGCAGTAGTACATGGTATACTGGAGAATGCTATATAGGCAGAGTTGGCCCACTCGCTACGTGTATCTCTCATTTTGTGTGTCTTGATCAATTGACTAACACCAAAGCTAGCTAAGCTGTTACAAGATAGCCGGTTAACCTTGTTTGTATGCGTCTTGATATTTACTAACCCAGGTGGTGCCTAATATTTTCTTTTCTACACAGACAAATTATGGATCTTCCCTTTATCTATTTTTCAAATCCCCACTATATCGTCCTTTGCAGACTGAGGGGCCCACAAGTCTATATCGCACCCACGTGAAGATGTGAGGTTTTTAAAAAGCCAAGCAGTTTAGTTTAAACGTTTGGTGCAAGCGAGTATAGTCTCCCGAAACCTTCCCAAAAGAGTTTATTTCTCTGCCATTCCACGGTGCGAACCCGGCCTACATTACATCGCAGATTGCTCCGAGCGCCAACGGATACTTTACTGTTGCTCTATCTGGGTTATACATGATCCTATAGTAATGATCAGCTGACTATATGATCGTAAAAAGGCCTATAGCAAGTCGGAACAACAAGAAAAGAAGCACCAATTTTTTTCACAAGTGAGCCGCCGACATCAAGACAGCGGTGTTATATTGTACCGAACTATATACAAAAAGTAAATCACAAATATGAACATCAGAAAAGCGGCAATTCCGGCTCGGATCACGGATCTAAGGGTACAAAGGTCCAACGGTGCCAAGGGACTCAAGCATTTGGAACAGAGCTCAAGCTGTTTATCGACAACATATTGTTGGGAGCTCTGGAAATAAATTATTATTGAGGAACCCTTGTGCAAAAATCCCCAAGCCATAATTGCCATGATAAGAATCGAATGAAACTTTCTGAAATTCAAAAATACACAAGAAGTTAACGTGAGTAAAATACTATCCTACCGGAGTGCGGGATAGTATCGGTTGGGTTGTGTGTTCATTTCTTGAGTTTTGAAGATTGCATTGGCGGATATCAAGAAACACAAAATTTTCTGTCAATGAGTAAAACCCCCCATGTACATGGGGGTGCCATTCGTATGCGTCATGGCATTGTTGTCATTCCCATATTTTCTGAGATTTAAGCTATTGGAGTTGGGACTCCAGTTGGTGGTGGGCCGCTGAAGGATGGGCGATCAGTTGGAGGAGTGCCGGACGGGCGAGGTGGGCGCACGGTGCCACTTGGTGGGGCTGCAGGGGTGCGGCTTGGTGGAGGAGGAGGAGCGAAGGTTCCAGTTGGAGGAACTGGAGGGGCGTGAGTGCCACTTGGTGGCGGTGGAGGAGCACGAGTGCCACTTGGTGGGGCGAAAGTCCCAGATGGGATGCCACTTGGGACACCAGATGGGCGCCCGCTGAATTGAGGAGCGGCGGCAGCGGTCAAGGCCGTGGCGAGGACAGCGAAGAGAGTAGTAAGTTGCATTTTGGATGTTTAAAGTTTAGAAGTTTTTGGTGGTATAAGAAGAAGATAGGTAGTCAATTGCTTGAATTGATAGTAGAATTGAATAAAAGACTTTGAATTGAGATTCCGATACTATTTGATAGTCGATTTGTACTGATGATTGAGACTTTTGAATGAGAGAAACTGCCATATTTATATACAGAACGTATCGATTAGATTCACTTGAAATATCGTCTTAGGTTAAATCATAAATGAAACCATACTGATGCAATCGTAATTGGAAAATTTTCGACGAGTATCACGTCTTCCACTTGACCGAATTGATATCTTCCTCTGGTCGACCTTTGTCACTGAAATTTCCACGAATCAAATTGTATTTACAACTATAATACTAGGAATTAGATATTTACAGGAATTGCCCTGCGGTAAGGGTTATAGATCTCCGGAATGGCGTTTAATTCCCGGAGAGCGTTATCCTTTCTCTTGATGTCGCGATGCACATTGGACATACATACGGCGACAATGATGATCGGATCAAGTTTCAAAATCTCCGACGAGTAAGGCACGGAATTTCCCGTAGCTATAATAATATATCAAAGTTAACATTAAAATGGGGTAAACATGACAAGGGCTATATGACAAGGACTACATCTCGACTTTTACAAGCAATTGATTAAGCTTTGGAACCTCGAGTCGATCAATCGAGGCTAAGAGCATATAAGCCTGGTTTTAAAACTCCGGTTCGAACGTTCCACATCCGAAGCCAAGACAGTATATGCAAAGATGGGGACCGCAGTCTTTCTACCCAAAGGCTTTGGTTTTTCGATAACGTAAGTGTGTATTGTTGCATATATAGACTTCGTCAATGAAGGCATATCAGAATGGTTAGTTGAGCGAGCGTTTAAACCCGGGCCACACCTGTTTCAGCTTAAGCTTTCTTGCCCTGTGAGCGTACGTAAGCCTCTAGTATCTCAAAATGTTAATAGTCCCACTTAGGAAAATGTTCCTGACTCGCAATTAAAAAAGCCCATGCATACATATTCGGCGCATCTACTCCAGTAGCTCCGGCTTGTCGGAAAATAGATGTCCTGTCGCAGACAGAAATAAGCTTTATGGCGCTGAGGAGAATAGGGGGGAACAAATTCCTGGAATTTAATATCCCATCTCTTATTTTCTCTATTGACAGAGAGAATATCAGATAAAACGGGCCCGGGGTTTACTGCAGATGCGGAATGGAACCGAGCGTTCGAACTAGGTCCCTTGTGAGATTAAGGTTAAATACTCCGGGAATTGGCTTTGATTTGAGGTTGTAGCCTCCCGTCCTCGCTCTTCAACAGCGAACCGCATCAATTCCGCTAAATTGGATTTGACATGATATTCCCTGGCAGGCATACGCAAGCTCGTCGTTGTTGTGGTTGTTGTAAAACTGTTGCCAAGAAACTTATATTAAGGAAGTGCTGGGATGGTTGGGAAGATGCCATTCAAGCTGCTGGTGACGTCTCGATATCAGTTATTGGCGGTTAACTTATTTTATTCCTTTGCGAAGGTGCGCTGGTACTTTGTTAGCTACTTTCATAATAGGGCTATGACAGATGTGTGCATCGTTGTTTCTAACAGCGGTCATATTTCTCGCAATTAAATTTGTGAAGCTTTCGCAACAATACACGATTAAGAGTATATGGCAAAGCCTTTTGGGTTTCTATAGTAATCCTGTATCATTTAGTCCCAAAGAGTGGGCCTTCTTTGTATAGCATGATCTCTATATAGCTATAGCTTCAATTGGCCGGTTTCAGCGTTTTGCTTGAAGGTGCTGCTCTAAATATAAATATCTTCGGACAAAATTAAAAGTACCAATTGAGTAAAGGTTGATTCGTAAACTTAAACCCAAAGGTGCGATACTGACTCAAAATATTAGATGGATTAAAGTCCTCGCGGACTTGCGTACAATCTTTAATTCAATGTCTTCGAGGTCGAACCAGGTAGTAACTAAGAATGGTCCGCTAAAACTTGTCCCCGTATATATCTGGATCAATTTATGCGGCCGTTGATCGATATCATAATAATTAGTGGGTCTAATAACGAGACTAAGTCTAGCCCGCTCACCATGTCGGCCCTCGGCTTCTATGACTCGAATTGATAAAAGTCGAACTCGAGGGGGTCCGAAAATATCACAAGGTTCACCCGGATCCTCAATGTTTTCCTCCGCAACTGCTTGCATCGCTGTCTGATTCCGCCTCGAGCTCACTGAGTTCACTAGAATCAGATTCTGAAGCATCCTTGATCGCTTTGCCTCCCTTCTCCGTCGCTGTTGTCGCCTTCTTTGGGGTTTTCTTTTTTGCCTTTTCGTCTTTTAATTTGTCCTTTGCTGCCTTCTTCTCGGCCTTCTCCTTCTTCTTTGCTTCCTTCTCCTCCTTATCCGCTTCTTTCTTCTCAAGCTTATCCAAGACTGCCTTCCTCTCTGCAGCACCTTTATCCGCATATTCTCTTTCCAGTGCCAGGAATGCCGGATCATCGGCTTCAAGCCCGACCAAGCTTTCCAGAAGCTTGATCTCCTTCGCCCAAACGCTTACGTCGTCGTTTGCTAATGGTGTTTCTAAGACCATGGGTAGATCATGGAACTCCTTTGTGTTCATGACGTTCCTGAACGCCGATAGACCCAGGAAGCCGAGGCCGATATTCTGATGCAAGTCTCGATGCGAATTGAAGGGGGCCTTCGAGTCATTCAAGTGCAGAGCTGACAGGTATTTGAAACCGATCACCTCATCGAATTCTCTCATGACGGCACTGTATGTATCCGGAGAACGGAGATCGTAGCCGGCTGACTGTTTGTTGTGAAGGAATCATGAGCACGCCACTACTGGAACGTTCGCGGAAAACATGAATTTTGTGTGACGCATTTTGGGGGAGAGGGCTCACTTACGAAGCTGTGGCAAGTGTCGATACAGACGCCCACTCGGGATTTATCCTCGACTAGGGCAATGATATCGCGAAGATCCTCAAACTTACAACCTATTACGTTTCCTTGCCCTGCCATAGTTTCGAGAACCGTTTTCACAAAACTTGTTTCTTTGTGGGCCCTATTCAGAGCATTCGCAATTCGTTCAATTGCCTCATCCCGCGGTTCACCAAGTGATGAGCCTGGACTATTGCAGGTTCGAATTAGAGGGAGATATCAAAGAGTAGGTCTACTACAAGTCTTACTGAAAGTTAAAGAGACCAATGTTAAGCGATTCAGCCCGCTTCAGGTCATCGATAAAACTTATATAGGCCTTTGTTGCCTTTTCTTTATCCTTCTGGGCCAGGTTCACGAGGTATGAACCATGGGGTAACATATGCCTTGACTTGTCTCTTGTCAGCTACCAAATTAAAAAAAAAAAACCATGATGATAGATCGGAACAACAGACTTTCTCGAATCATAACTCTGGGTGTTTGTAAATTTCTTGAAGGCTGTTATATTCGCCGGCTTGTATGGAGGACTCTCCCATTTCCTTTGCGATTTCAAAAATAGTGCAAATGCATTTGCGCCTATCCTGGTGGCATTCATGATCGAGTTTTCCACACCAGCAGCACTGCTAACGTGCGCGCCGATTTTGAATGCACATTTTAAGGCACGATCTGCCAATGGCATCTTCTCTGCCTCTTTCTCTTCTTTCGTTTTCCGCTGTCGCTTTGGCGTATCTTTCACAGCCTTTACCGGTGTCTTAACAGCCTTTGTAACTGTAGTTTTGACGCTAACCGCATCAACTTTCACCTTCCCCCCGGACTTTTTGGTTGTCGTTATAGTGGAAGAAGAAACTTTCTGTTCCTCTTCTTCAGCTTCAAAGTCCAAATCCTCAAGTTTTCCTATAATCGTATTCCTCCGAGCCTTCTTAGTCTTCACGACTATTTCACCAGCACTATCGTCGTCCTCCGCATCAGCTGCTGCCCGTCTCTTGGCCGTCGAAGCTATCGCAGCACCTCTGGGCCTTCGCACGCGAGAATCTTGCAACAAAGATTGTGTTGCCGGTTGGGAGATGTTCCCAAAGTCTGGGTCTCCGTCTGAACCCTGGGAAAAGCCTAAATTGTCGTCTTCTGAAGGTGGGGATTGTGCCTGTCGGCTTCTTTTAGCCATCGGAGGAGCAAATCAGGAGATTTGGGATCTGTAGAAGAAGCTTTTGGGCGGCAATTATAGATGCTCGCTGGAAGTCGAAGTTAAATGTTTAAACGCTCTACGCGTTCAGGACGTCAGGGTCGTGACCAAGGAGTTGGGTATCCCAGCCGTGCCGAACCGAAACCAGTTCAACTCAAAATGCAACGCCACTGACTTCAATCTTTTCAACTTCACATCCTCCAGCCACTAGTGGCGATATTGTTCCAGACTTACTAGCTACAGCTACGAATAACTGCTCTCCAAGGACATCATATGTCTATCGTTGAAAAGATCGAAATCAAGACTATATGGTTGTCGACTAGAAGCTTGGGGCTTCTACCTTCCCGAACTCCAAGACCCACGTTATCAAGAATAGAGACCTCTATGGCTCACACTCAGATCCAAGACCATTGAAAACTTTTCTGATAGCTGCTAAAGTCCGCCGTTCAACGAACCCATCCTTCCGCATGGACACCTGCCGGGTTTCGTCACACGCAAATGACCAAGCATCGCCAAGCACCTTGGCTAGCAGGCCTTATTCGGGCAACTCGACTGCCTTCAAGATGCAAGACTTGGATTGGATTGGATTGGATTCACTATTCCCAGACAATGATCGGGATTCTGGGTACAAGATGGATAGAAATTGGAGGGATTGAGGCAAATCTTACCTTTACAATCGTGCTAAATTGAATCCGACGAGATTTGATATCGATCCTTGCCTCCAGTTTTCGTTGATTCGAGGGCAAGTTCCCGTGTAACAAGAACATCGATACTGGAATATCTGCATCTGTCGTCAGCGAATTGTCAGAGAACACATTTTAACCGACAGGCTACGCAGCTTCAACGTCAATCGAATGGCGAGATTATAGTCCAAGAACAGTTTTTAATTGGATATCTACTGAAAATCCCGAGAATATACCCCAGCATCAGGTATTCCTCGTGGTTCTCGCCAATGCAAAGACAAATGCCAAGCTCTTCACCCATCCCCGCCAAGATCTTGTCATGCAATTCTGTGGCCCACATTCACTTCGATTGCGGAAACGACCTGTGATAGAGAAGAAAAAAAATGCGAAAATCGTGGGGAGCTCTCACTAAACTCGATATGTCGAAAAGGTGCTAGGGGGTTTCGATTTTCCCTCGTCCAGAAGGTCTGGGCACAGACTGTTATCGATGTAGTAGACGGGCAGAAAAAGTCTTAGCGTCTTCCTTGATGGTTGACGGAAGCCTGGCTTCCCTAGCTAACTGCCTGCATATGCATGGTATATAAGGCCCTTCGTTGGTCGCACATGTTGAGAAAGGTAGTTTAATTCCTTGAACTTACATTTTAGCTCGCTCGACGATACGTACCTTACTTCAAATACCCAGCTATTTAACAGTAATAGTAATTATAATCGGGCCATCGAATTCGAAGTACGAAGTTGATCAATACTTATTCACCAGCTATGGATAAGAAACCCAAAGCAAACCCATCAGAGGCTCTTCCGCCGGGACAATCCAACAATTCACTTTCCCGTCCCGCGCACGCTTTGACTTATCACCAAGTGATCAAGGAAACCAATGCAAACACTCAAGATGGACTTACTTCTCAAGAAGCTATCCAACGTTTGGAACAATACGGTCGCAACCAATTAGATGACGGGCCGGGTGTCCAACCCGTCAAGATTCTAATCCGACAAGTCGCGAACGCAATGACTCTAGTTAGTTGAAATACACTTTTCATTATCTGCATATATTTACACCCAAATGACATGCATATGCATATATTTTATAACCATATATTTTATATATTTTGTAATACCATCTTGTTCAAAACACCCCCCCATTTACAAAATAACCAGACACGCTGATCTATCGATTTTCAAAACTTACAGGTCCTCATTCTTGCTATGGCTGTTAGTCTTGGTATAGAATCATGGATCGAAGGTGGTGTAGTCGCCGCCGTTATCATCCTCAACATCGTCGTTGGGTTCATGCAAGAGTTCCAAGCAGAGAAGACCATGGATTCCCTCAGATCTCTTAGTTCTCCAACGGCTAGTACCGTTCGTGACGGGAGGATCCTAACTGTTCCTACTGCTGAAGTCGTCCCCGGAGACATGGTTGAATTGAAAACCGGTGATACGATTCCTGCTGATGTCCGGTATGTCCATGCATCTATTATCTATACATCTAGTATGACAAGAAATATATTGGACTAAAGCTAACAATGATATAGTCTAATCGAATCCGTAAACTTTGAAACCGATGAAGCCCTTCTCACCGGTGAATCCCTCCCCGTTCGTAAAGACGCCGAAGCCACCTTTCCAGACGACACCGGCCCAGGAGACCGTCTAAACGTCGCCTACAGCTCCTCCACAGTCACAAAAGGTCGCGCCCGCGGGATCGTCTTCGCAACAGGAATGTCCACCGAAATCGGATCCATCGCCGCCGCCCTTCGAAAACGCGAATCCCGGGTTCGTCCTGTAAAGCGTAAACCCGATGGAACCGCAAAGCCGCATAGATACGCACAAGCATGGACCCTCACTGCATCCGACGCCGTCGGGAGGTTCTTGGGGGTTAACGTTGGAACGCCATTACAAAAGAAACTTTCGAGACTTGCGATTTTGTTATTTGGGATAGCGATTGTTTGTGCGCTTATTGTGTTCGGGGCGAATAAGTTTAGGGCTGATAAGGAGGTTATTATATATGCGGTTGCTACTGGATTGTCTATGATTCCGGCTTCCCTTATTGTGGTATTGACTATTACTATGGCCGCCGGGACGAAGAGGATGGTGGAGAGAAATGTTATCGTTCGAAATCTGAGATCGTTAGAGGCGCTTGGAGCAGTTACTGGTATGCATAAAACTGATATCGATCTTAAAAATAATATCCAACTAACCTCATAAAACCCAGACATCTGCTCAGACAAAACCGGCACCTTAACACAAGGTAAAATGGTCGCCAAAAAGGCCTGGATTCCCTCAAAAGGGATCTATTCCGTCGGCGTCTCATCCGAGCCCTTCAACCCAGAAGCCGGAAACATGACCTTCGACGCCGGAGAACCCCGTAACAAATCCTCAATCTCCAAAGAACCACTCGAAACCAAATCCCTTCTCTCCAAACCCGAAAACACTTCCTTAGAAACCTTCCTAAACGTAGCCTCCCTCGCAAACCTGGCAATTGTTCAAAAAAGTGGGAACGGCGAATGGAGCGCTCGAGGAGATCCAACTGAAATCGCAATCCAAGTCTTCGCCTCAAGATTCGACCATAACCGATTAAGACTCACTACGGGATCGGATACACCACAATGGAAACAACTTGCAGAATTCCCATTCGATTCAGACGTGAAAAGGATGTCCGTAATATTCCACAATACCGTTCAAAACAAAAACTACGTCTTCACGAAGGGTGCCGTCGAAAGAATCATCGACTCCTGTTCAACAATTACATTACAAGAAGGCCGCGACCCCACCGAACTCTCAGAACTAATCAAAAACGACATCCTCTCAAACATGGAATCCCTCGCAGCCTTAGGACTTCGAGTCCTCGCCCTCGCCTCCAAAGAATACACCCACGAAATCTCAAAAACAGACACCGAAATCGACCGTTCAACAGTCGAATCCAACCTCCACTTCTGCGGCCTAATTGGTCTTTACGACCCACCTCGTCCAGAATCAGCCCCATCAGTCCGTCAATGTCACAGAGCAGGTATAAACGTCCACATGCTTACAGGAGATCACCCCGAAACCGCCAAGGCCATCGCAGCAGAAGTTGGGATCATACCCGCCAGAATGCAGCAATTTAGTAAAGACGTTGCGGACTCTATGGTTATGACCGCCAGTACTTTTGATAAACTCACAGATGATGAAATCGATCAACTCCCAGTACTCCCTTTGGTAATCGCCCGTTGTGCTCCAGATACAAAAGTCAGAATGATCGAAGCACTCCACCGACGCAAGAAATTCGTAGCAATGGTAAGCCACCCCCTTCCAACCTATTATATATATCCCCACTGATCATTAAAAAAGACCGGCGACGGCGTCAATGACTCCCCCTCCCTCAAACGCGCAGACGTCGGCATAGCAATGGGCCAAACCGGCTCGGACGTCGCAAAGGACGCCTCAGACATCGTCCTAACCGACGACAACTTCGCCTCCATCCTAAACGCCGTAGAAGAAGGCCGGCGCATGTTCGACAACATCCAAAAATTCATTCTCCACCTGCTGGCCGAAAACATCGCACAAGCCTGCACCCTCCTAATCGGTCTAGCCTTCAAGGACAAAACTGGAATCTCAGTGTTTCCCCTCGCACCGGTTGAAATAATGTGGGTCATCATGATCACCAGCGGGATGCCGGATATGGGATTAGGCTTCGAAGTCGCCACGCCGGATATTCTCAAACGTCCGCCTCAAAGTCTGAAGGATGGGGTGTTTACATGGGAAGTAATGTTGGATATGGTAGTCTACGGTCTATGGGTTGCGGCATTATGTCTCTGTTCCTTCGTCCTAGTCCTCTGGGGATTCGGAAACGGCGATTTGGGCGATAACTGTAACAACGAATACTCCGAAAAATGCGACACGGTATTCCGCGCCAGAGCCACATGTTTCGCATGTCTAACCTGGTTTGCGTTATTCCTCGCCTGGGAGATGGTAGACATGCGTCGAAGCTTTTTTCGAATGCAACCTGGTTCTAAACGGTATTTCACCCAATGGGCTATCGACGTATGGAGGAATAAATTCCTATTCTGGGCAATCATCGCCGGATTCGTTACCATTTTCCCAACGCTTTATATCCCCGTTATCAACCATAAAGTCTTTAAACACGAGGGGATTACTTGGGAATGGGGTATTGTTATGGTTGCCGCCGTTCTATTCTTCTTGGGTATTGAATCTTGGAAATGGGCTAAGAGGATTTACTTCCGACGTGTGGCGAAGAAGAAGGGGGTTACTAGAGGTGATACTCTTGAGGATCTTGAGAGCAGGGTTTTTGGATCGTATTTGAGTAGTCGAGCGGTTACTGAGGAATGTAAAGTGTATGATGAGAAGGTATCCAGCACTGAAGCTGAATGACGACGAAGGGCCGGGAAGGCCCGAGTGGGAACGGGGATGAGGTGGTGGAAGGAGGGGGTAGAGTGGGACGGAGTAGTCGAGGGGAAGATGAGCTGGAGCGGTGAGGATTTGGAGTATGAAAGCATTCAACATGCAAAGAACAGTCGATATTTCATTTGACCATCAACATATTAAGTAAGCACTTAACTATATTGGAACGAGGTAATGGCAATATCGACCCATCAAAAACAAGGAGCGTCTTATATTTCTATACACTCATTCAAGTAAGGCCGAGTATCTATAAACGGTACCGGTCTTTGTTTATTACAATCTTTATTTTAAAGTACTTTAGCTAGAATAGCACAGAAGGGATAAATGGTATAGCCACAATGTATATTCATGGAGTCTTACACTCATTCAATCCATTGAGTATTGGTAAAAACCACATCATATACCTAGTCATAGTAGATAAATTTTTACATAATCTTGTACAGACTGTATTGCAGGTAGTATACTACTTCTTCCCCTTCTTCCCACCGCCCGACTTCCCACCACCCTTTCCACCTTTCCCCTTCTCCTCCGCCATCCCCGGCATCATGATTTTAACCTTCCCAACCGGAACCCCCTGTACCAATTCCGCCTCTTTCCAAGCTCTAACCAACTCCTTCTCCCTCCTCGCCTTCTCCACAACCTCACTAATCTGCCCTTGATCACCCCCATCCTTCGGCGGTAACGGCCTCTTCTTCTTATCCACAACCTCCTTCCCCCACCTTTCCACAACCTCTCTAATAGCCTTTCCTTTCTTCTGCGTCCCGGGTTGTAACTTAACCTTCCATTCAAACCTCTGCAAAGCAGACCAAGGTGCGCAAATGGGGATAGCATCAACGACCCTATCCATATCCGCCACCTTAACCTCCCCCACAATTCTTTTCAAATCCACCATTTTCAACGCATTCCCTTCATCCAATTCTTCTTCAAAATCCAAGTATTTCTCTTTAGTCTCCCCTCTAACCATTTCATCCGCCAAAACCTGACTTCTCATCTTTTCGACCTGTAGTTTCAACCGTAGTTGTTTTTCCTCCATTTCTCTGATTTTATCCGCTTTTTTATCCTTTTCGTTTTCGAAGGCTTCGGCGGCTGCGTCGGTTTCCTTCTTTGCGTTGCCCAGTATTTTGAGTGCTAATTCTCGATCTTCATCGTCTTGGTCTCCGTATTTTTCTGCAATCTTCTTGGCTTTGCCTTTCTTCCCACGGACTTGTTGTTGTGCGGTCTTTGATGATAGATTCCTAGGTGCGGCAGGCGCCTTCTGCATTTGCTTCCTTCCGACGGGTGGTCTACTCCCGTTCGGTGTTGCTAGTGCTGATGCTGGAAGACTTAATCCCTTTGCTTTAGCTTTCTTTATATCCCTTTTTTCTTTAGCGCTGAGATGACGACTTCCTGTGATTGTAGAAGTTACGGAGGGCGTTGGGGAGGATGCAGCGGTTCGATTGATGAATGAGGGTTGTTCGTCGTGGCCGTTGGGTAGTGCGTCTAAAGTATCGGATTCTTCGTCTTGTTCTTCTTGTGAACGGGTGTTTTCCTCGAGAGAGAGGTCTTCGAGCTTTGTATCCGGGAATTCATCGTCGTCATCGTCGCTGTCTTCGTCTGCTGGAGGATTCTTTACACTCGAGCTCGCTTCTTCCTCTTCCTCAGATTCTAGTTTCGTATCTGGGAACTCTTCATCATCTGAGTCTTCATCTTCTTTCTGCTCAACCTTCTCTTCCTCAGAATTAGAAACCTCGGGCAAACCCCTCTCCCGTTCTACAATCTCCTCGTCCTCCTCACCCTCACCATCAGCGAGTAACCACCCAACCGCAAACCCCATTACCAGCATAGCAGGCGGCAACCACTTCTTTTCCCCCTTAACCACAAACTCACCAGTCCCTAACACAATCCCACCAGCTCCAATCTTCCCAATTTGTTCATACCCCGCCCACCACGCCGAAATAACCATCTTCTTCTCCCAAGCATCACTAGACGCCACCGCCAAACTGCCCGCTTGACTCAACGTCCCCGGTGGAATCGGAGAACCCACTTCCTCGACTTTATTCTTAACCACAACATGACAACTCCCCGGTACCTCAGCATGAACCCAAACATCTCCCTTCTTAAAATACTTTTTATAAAGCATATCAGCCTGAGTGGGGTCTTTGGCACCAAGCACCAGATACCCCTCGGAACTTCTGAACCAATAGAATTTCTCCCACCATCCTTGTCGTCTAAAAGTTCGTAGTTCCATCTTTTCGGCTTTATAGGCTTGTTTGAGATCCTTTTGGATTTTTTTCTCTGTGGATTTTAAGGCTTTGGCGGAGGATTGTAGTGTTTTGGTTTCCTTTACTGCTGCTGTTCGTTTTTGCTCGTAATAGATCCTTGCATTGGCGTAGCCGGTAAGTGCTAGGTCGATTTCGATATCCAAGTGGCTCCTTCCTTCCTTCTCTTCGCCGTTCTCATCTTCACTACCACTTTCGTCGTCATCGTCATCACTATCATCTTCCTCCTCTTCCTCGTAAAGTCTCACCACAACCGTGTTTTCCATAAACTTGACTTCCTTAATCATCTCCGCCACTCCATTTCCAGCCGACTTTTCCCTTTCGATTAGATTCCTAATCTCGGTCCAGTCCATACCCTGCGCAACAAGTCCATTAACAGCATCGATGACCTCCTCAACTCTTTCAACATTTGCTTCAATCGCTTGAGCTTTTCTCACATGAAGCTCTTGCGCGGATTTTAAGCTTTCGATCTTGTTTTTATGCTCATTCCTGGCGTTCGCAAGACGTTTTGCCGCTAATGATTTCTTCTCGGCGGTCTTTTGTTCCAGTTTTTGAGATTCGATGGAAGAGAAGAAGGAGTCGACGGTTTTGTTGTATGTGGTGATAGGGATCGTGTGGATGTTTTGTTTGTCCTTGAATTGGATGGGTAAGAACGGGTGGAAGTCGTCGTAGATGTAACCTGAAGCGTCGGTTTGTGGGGTTATATCCTCGTCGAGTTCGAGCATGGCTTCCAATTCATCTTCTGCTTCTTTTACACCAGCGTCTCCGAATGCTACTTTCTTCTTTTTGTTCTTCTTCGATTTCTTCGTGTCTTCGGTATCGGCCTTTTCGGGTTTTGCTGATGGTTTTTTGGCAATGATCCATCCCGTGACTTCCTTGCTTTCGACGATGTCTTTGACCATCGTTTCTGCCAGCTTGAAGCCTTCGACGACTTTGTCGATGATGGTATCATCATCCACTACATCTCCAGCCTTCAAATCCGGATCCACACCCACAGTTAAAAGACAATGTTCGATCAACGTAGCACTAAACTCTGTCATAACCGCTCCCAAAACGCGATTCAACCCATCATCCTTCCTCGTCTTCTTCAACTTCTTCTTCTGCCAATCCTTCAAATCCTCAAACCCTTTTTTCTCCTCATTCTCCCTTTTCTCCAGATGGGATTTTAACGCTTGTTTGATTTGTGAGTTCGAAGTGTTCGTGTGGAGCGAACCGAAGGGTTTGGAGGTTGTCGCCCTTGCTGTGGATGAGATGGTGTAGATTTCTCCTCTGGCGATTTTGGGTTGGTTTGGACCTTCGGGGACGATTCGGAGGAGGGTGATGATTTTTAGAGAGGCGTCGGTTAGGATTATGTTTCCTCCGGCGAAGAATTCGAAGAATAGACGGTATCCACCGACGTGTGGGATTCCTTTAGCTTCTACCCCTCCTTCTACATTACTCCCAGCAGCAACAGCAGCAGCGGTAGTAGTGGTGGTGGTGGTAGTAGCAGCAGAAGCGATATCCCCCACAATCCCAAACTGCAACTCCACAATCCTATCACTCCCAACCTGCCTAACCCCCGTAACCCGTCGCGTCTTCAAACATTTCCTTAGCTTCTCCACAAACCCACTGGGACTTGCCGCGACATTTCTAGCAAAATTTGTGAGATGGCATCGAAAGCCAGAGTCGACGATTAAGATGTGTTTGGTTTGTGTTGCCGATGAAGTGAATTTGAATTGAAAGGTACGGGAAGAAAGGTCGTGGATGTTGGAGAGACGGTGGGAGAGGAGGTGGTGGTTTAGTTCGTGGGTTATAACCTGTGTGGAGCCGGGTGGTTTTTTTATATTAGTGGAGGGGCTCTGGAGAAGTCTTGGCGTGGAGCAGAGCGATGATATTGATGAGAAGAAAGGATGGGAAATACCTGAACATCGAGCGAAGAGAAACGCTGCTTCATGGTGGATGTTTACGGTGAAATTTGGCGATTTCGAGAGACTGCTTGAGGCGCTGAATCTTGTAGATGTGGTGATGGTGATAGTTTATGCCTTAGCTTGGAGGTAGATTGCTGTGGGGAGCTGGTGTTTCCTTCAGTTAAGAAGGTTGAAGGTTGGATGGGAACAAAATGGTGTTTTGAAGATGAATTCGAATATTCAATCCTGAGAACTTAATCACAGAAAAGAACAAAACAACCTCTCTTACAAACCAAATAAAATAAATCGAACAGGATAGAATAAAACAGTGTCGACAAGATCTTAAGAGGATAGAGTCAGACCAAGACCGATGATGTGATATTTTCCCGTTGTGTGGACTTCCAATATTAATTAGGTCAGTCAGTCAGTTAGTCAAACTTACTTAGCTAAAGTTAACTAGCCTGAGAGCTCGGTCAGTGGCAAGTGGCGGGCTTATAAATATTATCAGGCCAAGGTACTACTGTACCTACCTTGAATGACCCTTACAGGCATTCCTTGGACGAGGCAAGGCCAGGAACTAAGTGAAGTAGTAAGGTATGGTATATGCAGGTATGAGTAATAATGATTCCTTCAACTGCGCATGCACATATGTGCTGTGCCTGTTTGTTTGTCCACTCGGTCGGAACTTTCTAACCGGAGGAATTAATTGAAATTGATATACCTCTAGAAGATCTTAAGAAGGAGAAGGAGAAGGAGAAGGATTAAGACAATTAACTGCCTTGGATTGTGTATTACAATACTTGCTATGGTGGTGTTCGAGAGTAGTTTGCATCAATCCTCACCACCAAAATATATACGCTCGAGGATAGATCACACCCAAAATACCAAATATCTCCAGCCTCAATACCAAATACCCAGGCCTCTTTATATATATATATATATAGAAATAGATTTGACTGTTATATATAATAAGCTGAGTTAACTCTGGTATCCGATCTATCTAAAAGTTATATAAACCCCCAAATCAAAAAGGTATAGAATACAATACACATTAAACCATAACATGCCAGCAGATAAGCAAAGTCAAATACTTTCCCCAACGTTAACGCCAAAAAGAACGCCCAGCCTTGCAAATCCTGCCTTCTTGATAAACCCCCCTTCCCATATCCAGTATGCTTTAACCCCGCTGTATACTATACCGTACTGTACTGTAACTGTTACTAAATAATCTTACAACCCCGTCCTTCTTCTTCTTCTTCTTCTTCTTCTTGTGTATATGCACCGGTTTAATCCGATTCCGTATTTGTTCCGATCATATCAATCGAATGATAGTATATTCGAAAGTGGAGATTTTCAGGCCCTCCCACTCTCCATACTACTCCTATTCAACGCCAGACTTCTTCTTTCAAACAATAAACTCCGTCTACCCTCTGCATCGTCTGCTTCGGTGGCCAAAACCCCTCGAACGGCTTCTCCTCTCATCTTCTTGATTTTGATGTAGTTGTAACCTCCAATACTCAATATCGTTACGAAGAGACCCGTAATATTCACGGGCGTTAAAACGTCGTGGAAGATCGTGGCTGATGCTGTGATCGTTACTACTTCTTTAAAGATTCCACAGATCGATAGCGTAACGACTGATGTTCGTCTCAGTAGACTATTATCCCTCTCCCATTAGTATTCATTGTTAAATAAATGTAGAAAAGAGGGAGGGAGGAGAGAGAAGAGTACTTACGCAAACTCACTAGCCGTCATACAAAACGCCACCACTCCAGGTGCAATCAACATCCCAATCCCCGGAAAGATCCCCCACTGTCCAACCAACTCCATCCACCGTCCCCAAAACTTTCCAAGCCCCTCCACTGGTACCGCAATAACCAACAAACTCAAAAACATCACCGGTGCCAAAAAGAAGATACTGCTGAAGGGATTACTCGTCGCCGGGTTCCTCAACAGCAGTAACTGCGTCAAACTCCACCTCAAACCGGATAAAACACTCGCTAGCATAACGAGTATAAACCCTATCAGCACGAACGCCGCTTCATCCGCCACCATCATAATAACTCCAATAGTCATAACCGAAATCACCGAAATCAACTTAACAGTCGGCTTCTCCAAACGGAAAATAAACGCAAATATCAAAACGAAAGCCAAAGACGATGATTTACACATCGTATAGAAAGCTAACGAGATGTATTTTAATGACATATTGCCAAGTCCGATATCCAATCCCGTGGCCATACCACACGGTGCAATCCTCGTAGCATAGAAGATCTTTGTCATGATCGGTTTCTTCGGACCAGGTTCTTGCGTTTCATTCGCCAAAACTCGGGTATCCTCCACATCTTCATCCGAATCACTGTCATCTCCTGCATTGAGAGGTCTTGATTCCTCAGCGCCACCTGATCCACGGGTTGGTGATGCGTTCGACGACGACGAAGATGATCGTATTCGCTCTATCTTCTTCTTCTCCTTTGGATCCACATACCCCGGTCTAAGGTGTACAAAGTACCACATTACCAGCGATGACAGCGAAAACTGCACCAGCATGTGAAAGGATGTAACAAACAACGGGAACCGGAAGTTCAAATGTTTTTCCGAGAACATCCATTTGTTATAGACCGAGATACACAGCGAGAAGACATACCACGCTCCAATTAATAGACCGTTTATGACGAGATCCTTCATGACATTTTGATCTGCTGCTCGCTTTTCGGCGTCTGTGACCGCTATACCATTGATGATTGTTCCGTGGGCGATTTCCTCGTCCGTAGCATGGTAATGATGATGGTTGTTATTCGTCGGTGACGAAGAAGCATGTACGTCACGCATCCTGTTACCGTCGGAGCTTAAACCTCCTAGTCCCCTTCTTCGTTGTTTCTTCTTACGACGTCGGTCACGAGCGGATTCGGTAAGTCCGGCTTCCTCGTCCGAGTCACCAGAGGACAATGTAGAAAGTTCTAGGGAATCCTTAGGTTTTGGGAGTTCTTCCTCTTTGGTTCCGGGTTGATCGGAAGTGGATTGTTGTTGTTGTTGTTGTTGGTGGATGGATTGAGAGACACTACGGGCCCGAGTTGTAGCTGTAGGGCTTACTTTATCGGTCGGAGTGCCGGTTGGGGAGGGATTGTTGTTGGTTCCGACGGGAGAGAAGGAAGTAGATATACTTTGACCACGAGATCGCCGTCTGGTGTTTATATCTGGCTGTGGTCGGGCGGGCATTTCGGACTTGGAAGACGAAGCAGGGGTGGGTGAAGAAGAAGAAGTAGAAGCAGAAGGGTCAGGAGGAAGGAATCTTAGAGTGTTAGCAGCAGCATCCGAGGAGTCCTTGGGAGTAGTAACAGCAGTGGCAGTAGAACTTTCTCCCTGAATGCCATCCGATAGCGAGGAATGTTGATTTTGATGTGATTGGTTTGATATTGATGTCGTCGAGCCACCAGTATCTATAACAGGAGGAGGAGGAAGAAGAGGAACGGAATTCTCGCCCTCCTGAAGCTCCGGCATACTGGTGGATTAAATATCAAGAGTGGAAAACGAACTAGATCTGTTCTTGTTCTTCCTCTTCTTCGATTTCTTTTCTTTTGATTTGATTTGATGATTCAAGGAAGTCCGCCCGTGACGACCCCAGACTAGCACTCGGTAGTTTGGGCTGGCGGGTTCATCCGAGGGCCATGAGAGGTGAACTGCTGACTGACAAGAGACAGCAAGCAGACACTCTGCACACACACCTCTTGAAAAAAGCACGATCCGATTCAGGAGATCGGACTGCTCTCGAGTCGCTCACCCCTGCCCGTGCGCCTTCGAGCGAACTTGGCGAGGCCAGGACCAGCCCGCGAGTGTGGGTCAAACAACCAGGGATAGCGCTGGTCAATATGCGGGGTTGCACTGCGAAGCAGGTTGAACAGCTATTACTGCAAGCTGTCTCTTAAGCTCTTTGCAGGAAGAATGATGAAATTCTGTGCATGTGCAGACGTTAAAAATGTTAGTAAAATCGAACCGGAACGCCACACAGACCGCTAAGTAGGTTTTTTTATCGACAAGGGACTATCAGATGCGGACTGGACGACCTACCAGATGTATGCTAGTCCGAGGCAGCAATTGGAGAAGGTTGAAGAACTGGAGGGCCTCGTGATGCCTTGCGATGCAGTCCGAGCCGATTAAGCACATCCGTGTCCACAAGAATCAACCGAAAGTATTTGGTAACAAACGGCTTGTGCTTTCTGAATGTATACTTGTTGATTGATAATGATGATGTACTCACTGTGGTATTGACTCTGAGGTTGTCGGTTTTGAGTAGCTATAGGCCCCCGGAGTTGGTTATGCTTATTTCAGCTCCCGGAGGACCGTTGGATATTATATCGATGGTGATGTCCCGTACAGGTTATAATATACTGTAGCTGTAGACGACCACGTTGCGTTTGTCGACGTTTCGTGACAAGTTTTAATCACGTGACATCTTCAATATATTAAGCTTCACTCGATTTAATTTGGTGAAGACTTCTACCTATTCAATCTTCAAACACAGCTCATATTTTCCCGGATATCTGGGCTTTATGGCAAAGGTGGGAATTTAGTTCGTAGAAATCGAGGTCTATTCAATCAGAACAAGTGAAAACCTGCCTACTATATACTATACGGATTCAGATATATCTTTGTATCGATATATCATAAACTAATTAATAGAATCTCCTAGCTTGACCCTTGTCTAGCTCTAGGATACAGCATTTGACTGGTATTTCAGATATACATTTAATTAATACGAAACTGTACTTCACGATTGTATCCTAGTATCTAACAATGGGACATTCAGCCAGACTCCAGCTATATACCTAGGCATTGTTAAGCCGGTTTGGCGAGGCTAGTACCATAATCGTTAGATTATAGCCTATAGCCACTCTTACCCTTTACTATCCCGATGACCAAGAATTCATTATACAATTATACTATCTAAGTAGGTAATGAGTTAGTCAGGGGCATACAAGCTTACATCTCCCGGCATCTCGATCCTAGACTGTTCTTATATTAAAGGTATTCAACATCCGGTTAGATTATGGTTGAACAGGATGTTATGTACTTACTTACTTACTTAAGTAAGTACCTATTATAGTAATATAACGTTGTAATTGATGTCGTTAGGTCGCTTCCGACGTCAAGACCTCGTTGCCGGCGTTATAGAATGAATTTAGTCTTCGCCAGTTACTCACAGCCTCTAACTCTCCTCTAACTCTCCTCCATCAACTTGATAGTAGCAGTGCTATCCACAACCCGTCTATTACTTTATATTCATCTCCTTCACCATTGTCACCAGAGCTCCATAAATATTGTTCTCGATGGATCCAAGAGTGCTTCTTGCACAACTTTACAGTCTTACTGAGAATTATTCTGAAAGCCATGATCAAGATCATGAGATCCTCACAATATCACCCAAGAAAGCGCCTAGAATTGTCGAAGCCGCTCAGAAAGCTGCACTGAAAAAGGATCAGAAATCTCAATATAAACCTCTATGCATCAAGGATTACGTGTACGCTACCGTTGAGCATGAAGGGGAAGATGCTGTCTTCAAAATCATCATTAATACAAAATCCGTCAAAACATCGAGCGTGGACATCAAATATGGGCCAAGTGGATCATATCGTTCAGACCATTTTCTTATCGAACTCAACTCCCAAGTTCTGCAGAGCTTTCGAGAAGATGGTGATTATGTCACTTTTACTTTCGATCACCGTGCCTTCTTCAACATTCCGGAGAAATTCAATTATCTACCACACTACAAGATTCTCTTGAATGCAAAGAAGGATAAAGCAATAACTTTACTGGTTGACACAGAGAGGGCCTACGAAGAGAGTCGAAAGGCACTACGTAGTCATATGGAGCTTCTTAGGAGTGGAAGTTATGAGAATGAATCCAGCATGCCCGTTGTCAGCCATAAGCTCAATCGAAGAAACACCTTTTTATCGCCGTCTGAATACTATAGTGCCCATCTCGATAACATTGAAGTTGAACTTTGCCAGCATCAAGCGCTTTTAGACGAACTGTTTGAAACAGAAGTCGACGTGCATTGGGATCGAGTCGAAGGAGACGACGATATAAAATGCACTATGTATTTTCAACATCGAAGAATCCATAAGATGGAAACCTGGGAACCGGATAGCAATCAAATATTTGAACTCTCGCTACCGTATCTACGGAGGCTATGTGTATTGGCGGGAGGTTCTTGGATGTCAAGATAGGTTTGACGCGCAGGACAAGTATCAGCCTGCGAGGCAGATCCAGTGGAATGTGCCGTGTGTTTGGACATGCAATGAGGATATGGATCCTCGTAAGTATGATGATGTTGCGCAGTATATTGAACA
The DNA here is from genome assembly GCA_036971725.1 of Arthrobotrys conoides. Classification (NCBI taxonomy): domain Eukaryota; kingdom Fungi; phylum Ascomycota; class Orbiliomycetes; order Orbiliales; family Orbiliaceae; genus Arthrobotrys; species Arthrobotrys conoides. Next base: position 390,036 of record JAVHJM010000001.1, read on the forward strand.
AGCGGGTATTCTTGTGGTGGAGATTGGGAATAATCGATTGTATGTAGATTAGATTGTGTTTATCAGAGGGGGGGAGGGGAGCGCAGCGGACCTCCAAAATTACCTGGCCCTTATGTTAAGATTCTCCATAAGGGCCGGTCCCAGGTCCCAGGTAGTAAGCTCAGGCTTGGCCTGAGCCTAGGTAAGGCGGTGGGTATCAATGCCATATTATAAAATAAAGAAGATACTCTTTCAAGAAAGTACCTTTTTTGGTTATACTATGGTAGGTACACCAATGATTTTTTGGGGTGTGCTTTTCATGACTTAGATTTTAGGGTAGAAAGCGCATACATTGAGAAATGGTCGTTAGCGTTACCACGTGAGACGCAAGATTATGCGTCAAGGGTACGTGGTGGTAGGTACCTCTCCTCCTGGAAGGTGATTGGATTAGATAGGTATGGTATGGGAGGTTATAAAATGGGGTTGGTGGATCCATTGTGGTTCTATTTCTTTTTGATTTCATAAATGGAACGAAACTGAGTGACGGTCATATGGGGTATTTTGTGGATAAAACGAAGAGCAGAGTAGACAGAAAGTACGTGTATTTTTAAAATGGAATTTAATATTAGCAGCTAACGGAAGCATGGCATTAGTATGAAGGAATTTTATGAGAAGGAGATTCTTCGAAACATTAATAGAAAAATGGAAGTTTCAGCATTTGAGTTGTTAATCGAAAATAGGCAACACATTTTTTTTCAGATAAATAAAGAATATTCGAAGGTGGTGGTGGAGAAAAAAAAGGTTAAAAATGAGAATATTATATATTTGTGTTAGAAAACTTGTGGTGTTACTTGGGCAGACGGTGGAAAATTGCGTCTGAGTGATTGAAAGGGGTTTGGGTAGGGCGGAGATGAGCAGAATGGTTGAGGGTATCGGTAAGATGGCCGGTAGAGATAGGTGACTGTGATAGATGGGAATTATATATTATACATTATTACTGCATAAGAATTTTTAAGTTATGGAATGGTTAGTGGTTGTTTGAGAGCAGGAGCGAAGCGCAGGATGAGTTATGGAATAAATTGGTATTTTTAAATACAAAGAATATTTGACTGATAGGGCATTGAAGCTCAATCTACTATCCAACGAAGTTTCTCAATCTTTAGAACATGGGGTTACGTTCTGAGGCTTGCAATCCTGCAGCAGAAGAGAATACGAAATTCAAAAGCAGGCACTTGGATCTTTGATACAGCTACTTCAAGAGCCAGAGCCGCAAACACGAATAAAATTCGACTGGATATTCAAAGGACGAGAAGACACACCGGCCAAAGCCTCCATCTCGTTGAATCATGAGGTCGAGGTGATCACCACTGCAAAGCTTCAAGTTAGATCAATACCAAGAGCAAGCAGCAGTCCGAGTTCTATATGGTGAAATTCCGAGCGGCGTTACTCTCATAAGAGGCCCTAGTGGTACCGGGAAGAGTAGAACAGTGGAGGCAATCCTTTTTACCGCATGCGAGCAGAAGCGCAATAGACTGCCGATTCTATTTTGCTGTCGATCTGAAATCCTACTACAACAGTTACTCTGTCGGCTTGACATGATCTTACCAGGTGGAAGAATCATGCATCTTATGTCCACAAATCCAAAATCAGATTTTTCCCCTCACGATGACATTTTTCTCAAGTATGGAATAGCAGGGTGTCGGAAGAGGTGGATCAAACGGCATCCGACACATCCCATTTATGAAGGCCAATGGAATTGGGCATATCAAGACCTAGATTCTTTTGAAGGCGATGAGACAGTTTGGAAAGAGATCGATGATATGATCTGGCAAGACGTGGATATCCTCCTCTGTACTATTGGCATAGCCCTGAGCGACAAGCTTCATAATACCTTCTCGCCGAAAATGCTTATCCTCGACGAAGCATTCGCCGTCACTGAAGGCCTAACACTAGCATTAATGCTAAAATTTCGAAAATCCCTCGAACTTTGCGTCCTAATCGGTGATTCTTACCAAAGGTTCCTACGCTATCTACCGTTTGTTCAAAAAACACCATCAATGGCTAGCCGATTGAGGAAGGGCGGCTGGGGTGTGACATGTTTACGACTCAACCACAGAACCGACACCAAAATCTGCGAGTTTCTTCGAGAGTATGCCTATAATTCAATAGCCAATCTAAACAAAAAAGAAATTTCGGAGGAGTATAAGTATTACCTTGAGAACACCACCGACATCATCAACAGGCGTAACTGGTTTACACCTTCAATATCAAACATTTGTGGTATTAATTAGTCACAAGTTTGGATAAATGTCGTCGGCGAGGAGAGGATCGCTGGGTATGGAGCAGTGTTTAATATGGCAGAGGTCCAACTGATAGAGAAACTTGTTAGGACATTGACTACAACCGAAGCTATCCCAGAGCATGCTATAGCGGTTTTATCACCATATGCGGGACAACTTGGTAAACTAAGAAAGGCATTGAGCGACCAGATTCTTCAAGGTCTGTCGGTATCAAGTGTGGGGGACTACCAAGGGATAGAATGTGATCTGATCATACTTTCCTTGGTACGAAGTAATCAGTTTTGCCAGGTGAGACCTGTTCTTCAAACCTACATATCTATATATATATAACTACACCTATGATATTATTATTGAAGTTCTATTTCCGTAAAGAAACTAATACCATATCGTTTCGACTTAGATTGGAATTTTGAATGCTAATACAATGATCGTTTCCGCGCTCTCTCGAGCTCGATTTGGGAATATCATCGTTGGAAACCACAAAATGATGTCCAACTTGGGTGGGGCTTATGATTACTGGGGTCATCATATGAAAAGACTGGTGAATCTTGAATTGATTCCTGTGGTTGATGCGGGTCAATGTATTTTCTCTTGAATTCGAACTCGAGATCTGATCACGACCATATTGTTGAATACGCCTGGGAAACACCTCTGGAGAGATTTTTGATAGTTAAAGAAAATAGAAATTACTTGCTAAACTGTTATTACTAATAAGATAAAATACAAATCATGATCATATGAGAATAAGGAAGATTCCTCCATGAGTTTAGCCCCGAATTCAGGCGCTTATACATACACAACCCTAGGCTGCTTGCTGGGTATGCCTCGGCTTTTTGCGTCGATATTTTTGAGAACGCCGGTTGACATTAGTCAAAGCTATTCGATATTTTATCGATCTATTGATTACTGGGTTTTAAATCTTCTACTGACGATGTTTTCACCACCCACGATAAAGAGAATAGCGGGAACCTTATCACCAGTGGCTGCGACTGGTAACTCCTTTCCATCGACTCCCAACTTCTCGGCGACGATTGTAATGGTATCGGCACCCTTAATTTTAGGGATAGATCCAATACCTCCCGGGGCGTTGGTCAATGATTCAGCATCGAGAGCTATATTATAGCTAAAGTCAGTTCTGAAATATCAGGGGTAAAGAGTTGGCAGGTAAATCACATACTATTCTTAGGATTAGACAGGACACCGGTCTTTGGGTCCACATTCAAAATTTCGGTGGAAACTACTTCACCATTCTTGAATTGGGTGACCTTGGTGATGGTGTCGGTGGCTGGAATGCACTTCGAAGGATCGGTCGACTTTAGAACTTCGTCGATGTTTTTGCAAGCAATTCCGATGAAGATACCATCTGGAAGCGGGGTTCCATCTTCATTCTTAAGAGTGAGCGTTTCACCCACAGATTGGGTGAAGATTTGGGGGAGGTTCTTGTTTTCTAGAGCTTTTCCGTTGACTTCTGGAACTGTTTCATCGGCGCCTGGGACGACTTCGTTGATATCTGGAGTGGATGCTTTGATTTCTGGGACGGTTTCTTTGATTTCTGGGGTAGGTTCTTCGGTGTTTGGGTTGGCTCCGGTGAGGTCTGGAAGAACAGCTTTGACATCTTGAACGATTTTATCGGTGTCGGGGATAACTTCACTGATAGTATCTGGAATGTCTCTCTTGGTGTTTGGAAGAGTTGGTGGGTTAGGTTTTGGAACAGTTGGAGCATCAAGTTCTGGGAGAGCCGGTGTGTCGATTTTGGGGATCTCGATCTTTGGGATATTTCCTGTGTCGAACTTTGGAATTCCACCGTTGATATCTGGGATACCATCAACAGTCTTTGGTTTGACTCCCTCGAGGTCTGGGACGGTATTCTTCACGTCTTTGACGACATCGAGGTTTGGGGTGGTTTCATCGGTACTTGGGATTTTATTCTTTGCATCTGTAATAGTATCCTCGACGTTTGGAATGACTTCCTTGGCGTCTGGGATTCTAACAGCGCCCTTGATGTCTTGAGTAGCTTTCTCGACATCTAGCGGGGTGGCCGGTGCGCCGGCAGAAGCAAGAGTTTCGTCTCGTTTTGAAGCTTTGTTTCCGTTGTTGATTGTAGCCTGTTGATTGATAGATTATCGTTAGTTTCTTTCTTTAGTCAAAGCTTATATATATATATATATAGAGAGAGAGAGAGCTTCTCTTACGATATTGATATTCTCTGCCTCGATTTCAACCAAGCGCTTGTTATTTTCAACTGTCTCAGGATTCTGTTGCTGTTTGGTAAATTCTCCCACTAGATCTTTGACTGGTTCTATAGCCAGGGGTTCAAGTTTCGGATCCTCAGCTTTGGGTAGACCGTTAAGATCTGTTGCAGGCAGCTCGCCAATCGTATCAAGGCCCTTTGGTGGTGGGACCACCTTAGATAGATCACCAAGATCTGGTGATAGCCCGTTACCAGCGATTTCTGGGATTGCATCGCCGAGGGGTCTCAGTGGTGCAGCTGAAACTGTGAGAGCCCAGACTACCCAGGCGGTATAAAGGACTGATGGACGCATTTTGCTTTTATTGCGATAGATGGATCGTCTATGACTAAAATAGTATGGAGCACTGGAAAAACGAGAGACTGAACAAAAGGTTGCAAACTTAAAGAGAGTGTGTTTAAAGAGAGACTGTTGTTATTGTGCTAGCTGCTGATGAAGTGTAGGAGAGGAGTGGGTAATATCATGAAGCACAGCTGGGACCACTCGTATTTATACATCTTCTCGGTATACAAAAAATAAATAAATTAGGTACCTACGAACTTAGCTCGAAGCAACATAGCTAGCTGGAAAGATTATTAACACTGGAAGATCACAATTGAGTGTCTATGACCTCGAGGAGTAACTAGTAGTTCTAAGGAATGATATTCAGGGAGCCATGCTAGGCATCCTTACTTTATCGGGACGGTTGAGTGGTCAGCCTGGTTTGTGTTGTGAAACAATCTCTCATGTTCCAATCGAGCGGCGTGCCGCAGGGTTTAACCGTTCCTGCATGGAAATTAAATAGAAAATCGGTCTGGATTGAGGGTATGGCAAGTTCCGTGATTCTGAAAGTGGTAGATTAGAGGAAACTTTTGGGGTAAGTTGTAATTCTAAGGTGCATATGGTTGGGATTATGATATTTGGTCATATGATAGGAGATGTGATCATTGCGCTGCATTGCATTGCATTACATTTGAAGCTCAGGAGAATATATTGGATCTCGAGTTTTGAGTGAAGGTTGTTGCAGTTTGTGTGTTGTTCTCGTGAAGTTGCACGAGAGCTCGAAGTTGATCACGTAACGTTGAGCTCCCGCACTTATCCTGCTTACGTCAAGCACAAGACAGGTACTTAGCTCAGTCATGTACATCAGCTCGAGGCGATATAAAGCTCATGGCATTATAGCTGACCATATAACAACATACCAATCACCTACGTATGGACTACAATTTACCATTTTATATCGAAATTCTTTGCTATGAAATAACTGGGGGCGAGACAACTCGCTTGTGTACACTTATGGAATGCTCTCATAGATATATCTACTAAGTACTTGTACGGTCCTCAAATGCTTCAAATTCAAGGCGAGCAGAACCTTAGAAACATTAGCCAAGGCTTAAGAATTGATAGGTATGGATGTGCAGCTGGGTGGTCATGATGGGCCTGGATAACTTTCCGGTTCATGTCCCCCATGCCTCTAGCTATTTGTACTAGAGTCAGTGTACTAGAGTCAGTCACCGTTCTTAACTTGACTGTAACTAATCTCTAAGTTAATGATAGGGAACAGCAGCAGCCTAGATCCCATCAGTTACCTGTTCGCTCGGATGAAGCTTTCGGTATCCTTTCGCAGGCTGCTGATATTCTGGGGTAAGCCAATTCCGAGTACAATTCATACAGCCGTCTTTATACGTTCTCTTACCCTTTCGTACTCCCCTTACTACGACTGCCATATCCTCAGCCCACCCATATGTTAGTTCCACCGATAAATACTCAAAGCTTGGGAAATTAGAAACAGTCTGATCATCTTCAGTCGTCTGCCAGCCTTTCTCCCACTTTATACTTCGGTTGGATATTAGCAGCCATACTTTTGTTTGCTCCCATATATCTCGTAGGAAGTCACGAACGGTCATGTGCAGGAATCTCTTTGATCCTAAACTAAAACGAAATATCAGATTGCAACCGCATGCGCGCGACTTCCCAAAATTGAAGGGGGCGTAAGGGTCCTTTAACATCTCAAGACAAGAGCGTCTTTCTGCTGCCGAGACGATTTTTCGGGGACCCTTTGAGACGACGTTAGTTTTGAGATCGTCGTACTTTTCTAGAACTTGAACAGTACGTGTGTCTGGGACTATATAGGGCGGGTGTTGACCCTCTTCATATCTTTTTTCCGTTGCGGCAATTGTGTCTTTACTAAACAACGGCTCGTCGAGGATCGAATGATTTGTTATATTTAGATTGGTTGATTTCCAAGTATGAAGCTTCCTTTTCCAAGTCTGAATTATATATTGATCGATCTCAAAGTTTTTGATCGTGAGGTTCAGCCATAGTTGGGATCCTGGAGTTCCTTGAGCGAAAGATATAGAATCAGTTCCCTCGTCGGCTGCTGGATCCTCGTGGTCCAGGAACCATCTCTCATTCATGGTGAGCAACCGGTGAATTCGCTGTGGAGTTGCATAATGTGAGTAGTAGAAACGCTTATAACGTGTTTTTGCGACTTTGATGCGGTTTTTGAAAATGGTTTTCCATAGAAGACATACTTGGCTGGCCGATATCTCATGAGGAATGCGTAGATGGTCGAAAATCATGTGCAGCAGTTCTGCTGGGAGATGGTTGATATTGAGCGCCATAACGTTGATTTAACTGTGGAAAAGACAGGTGGTGATTAGTATATACGTGCAGAGTTCAGTCACAGCGATGAGTGGGGTATGAGAGTGTGGTGCCTTATGAATTTTACTGTGTTTGTTTAAGGGGTAGATTATCTAAAAGAAATTTGGGTTGAGTAGGATGTTTCTGATAATGAGTTTTAATAGGGAAGTGAAAAGGAATGCCATTAATTTTGATAGACTGATGATTTTAGCTAGGATAAATAGCTAACTTGGAGTCAGCTCTATGATAGTTTCAATGTTCGCATTTCGTAGCAATAAATTGTCTCGCAAGCAAGACTGCTCCACACCAAGTTTCTAAGAGCAAAGTCGAATAGTCAAAATCAAATACTGTTCTAGTTGGTCAAGCTAGGGTCAATAATACCTTATTTGTGGACTGATATGGAGCATGGTTTGACAATAATCAAGGATTTTTCCTGAGCGATGTTAATATCAAATTGGGCTGTAGCTTTGGGATACTTAAAGTGGAACTGTTTTGTAGAGTTTCAGGACGTATTCGGTGCCCTGAAGGTACGCCATGAGGTCAGGCCTACCCAGTTTGTTAGCGAAAAGGCTCGGCCGATTGTTGTGAAGTAAGGAAGTGATACGTACGACGCTGGGTTGTCAAATGCTGGTCTACCTCGCCAACAGAGAAACCAACAATCATACACACCCTGATCCTCTTCAAACTCTCGAAGCGCAATGGTGACGGCAGACAGCTGCTGAGAGGTGAAGGTTGCTTGGTGGTCGGTCCAAATCATTGACTTAACGTCTTCCCAAGCGTCTTCGATGAATTCTTTGAGGGTCATGGCTGCATACTTCGGATGCTTAAGGTCGAAGTTTGCAATGATGAACGCAGTGTCTGAAATTGGATTACCATTGGCGTGACGAGCGGTAGTGTAAGAAACGAGACGCTCTGATCCATGAGTCAGACTCATTTGATACGATTGCATCCAGTCGAAGAAGACCTGTTCTTCCCCAGTTCTCTCAATGTGAAGTGTATCATCAGATTCTCCCGGTTGGTGGTAGAACAATGGCTCATCAAGGAGTGGAGAGTCAGTGATAACAACAGGCTCAGACAAGGATATGATGTATTCCGAGGGGTAGTCATCACTCATCTTCTTTTGGCAGACGGTACAGCCTAGCCCAACTTCTACGGAACACTTGAGGTCAGAAGCTAAAGCGTAGACATGAAAATCGGGAAGTAGTCGGCCCTTGGCGAAAGCTACAAACTGGTAACCCGTGTGGAATTCCTTGCCAGGACCGGAATATAGCTTAAGCAAGCGATGGACTCCGTCTGGTGTTATTGTAGTTTCATCGTAAACACCATCGTAATGCCATTTCCTCTTGTTTGCTAAGAACAACGATTCCCAGCGCTTGCAGACGTGTTGACAGTTGAGGAGATCATAGAAGGGGAGATTGGATTGGATCAACTCCAGGACCTCGAAGGGGGCGTCGTTGATAGTCGCCATGACAATTGACGAAGATCTGGAAACTCGAGCGTCCTGAAGTTGACTTTGAATGATATCGAGCGAGTGGAGGTGAGTTTTAATCTGAGTCGAATTTTTCTTGAATGATTGAATAGTTAATTGATTGATTCAATAGGAGAATAATTCACTAGTTGAATAATTAGATGATTGAAGGATTGAATGGATTTCTGAGGAGCTGCTGGTTTAAACTTGAGAGCTACGTTAAGAGACAGAGGCCCCCAAGGTTTGACTATTGTGTGCAGACAGCCGGAACCATGAGTGTGAGGTTGGATATCGGGATCTCGAAGCTTTGATATCGGTTGTTCTTGGTGTTGGTGTCGACGTGTCTACGGGGCCGTTGGAGGTAGCTGAGAGGGAAGGTCAGAATCGGACATTTGTGTTGTTCGGTCGCACAAGCTGTTGTACTTTCTGTGTTGTCTTTGAGCCCCTGTTGCCCCTGAAACGGTTAGTTTGTTGACAAACAGCCAAGGGTTTGATCAATAGAAGCTAAGCTTAAGCTGCTCGACGACTTTGCTTTCTTATCCTCGCCTGTTCATCGCGACATTATCAATCTACTTATTTCGTTACCTTCTATTAGAAAACCCATTTCACTAGGAATTCTCGATATCTTTCTGGACTCCTTCGAGGCAATATCCACCACCGAACGGATATTATCAACATCATACTCTCGACCCCGCCGACCCCACCTTCACCATGGCGGACCCTGTCCAGCTCTCCGTGATCGAGGCTCAAAAGGAAAACATCATTGCCCTTCCTGGTGGTCGTTCAGCACGCGCCCTCGCCCAGTCTATCCTCGCTGCCGAAGATACAGAGACCCAAAATCTCGAACATGCAGCTGCACGTGAAGCTTTCGAAAACGAGCTAAAAACCGCAGACGAACTCGATGACCCTCTGGATCCTTTCTTACGATACGTGAAATGGATCCAAGAAACCTACACCGCTGGCGGTGGAAGACTTCTCGAAAAGACCCTTTACCGTGCTACACATAAATTTGAGGACTCTGCAGAGTTTAAGAATGATGCTAGATACCTGAGGCTTTGGATGACATGGATCCAGCAGTTTTCTGATGCGCCAAGGGAATCATTTGCCTTTTTGGCTAGGAAGGGGATCGGTGCTGGGTTAGCTTTATACTACGAGGAGTTCGCAGGTTTTTTGGAGTCACAGAACCGTAGGGCACAGGCAGAGGAGATTTATGAGATGGGAATCCAGAAAAATGCACGACCTGTTGAAAGACTACGAAGAAAATACGACGAGTTCATAGCTAGACTAGCTGCCAACCCACCAGATGCCAACGAACCAAGTTCGCCAGCTGTTCCGATTGTTCGTGCTGCGCTTGGTGAGAGGAGAAGCGAAACAGAAGCGAGGGATCCACAAGCTCCCGCCCAAGGATTCGGAGCAGAAGGACAAGCTCCCCAAAAAAAGAAAAACAAAATGATGATTTTCTCAGACGCCCCAGGCGCTGCTGCACCAGCACTTCCAGAGCAACCAGAAAGAGACGGCGGATGGGACAGTATTGCTACCCTAGCAGAAAGAAGGAAAGAAAACGTGGAAGCCCCAAGACCATGGGCGGGTGAAATCCTGAAGCAGGAAGGGGCACCAGCACCCAAGAAAGGGAAGCTCCAGATTTTCCGTGATCCAGTGAGTTGAATGCTGTTGTTTCTTTTTGAGTTATAATATCTCTTTTCTTTAGCGGCTGCATTCCGTTCTGCGCCGGATTGCCTTCAACGAGACCACGATTATGTACTTAGAAGAAATTCATTTCTAAATATCCATCCTTCCCACGATCTTTTTAGGCAGCTTTCCAGTCGCAGTCGCATTCCCAAGAGTCATCTTTATCGCAATCCGGCAAACCGAGACGCCGGGAATCTGTGTTTGCGGCACTCGAACTTGTTTATATGCATGGCGAAGGACGTGATGAGTGTGATTTTGACGAACTGCGGGCGCGGTCCCGTGGTTTGCTCGATATCGATTGGGGTGAGATGCGCAGAGAAGACGAGAGAAGAAACCAACGCCAGAAACAGCTCGACCGTGACCGGGCGAGAGCACAACAGGAAGATGATATGATGATGGATATGCTGGGCAGCCGACACGCAGTCGTAGAGAAGGAGCCTGAAGAGGTACCCGATGAGAACGCGAAGTTTGTCACCAAGAGTACTGTTGTCACCCGTATGTATCAGTTCCAGCTAGCGATCGATGTTTCAGGGAGTTCAAATGTTGCTAACATGAAGCTGCTGAAAAGTTGCATTATCGTCTTCGCCAAAAGCCAAGCCGAGAAAGAAGAGGCGGTCTATGGCTATGCAGTTATCTACGGAACCGACTATGACCATGCATACAAGAGCTGCAAATGATGAAATCTACAGTATCTTTAACCAGCCGTTCGTCGCACAAGATGACTTCGCATCACAAGGAAAAAACCAAGAGTCTTCTGATGAGGAAGACGAGGAAGACGGCGAAAGGACCGATACCATGTATAGCCAAGGTGGCCGGGACGCCAACGACGAGCGTACAGATATGCTCAGAGGAGCCTTTGGTGAAGACGAGGACACAGGTTTTACCGCAATCGATGTCGATACTCTACGCCAGAGGGCTCAGGAAGAAGGTGTTCCAATCGAACAGTTGGACCAAATGCACTTAGATAATGAAGGTGCCGTACCTGAAGAGCTAATGGATGAAGAACCGCATACAATATACAATCACCGAGGATCACGTCAGTTACCGTTCATGACTCCGATTGTTGAGCAGACGGAGTCTCTGCCACCATCTACAGTTCGAGCAGGCCGAGGGAGGAGGAAGTCTACTACCACGCCCTGTAAGCCAGGGCGAACGGGAAGAGACGACGCCCTCATTGATCTCTCGAGCCCTTTTCAAGATGAAAACGACAACGCTCTTCCAGGAAATAAGGGCAAAATGGCTGTATTTTCAGATAAAGAAAATATACCAGAGATACCGTCGGAGAAACACCAACGTTCTAAACCAACGGAAACATCATTAATCTCTTTTGAAGATTTAGAGCCAAGAGAAAATGCGAAGGAAGTTAAGAAGCCAGTCGTATCTAATGCGTTGCAGCCTAAGCAGGCTACACCGAGCCCTCCCGCCAAGGGTAGCTCTGGGGCTACAATCGATGATGCACAATGCAACCCCATGAACCCAGCTGTTCGAGATATAATCATTTCGAAGCTGTCTGAGCCTCTCACATCGTTCAAGGGATTCTACGACAACTCTTCTCAACCAAGCAAACGTTCTGATGGAATCAGGAAATATATCAGAGCCATAACTGCGACCGGAAAGGATGCACCTAAAGTTATCCCTCCACAACCAGTTATTGGCCTTGAAAATGGTGAAATTTCATATACCATTCGAAAAGAGATTGGGAAGGGAGCATTCGCTCCAGTTTACCTAGCGGAGAATAACATAGCGGGAATGTATGATGATGAAGATGGAGAAGAGGAAACTGCAGGTGAAACTGCAACGGTTGGGATCAGCAAGCGATGTGAACTTGAGGCTATAAAGATGGAAACGCCAATCTCGACTTGGGAGTTCTATATTACACGACTGGCTCACCAACGTCTAGGAAACCATAGGGCAACACAGTCCCTCGTCAGTGCGCATGAGTTCCATTTATTCAAAGACGAGGCTTTCCTAGTCATAGATTATTTCGCCCAGGGAACTTTGTTGGACCTCGTCAATGCCACAGCCTCCCCAAACACCTCGTTCCACACGCAAAGCGGCACTATGGAAGAGATCTTAGTCATGTTCTTCGCTGTCGAGCTTCTCAGAACCGTCGAGGCATTGCACTCCCGTGGTTTACTCCATGGAGATCTGAAAGCAGATAATTGTCTGCTCAGATTACAGCCCGTTGGTGCCAACGGCAATAACCCCAATGAAAGGGACTCGGAGTGGAGCTCAGCATATGATCCAGAAGGGGGGAACGGCTGGAATAAGAAAGGACTTGTGTTAATCGATTTCGGCAGAGGAGTTGATATGCATAACTTTAGGAAAGATGTGGGATTCCTCGCGGATTGGAAGACAGACAAGCAGGATTGTCCGGAGATGAGAGAGATGAGGCCTTGGACCTATCAGATCGATTACTACGGCGTTGCTGCGGTCGTCCATAGTATGCTTTTTGGGAAGTATATTGAGACGACTACGGTTAGCGGGGACAATGCCCCGGGAAGGCCGAAGAGGTATAAGATTACTAGTGGGATGAAGAGGTACTGGCAAGGAGAAATCTGGCTTGAGATGTTTGATTTGCTGTTGAACCCAGGGATGTTCGTGGAAGGGGAGGAAGGAGGAGCTATGCCTGTTACAAAGGGGGTAAGGGCTGTGAGACAAAAGATGGAAGAATGGATTGTGGCGAATTGCGAGAGAGGCTTGGGGTTGAAGGGATGGTTGAGGAAAGTGGAAGATGGAGTGAAGAGGAGAAGATAGGACTTCCTCAGTTGATCCGTCTTTGTTTTCCACTTATTACTATTGCATTTTGAGGAGTTCTCTACACGGTTTGGTCTGTTATCGTTTCCAATTATATTCCTTCAGGTCTTGGATGTGCTTGTTACTAGAATTACGTGGGTCATACGACAAAGTACTTACTTAGTCGGACCTTTACCAGTAGTTTAAAGAATCTTACCATACTCGGACGGCTAGCCCGCTCGATTTTATTCGGATTTGATCAATTATGTGTCTGACAATAGATTATGAAAAGCTGCATTGAACAGCGCCTGGACTCGAAGTTCGGTCATACCGACGGCTGAGATTCATACAGAAGCGGACTATGCATATATTGCATTGCGCAGCTTCCCTCGCGGCTGACAACATGAGGACCTGTATACCCACTACATAATTAAAGACACAAGCTGCCAGATGATATACGACCATGACAAACCCAACAACCATGCCATTCGAATTCGAACTAGACCAGTCCAGCCTCACCAATGGCGAGTATCTTGAAGCGTTTGAAATCACCACCGCAGAAGGAGGATGACGGAAGTATCCAAATCAGTTTCATATGGCTCGGAAAGCGTCTAGAGCCCGTAGATTGGGACCCCCGATGCCGGTTAACGTTCTACGAATGCACCTGGCAGTTAGGTCGCTACGAGCACGAAATCTACAAAACTGAAATATCAAATTCACCGCCGATGGAATTCGAGGTCGACATCAATAACGAGCGCTGCAGCTGGGATGCCGACAGCTACCGCGTCGACGTCGGATATGTGGAAGGTCATAACCACGACTCCAAGAACATCGGGTCCGTCTGCCGGTGGTTTGCGTGGAAAAGTATCACAAAGGCAACGCATGTGGTGGATGTTGATACGCCTTGGCATCTTCGGTCGAGAGTTAATGCTCCAACTGATGTGTTTTTGCCGCCGAAAAAGAATAATCCTGGAGGCAAAGTTACGGTGGTTATAAATGTATTCAGAGATGGGAAGGCGAGGAGTCATTGGAAGTCTATTGATAAATTTGCTGGGGGGTTCGACGATATAACGAAACCACTGGCTCAATTTATATTTAAAATGAGCTTCCATGGTAGGTTGGACTTGACTCATTCTTAAGTTTGGACATTATTATACTTAGGATCTTATTTATACTATCCAGCTAAATTTTCTTTATATTTGCAATTCAAACTTTCTATTAATTACCTATTCAAAAAGGTTGAAAGCTAATAACACTGTGCTATCTACAGAAATCAAAGAAGCAGCACCGAAAATCCTTGGTGCCCCACCTTCAAAAGAGCTTCTGGCAGCCCCTCTTGATCATTTACCATCGGGTCATTCTGACCAGGTATCAAGTCGACTAGAAGTCTACAAGGAAGATAAACTGCGATGGAATCCAGATATGGCTGCAGCCGAACAGTCCCCTTCTCCCATGACCCGGATTGATGAAGACATCGGAAAAATGACGTCGGAGGAAAAAGACAGAGAAATAATGCGCTTGAGGGTATGCAATAAGGGAATACTTTCTCTAATCCTCTTTATCTGAGTTATTATTATTTCATTCCTTCTTTCTGGTCGCAAGCTAACTATTGTCAACCCGAACCCAGAAAATCGTCGCAGATATGCGACATGAACGGAGTGCGGGTGCTGAAAAGTCAACTTTTAAGAGAGATATGTCAATGGCGGTGCTGTAATGGTACTCAAATCTTAATGGTATTCATACTGAGGTGTATTCTGAAGCAACCTTGGAAATCTAATATTTATAACGAAGTAATCATGTTGAAATTAATTTATCAAGATTTGAAGCTGTCCTCACATATACACTAACACTAAGAATTAACTAAGTAACAGTCACATTCGTCTGACTAATAGCAGAGAATTGTGTAACACATTACTAATAAAGGTGATTCCTCTTCATATTGTTCTTCAACTTTCTTCCTTGTTGCGGCTCTAGATCCTTGCCTGGGTGTTAAAGTAACCCTGGTTCAGCCGACTCGCCTGATCGTCAGAGAGGCTGAATTACTTGACGGTCGGAGCCAAGGGGCTCTGCAGCTGCATGGCTGTATGTACTGGGCTGACAGATTTTATGCAGGTTGAACTTACCCTGCATACGTTACCATTATGTGAAACGATAGCCAGCAACTGAATAGCCGCTGTAGGTTTTCAAAATCGAATCATACCAAGTCAAAATTAACATTCACACTATTTCATTACCTAGGCATGCAATACCGCCTTTCACATTAGGGGTTTGGTAGATATATCGATCGTTATTTTCACAACCAGGGTCCATTAAATTCGTATGCCCGTACTATACATGATATTCCCCCAAGCTTTCAAAGCTTTACAAGATCAGTCAAAGCCGTCCTTCGGCTCCCTCTAGGAGTAATTATCCAAAAGCCCCTCCAGAGATATTTTAAATTAGCAAGCACAAGTATAAACTGGCGGGCAGGCGCAAGTATTGGCCATGGGTGCAAAAATGCAGTTGTATCCGGGACCGGAGCAACAGGCCGGGTATTGATAAGGGGCTTTGCAAGCAACTGAGCTAGATCCACCGACACCTATTGAAAGTTAGATATATCTATATGATTCGCTTTCTTCATATACAGAGAGACAAATTCCTGGGGACATACAGTTGGTGAGAGGACCGGAGCTTGCACAGCAGTAGTACTCGGTGTATGTTGTAGCTGGGCACTTGTAGATAGCAGCACTGACGAGGGGGCTCAATGTGACAGCAACAACGGCGAAGATACTTGTGAGCTGCATTTTGAAGATACTTTGGAGTTGTAGGAATTCGAAAGTGAGTTCGAAAAGGTTTTATAAATTTATAGAATATTATTATAAGAAGTGGATGTTTAATTGCTGAGAAAAGGGCTGATATTGATAAGAGATTCGGTATTATATGGCGGTATGCATTGGCCCTTTATATAAATTTCCAAGTCATATATATGCATATCTGATAGCCACAAGGCCAGTACTTGATTGAAGTTACACTGCCCCGCATTATCGTCAAGTCATCTAACAAAATTCAAATCGCCCCTTCGGACCGTGTAACCGTCGACAGTCTCCACGAGCGTAACATCCGCAACTGCGACTTCGGATCCAGCCTATGCATCTCTCATGCATTGCTTCATTAATACCGTAATACTATAATACTATAATACTTATCGACATGTCAAGCACCTTTCAACAAATAAGCTTTCCCATGGTTATACTCTTTTATCTATTATTCACTGGATAAAATTCAAATCGGCGACACAGGCTGCAGGCTGTCAAAAAGAACCCTAGTCGGTTTTCCATGTTTCCATGTTTTAACCCCAGGTTTCTTAGCTTGCTTTTCTTTTCCTTATACTATCTCTTTCTATTTCGTAAGCTGGTTCCCTTGCATACGAATGCTTGAGGATTCTGGCTGCAAGCTGTTGCATTTTTCCTTTCATTCAGCGCCGCTTGTTCGCTGACCCCGGTAAATAGATACGGCTAAAGCCGAATCATCGACATGGTTAGGCGAACGGCCTCTGTAATCCGACAAGTCTCGTGGTGGCCATAAGCATCGTACAGGACGTCGAACTTGAAACCCAGATCTCGCACGTCGGTTCTTAGTTTAGGCCGAGGAAGTGGCTGCATTAAACTATTTTTACACAAGGTTGAGTTCCTAGCCATTTCTTTTTATCGCTTAAAGGACCTCGAAGAGGCTTAATTCATGAATTCAAACCTGGGAATAATGTTGATGCAGGTTAATCCAGCAGGGCAATATTTAATTTCGTACGAACTAGTGGTTTTCGAGGAAGCGAGTAGACATACATCTAGACGAGATAGTCAAGGTTCATGACTAACATAAACTAAGAGCTCCTATTTGTTTCCCTAGGATCGTTTATCTTGCGGTATAATAAGTTTCATCTGGCTAAATAAAAATACAAAGCTTTCCAGACGTCTGGGATATCGGATTAGGTATTGTACGAGCAGATGTTGTGTATAGTTCGTTCGATCCATAGGAGCCGCTCTAATAAAAATTACAAACTAATTCTGCTTTTCAAACTGCCGGAGAGGATTGATTAAGTGTATATTATAATTAAAGCCCATAGCTTAGAATAGAATCTAATTTCTGTTTGATTGCGGATCTTATATTTGCCCAAACTTCAATCGATCTGTTAGAGTCGAAGAGAAGTGTCACTACCAAAGCAGCCAATATGAAAGCCCATAATACAAAACTCGAAAGACGAGAATTCCCTTGATCGTTTAAAAAGAGTTTTCCAGCATTTACTAAAAACTTCAACTTAATTTTCAGTCAAGAATTGAAATGCAGATGGCTGACTACCTTTGTATCTCCCTAGTTGAGAGTCCCCGGTCCTCAAACCCTGTCTCTGAATCCCAGCACTCGGACTAAATTCAGCTAAATCTCTATTCTTAGCTTCAATGATCTTATCATCCTTCATTTCCATATGCTTCAGCATTCCCCTATATTTCCACTTATACCTAAATCGCTATTTGGTCTTTCATTTCTCCTTATAGAAGCCAATAACTTCGTTTATTCTTTCCTCTTTTGCTTCCCTAACGTCGCCTGTAATGTCGATTGACTTTCTATGCCTTTGACTATCGATATAGATGTCAGAGAGTGAATGCGGAAGTAAATAGCCACCCTTGAGATTTAAGGAAAGAACTGCTTCTCGATCTTCAAGTGAAGGACCATCGGAAGATCCATCATATGAACCGTATGACATTCGACGGGTTGGAGAATTGAAAGGTGTAGTGGAGGCCATCATTGGCATATTGGAAGGTATAGCAACTATACAGATAGCACTTATGCTATGTTTAAATTAGAAAGTAGGTTTGAAACCGAGGAGACTGCTGCGTTAATCATGACGTTCAGGGATATCTTCGTTGGGTTAGGTTTCGGTATACCGCTTCCGAATAGCATAATCTCGTTTTTCAAAAGTTGATATTTTATCCGTGATGCAAAATGTCATTCGCCATTTTATAGATTCCTGAATTAAATCTCGAGTATGCCCACCGTCAGAGTTGTATGTAAGGTAGATAAGATGAAGCCTAAGTATTCAAAACTTCAGAACGCGAACGACAAAAACTTTTACAGAAGATGAACCATGGTGGTTACCTAACCAGGATCAGGATCAGGCCGTAAACTCCACCATAACAAAGAAAGAACAATATAATAATTCAGCGCTCAAGCTGATACCCTTCTACTTCCGAGAACTCCGCACTCTAACTGAATAATCCACCTTGGTCGTATTCCCCCCCTCACTATTCCTCAAAATAGTCGTCGGAACCCATATATTCCTCCTCGGATCCCGATGCGAAAGACTACCAGCGCCTGGCTGCTGATCATAAAGGAAGAGGTACTTATGTTCAGTATCAAAGATACACCAGCAACTTAAAGTCGAAGTATCATCTTCAAAGAGATGGTTGATTAAAAATCTCTTTATCGTTTCGAGGAAGTCTCGGATACTATCGCCATTGGAGCCAGAATAGTGTAAGGGCTCCGTACCGATTTCATAAGTTTCTTCGAAGTCATTGACGGTCCAGCGTCTGTGCTCATAAGACGGTAGGCTCTTTGGGTCTCTCGGGGTTTTCATATATCGCGCTTGTACCTCTGGTTTCAACTGGTGGACACGTGCTGGGCCTCTGAAGATAACGACCGGTGGGTCTTTTGGAAGCTTTTTTGAAATAATCGGTCGAATTGCAGCAGACTCTCCCCCAGATGATCGTTCATTCTTTCCATCCTTGCCGGAAATATGAGAAGCATTCGGAACAGGACTAAAACTGACTTGTTTTATAAACCTCTTCGTTCCCTCATCTTCCCCCCTCGAACTCGAAACCTTCACCACCGGTTCTCCCCAAAAGAATATCGTATCATGATCCAACAACGGAGAATCTGTGATATCATATAGACTCCGTTTCCCATACCTCTTCTCATGGAATTGCTTCAAAAGCCCCAACCCCCTCGGTTCAGTCAAATACCCAATCGCATCAGCCATAACCAGCAATCGGGCTTTAACCTCCCCCCCTTCCCTCTTCAGAACCATAATCAACGTATCCGACCACAAAAGTCCGTGTAAACTCAATTCTCCACCACTCCGGGACCGCCACGGCGGTCCTTCATCTTGGGGGAGGTACCTCTGAAACCCCCAATTGGTCGGAGACCCCGGAAGAGGT
Source organism: Arthrobotrys conoides (assembly GCA_036971725.1). NCBI lineage: Eukaryota > Fungi > Ascomycota > Orbiliomycetes > Orbiliales > Orbiliaceae > Arthrobotrys > Arthrobotrys conoides. Next base: position 409,264 of record JAVHJM010000001.1, read on the forward strand.
ATATTTGGTTGGATTTTGTCGTAAACATAGCGCTTTCGTCGGAACTTCTCGCTAGTGAAAATTGATGCCCATTGTTGGCAGACTTGTGATGCGATGAAATGTTCGTGCCATGCGAGGCTGAAGAGAATTTCCTGTTGAAGTTCTACGGGGAGCTGAAGGATGTGCATTCTGGAAGAAGCCGACGCGGTGGTCCACTCACAACGTATGGAGATGATACAAGGCTTTATAGATGAAGAATTTGATATATTGAAAGACCGAGAAATTAGACACGGTTGCCGTCTGGAGCTCTTGAAGACAATATAACGTTATCAATCGGCTTCATGATTCATTCGGGTTCGGTGAAGGATTGTGGTAATTATCAGCGTCGCTGTGTTGCCTGCGACTATACCGCCAACATATATACGACCGTGCGCAACATAATGCAATTAAAAACAAGGCTGACTTAATTAACGTTTAGGCTACAGTATACAGATCGATATCTACGGATTCGTTACATTTATGGCAGCTTAGCCTAGGAATAGTAAGTGGATGATCTTTTACATGTTGTATACCTCTCACGTAGCTTACTTGCTAGTGGACACAAATGACCAGGGCAAAATCTAAGCCTCATAGGACCAAGGTCAGCCGCCTGGCGTCTGCCTAGACTAACGACTACGGTCAACGTATTCGTAGCGTTCAATATCATTTATCAAAATCTAGTATAATACTCTCTGAAGGAAAGGAATGTTTGTTAATAAAACAAAGTGCACACGTAGTTTGGGGGAAGATTCGGTAGTTCCAGATCTTGAACATCCGTCACCACCTAACGTTGTCCGAAACTATTCTTAGTCTCCGTACCCTTGATTAGTACCCTAGTTTTGCTTCATTCTAATCTGATTTGATTCTGGGGTTATAATCGGGCGTCGGAAATATTTGATATAGAAACGTCTATCTATGCTATTTTACAATGTAAGTTTGCATAGGAAAAACGAAGAAATATCTAAGTAGTATACATATCATGATAGCTGCGTTAATCAATCAATCGGTATTATACAAGAGAGACCATCAAATTCATTCTTAATATCCTTTTCCAACTGACAGCTATCTGGTACATAGCTCAGTTCTCTTGTTTAGGTCCAGGCTAAGCCCCTAGCTCTTTCCTTTTTTCTTCCATTTTTCTATAGCGGAGAAGCAGTCCCTGATGATAGATGCCAAAAAACAGACTATAAGTATCTTAGTCATACCAAGGTGGGTCCTTTGTTATCAGGATTGATCTTCGTAAAGAAAATAGTCTGATGCGTGATATATCTGGGGCTGGGGCTTTTGCCTTCGTTGAGGTTAGGCTTCTATAAAATATATATAGTCGAGTAGAATAGGAATGATCTTTTTCATACCTAGAGTTTTCTATAGGAAGCAAGAAGTTGTGTGGCCAAGAAATCTTGTTATTGATCATAGCCATAATAGCAGGGCTGTGGAGGGCTCCGAAAGACTCATAGCGGGACAACCATAGAGGGGAATGGTTGAAATTGTGTGGCCCTTAGGTATACATGGTAGTCATTTCCCCAGTGTTGAAACCTTTAATAAATATTATCAGCTCTTTCTGCTCATGCATGTAGTTTAGGGCTTTCCCGCAAGGGAGGCATAGATGTGACTTCCGTAAAACATCCATCGAGCTTTCTGAGGACTATATTATATAAATAGGGAACAGATTTCTTACCTTGATTATATTCAAGCTTGAGGTGCGAAGTGGACAGACTGCTGTGTCTGTATAAATATATCGATGGACATCGGATGTGCAGGCGATATTGCTGCTAGCGTTCGAGCCTCTGGACCCTCTTTAGCAGGTTCCATATTCATGCTCTAAACGTAGTTGGTAGCGGCAGTGACCGTACTTTCTACTGCATGATAGTTTTTATGGCAGTTTCGTTTCTGCTTCGTGGCTGGTTGATCATTGGCTTGAAGATCATATATCCACAGGTTAGTTCCTTGAGCTTATATATAATCGAAAAGTTGTATTCAGTTTGGGCAGGAAGTATATTGAAGAAGGTTGAAGTTTTGGAAGTGTTTGATGGGAATGGTCAGGTTGTCAGTGTTTATATACTAGTACTTTTATACGCCTATTTATAAAAGTATTACGTATACAGTTCAGTACAGACGAGCCATGAAGATCTTGAATATTGCTAAGTATTTTTGACTGTGGGAGAGGCATGATCGATCACATGATTAACTCTAAATCCTCAAGGAGTATGTTTCCATTTTATATAATTTACTTCGTTGAGTATTCGTCGGAATACTCTAGAAATGATCAGAATCATCTCGTAAGTCACCAAACTTCATACGACATAGAAGGTTTCGAGGCAGAAGACAACTACTTAGCTTCTTTAGCTAATATACATAGAGAAAAATAAAAGTCCAGACAGAAGAGCTACCGTTCTATATCGGCCCAGAGGTTTCTTGACATGCTTAGTGGCTAGTAGTATAAATGCGTCAGGATACCTGTTAAACGAATTATCTCAGCATTAAGTGTATACATTTAACAACCATGTTTGTTTTATGCATGTAAGCTCACTTCACCAGCCATCATACAGCGTGTAGTATCCAAAATTACCTAGAGTAATGGCTTCCTTGTGTCAACACCGATGAAGGTGCTCAGCCTCGTCGTGTGTGGCATTTTTTGCGTTGGGGTAGGCCGCTTAGATACGGATGACTGATATCTGAACACCAACGTTGAAACCTGGATTGTAGCTATAGTCCCCTTAGCATCTTGAGACCTGAGAAAAGCCCAATGGACTGTGGGGTATCAAAGGTTTTCCATTGTTTTTTATCGCCATTCAATTAAAGTTATTCCATCGCTCGATCGCCCATCATGCATTCCATATACAGCAGCCCTCCAGAGTCACCTCCCAAAAAAAGCGAAAACAAAGGGCACAGAGTGGTAAAAAGACAATTGTCGACGAAGAGAGCGGGTTCCCATTAGAAAAATCAGGGTAGGGATGGCAGAATTATGCTCTTAACCTATCCAGTCCCCCTTTCGATATAGATCCCTTGGAGCCGCCGCTCGCGTTTCGACGATTCGCACGGTCAGGCGAAGGGCCCTATCCCCCTTTCCGGTCTCCCGGCGGATTCGGTGTGCTAGCGTTGCTTCGTCGGACGGTATCTAATCGTTTCCGCTCCCCTTCCAGCTAGAATTCGCGAATTTGAGTTAGCTCCTTAGGAAATCAGTGATTCTCAATGTCAATGTTATTAAACTTACAACTTTCTTGACTCTAGTAAGTGCATTCTGCCCACTAGGGCTTGGAGAGCTGCATTTTTCAGGTGTGTATGGTTCTTGGATGATGATGGTGTCGAGAACAACAATATCCTTTCCTTGCCATCGGCATGGCATTCTATATTCCAAAATGGTTAGATCTTTTCATAGCCAGCGAAAACTGTGATTTCGACGTACGTCTTGCTTAGGGCATTGAAAATGTCCTGTCCCTCTACTGTAACCCCGACCCCATGTCCTTGTAGCTTTTCAGACTCGGCTCTGAGAGCCCCTAGTTCCCTGTCTCTGATCGTTCGCAAACTCAATGATCGTATCTGCGGCTCGGCAGCACTGAAGGGACCTTTCGATGTTGAAGCATTTTGTGGCGGTTTCGACGGGGAAATAACAGCGACATCTTTGAGAAATGGGATTTTGAGGATGCGAACGTTGACAGGTGTAGTCTTGGAGGGTGTAGAAGTGGTATTAGGACCGGTTATAAGAGAGACACAATTGGCTGTTGTATCGTAGGAAAAGATATTGCCTTCAATGATGTCGTCGAGTATGGTGGTGATTTTGACGCTACAATGGGCCCAATGTGTCAGTTGTAGTTATTTATGCGATACAAGCAGCTTGAAGAAGCAACATACCGAGTACCGATGACCCAGTCAACACTAGCTAGAGGCCCTGGACCGGAAGCTTGGGACTGGTACGGGGGATTAGGGCCCCGGGAAGAATTGGTAGGACCTGTTGAGCCCCGTCGTCCATCCATTGTGGCAGGGAAGTGTGGTGTAGGGAGTGTCGAAAGGTCGGAATACCAAATCGGAGTAGGAAGTACGGTGATAACTAACTCGGCGAGCAGAGTACCTAGAGCAGGCACCGTTCGACGATGAATGTCTGGTATGAAGGAATAAGAGATTGGTCGGTGGGTGGTGTATTAGGGAAGGATGAAGGTGGTGCGTGAGCTTGGAAGGACGAGCCGCACGTGTTGGAAGCCGCCCAGCAATTCCCAAACAGGAAACCTGGAAATCTATTAAAATTTCCTTTCTTGGTATAAATCATCAGTATACCTAAATAGGTAATTAACATCCTATTGTAAATTACAACATTGACAACAATATAATTGGAACAGATGTAACTAATAATAATTAATTGTCTACCATTATGATTATTAGATAATAATGCAAATTAATTGATGGGCAACATGCAGCTAAAAAAAATATTTCAGTTATTGACAGATGAGAACCTATAACTTCAATTTATAACAACAGGTGCAGCCACGAACGGCGCGACTCCATTTGTGATCCCGAGAAGACTGAAGTCACGATTGCATACCCAAAGCTCGGATCCAGCGGTGATATTGACGCTGTTGTCCAACGTAATGACGTTTGTGTCAGGTGTCTTGATAAATTCGGGTGGCTTTCCGCCTTCTCGTTCTCCTTCCGCGAGAGTATCAAGCTTGAACGCAGTGCCAACGTAGTCTCCTGTGCTACCGGGTAGGGCGTAGGCACATTTTAACTGTGCACGTGTGAAGGAATCAAATTCGGCACTACCATCCCAAGCGCCTCCCACAATACGAGGTCCAGTTATCGGAACACAAAGGTGACCTTGAACATTGAGCTCAAAGAATCGGTAGTATTCAACGGCTTTCGCCGGCGTAGATGGTAGACCTAATGGGAGATCAAGAAACCTTCCAAGGTACGCGCCGATGTTTTTCGCAGTCTCACCTTCGTGGAGTGTCTTCACGATTTTGACTGACGAAGGGTATGGGATGTATTCCGTGTATGCTCTCTCTTGAGTGTTGTAATCGCGTGAAAAGACGGTGACAGCAGTTGTACAAATCGATGACGTTCTAAAGAGGACGCTATTACCGCCACCACCAAAATTCCCCCCCCCCTCCCCCTCCTCCATTACCTCAATTATTCCCCCCACCCCCGCCGCCACCTCCACCTCCACCTCCACTTTGGGAGCTACTCGATGTTGGGTTACTATTGTTACTAGCGGTTTAATCCCCACTACTATCATCTGTAGGTAATGTGCCGCCCCCGGTGCCGGTAGTCGGTCCTGTGGTAATCGTACCTCCACCCCCTGAACCACCCGTGCGAAGCATTGTTTGAGCTTCAGAGGATCCTTCTCCCGTGTTTGGTGTAGAACCTGTTTTGCACGAGCAAATTTGTCAATAAAGGTATTTTCAATGAATAATTAAACCGTTAAAGATGAATGTTAAAGAAGAGGGAGGTTATAGAAACTCACCTGAATTACCTCCAGTTATAGTGGCAGTTGGGAATCCAATAGATGCCCCATCCTCAGTAGGAGGAGGAAATCCTATTATTCCCCCCCCCCCGGCATAATCGCTGTATGATATTATCCTGCCGGATCCAGATAGGCAGCCGTTTGAAGAAGAATCCTCCGCTAAGTCGTAAAGGTATACTCTTTGCCCAAAAGCGCTCGATTCTGTCCCTTCCTCAGGACAAATCGTAAATCCTAGAGTGAAGGTGCCATCGGTTGTGGTAATATTGAAGTATATAAAACCATCCTCGCCTTCAAAGAACCCATTGGAGGCCGCACCCCCCGCATTATCTCCGATTGATACGGGTAGTATATCATTGAACCGCTTTATAAGCTTTGTACCCTGTATTCCAGCAGGGAGGGAGAAATAGAGGCGTTGTGATAAATCTGATGCTTGAGAGAGACTTCCATCACTGCCAAGATATAAAGCAAGTGGTGTACTATCAACGACGACCTTGTCCTCATATCGATTCATGAGATAAGAGACCGTGGATGCTGTTCCTTTTATAGATGTGGCCGTTGAGACAGCCGTTCCCGTAATCCCGCTAGCGCTCATAGAGCTGCTTTGAGTGAGGGACAGGTCTTGAACAGGTACTGTAAAATACAATTCCATCACTACGGCCAACTCCGTTGGGGCACCGAGAAATGTCGCAGTGGTCGCCGGGCCAACCTCAAAATTTTCTGAAGGATCCGGCAATGGGCAAGAGGGTAAGTGTTCTACAACTGTTGAAATGATGATATGGATTTCGACAAATGTTTCGGTCGTGCTGGACGTAACCGTTGAAGTACTAGCCTGCCCCAGAGCGAAGCCATTACGAACAACAAAGCTAGGGATGAGAAAGATAAGAAAAATGATACTTCTAATTAAAGAGAGCGAAGTGGATATTTCCGCCATCTTGGTTGTTATGTCGAATTCTTAAAGCTTCGAAAAAAAAAAAAAAAAAAAAAAAAAAAAAAAAAATTTCTTTCGGATGACTTAATGGTACTATCCAAGGTGATAGAGATGGCTGAGATATCATACAACAGGGAAATACCTTTATCCCTGTAAATTTAAGCCAAAGATTTACATCCTACAGTATCATATCCAGTCTACTTACTGCAACAGTCCCTCTATTGATCGAAGGATTGCATGGCTATTATTAGGATCGCCGGACATGCATGCCATGTCGATGCAAGCGCATTATCAACTTTTCGAATGTCGTAATACCTCCATGGCTGAAGTGAAAATTTATCAATCCTACATGCGTAATTTCCAAACGGCAATCTATACAGCAGCCCTTGATCACCGACCGAGCAATCCTTCCATGTGTATCTGAGCATGTGCTCGATCGTGCGAAGGTGGTTCAAACGTTGTTTTCGCGTTGGTGTTGGAATTCCGAGTTAGGACAGGGAAACTCCAACCAACGACGACCTGATTAACCGTCTATGGCAAGCTCCCGCACCTCGAGTCGAGTATAACTAACGCGAACCAGTATCATGAAGCCATCCACGTCCTTCTTTGCTTTCCGGAGCTAGCACCGGACCCACTATATATATCCCCCGAGCAGACCGCGTCAGTAAACCGTCAGCAGCATCGTGACAATGGCCGCCGTAGACTTCTACGAGTAAGTGACGTCCCTCAGTGCGGTTCCACCCGAAACTAAGGCTGTATGGAAAATAAGTAAACCCTGTGGCTGATGCACAGCAAAATGAACGGCGTGTAACCCGAATAAGACCAAACCTCCTCTATGAGAAAGCCCATACGACGCCTGATGAGCCCGTCGCATCGACCGTGCTGAGCCGGTTGGAGGTCTGGTTCTCCAATTCGGGGTCGGCAACACCGCAACACATCTATCTCGACCTGCACCGTGATGACCATTCGGATGCATCTTCGCATTCAAACTTCGTGCTCGACAACTTTTTGTCTTCTGAGCATGAGTGCGTGAAGAGGGTTACGGGTTTACTATCAGATCATCTCGTAAATCTGTTCAAGCAGGATCCAACTTCAAATCTGCCATTTCACCGTCGTTTCGGGTTCGCCTTAACCGGTGATACTCTGTCGGATCCTCTTCCTCCCCCGTCAATTTCTCATACTGCTATTATATCCGACCCTCAAGTCCCTAAAATTCACTACTCTACTCTGAAGTTTCTAGAGGCGAGGGAAATCCGTCCAAATATTCGGATTGCGAAATCGCCAGCAACGTCGGGATCGGAAGCACCACAAACAAAATGTATTTACAAAGCCGTAGATTTCGCAAGAGAGGCATCTAGCCTGAGCTTTGAGGTCACTAATTATAAGAGGTTGGTGGCGAAAGGACCAGAGGTAGAGAAATGGCTTGTAAAGATCGTTGGATTGGTTTACATTCATGATATCGAGGCTGAAGATACAGTGGACTTGTTGAAGCTCGCTGCTACCGATAGCGCGGTAGAAGATGAGCTAGAAGAGGTCAATACCCAATTCATTGGAGCTTTGTTCACATATCATCCCCAGAGAGACCTGACGACTCATTGTTACACCACCGTTATCCCGGAGGATATCAAGATATGCTGGTTCCGCCAAATTGTTCACGCTATCTCTGCGCTGGAATCCGCAGGCTTCGAACACTGGGACTTGAAATGCGAAAATATAGTCCTAGATACAGCTGACGGCTTGCCAGAAGAGCAATATACTAACCACATTCTGGCATCTGACGATATTACAACTGCGAGGGTAACAATCGAAAGAAATCGGTTAGAAAGAAGGAGTAGTACAACCACCAAACCATCACCAATAAACCCCGGAAAACTGAAGATTATTGACCTCGAGAATTCAAAGAGTTCAGCGGCATTTAGACCCCAATCGATGGCAGGGCAAGGGCATCATGGGCATCACGACCCGAGCAAAAGAAGGGAGTCTGTGGACCAACACCCAGAGCTGGGAATCAGTATGGTTTACGCAATGGGGAAAACTATACTGGAAATCTGGGCTGGAAAGATGCCAGACGTTGGAGATCCTACCGAACGGGAACTAAACTTACTACCGGAGACAGCTAGGAAGGTGGTTCAATTGTGCTGTTCGAATGAGACTAGGATATCAGCTGCTGAAGTTAAGCGGTTCACCGATGATCTATTCGCCCACCTCCACGATGATGATGAGGCCGAGGAATAATCCCCTTCGTGGCCGTTGTAGGCCTTTATTTCGTTTACGAGACCTATATGACTATTGTAACCTATCACATTAACTTTCATAATCTAGCAATGGACTTTTTACAAATAAGAACTAAAATTTAAAACAGATAAATCAAAATTATAATTAGCAATTGTGATTAATGTATACGATCTAAGTCGCTAAATATACCCTAGCTTTCGGGATGACTGCACTGGGTGAGTGAGTGAAGTTTAATCCACAATAAGTGTTATATATATTATATATAACAAGTTTTAAATCCCGTTTGCGAGTTTCATGCTAAGCTATCAGGATCGAAATCTGACGGGTCCGGATTGACATTCGTTCCTCCCGTATAACTCACGACATCCCCGCTCACCTCAGGACTCGAGTTTATAGGCGCCTGTTGAAAATCTATCTCTTCCCCTTCTCCACTTTGCTGTTGACTCTCCTCATAACCTTGCGCTGCGTTAAGGTTATATCCACCGCCAAAATTAATTTCCTCTATCTGTTCTATATAGCTATCGGGTGGTTGATAGACCTGTCCAGTATCATCATCTCGGAGCCCATAAATAATTACGGGACTCTGTTCTCCATAACCTAGCTCGTCTCTGAGAACACTCAGTCGAATTTCAAGATCCCGAAGGTATGTGAAAACTTTGACATAGTATTGGTAATATTTGTCCGCTTTCTTTTGCAATTCCAGTGAATATTGCTCATGCGCCCTCTGTAAAGTTTCAAAAGCACCTTCGTATAGTTCTTGGGCCTGGTTTATTTCAGCACTGATTGTTTCGTATCTTTCAATGTCTTCTTCGGAATGGAAATAATTAGACTCGTATCCGGCCCTGAATATCTGAATTGCATCAAGGGCATCCTGGTATATTGCTGATTCTACCGAGTGCTCTTCTTGGATGTCTTGAATAATTGCTAGGATTTCATCCTGTTCGCGGATTAATACTGCTGTATTTCTTCTGATATTTTCAGTCAACTCCATTCCGTTGTTCATTAACTTGAAAGCTTCGTCGAGTCTGTCTTTTGTCCTTTTATCTTTATCTTGCGCATAACGTTGTGGTGCTCTTAAATTTATGATTTCATTCGCCTTCATGACACTATCCCATTTGGAAAGTACACTGAGCATAATTTTGATGGGATCGAACTCATCCTGGAGGGGTTCGAAATCCTCAAGGTTGAAGTATTGTTCGTTTGCAAGCTGGGCGTTTTGTGATTCTGGCTCTTCCTCCTCAAAGTACGGGTTATTGAATCGATTTCTTCTCCTAGTTCCAATTTGCTGATTATTCTCCGTATCACCGTAAAGCGGAAGATCGATCCTAGCCATCGTATTTTGATTGCCTTGTGCCGGCCCTACATTCATTCCCGTGTTTTGTATTGCTGGATTAAAATTGAAGTTATTATTGACGTTCGGAGGAATCTGCTCCATGTTGATCGTATCGAATTCCATCACATTCGATACAGGCGACGCCTTGTGAGCTCCCATATTGAGTGGCCTAGCACCCGGTTGAAGACTTCCATCCGCATAGCGTAATAACTCCTGTAGATTCCCTAAATCCTGTCCCAATCCCGACATTAAGGATGACAAGGCATCGAAAACAGTAGCCCGAGGGTTAGGTGCGGTTCCCTGTTGTGGTGGCTGAACGACCAAAGTTTTTACTGCTTGTTCCATAAGTTCTCCTCCCCAGACTATACGCCCTTCGTCTGGGTACTGTATAGCAGGGTAGGCGTATGTTGAAGGTAGCTGCTGAACTTGCTCCGGCAGGAGTAGTAATAAATCAGCGTCGTTGGCTCTTACCTCCCGATAGCTTTGGTATTTACTATCGGCAAGAGATACTGTGGTTTCGACATCCAGCTCCCATGGTAAGTTTCGGAAGTTTACGACCTGGGGTTTTACAGAGTTGGGGTCGAATTTGACATAGACTACTTTTTCAGATTGTTCGAGACGACAGTTGGCGTCGGAGTAGAATATGAAGCCCTCGGCGTTGCCGTTGGGCCAGTTGGGAGGGGGGGTTTGTTGGTTTAAGACACCGAATGCTTGAAGCTGTCATATAATTATTTTGTCAGAACTCCGATATCTCCTCGAGAACGAATGTTTTTAACTTCGTTGGTGTCTAGAACTCTTGAAAGTGGCCGGTTGGTACATACCCATCCCAACTGCTCAGTGCCTCCAACTTTACATCCCATATCATCTACCCCTCCAAGCGGCTGCCATCCCCACACCGGTAGACCCTGTGGTCTCGTAGGACTACTTTTTATAGAAGCGTAATAATATGCATCTGCAACAGAAACCCAGCCTAAAAATAGGGCTGCCGCAAGCAAAGTTGGGCCCAATATCTTCTTCGTCCGTGGCATCTTGCACGTGGAGTTGGTGTTATTTGAGCTTCGGAGTAGCTCATAGTACTGTCCACACATGCTAATGGCATGGGAAAGTTACAATACGGTGACATGGTCATGGCGTACACCTATGTGGGCGCGGGATTTACTCTGTTTGAGCTAGAATCCGGACCTGCTGTATAGTATTGGTACGTTAGCAAAGCCGCGGAATTTGAGCAGATATAGCTATAGAGGGGGTGCAACCTTTTGGTCCAGTCGAGATGTTACTGTATGATATATCACCAGTGGCTGCCTTGAAACTATTATATGATGGTATATTGGATTGATATGATATGATAGTCGTTATGATTGAAAGAAATATATACAGTAAGAAAATGACCATGAGTGTTGAAAATGCTCGCTCCATGTCATAAACGTTTGAACATGTTGAAATGGAAATATAACAGACAACAGGAAGGAACTGCAGACGCAAAAAACATAAACCAGGATATAAAACTCAAAAATTCACACTAACAGAAGATAGTGGGTTTCTCATCTTCAAACTGGAACGAGATCCAAGTTCTTCACCGAACACTCGAGAACTTTACCACCCGCAATGCTAGAACCCAAAGTCTTCAAAGCCTCGATACCACTCTCCAATTCATTTACCACGAACATCTTGGTCGGTTGTCCTTCAATCCTACATGCCACAGGCAATAGGAACACATCAGGATGTGCCGAAGAGACAACTACAACCTTGGTCGGCTGGAACTCATACAACCCAACAATAACAGAGGTATTTGGCAGCTTGTCAAGGTTGTGCAGCCGAAGTCTGCTCACGCCATACTGTTCTAACTCTTGCGAATAGATGTGAATGACACGATCATGGGTATCTCCAACAACGATTGAAGATCGGGTGTAGAATTCTGCGGGGGAACCGCAGTGACCATTGCAGAGGAACAGTGTACCATCTGCGTTAGTATTGAGGAAAAGCCCGTCAGCGGCATCTTTGATGATCACCTTGGGGAAGTTTAGTGCTGATGTTGGTGCCATCGAGGCAGAAGTCAAAGTCGAAGTAGTAGAGGAGAATGTAGTTGCGGTGCTATTTCCCCTCGAATACGCTGATGTCGTATTCTGAAGTGGAGAAATGGTGGTGAATGTCGCAGTTGGTATAACAGGGGAAGCAGTAGTACCTTCAGCAGCCCCAGAAGTTGTCGTCCCGTTGCTGAATAAACGAGTGGCAGAGAGCGCAGAGGTTGTTCGAATAGCTGAAGATGAGACAGGTGTAGAGGAAGTTTCAGAAACTGTTGTCATTGAAGAAGTGCTAGTTTCATGACTCGTAGTTGATGTAGTTGTTTCTACAGTAACTGTAGTATAGCCGCTAGAGCTGGATGTCTCTTCGCTCTTAGTCGTAGTCGTGTTGGAATAACCTGGGAAAACAGCGGAGTCGGAACTATCTGTACTAGTAGATTGACTTTCCCCGCTCGTTGTAGTGCTCGCTGCTTCAGTAGATGTGCTAGTACCGTCAATTTCCGACAAAGTCGAGCTTGAAGCAGTGACGATAGGAACGATAGAAGTAACGACTGAGCTAGTGGTATATGTTTTAGTTCCACTTGAATTATCTTCAGTAGTCATAAACATCGTCATGGTGGTCAAAGTTGTGAAGGATTGCTCCTGACGTTTCTCTACAATTGGTGTTACAGGGTATGGATTTGGAGGTTCAGTTGTAGTAGAAGTCTCAGTCGATGTTGCAGATGTAGTCGACTCTGTTGTCGTAATCGAGGCGGAAGTCGAGCTTGAACTTGGGTTTCCTCCAATACACTGCCTGTAAAGAGGAACCGTGGCCTTACCCAAGTTCTTTTTCATGACGTCAGTCACTGAGAAGTCAATCGAGTTGGTGAAGTCCAAAAATACTGCGATCTTATTTGGACAAGTAAACCCATCGTCTGTATTCAAAGCTCCATCGATCCCAGCCCATTTTTCCTTTTCGTTAACGCGAACTTGGCCGGCGTATCTTGCGGATAAACTAACTCCAGGCGTCTCCGAGACTACAACTTGCTCCAGAACCCAACCTTTCAAAAGATTGACACCGAACCCAAGCATAATCGGCATTTCAATGCCAACTGATGCGACAATTTCTCCGTCTAACTGAATCATGGGGTGAAGGGTAGGCTCCCATCCCTTCGTTTCGGTCGTCCAGTCAATCATATTGATTTTCATATACGGATTCCAGTTCATGGAGAAACCCGCCGTCATCATACCAGCGGTAGCAATGCTAGCGGTTGCCTCCGCCATGACAATAATCTGCGGACCGATATCGAAAAGGCCAGGTACTGTGATCGGACCGAGAGGGATGTCGAAGAGTTCAGTTGAGCTGCTAACCTCCAATTTCGCTTGTGCCCAAAATCCGAATTGAAGATTGCTACTCATCGTTCCGTTCATGGTGAAAGTTGCGGCCTTCAATCCATCCTTAAGACTAAATGTCAGGTGACCGTTGAGTTTGATATCACCTTTGACACCACAATTGACGCAAAAGATTCGGGAGTCGGTTTCAGTATCTGCTCCGAGAAGGTGCCCAGGTAAACCCCATGGAGTGTTCCATTTCGAGCCGATCTTTTCAGACTTCGGAAACTTTGTCTTTTTCGAGAGGAATGTATCCCATGAGGCTGTGGTATCGATGTAGTCGAAGTCGGCCACGGTTCCAATAATGGTTTTACCAGCGTCTATGATTTCTTTTCCAATTTTATGCATAGCGCTACTAACGCCATCCCATGCTGCCTCGGCAATATCTTTTACCGTATCGACAACCTTCTCAGCTACATCAACAATAGACTATCACCCGGTATCAATTAGCATTTAGTCAAGAGTGAGTTAGAGTACAAACATACCTTTCCAATGTCTTCAAAGAATCCCCCAATACTCCACCTTCTCTCGATACGGCTCGAAACACCGTCCGAACGAATTCGAGAAAACCGAGATGCCTCGCGACGCCTGCGCATAGCCCTCTTAGCGTTGAACCTCGAAATGAAGGATGGAAGATCCTTGGTAACGCCGAGCTTGTTGTCCAATTCAACATCAAAGCTATTAGTCTTGTCCCCTAGGCACTCTTCGGGAACTCCGACGCCGTAATAAGGAGCCGTAGTGTTCGTTTCAGTTTGCGAGGCGATTCCAGAGTTGAAACTTCCAAATTTAATTTCACCTTCAGTTATAGCTTCAGTTATAGAAATATCCTCAACAGTGGCTGTGATCGTCAGAACTCCGTTCGAGACGACCTGGTGAACTTTGCTGAAAGATCTTTCGCCTTGGGAGTAGGCTCCACACCCTGGGAAATATCCAATCAGGAGGAAGTCATCGTTCTTAGGCCAGGTCGTCATAGCTACATGATAGGCTTCCTTGTCGTTAAAAACTATCTTCATGGTCGTCCCAGAGCCCGAAGGATTTTGTGAACATGTCACAGAATCAATCTTCGACGATTCAAGGTTTGCAGCGGACATAGTGAAGTTTAACTTCACGTTCGCAATTGGAATTGTGGCATCATTAGCATCTAGTTATAGTCAGCATTCTTTCCTTTATGAATGATAGGGTGACTGGGAAGATTCCACATACTGGAATTGCTGTCACCTGCGTAATATAAATCATGTTCAACCTTGGGCCGTAAGTTTTCCGGGTTGGCCAAGTTTGCATCTGACACCACGGCCGGCCTTAGAGTGGCAGTCGCCACAGGGACTGTTGAGCGCGAAGACTCATACGTCGCAGTTGACTCCCATGTAGTTTGTATTGTCGGTTGTGGGATAGAAGTTACAATCTCCTGGACGATTGGCTGTCCAAGTATCTCTGCCGGAGCGTTGTATGGTATTTGAGTAACAGAACTCGCTAAAACGGTTGGTGTAGCCGTAGTAAGGATATCTTGGGATGTAGACGTCGATATTAAAGTCGATTTTAATGTGGTTGCGGGTGGATGACATGTGCTACCTGTCACTGTCACGGTGACCCATTCGAAGACGATATTATTCCAGTCGATTGGATTCGCTGCAAGAGAGGGAGTGGCAGTCAATCCAAAAAGGATTGCCAGCGCAGCACCAGCCTTCATTATTGGAAATTTTGTGCGCAGTTCTATATGAAAGAAAGAAAGAGAGAGAAAAGATCGAAATTATAGAAGACCTTGCTGTATAGATATTGTTGTCTCCGACTCTGCAAAACTTTCTTTCGCTCGATGAAGAAGTCAAAGCTGGGATATATATACGGACAAATTCGAATCGCTCTTCCTCTTGGCTCCGGGGTGAATTGGGCTAATGCAAAGTAGATTTTGAACTCGCAGAAGACTCTCACGATGTCGGACTTGATGCGAGAAGGAGGATGAGTGTGAGTAATGCTATGGTACCCTGAGGCGAGGGAGGCCCCGGTCCAAAATATAAGGCATCGTGACCACATGCTAAGCAAAAAATAACAGTTCCACCTTATTCGTCTATTAGATTTTTTGACTCTGAATGAGTTTGGAAGCTTCTGGGAGAAGTTTCGACCCGCGCTGGTAGACACTCTGCGCTGGGTGGTGGTGAGGTTGTTTTGTTTCTCATTTAGGTTTGGGAGGGCTGTTTAAGACAGGGTTCACGATATCACGACCAATTCACGAGTAATTATTGAGTGAGTTTAAGACTCCGCTGCTCAATCATTGGTTCGCTTCCTAGGACCCTTTAGAGTTATCCTTCATGTGGACATTGGAGCTCAAGAAGTTAGGGAGAAAGTTACCGAGTCTGAAAGAAAAGGGCACTTGAGAAGATAGAATTGAAGGGATTTCTTTCTAGAACGTCCCTAGTCGTATACTGTCCAGAGATCCCGTTCATTGACTCCCTAAGGTACCCTGTCGCAGCGATTCGGAAGCCACATGTTGTTATAATGGGCACATTGCAAGGCGTGAGGCTCAGTGTGTGTGGCGACTAAAAGTCTATCCCAACGTGACATTGCCGCCAAAAGTTTATTCGGTGTGCCTCATTCGACATGTAACTCAACCACAAAAGTTTATTCTACGGGCAGTTCCGACTAGGTTGAAAGGATAAACGGCAGGTTGAAACCAAAGGCTCTGGGGTATGAAATAGTGCCTACCCAAACACCATCAGTGACGTCAATATAATCCCCTTGCGCATATGATTCTGAGCTGCGATTAGTCACAGTAATACTGCGAGAAGATATCGTGACATTCATTTGAACGGAATATCCCGCCGGTGTAACCAAAATCTTCGTAGATTCAAGGATAGCTTGCTAGGTTCCCCACACTTCAAAGTATGCGGACGTATCTCAGGCCTTGGCTTGGAAAAGGCCCAGCACTTCGGACCTTTTATTGCAAAGGTGATTCGGTGGCTATCACCGTAGCAGACTAGATCCATGAATGGAAACTTCGCGAGGAGCCCATTCCTTTGGGGTTTGTGACACCGCTCCAATGGCTATTCAAGTCGTTTCCTCATCGGCCCAAATCTTGACCGTACCATCCAAACTGGAAGACACCAGTAAGTTCTCGCTGGGGTGGGCGCTAACGCCCAAGACGACATCCTCGTGACTTCGAAGGATCTGGAGGACTTCTTTTGTTTGCACATCCCAGATGTATATCGCCGAATCTTCAGACCCGGAGAATCTATTGAGGCGTCAGATTTGACTAGGCTTTATTCATCAAAAAATTTATTAACCTAGGGGCCACCTACATATATTTTCCATCGCTCGAAAATGCTGAAAATATGGAATATTTCGCGTTGACGTGGCCCAGATAGGTTTTCAATACCTTGCCGCCATCCCGAAGATAATCCCAGAGTCTTATGCTGGAATCTAGGGTGCTGGCAAGAATGTACTTCCCATTTGGGCTGAATCTGACGCAGCTAACTGGTGGGAGTTCCTCTTCAACTAATGTCTTCAGGCATTGGCCGGTGTTCGTATCCCATATTCGTATCAGCTTGTCGTGAGAGCAGGACACAATCATAGTACCATCGCGTATGAAATCGACTCCCGAGACTGGATCCTGGTGCGCTGGGAGGGTCTTTTGACAGTTTCCTGATCGGATGTCCCATATTCGAACCGCTTCATCGTATGACCCACTCACTATCATGTTACCTTGTGGATTGAAGTTGAGGCAGTATACGTAATTATGGTGACCTTTCAAGATTCTGATCATTCGTCCCTGCAACCTCGTTAGTATAGAAAACTACCCTCTAGACAGCGGTTTGACTTACCGACTTGAGCTCCCATAGCCTTATTGTTTTATCATCAGACCCCGTCGCAAGAGTTTTTGAGTCTGGAGACCATGCAACATCGGATATTCCTGCCGTATGAGCCTCGAAAATTTGCTCAAGCTCGCCCGTTCGTGAATCCCACACTCGCAGACTTTTGTCCGCAGCTATTCGACTTTGTCAGGAGATGCCCAAAGAATTCCAGTCAATGTAACGTACAAGCACTAGCTATCCATTTCCCATCAGGGCTGAACTTGACACTAGATACTCCTCCATTGTGTCCAGTGAGAGTGTATCTTAATTTGTAGTTTGGCCTGTAGCCTTGTTTGCGCAGGGTATTCGCGACTGGCAAAGTCGGAGGTGAAGGGAGGCTCGATGCTACCCTAGAAGTGACCGCATCTTCAGAAGTTTCACGATCAAGAAACGGTGGGGACGGCGACACTGTTCTTTGGCGTTTGAACGGCGGCGACAATCTGCCGTTAGTGTCGGTTGAATCCATGGTGTGAAGGTCGTTAGTAAGATGTTGAGGTTCACGATGGGTTTGGCTTGGCGCGCGACCCTTGAATACTGGCCAACGCAAAAACTCCAACAATTGATACCGATACCCTGCTGCCCCGGCCTTATCAGCTCAAAGTCAAATGCTGCGGCGAAATAGGATAGCTATCATGACTAAATCGTATGTTCAACTCCGGAGCTGTTCTTTCAATAAATAGTGATTTTAATCCGTTATATTTCACGGCTACGGAAATTTTCCAAAAATTTAAAAGCTTATGTTAACGCACTTGCGCTGCCATACGGTCTTTTGTTCTCCTGTTTCCCTTGTTCGCAAAGATTTTGGGTATACGAACACATCAAGTCTTCGCTGTGACTCCCGCATTCAATCATATATACCTAGGTAAGTACTTAGATATTATATTATTGTATCCGCATAAGCTTAGCGAGCCTTGGCTTTAAATCGAAGTTATAGAAAGTAAGTTCCAAAACCAGAGTCACAGTCGACTAGTCATCAAACCCAGAATGACTGAGCCTAGTAATATAATATACTCAGAATTTAGGCTCGATTGGACTCACAATTATATCTACTTATTATTTTAAGATGCTACAGAAACATTTAAACCCAAGATTTAGTATCCTAGCTTGAAAAACAGATAAATCTCAATCTCGGTTCCATGGCACGTACCCTCCTGCTGTCATCACTTGCTTGATAGCGCAGACAAACGGTCATGTCAGAGTAGCATTGAAGCCATCCACAGCCCAAAACAGACCGTTTTAGCACATCTATCTAAGAATTCTCTTACGGGGTTATTCCACCAATTCGACTGATCCTAATATAGGGCCTAAGCCTCTTCGTTAAATCCATGGAATGCCGCAGATATTTGCGTTGTTAACTTCAAGTACAAGTAATCCTTGGAAAAAATTTAAAGTATTGTCTGGCAAGAGAATGAAACAAAGAAGCCTTGTGGCCAACGAACTAAGCCTAGGACCAAATATGGAGGTCACATCGCTTTTCGATCTAAAGATCGCACTCTATTTTGTCAGATGAACTTCTCTTGGCTTTTTGATTTCAGTAGTCCCTTTCCCCCCAAACATATTCGCAACTACACTGTACGTCCACCCGTATTCGAATTCAATGATATATCTTTTCCCGAATACCCTCAGCTGCAGTGCAACAATAAGCATCTAGCTAAGGCCCATCGGAAATCTTGGATTCCATTATATGCACTACCATTAAGATAATCATATTAACCGGACGCCCAGGGCTACTAAAGACCATAATAATTCCTCAAGAGCTAAACTTGAGGTACTAGTCTCGATTCCTATCCGCAAGATCGATCTAGGGCATTAATACGAGTTCATTTTATATACAGCTTCTCCTTTAGTCCTCGGTATGTGCGCAATATGCATGGATCACAACCATGCATGCGTTATCTAGGTACCTGCTTCAAACATCTACTTACCTTGCCTACATACCCGGTTCGGTTTTTCAGCCCGGCTGCCAAGCCATTCTCGAATCCGGTAGGTCTGTATCTAAAGTTTCTGCGATTTTACGCCCTGACTTTACTTGACCAAGTCAAGCCCGTTTCTACTGATAACTAGCCTGGGACCTGATAACACCAGATCCCGGTTTCTTATTAACCCGAGCCCTTGGGATTTTTGAAGATATCACCATCACTAGAACCTTCTGTTATGGATTCAGTTCCTGGTCGGTTTAGGTAATGACTTTCTAGTCTCGGTTTCCTGCATTCGCAGTCACCGGCCCCTGTGGGTCTAAAGGGATACTATGTTTCCCCCTGCTTCGATATCGCAGGCCCGTCTCTACCCCTTCGTAGTGCGCACTCAGTTTACGAAATAATAATTAGTTGGGCCAGTTAAGTCGCCCCACTTCGACGAGCCGAGCAGCTGCTACGGTGGAGTTCGTAGTGGTGAGAAGTTTATCCACACACTCAAAATTAAAAAACGGTGATCATCGATAATATTTACACAGAGGATACTCTACACTGAAACATATATGTACCGTAAGAATTTTGAAACAGATCATCCTATATACAATAAGCTTTTTTTTAGCTATATAAACATTATCTATCTACCAGCTATAGAAATAAATGACATGGGTATCAAGGGTATAATCCTCCTCTTAAATAACATCAACTCGCTTTATCATTATCTCATCCTCTCTGCCTCCTCGCCTTAGTTCTTCAAACTTCCAACAGCACAACCCTTACCACTTCCAAAAGCGGCATCATCAACAGAGTTCCACAAAGCACCAATATCCGCCAAAGTCTCCTTAGTGTAGAACATTCTGCAAGTAGCAGGTTCCTCAATGAACTGGAGAGGAGCATCATGTCCCTTCCTGACGTTATCCAAAGAGTTAACGTTACCGCTGATTGGCAACGGCAACTTCTGTGGGAGATCTCGCCTGCGTCTAGCAAGTTCAGCTTCGTCCTTAGTAGGCCTCAAGACGCTAACGGCGTCGGCGGCGTCAAGGAGGTTCTTGAACGAAAGAATCTCGCTACCACGGACACCACCGACGAGTGGCATGCCACGGCCGGGATTTGGGATACCACCGACGGAAACGGACTTGACACCCTTCATTGTTTGCATGAACTCAGAGAAAGTAGAGCAAGTAGAAGAGCACTGTCCATCGGTGAGCAAGATGATATTCTCAGGCTCGAACGGTGGGGTCAACTCATCCTTGGTGTAGTCGTGAACTCCGAGACCGAAGATTGGCTCGAAGATATTGAATCGCCAAAGGGAAGAGTATCTGTCTTTGTTGATCTTGCTGTGGCCGATCAGTTCATTGACATTCTCGAACTTCTCGTAGTTATCATTGAGGATGACAGAGTGAGCCCAGTTGGACCAGGTAGCGGCAAATGCCAAGGAAGAGAGGGTGCTATTGTGGTTTACGAGCTTTTCGAACATCTCAAAGGTAATGTAGTCGAACGCACGAGCTTCAACGAGACCACCGGGGTTGGCGCGGTTACGCTGTCCACTGTATGGAAGAGTCTGTGGGAACAATTGCAAGAACAAGTCGTAACCCAACATGATATATCCACCACCGTTGTTGGTGATATCGATAATGAGCTTCTTAGCCTTTCTCTTTCGGCACATGTTGAGGAAGTTGGAGATAGCCTTGATAGTTTGGGGAACATCGGACCAACATTCTGGTGCGAAGGAGGTGAGTTGGAGGACAGCGGTTTCGCTCTTAAGGAAGTATCCAGCGAAAATTCCTCCCTTTCCATCGGTAATATCTGGCTTCAATTCGGATTGTGGGCCGCTCTGTGGACCAGCGTACTTCCAAACACTCGAACGCTTACCAATACGAGCTTGGTATCGTTGGCTAGAGATGTCACCATCCTTCCCGCATCGAGGATTTGGCTTGGAGCCCAACATTTGTCCCTTCTTAACGAAAGCCTCGTAGAAAGAGCCTGCATTGGTGACGGTATCGAAGTTTCCAGCAATAGTGGCGTAGTATTCATAATCTCTAGTAGTACCATTGGCAAATCGAACGGAAAAGCCGTCGCTTCCAGGGTAACGTCTTCGATTTCTGAAGAAACCGTCGTTGAGAACTTGTCCCTGGAGACCACGAGATGGGAAAAGACCGTTGAATCGAGCATCAGGGCTCTGGAGACCAGTTCCAAAGGCAATCTTGTTCAGATACTCCGTCACATTTTGGCCGTCAATGGTGATGATTGGAGAACCAACTGGTTCCATTTTTCCATTCTTGACAACGGCTTGGTAGATTTCTGGCATGGCGATCCCATCCTTGGATACAGATACGATATCGAATGGGGAATTGAACTGGATAGCCAAAAGACCACCCATGGTACCAGTGAGATGGCCATCGTTGGCAGATGCGAAGAGGGTTCGAAGTTTAAGTTCGAAGTCATACTCTTTGGTGATCTCCTTTGCTCGGACCTTGTGGGAGAGTTCGTTGATTTGTGTAACCAAGTCGAGTGGGTTAGGGGCTTGGAAGCTGTCCTCCTTTGGCGGGTTCTTCAAGTATCCAAGAGTACTTTGGAACTGAACATAACGTTGAATTCCAGTAAGCTGTTCCAAGGCAACCTTACGGTCAATTGGAACAGAGAAGAGACATTCAGTGGCCAGTGCAACTGGAGCAGTCATCATTGGGGTGTCTATTCATCTTTAGTCAGCACTGAAGAATCAACGAAACAAAAATTTGAACAAAGGACTTACAGGTAGCACTTGGGTTTGCGGCCGCATAGGCCTCCTTGTATGCCTTTTGCATAGAAGCAATCTCTGCACAGGCAGCCTCACCCGTAGTACGGGTGGGCACAGGAGAACCACTGACGCCAGCGGCAGCCAACGCCAGTAGAGCAACAGACTTGAACGACGCCATTATGAACAGCAAGAATCCTGAGGCTCTTAAGAGTTCTAGAAGTGAGGCTAATTAAAACAAGCCTTCAAGAATAATCGATAGAATTGCGGCTGTCTATTAGAAAGTAAATATCTGGGCGAACGAGCGCCTACTTATAACAATTATGGATCGCCATAATCCAAGCCCTGGGCTATGATAACACGATTGAATCAAGTCATTCTCCTTTCTATCAAGATGCAGCACCTTCCTACGATCGAAGGCGTTATCAGATAGTGACCGCTGGAACGGGCGGGTCCCCTCTATCCGGAAAGCCATAATCTGCGATTTCGGAGGGGTATTGGGATTCCTCACAATATCAACATAAGCTTTTGAGGTTATAAGAAAGGAAGGCGATACAAATCCTTGTTGCATGTCTCTGAACGGGCCGGACTGATCTATGCAATCCACTAATGTCAATTCGAGGGTTTGGCGCGCAGGCAGATGTATTATAGCGACAGGCCTAAAGAAACCTTCCCGACCCGGTCTGGCATGTTTAATATTTCGCGTCGCATTATTAAATATCCGAGAGCTTGCTGCAGGGGTTAATAATGCCAATGATGCCATGGCTGTGAAACAAGTTTCAATGATCGCAATGACATATTGCTAGTTGGTATCGAAAGCTCGTCGATAGTGAACAGAAGTATCATAGTTTCCCCGCAATATAGTATATCTAGGCCAGGATCCTAACGCCGGTACCGGTGCTTTAATTTAGTTTATCGGAGCCTCAAAACCGACCGTAGGAACGCTCAAGGAGGGATGATATTTAATAAACAAAAGAGACCGTATCACCATGATGATTTTCGGAGGACGACTGCAAAGGGAACCTGAGAAAAACCGCCACCAGGCCTCTAAAGCGTGATTTTCAGGGTGTTGAACTGGATGAAGTTTAGAGCGGTAAGGGGAGGGAACCTTTGGCCCAAGATGGCAGGCGAGAAGTCGTGATACCCTTGAGATCCATGTGATAAGGACTGGTGATTTCAAGCTAAGCCTACACAAGATGCTGCGACTGCACAGGCGGAAGCGGGAGGGTAGCCAACATGTGGAATATAATATATCAAATGGCATTGCATAAGTCCGTGGCCGCGGAGTGCAATCAATCCATGATATGAGGCCAAAGCAGCCTTGTGGAACCAACCATGCGGTGTAACTGCAGGACAGCAGGGAAAAACTCAACACATTCATTATGAACATTCGACATCCACCAGCTCCGAGGCCTACATGCCGGCAGAAACTATCGATCTTATCCAACTTGCATGAAGTGGGGTCTATTCCCTGAAGATCTAAACTCGCAAAGTTTTCGTTTAACAATTTATTTCCAAAAATCATGACACCCTCGTATCGTGGTGCAGCCAGCGTGCATTCATTAACGTTCTGCGTTGTAAAATGTTGCATTTTTTAGCCCGTCGGTTCTGACGGAACGACGCAGCGCTGCAGCATGCCTTCCAGTTTATCCGACTTCACCCAGATTTAAGCCTACGATTCTCGCCATTCAAGTTATCCGTCGTAGTCAGCCGAGATCCGATACTGATGTGAATGTCGGACAATTTAAAATTTTCCCCTTTAGTTACGTCTTTTACAATTGACGTCTAATTCAGCCTACAATCGACCAAGAATTGATACCCGCAGACCTTGCATCATCATGTATTTTTCCCCAGATTTATAAATGCCATGGTACTTAGCCTGAATTCCTTGGTTTAACTTCAACAGGTCTCTGGGGTTAGCTATATTAGCTCCAGACAAAACCACCCATTTATCAATTATAATAACAATTGACTTCGGTGAGAAGGAAGGATCATCCCTCTTCTCCAGGCTAAAGTGACGAGACGGAAAAACAAGAACCGTTTATACCTCAGAGAAAGATTCGGATTCCTGACAAAAAGTTGCGCAATGCATGATTCGAGCTGAAAGATCGAGCTGTATTATAAATACTCAAATCGATGCCATGATCTGTGTCGAATAGATTTCGATTTTACTCCAGATCTCAAGCAAGTCCACAGGGCCAGCCGATCGATTCATAGATCCAAACTTGAGGGCAACAATTGATAACCATTTACCATGTTGTTTCTTAATACCCTTGTAGCTCTTGCAGCTACAGTACTGAGCGCTAGCGCCGCTTCCCTTGAGAAACGAGTTCACAATGGCCATTGGGTCAATACCTGGGCATCTATGCCGCAGCTGACAGAACCGGGAAACCTTCCTCCAGCCCCATACGTAAGTTGCCATACCATAAAACGCCTTTTTAATGGCAGTTTTAGAGTTAATAAATAGCCTAACGGCCACTAGAACGGAACAGCAGGGGTATTCGTCAACGCTACAATCCGCCAAACCCTTTTCATGTCCCTCGGCGCCGAACAAATCCGTATCCGTATTTCCAATGCCTTCGGTGTAAACGACCTCCCAATTACTGCGGTCACGGTTGCGCTTCCAGTCAATAATACGGCAGGAATCTCGGAGATCCAAACAAAAACTTTGACGAAGGTTACCTTCAGTGGTAGTTCCTCTATCATTGTTCCCAATGGCGGTCTCGTCGTTTCAGACCCCATCGATTTCAAGTTCGACGTCCTCCAAAACATTGCTGTGACTATCTACCTTGAGAAGGGACAAGCAGGGTTTGCGGTCACCTCACATCCGGGATCTAGAACCACCTCTTGGATCACATCTGGAAACCAGGTTAATGCGCCAAGCTTCAATGCTCCAGATGCTGCTAACACAGCCCATTGGTACTTCCTGAGTGCAGTTGAGGGATGGGTCAATGGAGGAAAGGGAGCTTTTGTCATTGTTGGAGATAGTATCACAGATGGTAGAGGTAGCACAACTAATGGTAACAACAGGTCAGTATTATCCCAGAAACACGTTAACACTGATTTATGATAGAAAAGAAACTATGTACTAACGAAGCAATTATATAGATGGCCTGATCTTCTCCTCAGAAACATGCAGAAGAAGCACTTTAGCCGCCAAATTTCAGTTATCAACCAAGCAGCTGGAGGTAACCGAATCCTCAACGATGGACTCGGACCAAATGCTCAAGGACGAATCGATCGTGACGTTCTCGCACAATCCGGTACAAAATACGTCATGATCTTTGAAGGTGTCAATGATATCGGAACCGCACCAGCTACGAAGGAGGCTCAAGAAGTCGTATATCAAAGACTCGTTCTCGCCTTCCAGCAGATTGCGACCAGAGTTCATGCCTTTAAACTGCCAATCTTTGCGGCTACAATAACGCCATTCGGCTCTCCTAATCCAAGTCTGCAGCCTTATTCGGCACCAGAGAGGGAGACTACTAGATTAAGGATTAATGATTGGATTAGGAAGTCGAAGGGGAAGGTCTTCGATGCTGTCATTGACTTCGATGCTTTCCTTAGGGACCCTAAGAACGCGACTCAATTGAACCCACCATATGACAGTGGAGATCAGTTGCACCCTAGCTTAGCAGGATACCAGTATATTGCAGACAAGTTTCCCTTAGAGGTATTTGACAAGTTCGAGAAGGGCGTCGATGGTTTCAATTAAACCTCTCGTATATAAATTATACGCTAGTGCGCCCTAACCCGACTTCGTCGTCATAATAAATCAGCTGTATATATAAATGTACATGTAATGTACCATAACTAATGGATATACAACCATTTTCACATACCTTACATTCCCTCATATATTAATAATAAACCCGAACATATGGCCGTGTGCCTCAATATAGACAAGGGAATTCGCTTCGCAAAGTATCGTATTCGAATATACTAATAACGGTGCATGAACACGGGTCCCGTTGAGGTATCTAGACCGTACGTGGCGCTGACCATTGCATGGACGTGACATCTATATCAGGCACCCACTATCACAGCCACGTTGTCTCAGATGCATACACGGGACGTGAAACCGGCGTTCGAAGATATACCAGTACATCTCGATATCGCGCGATAGATAGAGAGAAAGAGAATGTTGGAATCAACCGATCACCGCGCAACCATCTTCCAGAATCGAAGAACAATGTCTCAGCCAGGCGAGAGTTTCTGTGCAACATTGCTTTTTCCAACAAGACATCCCGAACCTCCCCCACAACACAAATCCTGTCCATTGGCTCTTTCTGGCCGGCTTTGGTGGAAGCGAGACATGCATGATGCAACTTGCTGGCCCTCTTCCAGCCTTGGATTCCTCGTCCAGGTTTTAATCTGGGTGTTCTCGTCGGGGCAGTTGCCCGTAGAATCGAATCTTTTCTCTCATTCAAATTTCCAATCGTGGAACTCACAGTTCAGTCGTATTTGTTCGTAACTGCTCTTTCTCCGCCGGCCTTTTTTTATCTTTGATCTTTACCGTCTTATGCCCCCAAAAAAAACCTGCATGAGCACATGCTGCCGAGTTCTTTATTCGTTTAGAGGTTGATTCAGAAGAGAAGCAGAATATAAAGCTTAAGAAAGGGTAGGTGCCTCCAGGTTCCCGATTGATCGAGGTTTTCATCTTATCGATTACTCTCCCGTCCATTCATTGTTCCTTTAATTTGCGGGCTTTATTGTATATTGTGGTAGAACAAACAGAAACACCATGGCTGACAGCATTATCTCTGACAAGATGTCCGTCACCACCAACGTCACAGCGGATTCTATCCGCGTCCTCTCGCTAAACTGCTGGGGGCTCCGATACCTCTCCAAGCACCGCGCTCGCCGCATGGCCTTCATCGGCGACGTAATTGCAAAGTCCGATTGGGAGATCGTTGGTCTGCAAGAATGTTGGTCTTACGACGATTACAAGGTCATCCGTGAAAAGACCAAAGAGCTCCTTCCTTATGGAAAATTCTACTTTGGAGGCTCGATTGGTGCGGGATTGGTTATCATGTCGAAATGGCCAATTGAGCAGAGTTCGATGTTTAGATATCCGTTGAACGGACGGCCGACGGCGTTCTTCAGAGGTGACTTCTTTGTTGGCAAGGGAGTTGCTTCTGCGATGATCAAGCATGAGAGTGGGCATTATATCGAAGTCTTTTGCACACACGTGAGGAATCACCGTATTCGGAGGTTTTAAGTGGATACCTTTCTTTTGCTGATGCTAGCTTTGTGAATAGCTTCACGCCCCATATGAGGAAGAACCAAACGACTCGTACCTTTGCCATCGAACAGCTCAAGCATGGGAAATCTCCAAGTTGCTCAGAGGATCCGTCCAGAAGGGCCACATCACACTGGCGGTAAGATACATACACAAGTTTTTTTTTTTTACCTTCTAGTTACACTGGCTAATATCAGACTTAGCTCGGCGACTTCAACATGATTCCCGATTCATTCGCCCACAAGCTTCTTCGCTCTTATGGTCACATGGCTGACTCCTGGCTCTCCGTCTTCCCGGACACGCCCGCAATCTCCCCACCTACATCTACTCCAGAGCACAACATCCAAGTCATGGGCCTGACCTGCGACTCGGCACTGAACACCTGGCGTCCAGCTCCACCTCCCAACCCAAAGAACCTGGACCCATGGGCGAAACGTCTAGACTATATCTTCCATTCACCTCTCACAACCTCCGCTACAGCAGCCAAAGTATGCTTCATGGAAAAGCTACCAGACCTAAAATGCTCACCATCCGACCACTTCGGAATTGACGTCACAATCAAACTCACACCACCAGAGAAGATTTCGTTCCCATCGTTCCCTAATGATCTATACGACGATATCCTCGAATTAGTTGACACATACGAAAAACGGGAAGAAAAGCAGCGATTCTGGAGAATAGCACATTTCTTTATTCAAGTATTTGTCACTATTGGTATTATCATCGGTAGTTGGTGGATGCCTAGGGCTGCGGCACTTGCTCTCTGGATCGCGACATGGCTTTGGGGAATCGGAAGCACATTAGATGGGATAATGGGATTCTGTTTCTTCAATACAGAAATTAGGGCATTGAAGGAATTCAGAGAGGAGATTAAGATGCAGAAGGCTAAGGTGGAGAGAGACGAAGCATCTGGGGCAAGTGAACTCGCTGATTTGAGGCCGTAAATGTTACCCATACACACAGCATAGCTATATAGTAAGCATTAAAATCATGGAGCATTGGAGTCAAAATCCCGTACAGCACAATACACCTACAGCACACAACCAGGATACGAGGCAAAATTCACTACGCAAGCATTTTCAATATTCCCCGCGTAATCATTTCTATTGTATCATAGTTTCACCTCATAGCTTCAATACGTCAGTTGTTAGTATTAGATCTAGCTATCATAATTTATTTGAAAATTGATATCGTCCAGCTTTCAAACTTCAAATTAAACTAGATTATACTCCACTTATAGTTGAGTTCTATCCGGTTCAAACCCAAATAACATTCTAGATTCTGGGATTTGTGTCGAACCTTCTTCAGCACTGAGCGTAAAGACCTAAAAAAAAGTTTGTGCCTGACAGAAACAAGTCTCGGAAAGAGTGTTGTAAAAAAGTGCAAAAAGAATGAATCGATACCGACGCGACTCGAACGCGCAATCTCCGCCACCGGAAAGCGATGCCTTGCCATTAGGCCACGGTACCCGATGATTCAGCTGAAGCCAGGGGTCTTCACGGTACATAGATGTTTCTGAAACTAACTTCGCACAAGCTGGGAAGGCTTCCTTATTGAATCTACGCTTTAGTTTCAATGGACATTTGATTAAATTCAAAGCAACTACTTAAAATGTATATTTTGTAAAGCTTTACGCTGTGCACCTTTGATATTTTCAAATTTAACTTGTATTGGATACCTAATCATTTCAAAGTCGCGCCGTTAGAATGATAGTTATCAGACAGCCCACCAGCACTCAACCTCACACTCCACCGCAGTACAGCTCCACCCCCCAAAATGAGCCTGCATCATCACCCTCACTTCGTCCCCTTCCCTTAATTCCTTAACAAAAGTACTGTTGTTAACTCTCCCATTCTCCAGCCATCCCGTGGCCATTGGTTGTCCGTTTTCATCCTTATACCCATTCTCGCTCCCCCAGAGTTCCACATCTGGTCCCGGACCATCAACTGCTGCATCCCAAACAATTTCATGCTCTGTGCTGGCGAGCTTTGCACATACGTTCCTTTGAAGTACCCAACTACCGACTTTATAATACTCCCACTTTGCTGGCCGAATTTTCTGTAGGGCCCGTCCCTTGGTCTCACGTAGCTCTTGTTCCGCCTGATGCTCATAGGCCCAAGACCATCCAGGGGTATAACCTGGATCGGAATATTCTTCGTCTATTTCATCGTAATCATTTTCTTGTCCAATTTTGGTATATCCATGATGCATGCACCAGTGGTGATATGTTCCTTCATCTTTACTATCACCGCCATTCGCCTCGACAATCTTTGCTTGACTCGCAAGAGCAGCTTCCATATCCTTTTTATAAGTCTCTGTCTTCTTCCGCCAGATATCAGCACTCAGCCAACTAAACGCTCCTCTATAAGTCCCCGGGCATCCAGGTTCACCGCCATATCCTTGATCATGACTCGAAGTTCTAAAAATAATCTTCTGAACAACTCGTCTTCTCGGTTCGTGTTGTTGCCCTTCAGCAGTTTGTTGGATATCTCCTTCCCCGCTATTGATTGAATCGAGGAATGGGATTTGAACAACCAAATACGTTTTTGATGCTGTGCCCTGATAACTATAGTGGGCCTGGGATGGTCCTACTCGTGATCCGAGGATTGTATTTGGGTAATATTCTGCTAATTCGACGATGTCTAAGGCGAGTTCTACTGGGAGTTTTGTGGATAGCAGGTTTATGACGGCGTCGACTGCTTCTCGGGTTCTGATGTGAACTGCCATTTCTTCTCTTGCGCTTTTCGAAATTTCGATTCTATAACCTCGGAGTGTAATTCGGAGGCCGTGTATGTGTATATATATTGGGATATGTATAGACTTAACATACGGGTCTCAGAAAAGTAAACAGGAACTTGAGTACTCCCTCTAGTCAGCTCGGGAATTTTGGTTCGGATTCTGGCTGGGATCTGCCGGTTTGAATTAATTCATGCACTTTGACTACTGCGCTATCAAGTCACTGAGCTGAGATTGCTAGATCTCGATCTGATCTAGGTATTTCAAAAGGATTGAGATACTGTGAACAAAAATTCCAAGTCCAAATATTTGAACGGATCCTCCATTGGTGAAAGGATCTATTTATCATTCATTAACCACGTCTCTACACGCAATCCAAAAATTAGAAATTTGTAAACGTGCCAATGCAATTCTATCAAGTATATAACCGAAGTATGCAGTACACATCTCAATAAACAGATTGGCAAAATCCCACAATTAAAATTAATGCATGTGCATTAAGTCGATTTCATTATCTTTAATAAATCTCAAACGCGGCCGAAGGATCCGATTCTTCCATTATAATTATTATTGTGCAGAGCCTCCAAAAGCGACCGAACAACAGCAGCACCCGATCCCAAAGTTCACATTTAAATACCAAAGCTTAAGATTATACAATCATATAAAAGAAAGTGATGACTCTCCCCGTCGAACTCCAATTCCAAATCATCGAATCCGTCGCAGCCGACTGGACCGAAATCCCCACCCTCATCCAAGTCTGCCATCTATGGCGGAGCCACATAATCCAACACGTCAACTCCAAACTCTTCTTCAAACACCGTTACACACATACACGTCGAAACCGTTCACCACAATATAATACTACACCCCTCCAACCATTCCCATATTTCCACCGGTGCATAACATACATCACCCATCTTATCAGGCTCGGGGACAACAGATTCCATCCTTGTCATATAGATTTCTATAATCCGGATGGAAGTCCAGAGCCTGGATCTGAGCCAGACATTTTCCCAGATAGGCCAACTATATATAGTTCGTCACGTCTTCCGATTACAACCGTCAATTGGAAACTCTTCTCTGACGATTATATCGTAATTCCAAATTCAGACACCGATCCGAGCAATATAGCCGAATTGTTATCCCCCCATGAGGATTACACCCGCTCTAAAATAGAAAATTTATATTTCTGGCGAGAACGTAGGAGACACTGTCTGTTGAACATCGCTCTTCGCCAAGGGACTGGGTATACTCCTACTACATATACAGTCTCTAGTTTCCTAGACTTGTTATCTTGGGGTGCTGAAAGGATGTGTAGCCCAATTGACTCTATAATCCCTCCTCCTCCTCACCAGTTGACAGAATCATTGGATCCTTTACCCTCAATGTATACAATTCAACGCCAAAACTCCGGGCTTCTGAGGATCAAGGTTAAAATTGTGGATACTCCGCGTTTGGAAGGTCGAGACCCATACTCTGAGCTATGTCTTTTATCCGTGAAAGAAGATCGAGAATTGCAGGATGCGAAAAGGATTATTGTATTCGTAGGGTAGGGATATACAGAATAGCCCATCTAGAACGGAAGAAGGCTCATTTTGGCGTTTAGTCCACCGATCTAAATAAATTTGTCAATTCTGACATGTGTAGAAAGCTTACTCCCACTCCTTCTGAAGTTTATAACCCCATTCAAATTGCACGAGTTCATTTCCAGTGTTGTCTACAAGCTTACTTGAAACGGTATAGTTGGTGCGAGCTAGTAAAGTGTTTTGGAACCCGTCAGATATCATTCGAAATAAATATACTGAAATCTCACACAATGAAGAGCATGAAATCAGATAAAAGCTAGTAGCAGATCGAACACTTACCCACTATTCCCGACGACTCCTCTCTCGAGCCCGCCAATAAATAAAAAACACGTTAGCAATTTACCACTCCCCATCTCACAAAATCACAAACTTCCCAGGATCCATTGGACCTATGCAAACGTATACTTACTAGTCTTCGTGTAAAACTCCCCCAGCGCGCTAACTTCCAAGTTCCCAAACCGATATTCCCATCTGCCAATAATAATTTTAGAAGTAGTAAGCCTAAGTATCACGATGTGTTTCACTCCATCAATATTTCCGCCTTCAACCCTAAACTTAAGACTTAATCGCCGTTCGATGCCTTCTTTGAGTACGAAATGGTTCTTTTTGAGGGTTTCGAAGGCGCCGGGTTAGGTTAGATCGAATGTTATATCTAGATGGTCGGCGAAGAGGAGGGATAGGGTAGATAGAAACATTCTGAGGTAAGCCTCAAAAGAAAAGTGGTTATATATAAGGTATCTACGATTAATCGAATCCACAACTTACTACCCAACAATCCGACAAGTACATATGGGTATCGAATCCCTCGATACGCAAAGCGTTCGATTTGGGGACTACAGCGCTAGTTAGAATTCTATGCGCAGGTTTCGGCAGTGCCAATTGATAATTGAAGTCACACCGCATACATGCGCACACACTGAACGAGGTAATCCGAAGTCAGGAGTTATCAAGATGGAATGCATCTACTTCACTCCGATTACATCTGACCAATAGGGTATCAGATTTTGTGCTTGAATCTTTGCAAGACAGAGATCTAGATCTAAGGTGCCGAAAGTTTCTGGTAAAAGGAAATAAATTCCAGCCGCAGAGTCCGCTTTGCATATACGCCATAAATCTTTGGTCTTCGATCAAAAAACCTACAGCATGCATATGGCTGCATGCATGAGGCTTTTATATTATTGGCTAACCAGCATCCGAATTCCCCAAGCCCGTAAGATGGATCTATTGAACGGCCCCCTTCATGCTTCACTAAATTTGACTAAATACACCGATAGTAATGTCGACATTCAGCCCCCTCTATGCTTCCACTTAATCTCTGCCGGATGCATTGGTCTCGAAAACATGCTGGAGTAATCAGTAGGCGGCACCTCCTTCGTCATATCAACCTGTTCCCACTTCAACAAACGCACGACAGTCGCCAAAATCGCTCCAAGTTGCGTATACGCATACTTCTCAGCCACACATCGATGTCTCCCACCTCCGAAGGGTAAGTATGGGGATTTGATAGATTTCAATGAAACGGCGCCGAATCCGTAGTCGATTGTTGCTTCGTCGTCTTTACTGTTGTCTCCACCTCCCATGGCTGCAAATCCGGCCTTTGGGTCGTCCCATCTGTGAGGATCCCATTTTTGGGGGTTGGGGAAGTTTTCGGGCGTTCGGCCTAGGAAGCTTGGGGCTGAGAGGAGGGTGTGGGATGGTGGGATTACCCAGTCGGTACCGGGGACTGGCATTGGTGTTTTTACTTTTCGCATTACTGAGTGGATTGGTGAGTGCAAACGGAGGGTTTCTTTGATCATATGGTTATGGAGTGTGAGAGCTTCGAGATGGTCGTAAGTAAGTGGTGGTAAAGTTGGTCCGAGTACCCTAAGTTGCTCTTGATAAAGTTCTTCGATAAGAGAAGGATCGTGAGCCAAGTGCAAAATAATCCAAGATCCGGTCGATGATGTATTATGCTGCCCACCCATCAGGAGAGCAATCATTAGATTGGCAATCTCTTTGTCAGGTATAAGGTTTCCATCACGATATGTCGATTTCATCAACATATCCAACATATCTTCTTCTTCGGGGGGGTTCTCTCGTTTACGACGTTTTTGAATGATGTCCATGTATAGCTTCGCCATTGCCCTTTGAGCATGATCTCTCCGGATATTTCTAGGTATGGGAATCCATGGAAGGACAAAGTTGATTGGAGCAAACCCATCATCGAGATGCCTGTACAGGACAGATATCTCCGAGTCGAGCATGTCTCTGATCTCTTTCCCTTGAAGTGAACCAGCCGCAGTGTAAGTAGTGATCTCAGCCATCACAGATGAAATATCACAGATCCCTGTATCCGATTTGAATATCGGAGATGTTTTGATAAAATCTTCGACCTCTTTGACGAATAATGACACGTAGCTTTTAAGAGCCGCCCCACTGAGACCAGGTCCAAGAAGTCGTTTTTGATCCATCAATTTGGCATTTGGACAATCGTAGATTACACCTTTGCCAAAGACTGGTGTAGTAAGTGGACCATACACCTCTTCGGCGTTTAAATCCTTTATCTTCCCATTGAGAATAAACTCATTCCCTTTGCTTCCGAGAAAGACAGTCGTGGGACTGCCCAAGAGGTAGAATGTAAAGCAGTCCCCATACTAGTACATGCACAGTCAGTGGATATCCTAGTTTATTTCTGTTTTGTCTTATATTGAGCCATTGAAACTTACTTTTTCTCGACATTCGAAGAAGAATTTGTAAGGATCGATTCCATAGTAGACGGTGCTCCCAATGAAGGGAAGCCAATGGAATACCACGGGTGGCTTATGGCGGTCAGGAAGATATAGTTGCTTGAATATATTCCAACCAACGAAAGCAACAATTCCTGATACTATCGAGCCCACCACGGAAGCAGCTGTCGCCGTCATGGTTCTGTTGTCGCGAATGGTCTCGTGGTGTGTTCTTTAGGGGTGAGAAATCCGAGCCCTCTGATTAGCCCATCCACATGAGTACAGAGTCGAGTCTGTACGCGTTGTGTGAACGCTACTTGAAATGATTATAAAACACGGTAGAATTTAAAGGCCAGTTACGTGAGTATCCAGACTTATGTAAGTCCCTAGGTAAGTAATGTATGTCGACGTGTCATGTTCGAACGAAGATTTAAACTTCTTGGAAATCGGCCAGCGCGAAAAAGATATCATGGAAGTCAGGACACCCGCGTCCGGTTCACCGAGGCTGATATCGCTGACCAACAAACCTCTGAACTAGATCGATAATATTAATCTAGATCCTGCACAAATCCACTAATACACGCACGCACAAAAATATCTTGATACCACTAAAGAACCATCGATTGCAAATGGAAACGATCCGTGCATTGCATTGACCGGACGCCATTGCCCGATATCGATTCAGAGCTAGCTTTAGGCTTTAGAACTTGTGTAACGACGCCAAAGCCCTCGTCTAAGTGAGACATCTTCAGAGAGGCCTAGAGGCCTCCACAAGTCTAGAAATGCGACTACGAGAGATACGTACTCTAAGTTTCGTGGAGCGTTCTTAGGCTTGAAATCGAGCCGTAAACGTAGAGTATATGGGATATCGTCTCTGTACTGACATTCGACTATCGGAATCAAAGAGACGAAGATATGATATCACGAACTTCAATATTAATACCACGCACGTACGGCTGTTATATTGACGACATATCTGTGGTACTAGGGTTCCTTGTCCAATTGAATACCTGGCCTACTTAAGTATACATAGTATCTTATACATCCTACATTATATTATAACCAGTCCAGAAGATCTTCAGAGCGAAAACTTAATTGTCTCGCGCGCAGGTTTTGCTCGTCGACGTCGACGGAAGAATCATGTCAGTACGACCCAAGAAAATGGGTCGTCAACCTTCGCGCCTTTCGCAATTCTTCGTTCTGCATACTAAAGACCTGATCCCAAGACCGACATGATTACATAGACACCGAACTCTCGTTACAATACCCTTACAACCAAGAAAAGAAAACCGCTCCATCCTGGTCCCCAAGAGATTTCCCCACCCGCCAGCAGCGAAAATCCGCTTTACCCCTCAGTTGATTGGTGACTCGCTACCCGTCCGCATAATCTAAGCGGCTACGCGAATATCAAGTTGCGTAAAACCTCCCATGAACCCTACTATTAATGGTCAGTAACTCGCAGTCCGCGAAGTTTATAGGTATGGGATTTTCAGCGACCGGCTTCATTGACCATGTCCGAGACTTATATATTATT
The DNA here is from genome assembly GCA_036971725.1 of Arthrobotrys conoides. Lineage (NCBI taxonomy): Eukaryota > Fungi > Ascomycota > Orbiliomycetes > Orbiliales > Orbiliaceae > Arthrobotrys > Arthrobotrys conoides. The sequence continues at coordinate 444,914 of JAVHJM010000001.1, forward strand.
GCTTGCCTGCATACACATGCGCATGGTTGCAGTTAATTGTCGGCAACGAATACCGAGTTGAATTCTAGCCCTGGAACTGCGGTGGCTGCAGCTTGCAGTCCGGACACAGTCGAGTCGTAGCACTGATAACATTACATAGTTTTGAAAAACTTATGCTTTGTTGGTCGATATCATATCACAAACGAATCAATTACATTTTCAAGACGGGTTTTTTCTTGTTCAATTCTTGGAAGGAATGTTTATCGATAAGTGCGAGGACTTGAAACTTTATCCAAAAAAAAACCTGCAAATCTGGTGTGATTCTGAACAAGCAAGGGGCATTCCTGATGCGGTGCTCTTGCAGCCGATATGCAGATGCGGGAAAGGAGCTCTCGAAAACTTACACAAGTCAGTAATGAATTTCAGATATCGATCGGATGCAATTGCAAGGTGTTCGGACTAGGTTATCGAATCAAATAGGCTGGCGCAATTAATGGTGCAGGCGCCACGATATACTAGCGCTATAGCTCCGTATCTGCATAATTGCTTCAACTTGAATCCTAGCCCTTGTATTGTAGCTAGTCCGCAATTAATCCGTAAAAGAAAGAAGGCGATTTGGGGTTTCAAATAGTTTGATTGTATATAGGCCATATGGTCATCCGCCAGTCGCCCCGAAGCTTGCGGGGTACCCACATTCCTATCAATATTAATACGAGACCAGGGCTTAAGTGCCTGTAAATTCGACAACGGTATCGCCACGCCTCCCTTTGTGACGTCTGGGAACGAGACCAGTATCGCCCAGCTTTCTATATAAATGCATGGACCTCTTTCGCCTCGTGTACGAATTCTCGAAATCTAGTTTTCCAAAAATATATATTCCGGTTTCGTCAGAAGGCGGTACTAGCAGAGTGGTTACACCACCGACGTCGACACAATGGCACAGCTCCAAGAACTCCTCAGCTCTACAATATCCAACATCCAACCCCTCCTCGACGAATCCATCTCCCTCGCCCCGTTGAATAAACTTATCTATGGCTCAACAGCTTTTATATCTTCCTATGTCTTTCTGTATATGCCAATTCGCTTCATATATCGCATTTACTTCGACCCACTATCTGGAATCCCCGGTCCAAAATCTGCTCTTCTTTCCGAGAATTTGAATAAACTGTCATGGCTTATTTTACCGTGGAAGAAAGGAATGGAAGTGTTTACTTTGAAAGAATGGCATGATAAATATGGTACACAGCTAATCTACGCATCTTATAAAAACATATTGTTTCTTAAGCTATCAACGCTGATATAAACTTACGGAAAATACCAGGTCCTATCGTCCGCACTGGACCTCGACATGTATCTTTCAATGATATTGAAGTATACAACCAGTAAGCATTTCCAACATCAATACTAACGCCTCTACTTCCTCTAAGTCCATTATATTAACGAACGCTACAATATAAGAATCTACAAAGTAAACACCAAATTCCCCAAATCCCTGGACTTCTACAACCACCCCTCCGCCAACGAATCCATAGTTGAAACCCTAGACATCAAAGACGCTCACGCCCGCCGTGCCGCCTTCGCACCCTATTTTTCAAAACCAGCAGTACGAAAATTAGAAGACCTAATACAATCTAAAGTCTCCTTCTTCCTCTCCCGTATTCAAGAAATGGGAACAAATATCAACATCACCAGAGGTTTCCGTTGTTTAACTGTCGATATTATTACTACTTACTCTTATGAAGAGTCTTTTGATTCTCTTTCGGACCCAACATTTAGTCCGGGGTGGTTAATGGGGTTTGAACAGTTACTTGAAACGACAGCTGTACAGAATTATCTTCCGGGTACAATGGGTGTGGTTGAATACGTACTCGATAAACCTATTCCAAGATCATTCGTGCGTAAGGTCTCACCGATGATGAGCGACGTTCTAAAATTCAAGGATGTCTGTACTGGAGCAGTATTAGGACAGAAAGTCAGATATCTAGCTGGAGAGAGGAATATGGTTACTATTTTTGCGCAGTTATTCGAAGATGATGAGAAAAGGGAGAGGAAGGCTTTGACTGATAAACAGTTGGTTCATGATGCTATATCTACTGTTGCAGCTGGGATGGATACCACGGGACATGCATTGAGTTATGCTATCTATTATTTGGTTAAGTATCCGGAAGTACAGAAGAGGCTATTGGAAGAGTTGAAGGGGGTTATGAATTCTCCTACGGCGGATGTGAAGGAGGAAGTATTAGATAACTTACCATTTCTCGTATGTGCTACCCCATTGACTTCTAGTACAAACCCCTATGCAGAATAACTGATATCATTTCCGATGTATTTAGCAAGCATGCATCAAAGAGTCTCTCCGCTTCAGCCACGGTGTCCCCGGCCCCCTTCCACGAGACGCCCCAGCAGGCGGCGCCACCCTCCTCGGCCACTATCTTCCCGCCGGCACCGTAATTCTCAATTCAGCGTACACATATCACACAAACCCTACAGTCTTCCCCAATCCCTCCAAATGGGATCCATCCCGTTGGTTAGTCGAAGACACCAGAGACATGGAAAGGCACTTTATCCCATTTAGCAGAGGTTCAAGAATTTGTATTGGTATGCATTTGGCGGAAGCGGAGTTGTCGCTTGCCCTTGGCAGGTTTGTGAGAAGGTTTGAAGTTGGGTTTATGGAGGGGTTTGAGGATAGTGATATGGAGTGGAGGTCGGTGTTTGTGCCGAAGACTAAGGGGATGTTGATGGTTTGGGTCAAAGAGAGGGAGGAGTGATTCCGAAATTGTTATGGTGTGAATATGTGAAGTTTCGATCACAGGAGTATATAGTTTACGTTTATGACATCCTATCTAATATTTTATCCAAGATTGACTCTGATGAAGCTCAAATACGTGTTCCGTAGAATTTAATTTCAAAGCTTCGAGATCACCGGCATGATGCCGTGCGATGAGGCTATAAAGCTAGGTCCATATTCTAAAAAAAAAAAAGTATGAGTAGACTTTCAGAGAGAGCATACCTAGAATCTAGGTGCGACATGACAAAAGAGACTGATTCTAAAACTCCCAATCAATATCGATCCCACCCAACGAACGCCCCATTGCAACCATATTCTACTCCAGAAATCCAAGTTTAAATCCAACTTAATATGATTTATTTAGATATCTTTAGATTCCTCAGTCTTTGGAGTGTCGATCTTTGAAAGCTTGGTCTTTGGAGGGTCGGTCTTTGTAGGGTCGGTCTTGGCGTCTTCGACCTTCGAGACTTCATCGGCAGGGGCCTCAGGCTTTGGCGGCTCAATAGTTGTTGGTTTGTAGGATAGGGTCGGAGAGCCAGGTTCAGCGTCATGGATTGTATCTTCTCCCTTCTCCTTCGCCAATTGGCCTTCGACCCAACCTTTATGGTCTTTTGAAACCTTCAAACTCTCCTCCACATCCTTCGTCAATCTTTCAACTTCCTCATCCAATCTTTGATCCAGCGTTAGAGAATTCCATCTCTCCTTCTCCACCCTGCTCTCCTCCGGCTCTGTATCAGCCCAGAGTTTCTCCAACTCATCCAACCAACCAATCTCCTTACACAAGATCTTGACAGCCTCATCACACTCCTTCAGGAAGATCACGTCGTCCCTTCTACTCCCAATCTCCCCAACTTTCTCATTGTTGATCAACAACCTAGGTGGTCCATGCGGTACCCTCGTCGGCAAACCCGCGAACGGGTATACCATCAAACTAGTCCCCATCACGATAGCCAAATCAACATCATCCAACTGCTCCATGCTACTTGAAAACTCCGCCGGCAACGGTTCCCCAAAGAACACAATATCCGGCTTAACAAGGCCGTTACACTCTGGTGTATCCTTACAAGTCGGGATCTCAACGGGATTGGCTAGGATATGCTGTTTGATCCAATCATCTGGGTATGGCGCTTTGCATTCGATGCAACGCTGACTAGCGAAGGATCCATGTGCTTCGACTAGTTTCTCGCCTGGAACACCAGCTGCTCGTTCGAGGGTGTCGATGTTTTGGGTCCAGCACATCTTTAGGATGCCTTTTTTGTGGAGAAGATGGATGAAGGAGTGAGTGATTGTAGGTCGATATTTACCGGGATAAAGATCGTGAGCTAGGGTGTAGAATGGAAGAGGGTTGGTGCGGAAGTAGGTTATATCGAAAACAGCTAAGAAGCTCTATCAGTCTAGGGCGCTTTTAAGAGGGGTACAAGAAGTATATAGGGAATACCTTCAGGCTCTGGGAGATCAAGACGCTTCAGATTGGCATAGAGACCCGTATCTGGTGAACGAAAATCGGGGATACCAGCGGAAGTGCTGATGCCTGTTGTTATCGTTAGTACTGTAGACATGATGATGATGCTGCCGAAGAGTGCCTGAAAATCCGGGGTAAACAAGACGTACCAGCACCAACCATGACGGCGACTTTTTGGCATTCTCCAGAGGCGATATATTCGGCGATAGACTTCAGATCGCGGCGCTTAAGGTATAAAGGTTCGATAGACTCATCGATCGGTTCCGAGAGTTCTTGACCCATGGTGGCGATGACGGTGTCGAGATGTCGAGCTAAGGATCTAGGGATAATAAACTGAGCAAAACAGTATGTGAAGCGCTGTAATACAAGACTATGTGAAGTGCGTGAATGATTGTGGACAGCTGGCTAGATATTCAACTGACAACTTTAATAGAGCTTGTTCTGTAGATGCTGAGGAGTGAAGTTGCGGAGATAGAACAATCCGTCAGCCGAGTAGTTCCCAGAAGGTGCCTCGTTGTTGTGGTTGTCGTTGTGGTGTTTGCTGTAGACGATTGTGTAACAGAACACAATTTTCGGCAGGATCAACCCAATCGCCCATGCGATGCAGGTGCCTCAGGCATTGCTCAAAGAGCCGGAAAATTGGGGAAGCCAAAGACGCAGATTCGTAATTCGCCACGAGACAAGATGCTGGTATGCGATCTGGCGGGTTTCAACGTCGCCTCGTCGGGTGGCTGCAGCATTTTTTTAATTTTTATTTTATCAAGATTCGATTCCCGAGATAAAAGCTTATGATAAGATATCTTAGACCATCTTCGTATCGAAGACGCGGCTTTCGTGGCTGTATTTAAGCATTTGAAACTGTAGTGGTTTAAAGACTACGGAGCTAGTAGTAGAGTTTTTCATATATTGGGGAGACTCGAACGGCTGGAGTGAATATGAAGTTCAGATCAGTCACACCTCATCTATTCTCAAGCCCTAGAAGGAATCTTCACTTCTAGCTTCTTATCGATAAAACCCGCAAATTCTTGCATGTCATCAACCTATTCCCAATCCTACAAAGCCCGAAACGCTAAAGACTTATGAAGCCATGGTGATACAATCTAGAATCTATGGAATAGGATCCCGTCATGAGGTTCCTTCCATAGACGAAAATCATAAACCCAATTCTGAGAAATTGGCATCTATCCCAAGCGCTGAAAACTTAGTCGATCAAAGGTTTTCCCATGTCTTCCCGCTTTTTTTTTTTTTTTGCGACTGCTCTTTCTCCTCTCGACTAGACCTTCAGGGGCCAGAGCTAGCATTGCCCTTGTTTTGGGAGCTGTCAAAATAGATTGTAAGCTTCGTTTACCAAGAACGCGTCGCGAACGAGCGATAATATGTGGCGGCCCAATAAGCACATATGAGCTAGAAAAGAAAAGAAAAAAAGTGGTACGATTCCGCCAGCTCTGTTGCAAGGGTTCGGGATTTTCGTCCAACGGTAATAATCCAACGATAATGGAGGGTATATGAGAAACCATTTATGAAAAAAACGGTCATGCTTGCGAATTATTATTGTTGATCCATATGTCAGGTCAAGGCCCGGCTGTCGATGAGCAGGAGCAAGGAGGATCCTTTCATTTTTTTCCTCGCAGGAGAAACCATCGATTCTGCAAAAACCGGTTTTCGAGTAAAGAATACGAGGGTTCAGAATTGTGAATTCCTCTGCGGCACCGATGTGAAATGATATGGCATGACAGGATAACGAAAAGCACAACTCTTTAGAGGTTGGTCAGTGGGTCGCCTGAAACTCGAGATCTCACTACTTTCTTCGTATCTCGGAATACTCAAAACATGACGGCATAACTCGTTAACCAGCGACACATCACTATATCGGATTTCGCACAGCTTTTCAAACGCATCAATTCTCCCTTCATTTCCCATTTAAAAAATATCCTTAAAAAACCCCTCATGAATTTACCAGGTGAGGATCTCAGACGCGTCGGGCTTCCTTGTTTTCGTCTCCTCTCATCTGGAAAGAGCTTCCGATTACGAAACCCGACATGGAACGCGCATTGATTTTCCAAACGAGGAAGTAGATGACATCCCCAATTGTTCGTGAAAGAAAAAGAAGGGCAAACTTGCCGCATGAACATGATATAAGGAAATTCGTAGACTAAATCCCAAAAATCTCAAAATGCATAAAATAGTGGCTTGATAGTAAGATTGTTTGATCCCTGTAGATGGTTAGATAGGCAAAAGGGAGACTTTGGGGTCGCCTCAGACGGACTTCTGGATTCTCACTTGCATCCAACTGCAGATGCAAGTATATTGGAGGAATGCGCCGAAGTTCAAGAAGGAGGTGCCCCGCTTCCAGCCCGTCTTTGCCAATTGGCCAATGGATTGCATGCCACGTATCTTCCAGGGTCCCATCAAAAAAACACTCCGAAGCCATAATATGTAAACCGGGTTATCAATATCACAAATCTTTGACATTTATAGAAGTTCAGGCCATTTTTTGCTAAAAGATTGCGGTTATGAATGGTGCCTATTGATATTCTTGACTTTTACGGCTTCGTATTAGCTATTCAAGATGGGAGGGCACGGGATCTGTTGGTCGTCGGTCCGCAGCGCATACAGCTGTCCAGAGGTTGGACCAATGGAGAGCTGAACGAGGACTAGAGATGCTATTCAATTGGTTTGCAAGACGGGACGCTGAGACAAGGGGAGGGAAAGGATCAAACGTGACTTGTCAATATCACGCACCAGAAGCTGGAAAGATGAGCTGGATGGAAGGTTTCCCATCGCTGCCAATCGGCTTTGAGATAGTCAGATTGCAAGGGCCCCGACGAAGTTAAGGGACGAGGACGCGATGGATCCATGGAAAGTCCTTCAAGCTTCAGGGTCAATCAGAACCACCAAAGATGTGTTGTGATGTGGTAAATGTTTGTCCTACCACGCGGCGTCGTCTTGGCGCGTCTGGAACGCGGGAACAACGCAATTCTGATGTTGCAAAACCCCCGCTGCACGACAGCTTGTTCTCATGATTTTTCCTAAAACGCGCTACTAAGGATTGTCCTTCGGGGAGGATAGCGCACCACAACCCCTCACCTCGAGGGTTTTATTGGCTCGCAGGTGACAGCTTGACGCGTGGGTGATTCCCATAATGGGAAAAAATCGGGTTTATTTTGGAAATGAGGGCTTTCGGGATTCCATGGCGGGGTATACGAAAAAATTCTGCACACCACACGCTCGCGCGTGTTAGACGGGTGCTGGAGGAAGATGTCTGACTTTAAAATTCGAATTTCATCTCAATCGAGAATAAAGATTTAGAGATGCGACGAAAGTGCAGGTAATAATTTAGAAGCTTAGAGTCATAGTGTTCGTATAAAATAGCAGCCGTAGACATGAATCTTTTTTCTTCTCAGGCTTTTGTCAATATCGTTTTGGAGGGTCTTTTGTTGGAGCTTGAGGGAGAAAGAAGACGGCACAGATATCAGGGATTTGAAGAACAGGTCGGCAAGATGGTCAAGTGAGCTCTTTCGACCCCTCCATTATCGGATTTCCCTTATTTTTATTTTTATTTTTTACCTCAAATCGAATTGGTCTCGACATGGGCGGCTACAGGAAGGGGAAAAAAATACGATTCAGCCAGACGTAAATGCAACTGCAAAATGGCACCAGTGGAAAGAAAAAAAAGATCTCGAACGATATAGAAGGCGGAATGAAGTCTCAGCCAATTCCATGTGCATGAGAGATGGAGAATGCAAGGCCCAAAACAAGACGTTTTATTCGATACCAATCAATGCGACCGCTTATCGAATGGGAGATGCAGTGCGATGTTCGACCAGACTAGTTTTCTAACCCGAAAGCTTTTGATACCATTGCCACTAGTAAGACTAATTAGTCCTGCTGGGTGGTTTTTTTTTTTTTTTTTTTTTTTTACCCTTCTGATGACTATGAACGGGCAATTCAATCCAGCCGGCAGGGCTCCTTGATACGGAGTATTGGCGAACCTAATAACTCATCGGTTCAATGGTCCGAGATTCTCCCACATCTTCATACCCATATGCTGCCTGTTCAGTTTTCGATTTGAGATTCGAATATACTAGCACACTAACATAAATGCTCAATCACAGGACTGCGGCGGGTCGGTACAGTCCCGTCGCAAAACAAACAGTTATTGTTAGTGTTAGTATATGTCAGTATGTGTGTATGTAATATATGTATGTAAGTACAGTACATGGCAGTCTGCAAGTGAAGAATCCGGTCGCCCTCGGCCACATCGATAACTAATAGTATGCAGTGTGATGATTGGCGAGACGTCGTGATGCCTGCTGGGCACTGTGCTGGCGCTGTTCTGGTGGCCCACCCACCCCAATTTCCCTTTTTCCTGCCTTGCCTGGTACTTATTCTGTATTCTGTATGTATAACAGTGGTGGTGGTGTTTCTTTTTCCTGGCCTCAGCTTAGCCTGGTCTAGTTGCAGTTAAGTCAAGCCAATGTGCCTGCCTGGCCTTCCCTTTTACGCTTCCCATTTCTCCTCCCTCCTCATCCTCTCTTCCCTTTCCTCTTCACCTTTCTCTCCATCACCGTTCCCGTTTTCGACTTCGCACTTCCCCCCCCGTCCGCGACCGATTTATACCGGTTAAGCCTCCTCGACGGCCTCTTCTCTCTCTCGACTCTCCTCTAGAATTCCTTTCGCGAAGAAGTCCATTCCTTCCAAAGAGATATCAATAATCAGTATCGCAACTAGCTTTACCCCTTCCAACAACAACACCACCACAAAGTCAATTTCCTTTCCATAAGCGAAAAAAAAGCCGACAACCTGTCCTAGCCTTTCGCGACTTTTACCTACAAAGCAGAAGAACAATACATAACTTTGCGACGCATAGCTGGGATTTTCTCCTTTCGTATCGCGTAGCATTACTGATCAACCTTTTTCTATTTTTGGTGGCGCTATCGTAGCATATATAACATCATATCTATCATTTTTTGCGCGCGACCGCTGCCTCTCTATCTCTCTTTTACTACTCCCCTCGACTTTCGTTCAGGTGTCATCTTCATTCCTTTTGATCGCAGTCGCTCCTTTAGTCCTCTGCCAGATCCCTATCGCTTGGTTAATTTCGCAAAGGACTCTAACAAAAAGACAAAGTCCTCCTTGAGTCCCATCAGTCGATCGCGACAAGGACTCACGGCTCGAGAAAGCATCTACCCGAATCGCCGACGGATAATCTGCTTGCGAGGTTGATTGCTTTGTCTTTCTGCGACCATCTACATGGCACTGGTTTAATTAAGCTTCTCTGGCTGATACGACTGTCCTTGATATCATTTCTTACGGCGCAATTTCTAATTAGCTTTGACGACTTTGGTTACCCGCCACTCACATCTTCCCGAACCTCCTTTTTCTCACGACGTTTTTTTTCCACGACGAAGTCTTTTGATACCCAGGGTTTTTCTTTTCTCTTTTCTTTTTCCATTTCTCTGACGATTTGTGATAACGACTCTTCTTGGTGCTTTACCGGATTCCTGGACTGCCATTTGCCAAATCTACCGACCTGCATCCTTCCGATTTGCGCTCGTACGACAAGCAACTCTAGCAATCCACTTATCGCATCTGTCGCACTGCTTAATCTTACCAACCATCTTATTTATACTCTGGTGAATAGTTCGCTGGAGTAACGCCATCTAGCTCATTCGTATCTCTCATATACATCTACAACAATACTTCAAATTTTTGGCAAAATGCATCGACCGAACTTCTTGATGTCTCTATCAAACATGGATGCACAGGATCCAAAGGAACAGCAGTTTGGGCCACCGATCTTGGTGACTACGCCATGCGACGAATCCGCAGTACCTTTCGAGGCTTTCGCCGAAGGTCTTGCTCCTATGGTCACCTCTCCTCCAAGGACTCCGGTTCCTAAGTCTGGTGCTGAATATGATGGTGACCAATGGAAACGCCACTCCCTTTGCAGCGAAGGAGACGAAGAGATGACAAGGCCAAGTTCTGCTGCGTCTATGTACTCTTCTTCATCTGCTTGCTCCTTTGGTAGTATGACATCATTCAATTCCTTCCCAGCATCCTCACAAAGCCCACGACATGAGAAGAGGAACTCTTTCGATGCCGCTTCAACTCTTGGCCAGGATGATGATGATGATGATGCCGATACCACCATCGGTGCTGGGGATAGTCAAAAGACTCCCAGAGCTGCTAGGAGGCAACATAAGCAAGATAGTACTAAGGATGCCGACTGGAGTAAGACTTTCGATTTGCATCTCTGGGGCGCCTATGTTGCATATCAGAGCAATCCCACCATGACTCCATTTTATGTTCCACCTGGTGGCTGCCCACCAATCGGTGTTTGCATCAGAGTAGCTCGTGAAGCCAAGAGGACATGGAGAGTTCCAAAGACCATCCAAGAGACCGACTTGACAAGCCCAACAGAGCGATTGTCGCGCACAAATTCCGACAGTCTTCTTCCGATCGACGCTACTTCAGGTGAAGGCTCTCTTCGACGACGACGTGGTTCTCGGGCTCAGACCCCTAGGAGGAAGGAAGTTGTACCACGAGCATGGCCATATTCAGAAGCTGCCACCCGACAAAGGCTCAGAATACTTTCTCGTCGAATTACAGAAAACCCCCACCTCCAAACTCGACACGGTCGCCTGGCCTCTCCCATTCGCATTAAGGAATTTGCCCCTCCTTGCGCCAACATCGCTGAGGAAACACAGTTCTCTACCCGAAGTTTGTCTTTCTCGCTTATGGCAAGCACCTCTGAAGCAATGCAATCCGATGGTCCTTTGGCATCCCTTTCTCGTCCATTGGAACCTGAGGAAGGTACCAGGGCCCCACAAGGCGACGTTCCGCTGGCACATGACGTCTTCAAGCCGACTTTAGAACCTTCCTACGAAGCCGAAGATGAGATCGAGCTCCCTATTCCTGAAGTTATCCCTGGTCACAGGAGGACTCTCAGCTCTACTTCCGCCCATAGGAGAAGTGGAAGCAAGAGCAGTATCCTTCACCGCAAGACTGAGGGCAATGGTATCGGTCACAGGAGAACTACCAGCGCCGTGGCTGCCACCAAGCCCGGTGAGCAGGCCGTGGAAAACTTCGCTACCCCCAGAAGGAGAACTAGAGTCAGGAGTTCTTCTGATGCCACTATCCGATCAACTATACCACGCATGCTCTGCCTTGGCTCTCCGTTTGGTGCCGTCGAGGAAGAAGGTGACGACGCTAGACTCGCTCGACGCTCCCATAAACGCCATCAATCCTTGGAAACACCCATTGGACGTCGGGGACCTCCGAGTTTGATGCCCGCTTTCGACTTCACTAAGCAAGAAGCGTACCAGAACGCCATCAGACAACAAGAACAAGACAGATTAGCTCAACGCCCAGCCACCTCCGTTGAAGGCAAGAAGAAGGATCACTTCTTCGAAGACCTCTTCGGTGCCAATGCTAGCCGCACAAATCTTAGCGAGCGCAGCAGTACACCCTCAATTGCTGGCAGCGACGGTGCCTCGATCAGCGTTCCATCCAAGAAGGCCCGTGCACGCGGCATGAGCTTCACCGACAAGATTCGGGGAAGCTCTTCGACAGAATTTATCGCACCTGCAGCCCTCCGTCGAATCAGTGCCCCGCCAGATCAACTCAGAGTCGAGAGACCATCTGTTCTTAAGAGACTAGGATCTCCTTTCAGAGATTCCGAGTTTGCTCCTTTGGACGGTACTCTCAACCAGTCGCAACTTACCTTACCTGATGCCCCTGTTGCAGATATATCCGCCGCCGCTGGCCTTGGTTCTGCATTTACTTCCCCACCAAGATCAAAGAAGAGGGATAGCAATCCCCCTCCAAGGGAACGGGGAATCCTTGGATTCGGGTTGGGATTTTTCCGGAGAGGAAAGAAAGAGACTTCCCAACAGCACTAAATCCAATATGGATTAGATAACAGTTAGCACACCCCTCGCCCAGCTCACCAATTAAAATAAAAATTTTGACATGTACCGATCTACGCGAAGGCCGGTCCATGCAAAACATTATCCTTGTGTACACCCTTGTCATTCTTTTACAATTCTCGCTTTTAGCGTCTACGGACCGAGCTACCAACGACACTCTTTGATCTCACATCTTTACTGTTTTTTGTTTTGAATACGATCATTCTTTCGACCATTCTATTTCCGGCCTGATTCTTCAGCCCACCGATCGATTACGACACCAGCCATGCACGGCACCAATCTTGAATACCATTTCCTTATAACGACATTTTCCTTACGTCTATCTTACGCCTTTTCAGATATTACTGCTCTTAGCCTCGGAATAATAATGAACCACACTCTGATGGCCCTCAAATCAAACAAACAACTGTTTGCACGTCTTTCCTATCTATCGTCATGATGCTATATATAAAAGAACAAAAAAAAAAAACACGGAAACGAAATAACTCTTCGTCTCGGACATGTCGAGATGATTCACGCCATTGATAAGCGGCAACAGGAGCGGCAATAGCCTGTGCATCCGCAAAGCGAAAAGACCTTACATCCTCCGGTCCCAATCCGCTTTACAACTATCCAATCCAAAAGGATGACGAACTACTACCAACGCGGTATGATTTCCTATCAACTATTACCATTTCTTCTTTTCAATATTGTCCGGTGAGAGTTTTGCTTTGCTTTTCTTGATACCGGGGATGTTCCAAAGGAAACTCATGTACTTTTATATAACAAGCTCGAAATATTTAGCATGTAATACGACCTTTAATGTGGGGGAAAGGATGTCTTCGGCTTGCTGCGTTTTTTCTTTTCGTCATGATTTATTTTTTCCTTAGATCATGCTTTTTTCAGCGAACCTGGGGAAAGGTGTTTATGTCTGGCTTTTGTTGTACGATTTTTTCCTTTGAGGATTTCTTCGATGTATCGACAGCGACCTTTTCCTTTTGAGCATTATGTTGGGAGAGGTGTTTATGCTCCCATGCCTCATTTTTTCTAATATTTGATGAGTGGGGTGGTTTCTGTATGGAGTATTTTTGTTTTTCTTTAAACATGATATCCTGTATTCTGGCTACCTGTATGGACGGAGTTAAGCCCGCTTGCTTCAAGATACATCTACTCCCTTTCCCTTTCTCTTTTTTTTTACAGATGGTTAAAGGGTTTCTTTTTTGGTCGGACTTTTTTTATCTTATTTCTTTTGGGAAGTCTTCTTTAGCGATGGGATTCTATATCGTTTTGAAATTGTTATCTTTTTCAGCCCTTCACTTCTCTGTACGATATTTCTTACCCTTTTTTCGATTCTTTGGTGGTGGGATGGTCAGCTGGACTTCCGCCACCCCCTCTTCATAACTTCTTGTATTCACCATTTTCTTCATGTATTTAACTTGTTCTCTTCCTTTCTCCTTCTTGGACTAAACCCTTTCAAATGACTTGGACCTTCACAAAGGTCTTATTATTCAGTCAGATGGCTCAGTTCCCCCAATCTCCTTCATTTCATTAGTGATTTTCCTTCACGGAAAGATAGCCAATCATGGCTTACAGTCTACTAACAAAAGGCTACGACATGCGACTTCGATTTCTTGCCTACATTCGATTGGCCTTAGCGCTTCTATCTCACGCACACACCCCCCGGATTTTCCTATCTCATCTCGATGCTCTTTGGTGTGGATGCACATGCATGTGGCGCATCTGCAGTTGATCATCTGATGGTTCGGTGTTTGACAGATGAGATTTAGTTTCTTGTTTCTTTCCTATTTATTTGGATATTTTGCTTACTTATGACCTTAGCCTTTTTTGATTTAGTATCTTCTATCTATCTTGAGCGAGTCTAGCGAGCAAAGCGTGCTATTTAATTTTGGTTGATCTTGGTTTTGTTAGCGCTTTCTTGCTTGTCCTGCTTGAGGATCTCTGGAGGGGTTGCAAGTTATTGTGTGTATGTCCTTGTGATCCGATTTTGTTTGATCGAGCTGATCATAGATATAATTATCTGATTAGCTAGCCTGCGGGGTACTTTGGATTGTACTAAGGTGTCTTGAGGTATATGAATACTTATGAATGACCTCATCCTTATGGAGCAAATGATCGTGTGGGCTAGTTTAACATTATAGTTTTTAGTTTCAACATGTGGCATTTAGACATGTTCATGATGTATGCATGCCGTACCGTCTCCTCGAGACTTATTTTAGACGGCTCAAAGACGGATCGAATCCCGAACCTTATATAGCAGTAGAATCTTTCTTGATAAACCCCGTGGACCCTTATGAACAAAAATAATCATCTTATTAGTTTTGAAATTTATGATCTATAACTATATCAACTACCCCTCATCCTGGGCACTCTATCGACATACGATAAAATTACCACAAACCTCAACACATAATGGCACGCCCCACCGTTTCCAGCTTCTTGTCAGAAGTCCGTCGATTACTCCCATCGTGGGATTTCGTAAAACACTCAAGAATCCAAGAGCGCAAATACCTTTAGCCTGTCAACTTTCTTTCAAATGTCATGAAATTTATATATAACCATTCCCTTTAATTTTCTTATATACCGGGCTTCATACAGCGATACGCGATATCAAATATTTAAATCATGAACTACCTACCCCCCATTCTAAGGCCCCCCATATTGCTCGGATCAACATTATAAGGCCACCTCCTCGGTTTCCTCCCATTCGAACCCGGATTATACGCCATATAATCCTTCAAACTTTCTTTCTCTTGATCGACCTTTATATTCATCATATTCCAATAAATCAAATACGTCGCTTGTTCGACTTTCTTCACATAACTCCTCAACGGTTCAAATACCCCCATCGAAGTAGCTTTACTAACCGGATCATCCAAAGCCCAATACGCCGTTCCCGGCATCTTCTCGACCTCTTTATATATCTCTGACAGAGCTGTATAAAATCTACCGAATAGTTGGCTTAAGGCACCGCGGGCGTCGAGGTAGTACCACGCCACGTTTTTATTTAAACGAGTGGTGATATGACCGGAGTAGATCCATACCCCTAAGGTGGTGGTATTGTGAAAATCAACGTTTGTGCGAAGGTAATCGCAAAACTCTTGGAGTGCGGAGAAGACGGAAGGGTGGTTCGGTGTTAATGCTGCTTCCTCGAGGGGTCTGTTTTCCCACATGTCTTCACGGTGTGTGAAAGGGGTGTTGATTTCGTTAAGGACTTTGGTGAAGAATGTTTCGGCGGAGAATTTTGGGTCTTGTTTTTGTTTTTTACGGCGTATTAGGAGGGGTATTTCTTCTGGTTTTGATTGCTGTTTTTTGTCCAGATAGTCTGGGCTTGAGATGTGGTCTTTGTTTGAAGTTTCTAGTGAAATGAGGGCTTTGTGGATGTTGTTCAGGATTATTTGGAGGCTTTGGGGGAGGGATTCAGGGGTGTAGGTTGGATCTAGAGGGAAGTATTTTGTCGTGAGGAGGTCGAGGGACTCGATTATTTCAGTAAGATATTGGGGGATGGGCGGGTCCTTTAACCATTCTTCGAATTCGGAGACGGGGAGGAATCCCATTCCGCCGGCGTTACTGCATTGATTGAATGAATTTATATGAGTTAGCTACTTTCAAAACATTGTGATTTATCACAGACTGTGGTCTTTTATTTAAATCATTGTAGTTTCATGAACTCAATATATTGATTGTTCCACTTGATTCTAGTAAAGGGGTCTTACACAGCATATCGTTGGGAACTGAGGAGTAGTGCAATCGGCAAAAGGGACCTGATTACATTGCAAAATAGCATATTCGCCCCAGCAAATTTTGCTAAATGTATTCTTAGTATCGTATCTTACGTCCATGCATTTAATAATGGCGGTTATTAGTAGTTCGTGCATTGCGACGTAGCATCATTTCGTGATGAGGTGGTTTCGTAGCCCAGTTTTTTTGCTCTATCTTGCTCCGTATTACATGCCTATGGCTGCCCCCCTTGTGATTATGCCGATATTTCTAAGGATGAGCTCGAGAATATAAATAAAGGTTCTAGTTATATCTTTTTAAATTGGATATATATCGTCGTATATGGATATACCGAGTACCGCTTGAAATTAGTGTTTAGATGGTTAGACAGATCTAACAACGTATATAAGATCGCGAAGTTGGGATCAAATCTAATTTACAGAAGGATGGCTTGATATAGATCAATTTAGAATGAATATAAACACCAACATTGGCTTTAAATCCGAATAAGTGATTGGAGCACCATAAACTACAGCCCAAAGTTCCCATAGTTTACCAGAACAGGGCCCTGAAGCCTTGCTGCTAAACTTGCCAGACCCCTCGGATTATATTCCGCCTCGATATCCCCGATAACTGTTTTAAGGTTATTAAATACACCCGAGTAATCCGCCACAAATTGTGTGATCGGATCAGATCCTCTTTGCAGGAGCGTCCTAGCATTATTAGCTATTCGCCAATCCCCGATTTGACGAACAGACATTATGTATGCGTACTCAAGATCCATCATTTTAGTGGCATATTGTTCTAATTCGAGCGATACCGTACCAGCCGCGACTTGGAGAATGTCTTTTTTATCGGTGTCGAGGGTGTAAATACCGACTATCGGGTCAAAATCGGCGTCGTACAGCCATGATAAGAGCGAAGAAGCTCTCTCGACGTTAATCATCCCACTATTAGTAAGATAATCAAAGAACTCTTTAATCCGAGTCCATATATTTTGCGCATATGGCTGTCCCTCCCTATCACCCCAAGTATCGCGATGGAGAGTTACTTGAATATTTGGAATATTTCTAACGGCAGCCGCGAGTTCATTGGCGATTGTATCGCTTCCCGGAGCACCGTCTGCAGTTTGGGCTCCTGCGTTGGTGATATAGGCATCAGAATTGACGATCATGGTCTCGAGCGAGGGCCATCGGGCAGTGCCCACTGCGCCGGGGCCGAAGGTAGCGGTTTGAGTGACCATTTCGATTATATCGTTGAGGGTTTCTCTTAGACCGTTTAGCTCATATAATTTGCTTTGAACTACGGTATCGAATTCTTGGACTGTGAGTTGTACTATCATTCCGCGACTGTGCATTGCAATGAATTCGAAGTGTTAGTTACAGTTATATATATATCATCAAATCTTGAGACTTCATCTTCGAGAAGATCTAAACCTACGCTAGTTGGATTGATAGCCCAAGCACAAGGACAGCCATACGGCTAGGCGTGAGACTGAGTAACTGCATTGCTGAAGTTTTTATATTGTCTGTTCAGTATAGATCCAAATTTGAGTTCTTGGAAGAATATATTGAGGTAACTTGCTTCGTGGATCGGATTCTGCATGGTATGGTTATTCCACGTCCTGAATGGGAGCCAGACTAGTTAACCCCATGGATCTCACCTGCTCATGGATATTTATTAGCTCAAGCCTGCTCATAGTGGGTATCGTGATGGGGATTCCGATAGCGACTAGTATGAGTTTATTGGAGACATATGATCGCTCTGTCCTAGTAACATGTGCTATAGCGCTATGATTTCGAATTCGTTTGTCATGTTTATAATATAAATTTCCAGAAGAATTGTTTCATTTTCCTATGACTATGGTAAATAGGATATAGTTGTTTATAAAGCTGCCGTATTTGCGATAATAGTAGAGATATATATGCCAAATTCAACGAATGGATAGATTATATGTATACATAAGAGTATTCCCAATTAGCTGACTGGGATTCACCATATTCCAAATAACTAGAAATCTGTGTGAAGATCACGAGGATTATAAAGAAACATCGTGATTTGCGCCAGGAGCAAGTATCAAGCACCATCCGGCCAAACTATACTATGCACCTCCTCAACCCCCCTCACAATCTCCCCCGAAGCCGTGAAAATCTCTATCCAAAACCCCTTCGCCCGATCCAAATCCTTCTTAAACAACTTCTTCATAGCATCCTCCTCCACCCCTTCCAAACTCGGATACTCAATATTCCACTGCGCCAGATACGCGGCTTGGTCAACCGCCTCAACCGCCTGACCAATATAAGTATCCAGATCCCTTATTGCAATCTGTAATGTCAAAAACCGATCACTTTTCAAGATTATACCATCCATACCAATCTCTGCATCGAATAGCCACCGCATGAGGTTTTCGGGAATAGTAGGGTCGTCGGCTCCGTATGTTAATTCTGTGCCGAGTAGTTTTAGAGCTTGTTCGAATGTTGTGGTTACCATGGGACCATCGTGGGTGGTCCAGATATCTGATGGGAGGGATACGGGTCTGGGTAGGATATTTGCTATGAGGGTATCTATTTCTTGATATATGTCCAAAGCTGGTAGGTCGAATTGACCGGTTTCTTCGTTATAGCCACCAGTTTGGCTTGCTGAAGGGTTTTCGTTGGGATCTGAGAGCGCTAGGACGGTTAGATGGAGGGGGTCGACGACTTCGGGTTGGAAGTTGTCGAGGTGCATTAGGAGGTTTGCGAATTGAGAGAAATGCTGGCCGAGGGTGCCGAGGGTGCCGAAGTTATCGTTGACAAGACTGCTGTAATCTCCAACGCTGAGTTCGAGGTCTGGCACTGCGGAACTATATCTCAGTACAATATTGTTAATTTTATTTTATAATATCGAGATAGTATTATATTTTGTTAAGAGCTTAATATTCTTACACCAAAAGCGTCGGCGCGACGCAAAGTCCCGCTGTGATGCATGATAACACCTTCCTACAAGACATACTCGCCCACGTTTCGTTAGGTAGATAATATTTAACGTTATGTAACGTGGACATTAGTATCTTCACTACCCCTCTTCCTCGCCACTCCTTAACTCGTGAGGGGAGCATGTCTTCGCTCCTATGATCTGGATACGCCGGCCCCGTCCATGAGATGTTTGAGGGAAATCTAGTGAATTCCTCAAGACTTAATCTGCTCTGAGAATTCTATGTACGACAGAAAGATAATAATCTTCTGTTAGAAATTTAGGTCATCGTCTTTTCTAAGAGCCATGGCGGCAATAAATATATCGTGGTCTTTTAAATCCATGTAGGATATGTTCATTCACAAGCCTATAGACCGCTGTCAGAAGCATGTATCCAACCGTTAAAATCCAACATATCGTTTGTGTTGGCACGACGTTGGTTAGGCGGCGAGGACAGATCTTTCGAGGCTTGTCAACTGCATAGAGAAATAAAGTACCACGGTTTGTTCACCTGTTCGTAGGATTGGTGGCAAAAGATCTATTAATGCACAGAGCCTATCCTACATGGTAACCCCTACGAATACTTCAAAACCCCCCCCTAAAATCCAACGCCATATACGCCAATGAAACATGAATGAATGGCAATGAAAAAACAGGCTTAGCCAAGCAATTTGGGTCCTTTCTCCTTCTTGACTTTGACCACTCCACTTCCTTCCTTCTTTCCAAGCGCAACATTGCCCCCCGAGGCACCGCCGCTTCCCTTATGCTTATTGTTCTTCTTTTTATTATTCCCAACTGTTGGACGAATTTCCGTCGTGCTCTTTCGAAGTAATACTGGATGACTTCCAATGTACTTTCCTTGCATCTCCCTCGCCGCTTTGAAGTAATCGTCTCCGTCCTGGAATGCCACAAATCCGTACCCTTTACTTTTGGTTGTGCGCTTATCTCTGATAACCCTCGCTTTCTGAACGGAGGGATACGAGGCAAAAGCTTTTAGAAGGGACTCGTCGGTGACTTCGCCAGCAAGATTGCCAACGAAGAGACGGAAATGAGCTGGATCCCATTCGAGAAGGGAGTCGTCTTTCCAGGTTTGACCACCACCGGAGCGAATGACAGTTGCCTTCTTCTGTTGTGGCTGGGCAGGGGCGGGTTGGCCATCGGGCAAACCAGATGGGTTGGCGCTGTATTCCGCTCCTGGAGTGCTATTTGCGGCAGCGGCAGCGGCAGCAAGCTGTGCTCGACGAGCAGGATCGTAAATAGACTGCTGCTCTGCAATCTGGGCTTCCATCTCTGGGTCTAGCGGAGGGTAGTTCGAATTGTGATTATTTTGATTGTTTCTATTCTGATAATGTCGAGGGCCGGCTTGATGATGTCCACCGCGACCACCCTGATGCTGCTGCTGTTGCTGCCCGCCATATTGATGTTGGTTCTGATGTTGATGTTGGCCTTGACTTTGATATGAAGGTTGGTTCATGTATCCTGAGCTAGCCGTTGGACCCGCGGAATACGTCGTCGTCTGCGGTGCAGCAGAGTACGAAGTCTGAGATTGCGCGCCATATCCGTATGGTTGCGCAGATTGTTGTGGAGGCCTGCTAATGCCGTAGGCTGGAGGAGTAGATACACCTGGAACACCAGAGTATGTAGGCGGCGCGCCTATAGGTTGGTTGCTCGAGGCTACCTGACGGGGCTTGAAGCCGGCAAAGGCATGAGTTGAGGCGTGTATGCTTGGAGGTGGACGCGGCGGGAGGCTAGAGGTCCCGGGTGGTGGTGGATAAGACATACCCTTTTATTTGGTTTGAAGAGCCTTCTGGAAGAAGGAACTTTCTTTTGTCGGATCGATTGGCGGATTAGGTTGTGTTTAGTAGCTGATGCTGACTAGCGACAATAGATTGATGAAGTCGTGATGTGATTGTGATTGCAATTGATGGTGGCGTCCAAGGAGGCGACGACTCATTGTTGTTGCAGAAATTGGTTGGCGCCGTTTGCTCAAACCGACTTTCCTAATTTAGTCATATCACGTGGCTTTGATACCGTTTGTCGATATAACAACACTTCAACACATTAGTATTAACAATTAGCCCCCGTCTCGAGGTTGCTGCAATTCGATATCAAAGTCGACCAGTTAGTTCTGCATGCATGGAATGCAAATGCTTCCCCGCAATATAGAGTAAGCCAGCCGATAGAGAGCCATCTCACTGACTAAGCAGTAGGTAATAAAGTAAGAAAGCATACTTTCGGTAGACAGCGGGAGCTATAAACCCATATCTGTGCTACAATTGTATACAGCTGTATTACTTGAGCGTACAGATTGCTTACTGCAGCATCCCGCAGACCGCCAAGATACAAGAATATGACGTACACTCGCCCGAAAAGCTATAGAAGTCAGAAGGGATAGCTCAGTTTACTCATCAGATTGTACGCTGTCTAGGAGGGATTAGCAATTAGCAATTAATTGATTACTCTCGTCAACATGCCGATTCTCAGAAAAGACATTCCGCCGATAGCCTAGCGAAACGGTTGCGTCCTTTAGTTTGGGCTGGGATCGAACAGGCTAGCGCTATTGGCCCAACTAAACTGTTTTTATGGCATAGGATTCACCCAATTTAATCCATACCAACGCCGTTTCTGTGTTTTGTGTAAGTGGGTGCAATGCATAGTGGGGGCGGGGCAGATATATTTCTCGATCAGACAAGGCACCTGGAATCTGTTATATCTCTGTCTGTCAAAGTATGGCGAGTAGGGATTTGGACTATATCCGCCGGTTATGGCTCAATAACCCAGCCCGGGGAGCGTCTTCTGGCCTGGCTAGTCCCTGGGGTCCCTTAAGAGCTCGAGAGGATTAAAAAAAGTTTTGCGAATGAATCCAATGCAATGGCCATGGCCATGGTCATCCCGCCGCTATGAATCCTTTGCCATCGTGGAAATATTTCTGCCGGCCGAATGACTGAATGAATGTTGGGACAACAGCCGTCCAGAAATCGCGCTTGATCGCGTGGGATATATCTAACCCCTGCTATTAAATTTCAATAGCAATAAAACTGCACTGCAATATCAATGGCAATGCAATGGCAATATCACGGCGGAGAACCCGATGTCCTGTCCGTATGTACTTCATTCCGGAATGGAAATGGGCAGCCACCGAAGTATTTTCTCGTCTGGGATATCTCAAACCGGACTGATACATCACGGTGTGCAGCCTTTCGGGGCGGGACTGAAGTCCAAGCAGTCATTGTAGCCGGTTTCTCAACGTAATCGATATAGTCCGTGATTCCTAACCGCTGCTATAGCACCCCTACAGGATTCGGGGATATAGTAATCTACCGGAATCAAACCTCGTGTTAGTTTACGATGAGAAGGGGGGGTTAGTAGGTTAGTAGCATTAGCTGGTACTTACTATCCGTGCCTTGTTGCATGTAAGGTTTGGCGGTCATTGAATTCCGGACCGGTCCAAAGTATATAACGGTGCCGTTGCCCAGCTTCTCTGCTCACGTCTGCTCTTCTTAATACACTCCCTCTTACTCCTACACCTTACCCCATCATCGACACTATATCATCACCCTCATCACCTTCATCATCAATCAATTAAAAGCGTCGACAAAGCTCGATTGCACTATTACCCTCACATAAATTTCACCTAAACCTCATAATCGTTATCTTCTAATTCACAATGTCGTCTCAAGCAACGTAAGTTATAGCCAATACCCTCGGTGATGATGCCCATATACCCCCTGCACCGTCTCCTAGTAGCTTCTAGGACCCCCTTATCTCGATTATTCTCTCTCCAAACATCCCACTCACCATATCCGGCCTCTCTTTTGGCTCGGATTCGTTACGCTGGTAGGCGGGCAAGTCAAGAGCAGACATTGGCTAACGCGAAGGTTCGGCTTGCCGGTATTGCCGGCGGCTTTGTACGCCATGATACACCTAGTGGCGGTCCGTATTTTCCCTTCCTCTCCTCTAGCTATCATATCTGTGGAGTTCGATGCCTTCCTCGAATTCGCAGAAATTGGGACCGATGACGTCTACCCCGCCCCCACCACACACAACGCAACTTGGAGGGGGTTATAGCCGGTAGACGGAGCTCGAACAATTGAAATTTCGGTCTCTGGGAGCTACCTAAGGCTTTAAAAATTTCAATTGAAGCTCTAGACTCGAGTCTTTTCGCATATATCCCGATAATTCTGCGAAACCGGAGCATGCTGACAGTGGGGGTCACAACACAGACTTCGGCCTCATCGGCTTGGCTGTTATGGGTCAGGTAGGCTCTCCTAGCTTTGAATTGCGTAGTCGTAGATGTTCCGGAGAACCCGGGAAGGCTTCCTATGGAGGTTGTTAACATGATTGCTTGCATGTAGAACTTGATCCTCAATGGTGCAGACCACGGTAAATTTCCCACACAGGAACTGTCATGTTATCGAATGAAAATATCTGACAAAATGTGAAAGGCTTCACCGTTGTTGCTTTCAACAGAACGGTTTCCAAGGTCGACAACTTCATTGCAAATGAGGCTAAAGGTAAGCTATTGTAAAAATCTCACTCTTAGATATCATGGTGCTAATAATGTTCAACCTATAGGTAAATCTGTCATTGGAGCCCACTCCATCCAAGACCTCTGTGCCAAATTGAAAACCCCACGCCGAATTATGCTCCTCGTCAAGGCTGGCTCTGCTGTCGATGACTTCATTGAGGCCCTCCTTCCATTCTTGGAGAAGGGTGATATCATCATCGATGGTGGTAACTCACATTTCCCCGATTCCAACCGAAGAACGCAATACCTCGCAAGCAAGGGAATCAGATTCGTTGGAGCTGGTGTCTCCGGTGGTGAAGAGGGTGCCAGAACTGGTCCATCTATTATGCCCGGTGGTAACGAGGAGGCTTGGCCTTACATCAAGGATATCTTCCAGAGTATCGCCGCCAAGAGTGACGGCGAGGCTTGTTGCGAATGGGTCGGCGATGAAGGTTCCGGCCATTTCGTCAAGATGGTTCACAACGGTATTGAATACGGTGACATGCAACTTATCTGCGAGGTATAACCAAAAAAAAGCCCCTTTGATTCGGTTTGGAGTTGCATTACTAAGACAGTCTTTTTAGGCCTATGATATCTTGAAGCGTGGTCTTGGTCTATCCAACAAGGAGATCGGAGACGTCTTCACAGAGTGGAACAAGGGTGTCTTGGACTCTTTCCTCATTGAGATCACCAGGGATATCATGTATTACAACGACCCTGCTGATGGCAAGCCGCTTTTGGACAAGATTCTCGATTCCGCTGGCCAGAAGGGTACCGGCAAGTGGACCGCCATCAACGCTTTGGATCTCGGCATGCCAGTCACCTTGATCGGTGAAGCTGTCTTTGCTCGCTGCCTCTCAGCCCAGAAGGCAGAGCGTGGTCGTGCTGCTGAAGTCCTCGAGGGGCCTAAGATCCTACCATTCACCGGTGACAAGAAGGCTTTTATTGATGATCTTGAACAGGCTCTCTATGCTTCTAAGATCATCTCCTACGCCCAAGGATTTATGTTGCTCCGTGAGGTCAGCTCATTCTATTCCAATAGTCCTCCCTATTTTGATTTGTTCCTAACTCTTAATCTTCTTATAGGCCGCTAAGGAATACAAGTGGAAGCTCGCCATGCCAGAGATCGCTCTCATGTGGCGTGGAGGTTGCATCATCCGATCCGTCTTCCTTAAGGACATCACCAAGGCTTTCCGCACCAACCCAGAACTTGAGAACTTGCTCTTCGATGACTTCTTCAACAAGGCTATCCACAACGCTCAGGGTGGCTGGAGACGAAGCATCATCAAGGGTATTGAGTTGGGAATTGCTACTCCATGCTTCTCGACTGCTTTGGCTTTCTTCGACGGATACAGGAGCAAGGTTCTCCCAGCTAACTTGTTGCAGGCTCAGCGAGATTACTTCGGTACGTAAAACCAACCAATCTTAAAACTGTTGATTGACAATGCTAACTGTTTTACGCCATAGGTGCCCATACTTTCCGTGTCCTCCCAGAGCACGCTAGCGAGACCCTCAAGGAAGGTGCCGATATCCACGTCAACTGGACCGGCCGTGGCGGTAACGTCAGCGCTTCTACCTACCTTGCTTAAACATTTACGACGCATAACCTCTATTTCGAACCACGGAGTCTTTGTGGTACCAAAATGGGTATGATTCTTTGGTCTAATTTGAAGAAATAACAAAAACGGGGAGAAACGAAGGGAGTTTCTTCTTTCTTTCTTTCTTTCTTTCTCTTGGGTATTCAAAATGAAGCGGACGAGTTTTTCGTTTTTCTTCTTTTTTGGCGACAGGCACCTAGTTGGTCGCTGTACTTTCTTCTTTTCTTTTCTTTTACTCTTCCCAAGTTCAAAAGGAATCTATTAGTGGACATTTCTTTGTCTTCCTGTTCTAAGTTCTGTTTCTTCATACTACTTTTTACCAAAGGGTTCCTATGGGATTTTTCAAGTTTTTTTTTTTGTCTATAGGAGCAAAATGGAATTTCGGGTCTTTTCCTCTGAACAAAGTAAACCGATTGCAACTACATATCTAAGTATACATCTACTAGTATATATATACAGCTCCAAGGTCGTCTAGATCTGATTAAGAGGAAGTAACAATCTTATATGCTTAAAATTAAAAGGCTAAATAGGAGACTAATATATGCTAATCAAACATCGTGATGGCGGCGTTATCAACATCGAACTTGGAAATAATGGGTCTGTCCCCATTATAGGAGCTCGTACTTAACAAGGACAATGTTCGACCCTCAACCTCAGTACCATCATTCCGATTAGCCCAGGCCAAATGGACTTTGATATTGATTCTGGTCGGAATTAATACCGGTGGCGCCGCAGATTGATAGGGCCCCGAAGAAGAAGGGGAAGAAGAGCCGTTAATATAAGTCGGCTTCAACATAAACGTAAACCGACAAAGGTATATCAACAGACGTTTTGAATTCGAATTCTCACCAGGGTTTGAACTGGTATATTTTGGAGGGTAGGTAAACCGAATATGAAGTTTTGAATCCGGTTCGACTTGTTGTAATCCTTCTTTTCCTTCTTTTCCTTCTTTTTCTTTAAATCTGTCCTCCTGTTGGCTTTCCGACTTCTTGTCTGATGATATCTCTTTTTCATTTTCGTTTTTATCAGCCATGGCTACCATTTCCTCCTGCCTCTGTTCTTGGTCTAATATAATATCAGCCCTGGATTTACTCATCCCCCAGTTAATAGGAATAATCCGTTGTCTAGTCTCGCGATAAACAGGATGAACCATGGGAATAATAGAAAACACATGAAGATATCGTAAATACAATACTTCAATCTCTCGAGCCAACATAGCATCAACCCTGTCCCTTTCACATTTGCTAACCTCAAAACCATCACCATCAATCGCCGGTTCCCTATACCTCCCCCACAAAGGAACAAGTCTTTTCCACAATTGATACAAAACATCAATAAATAATGGATTAAAATCATATAGATATTGATACCATCTTATCTGTCGGTCGGTGGTGGGACGGTATGTTGATGTTGTGCTGTAGTATTTTAGAACGCTGGAGGTGGTAAGGAGGTGTTTCCAGTGTTTGCACACGAGACGGTATTTGGTTAGGAGGGCTTTGGCGGGGAGGTTGAGAAGGATTTGTTCCAGGAGTTCGGGGGGTAAGGCGGAGAGGGTGGCGTTGGGGTTGGGAGGGCGGTTACGGGGGTGTTTGGGCATGGCGTTGGGATCCCGGTTGTTCTGGGTTAAGGAACCGTTGATACGGATAGGATAGATTGTATTCGAGGGGGTTATATTGATAGTGACTAGAGCTTGGATTCAATTGATCAAGGACTTGAAGAATATCTTGCTTTCTCAAGATACCTCTCTCAGAGCAAAGGACAGATCCGAATGTAGCTTTAACGGAAAAGAACAGATCAAGACCGTTTGGTATCTTATATACCTGGTTCCCTATATGCTACAATGCAATTTTGGGACAGGCTTTCCCATAAGACTGCATCTTTGGGACAAGCTTGCAAGACTGCGTTTTTGAAGCCTTGGAGGGGAGGCTGAACCTCTAATGTTGCATTTTAGACAGCCAACACGGATTTCTAAACACCTTCAATGAGCCTTGCATAGAACGAAAGGAGCGAGTGAGGCGGAATGGAAGGCTGTATATTACCATAGGTGAAAGAGATTCGAAGCCTAAGGTTTAAGGGATCGATTAAGAGGATAAGGAAGTGAAAAGGCAACTGTATAGTGTCTTATTTTATTATGAGTTCAGGTATGTACATCCAGGAAAAAAGTTAAGAAGAACCGCTCACTAGTCCGTTGAACCTTTAAGGAACGCTACCAGGCATCCGCGCTACCTTTTGCGTGGACTATGTAGCGGGGCAATAGTCGTTTCGACACGAAGAACTTCTACATCACGCTTGCTCAAATTCATCGACGATGTCGTCCACGGAGGAAGGCTACGAGATACCCATGCCAGCGTGTATGCGGGATGTATGTAGAAATTTTGTGTGTCAAAACGCGTTAACGACTATGTCCCGCGCTACATATCCGATTGACTCAAACTTGGCGACGTCACCCCACAGAGGGGTCGGCCCTAGATTCCAATTATCAGTATCAGATTTCAAATTCAATACCTAAGGCAATTACTTACCGTCAGGATGTGGCGAGGCCGATGGTGGGGAACCCGAAGGTAATCCCCAGAGTACCCCAGGAGCACGGGCGGGATCTAGTGGCACGAACGCCAAGGTGCCTGTCAGGTGATTAGTCGATATGAACTCGATATTTTCAAATAAACTATATGCCTTTTTAAGTCTAGACGTATCGACATACCATTGTTTTTGCCGGCATGAATAGCCCCCCCGGGACAGCCATACAATTTCTCCAGGCAGTCCAGGTACTCTGCCATAGCTTCGGCCGTTGGGAGCTGCTCGTGTAGTAGCATTGCTGTTCGGAACATCTCTGTGGACGGGTTCAAGAGAGCTCAGTGCAGGGGAATATTCCCCATGCACCCGCCCAAACAGAACCTTACTCAATGGGTGTGAGACCGGGCCACCGTTTGGAAACGGTGCCCAAGGCCGGAGCCCTGCGGTGCACTTGATGGATGGAACCCAATATTAGTTTGTTTGGTCAAGGAAGGAAAGAGG
Source organism: Arthrobotrys conoides (assembly GCA_036971725.1). Classification (NCBI taxonomy): domain Eukaryota; kingdom Fungi; phylum Ascomycota; class Orbiliomycetes; order Orbiliales; family Orbiliaceae; genus Arthrobotrys; species Arthrobotrys conoides. The sequence continues at coordinate 472,863 of JAVHJM010000001.1, forward strand.
AAGGATGGAGAAAAGAAAGAGAAGAATGAAGAACGCGAAAATTGAACAATAGGGAATATTTACAACAGCGTGCATGCATACTCTACGAACACTCCGAGAATCGAATCTAGAAGGGTCCCACGAGGATGGTGACTGACTTACGTTATCTGGTTTTTCTCCGACATAATATTGCTGGAGGCGTTCTCGAAATGTCCCAAGATTTCTCCTGTGACTTTCAATTCGACTTCGCCGAAGAGCTCGAGTTCAGGAGAGAAGTTCGTTTCCTCCATAGAGGGCGGACCCTCGATCTAGGTAAGATGTATGTTAGCTTGATTTGTTCGCGGTGGCTCCTGGAGAAGAAGTCTCTGTTGTGAAGGACGGCAACGATGATCGATAACGTCAATTGAAGTCAGAGAAGATACCCTCATAGGATGAGCTAGACCCAGAGTGGGAAAGCCAGAGAAGGGAGAAGGAGGAGGAGGAGGAGGAGAAGGAGGACACTGTGGCCGTCATCGATGGCTTCTCCTCTTGAGCTCGAGGATGAGGTTGATCGATGAAGGAACCAACTACTGCCGATGCTTTCCTGGTGGCTTGAAGCTGGGAAATAGAGAAGAAAACATACCATGGTGATAGTGATATCTGAATCCTGGGAGGAAGCTGTTAACGATTGACTCAATGCCACTGGATAAGACAGTTGGTCTATACTAGGATGGAGATGAGGATGAGGATGGAGATGAAGGACGTAAAGAAGGCCGGAGAGGTCGTTGTGGGAGTAAATAAACAAGTAAATAAATGACAGTATGTACACTGAGAGAAAGGGAACGATATATGGTGGGGGGAAGGGGGTTCCATTCCTAAAACGGAAAGAGGGGCAATGAGGAGGGGAGTTTCCCTCATTCGAAAACTCGCAGTATAAAAACAGGACCGTCTTTCCTCCTCTCAGCCTCTTCTCTCCTCCTCTCTTCTCCCTTCTCCCTTCTCTCCTCTCTTCTTCTCTTCCCTCCAATAACCAACCACCTACACACCTCTTACTGGCATACCAGTGAACAAACCGGCAGCCAATAAATCCAATCTTTCTTCTGAAGCTTGCTTCTCTCTTCGAACCCAAACCACCCAAGCTACCCAAACACGAAACCATCAGACTCCAACAGTCAGAATGGCTCGTTGCAAACTTTTGTCCCCAGCTATGTTTGTCCTCCACTTGCTTCTGATCCTCATCTTCTCGGATCTCACTTTCGGTGCTGCTGCTGGCGGCCCCATTGGCAAAGGGAGGCACGTTGAGCAACCCCCCGCCAGAAACCAAGGCTCAGGCGCCATTGATCAATGGCGAATCATCATCGACACCCTCAAAAGGATTGGTAAGCAACGAAAGCATCCCCGTGACGTTGCCACTCCCGAACTCGTTCGCACTCGTGTCCCAGCTCCTACCGATCCTCCTGTTCTCGCTGCCCCCCCTGCTCCCGCTCGCACTCAAGTCCCTGCTCCAGTTGACCCACCAAGCAACGCTCCTCTTGTCACAAGAGCTGAGAAAGAGCGTGCCATTGAGATCTTGGCCAACTGTGAAAAGCGGGGCATCGATATTTATGGAGCTATTCCCGGTGATGCCCAACGAGTCCCCGCCAACGATCCCTCTGTCCCGGTCAAACGCCATGACGGCATGGTGTTTGAGAACATGACGTTTGTCCACACTTTCTCGGCCAACTCGGACGCGTCTCTCTGGGCAACTGCTCAGGTCTTGGTCGGTCAATTCCCCGAACTCGTCAACGGGACCAAAGCATACCAAGAAGCCCTCAAGAAAAGGGACATCAAGGCGGACCCCGGTGTTGAGGCTACCTCTCGTCGTCCTCCTCCCGAGTTTCTCGGTTTTGACGGCGACCGAATCGGCATTGGCATGTGGGAAGGCGGAAAAAACAACTGGACCACGAACCCACGGCCCTGTCAAGGAAAAGGTAAGTCAATACCAGTACATATGACAACTCATGAACACACTAAGAAGACATTGTTCACTAACCGTATCATACGTCATTGTCTAAAGGTTGGTGGGTTGACCCCGTCGAACACGGTGTCACGTACTTGGCAAATCTGCAGGCCTACTCTGTAGGAATTAGCTTCCGTGCTCTCGCAGGTTACGATCGTGAAAGCCTCGACTTTCGAACTCACTATGTCAACAACGACTGCCAAAAGCTCCTCTACTCGGCTGGAGAACGCACCCCGGCCAGCTGTTGGCGTCATGGCCAAGTCCCCGCCAAATGCTTCATCCTGTTACAGAGTCCGGATTTCAAGGCTCCGTCCCAGAACTGCAAGAACGGGGTCTGCAAGCCAAAGCATTAGGTGGAGGTGGATACTTTTTATTGTCTGATAGGTGAATGATGGATGGATAGAGAAGGTTGTTTAAGGGAAGAAGGAGATTCTACTTTTTCCAGGGCTCTCGTTTGCTTTTATATGCTTGTTTTCCCTCTGCAAAGTTGTGTTTACGACAACTTTTTGTTTCGCTCTTTACGGCATCCTTTTCACACGCTCTTCGGTTCTCTGCGTCGGTTCTTGCTCATCCCAACAGAGATGAACGTGCCGGTGCGGAGACTGGGAACACTGGAAAAATGCATCTGGGGCCTACCCGTTAGTGGGGGTTCATTACACGCTCTTTCTTACTTGCTTGCTCTGGATGCTTTTACATACTGCTCTAGATAAGGCTCTTCTTAACTTCTACTCTAAAATGGGAATACAAGCACTTTCAAGCCCTGACTGACTGACTACAACTTGTCCACTGTAACTTCTTTTCACATAAGACTGATTCATATTGTTGCTGGGATCATGGATCTGGTCACCGTTCTGGAGTTCCGTATATCCCCTCGTAAATCTGTAGATAACCTCAGCCCAGCTGTATCCGCGCGTAACATGACCAGCTCCCACCCATTCACGCCGCGTTGGGTGTGTGGCATTTTGAACACCCCTGTCTAGCCATAACCTTAGCTTAGCGAGTCTACACGATCATGACCATGTGCAACTTGCAACTTGCAACTTCTGGCCATCGTAATTATAACGTGCACGTGAAAATGCAAGTGATTTAGATCAAAGGTTCTCAAAGTAAATGTTGATTCAAAGACCATTAGCCATGCTACTCAATTTATATTTATCTATAGGTATTTACACCATCGATATCGTGTGCCCGAAATTAGGTCCTAGGCCCCATATGCCTATTGATATAATATTTGATCAATTGGCCGAATATAATGAACATATGAGAATAGTTCTAAGGGGAAAAGAAGAATGTTGAGAGTTAACAACTGCTCTTCCAAGCAATCTAAAAGAATTCGCAAAAAAGCGTTACAAAAAAAAAAAGCATAATGCGGAGAAGGGAAGCAAGAGTTCTAGTTAGGAACAAAAGGGGAGGGGAAAAAAACGCCATGAAACTCCTCCAGCAATACCCCCCTTATCTCAAACATAAAAACCAGTATTCCACCTAATCCAATCACCTCTCCTATCTCCCAGCCTGTTGAGTCTGATCCTCAGCTATGCACGCCTTTCAGCTAGAAGAGCTTATCTAGACAAGGCTTCGTCCCTCGACCAGCCCGTATTCTTCAAATGTGCAATTCCCTTTCCAGGATGTGGCTTCGACGGATCCTCATACTCGGTCATAAACGGGTTAGGATCCATATCACCGTCCAAATTCGCCAGTGTATGATTAACCTCCCTATGCTTCGCTTCGTCGGCTCTGATGTAAAGCAACATATCACGGATCTTAGCACTAGGATTCATCTTCCAATAATCGACTGCGATCTGTGGAGCCTTCATGTTTTCAAATCCTGGCAGTTTTCCGGCGTCGATGTCGGAGATGGCTCGGGTGTACGTGATTACGGCTTCTTCTTCTAGGTAGCCGACGAAGCGGTGGCAGGTTCTTGGGGAGAGAAGGTAGGAGAGGAAAAAGGCGTTGTAGAAGACGCCTTGGGCGCCAATGATCATTAGACGCATGAAGAGACCTGGTTGGTGGAGTTTGAGGAAGGTGAGGAGGTGCATTCCTGTAGATTGTTGGTTAGTCTTGAATTCTTCTAGATCTAATTTCTTGTGATAAGCTAGGGGACATACTCTCATTATACCCTTCCTCAAGCAACGTTTCAATCCATCCATTATCCCGTCTAAGACTTCTGATAGACTTCAAATGTCTGAGTGTTCCCGCCACAAACCCAGGAACACCAGCAATACTCTCCAAGAATATAAACCGAATCATCCACTTCTTCTCCGTCATAGCAAACTGAGTCTCCTCCTTCGGACTCTTCTCTCCGGAAGCAATCTTAGGATCATGTTTGTACCCCGTAGCAAGATCAAACATCCCTCTGAGAAGCCTAACAGCATTAATAGCAATCCTGTCCGAAAAGTTCCGGGCTGCACGATGTGCGATTTCTATATCTGCCATTTGTTTCTCGTTGTAGATTGGATGGGGCCATGATTGCTTGGTTTCCCGTTGCGTAGGGTTTGTAGCGGAGATCTGGAGGGATTGAGTAGTTTGGAGAGGTGCCTTTGATGTGAAGCTGAATGAACGGACTTGGAGAGGTTGGTTTAGAGTAGCACCGTGGTATTGGCAAAGAACCACCGAGATCCGGGCTGTTGGCAGCTGGTACGCCAACGGCTTGACGCCGCCGACAGCACGGTAGGCGGTCTTCGCGAGAATTGGGGATCGTGTGCTGAGCATGTGTAGAGGAAGGTGAGGATGAACCTTTGGGTATCAAGTAGGTTCTTCCCAGCAATGGTGGTGTAAGTTGAAGAGGAGGAGAAATATAATTAATTGGCTATAATGCGGGGGTTTTTATAAAGACGATGTAAATACGCTAATTATGTTTCTGTGGAAAGCGCGTTGGGTGTGTGGTATTTTAATATGGAGAACAAAGGAAGACTTCTTCAATTGAAACGGCCATTCGAACCACTTTTATACAAACCGGAATCCCCTTTTGTTTATAAAACCTATAAACCAATCTTTACGAAATTTCCCGGAAATATACTTTTCCAAGGAGAAGAATTATCTACCGCGCCCCCCTTCTTCCTTGAATCAAAAAGAAAGTATACTTTCTATATACGGTTATGCAAAGAATGTGACCTCGTAATACCAAATCTTCCCATTCGTGGTTGGATTTCCCATAACTGTGCCAATGCTAATTTAGCGGGGAGGTCAAGTGCCACAAAAGGTCAGCTCTGAGACTCTTACAAGGCCTTGCAAGGTTCTTTACTAACCAGTATTTCACCCTCAAAAGGTTTTCTCGGAAGGAACCGCTGCCGTCCTGTGCCTATTTTGGGGAAACATATCCGCCGGGCAAACCAGTCCAACTGTGTTCCCCCAAAAAAAACCAGCGCGCTTCAGTCTTTCAAGCTAGATCGAAGGAACATTTCGGAAATCCGGAGGCTAAGTTTACGTTAGCTCACCGAACGGCAGAAAAGATACAAGATGAGTATTGATTCATGTGCATGCAGGTTTTGCAGCTGGACAAGGCCAACTGTTGGTTCGTCACTCAATTCGGCCATAAGGGCGGCCTGGTTTTCCTCCCAAAACGAGCTTGAAGGCGAGTTTTTCCGGTAGCACCTGGGTTCCGACTTAACGGTCCCGAAAAGACCCGACGTCTTGCTTACTCGAGCAGGCAAAAAAGTGGAAGATCCAGAAGGGGCTCTCTCTCACTCAGCCTAGCAAGCATCTTCAAACGAAACGGTGAAGCAGGAACTCACTTCGCTAAAGTTTTTTTAATTAGGTCTATTGAAAATTTTCACGGTCTTCTGACCAAAAGATTCAAAGATTTTGAGCTGGTTTCGAGATCTCCAGAAAAAACTTGAACTTGAACTTCAATGCAACAACGGCTAAACCGGTAGTCAAACGGTGCCCGCGGCCTCCTTTACTTTCTAATCCACTTCACCTCGTAATTCTCGGAGACATTTCGTTATAATACAATATCATCAAAAAAAAAAGAACAAGAAAAAACTCAATTAACTGGCTTCATATCATTGTGGCGGCTAACTGATAAAGAATTATTCAAATTCTCTCAACCTAGGGAGTAGCTAGAATCTACAAATTTTGAAATGCATCACGCACCATCTCAAGCTAGAATTACAACTTCATCGGTGACATCAGTTCGACAGGGATGTATCGAGCTTATTGCTGACACATGCCGAATCTGACTCCTTCAAATCAAAAATGCCACACCAACACAATTTTCGACATCTTCAACCAAGGATGTCGATTAGTTCGATATCGGATCTTTTAGTTTTATCTCGACAATCCGGAAAAATACCTCTCACATGGGAAAAGAGAGGTCATGGTTGGTTTCATAACCCCACCATCAATACCCGTCCCATCTGATAAAACACCCCATCTCGGGAATTGACGAGTCTATGGTGTTTTACCTCGCGCCTCGGGTGACAGGCACCCATTTTATGCTTAACACCACGACTTCGAAGATATGTACGCCAGTACTTCACAGCCGAAGTGTGCCGCTAGAATTAGTCAACTGCATGAAACTTTGACATACATACATGGCCAACTGCAAGGACGGGGGGCTTAGGTTATCATGATATCGCAGCCCCCTGCAACACCATGGTACCAGTTCCATTTTCTCGGGTTCTTTCGCTGGAAAAGTCGCGCTCTGATCTTCAAAAATTTAAGGTTGTGTACGTACATACTTGGCTTTGTTACCTTCCAGGAACCCGAGATTAGCGGGTGTTTTACCCCTCTAAAACCAGCGATATCGGATGAGACTTTTTTTTTTTTGTGAAAGAGAGGAAGATTGATTGATGAATTCCGACAACCGCGAATTCCCTTCTTCGGAAACTATCACATGGCGTTGACTAATCTACCGCTGAGTCAGAAGCTAAGCTTCTGCAACGACTGGCAGCTTGCAGGTATCGTTTGATGCCCCGTAAAGATGTTTACATCCCGACACCCACATGAAACTAAATTCTCATTCTTTTGTTATCTGTAGATGATACCGAGCTCTATGTAAAATATATCAAGATCAGTGATTATAATTTCTATAATATTGCAGACTATATGATTATGAAAGGGATAGATTCTGGATAATTTGGATATAATATCAGACCATCATGATACCATTCGGTTTCTTCTCGGTGACTATTTGATCGATATCTAACTATCTACAGCTTCACGAGTGCCGCGTCGCTCCGACTCGATGAACAATGTGCCCTTTAATCCACCTTGACAAATCACCAAAATCTAGAACTTCCCTGAAAAAAAAAAGATCCAGGAGAATTTTTCATCGATCTAAATCCTCTGAACGGCGGCTTCTCCCCTGAGCTCTTTCACAATATCACCAGCCTTTGCCACTTTCTTCACCAATCCAACTGCAGTACCCGCATAAGTCGTCATCCTAGCATTCCCTTCCTCCCATCCTTTATCGCCGGCCCCTTCAGCTACCTTATACAACTTTTCATTCTCCTCGAAAGCAAGCCCTTTCACCGCATCCCTATAACTCAAATTAATGACCCCTCTCCCACCATACCCTTCAGGCCATCCAATAGTTCCCCGAAGTTTATCATAAACATCCGTCCTAACCGTACTATTCCCACCATCTGCAGCCTTCAACACAGCATCTTGATAACCTTTCCTTATCACCGCTTCTTCTGCAGCCAAGAATCTAGTACCTAACGCCGCACCATCGGCTCCTAGCGCCAAAACAGCGTTAACCCCCCTTTCATCCGCTATCCCGCCCGCAGCAATAAATTTTGGTGGTAGGGATGACGTATCCCCCTCCTTTAAATTTCCGTAATATTCACGAACGGTATCGATGAGTTCGGGAACAAGACTGATCAACCCGGCTGACGCATATCGTCCATGACCGCCTGCGTCAGCACCCTGTATAACAAAAACATCGGGTTCCGCGACTTTAATAGCATCGATTGCATCAGCGACGCATGAGACTTGTACCCATATCTTGGTTTTATTGTTTGTCGCCGATCGGATTCCGTTCGCCCAGGAACCAAGTTCTTCAGATGACGACGGGGCGAATAACCAGACCGCTGCAGGAGGCTCTAGTAGTTCCGAGAGTGCTTTGGTAGCAAGATCTAGATCTGCGCCCCAGAGGATGAATCCCACGCCTACGGGGAGGACGTCTGAGGATGTTCCTCCGATCGGAGAGGTGTAAAGGAGGGATTTGAAGGTTGATAGGCTTTCGGATAGAGTGCTGACGTCTGTACCTGCGGCTAGGAAGCCAATCCCTCCTGCTGCAGATATCTCATAGGCGAGGGATGGGCCAGAGATCAAGCGCATCGGTGCCCCGACGATGAGGGGCGCAGTAGTCCATGGGTATGAAGCGGTAATGGATGCCATCTTGAAAGCGTATGGTGATGACAATGATGAATATAACCAAAGTTATCGAATGACCAAACCGGGAGAACCTATCCAACAGTTCTTTAAATATATTTGCAATCGACAGAATCTACGCTATTCAACAATTAGTCAGTAAACACCAGTTTTCTGATATATCTCGGCATACCGGCAAAGAACGTTGAAACCACAACCTTCACAGCTTATAAACAATGAAAGTCGCAATCTCGATTTCTAATCGTCTATAGGACATATGGAAGACAACCTCTTTCTGAGCGGAAATATAGATCTCCGCGGTAAACTCTAAGCTTTTTACCTGCGCACTTGATGACTCCGAACACCAATCCACGGCTGTAGACGAGCTCGAGCGGATAGTAGCCGAAGCCGAGATTAAACCTGGTAAGATGCGTGGTATTTTGACCCAGAATTCGCGTTGTTTATTGCATCTTATGTCAGCAGAACTGGTGATGTCATTTTCTTAAAACATCACGAAGTACCAAGTCGCATTTGTACAATTCATATCTCGTAGTACTTAAGTACTTTGATAGCTACAGTCCGCGATGTCTGTCAAACGAGTAAGTTCCCCAATGCCCCCTTAAAAGATAGAATTCAAGCTAAACAATACCTCTAGTACACCTTCACAGTCCACGGCTACGTTCAAGGTGTCTTCTTCCGCAAGTACACCCAGAGCTCCGCCACCGCCCTCTCAATCTCTGGCTTCGTTCAAAACCTCCCAAATGGCAATGTGGGCGGCGAAGCAGAGGGACCGCCTGACAAACTAGAACAGTTTCGACAGAAACTAGAACAAGGGAATGATATGTCTAATGTCCAGAAGGTGGAATGGGACGAGATTGAGGCTAGGAAGGAAGGTGAGGGGCAGGGTTATATGAAAGCCTCGAGTTCGGAGAAGTTTTCTATTGCGAGATCACACTATTGATGCGATATATCGGGAGGGAAATTGGCCTTAGTTGATGTGATAAGGCTTTAAGGACCATAAACTTGAGATAGACTCTTTAAAGTTCGATGAGAAACTGGGACTGGAATCCATTCGCGTTAATGAAGCGCTAGAATATGCGAGTCAAAGCTTTAGAGAGACCCTTAGACTCTCTAGGGAAGCATTAATAGTGAAGAAGCATTCATTTTCCTTAGAAAATCTGTCATTATATTGATTGTATACACGTAAAGATTCTACATAGCCGGAACACTCAGTAAGAAACTCTGCGCTGGCCCAGCTAAAGAGCAACCAAAACACCAGGAAAATGCAAATTTAACGGTGAAAGGTATTTACACATCTATACCTCTTAAGCCTCTCTTCTGTGCTTCTTCCCTGACCCCTAATTTGCACATCTCTAATGCAACCCCCCACTCCAAATGTCCCCCCCCCTCACCAACCACCCATTCTAACCACTTGACCACGCTTACCGCCTTTTCCAAATCTCTTTCATCAGTAACCACAGTTCTTAACCACCCCACTACATCCTCAACATCCTCAACATGAGGACCTTCGATTCTTGCCGAATTATGCCAGTTCGTAATCAGATTCCTGACATCATTAAGCGTACTGGCGCCTTGTAGTATTGACCGCTTTCTCGCTTGGATGGTGACGACTTTTCGTTGGTTGGTACCTGGTCGCTGTATCGCCGCCGGCTGGCGTGATAGATTCTTTTTCGCGACAGCTAAAGAAGCGGCTTTCGCTTCTGCCCTTTTCTTATCTGCTCTTGCCTGTGCTATGACTTCCTCGCGGATATCCGGTGGAAGTTCGGCAAGGAAGGTGGGATCAATGCCAAGGGCCTCTGGAGGGGTGCTACTTGGTGGCTCGGCTTTACTAGTTGATGCTGCTGGTCGGCCAAAGCCGAGTGTATTTGTCGTAGCAGGTGTCTTTTTCTTAGGCGTCTGTTTTTTTAAGTTTGACGGGCCAGCTACTGCCGTAGTAGTTCGATTTTTACTTGGAGTTTGAGGCTTCGATTGTGGACCGTTGCTAGCTGCTCCGCCGGTTCTGCTCGTTCCGCTACCACTCGCGCCTGCCCTGCCGTATTCCGCCAATATCTCAGCCCTAATATCTTCAGGAAGTTCGTTCAGCACGCTAGGGTCAAGTTGTGATTGCGCTGGTAGTTGTGTAAAGGCTATTGTCTTTTGAGGGACTGGTTTAGGCTTCAGGGCTATGGGCGGAGCCATTGGCTGCTCTTTCCAAGTTTGTTTCTTTTGCTGTTCTGCCAATATTTTATCTCGCATATCCTCTGGCAGAGAATCGAGTACAGATTCATCGATCTGTGTGGGTACCAGAAACTGGGATAATATCGGGGGCATATTCGGTTTGGAAAGTTTGATGGGTGCCTGGTTCTCCTGCTGGAGAGGTTCTGGACTGGCCCGACGCTTCCCTTTGTCAACTGCTGGTATAGGAGGGGGCAGCATGCTCGAATCAAAGGATGTTGGCGGCTCAACAGCAACTTGCCGGCTGAAATCTAGCTTCTTTTGGGAACTCCCCGCTATTGAAGTATTAACTGGCGCAAGTTTTGTCATAGTAATGCCTAGCCCTCTAATTTCTTCTGGGGGACAATTGAAAGTCTTTAAGGCACTACACATTTCCTTCCCGACGATTTCCTTGTCGTTCGTCGCTACCCCTAGCACAGCCGATTTATTGAAGGTATCGCATTGCCCATGCCCAAGGTACTTGGGCGGGTTCAGAGGGGCATCCGGGGCCCGTTTCATTAATTTGAGGCTGAGATGCGTACCGCGAAGGTTCTGCGAGGAGAGACGACGACTAAGCTCGCCCGCTAGATTGTACATGAACTCGGTGACTTGAGTTGAGGTTTCAAAGCGAACTCCCCAGTTCCTATATATTCCTTGTAAACAGATGTTAGAAGGAAAGGGTTGAGGAGAGATACATACACATCGACCGTTACACTCTTGCGAACGGTAACATCACCAACTTCTTGCTTGTCCACACCTCTAGCATATTCGAACAACTTTTCACCGGTTTTTGGTCCCATTACCCGTTTCAGCTTATCTTTGGCCACATCTCGAAGTTCTCCGACTGTTTCTATGGCTAAGTCTTCTTGAATCTTTTGTGAAAGATTGTGTCCCACTCCAGGTAGATCCCTGACCTTCAAAGGGGAGACAAAGTCTACGAATTCATCAGGCTTTAAGTGGTACTGTCCTGCGGGTTTTGCTCTTCTCAAAGCTAGCTTCGCGAGCAGCACATTAGCACCCGCACCAACTGAAACCTCGCACCCAGTTCTAGCTCTCACACCATCGCGAATGGATTTTGAGATTTCTAACACCCGCGCATATTCCTCTTCTGTTGCTAACCCCGGCCTCGAAACGAGATTCGTGATATCAAGCAGCGCTTCATCAATGCTAACACTTTGAACAACCCCAGCACCCACACTCATGAGTACTGCGTAGAACGCTTTTGAGGCGGTTTCGTAGGCAGGAAAGTCGTATGGCAGAATCACAAGGTTTGGGCATAGCTCCGAAGCTTGCTTCATCCACATTCCATTTTTGACGCCTGATTCACGGGCAACATAGTTGCACGATGCTATCTCGGAAGAGGGGCCGGATGAATGTCCGACACCGATCGGTTTCCCGGCAAGATCAGGTCGAGATTTTGCTGATACGGAAGCGAAGAAGCAGTCAAAGTCAACATGGAGGATATACCTATCAGCGGAGGATGGGTGTTTAGGGCGACGGAGTGTTTGAGACGTCAAGGATTGGAAATATGACTTCAAATCGGCTTTCCATTGCGAGAGATGGTGAAGCCGAGACTCTGAGTAATACTTTGTGAGGAATTCGGGGTTCAAAACGGTATTTTGCCGAACCTTAGGATTTGACAGTAGGTTGGTGTTATTTTCGAGAGCGGTAAGCTTCTGTTTCTTATGCGCCGGCGATGGAGGATATTCCGAATCAAGAAACTCGGCATTCGGGTCATCTGGAAAAACTTGACTATCATTTTCTGAAAGGATAGGTGATTCCGGATCAGCAGGACCTTCAATTTGCGTTACTATCCCCTGGGCGAGGAGACTTTCGTCATCATCTTTGAAAGGATCCTGGCTGCTCCTTAAGTCATTTTGAAGCAATTGAGGCTTTGAACCACCACTCGACAGACCTGCCGGTACCATGAGATGGGAGTCCTGGAGGGTCTCTTCTTCGGACTTCTCGTCCGAAAAGGACGGTACCTCCGGCTCATGAAACTCGGGGATAGCTGGTAGGTTCTCGATCATCTCTTCATCCTCCAATAATGGGGAAGAGGGCTGTTTCGAAGACGGGATCCATTGCGCATCTAGTTGAGTTTCTTTTACAAAGGACCCAAAAGACTGAGATGTCGATGATGGTCTATCTTCGTCAGAGCGAGAGAGCAGCCTAGTAGTCGTAGACCTTCGCTTCCCAGTAAACTCTCGATATGAAGAATTCGGGCGGTTCTTCTGACTCAATACCTTCCCATCGCCTTGTGATTGGGTGTATGCGCTAGGTTTGAACCCTCCGAAACCAAGGAGGCCTTGATTTTGATCACCTTCAACGACCCTATAATCGGTCCATGGCAGTAACACCCCAGCTTCGATGGATTCCACGATCCAAGCCGGCTTAACAATCTTGTATTTTGCAAATTCAACCCTTTTCTTTGGCGTTAAAGCTGTTGCTATAATATGGGTGACCTGAGTTTTGCCATCAAGATATTGGATGAAGACGCCCCCATGGCGCACAACCATGATGTTGAGGTCATTCAAGGAAGGCTGGGTATAGCCGTTGACATACATAGCCATGCCCTTGAATAGCTGAGGAGCGTTTTCAGACTTATAAGTCTCCCGAATGTGAGCATCTTTGTTCTGAAGCTTTATTTTCTTGTTCTATTCAATCAATATCCCGAAGTTAGCCAATTCTTGATATGATATCTTTATATCGCTGTCCAAAAAGAATCCATCACCCATACACGAAAGTAGTCTCCAAACCCGCCAAATGAAGAACCTCCATATTCTTCGCCATCCTCGTCAACGAACTCATGCGACTCAAATCGCTTGACTGTATCCTTGGAATTTTTATCCGAAGTGTGGAAGCTGTTTGCCATTGTTTAGGTATATCCTTATCTGTTCCTTGAAGAGTCAACCCCTGGCCTTGTTCTTTCTGCTATTATCCCATGCTCATGCAGGACAGCCGAATATCGTAGTGACGACGACGAGACACGCAACGATGAAAAGATGAGAAGTCGCTCTTCAACATGATGAGCTTCTTGAGAATGACGGGAACACCGAAAGATGCAATGAAGCAAACACGCAACTTTTCCGCGACGGCCAACTCGTTCTCCCGTGATATCCGCGTCCTGTATTAGTCATCCACGCGATGGCACCCCAGACAATCGAGACGATACGATTGGGCAGGCTCCCGATGTCAACGTTCCCCGATGCCGTTGCAGGACTTAGTGTTCCCTTTGAGCTCTAGTGTGGAGGTCCTCTGCAAGGTCTTTACTAGGGGCTGAAGGGCCCTGTATGGTTGCTGGGTTGAGCGTTCTGGGTTTGGTGGTTGGCTGGCTCAAAGTCTTTTTGGGGTAAAACATCGCGGCAGAAAAAGTTGTGTCGGAAATTTTTTTTTTTTTTTTTTTTTTTTTTTTTATAAACATCTATTTCTAGTTCTTCCTCAATTTTGCAACGTTACCCCATCTTCATCCTTCCTCATCACCACACACCTCATCGATACCCCCCCCCTCTGTATTATCTGCCCGTACATATTCCCATTCGTTTTGTATATTACATTAGACCAGGTTCACGATCTTGTTGTCACAATGTCCGCGACTCCAATCAGACTGTGGAGCCTCACTGTCCCCGCGACAGGCGAAATCGTCGCTCTCGAGGAACTCGGCATCCCACTCAATGTAAGATTCTCGAACCCTCAGATGTACCTCTATGGGACTTTAACGTTGAATTGGAATAGGTTTCTATTACAATGGCTGCCATTGACCCTACAGAGGAGGTCAAGGGAGATGGTCCAAAACTCTCCACTCTCAAGCTTCTCCACCAGAACATGAGCGAACCCGATGTTGAAGATTTCGACGATGACGAATCTATCGATTCCGACCTTGCTTCCGGAGAGGATGACTCTGAGGATGATTCTGAGGAGGAAGAAGAGGAAGAAAAGCCAAAGGGCAAGGGCAAGGGCAAGGGCAAGGCCGCTGAAAAGAAGGACAATAAGAAGGCCGACAAGAAAGCTCAAAAAGATGACGAGGACGAAGAAGACGACGATGACCTTTTGCTTGAAGGCTCCGATGATGAGGATGACGACTACGAAGAAGTCGTTGTCTGCACTTTGGACTCCACCAAGGTAGCTCACCTCTAAGAGTCACCCAATTCCAGCAAAAGGCTTCTTACTAATTGGTCTACAGACATATCAACAACCAATCCAACTCACTGTCGCCGACGGCGAGCCGGTTTTCTTCAAGGTTACCGGTTCTTACACTGTCTATCTTACCGGAAACTACGTCACAGAGCCCCGCCAACTACCCCCATCCTATGGTAGAGACGACTCCGAGGAAGAAGATGACCTTTATTCCGACGATGAGGAGGAATTCGACATGAATGATGAGGAGGAACTTCAGCAGGTCCTTGCCCGGCTCAAGAGTGGTGCTTACGACGACGTTGACGCCGACTCCGACGAGGAATCCGATGATTTGGACGACCTTGAAGATCCCCGTATCACCGAAATCGACGACGACGAGGAAGCTCCAACATTAGTCAAGTCTAAAAAGCCAGAGGAAGCCCTCACTAATAAAGAAAAGAAAGCTGCCGCAAAGGCCGCTCAGCTTAAGGCTAAAGCAGCCGAGACAGCCGCCAAGGCACTTTCCGCAAAGAAGCGATCTGCAGACGAGATGGATATTGATATCCCAGCCAGTAGCGAGACTCTTTCTAGCGGCGCTGCAGCCCCTGCCGCTGCCACCGAAACTCCACAAAGCAGCCTCTCTAAGAAGCAGCAAAAGAAGCTCAAGGCCAACAGCGGCGAGCCTGTCTCTGTCTCTACCCCAACCGAGAAGAAGAAGGTCCAATTCGCCTCTCAACTCGAGCAAGGACCCACACCAAATGGCAACAAGTCCCCCGCAACTCCAGTTGAGAAGGCTAAGTCCGAGAAGACCAAGACTGAGAAGACTAAGGACGAGAAGCCAACTACTCAATCCTCCAAGTCCCGTACCGTTGATGGCGTCAAGATCGAAGACCACAAACTCGGCAGCGGACCAGAGGCTAAGAAGGGCCAGAAGGTTTCTATGAGATATATCGGCAAGCTCACTGACGGCAAAGTCTTTGATAGCAACAAGAAAGGTAAACCATTTACCTTTAACCTCGGAAAGGGCGATGTTATCAAGGGCTGGGATATCGGTGTCGCCGGTATGAAGGTTGGCGGAGAGAGGAAACTCGTTATTCCATCAAACCTCGCGTATGGAAGCAAGGCTCTCCCAGGTATTCCAAAGAACAGTACTTTGGTTTTCGAAGGTAAGCTTAAATACCCCACGATTCCTTATACCAATCTGAAAGTCAAACCGCTAACGATCGTCTTAGTCAAACTTCTTGAAATCAAATAAACGCTTCTATATGACCCGTTTTATTTTAGTTAGTTCTTTTCTTCTTTCGTATTAATATCTACGACTTTCTTAACTGTTCTCCTTTCAACCCAAGAAAAGTTACTAAATTTTTCTTACCACACCCTGATTGTCTCTGTTTGTTATCTATCTTGTACTATACCTTCTATCCCGTTTTTATTTCCCAGAGACACTATTGCACCCATTCAGAAATCTCTTTCGCGAATTCCTCGATATTCACATCGTAGATAAACCAATGGTAGATATCCCCATAAAGTTTCGTGATCGCCTTATTGGCAGCATGTTCACGCAGCCCATACAAGACTAGTAGCAGCATTAGCCTCGTATTAGTTGCAGACGCGGTCCACGAGATCTATATCGCATCTGACTCGTACTTTCATTTTAGATTGGACAGGAAGACTTGAGATTACCGACACATCTAGAACGATATATTAATTACATTTCAATAACAAAGAGGCCCCGCCTGGATCCCCGCAACTTTCTTCACCTGGGCCTATTTAACAGAATGACCAGCATCAATAATACCCATCGATATCCGCACTCTTTGTTCTAATGAAACAGTAGAAGAAAACACATGCACACAAATAAAAACAAAGTAACAAACGAAACATTCAAATTAAAGAAAAGAAAGTTGATAACAAGGGAGAGAATCGAATATGACACAGTAAGTTTGCCCGACAAGAAAGAAGGAATGATATATGGATTTATTTACCCATACCTCAGTTGCAGGACACATGCATACGTGTGTACACACAAGCGCTCCTCAGGCTAAAGATTTCTACTGAGCGATATCTTTAGGATCAGTACGAGGGAGACCATTGTTAAGTTCTTCAACGGGATATTCATCTGGGAAATTGTGCTCCTTGCTGTAACGAACGTATGGATCAATAGCCCAGCGTACAACCATCCGATTATCTATCCAGGGTCCTACGTCCATGCCCATCCAACCGCCTCGAGTATCATCACCAGCGCCACCGATGCAACCTCGCGGCGCGGTAGGTACTGACAAGAAGTTTCGCATCATCCTGTGGCAGACGCCCTGGATGCCAGTGAACAGGGACATCGGATACCAAAATTCACTGTTCTGATACCCCTTCGGCTGATAAACAAATTGGAAGTTGACCCGCATGGCTCGGCTATTTTCCAATTTGACGGCGTGGTATATCGTCCCCAACGAGAACTCTGCGAGATCGTTCATTCCGATACCTCTCGCCAACCTGTACATATTGGCGTCAAAGATAGTGCAGTAGAAGTCCGCTACTTCTCTGAGTTCGGCCAATTTCGCATAGACGTACTTGCCATTCTGAGTAAAACAGCTGGCCATGTAAATCGGTTTGACGGTTTGAAATTCCAGACCACCATCCTTTATTCCATCGAAAACCGGAGGAGGAGGAGGGTTCCTTTGCCCGTCGCTTGAGTCAAAAAAATCTTTGATGTCGCTGAATTCGCTCATAACAGCCCTCTTGCTTTGGACATTTCCCGGGAGCTGATTCGCAGCCTGGGCTTCCTTCTCCGCTGTCGCATTCTTCAGATCTGATAGCTTTACCACTGTCCTCACAGGCGCATGGGAGAGTATTTCCGCCAATCCACCGTTCCAGACTATGATTGTTCACAAAATTCAAGTCATTAGCTCTATTTCAATATCGTACATAGTCCCCAGGCAGGGCCTAATGCAGTTAAAGGAGGTGGGTGATGGAGGTGGGTAATATACAATGAATAGTATACATATACATGCTTTTTGTAAGACTTTGACAGACGAGGGAAGTGAGAGAGGCAAAGGAAGGCTTTGAAAGGGAAATAAAAGGAAATCGCTCTATGGGTATCAAAAACTTACCAGACTCGTTGAAGGTATATCGATGAAGCTGAAACTCGCCCCTTCGCTCACTTCGAACTGGTTTGATCGTCGGATTCTTGTCCAAGATATGATCAAGAAGCATACCGGGAGTAACCCGTGAATTTGATATCGGCACATGAGCAGGTTCATTTCTGATGGCCAGTAGATGATGAAGGGGTGGAACTTCATCATGATCCAGATCTCTCAAATAAAGATCATAGTCAACAGGAGTTCTTTTCCCATTCTTCGAGCCGTTGTCGATTGCAGCACCATTGACCAGCTGCAGCTCAAGAATAGATAGAAGTAACCAAGAAGCAGTGAGGACCTTCATCCTGGTTACCGCCCTATGTGTAGGGAATATTGACTTTTCAAACAGTCTATTAATTGTGAGAAAGATAGCCTCCTAGAGCGCTTGGGAGAACAAAAGATATTATTTGACGGGAAATGTTTAAAAGATTTTTGGAAAATACAGGGAGATCTGTTACCCAAGTGTAAAGTGGGGGGGGATCAAGGACTTCTTGAATGCTTCTGTCGAGAGATCCAAATTTGTATAGCTGTTCGAGGCCCAACAGATATCATACTGCACGTCTATTCTTTACATACGAAGGATGTACCTACTAAGCCGTCAGCTTCCCCATGTTATGCTTCGTAACAACATTAACTCGATCCAAGCAGTGATATCAAGCACAGCCTTGTAAGTACACAGCATTCAGAACTGTAACGTGTTCCATGCGCTCCAGCGCTCACAGTTGGCGGCGGAACTCGAAACCTTGTTATAAAAATATCGCACAGCCTAGATTCTAGCCGCGGCCTTCAAGTAAATCATTTCGACAGGATCCTAAGTTTCCTAATTTAAGGCGCCTCATACCCAAGACTCTGAGATCTGCCCCTTGAAACCACAGAGTTAGTTCTGTGCAATTGCAACATTTACAACTTTCTAATACGGTCTGGAGTTGCAGTTGTGCGGCGAGCAATACTCAAGGAGTTCAATCCAACATTACAAGTATAGTAAGATGGCCCAACATTGGCTTTTGCAATTGGGATAGCCAAATGCTCTATATATGCCAAATTGGTGTCCATGATGCATTGCGTTCCATCTTGGATGGAGGATATCAGGCGCATCCCCGAACGCTCTCCCCGAAATCCCCATAACCTTTTTTTTAAGGGAAAAAAAACATTATATCTGGACAGTATACCCCAGTGGCATCCTCTCCTCTGCCGAATGCTTTCTCCCTTCAAAGCCTTCTGGTTCCTACAGACAATAAAGCAAATAACACCAGTTAATCAGTTCGTAGACCCTCTTCTATAGCAGTGCCCCACAGCCCTTATATACTATCCCCGCTAACAAAAAGAGCAATAGAGAAACACCAAGCGGCTCCAAAGAATTGCATCTATAGGATAATGCGTTCGATTTGCCTAGTTCTCCCCACCTTCCTCTTCATCCTTACTGCTGAGCTAGTTCTCGCAAAACGAAACTGGGGATCCGAGTGGTTGAACTCCAAACTCAATGATGACCGATGGAAGGTGTCAGTCGAGCCGTCTGGTTTATACACCGGCTGGTACCAATTAGCGTGCGAGCCAGCAAGAGCTGCCGCCAGAGAGGAACGCTCTTCAAACAAAAGTCCCACCTCGGTCGTTGACGCCTGCGAAACAAGCTGTCGGTGTAACATGTTCGGGGAACTTCTTTTGAACCCACTGGCCGCGGAGATTTGTAATAATGATTCTTTCTTGAAGAAATGCGTTTCTACTGAAAGGTAAGATACCAATTTAACTTGTGTTTCCCAAATTTTTGTGATCGGGGATTTTATCAACTTACAACGCCTACTTTCTTAGGAATGGACTTGGTTGCAAATGCATTTGGCTCCAGCAAACCCAAAAGGGTAAGAAGCCTATTAAGGCCAACTGGAGAGATTTGCCAGATAAGAGCCCAGGAGAAAAGGGTGATGCTCCATTAGTTAGGCCAGGTCCTCCCCATGAAAGTGGGGAGAACCCTTCGTTTGTCTTTAGATGGTTTGATGATCAAGCGCTCCGCAAAAACTGAACATCACCGTTATGCAATTCCAAAATCCCATCGACAGCCTGTATAACCCACGAAAACATATTTTCTTGCTCAAATTCTGATGTTTTCTTTCTTTTTCCCTATATTGTCCGCTCTTCTATCCAAAGTCGCGACTCGATTAGTTTTACAGGTGATATTCTGTTCTTCAGTTGTTTTCTTAATAGGTATCCACATATATGTACATGTAATTACTTATATATCTACAATCAAACCAAAGATCGAAGTTATCACATCAAGATTAATATTATATTAGAGAGAGAGGTCTACTAATCTGAGCCAAAAATGTAACAACCATGTCATGACTGATCGATCCAGCTATATGTTGAAAGACCCTCCGGCCTATCCATATCTAGATAACTTCAAGCTTCTAGAATTCTATAGATCGAAGGTATTGGCCTCAATATAGTATTATACATATACACTTTCGAATCAATACACCCCCCATGACCCACGTTTGATGTCCAAAAAATATTAATATCCAGACTATCAACCCTAGATATACATCTGTAAGTACCGACTCAATTAAATGACAATTCACTTATCGGAATTTTACCCAATATATTCAGAGCTTACATTTCTAACAATCTATAAACCTCCCACAACTGTGAAAATTGCCAAAAAGAAACGACGTTAAACTACCCCACCCTTCATCTATGACATTCGGTTCACGCACTAACGTATAACATCAAATCCCACCAATCAAACATCCACCCTTTTGAGCATTTTTTCAAAATGCATAAACCATAACAGCAACAACTTCCAAAATTCTTGTTAATTAATTATAGTTCAACTCCAAGTCTACAAGTGTAGTCAATCATCCACAATAATACGAAGCCTATCAGCTAGTGACAAGTCTATACGAGCCGTCTAGTTCTATGCCTCTTAGATCAGAATAGAACAGAAACCCACAATCCTTTATTTTTATCTACTATAGACGCTCTAAAAAGACGCAGGAAGGAAAAGACAAAAAATGTGTGTTACAAATGCACCCATAATGGCTAAGAATCCTCCCCTAAAGGCCTCCAAGTCGAAAGTTTTCCTATGAACAAAAAAAATATCTTTTCCACAGAAGAAGGCTAAACAGAAGACAAAAAATCAACATTGGGAAAAAAGAATACGGTAGAAAAAACAAAACCCCCTTGCTTCACAGATACTAATACCTCAAGCTTCAAAGCCCCAAATATAGTTTGACTGTCAAGAGCTCCTTTCGAAACACTCCTCGACCCTCTCTTGTCGTTCTACCTACGCCGCCCTATAAGCTTTCCCACCCACCAGTATTGAAATCAGGTTCCAACCTTCTCGCAATAACAGTTGGAATCAAATGCTGCAACCAATAGGCCCTCAAGTGGGCATCATATCGCTTCTGATTTAAGAACAGCTGTCGATTACGTCTGTACATGGAATAGAATGTTAGCATTACATCCAACTCACGCTGTGCGGTTGCATCATGACAACTAAGCAACTCCAATTTGTTGCAATTGTTGCGTTGCGGCAACCCATAAAATACAACATTTTGTGTTCCACAAGATAGGGCTAACGGAAGGTTCATGAAACGGAGCGGTATCCACTAACCTTAAGTTTGGGTCAACCTCGCCGTGCTTGTCGAGGTATGGTGCAACCGCCCAGGCCCCATAGCCGCTGTGCAGGTAGAGAACGTGGCACTTGCGTATATTGATGAAAATGCCAATATTGTTGCCACATCTAGATTTTGTTCCAGAAAATGTCAGTTACCAATAATATATGCTTTGGGCCACCCTAGGCACAGCAAGCAGCGCTCGCCAACTACCATCTCTTCGACGCCACACGAGCGACAACGTCCAGAGCTTGCTCTGGACTACGACAATCCCACAAACGATAAAAAAAGGAAAACCACTTACATTTTCAAATGTTGATTCGCGCCACCATGCCTCGTCACACTATCCATACAGCACAAACTCTGACTGCAAAAGATATCACCGCACAGCAAACATACCACAGGATCACTCAACTCCCTCCCACTCCTCGGACACTTTCGTTTCATCGCCTCCTCGACAAGTGTGTCGTAGTGTAAGGGGAGTCCTACTAACTCCAAGATAGATGGATGGCTGAGCTTCATTAACATTTCCACTTCTTCCTCGGTCTTGGAAGTAGTGGTAGGTGCAGTAGTAGCAGGGGCCGTAGTCGTAGTATCAGGGGGTGGAACAGCGACAACACCCGGTGTAGGTGTCGATGCTGTTGGTGTTGTGGCACCCTCTTCCTCGATCTTTTCTCGCCTAGCTTCTTCAATTGAAAGACGCCAGTGCTTGCACCAACCCACGATCATCGATCTAATGATCTCCGTGCCTTCATCCTTAGTTGGGGCGTGAAGTGAGAACACATTTTCCAAAGACGGCAGACCAAGAAGTCTGGTGAGGCGAACATGCTCGGATTCGAAACTTGTATTGTCATCGTGTGGGAATGTGACCATGTACCGTGAATGAAGCAAGAAGACGCATTTTCGTAAGAAAGGATTGATATACTTGGAAATAAGATGCCTGAACAAAGCTGGCGAAGGCGATACATTCGGTTTCACAACCTCAGGATCCGCACCAGCAGCGTTGGCAAACTCCGCAAAACCCCTAAAGTTGTCGAGCTCCTGCGCTGAATAGTTCAGCTGCGAAGCGATATTTGCGAATCTAGCCCCATCTTCGCGCGTTGCACTGAGGTCAAGTGCTTCACAGCTCTTGCTGATGAACAGGATAGTTTTGACAATTTCAGCAATATAGCACAGCGTCATGATGTGTTTGAACTCCACGTTCAGAGAAGGGCACAAACACAACGAACACTCTGCTAGGAAAACGAAGACATCCTCTGAGAACAAGGGTGTATGGTTTTGGTAGATGTTGTCGCCGTCATAGATCTTTGGATGTCCTACGAACAGTTTCACCATCTGATCCAAATGAATCTCCTTGTATTGCAAAGCAGTCGAGCTCTCATCATTGAGGCCACCAAACACAATATATGAATAAACACTCTCGGCGAGTATTCGCAAGTACTTGAGGTTATGTTCCGGTGTTTTCTCGATGAGATTCGCCCCCGGTCTAGGCTCCGCGCCACGTAACCAGGTTTCCGTTGTAGATATCGTAAAACCGAGGATTCTCATGAGGGCGTCAACCGAATGCAGGTCATTTGACGGATTGGAGGTTTCATTCGGCAGCGGCCTGTTGGTCTTGATCTTATTGAGATGTAACGTGTCTCTCATACGCTTGTATATTGAGAATATCGCTTCAACCTCAATAGTTGGCCTGTCAGATGCGCGACTCTGGGTAGGAGGCGGAGGCGGAGGTACGGCAGGATCTTCAGCAGTGGGCGGCTGTGCTGGTGGAACTGGGGTCTGTAACATCGCAAGTTGTTGTTCCATAGTGATCGCACCACCGACGGGGATAACCACAACAGGTGGTGGGACAGGTGTTGCCTCTTCCTCAGTAACTGGCTCTACTGGCGGTGTATCCTCAACTGGCGGAGCAGGAGGAGGAGGAGGAGGAGTAGGTTCCTCGGGTTCCTCACTAGGCGTCAGCTTTGTTGCGATTCCATCGATGAAATTGACAGTCCCATATCCTAAAAACTGTTCCTTATACTTCCCAAGTGATCCAGTATCGTTACTATCCGTCGCTTTTTCCTTTTCAAGCCTCAGCACTGAAGGCGCAATTTCCTGCGACAACCACGTCGAGAAATCATTCTTGGTAGCCACAATATCCGCAATGGAATCCTCAACCTTTGGTTTCCATACAATTGGTAGGAAAGTATTGCCGAGCGCTTTGCATAGTGGACACAAGAACTCCTTCATTTCTAATCGCTCGGGATGTGCCCTAGAAATTTGATGCTGATGGCGCCGTTGAACAGAGGCAATATGCGACTCAAAACAGTCGTAGTGCATCAAATGCCCACATCCCACGGCGACGGGCCCCAACCTTGTGAACTCTGGTGCTCTTGGATAACCTTTTCCAAGACCTTGCCTAGTAACCACGATTTCGCTGCCATCCTCTGACAGCTTTTTGACGGAATCGCGGTTCATTCCTGCAACTCCAAAAGGCCGTAGACCTTCAGCAGACCTATCCAGATTTTCCGGTGTGTTCAAAACCTCATAAACGTAATCTGAATCTTTCAGGTTTGTCTGCCTGAGAACATTGGTCTCTTGAATCATTGCAAACGTTCCAAAGGCCTTAGAGTCATCCAACTGCTCAGAACACATGATACAATCTCCAGTCGGAAATTCCCAAGTCGGCTTCACAGGGACACCGGGCGCATCCTCGTCCATTAAGTCATCGCTCAGATCATCGTCGTCGGCGTCGAATCCAAAGTTATTTTGCATGAAGCTTTGTTGCTGGGCTTGGAATTGTGCCATAATATTCGCTTGTCGTTGTTTGGCCAGCTCCTTCTTCCTTGCGAATTCCTCTTCCTCCTTCTTGATCTTGGCTGCCTCCTCATCTTCCTGCTCGTGAATTTGCTTCTCAATCTCAAGCAATGGCGCATAGTCAGCGGGCTTTTTCTCCTGCATGCGCTTCAAAATAACATCGATAATCGCGGTGCACGATTCGTGAAGCCCATCGAGTTTGATCTTATAAAGGAGCTGCGCAACGGTCGGCGCCTTCTCGATTGTTTCCTTTGTCGCAACCGTAATAACTTCCAAGATATCAGGGGAAGGATCCTTAGGCGCCACAGCCTTCGATTTGAGGGCGTAAGAAACAAAGGACCCCTCCGTCGCCCCAGCAGCTGAATCATCTTCTGCAATGGCAATCTGTACAAGATAGAGCAGGGCATGCATGTAAGAATCAACTCTCGTATCCGGGATCGCAGGGTTAACAGTCTTGTGTATAGCTCCGAACAAGAGACCGAAGTAAATCATCTGCGTAAAGACCTTGGTTTTGGTGATATTCGCTAGTCCCACGAAGGCACCAGACTGTATCGGCTTGAGACGAGGTTCGTAAACTACGTTCTTCTCTGGGATACCTAGTTTTGTGGCCATATGCTTCTTGTAGATGGTCTCGGCCTCTTCTCGCTGGTTCTTGCTGTTTTGAAGGATATACGGGTCAATGTACTCCTTCCACTCGCCCTTGAGCTCATAGATACCAGAGTCGCTCAACCCATCTGGCGGCTTGTAGGTAGCCATCTCCGCCAGCACATCTTGGAAGTTCTCCAAATCCAGGAGCCTATCCGGTATCTTCTGGGAGATATCCGAAAAGCTAGATGACTTGGAACACAAAACATGTGTAATCTCGCGGCGTAATTGCAGGGTAGGGATATCCTTCTCCTCATCGTGCGAAATTAATAACAAACGATCGCTCAAGAGGGAGATAAGCAAAAGGTAGAGATCCTCCACTAAGTCCAAGTGCTGTGGAGCTTCGATATTTGGCGGTGCACGGAAGTCTCCTCTGAACCAAGAGTCGAGCGTGAAACGGTTGATCATAGTAAGTAGCCACTTCGCAGGTTCGACCACCACCGAAGCAACTTGCAACATGAAGATATCGCGATTGTAAGTGAGATCTCTCTGTGAGACGCCCTTGTAGGTATTCATCTGATGTCGAAGGCTGAACCCATTTCGGACCCACATTCCTGCCTTCATTTGTGACAGCCAAACACAGACGCGGAGAGGGTAGTCGAATAGCACCGCTAAGAAATCCTCTTGATCGAATTCTCGTTTCCAAGTATCGGGGACACTGAGGTCTTCAGTTCTAAACCTGAGCAGAGTTTTGAGCCTCTCATTATCCATCCCATTCCCAGCTTCGATCAGCCAGGACAAAAGGTAATGCATAGCATGATGGAAACTAATAGCCTCGGTTTCAACTCTGTACTTGATAACGCGATACAAAGGTACAATCCCATTTTCGTCAGCCTCCATATCAAACCCAGGCAATCCGATCACCTTTTCCTTTTCCTTTTCCTTTTCCATTTCCTTTTCCGTCTCTTCCTCACTCTCTTGTACCTCTTTATGAACGAAATCTACATCGTCCCTTATCTCTGCATTCTTGAACCTTTGCCTTTCCATACCAGCAGCATGTCTAGTCGTAATCTTAGCCACCAGTCTGATAGCATCAGCCAAATGCTGGTCACCGCCAGCGTTCGGCCTCCTAAAGGCATCAGCGTATTGTCGGCAAAGCTTGTTGATTTCCCTCGTAATAAGACTGGCACATATCCAAGCATCTGACTCATACTCTATGTGGCTACCAATGGCTCTGTTGTTGTAGCAGATACCTTGGTGAAGTTTAACAAGGTCCAAGAACTGTAGAGTGGGTGCAACCCGTGTCCTTAAAAGCTCTTTCACCGAATCCGACCCGAACAAATATTTCATGTCTTGGAAGAAATGATACATTCGCCGATTGGTCAGAGATCCCGTATCGAAGGCAAGGGTTGCGTTAGGATTGACATCAGCAGGATGCCCGACCTGCCGGGTCGTCAGGAAAGTATATAGAATCGCCATGAGGCTAGTCAAAAAGTTCCCTCGAGAGACAACCTCTGCAGTGATCGATGGAGTGGTAAGCATTTGTAATGAGAGATTGATAATCGAATGATCTGGCTCTCTGTCCGCGATGAGGTAGAGCTGGCTGAGAATGGTGTAGAGGCCGGCGAATCTTAACCCCAGAATCCGCTTAAACTGGGGGATCGCGACCACTGTACCGATGTAAAGCTCTCTAAGGTCGATTCTAGCCTTCTTCCACATCCTCAGATCGAACATTATGAGCCAATCGAGCCTCACGCGCTGTCTAAGGTCCTCATAATAAGGTGTAGTCTTGTGTGGGATATGTGTGGTCTCAAGCCAGTGCGCACCAGGCTTGCCATGAGCTTCTTTACGCTTGTGATGCTTGCCGGGTGTGTGCGGGATGCTGGGTGCGAAGGGAGGTGGGAATGGAACGGTGGCTTCGGATTGAAAGTCATTTGCAGCAGCACCTTCCCCAGACATTGCGATATCACCGTCTGTGTCCGTAGCTTGGCCGGTGGCCGGTGGTGCATTCGAGCTTCCTTCACCTCCATCAACCTCCATATTATCGCCGCCGCCTCCCTCCTCGTTGGTCTCTTCGGTCTCTTCGACTTCTTCTTCCTCCTCCTCTTCCTCGCCATTTGCTTCGCGAGCAGCCCTCTCTTCCTGTTCCTGCTGCGCCCGTAGCATCCTGATCTCTGGGCTTTGCATAACGCTCTGAGCATATTCTAAGGTCTGTTGACTCTCAGCATATTCGTGGTCATCGATTCCCTTCATTCCGATCTCAATGTTCCACGCCTTGGATCCCTGTTTCCAAACACCAAGCAGTTCTTCACAGATCGTCCTCCTCAAGATATCAGGATCATCGCCCACCGCACACCCTGCAATATCCACCAGCCATTCAATGATTGTCCCGCACATTTGTTCCCTGAAAGTATCCCTCGCAGACCGAAGGGTCATTGTTAACTTTATCCTCTCGATAATCTTGCTCTTGTTAAGGAGGTCCGAAATATCGGTATTAAAGTCAACAACACTACGTCCGATCAAATCGGTCTCCTCAGCACGTTTCAAACACCAGTCCTTCGGTTTTCTACAGGCTCTTCCGAGCTGATCCTGGACTTCTCGCACAGTATGTTTTTCATCGTTCCATAGAATCAGCGAGAATTCCGGTGCTTCCATCCCATTCTCCGCGACCTCATAGTACTTCGCCTGTAACCGCGACTTCTCCTCATCTTCCTTAACTTTTTCTTCAGATTTCGGTTCGCGCAGCTGTTCAGGCGAACACGAAATGATGTCACATAGATAATCGAGAGCTCGGGCAATAGTATCGCGGATAGATTTTCGGAGGGCATCGGGGAGGGGTTGTAATTGTTGAGTGGGGGACTTGGCATGCTGGTGCTCGTAGGCGGTATGGATGGCACATTTTACGTCTCTTCGCCAGGCTTCACGGTCACCACAGTCGCAGCATCCGCTATTACCCAGACTGATACTGACAAAGACGCTGTGGTTTCTATGGTCGGAGGATTCGAAACATTTGGCACATAGAACGGATGTTTCGTCGAGGCTGCAGGTCCTAAATTATGGAACAAAAAAAAACGAAATTGAGAATCGCACTCCTATACAGGGGAGAGTAGAAAGAATTAGATAAGCTTACTTGCACCGATAAGTAGCTTCTCCATTTTTGAAGATATGGCCACACGGTTTCCCCCTAGCGGCAGGTCCGTACTCTGCACCCTCGACAGCACCTTGTGCTTTGCTTAGATTCCAGGCATCCTTGCCTGTTCTTGGAGGTATTCCATTGGGAAAGAATAATTTGATGTGTTCCTGGTTATTACCGGCGAGACTGGCGAACAGCTCTTCCAAGAGCCGTAGGCGTGCATCGTCGGTGTATCTGTATTCGTGAACGAGGGGTAAGTCGCGTAAAACCCGGGTGAGGGAGATTACAGGGTCGGAGGAAGCGAAGTCGGTTAGCATGGTGGTTGTGAAAATGATATCAGTGGGTCTTCGCGGGGTGAAGGAATTCGAGTGATCATGAAGCTTTTCTTTCTTTCTTTTTTTTGATTCGTTCTTTGTAGCTAGGACAAAGATGATAAGGGCATTTCAAGAAGCTCGAGCTCAAAAAGAAGTATCTACAGGTGGTGGAAAGGATAAGTATTTGGGATCTTATATATCTATAAGTCAGTAATCAAGATACAAAAGGGTGGAGGAATTAAGAAAGAGGGGAGGTGTTTCTGATGAAGGACATAACATATGTCCAGTGCTGTCTCAGGCTTTCGAGTCAGGTCGAAAAGGCCGCCAGGATTCAACGGGTAGTGGCAGCAGCGTGTGCACTTTGGTCGCAAAATCCAAGCTAAGCAAAGCAAAGGGCAGCGAGAAAACGAATCGAAACTTACCAAGAGACTAAGTGTCTGACAGGCAGCTGCCGGTTTGTTCGTAATCGGTATCAAAAGCGAAGTTGAGTCAAGTACGAGAAGAGACAAGCTCGGTTAAGTGAAGCTGAACGGAAGAAGCAAAGGGGGAAGTACTATGTACGTATGCCAAATCTTGATTGATGATGGTGATGGTGATGGTTGATGGTTGATGGTTGATGGAGATGGTGACAATGACAGTGCGGTGACGGTGACGGTGGTTAACTTGTGGTTTGGGTTTGGAGGAATGTTGTTGGCGTTGTCAGCACTTGTTCACCAGCAACGTTCCTAAAGCTTGTTCAATATTAAGCTACTGCAGCTGTCCTGTCTGTGCTATCGACATCTACACCTACTAACTTGCACTTGCACCATAAATCACATATCACTCCACCTGAGGAAGAGTCTGTATAATGGGTAGATGGATGGGATGCGGAGGTGGAGCTCTTTGGATCCTGATCTTTGCATTGCCAGACCAGGCTAATTTCGAGGCCTCAAACAGGGTAGTAAGAATCAATATAAGCTAGCCAGCTCATGCCGGATCCTGCCATTGGGCCCTGCACTGAACCGACGCCCCGTCCGTGCCCAAGCTTACTCGTCTGGGCTCAAATCTCATGCACAGCTCGAATCCATGCATACATATTATTATGTACATGTACATGTACCGACGTTGTTTTGGCAGGTCTCGCTAGCTATAGATCTGTCACCTCACAGCCTGTGGAGACGAAAGTGCGGGATATCGATGCTGTATCACTCCAGATAACTAGCTGTAAATTGTAAAACGGGCTGCAGGATGTCTTTATATATACCATACCTCATATATCAGAGCTAGAGGCCCTGGATCCAAGATTAATACTTTGATATCACGGGATCTTAAATACTCAGCACGCATGTATAAAGTAGGATCCGTCTCTTAATGTACGATTTCTGACATCGCTAGACTGATATAAGATCTAGATCATGATCACGAGATGTACGGATATCGAGTCGTTATGGAAGGAGATAGAGATATAGAGATATAGAGACATAGAGATATCATATCGCAATATTGGTATCAATCTATCTAAACCAAAGCCTTGATTGATCTAATCATAATATCAATTGTAAACTGCATCCTGCAAATCTGTCGAAATAATTCAGACCAAAAGCCAATCTCCAGTCTATGCATATGTGCACCCGTCGCCAATCCCATAGCCTTTAGTCAGAAACCAAGTGTCTGTAACCAATCTTTCGCATTCCACTCGATAGCTAGCGTATACTTGAATACTTAAGTAGTATACTAGTAGGTACTCAAGTATCGTGTGTATAAGCAAGTATGTGTGTGTGTGTGTGTAAAATGTGTCGTAGGTGCCCCCCAAACCTCGACCATCTCACTGTCTTCCTCGAAGACCTCTCCCTTCGTTCACCAGCCTGCCCTGGATATCCAATATAGAATAGACCAGTATATGCCCCACGATATCGTTGATCATGATCATGATCATGCTATCGAGCAGCTCAAAAAGGTACCCTTCGAGCCTGTATTTCCAACATCAACAACCTATCCCTCTCCTCGAACAAAAGAATAAAGAATAAAAGAATAAGAAGACAAGACCAACTATCTCATCATCTTAATCTTGACCCGGACATCCCAGAGTCCTTAAGCTATTCCCTTCAATTGCCAAAATCATCCTTCATACTTGATCCCCAGCTTCTCCAGATCCCTAATCAACTCTCCCAGCCTCAAAGCCTTATCCAACTGCTCAGGCAATAACGTCTCCCCTTTCTCCTTCCTCGACTTCAATTCCTGTGCCTGTCTAATCTTCTTCTGTAATCCCTTCGCCTTCTTCTCCGCATCTGCAGAAACCGCAGCTTCCTCTTCTTTCTTCGCCGGCTCAGAAGCAGGTGTAGCAGGTGCAGAAACATCACCCCCTTCCTCACCCCCTTCCTCTCCATCATCCCCTTCCTCCTCTTCCTTCCCCTCCCCAGCATCACCACCAGCAGCACCCCCTTTCTTCCCCCTTCTCCTCTTCTTCTTCCCCGCCCCAGCTTTACTCTCCACAAAATCCGTAGCTCCAGGAACACCACCACTCCCCCTATTCCTCCAAGCCTCAGCCGTCCTATTATGATATTTCACCACATCCTCCGCCGGTGTAAACCCCGGTTTTACACGACGTTCGGGTCTAGTGGAACCATCTGCTCTTGTTGAGGATGGGATTACCCGATTACCGGATTCGAGGGTTTGGATGCCCGAGGTTGTCGTGGATTTGGAGTCTTTGGAATCTTTGGTTGACATTTTTTATCTTCCTTTCTCACTTTCTCTCAAGCTCTTGGGCTTTCTTTTGGGGAACTATTTGAGTATGGTATTGGTATTGGTAGCTGCTTGGTAGCTTGGTGGGTAGCTTAGAGCTCTATATGTAGTAGCCGTGACGTCGTCGTCGGTGGTATCGATTGACTCGAGAATCTGAACTCGACGATGATAACAGTAACGTGTACGCTAACGACAGTAGTAGCATTTAAAATACAAAAAGATCCCCGTTCGTTTCCCTCGTGTCGTGAACGCCCGTCCCAGTCGTGGCCATAAATAAATAAAAAAATATCAAAAAAAGGGAAAAGCTCCACCAAAAGCCAGCCAGCCGAAAAACACCACCAAAACAGATCAGACCAGCGGGAATAAGGATCTAATCTAATCTCCACCCAATCAAACACCACCCATTCCCAGTCTTCCCATCCAAACCAACCCAAACTCTCAAAATTCGTCTTCAACACCCGAAAACACCCAAAACCCTCCCGCGCAACGACTTCATAAACAACCACCCCTCTACATCCCTCCTACCGGTATCCTCACCCTTCAAAATCGCCCATCATGTCGGTACGTAACATACATAACACCCTCCCTAACCCCTCTATATCATCCAAAATAGACTAATCACAATGGAAACTTTACAGCTCGCATCATCAATCTACAATACCGTCATGCGGAAGAACTACGCCTTCGTTGGCGTCATCTTCGCCGGCGCATTCGGTGCCGATATGTACGAACCCTCCTTTAATATCCTCAATCCACCCTGGTTTCGATATATTACTCTACCTACTCGCATTCAATTCCCTACTGCCAATCACCTATAACGAAATGACATCACCTACAAATAGAAACAAACGGCTAATGGAATACTCAAAATAGTGCTTTCGACGTCTACGCCCAACGTTTCTGGGACTGGAAGAATCAAGGCGTATGTTCTTTCCTCTATATACCTATAATGTGATTATATACTAACATCACTCATCTCAAACAGAGACAATGGAAGGTAACCATACCCATTACCGCAATCCACCCGTCTATCCGAAACCAAACACCCTCTAACCTTTCTTTAATAGGATATCCGTCATAAATACGCCCTCAGCTCCGACGAAGAGTAAAGCAATTACCATTCCATACCAAATATCAAAATTACTCTAGTCCACAATCACGACCTGCTTCTCCATATACACTCCATCGGAAGAAAAGAAGAAGAAAGGTGGAAAGCGAATTGATAGATCAAATCTTCTTGTTTATAAACAACCTCCTTGAGCAATTGTACAAAGACTCCTTTTTCAGTTCATTTTGCTGGAATCAATACACATACATACTCATATATACGCTTTTTATACTCACTGCATCCCCGGTTCTATTAACTTTCAATTACTTCTATAAAGTGGAAGGATTGGCTTATATCGACGGTCTGAGAATTCCATTTTCCAGTAATTCATATAAAGTTAACACCTCCTGCCTAAGATATCTTATACCGGCATATCTACCTACCTAGGTCTCACAGACCAGCCTCAGCTTCCTTACGTACATACATCGACCCTCGACCAGTAACATAAAAATGTAGGAATAAAAGAAGAAGAAAAGGAAACAGAAAACACCTTGAAAAAGCATTTTTACAACTCCAGTTAATAAAAAAAGGGAATGGAGAAAACAAAAGGTAAGGGAAAAGGAGAGAGAGATGTTTCTCATCATCATCATATCACATAAGATAAAGGATTAAAAGGATAGTAGGTCGTGGAGGAGGAGAAGACAGGTTTGAAGGTTTGCGGAAGGCGGAGGAGAATAGTCAAAGGTCGTATGTAAGGGTTTTTTGGTTTCCGATTGAACAGAAGGAGAAGAAAAACGCCAGCAGAATGAGACATATAGATGAATGGATGGAAGGAAAGAACGCTGGATCCATGATCATAAAACTGAAAAAGGGTTTTGAGAGGGAAAAATTTGAAGTATGAAGAAAAAAAATAAATAAGGAGAGAAGTGGATATCAAGGTCAGCAACAGAATGACAAGCCGTCTGAACCTCATTTCGAATAAAGCGGCCTGTATTATCAGCAAACAACAAGCCGTAAAATCAAGCCTTAAACACCTAAGGTTAGCAAATCCAGATATTGCTTCAAAAAGTCATGATTCTAGGAAAACATACCAGATACACATAAGTATTCGGGTCCGCAGTCTCCCTCTCCAAATACTCACGTTCAATCAAGCTTTCAATCCGTTTCTTGATCATGCTCGGGTCCGGCATGAACCTCTTCGATAGCTGCTCTGTTATCTGCAACATCAAATCAGCATGTTTTAACGACTTTCTCGCCCTATATTTCACATCATAAATTAGTGTTCGTTCCAAAAGATGCATATATCGAGGATAAAATAATACTTCATGGTCCTGACAACGGCAGCCTCTATCAAGTGTGCTCTGCTCTCATCAACCTTCTCTTCGGTCTCCTTCCTCTCCTTATCCGTCTCGACCTTATTCCCAGCTCCCTTGACGGTTCCGATCTTAAACTTTAGCTGCTTCGATTGGAAACCCGCATTGAACGAGAATTTGTCAGTAGGTTTGACATCACGAGACATGGGCGTCTTGACCAAGACTCTACTACGCGGTGCGACAGCAAGCGATTGAAGATGGCGAATAAGCTCGGACTCTGGAATTGATGTCAAAGTTTTGATTTCCTACCCAACGTTAGCTAGACAAAATCATACGGGAGGAAACAAGGGAGAACAAACATCATAGGACAGCGACTCAACATTCGGGTCGTTGAACTGTAATAGAATAACCATAGCGTATGTCGCAACGTTGATCTCGTACTTGCGGCTTTTGAACGTAGCTCGAATATCCGCGGTTCCCTAGTTCCAAGATATCAGCAAGAATTCACTCGTCGTTATCCCTGTGTATCCACGTACCATTTGGGGCTGCCAGGTGAGCTGTCGTCCGTTGTGTCTACGTAGATAAAACTGTTGAAATGAGGATCTGATCTTCTCCAATTCAGACGGGTAGATGCAAGTATGTGTCGTCTCTCCACTCATCGAACTCCAAGGCCAGAAAGTTGACGTTAGAACCTTTATATCTAAGTCGATGGTCGGCTCGTTGGCGAGATGTAAATTGGCGAGATGCTTCTTGTACTCTGTCGTCAAATCCTGTGAGACGTTCATATCCTTGAACATCCCCTCCATCTTGCTAGTAAACGAGAATCCGACTTCAACCTTGAATTTCCCAATCATGGCTCGTTCGACATCGTTAGAGATAGATCTACCAAGGATGAGACGCTTGGACAAGTGCTTCTTGTAATATCTCTCGAAAATATCCTTATCCTGGATGTATCTGAAGAGCACAATGGCTTTGTCAAGAACCATATCAACCTCCGCCTCTGTCTTCCCCTTCAAGCCTTTCTTGATGTTCTCATCAACAAACAAAGAGATGTACTCCGGCGACCTCTTGTTTTCGTTGATAAATTCTGCAAACGATTTGGAAACGGTCTGTTGGATGCCCTGGTCAGAAGTAAAGCTGTACTCCCAAATCTTATCAACTTTATCCTTCAAGGCAAGAACATCCTCAACCCATCTTAAAGCCATCGCCGTTTCAGCATTCACAGTTTTATCCTCAGCTTCTCCATTCAGACCTTCCCTGGAAGTAGCCGGTTTCCTGAAACCATAAATACCCTTATTGATCTCCCTTCCCAGATAGACAACCCGTTCCTTCAACATCCGCCTAATCTCCATGACATTGTTATCCACCCGCCACACCAGGTTATACAGCACCTTCAATTGTTCATAACGGTCGTTATCTACCATGAAATTAAGGCCAGATGCCTCCAACTGCATGACTTCTCGGATGTTATCAGTGATGAGATGTTTCTCTACGATAGCTCGGATTTTGGGCTCCGTCAGCGTAGAGATTGTGCTCTGTGTACGTTCCCATTCTTCGTTGAGGCGATCATTTGTTCGTTCAATGTAAGTAGCCGCATCACATACTTCTAGGAGCTTACGAGCTTCTTCGGTGTAGAATTCGTTACTACAAGCTAGAAATTCACCTGTAAAATCTTTGTTAGTCACTAGGTCCCCCCGCATTCGAGGACTATTTGCGAATATTACCTTCGAACTTCGTCAGATACAGCTTCTGATCTTCCCTCTCGTCCAATGTTTCGTACAGTCCTTCCAGCATGTATACGCAGGAACGGATCTTTGCTCTGTCGATAACATCGCCATCTCTCTCCATTCTGATTTGTTCGAGGATGACCCGGTTCAAGTCAGCACCTATATCATAGTCTCTATTCCGAAGGACATTATCACGGAAGAGTGCCATTCCAGTGACCTGAATCGACGGTTTTTTGTTGTCGTTGCAGAAAACACGATCCTAAACGTTTGAAAAGCAGGTGTTAGCCCATCCGCATGCTATTTCAGAGGAAACATCCAGCCCCAGCTTCACCCCCCACTACCCCTCTCCACCAAATTGCCCCTCTTTACATCTAGGATAATGCAATAAGATCGTAAACACATACCAAATACATTAGAATGTCCGTAATCATGCCCAAGCAGAGCTGGTGATCCTCCCAACTTTGTTTAACAGCAGCCAGAAACCGGTTCCCGCTCTCACGTCGCTCCAAAGCACTACTCGTAAGGGCAAAACTTGGCCTGGCAGGTTTTAATTGTGTGGTGGTTACCCTCTGCAGCCGGGTCTTGACGAGTTCGTTCACGCTGTTGTACAGTGGGTCTCCATGCTTCTTAAGGACCATTTTGTAGGCCGTCCTGTACAGCTCCTCGAAGGACAGGTTGGAAGCATCTCGTTCGTAGATCTGCTGCAGTGCTTCGGATAACAGCGCCCAGGAATCTTCAAACCGCATATTTTCGTTGGCTAGGCCCTATTCGGAGTTTTCCGGGGGAAGTGGGTTAGTTAAAATAGAAGAGGGTTGATGTTTAATGGACAAGAGAATCTACAGAATCTGGGGAGGGAGTCGTACCCTTCTAGGAGCTCTAATTTTGATTCGACCAGACCCTAGTTTCGAGGCCATTCTTGACTATTCTGATGCCGAAACCCGCCAGAAGGAGGGAATCCAATTACTTTAAAAAGGATAAAAAGTCGAAGAGAAGACTGGAAGTAGCGGGAAAGAGGAAAGGAAGCTGGTGAGGATGTCCAGTAGCTAATCAAGCAGGCAAAGAACCAACAATAAAATAAAATAGATGGGCAGATGAGACGTTTATTATACTCCAGACACGAAAGAAATAGACAAGAAGCTCAGCGTCTTTAGGGCAAGGTTGTGGATGTGACGTCCAGTTTGGTCCAGTCCAATAGAGTATCGCCAAGCTATGTTCAAGTTGCAGGCACGTTATTATGTCACCAATGTAGGCGGTCGTGCAGTTCCGAATGTAGGGAAAAATCGAGAGAGAAAATATTGATGGTGCCAGATGACCAGAAGGATGAAGGGAGTATTAACGTAAGTCGTGTATTATGACTGTCCAGGCAGCCAGGAGATGATAGTGGCGTATTCGAAGGACGGATGGATTTGAAGGAAAGTGGTGGTGGATTGGGAGCCGAGACCAGTGCACTTTTGGTAGACGCGAGATCTGCCGGTGTACACCTATAACCGCCCCATTGTATATGGTCTACATGGTCTCGTATTGCAAGAATAAAACCAACCTTGTAAACACCTGGCGATAACTGTATTGGGGTCTGGTATTGAGCTTGAAACATTGATAGCTTTAAATAGAGCTATACCGAGAGTTACTAGTGATTTAGAAGCACAGTGAAGACAATACGAAGCTACCTTGTAGGAAGCCAGTACCTATAGTTAGCCCGAGATTCGAATCCGAACCCGCTGGTTACCCTTCTTGTGTTGAGCCGCCTGAAACGTTATATGGACACGCTTCTTTCGAGATAACCCGATATACACCCCCAATCAGGAAGGTTCAAAGTCGACAAACATCTCGAATTGAGATCCGTGCAACACAACCAACCTCATTCCAACACATCGTCTTTTCTTCCCTTACTAATCTGACCTCGTCTCTTCTTCTAGCTTCTTCTTCTTCTTCTTCTTCTTCTTCTTCTCTTCTTCATCATATCGCAACTATTGTACATACTAAACAACCATCGCCAGCTTCAAACTATATATATATCCATATTTTATACAATCATGAGGGGGTCCACAGCATCTCGTATTCTCAGACCGCTCACCAGGCTATCTATCCAACCTCTCTCGAAATCAACCTTACTCCCACCGACATACCGCTCCAGACCCTCAAAAATTCTCCCTCCAACCTTCTCCTCCTTCAATCGCAAATACTCCACTCCTTCAGATTCCCCTTCAATTCTCCCACCACCATCCTCCTCTGCTTCATCAGAATCATCGGCATCACCTTCGTCAACACCTTCAGACACTTCTTCGTCGCCATCCTCCACAGTCTCATTCCCACTTGCCGAAAAACCTTCCTACGAACTAACCTTCACCTGCAAAAAATGCTCCCACCGTTCCTCCCACAAAGTCACAAAACAAGCCTACCACAAGGGTACTGTCCTAATCCAATGTCCTGGATGTGAGGTTCGACACCTCATCGCCGATCATTTGAAGATATTCAGAGATAAACCGACAACAATCGAAGATATCATGAGAGAACAAGGGGAGAAGATTAAGAAGGGGATCAAATACCGAGACGGAGATATTGAGATATTGCCGGAGGAAGAGGTGGAAGAGGTGCCGGGAGTGGAATTGAAGGGTGACGGCGAGAAGTAGTATGTGAGGATACGAGGCTATGAAGTTTGAGGATTTCTACGCCTATTAAATCTCCACTCTGGTATGCACCGACCTATGTCACACATACGGTACATATCTTCAAGGATGGTCAATCTATGAATTCGTCCCACCGGCCTTGTGCTATATCAGTTGACTCTTAACGGATATATCTCAATTAATGGGATAACGTCCACGTTCGAATATTCTGAGCGCTATTATCTTCAGCATTTGGAACACTCCAACTTCTATTTGCTATGTCATCGGAATCCTCATACCCATCTCCAGATATTCTCTCCGTTGTGAAGGATACCAGCTGGGGTCCTGCTGGCCATTGAACCCCGAAAGATACAATCTAGCACCAAGAATTAATGTTTAAGAGGCATATGCGATTGAAGATGCCCACAATACTCCTTTAATAATAAAAACTGTATACTAGTGTATATTATATATATCTATTTAGTCTCTAGTATCTTATACGATATATCTACTAGATATATCTCTCATCGATACATGTAACATCCATCCCTGCTTTCCAATATAAATGGTGTTGCACTAAAAATTCCAACCTCATCCCGCCTCGCTTCATACAGAAACCCCAACCCCATGGCCAACCAAACACCATGAAACCCCCAATTCTCCGTCGCCAGCCCTTCAGGCTCCACCACGTCCACAACCTCACCCGCTCTTTCTGGGGTCGTAAGGGTGACGAACCGGTGGAATCCTTAATCCCCCAAATCTCCGAAGAATGGCATCGCGGGGTCGAGCAGCACCCCGACCTGCACCGGGATCCTCCCAAGTCAGTCGCGATTCTGGGTTCTTCTCCCTCCACTTCTTTACCCCCTCAAAATTGCAATGCTGATACTACCACTCTTATGACATACAGGTGCAGGAGTTACGGGTTTGACGGCAGCCTACCAACTTGCACACTTCTCTCCGGAAACTTCAATAACCCTCCTTGAAGCCTCGCCACGAACAGGCGGCTGGATCCGCTCTCTCAAAATCCCGACCTCGAAGGGTTCTATAATCTTCGAAACCGGTCCTCGCACCCTCCGTCCATGGACCGTCAATGGCATCATAACATTAAACCTGATCTCCCATCTCTCTCTCCAATCCCAAATCCTCAGTATCCCAAAAACCTCGCCAGCCGCCAAAAACCGGTACATCTACTTCGACAAACGCCTAAACCAACTTCCATCTTCCATACAAGGTGCATTTAAAGCCTTACAGCTACCCGTCTTAAAGGGTGCCATACCTTCGATACTTACCGAAATATTCAGGAGAAAGAGGGCTAAAGATGTTGAAGATGAATCTGTGGAATCGTTTTTGACGCGGAGATTGGGCGCGAATTTGACGAATAATCTTGCGTCGGCGGTATTTCATGGGATTTATGCTGGTGATATTGCAAATTTAAGTTCTGATGCGCTGTTGCATACCGTATACCGTAACGAGAGGGTCTATGGAAGCATCACGAGAGGGATGTTGGGTGTACAGGAGATGTTGTTGGAGGAGAAGCTATTAGAAGGGGTTTATGGTTCCAGAACTGCACCTTTACTAAATCGACTAAAGACAACGAGTATATACTCCTTCAAAGGTGGTATGGAGACTTTGACGAAAAAGATGGATGAAGCAGTGAGAGAGGAATGTGATGTTACAGTTAAGACTGGTGTAAAAGTCGACGGTCTCAGATATAACCAAGAAACAACCGAAGTCGAGGTAAATAACATATTCCACCAACTCACAGATACGAAATGGAGGGGTTTATTAACAGGAGCCTCAACAGGTACTGGGCTACGACTCGCCCCACAATTCATTCGACTTTGTTATATCAACTCTCCCAGCATGGTCAACCGCCAACCTTCTACCACCAGAAACCTCAGACGCTCTCTTTGAAACTAGAGGCGTAACAGTCATGGTCGTCAATTTGTTCTACGACAAAACCAAGATAACAGGCTACAATGGTTTCGGATATTTAATCCCCAAATCCGTTCCATTAGAACAAAACCCCCACCGAGCGCTCGGCGTAATCTTCGATTCAGATGCAATGCCAGAACAGGACGAGCGTCAAGGCACAAAAGTAACTGTCATGCTCGGCGGGCACTGGTGGGACAACGCCACATCCCTCCCATCCCAAGAGGATGGCATAAGAATGGCAAAGGAAGTTCTTCTTCAACACTTAGGTATAACAGAAGAACCAGCGGAGACGATGGCATCCTTGCAAGTTGATTGCATCCCACAATATGGAGTCGGACATGCAGGAAGATTAAGACAGGTACACGAAGATCTAATGGACAAAATGGGTGGGAAACTAGTCCTCGCTGGGAGTAGTTATGGAGGAGTAGGACTAAACGACTGTGTAAGAAGTGCCAGAGATGCAGCATTTGGAGTAGCAGCGGGAAGGCCCATGACCAACCTTGAGAGATGGGCTTTCGAGGAGGTCTGGATTCCCAAGGATATGCCATGACATACCATAGCTGTAAATACTCACTTTCCTGCATACCTCAGGTCTGTATCTATACTTCATATATAATAAAAATAAGAACTGTACATACATACTCCACACCCTTCCTCTCCCTCCCATCACATCACATCTGCACATACTCTTAGTATAAGCGTAGCGATACCCACAGCTGCAGAGGGCTTCAAGCCATCACCCCGACGGCCCCTTCCTTATAGATACATACCAAGGATGCCGTATCCTAATGAACCCCGAGTCGGGCACATGATCAAAAACCCGACCTCTCTTTCTCTCCTCGAAAAACCTTTTCCTCTTCATCAACCTCCTCATAAAGTCATCATAGATCAAGAATATCAAAAACCCGGCCTCCACTGTCTGCGCTCCTGTAGTCTGGGGGCCTGGCCGCCTTCAATCCAATCAGATAAGATAAGATCCAATACTACGAGAGCTAATTCCAACATCTTCAACGCATTCTCAAAAATGAAAACCCCAACTTACTTCCGCTCCCTGTTCTCCCGCCTTGGCCCTTCAAAACATACAACTACCACCACAACCACCGCAGTCACGGCCAAGAACCCTCCAGCACCCAAAAAACCTAGATCCTTCTTCTCTTTGATTAAATTGTTTTACTCAAGCCGTCCAAAGCATCACCACGCAGCAATCAGAATAAACATGGACACCAACCTTCCTAGGGTCTTCATCACAGCCGATACTAACGAGTTCGACCCTTCTGAAATTGCACAATGGCAGGCAGAGGGATACGAAGTCGAGTATATCCCAAGGGCTGATTCACATACGTTCGAACTACTCGGCGATACTCTCGAGAGTAACGAAAAGTACTGTATAATCGGTAATATAAGATTTCTTAAAACCAGCATACGTCATCGTGCATATTTAAATAAGTATAAGCATATCTAATTTCCAATTATTGGTATTGTATCATCCACAGCCTACGGGACCGCTGCGACTCTCGCCCTAGAATACGCATTGTACCCAGTCGGTAACCTCGCCGCCTTGATTGCCTACTACCCAACTGGGCTTCCTTCCACTTTCCCATCCGATGAATACCCAAAACGAATCCGCCACATATTCATCCACGTTCCAGATGCCCAGCCTTTCAACTACGATATCACAAAAAAGGTCCCTTCCCTCAAGTGTCAACTCTATCAAAATACCAAACAAGGCTTTGCTGAAAAGATGACGATCAACTACGATCCCATCGCTCAGGGTTTGGCTCATTCAAGAAGTTTGGCAATCGTAAGGGAGGTTTTAGGTCCACATGTGGATTTGGAGGAGATCTGGGGGGAGCATTTACTCGCTTCCTTTGTTGCGAAGAAAGCAAATAGGACTTTGGATAGTATGGTCAAGGAGCCTTACGTCAACCACGTTAGTCACAACATTTTCCCAAACTGATAACCTGTTAACTTTGACTGAATGGTGAACTTCAATTTGGCACAGATCCCAACTCTTACCGGCGGTAACGGGTACACTGAACTCCACCGCTTCTACCATGAATACTTCATCCCCAATAACCCCCCTTCTTTGTCCCTCCGCCAGATTTCACGCACAGTCGGTGTAGACCGTATCGTCGATGAAATGATCTGTCGATTTGAACATACGACCGAGATCTCCTGGATGCTCCCCGGTGTTAAGCCTACAGGCCATACAGTCGAGATTCCAATAGTCATTATCGCATGTATCAAGGCACAAAAAGTCTTCGCAGAACATGTCTACTGGGATCAAGCTTCTGTGCTCAAACAGATCGGGGCCGTTGACTTCACTGGACTACCGGTTTCGGGACCTGAGAGCGCCTGGAAGGTCGAAGATAGGGAGTCTGTTGCTGGGAACTTTATGTTGGCAGGGTGGGATGATACTCTTACTAATGATGGGAGTGCTACCGTCACTGAGGGGGTTACAGATGCGGAGGGGCATGGTTTGTCTTGAAAAAGGATATTATGGACTTAGAACGGGTCACTG
Source organism: Arthrobotrys conoides (assembly GCA_036971725.1). Classification (NCBI taxonomy): domain Eukaryota; kingdom Fungi; phylum Ascomycota; class Orbiliomycetes; order Orbiliales; family Orbiliaceae; genus Arthrobotrys; species Arthrobotrys conoides. The sequence continues at coordinate 514,903 of JAVHJM010000001.1, forward strand.
AAGCATGAGGTCAATAGGTGGGTTTGGCGTGGTATTTTTGTTTTGTTTTCTTTCTATTTTACCCTGTTCTTTTTATTTCTCTCGGGTTTGCTAGATGGTGAAATTTCTTAGTTTCTTTTGTGAATACATTACAGTTTTCTATTTCACTCTGGGTGGTTCAAAGACTTTAGCGTGCGACCTCTTGTTCATATTGCCTCTTAGTCTTTCCTTTGGTCTCTTCGTCTTTTAAATTTGCCGTTCCAGCGAAAACCTGTGGTAGATTCCAGGCTCTAGAGATGTCGTTTTTCATGTACTCAGTCTTCATTACCTTGTCTCTGAACCAAAATTACCATGGAGGCGGGTACTGTACAACCGTTACGGTGGAAGTGACTCTCCTCATTAACTTCTCTCCACTTCATCATCACCAATGCAATGAAATCATTATTAATGGACGTAGCTGGCCTCGTAAACCATTAGCTTACACAACCAACTTCATTCCAATCATGATATCAATATCAATATCCACCATTGTAATAGTACCCAAGAAGCTTTATCGAGCATCTACGTAGGAACCACTCAAGCCATATTAATTTTTTAAATATTTTTTTGTATTTATTTCAATTCTGTTCAATCATAAACATACATCTCATCATCTATTATAAAACACAACCGAAAGCCGAAACAAAACATATATAACCCTCCTCTGTATCTCCAGACCTCCAAAAATCGTGAGATCTTGAGAGTAAGATATAGATGTATATATATGTTTCTGTTCCCACCTTGGTTATATATACATCTGTTGCTGTTGTTTTTTTTTTTCTGTGTGTGTGTGTGTGTGTGTGTGTAGTTTAGATATTCATGCCAGCTTTGAAAGCCCTCCGTGTCTTCGACCTCGATCAAACAAGAAACAGACGCAAAGAAACGAAAGAAAAAAAACCGAAAAAAATGATTCTGACAAAGGAAATCATCCACACTTACAAAGTCGCCCGCCTACAGGGTATATTGATACACCGAAGAATAACAAGAAGAATATGAAGAATGGATCCCTCCTCTGCCACAATGGTCAGAGGAAAAGAATGGGGTTTTGCACATAAAAAGGGAAATTTCTCGAAAGCGGGTAATATAAAAGACTAAAGAACTCAGAAAAAAGCTTTAAACTTAACTAACCTTAATCTTTCACATTTGAAAGGGTTAAGAAGAGAGGAAAAAGCCCAGTATGAGACGAAGAAAATGGTATCACCCCAAAAAAAGACCCGATGCACAAAGGGAAAAAAGGTGGAAAAAGAGTACCAAAACACCAAGAGACACAAACAATAATTGGACAGTGGGAACTCCAAGCGCAAAAATACAATCGAACAAGAAAGAAGAAAAGGATGTACCTTAAAGGTTTATTTGGTTTTATTTGTGCACAGAGGGGGGATTATCGCAGAACAAAGCATGTAAGCTCTTTCTGTAAGGGCTCTAGTAATAATACTGGCTTCAACAAGTGAAGTTATGTCTGGATTTGAGGAACCAATGGTTCCGTGTGTAGTAAGCTGAAAGATAGAGGTCTCTGGTGATCGTGAGTTCGTCCGACTGATATTAGAAGTCGAAACCCCTCCGGTAGTATGGTTAGCGTGTTTGTCGTTGTTGAAGTCGATAATTTGTCGGCAAGTGGTTAATTTGAAAGGGGGGTTCCATGAAAAAAGAAGGGCTGTGACGGTGTGATATGGTGTGGTGTTGGGGGTCATTAATAAAGTCATGGCTAAGTACTCGTTCGACGCAGGATGCTGTAAATATCAAAAACTCCGCCGCGGGCAAGTACTGTCGCATAATCGTAAACTCTAAAGGTGTCGCTGAATGAACGTCGAGAAATATAAAAGGAGAAACAGATACTGGGGGAAATGGTGATAGGGGAAATGTTGGGGCTTGGGAGGGGTGGAAAAAAAAATTATAAAGGGTCTCCCAGAATTAGGATATCCAATGGGGGACGAATTGACCAAAAACCGAAATGATGCTATGCAATAGAACGCTATGCCGTTGCGATTCCGAAAGACAAATAGTCGTTAGTGTTAGGGTCGTAAAGGGTAGTCGAGTAGCCGTGCCAGTGAATCTAGTCAAAAAAAAGAGAAGCTGCTGCCGCCGTGCAGTTCCATCTAGGATATGCGCCTGTGGAATTATTTAATAGGAGCAATGACGCTTGCCATCACTACGGGGACGTGCAAGGACACCGTTGACACCAACAGAGGCTTGACCAAGTGGAGCACGTCGAGCAGATGGAGAGTCATTGTTGGCATTGGCATTGGTATTGGCAACATTTGCTCCAAAGGTATAGCTCATTGCTCGGCCAAATTTGGTGGCCTTGCGGAATCTTCCCATTTCACGCTCGCAGAGTGCTTTGTGACGAGAATCATCCATGCCAATATAATTTTGTGGTTCGCAACGATCCTTATGTTCAGCGAAGAAACCACTGTAACCACCATCGAGAATGTAGACTTCAGGATAGAAAAGAGTTGGGTAACGATGCATATTGATTTGACGATCGCGAGACCGAAGCTGGTGAGCACTATTGAAGTCTATTAACACTTGACCATCTTTACTCTATAAGGGGGAATAACTCACATTCTCGGAGCACGGTGGGCTGAGTACTCGCAGTGGAAGATCAACAAAGTCTTCTTAGCTTCAGCCTCACTTTCAGATCTGAGGGACAAGAGAACCTTGTCAACATCTTCAGTGTTGTTGATGTTGATGGCACCAGCGATGTGACCACCCTCATATTCATACTCGAATCTGCAGTCGACAATCTTCAAGTTGTCATATTGTTTGGCGTACTTGCCATCAAGAACCTCAATCATAGTCTCACGAGTGATCCTCTTCAGGACATCCTTCTCAGTTCCAAAGCATGGGAGGACCTGACTCTCACGCGCGGCAACCTGCGAGGGCGACTCGACGCAGAACTTAGACTCCAACTTTTGCTTAGGTGAAATGACCTCCTCAGCCTTATTGTACATGCTGAGAGATCGTCGGCATGCTATTTTACGTGGTGGACCATCCCGAATGGCTGCTGTGCGACGGTTGGCTCCAGCCAATGGAGAGCCATCAGCGGGACTCTTCAAGTCCCTGAAGATAGGCATACGAGGTTTACCAATACTTTCATTCAGGTTGAGGCCCAAACCAACACGCGTGATCTCCGGAGACGCAGTGAACATGTCATCAAGAGCCATGATTGGAGAGGTCTTTTTATTACCAAACTTGAATGGCTTCTCGTCATCTTCACCACTGAAGCTTAGCTTAGAGGCTCCAGTGGATTTCAACACGATGTTTTGGGTAAAGAGCCTAGTACGTTGAGATGGACGACGTGGTTGAAGCAGCTTCTTGCGCCTACATGTCGATTGTTAGAATGAGGTAGTGGTATTCAATCCGTCTTCTTGGACCTACTCATTGCTTGGTTTGCGCTGCATTTGGCAGGGGCTGTCCATGACCGGAGAGACCTCACTAAGCTTCGACCTGTTCTTGACAAAGATTGGCTTGTGCGGCAGGGGGCTCAATTCCATTATATCCGAGCATGCTGGTGACGATAGAAGTGGAGGAGTTGTGACGAGTGGACCTGTATGCAATAAAGAATATAAACACGCTGGCGCCCCGCCAGGCTTTTATAGGAACCAAAACTTACGAGCAGTATCGAATGAAGAGAACAAGGAGCGTCGCGGAGTAGGGAATGCAGGACTGTGTATATATAAGAAACCGAATGTTAATTGGATGAAATATAATCTAATTTTTCGAAAGAGTGGCTAAAAACCTACGTCTTGTCAATATGGAAGTTTTGGGAGAGATCCGCGGCCAGACAGTCTGTAGGAGAAGCCTCCATGCTCATATCGAGATCGAAGAAAGATGAATCTTGGCTGACATCAAGTCGAGGGGTGTAAGGACTCTCAGGGCCGAACGAGAAGTTTGGACCGAGCGGTGTTGGTTGGAGCCAGTTGCCCTCCGAGCGGCTGATAGCAGCTAGAGGAGAAGAGAAATCCATTGCTGCTATTACAGGACACAAGACAATTGTATGCGATGTTCGTATCTGATAACTGGAGAATCTGCAGACAGCATGTATGTGTAACCGGGGTGGTTACTGTTGACGTTACTTTAGTTGGCGTAAAGTAAAGGACGATGGTATCCACTTTTCTCTTCTTTTTCTCTCTTTCCGTGTCTCTATCAGAATCGAAAATGATATCACTGATGCTATTGACGATAATTGTATTATGACAGATCGTTGATATCAATTATCCAATCTCTTCAGTCGAAAGGGTTCGAAGGGAAGGTCGGTTGGTTCAGTCTAAGTCGGAAAGAAGAAGAAGGACCAGGACGACGACGACCAAGGAATGTAGCTAAGCTGTAAGGTTAGTAAAGGACAAGAAGGCGAAAGAGAAGAAGAGAAGAGAGGATGGCGATGCAAGTGATAGAGAACGAAGAGAGGAAGTTGAGGTTGAGGTTGTGAGGATGTCAGGCTGGTTTTGAGGTTGGCCAGAGGATGCAGTCGAGATGTAAAGCCAATCAGGGCAGAAGTTGTCGCTACAGGGCTAGGAGCCGGTTGCTAAGGTTTCGGCCTGGTCTGATTTCCTAATTGGAAAACACAGCAGCGAAGCCGTGATGTTTGAGCGCAGGCTATCCTTTCTCGGCTCTGTCTCTCAGTAATTTCCTGGTACTAACTAGGAACACTAGTGCCCCGTTACTGTTACTACCACCTAATATACTGGGGAATAAGGGAGGCGAGATGAGGTTAAAGCTCTCTCACTCTCACTCTCTCTCACTATGGAGACGACCACGATGGATGATGAGAATTGATGATGATGGTGGTGCCTGCTGTTGCTATGGGCGACGGCGTAACAGACTTCTAACTCTGGTCGAACAGTCGAAAGCGGGTCAACGGGGTCTCAACTACAGTCCCACCGACACCTTTTAAACCAAACCAGCCAAAACCGCAAAAGAAAGCCTTTCTTGGTGGTTGTTATGTCAGTTACTAGCCAGCCAGCACTAGTTACTGAGCGGGCAGGGGCATATCAGAGGGAAGGCTCGATAACACAAACTCGCTCCCGCAACAAAAGCAAGTTAACTTGACACGCCCGCGAATTCCCCCAACCCACAAACCACCCATGCATGCACATGTTACTTAACCTTTTACACTAGCACCACCATCAGATTCCCGGCTTCAGCAGCCGTGGCAGGCTGACAAAATATTCGTCCGGTCTTTTTTTTGCCTCCAGATTCTTGATACATACTAAACTCACATCTACACACAGATATAGATACAAATACAGCGCAATAACGTGCAATTTCAAGTCGCTGGTGAACAATATCAAGCGAGACCGCAGAAATGCCGTCCAACATCTCCCCGAAAGCAATGGGGACAAAAAAAGTCCCAAGACAGCGGGAAGAACTCCCCACGAGACTAATCCTTACGTCCTTGCCTAAGCTGCTTCCGGCATCTGGTCGCGATAACCATAGAAACCAGATCCAACCGCTGCTAAACAAAAGAAAACTTCAATCAAACAGGCAAATCCTCTCTGCCAGACCTTGTCAATCGGAAATACCTATTATTGTTCAGGACTTCAGAGCACAGACTAGACATTGGCGCTATTATCGCTGCTGTGCCCTTCAATATGGCTTATGGGGAGGTAATGGTGGTAGTGGTAGTGGTGTCCGGCTCCACCCGTAATTACATGTTATGTCGATGACAGCGACAATGAATTAGACAACCGTCGTCCCGTCGATGCACTTGAAATTTGCATACCAATGTCTTGCATAGAACTTTCCCCAGCATTTTGACAGCAAACCACTACCAACGCTGTTCGAACTGCCATTTACATTCATTAAACCCACTAACTAACGAACAAACAGGTAGAAAGAAAGAAAAAAAAGAGTTCCTTACTCGTGAAATTTGACCTTTTTACCAGCATCAGAGCAAACGAAGGAAGCTTTTGCTCCTAAAAAGACACCAGCAGGGGTAATGCTCACCCTCAATCCCGCGTAAAATCGCTTCTTCTTTTTGATTCTCGGCCTTATGATCACAGGAACCTATGCCAACTCGACCCACAACAGAAGGTTGCTTGGGGACTCCGATCCGTCGTTTTTGATTCGCTGTGGCTCAAAAATCTGACGACACCCGGCATCTCCCTTGCATCACTCCTTGGGTCGAGTCTCAGAACCCGAAGAACTCAGCTCAACCAGGCCGCTACTATGAGAAAAAATTTGTCCATGGTTTGTATGAGGGTGTGTGGCTTTCCTATCTCCGGCGACTACCCGCTGAGGCCCCCATGCGAAAAAAAAAAGACTTGGATGTTGATCCCCAATTTTAGCATCACGGAAGAGAATCTCACGAAAAAGAGGCTTCATTCCAGAAGTTTAACCGATGAGTAAAGTTACAATCGAAATTACAACCTGCATGAAAGGCGCTTGTTTTGGTCGCCTATCATACCGTTCAGAGAAGCTGAACGTTGAAGTCTCACAACACTGGACTCTTCGTATCGCGATTGCGACTGGGCGTCCCATCCTCAACTTCGGCCCAGCAGTCAACATGCATATGCAGCGTGGGGTTCAGCCGTGGGAAGACGTGTTGTTTTGGTCGTTGCCATGGACTGGGGTCCAATTGTTTACCATGCGAGCCCCTCCATACAGGCGCACGACCCAAATGTGGGGTTATCCGAGCCGGTATCCAAAACACTGCGACCAAAACATCCGCCTCACAACCACACAAGCCCCAGCCAACAAGACATCGGGAAGTGGACCCAAGGCAAAGGAAAAGACATGTGGAATGCGCACGCTTTTCTCGGTCTTCAGCCTAAACCATATGGAACAGACCAGGCCTATTTCTCATCAAGGAGGTCGTTACACGTTAACTTCGACGATATCGGCGTCAGCGGTGTATCATGAAACCCCCTCAACGGGAAGAAAATTCTGGTAGCTACACTCAAGGAGTCGCTTGTACACCTTCGCTCTAGTACTATATCCAAAACGCCTCTGTTGGAGAAGCGAAGGAGAGAGAGAGAAAAGTCACCGCCAGGAATGTCCGGAACAATCGAACGAAGCATAACAGTTTCCCCATCAATCCTAGGCTTGGGAACACTCGAGGATCTTTAGCCTCACGTTTTTCTTAGTGTGTATGAGGAGTCCAGGAATGTGGTCAATTAATAATCGGGTTTACTGGCTGCAAAATATACTGTTCTCGAGGCCATTGATGAGATTCAGTGACGTCGATAATAGGTAATTGTATTCAGAAATTACTACCCATGGCCACGACCCATTGACAACTCTAATTTACCCGGCGCGCAAGGTTAGCAACGTTCCAACCGGCGGCAGCATGATGATATCGAACCTCTCCAGAATTTCCCCAACTATTGCAACAGCCAACGCATTCGAAATGTCATCACATTCGCGAGTCAGCCATGAATTCTACCCGCCACAAGAAACACCAATAACAATACAATACAATAACAAACTACTCAAGCCTGGAATATTCGCTAATTCGAATGTTAATTTTACTCTTAAGATTCTAAAAAGATCTAACAATAGAAATAAAGAGAAATTTAATTGATTAATGTTATTCCAACTTTTTTTTCGTAACGAGCTTCACAACTATCACAACAGTTATTTCCCCAACTCGTCACGACAATGAATTTGGTAACTTTTGATTCCAAGTGCTTACGGAAATTACCTAACAATCTTAATTATCAGCCATCACCAACAATAGTAAAGGCAAATCCATTAATTGACCAATTGAACAATAGTCTAAAATGATTATTCCCCAAAGATCCCCATTTTTGTTTCAAGCCTCGATGGTAAACAGGAAGCCATCGTTGTTCGAGACCTTTAGTTTAGTTTCCAAACAACAAGAAGGCAATCGGATAAACCATCCGACACGGATATCGGGATCGGCCAACCGTGCCTTTGCATGCATTGACCTAACGTCGCGGTGTTTCGCGGATACCTGGAGTAGAGGCCCCATACGCGGATGCACCCACGGCGGCAGCACGATGTCTGCAATATCGAAGTTGATTATATGACCAAATAACAAGAGCCTCAGAGGTTCTTTGGCTTAGGTACTTAACTCTATTCAACCATGAATCCATTTTTTTCCTCCCTTCGCGAACGGTAGTGCATGCATGCATAAGAATCGAAATCGATCTACCGTCGCCATTCGGAGCTTTTGATCCGCCATCGGAACAATTTCACAGTTGCAAATGTGAAGATAGCCATATCGAAAAAAATAATAAGAATATCTAAACAAAAATAACCAGGTATGGAAGTCTGTATACTTTTACTATTATTTTGGTAGTTTGTATTTATTAGAATAATATAAATATATATTTTTTGTGATTGAAATTAGGCTTCAGTTATGTTTGAAGATAGCTATGCTACTTTCGTCTTAGAATTTATGCGCGCATTGGATTCTCACGAGCTCGCCAATGGACTTGGAATCTCGAATTCGGTCGATGACTAAGAACCATTCGACATTCTCAGAAACTCGCAAGCGTCTTTCAATGGGATATTATCACGTGGATATAAATACAAGAGAGTCATAATTAACCTTTATCCTTTGAGACGACTCGACTCCTGTCAATGAACCGAATTCGCTTCGGGTAACTCGCTGTCAGCATCGGGACGTCGCAGGATTCCAAAGGCAAAGATTCCTCGGGAAAAAAGACAACAAAATATGACCAGGTATACCAGATTGGAGTCTTCTGAAGGAATAACAAAACAATCTTAATCTTTGAAAAGAAAACAATTATAATCTCTACAATACACCCCTAACATATTAGGCCGTCCAAATTCTTTGGATCGGAATAGTTTGAGACCCAATTGAGTTTTTTAATCCCTCCAAAGATGACGCAAAGTTAACACAATCGAAATTAAAAGTCCAAGCTCACAAGCTAAATCGACGATCTTAAGTTAAGAACACATCGTAAATATAGAAAGATGCTTCAGTACATATATGCATATGCACATACATGTATGTACAAGGTCATCGTCTTCGCAAAAAACCATGCATTGATGTCCGCAGAGTGATGACCCGAATGACCAAATGATCTTGGGGTTTTGGTCCCTCATATCAAGAAATTAACTGCAATCGATTTATCGATTAGGTAGGCACAGAAAAACCCCCTGCCAGCCCTGCAAGCTTACTTTGCCCAGGTCCTGCAAAATTCCCTTGTGATATCACCGAGCGGGCGGGCGAACGAATCGAAAGCCGTCTCAGCATCTGCATAAACCGCTTCCTTGCAGGTATTGCGTTTTTTTCAGCTCGGTACTGCAGGTTCAAGACAATTGACAAGGGAGTTTGTTGATATCGATGCGGGGAGTACTTGAGTCGAGTGCAAGTGGGGCCTTATGATAGACACGTCTTGAATCACTTCACGGCCTTGTCCGGCTGAGATCATAGGTTAAAAATTTTAAGATTAGACACCACACCGGCGTCACCGATGATTATGCCACCCCGCCTCGCGAGAATTTCTGCTGTTGATATATTCGGTGTCTTGAAGTTTTCGCGTTCGATGTTTTGCTTTGCGCAACGCTGCGAGAAATTGCAACAAGGTCAACACCATCTGAGTCCGTGATGTCTTAGGATGCTCATATTCTTACTACCATTGCTTAAAAATATATAATATTGTATATATGTACCATTTAATAGTCTTTGACTATATTCCTTGAATGACGGCATACTGTTTTATATAGCTATATAATAAGCATAACCTTCTTCCATCGTGCGAACCCTCGATTCACGAAACGAGTAGATGTCTTCAATACAGAACGTTAAAATCCTGTTTTCCTTCCTCATTCTCAGTCAATCTTTGAGTTTAGACGTTACAAGGGCCCCAAATTTGCATATTCTCACACAAGCATTTCAAACTTTAAACCTCCCTTCACCAAATATTCTATGTTAAATACTTTCTATCAAAAAAGTATAACCCAATTCCGGCTTTGAAAGTAACATGAACATAATCGCAAGCGTTTAAACGAGAAACTTTAAGCTTCTTTGCGTATACAAGCGAAAAACTAAATTGATGCGCACGAGACGCTTGCTGCGTCTATATGTCTATAAACCCTTATAGATATATATCTCCAAATCTCAGGGCAACAATGGGAAAGAGTGGACTATACATCTATCTAGTAATTGCAATGCTCATCTTCATCTCGTACCTTGTCGATCCCATACCCCCACTTTAACCCAAGATACCCCATGCATTGGGCTTCTCTCTTCTCTTAAGACTGATATCTCTATATACATCACATTCCATGGTCCCGATGAACACCCAAGTTTTCGCCACTTCATCGGCACCCGTCCCTCTCATCCTAGCTCTCCGCGGAATAACCGCCATAATCGGAGGCTTCGAGCTCGGCCATGACACAAAGTCATACCAAAAGCTACCCCTACATCATGAACTTCCATACCCACCCCTCGACCTGGGAGAATTCGAAGTTATAAATTTATCATTACAAGAAATCTCCACAATCCATTTGACCTACAGTCTCTTAACGTACGCCTACGATCCCGATTCTATTGCAAACCACCTCTGGGACCTTCTACGGCGAAATGAAAGTACTCTACAGATCCTGGATGACTTGATATCATCCACCACAAGCCCACTTTATAACCCCTACGGACCGTTGGGACTTGATACAATCCTAACCCCTTCTCATAACCATACATGGGAGCATATAACTTACATCCTATCCAACTGCAACGCCTTCAGATCCTCACTTCATTCCTTCTCAAAATCATATCTCGATAACCTCATAATCCCCTTCATGACCCCACAACCCCCGCCCCCGTTCTCCCCACAGACAACAAGTAACATCCAATCCGCATTTAAATCCCTTCTTCTCGCTCGTGATGGCCACCGCACCATCATCGGTGGGGTATGGAACTACGATCGACCAGATGATATCCTTACCAACGATATCGAACGTCAAGAAGATGTTCATGAAGATTACATCGTCCCGACGCATTTAATCCCATACTTCTTCGCTTCAACGAGTCGTTCAAGTCTAGGCGGGACATCCACCGTCCCCGGTACAATCTCAGTCGGAACAACCGGCTGGATCTGGGGGAACCAATACTCTGCCAACGCAAAACTAAAATACTATATGCAAAAGTTCTGCGGTATCGACGTGGCAGAAGATGTCATGATGGAAGATGTGGATGTGGTTAACAACCCTTCCAACGGAATAATCCTCACACCACAATTATACGTTTCATTTCGAAACCTCAAATGGTGTATCGAAGCTGAACCGTGGGATTCAACTCCAAGCCCTGGCTTCCCCCGACAAGACGTTAGTATAAACATCGACGGAAGCCAGGATGAGGATAGGTGTAGATACGTCTATCGGATTCGAATACTTACTAACGCACAGATTCCGGGATCTATTCAACATGAAGATGGAGATGTATTACATTTTGGAAGCTGCGATGTGTTCGCACAGATTCCAGTGCCGAAACCGAGCCTGTGTAATGTACATGCGAGTATTGCAAAGGTATTACGTGCCTCTGGGGCTGGAGGCGCTATGGAGGCTATATTGAGGAGTGAACAGTCTTTGAAGGAGGATGCGAGTACTGGTGCTAATTGGGGTGATTTGGGGAGGGATTACTTGATGAGGAGGTTAAGCGCTATCAGCGATGAAGGATGGACCGATTAGTGAGGTTGACAGAGTAAGTCCGTATTCTAATTTTTGGGAGAGGTGATATACCCAGCGGGAAGCATATATGTAGGCTAGATTGTACATGTTGGCGTTATTTTAGCAAGGTCCTCGTTTAGTTTTTTTTGTCCGGATCGATTGGAATGGTTTTTAACGGTTGTATAATATAATATAATGATAAAATGAGCCTTTGAATCGTGATATTAATAGGACTAATGACTCTTCGTTTTCTTATTCATCTGCGGGGCCATGAGGAGAATAGAACCGGAGCTGGAGGCCCTTGTCATTAAGTTATCATGATTTAGTTGTGGTAAGAGCGTGATATCAACAGTTCTAGATAGATGTGATATTCGAACTTGCTAAAATATACAAGCATGATCGATGCTGTATATATATATAATCATGTCTGGTCGGTATGGGACGAAACCCTACCTAAATCTACTAATAATACATCTACCAGGAGCAGACTAGATCCAACGACCACTAATCGTCGAAATCATGTGTCTAAAGCATACTAAGATCTTGGTTCTTGAGAGTCACCGATAGGATGTTCCTCAATAGCGCCCTCATCCTCCATATCATCGTCATGATCAGGGGGCCGATCATCAGTCTCCATTTCTTCATATGAAGCATCATGGGCCACCGGAGTCGGCGCAATTGACTCTTCTTCGCCAATTTCCTCTTCTTCCTCTCCTTCTTCTAGCTCTTCGCCTTCCTCAATTTCATCATCTTCTTCGATCCGTGGTGATGTTACGCGCGATTGGTCCCCTGTACTTATATGCTCTCCCTCCTCCGCCTGAGTATCCTCCATATCAACGTCTCCTTCTTCTTTCACCCCGGATTCCGGTCCCTTCCCGTCCGCGCCAGCCTGGCCAGGATTCTGCGATGCCGCATTATCTTCAGTCTTAACCTCCTTCCCATCACCCTCCGCTGACTTTTCTCCATCCTCCTCATCCTCATCCAGTGCTTCTCTCCTCTCCTGTTCCTCTTTATCTTCTTGAATCTGCGCCTGCATCCCCATCAGAGCCTCCACAATCGCTCCAAACTGCCCTCTCCTCGCCGCCCAAACTTTCCCATAATCCGCCTTCTCACGTTCCAACGCGTCGATTTCGGCGTTCAATCGGTTGATACTGTCATATTGCGCCTGCCGTGTCTTCTGGCTATTCAGTGAACTTGTGATTTCTGTAGCAATAACGTCATATTCGAGTTTGTGCTGCTTAAGCTGTTGTGCTTCGGTGAGTGAGGCATTGAGTTCTACCATCTCACTTCGAGCCTTTTGTGACGCTTGCTCTACAAATTATCAAAAAGAAAGGCCAATTGTTAGAAGATCGTAGTATGTAGCAAAGCCCACGAGCTAGGAAAACATACCAATCTGCATCTTCTTCTGTTCATACCTCGCCACCTCTTTCCGATTCGCAGCCGTAAGTAACTGCAACCTCATCAGAGCCTCCTCCAACGGCGCAAAGTCCAGCAGTATATCCTCCACCAACTTCTCAGCTGCCGCCTCGACTTTCTGTTCATGTGTCAACTCCGGTTTTGTTTCTCCAGCAGCTGCAGCAGCGGATTGGGCGCCACCAGATGGCCAATCCGTCATCTCCACGTTCGCGTCATCTTTCGCAGCTTTAAGAACGTCGTTAATCGTATTCTCGGTGTTTATAATGGTATTACAACGTCTTTGAACGCGGGATAAGGTCTTGACTTCGAGAGTTATAAGTCGGGATTTGATGAGGGCCTCTGTGGATTAGATGTTGGAAGGTTAGCATCGAGTGTGGCTGGGATTGTGGCGGCTTGGGGGTGAAGTGTATAAAACTAGCCTTCATCGAATTCCCTTCTATCGTCGAAGAGGGGTACTTGGGGTACTAAAGCCATTATTCATATGAGGTGGCGGGGGTGAAGCGATGATGTCGGGTTTCGTGGTGAGGGATGTGATTAACTATCACGTATTGTAGTCGCTAGGCGATTGGGTTGTTTCTCGGCGCGAAATGCGAGGTAGCTTATATAATCTATGCCAAGATATTTGTATCACAGACGTTGTATTTTGGTAGAAACAACACACAACTTCACTTCACTTCACTTCACTTTTCAACAATCACGGAGACATTTACACAACTTGCGGGTCTTTTCGCTGGGTGGATTTTTTTAATTTCAAAAACCTAGGTTACTCCTATCTGACAAGAAAAGATTTTCCTCTGACAGGCTGATAGAAAAGTATAAAATAAAGGGAAAACAAAAGAAAAGAGAGAAAGAACAGAAAGGCTATCCAAAAGTCAGATCTTTTCCCAAAGCTCCTCCCTCTTCAATAACCCCCCAACCCCCCCTCCTTCTCTCATAGCCCCCTCATTTAGTAATCAGACATCTAGCTGGCGCTCCAATAACTCGCAAGCTAAAAATTTAACCAAGGACAATGTTGAGCTCGAGCTCGTGGCCCTCAGCAACCTTATAGTGAGCAGCAATGGTGCGATGATCGATGTTAAGAATGGACTGGCTGGTTCGCTGAGCCTCACGGGACTTAACACGCTCTGGGTTGCTGTTGTTGTAGTATTCTGGGAGGGCGCGGACACCGGTGATATCATCACCAAGACCGGTGATGATGTCGAGCCATGGCTTGTAGTTGTGGACGCCGAAGGCGACGAAGAAGGCTTCCTTTCCTTGTTCGGTTTGGAAGCGGATGATACCGGAGGTACCGCTGCCTCCGATGGTGAGGAGGAGAGCGTCGTCTTGTTCGGTCCAGATACCGCCGTTGGCGTAGTGCCAGACACCCTTCTCGACGACGCGGAAGTAGGCGTTCTCGTTGGTTTGGTAGACACGGACTTTGATGGCGTAGGACATTCTATGGGAGTAAGGTTAGTAAAAGTGGGTTTTTATATCGCTAGAAGAAAAAGGATAAATGAGAGAAGAAGGAACTGACTTGATTGATATGTTTGAAGAAAGGACTTCTTAGAGAGAATATATAGTTTTTAAAGGTTGCTGAGAGGCTGTTTGGAGACTGTTTTGCTTGATGCTGCTGAGGATGGAGAAGAAAGATAGGATTGAAGGGGAAATCGTCGACCTCTTTATACTTTTTTCGTGCTCCAATATCCAACTATCAAGATGGTCGACATGGCACAATTCTTCCTTGAAGGATTCCTACACCGTATACACAACATACATACAGCTGAAGCCGAACCCAGAAAGCCTAGAACTCACTCCTTGCTCTACAACCCAGCCCGCCGAAAATCGATACCCCAAACCGCGCGCGAAAGTACTCGCGAATGCATCAATATCCAATTATCGCACGCCATTCACTTATCCCGCAGGGAATAATCCCCATAGCTGGTTAGTCCAATACGTATACGTCTATAACCTCGCCCGACGGCCTAACTACGTTCAGAAGCTCAAGTAGTTTTCCCCGCCGTTACACACACACATACACACGTGTAAGTCTTTATCAAATAACATTCGATAGTTTCTTAGCTCGAGCTCGCATCCAGTTCCAACCTACCACATGCAAGCACGCCCTAGTCTGCAGGAATCACGAATATCCATTCCCCATTACAGAATAGAATTATATCGCTCAACATTTACTTGCAATACTTTTACTAAAATATCACCATAATTGCGTCTTTCCAACCAACATAGCTCTGGGGATCTTTGGCAAGAATTCACAAAAAAGGCGATATATTTGCACAAAACTCCGCCTTGAAAAGAAACATATAATTTTGCCAGAATAGGGATAGGACAGAATGCATGATATCTGCAGGGTGACTTTGGTGTTTCCCTTGCTGAAATATATTGGTATGCTGGTTACGCACCGGCTTCTACCGCTCTCAAAGACAGCCGGCCCCGGCCCGTCGATATGCAAGCTTAGCCACAAAGGCCGACTAACAGGCCTTGAAAAAAGGGTCTCCCGTCTAGGAGGTTTAGGAGGGGGAAAAACGAAAAATAACTAAACCTTCACCAGTTAGCATTTACCCGCGGGAAGGGCCCAGAGCTTGCGCATTGACCAGGCTATAAAAAATTACACCTTGGATATGCAACGATCAACAGCCAGCATAGGGGAGAGGCCGGCCTAGGGTTTCAAAAAACCAACTAGACTTAAACTACGGAACCCGCGTAGAAATAGCGCACGGCACGGGCTGTTAGATCTGTCGCACTCGCGTATGCAAATTGTGGTTTGGATGTAGTTTAGTTTAGGTTTCTAATGCACGATCGGAGTCGGAATTGTGTGAGCGCACGCAATCCAATTGCGGGGCAAGACGAAATACCCGCTTGCCGGGACCAGTGTTACGTTTGGTGGTGTTTGTAAGCTGGTATACTCAGTATATGTCGATATATCCAGTCTGTTGGGGACTTTGATATTGGATTTCTTCAGTCAGAATATTTGAACTCATTAAGTGAGGAACTATGATTTCAGCATAGTCGATCATGATATCAGCGGGTTAGTCTGTATACGAATCCCTCCTTACGATTGTAACATAGCTCCCCAAGAATATATTTTCAATGCAATGTTAGGTATTACCATTATTAATATCACCATGTAAAAACTCACTCACTCGCTCACAATCCAAATCAACAAGCATGTGCCAAACTCCCCTACGATTGGTCCCATCAAATAGAAATATATTACCAATACCAATTACCCCGAAGTAATATCAAACCTCTATTAAGTTTCCCAAATAAGACCTCGTCGACGTTGACGGCCGAGTCGACAGCGCATGCACACCCTCGATATTCTAATCGGAAGGACTTGACATATGGCAATTACCTATTCTTGCATTCTTTCCCCTCCTCATTTAATTTGTCGACGCAACAAAAAGCCGCTTTTTTTCGCCAATGCAAGCTAGATTTGTATCATTTCTAGCCACTCTGGGCATATGAAAGGGAGAAAAAAAAAATGTGTGTGTGTGCGCACATAAATGCAAGTTTTTTTAGGATCAAGTTGATATAGCTTGGAATGTTTGTATTAAAGTCCCGTTCATATTAATATTATTAGTACCGCAAATCCGAACTGCAGTATTGGGAACACAGATTTGCGGATCGCGGAAGCTTTGGTAGCACTGTATGTACTTTTTGATATAAACAAGTGACCTTGAGCAGAATGTATATAAATTCTGGACCTTTTGAAAGGGGACAAAGAATACCAGAACTTCAAGTACCGAGTTAACTGGTTTTGAGACTTTCAAGTAAGAAGCTAGCTAGTCGACACTAGCGCTCACCAGCAGGCTTCAGAAGCTAGGTGCCAAAATGCCATCTCCTTGACATACCGAAAAACGAAATATCTCTTTCAACATCGATCAATCAATCACGCAAGCGAACCAGCGTGCGCAGCTGCACAGCAGCTTCAAAAGTGGGGAACCCTCCCAAAAACAAAAAAACAAGAGTTTGAAAAAAAACAAAAAAAAGTGAGGAGAAAAAAAAGAACCAAGGGAAAAGAAACTTTAAGGGAATGCAAGAAGTGATAGATGCATAAATGAACCAACTTCTAAAGGAAAAATTCAGCCGCTCTGATGGTTTAGGTGCTTACTTACTTACTAACATACGTAGTCCATTCTTCCGTTTGCATGGGGCACTGTCAATACATGTCGACATGGCTATGGCGATTTTGGATCGGAGGGAGTACATGTACGCCAAGCAGATGTTCCGCTATGGACGAGGTACCCCTACCGTACGGGCCGCAAAACACATTCCGCAGATGGGTGGGCGCTATGCATGCATCCACATCAAGCGAGCTGCATGGTCCACATCTGCATCTGATCGAGGAAGCTTTGAAGGAAGGGAGGAAGATGAAAAGTCTCGGCGACAGGCCGACAGCGCAGAGAATTGAGAGTGGTTTGTGTTATTTTGGAGAAAGTGAAGCCTAGAAGAATTGTATGGATACAGATCATAGAGTTGATATCATATTTTATGAATTACAATTTTCCAACATGTTAAGCATCGACATAAACCGGGCCGGTAGACGTAGACGTCTACGCTATGTTGCATGTTGGCAATTGCAAGCTTCATGCAGTTAGAATCATGGATGTGTCTGAATGTGTGTATGCCGAACGGCTCATACCCAGCACTAATGTCGTCAAACCAAAACCAGCTATCCAGGAACGGTACCTTGCAACCTCTCAAAAATCCCTCCAGAAGGCTAATTGGTCGAAAAAGCTATGCCGCCGAAATGCTCCCCGGCCCGCCGATATCCTGAGCTAGGCTTAGGGATGTTGAGGATCCCTAGTCAGCCATTCTGCATACCAACTCGAAAGCAGGGTTTCGGGGCTAGGAAAACAGCCTATCGATATACATCCGCAGCTATGCGGTGTGTAACCTGCGACGGCGCAAGAGTATACGTAGTGTAACCTAATGTCATTCTCACATATCCGCATTGCTAGGGATATGGGGAACTCTGTAGCTTAAGTGTACTTCAGACCTGGGGCATATACTTCGAGGAGGAAATCGATACTTCCAGCTTTTCAAGGGATTGGCCGCTGGTGTACTCCATATTCTGACGATTTTTATTTATAAATTCGATGTAAATTCGAGACAAAATGACAGCAAGTCTTGAAATTAAGGCTCTGTGCTGTCAGAGTCGAAGATTATCTAAAACCAATGCGCTAAAGGAACTCGTTTATTCAGCACGATGTCATACAAAGCAGAGGTTTTACGAAACATGAACAAGTAAATTCGGGGAATCGATGGTATTCCTAGATGCCGGCTGAGTCGATCCATGCGTCGAGACCTCGGAATCAGACCACTCATAAGCCATCTTTTTAAACAAGCATCCACATGGTGGCCAATATCAAGCTGCTATTCCGGGAGGTTCAAATCCAGGGTGCCCTTAAATTTCAATCCAAATACGCCTTGCATATTCGTCGTAATATCCTACAAGCCACCTATCGTACACAACCACATGCTAAACCTACTGTCTGACTTACTATTATGCGTTCTTCTTACCCCTCTTCTTCTTTTTCGTGACTCCTAGATCGTCGTCGTCGTCGTCTCCAAACGTCCGACTTCCGCCGAATCCCATATCCACATCTTCTTCATCTCTGCTGGCAGCTTGTAACATAGCTTTATGTCTTGCTGCTTTCTTTGCTTCCTCATCATCAAGATCCGCCTTTGAGAGTTCCCTCATTTGGGCAGCTTTCTTGATCGCCGCTGAGAGTTCCATCGTGTTTGCAAGGTCTTGACCGCTCAGTGGTGTCGACGATATCGATCCAGTTGACACGTCGGCATCTTTGGATGATGTGGCAAAATAATTTCGAGGACGGGTAGACGGTGGTGGAGGAGGAGGCATGTCTCCTTGTGTCTCATCCTTCTTGGTGGGTTTGTCTTCCACCTCTCCTTCATCGGACTCCGAATCATCATCGCTGTCTGCTAGACCGGCCAGAGGGTCGTAATCATCAGGCGCATCGTCGAAGATGTTTACATCCTCGTCTTCGTCCTGTTTTTCTGCGGTGACAACCTTCATTGAAGGTAGATCCGGAGGAAGCATGCCCAGAACCGTGCCATTTCCAGTAACCTCCTCTTTCAATGGTTCCTCATGATGCCGTTTCCTCTTCTTCCCAGAAGTACTGTCTTTGGAAGCTTTTGTAGATTTCTCCTCCTTCCCAGGCTTCGGCTTCTTCTTCGCTTTCTCTCCAATCTTTTTGAACTTGGAGCCTAGAGAGGCCTCTGCAACTTTCTTTGCAGCAGCTTCTTCCCTGCTCTTCCTCCACTCTGCCAAAATCTCCGCTCTCGTCTTCTTTTTCGGCTCGTCGTCATCATCATCCTTCTCCTCTTTCCTCTGCCTTTTTACACTCTCAACTTTCTTCTCCAAAGCCTGATCCAACTCATCCTCAATATCATCCTCATCCTGAACTCCCTCATCCTTCCCCTTCCCAGCCAGCACATCCTCTCCCTTCCTCGCCCTTTCCAACAACTTAAAATCCAACCCTTTGACCAAATGCGTACTTCCAGCATCTCCTCCAAAGACTTTACTCTGCTCTATAGCCTCCTCCCTCGTCAAACTGCCTTCCTCAACCAACTGCATCAGCGCCGCCATCCGCTGTTCCGCATCCGTAGTAGCCGTATCCTCGTCGTCACGTAACCTTGTACGATCGACGTAGCCCTCTGGAAGTTTTGAACCTAATGGGGCAGATGATCTGAATTTCTTTTCTTTCGGTGGGTTTTGCTGCAGACGGTAGGCTGCTGCTTGTTGTGCGAATGATGTTGCGCCGCCGACGGATCGACTACAATGAAAGCCAAGAGTTTGGTTAGTATGTACATACTTATGTATTGTAGTGGTAATTGTGACTAGAAGGTTGCTTTGCATAATGCATGGCATAGACCGTAGATACGTCGGACGGAAGGAATGTGTATGCATATGTGTAAAGTGAATTGAAGGTAGAGAGGGAGAGGAGATGGGGGAGGTTCACCTACGGTGTCATCGGAATGGAAGAGCGTTGACGAGAGCCGAGTAACGGCGCGGCAGAAGACGTCGAGGTTGCATTTGTGGAAGTAGAGGAGCGGTCTACTCGCGGGGTATTGTTGACTAGGTTGCGAAAGAAGGAGTTATCCATTGTATTACGGTATAGCTGTATTGTGGTGATGGATGGGTGACGTTGGTGGGTTGTAGAGAGGTATGGATGTATGGGAAAGTGGATCGCGGTGTGACATTGAAAGACGAACTGCGATGTCAGGTTCTTGTCGGAGCTTGTGTTGTTTTGGTGTTTGTCACAACACCTTTTTTGGAAAAACACACGGGCCGATATATATGCCAAGTCAAAGAAGCCGATCGGGCCGAGACTAGTTATTACGGTAGAGAAGCCGAGCCCACACCGAGCCGAGCCTTAAGCCAAGGAGATGATCCCAACACCCAACACAGAAATAGCCACCACCAAAAGTAGCAACACGATTATATTAAGCCGATCTTCAACGTTCAACAAGATCTCACCAGCCAGATTAATTATAGATAACAGAGAGCTGCAGATGGACCTTGGTGTAGGGCAAAGTGGGGGCTCGGCTGTATTAAAAGCTGCCTGGTCCCCCTCGATCTCTCTTTCTTTCTTCCTACCCCAAGTAACAAAGGTAAGTCATCCACTAGTATCATCCTTCGTCTTGTCAGCAGGGCCTTGCAAGCTTGCCACTTCTCGAAACTCTTCTTCAATCTTTCATCAGCGGATAGGATGTCACCTATGCCTTCCAATGAAAAAAAAATGAAGTTCTGCAAAGCAGAAAAGTTGGTTCCAAAAAGTATGAGAACACTAAGAGTAGAAAGTGTCTCTTGGTTGGTACAAACTGACGTTGCAGGCCCGATTGTATCAACATGCTAACCCCGACTCTCTTTTTCTGGGTCTCTTTACCCAAAAGTCCTCAGATTCAGTATGAATACATTTGTTTTATCATCAAACCAAATAGGTCAGAAAACCATGAAGTTTTGTCATCATCGGACTCATAAACTGGGCTTCGCTAGGTACTTCTCAAAACCTCCTGGTATTTGTGCCTTTGGGGCATCAAAAACCGGCACAACTCAGGTCTTCTTCCCTTTCGTGAACATTGCTCGCGAATCGGAAAACCAATTTGAGTGTGTATAAGGGGGGTGACGATCAGTCATCCTTTTATTTGAGTGGGGATGGGTTGGAATTGGAATTGGAATTTTGTGTGAGAGTTCCTTATAGGAGGTTGATGTAGTGGGTGGATACCTACCAAGCTGCAGAGACCCAAAGAGATGAGGAGAAAAAGAGAGAAGGAAGAAAGAGCAAAAGAAGGAAAGGAGGGGGAAAGAGGGCCTTATATAGGGCCCCTTTCTCAGTCGAGGGAAAAATTGGAATTGTGGTTTGCTTTGAGGTCCGTTGTCGACGACGACGGCACTGTCTGGAGATCGATATGATTACCGCAGTGAGATCCAGTTCACAACCCTGTTTCTCCTTTCCTCTCTTCATAGTACGGTTGCCCAGGTACCAGAATAGGAGACGGCTCTTCCCGAAATCACTCACTGAGGGATGGCCATAACTCAGTTCTGTTGAAGACGTCTAGACATAACTTCAACTTACCTAGCTAATTACTACTGAACTCTAAAGAAAAGATCCCCTTCTTTTACGCTATGGAGATGGATTACTTGGGAGTTCGTTGGAGATTGATCAATCCTGAAGAGGTTAAATCTCTAGATGCCTAAACTGTCTGGAGATATTAGCTTGTTCGGGGTACATTCGTATAATTGTGGCCACGCTTTTGCGTATTCTACATATTATCTATTGTATATATGGGGTCCCCTCATATTTAGCTAGCTAAATGCACTATTATACCATACTAATATACCTATCAGTTGAGATATTGATATTTTATGCTACGAAAAGTATAGATACTTAAGTAAGTACTTATTTATATACCCCTCCCGATAGTTCTATCTACTTGAGTACCTAGGTAGATATATAGGTCTGGCAATAGCAATAGATATTTCCTTTTCACTGATACAGCTTGTAGATTCTTAACTCTGTGAGACGAGTTAGAGCTTCTGAGGTAATTATATATGGTCCTTTATAGCAGATATCTAGATATGCATGGCTAAAGAATTACTTGAATCCTTGCATGATACACAGTTCTATAATAATAAAGATACCAGGCCTGCAAATAATATACTAGATTTCAATTACGTTAACTTCAATCGTGCCTAGCTAGTTGAGCTTCTTCATAAATTCATGATATCATGATGTATGTTAATGGGATAGATATCTATCCCGTAAACCAGACAACCTACTAGCCCCGGCGACCCTTCTAAGCTTGCACATGTTGGACACTCTAGATCGAATGATATGACCAAATCAACGCATCAACACTTCGTGCTCTAGCTCTTATGATCACTCGGGTTTTTGCCTAGACTCTTCAAAGAACGTATTTGATTAAGACCGGCCCGAACAAGTACGGGAAGCCGAGATGGGTTTCTCAAAATAATAGTAGCGTTCCATAATTATATAAGCTAATGTTGTTCATTACAAAAAGAGTATTCGCTCTATCGATCTTGCTTCAACACTGACAAGATAGGTAGACAGACGCACAGCTGATATGAATACCCTTGATCTTATCAAAGTGGGTCCCCGTGTAACGTCGCATAGACGAACATGAGCCCTTGCTCTATCCTTCCTACCTTCGAGAACCGCGACATCTACACTTCCTTCTAGCATTGCATTGCATAGGTACAAACCGGCTTGTCGGGGTTTACAATGTGAAGTTGGACCTGTTTGCTTAACCGAAGACCCCTCCGAAAAGGGATACAAATCGACCAAAAAAAACTGCAAAAAAGGGAGCAAAAAGAACAATCCCTCGAACCAGATTCGAACTGGTGACCTGCAGGTTACGATTAATCAGAAGTTTGAGCTTCCGAAGACTATTACAGCCTGTTGTGATACCAACTACACCATCGAGGGTTGTTTGATGTCTAATTCCTTCTCTAAGAGTATTATAGACTAGGAAATTGCAGAACCGTCTGTCGGGACTCAATCTTCGACCTTCCTTCTTGATAGATCCACATGATATCCTTATCGTCGCTCAAACCCTGGCTATCGGCATGGCTCTTTCAACGTTACATCTTTCCGCCATGTTGCATGCAGACATATGTACAGCGGGGAGCCAACCCCGGAATTCCATTCACTCTTCATGAAAAGGCTAGAAAGAAAGAAAGTATTTGAGTCTTGAACCTGAAGGCCTTATTTCCATCTTCAACAAATGACCTAGGTAATTTGCATTCGACCTACATGAGTTGAATTCGTGAATAGATTGGATGAAACGGTTCTATCTCCCCTTCATTCTCCATAATCCGTTGGTCCATAAGCAATGCCACCCTTTCACACTCCTTTGATCCTAACTCGGTAGCCAGGCGCCAGGAACGTCCTAACCATGCGAGGTGTACTAGTATACCTTCGAGACGTGCGAATAGCTAGCTTGTCGTACGACCACCTCGACAGAGAAGGCGAGCGGTTCAAGTTTTACCGAACGAGTCGACATGCGAACCGCATGCATTGCCTTGTAAATGCAGGGGGCCCAATGTCAGAAGGCGGATCACAAGCACCGCAGGACCTATGTACTCTGTAAACTTCAGATCAGACCAATGCAAGGACACCGTCACATATCCCTCATTGGGGGAGATATGAGTGGTACAGTAATCAATTGCAATCATTCGCGCTTGTCCGACAGACATTCTTTTTGTTTTTACCCTTTCACGAGCATGATACCTATTTTCATGATACTCGCGGAACCTTTCTCCTCTTGTTTTTTGTGTTTCTCATACCTTTGCACTGGTAGAGTATCCTTGTCTTAGACAGGTTAATTGAGCAGGAAATGCGGGGGGATTTTCTCAGGTAACCTCACAGCGCTGCACTGACAAAAAAAAAAAAAAAAAAAAAAAAAAAAAGGTTATTGTCTACCAGATATTGGCTCGACGATAATCTCTTCGCATTGGACGAAAAGGAACGAAGCAGCACAGGAGGACCATTCACAGTTCCTGACCGCCAAGTTCCAGTGAGATCGACAATTTAATCTGAGAAATGAAGATTCCAAGGGGAGCTGCTGCTGCTATATAACCCTTCCCTTTCGCTCTTTCAAGGTCCCTGAAAACAAAGTTATTCTTTACTATATCCGCCACTACCACAGCGATGACAATCGATTAGTGGGCTTACCGGACATATATATAACTCTTAACTTCATCCCGGACCTAGTCTTTAAATTTATTTTCGTCGCCTGCATTCGCGCAAGTCGTCAAGATCGAAGACCAATTTATTCGGCTGCTGGTCCAGCGTCCGATCCCTGCCTAAACCGGAATACCACGCAGTCAACTCGCTTTTCCTCGTTTCGCTGATCAAAAAGTAATTTCCAACGTCGATATCAGAAAAAAAGGTTCCAAACCTCAAACTCGGCAATTTTGCTGAATATCTTCTGATTTTATAATCTTCTTATCAACCTCCGTTTCTTTTCTTAAGCATCCTTTCGAAGACACATCTGGGTGATCTTGTATTTTCCAGCAACCACTAGATAGTATAAAAGCCCCCAACCTCCCAGCTCTGACCTTTCTCTTTCTCTTCTCCTTCCTCCTCCTCCTCCCTTCACCATTTCATACAAATCTACGTACCGACGTTCGATATTTCGTTTCATAAACGAAGTATAAGTACCAACCAACCGAACGACAATATTACTACCTTCTCTACCAAAGTACGATCTTTGAAGACTAGCTCACAGCTTCCTCTCTCTTATCAAATATCCATTTTCGATAAATCACGTCTTAAAGACGAACATTAAAAATGGTTCACTTCAATCTTTTGATCATAGCCACCGCGGCTATTACACCTTTCGTTAGCGCCAGCGTCTGGCCCCTTCCTAAAGAACAAAGTCTTGGTGACCAAGTCGCCTGGCTTGACGGCAGAGTCAAGTTCAACGTCAAGTACGGACCAGCTGGCAATGTAAGTTTTCCCACATCTATTTTTGCAAATCAACCGTTGATCGCCTCCTGCACATAAAAAAAAAAAACGACACCTTCCTATAAATATGCATACATAAAAAGCTAATCAATAAATCAATGATAAATTAGTCACGAACCTATAAATACACTCGTGACACCCTAACCTCGCGCATCACCCGCCGCAAGACCTCTAAAAAGGGACAAGCAGAAACCCGCATCGATGCCGCGATCGACCGTACCAAATCCTTCCTCTACAATGATAACCTCATCCCCTGGATGTTCCACAAAAAGGGCACAGATTGGCAACCCAAATACGACAAAAAGACAGCAATCACCATCAAAACTGTATCTGTCACCCAAACCGACGTTGAACCGGATAACTCCAAGGACGAGCCAATCGATGAATCCTACACCCTCACCATCAAAAAAACCAACGATCGTGAAGCTGCGGTCGAAATCGTTGGAAAAACTTCCACGGGTGTCCTTCACGGTCTTACTTCACTCTCCCAACTCTTCTACGCCACAGAGGACAAAAAGAAGATATATACCCCATACCTCCCAGTCTCAATCACCGACTCCCCCCGCTTCCCCCACCGCGGTCTAAACCTCGACGTCGCCCGTTCCTTCTACCCCGTCAAAAACATAAAGTCTTTAATCGACACCCTATCCTGGAATAAAATGAACACCCTCCACATCCACATCACAGAATCCCAATCATGGCCACTAGAAATAAAGTCAATGCCAGATCTAGCCGCCAAGGGTGCCTACACCAAGGACCAAATCTACTCGGTTCGTGATATCGACGACATATACTCTTACGCCGCTCTACGTGGCATAAAAGTCATAATGGAAATCGACATGCCAGGCCATACCGCTTCGATCGCCTACAGTCGTCCCGAACTTATCGCAAATTTCAATAAACAACCTTGGGCGGGATTTTGTGCTCAACCGCCCTGCGGACAATTCAAACTCGATTCCCCGGTTGTTGATAAATTCGTCGAAGACTTATTTAAAGACCTTTTACCACGTCTTAAAGCCTCTGGAGCAGGTTACTTCCACGCCGGTGGTGACGAATACAACTCCAACTCCGCGCAGTTCGACGAAACAGTCGGATCGAACGACTCATCCATTGTAGTTCCAAAACTCAACCGTTTCGTAAATAAAGTCCACAAGGAAATCCTAGACGCGGGTTTCACTCCAATCGCCTGGGAAGAGATGGTATTGGAATACCCACTTACCCTTGACCCCCGCGTCATCATCCAAGCATGGATCGATAACGACTCCGTTAAGAAGGTGGTGGAAAAAGGTCATCGTGTCATCTTTGGAAACTACAAGAATTGGTATTTGGACTGTGGGTTTGGTTTCTGGCTTGATGTTACACCGGAGAAGTTCAACCAATTGGCCCCCGCGTTCACGGATTACTGCTCGCCGATGAAGAACTGGAAGGCGATTTACTACTACGACGCTCTTGAGGGAATCCCCAAGGATAAATTGAATTTGGTGCTTGGTGGTGAAGTTCATATGTGGTCTGAACAGGTCGATGGTCAAATCTTGGACGCTAGAGTTTGGCCGCGAGCTTCTGCTGCAGCTGAGGTTCTTTGGAGCTGGAATAGAGAGGAAAGTGGAGAGTATAGAACACAATTGAGTGTTACCCCAAGATTGGCATTGATCAGAGAAAGAATGGTTGCCAGGGGTGTTCAGGCCAGTCTTGTCACTCAAGGGTGGTGTCTCCAAAATCCTGGTGATTGCCAGTATTAGAGAAGCTAAAAGTCATAAAAGTTATAAGCGCGATCTGATTGCTCTTTACCCCCCTGTTATTTTATATCTATGTTACTTCATGTTTTTTTTTTTTTTTTCAATCACCTTGTTTCTTCTACCTATACCCTTTTCTATATCTTAGTAGGCTATGATGGGACAGGTGTAAATATACCCCTTTTTGCAACTTCTATAAATTCTGCTTTTTTCAATCATGTTCTGCATTGTTTTTAACTACCACTGTTTTTAGCTATTAACAAGAACTGGGGATACTTTAGAACCCCGCGAATACAATAAATGCAATCAAAAGAATTAAAAATCATAAAAATGATAAATAGCAGGAAATACATTAAATAATAAACGTAGAAAGGGACAGTGGAAAATATCTTGAAACATAAAACATTAAAAAATACAATGGTAGCCAAAATATAATAACATGACAGTATGAAAAAAATAATGGGGGGGGGGTAGGGGTTGAAAGCAGTACCATCTATTAGAGCTTCAGTCAATAAACCGCTCAAAGTCACAGGGAATAATAAGGAAAGATCAGTAGGGAATATGAAAAATCAAGTTTGCTCTGTCTAAAGTTAACGCCGCCCGATGATGTATCATATTATAAAATCGATTAAATGAATGTAGTGTTTTGTTAGAAGTGAGTGTTCTTGACGATTACTCTTGCTTCTTGCCGAAGTACTTGGCCCAAACTTTACCCCAGCGGATGTCACGGACGACAGCGTAGGAGATAAAGATCAAGGCAATGTTGGTGAAGATAAAGATGACGAAATAACCAAAGTAATCCCATCGGTCCTCGAATCTGTAGAAAATGAATTAGTAAGCTATCCTTTGAAAGCCTTTGGAGGGGTTATAAGAAACTTACTTGATATTAATGGAGGTAAGATACTCGTCTCCATTCTTGAATTGACAGTACTGACAATCCGAAGTAGCGTTGTTATCGACAAAGTATCCCACAGTGCTAGACAACCAATCACCAGCGTATTGAGCACAAGTCTGCCCGCTGGGTGGCTGGAAGGTAACAAGCTCCTGAGGAGAACACATAACATCGACACCGTACACAACGTTTCCAATCAAGCCACGGGCGGCATATGCAATTGGGTTGGCGTAGTACAGGAAGTATCGGAAGACGCTGGAGAGTTGGCCCCATGGTACAAGGATACCGGTGAAACTGAAAGTGAGACCGAAGAACAATGGGTTGACGATCAGGGTCATGTCGAAACTTGGGCAGATGGCGGCAATGACGATACCGATATGGGCGCTGAAGATCTCGTACATGACCAATAGGAAGTATTGGTATCCAGCAACGTTGGAATCGGATGGGAAGCCAACCATGTAGTAGTACGGTAGGAAGAAGAAGACGGTGGTGAAAAAGGCATACGGAATTTCGGCAACTGTCATAGCAGTGAGCCAGGCAGGACTAGAGTAAATCTTGCTGTTTCGCTCTCTTGCTTCGTAGTATGCTCTGAGTTCCATGAATTTCGGTTGCACAGACGTAACGAGGGTGGCGCCAGTGACAATAGCAATGAAAGTAGAGAAACCTCGAGCCTGCATTTCAATGATACTGTTGCCAGCCTGGAAGAACAGAATACCAGCCATCAAACCGAGAGAGAGATTAGTGAACACCTTCGAGTAGATATACGAAGAATCACGCCAGTAGTTGCGCCATGTTCTCTTCATAAGTTCAGCGGTCTGGCTTGAGAGGGGCATAGCGTAGGTTGGTGGAACACCATCACGGTCTGGGGCAGGAAGAGCGGCCAATTCAGCGTTCGTTTTGTCGATTTCATTAACCAGCGCAGTTCGCTCTGGGGACGCTTTCCAGATTTCGGGCCAATTGATAGAACCTCCAGGGCGGACGGTCTCAAGGATGTATTCAGCTGGGTTGGCATCTTGGGCGGCGGGTTTGGCACCATTGCGTGCATAATAGTCGAGAACCCTAGTACCATCTTCTCCGATCTCACCAAAGTAAACAGTACGGCCACCAGCAGCGAGCAACAAAATCTCGTCGAAGTTTGAGAAGAGAACAGAGGACGGTTGATGGATAGTACAGACAATGCAGAGACCAGACTCGCGAGCGAGTTTTCGTAGGAAGCGAACGATCGAAAGGGCGCCATTTGAATCAAGACCGCTGGTTGGCTCATCAAGGAACAAAAGAGTATCGGGACGAGCAGCCAATTCGACAGCGATAGTAACACGTTTCTTTTCTTCGATATTCAATCCAGAGATTAGGGCATCACCAATTGGGTCCAACTCAAGTAGCGTAATGACCTTGTCGACGAAATCGAGCTTTTCTTGTAATGGAACGGACTTTGGCTGACGAAGAGTACCAGAGAAAGTGATAGCCTCACGAACGGTAGCGGTGCCGTCATGGACATCCATCTGCTCAACATATCCAGTGTTACGACCAAAGTCAGGTTGAAGAGCTCGTCCATCGATTCTCAAGTCGCCTTGAACAATTCCAACACGTTTCCTTTGAGACAAGTTATCGAGAAGAGTAGTCTTACCGGCCCCAGATGCACCCATAAGGGCGAGTAGGACACCTGGTTTGACGAGACCTTCAACGTCGTGGAGGAGTTGCTTATCAGAGACCTGATAGTTGACATTCTTGAAAGTGAAGACAGACGGGTTAGACTTAGTTGAGACTTTAGTCAACGGCCCAGATTGGAGATTAGATGTCTTAGCGGTCGGCAAAGAATCCCCCTTGTTGCTCTTCCAGAACATCCACTTGGACTTGCGAATATACTGCTTGGTAAGGCCACCACCACTGGCACCTTTGGCTAGAACTTCGACACCAGCAATTGCAACAAACAAAAAGAAGGCGAAGAATCCAATCAAGATACCGAAGTTTCGCCAGATATGGGAACTAGTAAAGCCGAATTGAACTTGAGCGTAGGTAGATGGATCGAAAGTCAAGTCACCAGGAGTCGATCCAGGGATGGCACAAACTTGATTGGCGACAGAAGCTCCGGGGACTTGAGGTACGATCTGTCCTGGAGCGCAAACCAAAGTACCGCCTGAGTATTGATTTGTAAGGACAGCTTCTTGGGCATAGGCAACAGGGGAAAGGTACGAAATCCATCGATACCATCCTCTCATCTTGAATCGACTTTGCATGTATCCACCAAAGAAGGCAAACACATTGAGGCCAGCCATACCATATTGAACGTAGGTATTGATGTCTCCACTCCAAGCTGCGACTGCGCGATAGAAGGTCGTAATAACGAAAGAGGTCGTCCATGAGAATAACAAGTGGATGAAGAATGCTCCAGCAGTGGACTTGAAACTGACCATAAAGTAGACAATAATGTTATATATAATTGTAGCAGCCGTCATTGCAGGAATATCCGCCAACATCTGAGCAACGAGAAGAGCAGCAGGACGGTAGAAGGCGAAATTGACTTGTTTTGAGGCGACACTTCTCATGGCGAGAACCTGGAATCCTTCACCAAATTGCAACCAAGCGACAAGAACCACAGAGAAGAAAGAAGCACCACCAGTAAGGAAGGCTCCTGCAGAGTCCTGAGGGATATCATAGAACAAAGCACCGAGAATGAGGGCCAAAAAGATCGCATTGATCATATAGTTGCGTAGAGTGGTGAGATCCTGAAACTTGAGCTGGAACTCTCTTTGGGTAAGGCTGACGACTTGGGTTAAGAAGGAGACGACAAATGGGCTCTTACTGCCCGAGCCCCTATTTTTCTCGTTCTTGACAGCTTGCTCGAAGACCTTTGCTGGTTCGGCCTCCTGGAGTTCGCGGTCGTACTCGTCCAATTCGGCCAGGACTTGTTTGAAATACTTGGATTCCCGGAAAGCAATTTCGAGCTCTTCTGGAGTAATCGGAACCTTGCCCTCCGCATCCTTTCTGATTCTTCTCTCTGTAGCATTTGTGATTGAGGTAAGGAAATCTGCGGTAGTGCTACGGGGCTGGGATTCGTATCCAAGGGACTCGAAGTATGCGCGGGCTTCCTGTGCGGGACCAAAGTAAATCTGCCTACCAGAATCGATAAGGCAAACTTTATCGAACTCCTGATAGATAGACTCACCAGCTTGGTACAGTGTAACGATAGTGGTGGATTCGGTAAGAGTTGTCATGATTCGGAGAGATTTGATGTAGTCGATAGCGGTGGAGGAATCGAGACCTCTTGTCGAGTTATCGTATGCATTTATGGTAGCTCTGCTAGCCAAAGCTTCCATGATACTGACTCTCTTGCCTATATTTCGGTCGGAAAGTCAGGATATTTGCATTTAAAGAAGGTTTAAGTAGATTCACTTACGTTCACCACCAGAAACACCTCTAACCCATGGGCCTCCAACAATAGTCTTGAGTGTGTGCTTCATTCCAAAGATCGATGCATACAAGTTCAACATGGACTCAACAAAAGCTGCCTTCGATGTCCCTGGAATTCGGGTCTTTGGCGTTTTCATTTTGAGAGCAAAACGGAGAGTCTGCTCGACAGTCAACGTCGGCAAATGAACATCATCTGGTAAAACTGATCAGCTGCCACAATTTCCAATATTAACGATTAAAGCGAATACATACCCTCATCATTGAACAAGATCTCTCCACGATATCTGCCCTTCGCTAACTCGAACGGAAGGCCCGAGTAGTGAATATCACCCCCAATAGAAGTGAACGGCCGTCGCTGATTAGTCAGAGCACGAAGGAAAGTCGAACTTCCCGAACCTGGTTTTCCAAGAACGAGAAGCATCTCCTTCGGCTTAACGACACCATTGAAACCCTGAATGATGGGTTTAGATGCTGGTTTCTTCAGAGGCAAAACCCCCATAACCATATTGACAAAAGTTCCTCCAAAGAGTTCAACAAGCTCATCCTTCAGAGTCTTCGCATACATCTTCTCTCCGGCGGTACCAGAAACAGAAAGTTCCCGGAATGAGACGCCGACCTTCTTCCTGAGGATACCTGACTCATCTTTCTGTTCATTACTACGCCTGATGTAGTCCTCGAGGTCGATGGTTTCATGTTCATGTTCATGTTCCTGCTCGCCCTCTGTCTCCGAAGGGTCGACCTCCTTCTGGGCTTTCTCTTCATCGGCAACACGCCTCCTGGAACGAGTCAAGCTCAAGCCAAGATGTGGTGTCGAGGGGCGGACAGAGATATTACTTAATTCTCGTCGGATGCTATATTTCGGTCCGAGTTAGCCCTAATTCAGATCCCGTTTTTCATCGGATGCATTGCAAAACAAAAAGACAAGAGCATGAACATAGGACGCAATTGAAACTCTATTATTAACAGAGCAAAAGGAATTGATTTTAGACATACTCTTGAAACTCGGCTTCAGCACGTTGGATGTTGACAGAGGATTGGTCTGATTCCTCGCCCCAGCGACCTTCCCGATAGTTCTCGAGGTCCTTCGCCTCCATCTTGCCCAGCTTTTCAGGGTCTTGGTGGTCCATCAAATGGTCGACTTTAATTTTTGTGTTGGATGTTGCAGCAGATCGGATTGAAGATGAAATACGTCTATTTATTGTATTATTATTATATTATTGAGTAACTGGGAAATAACTGCGTCCAATTGACGACGGGGACAAGAGGGAAGTCGTCCGTGCTTATATACAGGTTGGCAGGACAGCACAGTGATAGTACTGAAAGGGTGGTAGAAACAAAAGAGAGACCCAGTTGCGGCGTGGGTTCTTCGCATTTATAAATTTCGTAGTGGTTTCGGGGAGCCCCCAAAAAACACCACACTCTTAACACACCGCAAGTACCAGATGCCCAGGGATCCCGCGAAATCCACATTTGCATCGACCCAATCCACAATAAGGCCCAGGAACAAGAAACCCTGTTAGCCCCCTTCTCTTCCTGCTGTTCCGTACGAGCTTAGCTTAGTCATTGGGCACAACCTCACATGTGTCTCCTTTGCGGCGGCATCGATTAATCAGCTACTACGGAGTACTGAGCACACTAGCTATCGCAATGTTGAAACTGCCAGATAACACTTCCCGACGCTTAACTTCAAAAGTCGTCGGCAGGATTTCGTCATTGCCCGGTTATGATACTAAACCCCGGGGAGGCCATGATCTCACCAATCGACTCCAGAAGATGTTTGTTACTGGTTTTACTTATTCTTCCATATGATCATCGATAATATTCATTATGATCCCATCACGCTGCATCGGCACTTATTGGATTTCTTAAGCAAAAAAGCGAGATTCCACTATCTTTTTTGCCCTTAGAACCAACATTTCCATGTAGTTTCTCCAAAGACGCTACTCTAAATCGGGAATAGCACACAATCGGGATCAATATGATTCATCGAATATTTTTCTTCCTCCCTTGACGAAATTTAAGGTTGGCTCGTCAACAAGAAAAAAAAAAGTTCGGGCTCTTGCCCGGGATGATTCTCGATTTTGACCAATCAGACACCTGCCAGCCATGTGGGTCGCTAACCATGCAGTTTTCACATTTCCAACGGACGGATTTGTCAGCCGGGCATTACAAACTTATGTCCTGACTCGAGGATTGGTTCAAAATTCGAAAAGAAAAACGTGGGTTACATGCATATAGACGTGCTGGGATGGAGGTATGTTCGGTCTTCTTCATCATACGGAATCATTCTTACTCCCGTCCGTGTGCTTATTCTGATACAAGGACCTACATAATTAACTGGAACTAGAGCTTGCTACATTGTGTCGAGCTCTCGGTACTCATGGAACAGATCTATAATTGATACTTGACTCATAAAACGCCTTTGAGAATGTTCCGAAGCCCTTTTCACGACGTCATTCTCATTGAACTTCGCACTTCGGATTCCGATTCTTACAAATTTCCAGCTTTGAAAGCAAAAACGTTCAAGAATTTGGTAATAACTTCCGCTGATTTCCATATTAAACCAAAGTTACTCTACTGAAAACTTATCAGGCCTTCCAATTAATACCTCCAGAAGTTTGAGGCCTAGGTTCAGCCCTATTATGTAACATTACACTTGTACCCGCCAATCCTTCTTTTCTCACTATGGTTCATGTTGTGTTGCTAAAAAAAAAAAAAAATCCGGCCTCGGAGTCGATCAAAATACCACACCTCTCGCAAATTTCAGGTTCTGCGTCAGATTATGATTAATTCCGAAAACTCCGCCGCTATCATACACTGTACCTTATCAATAATATGCTTATCTATGGCTTTAAGCTAGCTAAGATCCGTAGCTAAAAGGAACTAAGTCTTTTAGAATGGGAAAAAAAATACTTTACTCTACACTCTATACTTATTTCTATCCCTCCGTAATTAATCCGTTTCCTGCGTTGATTATATAACACCCTGAATACGTCCATGCAATAGGATACTTCTTGAATGTCTCAAACTGCACCTCATAACTCGACTACTCAGATCCTAACACCCGCGCACACTAAAGCAAATATAACTTCTGCCCAACCCTTTCCCCAAAATAGTCTAGCTGGCCTTACATCCCCAAAAGCCTCTACCGCCCCGAACATGCACCTCGGGGGAACCAAATCCCGCTATGTTATATATTACATACTTGCAGTGCATCCCGTGGTGGAGTCGACTCATGCACAGCCCTGGATGCGGGACCCTCTCTAAACCACTCCTAAGGCTTCTAGAATTGAGAATTAAAGGATGTCACGTAGCTACCCTAGTATTCGTATGTTAATTAACAATTTACCGTAGCACCCCTAGCCGCTTAATTCCTATACTTATTAAACAGGGTTCAAGCGGATGGATTGGGCACAGCTTAAATAAACCACAGTTCATGCATATGTAGTAGATTAACACGCAACAATGGTTTCCCAGAGCACGCCATCTGGGTTTAATGTTTTATGGGATAAGTATAATATTTTGGTAGCAGTGGAAACTTTCGACGGTAAGTATAGAACTTAACTTACCATATCCGAGTAAACCCGTTATTCCAAACCCACCAAAAAAAAAAAAAGTTATCTTCAAACTCAAACAGTAGTTATAGAAGGAAAACAGTCATCTGCACTAGAAACCAATAGATCACAGTGTCGGCTACACGCAATTAATACATGCAACTAACCGCATGAGCACACCTATCGTAACAGACATAACATCCGGAATAACCGCAAGCCCTAGTTTCTCGTTAATAAGCACATACCCACATGCACATTCACATGAAACCCCATGCCCAACCAAGAAGATAATCCGGCCCGTAACTTAATTTCTTCCCTCCCTCGCTGCGTTGAGCTTGTTGTAATTAGCAACCAATCTTAGCTTGAAACATTACATTGGGCACAAAATACTTATCACGCAAGAGCGGAGGAAAAAAAACACTCATGTAGACGTATGCAATCTTTATAATCTCGGGGTTCGGAGGGAAGATTGGAATGATTTTCCCGAGGCTAACTAGTAATAGCTAAACACTAAAGGAATGAAGTATGTGTGTATAAATATCTTGCTCTGGAGATATATCTCGGAGACTTTTCCCAACATTGGCGTCTTCAGAAGACAATTCTTTTAGATTTCTAGACCTGGTTTGGGTCAATTGCAATGCAATCGATCCAGAACATGGATTTTTAAGCCTTCGATTAATAATTTCTGGAATATGTCTACGGCCGACAGACTAACGGAGTAACAGCTAGCTACAGGATGACCTAAATTTCAACCAAATAGCTCGAAAACAAAGCACAACGGCCGCCAAGCGTAAGGTAAGTGGAGATACTCCCACTATACGCGTATACGAGAACCGAAATCCCTCCAAGAACCTCACAGCCCTCAAATCCCCAACAAATCCACCAATGCAGATTAATCCCCAACCCAACTATTGTATCATCAAGTTAAGTTGCCGGCGTCCCGGAACCCCCAATTCTCAAGAATTATACAACCATCCACTGCACTCATCCTGCCCAGTAATCCCCAGCTTATATCAGCACTAAAACGCCGAACATGCAAGTTAACTACTCAACCAAGTTAACATTCCCCAGATTTTTTTCTTTCTCAGATGATATATGCATCCGGACGTCCCGCAGGATCTCACGCGGAAGCACCGGGAACCGAACATCGCGCATGAGAGAGCTCTTGAAAAACAAATGTCGAAATAACATGTCCACTTAACAGAGAAGGTGCTCAGGAAAGAAATTTAGAGCGCAGAAATGGATAACGTTAATACCGCGTCAACGCCAGATTCAAAGCCACGAAATCAGATGACTCCAAGATCCTGACATGCCGTCCAACCGTATTGAAATTCAAATTGAAAAAGGTAAAGTATAAGAAAATCAATTAAATAATCGGACCGATTTAAGAGTCCGGGGGTTAGATATAAAACCCCAATAACGTTATACAAAAGACAAATGATAAAAAAAAGCTCGGGCACTAGACAAATCGCGTATAGGTATACCACTTTTTCAAAGTACTTCTGTACAAACATATCAAAGTCAAAAAAAAAAAAGGTAAAAGGGAATTCAAAGGTTAGGTAAAAAGTCAGAAACGAAAGTCGCCTGCTAATTTAACATTATCCAGAACCCCCCCAGTACAAAAGAGCGAAGGA
Organism: Arthrobotrys conoides; assembly: GCA_036971725.1. Classification (NCBI taxonomy): domain Eukaryota; kingdom Fungi; phylum Ascomycota; class Orbiliomycetes; order Orbiliales; family Orbiliaceae; genus Arthrobotrys; species Arthrobotrys conoides. Next base: position 551,176 of record JAVHJM010000001.1, read on the forward strand.
AGTAAAAGAAAGAAGGGACACCAACATACACAGAGTAGGTACGCCAGGCTAAAGCGGTACACCCCAGACAGCGGAAGGGAAAAGGAAACAAAAAAGGTATTAAAACAGTAACAGTAACGGAAAGACCCTGAAAGCCCAGGAAACCCCTTTGTAAACAGAGACTCTTTGTCAACTTGACTTTATCAAGGATTTCAGAAAGAACAGAAATTTGAAATCAAACATTCGCGAAAGGCGCTTCATTAATCTCACAATCATCGTAGTCCTCGCTTGGGAAGTCGTCAGTAACCGTGCTATCAGCCGCGGAAGCATTACTGTTACTCCTTGATGAAGTTGCTGACCTCGCAATCTGCAATCGTGGGTCGGACTCGAGCAAAACTCTGAGGGAAGACAAGATGGATGTGATAGATGAACCGAACCCAAGGCCGGACTCCTCTGGACCGTTATCGTCGACGTTGGGGACGTTCTTCATGATCGATCGAAGATAAAGGGTCGTAATCGAGGACTAGTCCTGAATGTTAGCATATCTGTCTACGAAACGCAGTGTATCAATAAAGTCTTACCTCAATCCGAGTAACAACATATTCCACAAATTCCAAAATTCTCGGATCTGTGCCTCCTTCCTGAATCTTCTTCTGGAGCATGTCTTTACTATATTGTCCATCGAGGATAAATTGCGACATAAGCCCTTTCGAATTCAACTGCGAGCAAAGCTTCTCCAATCTCAAAGTACAATCGTAAAGCGGCAGAACCATTTCCGGCGTTAATCCAGTTTCCGATGGCGGGCTCTTCTCGATCAATTTATCGGATTCTCTACCGGCCAACGAAGGTGGGATCATCAAAGAGATGATTTCCGGATTTTCCAAACCCTTCAATTTCTTCTCACCAAGCGGCTTGATAATCCACCCGTTTGCGTTTCTCAGATTTCTCAAATCATTGCGGATAGAGTCCTCGTATGTAACATCGCCGAACGAATCATTAGGCTTGCTCGCCGTGGCTGTTTCCTCATGCGGGTACAGAGCGTCTACCTTCTTCAACTCCGTGAGGTAGTCCATACTGACCGCAATCTGTCCACCATCCGCAACACCTTCAATACGAGCAGCACGATTCACCATGGGTCCGAAATAATCCATACGTTTTGTGATAGGATCTCTTTCGCACACAGGTTGTCCAAAGTGAATACCCATACGAACTGAAAGACCCCTATAGACCAAACTCTTAACGCCATCCGCATCGCTCGCCCACACCTCAGCGCACTGCTGCGAGCGCAAGATCTCGGGTGGCCAAGCTTCATACGATAGAAGCGTTAGCTGAACATTGAAGGTCCACAATAATGCCGATGTCACTGTCGGGAAAGCAACCATAAAGGCGTCACCTTCAGTCTTGACTTCGTATCCCCCTACCAACCGTAGCTGTTCTCTCATGATATCGTTATGCGATTTTATGGCTGATCTCATGGCAATAGGAAAAGTTTCCCAAAGAAGAGTGGAACCCTTGATATCGGTGAATACCAAGCAGACATCGACCTCAGGTGGCGGGATTTCTCGGCCGAATTTGCGCCATCTTGAGTCGTCTTCGAGATCGCCCTTGCGAGGACGTGCACCGCGTTGGCGCGGGTCGTCATCCATACCGGGAACAATGGATGTACTTCTTCCAACACGCCTCCGCTGTTTAACGAGGCCACCGACCTCGACAATCATAACCATGATTTTGTTGGTAGCACCGTACCCGATCGCGAAATCCCTCAACTTCTGAGCTGCAAGCATCAAGTCACCCTTCTCCTGGTTGGCAATATATACAGCCGTCTGATAGCTCATGTGGTCCCAAAGCTCCTTGCTTGCCAGGATCAAAAACTCATCAGCTTCTGTGATCTTCCACTGCTCAACGGATGGGCAAGCCTGAACGCTCGGGATAAGTTGCAGATATCCAAAGGCACGTGATATTTCAAGGTGATCGTTGACTCTACCGCTTCGTGAAACATATCCGCCAGCATCTCGAATGCGTTCCAATTCGGAGGGCGACAGTGGGTCGTGCTTCTTCGTCAAAAGCTTGTACTCGCCGCTAGTCTGAACGAGTAGGCCCATGGCATCACCAACATTGGCAATAAACATGTCGTGTTCTTTGATATAAACCAGCGCAGCGGTAGCACCGAGCTGAATGTCGTCCCTTGTTAAATTCGTCTGAACCCCAGCGTTTGTACCACGGTGCCTATCGCGTGGAGAATGGGTCTTTTCTTCGTGAGTCGCAAGTCCAGTAAGCATTAACTCGCGGTTCATAGCAAGGAAGGCCCGACGTAACGCGGCAGCCGGTGTTTCTTCAGCACGCAGCTTTCGCATTTCTTCTGTTAGGTAGAAGATTGTCTGTTCTTGCAAGAACTTGGCGACTTTGCTACCGCTGTGAGGAAGTGTCTGTCCATCGTAGAAGCCGAAAAGAACTTCATCCTCATTTCCTCTGAATCGTGGTACAACCATGTCGACCATCGACAAATGCTCGCTTCGACCAAGCGAGTCCGCCATGCCGTACATCATATTTTTAATCTGAGTTCCTGATGTTCGCACACGACAATCCTCGGATTGGTCGGGAAAAGAGGGATTCGTTGTTGTGACATCCATAAGGCCGAGCACTCTCAAAGACTTGAGAGCATTGAAGTCGGTGAAGCTCTGCTGCTGCTCTCGGAGACCATTGGTTGCAAAATTTGCCTTGATTTCGAGCCGTCTATTACCTGAAAGATTGAGATATCGTAGCTCCAAGTTCCAATTCCTAGGAGCTTGTTAGCAATCCCAAACAATTTCACATCAATTGACACAGTACTCACCAATTCCAGTCGTAGGGCCAGTTAGAAATATTGTATTTGAGCGCATTTGACCCAACGTCCAGAACATGAAGTCGTCTGATCTTGCCTAGCTCGGCAGGTAGGGTCTGGAACTTGTTAGAATTGAGATGTAAGACCTTCAAACTTGCAATATGCTCCAGATCGTCAGTTGGCAAGCTCGTCAATTCGTTTCCGGACAGGTACAGCTCGTTCAGCCATACTAGTTTTGTCAGTGCCCGCGAAGGAATGTCGTAAATCCGGTTGTAAGACAAGTTCAAGACCCTCAGCTCACTCAACAGCGAAACTTCGTCGAAAACTTCGTCGCCAAGTCGGTTGTCGGCCAGGTATAAGAATCGAAGGCTCGAAGCGAAGGTGTTAGCTATCCTACTAGAAGCGGTCGAATCCTTGCGAGATTGAGGCGTAAAAGTTCCAGTTCCGACTACAGTACTGACATCGGACCCTTTCGATGCTATCGATGCCTTTCTAAGGGCATTGTTGACCGAGGCGAACGAACCTTTTCGACTTGTTGCGTTTGGACTCCCAGCGCTAAGAAGCCCATTAGATGTGAACTCCGACGTTTCGTGTATGACTTGAAGTGGGTTATACTCATTATTTTCAGTGCTCTGCGCGGGATCATTTGCAGGTTGAGATTGGACCGCAGGCACTTGTGTCGTCTGGAGTTTAGGGAAGGCTGTAAGGACGTTAGAGGATAGGTTGAGACTCGTGAGGCTGATCATAGACCAGATTTCGGATGGTAGTTTGGCGATATCGTTATCGTGGAGGTCGAGTACTCGCAAATCGATAAGCTGGCCGATTTCGGTCGGGAGGGTGGTCAGGTGGTTGCTAGCACAGCTAAGTTGAATAAGTTTCTTCAATTTACCGATTTGGGGAGGAAGGGAATTGATTTTGTTCTTATCCAGCACTAATTTCTCAAGGTTCGGCAACATGTCACAGAAGTTATCTGCTAAAGCAGTCATCTTGTTGTCCGACAAATTGAGATAAGTTAGAGTGGGGGTGATGGATTTGATGGTGAAGGCTGTGACCTTGCTACTATTGAGATGTAGGGTTCGGATTCTCTCAAACCCGCAGGTGAAAGCTGAAATCTCATTGTGGCCCGAGTAAAGAGTTTCAAGTCGGTCCAACTCTCCGAGTACATCCACAGAGACGAGGTTGTTGTGCCTTATATCAAGCTCCTTCAAAGCTCGAAGCCCTGCTAAACCAGCAGGGAGATCCCCTGCAATCTGGTTATGGGAAAGAATTAACCTTTCCAAGGCCTTAAGTGAGCTAATTTCCTCCGGTATTTCTTTGATTTTATTGAAGGAGAGATCCAATTCAACGAGTGTAACCAACTTCGAAACCAATGGTGGGATTGCATTAAGGTAATTCGACGCAACATTCAACCCTCTGAGATTATGAAACTTTGAGAACTCCTCAGGTAGCTCATGAATACGATTATTAGCCATTTTCAGAGCCACAAGGCTCTCATGCCTGTGAAGTCTAGCGTTTCCGAGGTGCTTGAGTCTGTTGTTGGATATATCCATATATGTAAGTCGAGATATATGAGCAAAGCTCGATGGCAGGTCCCAGGCTTCATTGTTACGAAACTTGACTTCCTTTAAATTTGTACAAGCTTGGATGAAATCCTGGGGTACCTGAAGGGAAAGATTGCGTGACAAGTTCAACGAGGATATCTCGTTGGCCTTGTGGTAGAAAACAATAGGTATGGTAAGCAAATTTCTGCCGCTAAGGTCAACGTGGTTGTGTTTATAGTTGTTGAACCCGGTATCAGGATCCTAAAAAATGTGGAAAGATCATTAGTTTTCAAGGTATTCGCCACGTAAAATGGGGTGGCCATACTAAAGAGTGACCGCTGACACGCGAAGGAAGGAATGTAAAACGGCAGAGATAACTGTTATCCTCACGACCGATCTCATCGACCCTATCTTCATCATTGTATCCAACCTGCTCCAAGAGCTTTTTCTGCATTATCAAAGGTCGCTCGTTGGAGCCTAAGATTCTGGCAAGCTCCCCTTTACGTAGTATTATAACATAGTTAGAGAGATCATCTTGCAGGAATGACTTCTTCCCCAGCTGATGTAGCAGGTCAGTAACCGTCGAATTGATGTTAGATGAAAGCGTCGTAAAGGAGCCATCGACACGGAAGACTCGAATGCAGAACTAGAGCCATATATTAGCCTTTAGCAAAAACCAAGTTCTCGGTTCTCGAACGGAATACCTGTGATAGTGATTGTTTTCGAAGTATTTCCTCTGGAATTTCTTCCACCTCCTCTTGGGGATGAGCTTCAAGAATCCTCTGCTGTCGACCACCAACAGCCCAACTGTCAGGAGCATTCCAAGAACCATGAGTTTCCTGCTTCTGTTTAGATTTCGAGGCCTCGGTGGTGGAAGGATGCGCTGGTGCCGGCGATTGGGCCACAATACCCTCCATATTCGTCAAATCGAATATGTCTAGCAGGTTGCCTGTCGGTTCCGGTGGGACGACATTGTTATATTTACCGGCATCTTTACCGAGGGGCTTTTCGAAGGAGTCGCCGCGTTTCTTCGTCTTACTACCCGATGGGGTGGTATTCCCAAGGGCTTTCCTATTGTTACCATTTCCAGGTCCATGATAATAATCCGGGAGGGCGAAGATTGCTGGGTTAATATTAAACTCACTGGTAAGTGGTGCTGTTGTACCACGCTTTGGAAGCTCTTGGCGTGCACCACGGGCGGAACTCGGTACTGGTTCCCCGACTTTGATGCTGGGATGCCGGTCTTTGCGAGGTGCTACAGGTGACATAGTATTCACATCGGGTTCTTCATCCTTTGCTTTCTTGCCTCCTCCCCTGAGCATCCCTTTCAAAAATGAACGTTTGGTCGCCTTTTCACCACTTGACGATGTTGAGGCCGCGGTGTGACCTGCTGCGTTCGAGATCGATCCCATCCCTGAGTTCAAGCTACGAAGGGAGGGTGAGGGAGAGCTCGCCCTTGGAAGGTTCGTTGTTGAATTACCATATGATGATGAAAACAAGTCCCTGCGGTGCTGGGGGAGCTCTCTATCACTGGCTCCACCGTCGTAATCTCTACCAGACGAGGGTTTGCCGGGTGTCTTCCCTTTCTTGTTGAAGAAGTTATGTGCGGAGGATTTGGGGTCAACATTTTGTTCGTCTCGATGGTATCGGTGTCTGTCGTGGACCAATTCGGGTTGAATTCGAGCCTCGCCGAAAGTTTGGATGTCCTAATGATCCCGTAGTATCTAAATTAGCACAAAACCGCCCTGCGAATGAGCGCACACGCAAAATTGTAAATGCCAGGACTTCAAGAATTGACGCATAAAGGAACGCTCAACAATATGCGAGGTCCTACTCACGTTGGCGTCCTGAAATAGGAACGGTACAACGTCTGAAGATGGGGGCTGGGGGGTTCTGGGTCTAGAAGGATTATTCACCGGCGCAGTAGGAGCATGATGTAGCTTATTTCCAGGAAGGTTCGTGTCAGACTGGCTAACAGGGGGAGGGGTTATGGGGATTGTGCTGGAATGTTGCGGATGAGGGTGATGTACAATGTTGTGATGACCACCCTCAGCATCGCCAAAAATGCCATGCAGCTTCCCGTTGAGCCTCTTGCCTAACGAGGTCTTAGAACCGGTTGAAGAGGCCGTGGTGTTTACCGAAGCCACCGACGGTCGCCGGTCGTCCCCAGGGGTAAAGTAGCCGTCTATCGAGTTTCCTGAATAGCTAAAGTCCATACTGCCGGGATGTCCACTCCCATTGCGGCCCGCCTGTGGAGAGTCGTCCATGTTCAGAGGGCTGAATATATCGCTTTGTTTGAATTCCGGGGAGCCGGAGAGTTTGGCCATATCGTCCAGAACCGAGGAGACACCACCAAAAGAAGTGTCGTGGGGGTTGCTGCCGAAACTAGAAGAGTGGTGGATGGCCTTCCATGTCTGGCCAGTGGGAGAAGCTGACGGAGGGGTTTGGGTCAGGGTTGGATTGCTGCTGCTGTATCCATTGGCGCCACCGCCCGGACCCTGCAGGACCTTAAGGTCCCTTCGATGATCTCCGAGAGGCGCCATATTCATGCCATATGGAAAAGAAGAGGAGTCCTGACTGTCTTCCCTACTATGAAAGATCGGTTGGTAGGGAAAATAGTTGGAGGCATCCGATGAGGAAGAACCGGGTTTTTCAGAGATGGAATTGGTTCTGTGGATGGCGGTGGAGGAACTGGCGGCGGTGTTGGGATTGGTTGATTGTTGCTGAGCTTGGCTCGCTGCGGGCGGATACGCAGACCCGGGCGAGATATTGTGCGATTCCTGACGTTCGACTCTGCCCCCAAAATTAACAAGACTGTCTCTTGTAGGTTTGATATTTGGCGATGCAAAAGGAGGGAAGAAAGGAAAAGGAAAAGGGAGATTAGGAGATAAAAGATAAAATACCAGGGCTGAATGAAGGTAGAGAGGGAGGGGAGAGGGAGAGGGAGATTGCAATATGTCTTATGGCAGGACAAAAGCGGATATCGAAAGCTTGCTAGTGATATCGAGAACGGATAACATTTCACAAGCAAGGACTTCGAGGACATACTCTGCGGCCTCAACTTCGCATCGGCACAAACAGCAGCAACTTTGTCGAAGCGGTGATAATAACAATAATTATGACGACGACGACAATGAGGATATCGCGAGGGTGAATGCATCAGAGTAATTGCGGATCAAAGCGTAACGTTTTCTTCAGAACATTCCACTGCATGGATGAGGGGATAAAGCCACATGGGAAAGATGCAAGTCTGTGAATGTAGCAGCATGTAGCTAGTTCAACTAACTAGCTCTTCGGATGATATCAGGAATCTTCAACGGCAGTGGGGGATATTAACAGCCTCGATAAGAAGCTGTGCCGTTGGGCTGGGCTGGGGCCACACGCCCAGACCCGTTTCAGATGTTCGATGGATCCGATGTCGAGACTAGGATGCAGAACCCCCTCTTCAGCCATGTTATGTATGTACCGACATAAACCCTCTTCGTCCAACGCAGCTGACGGGGAAGGGAGCTTGCTATCCGACATGAGCGAGGGAGGGACGGGAGGAGGGGAGCAGTGGTAGCACATCTCAATATGATTGTGATATGACCTGGATAATATAAAATGTATCCTGAGATCTCACGAGGTGAGTGTAACTGTAATTTCATCATACACCTCTCTCTCTTCATCCCACTCTCTTTTCAGGCTGTTCTCTACTAGACGTTCCAAATAGAGATACCCTCTCTGTTTTTCCCCGCTTTTCGACCATGATCCTGGGACCTGTTTGAGATATGTGTTCGGAGTATGCAGGTGGGATGTATGGATGGATGAGGAGAGAAGCACGTTCCCGTTTGAACCTCATTCCTTTCCTTTTTTTTTTTTTTTCCTTTTCGATATTCATCCGGGTTCTGCATTGCATATATTTACCCGGGCCCTATCTTCAACGGAAGGCTGATTTGGGGTAATGGCTGAGCGATAAATGCATTGCATTCGAAGAGGCAGAAACAATCTCTCCGAAAGCATGCATTTCGTGCATAGCATCGGTATGTGCATCTATATGCGGATGGAATTCCTGAGGAATTCTCGACAGAAAGCAAATGGGAAAAAGTGTTCGTGTTCAATCGAGCCAGTCCCATTCGTCTACAGCTGCACAGATACCTCATCACTGGGAAAGCAGCTAGCCATGTATGTCGTAGACGAACAAGAAACCCTTGAAAACGTCTGAAACCAAAAACGAAACCAAACAAGATGATATAATAATAGCGACTGTGCAAGGGACATAAAAATAAAACAAAAAGAAGAAAGCGACTATTTAAAGACATACCTAGGTCTTGGAGCTGATATCTTCAAATCCTTTTCACTCGAACTCCCCTGCTTTCCCCTCGAAAATATAGACGACATATTGAACGCAGCAAAGCTACCGTGCCTACCACTCGCGGTTGGCGTAATATTGCCAGCAACACTGATGGAAGGACGAGATGCAAAGCTTTGGTCCGGCGCGAAAAATGACGTCGGCGAGTCCAAATAACCTTGGTTTCCTTGGGATAACGCCGAGGAATTGGAGGATATACTCAGACTATGTGCGTGATGCCCGTGGTGAGACTGCGATGCTGGGTGGGTATGTTGATTCTGAGCATGCTGTTGTACCAGGGGATTGGTAGTTGTCTCGAGGACGGGAGCAGATATGAGCTTTCGTTTGCCCGACATCTTTTCTTGTCTGCCTGCCTGCCTGTCTATCTCTCTATCTCTCTGCCTCTCTTTCGAGGATTCCCCGTATAAGGTTTCTGAACTGAGGGGGTAAAAGGACCTAAGGTTTTGAGGAGTAGAGTGTATGGGCCAATCCGTATCTCCTCACACTCTGATCCGGAGATTCTGTTCTCTTCTGTTCTGTTGGTCGCAGACGATCAAATTAAAACAGAGCTAACTGAGGAAACGAGTGTCTCTCCTAGTTCAATGGCAACTTCGAGATCGGTCCGGTCAGGATTCAACAGCTTCCATGTAGAATATTAACCCAGGTAGCTTGCTTGCTTGCTTGAATGTTGGTTTGCAGTTAATTGGCGTGTTGCTTGCTGCTGGTCCGAATCGATATAAATGAAAATGGTCCCAAGTAATGTGCTATCAACGGCCAGCTATGCATAAGCATGCATCCAAGTTAGATCCAGTCCAGTCCAGTCCAGTCCAGCAAAAAAATCCAGGAATCTGCGAGCTACAGTAAGTCGTTGAAGTCAGTGGCCCTCAATTGGCAGGCAAATCGATCCCCACGGATTCGTCCTAGTAAGTTGTCCGCCCTCGGTAGTCTCAAGGATGCACTCGTCCAAAAGTGGCTCCTGTCCTGTCCAACAGCACAAAAAAGCCTAAATCTGTTCTGTACTGTCCACCTCGTCCAACAGAGAAAAGAAATTCGCAAACGTTAAAAAAAGCCCTTTGTCGAGGAGAGTTATATGGGTGATGTAATCTCCATAGTCATTAATGGTCAGTGCTGCGAGATCGAAGGACGTACGTTATGTTACAAGGGTGGTTGAATTCGAAGGTTAAGTTGTGATGGGAAAGAGGAAGAACTGCTGGGAAGTCGAACTATTAAACCGGCCAGATCCATTAATTAATTAATGCCAACCGACAGGCGCAGGCACTTATCGCGCTATTAAAGTCACAGCAGCAAGCAGGATTAATATTGCTATTTGGAGTTTCTATCTATAAAAATCATGTTCGGTTTCATAAACCCTTTCGGGCTGGTGCTGCGAGGTTTCTGGAGGGGTAAAAGCAGACACCGAAATTCGAAAGCTTCTGTCCTGGGCCGGCTAGTGGAGAAAAAGCTGACCTCGAAGCTGGCCCTGCAGCAGCCAGGGCGCAAACCGATGGAGAAATGCTGCGCTTTTAAAAGGAAATGAAGTCCCGGCACCGTCTTTCCATGCAATTGCAGGTACGATACACTCTTCAGCTGAACATGCGGTATCATTTGCCTCGCTCGGGGTGGAGGTATTTACTTATGTGAGTATAGTATATCCTGTCCAGGTGCTTCTCAGTGCAGATGCTGGCTTATATACCTACTTAAGTACTTGCTGATGAGAACTTCGCGATCCCTGGCTTCACAAACTGTTGCATATTCACAGAGTCGACTTGTACTTACATGTCTTAAACCTGCGCGTGGAAATCTATAACTCGCCATGTAATGCACTGTATGTAAGTAAGTACAGTACTTACATACCGACATGCAGGAGCATCGTCTCGACGCCTCGAGTAATATATGGGGAAGCCAGAAGAAAAAAACTAGGCTGCAAGCACCAATCCCACCGAACAAGCAGGTCTAGCGATATCAAATGCGGACCCCTATCATCACGATATCAAAACGGATGCCTTTGACGGGGCGTTTCGCCCAGCCCAGTCCTCCCAAGCCCGACTTCACTTAGCACCTTGCTTGCTAGTATGGAGTAGTAAGTAAGTATGGAGCAACAGTCAGCCAGCCCAGCCTGTGAGCTCGCTCGCTCGCTTGTGTCCAATAAATCCCGGAGATCTGGCCACCTCGATCGAAGCATGCCTTTTCTCGGCAAGCGCGAGACGAAGAAATCTGAAGGGTCAGCTCGTCCGTCCGTTTTGTAGGTATTGTGAAAATGTAAGATGCAAGTTTTGGGCAAATATCCCGCTTGCCCGAAAGTTGAACACTGGAGGCGAGCTGCTGCAGACGGTCTAACAGCCTGTCGGTATCGAATCACCGTCTCAGCTAGCCGAAACGCTTGGCGGTCTTTCCAAAATGTTGGAAGCTTTCTACTTGTTTTTGCATTGCATTGTATCAAATGGGAGTGAATGGAAATTCAGGATGGGATCCGAGCCAATTAATTTCCTGACATGTGGTTCTTGTCTGGCAGTTGTTTGGAGAGGTAATATATGTTTCTTCGGGCCGTTTATATGGGGAGATGATACCATGTAATCTCCAAGATCAATATATTTTGTTCCCGTTGAGAAGCGGATCCTCTCGTTATTACACCCGATTGGAACCTCAACCACCAGGTTTTCTACCCGACCAACACCCAGCAAAAATCTCCGACAATCCCTTATGCCTCGAGCCTCCGGATGGCTTAATATCGGTTAACTTAGCTAAATATTGATGCTATAGGTTGCTGTGTCGCGGCGTCGGCCACTGCAAAGTATAAATATACTTAACTATAAGATATAACACCTTAAGTTCAATTTAAATTCGACGTAACAAGACCGCCTCCTATGGAAGCTCATTCGTCTATATATATCAACCCCCCTTCTCCTCTCCGAAGCATGTTTAAATTCACGAATAACTCTTATCTGAGATTTATATAATTATGAGTTTATCTATAACTACCCCTCCAGTCAATATTAATATCCAAAATTCATGTTCCAGAAGCCAAAGCTAGATCTATAGAAGTCCCCCTCCTTCGACGTATACACTTCCCTATTCCAATCTGCATGCATAAATATCCGAGTGGCCCCATACGTCCCTATCCCCTCTCTCCGTCGTGCGCGTATAAACACTACAGAAAGGGGTGCATACATACATACTTAAAATCCACGAGTCAAGTTAACATTAATCAAGTAGTACGGGATCTGGGACATGCAGACTAGATAAGCCGATTACAGTTCTAGAATCTATCACGCTAAATACTTAAGTCTATGTTTATCGCCGATGAAGCGGGTATATTTTCTTTTTTGGGCAGTATCATACGACCTGAGTATAGACTAAACAGACCGTGGAGGTACCCTGGCGCGGGAGCAGATACCGGAAGGAAGTTAGAGGTGATAGTTGGAGTATATCAAAATACTTGGCTTCCAGCCCCGACGTACTATATTTGTAATATCTACCGCTAGACACTCTGAATACATACATATCAATGTGTAAGTTTAAGCATTATTAGGCTGTATACTAAGCTTGAAACCGACTAAATGGCCGAAGAGACTATAGTATATTCTGATAAAGTTTAATCCACAACTCGAGGAGCATGTTGGAATATTCACGCCTAAAAAACGCCATGGGATTTGAGTATCAAGCCGGAATTCGTTTCATTTCTAACGGTATAAAAGCTTGAGAATCTTGTCTTTATCGGCTGCGGGTGTCCATGTTTTCATATACTCGTACTTTGAATTCATACGCTAAATGTATAGTCTCGGGACCAGGCCGGAGCTGCATTTCCATAGCTCCATTTGGTGGACGAGATGATATAGCGCTGCACGGAGTAATATGATATAATTGCCAGATCTGGTCGCCGCCAGGGTCAGTTGCATTAGGTGCTTCAGGGTTCAGGCTGGTCTCGTATCTTCTCTTAACTTCGAATTCATTGCATGCAGAAATAAGTTGGTAAGAACAATATTGATAAAAAGTGTTATCTCTTGGTTCATTTAATATTTCGTTAATTTAAGATTAGTTACAAGTTATTGGTATTTATCGTATGTACTATACTCTGCCTGGCCTTGGTTATAACGCTATGTCACATAGGGACTTTGAAGTTTTGAAGTTTTGAAGCAGGCGCACTAGCGCTTTTTTGACCTCTGTTCTTGTCGCCGGCTTGCGAGCCTGTCGAAATGTCTGATATGTAATATTTGCAGTTACCTTATTCAAGATACTAACGTAGCTAGCGAGACTCTTGCTATACTCTCATATATATTTACATAATTATCTAAGTATATACCTAGGTACTTGCTAGTTGCAATTCTTCCAGATTCCAGTGAGCTCGAGACTCGAAATAATTTCATGGCTTTTGAATAGCATTTTTGAGAAGATCAGTATTCCTGTCCCCACATTTGCATAGCCTCAACATGTCGACACAAGGCTTCTGGAATTATATATACCCCCCTTTTTGAAGTTTGGGAACGAGACCAGATTATATCACATTATAAAGAAGTATCGATTACTATAGAGATAATTCTGGCCCAGTTAGATCTATCGACACAGCTTCGAAATCCGTCTTTTATAATTTCATTCTGCTATATATTTTACATATTAGTAGTATAGTATATTAGCGCCTATTTCAAATCTATAGAGATAAAGTAGACGCAATTTTTTAAAAAAAAGAAAGAAAGAAAGAAAGAAAGAAAGAAAAAACGAGATCTCGAGATCGTGAGAAAGATATAGATCCACATGCCATTCCAATGACATTCGCGAATTCGTTCAGACCCCAAGCATCCCTGCCCCCCAAGGCCAAGTCCCTCGCTTAAGCAAACCAACCACGCCATGGACAAGGAACACCCCCAAAAAGAACCCCATGCTGTCAAATCTACCTTTGTTCTTCCAGACAAGTTAACTCGACATCATGACCTCCAGACCCACATCCCGCCCGCGCCGTCATCTTCATCCCCCGCGACAGCGACAACGACAATTATACTTCCACTTCAACGTTAGCGAATACCTAATTCAAACGTATCGCCACATCTCTCATTAACATTAATACTCATTCTCCATATCCTTCTTCACATAACGTTATAACACCGCTCTATCGCTATAAACCGACCTGAGGATACCCGATATTGGATAACAACCGGGATTCGACCCTCAGCTATACACCATACCATAAACTTGGATCCTGAATAGACTACATCTCGACACCACACCTCCGTCTCTATATAAAGCTCTCCACAGACCCCGTTCATTCAATTCCTCCAGCAACAGATTAACGCGCAAAGAAAGATATAAATAACATTCTTTTTTTGTCTCGGCCCAACCCCCAATCCCGTCGATCGTCACCCACGTCACGTTACTCGGCGTATATCCTTTTTTATCCTTCCGTACATTTCCAAGCGTGTTCTTTCAACCTTCAACCATTCAGTGTCCTCCATCCGAGAGGTACCTACCTACGTACTTCATCCAGCTATACGCATTCATCTCCAACCACTCGTTTCTTTACCAATCATTTGGCTTCTAGCGGTTTCCAATCGCTTCTTACCACTATAAATTCCTTAATTATATAAACAATTGCACAATGTACGTCGGACCGGGATTTCCGATTCCCACGCTCTTTGAGCTCGCGAAGCGTGTTTGTATTCGACATATCAATGGTATTTCTTCCCTTCCCTTCTCTACCTACGTTATAGCACAAAAATTAATATGAATTCATTTAGTGATCGATGATATCGGAGACCTACCCTATAGCATCGTCAAACCTATCCTCATGCGAGTCGAAAATCCTGACAAACTAGTACGTTCCCTTCCCTACTTCACGAAACGGCCTTTAGAGAAGCTATACTAATAAATTGTATTAAATAGAAAACAATCGAGCAAAACTGCCCACAACTAATACCAGAAACCAACGAACTCTGGCAACTATTCATCCTCCGTGACATTGGCCCATCTACACTCGACGAGTTCCTAAACCCTCTAGAGCTAGGAACATCACCGGAATCCCAAGAAATTATAAATAATACAGACTGGTCGTCACTATACTTCAACCTACGAGAAACAAAACTCGCGAAAGAAAAGGCACAAGTCGATGAATTGAAAAAGGCCATGAAGAAACATAGTGATCAGAAGGAAAAGCGACAGATCGGATTTGCGAATGTTAGGAGAGAAGATATTGGAAAGTTGAGGATGTTGGATAAGGGGAGGAGTTTTTCGGGTGTTATGAGTGGGAGGGTTGGGAAGGATTCGACGAACAAGGTTTTTAGAAACGCGGCGTTGAATAAGGCTTTGATCAAGCCTGGGAAGGGGAGGTTCAGATAGATATGATCAGATTCATACTTTATCGTGATTTTGCACTAGATGGAAGGTTATTTTTGTTGGATGTCTTGTTTTTAGCGTTTTAGATACGGAGTCAAAGGGTGGTTTTAAGAGCATCCTGGAGATGTTATATTAACTTGATATATGGGGTATAGTGATAGATGGATGTTTTTATGGGATATGGGAGCTTCGGATCAGGCGTTCTAGATTGGCATCATTGTATTTCGGTATGACTAATAATCGAACTTATACGATAATGCACACTTCATCTCAAAACTAGACAGGTCCATGGTATAATAATAGTAGTAATGATAATAGTGCGACAATGAGGTATTAGTAGTGGACTTTTCTAGAATAAGTATCCGGTATATATAAATGTTTAGTGTAGAAGACAGATAGTCTACTTGGATTCATCGATCTTGAGACCGTCAATTGCCTCGGTTGGAGCCGCAGCCGACCCACTAGATTCGCCCTTCTTCTTGGCAACATATCCAGTACCAATCTTCTTTTCCTTCTTCTTCTTTTCTGGAGCTGGTGGAGGCGGGTAAGCTAGTTTTTCAATTTCCTTGAATTCATCGCTGCTGGCGTATTCCGCTCTGATGGGGTCGAGGAGCTTGTTGAGTGCCAGGGTTGTGGCGATTTTCAGCTCTTTTGGTCCAATCTTTTTTAAGCCAGTTAGCAGGTATACTTTAAAATATTTATGTATGAGAGATGAACTTACGACATCAGCAGTATAATCCTCCTTCAACTTTTCAATAGTTTCGTAAACAATCTCCTGTCCATCTTTCTCGATCACAAACCGTGCCTTTCCATCTTCTGCCCCCAATTCTGAGATCGGTATTAATACATATTCGACGAAAGCAATGACACCGTTTCCTTCAACTTCTTTAGGTGCGCAGACAGCCTTTTTCAGTTTCTTCTCAACATCTGCAGCGGAGTCTAGAAGATCGATCTTGGAGTTGGGATCCGATGCCGACATTTTGCCACCTGCGAGACCGGGAACCATGGGGTTCATTAGATGAGCACGAGTTTTGTAGCCTAGACTTGGGAGGTTTTCGACTGCTAGAGTAAAGATTTTACGTTGGTCGACGCCGCCGAATCTTTTTTCTTTAGTTAGCACAACTAAACAGCCCCATTCTCATTTACCAAGAATAGTAAATAGAGAAAAAGGGAAGAGAAGAAGAACATACTGCGCATCGACACCAAGATGCTCCTCATCCAAAGCCTGCATCAACGGATAAATCAAACCCGACAACAACGGACTAGCAACCTGCTTAACCACCTCCGCACCAGCCTTCTTCGCATCATGTTCCGTCACAATACTCGACATCCTAAAGATATCCATGATATAGGCTTCACTCTTCTGATAACTCGATCCGAAGACAAATCTGAGTTTGTCGATACTAACGCCAATTGACTTCAATACGGATTTTACTAGGAATTCGTAGTATTTGGCGCGATGTTGGACTAGTTCTATGGGGGCCTTCATGTTATCGAGGAATGCGTGGAGGTCGGCGAGGAGGATGGTGACTTCACAGCCGGCGCGGAGGAAGTGGGCGAGTTTGGTCATGGGGACGAAGTAGCCGCAATGGGGGCGGCCGGTTGTTGCGGTGCCTGTTTGGTTGTCATATCGATTAGTACTGATGATCTACAGAACTCTACATCTAGTATAGCCATAGTAGCTGTATTACAGAAGAGTAGAGTATGGTGCTGTATAGTGGAGCAGAGGAAGGTAAATACCCCAATAGATCTTGAGGGGTCGGTTCTGTTTCTCAATCACATCGGTGAGGATTTCTTCGCCCAGAACCTCCTGTAAATTGCGGGTGATCAAAGCGATCTTTTCTTTCGCAGTTAACGACGCCATTTTCTTTTTGTATCTTAGATGGTAGGTTTATGGGAAGTGATTAGGTATAAGATGTGTAGTGTGATAATGAAGGGAGAGTGGCGTTAAGATGATGATGGTTGGTTGAGTAAAGACGTTGGGCCGGCCAATGGATGGAGAAAGTGGGTGACCAGGTGACTGGGTTTATTGTGCGATTGGGATTGGGGTAAGGTACTAGCTAGTATCTATAGCTACATGGGAAGTTGGCTAGGTTGCGGGGTGTGACTCAAATTTGGAGGGTTTATTTTGGAGTTGCTGTTGGATTTAGCCACAGCACTGTTCCACCTTATCTGATCTGATCTAATCTCACTAGCCACTCTTTGATGGAAGTGCTTATTAATGCAGTTGCTGTTTCAGTTGGCGGGTTTTGTGAGTGGGAATATGTGGCGGTGGCTCAGCATTTCAACAGCGCGAACCCAACCCAATTTTCCTCTTCTCTTGAGTTGTGCGTTCTCGCTTCCATTCCTTTCCATCATCTCAACTTCCTCAATACTGTCAACTGTCAAACCCATCGACGTCTTCTCCCGCGCGCGCCATTACTTACCAGCTCTTCCGTCTCTCTCCTCCGCATCTTGCATTCACCGCCCTCGATATCTATCTCTTTCCGATTCAAGTCGAAATAGCTTGTCGAAAGAATCGCCTTCTTCCGAGCACATCTTTCCATCGCATACTACTTTTTGTTTGTTCTGGGTCACGTTTCACGGTCATTCGCCTGACCTTCTTTACACCTCCAACCCCCCCTAGATTTCCATCTCTCCCGTTTATATCATCACTATCTCTCATTATCCTTCTTTTCTTCTTCTTTCCCAAAAAAATCCTCCGACATTAAACCCGTCTCCCATTTCTCTTCGATAAGATCCTCAAACCCCGACTACGATAGGGATAAAAAGCAGTTCACCATGACGGTGCAACTACAATCCGGAACTCCCTTAGCGGAGCAACTATCCGCCTCCGTCCAGCAGAAGATAGTAGAAATCGGCTGGAGTTCCGACGGCGAAGATGCTTCACCGCTCAGCGAGTACATAGTACTGATGCTCGTAAACGGAAAGACTGAATCTCAGATCACTGCTGAATTATCTGGTGATCTGTTAGGTCTTGGTCCGGAAGATGAGAGTGTGAAGGTTTTCACCAGTTGGATGTTCAGCGAGCTGGCTAGGTTATCGAGAGAATTGGGGGCTGAGAATGGAACGGCGTCGATTGGAGTGGTCGATGGCCAGGAGAGTAGTAGTAGGCCGGATGAGGATATGGCTGATGATTCGCATGAGGCGTTGGAAGGAGTGTATGTTTTCTCATCTCATCTCATCTTCCCCCTCGTATCACGTATTTTTATCGAGTTTCACAGACTAACATTTTTAAAATTATAGTCCAACCGGCCCGAAAGCCATGCGGCAACAGAATCAAGCCCAAAACCAGAACCAAAAACAACGAAGACCCGGTGGCCTCTACAACCAAATCCAGAAGAATATGGACCGCTCCAGCGATCCTCTCCGACGGGTACCTAATAACCGAGGTGGCGATCAATTCAGAATACAGAAACATGATACGCAGCGTGGTGGCCAGCGTCAGAATTTCAACGGACCTCAAGGCGGTCCGATGAACCAGCGCCATATGGGCCGCGGCCAGCAAGGCGGACACATGCAGAGCACCTATATGAACGCGATGAGCAATCCGGGTATGGCACAGCAAGGGCAGTTCGGACCGATGATGATGTCGCCGGAACAGCAGTTTCAGTTTTTGCAGATGATGGAGCAACAGGCGAGAATGATGGGAATGATCGGGCCGAATGGATTTATGGGACCTGGTGGCATGCCAGGCCAGGAACAGCCCCAGGCCGGAAGGTCACTGTTCGATCGGGTCGATAACACACCCAAGAATAACGGCCACCATAATAAGCCGAGGCAGCAGCAACAACAACAGCAACAGCAGCAGCAGCCGCCGGTGATAGGTGGCGATACAGAGATGGGAGATGGCGCTGAGGGCCTAGGAGAGGACGCGGCCGGTCAGGAGGACGTTGCCTGCAAGTTTGGCTTAAGGTGTACCAAAGCCGATTGCGTGTTCGCCCACCAATCCCCCGTATCGGACCCTAGCAGGCCCGTAGCTTTCTCCGGAGAGAAGTGTGCTTTCGGCATTGCCTGCAAGAACAAGAAGTGCACATCGGCGCATCCAAGTCCCGCGAGCGGAGGCAGCAAGCCACAACAAACCTTTGAGCAACAGGATTGCAAGTTCTGGCCTAACTGCAAAAACCCGCACTGCCCATTTAAACAGTATGTTTCCCTTTCCACTCCTCTACTTATTTACATGAGCTAGTAGCTAACTTCAATTTTCAGTCCCGCGAACGCCACAATGCCCCCTTGTCGCTTCGGCGCCGCCTGCACAAAACCCAACTGCCCATTCACACATAACCCACAAACCCTGGACGTCCCTTGCAAGTTCAAGCCGTGTCTAAACCCGCACTGCTCGTTCAAGCACGAAGACGGACAGCAAGCCGGAATATTCGAGAATAAGACATGGACACCCAAGGCCCATGTGTCAGATAGGAAATTCGTGACGGATGAAGAGGGAGATGAGGAGTTAATAATTCCAGGGCAGACGAGCAGTAGTGGGAGCAGTAATGTTGCAGCTGCTACTGCTGCGTCTTCCTCGCAGGTTATTGCTGCTGGTGGGGAACTAGGATCTGATCTTTGAGACTATGCACACAAAAGCATCTGTCTACGAGACTTTTAGAATAGAAAGAATGAAAAAGGGCAAGGGTATGAAAGTCACGAGGGGAGGAGGATAGAATGGACAAAACAAATCAATCTGAACGAACAAAATTGATGGGTGATGGGATTGTTTATCATAGAAAAAGGCCTTGCGGTGACGACTTTTTATTTTGTTTTTTGTATAATACTAGTACTATTATTCCTACTACGACGATTGTTTTAGTGGCGGCAGAACCGGTACCCTTATGCATCTGGGATGGGGTTTTTTCTTTCTGTCGTTTTTTTCTTCTACTTTCCTTTCTCTATTTTCGATCTATGAGGATGGCGTTTTTTTTTCTATATGTTAGTCTGGTATCTTTTATGTACAATAGTAGTTTTTATAACGCCATTTGCTCTGCTCTCTCTATATTAATACCTGGAGCATGTATACGATAGAATAGTTACCGGTAAGAGGCATAGAATAATTCCAGTGATATCGATAGCACGATATTTCAAGCTCTCTGAGGAATTCAGGAACAGAGGGCTACTAAGTTAAGATGTGGTTATACGTTAACTTCTCTGCACGATTACCTTATATAATACGATAACTATGTTAAAGATTATTAATATTGGTACTTAATATAGTACCGGTATATATACCCTAATGAATTCGATGATTCTTTATCCAAATTAATCAAGTAGTGTTTAGTATACTAGTATCCGCATTCATACCTCGCCATGACGATATCAACGCAAATAATGCAACATTGCAATTGAGAATATTCTTGAAATACCTCTCCTCCCCATATTACATTTTGTTCTATAGCGTGGAATAAATGCGAGCAGATTATTACATGGTCAAACATGCATGGTGGCCATTTGTCCTCACCCAGCTTCTATCTTTTTTCTTTGATCTGCAGGGGAAGTTACTATTTTTTGACTTCTCACTGCGTTTTTATATCGTGGCCGCTGGAGTTTTTGAAGATATTTTGATTTTTGGATACTTTTATTATTTATTTTTTTTGGAGATATATTTGAAGGGGGTATAGTTACGAGGATATAATATGCATATCCACCGTCGAAGTCCTCAGCTTATTACCTCGGCGTGGGTTAACCCCGCCGACCCTCCAATTACCATTTCGGATGGTATTGACAATAATGATACCCTATCACTACAGTCTCAAGAAGCTCTGGTAGAAAAGGGAGAAGAAGAGGAGGAGGAGGAAGAAAATACTACAATCCTCTCAAACAGAGAAGCAGACACAAACGCCGAACCATCAGGAGAAGCGGGAGAAGTAGTTTCCCACCGTCTGGACCAAACATATCCTGAGATCCCACGTCCAACGCCTATCAAACTCCAGAGTTCTGAGGGTGAGGGGTCTACTCCTCCTATTTTGGTTCAAGGTGAGGATAATAATGAGGATAATAAGGTAGAAAACCGGGATGAGGATAAAAAAGAAGATGAAGATAACGGAGAAGGAGATATACAGAAAGGGATAGAAGATATTGCGAAATCGATATCATTGCCTGGATTACCACTCGGAATGTTGGGGCCTTTGATGGGACCTACTAC
Source organism: Arthrobotrys conoides (assembly GCA_036971725.1). Taxonomy (NCBI): domain Eukaryota; kingdom Fungi; phylum Ascomycota; class Orbiliomycetes; order Orbiliales; family Orbiliaceae; genus Arthrobotrys; species Arthrobotrys conoides. The sequence continues at coordinate 572,304 of JAVHJM010000001.1, forward strand.
TCCTTTCCCTTCGATTTCTGATGATGGACCGGATGGTATTATGGAAATTGAGGTTTTGCCATCTCCTGGGGGGATGGACATTCCTAATTTCCCAGGTATGCAAGATAATAACAATAACATGGTGGAAGAAATATGGATTACAACCGACGATTCCTCACCAAATAATTCTCCGGGAGGCGCGCCGTTTGATCCATTAGATACGCTGGCCAGTCAACTGGAGAGTATTATGGGCGGAATATTTGGTGGTGTTGGGGGTATAAAACAAGAGGGCGCAAAATTGGGACAACCGATTGATGAGGTTATGTTACCGAATGGATTACCCCAGAAGGGGCCGGAAGTGCCAATTGGGGTGGGTGGCGAGGGTAGTACTGATGATGCTGTTGGTGTGGGAGGGAGTGAGGCTGTTAAGAGGGGGTGGGAGGATATGGGGAGGGTTGTTGGGGTCGGTGAGTTTTTGGTCCCCCTTTTTGGTTGAGGTGGGTTTGAAAGGGCTAATTGATGATGGTGTAGTGATGTTATCGGTTATTGGGCCTATTGTGGTTATTACGGCGTTAGGATGTGGGATCGCGGTATTGGTGAAGAGAATTAGGTCGAGGAGGAAGGGCTATAGGGAGGTTCAGGCGGGGTTATGTGGGGACGAGGAGTGGAATTAAATGGTATCAAATGCTCTTTTCTGATCATGAACCTTAAAATTGTTGCTTTTGATTGTATATGGTATATGATTCTATATTTGATCAGGTCGTAAATATAATACATGGTTATAATTTCTTGAAGATACGCTTATTTATTCTTTCTCTTGCGCTTCTTATCACTCTTTCCAGATTTACCCGTGACTTCAACCTTCTCGCCACTTTGGACAGGAACTGTGGCAGTTAAGGACTTCCTTATTGTCCCCGCCCATGTTACAAAGTCGGTGAATAGAGCGGGTTGTGTCCCGCATTTTGCATCGGTCATCCAATTGACCATCGTTTTTGTGAAATATAGCTCTGCGATCCGTTCGATCCAGGATTTATCGCTCGTTACTAATACCTTGGAGATATATAAACTGCAGTGGCTGCATGATGCAGCGTGTTCGCGGGATTGCTGGGGTTGGTGATGGGATTGGGATGATTCCTGGTGGATTTGTTCAAGAATTTCGAAGGCTGATGATGGAGTCGTGAATACAGTTATAACTGTATCTTCTTCTTTATCCTTCGGCGATTTTTTCTTACTGGATTGGGTCAATGATTTCAGAACATTATGAGCATTACTGCGGACGCTTGCGTTCCCTGTTCTGCGCATAGCTTCAAGACAAGGGACAATGACTCTGATCTTCTCATCACAGTTTCCATCTCCTTTGACATATATCTCTAGGAGTTCTAGGACTCGGTTTTTAAAGTTTACGACCGACTCCTTGGCAGAAGCTCTTTGTTGGCGTTTATTGGGGGTTTTGCGGTGTTTGAAGATTTTGGAGAGTTGTTCATCCACTAGGAGCATTTGATCATCGTCCATGGATTCGTCGGAGTCAGAGGCATCGGAGGCGTTTGGGTCTTTGGAGGTGCCCAAGGCTTCAGCGAGGGCGGCGTGGAGTCTGCGAGTTTCTTCGTCCAGAGGTTCATCATCATCGTCGTCGTCGTCGTCGTCATCATCATCATTGTCTTCGTCGTCTGAGGACTCTTCATCCTCATCCTCATCGTCCTCACCGTCTTCTTCATCTGCGGAATCTTCCTCGACGTCGATGACCTCGACGTCTGAATCTTCTTCATCATCATCCCCAGAATCAGCATCATCCATAAGTTCATCCTCATCCTCAATATCAAACAACTCCCTCTGCCCTTCCTGTGTCTCATCGACAACCAACGGTCTCAATAACGAATCTAGCGCCGATGCGCTTAAAGAATCCGCAAAAGACTTGAATACTGTTTGCGACATCTTCTTCGCCAAAACGGAAGGTTTAGCAAGGAAGCCGAGTAACAACTCGATCAAGATTTCAAGAGAGTCCTGCTCTTCTTCTTCCTCATGATCGTGATCTTGTTCTTCGAGCTCGTGCTTCTGGCGTTTGTGGCGATGTTTTTCTTTCTTCTTTTCTTTCTCCTTCCTCTCCTTGCCGATCTTTTCGAACACTAGGTGGAGGTCTTGGAGCATGTCCATAGCATCGGGTTCGCCATTGAAGAGTTGAAGTAGGAGCAATGAATACATCAGTGCAAATGCATATCTTCTAGAACCGAGAGTTGGCGCCTTTTTATCGAGTTTTGAAATTATCTTGAATACTTTTTCGATTTCTTCTTCGATGCTTTCGTCAACAGTTGTTGCAAATTCGTCGGCTGATTCTTCTCGTTTTTGTTTTATCGACAAAACAGCCTTGGCAGGCCAAACGGTAGATTTGAAGTCCGGGTTTTGGAGAAGCTCCGATAGACAGCTTGCGAGTCTGGTTCGGAAGGTAGCCTGGGTTGTGGCGGAAAAGGCAAGGTCTGTAGAGAGGTTTGATTTGATGTTGAAATGACCGTATTCGACGAATATATCGATGATCTCGGATACGCATGAGCTTTTGAGGGTTGATTTGCTGCTTCTGATCATAGAAAGAAGCTGGTCTGCGGCCCATTGCCTGGACTTTTCAATGGATTTCGTATCTTCAGCTGCGGGTTGTAAGATGAGTGACTTGAAGAACTGGACTATTTCTAATTGACCTTGCTCATCTGCGCATGTGAATAGTGATTCAATCACTTTGGTCTTTGTGACGGATTCGAAATTTGAACTGCCATTGCGACTTAAAAGAGAGATGAGTAGAGTTGAGGCTGTTGATGGGCTATTTTCCGCTTTCGTTTTTATGACTCGAAGAGACTTTTGGGCCGCTTTGTGAAGGTAACGTTCTGGCGAGCTTAGCTGATTGATGAAACATTTCATGAGGTTTGGCGAGAAGAGTATGGATATTGTGTCTTTGTTTTCGAAGGTTGAGATCGCCTTGTTGAATACTAAGAAGCCCCAAAATTTACGCTCGTCCGAAGAGCCATTAGAGAAGAGACCATCGTTTACGACTGCCTGCCAGAACTCTGGAAAAGAGGCGATCTCCTTTTGCGGTGTATCAGAAGTGTAGAATTCGAATATAGCGTCCCAGACCCATGATAACCTTGCGTTCCAGCTACCTTTCTGTGCTAGTTTTTCACCATCTTCATCCTTTCCTTCCGATTCCCTGAGAAGTCTGGATAATGTTTGAAGATAGGCCTTTTCGAACGGCGAGGAGCGTTTTTGGAGCCGGATGTTCAACTTTTCTAATGTTGTCTTGTGCTTCTGCGCTAATGCAATCCAGATACCGACGCCGTCACTCGATCTTATGAGTCCTGACTTCTCTAGCTCGTCGCAAGTGACTTTGATGAGATCTTTCTGCGAGCTTTCTATTGTAAGTACAGCATTTCGGATTACTAGACAGCAGGACTCCCGTAACCACGGTTTTTTCTGCGCCAGAACTACCAGCTGTGCTAACACCGACTGCCAGTTTGATATATCCGACTCCTTGGTGAACAGTAGTTCGGTTTCAATGATTGCCTTCAAGCCGAACAGTCGGCCAAAGTAGAAGCCTCGCTCCTCTGACTTTGTAAGTCCACCGGTTGGTTCGGTATGTTCTACAATAAGTTGCACGACGGATCGGAATGGTAGGTCTGTCAATAGTGGGTCCTTTGGATCGAGGAGGCTGTAGAGAAGCTAGACAACTCCAGTTGATTAGTAGAATGCACTAATTGTTTGATTCACAGGCCAGAAAGTTCGCACCTCTACTAGAGCTAAGGAGAATCCAAGGCGACTCGAATCATTGGCACTGGTTAAACCTTTGATCAATCGAGTTAGGCAGTACTTGACAGTTTCGTCGCGGTTTTCTGTGACATTTCGCAATGCAAGATTGAGACCTTTTGCAGCTTCCAGTCGTTCATTCTCATCGTCCTTTGAAAGACCAGAAAATTGCTTGCGAACCTCAGGCGCCGGGAGAAAATGGGTGGTAGTTGGCGCCATTGCTTCTGGATGTCTTTGTCGATGGTTGCTTGGAGGAAAGAAGCAGTTCTGCGACCAGATTTTTTTTTTTATGCTCGGTGGTCGGCCATGTTTTGCTAACCGAGAAGGGAGCAGCGGACCCACAGCAGGCAGTTTTAGCGACCCAAAAAATTTCGATGGCTAATTTTCGCGACACAACTTTTTTACCTGCTAAAAATCCCACCTCTGTCGACAGTGCCGGAAACCACAGCATTCGAGGCAAAGATGGCGGTCAAAACACCAAAATCCAAGGTCGCGAAGAGTACTAGGAAGGGAGGAACCGCTAGTAGTAAGAGGCATACGGTAGGTTATTCTGTCGCTGCTGAATTTTGCTAGTTGATTGAATTGCTGGTGTGCTAACTGTTCGTCGCAAATTTAGTTTCAAACATTCACACAAAAAATATCATCGATGTAGGACTTCTTAAGCATCTATGGAGCCGTAGGCGAATAAGGATAGGAAAACTAATTGCTCTAATTGGAATACAGAAAAATCGATCCGATACGAAGAATTCGCCGCTTCGACGACAGCTTACCGTCCGAGAACTCGTCACACTTCTTCGAAACCCTCACGGAATATAACGATCTCTACCTTTCCTCTATTTATATCGACTTCGCTCGGTCGACGACTCAATACACCGAGTCATTACCTCATATCCTATACCACCAAGACTTAATCGTTACAAATCTCGAATCATCGATTTTAAAATGCGAGGCCGACGGGGAGGATACCAGTCTACAACCGCTGCTGGGTCTTATACCGCAGCTTGCCAGAGACCTGGGCGTGGAGTTTGAAAAGCACTTTGAACGATTCGTCAAGCTTATCACCAGCGTTATCGTTCGAACTAAGAATGTCCAGGTGGTTGAATGGGCGTTCGAGGCTCTAGCGTATGTGCTCAAGTACCTCAGTCGGTTATTGGTAGAGGACCTACGACCATTGTATACCATTGTTGCGCCGCTGTTGGGGAAAGAAACACAAAAGTACTATACGACGAGGTTTATGGCTGAAGCTATGTCCTTTTTAATACGAAAAACGAAGGGAGAAGGATTGAACACAATCATCCAGTTTATCGCCAGAGACCTCGCAGAGGCTTGCCGGGGCGATAGGAAGTTTAGTGCGGAGCAGTATATCTACGGCCTACGGACTTTGTTTGTGGACACATGTATGGGGGTGGACCATACCCTACATACTAGGGCCGAACCTATACTGAAGGCTCTTCTGGAAGAGAGCCTGGATAATGAACTGGGCGGCGAAGTGTCGAGATGGGAAGAAGTGGTTACTGGAACAGTCATCGGCTTGATTCACAGAGTAAAGCAGGAGACAGCTGGGCCTCTACTTCAGACCGCTTACGAGTTCGTAGATACGGTATCGAAATCCGGTCAGCATTTAAGATTTGCGGCGGACTTGATGTTTGCGGTCGAAGGTACGAGGAAAGGCAACCGGATCAGTAATTGGGAGGCTCCTTCGGTTTTGTCCTTTGGTCTGCTTAAGGGAGCCACCTTAGCGGGCGACGAGGATTGCTACTGGCGTGTTCTGCAGGGAGTCGCGCTTGTATTCCAGCAAGCTGACCTTGGATTCGTTTTACCAAATCTACGAGATCTTGTTACGTCGCTGTCTAGCTTCAAGGATGGGGAATTCTTCATGTCTTTCTCTGTTTTATTAGCAGATTCTGGGTTGGCTAGATTTGGCGAAATCTGGGCAAAAGAGATGACAAAGTTCGTCTCTGCTAACTGGGTCAAGCATGAAGATGAGATCTTGATGACTTTTGCAAAACTTCGGAAAATCTACGATAGTCAGGTTGAGACCTGGACTTTGAAAGATATCCCTGCCTCCGCGCTACTAGGGGCAGAGAAAGCTATCGCGGAGTTATCTGATCACTGCGAGGCTAGCGCAGATGCCATGGATACTGATGAAAATAATTACTCTCTCGTCAGAGTATATAGCTACCTCGAAACTTTGAAAGTTTCCAATTTGCGAGAGGCGCAAAAGCAAAGCTTAGCGAAGCCTATGAAGACTCTATTCCAAGATTTACGTACTGCACTTCTTCGAGAAAAGCTTGCACTGCATCGGACTCTTGCTGTCATGGGATTGATATTATATATCCTGGTCGATATTGAGAAGGCCGGCTCTAAATTCTGGGCTGATTCTTGGGAATCCTTCTCGGAGCTAGGTAAACAGCATGGGTTTCTAATTGGAATCAAGAGAGCATTGGAGAAGAAAAGGTATATTGTTCAGAGTCTTTATGCGTAATTGTTTAATGCTAATGTGTGAGCTTAGGATACAACCTCCGCCCCAGGATACTGAGCAATTTGAATCGATATTCTCACTTCTAGAGAAGAACCTAGAGTCGCCAAGTCACGAACTCCGAAGCGTTTCTTTAGACACGTTATCTCTCATCTGCGCTTCAGGATCAACCGAAGAGACCGAAACTATTGATTTGATGCAGACGATTGAGAATACTGCGATCTCAATTACGACGTCAAGAAACATCTCTATGCACGTCCGAAAACTTGGGCTATCTTATCAAGCTGGGACATGTGGTAAATGGGGGGCTCGGTTGCTACCTCATCTATGCTTTGGTTTGCTTACAGTCAAGTACGCACCGCTTTGGGAGGATGTCATTGGAACCTTGGCTAGGGTTGCGGAAAAGAAGGATGATGATATTGCTTCACTGGCGTTCTCATGGCTCACGGTGCCTAAATCTCTGGATGAGGATGATATACCGGCTGCGGAGGAGGAAGAAGGGACTCGTCATGTGTCTGAGTTTGAGTGTTCGAATTTGGAACAGTTGATCAAGTTGGCTGCGAAGACCCGAGCTGCATCCACCGACCCCCTAAATGTTATTAACAACAGTATCGACAAAATTAAGGATGCAGCGTTGACTCAAGAGGTATCTCGAAGTCAAGCGTTAAGGCTCCTTCATGAGATCCCTCAGGTCGCCGAAAAGCGTTCTCGCCAGCTGGTACCACTCTTTTTGGAATGGGCACAACAACGAACTGACGACTCTGGAGATGATGAAGATGAAGAATCCGAGACTGCATCTAAATGGAGTAGAAACGATCAAATGGCGATGCTAAACGTTTTTTCTAAGTTCCACAATCCCAAAGTTCTCTTCAGGTCGGAAGAAGTCTACACTGCAATGCTAGATATCTTAGCTTCTGGGGACACTAAGCGGCAAACTGCCGCTTTGGAGTGTATCTTTACTTGGAAGTTGCCCGCAATCCGCCCTTACCAAGAAAACCTCATGAATCTTATCAATGAATCAAAGTTTCGGGATGAAATCACCAATTTTATACAGGTCGACAAGGACGAGAGTATCATCCAGGAAAACCATCGCGGGCAACTCATGCCGGTTCTCCTCAGAGTCCTATATGGTCGGAGTTTGTCACGCAAGAATGCCTCTGCTGGTAGCAGAGGTATGGAAAGCAGAAGGATATCGATTCTAGCCAGTCTCGCAAACTTCAATGACGAGGACATCAAGATGTTCGTCGATATAGCGATGGAGGAGTTCAAGGAGATGGATTTTGTGGATAAATCAAAACCGCAGGAATTCTCTTTCGATACTGATGCTCTTGATGGTCTCAAAGTCACCCCGAGGAAGCAGCTCGGTTTCGTTAATATGGTCGAAGATATGCTAAAACAGCTAGGGAAATCGATAGCCCATGTCATTGAACCCATTTTTGACAACTTGATGATCTGTCTCGTCAATGCGTCGAGGCATAGCATCAAAGATACCGAAAGCGAATTTGAAGCAGAGAATCTTAAGGCTTACAGAACCATTCGCCAAGTTGGGTTCAGATGTATCAACGAATGTTTCACAAGGTATCCAGAGATGACTTGGGCGCGGTACATGCCCGCATTCTTTAAGACACTTGTGGAACCGAGGGTACCAAATTTTGCCGCCGAACATGCACAGTCAAAATCCGGGCTACTCAATGTGTTCGTGACATGGTCTGCGCACGCGAATACAGCACTATTCTTACAGGAGTATAACGACAACGTTCTACGACAAGTCGCTGAGTGCCTTGGTATCCCCTCGGTTAGCAACGATGTAGTGCTGGAGATTACCACTTTAGTATTAAACCTTGTCCTTCGAGTTGAAGAAGGAGATTCTAGGGCTCTACGAAAGAAGCTGCTAGCGCCATATGTTGATTCGTTCCTCCAGAAATTCGGGGCAATTCTCGAGAAGAGCTTGGCCAAGGAGACATTGGAGAAATGCGTAGAAGCTGTATCGCAATTAGCTGCATATGCTGATGGTACTGCAGAAACGAGGAAGTTACTTGACATTTCGCTCTTTCTGTTATCTCAACCTACACGAAGAGTTAACCCGAAGGCGAAGAGCGATATTCTTAGGATTGTTTACAATATCCTTCCCAATCTTCTGGAAGAGCTTGATGACAACCTGATTGAAAAGTCATTCAAAACGGCCACGTCTCAATTTTCATTCTTCAGAGATCGAGAAAGTAGGGAGCTTCTTGCGAAGGTTCTGACGGTTTTTGCAGAGAAGGATGAATCGCTTGAAGAGGTGGCCAAATTCTGCGAGGATATGAACACTTATTCGATGCGAGCGCTCGGTGAACCAGACTTTAACAAGCGATTAGCTGCTTTTGCGGAGATTAATGAGGACCGGTACCAGGTTCTTACCCCCAAGCAGTGGATCCCTATTGTTTACAATATGCTTTTCTTTATCCGGGATCAAGAAGAGTTGACAACTCGCACGAATGCCTCGTACTGTCTTCGGAGATTCGCTGAAAGGGCTGGTAAAGCTGTTGGAGGTGATGAAGCAGTGGCGTTTGCGGATATAATTTCAACTGTGGTGCTGCCAGCCATCAAAAACGGACTTCGTGAAGCTTCTGAGCTTATTCGTGTGGAATATATTAACGTCCTCGGCCATATCGTTCAAGAATGCGAGACCTCCGACGTTAAGGATATGCACCCTCTTCTCTTTGGTGGAGACGAGGAAGCCAACTTCTTCTTCAATATTCTACACATCCAGCAGCACCGGCGAGCAAAAGCGATCCGAAAGCTTGGTGACAAGGCTGAAACTACAAGAATTGGAAGCTCGAGCATTGCGCATTATCTTATTCCATTGGTTGAGCATTTTATCTTCGACCAAGACGAAGGGGCACATAACCTTGCCAGCGATTCTATCAAGACTCTGTCTATACTCGCGGCGAACGTTGAATGGCCACAGTACAGAGCGTTGTTTAAACGATATCTTTCCCATATGAAGGAAAATCCTGGGGAGGAGAAGGTTGCTATTCGAGTTATTAGCGGTATGGCGGAGGCACTATTGAGGACGAAGGAGAAACTGCCCGCGAAGACCGAAACGGCCGGCGAGGATGTTGTAATGGAGGAAGTTGAAGCTCACATTCCAGCACTCGAAGCTTCACTACCCGCACCAGAAAAGCTTGAAACCGATATTCTTCAGCAACTGCTACCCCAGTTGCTAATATTCTTGAAGCAGAAGGATGAATCCACCGTTAGCCTGCGGGTTCCTGTTGCGGTTGCAATCGTCAAACTGATGAAGGTGTTATCCGACGAGGTGATGGGGAAACATCTTCCTCCAGTTCTCACGAGCTTATGTCACATCCTCCGCAGCCGCGATTCCAATTCAAGGGATCTCACTAGGCAAACACTATGCGAGATTGCTGGTCTTCTCGGGCCCAAGTACTTCGGCTTCATTCTCAAAGAACTACGAGGTGCGCTCCTTCGGGGTTACCAACTACACGTTCTGTCGTACACCGTCCACGCAATCATGGTGGCTGTTGTCCCGAATTGGGAAGTTGGTGCTTTAGATTACTGTGCATCGGGGATCATGAACGTTGTTATGGACGATACATTTGGTGTTACGGCTTCGGAAAAGGAAGCTGACGGGTACACTAACAAAATGAAGGAGATCAAGTCAAACAAAAGCTATGATACTGCAGAGCTGCTCAGTAGCATTACCACGCTTCCATATCTCGGAGAACTTGTGAAACCCATTCGTGCGGTTTTGCTTGAGAAGCTGAACTTTGGGATGCTAAGGAAAGTTGATGAGTTGTTCCGTCGCCTTGGGCTCGGTATCTTGAGAAACCAGGGAGCGAAGAGTCGGGATATTTTGGTTTTCAGCTACGAGCTTGTTGAGGAAGCGTATAAAGCGTCGAAGGTGGAAGAACAGGTTAAAGAGATGTCGATCAAGGACGAAATACGGGAGCGGTTTATCGTTAACCTACGAAGCTCGAAGTCGAAATCTGCAAGCGAGAGGAAGAATATCTATTGGTTCAAGCTGTTACGGTTTGCGATGGATATTGTCAGAAATATTGTCCAGAAGCACAGCGAGCTGATGACGCCGGCGAACATGGATGCTTGGGTTACTGTTGTTGGTGACAATATCCGTGCTGACGAGGACGAGCTCAAAATTGCCTCCATGCGATTATTGACAACTGTCATCAATGTTCCCTTGCCAAAAATCGATAAGAGTGTTCTTGTCTTCGTCAAGGATTGTTACCAAATTCTTCAGGATTGCCCTTCGACTGGTTCCGAACTTGCACAAGCTAGTTTGAAGCTTCTTGGCACCATTTTGAAGGAAAAGAAATCTGTTGAAGTTAGACCTGCGGTTTTGTCTTATGTGCTGATGAGGATTCAGCCGGATCTCGTGGAGTTGAATCGTCAGGGTTTGGCGTTTAACTTTCTGAAGTCTGTGCTAGGGAGAAAGATCATGGTTCCAGAGGTTTACGACGTTATTGACGAGATTTCGAAGCTTATGGTCCGAAGCCACTCGAAGTTGGTGCGGGATAACTGTCGAGGATTATACTTCCAGTACCTGATGGAATACCCGCATAGTAAGAAAAAGTTGGATGGTCAATTGAGTTTCCTCGTTGATAATCTAGGGTATGAGCATCAGGAAGGTAGAGAGTCGGTGCTTGATGCGATCAATGTACTGTTGATGAAGGTTGGAGACGATCTGGCGCAGGAGGTTGTGGTAGATTTCTTCCCATCTTTGGTTGTGGTTGTGGCGAACGACGAGGCGGAGAAGTGTAGAGAGTTTGCGCTGTACCTGATGAAGAGGATTTTCCAAAGGGCGGATGAAGAGCGCACTGCTGGGTTTTTGGGACAGATGAGGGGGTGGCTGGGGAGGGGACAGAAGGAAGTTTTGAGGAGAGTTTGCTTCAGGTTGTGGTTGGTTTATGCTGAAGTTGCTGGGGAAGGAATGAAGAATGAGTTGGGATTTATCACAGCTAAGATCGAAGAGGTGGCGAAGGAGGCAATGGCCACTGAAGACGATGAGTTGATGGATGATGAAGAACCTATGGCTGTTACATGGGATCAGGTGCACTATGCGCTTCAGTTGTGGGTGAAGCTATCGCGAGTATTCAGGGAAGATGCGATGTCTGGAAAATATGCCGGTCTTTGGAAAGCTGTTCGAGCTTGCGAAGCTTCAACGGATGCGAAGGTTAAGCTTGTTTCGACTCAACTTACCGGATTGTTTCTTTCGGTATTCCCTCAAGATTACTCGACACTACCATTGCGAAGTGGGAAGGGATTGGAACTGGATGCTCGCGGACTTTACGAGATCGCAAGGAGTTGCTCTGGATTGCTACTTGCCGGTGATCTTACGGAACCTCTGTCACAACAGGCTATCGCAAACTTAGTCTTTGTGGGACGATGTTTCCAAGCCTCTAAGCTCTTGAAGTCTCAAGTTAACACATCTAATGGAGTACCCGGAGAAAAGAAGCAAGATGGCGAAGACGACGAATGGGGTGGGATTGAAGAGAACGATCAGGAGGAAGACGCCGCTCCCTCTGAAAGTGAAGATGAGGCAGATGATACTGGAAGCAAAGGCGACAACTCTACTGCACTTTCATGGCTTGTTCATCGAATCAATAGTGTCATCCGCAATGATGAGATGATACATCGAAAGGTATGTTGGAACAGTCAAATACATTTTCGAGTGTTCGTGGCTAATAAAACCTCTTTAGAACATACTTGGAAAGAAGGCCGCTTTCCTATGGGTCGCTACTATGACCCAAGAGATCATGACACCAGAAGATCTTTCTGGCTTGGCTGTTAAGATTATCTTGCCCATCTACAATCTCGTGGAGTCTGAAAACGAGAATTTAAACGGTATTTACATTGATCTCCACAACGTAGTAGGTTTTTTCAGTTTGGCTAATAATTTGATAGATCTTAAATCAGTCGGCAAGATGGTACTCCAGACACTTTCGACAAAGATGGGAACAACGGCCTACGCGCAAGCTTATGCAACAGTCAGAGCAATGGTACTAGAGAGAAGGAGAGTTAGACGCCACAAACGATCTATTCAATTGGTAACCAATCCTGAGATCGCCGCAAGGAAAAAGATCAGGAAGCACGAGAGAGGAAAGGAAAGCAAGAGGGAGAAGAACAAGATCTTTAGAGATAACAGAAGGGCGAAGTTTGGGTTTACTTGAAGAAAGGTATGATTATAGAGCTGGAGGCTGGGGTTAATAATTCCCAAGGCTTCTCAGATGGAGATTTAGCGCTGGATATTTATTACCCTTCATGAATGGGTATTTGTATAAAAGTTATTTCAGTGTATCATAGCTCACTGGCATTTTGTGCGGAGTTCTGGGGACTTTTAAAATCTTTTAGTATAGAAGTAGAAAAGATATTTTTATTGCAATTGGTATCACGATACATGTATCCAAAATCTTGCAAGGCCCGCCGCATTGATAATTGGCCCGCTTTAACTCGTACTATCACATGTCGCACAACTTTTTAAGCTTCCGGTCGTGTTCGTATTCCAGGATAACCCTCGACATCGTTCCCCCCCATTGCCTGTTAAAGGACTGATCCATGCGTAGCCAAGACCGAGCTATCAGGACCCACTTCTCCGCACTCCACGGAACTGCAGTAGACGGCGCCCAAGCCCATTTCGGCCGTGGGTTAAACAAGGAAAAGACGCCGACGAATTTCCCCCCCAAAGCATGCCCACGTAATTTTTAAGACATGTGCTTGCGACGAACTGCCGATGTATTTAGGCCAAAGCGCGCCCTCTAGCTTTTAGACGGGATGCAACTTTTGTACCTGTTTTCTGGAAACTCTTGTGCGCGGGGAGGAGGGATTTTTCTCCCTTTCTTTTAATCATCACAGCTACTGTCGACATCGTTTTCTATCAGTATTTAGGTACCTAGCTAGCTGGACCAGTTATTATTTGTCCTATCGAAAGTATGGCGCCAAATCAGTCGATTATCCCTCGCGAGGGGTTTGTTCTAGACGCCATCATAAACTTCACCAAGAAGTACCTCTTAAATCCGAAATACACGCTTCCAATCTTCCTCTTTTTGAGGTACACCCGCAAAGGCCAAGATTTCGCTGGCGACCATTACAAACTATTCAAAGTCCTTCGCAAACTCGTACTTTGGGGTCTCCTCTATAAAATTAACGACAAGTTGAACTGGGGAGTTAGGAACAATTGGGTCGTGGACAAATCATGGACTTGGAGTAATGAGATTGCGCTTGTTACCGGTGGTAGTGGAGGGATCGGAGGACTTGTAGTCCAAGGATTGGCGGAGAAAGGGATTAAGGTTGTCGTGCTAGATGTCATTGATTTGACTTATGATGCTCGTGAGTATTTCTCCATATCGATCTCTCCAATTTGATTGGATTATTCGGTGGCCCTCTAACAGAAGTATGCGTTTTGTAGCGAGCAACGTCCACTTCTATAAATGCGACATCACCTCGACTGAAAAGCTTGCGGAAGTTGCAGACGAAATTAGGACAACCGTTGGGAATCCGACCATTATTATCAACAACGCTGGTGTCGCCAGAGGAAATACGATTTTAGAAAGTACAGAGAAGGACATCAGGTTCACGTTCGACGTTAATATCCTGGCACACTTTTGGATCATAAAGGAATTCCTGCCATCAATTGTGAAGAATAATCATGGTCACATTGTAACAGTTGCTTCGGTTGCTGGATACCAGACTGCGCCTCAGATGGTTGACTATGGGGCTACGAAGGCCGCAGCTATCAGTTTCCATGAAGGTGTGTACAAGGACCTATGACATGCTATTGTTATATATATAATTGGTGTCGACTGTTTCCGCAATATACGAGACTAGTTTTATACTGAGATGGAGAAGGATGCTAACTTCCTATTCTAGGTCTCACTCTCGAGTTGAAACACAGGTACAATGCTAAGAAAGTCCGAACCACCCTCGTGACACAAGGCCTTACCCGCACTCCTCTGTTCACTGGATTCGGGAACGATTCTCCGTTCATGTTCCCACAACAGCATCCGGAATCAGTCGCCGATGGAATTGTCGAACAGGTTTTGCGGGGTGAATCTGAACATCTGATTTTCCCGAAGTCGTACTATATTCTAACTGGAAATGTGAGTTCTAAAAAGCTATTTTTTTTCATAAAAAAAAAAAAAAAAAAAAAAAAAAGGAGAAGAGGGGGAAGGAGGGTGAGATAAAGATAAAGATAGCTAATATTACTTCAATACAACAGAGAGGACGACCAGCATGGTTTCGAGCATATGTCGAAAATGGAACCAAGCACCTCATGAGCAATTGGAGGGGAAGACAGGTTATTGACCCAAATACGACTTCGACTTCGACTTCAGATGGCGCTGAAGAGCCCGCTGAAGATGTATCGAAATCTGGAGTTCTGGTTTAGTATACCGGGACGGATTCTTCAGGCTCTGATTCTGTGGTTCTGGTTTAATAAGGCGGGGACTTGTCTATGTAGTGTTTTTACCTATGATTCTAGCAGGGGTGGTATCGATAAGATTATGAAGGCACAACAGCGAGGTTGTTGTATTTTGGAGACTAGATGTGTTGGCTACCCGATAGTTCTGCCTGAGCTGAGCTAGCTCAACTACGGAAATATGGGGATACATAGAACAATATTAGCAAAATAGGTAGTAACTGGTAGTGATGATAATATAAAGTGCCTGAAGATACCTAGTTGCTTTTATCTCAATCATATGATTCATCCAATTGCTTTGTCAGCAGATCAGGCCGTGAAATTTAAATCTTGCAGGCCGTTTACGCGTTTCCCTAACGTTGACTGAAAGCACTTTACGCGAGCCAAACAAACGCGGCAAGCTTTATCCTCACCGACAAGAACGAGGCTTCAACCTTCAATCCACAAAACCTCCTTCCACATCACCCACCAAACCCACCATCCCGTCATACAACCATCAAATCTCCTATCGAACATACACGCCCGAATCACTCAAAAATACATTGAATTCCAACTTTCGGTCTCTACAAAATGGCTGCTAAGCTGAGTGGAGGGTCTCTAGCAGCTATCTTCGCTGCCGGGTGCGAGAACTCCAAGGAGGCTTGGAAGGATCCTATCATGCAAATTCTGCTCGTAAAGAAGATCGAAGCTCAGGGAAAGACGCCAGAGAGGTTTAGGATTGTTGTTTCCGATGGAATACACTTTACTCAGGGAATGATTGCTTCTCGTAAGCTATAACAGCCAGCTTGTCTTGGTATCTACGGGAAGTGGGCATACTAATACGAGGCTATAGAAAGCAATTATCTCATGGCAGAAAACAAAATTGAGAAAGGAAGCATTGTAAGGATGAAGGAATATGAGGCGGGAAAAGTTAAGGATAAGAGGTTCGTTTTACCATCCTTTTAAATTAGGCCGTGCTTCTCGTATACCTCCATTCGGTGATAGATAACTTGGTACTAACGTCATTGGGTTGTTGGATCTTTAGTGTTTTAATCGTTCTTGGGGTCGAACTTGCTCAGGAAGCACCTGAAGAAAAAATCGGCGACCCTAAGCAGGTCACGCCTAATTCGGCTGCAGAGCTTGCGGGAAAACGTGCTGCACAACAGCCCACGACAACATCGAACTTTTACGGTAATAAACCTGCAAATTCTGGCCACAGCGCGGGTAGTGCTGCCGGCCCCTCAAGAGGAGCTGGACAACCGTAAGGATGATCTATCCTAACTCCCAACTTGAACTTCTTAGCTAAGATTTATACCAAGCAGTTCGCGAGCACAGCCGGCTGGCATCTCACTTATCGAATCTCTATCCCCATACCAAAATCGATGGACAATTAAAGCTCGATGCATTCACCGTGGCGAGATCAAGAGCTGGAAAAACGCGAAGGGAGACGGTAGGCTCTTTGCTGTCAGTTTTAAAGACCAGAGTGCCGAAATCAAGGCAACAGGGTTCGGAGATCAAGTCGACTCCCTATACCACGTTTTCGAAGAAGGCAGCGTTTATCTCATCTCAAAATGCAAAGTTCAGATCGCTAAGCGACAGTTTTCGAATATCGATAATGACTACGAGCTGGTCTTCGACAGAGATTCTGAGGTGCAGAAAGTAGACGACGATGAAGGTGTTCCTCAACAACAATACAACTTTGTTACTCTTCAGGATTTGCAAAATACCGAGAAAGATGCACAGATTGATGTTATCGGTATCCTCAAAGAAATCGGGGACGTAAGCTCGATCGTCTCCGCCAAGACCCAGAAGGCGTTTACTAAGCGCGACTTACACCTCGTTGATGACACTGGGTACTCCGTTAAACTCACGGTCTGGGGTAAATCTGCGGAGAAATTTGAAATCATGCCCGAAAGTGTTTTGGCGGTGAAAGGCGTTAAAGTATCTGACTTTGGAGGCCGTTCCCTAAGCATGCAGAACAGCAGCACAATGCAAGTCGACCCTGATCTTGAGGAATCTCACCGATTGAAGGGTTGGTTCACAAGTGAGGGTCGTGATACAAATTTCAGTAGCCACCAAGGCTTGAGTACTGGCGGCGCAGCAGGTAACAGGCCGTCCGTTTTCAAGACAGTCCAGCAGGCTTTGGATGAAAATGTTGGGTTCGGAGAGACGGCCGATTTCTATACTCTCAAAGCTACCATCAGCTATATCAAGAATGAGGGTCATAGCTACCCGGCTTGTAAATCTGAGGGATGCAGTAAGAAGGTTATTGAAATCGATGGAGCATGGAGATGCGAGAAGTGCAATGTTAGCTGGCCGCAACCGGAGTACCGATATATTCTTACTTGCTCCGCATACGATCATACCGGTCAAACGTGGTTGAATGTCTTCGATGATGCCGGGAAGGTCATTATGGGAACCACTGCTTCTGATTTGCACGCTATGCAGGTGAGAAATTTCATAGACCCAGGATCTTTCGAGCATACCTGCTAATTCGATAACTGGCTAGGACTACGACGAATCTTCGTATGAGGCCACAATGAAAAAGGCGGCTTCTCAAACCTGGTTATTCCGTATTCGTGCGCAACAGGAGGTTTATCAGGACACACCACGGTAGGTTTTAAGCAAGGATCCTTAAGGGAGTATATGCTTGCTAACGTCCTAAATTAGTGTCCGAAACCGCGTTTTGTCCGCCCAAAAGATCGATTATGCTGCTGAAGCGAGCAGATTGGTACGTACATCTTCTTACAGCGCCAGTATAAAGTGGTTTACTAACCGACTTTTTAGATCAATATCATCAATCTATACGGACCCTAGACGGGGTTTGGCATAGCTATATTACAGCTTCACAAAAGCTTATTTTTCCTTATGCCCTATGAGATATTTGGTTTGTTGCACCTTACAGTTGTGCTAATAAAGATAGTTAAAATAATTGCTTGATCAGCCCTCTTTTGTTTTCTTTTTTAGGCTGGATTCAAAAGAAAAACTAATGCTGTGAAGTATACTTGTATTACTTTGCATGGATTTAGCTAGATGCTTGTTAACATTCTATTGTAACGTCGTCCTGGGGCCTAGTTCTCCCCTCTAGTCCAATATCACGATATCCTCTAGTTCAACTCTCGTATTTATGCTTCGAACTTTTCTGAGTAATTTTGATTATAAAACACCACTTCGGCGTATACATACGCGTACAAGAAGCGGTAATCAAGCGTATCAAGTATGGGAAAGCAGGCCCTAGGATTGGATGGAATTGATTCACTATATCGAAAAAATGTAATAGCAAGGCGTGGCCGTGGATGAGAGAATTTTCAAAGTTTCGCGAGAACAATACATGTTATTCACAATTCTCACCCTACAACCACGTTCTATATTTGCAACTACTTGAGAAATCTTAGGTAACAAAAAGCACACGATACACACATGTGCCTGCGTGGGAAATATCTAAAACGTGGGCTCCTAGACTTATCGCTTGGCTTGTTCTCCCTCTCTTGAGCAAAACATTCGAAATTGCGTTTAGTCCATACAATCTATATACAGCCTGTATAAGATGGATTATGAACGATTAATCGACAGAGGAAACATCATTGACGTAGAACTGGAGAAACAGCAGGGGGGGTTCAGACAGCAGCAGGAGGGTGCTAGGGCAGCTAAACTGTTTTACGAAGCTCTGGCCAGCACTATAGATCTACTTCAACCTTCGAATCGGGATGTCGAACTACTCGATGATATTTGGCAGTGAGATAACCCGCTAAAGTTCCAACTTGAACATTCAGATCCTCTACAAGCTCTTCTCGATCAAGAATTAAATAATCTGGACGAAGATTTGGTAGACGGTGGTCTAGATCTGAAGCCAATACCCGCCGACCTTCCAGGAAAAGTTCCAATTATCATCCGCCTCAAGACAAAGGCTTTGAACATCCCCTCCTCCCAGTATGAGATGGGCAGTCAGGAACCAGACCCATGACGTCTTTTCGGGCCCGCCTTCGCCGGATTCTCGTTGAACGCTGAAGCTTCGCAGGGCAAGTCATAGCAAAATACGTTGAATGTCGGAACATAAAATCTTGTCATAAAACTATGTAATTCTTGATATGTACCTTGATAAGCTCGGGGTTAGCTTGTATATTAATCAGTGTCCGGTCGATTGAGTAGTTTTCTTCATCTCTTCATTGACATAGTATACTATAATATACGACAACACAGCCTATCTCTCTTTCCGTTCCTTCGACGTTGCATTTTGTTATCATCCGAAGCTTATCTCCGACAGACGCTAACTATCGGTGTTAACACACGTCTCCTACGGCAGCTTTCGTCAATGCTTTCGCGATATTCGCTTTGACCTTCAACTATAACCCAATACAAGACTTCTGTCACGATGACTTCCCATAGCGTCATAATAGTCGGCAACCCTTCCGGTGCCTTTCCTGCCATTCTCTCCAAACTCTCCGCCCTCAGCAAAAAGAACTCCTTCTCCTTCGCCATCGTGCTCGGCAACCTCTTCCCATCACCAGAATCCCTGTCTGAGGATACAGCATCAAGCATATCCTCCCTCCTCCGCGGTGGCATCGAAGTCGCTTTCCCCGTATATTTCACATTGGGAACATATCCCTTCCCGGACTCGATACAAGATAAAATCGACAATAACGCCGGAGAAGTCTGTGAGAATCTATTCTTCTTGGGGAAGAGGTCGACGTTTACTACGAGCGATGGGGTTAAGATTGTTACGCTGGGTGGAAGGCTAGATCCTACATTAACTGGAGCTTCGAAAGAACAAAAATTTCCGTTTTATAGTGAGCAAGATGCTAGTGCGCTTCGAGGCGCAAACTTTGCGGATGTATTGATTACAGGGGATTGGCCGGAAGGTGTATCGACTGGATCGAAAGTCGCGATATCGACGGAAACGCAAGAAGTTCAAAAGGGTGCGAATAAGCCGGTGCAAAGACTGGCCCAGACACTGCGACCACGTTATCACTTTGTTTCAGGTGGTGGAGGTTTCTACGAGCGTGAACCGTACAAAAATGAAGTTCGAGAAAAGGATGGACAAGGTGCTAGTGAACTTGTGACACGGTTTATCGCACTGGCAGATTATGGGAACGAAGCCAAGGCGAAGGTAATTCGGCCTTTCCATATTCATTTGCGGGTCAAGTTTTGTGGGACTAACAGCTGTATTAGTGGATGTACGCCTTCAAACTCGATATCTCTACACCTTCTACCACCATCCCACCGAACTGTACCGCCTCCCCATACATACCCTACCAAAAGCGACCTCCTCCACAGCAACAATCGAACTTCTTCTGGGGCGACCAATCAAACGAACATCATCACCATGGCCATCGTAATAAACGTCAACGCTATGATAAACCACCACCGCCGGGACCAGACTCCTGCTTCTTCTGTCTTTCGAATCCAAACATTCAAAAACATTTAATAACATCAATTGGCTCGGCAGCATATCTTACTACTGCAAAGGGACCTCTTACGACGAATCTGGTGAATGCGGAGGTATCTTTTCCGGGTCATGTATTGATTATTCCGTTTGAACATACGCCGACGTTGCAGGGCATTCAAGACCCGGAGACTTTGGAAGCTACGGTGGGAGAGATGGGGAAATACAGAGCTGCTCTTGGGAAGATGTATGGGAGCCTTGGGTGTGGAATGGTTACTTTTGAGGTTGTGAGAAGGATGGGTGTACACCCGCATTGGCAGGCTGTGCCAGTTGGAAAGGCGTTCATCAAAAGGGTTAAGGAAACATTTGAAGAGCTATCGAAGGAGGAGGCAGCAATCGAAGGGATCGAAGAACGGGAGGCGGATGAAAAGGAAGAAGGCGATTTCTTTAGAGTGTGGATAAGAAGTGATGAGGACGACAAAGAGGAGGCGTTGTTAATGAAGCTGAAAGATAGGACGAGATTTGATTTACAATTCGGTAGGAAGGTGTTAGCGAAGGTATTTGGATTAGAGGATAGGGTGAACTGGAAAGATTGTGCGCAAGAGGTGGAAGATGAGATTCGAGATGCGGAAGCATTTAAGAAGGCGTTTAAGGAGTTTGATTTCAGTCTTGACGACGAGTAAAAGTTATTGATGCAAAGGCTCTTACTTGATGAACTAATAATATGAAAATGTTGATACCTGGGAATGTATTATATGAACTACGATATATTGTACACTATACTCATACAGAACGGTATATATAATGGGGATCATGACTACCGTATCTCCCATAACCGGATCTTACCTTGCTGGTTCCCGAATGCAAATAATCCTGAGGCTCCGCCAGCAAACCCGGCGCAATTGATATTTCCCACCGGTGTTGCGGTTGTCGGCCAGTTCTTGTACACAGTACACGTTGGTAAATGCACTATTTCAGAGTTAGTAATCAAATCAACGACAGTACCGTGGCCGCGATAATAAACGTACCTAATCTCAAAGCATCCCTCTTCTCTTTGCTTCCAATACACAACAGCTGTCCATCATCCGAGAATTCGAGCACGTTGATCGCTGTCACCAAATTACCGAGTGCTCGTTTCGGTGTGGGATGTCCTTCGACAACCACCTTCTCTTTTCTATCATACACATTTACCACACCACTAGCACTCCCCACTGCACACCATCTATCGTTTCCACCCAACGATATACTAGTCAATCCATTCCCACCTTCATCATTCCATCTACTCTCAATTCTTCTTTCAGCGCTATCCCATTCCCACACTTCACCAGCCTTGTTTGCCACCAGTAGCTTTTTACCACCAATACTCCATGCGATATCCGCCACAACTCCTTCGACAACGACAGAGTCGACCCATTGACCAGTTTTGGCGTCTAATACGTTGATATACCCATGAGCACCACACAAAGCCATGAACCGTCCACAAGGCGAAAGCTTGAACTTCTCCATGGACTTTTGATGCTCCTGGTTCCCGTATACTCTTGTAACCTTTTCGATTTTGCCACTTTCGAGATCCCAGATGTGGAAATATCTTCTTCTTCCGGATGCAAATACCCTTTTACCATCTGGATGGAAGGCAGCGGTGTGTATTGGTGTTCCTTGAATGTATAAACTTGTCGCTGGTGGATTTGTCTTTTTGTCGATATGGTAGAGGCGGAGGACATGGTCGAAACCTGCGGAAAGGAGTAACGGATGGGAAGAGTGAAAGCTGAGGGATTGAATGCCGGAGTGGGAAGGAGAGAGGTAGTTTGCGTCGCGGAGACGGGAGATATCGAGGGATTCTGGAGGTAGCTTTCCAGTTTTCGAGCGTTTTGTGTAGGTGGCGGAAGATTGAAGGAGGGCGGATAGAGAATTGTTATTGGGGAGGTCGACGTCCATTACTTCGTCTTCGGAGTCAGATGAAGCATCTGGAGAGGATGTTCTTCGGGACTTCTTGGGTCTCTCGGAGTCTTTAGATGGTAAAGACCAATATGGTATTGGGTTTATCCTTTCGTATTGGACCCGTAGTCGTTTCGTGTATTCGGTTCCTGTGATAACATCGTCTAGCTCTGTGGTACGGAGTTTACGAAGGCGAGGGTTTGTGGAAAGCGAGATTGTAAGACGTTCGTCGTCGCTATCTTCCCATGCTGGCCTATTTAATTCAGCTTCAGAATCTGAGTCGCCAGCATGGGTTAAGTCGGTGGAGGGGGCATGAACGAGGTCAGTCGGCTGTGTGGTCCCAGAGTCTACGAAGAAGAGCTGGAGGGGTCAGTATTCCCATATCGATTGCGGCAGCATTCTCTCTGCGAATATAATACCTGATCATCTTCTAACTGGTCCACCTCTCCTAAAGATTTGTTCAAATTTAACCGGACTTCATTCTCGTCTTCCGACGAGTAATCGGCCTTATCAGCATACAGCCCAGCCTGAAACCCAGCGAGGTCGCCAAAGACTAGCTTCTCGAGCTCTTCTTCCGCAGCATCTTTCAGCCGGGTAGGAGCTGGTTTATGTGGTGCCAATTGGCTAATAGGTTCAACCTCCATCTTCGGCGATATGGTCGATATAGCGGGGATTATCGAGGTGGGGTTGTCGATGTTCGTAGATGGTGTGATGGAGCTTGGAGGATTTGAAGAAATGGTTGTCGCGAAGGTTTCGACTTTTTTTCGCTTTGAGAAATTTTGGCAGGGATTTGTCGGACTAATTCGGTTAGGCGCTGTGTAACCTTTGCCAAGCACTTTAAGAGATACAACAGCTCAACGCACTAATCGATCTTTAGACCTTTCTTTTGGAGAATAGGAATGATTGATTCTAGAAGGCCCTGGACTAGGCCCGATTACATGAGAATCTCTTTTCTAGCTAATAAAAAGTTCTAGAAAAATGCATTCTTCTTTCCTTGCTAGAAGAAGAGAAGTATATCTCGAATGCTCCTTCGTCTGTTGAGCTTGTACTTAAAATCCACACAATGCATTAATGGTCTCGTCAATATAGATGAATTCTTTTATTATAAATTTCGTCGACGGTTTGGGGGACAGCCTCAATACTATTACTCCTTAGCATATATCTATATAAGGTCCCAAAACAAAGGCTAATCTCCTAGAGCTTCAAGTTCGTGAAATCTTATAATCCGCAATAGTCGAACCAAACAGGCCTGTCGCGTCAGCGTACATGTTATTTATTCACTTTCTACCAATATTCTAGGCCTTTTAATTTGATGGTCAACTGATATCTGGGAGCGAGACTAACTAGAATCCATTGTATGGAAGCTCCCCATATCGTCAGTGCTATATATAATATTTTGCGATGGTAAGTGCTACTGTCGCCGCATGAGCACTGCACCACATATACTTCATCCCGTGTCTTAGGGTCAAAATCTGTCTACATGGAAGGAAGACTGTGTAGGAGGTACTTAGGTAATCACGAGACTTATAGGAATGACAAAATAGTGGGATCCAGTTAAATCGCTATGGGAGTTCTTGATATGGCGCAGGGATTGTAAATCATGTCGCCGCGACGACTAGATAGTCATATAAACGACTTAATTTTATCATCAGAACGTAACACATCACGACACTTGACACCACGCTCAAAACAACTTTCAGACGACCAATATATAACCAAATTTAAAATCTTCTCGTATTTACCACAGGTACCTAGGTACTTAAGTACTTATTTAAAGTCCCACATCTCTCAAAACATTCCCATCCTTCCTCTTCCTCTTCAATTCCCATCTCCATCCTTCCCATCGTCAACAATCACTAAGTACATGGACCAAATGCTGAAAGTGCTTTCAATTTGAACTCATAGAAATGACCTTGCGGCCATCAAATCACAACATTAGCCTCGAATCCAGACAGTCATGGGCTTGGTCTGCCTTTTCACTTTCGAAAATATGCGAGATAGCACATCTCATAAGTTTACAAGCTATTTTTCAAATGTGCCTAGCGCACCTTTTATTACTCCATTGAGGTCTCTAGGAAAGCACTGGATAACAATTTTACTTGAAGAGATGGGAATACAATTAGGCCCCGCAACCATGAAGGCGCTGTGGCCTTGATAAAGCTAGAACCCAAAATTTCACGCCAGAACAAAGCACATTCAGATGCGGTACCGGTTCATCTCGGAACTTGAGGAAAGAGGAGTCATCGAAAGAGGCATCGATGTCTGAGCATTTCCGTTGACGCTTTGGTATATATATACAACACTCAAAGCTTACACCATCCCGACGACGATTCTGAAAGTATTGACACCAGTTCTCATATTAGGAAGTCATATGCCTAGCCCAAGATACTATGTATCCCGTTACGCGCAGATATAACGAGATTATTACTCGCCGATTACAAACAACTCACGACCACGCTCCTGGAATTGGTCAACGATGAATTGCGCCCCGATGCCTAGTTGGTAGTACATCTACGTTCCGTTGAAATCGCTTAAGTTCAACCTTGCGACATGGTTGGTTGTAGTGCTTCTTTAACTTAACTCTAGACCTCGACAGGTGATTGATCAACATTATAACCCACTCTTTTATTGCATTCTTACTCATGCTGACGCCGCTTAGGACATGTATGCCTAATTTCTGCGAGAAGTCATATTTATTTAAGTAATTATAAGCCTTTTATGGCTTCAGATAGAAGGCAGGATACAAACTTCGATCTCAAATGCAACAATAGTTCAAGTAAGTAGACAGCCTCCTATTCAGGCCCTCGCCTAGCTTTATCGTCAGCTATTAATATGGATAACTAGTAATTATTAAAACGCTTCTTCCCCATGTCCTTAAAAAAAAGGTTCACTGTATATACTAAGTAGTTCGGTAAATTCGCGCTAGTAAACGAATCACAAACGCCCGGGAAACGTCAAAACCAGAACGCCCTATACAAAAAACACTGCATGCAACCTATATATGTGTAGAAGTATATACTTAACTTCCCTTCATCATATCCTTCGCCCAGACTAATGTCATATTGACCTATAGCTTGCTGCGAATACGTTCGGTGCGCTTAAGCAGTGCCGCAGCTCCATATGCCATCTCATCAATAATGTCCTTCGCTGGAAGGATCTCATTGATGGCACCAGCAGCTTGACCAAGCATGACACAGCGCACACCCGCTTCGTGCTCCGGAGGGAAATCTTTGCCTTCCCTTGCGAGTTTAGTAATCTCGTGGAGGACAGGTATGTGCCCTGCAGATGTCAGCTCCTGAATCTTGTCGGGATGCTTGTGCCATTCCTCAATCAAGGCATGATTTTTGACCCGCATTGGACGACCCTGTCATTCTAATTATCAGTCTCTTCCCAACTTTATAAAACTTTTAGGATTTAACCATAACTTACAGTGTAAATAATTGTCTTTGTCGTACCAGAGACATCGGTATCAAGGAGGTCCCTTTGATGGCCATCACTGGCCCCAGACTCGGTAGCAGCGACGAACTTGGTGCCGCACCATACCCCATCTGCTCCCATCGCCAAGGACGCTGCAACTCCCATAGAGTTATAGATTCCCCCAGCTGCCAAGACAACGATGGGACGACCAGTGAACTTCGAGACACGACCTCGACACGCTTCGAGAACCATTGGTCTAAGTTTATATTAGCTCTCATCCAAAAACTAAATAATCGACATTCGAAAGGACTAGAAATAGCCCTTACATCAAAATCATTGTTGCGACATCGCTACCATGGCCACCACCTTCACCACCCTACAACATACAAGCATGCATTAGTATACTTCGATATGTATCCTGAATGGTGTTTAAGAAGACTTACAGTTGCAACGATCAAGTCACATCCAGCGTCCAAAACTTTGGCTACGTGCTTTGGATGCCCGATATTACATCCAACAATGACGCCCGCTCTATGGAGTTTATCCACAATGTGAGGGGGGGGTGCACCGAGAGCACTGACGAAAAGTTTAGCACCTTCTTCGATCACGACATCGATAATCTCCTCAGATCGCCCAGAAGTGTAGTCATAGTTTGTTTTTCTAGCACCACCACCGATCTGTGGCAGCAAGATATCGACACCGAAAGGAGCGTCGACCGGATTGCTGAGGAACGCTTTGAGTTCTTGGATCTGGATTCTCACTTTCTCCGGGGCTATTCGAAACCGGACTCCGTTAGTCCTCAACCATCAATCGAGATCATATGAGGGAAGCCTACTTTGATGTGCCATGAATTCGTTGTAGAATTCATCGTACGAAAGGGTATCGTATTCTTGAGACTTGGCATAGCCATTGCCTCCTAAACATGCAAAACCACCGGCTTCGATAACTGCAGCTCCGAGCCTTGGGCCTGCTGCAATATTCATACCCGCAAGACTAAACGGACGACCATGTCAGTAACGCCGAAATCGAGAGGGCCAAAAAGAGGACAAATTACCTGATAGGGTGCTTGATGTTGAACATCTCGGTGAAGGGGGTCTTCAAAGGCCCCATCATAGCGTCAGGACGAGCATCGATACAGACAACCATTTTATCGGCCCGAAGAAGTGGTGTAACGAGCAACAAAATTTATCTCAGGATTATATGCTTCAGCTGGAGAAAGAGAATAAAGATAATCAAGCTTACAAGCAGCCAAGAAGAAGAAGAAGAAGAAGAAGAAGTTATGCCAGCGAGTATGCTGATAAATTGAAGCTAGAAGTTAAGAGTGATGGAAGGAGGAAAGATGAGATGAGATGTAGGACTAAAGGCCTTTAAATACTGCTCCCGATTTTTCGAGGGAAAAAACACAGATGAGGAGCGACCCGGCTACCGACAGCGACAGCGACAGCAAGGGGGGTACTTGGTCGCTAGCGACTGATATAAACTCATAGGCTTTCAAAAGCCACGATATCACGAGCACGACCTCAGGGAAGCGGCTGTACTATAGTTTTCTAATACGTTCTAGTGTTAAAGAGCTCCCCAGGGTCACTTCCCACGTTTGCAAGGAATGGGCGGTTGGGTGGCTACAGGGAGGCTGCAGCCTGCGCAATAAGAGTCCCAACAACTACAAGGCCCAGATGCAGGTGCGGAACCTAAAACTCGCAAACTCGGGTCTTTGGAAGAAAAAAGCACAGAAAATTTGAACAATTGGGATTAACCCCGAGCCCATGCATTGCGACATTGCGATTCTGCTATGTAAATTTGCGGCACAGGTTGCCAATTTTGCCGCTCTTCATTTTTCCGGTATGTATGGCATTCAGGGCAGATACATGAAGCTTTAGATGGGATTCTCAAGTACAGAGCAAAAGAAAGTCATTTTGATCTTTTCTAACTAGATGACTATGTGTTTGAATCATGCGCGAGGAGGCTGGACTGACACAGTCAGCTCTCAGGCGACAGGCGATATCGGTGTGCTAGAACTCCCAGGGGCTCACATTCCATATACCATTCCGAATTGTCGATTTGACAAGTCAAGAGAAGAAATATCTTGGCCACAAGTTGACCGCGAAAGGTGATAGGCCAGACCTTTGGAATATCTCACCTGAAGGGGGGTCTACAAATCGTTCGTCTACCAATTATGGCGCAAATTTTGGACAGATGGTGATGTCCGACGAAGAAATTTTCATTCAGCGGTCACATGCGATGCCTCTCATCTATAACAGCGGCCAAAGCACCTGCAGTAAGGGAACTGAGACAAAGCACTGAGGTAGCTCAGAGGTCTCTACACTTCCCGGTTTAGCCGACTTCTGATCCATGGATGCGGGGCCAACGATTACTGTGCGTCTAAGGTTCACCATGCTTGCGTCGGATGACATTAATTTTAGGTTTTTAGAGGCAACCAAGAAGGGATTACCATGATTATTTTACAAAGCCCCTTGGGGATTTGTTTGTGGAGATGCGGAATACCCTGGAGTTCTTCGAGGCTGTTCTATAAATGGCTTTCCGAACATCTATGTTTTATCGCTCGCTGGACTGGAGATAACGGCTGAATTATCCGGAGGGTGCGTTTATATCCCAGCAGTTGCAATCGCATTTCAGCCACATTCAATATTCGCTAGCTCGGTCCCTTAAGCACACATATGCAGGGCCAATGTGGGACGATTATTCATAGCCTCCCCTACACCATCAATTTGTTGCAAAGCACGCAAAAGGCACAACTCGAGAAGCCTTGCGGGGGATATTGACTCCTGTCGATTCCTCTGAATACCGCAAGTGAACAAACATCAGGAAGGTTAGGGGCTGCTTCGACTACATTACTGAAATTTGAATCAACACGAGTCCTGAAATCTAGAACACACAAATCTACCCCGTTCGCCAAGTTTGCCCCATCATGCAATTGCCATTACTGTCATGGAAATTTCGGAAACGTCAATCACTGTCAAAAGATGGTTGTAAATTTACCATTGTTGGAAACACCTGCATGGCGTGTTGCATTCTCAATCGAGAACTCAAGACCTGGTGTTCAACTAGTACGTCTCGGCAGCTGGTGTAATTAATATATGCAGGTGTGGGTCACACACAGATACATGTACGTGTACACAAACTCGGGTCGCAGTCTTGGGTAGTACAAGGCCGGTTATATGAATATTGCGCTTTTCAGCTAAGCGTCTGTTGGGTCGGGTTTCCTTGGCCCAGATAGATCAAGTCGGTTTCGAATTCAGGCTATTACAATCTCCAGGTTATTTTTACTTTCGGTTGTAATTCATAGACGATATTAATATATTTCAAAGCCTTCAAAAGTCGAATAAATGCATGAATGCTTATAAGAATAGTTGAGCTTTTTTGTAACGCTACCTTGATCCCGGGGTGCTAGAATGTACCATGTATGCACATTCTGATGTCTCAAGTTGAATCGCCGGAAACCGTTCCGAATATCGAATATACTCGACTCTTTGGTGAAACACCAAATTAAGGCCGGTTTCTAGGAATAAGAAAATCTAACAAAAAACCTGGATTCGCGAGATTTAATATCTTGGAACAAAAAATTCTTTCTTTCCTTCTTCGGTTAAGTAAGGGATGATGTTTGCTATATGGGAAGCGGCAAGTATTGATGTTTGCTAGCTACATACTTCGAAGCCGCAGCTTCGGGGCTGGAATGCAGGCGCAAGCTGAGCTTTGTCGAAAATTGTCGACATGTCCCCCACACATTCATTTCTAAGTACGGAAGCCTCAGTAGATCAACGGGCGTAACGACGCTGGCCGAATAATTTTCTGATTTTAAAGTTTGCAAATCTGAGGTTAACATAGTCTAGTTTTCTGTTAACATGTTAATTAACTTGCGGTAGAATCTTTGAATTACTTCTCAATGACATTTATGTGCTAGAAGGAATATTTGGCGATTGTAGATTGCCTGCTTGCCCGTCCGGAATTTTAGAGATATGTAATCGAGCGATACCGGTAAAAGACGTAAAACTTGATCTGAGCACGGCACGGCTCGGGTATCGATATATCTGTGAAATATTTTCCTCGGTCATATGCATGCGCATGGTACGCTAAGTTAGTGGAGCATGCATAGATCGGGATATGTAAAGGTGACGCCTCTGCGAGTTCAAAGTCTACTGGCATGCCACGCGACACTACTGTGTCTCGGGACTTTAACCCGGAGCTCAGGCCTCAGCTGAACGCAGTCTTCGTAACGAATGCTATGCGATTTTATTGAGGATTCGCAGAAAGATCTGTCTCGATACACCACGCTCGACGGCAACGGTCATGGTCAGGCGATCTGATAAGTTACCAATAGGCTCCGATCGCCGATCCTCAGCCATAGCTTCTTGAGAGAGAGACATTCACAGCTGAAGATGACAAGCACGGATTCAGATCGGATGAGACAACTAGTTTTGCCCTGATGACTGTGTTTGCTCAGCCTGGTTATGATAATGGGGTATCCAAAATGGAAGTTTATTGACGATATCAGGAAATGGCGCTGGATGGTCATTCACCGAGGGATAGTAGATCCGTAAGGTTTGATTGGTCATTTCGATGTATGTTATTCCTGTTTTGGGGTTCCAACATTTCTGTGCCTGCGCTGCAGGCTTGTTAACAGCTCCTAGAGGTTGGTCAGTAATTAAGTTCCTTTCTTTAGGCTCGCCGTCTTTGGTGGATTCTATAGTGATAGCTGTATCTGTGGAAGAATTCGAGGTATCAAGTGTATTCACGGCGGCTTGACTTCCAAACAGGCCAACGAATATAATCTCGATCGACGTCGACCCGCAATCCTATGTTGCATGTAGCTACCTAGAGAATGGGCCGAATCATATTTTGTATCTAGATCATATTCACCCAGACGTTCCACTATTCTATCATATTTCCGATAGAAAAGTGCACCCATTCTTAGTGAGTGAATTACCTCATGATTATTTCTTGTGGAGCTCGTCTTCTAGACGAAAATGTTCTGAGTTCCTAGGTAAATGTCCTATCATACGCACCTATATACATGTCAGCTGTGTTATATCAAGCTATCGTCGCCAGACTAGTGGAATATTGTATCTTAAAAGTATTTTCAGAAAACTAATTTCAAGTGATTAAAAGGTGCAAGCACCGAGTCATGGTCGTGACCAATAAAGTAGTAACGAATCATGATACCAACTCCAACATGTCACGGACACGGATATGCGGTATGACCATGATCACGTAATTTCATTCGTCCAGTAATTCTCCGATTATATCAGGAGACACCCGATTAGATCACAGGCTGTGCCGCTAAATCCATTTCCGTATATTCTCAATGGGAAAAAAAAAAAAAAAAAAAATACAAATACAAATACGTGTGCGAAGATAAGGATTGCCACAGGTCCTGAAATGATCGTATCGGACAAGAAATCGTATATATCAAACCCACCAATTTATTAACAGTTCAATCAGAAGACTTGTAGCACCATGCGCATGCGTCTTGTAGTCTGAACTTCGTGTGGAGTGGCGCGATTGGCTGGGAGGCCTCCTAAGACCTCGGTCAGCTGCAGCTCTAGAAAAGCCGATCTATATTTTCAGCTAGCGGCTGGCTACCCCCTAAATATCACTAAAGTATGAACAGCCATCCATATGAAAGTTAAGATTTAAAAATTGATATCAGGGACGTGAACTTGGACATGCATGCAGCAGGGCTTCTTGCAAGACAAGCGCAAGTTAAGCTGCCGGTATTGCATCGAACCCCAGATTTGGAGGGTGGTTGCCAGCGCCAGAGAGAAGGGACCAGTAACGTCTGTCAGTTACGTATCTAGTTAAAATCAATCTTAAACTATGACTGTACATTTGTACCGTCGCTGAAGTATTATTGGCTCTCAAACTGCCTTTCAACTGTCCCTTCACATACGCCCGCCGGCCGCCTACTGCCATTGACTGTTGCAATTTGCGTGTTGCAGCCAGGTCGATATATCGATATGCATGGCAGGTCGTATGATGTTGGAAATCATGTATGCTATTGATGCCTGCAGAAGATCAAAAAAATAGTTAGAAGATATTGGATTGTTCGCTGAGATATCTAAAAATCGCAGACCTTAGACTACCACTAGCTTGCAGGGTCTCGAGACTAGACTATATAGCGGTACCAAGCTCGAACCTCGAGCTTTGTCATGTGACTCGATCTTTCCTCTTTGGGAGCTCCAACTTCGATTCAACTTCCAACAACGCGTTAACGAGACTTGCAACTTCAGCCAGCCCAAAACCTCACCGTGAAAACCTCGACGACGGCAGCACAACCAATACCTATCTTCTCCACCATCATCGACCCAAATCTTCTGCCGTTCACGATTCTTATCTCAGCTCAATCGATTACTTTCTACTCTCCCACGTGAAGACCATAGCTCCACCCCAGCTACCTCCACCATGTCGACCCCTCGTCGATCCGCTCGAGGGACTCCTCAAGCGACCCCACAAACCGCGCGCAGCACACGCAGCACGAGGTCTGCAGCTGCAGGCTCCAACTTTGCCACACCTTCCAGACCTACGCGAGCTGCCGTCACAGATTCTCCATTATTCAGAAGCGAGGCCTCTTCCTCGCCTGCTCCACATTCCGAACGCGATGATATGGACATGAGCGATCCGATGGAGTATCCGAGTAGTAGTCCTGCTCCGGAAATACCAGAGGATCCTGCTACTCCACGGGCTAGTGGATCTAATGTTTGGGGAATGCGTATGGGTTACCGTTACCTTGGGTTTAGCTAGAGAATGGGACTTGAAGGCTGATTTTGGGATGTTGTAGCTTCATCGCCTCTTCGATATGACCCTAGCACCCCTGGAGGGCCTTCATCTGATGGCCCCGGCCGTCTATACGGAACGTATGTCGTAGCTAGATGTCCTATTACGATATTCGAATGCTAAGTTGAAAAACAGCCAAGACAACGAAGCCACCCCTCGAGCACGACGAAACCGAAATGACATCCCAATGTCCGATTCCTTCGGCCCCGACGGCCAGCCCCGTACTTTCGTTCCTCGCCCAGGTGGCCAATCGGACGCAAACACCTTCCAGACCTCGGAAGCAGATGAGTTCACCCAACGTTTCATCTGGGGTACCAATATCTCTATTATAGATTCCATGCGTACCTTCCGAAATTTCCTTCGAAACTTCAAACGTAAATATCGAATGATCTACAACGGTGAAACTGTATCTCCGGGTACAGGTGAAGAACTTGTGTACGATGAGATGTTCAGGGCGATGAAGGAGTTACATGTTACGGGGTTGAACGTTGATTGCAAGAATCTGTTGGCATTCCCACAAACAAAGAAATTTTATCATCAGTTGATTAACTATCCTGCTGAGATAATTCCTTTAATGGATCAAGTTGTCAAGGATGAGATGAAGGAGTTGTTTGTGAAGTCAGGTGCAGGGGAGGACGAACTTAACGAGTTCGAGAGAGATATGTACCAGGTTCGACCGTTCAATTTGGAGAAACAGTCCAATATGAGAGAATTGAACCCGAATGGTGAGAATACACGACCAATATTGTTTTGGATTGGAATTTTAACGGCATGAATAGATATCGACAAGGTCGTCAGCATCAAGGGCCTGGTTATCCGAACAACACCAGTTATCCCAGACATGAAAATGGCCTTCTTCCGTTGCGAGATCTGCAATCAGGACGTGAAAGTCGAAATTGAACGTGGCAAGATTGTTGAGCCTACGAGATGCCCTCGACAGGTTTGCAATGCACCCAACTCAATGCAGCTCATCCACAATCGCTCCGAATTCGCAGACAAGCAAATCCTCAAACTACAGGAGACACCAGATAGTATACCTGATGGACAAACACCCCATTCAGTATCTATCTTGATGTACGATGAGATGGTGGATGTCTGCAAGGCTGGCGACCGTGTTGAAGTTACAGGTATCTTCAGAGGTGTGCCAGTACGAGTCAATCCGAGACAGAGATCGGTGAAAAGTCTGTTCAAGACTTACGTTGACGCCGTACATATTCAAAAAGTAGACAAGAAGAGACTGGGTCTCGATGTTACAACAATGGAAGGTGGGATGGCGGATAAAGTGTCTGCAGACGTAGATGAAGTCCGAAAGATCACTGAAGCCGAAATTCAGAAGATCAAGGAAGTGGGAGCAAGATACGATGTCTACGAGCTTCTTTCTAGGTCTTTGGCACCAAGTGTGTT
The DNA here is from genome assembly GCA_036971725.1 of Arthrobotrys conoides. Lineage (NCBI taxonomy): Eukaryota > Fungi > Ascomycota > Orbiliomycetes > Orbiliales > Orbiliaceae > Arthrobotrys > Arthrobotrys conoides. The sequence continues at coordinate 605,883 of JAVHJM010000001.1, forward strand.
TGAAAATGATGATGTGAAGAAGGGTATTCTGCTACAGCTCTTTGGAGGCACAAACAAGACATTCGAAAGAGGTGGTGCACCGCGATATCGTGGTGATATCAATATCTTGCTCTGCGGTGACCCGTCTACCTCGAAGTCTCAAATGCTTTCTTATGTCAACCGAATTGCGCCAAGAGGTATCTACACCAGCGGTAAAGGTTCCTCAGCAGTCGGTTTGACTGCCTACGTTACTCGAGACCCAGAATCTAAACAATTGGTTCTCGAATCTGGAGCATTGGTGCTTTCAGACGGAGGTATCTGCTGTATTGACGAATTCGACAAAATGTCCGAAGCTACAAGATCAGTTCTTCACGAAGTTATGGAACAGCAAACGGTATCTATTGCTAAAGCTGGTATCATCACCACATTGAACGCTCGTACTTCTATCCTTGCGTCAGCAAATCCGATTGGCAGTAAATATAACCCAAACCTTTCAGTTCCAAAGAATATTGATCTGCCGCCAACATTGATGAGTAGATTTGATTTGATCTACCTCATGCTGGATAAAGTTGATGAAAAGTCGGACAAGATGTTGGCAAGACACTTGGTTGGGATGTACTTGGAAGATAGACCGGAGAATGCAGCTCAGAAAGAGATTTTAGTATGACTTCCCCTTCTCACAAAAGTGATTCTATTCTAATGAAACCTTTACAGCCCATCGAATTTTTAACATCCTACGTTTCCTACGCCCGACAAAACATCCATCCAAGAATCACAGAAGAAGCCTCCGAAGAGCTCGTACGATCTTACGTTGCAATGCGAAAGCTCGGCGAAGACGTCCGCGCTGCCGAACGTCGTATAACCGCCACAACCCGTCAATTGGAATCCATGATCCGTCTCTCAGAAGCCCACGCAAAAATGCGTCTATCACACGAAGTAGAACTACGTGATGTATTAGAAGCAGTCCGTTTGATTCGCTCTGCGATCAAAGAGAGCGCTACAGATCCGCTGACAGGAAGAATTGATATGGATCTTATTTCTGGAGTTGGAGTGAGTGAACGTCGTAGACGAGGAGATTTGAAGAGCGCAATTGTGACGATATTGGATGAAATGACGAGGAGTGGTGGGTCTGTTATGTTACGTGAGGTGTTTGCGAAGATTCAAGGCGAGGGAGAGGCAGGTGCTAGGATGGGGCAAGGGGAGTTTATGGATGCGGTTGTTGCGCTGGAAGGTGAGGGACACGTTGTTAATGTTGGTGGTGAGGGTATGGCGAGGAAGATCAGGAGAGTCACGGGGATTTAAAGGAAGAAAAAAAGTTAGATTCTAAGATTTTTTTAAAATTTTTTTGTTTCTGGCATGGTGTGACTATTGCCTTCTGTCTCATATTATTGAATATGCGACGAAAGCTGGTGTTTCTAGTGGGGATAGATAGAGGAAGTAACATAGATACATTACATCCTTCTTCTTTTTTTTCTTTCCCTCTCCCGCATACAATCAAAGAATATGAATTCTGAATGGATAGCCAAGTAACTCAGATAATCCCCAACGTTATTTTTGGGTCTATTAACCGGGAACATGTTGAGGAAAATAATCAGAGGAGCTATAGGACCACCAAACCGGCAACGGGCTTTTCTTATCGGCAATACCGGTGAACCTAGGTAACTTGACTTCCACGTGCGAATGGCGAACCAAAAAATGCAACAAATAGGAAGCGTTTTTGTGGAAGTAAAGAGCTCGAGGATGTGCACATTGGAAAGGAAAAAAGAGGGAGGAGTTCTACCACCACTATCACACCCCACGTTCCCCCCGTCTCTCAAACCTGCTTGAAAGCTTGCTTGTCCGCGTATCATCGATGATACAATGGAGCTAGGTAGTTAATAGCCTATAGCTAGGGGGGTCGTGGTGGTCTTATATGGCCTGTTTTCCTCCTGAGTTAACGTTTCCCATTTTTTTCACATGTTAATTGAAAAAATAAAAATCCAATTGATCGTTGAGTATCAAGAGCTCGAACTCGAGCTCAGTAGGTAGCTAGCTACTTAAGCTATCTTTATAGCTTTTATAACTACCTTGTATAACCTTCCCCCCCAGCTGATGCAGCCTGCCGCTTCTCTTAATTATATATTAAATAAGCACGGTCCTCTTTATTCCACTTTCAAAAACCGACCTTCCGGATTCCGAAATATATTTATTATTAGTATTATATTCGAGCCCAGGCCTTCTATATTCATAAAATATTCCACGGCTGTTATTATATTATATAACTTAATCAAAAGGATAGTAGTATAATAATAATAATAAGAAGTCATGGGCTGCCCTATCTTCGAGTTATTAGTTCCACAAGATGGGAAATGGGCAGGGTATATACCTACCCTTTTCGTATGCCTGGGGATTGGAGCCGTATCGATGAATTATCTACGGGATTATTTTGAGTTAGTATTCTTTTTTATCTACTTACCTACCCGATCTGGCTGTAAAGCTAGCTATAGCGATAGCTACAAAGCTACTATGCTTAATTCAAAGTAAGAATTACAAAATTAACCTCAATTCCTTCCCCAATAAAATAGCCACCACCATCACCACCACCACCAGACCGCAGCCACAAAAAGATACCGCCTCCCCCCACCAACAGGTGGAAACATCCATATCCACATCCCACCGCCTGATACCCCGCTGCCCACATCACAACTATACCCCGCGTCACAAAGATTCGTTCTAGCAACCGAGGTACTCGATATTCAATTGGAACCTATATTGGGTCATACGGCTTGGCATAATAATCCGGATTTTGCTGAAGTGAGGGTTCCGTTGGAAGCTGAGAGGGTGGGGGTTAGAGGGATGCCCGGGATGTGTTATGATGGGAAGGTGGAGATGTGGTGGGATGGGAGGAAGGGGGTTGGGTTGGTGAGGTTGTGAGGTTTTTTGGGGGGGTATATGGTGGGATTGGGAAAGGGGGGGGAAGTATTTGGGGATAATGGTGCTTTCTTTCTTTTTATATTTGCGATTTGAGTGCAATTGGGGTAGAAGAGTATTAATGTAATTAATGGAAGGATGTGAAGATGGTGCATTTTGGTATCGTTTATATATAATCTACAGATCTATGATATATAGTTTTAAACGGCAAAAACGGGACGCTATTGCTTGGTGAATACATTGTACTGGCTATTGACGTCCGCTTTCGACATGTATATGTATTTATTGTATAGACATTAAAAGGGGGCATGATAATAATGACAATGACGATAATTGAAAAAAGCAAGACCATCTAACTCATTAAACGAACAAAAAGGACATCGCTATGAAAACATTCAAAGCCGGAAATGCAAATATGACAAAAGAAACGTTAACCTCCACCTCTCCCTCCATTTATCCGCTTCACAAGACACCCCTCAGACACATTCAAACCAGCATATACACCAGCCCTCAACAGTATAGTAATAGAAAGCGCATATTAATATCGACATATGCATGCAAGCGATTCTTCGAACACAGAAAGAAGAAAGAGGAAGAGAGCACTATAAAAGCAGAGCACCTAACACCCCCCACCCCAATGCAAAGATATAAGGTGGGACCAACAATAACTCCGAAAACCTCACAAAAAGATCAGTATTCCCGAGCCGGGGTCGGCCTCCTCCAAAGCCGTTAGTCTTACTTCCAGAATTCGGAGTTGCAGTAACAATATAAACAGGCGCCGTATTCCCCGGATCATTCCCATTAACATTATTATTATTATTATTACCCGGGGAATCGGTTACAATATAAGGAATACCAGGATCCACAGAAGAATAAGGAGAAGAATTATACTCACTCGCAGAAGAAACTCTATACCCCGTTCCGGCCCAATACTCCTCCGCACTCGTGGGGGGGATATAAGGCGTTCTCGTTCTAGTTATTGTCAAAGTCTCGGTCGATGGACTACCAGGGATACCGTTGTTGATCGGGATGTTGGTTAATGTGGGTGGTGTGTAATCTGTCCCGCTGCCACCGGGGTTCCCGCCGGCGTCTATGCCGATGGTTCCACCGTTCGAACGGATCGATTGGTAGGAACCTGAGGTGTCGGAGTAGTAGTATGATTCGCCGGTTGAGTAGTCTTGGATACTGAGGGAGCGGACGAACATGCTGAAAGGTCCGAGGGAGTAGTCTGTGTATCCACCTGCCCATTCTATATTCACGATATACTTGCATTAGTGAAACCCCTCTTAAATTGACAGAGCATCAGAAAGGGATCTTTTTGTAAAAAAAACATACGAATAGTTCCATCCGGATTACTAGGATCCCCACCACTCCACGCTCCCAACTTAATCTGCATGGGAGTCTGCGGATAATACATCCCCCCACCAGATGAAGCTTCCATCGTCAAAACCCTTCTCACAGCACCATCGATACTCCACGTAATAGCCTTACTAGTCCACTCAATCGTATAAGTATGTTCCGTCCCCTGCGGATCATTAACATTGATAAACGCCGCCCGATCATAACTATTCGTATTCCCCTTCCCGAAATAATTACTCTGAACAGCATTATTATCCCCTCCCAACCATTCCCAATCTATCTCGTCCAGATCATCGGATTGCAGGACTACGGAGGAAACGATTCCTACACCGGTGGCGCTACGCATCGTGACGCTTACACGGCCGAACATGATGTAGAAGTTTGAGGCTAGAGTTGGGGAGTCTCCGGATCCCGAGACTGTAAATTGGGCGCCGATGTCGGTGTAGATGACCTTATCGGTGGAGAGGATGGGAGTGAACATGTTGTTTGGACCAGCTGTGAAGTCGGCAGACATGGAGCCGCCTAAGGCGGGGTTGGCGGGGCATTCTGGATATGTATAATTATGTAAGACGAAGTTCGTTCTATATTCTTTGATGTGTATATTGTGAGTTGACAGGAGAAGGGGCGCTTACGTCCAAATAACGGATTACAAGTAGTAAACGTCTGGGAAGAAGTTAACCCCGCCAGTGTGGCTAATACAGTGGCGAAGAGGGCGCGGGTGGTAGTCGAACCCCCTGTCGCAGATAACCGGGATATCATCCTTCTTCTTCTTTTTCTTTCTTTAATATTCTGTCGTTGGGGATTCGATTTGTTGCAAGTTTGCAGGTCGACGTCGAAAAACCCGCCAAAAAGGGAAACCGTCGCCGGGGAAATAGGGAAATCGGCCTGTCGAATGTTACACAGAGAGATGGCCGCTTTGGGAAATTATATCGAAAGAAGTAATTACTTAAATACTTCAGTAGACGATATATCTCCCAGCTGTGTAGTATACTGTAGTATACTTTTATCTGATATCTACTCTGCGTGTTAGTGAATAATCGAGGGGAAGAGGTACTTAACTTTTTTTTTTTGTTTGAATTCCTTTAATTGCGACAGCTTCTTTTGCTCCTTCCACTTAAGCCCAGCTGGAGAGTTTTGCGCCAAACCCTGCCCGTATGACGTCCAAATGTAACTTGGCTGCAGCCCTGCCAGCCCCGTGGTTTTTTTGGTCGAAGAGTCCCGTGGAACACTTCCTTTTTGTCCGATAAAACTGGTAAACTCGGTGGGTATAGCTAATGTCTAGCTAGCTATTGTATCGTCGTCCGCCGAAAAGACTCCTGATCAAAATCGTCAAATATCGTAATAGAACACCAGCTTCAAAAGTCGTAAACCCCGTTTATCGTCCAATACAAAGGAAAAATATCCCTTCTCTTCCTCAAAACTTAAAAAAAGAACAATAGAAAATAACGAAAACGAACAACAAACAAAAGGCTATTTTTTCATAAACCTTCGAGAAGCAAAAAAGAGTTTCGTGAAAGAAAGATCGAGAGAGAGAGAGAAAACAACCAAAACCTTGATATTTAAATTAATTAAACCTTCAAGCTTAAAAGCTTCCTTAAAAACATCTGTCAGTCAGGGAGCTTTTGCCCACATTACATTCCAATCAATGTTTCCTGCTGACGTTAACCCCTGTCCCGGATTCTTTGGTGCCTTCCCTTCGACTTTCTTGCTCCAGCTTGTTGGGTAAACACTTTCGCTTTCTCCATAGCAACCGGCGCCAAACATCGCCAACTCCTCGCCAATAAAAGTCTCGTCTTGCTCGTCCTGCTGGGCGGGAAAACATCATTGGCTTGAATCCTTTTACAATAAAATCTAGATTTATTGAAATGTGAAGCTTGAATGCAAGTGTGTGAAGATATCAAGTATCCACACGACCCAATACCACGAATTTCACATCCGGGAACCTGCAGTCTACTAATCAATCCGATCTTGTGAATTTAATATACATACATACATCCCTACAGATGCAGCTATATTGAAGCCTGTAAAAGGCCGTGCAACGACGCAATGGCTGGAATTTTGGATCCCGTAGCACCATGTACGGGCTACACATGCACATGTATGTTTGGATGGCACCCGCCGCGGATCCAGCCGTAATACATACCTAGCGTTCTCCCAAACTAGAATCATGCAGTGTGCCGCATATCCATCGTATCTATTCCCATGCATAATGAACCAGCTATTCCTGGAAAACTATATATACTCGTATTATTACATTCATACAGCCCCTCATAATCGTACAATCTATGCAAACTCTTCATCGTCAGATAGAATTACAAGTTAATCATCATGATACTCCACCGGACAAAAACCACAAGCCATTATAATCCTCAAAAAAAAAGTGAAGCGCCAGAAAGAAAAAAACCCATAAGAGCCCCTCAAAATCCCAAAGTTTAACCACCTCATCTTTCCCCCTTGCATCCGATCGTATATGTACCGGTTGAAAAGTATTTCATACAATTCCATAGACCCTCTTTGCCAAAAAGTAACAAAGTATCCCAAACATCAGCAGCCCCGCGGTAACTATCATCAATCAGCATCTTAAACCACTATGAAATAGACCATGGAAAAACACTTACTGCACCAAAACCACATCAAATGATCTTCGTCTCCCTGCCCCGGCACTAATACGTTCATCCCCCACAACCCCGTCACGATATTCATCGGTAAAACAATAGTACCCAACACCGTCAATCGTCCGAGTGTATCTGCTGTCTCCTCCTGCCTCTCATTCACTGTGTCGCATGTTAGCTCAAGTCCTAAGGAGATACTCAGAAAAGGGAGCCTATACTCTTAATGCTGATCTGAGCCAAATAATTGCTATGCCCACGGCTCAGTATCTTCTCCACATGTACCAAATTCGCCACCATGGTAACAATATGATCCTGTATATCTCCCAAATACAACCCAATCTCACTACGCGGCGCCACATCCCACTGTTCGTTACACCGCTTACTAAACCCCTTGATCACATCCGCTTTGTTCCCCATCAACCTGTACAACCCCATAACCTTCTTTCTACATGTCGCGATTCTTCGCAACATGCTTGCATCATCGGGATGTTCCACATTTGAGGAGACATCGGATCTTGCGGCAGTGGAAGGACGTCGAAGTATGGAATCGAACTTTGAGGTAGGTCCTTGGCTTAACGACGGTGTTGGGGATTTCGGTTTAGTGCTCGAAGTTTCGACTTCCGCGAGTATTACATCATCAATTTCATCACACTCTTCTTCGATCATTTGAATAATTGGACCGAAAGCGTCGGTAATATTGTCAATCAAGGCGTAGGAAATCCAATCAGCTGTAATATCGATATAATCTTTAAGCTGGCGAATGCGACGTCGAACGTTTGCTCCATGTGGTGTCATCGAGAAGTGGAACTAGAAAAAAACCATCACATTAGTAAACCCCTTGTGTTAAATCATTATGATAAGTGGAAAATACCGTCAAAACACCCGTCCGGAAAACCACAATATAAAAGTTCACCGGCTCCATATAATCCTCATCCGTAGGATCCTGTTCGAACGTTCGATAACTGACGAGATAATAATTCCTAAACAACTCAACCTTCTCCCGTGGCTCTTGCATAAGTATATCTTCCGCAGTAAGCGGATGAATCCCAAATGCATCTTGGAAAACCTTCATCTCCGCCTTCGTAGGACTAAGAACATCCAACCACCATGTTGGTCGCTCCCCCTCTTCGCCTGGGATGCCGGTGGGGGTAGCGGACGCCGCGTTTGTGAATTGACTATCCTTCGTCGGCGCATTTCGGAACGGGGCCCCGAAGGTCCCACTATTATTCGCTGTTCCCATTCCGTCAAGCCCACTCAGATCCTCGCTGCCCCTCACACTCGCAGAGGCCCTGCCGAATCCAGCCCTTGGTGTTGCAGTGCCTTTATCACTCCCCTTCCCACATCCAACATCAATCAAACATTCTGGGTCATCCTCACAATCGCTATCCTCATCACTACTGCTGCTAACCCTCCTTGGTGGCGGCATAAACAAGTCTCTAAATGTCGTCTCCCCAGGCGTAACGAGCTCACTAATCGTCTGCGCGTGAATCGTAGCCCCCAATTCATCATTAAAATATGTGAACCGATAGGGTAAATCCTCAACCTCTCGGTGCCAGCCTCTCATCGTGGGCCTTAGCCTTCCGCCGACGTATACGGGCTCTGAAACCTGCCGTGCGCGTATCCCCTCAGCTGTCGTTCGCTCTTCCTTTTCTTCGCGACTCCACTGTTCGAATACGCTGAGGTCGGGCCATTCTCTCGGCCTCCTGCGGCGTCCATGACGTATGCTCCCGTTCTCGCCTGGTCGAGTGGGCGTACCCATCCCGTCTGTAAGCCGATCGCTAACAGGAAAACATACATCCTCCTCCACTTCACCCATACCTGTACGCTGGCGGGTAAGCCCAGGAGGGGGTGTAGGCGGTGTTGAGTCCAGAAACGGGTCGCTAGGTTGAGCTAATCCGGCATCAATATTGATGACATGATCATCTATGCCGCTATTGAGACGGCCTGCCCCCCGAGTGCCTGGTGAAATACTTTCGTCTATTCCGGATGAGTAGGGTTGTAATATTGGTGATGAAGGTACCGAGGGTGGAAAGTTTACGCTGCCGTAGGCTAGGTTTAAGACGGCGAGGTGCTGAGGTTTTCGCTTCCTGCTGTTACCGCTGCTGCGGGATGATACACTGGAGGCGCGCGGGGGACGAGTGCTGAAAACGGCAGTTCGTTCCGTTGCGTGATAGTGGGTGTCGCCTCCAGCTGGTGTTCGCGCGAGAAGTGGAGTAGTGGTATCCGGTGCTTCTTCAGTGTCTGAGAGGTAATCGCCCGTGGGACCTCGACGAAGCTCAGGGGTCGAATCTTCTGTCGGTTGGGTGTAATCCTGGAAGTAGCCATGAGCATGATTATGGAAGTGCCGTTTGCCAGGTGATACAGGACGGTTCGAGACTGGAATTCCAGCTATAGTATGATGTCTGTGAGGTTTTGAAATCTCGCCCAGCCCCATGGTACTCGACCTCCGTGGCCGTGTATACCTCTGCTCCCGATGATCGAGCAGCCCAGTAGAATCCACGCTCGTGGAAGAGAGATTTTGGTGAATGGGAACCTGCAACTGGTAGAAAGCTGAGTTTCTCCGGGCGGCTGAAGCTACCGGCGAATTGCCTTCCACGGTAGTGGTACGCGCCGTGTCGACCACCTCATTACTGATAGATATCTCATTATCGTGATCAACCATGACGCTAGCCCTGCGAGTCGTTACAGTATTTCGACGACGTCGCCGACGGTGGCTCTGCGGCGATCGGTTAGAGATAGGGGGTTCTAGCTGGCCAGTTGACGAAGCACCAGGAACCGCGGTCGGGTTGGCTGTAGCTTGTACGTTTACGTTTGAACCGTTACGGGAAGCCCTTCGGGTAGGTTTGCGAGAACCTGATGCATTGGAAGACGATGTTGACGCTGATGAAGTGGAGGAAGTCACCGAGCCAGCCATTTTGGGGGACCTAGTCACACCGTATCACGGTGATGACCAGCTAGGTATTATGTAAGCCTCGTTTTGAGTGGAAAGATAGGACTTCCGATGGAACAGGTGGGACTCTATCTTTGTAGTGCGCTAGTTCAAACAGAAGGTATCCCTCTCAAAAAAGGCCGAAATGAGATTTTTAGGAAGAGCGATTGGACTGAAAAACGGCGAAGCAAGGAGGTGCGATGCAGCCGATTGGCCGATGCAGGCCGGACAGAATGCTTGTTCTACAACGTGGACGTCAGCGAGGATGCCACTGGTTAGATATATTATTAGTACGAACCCACTAACCTTATTCGATCGTCAACGGTTATGAAGACGACGACGATGGTAATTATGGTGATGTTGATGGAGGTTCGATGAGGTTGAAGGAACCATGACGGCATTTGCAATTGGTGAGGTTCGATGGTACCTGACGTAACTTGATGCGGCGCCCAGCTGCGGCTTAATACTTTTAGCCAAATACCAAGATCCAACATTGCACCGCATTCCCAACTAAACCACAAACTTCAATATTAAAAAAAAAAAATACCGAACCGAATGCGCAACATGCATTCTATATCAAAAAAGAATCAAGGTAAGATATTTGTTATATGTAATATAAGTAAAGTATATATAAAAAAAGACATCTCTTGCGAGGTCAATATATAGTAAAAGAACGTCGAAGGTTAGGCTAAGTAAGTACTTCAGAAGTTGGTAATATAATACAGCAAAGCTTCAAATAAAAAGGTAAAAAGCGACGACCTCCAAACATATATTTTTTTTAAGAAAGCTTCAATCCAAACGCCTGTCGAAAACGAATATCAAATCCAGAGTCTAAGAGGTAAATAGACACCTTGCAAATAAACCCCAATACTTATCCGATCTTGCGAAAAGAAAAAAAATACCACTGGCAAAAGAAAAAAACAAATGGCAGAGCTTCGAATACCATTAAGATGGCACTAGGGAGAACACAGCTTATATGCCTCCGACCAAATCCAAACAGCTGTCCAAACATCCTTCCAGCTCTTTAACTCTGACTGTCAATTGGTTATTTTCACTCCTCAGACGTCCAACTGTTCCGTTGCAATCGCATTTCCCTGGCGTATCCACAATTGTTGTTGTTCTTCTCAGTACATTCCTCAACTGCGCGAGAGGTCCAGTTCCGGTATTTGATGTTTCCATCTCGTCCTCAGCTGTATAAGTTGGGCCAGGAGAACTAATTGCACTGCCTGTAATCTTGCCGTCGTTCGAAAACACCGAGCCACTATCCGACTCCGATTCGAATCCCGAATCCGAGTTGGAGCTCTTAGTCCTCGATCTGACAAGTCCCTGTGGTACATCCTTCGGCCTAAGCCCAAGTCCATACCTTGGTGCAGAAGAGATAGAAGAAGCATCGTCCATTTCGATTTCTCGAATAGATTTTGCCTCCCACTCAAGTCTCTCATTCTCTGCTCTAAGTTTCTTAACCTCAGCATTTGCCTTTGTGGCAGTTTTCTCGGCTTCTTCCGAGGCCTTTGAGAGTGCTTCTTGTACATTGGCTAGCTGTTCACAGCTAAACTTCAAACTCTCAATCTTCTGATCCTTTTGCTCAAGATCATCCCGCAGAGCTTCGATCTCAGCAAGAGCATCAGCCAAGGCTCTTGTCCGCTCCATGTAACTTGTATAGAGTCTTTCGATTAACTCCATGCTCTGGCCGTGAAGAGCGTGGAACCCCTGCGGTGTACAGTTCAAAGGACTCTTAGGCACCCCGGCGTTTAGGAGCTCTGCAAAGTCCATGCCTGCAAATTCATCGCGAATCATGGGGCTTCCATTAAAAGTTTGTGCATCATTGATCCCTGTTCGTTCGGGTAACACAAGATTTGAGAGTGTGGTGCTATTAGACACCGATCGGTGGGATGACGGTGCGGAGCTGAATGCCAGCCCAGAATTAGAGGCTGTGTCATTCGCCACGCCTAGACCAAAGAAATGGGAGATCTTGCGGCCTGCGCTTGTAGCTCCCTGTGGTGCTGTCAGAGAATTGCTTCTAGAGTGTGAAGGGCTGTATCCAGCCTGAGGAGAAGCGGGGGAAGAAGGAGAAGTAGTAGTGAAAAGGCTTGTAAAGAAATTTCCATTCTCAGAGGAGATTGAATTTCCTCGAGAGTGGTTGGCTGGTCGAGCCGAAGCTGGGGAAAGAGAAGAGGAGGTAGACATCACAAAGTTGTAGAGTCTTTGTTCCTTGTAGGTGTCGTAGTGGTGGTCTGGGAGTGGAGTGTCTGGAGGGGACAGCCTGGTGGATATATATGCTGCCGCTGGTTCAGTGGTGCCACCAGTAGCAGTCTCCTTGGAAACATAACCGTCATATTCAGCTGGTAGACTCCTACGCTTAGTAGGGTCCGGAGTAGTGAAGGTTCTTGACCTCGGTCTCGAAGTCATGCTAGGCATTGTTCTTTTAAGCTTTCCGACTGATGGGAAAAACTTTACTTGGCGGAAATAGAGTTGGAGAAGGCAAATAAATGGCCCTGAGTAACAGGTACTTGGGACTAAGGTTGTAGGAAGAAGCCCCGAATTTGGGTTTCCAGAAACTTAAACCCCAAATCCGTCGACAAGGGGATAGTATATTCTAACAACTCTAAGAAACCTTCAGGATAGTGATCGTGAGAGGGACGGATCCAGTGGTTCGCGTGCCCTCGATGATGAAGAATCCAATTAACCGAATAAAAGGTAGAACCGGTTTTGTCGCCTTTTTTTTTTGAAGGATAATGCTTTTGCCAAACGAATGATGCAATGAAAGGGCGATTCTGTTTGCAGGAGAATTCAGAGATAGGTGAGTTAAATGGTCAAAGAAAACAGGCTGCCGAGGAAGTGACGAGGCGACTGTTAGGCGATTATTTAGTCGAAGATGAGGAGTAAGACAGCGAGATAAAAATATAACTGGGCCCCTGAGATGTCAAGTCAGGAAGATATGTTATACAGATCCGAGATGAACGACCCGATTAAGATATCGGACCCTGTCGATGCCGATTGACAGCGGGAATAGTCGTTTCTGGTAAGAAAGTAACCCTCTTCCTTACTATCCGTTCCCTTATTCAGTAGTCGAAAAAGATCCTAGAAGATGTAATCACCCCAATCGGTAATACTGTTGTCGACGTCTCTGGAAGAGATCGTTGGCTGAGAGTTTTGGGGATCGCCCGAGTCAAATCGCGTTGGCTCTTGCGTTGAGAACTGCCCTGTCGATCCGCAGAGTATAAAAAAAGGGTCCAGACAACAAACTGAGTTTGAAGTTTACTTCCAGTCTCGATCCCTAACAAAAACGGCCCGGATTCTTTCGACGGAAAGATGAGAAATTAATTCTACTTGGGGAACAAGGGACCACCGTTAATAAAAGAGTTGGTCCGTGTCCTTGAATTCAAGTAATCGACCCAGATTAGATTTCTGGATAGGTTAGGGCTAGGTAGTCTTGACCGACGTGTCTACGCTTCTCGACCACGATCTGCTGTCCTGTCGTCGGTTGCGGATTGTGATGAAAGCCAAAAGCTGACTGGTCCAGCGGGTACTGATCGCGTCTATATTGAACTTTTCCGTGCGCTGTTCACCTATGACTGGTGTGCCTTTTTTTTTTTTTTTTTTCTTTGCCAGGACTCTGTACTAAAAATGGGAGAAGGAAGGACCGGGGAAATTGGTTGAGGGCTTTAGCTTGCAGTAGTTTCCCTACGATTTCGGACAGTTGCAAGCGAGGACAGGTTAGACTGGGTGGTATACGTCTTCCTCGGTGTCTCTCTTTTCTTTGTCTGTCAAGTTTGTGGTTACCGGCTCGGCAGGAAGTGGAGTCAGGTAGAGGTGATTTCTGAAGGATGAGATGCTTGTAGGCTGTCAAGTGGTTAGGTTATCGTGGTGTAGATATCATGCATGCGCTGTGATGTAAAAATGCAAGTTCCCATCACATCAGCCGAGGTGTGAAAGTGAAAAAAGATCTCGAAGCTTTTCTCGAAATGCAAAAATATGAGGATTCTCGCAAGGATATAATTATTAGTTCGTGGACTAATAGTCAGCTGTCAATAAGAAAGAATGAAGAGGGAACAGAAGCAGAAGCAGGATAGGAATGAGGGGAGTAGCACAGAGTAGTTTAATCCTCCATCATACCCCGCCGCCCTATTTCTGGTGCTGTTTCGACGAAATTAATTAATTTACAGGGCAGCTCATCGCATGAGAGGAAGCAGGTAAATTGGGCGGGCTGGCTGTCTTGGGCTCGGATTTTGTGGTGGTTGGGCTGAGAATCACTGAGACTCAATCAATCCGGATCCAAGGCCGGCGGCTGGGGACTACCCCTATTCGACATCTAACTGGTCGAAAGCCACAGGGGTAGCTTCTGCAGGCCCGGCCGGACCAGTCAGAGTCCATGGATGCCGGCCGGGGTCACTTGAGCTTGTGTCGACGGCATCTTTTTCGTTTGCATGTAGGCTCATGTATTGGCGGATGTAATAATGATGAAGTTGTAAGATGTAAGGCACCGTCCGCACCGTTAGATATAATCCCAACGACCGATATACAAATCAGTACAGCGTACGAGAAGTTCTCGAACTCTCGTCTCGGGAAGGGGGTATTCGTACCACTACGTACGTATTACGATCGTAGGTCTTTCGGAAGAAGCCTCAAACGGTCCAGGGTAATCCTTCATTCTTTGTCTGTTCCAAACCCAGAATTATTTCCGACAGTTCCAACCAGACTTCTGCGGAGGGCGGGAGTGGACTAGCGAGCATTCCGTTACTTCTTTTCCCTGCTCGATTCCGTCCAGAACAATTACAACCTTCTTGTTGTTCCGTTTGTACGTCGACGGATAACCGGGAAAACCCGCGTTGTCGGCACGGATGTTGTGTTGCGTTTGACAGCATCGTTTCCAAAAATAGAAATGTGTTGTGGGAGTAACCAAATACGACACGCTCAACACATTTAGTGCAAACAACTTGCTTAGCTGTCTTGCATTTGTCGCCGACCCTTGAACGAGGGACTTAAGTTAACTCTCATGTAACTCTATGTACTCTTGAAGCAGGTTGATTCGGATTAACCTTTTTCTCACCCGCCCTATTTTGCCATGACATGAAGAGATGACTGAATGGAGTAGCCTTAGCAGCTATACAGTTAGTAAAACATCAACTAAAGCATTAACAGCACAGTAGTATCATGACATAGGAGATATGTAAAGAAGTGCAGGCGCTGGTTATGCCGAGATACGATGCGTTGTCCGAACAAGGCTGTGGTTCCTAGCCATTAGTTACCTAACTACACAGTAACCTCCCCAGTCGGCCTCCTCAAGCTCGAGTTTACACGAGACCAAGTGCAAGCAAGCACGCCCCCAGGAACATCCCAACATATCACTAACCAACCAACCAACTACTCCACCGCTACCAATGAGCACCCAAACGCCTTCCAAACGCTCCAAATATGCCAACGATGAGGAGCGCAAAGCTGCCGCCCGTGAGCGACAGCGACTTTACGCTGCCCGGAAGCGCGCCGAAGCAAAGGAGGCCAAACTCCGCGAGTCCCAGTCCTCAATTGATCTCGATGTTGTCCCGTCATCGTCGCACCAGCCGGCAATAGTACTTGCTGCTGCCGTACCTGACGTTGTACCCGAAGCAGAAGCTCTGTCGCCTGTGAAAAAACGAGCTTCTCGAAAATCTGCGGTTGGAGCGAGTGTGACAACTACGGCGACGGCCAATGCTCCGGTTACGCCGAGAAAACGTGTCGGCCGTCGCAAGAATGACGAGAAGGGAGATGTTGTTGGAATGAACGGCGACAACGCAGTTCATGTTGTATCTGCATTCGAAGATACAACAGACTCGTTTAAGACAGAAGATATCAATATAGATATCACAGAGGACTTCTCGATTTCACCAATAATACAATCATTCTCTAAGCCATTGGTCAGTATATATACTTCAGTGTATCGTGTAGAGGTCAATTAATTAATCTACGATATCACACAGACTGTGGAATCGTTTATTCCACCAAATCTACGCCCCATAGACACCCTCCTCATCCCTCCTCAGCCTTCTCCAACCTCTCAACTCTACTCCCTCCCAGTGACCCCATACGCCATCCTCCATATCCCCGGAAACCCCGGTTTAATCTCCTACTACACACACTATCTCACGGCCCTTTCCGACCATCTTTCCAACATCCCAGGATGCGAATTCACAATCTTCGGGGCATCTTTAGGCGGATTCAATACCTCTAACTCCCCAGATTCACCATCTTCCTTCGTATCTCTACAAGACCAAATATCCCGTCAAATAGAAATAATATCCCACCTACTAACCACCCATCCATCTCTAAAAATCATAATAACAGGCCACAGCCTAGGCGCCTACCTCCTCCTCTCCCTCCTCCATAATCTTTCAGTTCACAATCCAACCCTAAAATCTCGAATAATAGGAGGAATCGGTCTCTTCCCCGCATTAACCCACCTCGCGAAATCAAGTTCTGGAAGAACGGTAACTCCGTTTATAAACATCCCGGGAGTTTTACCGTTTTTGGTTGTTTTGGCAAAAGTTTTGGTTACGTTGATACCGGCGGTTGTGTTAAACTTCTTGATGAGGATATTGATGCCTGCGCATGAACAGAGTGCGCGGGATACTACGTTGTCGTTTTTGAAGAGCCCGTTGGGGGTTAAACAGGCGCTATATCTTGGGAGGGATGAGTTATTACATATCAAAGATGATGAATGGGATACTAGCGTTTGGGGTGATGAAGGTAGCAGCAATAATACGGAGCTAGTATTCTACTATGGAGAAAAGGATCATTGGGTATTTGACGGCGAAAGGGAGAAACTGATCGAGCAAAGAGGGAGAGGTAGGGTTAGGTGGATTGAGAAAGGTGGCAGTGAAATTGTGCAAGATAGATGGAAGCCAAGGATGATAGTCTGTGAAGAGGGAGTTAGGCACAGTTTCTGCGTTAGTGAGTATTTTAACCTTCCCCAACTTCGTAACAGAGGTTTAATGGCTGCTAACTCATCGTAGCAAGTGAATTCTCGGAGCTAATGGCAGAGAAGACGGCGAGATGGGTGGAAGAGATTGTAGAGAAGGATATGAGAAGCCTGTGAAACATGGGTTCTGATATCTCTGAGTATGGTTGTCTTCAAGAGTAAATGGGTATACTCACAATCGCTACCCACGGTCTATGATTGAACTAGAGTAGACTGTATAATTACCTACCGACGAATTCCAAACCTTTTCACCTATGTTGTACATACATATCTACATACATACCCACATACATATATGAGAGTTTGGAGGTGAAAGGTGCCCCAAAGACCACATCTAGAATAATCCACAGAATCAACATATCAATCTACCCACCATTACACCCTCAAGCCTTCACTCAACCCAGCTTCCAAAAGCGGATCCCATCTTTTACCTCAAACCGTTTCAAATCCATCACTCCATATACATGCATGCCCCGCCCAAAGAACTCCCCGAACCCGTCGGTTCCCTTCTGCAAGATCCTACAAAACTTAAGGATTACGCATGCATGTTCAATTAACCTTTTCAGTCTCCTTAATAACCGCGCGCTGCTAAGATCGATCTAACTGTAATGCATATCATTGAACGCCATCATGCAGGGGTAAATTTTAAAATCCTTATCTCCTCCGTCGCCCGCCGCTCAAAAACGCTTGTGCTCCCCATGGCACCCCGGACTTTTAAATATGGAGATTTGGGGATATCGATTGTGGATCTGTATTAATATAATTTATATCTTATCGATTAAGTAATTAATTATAAAGAAACGCCGCTAGATAAGACTGCTTTCACCCCTTTATATATAAAAATTAACGCCATGAGTACCTAAGTATCCGTACCCCCTCCCAACAGAACTTTGCGAATAAGCAGATCGAATATAGAACAAGATACCTCTGCAGACCTGGTAAGTACCCCAATAAGCCAAATATATAGATAACCCATAACTCCTCAAAACCTTAAACCCCCCCCCCCCCAAATCTCCCAACCCGCCTCACCAGCGCGCCCGAATCGAAAATATCGCCACCGTAACAACTAAATAAAAAAACGCCATAACCATCATAAACAGTCCAAACCACTCTTTTCCAATCCTCTGTCCAAAGCTGAATGTACTAGATAATATAGGTCCCGAAATGAAATCGCCCGTCGTTTCGGCTACTGACATGGCGTTGTATAATATAACTATATATCGGGGTTCTACGACTGATGCTGCAAGGCTGTGTATTAAAGCTGAGAGTCCGTAGCCGTGGGCGAATATTGTTAGGCCTGGTGGATTGGGGTATTAGTAAATTTTGAAAGGGGACTGGAATAGGTTTATGAGTGGGTGTTTTACCGGAAACTAGAAAGAAGAGATTTGGTGCGAGGGCCATTAGAGCGGAACCGATACATAGAACGCCCGCGCTGAATCGAGTGAGCCATAGATCTTTGACTTCGGTTGCCATGTTAAGCCGAGTCCTAAATAAGTGGCTAGCTAGTGGTAGGAGGACGAGAGACAGTATCAAATTTAGTGCCGCTCGATAGGACGTCAGCAGGCTGGCCTGTTTTAGGTATTAAATGAATTAGTGAATGTATAAAGAAATACTCTAAGAGGAGATACTCACCTCAGATATATCCCAATCAAACTTCTTAGATACGTATTGTATAAAATACGGCGTCGAGCTCCGATCCATATTAGTCATGGTAGACGCTATCATCAGGACCACAGTTTCCCTTGATACGGAAGCCAAACTAAACAAGTCCTTCGAGGAATGCAAGGCCCTCTTAGCCCCGGATAGAAGACTGGAATCATCTCCTTCAGAGAGAGAATCTCTTTCTTCTTCTTCGGTGCCTTCGCTTTCTGTGTCCTGCAAATGCACTGTTTCGGGTAATATACTGATTGTGACGAGACTTCCTAGAGCGACGGTTGCAAGACCTATGTTGACGGGTATCCAAGGATCTATTCGCATCAGAGTAGCTGCGAGTGGCATGACCAGCATCTCAGCTATGAGGACTGCGGCGTTCATAAATAAAAATATAGATGCTCTGCCATTTGAAGAATTGTTAGCCAGCCTTGTTATTACTTCCTAGGTAGTATTTATACTTACCGATGCTCTGGGAGAGTAAGATCGGTCATTATCGTATATATCAGCGACCCGACGACAAGATTTCCGCCTCCGATGAGATGAAAAAGTGCAGATAGCCAACTAATTCGCAACGGCAATATTTCCGGCCACCAGCCTGAATTAACGATTAAAATTTTTCTGTTAATATATTTTTTAGACTGTCGAAGATATAAATATATACTTACTTAAGTATATATATATATATCGTGAAGTAGTCATAGATTATTGCAACTTACAAACAACCTGAATCCACACCCTCGCCAGTGTCAAGCCAAACATCGCCAACGCCAGGACCACTTTCCTACCACATCTGTTCGCCAAAAACCCAAACGGAACAGCAACGAGAATACTCGCAAGGCATTCAAAAAGCTGTTGCCATCCTCTCACATGTGCGAGTTCACTTTGGATAGGCTCGATTTTGCAACGTCGGTCGTCGGTCCAAGAACTCGAACTAGAATCCGTGGGTTTAAATTCGAATTCATCCAGAGTTGTTCCGTTAAGAGTGTTGATAACCCCATAATAGTTTTTACAGATAATCGACTCCATGATAACCGTCATCGGGGCGATTTGTATATCATTGCTAGCCTCGGTCAATAACAGGAAAGCGAAGAGGGCTATGATATGATTTCGATATAAAGGGGTTTTGGCAACTTTGTCGGTGGTTCTTTGACCCTCCTCCCGCAGAAGAGGGTTGGCCTCATTCGGTATACCCTCTGCATCTTGATCGTGATCAGTCGAGTAAACCATCTGAAGTAATAGTTGGGTGACGCAGCGGGGAAGTCTGCAGCGGTAAAGAAGAATAGAGAAATGGTGTGTATAATTAACATCCTTAGTCACAGCATTTAAATTTGGGAGGTCTATGACATCTGACGGTACCGTCCCGCTCGGGCCTTGCAATGGACTCACTGTACTGCATGGGCAGGCTGTGGCTTCTGCAGGGGGGCCGTTATACGTTAATGGGTTGGGCCATACAGGTAATATTGCATGGGCAGCCTGCCCGTCTAATTAGCTAAAAGAGTGACAGGCTTGGCTGACCTGTCACCGATCGATCGATTGTTTCCTCGGAATCGCCCAATCAAATTAATATTAATTCATTTGTTTAAGATCTTTAAGATTTATAACAACTGTTAACGACGCCGTGTGAAAATTAAAACATATTATTAACCCGGCTTCAGATCTGATACATGATATGTACAGATACCGCGTGCATGGATCGGGTTGGTTTCATATATTTTAATTCTTATGTTACGTCATGAGATATCTTTATTTCTGGATATACCCGAAATCAGGTTTCCTACAGTTTTAGATCGGACTAGTCAAATCTACAGAAAGAATAAAATTAAATATTTTAGGGGGATATACTAAGCTAAGTAAGTACTTATAGCTTAGTTAATACCTGAGATGCCCTCACCTCAATTAGTCGCCTCTGCCATGAACTGAACTGGTTTCTTCGTCCGCTCGAACCGGAACCCTGTAATTGTAGTGCCGGTCTTTTGGGCCGCAAACGACCCGTTATAAGTTAGCCGCCAATTGCGGGGTTCCCCAAAAGTCTTGATATTAGCAGCAGCTTCGGTCCCTTCAGGAGCAAAAACGGTGATTGACTGATTTGCCAGTTGGAAACATCTTGCAAGAACAAAATCCAACTCTTCCACGGACAGAAATTTAATTCCAGATAGTAAGAGGATATGATCTACTCTTTGATTGTAGCGGGCGAGGAACGGAACAATATCTTTGTGAATGAGTTCTTTGTAACGCCCGCTTTGTCCGCATAGCTTGATCACTTCCTCTGAGCCATTCACTCCGATAAACTCGACCCCTTCTAATTTCTGAGATATCGCAGCATCCCGACACTCGAGGTCTAACACTTTTCCGCTGTATTGGAACGAAGTTATATTTGTAGGAATATCAGAAGCATCCCACGAATTTAAATCCTTGCTACCGTCATTTGACGATTTCCCTCGAGCTCGATTTTTTTGTTCCGGGTGGTCGAGATAATAATTTGTGATAAAAGTATTGAGGACAGCTCTGTGCCCTCCAGGGAAATCATGCTGAACATCCAAATCCTCATACCTCGACCCGGTCGGAAAGAACCAAACGGGCATGGGGTCGACTTCGATGATAAATGGCTTTCTGTCGCTTCTTCGAACCCGAAAATCAACTTCACATCCCATATAACTCGGTTGTGCTCCGGTTTCTTCGAATGCCTTTACCGCGACCGCTTGAAGTTCTTTATATAGATCCGGTTCTTTCTCCTCGTCAAGAAGACCGTAGCCGGAATCTTCGTGGTATTTAACTTCAAATGTTAAAAACTGCTCTGCTCCATTCTGCTTTTTTCCGTACTTGACGACGAGGGGAGTGAGTGCTACCGGGACATATCCCATAGCTAACACCACGACCGAAAACTCGTCGCCGTCTATAAACTCCTGAATGACTAGATCCCTAGCATCCCTTCCCGCTTCCTCAAAAGATTTTACATATCCTTCCGGATCCTTTTCTCCAAGAGCTTCCGCCCGCCGAAGTCGTTGAGCCCGCATTCTAGGATTCAATCTATTGATCGTAGCCTCGAGTTCCGCCTCATTCCGAACCAACGAATGTTCATCAATAAGCTTGCTCGCATAATCAGCCGCCGGCTTCACAAACAAAGGAAACCCGTCGTCACCAGGAATAGGTAAATTCCCAAATCGTTTCGCATCATCAAAAAAATCGAATTTATCGCGCGCTCGCTCAAAACTTCGGACGCCGGCGGATGGTAGATTAAACGATTCAAAATATTTAATGGCGTCGAATCCGGCGATAGCATCGTCTCTTGTGCCCCACATGAAAACGAGATAGAAGTCGTAGCCTTCTGCGATCGCTTCGTCGATTTGAGCCTTTGCCGTGGCTTTGACGATGTATTTGTTCTCAAATGTGTGTTGATCAGTGAATAGACCGGGGTCTTGCCAGATGTCTTCGGGATCTTCTTCGCCGGCTTCTATGCCCTCGTCTGATGAGTGGAGGCAGCAGATTTTCATTTTTGTCGGTTTCTTAGATTTTCTTTCGGGTAGTATAGTAATGATTTTCGATAAAATTATATAATTTCTTGAGAATGTTGTAGACTTAGGTGTTTAATTAATGGAGTCGACAGTTAAGCTTTAGGCTCAGCTAGTTCGATCGGGTTACGGTTAAATGGATCTAAGATCGATATCTTGGAATCGAGATGTCTGTGTCTTAGCTGAGGTCAAGTCGTGACATCATAAATGAGATCAAGTTGGGCGGGGCAGGACGCCTAGTTCTAAAGCGGCACCCTGCAGGGAACGGGCCGGCTTGGGGGACGTTGCACACGGCAAATATTTGTCGCCCAGCACATGACCAGCTGCTCCGAGATCAACCATTTTTTGACATCTGTTGTTTCTATAGATCTATTGATCGAGCACCAAACTTTCTATGGTGGAGCCCCTGCCAGTTAACTGGTATATATAATTAGTGTATATTCTGTATTCATATGATCATATGCATAGTTTCGCATGATTTATAAGCCGCTCTATCGGATCCTTTCTCTTACCTTCGAGGAGGAAACTTACTCACTGTATTCTCAATCCACTAACAATATATTCTGCAGGTATCCTAACCCTCGTGTTATCTGGCAAGGGAGAGTCGACCAATGTATCCCGGCTACAAGTGTCATACACCCCAGAGCTCCAGTCCAAAATCCAACAATAGACTGCGTTGCAGAAATGCATCAAATTAATATTAATGTAGATTCGATTCGTATAAGAGATCTATGGAGCGTAATATATCGAAAGAGTATAGCTTATTCCTGTCAGGTCTAGTATCGCTACAATATTAGATGTTCACATCAGCTTCCATATCTCCTAGTGAAAGCTTACCACCAGGAAAGTCCAGCCGAACTCCGACGAAGGCGTTCTTAGTTTCGGATAGGGCTATTCGATCCCAAGCCTGCATACAGACACAACAGCCGGCCAGATCGCAAATACCCAAGTTAACTTAGTCCGAAGTACGATCCCGCTGCCATGGCCTTTTTCCAAACATAACCTCCTTCCATTCACGTCGCATCGGTTTTCATATTTCCATATTCTATTCCCAGCTTGGCTACCTTATCTAATATAGCCCGCCTACAAAAGTCATGACTTCAATCGTCATCTCAAGACCACCTTACCAACTATCTGCCCGCCTATACGCTCCAGAAGCTCCCACGACGAATTACTCTCCAGCTATAATAATCATACCACCGTCAAACGCCGTGAAAGAACAGTTTCCGTCGACATATGCGCGATTACTCTCCAGGCGCCCGCATAACTTCTACACAATATGCTACGACCCCTCACATTTTGGCGCCTCCGGTGGGAACCCACGATACCTTGAAGATCCAAATGCAAAAGTCGCGGATATATCAGCTGTTGTGGATTATCTAATGAGAGAGGTTAGAAGGGTTGATAAATTAAAGATTGGAGTAGTGGGGTTGTGCACGGGTGGCGGGTATGCTATTGCAGCGGCGAAGAAGGATTGGAGGATTAAAGCTGTTGCTACAGTTAGTCTAGTGAATATTGGAGATTGGTTTAGGATTGGGTGGGAGGGAAGGGAGCCGGTTGAGAAACATACGGAAACGATGAAGACGGTGGGGGATGAGAGAAGAAAGGAGTTAAGAATGAGGCCGTCGTCTTCGAGTTCTGGGATGTCGGGGATGTCTTTAGGTCCCGGTGTTATTTCATTACCTTCGACACCCGTCGATACTAGACGGAGCGTAACACCAACATTTGATAGCTATAGACGGCCTTCAACGCCTACATTCGATAGCTATAGAAGACCGTCGACGCCCACAAGTCCAGGGTTTCGAGAACTTCATACCGGAGCAGAAGAGGAAATGGGGAAACTTATCCCGTTTCTCCCCGTCACGACCGAAAAATCCCATATGGATCTACAAGAACTGGCGGAATATTACACAACCCCTCGGGCGTATCATCCTCGAGCGGAAAATAAATTGTTACAACAGAGTTTACCGCTGATATTAACTTTTGATGCATTTGATTTTGTGGAGATGTTCTTGAAGGCGCCGGTGTTCTGTATGATTGGGGGCACGGCGGGGAGTAGGTGGCATACTGACAGGCTTGATATAATGTTAAGGCGGGGTAGTCAAAGTGGTATCAGAGGTGTTGATAAGCTTGTGTTTGTGGAGGGGGTGGGACATGTAGACTTTTTTGATGGGTTTGAAGAGATTGATAGGGCGGTTGGGGATATTGGGGCCTGGATGAGGCAGAAGTTGACGGCATGCTGAATTGTACGTGATCTGCGCGCTCATTGTTAGAACTTATAGGTGTTCTTTTAGTTATAAGAAGAGAAGAGTAATAATTATGTCAAGATTGTGATCTAGATATCCTTGAGCACCTCTGTATCTTTACTGTTTTCTTAGACTATATCATTTTAATTTGCTCATTATCATATACCTGGCTCATGGCCTTCAAAGTGTGCAACTTTGGACTCCCATGTGTGCACTTCTGGGGATCGATTTACGTCGCCCTGCGCCCATCAAACTGCGGATCAACATGCTTTATTTATATTTTTTGTATAGCAAATCTAAAGAAATATTCTCTAGCTACTTCGGTATATACTTAAGAAGCTATATTTAGACATGCACGAGTAGATTGACAACAGTAGTTGGTCTTAGTTAAGCCGTGTATACAGAGTGCCATCCTAAAGTTTGTTGATCGTCGAATCGACGACATCAGTATTATATATACAACAGCCTGAGCACTTTACATTTAAGATTCAAAGACGCAAATATGCAGCATTTAGGCAGTGAGCTAGAACAGTCGCTATGGCAAGTTTTTGACGTCGACCTTACAAAGGATCAATCAGAAAGATCTCAACAGCACAAGGGCTTCGCACGGGACTACAGAATTCCACCATGGTCCAGCATCAAGCCGGATGATCTGTGGACAGCTCCAGAATCGCTAAGAGAAAGCTCCTATCTCCTAGCAGGACTCCAGGCTGACAGCAATCTCCAAGAGGCGTTTGAAGTACGATTCGATCGCCCATTTTATATATTCATCGAATATGATCGAGAGCGCCGGTCTTTTGACATAACAGAAACGATCAAGCTTGTTAAAACGACGGTTGCGGGGTCTCGGGTAGAATCAGCGCCTGACCTCTTCTATGAGTGTCTTACCCGGGATATAATATCAAGGAGGGATGTCGTTCAACATGTTCAAGCCTTCCTATACCTTAAAGAACAATTATCTGAATATGGAAGTCTTTCCGAAGATAGCTTGTTGGAGTGTCACCGCATTTTAACAAATAAGATCCCTTCAAGCAAGGGGTTTCAAGGATACCGAGGCCAGCACCGGATATGCGAAATATCTGTCGGAAAAACTCTCAAATTAAGAACAGGAGAAGAAATATACTGCCCTCCGGCAGACAAAGTTCCAGAAAGCATGAACTCTTGGTTAATCTGCTATAACGGCGCCCTCAAAGGCTCCCGCAATCCTGTAGCCGCAGCATCAGAGCTCAAAACAGAGTTTCTAAAAACTCATCCATTTCTTGATGGTAACGGGCGTATGTCGAGGCTTCTTTTTAACAGTCTCGTAACGAACTACTACCCTCATACTCTGATTACCTTTGGAGAATCTAAGTATGAGAGATTGAGATATCGTCACTCGGTTCGAGAGTCAATTAGGAGGAAGGCGCCTGGGATTTTTTCGTTTTTTGCTTTGCAAAGAGCTGCTAGATCTACATTACAGAGACTTGAAGATGATCTTGACACAGATACTCGAATCCCGGGTTTAAGTCGGATTAAAGAGAATCTGCGCTTGTTGGCGGAAGGAAGCAGGTAGAGGGCTTGCCTCAAATTGATGGCTAGGCTTATCGATCAATTGAAACGTTGAAAAGGTAAATGGGGTTAGTTAGGGATTGTATTTTCGATATGATCAAGGTGCCATTTAAATTTGCTTGAATTGCTTCCTTTGCCTGTGCATTATTGGGTAGGCTACATTTAACGGTACATAATAAACTTTGACGAGCGGAGGCTAGACCCCATGGCTGGCCAGCTTGTAATATATACCTAGTAGACTCGGCTTCTAAGCTATCATTTGAAACTCAACTGCTAAATCATATAATTTTACCATGTTGGCTTGTATTCCAGTCGAAGACAGCCCCAGTCAACACAGGTTCCATGTTGCATTTTTGAGCATATTCGATATATCAATATTCATGTTGTCTACCGTAACAAAAGAAGCATGACTGAGCTGGAATAGGAGTTTAATACCTATCTAAGATCAGTATTATGATATCAGTCGGTCAGAAGCCATTTCTCATACCCAGGGCCTGGATCATATCTAGCCGCCCCTTCATGGTGATATTCGGTTCAGTCTAGTAGCAAGCCGCGCGAGTCAGCCTTGAAGCCTGGGGCATGCGGAGTATATCTAGCTTCGGAAAGCAGATTAAGGCTGGAATCGAGGCTAGATTAAGGCGGGGTACCACCCGAGCTGACACATTCACCCGCAACGGTGCGATGCATGCCCATGCATGCCAGATTTGTATTCTCAATATGTGATTTTCTTTTTTAATAGATGCCGATATTAATTACTAAGTATCGAGCCAGTGGGTTTGCTAGAATTTTAATTCCGACAGCTACGTCAACTTAACTGGCCATTCAGTCTCCAATATCGACATCTCAATACATATCCCTTAAATTCATAACCACAACCTTTGCATTGCCTCAACCTCACGAATTATTTACAGCGAAAGAGACCAGGCAAGGCGTTTTAAACGCTTCCCTGGTACGCGTCAAACTAAAAATGGCGGTACCGAGTTCGTCAAAAGCCATCCAAGTCTTGGACCTCCCTACGGAAATATGTCACACAATTGTATCCTACCTCGAGCCTAAAGATAGAGCTCATTTTGCAAAAGCCTCCAAAAGGTCTTACTTCGTTTCTTTCCCCGTTCGATTTCGGGGTATCATATTCTCTGAGGCAGATTATAAGACGCGGTTTGAACAATTTGCGGATGGTGGTTGGTTGAAACCTGTGACATCGTGTATTCGGTAAGGAATCTACACATTTTTTGATGCTATATATACCTTACTAGGAAGCTACCTAAGTTACTTGCCTGATATCAAAGAGAAGTACTTTCTAACACTACTCGTCAAAAAAGCGCCGTAACCTTCAAATTCCATAATCTTGACAAGTTGCTTTCAGTCTTGTCTTATGTCACCATCTTCCCAAATTTCGCCCGCCTGACCCTCGACTTATCCGGAACCGATGTCCTCGAGACAAACTTGTATCTCGCCACCATCTCTCTTTTGTCAAAACTACCAGCCTACAAAGACTTAGAACATCTAAGTCTGAAATGGGCTCGTTATCCAGCTAGGCCGCGCCAGTACATCCTTCCTGCGGCTTTGAAGCTGTCCAGAATGCCTGCAGAGCATGAGGAAGCGTACGAGTCCGAAGATGAGGGCTCATCTAACTGCAGTATTGGTGTTAGGCTTCTCGCGACTGAGGATCCCGAGGCTGACATAATCCCTCGAGCACCATGCTACCTCCAAGAAGATCAAAGAGCCTATGCACAAATTCTTGCGCTCTTAACTAATAAAGAGCGACAGTTCCTAGGTCCCTTCATTTTACATGAAAACCTTATGAAAGAACTAAAAGGGCTACAATTTCCAAATAAGTTACAATCCTTGGAGGTTTACATCCCAGATGTCCGAAACTACGACTTTCTATCGTTTTTCAACACTACCGCCGACATCAGCCTTTTCCTTAG
The DNA here is from genome assembly GCA_036971725.1 of Arthrobotrys conoides. Taxonomy (NCBI): domain Eukaryota; kingdom Fungi; phylum Ascomycota; class Orbiliomycetes; order Orbiliales; family Orbiliaceae; genus Arthrobotrys; species Arthrobotrys conoides. The sequence continues at coordinate 633,514 of JAVHJM010000001.1, forward strand.
GGGCAAAATGAGTCGCATCAAGGACCCAGGAGAGCCGTTAACAGAAATCCACCTTCCAACCGTCAAACATATTACAATCTCTGTTACCTTTGAGCGCGGATATTCAACTCCCCAGGAGCTGCTAAGCCCGTTTCCAAACTTAGAGTCTTTAACATTTCTTCACTCGCGCGATGGCGGCAACGAAGATATTGTGAGGGATCACATTCCAAACCTACCAAAACTCCAGAAGATAGATTTACCATGGCCACGAGGCTATCACTATCGTACTAATGTCTTGGATAGTATCGAAAAAAGTGTTAGGAAACGGATCGCGAGCCGGGATCTCAAGTCTCTCCGAACGATCAGGCTTTTCCAACAAAAAGGAGAAATGCATACGGGGAGTGTTACATGCACTATCTCGAGGGAGACAGATGAAAACGGTCAGATCCAGAAAATGGAATTCCAATGGGAGGATGAACTAGATAATCATCGAGACTCGGAAGGTTTGCCAGATAGAGGCTTGATTGGTCTGAACCCATTCTCATTTGAGGTTGTCGATTGGGGTACCGGTTTTTGAATGGTAGATAGAATTCTAGAAGAATGGATTCCGGGGTGGACCGGGTTGGGGTTCGGGAATGTAATGTATTTGCAAATTCTTACTAGTACTATGTACCACATCATAGGACTACTATATACCTATGTAAATTTAAACATAGGAGGGGTAATAAGAAAGAATTCGGTCGTAGTATCCAATCCATTAAGCGTGATACCTACGTGATCCACACCTACAAGCCCGCTGCAGAAATGACTGCCTCCATTAAACAGCAAAAGTTTCGGATAGTGTACCGTAATATCACCAGTCAAGCTAATTACACCGCGTATGCTAGCCTACTATCGTATATCTTCCAGAGCATTCAATTGAGGATAATCTACTCACACCTCTAAGTCCATTAAACATTCCTCCCATCTAGATTTTAGTTCTTCGTTATTAAAATATTGGAGAACTTTTGTTCTCATGAAATTATTGACCTCGGGTAGGTCCAAATCAATTGCCCGTGATAAAGAATCAGTCGTAATCTTTAATTCATTGCCCTTAGGCCCTACATACGAATCATATATTGCGCCTTGGTGCATTACCATGAATTCTCCTCCAATCACGACCATACCACCGCTGCTACCACCCGTACAAGAGACCCTGTATCCGATGGTGTCCTTATGACCGTCTTGGATGAGCTTGCGGTGGACGTGTGGCATCGGACTTGCATTATCGACACTAGTTTCGGCGCCGTAATACCAATCGTCACTGCTGGCGGCAGATAGGCAGCCCCCAGCCAGTTCTTGCAACCCACGCTCCAATTCTTCATTCTCAACCGGCTGCAAGTAGTAACTTCGGACATCGGAACTCTTAAGTTCTGTGTTAAAGGCTAAGACCGCTGCTCGGTCTTGCCCAGAGTTTTCGCTACCAGCCCATCCTCGCTTTCGAGGTATGGGGGTAACAGGTTCACCACCTGCAAGGGGCGAAACCAACTTTAGAATTGCTATATCCTCGGTCTGTGTCATCGAAGCCTTCCTGAGTGCCACAGTGATATTATTATTCCATGCCATCACACCGGCAGCTACCGACCCCGGAAAACTGCCCTCTGCCAGTTGCTGCACATCAATTCTCCCGGACTGTGGCTCAAGGCCACAGTGTATTTCGTACTGCCAATTTCCTTTACCCGGTGATCTTATGACATGAGCACAAGTTAGGACCTTGTCATCGTCGATTAAAATACCAGAAGCCCTCGATATGTGTGGATGTATTACTGCCGCGGATGAGTTTGGTCCTGCGGCTTTCGAAAAGCTCACTGCTAGCATTACCACGGAGTTTTGGAACCTCCTTAGTAATATTTCTTCCTCAGTTTCCACGCCAAGTACGGGTTTTAAAGATCCGAAGTAGCGACCAACCATATTCTTTGGAAGGACGGTATTAATTTGCTGTAATATCTCCGTACTACTTCCAGCCTTTAGCAACAGTGCTTAGTCTTCAGCTCTGAGCTTGAAAGTTGGCTTGAATGGGAGCCAGGCGGGCTCCGGTTCGAATACAAATCCATGGTTGAAAGGCGTAAATAGATTTGTTGGTTGAAGAGCTACAGCAGCTTCGAAGTTCTGGGAAATGCTTTTGACTAACTTTCGATGGCGTAGGACTGCCGTTCTGGCCTGACAGTTCGTTATCTTCCGTGGGAGTCTTTTGTTCTCGTCTCTCTTCACTTTATTCTCCCGTTCTGGCATTATGGGAGTTATTGTAGGTGAGCCACAAATATGCAGATAATGTATCCAAGTTTAGATACCTTTGCGACGCTATTTTGCAGGGGCAGTTATACGGCAGTCAAGCATCATCGATGTGAGATCTATTGTTGGGGCTGACATCCGAAAGGCCACTTGTGCATTGAATTGTTCTAGGATCGATCTGCGTATGATCAACCAGAAGGTAGGAGCCATTCATATCCGATATCATAGCCAAAACCAGCTGCAAAGTTAGTTATAATTGATAGTAGACTTCATTCGATCTTTGATTATATTTACCTCAGTCCCGATTAGAGAATCAGGAATACTCGGACGTTCGAATGTATGTGATGTAATGTTTGAGGTTGGAGGGTTGCTGACCTCAGGAAGAGCCCAACGAGGGAGTGTTATGGAAGTGTTGTATTGTTATGTCAGCAGATGTATGTCTCACATATAAACTGCATGGAGCGAGGATCCGGATAATCGAGACGAGTACGAATCAAGATCTCAATTTTCCTTGGAAATAATACTTTAATGTTAGGAAAGGTATGTAAAACAAGTTTCCAAAGAATTTCAAGCTTTATAATTATAGATACGCTCGAGGCCAGGTTGAGAGGTGGAACTGCTCCAGCCACAAGCACAAGGAGACGCCAAAAAAAGCTGAGTCAGCCAAAAAAAGTATGTTGCATTTCGACTCCACAACACACGCAATTCAAAACAAAATGCGACCCACTCGACCGAGTGTACCGACCGTTGACGTCGAAGCGACGCCTTTAAAGCAAGCTCAGCCGTCCAGGACGCATGAATTTCGCATCAGGATACCCAAAGTAGCTCGGTAAGCCTCGTAAGTCTTCTCACCAAGGTTGTATATTATCCACCCTGCACGCCAAAAGAAGAGAGCAAACCCGTCCGCATGAAGACGGAGGGAAATAGAAACAGACAGTCGTCCTTTTGTCGACGCCATTTTCCTGCATGATATAACATCTCATGGACAGATGGTCATTTTGGGGGGTTTTCTAAGGAGGAAAAAACAAATATGTGGATATATATAGTGGGATGGCCTCCGGCGCGGATGGGAATAAGCGATTTGTCTAGTTCGATAGTTTTTCTAAACATCAATATTAAGATCCATTCGACCTATTTCGAGATCTTTTAGATCTAAACATCGATATCTAATGCATGCATTAACGGACAACCGCCTGAGAACCATCGACGGCAGTCGGCACATTGAAGATGGATTGTACCCACACCCCTTAGACACATTTTCAAGACCTCTTCTATATCGAGAGCAGTGTCTCCGAAAGTTCTCTGCGAAGTTTCGTGAAGAAAAAGATTGGACGCATAAACTCGCAGACCGCACTTTTGTTGCTAATAAGATGAGAGAAGCTGCAGCTGTGGATTGCGCATTGCTTGGCGAAAAGATACAAATCTGGAGTAAAGAGGATGTGGAGCTCGTGTACAGGGAGCTAACAGAGGGTTATAAACCATATGTCGAGAAGTGGAAACAGACAAAATTACAGCCCGATATAGATTGTGTCTGGAGAATAGACGATTTTGTGGATGAAGGCTTAAGACGAGAACTTCTCAAAGGTTATCACGTAGTCCACTTTTGATTGCTAGATATATATGCTAAAACCGTCTTAGCGGCGGAAACTCTTGAAGCAGACCCAGAAAAACCGTGGCATTCATTAGCGGGCCGACAAGTACTAGATCTTGTCCACCCCTGCGACTTCCCAATCGTATACGGCCATTCGAAGACAATTGACCGCGAGCCAATAGAGCCGCCAAAATATCGAGAACCTACTCACGGAGACTCGACCGATTACTACGCTCCGGAATGCCATTATTCTGAAAGATTTTGCTGGCTACCCTCGGAATTCGAAGTTTCGAGAACTGGAGAAACGAAGATAGCATCATATGTCAACAACTTAGCTCTAGAAGAAGAGAAAACACTATTTTACCCGATTTTAGAGAAAATATTTTCGAAATTCGTACCTCTATTCAACCACGTTCTAGCGGATCTAAGGCGAGAAACTCACGAACTAAGAAGGGTGGAATATCAAGAATACCGAGAACAACAAAAGTCAATATCCGGAAAATCCGTTTCAGAGGATGTTTACAAAAAGACAAGAGACAGACTGTTCAGACAGTTCGAAAAAGGCGAAAAACTAACCGCAGACGTAATAATCGAACCCGAGACACCGAATTTGTTCAAAAGATTTGTTCCTTTTCATAAAAGAACGGAGGTCTTGTTTGGTGGAAACCCTCCAAGCTTCGTATGGGAGCCACCTCCAGAAAGCTTGTTGCGAAGTGTTCAGCTCGAGGGTACTACAGTTAAAGTTATCGTTAAAATGGCGACTTTGATATTAACACCAGAGAAACCACGAACTACCGGAGGGCCATGGCATGTGGAGGCACTTAAGGTATATATATATTTCAAGTCACCTTGAATATGATGGCACTAATCGAATTCTAGAATGAGCGAATTGTTGCAGGAGGGATCTACTACTACGATCAAAAAAACATTACGTCCTCGTCACTGGGGTTCCGTCGGGCCGTTCGTGATATGACACTCTGCATGGAAGGAGAATGTCAAGGGCTATCGGGGAAATATAATGCAAGAAGTCATATCTATAGCCGCGCTGCTCAAGAGATGGGAAGCATCGCCACTAAGGTAGCTATAATTAACGTCAACCAAAAGAATTTAAGGAACAAGACTGATATAGAGCGTATAGAACAATCGAGCTATCGTGTTTCCCAACATCTACCAGCACCGAACTGAGCCTTTAGAACTCATTGACAAGACGAAAAACGGCTACCGCAGAATTCTCGCATTTTTTATATGCGATCCTTCAGGATTACACGAGGTGAGTCTTCAAATTACTTTAAACACATTAGAGAAGTGCTGAGACGTATTTTATAGATCCCTACTACGAAAACCGTTCCACCGCAGCAACCAAGTGTACGAAAGGCGGCTATGAAGAAGCTTCGCGATTCAGGAGATCTCGATTTACCCTTCATGATGCTAGAAACCATCACGAAAGACTTGCCGTCTACTATATCTCGAGAAGATAACGAAAGGTATCGGAGGGAGCTGATGGAAGAACGAACGAAACTTAATGGGAATACTCGGGCATGATATCCCTATTTCATAATATATTGGCAGTTTGAATTATATATACGAGGGAGAAGATTGGACGCGGCGAGGTATCATTGTCTGTAATTATCCATAGAATTCGAGTGCATTCGGTGTTGGTTTGCAAATTAACTTATTATAAATCGCACATCATCGAGTCTTTTTTAGTCTGGAGTTTTTAGATTTTTTAATAGCGCTAGAATTATTATTAACTGCGCGTGCGAACTGCTATATCTTAAATGTATTAATATACACATTTTATTAAACGATAGTCATACATAGTCTTGTATTAAAACGCTTCGGCTACTGATGTCATAAGGCTATGCATATGTGCACTAATATCAATACTAGGATCGAATTGAATCGCGCGAGCGGGTACTTAAGAGTATATCTCTATAGCTTTCTGATATCGATATTATATTAAGATATACTGCAGCGTTGTATTTTGAACAACCAACACAAATATTCGTCAGATCTGTGCCACAGACTCGCATCTCGTCAAAAACCGGCAACTATAACCACCGACCTTTGCCTGGCATGCCCTACCAGGGCTGTGTTTAATTTGCAAGTCTAACGCCATGATTATTCAGCAGTAAAGCGCAAATCGGGGCATCCAAATCAACACCAGTTCTGTTCCTTATTCATTCCAAACTGCACGCGTTCCTTCCAGGATCCATTCGCCCACGACAAATTACTTGAAGCGAGCCCAAAGTACCGAAAGATGTGTCTCTCACCGCATTGTTCTGATAAGAGATAAGCTTATGAGCTCCCATATATAAATGTATTGTATACATATTGCGCAATGAATCTTGTGCTCGACAGTTGGTAATATTGACTAAGAAAATTGCCAACGTGTCCTGATGCAGCTATACGAGATGACTCTGAAATATGTACGTACCGCCTACCCGCATCGGTTATCGACAGATGAGGACAATAATAGCAGTAACTATCGGCTAAAATAACCTTAGATACTGTTCATTATTTTTGTCCATTCACATTAGTTCAATCGATAGTAATTGGGGATACTTGACCGCCATATTTTGTATAAGTCTCGCACTGGCAAGATTATATACATATTTAAATGTATAGTTATCAAACGATTATACTCAAAGAAACGGCATCCATTGTTATAAAGCAATCCTCGTGAATCTTCATACGTCGAAATTGATTCAAGTCGTGGTATTGAGGTTCAGGCAAAGTGGCAGTGGGCTAGGCTGCTCCACCTAGCCATAATTAGCAGGTTAACCTACATCGTCCAAACTCTTTGGAGCTCGATGTTGATATTACGACAACATTCAGGTTCTAAAACCGCGAAACACATCGGATCGATAAGAATGTTTCTATTGCCTAGCCATTTTCGATATCTCGCCTTTTTCTTATCCAAGTTTTAGCGATTTTTCCCTGGAGAGCTTTGTATTAGTGTTTCAATCCATACGGTGCGCGGGGGAATTAACTTACGTAGCCCTGCATTCGCAATGCTTTAACCCTGTCAAAGGACGCAACCAACCTACGACACCCAACAACTCGTTCGTGACAAATTCTAAAGAAAGGAGGTCCAAAGTCTTCGACAAGGACATCGTTAGAATTAAAGGGGAATAAAATTAAAAAATCAGCAGTCATAATACGTATGAACAGCGACTTTCGAATCAAGCATCTCTGTCCTTTTATATCTATCTGTACTACTCGAGCTTCTGGTGGCTATGCCAGCAATTAATTTCGCTTTTTGCGTTGATTCCCCTTGATAGACGCCTGATTCGAAAATTTACAAGCCGGCCTGCCTTCTCTGTCGCCATCCGCGGCGTCCGCCAAAAGGAACAAGCTATTCTTGGGCTATCTGGCCAATTGCGAGGTTAGAAGTGGAGAAATTTATGATGCGACTGAACGCGCGGCCTTGAGAATTCGGACTGAGAGGGTCAGCTCCTGGCCTGTTTTGTGCGTTTCTGGGCCGCAGCAAAAGCCTGCAGAACGCAGAACGTCGGACGACTGGGTGCCACCCAGTAGTTCCTCGCTCGTATTGAAGGGGGCATGGGTGGGACATATCAGTTGATTGCAGAGGCTCTCCGCAGGATCTCATACACGTACAGGTACTACACTAGCTATTGAGAGATCGAGCAGGTCTTGTAATATATATCCCCTCACCCACCCACAAAAGATCCGAAAATACTCTTTTGTCAGCAACTTTCGAGCCGCTCATTTTTCGATATTTCTACAATCAAATTTACAACATTATCAACACTTTTAAGCTTCAGCTTCGTTATTGTTCAGTTCTTCGAGAGTTTCGATTTTATTTCTTTTGTATCTTGAATATAAAAAATATATAAAGGATATCCTATCTAGGACCTGTTCCTTTTGTTAAATAAATATGGCCGCGCCAGCTTACTCAAGAGTCCCTTCCGAGGAGCCAATGTCTCCGGCCCGCATCTCCACGCCGGATTCTCCAGTCTATATCACATCTCCAAAGGCTTCTGCGCCCTCGTGTGCCGTCCCGATCCTCCCTCCAACCTATCCAACAGTTCACCGACCACCACCAACAGCCTCCATTTGTACAACTAACGAAGGCAATGGTGACGATGACGATGTGAAGACCATCAGTATCAATATCACAATCAAGGTCCCCAAGAGCTTCAACTTCCCATGTTTCCGTCAACGTCGCTGCCGGAGGGACCCGGCTTGCACAACTTGTGATGGGTATGAGATTCCGCGTGAGGAAAAGAAGAGACGGTTTATCGCTGTCTTGATGGTTTTTGTAAGATCTCATTTTCCCGGTTCAATAAACTTGAAGTATTGAATAGTTTGATGTTAATTGTGATTATTAATAGGCCTACTTCACTTTCCTTCTCTGTGGCGCCATCGCATGGGGAATCTACGACCACCTTAACATTTGGCAATACTCCCATGTCCCACTTGCCATCACCACTTTCACCGCCCCAATCGATTTCTTCATCGTTGCATCCACTATCCTTTTTGTCCGACGACTCAATGAACAGAAGAGACCTGGCTTCAGATTCGCAATTTTGGCAATAGTATGTCCCACCCCCCCGGTCCTCATAACTTTAGAATCTTATGTACCACTTACTAACAAATATTGCAATAGCTCAACTCCACTTTGTTCATCCTCCACCTCGTCGTTCTCATTATCGCTGCTGGTCCTTGGACCCATACCTTTGGTTACGGCTGGCATTATGGCGGAAAGCTCAAGGCTATCGTTGGACTTACCCTTTACAGTGTCAGCGGTATGATTGCAGTTAAGCTTCTTTTGGTAATCTGGACTATCAAGCGATTGGCAAAGAAGGATGGTTCTCTGAAGAGCCAACTCAGGGCTTTCCGAGAGGAGATCAGACAGTGTGTGGGTGGTGGGGAACCAGTTCAGGTTGAGGAAGGTAATGAAAGGAGGTCTCATGAAGCGGGTATCTTCTTGGCCTAATTGGACAAAATAAGATATGGAGTCGTTCTGCGGTTTTACTGAATTACAAAGGGAGGATTGTGAACGAACCTATCTTCTGATATCATTTACATATCAACATTCTCGAATGAAATCGGATATATCCGCGGAATGGAGGAATTGGACACCGCTACGAGTTATCTTTGTGATTACTTCAGTTATTGTCACTCGTTTTAACATATACTCCTCCAATTATCTCAATCGAGCCCTCTATATATCATCAGTGGTATCAAAGGTCAAGATATTTGGGTAGATCGAGGACAAGTCGATATGGAGAAACATGTCAGCTAGCAACTTTTGTCTTAAACGCCCATACTTTTGATAAATTGAAGCTCGATTTTCATGATACTGGAGCTAAGGAGTACTTTTACAAAATACTTTTCACAAACAATAAAACTAGTCGCTCGTTATACTTTTTTCCTTATCTTCATGGTCACGGCACTTTGATTTCAACTGATACCTTTCTTCGCTGTTTCAGGCTTTGTACTGCTTTCATTAGATAATTTGCACATAGACAGTGCCTGAAGAAATAGTACTTTTCTCGATACTTCATTTCTATGTATATACTACGGAAATATATATTGGAACTGTATTCAGGTTTCCTAAATTATCTATCCTTCATTCTGCGGCTATATAGCGACCTCGATTTATCGCATGTGCATATGCGATACTTTATATACGGCTATGTGTGGAACCGAGCCCCTCGAGATCTCACGAACTACCACCTATTCAGAATTTAATCAATACCGCTCCTTTCGCCAGTTAAACAATTTTTTTTTTTATACAATCTACCAATCATCTATCTTATCTTGCGAAGACATACATTCATTAGCTTAAACGGGATACATCGGAATACTTCGCAAGGTTATAATGGCGGACGCCGACCCCGCAGCTACAACCTCCAGCACCCCAACCCCAACCACAACCACAACCTCAAACGACCCCCCTCCTCCCCCTCCCCCTCGCCCAACCTTCAACCGCGACCGTAACATCAAATACTGGCTTCGCTGCCTCCGCACCCTCCTACCCACCGACTACACCTCCAACGACCTAAACCGCACCTCCCTAGCCTTCTTCTGCGTCAACGGCCTCTCGATCCTCGGAGAACTCGGTAATCTTACCAAACCCGACGAACGTGCGCAATGGATAGACTGGCTATACGCCTGCCAACTCCCCACCGGCGGAGGCTTCCGCGCCTCTCCCGCAACAGACATAAAAGAACATCTATCTGATTCAAATCGTATCTGGGATCCCGCTACGCTTCCGGGAACATTCTTCTGCCTGATCACGCTCCTCTCGCTCGGCGACGGTCTGACGCGTGTTAACCGCGAAGATACGCTGGAATGGTTGGCGACGTTACAACGTGAGGACGGAAGCTTTGCGGAGATGCACAGTGGTATCAATGAGAAGGAGGATACTGCGACAAGGGATCCGAGGTTTATTTACCTTGCTGCGGCGGTACGGTGGCTGTTGAGGGGTGAGGAGGGGAGTTTATCGCGTGAGGTGAAGGATATTGACGTCGATCGGGCGGTGCGATATGTTCAATCTTGCGAGGCGTATGATTATGGATATGGAAGCCGTCCGGGCGCTGAGTCTCATGGTAATACCTTATCCTCGTTTTCTATCATCGATTATAACTTATGACTGATGGTTTATTGTATACAGCCGGTCACACATTCTGTGCAATCTCAGCTTTATCCCTCCTCGACCGTCTTCACCCGCCCAAAGAGCCGGTATCATATCCAATTGGCCTTCCAAACCCCTCTAAAACTTTACACTGGCTTCTATCCCGTCAAAACGCACCTACCGACCCCGAAACATTCGATCCGAGTTCACACATCTCCCCGCCACCCCCACCGTTCCCACCGTCCGATGCCCATAACGGCTTCAACGGCCGCGATAACAAACGTACAGATACATGTTATAGCTTCTGGGTAATCGGTTCTTTAGATCTACTGAAAAAAGTACACCTTGTAAACGCGGAGAGTAATCGGAAGTATTTACTTGAAGACACAGCGCATCGAATCGGTGGGTTCGGGAAGTGGGCTGGTGCTCCACCGGATGTGCTGCATAGCTGTCTAGGCATGGTTAGTCTGGGTATCTTTCGCGAGGAAGGTATTAATCGAGTAGACAGCGCACTTTGCACGGCATTACAGACGAGAGAGTTAGTTGAGAGTCTGGATTGGAGAAAGAAGAAGATATGAATGATCGGTTTAAATTCATGTATAAGAAGATTATTTGATATTTATAAGCGGACTTGAAATAGAGTCTACCAGATACCTACCAAGCATGTTTTTTTTCAGCATTAGAGCATCATATGATACAAATATACACCGCTAAATGCCCAACTTTTTGATTCACTTTCAAACCAGCAAATATGGTTTAGTTCTACCTGCCCTCGTGCTTGAGTAGCCCTCTAGCCCGCCGCCTCTCCTCTCTCGTCAATCTCCACTCTACCTCTTCCGCCTCGACATCCCTATCCTCTTCCACCTCACTATCCTTCTTCAATATTTCCAGTACCTCATCTTCCTCCATATTCAAGATCATCACGATCTCACTCGCCTTCACAAACTCTTCTCTTAATCCGTACTTCCCCTCCCTCACCACCACAGCAATAACCCCACTAACATCTCTTTCCAACCTAATCGCTCCAAGCTCATTAATCTTCCCTGCCAACCCCCACAACCTCTTTGCAAGTAAATTCGCAACACTAGTCGCCGTCGTCCTCAACAGCTTATCGTAACTATTCGCCGTCAAAACTCTCTTCAACGGGAATACTAAGTGATGAAATCCGGCCGCAAACCGAGATGTAACCGCATTAGCCCCCCTTCCTTCTCCATCACTTTCATCATCGCCTTGATGAGCGCCATTCAGGTCCACTTCTCGAACTATATACTCGACACCCGAGAAACTTTCTGACATTAATGGTCGTAATCGCGGCCGGATGACTTGGTTGAATATCACTTCGATTGCATTCTCGTGTAAATTGCCCGCTCTTGTCGTAAACCCATTTACCAGCGAGTTCAGCGCATTCTTAACGCTAGCCGCCTCCCCCACAAACGGGAATTGTGACTCCAACCCTTCTTTCTCCTTCCCTGCTTGTTGAGGTCCATTTGTATGGTTATCCTCGGAAGGTTCCGAGAATGTTTGAATAATCCGAGTGATATAGTCGATACTAACATCCAGATTATTCGTCAACACGCAAAAGGCGACGACTTTGTCATCCGGTGGCGGAGAGTTGACATTATTACTCTTTGGATAGCTATCATGCTGCATTCGTCGCTGCATCATGCCGACAAAATCGCCTTCTAGTATCCGTTTCACCGAAGCAATGACCTTAAGAACAAGACCTGATGATAGTGTTGATAAGCTTCTTTTCAAGACATTTCGGACGAGGTACATGACATCGTCGACAGAGAGGGTGATGTATGGAGTTGTGGTATTTTTCAGCGGCCTTGATGGATTCAAGTGAAGATCGGGGGGTAGTTCATCAAGCTGGAAGGCTTTCTCGACGGAACGGCGGAAGAAAAAGGTAGTCATGACTTCGAAGGGGGTTGACAGTTTTGCATCGACCCTGGTGGAGAGGACGGATTTTTTAATGACAGGCGGTATAATCAACGGTGCTTCTGGGGCACTGCCATTTGGAGAGGTAGGCGGCTCTGTAGGTGGAGGGAGGCATTTCCGGGCTATGAAGCGTGAATAGAGCGACCACCGTGATAGCATAACTCCTAGTTCGTTAAGATGACTATCGATCTCTTTGACATCGACGCTATCGTCTTCACTATTTCGGCTGGCTCCCAAGGCGCCTGGACGTGGTGAGCTGCTGCGAGGGGTCCCAGCAGAGACCGACGGCGTAGACAGAAATGATTGAACAAGGAAAGAGAAAGCATAGGATTTGATATCCGAAAGCTTTCTCTGAATGCTCCTCTCTTCCCAAAAGCTATCAATCACAATACCACCCTGCGTATCAACCTCAATTTGTAGTTTATCGATAACCTTCACCATCCTTCCAACCCCATAATGCCTCTCTACCAGCGGGGTATGCCGTTCTACCAGCCCCGCCATGTACTCAAACAGCGATTGTAACGATCCCGCATAAAAAGACGGCCCATCGTTCTTTCTGCCTCTCACGGCCCTCATTCTCTCCGCCACCCCTCTACAGACATATCCACCATAAACCTCGAGACCAGTATCCGACCTTCCAATCAACGGAAACAACTTAAAGTATCTCGTAATCTTCTCCCCGTCACCTGCTTTAGCAGCTTTATCGAATTCTCTCAAGAACAATCCACACAAACTTTCCGCCGCATTCGACAAAGTCTTAGCCGGCGGCTCAGGTTCCTCGGACGTTGGGACCATTTCCTCCGCAAATTCTGAATGTAAAATATGATCCGGTACTAGCGCTGCACGAGCAAGGTAGTTCGCAGCCGTCTCCCAGTCCTGCGCGGCACCCATACTACCCGAAACACCAAGAACGCAGGTTTTGAGTTCCACAACCGCTTCGACGAAGGAAAGCGTTTGTCGCACATTTTCCTGTTCGATATCGAGTTGCTTTACGGCAGAGGAAATACGAGAGGCTGTACTAGACGCCGAAGACAACATTCCAGCGGATAAACCTCGAGCAGCGACAACTTGAGTACCAAGCCTGGCCCGAATAAGGTCCAACCTCGACAGCTCACGGGAGAGCTCATCCTGGGAGGCCAATAAAGCGGAAAGACGGGAAGATATCTTAGATTCTTGAATTGTAAGGTTTGCAAGACACTCTTGGATTTCAGAGACGGTGGAGGCTTGGTCGATGCTCGTTAGGGTGGTGGAGAGCTCGTCGTCCGAGAGGGTATCCTCTGTTTCGTCGTTCTGGTTATATGGGGGGTTCTTGGAGGGGTCGACGGTGCCATTGAGGCTGCCGTGTCGGTTGTGCGCCATTGGCTAGCATCAGCGACGCGATCGCGAGGGCGAGATGGGAGATAGCGATAGTGGGAAGGGCGAGGTTGGAGGTTGAAGTTCGGGGTGTCGTGGAGCTTAGCTTCCAAGGTGACACGGTTAGATGGCCGGGGTTCAAACAACCACATGGCCAACACATTGGCTTAGACCTCAACATTGATTGATTCATGATATGATTCAATGCATCCAATTATCACTTCACTATGATGTCAATACACTCGGGAGTTCTCTCAGTAAAAAATCAAGTAAAGATCAGAAGTTACTCAGTTCGTCAGTGCTTCTCAATGATGTCAGAATTTCGACATGATCGGAACCCAATCGTGGAATGTAGTGGCGCAGCTAAACCACGGACATTTTGTTTCATGACTCCATTATCCTGTTTCAAAATATCCACCACATAGGAAAGTTGATATCTCTTTATAGAATATGTCTTTGTTCACTTCTGAAAGAGTCTATATATAGTACAAGCCTTTGACTGACGTTGGTTTGGTTTAGCTCCCAATAAATCGTTTTACTGCGCCGAATTCTAGGAATAAACTACATAGCCTAGACTGTCCTCGAGACCCCGTACGCTCTATCTGCTCCCTACGAGAATCCTATAAAGAGCCAACTAGTTTTGATGAGATTTAGTGAAAAGTCAAGGATCATTTGACCTAGTCCCTTAGACTTTTGATTTTGCTCTAGACCACCGTCAAACTCCTTACACACAGTCCCTTCGGTCTACCGTATACCCACATCTCCTAATCAAAAAAATGGCAAATCTTAGCCGTACACAATCTACCTCGGGCCTATCCGCCCTCTTTACCCACGAAGTTCCCTCACATTCTACTTCGGCACCACTCTCTCCGCTATTCTATACATCAGGCGATAGCGAAGAAGATGGCGACGAATTACTCTACCCTCACGAGTATGAAGATTCTGAGGACGACAGCCAAGATGATACCGAAGACGGCGATATCGCCGTGCTCTATGGTAGCACGCTGAACCTAGGTTTAGGCATCAATCTTCTCGGCGGCGAGGATGCGAGCTGCCTGAATTTTACAAATTTCGACGATGTACCTGTTGATCTGAGAAAGGCTTGGGTGGAACAGTGGGGCGTCGGTGAAGGGGATGATGAGAACGAGGATGAAGATCTAGGGAATCATAAGATTGAAACTGCGAAAGTAGGGAGGGTTTTTCGGGCGAATTCTGTGACGCTGGTGGATGTTGAGGAGCATGAGGTTAATGTGTAATTGGGTGGTATTATATATATACCAGGAATTAATGAATTTTGTATGAATATATGATTATGGGAGTTAAGCTAAATGTTTACTTGGATTGTTTTGTCTTTCTTCTTGATATTTTGGTTTTTGGTTAAATTTAGTTCTTCGATGTCAGTCATCCTCCTCTGCAGCGAGGAGGTCGAGCTGTTCCTGATAATTATCATTCACCGATTGAACCCAGGGATCATCGTCATCAATATAATCCGGATGCCCAAATTGCCTCATCGAAAGCTTCCACTCTTCTTCAATTATCCGCCGTCTCTTCCATCTTGTCGTTTGCTTCGACTTCCATTTATTATTCGTGATCGAGTCCCAGAAATTATTCGCCTTTTTGTGCTTCCCGAGCTCCGTCCAGAGATTCTTTTCGAATATATATTTTTCAGGTTTCCCAGAAGGTAGTATAACAGAACAGTCCTGTGTCGTCCAATCCCCTTCGATGCTTAATTCCGGAAGATCATAGGAGGTTTCATCGTAACATGCGCTCATGACTAAATAAAGCGAAGATAATCGCGGAAATCGTTCGCTTCTGAGGTATCTCAGAACTTCGAACCAATCATTCTTTTCATTCGGCATTCGGCATTCAATGAGATCAATAGCCTCGATACCGTTGGAATTTCCTAGGAGAGCCTTCAAATCGTTCGATGTAACAGCTACATCCACGAGTTTAAGTCTCTTCAACTCGGGGAGTTCAAAGTTTTTAGGCTGGTATGAATTGCTATTGTCGGGGGTGGGGTCATCCCTGAAGGATACTCGTGTGTTTTCGACAGTGAGGTCTTCGAGTTTAGCCCCCATGGCGGCAATAACCGACCAAAACTGTGCCGTAGCGGCGGAGTTCTCGATCTGACACGACGTCCGAATTTCCAAAGTTTTGAGATTACAAAACGTCGTCTTGTAGCCCCTTAGTAGCTTCGCAGTTGCCAGTGATTTGAATTTGGACATTTGAATGGCGGCGTTAGGACCCTTGATGGTTTCGATTGTTGTATTCCCAGACGCAATAATCGCATCAATCGTCGGTTTCCAGAATATTACGGCATTTGTTCCGTTCTCGACTTCGACCTCGACAGTTTTGAGAGCGGTTAGAGTCGAAAATGCCTTGGCTAGTAATGGAACGACTTGAGGGTCTATTTTTTCGTCCCGATGCCCACGGGTGGTGTACCAGTAGGTTGTATGGACAGTAAGATGTTGCAGGTAAGGTAGTATTTCAGACCCCGTAGCAGCAGCGATCAGTTTGTTGATACGTTCGGGCGATAATATAGTTCGGACGGACTTGAATACTTGAGTTCGGTCCCATAAGTACCCCTTGAATCTGGCATTGTGGTCTCTAGATAGGAGTCGGACATTGGCAAGATCCGAGATGCGGAAATCTTCTGTAAAGATCATGTCTACCAATTCTTGGGGGAGGGAGATGAGAGACATTTTGTGATAGGTCTATATATCGATATTTGAAGTTGATATCAATTGATTTGGGGGGTGATTGTAATTAAGAGCTGAAGAGGGGGAAGGCCTGGTATTAATATTTCCTGACGTTAATTTATACAAACCACATGCCGGGTCAGAACGCGATGACTCGATCGCACATCGCACGTGCGCACGTGCAAGCTTGACGCTAAACAATGTATGTTTCGAATCTGAGGTTTTGGTGGATGAATATCGAACGACTCATACTTTCTGGCGTGCACCCCGGAGCGAGTTATGGAATGCAGACGCCGCCTCACAACGCATTGAAACCCACACCAACTACGCCGGCTAGCTAGCTACGAACTGCCTAACACATACCTACTCAAATACTGTATTCAAATTTGTTATCTTCATTTCCTCGACGTATGTCTTATTCTCACTACCTCTTATTTGCATATTCTAACTCAAATAGGATAGGCAAATGGTTTTGTATAAAGGCGTGAACATTAGGGCGCTCAATTTATTCTCAACCAGAAGCCATCGATCAACAATCAGGACATTTTCACTTACCGTATATATTTTATTATAATCCTTTTATAGTCCTGATTTAATATTTTATTGTCTGTAGAGATGCCCATACTGTGCCAGAAAAAATGGTGTTTTTGAATATATTAATACTACTCCAATTCGAAGTATTAGTAAATTTTGAGCTTTAGCTAAGTACTATTAGATTTAATCCATATTAAACGTTGTAATACCGCATTATAGCGAAATAAATGTATTGATATTGTATCAATAAATAAACGCCCTCTCTTCTAGCACAATACTTAAGTACTTAAGTATACCTACTTACTTAAGTATATATACCATGCACGTGTTAAAGCTAGATGGGGAGCAATGAAGTACAATGCGATAGTATTAAGTAAGTACTTAGTACCTACTTACTTAAGTACTTAGTACCTACTTACTTAAGTACTTAGTAGGTATAGGTACTTTCCTAGCTAGTATAGGTGTGGTACCGTAAACGGTTGATATTCGATCATTAATTCGATTCGCCAGATGACAATGCTACAGCCCACTAAGTGCTATACCAGGTATCTAAGTAACACTCCCAGACTTGAAGTTAAATTTAGTATTTAGATCCAGAGAGCTAGATACCGGGTATGAACAGATCTACCGCATGCTGTGCTACCCACGGCAACCCCACATCCCATTCCACCAATCGTCATTAATTTGTAGAGTTTCGCTGGGAGGGGGGGGGTTGTCCACGGATACAGACGTCGAGACGAGTTTCGAGACGAGAAATTGTGGGAACTGCCACCCGCTCAACACCAAACCTTAACCAACGTAACCAACACTCCGTCGAGACGATATTATATTCCTTTCCACCCCGCAAAAGGCCCATATTAAAAACGTCATTCCCCCCTTCAAACACTTACTTAAGTACTTAAGTATATATAACCTCCAGACTTCCTGTATTCCTCATCAAGATTACCACTCCCCCCACAAGAATTTATTTATTTATATAAAAAAAAATAAATAAAAATGTCCACCTACGAACCCCAACCGTACCCAACAACCACCCTGCTAGCCTACAAATCCGCCGCCATAACCGGTGGCGTAACAGGCATCGGCCGCGCCATAGTCAAAGAACTAATCCACCAAGGCGCCACCGTCTCCGTAAACCACCTAGACGACCCCTCCTCCCACACCTCCTTCGAATCCCTCAAATCCGAAATCGCAGCAACCCTGCCGGACCCCACATTAATCGACACAATCCTCCTAAACGTCCCCGGTGACATCTCTCAACCCCAAACCTCCACGGAATTCATAGCCAAAACCATCGAAAAATTTGGAAAGTTGGATATATTCGTATCCAACGCCGGAATATGCGACTTCCATGAGTTTTTATCCTTACCACCGGAGTTATATCAGAAACATAGAGCGGTTAATATGGACGGAGCTTATTATTCTACCCAGGCGGCTGCTAACGCTATGAGGTCGTTTGGTAAAGGCGGGAGTATTATTGCTATTTCTTCGATTTCGGCGTTGGTCGGTGGGGCAGGACAGACGCATTATACGCCCACGAAGGCCGGGGTGTTGAGTTTGATGCAGAGTGCGGCTTGTGCTTTGGGACAGTATGGGATTAGGTGTAATGCTATTTTACCGGGGGTTATCAGGACGAGGTTGAACGAAGAGGATTTGAGGGATGAGGAGAAGAGGAAGTATATGGAGGGCAGGATGGCTTTGGGGAGGTTGGGCCATCCGACTGATATTGCTGGGCCTGTGGTGTTTTTGGCAAGTGATTTTTCGAGGTATATGGTGTGTATATCCAACCCCTTCATCAATCTGTCTACCTGTTTCATTCTTAAAGTACTAATTATATTATTTTGGAAATATAGACTGGAGCGCAGCTATTAGTCGGTAAGTCACCAACCCACCCCTTCTTTTGATCTTAATGAGACTTGCTAACAAAATATTAAAAATAGACGGCGGTGCTTTCGTAAACTTCCAGTGATCTAGTCTTAGATCAAGTCTTATATCAATAGAGGGTAGAATTGAAGATGTGTGACGCATTAGTACATACAGGCATTCATTGAATGATATCGCCAGCATTGCAATAGTACAAAAAGGCTTTAAACAGCGAAAACAAAATACTGCAATTATCAAAGACAAAAGCCTCATGGCCGGGGTATCGACATCTCCCACCACTACTTCTCATACTCTCCTCGTAAAAACAAAAATCCAACTGAAAAAAAAAATGAAGACACAGGGAGAATGAAAGAAGTTAACTGAAAGAACGACTATTGCTCCCAAGAACCTCCAAACCATCAGACCCAATGCAAGTATTTCGTCGGGTATACAATCCCCCAAATCGAAGATATTTACGCCGGTTGTGTGCTTGTTTTTTTTGGTTTCTGTTTTATTGCTTTCCAAGACGAAATGCCGTCAAAGACACAGAGACATAAAAAAAGAGGAGTCAACGGAAAAGACCATCCTTGATCTCTCGTCTAAGGAGTAACAGCATTAACAACCCCATCCCCACCCCCAGACTCCTCACTGTCCTCACTAGAACTCTCCCCCTCCCCGCCCTTCCCCGGCGCATCCCTAATCATACTAAAAAGCGTACAAGCGCCATCCCCATCATCACACTTAACCTCCTTCACAAACCTAAACTTCATCTTTTCATAAATCTTAACATTAGGTTCAAACTTCGAGCTTTCGAGGTAACAAGGGATCCCCTCCGAATCCGCAATATCGAAAACCTCGTTCATGAGTTTTTTACCAATACCTTGTCCTTGGCAGGTCGGGTGGATCGCTAGGATGTTGCAGAACCAGTAGCCCTCTGGGTTCGTCCAGACTGAGGATTGGAGTTTTGATTGCGATTCTTTCCAGAGGTAGTAGCGCTATAAAACTATCAGTTAAGATTGATCAAAGAAGAAGGAAAATATAATAAAAAGTAGGAGTATAGATATATATGTGCATACCTTAACCCTCAACCCCCCCCTCCCAAACCTCGTATTCATCCCCAACTGTCTAAACCACAACATCCAATCCTGCCACCAATCGTCCCACGTAGGTTTCTCCTCCAACGGCCTGGGCCCAACCCACATCGCCACACCGGCACATTTTCGTTCGGGAGTATGCGCAACGTAGACATGGCCGTTCCTCATCCCCCACTTCATACGGATCGTGAGAGATGCATGGTTTCGTTTCGATGAGAATTTGGAACGGTCGTAGATCCAATCTGCGAATGGATCGCCGGCGAAGGCGAGTTGGATGGTTTCGATTGCGGCGTCGATGTCTGCGGCTTCGAGTTTGGTGATTTCGAGGGTTGGGTGGGGATTGGTTGGGGGTTTGGGGGTCGCCATGATGGGTGGTTTTTTCTTTCTTCTGAATTTGTGCAGCTCTGTGCCACTTGTAGAATTGATAAATCCAGTGATTGAGGAGAAGAGAAGAAGAAGAAATCGATCACGGTATTCCAAATGCGAGTTTTTAATGGATAGAAGAAGGTCTCGACAAAAGTATATACTACGAGGCGGGCGCGGGGTGGAATGGAATGGAATGGAATGGAATAGGATTGTAGGATCTAGACTACGGAGGATCTAATCTTTACAAAACCTAAACGATAATTGATATCGTATTCTCTCTTCCTTTTACTTCTCTTCGAGTCTTTTTTTATATATATATTCCCGTTTTAACGCTGTCGAAATGATATTCGAATACAACTTGCAACTGAGGGGCCGATTGAGTTGTTAGTGTTGGCGTTGTCAGGTTGATGGGAATAGACCGGGGGTTGCTGATTTGGTCGGATTTGGGTTCAAGATGTTTGACTTTTTGGATCTGGTTGGGCCCTGAGCCGTTCAATTCACTTGTGCGAGCAAGCTGTGAAGGAGCAGTCAAGTAAGTAGGTAGCAGTGATGAAGCTGAAGATAGGGAGAGAGATGTTATGAAGTGGGAAAGACAGACGGAGTAAGTAGTATATGAAGGAAAAAATCCGGAAGACGAGAAATCTTTGTCAGAGTTCAATCTAAAATGAAATAAAAAAACTCCCGAGATAGGGAAGAAGACCGGGTCGATTCAAGAAAGAGGGAAAAAGAGGCCGGTGAGACAGCTTAAGCTTAAAGGGTCCCGAAGGTTTTCCCCAGCTCTCCAACAGCGGCCTCACGAGGGCAAAGTGACCGCGGCTTCATCCGCGAATGGGCTGGCTGGACCTGCGCCCGTTCGCTCAGAACGGCATCTGTCTCGAAGCAAACATACGGAAAAAAGGTACCTTCGATGCATGTCTTGTAACTTTTTAAATTTCCAGCTAGTTTACTAACTGGTTGGTTCGAAGGGGACCTCCGTATGCAATCTTGGTACCTTCATGATACCTCTCCTGCATTGTCACTTTTCGTTCTCGAGCTCGAGCTCGCCCTTGCAAAATGTAATCGGGTCTATACGTATCAGCGGAGACTTCTGCTAGCTGCTGCAACTTTTCGTTATCCAAAAGGTCCCATGTAGCAGTAGACCCCTGTCCATGGGAAAGGGAATCCCAGCTTACCAGAAACCGTAACAAACCCCACGTTTTCGGGTCAGGGAGGGGGGTGACGACCATCATGCATCTGTGTGTGATCTTGTTACACATCGCCAAAAAGGCTACTTCGAGAGGAACCGCTTGGACCTGCCCTTTTGGGAATGGTTATGGGGCCGTGATCAGATGCACGTACGCATCCTTTTTTCGTGATGATGGTTATAATATGCGGAGGAGCAGTTAGTTAGTTAATTGATTAGCTAGACAAACGGGTTTGTCGGGATGAATGTCTAGTGGCTGGCATTTCCCTATCGCTAGGATCATGGGTTCTGGTTAACAGCGGGTAGTGAGGATGAGGAGATGGAAAATGCGAAGCAACTTGACTGAACCGGTACCATGCATTTGAGGTTCGCTGAAGTTCGATGTTGGTCTTGGCAGATGCAGACGATGTGATCATGTGACGAAATTACCAATGACCAATGCTCTCCCACGACGGCTTGTCATGCTCGGTTGCCAACAAAGCAATCTGAGGATGGTTGACTCGAGAACACTCGGTCCCTAGTATCAATAAAAACTAATACAACTGTCTTCAACTCTACTGTATACAATTGACAGGTCCTGATCTCAAGACTAGTCGAAGTCGCTGCAATTCGAATGCTTAAACCTTGGTTCAATCCAAAACCGCAAAGCTGCAATGTGGGGAAGCTTTAGCTTGAGACCAAAACAAGCCTAAGCATTCATTGATTGCATTGACGGCTCCACACCAGTCCAGCGAAACTAAGCAGGCGGCAATAAAACAAGGCAGTTGCGAGCACAACTTTTTTTCGTTGCTTAAATCTTCTTGCATACATAGAAGAATAATCTCAGATCCTGATATATATATACATAAAAAGGTCTTACGTTGAAATTTTGTAATTTTACGGGCAGCCTTCCAAGGTCAATGCAATGTCTTGACGTCAACAAGGCTTCTTCAATGCGAATGCAATGCGCTGCAACCTCCTACAACAGGCACTTTTAAAGTTAATCTGAGGTACTTCAGGTACTTTAGATACTTAAGTACTTACATGTACTGATATCAAACCAGCTGATATTATTCGCCGGAGTTGACCATAATCTCAATAGTGCATGGCCATGTGGGTCCATGGTTGCATTTGCCTTCAAAGGGCGAAATACGACAGCCGAACCCAGCCGTGGCGCCATCGTTATCAATTCATAGTGTAAGTCAATCAAATCCAAGATTTTATGAATAATAACTTAAGTCTAGATACAGAATATATTAGTAACATATAATACAGATTCGGATTGAACATGATCACAAGGTGCGGTAGGTGGCAAGCTACTTGCTTGAGAATAGCAGGTTTGCGGACGTCGGACAGATTCGCTAGTTTAGACACCCAACGCTAAGATTCATGTGCATGGGTTCGAAAGCTTAGTCTAGAAAAATCGTGGTAGCATAGCTACATATGTATATAGAACGTCTATATTCGAGCTGTCATCTCCTTGTGAGGCTGATTATAATGTGACAGTCAGACATTTAATACCTTAAAGGAGTTATTTGCTACAATATACTAACTTATCGCCATTTCCCCCTCATCTCTTCCAACCACGATGGCTTAATGACAAGATGTCCATCTTCACTTTCATCCGCAACCTTCTTCCACCGTTTCTCATCCGACGGCCACGCTCTATGCCATTCGTGATTCGAGTTGCAATCCCGTCTAGCCAGAGTGCCAACCTTAACTTTCTCAAGACACTCGCCGCAGAAATTCCTTCCAGGACACACTGCGCACATGTACAAAACCTCATATCCTAGCTTATCGGAACAGTCTCCAGAGCATTTATGGCAGTCGGTTAATTTTAGTGTAAGTGCCGTAACAAGAGCAGGGCGAGATGTATCATCCGTAGTTGCAGATGCTGCCGTCTCAGATTGACTTTCCGGCCTCGTTCGCAGAGCCCGGAGGGGTCTGAATAAAATCGTCAGAAGTCCTGAAGCATTCCTCTCATCACCAGCCTGTAGTAAAGTTATCGCAAGATTGTATATACCGGCTGTATCATTCTCGGGGTTCTCGTCATCAAGCATGTCAAGCTCTTCAAGAACCCGTGGTCTAAAGCATTTCCTCCATTTGACCTTCTTCGCCTGCTCGAAAAGCTGCCTCCAACGACCCCATAATACCGATGGATAACCGGGGCCGTAGAAGTCGAAAGTTTCTTGTGAATCGGTTCCCGAAGAGGTGGTGCTTGTCGCTAAGTCTCTCAACTTTTTTACGTATTCGTCCGGAGTGATTCCTGATTTGACGGCCGCAACAGCACTGTCATAATACAGCATCGCCAAAAAGTTCGTGATATGTCGCTTGTCCCTTATCTCCTCCTCGGTATTGTTGAACATCTTCCCGAAGAGACCCAAAGACATCTCATAGTTCTGAATCACGAATTCGAGGTTAGGTGTTTCTTCGTATTCGTATACGATACGTGCCGTCTTCCAGCAAAACCATCTCTTTTTCCAGTCGTTTGTTGAGCTCAGCACATTCTCCAATGCCGCTTTCACATCCTCGATTAAGAATCCTAGTTTCTCTTTCCCAATTCCTCGGAATACTCCTTCAAGCAAATCAAATGGATCCCAATCCAGATATGGCCAAGTCATTAGTAGAAGGGACTTTTTATAACCACCGTCAGTCTCACGGGATAAGTTTCGTAGTATCTCCAACACCTCTTCATGTAGTCCATTTGCCCCAAGACAGTCCAGATAGCTAAACATTGTCGGCGGGCTAAATGACGAACCCAAGTATGCAACTTTCGCAGCCTCCAATGCACCGGCATTATCCCCAAGCCTGCGTTTCCATTGGGCTATATCAGCATAAAACTGCTGTGAAAGGTCCCAGATTCCAGCAACAGCTCTGCAAGCTTGTTCCATCACAGGGATCGCTTCCTTATACATCTTGGTGTCAGCGTATGCTCTTGCGAGTCCCTCGTATGCAAGCCAGGCACCGGGGTCAATTTCCACTGCCTTTTGGAACACGGGGATTGCATCGGATTGATAGTTGGCGATTGCTAGAGTCCATGCTATTATCGAGTGCCAATGTACCGTATCACGAACAGATTCCGGGGCATAGTTTGCTAGGGAATGGATTCTTTCTGGCGTCAGCGGCCCCATGTTCCCCCATCGATAAGAAAAAGCTTTGATTTCAGAGGATTCTATGATCCCGTCGTCGTCCTAAAGTCTTATATTTAGCACTGTCGATACACTCTACTAATTTTCAAAGGTAGATATGGCCTCCAGGCGCGGGGAAGGGCAGAGAGGTAGAGGACAAATTACCATAGAGTCTAAAGCATGCAAGAAATAACAATAGTGCAACCCTTTATCGAACATCTTCGGGTCGCCATGTCCTCGTCTTTCCAGCCAAAAACTGGCGCAACTAGTCATCCACGGCCGGAAAAGAGTCTTTGCTGAGGATGCGGCCTGATTTATCCACTCCAATTCTTCTGGATCGAAGGACTCTTTATACTTTTCAGCTATCTTGAGAATATTTCTCACTGCCAAAAAGCACATATTAGATTGAACCCAAACAGCCCAGAGGTCGGCCCAAAGCTCGTTATTGTTGTAGAGGAATTGAAAGTAAGTACGGCTACCGGCCTCTTCGTGAAAAAGCCAATAAACATCCTTGATCAACTTGACTGCATTCTCCTCGTCGTTGGAAAGCGCATCAGTTTCGACTTTCTGTAAATGGTAAGCTAAGTTGCGGAGAGGGTAATCAAGGAGGACAGGCAGTATACGCATGTCATGTGACGACCATGACTCAAGCTTCAGGATATCGAAACAAGATATTGCCATCATTAAATAGCAATCTGTAAGATCGAGTTTGATGGCTGAAGTAGGATCCGGTGGGTTCTGGAGTAGCACGTCCCGAAACTGCTGATGGGAAAAGTTGACCTCAGTTTTCAACTGGCCTTCTTCCAGGCTCTCAATGAACCCGAAAAGCTCCCACTCTAAGAATCCTAAGTCTTCATCTCCGAGCATGTTCTCCAATAAATCGCTAAAGTTGTCCTCCTGGGCATCATCAACCACGCCACCTTCCTCGCTATCATCAGTGCTACTCTCAATAGTGCTCTCCAAAGAGCTTCCGTCGTCGCTATCTTCTGTGGCATCCTCGCCTCCTTCCGATTTCTTGGAATGAAGTTCCTCTTCGCCCTTTGATTCGGTTTCTGTCCCTCCATTAATTGGCCTTAAGGCTTCTTGGTCAGTGAATGAACCGTCATCAGTGTTTTGGAGGTCTAGCGGAGCTAGGCCCAAAGAGCCCGGGCGATACTGGTCGGGATCTGTATCGCTCATTTCTGAGGGGTCGGGCTCAGCCTCCTCCCGATATACAAAACCATCCGGCATGTTCAACCGGAACATGGCACTGAACTTGTTATTAAGAGACTCCCAAAGAAGGAGCCTTGGGAGTTTACTCGGAAGGCACATGATGATTAAGAGCTCCCCAAAGAATAATGGCCGCCGAGAACAAGCGACCCAAGCTAACATTTTGCGAAATGAGTCTAGTTCCTCTGCTTCTTCAGCGGCAAGGCGTTCCAAGAGACCATTTATCATTGTTTTGACGTTCTTCGGTGGGTTAGACAAGGCGTTCTTGATCCCATCAAGATCCATGGACTTGATGTGGTCGAGAAGAAGCTGTGCCCACAAAAACACCCCTTCGGATTGCTGTGAGATCTTAACTCGTAAGCTTGCAGTCTCCACCTCTGCAGCAGCACGGTTGAAACGCTTTAGCTTCTCTAGGACGACTACCTGTGATAACATTGTATCAATGTATCTTTCGACATCATCCCGATTCTGGTCCCTTGAGATTTTGATTACAGAATTTTCAGCCTTCGATGGGATGCTGCTGCGTATCGTAGGCCTTCCCAAAACCACGAACTGTATTCCGCGGCCTTGAGACTCACTTTCGTTGCTGGAAGGTTTTAAAATGTTAGTTATTATTTGCTGATCCGCTTTTGGAGCTTCGTCGAGACCATCTAAGATGATGACAACCGAAGCATTAGTTGCTATTTCCCGGTAGTATCGCTGAAAGAGATTCTTCCAGGTATCCTCTGCAGTCATTGTATTCCAAGAGGACTTGCAGATCTCAATGGCATGTCTCCTAAATAGTGGGTCAGACTCAATGATCTGATATGCAAGCGCTTTCAGCATTTCGTTAACGTTGAGAAGCTGCGTATCCGACTCTCTAATGAAGAAAAAAGCGGTGGAAATGGGCCCAGTGGTTTCAAGCCCTCCATCCTTGCTACGGGAACATCGGTCCTGGACCTCATTGATAATGGATGTTGCCAAATGAGTTTTCCCGGATCCAGGCTCACCAACGATGAACAAAAGAGATGTCTCGCCGGAAAACCATGTAGTGTAGGCGGCTTCCTTGCGAAGCCAAGCACCAGTTCCAGGTACCAATCTTCTTTTGAATTCACCATAAAGTTCGATTGTTCGTGACAAAATCGGTACTTTCAACGTTTCCTCGAGCTTCTGTTCGTCGGCTCTGCTGACAGACTCTTCAAAAAGAGAAAAGTTAGTTACATTTCAATAAACTCTTATTATTTTGGGGCCAAACCTTTGTAGAAACTTGCAATATCACTTTTGATGCCTTCTCCAACCACAGCTATATCGGTGCGAATTCCCGCTTCAGCCGCTTCGATACCTTCTTGGAGAGAATTATGGTTCGCAACCATATCCCGTTGGATTGTCTTCACAGATGCATAAGTCGATGAGACGACCTTCTGTTGCTCAGTTTTGATCAATCGGTTAAGTTCATCCAGCATTCCTTTCGTAGCCTCGTCGGCCCCGAGGAATGCCTTGTCGAGATAGAATCTGAAGCGACCCTTCAGAATCAATTTCTCCGACCTATGCACCCCAGTTAGTTAAGCTAGATTAGTACTGTCCCCGGCCTCAAAGCTGGTGATGGTAGGTGAGCATGTGAAGCTTACTTTCCTATGACCTTGATGAAACTATAAGTAGTATTATTAGCCCTTAAGTCCATAGCAAGAGTAGGGGTTCTGTTGCCATATAGAAACCTACAACGTCAAAATTGCAGTTATCTTCCCTTCCAATCGTTTATCAAAACCACCGACGATATAGTCTTCAAGTCGACTGGAAAATTCTTCGAGCTCTGCGAATACCCCCTCAATGTAGTCATAAGCTTGCGACACTTTCCCGCCGACCTATATGATTTATTTCGACAAGCTATTAGAAGGTACGCTCTAATTTCCATTTCATTCGGAAGAAGATATATACATTACCTCCACGAGATATGAAACAGCCGCGAGAATCGGAGAAGCCACAACCCCGGGTGTACCTGGAAGCAGATCTTTGATAAAGTTGGTGACACCTATAACCGGCCCGAGGACCTTCATGAAATTATGCCGAAATTTCTCACGCTTGCGTCGAAACTCCGAAAAGTTGTCCGCACTCCGGTCCAGGTTCTCCATAAGGTCGTCTACACTAACTAATTTACGGAGCCGGTCGTCATTCCTCAGATCTCGACCGGTTTCCTTCTTATACGTTTCGAAGGCACCCTCCCATAGCTGCCTAAATTGTTCGGCATACACGGTTTCCATTTTGGAAATGAGCTTATTACGGTGTAGAAAGGCCTTGGGGGCTCAAGAGTAATGATTTTGGAATGGATGGGATTGGGATACGGAAAACTAGAATAAACATTTGGGTTCCCTTCAGCCCTTCTTATAACTTATATATATATATATATATATATATAAACCACACACAACCGCCCGCACTTTTTGTCCATAAATTGTATCCCCTCTTCGGGACTAAGTAAAAGTAGATATCATGCGGCAACCAAGGATCTTGATAAAAGCTTGAAAGATTTAAACTTTTGGCTTGCATGGACAAGAGACGCTACAGACAAGAAATAGCCCAAAAGGATTCAGCCCTCAATCTCGCGACGATTTCTTGGCTAGGCTGAGCATAGTAATAAAATGTTCTGTTAAGGTGGGACGGCAAACTAAGGCCCTCTGAAACACGGCTACTGCAGCTGTCTGGCAGGATATCATCAGCTTCTTGTTCCCAGTACTGGTCATATATTGCTGTGAAGTCTGATAATATCTGACAATATATGCTAAGCCCGTACAAAGATTATTGATGAAGGAAACCTACGGGAACCAATCGCATCCCATCCATGATGATGTAATGCATCACATCGTGATTCTGGTTCCATGTAGCTTTCATGCAGAGTGTGTCACGGGGCTGTCATTGAGACGACCCCACCTCGAGCTAAGTGGGTTGGGACATCGAAATTTCGCGTTTCGCAACCATCGTTGTGGCTACATATGTGAACCCGCTCCTGCATAAAACGCTCAGCTATCGACTCTTATCAGCTGTCGCACAGCGCCGAACTATCAGGTTTATGAGATTTACGAAACAAGCGAAATCAGAATCCCAATCGCTCAATATTTCAGCCAGTAAGGGTTGCAGTTTCTAAGAGGCCTTACTCGAAGTGAAATTGGTTGATACATTTTCTACCCATTCATTTCAGCCCATTGAGCTGTCAAGCTTTGCGGGGTATGCGGTATGTGCACGAATCGAGGTCAACGCAGTTGGAAGGATCTAGAGCTGAACTAAAGGTTTCTTGTCCCTTGTTAGCCAAAGTCTAGTGAATTAATGAAGAAAATTCAAAATCGCATTTTAGAATAAGCTAAGCGGTAAATCCGATGCAGAAACTTCGGCACCAAGTTCCCGTATCGACCAATAGCTTCTTGGAGAGTGTGTGACATATGTAAGATACCTACCTCGCTGAGAGTTTGAGTACAAAGAAAGTGCTTAACGGATTTTTCGAGTTCTTTGAGGTTTGCAAAGAAAGTTGACCACTAGTTAATATCTATGACAACTTGAACTAGCAACTAGTACATTATTCGGTCCCTCGGCCGAGCCGGTGAGCCCATATCTCTGGCTCTTAGGATGAATCTATAGACTAGGCTATAGAATAATGACAACTGACTTCCATATTATTTTTTGGCAGCAGGAGGTAGTCTCGAGGCTAGCAAGTATTGCTACTGAATTCACGCTCCTCGGCTTCCCCGGCTTTGTGAGAACTGGTCGCAGACCGCATTAATATTGTGCTTTGGCCCAACGCGCGACAGCAGTCGAGTCTAGCTCCTCGCGGCGTCCAATCCGATCGAATTCCTCGACGCAGCCATGTGTTGTTTATGTTGCATTTCCCTCTCTACTTTTACAATTTTGGCAATTTCGACCTCGAGCTCGATACTCAATTTCATTCTTCAAATAAGGTATTAGCTGATGATTTTAATATCTATAGATCAACTTCAAGAGGAAGTGTTCTAAGTAATGACGTTGTCCGCCAAGCCCTTCTGCGTGAAGTCGTCATAATAAACCCAAATTAATTAAGGGACCAATTATTGAAACCTGTTTATCCACAACATGGATTGCACGGATCAAGTATCAGCCGGCTCTGGTAGAAACCTTTCAAGAAACATATACAAGGGAGAGACGGTCTGCAAACTGTTAAATTTAACTACACCTGTGGCGAACAACGTTTAAATCTTGCAAATCTTTCCAACTTCAATTCTGGAATATCATTCCCTCCGAATCTTCAAAATTCCAAAATTTCTTTGGTTCAATAACACTAACTAGGGCGTGCTTCCGGTTCTCTTGCCGCTGATGTAATTTATAATATTTATGAAAGGAAATATATCATGAAATCGTCATCTCTTTTCGCCATAGCCTGCGCCACATTGGCGGCGTACTCCAATGCAGTTCGAACATTCACAATCCTGGGTGGACAGATCTACACACCAGGACTGGCCATCGTTGACGCTCCGCAGCCATTTACGCCACTCGGTGGCGGTAAGTCACAAACCCCGCATAATTCCCTATCTACTTAATTAATCTACTAACTATCATGTTGCCCAGCGACCTTGCATATCGCCATCGATGTCTCCGGAAACGGCCGTCTACCCCCCTACACCTACCAAGCCTTCCCAAACGGAACAGTTCCAACATCTTTCGATCCAAATCCTTCGGACGGTGATAATGAACTAAAACCACTAACTGGGACCTATTACCATAATATTACCATCTTTTTATCATCATATCAAAACGGCCATAACTTTACTGTGTCGAATAACACACTTCCTCCGACTAGGTTTAATAACAGCTATGTCGCCCCGGTGTTGAGCTTGGAGCGTGGGAGTACGGTCAAGCATATAAATTGGATTTGGCCGGATTGCCTGAGGAGAGGATTGGGGGAGTATAATGTTCGTTGTTCTTTCCAACTCCCTCTATAATATACACCCCTTGCACTAGGCGCTATAAGCCACCTGTGATATATATATACGTACTTACCTAAGTAAGTATATAAATATCGTCTTTTTTATGACTAACGCAAATTTGCAGATCTCAATCCACCAGTCCTTCACATATAACGCATCAGACTACTATACCATCTTCAACCTCCCAATTACCCTCACGAACGACCTCGACGCAACCCGCAATGCAGCTGATTGCGGGTTACTACAAAACCCCCTCATAACAGAAGAAAACCAAAGACTATCGTCGAGTACAATAGGGTTTCAACCGTGGATAAATGGGACTGGGGCTCAGGTAGACTTTGAGGATGATGGTAGCAATAAACCATCCAGCGCTGGAAGGGTATACGCAGCGAGCTTTTTGACAGCTTGGATAGTGGCGCTTGGAGCTGTTGTCATTTATATATAGACTGATCTTTGCGAAGTCTGGGTTGAGGCAAAGGCTGATCGGATATAATGCAAGTGCGGGCACTTTGTATAGTAAAGAACATTATTTGGTTAACCGCAGTTGTCAG
Organism: Arthrobotrys conoides; assembly: GCA_036971725.1. Classification (NCBI taxonomy): domain Eukaryota; kingdom Fungi; phylum Ascomycota; class Orbiliomycetes; order Orbiliales; family Orbiliaceae; genus Arthrobotrys; species Arthrobotrys conoides. Next base: position 664,784 of record JAVHJM010000001.1, read on the forward strand.
ATTAATTATAGCTTCGTAGAACTAGTTAACTGTTTGGGGTTTTCCCCAAAATCTATGGAGCTAGGCCATGGATTTCGTTCTACATTATGGCGTTCTCTATACATCTAGGATTCACTCCGGGTCCCTTTGTTTTCTTATAAGGACGGCAAAGATTTCTTAAAAGGGTTTCCGTGCACGTGTTATATTAAAAGTTTAAATTATTATGAATAAAATTTTATAATTTGAAAACAATCAAGTGATTAAATCGTTCACTTTTTGGCCTATCTACAGCCCTACCCATAGGCTGATCTATAGGCCGGTAGGCCTACTCTCAGAAAGCCTCTTCTCTAGTTAGCCTTCTAGCTAATCAATGAAAGCACTATACTATATATAACAGGGGGCTTGGATTCTAAATAGGTAGTGGGCAGTTTAAGTACTATGCGGCCAGTAAGCAATCTAATGGTATGGCCTTTATTCAGGCTAGGTCATTAGGGATAGGTGAGCAGGCTTACCGGCCTGTGGGTAGGGCTGTAGATAGGCCAAAAAGTGAACGATTTAATCACTTGATTGTTTTCAAATTATAAATTTTTATTCATAATAATTTAAACTTTTAATATAACACGTGCACGGAAACTCTTTTAAGAAATCTTTGCCGTCCTTATAAGAAAACAAAGGGACCCCGGAGCTGGATTGAATACCTCCTAGTAATCATAAAGTTCCAGAATTGCTTGGATCTATGGATAGTCGACAGGGTAACGTTACGTTACACTGCCTCGCGACCACAAGGTCAACGCATCCTTTCGTTGATTTGTTCGAAAATCCGACATAGTCAATATAGAACTCGCCTCATCACTTATGAGATATAGAAAGCACAATTAAATCTTGACTTGATATGTGCCAGAGGCTCGTGAGAACAGAGTATATAATTTTGTTTATATCCCATATACATATTAAGACATAGATATCTCATTATAAACATAATATTTTCCCATAACTACCTAAGTAATTGCTAAATTTAAAAAAAAAAAAAAAAAAGTTCCTACCCATAGGTTTCATTACCATAGAAAAAGACAAAAGAAATCCGCCGCTGAAAACCTAATATTATCATTATATCAAAGAAAATAGTTAATCGTAGTCAACATAGAGTTCGGAAATACTGCTGCAGCCGTCGAATGAGAGGAAAGATCCCAAGTACAATGGCGCATTGTTACCAGAACTGCAATAGCGTATCCCGTAGAAGGTTACGAAATCAAAGTCAATGGTACCATCGTTATTAACAGTTCCGGTAGTCCTAGTTTGACCGGGAGTGAAGGTGGATCTCCAGGTCCATCGTCCGTAGCTGCTTGTCTGGAGCGGATACCAGTTGGAGCCGGCCCCGGGGCCCTCTTTCTGAAATATGTAGCCGTCGGAGGCACGGAACTGAGCACCACTGGAGCGAGCGGTGACCTGAGTAGCCGAGTGATTGGGTTCGAAGGCAATCCATCTGTTATTGTTTCCGGAAGTGGTGTATCTGATTCTGAAGGTCCTATAAGCAGTGGCGGTGGTGGTGGTGGTAAGGGTGGTAGTAGTCTTGGAGGTGATAGTACAGATCTCAGTGATAGTGGAGACGGTCGTCTTGCTAGTCGCCTTGCTAATAGTCTGTGGAACAGTCTGCGTGACTGAAACGATGACGGTGGTAAGAACGATCTTGGTCGAGGAGGTTGTGGTCGTCGCCGTGACCTTGATAGTGGAAGTTTCAGTTTCCGTGAGGGACAATGTCTCGGTGGCATGATCAGTATTAGTTATCGAAGTGGTAAGAGTATCGACCTCAGTCACGGTTTCGGTAGCCGTTTCAGTGGCCGTATCGGTCGTGGTGCTAGTTTCCGAAACACTAGTGGACAATGTTTCAGTGAGAGACAGGGTTTCGGTTACTTCTTCAGTCGAAGTAGCCTCGTCGGTCTGAGTCTCGGAAATAGTGTTTGACTCGGTATTTGTCACGGTATCGGTGACAGTGGCGCTCTCCTTTACGGTCTTGTCTTCGGTGGCGGTGATCTTGATGGTATTGGTGATAACGGCAGTATCAGTGGCGGTTTGAACCTTAGTATTGGTGATATGATTCTCCGAAGTTGCGGTATCTTGCTGAGTAATAGTTTCCGTTACAGAAAGTGTAACAGCCTCGATTGGAAGGGTTAAACAGTCGCAAGCACTTGAGATACGAGAAGGTGGATAAGTTCCAACTTGCACGGAGAGCGGGGTCTTGGGGTTGTTTCGCTTCTTGAGAGTAACCGGGCGAGTGATAGTTGAAGTGATAACCTTGGTGGAAGTGAACTTTTCGGTAATTGTGGTACTGCCAGTAGTCCTGGTGACGGTAGTAACAATGACTGTGGACCAAGCAGTTGTAAAACTAGTAGTTTTAGTAGTGACTGTCGAAGTACCAGTTGCAGTGGTAGTTTCGACATCAGTAACTGTCTTAGTGGATTTAGTCTTCGTCGTCGTGTCGGTGACAGTATCAACGTCAGTAAAAGTCGCCGTTTCGGTCGTAACAGAAGTATCTGTTTCGACAACTGTCTGTTTATCGGTTTCGCTCACGGTATCCGTCACGGTTTCGATGACGGTGGCCGGAACAATGACCGTAATAGTCAGAATTTCTGTGGAAACATCACTAGCGGTGGCGGTTTGAGTGGCGGTCTTGGTATTAGTGATAGTTTGAGTGGCGGTGGTAGAATAAGTTTCAGTAGCGACAACAGTTTCTACGATAGTGTCCGTTTCAGTCACGACGTTCGTATATGTATCAGTTTCCGTGGCTTCATCCGTATTCGTCTGAGTAATTGTGTATGTTGTATCAACATCAGTTACGACTTCGACAACAACGGTGGTCGTTTCGGTACTACATTTTGGAATTTAGCATCAATTATTTTACTTTTTTCTCCGAAGCTGATATTATACGTATCTAAAGATGCGTGGAGTAGGGTGTAGTCCGGAAACTAATAAGGGTGGACTTACGTGATCGGGTAGATGGTGGTGTAAATCGTATTCTTAGGGCGGTTAAGATACGACTGACAGAACGGGATGGCCTGGGGGAGGTTGGCCTCGCTCCTGAGCAAACGCAACAGATTGTCTGCGCTGCAGGTCGTTCTCTTCTCGAGTTCTTCCATAGTCGGAATAGTCTCGAGGGCCGGGTTCCGCGAAATATCCATCGGGAGGGGTAGAGCCGAGACGGCTGCAGCGAATAACGCCGCCCGAAGGAGGACGGAAGTCAACATTCTGACAGATCTGTGTAACAAAAAGCTAACTACTAAAGTGAAAGCTGGAGACAGAACCCAGGAAACAGGTTAACTATGCTGCACTACTTTGCAGTTCCGGTGGACCACGGAAAATCCAAGATCTGTCATTCTTCTGGGGGCTTTTTATAAAGAAACCTCTGGGGGCAGAGTCGCAATCGTACAGTAATTTTGGAAAAATTTCCCCTCTGGCTCTGCCTCGCTCTCGCTACTTCAGCCGCTTGTCGTGACGGCGCCTGCATACTGCCAGTGACCTGGCGATCCTGGCAAAACCACTAACGGGCAGGGTTGAGGACGCCACGATAAATTTGGTGAGCCGCGTTGTGATGTTGCAATTTTCGGCTTTCCCCTTTTCGTCTAACCTGCCGGCCTAATTGGGCCCATCCCTGCATACAACAAGAGAGTGATTGGGTCGGTTCAAACCGACTCCTGGCAGCATGGAAAGCTTCCTCAGCCGTAAGACCTGCATGCTGGTTGCCTGCCCAAAAAAGGGACGAAAGTTTCTGTTGAAAAAGGTCCGAGTGCGATCTAGATCAACTTAATTAAGACGCTTGCTAGAAATTTCGAAAGTTTTTGTCAATGGGAATCAACATTAGCATCATTTTTAATCTAAGCTTTCCACGGCAGGCCCATTAAACAATTGTTTTCGAGGAGACAATTAGCAGGAATTTGAATTCTCAATGCTTCGCTCATATGATCATATTCATGAATACGGGGCCGCGAGGGCACTCGATTAATTACATTAATGGCGCAGTATGGCCATGGGAGGATCCTGAGAAATTTGGACATGCAAAGGGTCAGAATGAGGCATGCAGTTTGCGAATTTGCTTTGCATACGTATTACAGAGCAACTACAGTTGAAGAGCGGCACCACGTGTAAGAAGGATCAAATCGGCACTAACTTCCACAGAATTAGTCACCCCGGTACCACATCTGCAATTCTTACACGCTTATACTTACGCCACCGCACACAGCGATGACATGGTCCCGGTGAACGAGCTCTGTCGTGATGGCTTCTGCATAAGTGTCTGAGGTGTTTTGTTGTGTTTCCGAGACATTGGTCTTAAAGAGCCCCATCTAGCACCAATAAAGCAATATCTGCGGTCGTTGAGTGCCCATGCGTATCAGTTTGGCCAGCAATCTGATAGTCTAGTCTAAACTCTATCCGCACGTTGGATCACAAATCAATCGCCAATTCGAGGTGCTAAACTTCAGCTGCTCCCTTCAAGGCTGTGAATGTTCCAAGTGGAAGTGTTTGCAAATTCTCGTACATTAATCGATTGTGTGATCCTTATTATAACGTATGAGAACGCGAGCTCAACGCCACCAGAGAGTAATGTTATGTATGTTTTCGCCCAACGGGCGAGCATTGTTTCCCTTGGCGCTTAGACCGAACATAGATGTATTAGCAGCTCCTGTTATAGGTGACACATATCGCTCAGCTGAATTGCTAACCATCATGAACGGGGTTGACTATGGTGTGATGTGCTGGCAGCAGTGCATTTCCCCAACCTCTCTCCTCACACTCTTTTCTCCCCCACAGATGGGGTGTCATAGCGCTAAGGCAAGGCTGCTTAACACATAGGCGAGATATTGATATCATTTCAAGCGCATTTTAATTTGTATGTAATCGCCGTTCGAGTGTGTCCGCATATCGCTATCCGGCCAAGTACATTATCCCCATGAAGTTGGATACCTTCGTCGGTGCAGAGGATAAAACTAGCGGCCGGGCGAGAACCGAATCTCCAAAATGTGAGAAAGTAGGTGGACCGGCCTCGAAGCAGAGTGGAGCTAGCGAAAGCTGCAGCCGCAGCAACATTAACCTGCAGACCAAGAAAGTGGAGATGTGCTCCGAAAGCCAAGAGTCGTCGTGAGGGAGCCAAGATGTTCTGGCTAAGAATAATTCCACCCGATCCTCGGGATGCGCGGAGTAACTTTTTGAGGGATTGTTTGTCTCCAGCAAGTTATCATGGATATTTAATTTGCGAGGAGGATTATGAGCTGTAAAATTCCCGACTGCCTCCGATTCGTACACCCAGAAATATTTTCTTTAGTAATTGCAAGTTGTTGGAAGGCAACCTCCTCCCGCGCGCCCACGAGCTTTGTCTAAAATCGAATTAGCATTTGCATTCAGATCTACCATTTGCAAATTTCACAATTGATATACTCGACCACATTGCATTGGTTATATAAACCCAAACCAACGTATGCTTAGAGGCCCGGAGGGTGAGTAGAAATGGAACTTACCGGAAAGCTCCGGTCAACGTGCCCCATTTCGATATTTCGAATATTTCTTATTCGCATATCATATTTTTCGCCAATTGGATTTAATACGGGGTACCCCAATTGACAATGCAACGTGCAACCGGCACCCAATGTTGGCAGTATACAGCAGCGCTGCTCCCCACACTGCGCTGTGCTGCCTATAAGCTTGTAGCAGCACTGAAGAGACATCCCCCGCATGATCGGCAAACGGTATCGGATGTGTTGCATATGCTTGCCAAGTGCCAAGTGCCAAGACAGTTGATCAAAGGCAGTTTGGCTGATCATGTGAAGTCACATGGCAGGCCCATGTTTGCCAGGAGTGTGTTACCTATCTCGTGCTGTGTTGGGAGGGGCTAATTTGCGTGCCAAAACAACACATTTGATCAGGAGGTTCAGCATGGTGAGGCTGAAGGGGACAAGCGTAGAGCCGACAATGCCCATAAAGCTGAGCATCAACTTCTTTCTTCTAGTACGTCTTTCCATCGACGTAATTCAGTATCCATATCTCATCTCATCTCAACTTCTTGACAGCACCACCATATGACCGGATGTCTCTCGTATTTGTCTATGGGACGGAAGGAGCTCACCTGCCTGACACTGCAAAGCAACCACCCACTCGTATATCACTGCATCGTCGTGATCGCTAATGGCTGTTGATCGAGTGTCAAACCAAGCATCAGGATGAAGCTGCTGTGTAGTATGCAACCGATATAGGAACTATCGATATCACCGGATGCCAGTGGGTCCATGGACCGGCAATTCGTGTCAAGCATCGATGTACGAGGAGCAAGAGGACCCTGCCTTTCCTTCTTCCAACCGAAAAAACGAAATACGAGGTCAAAGTCGGGACCCTGAACTTCCCAAAATCTGAACATCGGCGTTTGGCCAGACATTAGCCTCAAAGCCTAACATAGACGTCATGCACGCAATATTTCTTGGACCACCGACATCATCGGTTTTCGATGTCTCAACTCGACTAAATTCTGTCCTTTAGCGATCGGACAAGCCTGAGAGGCGGCGGCGAAGTCTGCATAAGAAAATCTTTCGCGGGCCAACGGTCTCGAAACCGATGGTTACGGTGTTAGTTGCATCCAAAATAGGCTGAGATACTAACAACGACCCATCAGACGCTGCAAAGAGACCTTAAAATAGTGTCTACACCCGACCAACTTGTTCTGTCACCACTCGTGGGGTGACCATCGACATGTTAGCGAGATTGGGAAAGTGCCCATGATTGGCCATTGAACAGGTTGAAAGGGCTTCCATGCATCTCCGACTGATCCTTGGCAGGGAATTTCGCTGGGTGTGTACGGTTTGGCTTGCAATTTGCTGCTGGGGGCCCTTGCTGGATGGTTGAGTTCTCAGCGGAAAGGGGATGGGTCGGGTACAGAAGACTTTCCATACCTCCCTTGGGTTAAGATTGCGTACCACTCCACCTCCTTTCTCTCCAACAGCGCTGTCTCAAAAAGGTACTCGATACAAACAGACATCATCGAGCCAGCGTTAGTACTAGTGGGACTTGGTGAGGGGAGGGTAACATCGCCATCCCGACCTGGCCACTCTTGTCTTTTTCCCTTCTCTTCCTTCCTTGCCCTTCGATGCGGTAAATTTTGTGTGATCTTTTCGAAACACTCCGTTCGCTCTTTCCCTGATTATTTCCTTCTCCCCTTCTTTTCCTTTTCCTGTCGCTCGCTCTCTGACGTTTAAGCTTTTGTGAGCAATTTTTTTTGCTGCTCAATTTCATTCTATACATTCTCGACTCTCGTTTCTTTGAACCGTTTCAGACGGGACTGTCTCTCCCGACCGTTCCGTAGACACTTTCCAGACGCCCTCGCATACACCTTCTGTATTTTACCCATCTCTTTTTATTTTATTTTTAATTTTTTCCTCCGTCGAGTTGTGGAACCGGCTATCTGGTGCCTTGGGATTGGATTTCGATCTTTTGGATACATTTGTTGTGTTCCTTTTCCAATAAGTATTCTTTTCACCCTTTGTGCACCCACCCACCGACAAATATCAGATATCAACATCAACTTCGTGATACCAACCTCAACCTCAGACATTCGCTCTACTTCGCCACGTCGGAAATTTGGGGTTATTTCTTTGTTACAGGTGGAGAACGACTTTTCTCCCCATCCACCGACATCGTCCGACCTCAATTCTCCCGAACTATCATCAAAAATGATCTCGACACGTTCCCTTCTCCTATTCTCCCTCACCTCTCTCTTTTCTCTCGTCTCCGTCGTCTCAGCCGAAGCTATTTTTACACAGCCAAATAGCAGTGAGGTATTCGAAATTGGGCAACCCGTCACAATAAGCTGGACATCCAACTATACGGAAACGAAACCTTTGATAACTTTATCATATTGCCGGGGTGCCGCTGAGGGTTGTAAAGACATCTTCACTAACCAGCCATACAAAGAAGAGTTTACTTGGACCCCAAATGACAGGGTGGTGCCATATGACGGCTACTTCTTTTTCCTCTCCATAGCAGCACCAGTCCCCTTTTACGTCTCTTCGTCAAAATTCGAAATCGTTGCAGCATCTAGTTCCTCAGCCGGCCCATCCTCAACTTCAGGCTCTGGATCAACGCCTACAGATGGAGCAGCCAAAACCACCGGGCCTTCTCAGACTGGGACTTCGGTCCCTGACACATCTGGCGGCTCAACCTCCAATGGTACTATCATTGGTGCAGCCGTTGGTGCCGTTGCTGGTGTTGTGATACTCGCCATTATTGGATTCATCTGGATGCGAAAACGTAACCAAAAGAAACTCGCCGAAGCACGCCGAAGCATGGGTCAAGACGACATTGAAAATGGTGAAAAGAAGAAGCTGAATGGTGCTGGGGCCAATGGTGCAGCAGTTCTCGCCGCCGGTGACAAGAAGAAGAAGGGGGCAGACGATGAAGCATTTGCCCCCTCTGGTGACAAGAAGCAAAACTACGCGGGTTCCTCCAACGAATTTGCGATGGCAGAATTACCAGCGGTACAACAAGAGGTATTTGAAATGGCAGCTGTTCCAGCCTCAGGACCTAGCAATGGCGGCAGCGGTGGAGCGCACTTCTTCGCAATGGAATTGGATTCTCGAGAAATTCCCCGACCTGGTACATCGACCGTCAAGCCGGACAACGACCCAACCTCGAAACCATCATCCCCAGCAGGTGTCAAGCAGTCCATGGACAAGGGTGAAGGCCGAGGCGTTTCCATCGATGGTACTACCGTCAACAGCGAAACCGAACGACCCACATCCATGGGATCCATCGAGCAGATCAAGGAATCATCGCGAGAGGGCTCTCAAAGGGACTTGACACAGCAAGATGAGTCAGCACCTCGCACACCCGCCCCGAATACACCCGGCGAGGATAGCAATGGCGCCGGGCCAAGCAACAACAGAGAGAGCACACCACAAATCGGCAGCATCCCCAAGCTAGGTGGTTTCGATTTTGATACCGCCAAATTCTAATTCTCCGAATAATCAGTATCTTCAAAAAAAGTCGCCAATCATTCTTGCATGTGTTTCCCTCTTACCCGATCATAGCGATACCCATCTACAACATCCCTATCTTCATACGCTTGTCGTCATGCTTTTTTTACTTCGTTTCTTGCTGTCGTCGTGTTTTCCAGCTGGCGTTTTCATGGAGGTTTTTACATATTCATCCGTCAGTCCTCAGAAACCTTTCTTTGTTCTGCATCCGACAATATTATCAGCCCAACCTGTCATTGTTCTTTCGTCTTTGAATCCCACATAACTTGATTCTATTCTATTTTCCTATGTAATTTTAGACTCTTCTTCTTACATATTCCTCTTAATCGAATATGCCCTATTAATGAATAATAAACTCAATAAAAAAATATAAAAAATTGGCTTACACACCCTTCGTTAGATTGCAAGTTAGATTGAAGATGTTCAATCTCCACCTCACTTTGGACGAATATTCCACTATATAAAACCACTAGAGCGTACCTGACTAACTAGTCCGAATGCGACAGATACTTGTATAGCGAAGCGCGAAGAGCAGACGTCAGTGCCAAAACCGCAAAGATAGGACGTAAAGTCTTATCTCTTGGCCCTCCCAATCTGTTCGGTTCAAAACTCCCACACCTGCAGCAAATGTTGGTTCCAAGGTTCCCCTACATCTTGGTCATGCCCTCCTGGATATCAACCAAAAGTATCTCTACAAACAATATACTCCTACAAATACTTCTCACCACGAAGAAGTTAATGTTGGTTACACAGCCCGGTTCCTGCACCCCAGATTTCAGATTTCAAGGATGAAAGAGCAAAAAAAAGAATTCCCATGTTTAATATAACGGTTTGTTCCCTGTCATTTGATCAGGGAAGGAAAGAATTTCCTGCTGAAAGAAATGACTGGATGAATGGAGGGTAGTGATTGGTTCGAAGTGGTTTATGACAAATTCCGAATTTCGATACGACTGGATTTAGGGACTGAAAGGGGTCCTTGTTCGGTGTCGCATGTTGATATTGATGTTGGGATACATCTTATATCATAGGTGAGTATCTAGCTGGTGGCTTGATGGTATATAAGGGCGTAAGTAGAAATATATATATGCCATGAGGAAGCCCATTTGCTCGAAATAAGCCACTAAATCATCACCAGTCAATAGCTTTGCAGTTTCTCCGACTTGAAGCATATCGATATATCCCTCTTCTTCTTCATAATACTCTATCCCAACGAAGCTACCGACTACCAAACTTCCCACCAAAACGAAGCCAACTATCCAAAATGCACTACCTTTCCATCCTCCTCCTCTTCTATACTCCCTTCGCCGCCTCCCAGGTTTCAAACCCTCTTTTCCCAGCCCACACCTTCACCATCCGCGCGCCCGAACCCTGCGACCAATCCTGCCAGGACATCATCTGCACCCAGCCAGACTCCTGCACACCCTGCGGCAGCGGACAATGCACGTACGGCGAAGAATGCGGCACCTGGGCCGGAAGAGCCAATACCTGCTGCATCCAACCCTACAACTTCTCACCCTCGTCTCCAAAACTAAAATGTTCGGACGTATCATCATTTCTTTCCTCGCTTGATCCTAAAAACCCACCTGGTGGGTCTAGTATGCCGAAGGTTTATTCTGCAGAGACTTGTCCTAGCGGGGAGGTTATTGCTGCAGCTGCAGTTTTTGGAGAGGAGCAGGGGAATTTGACTTGTTGTGAGAGGGGTAAAGATGCGGTTGTGGTTGAGAGTTCAACTTTGAGCGTGCCTGAGACGGTGGTTTGTGTTAATGAGCTTAGTGCTGGGGCGTCTTCTGGGAATAAGAATGGAGGAGGGAATGGTGGAGCTAATGTTGGTGGTAAGCTGGAACTTGGGGGCTGGATTCTAGTTGTGGGTCTGGTGACTGGTATCTACTTCGGTGCTTGATTCTTGAAGTCTGTGAATATTCGTAATATATGTACACAATGCAATGATCATGTATCGAGATATAACTGTTGATATATAAATCAGACACTTAAAACATCTCCTTAACAGGTATTTACTATAACTTTGGGTCTACCTTCGGCCTTCTGTCTCTTTGAATATTCTAATGCATTAATGGACTACACTTGTACCACATACATTCGTCCGAGAGTTGGCTACTTAAACACCAACAAGCTTATGCATATATGACTAAATTTCCAAAAACATGAAATATAACAATTACTACCTGGTGTATTTTCTTTTGATATTAATAGGAGCCGGAATTTGCACGGTGATATGTGAAGCCTGCCATCCTATCGATAAAGAAAATTCACCCGGTGAGACCTTATTAAATGTTGAGCATGCCTCTATAGATCAAACGATTCAAGGTGGAATTGATTGATCAATTGATATCATGATAGAAAAAACTGAATAGATGTTATTGATAGGTATTGGAATCGACCTTGCACTAGGATACGAGTAATCAGAATTGTTCAGACTATAATACAGGATTACTACCGGGACCCAGTTAATATAACGCTATATCGACTGTCACTGTCGCGGTACTTCATTACGGAAATGGAACCGTCCTCGATGTCGCAAAGATCGATGGTGACGAGGCATATATCAATGCGATGAAGGAATTAGCACAGGAAGCTCTGGGTATTCCTTTTAATGATCCTTTTACTCAGATGTTAGTAGCCCTTCTAAATCAATTCTAAATTTTATTATTATAAATTTACTAAACGTTTAAACGTTAACATTTGGGAACCTGTTCTACACCGTGTTCTGAGGGATAATACCCATATTCGACGGGAGGGTCATCGATTACTGTCGAATGAAGAGTACACATCTGCACGCGGTCGGGCTATGGCGAAGAGGGGGTGGAATTGGATGATGGATAAAACATAATGGGTGTCTGCCTCCTAGTTGGTGTCCAGGGCAGAAGATGAGCGTGAAAGATGATCTAAGGAAAATGCTCTACTCGAGGATTGATCATCAATGGAATTATATGAACTGTTATTCCAATATTCTAACAAAGACCGATGCCTAGAAAAAAAGATTGAAAGTATGAATTAGATCTATCAAAGACCCCGAATTAATAAAAAAATCAATAATAACTCCAGCTTTCTACCTAAACCCTGTCGTAAATCATAAACTCGTTCCCATCGTAGCCTCATCGACCCCGTCTTCCCTCAAGCACTGACACAGACATAAGTTCTGGCCCAAAGGGTCGCACACCCCGCCCCAATAGCCGGATTCCACCTAACCAACATCTCTAACGTCAACCCCTCAAATCTATTAATAATATCATTACAAGTCTGTCCATCCTTCACATACGCCCACTTCTGACATCCCTCCACCGTTCCTGGCTGGAGAGGACTGGGTGTACTAGCCAGGTTCTGTACCGTTGTTGACGTCCTCCTCACCGTCGTAGTGCTGCTAACTGTTCTCGTCGTTGTCGACATTGTTGTCGACATTGTTGTTGACATTGTTGTTGACATTGTTGTTGTAGTTGATGGTGCTCTGGAGTTATCAGGGCCGGCAAGACAAACATAGTTCCCTGCGATGAGGAATGAACAGTCGGGTTTTATACTACGATTCCATAGGTAGAGGTCCGCTATAGTTGCTTTGAGGTTGTTCCTGTCGATGATTGTTTGGCAGTCGTCGCCTGGTTTAACGTAGCCCCATCTCTTGCAGTTCCTTGTCGTTCCTGTTGGGGCTATTGGCGCCGGAGTGCCTTTGACAGCGGGTATGGTGGTGGTAGTGGTCAAAGTAGTAGCTTGTCGAGAAGGAGCTCTAGCTCTAGGGCCGAGAATACAGATATAACTCAATTCAACCAATCTAGCACAATCCTGTCCGATCGATGGGTTCCAACGGAATAAATCGTCGATGGTGGAGTCGATATCCTTACTCCTTGCGAGAATAGTGTCGCATGTATCACCAATTTTTGCATACGCCCATCTTTCACAGTTCGAAGTGGTGCCTTCGCCAAGGGGTGATGGTGTCTGCTTTCCAGACGGTTTTGTGGTGGTGGTAGTGGTAGGTTCTCTGGTAGGCATATCGGAGACAGAGACGCAGATATATGTACTCGCCCACATTGTTGTACACGTGCTTCCGATAGCGGGGTTCCATTTGTACAGCAATTCGATCGTGAGGTCTGTATACCGGGGTATGATGTCAAGGCATCCTTCCCCTTGCTTTACGAAATGAAAGTTTGTGCAGGATCTCGTCATCCCTGGTTGGATTGGGGATGGTGTGGTGATGCTTTTTTCATCAGGTGGTGTGAGTCTTGTTGGAGGAGGAGGGGGGGTGGGTTGAGTAGGTGGTTCTGGATCACGGGGTGGATCACGGGGTGGATCCATTCCTACGCAATAATCCGTACCAGCTCGGATTAGGTCATCGCAGTTACCGTCTTCCAGAGATGGATTCTATTTTAGATCGATTATTAACAATTTAACGTATAAGTAATGCTTGGGAAGGTATGATTTACCCAATTGATTAAATCTTTCATAGATATATCAGTAGTCGTGAGAATAGTATCGCAGGTATCACCTTCGTAAGTCGTAAACCAGAGATTACAACCTTCGTTTACATCTTCACTGGATGTGCTAACTCTATGCGTATCAGATAGAGTCCCACGAGCTATCAAAGGCCCGTGTTAATACGTCTTAATAGAAGAAAATGTGAAGAGTATACGAACCTCGAATGCCGCCATAAGGAAGATAAGCCAACCCCTGGCCTACAAACGCTAGTATCGAAATCTTCTTTAGGAAAGAAATCATATCTCAACTTGCTTAATTATATACGAAAAGAAAAAAAAGAAGAAAATCCTCCTCAAGAGAATGTATTGAAAAAAAGGGGTTGCTCTAGTAGTAACTATCGTATCGAACGATTTTACTCCTATGAGCTTTGAATGGAAAGGATAACGAACAATAAAAGGGAAATAAATTGGCTGGCGATCTCGGGATCACTTTATATGTTTCTTTAGATCGAGTTCATACCTTACTGAGGATAGAAATTAAGTTATAAGTGGCGTTAGCTTTGTCATTTCTGACTATTCTTGACCCTCACCGTGATACCATGGTCCAATCAAGCTCCAACTTCTCTTGCAAATTATCTTCGCGGTAGCGTACCCCAGCCATCTTCACCACCGCATCACTTTGTTAATTCTCTAGACCTTCTTCAATGTTCGGTATATGTTTCAACGCCCCCCAGCCACAGTGCTCAATCGACACACTATATATTTCACAAAATTGTGTTCTAATGTATCCGCTATCCGTAGCATACTAGTACTATTGGCTTTAGCTGATTCAAAATATTCTGTTTCACATTTATCAACTATTACAATCGTTTCAGATACATATACTTTCTTCCTGTTATCACATTGATAACTCTGATAAGTATGTATGTAGTACATACCATCGCTTGTTTGCTAGGTATACATCAGCTCCGAATGTTCCATTCTCAGGTCAATGACACTACCAGCATAAATACCTCACCAGCCTTTCATCGTAGATGGAATCACTTCTTTTTATTTTATTTTATTTCCGTTCATTGGTTATGTTTTGTAATAGAAGGTTATTTGTCCGCCTGACTTTTAAGAAGGTGTATTGGAATGCAAGTTAGTGCATTCTTGAAATTTTGAGGGTGAAAGGGTTTTTGCCAAACCGAAGAGGTCAGTTGATTGTTAATATTCGGCTGGAATCGTATCAGATCGGCGTGCCAGATCTTAGATCTCAGATCTATGAAATTCAATCGCGGCCGACATCTTTTTCTGTAAATGTTGTATTTTGTTTTGAGTTGCGTCTTTCGTTACACAGCAAACCGGACCTATCAGATCTCAATATACCTACTTAGTACTTATTTATGTCGACCCTTGTTTGGTTCCAATGACTCTGAGTATTAGTTAATAAGGAGTAGAGAACGTCAAAGAACAAACTGAAAATGCTCAAGTTCGTAGATATTATCATTACAACCCGCTCTCAAACCTCAAAGTCCAAAAAAAAAGAAGTATCTATACATGAATAACTTAAAACTCTGTCGATGATATCTAAGCCCAGCCTAATAACTTATTACAACCCTCCATCAGAACTACCTCTCCCACGGTCTAACCTCCAACTCATCCAACTCCCCATCATCCGCCGTCGCGTAATTGCTATCATCCTCCACCACCCCTTTCATATAATAGCCCGCATCATTCCCCCCCCTCTCTGTCCTAGTTCCATCACTCTCATCCGCACTTTCATCACCCACCCCACCACCCGCATACACCACTTCAGCAGGCTCCTCATTGATCGGATCATCATCCTCGTCATAATCGTCTTCAATGATATCATCAAGCCCATGTTCCTCTCTAGGACTTAACACCGCTAAATCCCCTTCCTCGTCCTCATTCCCATCTCTTACCCCCTTCTCGCCTTCAAATAGCGTCAGCCCTACTACACCCGCCCTCCACGGTCTGCACCTCTTTACAAGAGAATTGCATCTTAAACACGCCCATCCTTCGCCCTCTTCGAGTTCGATCTTTGAGGCAATGCATACGTAGCAGTATACATGCCCGCATTCCACGGCTTCGTATGGGTTCGTAACATCGTTAGACCCAGCTGCGCCGCCACCCCCACCAGGGTTGTTTAGAACGTCCTCAGGACTTGATTCGGAGTAGCAAATTGCACACGTCCGTTCCGGTAAGAACCCCAATACACCGTTATTCGAGCTCGGTGTAACTTCATCTTCATCACCACCCCTACTCTTCCTAATCAAAACCACTGCTTTCCTCCATAGCTTCCCTAACCACCGTCTCCATCTCGAAATCCCCACGATCGGTAGAATGAACAGCAAAAACTCCGTAAACGCATGCCAAACGAGTTGCCGGTTGAGATATTCGAAGCTGACTTCTCGTCTGACGTGCCGTGTGGGGGTAACCAGTTTCATACATAACACTCGATCTAGGAGAGTTCTGTATCTTCCGTTTGATAGGAATGTGAGTAAACTGACAAAGGATGCGACGGAGTGGACGGTTGTAAGGTTGCTCATGGCTTTGGAAAGGTTTCGGTAGAAAGGTGATTCGTCGAAGTCTAGGCCCATGGAGGAGGTATGGATTAGGTGGGAGTCGACTTTATCGTAGACGTAGCGGCCGAGGACGGTTACGAGGCCGTACAGGGTCTTCTGGGTGGCAGAGGGGGGTGTATCGATTGCACCTAATTCAATTCTTTAGCTTTGCTCAGACCGGGGTATCCCCTCCAATTGAGGATCCGACATACCATTCCGCCGAGCGTCTGCGAAAGCAAGGTTTTGCAAGGCAGCTCCGTAGGTGGCGTTGTTGTCCCATATTGTGAATTTAAACAGTATTAGTCGTAGAAGCGCAACGAATTCGATTTCGTAATGTTCCTTCACTGCCGGCTGTATTCGGAGAAATTCCTATCAGTATCTAATCACCTAGTATACCGATAGAATCAGATAGGCACGAAAACACACATTAAAGTACTTGATAGCATTCCATAACTGGCCCTTCAATAACTCCAACAACTCAGAATCCAATAATTCGGTATCAAGCTGTCCAACCCGAAAGTTTGAGCCCTTCGCTGTCAGATCGCTAAGTGATGTTATTCCGAGGAATCGTGATATTGAGGATGACGATTTAGCTTCTTGTGCTCGCTGGACTGCAAGGTCTGCTATTCGCGACTGGGCGCGTCGCTGAGCCTCGGCCCAGGATATGTTGCGCTGGGCGGACATAGATCGGTTGTTTTGGGTAGTTTGTCGATATTTGTTATGGTGGGTAAAGGGGTGGGTTTTGAATACTCTCGACAGGCGTGGGAACGGGGGAAATAGTCGTTTCACGTAGTTTACGAGGTGATTGCGGTAAGAAGTATCGGAGGAGACAGTCGGTCAGAGAGAGAGGAGGTTGATGAAGACGATGATGGTAACGTTGTGAGAGAGGGAGAGGAAGAGGGAGAGGTGAAGAGGGAGGGCGAAGACGGGATTGATTTGGTCGGGTAATTTGTTGACGTTTTTGGGAAAGTTTGAAGACAGCCAAACGCCGCCCAGCCGAGGTTACTTTTAGGCCCGTCCTGTCACGGGCTTCTATACCAGATCTCAACTTATAATCAATGTCAAGGCCATGCATTGCATGCATAGTCTGGTGATAGTTATTAATAATCTGTACGAAAAGTGCAATTACTATCATATCCAAAACGCTAACTATGCTATAGTCGAGAAAACAAGCTAAGTTAAGTTTAGTTCAGTGCAAAAGATCCCAGTCGTCGAAATACCGCAGCGTCGTCCTATCCTCGCAATCTTCCCAATACTTCGCAAACCCCTCCATCATCTCCAATCCCTTCGTATACATCCTATCCACCCCGCTCTGCCTTCTCTCCTCCTCATTCCTGACCAATACATCCTTCAGCGTCTCCAGTACAATTTTCAATCTGCTCATCGACTGCCTTGTTGGGCTCTTAATAACCTTCAGTAGATTTCCAGGGTACATAACAACCACCACCATTTTGAATAGCTCTTTGACAGAAACTCTGGTTCCTTTGATATAATTCCCCAGTCCTCCTCCTAGTTCTGGCAGGAACATACTTAAATCATCGTCCCCTGGTTCTTCCTTCCTTTCTTCTTCCCCATCCTTATCGTTATTGTTATCAGTATTAGCTTCTTCAGCTTTAAACTTCAAACAAGCCATATAAACCGCACACAAGATCCCCAAATGCGCCGTACTCCTAAAATACCCTTGCGCGCATCTACAAACCGGCTTGACATCTTTCTCCTTAAAATCAACCAAACTATCTTTCGGCAACTTGACCAGTGAGTTATACTGATAAAACGAAATAATCGTATGAGTGAAGTAGAAAGAGGGATTTCCAGGCCTGGGCCAGACTCGAGGGTTATATTGAGACGGTGGGAGACCTTGGATACGAAGATATTCCAGTTCCCATTCGTTTTCGTCGGCGGGCATGAGGCTATAGAGTTCTTTTGTAATTCTATCGAGTTTGTGGAGTTTTAGGTACCAGGCTGGAATGTTTGCCTGGCCTGGATACCTCCGATACTCGTCGATGTCATTCTGTTTACGATCGTCGGTCAGAAACCGTAGTCGAGAGTCCCGCTGAAGGTCGAAAAACGCCGGTTTCAAATACCGCGCGAAGTAACGTAAGTTCCGGGATGCAAGTTCTCTACAAAAGAAGGACCGATGTTCGAGAACAATTCCCCGGAAACGAGAGTGTGTGTGGTAGAGTGATTGGAGGTCGCAGTTATCCAGATATGAAAAGATATCTCGAAGGATTTCTGCTGGGAGGAGGAGGATTTCTGATATTCTTTCCGGCTGCGGTTCGTTTACCTCCACTGTCACTATTTTTGTTTTTGTTGCAAATGCTGCTTTTTTCTCGTCACTGACGTCGATGTTGATATTGATCGTTGGTTGTTCTGAGTTTGTGAGGAGAAGAAGTTCTTTTTGAGGAAGAGGCAGAGGCGGGGTTTTGCTGTCTGGGAGGATCGCCCGCAAAAGACTTCGGCGAAAGGCGAACTTGCTAGTTCGCTTCGAATTCTTGAACAACCCCATAACTTTTTGTCCCTAGAAGAATCGATTCTAAAAGAAAAAATATAGATTGACGAGATACAGAAATAACCTGCGTAAAGGTCTATAGGTCGATATAAATAAATATATGATAGAATGGTTAAAAGACACACGACCCTTTACTCCGTCTCAAATATGGGGCACAGATCCCTTAAATATCACTACCGTCCGTCAAGTAAAAAGGAAGGCGGACCCCGTTTTCTTAAAAACATAGATGTGTAAAAATGCATATATCATACCAGATTGCTTTACCCCTCGTCCCAAGAGAGAGTGTGAGAACTAAAAAGCCCTATGAGATGAAGTTTAACTGTTGACCATTTGATGACATTTAGCGAATTATCCACCACCCCATTGGCTTTATTTGTCTACACGCACCACACCCCCATACAATGCTTTGATTTGGCATGTCCAGAAACCATCTCACGCTGCATATGCAGGGTTGGAATTGTGGTTAGACTTCTTTTTCTCCTACAGCCCAGCAGCACCAGGCAAACGTTCGCAGCGTTGTCAACCGGTGGGTGATCACGAGCCCTCCCTTCATTATCGATTAGATGCCTTCGAGAAGCAATTAACGTGGGGTGTTTCTTCGACACCCGAATCAATGCGCGCTGTCAACTCGTGGCATTGGTATATTGTCAGTCGATAGTGGTAAGTATCATCCGTGCTGTCCGTTCCCTCGTGATCTCGGTTCCATTATTTTTGATTTGAAGGCTTTCTCTCCGTCCGATCTTTAATACCTGAACTTCTTTATTCCAGTTAGTTACCCCTGCTTTTTCCTTCATCCGAGTCGATTTCGTCTGGTGTCGTATTATATCGCCGGCTGGCTAGGCTAGCACTTCCGGCAGCTGCCCGTTAGAAACATGAATGCTCCCAGTTCGCAATTGTGTTGGCGTGAAGTCCACTCGGGCAGGACAGAGACCCGTTCACCAGACCAACCAACCCGCTCATTACCTCATTAGCTCCATCTCCAAGCCTCAACCCCCCACATCCCTCTATCGCCCCATCATCACCATCATCACCACAATGCCCACCGCAAAAACCATCTCCGAAGCCCTCGACACTCTTCCCTCCTCCTCCACAACTTCCCTCCCCTCATTGCATCACAAACCGACCCGCCGCCTCCTCTTAACCACTAAAAAACAAAAGTTCGAATCCTCAACATCAGCAGAGACCCATCGACCTCGAACTCTAAAATGGGTACCATCGCATCCACAACATTTACTTTCTCAAGAGGCCTGGCGGAAAGGGGGCTTGAACTCAAGGGTTAAAGAGACGATACTAATTACCGGACGGGATGCTAGTGTTAAACAATGTTAGTGACTGATAAAAGTACCACTCGACTCGAAGGAAGGGATTGCGACTGACAATGTGGTATTCTGAAGCTTTAAAGTTTAAATGTCGATTCCCTCTACCCTTTCTAGAACAGAATGGACCACATGATGAAGATATTATCGACGATAGCCTCTCAGAAGGAGGGAATGAAGAAGCCACAGAGGGACATGGCCTTACAGCTAGCGACCTAGAAATGGACGTCGAAACCAAAGGCGCAGGCATGACCATCGAGTTCCTTGAGAGCGACGACCTCCCCCCCTCTCCACTTCCCAACTTAAAATCAACAACGTCACCGGCTGCAAAGCGCCGCAGAATCTCCCAAGACGATCCCAATACTCAAGAAATCTACGACTCTCTCCCTAAAGATTTCTTAGAACTTTTAAAGGCAGAGGTACCAAACGGAAGAACCAACATTTCTCCCGGTGAGTTTGCAAGGGTGTGGAAGATGAGTGGGAGGAAGATGGGGAACGAATTGGTACTCGCTCAAAATGAGTATTTCGGTAAACTTAGGGTGAAGGAAGTTAAAAGAAAGGGGGGAAGAGGTGGGGAAGTAAAGCGGTGACTGTCGCACGATCTGCTACCCACTTTAATCCTGAAGGTATTGTGTATGAACGGTATATATACCATCAGTTGTATTGAGCTAGATCTCATAGATCCATCTTGGACTGGCCTGTATAATACGTAACTATAGTTTCGAACGCCTCAGTAAAATCCAATTCGGATATTGACTATCCAGGGCTAGCCAGACTAGATTCATATCAGATATAATCCTAAATAATAAAGATCTTTATACAAATAAGGAAATCCCCATTGAGTCCGGTATTCTTTACGTTATTTAGCTCGGTGGGTTTGGTGTTCTTTTGTAACATTCCTGCACAGCTAGATTAGAAAGGCAGTTGTTTTTAATTTTTGTGCCATGACGGGCTCGGAACCCAACAGCGACCCTATAACAAAATATATTTCCGTACACAAGATCTCTTTTTATAGTTTGGGGCAGCCTTCTATGCTGCCTCATCTAGTCTAATAGTATTCTAGTTCTCCGGCATGCATGAATTTTAACCAACTAGTGGATTCTAGTCAAAGGTATAACTGCATGGGAACTCGTGGAGGAGTCTTAAATTTATTGGACATCATGCATACCATTAATTCTAGAATTATTTCGTAAACCAAATACTGCCGCGTAGATTAATTTCGTGACCATATCTCTGGGAATGAGACCACATTGAATCGCAATTTTATAAGTATATATACAATCACTAGCTATGCTTACAGATAGCCTCCTATATAGTCCTCAACACGTTAAGTAACGAAGTCTAGTAACGAGTCAGCCTTAGGTAAGTAAATAGTTCATTTACTTAGCGAACCCAAGTTTAGGCAGGCACGCTTGTCAACCGATATAGCCGGCCTACAGGGAGTATAGATTATAAAAGCCCGTATAAATATGTCTACCGGTGTATGATTGTACATTTGAGTCTTGAAATACAATAGTGCAGTGTGTATGCGAACGTATACACGAGACTAAGAAATAATATAAAAAAGGCAATGAGCCGAGACTACAGTAGTGGTAGTGATATCCACAGTTGCCCCCGAGACCCATGCCGATTTTTTCTGTTCGTTATCCTTCTAAATAGCCTTGAAGTTGTCGACTGCATCCATAGATAGACTTGCGTGCGTATACGGTACAATAGGAACTTAAACAGAGTTTGAATACTAGCAGAATACAATGAAATAAAGTGAGAGTTTTGCTAGCCTGATGGTGTAGAATGTATACAGAAGATATGGTGACCCTGATATCTTCACCAGTTTGCTAAAATAAACCGGATCGACCCTCCTTGATCTTTTTCTTTTTCTTGCGAAGTCTGGTTTGAGACAGGGGTAAGATGGAGATAAGTGCAGCCTCTTAGCCGGTTCTTTCACTTCCTTCATTTCTTAGCCTCGAGGCTTCGGTTTCGACGGAGAATTGCTTTCATATAGGCCTTTATGTTTTGGACAAGAGACTGCTTGAATTTCTTCCTTGGCTGATTCTGAGGTCTACGAAGAGATTCAGGGCTAGGCATTTTCGCCCGTTGCTGCAATACCTGATTCTTTAAATTAATTATCTTCGAGCCCTTTTGAACAACAACTTGGCTTCCTTTAGGAAGCCTCCGTTTCTCAGACAGAATAAAAGTATACGATTCAGGGGAGTTGGTGAGCCGATATTCTGGGTGGCCGTGAATGAGCGCTCGCCTAAGTTGATACAAATCGCTGATGTGGTTCTTCAAAGCCTTCAACTCGGGCATATTCCGAACCCGATAGGTCACCCCGTATATGTCTGGCCGAGTTTTAGTATACTCAACTCCAATGTGCTCCAAGATTAAGGGTCCCTTTTTCCCGAACCGCATGAGTCGAAACTGACCATCAACACACGTAGGGTGGAGAACCGGGTCATGGTCGAGTTGAAGGATTTTCCTGAGAGTCTCTGGGCGTGTAAAGTCGGGAGTGTAGAGGAATATATCGATGGGAAAGTTCAATGTTGATTCTAAGCCATACTTTTTAACCCAGTCGTGAAGAATGAGGGACCCCCAGAAGTGGGATGCATCCTTCCACACTTCAAGAGAAATTCCATATTGATATTCACCAGATATTGACCGGCCTTGGGATGTAAAGGGGGTTCTGCTTGAGCAAGGCATCTCTCTCTCTCTCTCTCTCTCTCTCTCTCTCTCTCTTTCTCTCTGCCTGCACTTAGGATGAGCGGCTAAAGTTGTGATCGGGAGTAAGCTAGCGAGAGAGGGTTAGGCTCTTAGTTAATATGGATTGGTGGCCTATATATATCGGACGAATCGATGAAATGACATTTGTATGCTGTGAATTTAAGAAAAACTGAGGCGGACGAATTCATGAGCGAGTTGATTAGGCATACTAACTATAGCCCAAAGGAGATCGTCGAGGCTTCGTCGCGGTCCAAATCCGAGATGACACAGTTTTGTTACGAGACTGGCGAGATAAATCTAAGAATAGATACTCTCCTTGCGTTGGGAGTGTTGTAAATATGAATACCCTAGCCAACCTGATTCCACGTGACAGCCACGTGGATATGCTGGTTTAACCTCGTTTAGTGTGTTTAGCCAATTTGGGATCAGGACTCCGAATGCAACAGTCAACACAGCATGTTGAGCTAGAGTAGTCCGTATATAGGTTACCTACATAGATGGGGTAGCTTGTCGAATTCATGATAATTTATGTCCAAACAGCATCAAATAAAGGACTGTACTGTATCTTTTAGAGGGTTATAAAGTAGGAACAATGAGATTTCTGCTATTATTGGGGGAATCTATGCCTTTGCAATCCCACATTGCAACTGTCTTATGGCCATCGAGTCCTACCCCTAAGACTTTTGGTGGGATAAAATGAATTTGCCGGCTACCTACCTAACCTACCTCCCACCTCCTAATCTAGATTAAAATATGGATAACCTCTGCTACACCAGTCAGTGTCAATGTAAATGTGTAGGCGATTGTCCCTCCAAAGGTTTTATACAGGGGTTCCGACCTCAATGTCTTGACGACGTGGTACTAAGAGTAGCCTTGTATCTAGGGGCAGAAAAATATTGTAAATTATGCTTGAGAAATAAAGGTCCAGGACGAAGGGCCTCTCGGAATCTTTTCCTCATCGCTCTACACCTCCCAATAACCTAACAATCCGATAAACCGATATATAGATCATTCCCATATTACTCATAGCGCGAAAGATGAGTTCCTTTTCGAGACTGGTGAAGAGCATCCGGAGCGGGGGGTGGAAATGGTGGAGGAAGGGGGAGATCGAGGAGGTTCAAGAGGCGAGGGAGGCAGGAGAAGCGGGAGAAGAACAGGGGACGTTGAGGGGGACGATTAAGGGGACGGTGAAGAGAGTGTGGAAGAAGAGGGGGGCTGTGAGAGGGTTGTGGAAGAGGAAGGAGGAGGAGGAGGAGGAGCAGAGGAGAGAGGGAGAGGGAGTAGAAAGAGAAGAAGAAGGAAAGAAAGAAAGCGATGTTGCGGCTCGGAGGCTGCAGTTTGGTATCGAGCTCGAGCTGCGTCTCAAGCTAAAGCCAGAGCTCGAACCAATCTACGAAGCCACCCGAGCTAAATTCAAAGAGGCTGGGGTCAAGGATATCCAGGATTGGGATGTGTTCGCCGATACCCTCAAGAACCTACTTGGGGAGGCCAGAATTACCGCTGTGGTCCAGCCAGGACCAGGGAAGTTTGACAACTGGGCAATCAAAACGGAAGCAACCATCGGCCGAGTCATTAATGGTCGCTGTAAGTCATTCAGTGCTTTCCTTTTCCCTTTAAGATTAATTCAATCCAAGCCAGCCTCCTTCTGACATATACATATCGGCCCTCTAGTTCCCGTCGAGATTATATCCTCAAAACTGTCCTATCTCCTGGTGCCAACGGCTGCGGGAACACGTCCCATGACTGAGCTTGCTACCGTTTGGAAGTGCTTGGAGAAAAATTACGATGTCGAGGTCAACGAACTGTGTAGTACGCATGTACACTTCTCTATTTTAGATAGGGAATGGCAACTCGACGATCTCCAACCACTGGCCAAAGCAATCTTGGTCCTCGACCCCCTTGTCAACGGCATTATCCCACCGGAACGCCAATATAAGATATGGTGCCGCACCAACACTTTTTTCTCTCAGCTTTGTCCGTTTTCCGATGACGACGAGAGTTGGTCATATAAGACCTCTCTTGGAAGAATCGACCGCTGTGAGGAAATAGTAGAGCTTGCGGGACTGATGCTTCCGGTGAGTGGAACGAGATATATGGCGTGGAATTCCGAGGGTATACAGACTGGGCAGAGACCCACCATGGAGTTTAGGCGACCGCCAGGCAGCCTCTCCTACCAAAATACGATAACGTAGGTTGAGTTTGTATGCGCATTCGCTACAGCGGCTTGGGACAAAGCAACACTCCAAAAAGCCCTTTAGTCCCAGGAAAGTTGTTCTGAGCGAATACAGGAAATCCAGTGTTTAAGGGACTTCGTGCTCGAGCTGCGGTAGCATTTGGTTTGCGAGATAAGTTCCGACGCCAATTTTTCGATTGGGATATATGCAAATCTACCCCTGCGGTAGGCTGCGCAGGAGAGAATTCGCAAATATGAAGCCTAGCAATTCCTCGGCGATATGTCGAAAATTAAGGGTAGAGTTTAACCCTTCTTGGAGAAATGACGATGGATGGATACTAAACGATGATGCCGAAACATGTAATCCTGGATGATATTACCAAGAATGAATTTTATGGCTCCCCACGCTGGTTTAGAAAGCCAAAGGAGATTCCAATATATCTGACAGGTAAAGCCTTGGCTGAGAGCTCAGTACGCCTAATTAAAAGAGTACATCTGCTAATTCCAAGTATATATGATATTAGGCGCCATCAGGGACATCCTTAAGCTTGTAGCCAAAACCTGGTCTCGTCTTCAAACGCCCCAAAGAGAGGTGTGCCAAACCCATCGCGAGTATTACGTTCTGCAAATTTCTTGAAGCCTCAATGACAAAGTCTCAATATCCACTGACGTTTCGGTGCTTGAAATATAGTTCTCCGGGGTTATATTCACACGAAACTGCTACATAATAGCTAGCAAGTGAGCGGAGAATAAAGGGCTGTCTTCTTTCTAGCTACTAGCTTTCTGCCAGTAGCCAGCAGCCATCTCAGGTAAGGAGTAGAGATCCTTTGATCAAGAAGCCCAGAATTGCAAACAAGTCTAGAAAATTCTAATGGGAAAGTCTAGGGGGCCTCCTGGTCTCATTCCCAGGCTGGCCAAAGGGGGTCATGGGCTTCCTAGTTGTTTGAGTGGTATTCGATCACGAAACCTATGCGCTACGATCAAGCACAGTCTTATCGCGATTTTAATGGATGGAATTTAGAATCTATGGTAAGGGTATGTACAGTATATAAGTCAAGTTTTTATTTTAGCCAAGCCAGGCGCCCGTCCTGTATCCAAGCTAACTCCAGAGTGCAGCAAGCGCATATATTTATTTGGAGTACCTACCAGTTGCTACGTCTAGGCCCCTATGACGGCCCCTATGACGGCCCCTAAGCTACGCGCTAAGTGATATTTACAATCAATAATACAACACTCGCAGTCGAGCCGTTTACTGCCATGCTCAGGAGCCGAGCCCGGCTCTCCAGATTGGAACTTGCGAAGATCTATTTCCATATAGCATGGGGGAGCCTCAATTTCTGCTGGAACTTTCTAGCCCAGATATTTAAAATGGAAGGACTTCCCAAAAAAATGTGAAGGATATCGGATACAGATAGGCATGTGATCGATATGAAAGGTGGGCGTGTTTACAGCTGCATTATCTTTGTTTGTTTTAGTTAGTGACGTGACTAACTAACAGCTGGGTAACATAACTATAGTTGACGCCAAAAAAAAGTTTAAAAGGCTACCTGAAAATCTCACGTGGTTGATGAAGTCAGGGGGTTTAGAAATTTAAAGCATCGCCTTTGGAAGAGCTATTCGCGCGATGTCGTTCCATCGTAGAAAAAAACAGCTCTTTGGCAGGGACTAAAGGTACAACTAGATAGGATTCAAAAGTGCACAGAATGCAACAGTCAATACTCTGCAGTCTGTTCAGTTCAATCGGCTTATAAATTCTGTATATAAAAATAAATGTTTAAGGAACCTACCTATATATTTCTTCTAAACAATACTGTTGATACTAGGGACGCCAGCCCATTAACATAAAATGACCTCTGCATTAATATTGGGGTGTTTGGCGGGGCAGAGATCATGATCATGATCACCAGGTTTGAATTCGTCGATCGTGCAAAGTCACCATATATAGTCCAGAAAGAGAAAAGGAGTCGTAAATAATGGAGGGGGGGACAAAAGGTATAAAGGCCCAGGACGAAGGAGCATCCCCCAGAATTTCTCCTTCATTTGTTTTGCAACCCATGCCTCTGCAATCCGGTCAAGTCGACTGAAGAAAAGACGCCAATGCCTCCGCAATCTGATCAAACAAACCAAAAGAATAAAATAAAAAAACATCTATATCGTTCATGAATTCACAAGCCAAGTTGGATACTTTATCCAGAATCAGAATCATGAAGAGTCTAGTCGCAGCTCGGAGGCAGCTGCAATTCGGTATCGAGATCGATCGAGCTACATCTCAAGCCAAATTCGAACTTAGAACCGGTTAAGGTTGTTCAAGGCGCTCGAGTCATACTACGAGGACTACGAATACTCAGACATCAAGGATGAGATATTGTCTAGGCGGTCAAAGACGGCTTCTGTAAGTTCCGAACTCCACTTATAAACCATCCATCCGAAATTGACTCAATTCTAACCAGACTCATAAACTAGATCACATTTCAACTCTTGCCCCTACTTGCTGGACGTACCGCCGACTGATGGAAACAATCCCATATCCCAGATCGTTTCCGTTTGGGAGTGTTTGGAGAATAACTATGAGATCGAAGAATCCAGCAAGTGTAGTACGCATATACACTTCTCGCTTCTCGCCTCTAGTTCTATAGTGACCATGGACATTCGATAATCTCCAACCATTGGCCAAAGCGATCATCTGCCTCGACCCCCTGTTCAACGGGATCATCAGGGAACGTGAACACAATGAATGGTGCCGCAGCAATGCCTTTACTTACCAGCTTTCCCCATTCAAGCTTTCCGATGACGAAGAGGGCCGGTCACACGAAACCTCCCTTAAAACCATCGAGGGTTGTGGGGGTAAGGTGAAGCTTGCGGGATTGATGCAACCGGAGAACATAGACTTTAGATATATGGCATGGAATTTCCGAGGTATACACAAGAACCAGAACACACCGGTCTCGTTGCCAGACAGAACAAACGTACCGTGAGTTTAGGCGGCCACCATCTGAACTTTGTGTTCAACGAGACCAGGATTATTTAGTTATTTATAACAATAGTCGGGTATGGTAGATAGAAATACGGGCATGTAATTAGAGTATTTAAGCATATAATGGATGATAAGGTCACGATTGGCCTCATAATAGTCCTTATACTATGTCTCTAATGTTGTGAAAATGTGACTAACACTCTATTGCCTCGTAAACCAAACTTGTAGAGACTTCTGCTATACGAAACCTGGCCTAAATCCTATCAAAAAGCCCATAGAAGCAGAAAGTCATCTCAGAATCTCAGATGTGCGAAACTTTTAAGTGTTTGGTGAGGCCTTTTAACCTATTTATATACCTAGGTATATGCACGCATGCATATGCCTAGGCAAGGTTAACCTCATAAAATACTTGGTATTTAATTATATAATTCCGTTAGTGGCATGTAATACTCTTGTTAATTTAGCAACCAATCTACCTCCTATGCCGGAAAAGTAGTGTTTTTAAATACATTGTAATCCAAACCGTTAGTGAACCTCCGTCTCGGCTACCTTTCTAATCCGTATGAATATTGTTCTAATAAAAAACTGCAATAATATAGTACCGTACTAATCAAAAAAAAAAACCTTTTAATCACATGCAGTGAACGGCAGGTAGAATGCCCTGGATATCCCTTACAACCGTGGCTTCACACTGAAAGAATAACGCTTTAGCCTAATTTTAGCATAACTCGAACATGCCTTGGTGCTATCCTCACACTCTTATGAGTTGCATATAGTTACATGAACAAAGCCGCTGGTTCCCGAAGTATTGAGTTCCTGCATGTATACATTAATGCATTTCCAACCAGGAAATTCATCAATAACTGTGGTACTTGAAGTTATAGTCACGACCCTAGCTTTTGCATAAACTTGTTTTGCCCTCTTTGAATAGTAACCCGACTTTTCATTGAGATATATTAATAATCCATATCGCCCTCTCCGCTCCCACGGACTCTCTTCTTAAGATGGATTACATCCCTTGAGGGGTCATCTCCCGGTTGTAACCTTATAGACCACACGGGCTGTATATGGTCCCCCTCAAGACACACTTTGGGAGTATACATGCCACTCGAAACAACCAACGGGGTTTGAAAATACCCTGTCAGACGTTGTAGACTCATGGTGAAGGATCGGTTGACTTCGATACTTCGGCGCGGGGGTGCTAATGCGTACGGACAGATTTGTATATGTAGAGATCGCTGGTTGGGATCGGATTGTGATTGGTGAGGTGATGTGTGGGTTGATGGATTGGTGTTTGTGTTACTTTGGTGGTCATGAGGTGCTGGTGGATCTTTGATGTTGGTTACTTGTTTTGGTGGCATTGCGATGGGTTTGAAAGGGCATGTGTGGTTTGTAGGATTGGTATTGTTTTTTCTTTGGGGAGTTTTGGGTAGTTATTCTAGGTGGTTGGTTACTGGATTGAGGATGCTAGATAATAGAAATGCATGTGATCTCTCGATGGTGTTTTATCTTCTTTGTTCTTAAATTTGTCGATGGTGGTATTTAGTATTTACTGGTTTATTATGAGTGCTTTGGTAGGTACTTGCTTAAATACCTGTTATAAATACAATGGCCTGGGGGCTATCGCTATTAATGTTCCTGTATATTCCTTTATACGCCTATTCAGTTATCAGTATTATCTTTACAAGTGGAGTGGCACGCATATTCGGTTTTAAAATTTATATATATCCTTTCTAGTCAGCAGCCGAAGCGGATTAATCCAAGCCTACTTTCTGGTAGGGTTTAAATCAAATTCATCCGGCATTAAACCACGTGGTCGTCCCTAGCATCGAGACTAAACCCCCCCCCAATACTTTTATACAAAGTCTTTCAACACATCTTAGCTGTTGTATTTTGCACGATTAACTTCCAGGCAGTCTGGCTACGAATCTATAATCTTGAGTCGACGTCCTAATTAATGTTGCAGAACACGAGACGGCCACAGTTCATGCGATATCTAGATTTTGATATCCCAATAAAATATATATAGAGGGTATATATACTTCTTCTCCTTCTCCTCCTATCTCCTTCTTCTTCTAGAAGGGTCAAAATATATAAATAAATAAATAAGTAAAGATGAAATAAGAATTCCATATAGGAAAAAAAAAAAGTATAACAAGAGAGATGTTGAAAATGAGGAATGAAGAACGAAGTAATTTTTTGGATGTTCACACACAATGAAGAAAAGAACTCCGTTAAAAACTAGAAATGAGGTAGTTAAAAAAAAAAAATGGGAAGAAAATAACAATCTCTCCGGAAAATTTCAATCCGCTAGAACTATGCGATAGGTATCCATTCTCACCCCGAAAGTAGTAAAAGAAAAAAAAAGTTAAGAGTAAATAGATGAAATAGGCAACAACAGTAGGTAAAGAAAGAAGGAAAGAGTGATAGCGAGGAACTTATGGTAGTTGGAGGAACAATAAAATTCGACAAATGAGACAGGTAAAACGATAACTCGCCGGTGAGCCGGGGGCTCCACTGTAGCAAGAAAATGTCACAAAAAAGATAAGGTACGGGAAAATAAATAGTAAAAGATCCGAGGAACGCCGGTAGGTATAGGGTAAGGAAACGACAAACGGAAGGATAACGCCATGCTATTATACATTACTCGGATACAGCAAGGGTGCAGTGAGCGTCAGCGGGCGGCTATCGATTGTATAGCCACTTTTAGCAAAGTTAAAGATGGAGGGGTGATGCGTAGAGAAAGGTAGATGATATAATGAGGGGGGGAAAGTCGAGAAAGGAAAGAAGACTGCAACCGATGATGCTTCCTGTATCGAGCGGTAACATATAATACTTGCCGATGTGAATATGAAAATAATTGCCCCAAACCGTTAAAAGTATGATAGTGATGATGATGATGCAAAAATGTGACAAGATGCCGACGGTAAAGATGCAAAAGTATCAAAAAAAGCTAACTCCCGAAAAAATAATTTTGTGAGCAGTAGAAGAGAAAGTCCTGTAAGCCCCTGGTGAAAAACAAAAAAAAAAAACGAAGAAAGACAACGTGCGCCGGATCCCCGCTTGGTAAACAAGTCATCTATCAACAGATTTGGTAACCAAACAAAATAAGATGGAAGAGACGTCAAGGATAGTATTTCCGTACTGTTGCTGCCAGATTTGCCGCGAGGCCTCCAACTGTAGTTAGTTTGGACAAGTTAGTTTTTATCAGTCTGCAAGAAAAATGAAAACGCACGGTCGACAATGTCCCAGGTAGAGAGAAGGTGTAGAGATAGGTAGGTGGAGGTGGTTTCTTTCAGCGATAACTGTTGCTTCCCTGGCGAGCGCTGAGTAGAAGCGACATGTTTTCCAACTCGAAACCGCCGTCCTGGATCCTCTCGACGAGAGCGGGTGTAAACACAGAATATTTATCCATACCAAGTATACGTGGGGAATCGGTATGGAGCCAGAACTCGGGCATTTGAACAAAAACGCCCTTCGTTGCCCAAGACCCGAGGTGAGCTATAATCGCATCAGTGGTTTTGATGGCAATATCCTCCCGCACGTCCCTGCAGTGGAGCTCTCTTCCATCCGAGTTACCAAATTGCCAGTCGAATTTGGCCTGTAACCACTCCAAAAAGTTGGAAACTGAAAACTGTCCTTCGAATTCATATATCTCCATCTGGGTCGGTGAAGATACCTTGACCGAATGGGTATGTGGTGCAGGGCCGCTATCGCCCAAGAACGCTCCTTCTGGGCGGTGCGGTCGGGGGGCCCCGTGCTTCCTCTTCCGCACACGAGGTTGTGCAGCCGAGCGTATCAGGCTCTTCGAGTTGGTCCCTATTCCTGGTGGGATGGGTAAATGGTCCATGGGAGGAGCTTCAACAGTTTCCTGTTGAGGTTGTGGCGGCGGCGGAGGCGGTGGTGGTGGTGGTGGTTCGTAAAATTCTGGAACAAGAGGCGGAGATGGATCTTGAAGGTTGGTCTCAGCCATTCCGAAATCAAACCACCCCGAGAAATCCGGATTCGAGTATATGTTGTGAGGGTTCGAGTTTGTGAAATCTTCAATTCCAATGGTTGTATGTTCACATATGTTTGAGAATCCCGTTGGATGTTGCGACAATGTATAGGCTGACGATGGGTGAGGCAGTAGGTCGGCGGTTGTTGAAGTGGCTGACGTTGGATATTGTGTGAGTGACAGGTCACTGCAGTTAGAAGGTAAGGAGGTGTCAAGTTTGAGATCGAGTTCGTCGACGTCGCAGTTGGAAGTTGGTTCATCCACATCCAGGGCGATGGCTAACTTTTCATCATCATCCTCTTCTTTTGGAGCCGGATGCGTTCGACGGGGAACTATAGAACCCAGAATCGGACTTGTAACATTAAGAGACCGTTCCAGTTCCTCCAGCCCAGTTATAAACGAAACCCAGTCGTTGGGATTGGTTTGGACAGCCTTAAATAGCCTCAGTACCACACTGGAGAAGCAAGTTAGCCCGTCACTAGGGATCTCGCTGGCAGCGGCTACAACATAGTTGAGAATAGGGTAGAAGTCCGGTGCTACAATAATTTGAAGTCAGAACGGTGTCATTACACAAAGTAAGGGTCCGTATGGAAAGGAGATATTTGTGAAACATACTCGAGTTAGGGACCGGACGGTCAGATTTGGAAGAGTCCTGTACGATCCATTTGCACCACCGATCCCAAGGCTCACACTTCTGGCTCTTGATCTCCGGCGGTATAGGTGTATTAGTCTTCTTCAAATGGTCCTTGATTATGTGCGACCTATTACATTCGTGATTAATTGTCAGCCCCGATGTATATGACAATAGATATTTGATAAAAATGCGGAGTCGTGATTGGCGTACTTTATTTTCGGTCTCTGAGCAAGATCCTTTGTCCCACACTCCAGATGTTTCTCCGGGTACATCTTAAAATACGGACAAGTATGCCGTTCGCCATTATCCTCGCCATCGTTTTCCTCGGCACCTTCAATAGGTGCTGCCAGTCGTGGATTCTTCTTATTGGGTTGAAGTGTCTGCGAGTGTTCTTCGGATGCATTGCTCAACAGTCGTTTCTTTCCTGAAGATATAGAAGACTTTCCGGATTTCTGGCCAACAGTCTCGTCGGATGGGAAGTCGGATACTGCATAACTGAATCTGTGATCGAAAGACGGATCGATGGCAAGTCCGGTGGGAGTTATTGTTTGTTGGAGTAGTTCTCGAAGTATTGAGGGCGAAAATTCGTTACACGCGCAACCAGTACCCGCATCCACAATACAAACACCCCTATTCTCTCGAGCCGAGTATATCCTATGACACTCCGGTAAATCGTCCGTCGGTTGTTCTAGCTTCAGCACGGTCGGGAGACTTGAGTTTAAGTTTGATGTTAACTAAACGAGTAAGGGATTCGCAGGTTAGTATCGGAAAGGGTTAATCGATGGCGAAAAAAGTATATAATGCTCCAGCCCCGGCCGCAGAATACATATATATACTTAAGTATATATGCATAGATGTGTATAAAACTTTCAAGATATATATATATATCCGATGTATAAAAAGCAGAGAGGTCATTCACGTTACATACCTTCAATTTTCTACTTGTTGTAGAAGACCCTGTCCTCCCTCTGAACTTGATCGTGATCTCTATTTCACCGTATTCACCGTCGCCAAAGTTGTCGTGTCCTCCTAGCCCCTCTTCCTCCTCGGAACCGTGGACCACCGGCGCGATATGACTGAAGCCATTTATCGTGTCTAGAATCCCATCTTTTACATCTTCTCCATATTGCCAATGCTGCCTACAATCCATCATCGCGACAGACAATCATATATATCAGTACCGTACGACAGTATATTATACCAGATCGACTAGACTTCAATACCCTCCCTCAACCCATGTGAAAAAGAACAATCGACGAATCAAAAGGGAAACCAACAACGCGGAAAGGCGACGGGATATTGCTTACGGGGTAACGAACGCATGCGCAGGTTCCACAAAACCGACAGACTGGTCGGCGTACTTCATAGATGTACAGTGGCCATCCGGTTTCTCCCAGTTGAATGAGGACATTTGATAAGAATGGAGAAAAGGCCGCTCGCAGTCTCCTCTTGCACCGGCGGGAAAGAAAAAGAGACAGGCCTCCTCCTATAAGTGTGGTGGTGCAAGATCTGATGGTGGTAAAAAGGATTTTTTTTTGGTGAAGAAATTCCGACAGACTGGTACACGCAAGACCTTAAGCGGAACAGAAACTCGGGAACTGGTCACACCCTGGGTCAAAAGAACGATGATGCAGCGGGTGTTTTCAGCAGTCGGTGGCGAGTTCGAGCATACGGTTACGAAGTTAGTCTGCACAAACCCACAGCCCTGCCAGTTGGAAATGGCATCTAATATGAGCCTGTAGACGGTTGACGAAATTATCCCGTGAGGCCAGAGGTCGGTATCAAAAGGTTGACAAGTCAAGTCGTTGCGGAAGGCAGGAGAACGAGAGGCCCAATGCATTTATTCAAATCAATCAGACAATCATCTGGAGGCGGATCTAACCCTACGCATCTTAGCACTGGTTCCTGGGCCCTATTATTCCCTTTCCCTTTTTCCCTTTCGTTTTTCCTTTTCCTTTTTCCTCGAGGAGAGGGAAGATGGGGTGCCAGTTAATTTGTTCGACTTTTATTTGACCGCCCAAAGGCCCTAAAAAATCCACTAAACGGACCTGGAGTCCCATGGGCTCTCTCCAATTCCGCTTCGTTTGACCGCCAGCAATCTGAAGGACGGGAATCCCTGCTCGCTCGCTCGTTGGATTTGTCCTGGTCAAGATGAATGCGAACAATGGGTCTGTTCTTGCTTTTTCACACGCTAGTGACCTGGCTCACGGGGCTGAGGATACCCATCCAAACGGGCCGAAGATGTTGGTGAGCATCCATAGTGAGAGGAGCCGAATGTTATTACGGAGCAGTACTAACTAAATTGTTCACTTCGCGTTTTTTTAGGCCAAAGTAAATGCAAGACGACCAGCCAGAGCATAGCGCGTGGAAAGGGGTCCGGTTCTGGGATCTCTTCCCCGGCGCCCACCCATGACGTTCTCGATCGAGAATCACCAATGATCGTGGGCTCCATCCTCAGAGACAATGGCCGTATGCGGTTGATAAGACTCCTATTGTTCGTCCCCCGCCAAGCGTCCAAGCTCACGTAAATCGCACCTTTCCGGCGGGCAGCTGAGGGAAAAATTGGAGAACAATAGAGTACTCTTTGCTGAAGAGATTCGGCAAGAAAAAACCCTTCATGGGCAAAACCGATGTGTCACTTTTTTGCAATTTGCTTGTCTTCCCTCCTTTTTTTCTTTTCTGTTACAAGCGCACAGATGTTTAAGCATGTTTCCCTCTTGTTTCTCGAACACCGATAAACTAGATCTCGGAAAGCAGGCTTGCACGCTTCGGCTAAGCGTCGGTTCAGCGGTGTCACCCAAAACCTTAGTTAACAAACATTCATTTTTCTTTTCGCATGCATACCTAAAACCTTTTTTTGTCCTTTCTTGGTTTTCCTCTCTGGATTTCGGAAAACGCCATGAAGATGTGCGCTATGTGCGTACCAGGCGTCGATACCGTTCCTCCTGCATGGATCAACATCCAAGATGCATTGGCCGCCTCTTGTTATAGCAAATTTCTTTTTGGTTGATGCAAAACCCAAATCGCAAGGAGGTTCAGATAAACGGGACCCCTCTCATCCTCTTTGCGCTCGAACAGTGGGTCTCCCTCGCGATGGGCCATCCGTAATGATGCCGTCCTGTCTTGTTACTAGTTCGAAAGCATGGGATATTAGTTAGCGTCGTTAAGGATAGCACACACGAAAGAGTTAGCTTAGCTTAGCTAAGAACTTGTAACACCAACAGTTGAACAGACATATATTATCGAAAGAAGCCTGATGTCTCAAGCCCAAAATACAGGATCTCTTTCCCAGCCGTGCAACCTCTTGGATTCGATTCGCCTCTCCACCAACTAGCATTAGTTTGACGCTAGTAAATTTCGAATCTGTAGATACGAGGCCAGCTTCCCCAGTATTACAAAAAAATAAAATAAAAAAAGAGGTGGAAGATGTTTGAATGGGCACAGGGAAAGGGATTTCGAAGGGGGGCTCTGACTTGAATTACGCCTCGTCCAATAATCAATGTTATTAAACGAGAATTCCAGATTCTTGAGACACAAAAAAACACCGATGGAGATGCACCGCTTGCGAGGATGTGGACCCGTGGTTTTAAGCTTATAACGATCTCGAACCCGTGATGCTACTTTAATGCTAAGATGCCAAATTTTTCTTTCCTGCATTCCTTAGTTGGTTCATGTAGTTCTTGGGGTTTCAATCCTGAAATGCCCTCGCTGGCCTTTCCCAAACCCGTTCGTAAAAGAAACTGGATATGAAAAGAAAAAAAGCCACAAAAAGCTTTAAAAGGTCGATACTTGCAGCCAACAAGCGGTGGATATTCGGCACAATCCCTTCGGCCAATGACAACCAACTGAGATCCCCTCCCCGCTTTTCTGCTGTTAGCGAAGAACTAGGAAAAGCGCGGCATATGGCTGGAAATTTGGGTGCAATCACAAGGAGAGTGTCAGTCAATTCCAGAGGGTGTTTATCATCAATCATTATCATTAAACATTACTAGTTGTTGTTATGATATGTGGCTCTCTATATCAAACTCTCGAACCAAGATTTGTCCAGAAGCTTGAACCATTTCGAACCAAAGAAAGAAAGAAAATTCGCCGTGTGACCTAAGCATTTCTCCAGGTCGTACGAAGCCACTCGGCTGAAAATATCGGAATACTTGATACATGATGATTGAAGTAGATATGATTAGCACAAGGCAGGCCTGATAATAATGCAGGGTATTCATAAAACACTTTAAAAGAGCGAGCGAGATGCATTAAAGCATGGTTCACAAAAAAAAAAAAACCAGAGCCACGTGGGGATACAGCTAGATCCACAGATCAATGAGGACAGGTTGAACAAAGAAGGCGAAAAAAAAAAAAAAAAAAAAAAAAAAA
This sequence comes from Arthrobotrys conoides, assembly GCA_036971725.1. Taxonomy (NCBI): domain Eukaryota; kingdom Fungi; phylum Ascomycota; class Orbiliomycetes; order Orbiliales; family Orbiliaceae; genus Arthrobotrys; species Arthrobotrys conoides. Next base: position 701,451 of record JAVHJM010000001.1, read on the forward strand.
ACCACAAAGAATACGAGAGAACAAACAAAATATGCATAACAATTCAAAAGGGTATTGGCGAACTCGTCCGAGAAATGTATGTATGTAAGCAAAATGTCGAGATTCTTATCTCATGCAGTTGGTAAAAACGCTAGAAAGCTAAGTGTTATCCATCGAGCCAAAAGATAAAGACCCATTCATGGCAAAAGCTCCAAGAAGGAATCATTGATGGTAAACTTCAGATCATTGGCCAGCCGATATGTTGAGTTCATCTCAATCAGGCAACGACATGGCATGTCGATCCAGAACCAAGGGATCACTTTGTTAAAGAACATGTCCCCAGATTCACCCCAGAAGGCAACCAGGTGTGCAAGAACGGCAGCCTTGTTGTATAATGGAACGCTTTCGTTCATGAACCAGAATTCACGATTCATGTCTGAAAAGTTAAAGTTGAACTCGCGGTATATCCACTCGACGAATGTATCTATTGAGTTTGATATACTGCCACTAAATGTAAAAATTTCAGGCCGTCTGCTCGATATAACTAATATCATGTGGGTCGATACAGGGAAGCCTGTTGTGTTGGCGGTAAACGGTGTAAGCAAGGAAGGTGTCATTATAGATCCGGCTTTGGACAGAACAGACGGCGAAGGGGTTGGCAATGCATTGAATCGGCTTTCTAAAGAGGGAATCAAAATGTTCCCAACACTCTCTGCTCGTGGCCGCTTTCGTTTGACTAGGCTTGTACATTCCATTAGACGGCGTTGAGGTTGCACAAATGTCGGCGCAGGTATAGCGTCCTGTACGGGGTTGCCGGTTTGTCCGAAATATTCGCTCGGGGATATGAGGTTATGTGGAATCTCGGAATGATCTGAACCCTGAATTGAGTCCATCTTGGAGATCTGTGTCCTCTTTGGGTCGACAAAGCCGTTAACCGGTGCTTGAATAGGCACCACAAAGTCCTGCAAGGGGAGTCTAGAGAGTGTACCCGGAGGAACAGTAGCATCATGGCATCCAGCTTGAACTTCGTGACATGTAGCATCCTGTGAGATCATCAATTCATCGATATGCTTGTCAACACTATGGGGATGGAAATGAGAGTCACTGAATCGGACCAGCTCTTCAATATCCCCAGTAGTATCTGAATGCGCCACGAGCGGCGTTATTTCCCAATCTTTGCCGTGTCGCGGTTCAGCAGTAAGAATTAGATATTGGCTTGCTTCTAGAGGGTTACCCTCATCAAAAACAGGGTGCACCGCGTTTGGAATAGCATGCGCACTAACAGATGGTGCTTCAGTTGACCAGTCTAAACGAGGATATACGTTTTCAGAAATATATTGAAGGTCCGCATGGTGGAGGTGACCTTGGAAGCTTGGGTTCACGGTAGCAATATCTGTTGGGGAAGTCTCGGGCTCGAGCGAAATAGGATCATATGGCCGATCTAGAATGGCCGCGATGCCCCGGATGATCGATTCGGTCTCTGTTGGATTCCTCTGGGCATGTTGGAAAAGCTTCAACATGCGGGTACCAAAACATGGCGCTTCTTGGCCTTCCAACTGCTCGCTTGCTTGAAGAAGGTAGCACAGGATTCTAACAAAGTTGGGATCTGTAATGCATATAAACGTGCCGTTAGCCTTGTAAGCGCTTCTAGTGGCGAATTCTATTTTGCATTAAATCAAAATGCATTTAATGCATTATACGGGACTTACCGGAATTTGGTATTGCTCGAGCCTCTCGGTCTGTATCCTTCACAATGAACCTGTACCAGTCATCCCACGAGTGAGAATGTTGGATTTCAGACGGTGCATTGCCGTTATAGTGGTATCGTTTTAGATGATCTCTACCAAGATAGAAACCAAAAATGTTAGTCCTTATTCACATAGGCAATCTCCGCCGGTAGGGTTGGCGAACACACTTGACTTTCCGTCTTTCGACCCATCCTGAGTCTCGACAGTTCAAATGCTCGCTTGGGTATGCTTTGAAGAACGGGCATGCGTATTCTTTGTTCGAGGAAGCTCGGTTGGCGGATCGGACGTTCACGAAGCCTTCTTCTTCTTCGCCATCCGAAAAATCATCAGGCAACTTTTTCCGTCTCTTGTAATCCCGAGTGTTTCTTCTGCGAGCACTTTGCGGTGACTCCGGATTTGAATTCTGTGGCCCGGTTTTGGAGACGGAGCTGCCGCCAGGGCTCTGTCCAGACGCCGAGTATTCGGGCGATTCTTGTACCTCATGCAGAGCCTTCCCTTTTGGGATCTTCCCATAAGGCTTCAAGCGCTGTTTATCCTCAATATTTGGGCTGGCATTCGATCTTGAGAGCCTAGGGATGCTAATTATGCGACGTAGCGACCCTTGTGATCGAGAAATAAAGCCCAACTTGTCTTTCTTCACCTGCCGCTTTCTATGATTTCGGACACGGAGACGAATGAAAGACCGTGCCCTCTGTCGACTGTTTGGCATGTGCATTCGAGATCTCGATGCCTCCATGCAGGGTTTCTCCGCACACAGCTGGTTGGCCTTTACAGTGTCTTCGCCCCCGGGCTTTGATGGACCTCTGTGGGCACGATCTCGCCTCTGCCTAGAAGACAGACCTAACTAAAGGGGTTAAGGGGAATGTCAATGAATGTTGCACAGCTTTAATAAGCCCAGCCATGGGCTTAGTTTAGATTCTTTGCTTGGGCTGTAAATCAGTGTTCACAAAATGGATGTCTTACATATGCATTCTTGTTTCCCGAACAATACCGCCAGATGTTTACGGGGTGCAAGCTGGAAGTGGAACTGGAAGTATCCAAATGGCGATGCGGCGTTCCTCGGTTTTCTGCATCGGGTTTAAGCTGAAGCTGCTGGGGCTCTTGACAATAGCTAGTATTCTCAACCTCGTGGCCAGCTTGGGGACCCGTTGGGACGATGGTCACACCATCGTGTCGTTTCCGCATTGTGACCGTGTTGTGAAATGTGACGACGCCCAGTAAGGAAAATTATAAGTTGGTGATACGCGAGCCGGGAACAGCTATAATTTGGGGACTAGGTATATATCTGGATTCCGGCTTCTTTCTCTTATATATCGAGATCTATATCTTCAGCTTTACTAAACGTACTGACAGGAGGACTAGCGTATGCATTTTTACCAACCAAAACTAGAAAGTGGGATGAATATGCTGAAGTTGTATGTAGTACGAAACGGAATCGGAGGGTGCGGTTGTGGTTTTATGTCACGGCCCTGGACTCGCCTCACCACAGCGCTGTAGGTAAATTTATAAAATAAGATCAAGTGAGAAGGCAGGCAAAACGGTATCGGTACGAGTACTCGAGTCTTGAATGCAAGCTTGGGATCGATGTTAGCGGCGGGAAATGTGATCCTGCGGGTAAACCGACATCGAAGTTATTATATAATATACATTGTTCTCACCACGAAAGGTAAGCTTGACGAAAAGCTCCGCAGCTTAGAGACCCCAAATATGATATTTCTGTCCATGACAATGATTCCTTCACTGACAGGCCTATAAGGTAATTCTGCCTCCCCTCCGAACAACTCAGCCTCGAAGGCTTAAAATCGCAACGGGCTCCACCCTACGTCTCGCTTCGGACGGACGCCAAGCGATGGGTGGGCCACCGGCCTATGGCATTGCAGACGTGCAAATCCCGCACCCACATAACGGCCTCCAAGGCAAAGGCGCTGGAGACCTAAAGTTTCTCCGGTTTGCTGACGACGGTCCGTGATTGGTTGATAGGGCACTTGGGCCAGCTCATCGGCAACTGCGATATCGCGAATCCACGCTGTCTTTCGAGCTTTCTTGGCTTGTTTAGTTTAAGCAAAAAGTTGCATTGCATCGATGCAGGCAGCCTCAGCCTAAGTTGCAGTTATGGGATGTGAGTCAAGGGTTGGAGATGTGGATTTAGCTTTATTGTGTAGCAGGGATTCAAAGAGGCGAGCTCAAGCAGAAACCTGGAGATTCCGAACCCCGAACCTCCCTATCTCGGGAAATGACGACGACATCCGAGTGGGATCCTTAGCTTGCGACTTTATCAATGCCCGAGATACGCGAATGCGTGATTGATATCTCGCAGGAAACAAGGACTATAGGCGTTTGTCAAGCAATGGATATCAGAATGTGAATTCTCGAACGCTTCTTGCGCCGGCGTCGTTCGCTTCGCCGAATAACCACACGGCCATATAAGGGCGAGCTGAATAAACGGTTGCATCAGATCACCGACAAAAGGCTCTATCGCGCTGAAAAGCAAACATCATCGTATCGAATCCGAAGTGGGCTGCGTGCCGGGTTGTATTCTCGAAGGGAAACTACATGTAGTATAGTTCTCATGTCTGTCCACGAAGGGATATGCCCATCCACTCACCGATAAAAGTACGGCTCGACAACCCTGTTTAGAGGACATGCGGGCTTGGAAATAACCGAGAAGGTCTCACAGACTCTGCCTGCCTTTTGGGGAGCCTATTCCTAGGTAATTGAGACCTCAACAAGAGACATATCCGTCGTTACGAAATTCGAAATGTACTTCATGTATATATGTGCCGGCCTAGCTTGTACTCCAATTTTGGAATCTGAATCCCGAGTATAGCTTTCAAATTCACCATCCTGAGATATTTGGTCAAGAAATATTCAACAGGATCCTTACTACCTCCGCTCCGGCCAAACGTCCGTCCAAGTTGAGACGGCACCGATTAGACACGTGATCTCTTTGGTACCGACAGTTTGGTTTGAGGCGCTACCCAATTAAGGCCTGCCGTGTAGGGGGTTCATCAAAAATCAAGGAAAAACAAGAGAGAAAATGCCTCTTAATGATGATACCTCGATTGCAGCATGCGGTGATTTGTCAGTTGCACGACGAAATGCTTTGGGTGGGGGGGTGATACTGCATATATTCGACACAGACATCGCATTTGTGCCGTGTATGTGCCATACCAGGTGTCCAATCTTGTGATAGATATATGCGCGAGTATGGGTCTTGCTCTTCTTCATGACTTTAGCCATATGCATCATGACAGGTATGCTACTACCGCCTAGGTAAATAGCCGTCGGCGAGGATTTCGTTGTAAGAGTTTGAATGCGCGAACCGCCGTCGTAACGCCGTCGTAGCTTTCAGACTTTGCGAATGGTTCGATTTTGATGTACGGGACGAGACGGCGCGTCCTAGCGCCCGTTCGTTTATCTAAGAGATTTTGATCAAGATTATTATTGTTGGAAAGCGGCTGACTGGAGTTCCGTGGATCCGAGTCTTGTGGTATATGTCCTGTCTCCTTTTATGAAACCTAGGTCAGCCGTCGAGGGGTTGTACGACGTATTTGTTTGCTCTAAGGTGATAAGCGATGTATTAATTAATACTACAATGTCGAAATGGTGTATATATTTGCCATGTTCCTGTCACATTTAGGAGGCTGAACAAAGGCGATAGACACACGTGTTCCAAAGTGAAGCATTATCAGCATGGTACCATGGTATACGTAGTTGAAGCACGATGCATATGACATGCGAGAAGGTGAATAGGGGTAGTGTAAAATGTTACAGCTGCAGGAAAAGTAGGCATGGCAGGGGTAACGGACGGCAATGTCATGTATAAATGAGCAGGACCGTGGGCCTAGCTAGACAGAAGTCTGAATCGGGTGCTGCAGCACTACTCAGAATTGTCATTGCAGTACACGTACTGCCCCTCCTGAGATAGTGTGGCTTTCAAGCGAAGCTAAGGCTCGTATATTTCACTACCATATGCATACATTATATTAAATTTGAGAACGATTTGAAGTTGATTGAGGCGAGCGCGAGCCCCGGGTCGACAGCAACTGCAGTGGTGAAGGCGGTCTCGTATTCTGCCGACTTTATACAAGGATGTACACTCGCACTGTCGTACAACTAGTAAACTCCGGATTCCATTAGGTCATGCATATGAGCTCGACTATGGTGGGAGAGGATGTTAATTTTTTTGTCCCGGGAAAAAAGTTGGTTTTCACGTATCCGTTTGAGTGTAGCACCGGCCAGCTGACCGGTGCCATGCATCCTGAATCTAGTCGGTAGGTACCTAGTTCTAGGAACATGCATAGGACATTAATCATTCGATGTGAGCCTTACATTACAGACAGTCAGGCTGCAGAGCCGGCTGCTAGCTCGCCTCAATGCCTGGCCTACTGCCAGTATATATATCTCGCTATGGATAAAGTCCTGAGTCCTGATCTTGACTAAATCAACTTTCCAGTGTATCCAAACTTCCACAGCTTGAGGTCAAAGAAGCTACAATACCTTATAATTAATTCATTCATCCCGTCTGACTTGGCTAGCTCTCGATTTTGGCCCTCCGGCAGCCAGCCGCACTACTATCTTTTATTTGGCGTGGTTGATACTATTGTTTTTTTTTTTTTTTTTGCGAAATCTGGTTTGAGATAAGGATTTTCCCTCACCGAAGAACAATTCTTTCTTTTTTAAAACTCCTTCTATCTTTACAATTTTGATATATATATTGTGAAGCGACCAGCTTGCTATATATACTTAAGTAGCTATAGAGCGGACTAGTACTGGCACAAAACGCCCAAGCAACTAAGCGCAAGGCAGGCCACAGACATCGAGCTGGTGGTTAAGCTGAACTCATCAAGATGGATACCGATACGCCAATCGACAAGCCACTGTCTCCAGATACCGATACTCCGAAGCCTGACCCCCTCAAATCCGGCAGCGCGAGTAAATATTAGTATGCTGGCATCATAGTTCTATGTGGCGTGAGCATGTGAGAGCCCCCTAGAGAACCCCCTTATCCTCGCTGATAAGCTTAAAGCTATTATTACTTCATATTCTAACGATATATATATGTATTTTCTAGGGACTCATCAAATACTTCTCGAGATGTATAATGAAATATATCGATACAGGAGCGCTTCTAGAGACCACTGTTATAGCTCATTGATCAGACTCTCACTTCTACCTCTATCTTTACGGAAAACACGGATGTTATATCGATCGAATCAGATTTATTGGCTGCCCACACATTACGAAAGGAGGAAAAAAACTATCTGGGTAGCTGGGTGTAACCTACTAGCACCTTATATATCTTTCAACAACCTTTTATTAATGTCGAACTTGCATGCATAACCCTTTTGTTATTTAATTTGTTTTTCTTTTTCTTTGTCATGCCATGTCGCTATATAGTCTTGTATCAAAACGCTTCGTTATAAACGTTCCGAGACAGGTTATATATGTTTTCGAGACCAGTTATATACATATACCTACTTAAGTAGTATGCTGTCTTTCCTATATTTTCCACAACACCGTTTAGTTTCTGTTTCCTCAATTGCCAATCCTGTGTTGTCTTTTTAAAATGCAACAGATCCCTTAAGAGTTTTAACTCTAGACAACTCAGAGCATTGTCGGTTTTCTAATTCTCGGTTTTCCCAGAGCAGCTCCGGAAGCTGAACAGCTGTTAAAAGATACTACTTTCATCCTAAAACAAATATATTATTCACTGTTGTGTGCTCTGGAGTGCCATAGTTAGGTGGCGTTGAGACCAGCGTAATTGTGGCTAGTGAATCATGAAGGCTTGTGCTCTGTGGCTCAACACCTGTTTGACAAGCGTGCGCAACACATTATTATCAATTCGTTAATTTCGCGCGCGACTTTAAACCGAAGCTATTCTTCTTCTCAACTCCTCCAACCCACCCACAAAACCATCTCCCATCTCCCATCTCCCATCAACATCATCAACATCAACCCACCTTCAGCAACTTGTCATCACTTTGCCAGACTACTGCTGAATATAGCTTTTACTTCTTGACCAACTCTCAGTTCTCTGCTTTGTCTTTCTCAAGACATTGTCCTCTCTTCTTGCTCGACAGTTGAGGTCATCCCAGCTCGGGTTTCGCGACTTGTAACGATGGGCGGAACCAACCTAGTTTACGAACCGGCTTCAACGCCCGCGGCTCCATCGCAAAAGAAACGGGTTGCATATGTAAGTTTACCTATTCTACATTCTCCATAGTTGTTATACAGTCCTGAGCTCTTTTGACTAAACGTTTTCGCCCTCGCTTTTAGTTTTACGATTGTAAGCTAGCTTTTACTACCTTTTGTCCCCGAATTTGATTCTCGGAAGCCACTATTCCACCGCTTCGTTCCAATACCCACCCCCCAGTACTCCTAGATCAATCGCTAACAACAGGTAACCTTGTTGATCCGCCTAATAGCTGATGTCGGGTAAGTTTGAATTCCATCCTATACTCTTATAATTAGTACCGAATCACATGGTGTGATTTCTAACTTATTGGTCGTAGTAACTATGCCTATGTTGCTGGACACCCGATGAAACCACACCGTATCAGGATGACGCATTCCCTGATAATGAACTATGGATTGTATAAGAAAATGGAAATCTATGTAAGTCTTTCACGCTCACATTCATTTAATATATACTTCCAATATTAATACCTTGCTGCTACCCTTGTAGAGAGCCAAACCCGCCACCCGAAAGGAGATGGCTCAGTTCCATACTGACGAATACGTCGATTTCCTTTGGAAGGTGACACCGGATAACATGGATCAGTTCACCAAGGAGCAGACGAAATACAATGTCGGGGATGATTGCCCGGTCTTCGACGGGCTGTTTGAGTTCTGTGGAATATCCGGTGGCGGTAGCATGGAAGGAGCTGCTCGCTTAAATCGAGAAAAATGCGACATCGCCATTAACTGGGCCGGAGGTCTACATCACGCTAAGAAGAGCGAGGCCAGTGGCTTCTGCTATATCAATGGTATGCAATTCATATTAATATCTACTTGTCTACTAGACTTGGACTGACTGGTCATAGATATTGTCCTGGGCATCATTGAGCTCCTGCGGTATAAGAAGCGAGTATTATATATTGATATTGACGTCCACCATGGAGACGGAGTCGAGGAAGCGTTCTATACTACAGACCGCGTCATGACAGTCTCCTTCCACAAGTATGGTGAATACTTTCCGGGAACCGGAGAACTAAGAGACATTGGTGTCGGACTTGGCAAATACTACGCTGTTAATTTCCCCTTGAGGGACGGTATTACAGATGAGACCTACAAATCGATTTTTGAGCCGGTCATAGGTGCTGTTATGCAATGGTACCAGCCGGAAGCTGTTGTCCTCCAATGCGGTGGCGACAGTCTGAGTGGCGACAGACTCGGTTGTTTCAACCTGTCTATGCGTGGCCACGCTAACTGCGTCGGATTTGTCAAGAGCTTCAATTTACCAGTACTTGTACTAGGAGGAGGAGGATATACGATGAGGAATGTGAGTAGGACTTGGTGTTACGAGACGGGTGTCTTGGTTGGTCAAAACCTTACACCAACGCTACCATACTGCGATTTCTATGAAGTAAGTTGAGTTTCTTATTGGCTATACTTTGAGAGAATTTACTAATCTTCGCGACTAGTACTTTGGACCCGATTATGAACTCGATGTTCGACCGTCCAATATGGAAAACCTGAACTCCAAAGAGTATCTCGATAAGATACTGGCCTCTGTCATCCAGAATCTTGAGCGGACGAAGGCAGTTCCATCTGTACAACTGACCAATGTGCCGATGGATCACGAGCGATATAGAGAGGAGCAAGAAGCCGCTATGGACGACCACGAGGAAGACACCCACGCCGATACTAGGCATTTGCCCCGCCAGGCCGATAAAAGAATCATTCATCCGATGGAGGATTCGGACTCTGAGGAAGATATGGAACGTTATATCGTGAACAAGCGAAATAGGCGACGTCATAAGGACGTCGACCTTGACACGCCTGCCGGAAATTCACGTACCCCTGGGTCCGGGGCCATCACACCAGCCGGGAAATCGGGGCCCACTAGTGATAGTGGTGCCATTCCTGCCATCACCGAACCCGAGGAAATGGCGGTCGACGACGGCGAGTTGGCCGACGTCGAGGAAGATGCCGTCGACAAAATGGACACCGACGATGTTTTGACGCCGGCACCGCCGGCTGTCACGTCGAATCCCGTTCCTGCGTCGACCGCAGTCACCCCGGCGGAGGGCGGTACGCCGGTGGTGGGGACTACCGCCGACCATATCAAGACGGAGGTGTCGGCCGAGGTGGATATGCAAGACGCCGACCACTTGGAGGTGGTAGGGACGCCCTCTGGGGATGCCCCTACCACCGAACAGGTGAAGGTTGACACGCCGGCGCCGGCCGAAGATGCCGAGGGGGCTAAGGAGCCCAAAGAGGAGGTAGACGGGGAGGCCACCACGACAAAGGCCAAGACCCCAGAATCTACCGAAGACCAGGAGAAGGGGAAGGAGGCCGGGCCTATCGAGGCCTAGGCGGTCTCTGATACGCCCGGCCTTGGGGAGGGGATACGGGGGGGTGGATCTTCCGGAAGCTCCACTGATAAGTGGAGACGAAGGACTTGGAAGGTTGGAAAGGGTGCGGGGCGGGGGGGAAGAGGCGGGAGGGGGCGAGGTTGAGGCGGAGGGAGTGTTCTGTTCTGCGATTTTTGTATTATATGGCGTTACGAATAGCCCAGGTCTCTTTTTTATATGGGGATCACTAATGGAACGGCGCGATGAATTTTTTTACCCGAACCTTGAAAACGATCGCACCTTAACTCGTAAGCCGAATGCTACCGTTCAATTACATCGTAGTCACGAGATCTTATTGCGATTCTCACTTAAGTGTCGAGCCGTCGGAAGCAGTTGAGAACCGCGAGAACAGGGAAGGACCAGTACCAAGAAACATCACATGATCAGCCAGGGTGTTCTGGGTAGCCCTAACTTCGAGCCCTCGCTTATACTACCGTATTTAGCCTAGCCTTCAACAGAGTGTGTGTTTTCCTCAACACATTGCAGGTACACCAAAATTTTGCTTGTCCAGCTTCGACTTTCTAGCTCTGCACGACAAATTTCACGACATCACCATTCATCAATCCCATCACCAAACCTGCCCACCCTATACTACCGAAAACTTCCGGTTTAATACACATCAGTCACAATGTCGGCAAAAAGAGGGTAGGTTTCTGTTCCCTTCACGTCAAATCAGTTTTGGAAGTTCAGAATGCGGATTTTGGTTGCGAGTCTTTGTGGGGGTTGAGGGAGGATTGGTGACGATGATGCTGCTGCTTCTGCCGCCCTGCTGCTATGGGTACTGTGGGAGGATTCTATGGCTACGATCGATTAAACTAGGGGCGAAGGGATGGATGCGATGGATGAATCACGGAATATCATAAATGGAATTTCCGTGAACGCAAGATAGAGCGGAGGAAGCTTGAAAAGTTGGACATCACCGACAACTAGCACCTTGGATTTACGGCACGAAGAATTGAATCTACGGTACTAAGGGAATGGCATCGGGAGCAGAAGCAGAAGCAGAATCAGAATCTTCAACCGGACCTCCGCAATCATTCTTCAAATATCTTTTTCGACGTCTTGGAAAATAAAGAAGTATCAAAGCTAACACCCACCCCAGTAAAGGTGCCGCAGGCAACAAGCTCAAGATGACCTTGGGTCTCCCCGTCGGAGCCGTCATGAACTGTGCCGACAATTCCGGTGCCCGAAACTTGTACATCATCGCCGTCGCCGGTGCTGGTGCCCGTCTTAACCGTCTCCCCGCTGCTGGTGTCGGCGACATGGTCATGGCCACTGTCAAGAAGGGAAAGCCAGAATTGAGGAAGAAGGTCATGCCGGCTGTTGTTGTCAGACAGAGTAAACCTTGGAGAAGGCAGGACGGTGTTTATCTGTACTTTGAGGATAATGCTGGTGTGGTATGTCATGATATCTTCATGTGAAGATTTTGATGGGAAAGAGATACTAACGAAGGTTTTAGATTGTTAATCCGAAAGGAGAAATGAAGGGATCTGCTATCACTGGCCCTGTTGGAAAGGAAGCTGCGGACCTATGGCCTGTAAGTTCTTGGATCTGTTTCCTATAAAGAGATACATATGGAGTACTAACCAGGACATAACAGCGTATCGCGAGCAACTCCGGTGTCGTGATGTGAGGTTCTTTCTTTGTCATGTCCGTTCTCTGCTTGCAATTCCCTTTATTACTACTACTTTTATACACCTTTATTCCTCTTTTGTATATCTTCTTTGAGCATATCGATACGACTCTTTTTTTTCCGTCCTGGCCCTCCCCTTTTCCTTATTATCACTACCACCAATATCACAACCAACTGCTGCTACAACTACTGAGATGCATTATATTACGTGGGGAGGGGGTTTCGCTTTGTCTACTCTACGATAGGATGGATGGATGATGGATGCTGGAGGGGGTGTTATATTGTTTTCCTAGCTAGTATCTTTCGCTATGGGGAATATCACCTTACTCTTTTACTGATATGGTATGAAGGAGGGGAGGATGGTTATGCTCGGTGTATTTATATAAGTACTGGGCTGGTGTTCTCTTTTTCTTTTTTTCTTTTTTTTTTTCTCTCTCCTGGATGATGATGATAGTGAAAGACGAATTCATTCATTTACGAGAATAGTAGCCGTTCCCTGTGCCTCCTATATTTACTGTAGACGTTTTACGGAATCTCAGAGAGTCCCGGTATCCCCTACATCGATGCTAGAGTTGAAGGCTACTGTAGTGATGTTTTTTCTGGTTGACTCAATGCTACATCCATTTCTCCGGCCAACATCCCATCTCCAATTAATTTCAATTTCAACCTCATCTCGACCATCACCAACTTCACCCTTCTCCTCTCCCTTTCGGAGTCCAAGATCCAGCCAATTGAAGCTCCTCCAACTCATGCCGGGGTCAATCCGCACCCGGTCGGATGGCTTGAAATCTGGTACAGCCGCGCCACACCACTCAAATTGATTGACCAACCCTTAGCTAAACCTCCTTAAGCTTGCCAGATACTTCGAAACCCGTGATGAAAAGGGACCACCTCCTGAATATTAACCAAAGCAGGAAAGCAGTCTCTGCCCAAGCTGCTTTCTGGCTTCTTCAAGCCATCTATTCGAAAACGATGTTTTAATCTTCAACACCTTCACTATTTATTCACGCTGCATTGCTGTTGTCACTCCTTATAAGTACTCGTCTCCTTCGCTGTCCTATAAGTATCTGACACGAACATATACTATATCATCACGAAAAGAGAGAATACCCTCATACGTCATTGTTCTGTTTTTTTTTTTTTGGAAACATCCTACCGGCCACTACAGCGGATAAACCAGTGTGGCTTCAGCAGGAACAGTCGATAGAACTGGCCATCAATGGTGGGCCCTTGAAGCGAAACCTCAGCCTTCGTGATATACTCGTTCTCAACACAACAAACAATCATCAATAATGCCCTCCCTTTATTCCATCCTCTCACCACTCCTCTCCATCCTTACCGTCGTCTCTATTCTCTCCACAACAGGGCTATATATCTACCCGCTCCTTCTAAACTGCAGCTATCCGAACCCCAATGCTCCATTTCGACTCCTAACCCTCGCGGATCCGCAAATTGAAGGCAATACTTCAATCTACTCTGCTCGTTATGCTTCTTCCCCACCATGGATCCGTTCTCTCCGTCGGTTTCGAAAAACTCTTGACCTTTGGGGAAATGATCACTATCTCGCCCATATCTACCGTACATTACATACCACCGTCCCCGCATTAACCAGTTTGTTTCCATTCCTACCACAGGGACTGCCATCACCCACACATGTTACGGTTCTTGGCGATCTGATTGGATCCCAGTGGATCAGTAATACCGAGTTTGTTTCCCGAGGCAATCGGTTTTGGGGTACGGTTTTCCCTACGGCGAGAAGGTTGCCGCCGAGGGCGCTCACAGAATCTGGAAGGATACCAAAGACGATATATCCGTTGATTCAATGGCCGAATACATTGATCAATGTTGTCGGGAATCACGATATTGGGTATTCGGGGGATATTAGACCGGATTTGATTCAACGGTTTGAAGAAACATATGGGCCGGTAAATTACGAATTCACGATTCCGTTCCCCGGTATCAATGTTTCCAAATCCGTTGATGGCGGACCTCCACGTAACGTCACGATAACCCCGAGCCTAAGAGTTATAAACCTCAACAGCCTAAATATCGACTCGCCTGCCCGAGACTACGATATTCAGATGCAAACTTACAATTTCATGAATAAAGTCTTCTCTGAAGACATCAACTGGGATGGATCTGTCGCCACGGTACTACTTACTCACGTCCCGCTTCATAAACCAGCCGGAGTCTGTGTTGACCCACCAATGGAGAAATATTACGAGCCGAAATATGGATCTTTGCTTAGAGAGCAGAATCATATCTCGAAAGGAGCGAGTGATATGTTACTTGGCGAGTTATTTGGAATTAGAAGGGCTGGAGAAGACAAGATTGGAGAGGGGAAGGAGATGGGGATTATCTTGACGGGACACGATCATGAGGGATGTGATACCGTGCATTGGTACGGGAAGAATGATGAAGAAGTGAAGAAAGAAGGAGAAGAGAAGACGTGGAAAAGTGCGAAGTGGGGTGATAGAGAGGGGAAGGTTGGACAAGGAGAAAAGTGGGTTAGGGAGGTTACCGTGAGAAGTATGATGGGAGAGTTTGGGGGGAATGCAGGGTTGACAAGTGCTTGGTTCGATGAGAAGACTATGAGTATGTCCCCAATTCTATGGCCCCACGCTTTTTCAACTGGAAATGGAAGCTAACTTATCTGTTTTTGAATCAGGCTGGAGATTTGAATATTCGTCGTGCCCGGTTGGCATTCAGCATTATTGGTGGACGGTCCATATCGTGGATTTTATCACTATAGTGCTTGCTGTAGTGGTTGGGATTATGGCGGTCGCTGGGGCGGATGGAAAGAAGAAGGTGCCGAAGGTTGTGGTCACTAAGGCGAACGGAAGTTCGAAGGGTATTAATGAAAAGAAGGTGCAGTGAGCACATTTACTGTCCTACCTTACATATTCACGTAGGAGGAACATATCATATATATTATGTGTACCTTTATATATATAAGCATTCTAGAATTTAGGTGATATGTGGAGGTTGATATGGGTCGGATCAGTGGTAAGCATCTTTGGCTACATAGCATAGCAGATTTGATTTTTTTTTTGTTTGGCATAGTTTTAGCATATATTTGGCGATTTGGTAGATTTTATGGAATCAATTCGGGTAGCTACCTACAATTCTTACTCCTTACCTTTTATTTTTAAATGCGAGCAATTCATACCTACTTACGCGCTCAAGTAGGTGGATGTCAAACTAGGAGGGGTATCGGGTATTGAGAATGATAAGTAGCATTGCACGCCCATCCATGGCATCATCTATCAGAGTGTGCATTATAATATAATACAGCATGCTATCTTCCCCTCCGAGGAGTGCTAGTATATTTCGATATGATATCCAGGGTAAAAATACTTCTACTCCTCCATCAAATCTCCTTCCTCCTTAATTCCATTAACAGCACTGGCACACGACATGCCTGCCTGCCTATCCACCATGCCCACCAAAGCCGTGACAATGTTTTCTTCGATCCCCCTCTTGCCCACATCTTCCAAATGCTTCTTCGGGTCTAACTTGCCCACATACCTGGTCTTCAACTCCTGAGCGCTGAGCCCACCTTCTTCTTCTACACGTTTCGTATACTGTTCCGCCAGCCCCACCATCTTCTCCATCCTGACCACGTTATCTTCATCCGCCTTCTTAAAATCCGGCATATCCAACGCAGCCGTCCAAACATTCTTGTGTAGATTCATAAGCATATTCTCCTCCAACGGAGTTTTTCTATAATTTATTGCAATGGAGTAATAATGTCGGTTTAAACCGTGAACGAGGGCCTGAACGGAAGGTTTTTGGAGGTATCCGAGGTTCGAAGTTGATTGACGAGGTTCTTGTCCCATCATTAGGGATTGTGGGTTTATGAGGCGGAAAGCATCGATTACGACTTTGCCCTTGACGGATTGGATGGGGTCGATGACGACGGCTACTGCGCGAGGCGTGAGTTGTTCGAAGGATTGTTGGGTGTTTATGTCGACGGAGGAGAGCCAGCAGCCGAAACCCGGGTGGGAATGGTACCAGCCTACTACTGTTTCGTGGCTGTATATGATGTAGAAGGAATGGGTTAGTTGGATGTGGGATAGGAGGGGAGGGGGGGGGGAGGATGGGGAGGATGGGGAGGTACCGTCCGGTTTGACGGAGCATATCCATCATTTTGGTTTGGAAGACGGGGTCGACGGCTTCGACGGAGACGCCGGTACCGCTTTGAGGCATTGCGAAGACCTGTGGGTTGGTTGATTGATTAGTATAGCTTGGAAGATGGAGGGGAAGGGAGGAGGAGGGCGTACATCAACTACTCTGACGGTATAATCGTCCACGAATTCTCCCAACATTAGACCCATGACTTCCATCGGAACACCTAATGACAAAAGAAAAAACACGTTGTATAAGCTGTTATTCTGTAGATAAACCCTTGTATACCGATGAATAAATCGATATTATAGATGACCGAGGGGGGGAAAGCCATACCAGCCCTTCCGTGCCGTAACATCTTCAACAAAGCTAGGGATGAAATATACACCGTCTCGGAGTTATCGATCGCAGGGGTATCCTATTCCATGTATATCCATCGTATTACATTAGCTTTTGCAGTTGCGATGAAATAGATAATGAAGTAGTTTTGATGACGAGGGTTTACGCACGACGCCTGGAGCTGGACCGCCCATTCCCCCGCCAGGGAACATGCGACTTAATCTTTCCATCGCGGTGGATGTGAAGTGTTGTTGGTAGTTAGGAGGTTGAGGTGGGTTAGATGGTGGTGATGATAGTAGAATGTGGTATTGGGTGGAGGGTGAGGTGATGAGGCGTCGTAGAGGATGTGCTTTGTTGGAGGCGAGTTTGGAGCTTTGCTAAGCTGGAGTTGAGTGGACGTGATGCTGCTGGGAAAAAGCAAAGGTCAACGCAACACATCTGAGGTGTGGTGTTTTCTTTCTGGTTTCGACAGTGTAATTCTTTGCCTGTTGTTACTTTATTCATATACTGAAAAGGGTATAGATTTTGATTTCGAAAGTATTGGTATATCAGTTGGGTATATATATGTAGTCTAGATGTTTAGCCTGCTATAAAAGTGCTGTTAATCTCAAAGATAATATCGGTATATGCTAAGAAACGTGGTTGTCCTCTGGCTTCAAGACCTTGGCCTTAGATCCTCCAAAAAGCACAAGATATCAGAGAAAGTACCTAATAGGAGCGCTGCTTTATAGAGTATAGATACAAATATAAAGTATATGATTATACATTGAAGCAGCTAGTACATCGTCCACCCCCCACTAACATTCACCGTCTGCCCACTAACCCACCTACTCCCCTCTCCCGCCAGCCAAACCACAACCTCACTAACTTCATCCTTCGTCCCAAACCTCTGTTCAACCGGCGTATCTTCTTTCTGTCTTCCCTTAATCCTTTCTGGTATATTATCCAGCATATCCGTCTGTATAGGTCCACAAGCGATCGCATTCACCGTGGTTCCATTACTTCCCAACTCCGCCGCCCAAGATCTTGTTAGTCCCTCTAGCGCCGCTTTCGAAGAACAGTATAAAGATAAACCCGAGAACCCGGATCTACCGGCTACCGATGAAATATTTATAATCCGTGAGTTTGCCGGAAGATACGGAAGAGCGGCTTTTAGGAGTAGCATGGGTGCTAGAATGTTGAGGGAGTAGGTGTCTGTAAAGTCGTTTTCGGTTATTTCTGATATGGGAAGGCCGATTTGGACGGCGGCGTTGTTGACGATTATGTTGATGTGGTTACTAGGGGAGAGGGATATGGATTTTTGGACTATATCTGGAAAACAGGTGGGATCGCGTAGGTCGGCTTGGATTGCGATGCTGGAGGGGGCGGAGCTGGTGAGGTTGTGGGGTAAAGAGGAGATTTCTTTTATGATGTTGTTGGCGGTGTTTGCGGAGGAATGGGAGGCGTAGATTAGGACTACCTGTTTTGGATGAGATTAGGAGTTAGAAGTCTTTGATTTCGTGAATATTGTTTGGGGTATATTTTGAGGATGATTTATGGGTATATGTGTATAAATGTAGTACCTTTGCACCGGCTTTTGCTAATGCGAGGGCCATGTCTGCACCAAGACCCCTGGAACCGCCTGTCACAATTGCGACTTTCCCTTCTAGTGGGAGCGGTGTAGTTTCCGATGCCATTCTCTATAGAACAGTGCTATATATATCAATTGTATTTTATTTTTGGCTTTGACTTGCTGACTTAAAATTTCTTCGTAGACGTCGACTAGAGAAATTTAGATTGAAAGTTTATATGGGGGGTAATGTAATGTTGGAGAAAGTGCGTTGCGGTGTTGGATTCAGGATATGATGTAACGTAGCTTTCGAAGCTGTCGAATGGAGGGTCCCAATTGTCTGCGTAACTCGAGCGCGAGCTAGATATCTCGAAGGGAATAGTTCTTATGGAAAATCTTCTGCAGCCTCGTTTCTTGCTAGGACTCTCAAAATATCGGTATTTGGGTAGGTTTTTACGTTGGTGTTGAAAAGTACAAATCCAAGATGCGGAGCTCGAGCTAGATTGCCTTGGGTATAATTAACATACTAGTATTATTTAAGCTTATAACTAGCTGGGCCATATGTTTGTCCGGTCACGCCGCGGGCACTTGCCATCATTAATTGATTTATTAGCTTGGTATGATTTTCGGTAAATGTGGTCCGAGTGCACGAGTGCTGTGGGTTATCGGATCATGGGGGAGGGATTGTCGACATGAGGGGTGTCGGCTGGCAGGTATTATGCAGGTTCTGTTCTCTCGCATAACAATGGCTCCCGCGATTTAGGACATACGCCACGGGCATCTTGGGGGTTCGGTGGCTTTGCAAATATAATAAAATTTAGTATTATGGGTTCCGGTTGTACCGGTATATCGGTTTCAAAATTTGGCTGGTTGTATTAATATCAACTGTCTGCCTACTTGCGTACATTAGAATATTCGTCAGACAGCCGGTTTTTCAATAATATTCGGTCTTTTAAAATACTAGTAGTGTATTATCTTATTTAAGGACTTGGTATCTGTTAAATAGCACATCCTGATATCAATGTAAATGTGTGTTAATATATCTATATCTATCGGCCGGTATCTTGCAATAGATCATAATTAAATATATAATGCGGGGAACCTTCGAACCTTCATATCAGTTAAGTATCCAAATAACGCCAAATTGGAAAGCCTTATGCGTTCATCAATATAAGTATTTAAAATGTGGTTATAACTCACAAAAATATGACAGCCTTCGCATTCCGATCCACGTATCGGACAGGCGAGAAAAAAACTGGCAAGGATGCGAGTGCAATGCAAAGGTTGATGTTTGACCACGGCAGCAACTACATTAGAGGTTGACGAGCGAACGAGCGAGGAGTACGACATGGATTCATGCTTGGGTTCCGCCTCTCTCTGATTGGCTGGACTCTGGCATTTTTTCAATATGCCCTTTGGTGTTTTTTCTCCTTCGACTTTTGGGATATTTCGTGTTAATTAGTTGGCCCCATCGGGCTCTTTTATTTTTTGGCGGCCGTCGTTTATACACATTATGGAACTTGCTCGAACGTCCGTTCCTATAATTATATAAATTAGATTGAAGGGATCTTGAATTAGATATTATGGTTGATCATTTTTGATAGGTCCCAATATAGGGAGTCTTTTTTTAGTTTGCAAGCTTGGTTTGTTTGTTATACTAATAACGACCAAGGGTCGCGCGACAAAACACTTGTAGGTGTCATAATATAGACAGACGGTTCAA
Source organism: Arthrobotrys conoides (assembly GCA_036971725.1). Lineage (NCBI taxonomy): Eukaryota > Fungi > Ascomycota > Orbiliomycetes > Orbiliales > Orbiliaceae > Arthrobotrys > Arthrobotrys conoides. The sequence goes on from JAVHJM010000001.1 coordinate 721,129, forward strand.
GGGTGACAATTTGGATCCCATGGATATGGATTAATATGTTAATCTCAGATCCTGTTATAGTGCTTCGTTCCAGTCGGATCTTTTGCTATTTTGAAATTTATGACCTCGCCTGTACCTCTTAAATACGCATCTGGATACCTACTTAAAATACTTCATGTTAGTCTGCAAAACTTCCGGGTACGTATGCGCATATGCGTGTTTATCGCAGTCCTGAAAATAATATAGACATCCACCCCGAATCCGGCGGAGTTTCCGAACGAAACTATTAATATTATTGCATCTTGATATTCCGCATCGTGTAAATTTTAATAGTCCCTTACCTCACATGTACCCAAAGCGGCTCGGCTCGATTGCTCAATAGATCTTTTCTCGTGCTGCTTCAGGCCAGGCCAGTATAGTCCCGTACTTACATGATAGAGTGACACAGGTGACCCGGTCTGCTACCTACCCGGATCGCTACTTATACTTTAACTTCAGTAGTTCTTTTTTTTTATACCCGTTTTCTATCCTTTTATTTCCCCGAGGCTATAATATAATATAATAGAGACAATACCTACTATTATATATAAATATCTTCGTGTAGATAAGTACTTACTTACATAGTATATACTGGTGATATTAATAGGTTGCCGCAGAGCAAAAGAGCGTAGAGCGAAGAGCAGAAAACGAAGGTGCAAAAAGCAAAAACGCCGCCAAAGAAAGAAACCAACTGCAACTTTCACCGGACTTTCCTCTCCTTCTTCATCAAACATCAAAATTAAAATATCTCTCTCCCCTTCCGTGATCCACTGAAAAAACACGACAGGAAAAGAAACACCAACATCCAGCACCATCATCATCACCTGAAACTAGGGGTTTCTGTGTAGACGAAGGTCATATCGTCTGACTATAAAATACTTGGTATTTTATTTTATTTTCTATTGAACGGTTCTCCCAGAGGGAAGGGTTATTTTAATATTTATTTCGTTTATTCATCGGTAAGCTGCTGGCTGATTGTACCCTTTTTTTATCCACCCTTCTTTGCCTTCTACATATTTTGGATATCTTGCCTTTGCATGGATATACTCCGGATGGTTTAATATACAGTACGATATATTCTACTGTATACTGACTGACCGGCGTATATTGTGTACGCGATGACATTCATGATATTTGCATTTGTTTAGGATCACAACCGCTGACATGTATCATATCATATGCATAACACTCCAGCCTTTACCAGAGAAGCCAAAGAGATTGATTCTGATATTCCTTGAATCATCGATCACGGCTTTCTATTGCCTTTTGTCTTCTTCAAAGAGGAAAATCCATGATCCTGTCCTCTAATCGTAAGTCTGCTGTGATCAGATCAAAATGCATCATGCATCCTGACAGTTACAGTACTGTCAAGGCGAAATCCCTCTTTGCCCAGCCCTTTTCTATGCATTATAATCCGACTTCCCCCGTTTAAAAAACCATTTACATTTATCTATTCTACTCCCATCTTACTTTTTGAGACCGATTTCCATCTACAAAAATCCAGGGAATCCCGTGGCCTGGCCGGGATCAATCATTGCATTCAGAGATAGATACTAAGCTTCTCTTCCTGGCGTGTTCGTGTCCACTCTGATTGGAAGGGGCCTTTTTCCCTACCAAAACCGAGATTTCCCTGGTGCACAACACATTTTCCCTTTCGCTTGGCTCCTTTTGGTTGTCGGTCAAATCAACCTCTCAAACAAACAACACATCCGTTTCCAGCCCCATGAAACCTTCCTTCATTCACTTCGCCTCTTCAGTTCACACATCTCATCATCCTTGCCATCCATCCTCTCTCGTTACCCTCCTCTCCATCTCTCTCTCTCCATCATATTTTCATTGATATCCGAATTCATATTCCCTATATTAATTCTTTTCATCAATCCTCGTCGCTATCATTACCTTTTATATCCCTACCCAGATCCCTCTCTATACTACAACATTATATATATTTTTTCCCTTTCCTTCCTGAAACTCGATTTATCTGATTTTGATGCATCAACTTGAACAGAGAAAAAAAACACAACAAATGCTAACTATCGTCTTTACTTCTTTGTCTTAGCCTCTTCGTGATATCCCTTTTTTTCTTTCATTTTTTGATATTACGAGCCAGGCATCTCACGCTGCTAAGCTGCACCCTTTGCTGTCTTAGCACGGGATTTGATCCAATTTGATATCGAACCTCCAATATCAAATAATCCCAGGCCTAAGACTAAACTAGACTGATATCGTTTGCTACGGCTTTTGATATCGTCGCCCTTCGTCATCCTCAATCATGAATTCTGAGGGGCAAGATGCCTCGACGTCTTTACACCAACAGCTGCCTCCCCGGCCAGCCTCTCCTCCAAAGGAACGTTCTCAAACTCCCAAAATTCTAACCCCCGTCGTGGGAACTCCGGATCTTAACACTATTGCTTCTGTTGCCTCCATTCCGGCTGTTGCTTCTATTCCTGAAATTCATACCACAAAACGTCGTTCTCTTTCTCCCATGCCCCCTTCTGCCCACAGTGATACCTTTCCAAATCCCTTCAATGCTCCCTTTCATACCCATAGTCTTCCTACGAGTACGGGTTCTCATTCCGCTCCTCCAGAAGGGCCTACAATATGTTTGGATCCACATAGCAAGTTGCAACAGCATCAGCCTCTGCCACTAAATCCTCGTCCATATACCAATAATAAGACGGGGTTTAAGGTACAGTCATCTGGCCTTAAACTGGGCTCTGACAGGAAACCTTCACCTGATGATGGAAATCTATTCGAATCAATGTTTTCGAAGGAAGACGACAAGAAGCGAACTCAATCCATTTCTAAATCCGTACGCAAGGGATCTAGGGCTGGTGGCGACTCCCATCGAAGAACATCAAGTGGTGGTTTGACGACTATCCCGTATATTCCAAAGGGGTTTAGGAATATTGTCTCCAATGAACCGGCCCAGACTCCTTTGATGCAGGCTATTCACAATCCTATATCTCTGGATACTGGGCCATCGACAACTTCGGCATTTACTCCATCCTCGATTCAAAGGTTGAATTCTCCACACCAAGGTGGTCCTCCAAAGTTGGGTTTAAATACTCAATTTGGTTCACGGACCGGGTCACCGGAGCCTGGTTCATCGGCAACCCCAACCACGGCTGCATCACCAGGTTCCCCCATGGGGCGTAGGAGGTCTCGTGCTGATGGCGATAAGCCACCCGGTTCAGCCAAGGGTCGTGCACGTCAACGTTCACTATTACCAAAGTCAACCAGTATCCAGTTTGAAAGTGTACCGTACCCATATCCAAATAGTGAGTCTAGCGTCTTCGTCCAAGTATCTCCTAGAGCTTCGACGACGTCTCTGCAATTTCAGCCGCCGTTGGTGCCATATCAACCGCAGGCACCCCCTCCACCACTGCAGCACCATCAGCATCAACTACCGCCGCCTCATCATGGATCTCCGCCCCCGCCTCCGCCATCTGGTCCGTCCGGGCCACCAGCTCATAGTATTTTCATGTCGCCAATTGGGCCCCCTCCTCCTCCCCTGCCTCCTCCACCGCCTCCCCATTCTTCGCACTTTGGTCCCCATCCTCCTCCTCCAGCGTACTCACATTTTGGTATAAACCAAAATATTTCGCACCCTCATTCCCCAGGGGCTCAACATCAAGGTCTTCCTCCTGCACCATCACTAAGGCCTCCTCCACCTGGTGGGTCAGGGAATCCTTTTAGTAGTAATGGTGCTCATCCTCCTCCTGAGTTTCGTCCCATTGACTATGGAAATCCTCGTGGCCATGGGCCCCATCCACCTTTGCCTGGACATGGATATTCTCCAATTATGTCGAGTATGACGCCTCATTCGGATGGTTTGAGGAAGGCATTGTTTCCTCAACATGATCGCTCTGGGGATAGTAGGAAATCTTCTATAACTAGGACAACACCGTTTAGTGGAGCTCCAAGTACTTTCATGGAGGATGTTACTAGTCCGACTACTGCAAGTTTCAATAGTTCTCATAACACTTTTTTTGAAAGGCGGGACCAGCCAATTGTTGCACCAAAGAGCCCGACACCACCCATTTTGCAACAACAACAACACCAAACACCCCAAGGTCCTATTGAACATCCAAGTCGACAATTTATCCTAGGTCCTCCTCTGGATACAAGACTAGGTCCTCCTCTAAATTTCGCACCTGGCTCAGCCTACCCAACTCAACTTGCTCCCTTTCATTCACATCCTTCTTCCTCCTCTTCTTCTTCTTTCCCACAGCAACAACAACTTCCTTATCTTCCACAACAACCTTTACACTCCACATCAACTTCACCTAACAGAGAACTATCATCATTCCTCCCTCAACCCACGACGCCAACAATGCCGCGACGAAAGGGATCCGATAAGAGCAAGCAGGCTCCAAGAGCTGCTTCTACTGCTCCCGTCTCAACGACTTCGACAAACCAGCAACGAATTTCCGTTAGCAACAAATCCCAGCCCCCTCCATCGCCACAAGCGGGAGCTACAAAAGGTGAAACTTCTATTACTGGTAAAGACCATCCGCCTCCATCACCAGCTACTCCAATGATCAAGAGACGTTCTGCGTACGTCGCAGGTGGTGGCATCAAAACCACTGACCTTGCTCTTCCCAAACCAGACGTGGTGGAACTAACTGCACCCCCTCCCGACCAACCTTTGGGAACTCCAGTCGATACCGAACAAATGTTGATGATCAACAAGCCGAGAAAGCGAAACAAGGCGAATCCTTCAGTGCTCCGTACTAGGGAAAAGGAGGTGGACGACGCCATGACTGCAGCTATCGAAGACCTAGATGGTCAACCCGGCCGTGACATTTATGAAACTGACATCAGGTCCGAGGAACCTGAGGAGAGAATGAAGGAAGCGAGCAGGGAAGCCGAACCCGCAAAACTTCGACAGAAGAGAGCGAGGAGATCCAAGATGGAGGCATCTGACGACGATGAGGACGAGTATCTGGAGGACGCGGGAGTTCCGTAAGTATTTTATATATACCAACACAAAACCCGCTGTAGGCCCTAATTCTAACTCTAAAAATGATTCCTAGATCTCCTCCTGCAGCCAAAAAACCTCGCAGAAGCAGGTTTACAAAGTCAGCACCTTCTGTCGTGTCTGAGGAAACCGCGACCGAAGAGGAGCAGCAACCACCCCTTGTACTCGGGAAGAGAGCACGTAAAGCTTCTACTCGTGCGATTAAGGCAGCCGAGCAATCAACAAAGCGAAGGCGTACTCGTAAGGCCGAGGCTGATGAAGCCGGCACGCAGACGGACTACATCTCGGCGAGTAGTGCCACCGAGTCTGTGGCTCCGGAGCCGCTGGTTGAGAAGAAGGCCCCCGTTCGTAGGGGAAGAAAACCTCGAATTCACGATGATAAAGAGAAGGACGGGAATAAGGAGAAAGATAAAGAGAAGAGCAAGGGGAAGGATAAAGGGCCTGCTGTCGCTGATGAAGTACGCCTCTCTCTCTTCCATTTTTGTTTGATGCTTAGCTAACTTAATTTACAGACCACTAGTGAAGGTGAATCGGTTGGCGAGCAGGCCCATCCACAGCTCATCGTTAACGGGAAACCGATCAGAATACCAACTCCACCACCCTCATTCAAGAAGCCAGGGTTGGTTGGTTGGTATAGACTACGAGAGAGGCCCAAGTTTACTGAGGGCGACGAGTACCTCGACGGCGAACATACACTCCGTCGCTTGAATGATTGGTTTCGTCTTCATCACTATAGGACATCACAACCATTCTTCAAGATGATGTCTTTGATCGACGAGGATGGGTGGACAGACACAGATCAAGACCTCGAAAAGATGGGTCGATCCAAGCCGGCCGACGCTAAAGCGCAGAAAACCATACTCTGGGATTCTAAGATCTCGGACGCGGCTTTTGAGAAAGGATTCGAACAGCTTGAGAGGAAGGGCAGTGTTGAGCCACTTTCGGCAGCTGATACCCCGAAGAATGACTTTCTCCCAGAGCCTGCAACTGCCAATCGACAACCCACCAGTCTTTCCCGCGTTGAGAATGCTAAGGATGATGGCGATGTTACTGACATCGCAATCGACGAGACTGTCCTTTCCACTGCCGTTGCTACTCCGATGGCTGATCTGGAAGGCGAGCTCTTCCCTACGAAAGAAAAGACACAAGAGGCTACCGACCCTGTTACTACATTTGTCAAACCAACTCACTCTTTTGGCTTTGACTCTATGCGCGGGGCTGTTGCCCCAAAACAGACTGTATACAACCATACTGAGCGCAAGAGAAAGAACAAGACTCCGTTTGTTGAAGAATCGGCTCGAAACCTCAAGGGCGTAAAGTGGATAGTACCACATATTGAAGGCCGTCCAGCTGAGATTCTTAAGCAAACTTGGGATTGGCAAACCGAGCAAAGGAAGATTAAGGAGAAGGCAGAGGCTGAAGCAGCCGCGCTTGCCGCCCTCGAAGACCCAACTGGTGAGAAACCGAAGAAGAGAGGCGGGCGTCGCGGTAAGAAGAAGACAAAGGGGTATGTTATTCTTTACAGATCCGTACGGTGTAAACGAAAGATACTAATCTGGCCTAATTCACTAGTGATCTCAAGAACTTGGCGTATGCACGTGAAGTGCGCCGAGCAAAATTAGAAGGCGCAAAGATCCACACCCCAGATGAAGATAACCTTAGTGTCGCATCTGACTTTCTGGTTGGTGACGGAGGCGAGGTCAGTGAAGTTACCATTGATGACGACGATAGTGAGAACTCTGATCATGTGAGCGACTGGTCTGCCGACGACGAAGAACTGGAAACGCCAGAGGATATCGAGATGGAGAAAATCTTACAAGAAGCCCTTGCAGATCCGGCCAAGAAGGCCTTTATGGATGAATGGATCCCGAGGCTGTATCCGATCCTATATGAGTTACCTACTGGCGAAACTCGAAACCGTGGACCGGAGTACACAGATCCCGACGAACTTGGTGCAGCTCTTGATATGGCAATTGAGATAGATGACCAGGAACTTCTTCAATCGACCATGACGCATGCGATAATACAATATGCAATGGTTGCAGATGAGAAGACTAGGTTGGATAGCTACCAAGTTAAACGTGGGTTCCTCAAGCCCGAAACAGTCCTTCGACGTGCTGGTAAGCGAAAGGCAGATGACGCTGGCCTTGACGAAGGAGATGATGGGCCAGGTCCCAGATACTCAACACGAAGACGCACCGTCAAGAACCCTGATGCGGATGATCAAATTGGCATGACGGGATACTCGACACCAAGAGGCCCCGGAACAGGGTCTTTTAACGACGCTCTAACCCCTGAGAGAGAGGTTAGAGCCTATAAACCTAGAGGAGGGCGTGGTGTTCGAGGCGGAGTGTCACGTGGTGCTGCGAAAGTTGTGAAAACGGAGGTACCGGTTTCGGTTAATCCTATCACCGGGCTTCCAACTTCAGGCCCTGGTTCAAGAGGTGGACGTGGAAGAGGCGGTAGTGTTAGGGGCAGCAGAGGTGGCAGGGGTGGCCGCGGGCGGCAAGTTACTTAGTTGCAGCATTCGAGGAGGGTTATGGTGATTCACGAATTTTCGGGAATATTCGCTGGTCATAGCGAATAGTTCCTTTTCTTTGTCCCGCTGCTCATCTCACCCATCAACATGCATCTCCCCCTACCGGCACATATGAGGCACTTGCCAACGAAACCGCAGGCCCACAAATAACTCTTTCTTACACCTCGATCCTATTCCCTACAGATTCCATGAACTACGAAATCGGGTGTGTACACCCATCAGTTATTGAGACTAGCGCCAGCCTCAACTCTACATCACGCAAACAAAACTAACCCTACAAGAGGCAAATTATCTACATTCTGTACATTTCCCTTCAAAACCCTATTGCTGTTACGGTGTTAATAGTGTCTCAACACTCGCTTTTTTCCTTTTTCTTTTCTTGTACTCATACGATTAACATCCTCCATATGCCCTTTTAATTATTACAACCCCTCTGGCGCGATGGCGATTAGAAGCCATTTGTTTTTCTACTTTACGTGGATGATACGAACTGACCTATATGGTTTTATGCTGCTTCCGATTCCCCCTGGATTTCTTTATTAATTTTTTCCGGTGTTGTTTTTATGGAAGGCGGGGACAGCGTTAACTTATGATTGATGATGAGGGAAATGTATCTAAATCCAAACAGATGAGGGAAGTGGGGAATATAATAATAATAAAAAAAAAACTTGAGACCCGTCGTAGTCATGTGAATTATAAAATTGTGTAAATACTAAATGGAGAACCTAGACATGTACAACTACTTCAGGCGGCGCGATGGAAGCCACGTATAACGGGTAGGTTGGCTACTTCTAATTCTGGTGGGCAACTGCAAGGGAATAATCAAGTATCTTGTGTAACGTAAGGGGTTATTAGCTTAGGCGGATTTCCTGCAGTGCACAAGTAAGCTACTTATGTCAGAGCCATAACTGCACAGTTCATCTTTAAATTCTTCGGCTTCATGTCGAAGAGGAATAATACTTGGTAGGCAGCTAGTTCAGCCGTGGGACAGCAGCAGCAAATCGAATGCAAGGATGAAGTTTTTTTAGGGGTGGGTGGGTGTCTTTTAACGGTTGGATACCGAGATTTTGTACGACCAGCCGTTTTGATTCGTGTTCCCATTGCATTCGCGTCCAGCTAGAAGATACATATGTTTTTTAATTTTTTTTCTGACCAACGAGATACCAGTATCGATCAGCTGTTACACGGTGTCATGTTATTGAAAAAGAGGGGGTGGAGAAAGGGGAATGGCTGACGTAGCTTAGATTAGTATATATCTTGCGAGTTCCTTCCTGGTAATCGAGATTGTTAGTACTATAGTTTGCCTTAGCAATATACTCGGTCGAAGTTGTTTCGATAGTAGTTCCGGTCTTCTGGGGGTCGATGTCATTTCTACTCAAGATCGAAAATAGCTCCTGATTCGACCCGCGCATAGTTTCAATCCTAAAAAAAAAATCGATCTTTGGAAATATATAGAACAATCCTCTTAGTCGACTATTTCGATTTCGTTGTTTATTCTTCGAAAGCGTCGAGAGTTGATCGATCCGAGTATACGTATATAGATACTCCGAGTATCGAACGAGCGCATGAAGTCGTTGTTTTCGGGGAGAGCTAGAGGTCGATAGCTCAGGTGGTCAAGACGCGAGACCAGCAGATGGACAGAGAGGGGTGGGTTGGGTTGGAGGTTCGATATGTATGTTTTGTAGTTATCCTTGATCGCATGAGGGATAATCTGGGCTAATACCTTGGGTACTGATATGGGGGTAACTAGAAATATAAGATATCAGGTGCAGTCGACGATAATGTATATACGGACGTATTTCTTGGTGAAGGTATGTAAATAATAACGTTAAACCATTTTGTCTTTAATTAATGCTACGAGAAAGGCCTAGAATACGTACTGAATTAGAATGAATATATCTTAGATAGACAGCGTGTAGAACTGGCGGTAACATCTCAGCAAGTGACTTGGGTACCGCAGTTACCGGATTCGAGAAATCGGACGGCGGACGTTTGTGATAGTGGTACGGATGGGGATGGGTGTGCTGTGGAGGGTAGTGGGTATTGTTAGTTTTCGTCTTTTCATTTGCGGCAAGCTTTTATATGATTTTGAAGAATTGGGCGCAGTTGATGTTGATTCTCACCCGATGGATTGAGTTAACGTGGAGATATTAATATTAATCTTGCGGTGATAGATAACCCTCCGGCGAATGTTTCTCGAGATGATACATTCCGTTTCCAATCTGGCTCAAATTCTACGGTACAAATTCCCTTCAACATCACTATCTTCGTTCGAAGATTAATTATATTTTTCTCAGGCGCAAGGCTACTGGACCTCTACCACCCTTTCAACCTCAACAATCAGCGTAAACCACACCTTCGGCGTCGCAACTACCGTCCAAAACCTTACTCCAATCCTCGGTCTAGGTATCAGCTCCATAAACCGTTCCAAAGACCATCCGAGCTATCTAGACTCCCTGCTCCGACAAAACAAAATATTTGGAAGATATGTTAGTTTCTACGACGTTTCTAATCCTGGTGGGTCAAGATCTGGAGAAATAGTTATTGGTGGAGTTGATACAGAGAAGTATTTGGGAAGATTGAAGAGATTGAAAGGTGCGGGGATGGTAGGGGTGGTGAAGAGCCCTGAGGTTATGGTTAAAACGGGGAGGGAGGAAAAGTTTGGAGTTGGAGGAGCTGGGGGATCTGCTTTTTTGACGATTGATACTAGGTAATCTATCAGCTTTATCCATATATAAACTCCTGAATCTGATTCATTCTATTCAACCCAGTTTCCTCTGGCTCCCCCAACCGATAATCTACAACATAATCTCCACCTTCCCGGTCGCCACCTTCGACCTCCGACCCGCCGGAAGCTCATTCGTGGTGTATACCGTCCCCTGCGATACCAAACTTAGCCCATCATGGGTGATACAGTTTACATTCGAAGGGGTGGTGATTAATGTTCCGTTTAATCATTTGGTAACACCGATTGAAGTCTCCACGAACGGGGGTTCGGGGATGGGGAAGAGGTGTGTTTTGGCGGTACAGCCGAATGATGGGAGGTATGCTTTGGAGGGGTATGAGGTTTCGTATGTACTCGGGGCGCCGTTTTGGAGGTAGGTGGTGTGATTGGTTATTAGAGGTTCGTTGGATGGGGTATATAGCTAACATCCTGGGCGCGGAAAATTGAAGGTCGGCGTATATAGTCCTCAACCCGCAAGAGAACATGACAGCTATAGCAGTTCCGAATCTTAATTCTATCTCCCGCTCTATAGTTCCACTAGGAGGACCATTTGGAACAGAAATCGAAAACATCGAGGGAACTTCAAACTCTCCATCAAACCCCCCATCTCCAACACCTAATCTTCAACAATCACAACGGAGTAAAAATCCAAGTACTGGGGTAATAGTCGGGGCTTCTATCGCCGGGGTTATTGCTCTAATACTGATTTATCTCGGGTTCTTATCTTTTAAGAAGAGGAGGAAGAAGAAGAGGAGGAAGAAGAAGAGGAGGGAGAGAAGGGAGGGGTGTGCGGTGATGGAGTGGGATAGGGTGGAATTACCAGGTGGGGGGTATGGAGCTGAGGAGGGGTATTTGAGGAGAGATGAGCGGTTTGAAGATGTAAAGAAGAGGAGGAGTGAGGAGGTTCCACTTGAAGGGAGGGTGGAGTTGGATAGTTATAATTTGAGGGATCTGAGAGAGGGGATGTATGAGTTACCTGCACCGATGCGGAATAGTATGCATATTGGAGTTGCTAGTTGAATGACACGAGATCACTAGCCTCGAGACTAGGTTACAAGAATAAGATAATGGTAACGGTGAATTGGTGCATATGCATTTTAATATTTCATTGCCATGATATGTGAGATTTTGTCTTGTTGCTTACAAGACATGAATATTAGACGGCCGCGGTACTAGTGTAACAAAAGAATAAAACACTCCAAAGCAATACCTTAAAATCTATATCCTCAATAATATAGATGCCAGCTTCTTGTGAAAGTTATTAAGATGCACAGACAATACGAGCACATCTGTGGTATTTTTTGCGTTGCAGATTAGGTAAACGAACGGGAAGAATCGTCGAGCAAAAAGGTATAAAATCCTCACAGAATCCCGCCAGGTTACTTAATAACGTGGCAACTACACCACAGAAAAATCTTAAAACAAAATCTTTTGTATAAGTCCCATTAGGGAATCGGGTTTTCTGGAACACGAGGACCCCCCTTGTAACTTTCCTCTCGCGCGAAGCCATAAAGAAGAAGAAATGCCCAGCCCGTGCGAGCCGGGCTTCGAAAAAGCTTGACTCTAGCTCCATCCAATCATAGAACCCTAAGACGGGCATGTGGGCATGCGACACCATGGTGCGCTGATGTCGATGTTTCTAGCTGTGAACCGGCTCCCTATAGGACTTGGAGAGAATTATGTCTCTAGATTTTATGTATAAAGTGAAGGCAAAGGTAATGCAAAGAAAAGGAACAATTCATTGCTCTTTGCCTGCGCTTTCCTTCGATCTTAGTATTTGATATTCTGCTTGGTCTTTTTGGTTTTTCGTGGGTAAAGGTTCGAAGTTCTGTTCCTGCACGCATAATGAGTAAAGCAACAACGACACCAAAATCGCTACAAAATCTATGAAACAGTACCCGCATTTCTCAATTCTATTCCAAAAACGCTGATTTCAACATCCTCGGAATCCCTAGTTCTAGCGCACCTCTTCGTGCACATTTTATTCACTCCCCAGAAAGTGAAATTTTGGGGAAATCATTTTATCATCAAAGAGTGTCGCGTAAATTCAATATAGGTGCTACCAACGCACAAAAAACCACACTTCCCAAAAACAGTCGTGAACCTCGAAGCTTCAATCTTTTTGTATTGATTGTTCCTGGTATCTATTCAGACTGTACTCTATAATTGGTTTTTGGCTTAGCCTTGGGGACTCCAGGTAAATTTGTACGATATAATGTGGGTAGCACATTTTGCTCCTTGTAAGTATAACAGATGGTTCCAGGTCGCAGGCTAGTTGGACGGTCGCCCTCGAAGTCTTCCTTGAGTCCAGCCTTTTATCTGTTTAATCAGAGACTAACTATTCTATGGTATTAAAGCTCTCCTCCTCGCTTGTTTCGCCCCATCAACTCCGCTATGGGCATTAGCTTTCGCCGGTACCCTTCCAGATTTCTTATTTTTCGCTTTGAATATCGCTGGTGAGTTCTCTACCTTCCTGTCTGCACAAAAATACTTGAGAAAAGAAAATTGAGGTTATACAGACCTTGAATCCAGCCACAACCACTCTACACCACCAACCGTCACAATTTTCAAATACACCCTAATCGGCTCTTCGACAGACTGTTTACCATACCACGCATCGTACCCATGTACCCACAGCACCCTTGGCCAACTCGCAATCGCCCTTACTTTCGCAGTAACAATGATTTTATTATACTGACTCCCGCTAATATCACTAGCCGCATTACTCCTCGCAACGCTATCCCACCTTCCGCTGAACATCGCAATCTCCCTTGATGAATCCGGAGTAAGTGAATATAAAAACCCAATCTGGCAACGTGACGCCAGAGTTCCATTGTTAGACTACCCATGGGGAACATTCACATCCGACCTTGGAATCTTTGTGTTTGCGATGTTATTCCATGCATGCTAGAACTGTTTAACCACCTGAAAAGTATGAACAGAAGAGGAGACAGCCGAATATTACTATTATTACTGCTAATAATAAAAGTTTAGGAGCGGAGTTGATCAGGGTAGTGGAGATTGTGGGGTTCGTGGGGGTTTTAGATTGGTTGGAGGGGTATACGAGGGTTGAGTAAAGTCGATGACATGAAGAAGACGAATTAGGCGGTTATATTATATATTATACTGCATGTCATAAAAATTGAACGTCCCTAGCATACCTACATATCCAGAATACAAGTTATATACTATCAAACGATATTTAGAGCTATGGTATTAATTATAGACTACCACCTCCTCACCGTCTCAATCCCCACCAAGAAAGCGGCCCCCGCAGCACCCACCCTCCCCAGATTCACAAGCCCCCACCAATCAACCAGCCCCCTAACCTCACCTCTAACCACCACCTGCCCCTCCTTCTCCGCCTCCACTTTCCCCTCAACCTCCTCTTCATACAACGCCTCCAACTTCCTCTCAGTCCTCTTCATAACCAACCAACTATACGGAATAACGCTTATCGCCAAAACTCCCGCGATCCAACATCGAATCGTCGACGGCCATGATTTTGTAACTCGGAGGTAGGATGCCGTGAAGAAGAATAGAGAGGAGGAGAGCGAGAGGCGGGTTATTGTCTTCTTTTTGGAAGGAGTTTGGAGGCTGTGGAATTGGCGGAGGATTATGGAGTGGGAGGGGCTGGCGAGGAGGAGGGGGGTTATGGTTGTTGAATGGGTTAGGAGGATTCCTGGGATTATATATTTGTTAGATACAGATATTTCTATAGATGAGGAAAGGTCAATATAATGTTTACCAGTGAGGATTCCGGAAGTGGCGACGCCGAGGTATTTGGAGTAATATGGGATGGCGTATAGACTCGGCATTTTGACAATAAGATATCGAAGTTATTGATCCCGGGAGTTAAGGACCGGTATGTATAATTATCCTGGAATTACGTATATTACGTTACGAGTTGGCGAACTAGTAATAAGTTCTATAATATATACACCGGAACTTATGTGCTATAAGGCTCGACACATGCGCTAAGAATGTAGTGCGTGTATATATATATATGTGTGTACATGTGACTAGACAGGACTCATGATCATGGCTTTGAATCGAAATTCGGGAGAGAACGAGCTACGCTATAGTGGCGACCAGCCGTCGGCCGTCACGGTTCCGTCGGCAGGACCCAGAATACCACACCACAACACACAGGTTTCGAGCTTATAAAGACAGACGGTACCGGTATTGATTAAAACTGAATCTAGTACATGTCTCGTGTTAGAAATTTACCTAAATAGGTACCTCCTACTGTACTAGCAGTAGAATAAAATAGAATGAAGATGAAGACAAAATCCATACGATTTATTGCTAGAACTTTCAACTTAATAAAATCCTTCTTGTCAGAAAACCTCAGCCTTGAGCCTGAAGACTAAAAGTTACCAAATGCCGGCTTATAACGCTACGAATCCTCTCATTCCGTTCTACTAAATTATAAAGTGTAGTCGGTCATATCAGTAAATAGAAAACCTGCTTGTTGCTAATTACAAAAAAAAAGGGACAAAAAAGGAAAACTCTAGGAGCTTCTCTAGAGAAGTCACCATAAGATTATATGTTATAGTACCTCAACTTAGACTTTCAGGCAGTCATCGCCAAATCCGATGCCCTGCCGTCGTAACCGTGAATTCATCCAGCCGAAAATGGCATGAAAGGGCGTTATTGCCGTGAGAGGTGGGTTTCTAGTGGGCAGGCCTCCGATGACCATTCCAACCACCTTCAGGGTTTCCGTATCAATAACGAATGACCCCGAGTCTCCGACACAAGCGAAAACCTCCATTACCAATGGCCGGCTGAGGGTTTCCGTCATCCTGAACCCGGAGAAAACCCCCCCGCTGATGAGGTGGTCAATCTCTGACCCTTCTAAGGGTACGGAGATCCATTCAGCCGTTAGACCTTGCGAGTTCTGCAATTTAACATTTAATTTAACTCCGTTGATTTTCCCGAATGTTAACCCCGTGGAGCATCCTTTCTTCATCACGACCATCCCTGGCCTAATGGCCCCAAATGAATCGAACTTGAGTGTACGGTCCTGCAACTCAATGACATTCCTAGCCCTCCTTTCGGGCTCAACGTTGATAAGAGCCCAATCTTGACTGATTTGGCAGGCTGGCCTTATATGCTCCTCGCTCTCGTCTTCTGGAACCTTGCGAAGTCGGTTATGCTGACCACAACCTTTCCGAAATCTTTAGGCTCGATTTCAGCTTTCTCTATGACGTCTTGAAAACTCCTGTAGGCTGCTGAGAGCTTTCTAACCTTCGTTCTGTAGTCTTCGGCTCGCTCAAAAAGCTTGAGGTTTTCTGGGTCTAATCTCAAGGCCTTTACAATAGGCCACGCGGTTTCCACTGTCTCTTTGTACTCAATCTCTGCCCGAATTTTACCCAGGCGCCCCTGCCCTTTTGCCCGCCTGGCGTCACCATGAGTGGGTGAGCCGAGCTTTATCTGATCTCGCACAATAGTTTGAGACGATTTAAATTCTCGAGCAACAAGCGGGGTTATCGTGGAGCTGAGGTTTCGATGCTTCAATTTCGTAATATCGATTAAAGAAACTTGCTTGGTATATTGTATCGAGGATTGAAAGTCTTGAAAGATACCTAGGTAGTAATCTCAGTCAGGTTGTTCTCCCTGAAATATGTCCCTATATACGCGATCTAGTGAAGAAGAAGGAGTCAGGTATTGGCATATTTGGGGATTAAATATAAATTTACGTTTAGGTCGATAGTTGATCAAACACGTAATCAGATATATCAGTTAATTAATTAGAGGACCAGCAACCACGTGTAATATTTTAGTGACTTATTTATAAGCTTACACATGTTAAAAGCCCGTGGAAGATCTGAATAATGTCTAACTTCGCTCGACAAACTTAGGAGATGGATCAAAGCTTTGTATCGTCAAGTTGAATGGACCTACACTGAAAAACATTTCTATATACATATATATATTTAAATTCTGGTGAAGAATAAAATAGTTAATAGTTAAGGCAGACTACCTACGAAGCTGATATCACATCCAAACGAGTCTCGTATTCAGACTGATCCAAAACATGCTTCACATCGTGCTACTAACCGTAAGACTCTACAATGGTATAACTGAATAAGAAAAAAAGATTATAGGAAGTTTGATCAAGGTTCATTCCATTCCATTTCCTCTATCTACTAAGCCTATCGGACGCCGAAGGAAAGAGCTTGTATGCGCGTGTGTGTTTAGCCCTCCCCCTCAACAGTTGATAGCTTACCCTGTTGTCTTTATCCTCCCCCTGTTCTTGAACCTCACTTCTAGTAACATGTAAATGAAAAAAACGACATAGAAAGCAGCCCCATAACCCCATGCTAAAACAAGAAATCAAAACCCTTTTGTAAAGAAAGGCAGTAAGAGGGATGCGTAATAAGAAGCAGATGCAGACGAAAAGAAATAGAAACAAAACCGAAAAGCAAACAGATTTCCTCCACTTAAGCTGAATATGCGCTCAATTCCTCATTGGTGATAGAATGTTCACCTCCAGCACATCGATACCCGTCCTTCATCTTGATCCAGTGATATTTCTTGGGGCACAGCCCCATTCTATCCAACTTGGCCATGTTGATTTTCTCGCGAGCTTCTCTGACCTTTTCCTGCTGAAGGATATCTTCCATTTCCTTTTCAATCTGAACAATCGATTCCTGAGCTTGAACTTCTTGTAATCTCGCGGCTTCGATTCTCTGTTTGAAGACTGGTGCTCTTCTACCGAGATATTGGACTTTAAGGGAAGCGTAATTGGCTCCAGCATCTAGCTTTTCACGTTGGAGGGTTTCGAGTTTTTCGCGGAGTTCAGATTTTCGTCTCTTGTGCTGTGTAACTCGGGCTTCTTCGGTTGCTCGAGATTGAGAAAGAGCTTCCCAGTTTTCGTTTGTGGTGCCCCGTTCGCGGCCGTTGGGATCCTCGGAGGGAGTCGGAGCAACTGCTTTGCCGTTGTTTTTCCTAGGGCTATGGCGTTTTCGCCCCTTTTTAGCAACTGGTCCAGCAACTGGCTCGCCTATGACGGCTTCGTCGACAACTGGTTCGGTCTTAGTAATAATCTTGACGACTGATTCCGCAGGAGCTGGCTTTTCGATCTCAGCAGCCTTTGCAACTTCAGAAGCCTTCTTAATCTCAATGTTGACTTTGACTTGAGGAGCCTCAACAGGTTGTGCGTATTGAACCTTTGGAGGTTGCAAGGCAGGTTTTGGCTTGAAGACTGGTGGAACGAAGGCCTTCCCCTTGCGCTGCTTCAACATGTCGACCAAAACGCCAACAGCGATTTCGTGAGTGACAACGATTGGATCATGAAAGTTCTTGACACTCCGGTACGCCTTGTTGGTCATACCCTTGGCTAGATTTTGAGCATCGCGAGCGTGTCCCCATCCTCTAGTCTCGGAAATTTCTTTGAGCAATCCAAGAATTTCGGCGTACTGGTCGCTGTTTTTGTCATCAAAGCTGGGAATGCTAACTGCGGCTTTCTTGACTTCGGTCTTAACGATTTCGATTGCCGTATGATAGTTGACATCCGGAAATTCAATGATCTCTGAAAATCTACTGGCTAGGCCTACATTGACCGCCAACAAACTGTCGATTCCATCGTCGTAGCCAGCAAGGATGATAACCAAGTTGCCCATGAACTTTGGTTTGGTGACTGCATCCACAAGTTCATTTGACGCTTCAACACCGTATTGGTTGTCTTGGAGTCTGTACGCCTCATCGATGAACAAAACCTTTCCGAGACCTTGCTCAAGCTTTTTACGTGTTCGATGAGCAGTTTGTCCGACATATTCGGCGACGAGGTCTGAGGCTGAGCATTCGACGACTTCGTTGGAGGCAAGGAATCCCATATCGTAGAAAATCTGTCCCATCTTTCTGGCTGTCGTGGTTTTCCCCGTTCCTGGGGGGCCCTTGAAGATGAATAGCAAAGGGATATGATCTTTGGGATCGACACCACGTCCTCGCATAACCATGGATGACATCTGATATTCTTCGAAGCGGCGGATTACGTCCTCGACTCCGATGAGGTCCTTAAAGAGATCCGCAAGACCTGAGTCAGTACGGGTTCCACGGTCATGGTCTGGATCAAAGTCGGTTGGGAGAAGTTCGGCGACTGAATCTCCACCATCGACTTGTCGCTTGAGCATTCGCTCTTTGGCCACACTTAGCAGATTTTCCACTTCGCCGGCGTTTCCGAAATTGACCTTTTGGCGTTTTTGGCTGATCTTTCGGATTGCAACATCGCGTGATTCTTGGGATGCATGAATTTCCGCAAGCCGAAGTTTGAGATCCAAAATTTTGGAGAGCTCGATATCAGTGAAATCCTCGAAAACGAAGCCGTCGGAAATTGGGAATCGGCGACTCAAGCCAGGGTTGACAGCGTTAAACATCTTCTCGAGGTCTTCCTTGTAACCAAGGAGCAGGACACATTGGTCATCTCCTGGAATGTTCTGAACCTCGCTGACAATGGTATCAATAACGGCAGATTTGTAAGGATCGTCTGCACCATTGAGCTTAGGATTGAACATATAGGCTTCATCAATGATGAGAACCTTTCCACGAGAGGCGTTAAGAATTGCCTTGGTGTTTGCTTCTGATTCACCCAAGGCACGACCCAGGAAGTCGGACGGCGTTTTCATTATGACTGTCATCGAAGTAATCATTAGCTATCATGAAAATCATTAGTAGATAAGATATCATACCTTCTCCACTGCTTAAAAGCCCTAACTGTGCAAGAATCTTGCCATATATCTTTGCGACACTCGTTTTCCCGGTTCCGGGGCTTCCCAAAAAGACACGATTCAAGGAGACATCGATGGGTTTTTCTTCAGCGAGCTCTCTCTGGTAGTTGCTCTCCATTCGTTTAAGTAGGACCATGACGCTCTGTTTCACTGCGTTAAGTCCAATCAACTGATGGAGTTCTTTCCAAGCATCGCTTTCCATGGTTGCTTTGGAGGGGGCAGGCCCAATTACATCCTCTTTGGTCAAGAGGAAGTCGTCTGCGTCGAATCCTTGCTTTCGTTCTTTCGTGACACGCGCAGCCTGTCGTTCTAAAATTTTGGCCACTGCATTCTGGACCCCTCTCGCATTGCCACATCCATGCATACCTCGCATTCTTCCAAGTCTTTTGGCTGTAATTCTCATGTACAAGCCACTGTATCCATCCTCGATCTTCATCCTCTCTCCGAATTTGCCCTTGATCGTGTCCTGAAGGATATAGAGCAGTTCTTCGTTGGTGAAGTCCTCGAACTGGACGCGATATGGGATTCGTGAGTGCAGGCCGGGATTGTGTTCGAAAAACCTTTCCATCTCTTTGTTGTAGCCAGAGATGATGACAATGATCTTGCCAAGGTGTTTTTCCATCTCGGAGAGAAGGAAGTCCAGGACTTGCCTTCCCTCCAGTGCACCGGAGGTGACGAGCTGATAAGCCTCGTCAATGAATAGAGTCCCGCCCTTTGCACCTAGTAGCTGGGAAAATATGTCTTGAAGGCCATTGATCCCGTCGTGTGCCAACCGAGCACCGGTGGTCTCCACGTAGGAGAGGCCCTCAAGAACACCCTCACTCCTCAGGAATTTAGCATACAATCCTGCGAATGTTGTTTTCCCAGTCCCAGGGTTTCCGAGAAGCGCAACGTGGAATCTTTCACCACGTAGGTTGACCCCTTGACGATGGACAGTGTCGACCTTGGCTTTGATAGCCAGGACTTGCTCTTTGACATGTTCCATGCCAATCATGTCCATGATTTGGTCGATTGCCACGTTGCTGTCCTTCGCGGAAACTTTGTGACGTTTCCATTCATCACGACTGGGTGATGGAAATGGACCGTCGAAGGGAGTTAAAGTGACCGGGGGAAGCTTTGTAGAGCTGGAGACGGAACCAGACTTCGAAGATTGTGGCGATTTGCTAGATTTCGAATCTAGTATCGTGGACGCAGGGACAATCTTAGAAGCGTTGGTGACCTTTGGATAAACAACATTGTCCGACTGAGCGGACTTGGGAGAATCAACCCTATCTGTAAGGGTGCTCGGTGATGGCAAGATCTCATTAGCCTCTGGAGTTTCGTTAGTGTTGCTACCAACAGCTGGGACATCATTGTCCATCATGGTAGTATCAACAGCGATGGTGGAAGGATTCTCAGTCTGTGGGACTTCGTCCGTGAAGGTTTGTGGTTCTTCCACAAGAACCAAGCTGTCGGTGACAGGAACACTAGCTTCCAGGGCATTCATATCCGATGTATCTTCAGGAAGAGTTGGTTGCTCGTTGGTAGGTGGAGTGAGCATGGGATGTTGAGATTGTGGAGAAGACTCGGAGAGTGGAGCGATCCTGATAGGCGGTGATGAGGGAAAATTCTTGTCGGATTGGGTTCGTTTTGGCGTTTGTGCCAAAGAAGAGTTATCACTGAATTGAATAGCTGATCGTGTTCGTGGACGGGGTTTCGGAGCCTGTATGTTAACTTCGAACATAATCTCGGAGCCACTGCCCTCGTCTAAAACTCCTGAGCTGACCAGCGTGATCGGTTCATTGGAGACTGGAATTCCAGGAACGCGAAACCTAGCAGGGATTGTAGACTCCTGTGAGCCTTCAGAAGCAATATTCTCAGCCTCAGTAACAGAAGAAGTCCCGCTGTACTTCTGTTCGAGGTCAGCGACACTAAGTGGTCGCAACCCGAGGTTCATCGGTGATGCCTTTTGTGAAGAGGCGTTTTCTGCCTCTAAGATCCGACGATCAAGCTCTGCTTGCTCCTTGGCCATTCTTTCTGCTTGTTCCTTTTGAGCCTGGAGTTCCGCCGCTTCTCCAAAGGGTTTTATATAAGGTATTCGCTTTGGCTTCGGGTCCATCTTCCCTTCGGCAATCAACCGCTGCTCTCTAACGAAGTTGAGCTTGTCTTGTCTTTCAGTCTCCATCTGCTTTTTGGCCTCTTCGGCCTTTTTCAAGGACTCCACCTCAGCTGCAAACGAGGTCTCGAACTCCTTGTTTTTTCGAGCCTCTTCCTCATCTTGCATGGACTTGAAGTGAGCATCGATCATGCTGCACTTCTCACAAGGTTTGGGGTCTCGTGCCCAACAGAAATCATCCCATTCGTGGCCGTTGGAGCACTTTTTCTTCTTCATGACTGTACATTCCATACGGCTGTGGTCTGGTCCCCCGTGGCAGAAGAACGAACACTTGTGCTCCCCACAAGGCAAGGGAGACCCACTATTAAAGAAAATCAACATTAGAACTGAAAGCGTCAAAGATATATGGAGCCACTCGTTGTGGTAGCATGTAAAACTTACCAAAGGAGCCTGCACCTCCCTTCGGGTGCACAGAAGTCCAATTCTTCTGGAGTCCTACAGATGCGCTTCTGGTTGGGGTGGTTCTGACACAATATCGGGATGCCGTCGAAAATATGCCCTTCCGATTTGAAATGGGCCATAACATCCCTCCAAACTGAGTGAACACCGCGAATTCCGTTATCTGTGACGCTATATAGATCCCCAAGAATAATGAGGGCCTTTCTAGCGCGGCTAAGAAGGACATTTGCTCGCTCCGGAGCACGAAGGAAACTAGCCTTCTGCTCGGTATTGCAGCGAACCATGGATACAATGACGATATCCCTATCACTTCCTTGGAATTGATCTGTACCATATTAGTCTTTTTTTTCGACTTCAAGGAAGGAAGAAGGTACAATACTTACCGACGGTGCAGACCTCGATATACTTGTCAACGCCCCTTAAGTCCCGAGCCTCCATAATACCTGCTCTGACAAGCTCGTGATAATCTCCTTGAGACAAAAGAACATCGCATTCTCCACGTTCCTTCATCTTCTTCGTGATCAGCCCGACTTGGGCGAGATAGGGTGTGATTACGACGATGTGATCATTAGCGTAGCCTTGCAGTCCAAGATACCGAACGATCGAAACAACCATATCGGCCTCGAATTCGTTAACTTTGCTTGATTTCTTGGCCATTTTGGTATTTCGTGTGACTAGCTTATCTGCAGCAGATTCCTGATACTGATGGGCCATCCAAGTAACGCTACGTTGGAGGCCACGGACGCGGTCGAGTCGGTGCACGGATTTATGATCCTTGAGGTTGGGGTAGGTCAACGTTCGTATAATTCGGGAGATCTCAGGACGAGCGCGATGTTGTGTTTCAAGAATATCGCAAGGGAAACCTTCGTTTACAAGACGCTCAAAGAGCGAGATGTCTAAATCGTAGCCCCTTTCAGAATTATGCTGAAACTCCCAAGTTTCACAGCGTGGTCGGAGCTGATTGTGGTCCCCAATCATGATTATTTGTTCTACCTTGTCATGCAAGGCGGCAAGAACGTGAGATTCAAGAATCTGAGCAGCCTCTTCAACGATCAGGATTTTCGGGGCGGCATCGGCGATGATGGGAAGATACTTCGCAGCACCGTTGGTGGTGGCGGCAATAATTCGTTTCTCCTTGAAAAGATAACGGAGACGGGTATCTTTCCATCTGTTAAACTCATCTATTTGATGATTGAGCATTGTGACTGCATTTATGAGACCTGTGATCTGATCTGTAACAAGGGCTTCTCTAAACCAGCCGAGAAGGATGCCCCGTTCTTCTGGAGGCATATCCCAAAGTTCACGACCATCGTCGGTCAAATAATCATCCATACCGGTAGGGCATCGTGAATTTTCCGCCCAGAGTTGGAATAGTTCGTCGTTGGTGAGAAGTATGCATTTGGGATCACCTTCCATAACAACTTTCCCCCAAGCTTCGGGGACATTAAAGGCCGAGATATAACCGAAACGGTCCTCTGGCTCCTGAATATTTGCCTCGTTATATCGAATGGCGATTTGGCGGATCTGCTCCCAAGCCATCGGTGTAACGAAGAGCTCTTGGATGGCTTGGTTTACTAGATTCCAAGCGGCATCAATATGAACCCTCATGCTGTCCATCGCATTCTTGACCGAGTTAAATAGGTAGGATTCATCAGAAAGTTCATTGACGGTAACTGAGCGTGTGGCATTGCTGTATTGACTGCCAAGGCGGACAACATGGTCCGTCCTCACACCCATTGCCAGCAGATTCTCAAGAAACTCGTCGCAAACATGATTCTGTTGGGTTATGACCAAAATGCTCTCAGAAGTGTAGAGATAAAGTAGTTTAGCAATGACATTTCCAACCATCGTTTTGCCAGTGCCTGTATTGAAGACGGTAAGTATTTATCTAGAGGTTAGGGGAAGTAAAAGTACGTTTACTTACCAGGAGGGCCCTGAATCAAAGCCACCTTGTTCTGTAAAGCGCGTTTGATTGCTCCACATTGTGCTCGATCCATGGTCATTGAATCTGCGCCTGCCCTTACATGATCCTTCAGGGGAGTCTCGGGATTAATCTTTGGTATCAAATCTTCAGGATAGAATGAAGTCTTCTCAATCGCTTTGCCTTTCTCGAAGTGAAGCAGCTCCTTTGCCAGAGGTATAGTCCTCATCGTCTGAAGCCGCTTTAAGATCGGTTCGTGGGCATAGACGGGGCTGTCGACGCAGACTAACTTGATGTCTGGTTCCCCCTTATCACGGACCACGACGGTATCCAAAAGTTTCTGTATGATCTGACGAATAACGTCCGTATCGTCAAGAGTCAGCACTATTGCAGGAGTTGGCTCCCTTAAGCACTCAATATCTCTTGCCAACTTTCCAAAGCCAGCAACCTTATTCTCAATGATCAGAGCAGCCAACTGATTATTCTTGAACGGAAAATTTTGGTCGTCAGTAAGCAGTTTATCGTAGCTTTTCCCTCCAAAATTGACATATTTGCTGAATCCGTCGGGAAGGAGAAGACGGATTCCAAATCTGCGAAGCTTCCTTGCTCCATGGAAATCCCAATCATCCCACTGAAGATTTTTGAGAATGAGTTTCGATCGTTCCGAGTTGTTATTAGGCTTAATACCAGTTTTTTTACCGTTAATACAGTCATGGTAATCGGCCCTAACCTCGTTGAGCATCTCTTCACGGAGAAGACGGAATTGAGTATCGAGATGGAGACCAACGCGAGAATCCCCTTTGTGATTTGCTAATATTGTGGATTTTGGAAGATAGGAAGGTTCTAGGCAGGCGAACTCGTCTGCTGTGGGAATGATCTTGATCTTTCTATAATCCCTGAAGTCATTATCGTGTCGCCCGCCCGGAAGATAGCTGCTGTTGATATTAGTTTTTTGGTGGCTGTCGCAGTCATGCCAATACTTGAACATTGTACCGATTTTTTGAACTTCAACTTGCGGGGCTGTCATCAGTCTCCCAAAGAATTTGCTATCGGTGATGATGTCCTGAATGTAATCAGGGATATTAGGGGCAAAGTTCATGTAGCACATCATCAGGCGAGCAAGTCCTTCCATTGCATCTGAATTGAGCTTGCCACGTGTCGCTGCCTTGATGAGATACCTAAACAGGAGTTCGTTGTCCTCGACAATACGACCAACGATACGGCGGATGTGATCATCGAAGGAGTTTACGTCGGCACCAGGAGCATTGGTGTCTACTTGATATGTTAAAAAGAGAAACAGCTGACCGATAAATTTGTTCAGGAACGAAATTTCCTTGAGGTTGTCGTGCTGGTTCAAAGCTTCGACGATAGCAAAGACTCCATGTACCGAGTTACCAAGCGCGGAAATGCATGTTTCTAGAGCATTTCCCTGTCCACATTGACGAATGACAGCACGAAGGAAGTTTCTTGCAACATCTGGGCTGACGACCTTGAATTCACCGTCACAGAAACGTTGAACAAAGGCCCGGGATCGTTCAAGATTGCTCCCATCGAAGATGTCAAGGCTTAGATCAGGGAGAAGCCGCGAATGTGGGGGAGAAGTCCTCCTTTCCGAGTCATCGGGGACGGAGGGAGTTGGAGGGTCAAGTTGGACCAGAGAGTTTGAAGGGACGGGGTCACTTCGACCAGATGGAGTGGTTCGACGGGCTTTGCTGCCGCTGCCGCCGCTGCCGCCGCGTGCCAATCTTCGGGAAGCAGAAGGAGGCATATTGTGAACTTTAAGACGCGTCAAAAGAAGTATGAAAGTGCCTATAGTGGTTGCTACGTGACACGAGAGTATCTAAGTTCAGCCTTCTGTTAGCATGAATATCACCGTTGCTGTGGGCTGGATTTATTCACAGGATACGGAGAGCTAGCTCGAGCTCTATTGACAGCTTTGTAGCACGTTGCAACGTTAGCTTCCGGCTGAAAGAGGTTGCAGCGGGGCAACAGGGAAGAATGGGAACACCAACATCAGCTACAGCTACAGAGATAGCAAAGGTAGCAGGAGCAGCAGGAGGGGCAGAGAGGAATCGATGGTAGTGTATATCTGGTTACTTACTTGCAGTTGTAGTGATAGGACTAGTGCGAGTGGTTGGTGATGTTTTAGTCTTGAGATAGAGGTGATGGGAAGAGGTGAGGTTGGTTGATGAAGATGTTGATGTCGGGTTGGAGGGTAGAAAGAAAAAAAAATAAGGTGGGAGGAGGTTGCTTATATAGAGGGGCCGCCGCAGACCCTAGGGAAACTATCGCTCAATACTTGCTGCCCGCTCTCAGGTGACCAACCCACGAGTAAGTATGCCGAGCACGACCTTTTCTTCAAAACATGTAACTGACGTCGACAAAAAGACGTTGCAACAATGATAATATAATGATAATATTTAGTTCTTCATCCCTCCTCGACACCAAGACCTAGGTGCGAGACAGTCCCCTCAAAATGGTGACTTGCAAAGCTAACTTCGTGAACTTACTATAGATATTTAACCTTTGTCTCGTCGACTATGAAATGGAAGTAATCTACGAGCTTCGATGCATGTTCTTCAGCAACCTATATAAAGGTTGCCGGATCCGGATCCGTCAGTCGAGTCTTCTCAAAATCCGGTTTGATTTATCCCCCTAGATCTCCATGCATGAACCGAGTCTCTCTTTTATATAACTTGGTATCGGCCTTGTTCTAACAGTTAGTTAGTGTGCTCGAAAGCTCCTATCGATATCGATGTACGCAGGTCCTTTAGCTAGTGCCGAGAAACGCCAGCGGATTGCAATATTCGATCCTAGGGTAGCTCGAATATGTCGTGCGATCCCAAAACCTGCAGTTACGATTGCAATCGCAAGCATCCAGAAGCAATCTGCATCCTAATTATCTATTGGATCGTTAGTCGAGGCCCGCTTTGCAACGGGCGCGTGGGGTATTTATATATGGCCTGAAAACTAGGCATGCCTGATACAACGTACCTTAAAGGCTACAAACGGCGGGTTCCAGTAGTCTGCCTCCACCAGATCTCGAATTCACGGAAACGATCCATAAGGAAACTACCCAATCGTTTGTCTAGGAGGTAGATGATGAAGTTTAACATCCCTGCAGCATCTGTCGAGGTCTTCAATTGAATTCGGGTATCCACATGTTCAGGCGCGTTTGCATTGGCATCAAAGAAAAAGCAAAACACTTTGTTGCATTTTAGTCTAACGGGCAAAAAATTTCTTACTGCTCCCGATTTTGAATAACAAAGTTTCTCATGAAACGATAATTCGCTGCTTCTTTCCTGGCCATTATGATAATAGCTAACTCAATTCTCTTTCTTACGAAGCTCAAGCTATTCCATTAGTCGGAACTGAGAAGTAATCGAAATCAATCTGGATTTCTATGTACTCGGAGAATTTATGCGTTGCGCGCGGGGTGAGGCGTTGAGGATTGGTCGGCCTATATTTATCATCTTGCTACGACATATCCATATAGAGTATATGAATCCCCGAACCCCGCGTTCTATCAATATTTATCTCTTCAAAATCTTTGCTTTATCAACTAAGTCAAGATCTTATGTTTATAGACTCGGTTCTAAAATAAATTTGAATCTATGAGCATCTACCGAAGTGGCTTATGCGTAGACGTGTTGGACCTATTATTACCGGCGAATTAGACATTTCCGATGATTCGTCTCGTAGAATCACGCTGCATCCTACAATTATGTAGATTCATTGCACTTAGTGAATAAGAATCAAAATTTTGAAACCGACCCCCAAGCAAAGTCGAAATCGTCTAGTGAAGTTAGACAAGAAATATAATGGAAGAATTTAAATAGGTTTCCGGAGGACTCTAGAGAGACATTGGGGTCTGGAGTCGTACGCACAATACTTTTGATGCAGCTCAACCTTAGGCCTGCAGGTGCATCAATATATGCTGTCATTTCAATACAGCAATTTCCACAAGAACGAAACTATAGTACTAGGCTCAAAAGTCATCAACTAGGAGCGTTAATCAATAAAACCTAAAGTTTCCAAAGTAGGATAGAGTTTATATCCAACAATACGATGCCAAAATGCTGGAACGCCTTACAATATACGCGTATATATACGCCGATACAAAAAGCTTTCCTACCGAAAGTCATAATATCATTTAAATTTAGCTTCGAGACCAAGTTGTAGTCTCGAGAGCTACATATACAGATCTAGATACGATAGTTAATGTGTCGTCAATATTGGTTACGAGATCGAGATTGACTGGGCCCTATAGCCGTCCGGCATCGATGCATCATATGGTAGCTGTAGTGCGACCATTATGGTCCCATATATAAGATAAGCTACGACAATGTTGATTGGAATTAAGCTACGCTGCCATCAGTAACGACAGCTTTAGCTAGCTAGAAGCTGTTCAATACTCGCTTTTGCTTCTAGGCGCTGTCTACCAGGCACAAAAATCGAAAATAGATTGCGGGGAAAGATAGTTCTCAATCCTTTTTACCCTTGTGTTGACACTAGACTACCTTGTGTTGCCCTGTTGCATCGACAAAAGCGGTCTTCGCGGACTCGTTGTCTTGGCGTCTCTCGAGACGGTTTTGGTAGGTTACACAGCGTTCCAACATCATGAATCATCCAATGACATCTGATTTCCATCTGTACCTATTTTGTATTTTATCTCCTGCTAGGTCCTATCATAATAAAATATCATCGTTTCTTCGAGCTGCTCAGGGTCTACAGCTATGTGTTACGCTACCTGCCTAAAAGAAAATCAAGTATGCGAGCTTAGCTGCAAGGCTAGGAGCTCCGACGTCAGCTCGCGCTCGCAAACATCAGACGAAAAAACGACCACCTCAATTCACCGACCACCATAGCTAGCGACTCCGCCTTTTGAATCCCTCCATTAGAGTCGCCTGACCGCCAGGCCTTTTTCAAACCCTCTAAACCGCCTTCCTCAAGGTCGCTCGGGCGCGTGCTTTCCGCGCATATCCTTCTCATGGTTTTTTCTTCCTCTTATAAGGCTTGAAAAACTACAGCTTTATTACTTGGGCTTCGCTACTTCGTTTGCGGCCCAACCGCGAAAACATGCCCAATTTCAGCACCTTCACCCAAGGAAGTGAATCCCGCAGCTTCCACTCTTCGGCACGCCCCCTCCGCCAACCCCGCCTGAAGAAAAAGTCCTCTATTGGAAACCTCGTTGATTCGATATCCCGCGCTACATCCGCTGCATACGACAGTTTTGTAGGAAGCCTGACAGACGATGAGGGGGATGAGGATTTATTTGTTCCCAGCGGAGCGACAAGACGTCGCAGCGGGATTGTGGGGTTTGTTAGTGATGTGGGGAGTATTCTTAGTCCGAGACGAGATGTTACGGAGAGATTAGTGAGGTATTGGTGGAGTCGGGCGATTGTTTTAGTGGTCATACCGGCGGGAATAGTAAGCTATCACTTTCACAGCTCGAATTGATAGGTGGAATGCTAATGCAGTGCATATAGACTGTAGGTTGGTGCGCTATACCGTTACCAATCACTGTCAGACCCGGTACACCAGGCGATACTACGCTTATAACATCAGTTATCGAGGGGATATTGCATATTATATGGCCCGGGAAACACTTACATGACGAAAGTGTCGGGTGGAGCGGCGCCACGTTCGCAAATGGTACCGATCCGGGATCCGAATCCCCAGGACACGGAAAAGCGCTAGTAGAGATTCATTGGTGGTTCTTCCTGCTCGTTTACTACGGGTTTTATCTATTAATGGGATTGTTCTACATGACCAGTCTTTTCAACCTCTACAACATGAATTGGTGGCCGGCCCGCCTGGGGGGTCCAGCAACATATCTCCTATCCTGGTCACTTTCAGTCGCTGCCGGCATCCCGATCTACTACTTCTTCCGACCTCTTGCTCATCTAAATATTACCTGGATCTTATTGACCTTCCTCACTATGTGTTCACCCGCCGTCATATCCTTCATCGTCCTGCATACCGAAGATCGGCATAGTTCGCTTCGATACCATCAACCTTCCGCATACGTAAACACCTCCTCATCATCCCGTTCAAATAATCCGGATATATCATCAGATGTAATTGAAGATGAGGAACCCACAGAAGGCACATCATTACTCTCCTACTCCCACATCTTCACACGTTCACGGTCCTCCTCAAATGCTAGCGCGGATACATACCCACCTCGACATACGATCCGAAGTCGAATCTCGCACCAAGTCCGACGGCGAACGAGGTGGATCCCGTATAGTTATATTCGCTTTCTATGGTTTTGTGCAGCAATTTTGATCGGACTTATTGCGTTTGTACTCGGAGAATTATATGCCGAAATATACCTAAGGACGCTGCCGCATAATAATAAGGAAACTGTTATTTATGTATACTCCTGGGTCGGCACTATTCTGGCTTTAGACGGGATAACCGGCTGGATTCTGAGCTCACAAGTTCAGTCCTACCCTCTCGAATTCGTATTCAAGCTGTATTTCAGCCTTACCTACTACGTATGTCCTACCTTCCCCCAATCCTTAAAGCCTTTCTAATGGAATCGAAAATATGCAGACTTACATTCGGACCCTATACGCTCGCCTACGTTCCCCCTCACAGTTCGCAATTCTTCAACTCTTATCCTCCTCTATTGCTATTTTACTCCAACCCCTCTACATCTCTCGCCGCTTCCACAGTGTCTTAACATATCTCAACTTCTCCTCAATAACCTATAACGAACATGTAAAGCTCACAGGTAGAGCATTCTACCTCCGCGGCCTCTCCGAAAACGTCAGCATGCTCGCTTTTCTCGGCTGGATCGTAGTCCTCCATTACGGTCCTAACCGTCTGGTCTACCCATATCTGTCCTTCCAATCCTCTAATGACAACAAGGGTGAGGACGAGTATGACTTCAATCTTACATTCTACGCTAGTTTGGTTACCTGGGCGTTGGAAATTATTAGCGGATGGTGCGTTAGAAGGATTTTCTGGTTTGGATGGGAGTTTGGAGTTACAGGTGAAGGCAAGCGGGATTTTGTAGACTTTGAGGGGTTACTAGTGGCGACTGTTGCGGTTATGTGTCATGGCTTGATGAACATGTTGATGAGCATTATTCGGTTGAAGTTCTCATAGAACTCTTCTTATATTTTTGTTTCATATGGGGGGGTTAATCGGGGGCTTCTTAGGGCTACTGAAGATTCTCCGGGGGTTCCAGTCTCGAGACTAGTGGGTGGTCGGTTTTGTCATTGTCGTTTTAGCGGGTTTATAATTGCATTTTCCACATTCAAGGATTGAAGCATTTTTTGCGTGCATGCGTGCATTTTAACATTTTAGATTTTGTATACAATTGCGAGAAAGAGAGTGTGAGCGTAATATAATATTAATGGCGGTTGAGGAGTAAAGACAAAGTATAGATAACCGCTGAAGAACTCCGATCATTAAACCTCATAAAAATCATGCAAGAACATCCACCCTCCAATAGCTAATTATTTATTTTCCTTTCAAAGGAATACGGCAAGGAAAGGATAGATACACTAGACAAGTCAATATTATTCAAAAGCTCCCCATATATAAAAATTGAAAACTTGAATGGTGCCATGGCAAAAATCGAAGAGACAAGAGAATGAAAAGGGAGGAATTATAAAACCCCAGCCTCACCACCGAGATTAACTTCCTGTCTTCCCTCCAAATCTACAGCCTTCCCCTTCCCAAGACCCTCTCCAACCCCCATTCTCTTACTAACATACCGTTGCGCGGTGATACCCACAGCTAAGGCAATAGTCTCCTCCATCCACTCTGCAATCCATTCTCGGGGATCAACAGCTCCATTCGCAAGTCCCATTTGAACATCCTCCGGTAATTCCTCGAATTCAGCATCCATCCATTCGCCCCACTTCGCGGGGCAGGTTTGGGACATGGTCGTGAATTCTAGTGAATGTTTGGGATCGGATAGATATATTGCGAAGCTTAGGACCTCCTCGATTACATCTCCGTCCTCTGGCTTCGCGGTGATAGAGGTGAATGGACAAGGATATGTAATCGGCTGTAGAGCCAAAAAAATATCACTCTTGCGAACCGGGTTGTCTGGGTCGATATGTTTCTTTTCAAGGCTAGGACTTCTCAGAGCATATTCGTTCGCAAATCCCTCAGCAGTAGCTTTTGCGAGTTTTACACCAGCTTCTAAACCTTTTATCGAGCCTAGTTCACGTTTGCGCTCATCACGCCACCAGGGACCACCACCCCAACCGGCAGATAGACTACTGTTTCGTTTGTTCGTGGCTTCAGAACCACGTTGAATTACAAGGAGATCGCCGCCTTCAACTTGTTGCATTACACGGGAGAATACGTGGTGGATTATAGGGTCTAAGGAGGGGTAGTTTTGGAGGTCGTGGGTTGTGTGTATGTGGAGGCGTTCGTGGGCGGAGATTGGAGGGGCGATGTGGTGGAGGAGTGTGGTGAATGTTGGGATGGCACGTTTTTGGAGTTCACCACCTATTTTTTTAGGTTGGATGATTAGCGATGAGGTGTGAAATGGGAGAGGTGGTCAATACCTAGTTCTCGGAATCCCTCAACGGAGCCTTTTACTTGTTTGGTCCACCGTTGAGCTTCCTCGGAGGATTGAATTTCTTTGTAGACACTTTGAGCTGTGGACTGGGCGACATTAGCTGCAGCTGATGCGGTGGACCATAAGCCTCCCCACCATCCGCCGCCTTGTTGCTGTTGGTCTTGAGGTTGAGCAGGCTTGTGTGATTTCGGCTTTACAGCTCCAGTCTTCTCATCATACTGCTCCTCTTCCTCGTCTTCATCATCCTCGTCGTCATCGTCGTCATCATCTTCATCATCTTCGCTTTCGACTTTCGCGGGCTTAGCAGTAGCAACAGGAGTACGTGCCGTCGCTGCCTTCTTCCTTAAGCTTTCAGAACTAGCTCTCGCAGCAGCGTTTAGACCTGCCGTAGCACGAAGACTTGGTGTAACAGGGCGAGACGGAGCTCGATGCTCTGCTGTCAATCCTTCAATTTCAGCTAATAGAGCCTTTTCGTCTGCGTCGGCATCGGCGGAGAGGGAAGCGCGGGGTTTTGAGTCTGATTGACCAGTGGGTTTGGAGGAAGTGGAGATATCGTCGATACCATCGAAGAGAGAATCGATATCTGTGTTTTTGGAGATGGAAGGTGGGGGTTTGTTGGTTGCTTTTTTGGGAGGCATGGTGAAGGTTCTCAGTTTTTTTTGTCGTTTCTGTAGACGTTGGTAGCGGTGAGGTTCGTGATGGTGGTTTGGGGAGTCGAGCTATTGGCGGTGACGTTGGTTGCGGGACGAAAGTTGGAGGGATGAAAAGTACGCCATTTCAGCGTAGGAATAAGCATGGCGTTTGATTGGCTGTGTAACGTCCGCTTTAGGTGTGTTGTATTTTCTGAGTTGCAACGCGACAACACATTTGTTTGTCCCTTCAATAGATGAAGCCTGAGCATTCAGAAGGTCACGACGTCAGAGAGAGTCGATAAAAAATATATGCAATAGGAAGGTTCATACTTCTTCATCATAGAATATCATAAAGCAAGGTGCTTCTTAATCATAGAATAAAATAGCCATTTATCTAGTCCAGTAGTAGGCACGATACTCAATATAATAACTAAATTTATAAACACCTTGTTATGAAATTGTTATAGAGCAAATGGAGGGCCATACAAATACATGGCTGCTTAATGCCTATTTATTTACTTAAGTATCTAATTACTTCGCATGATGGATTGGAATAGGGCTCAATAGTATCCGAGCACCATACGATTATGCAGGTGCAAGTCATTGAACTCTCCTGCAACGAAGGTAGAATCCACCAATCTGTTTTTCGAGTTGCATTCCCTACGCCTCTACTTTCCATAATTTAGAGAGCCAGAATACTTCTCGATATAAATCTTAGCGGTACTTATACAATGCGTTAATTAAGCTTGTATCCGTTGTAAAGGTCAAAGGTAGCCTAACTGAGGCCTAACTAGCCTATAGAGCTGGAACAGCCCTCTGGCCCTCTAGATCTAATAGATCATATCGCATCAATCAGTATAGCAATAATGTATAGTTGAGCCAAATGTAGATCTTACGCTAAGCCTACTTCATTCCCAGACCTCCCCTATAGGACAAATTCTGGCATTAGAGCAATACCCATATAAGACTGGAGATGCCAGTATAACAAGGCAGCCGAAAGATCTCAGATGCATTGAGAATGGTTGAAGACGATCTTCCAATCGCTCTCACCGGGCAGGGTCCCATAATATAGAAGCCCTTGCTAAAACTTCTCACAGCAAATGCTCTGCCAGGTTTTGACGAGCCACCGGAGACGCTTTGCCCTAGAAATGCTGGAGGAGCACCTATAACGTCTGATGTCCGAGCCTAAATCGTAATGTACGATCGTTAGAAAAGTACAGACTCTCAACTCGAGAAGGAATCTTAACTTCATTTCCTTCTCTTCCTACTCCATCATCTGAAGATTCATCTACAGAATCATCACCACTCCCACAACTTTATTTCCACGATCCGGACTTAGCAGAACGATGGAAGACGATAATAAGGGACAGAAAAGGCGAGAAGAAAAGGCTAACGGCAGCCAGGCTCCTAGTGATGGCCCTCGGAGGCAGAGCGGAAGGTACGTGGTTCGTCGACGCGTCGGATTTGTGGTTGGAAGATGTGGTGAGAGTTGAAATGGAATTAGGTATCACAGCTAACATTTATGTGTGTTTCCAGCCCGTATAATTGGAACGAAGGACGACAGCACAATGCTTTAACACAACCTCCACAACCCCCACAATCCTCAGAAATCTTGCCTGTCTTTCCACCTCCCCTTTCTTATCTCCCTTCTCATCCTCAACAACCTCCTCCTCATCAACAATCTCATCAGCTACAGCAGGCTCATCAGGTTCAAGCCCGTCCTTACCAAGGGCAGCCTCTTCAGTATCCAGGACCTCTCCAGTATCGAGAACCTGGCCAGTATCAAACTCATAACTTGCATGAGCAAACTCGTCCTACTATTCCTGCTGTCCCTGCTCATTCTGAGCAACTCGGGTCTATTCAGTCTCCTCGGTTTTCTTCCCTCCATACTGAGCAATCTCAGCCCTTCCAGCCTGTTCAACCTGTGACTTCTCCATCTCAGCCTCTTGATACCACTCACGGACCTGCTATCCGTCCTTCTAGTCAGGCTCACGTTGCTAGGCTTGATCATACTGGTCATCCACCTTTCTCTCACCCAGATAACCAACCACATCACGTTGCTGGCCGTGGTTCTCACCAACCCAACCCAACCCCCCTCTCCGGCTATCCTGGACTATTTCAAGTTGCTATTCCACTCGGCTTTCACTACGTAAGCTACGATCCAGTCACTGGTGAGCTTAATTTTGTACCTGCCGACCAGCCAGAGGACAGTCCTGCTACGGCTCCCTCCGAGTCAGGTAGCCCCCTTCCTCAAACTTTAAATCAGCAACGTGGTATTACCACAGGTGGTTTGGACCCTATCCAGAACTCTCCTGGTCCTGCCGTTTGTCAAGGTAACCAAAAGATGCCTATCAAAAAGCGAGTTAGTACGAAAGACCTGCCCCATCCCACCACAACTGGCTCTGCTGCCCAACCGCAGCAACCGGTTCCAGATCCCCAAGCGAGCATTGCATCTCTCGCAGAGGCTTTTCCGACATCGTTCTCGGATCGTTTCCAGGAGGGCCAGTTGGCCGGGCCCTCCTCCACCGTGGCTGCACCGTTTTCCTCCCCGAGGCCATCGACATCTTCGAATCCGACGAAGGAGAAGAGCAAAGGAAAAACCGATACGTCGTACACTGCTCCCGCTGTCCTTCGCCAGATTTCGGGCAACAGGGCAGGGATCCCAATCCCGACATCTGATGACGAAGGGGGTGCTGAAAAATCCACCCAATGTAAGTCTAGTCCTATTCTCTCCTAGCATTCTGACAACTCAACCCACCGTCACCCCTATAGTATGGAACGCAAAGCTAAGGAGACAAAATAGGTGTGCCAGCTGGTGTTGTTGCTTCATCAGCCCATGAGAGTCCTTTGGTTGCTAGAAACAGCGACCAAGGAGCCTCTAGGCCGATGTCGCAAGGCCGCCTAGAGTACTTGCAGCGCAAGTACGACGATGAGGCCCAGAAGCTAAGGGCCGTAAAGGGGAAGGAAGCTGTTCGCGAAAGCGACAGCCCCTCCCTTGTCGCGGCTCTGGCTCCTGGACCTCTCGTCGCCGGTCAGCTGCCAATGCGGCCCACGGCGCGCACATCTAGCGGGTGGGAGATGGATGCCTCGCATCTGGCGAACTTTCAACGGCCCGACCCAAGCGCCGACTTGGTCACGTTAGCCACCTATGCCTACTACGTCAAAGGGGTTCTCGAGGAGGACCCACTCGGGCTTGGTGATGTCCAGCCCGCTGCTTCCCGCCCTCCAGTCGCACCCATGCCATCAGAGCCGACTGGGATCGCAGAGGAGATGACTTTGCCATCTCCTGGGCTCGTCGATTGGAACGACGAGTTTAGCACGTTTGGCCTCACAGCCAACGAGGAGGACTGGGAGAAGATCATCGCTGAAGTGATGAAGAGTGACGGGCAGGAGGAACCCACTAACGGTTCTTTGGCGGAAGCCGCTATCCGTCCTTCCCCTACGGGGGAGGACGAGCGCGCTTCGGTCGAAGAGCCGTCGGGGCTCCCCTACCCCGCCCTCGACATCGAACCAACTGGCACAGACCTGACGATGTGGATCCACCAGCTCTCCTTGGAGCATCCAGGGAACCCAGAGGAACTCACCCTGGAGGAGCTAGACGCCGAGCTCGACGCTTACTGGGGAGACATCGACCAGATTACCAACCAAGCAGAGCGGATCGGGCCGCTGGATAGGGTTGAGGACATCGAGCTCCCTGACCAACTCACCACCTCCCCATTGACACCATTAAGTGTCATGTCAACGCCACCGCTCTTCCAAGAAGAGGAAGACCCTCTTCCTGGTAATCAGGATCAAATCATCGACTGTAACACCAGTTCCCCCTCCGGTCATCGCAACAAGCGCGGAGCTGAAGCTAGCCCGGAAGGCTGCTCCCCACGTCCCAGGACCCGCTCCCGGATCACCCAGCAGCACAGTCCAGAGAACATTCTTATCGCCAGTGCTTCGATCACTCGCCGCAGGTCCGCTCGCATCTCCGGGGCCAACCCTCCTGCAGAATCACAATCTCTTCGCGACTCCTCTCCCGCTATGTCTGTTACTTCAGAAAGCCGAAGAAATTCAAGGACCAACACGACCTTCATCCTGAGATACCATGATGTTCGTGGCGATAGCCAAGAACAAGCAGAGGCTGAAGAAGAAGGGGACGACGAAGTCGACATGATTTGAGAGGGCTAGCACATCACTTACTGAGATGATTATTCATGAGGCTTAATCATCCTTTTTTCTCAAATAGAACACAGTGTGTATCAATCGCACGTATCAACCGGGACCTTTGACCATCTTTACTTATCACTGAACATTAAATAGCTTGCTGAATACCTTTGTTATTATTCCTTATGAGCGGTCCCTCTCCACTTCGTGTACTTTAACTTCACCCTCTTTCGACTTCATTAAACGGTGCTAGCCTCGAGACCAGCATTTTACAGGTCGAACTACATGCTCATTACGGTCTATCCCGCATGCTTCTACGAACGCTACATCTTTGCTTTACTGCTCTTATGATTTCTCTTTCTTTTACTGCTACACGAGATCACATTTCGGTGGAACATTCTTCTGGCGTTTCGAGCATGGCGTTTTAACCGCGTTGTATTCTGGTCTTCCCCATAGCGACGGCGTTTATCCGGGTTTTGACGAAGAATGGATGTATTATAGATAGTTTCAATGGAGGTTCTATAAAGATCGAATGGAAATAGTGATTCACCCGTCAGGACATCAATCCCCCTCTCGGTATTACCTAAATTAGTACTTAATATCCATGTCATCGTGATGTCGTGATATGAGGTAGTTTGCACACCGTCTTCTTCACCAGCACCACCGCGCTATACTTGCTTTCCTTTAACTAAATCATATAGTCTCAAATGAGTTCCAGATTTCTGAATCGATGATGTTAAAGGAAGTGCGGTATATATTAACCTACTTTGTGAAGTCAGACTTGCATGGTTGCGATACACAAGACTAGATTGCGATATATCGCATGGCTCTCTAATCAGCGCAACTGAGCTAATAAAACTAAAAGCACACTACATGGAACGCCTTAACAGGTAACCATTCACATTCCATGTTCTCTCTAAAATATCATAGTCTCACGTACGTGTTTGGCTTCAGCCTCTAGAAAATTAGTCACCAATCCCACAGGCGAACAACACAAATACGCTCCAAAATGCCACACATGGCACGAACGGCCGTGCTCTTGCTGGTCTCATTAGCTTCGATAGGTCATGTTACGGCTAGGGCCTTGCCACAAGTATACCAGTACCCAAGTTCTGGATCAAGTGGCGGGTCTACACCAGACGATAATTCCATGAATATCGAAAGTGATACATCCACTAACCTTCAACTAAATCCAAACGAAAATATCATAGCCGGGAATGTTAACGGAAATGCGAATGCGAATACAAATCTACTTATGGACTCAGATATTGCAGAAGGAGGAAGCAGCCCTTCTGCGAGCGCAGATATAACGGGAAATAATATTAATCCAACGCAGGAAAATAGTGTCCAGAATTATGGAACCATGCTTATCGAAGAAGACGGAAAGGATAATGAAGCATTCGCGAACGCAGGATTTGAGCCCGATCAAGAAGCCCTGGCTGAGGATCTTGAAGGTACTGGCGGAAGGCAACAATTTGATGTTGCACCTGAGAGCCTCCCACGAGTTCAATTTCCGGGAGGTAGAGTGCAACCGCCAGCACAAAATCCCGCGGAGGGCCAAGAGTCAGTAAATCCTGCTCGAGCAACCGAAATATTACAGTCAGGACAAAGAACACCAAATGAATCGGAATCAGCAGCGGATAATCAGATTATTGAGGAAGAAGAAGTCCCTCGCTATCAACCCCAGCCGTTAATCGATATCGCAGATTTTCCAAGTCTTGATCCGGATGAAGTTGTTACACCAGCCAACGAGGTCGATCAAGACGGGAATGTGATAAGAATCTTGACCACAAAGCCGGATATAGATCGCGAATTCAAATTGAAACAGGAGTCAGATGCTCCGGACGCAGCCACGATTGAACGCAATAAACGGCTCGCGAAGGAAGAGAAAGATAGGGTAAGAAATATATCTCCCAATAGTGCAAGTACGATTAATACAGAGTCAGATAATAACGAATGCTTTCGGAGCAGTTGGCAGGGAAGGCTAGCCCGTCGGAAAGAAAATTTCTCCCAGATGACCAACTCCCGCCAGGGGCAGAAGTGGAAGCAGATTACTCTCTCCGTAATGAACGTGGCGAACGTATAAACGAATACGGTCTCTTACTAGATGAGAACGGTGAACCTATTCCCGAGTCTGATGATCCTTACGCCAACGAGCGATACGAAGAAGAAAATATAGAAGATTTCGGCGAGCAATACGACGCAGAAAACATAAGAAATCCCGATGATAGATCAGGGGAAGCCAGCCTATTGATTACGGAACTTGACACGGACGCCGGCGACCAAAGTGATCTAGACGATGTTGATCCGAATGAAACTTATGCCCAGAGAGTAAAGCCGAGGAGGCAAAGATTTGAGAAAGATTTGAAGCCATATCTCAAAACTGGTGGTCGTGCCGATAAACCATTTGTCGTTGGCGATTACACACAAACAGGTGGAAGGAGTAATATTGCCCGCTACCCATCTGATAAGTTCAGAAAAACCGACAACCAGAGGTCTCCTAACAGTACCCGGCGTCAAAAAAATATGCCCAAAACCGGGTTGGTTAAAAAGCCAGGTCCCAGAACGTACAAAAGTTCTCAGGAAAATAGCAATCCCTACAGCTTCCTGGAGCAACCGTATAATGATATACCACCTCAAGCGATCGAGGATTCTATGATAGCACAGGCGAAATTAGATTCACAACGAAGATCAAACAATCCAAACCAACAAGTCTCCCAGCAAGCTCAGGCGCCAACTATCCGTCCAAACATGTCCATAGACGAAGTTATGCAGCTAATCGCTTACCAGACTGCACAAGAGGCTGCTGCTAGGGAACAGGAAAATCAATCAGGGATCGACTCAGCCCAGCAGACTATGATGAGCCTTGCGGAAGCCGGTGGAATACCAAGCCGCAAAAGGACAAATACCCAAGGCACTCAAATCAATCAGAACATCGATCAGACTCTCTACGACCTTGCTAATCAAGCTTTCCAAGGTAATCTTCAGCTTTCATCAATCAACAGCTTAGCTATGCCAAGAGGAAACAACCCTGACTTTGATTTCAACAACTATGCAGGTGGGCAGGCACAGAATTTCAATCCTGGTCTTTCCTTCGGGTATGATGAGAGCTTGAACTTGAACTCGGGACAGGAGGAAACTTTGCCGTCGGAAATGTTGCAGGGTACCAATGCTCCAGCTGGGGACTATGTGACCAAGACGGCAGCCAATATGACAGAGGCGGAGTTGATTGACTTCTTAACAAACTTGGATATACCAGTTGGGATTGGTAATGATTTATATTCAGAAGAATAT
Source organism: Arthrobotrys conoides (assembly GCA_036971725.1). Taxonomy (NCBI): domain Eukaryota; kingdom Fungi; phylum Ascomycota; class Orbiliomycetes; order Orbiliales; family Orbiliaceae; genus Arthrobotrys; species Arthrobotrys conoides. Next base: position 761,228 of record JAVHJM010000001.1, read on the forward strand.
CTAAGGCAGTTAGTCGCACAGTTGATGGGCGACGACGTCTAAGGGCTTGCTGCTCAGCTGATCAGAAGGACTTATGTATTTAGAGTAGTGGTAACTTGCTATACTTAGAATAGCTAGAGTTTATGGCAAATTTTATCCATGATATATATCTACACAAGCTATCTGATTGTTGAGTCATTGATAGATATTATTACCTTTAGACGACTTATATTCGTATGTTGTGTCCATAAATGCAGGTATTTATAGCTAATATATAGAATAGTGACAATACAAGTACATCATGTCTGATATCAAATATTCGAGCGAAGGATATGCTTGATAACGGTGAACTACAAGCTATTTCGACAACCATAACCAAATATGCAAACCCAAAATCCCACCTACAAGAGAAAACAAGAAAAGTAAAAAGTAAACCTGCCCGAGGATTGGAAATAGCAGATATCGATAATAACAAATCATAAAAGCGCAAACATACCCCAACACCGTATATCCCTGCTCCTATATTGATGAGCATTATTCCTAACTTGAGTTCGATCGATCTCCATGCTCAAATACTCCCTTACTCTGGGGACTTTAGAATGGAATGACACTAGCGGCTTCTTGTGCACTCTTAGCTCTCTCCAATCTTGCTTCTAACTCCCTTCTCTTAGCTGCGGCTTGATAATCCTCGCAGGCAATATTGCGGAGCTCTAGATCCTCTAACCCTGAGACGTATTCAGATCTCAAGAGGCGAACGGGTCCATTCTTCCCCAAGAGATGGCGCTCAACGACTTGGAGGACAACATTGTCGGTGAAACGCCTGAGACTGATATCATAGTACGACTTGAGAATATCGTGGACATCGCGGACAGTTGTATCTTCGTTGGACAGGTTGAACATCTGGGCGACAATATTCAAATTTACCATACCATTCTGGCCCCTCTGCTTCTCCAATTCGCATAGTGCTCTCTTCTGCCTCATTGCTTTTTGATTTTGTCCGAAAGAAGCATTCACTGTTTGCAGGATTCCACTGCGCTCGTCTTCGATCAACTGGTCAAGTTCTCGGTAAGCTTGGGTGATAGCGGCACCTGTGGTCTTTGACAGGCTGGTCTGTAGCTTTTTACGAACGGTGTCATCGGAAACCACACGGTTGAAAACCTCGGCGTTGAATTTCGAGACAATGTCCACGACACCACGAACGTGCTCCCCAGCCACAGTTTTCCAGTTGTTCGACTGTTCTCGGAACATTTGGATGACGACGTTGTAGTTGACGAGACCCGGTAGCTCTGGGCCACGAGATTCCCGATAAGTGACCTTGATCCAGTCGTATATATCCTCGGGATCTAGTTTACTACGGGTATTTTCGACGTCGAACGCGGGGTCCTCCTCATTCTTATAGCCATACCTTATGTGTTCTTGTTTCTCATCGCCGGTAATTGGGATCTGTGGTGCTCCTTCGGGTTTAGCCTCATCGGTTTTAGGCTCTTCATCTTCGCTCTTAAATTCTCGTGTGTGCCCTTCCATTTGCATTCTTTTTGCAAAATCGCTGTTCATATTCTGAATACGAGTTCGAATCTTGAGTGGAGACTTTGGGTCAATATACCCTCTAAACTTGGCGTCCAAACAGTCCGTTACACTCCTTTCATATTCATTGGCGATCTTGGTCAAGTATATTCTTTGTTCCGTAGGAGTCGTTCTCGCAACCCCGAGCTGCTGCAGCGCATCTTCTGTTTCGATGACGAGTCTATTTATCTCGTCAACGAGTTTTGGGAACTCATCCCGAACATGTTCATAGAGAAGATGTCCGAGGAAGGGCTTTAAATTCTCAATACCGGTTTTGTCACGGCTGAGTCGGTTCCAAGGAGCTTTTCTGAAAAACTCTTTTTCTTTTATATGACGCTGTTGAATGGTGACGCCATCTTGAATCTCTTTGGTTGAGCGGTTACGAACAGCGAACCACCCGTGGCGAAGTTTTTCTACTTTATTAGACGCAATTTGTATGACTCCATTCTCGTCCCCAGGTTGGACAGCATCGCATTTGGTGATGATACCAACGGTGCGTCGACCCTCAGGGTCAACTTCGCGTGCCATCCTAAAGACTTCTTGGTTTGCAAGATTGTTTCTGCCGTCCATCACGGCCATAATAATGGTGCGAGGATCCTTGATATAACTTTGGATCAAATTTCGGATGAGATCCTTGTCCTCGTCAGTTTGGTAAATGGTCGAGTCTGTATAAAGTTTTAGTATATCTCCTGTGTTAAAGATTCAATATAATTGGATGTTCTTACTGTGGAAGAGTCCCGGAACATCTACAATTGTTAAATGTGGATGGTGCGGGCCAGAGAGCTCGATCTTCAAAATGTCATTCGAGAATCTCTTGTCTGGAGTATCTTCGACCTTGTCACCAGGCTTGGGAATTCCCATATAAACGGCTGCCTAGAGTAGTTGATTATCGATATCAGTATATTACTACAGACACTCACAATTGCTGCAACGAAGGTATACAACAATCAATAACTTACCTCATCTAGGATCTTAGCAAAGCTCTCCGGACCGAACTCAGCTTCCGTCAACGAAACCTGGAACTCCAATAATTTGTCTCTAACATCTAGATCCAAATTCGCATCGGCTCCAGGAATAATCGAGGCTCTAACATGTCCTTCATCGTCATCTGCACGACGCAGGACGATCTGAGTCGCGAATCTTGTACAGAGGTCGCTAGCTACCGGAAAGCTGATTTCTGTGAGACCTTCGAGAAGGGATGATTTACCCGAAGATTGGTCACCGACGACGACGAGCTAATGGGGGTTGATGATATTAGTATACTTCATGCATGGGCGGCTATGGTGATCACTTTAGTAACTAACCTGTGGTAAAGAGATATCTTCGCTGATATTAAGTTCGCGGAACTTATCAATGATATCGAATAGCTGACTCCGCGCCGCGGAATCCAAAGCCTCAAGATTTGAGAAATTTTGACGTCGTGCTGGCGACATTTTGGGAATCTGTGGTCTAGGTTCGGAAATAATACGTGGTTGGGGAATTGCTAAAGTAGAATTTATGCCCGTGAATGGCCTGATACCTAACGGGCGAAAATATGATCGAGAGAACACTAGGTATTTTTTTCAAAATGTTAAATTTGTCAAAGTTATTTAGTAAAGACAATTGAACGCTTTGGATACTTTTGAAGATCGATTTACCTGCCAGGAATCCTTTTTTTTCCTAAAGGAAGATTGATTGGGGATTATATACAGAAGTCGAGAATCAGGCAGATACTTTGCCCAACCAATAATTTATCTCAAAGGGGAGCTTGGAAGTTTGAGGATTGGGTGGCACGGATAAGGCAAATCTATTCTTGTAGTCATTGACCGAAAAGCTGCCTGAAAGTCGACCCCCAGATCGATCTCAACAGAACGCGCCGTTCGAAAGTCCCTGCAGCTGGCTGCCAGATCCTGCACCCTGGTCGAATGCAACATTCGAACAACAATAGATGCCTCAATTTATGAAAGCGCCTGCATATGCAACTTCCCGGTGGCCTAATGTATAGCTGTGGGTACTATGATTTGCGCTTTGAATTCGATATATCTTAAGCAATTGCTCAATTGATAAGGGTAGAGCGAGGAACCCCACTATTAGCTTTAACCTCGGTGTCCTCAATGCAAAGTTTCTCCCGTGAGGTGAGGGCAGCTATCAGTATCAAACCAGAGTACTATCATCATATAGAATCTAGCCGATCATCACATATGCAGAGAATTCTAGAACTTAACCGATCATGTAACGTCTATGCATACGTATGAATTCAGGTAATGAATGACAGACAATATAAACAATACGCCGAACGGGTACCGTGCGAACTTGCATGAAAGACCAAGTCTACCGCGACTAGCTAAGGCAGAATAAACCAATCACAAGGTGCGTAGCAAAAAACTTGTAACCCCCCGTTCACGCAGAAGATGCTCGTTCCCGCTTCTCAACATTCTACAACCACGCAAATGAGCGCTTGAACCAGCTGCGCCAGCGGACTACGTTCTTCGTACCTATTAATTGGCCTAATAGCCCCACCTTACAACTCCTCGAGCCTTTGAAGCCTGTGAAACCGAATCCGTGGATCCAAATCGCCAATCTGCCCTTCGATAAGCCTTGGTTGCGAATAACCAGTCGACATCCCACATTCCTTACATTCGCTGCATGCATTGAATCCTCTATAATTGTAACCGCCCAACATGCTATCAATACAACGCAACGGAAACTAGCGGGGGAGACTTCAGGCAACATTTCCATGCAACCGGCACCCTCCCGTCCCCCCCATAGCCCCTGTCAGCTGTGCCACAGGACTTTAGTTTTGAATTGCTCAATGCCTCAAACTCAGCGCGAACACGACGGATATTGATACCGCCCCCGGCCAAGATCAAAAGAGCTTCGATGTAGCCTGATCAATTGAATGAAAACCTACACAGCTTTGATTAAAGATCGTTGTGGAGTATAGATCATGTTCGATGATCAAGACGTCGACCTGATGGCCATGGCCGATGGGCCTTGTCGACTGTCTGCCGTGGGATTGCAAAGCGCCTTGGGAAGTTCCCCTGCGACCACGCTAAACCAAAACCAGTTATTTTCTGGTCAAATTTGGAAATAGCTCTGCAGATCCAACACCAACACGCCTTTTTCCGGAACTTCTGAACAACTTAGATCGGGTCACAGATACTAATATAATTTAATATAAGCAACTAGGTACTAGTATACTGGAAAGAGGACTGAATTCAGTAATACAGGTACACTTAAAGAAAAAAAAAGGAAATGATAAACAAAAACGCTAGCATATTCAAGAAGATTGTAAGAAAGATATATATGGATCAAAGAAACCGATAGTTCGATGCTGTCGCTGCGTCGCTGCGTCGATGATGGCCTGCTCCACGACAAATATAACAACTCCGTGGATATTCTGAAATAAAGGAACAACAATATCTACCTCGAAGAATATATATTATGCTAAAAGTATGCAAACACAAAGAACTACGAGAGCTTCAGTGTACCAAAACTTGCTACGAGCTTGGTACCAAAACAATTAACAAAAAAGAGAGGAAAGTAAGAAACACAACACAACTAAAATCTCGCGCCAAGGGTAAGATGAACTAAGAAGTAATACGGCTGATATTAAGTTTGCTGAGAAAGCTATTATGTAGTCTTTCTAGAAACTCGGGATTGGGTCTTAACGGTTGTGGTTCTGGCCGAGGGGGAGGCTTGTCTTTCTCTTCATCAACATCTACCGGTACATATTTGGCAGGCAGAGGTGGTGGAGTCGATTCACTAGTTTTAGGCCGGTTAAGGGCTCTGGGTGGAATTGAAGGCTGCCACCGCGAGACCTGAATCGGCCTAAGAAATGGAGTTTCATGGTCTGGGGGAGGTGGTGGAGGTCTTGTAGGCGGTTTAGGTGATCTTGAGGGTGACCTTGAGGGTGTAGGAGCCACCATACTAGCTCCATCTAGACTAATTAGGCCATCGCTTACGGGTAAAGCACTTTTGAATACAGATTTTCTCTCCGAAGTAGTAACTGGTATTTTGGAGCTCGAGGCCTGAGGCATAGCGGTGTCGAGGTTAGCGAGGCTGTGGAGACCTGTTTTGGTCTTGGGGATATCTTCTCCTTGATTCACTCCGGGTTTCCTATTAAACATCGGCGGCCTCGGACGTGTGGTGGTGTAGATAACCTGCTTGAACCGGTCTTTCAATGTCATATGCATGCTTTGGCTTCCCCCGGCACCTTGTTGCGGAGATGGTTCAGGTGCGCTTCTCCCAGTAGACCAATTGTCCGAATCACTTTGATCTTCAGCCTCATCGGAGTCACCAATTGTGGTATATCTGGCAATTATTTCTTTCAAATTTTGATCTTCGGTGTCCTGGGCAGAAGGTAGCTCGAACGGTTGCGGTGTAGCGGCAGGCGTGGGCTCCGTGATGAGTTCACGTTGAACATCCGAGATCCTTGCGCTCATGTTGACCTCGAGCTCAGAGGGTTCGAGTTGTTGGTCGGGGGTGTTTATATCAAGAGGGATAACTTCTACAAGTGCATTCGCCTCCCCGTAGTTGACATTATGAACGGTTCTGATGTGGTACCTAGCATTGTCCCTTCGATTCATAAGCCGGCCGCACTCTGGGAAACCGCACTTGAAAACCTGGATAGCGATTCCGTGTTTCTTTCTATGACGTTCGAGATCCCTTGCGAAGGTGAATGTCCACGTGCATTTCGGGAAGTTGCAACGATAATTTCTGGGTCCGTGGGTAAGCATATGCCGTCTAAGAACAAGTTATTAGCAGGTGAATTTTAATTTAGCAAATTAAGCACAGCATGAACACGCCAAAAGTTTAGGCTGAGCTATGCATGTCGAGGCAAGATATAATAATGACAGGATCCGAAGGGATATAGCAACATACTTTAACCGTACAGTATCATCGACGGCTTTATTGCAAATGTGGCAATTAAAGGACACTGGATCCTTCTTCTCATATTCAATCTTGAGCCTCTCTGCCATGGCCATGTGGATCTGAGACTGTTGTTTGTAGTCGTACTTCGAAATTTCCGCACCGCGGACTAGCTCTTGAGCTTGATCCACTGGAGCACTGCTAATACGATTCAGAATGGCATAGACTGGTATTAGGCGTCTTGTCTTCTCCGCCACCATACCCTTGAGTACATCTGGATCTATGGAACCAAGTATAAGTTTGATATCTTTCAAAAGTGTCGATTAGGTGCTATATATATGGGGTAGAGCTTACTAGCGCGAGACTCTCCTGGAGCGTCCGCGTGGGTGGGAACAAAGCGTGGCCCGCCATGTGGGCGCCGGCTTGATGGTTTCCGAGTACTCATGGATATAAATGTGAAGTACACCTCAACGCCACCGGCTTGGGGGCTTGTGTATTGGAATAGGGCGTGGATCTATAGTAAATAATCTAAAAGAAGTTACAAGTATCGAAGTTGATGGTTATAATGAATAAAGTATCTAATTGTATTACCACTGATATCATGAGGCCCTTTACACGAACTGCACTGGGTCATCTGGTATATATACATATGTGACACAGGCTGAAGCTTTAATATGCCCCAGTATAACTCCCAGTATTATCCCAACTCCACGATAATTAATCATTACATACATATCAATGCCGTCTGACCTGATTGCTTGTCTCCCATATTTGCTACTCAACTATCAATTCTTCTTGTGTTTGTGTGACCTTTCGCCATCATGATACTAGCAAACTTAGGATAGGCGGCTGCAGGCGGTGCTCGAATCGATATCATACCGCAAGCTTCCCCCATCACATATTTTTGCGGCCGGCTTGGAATCTAAAACTAGGTAACCAATTTTTCTTGTGTTTGCCCTTTTGAATTGACTCCGTTTCGCAGTATTGTTGCTGTGCCGCATTTACTTTTCCGCTCTCTGCTGGTACTACTCGACTTCTCATAAACCGAAGCCGAAATTCGAACGCGAGCCACATGAATAACCGACCCCGACGAAAGGAAAAGAAAGAAAAGGCTGTAAGGGACAATGAACAACCATGCGTGTTTGATATCGAAACAAGCTGCACCGAATTCCAAAATCGGCGAGGTTGACGATGATCGCCCCCACGGGTATAATTAACGATGCAGGATGCTGTACATGTACATAGCACAGTGCTATTCCTAGGATCATGCATGAAAGTAACGTACTTTGCGTCCACAAGTATTTGCTTTCTTTCGTTTGAAACTCGAAATCACAAGTTTTCGGTTTCGAGTGGTAATTAGCCTTGCTTATATCCAATAGCGCGCAACGAAGGGGTCCGGGGAACTTCCAGACCAGGCAATTGCAACGGTTAACTCTCTCGCAATTGGTCGACTTCACAGACAAGGCGGCTCGGAACCTATCAAGTGACTTTAGCGAACTACCCGATCTGTCAGTTAAGCTTAAATGTTGATATACCCTTGTATGCGTACGGCTATGAATTTTGATCGATCGTTAGTATACAGAGCGAACATGGGAGGCTTTTGAGACTATAGCTATAAATATAAACAATATCAAAATGAAATAACTTCCCCCCGCGATCCATAGCCTTGCGAGCACGTGTGCACTCGAAGTTATACAGTGTGACCGACTTGGAACTCATATTCCTAGCCAATCGGATTGCGTATGCATCATATGCAAGTCCCGGTCTACTTCCCGTGTTTGTTGATACTATCTATAGCAGACGGCGAGCAAAAAAAAGGTTTATCAATTTTGGACAAACTGGAGATATTCTGCTCCTGGCCTAGCCAGTTGTAAGAGAAAAAAAAACCAGAATTTCGATTGTACTTTAGGAATAATGATGAAAGACATGAAGCAAGCTAGGTTTATCATGTCCAACCGTTTCATACCTCGCAAACCTGAATCCTGATCCTGCGGCTTAACTTAGCTGTGTGGATGAAGTTGTATCACATTATAAACATGCACGGTGTGACAAACTCATGATTAAAAGTTGATCTCACATGCCAACCATGCATTGGAGGTAAAACGCTACATTCTGATTGCTCTGCGATATAAACATAATTAGAAAACACAAAAAGATCCTTAGGTATTATAGCTAGTACTAACACTTAAAAGCGTTCTAAATCCATCTCATCATCATAGAAAAGAAAATATCAAAAAAGAGCGAAGAAAATAAATATCCAGCCTCCTCAAAGGGAAAAAATACATCCAAAGGATCCAATGCTTGCTAGCAAGCAGGGTATATGAATGAATGAGACAGATCAGATGAAACCAAAGGAAATGGATAACAGGATAAAAAAACATCGCTTATTTCGCTAATATCATAGGTATATCGAACCCGAAACGCTGTGAAATGACGAAAGAAAATATTAGTGAGGTCATGGATGAAGAAGAGTCGTGACGTAGAATAGCTCGATCAAAGCAAAAAGTAAAAAAAAAAAAATAACGAGTTTTTCCCTCCGGTATCCGATTGCTTTTTCCGTTGTTCATTAGTAAAATTTTGACTTGAAGCTGTCTAGACCTGCCTTAGACTGCTCGCAGTTTTTTTGTCTATCCGTTTTTTTCCGACATGGTGGTTTCAAGGCATGATGTTTTTTTTTTTTTTTTTTTTTTGGTTAACTCGCCTGTGCGAGATGACCCTTCAAGCTCTTCTTTCTTCTCCTCTCCTCTTTCATCTCTCTAAAACTCTCCCACAAACCCCTCGCACCTACAAACGTCAACTCCACTTTCCCAAGACTAACAGTCCTATGTCCCTTCTTCTCCCTCTTACTCCCAGAATCTCTACTACTCTGTCTACCCCTCTCGGCATCAAGATCTACTCCCTCATAGGGACAGTCATGGCTATACCCGCCGTATCCGCCTTGGTCATACTCATCGTAATCGTGAAAGTAGTTATACTTCGGCTTCCACCAGGGTGATAGTTTACTCTTCTTGAACCCCGTCGGCCTGCTCTTCAAACTCGGTCGCTTGGGGATATCCAACGATGGCATGGTATTTTCGAAGTCTATCAGTGGTTCCGGAGCTGTAGATGGTCGCTGTCCGTTGATTTCGTGAAGTACGGATGGCAGCCTCGGTGGTAGTGGGATGGATGAGACAGAATCCAAAGCAGAGTGGCTGTGGACAACTGGTATTCCGGCGAGTGGGTTAGGCGTGGATTTCCGTAGTGGGGATTTTGGTGGCGGGGTGGGAGTTCCTGTAAAGGATATGGGGATTGGTGGAGGTTGATAGCCTAGTTGTTTACTCCTCATAGCGGATTCTTCCCCCGCTGCTGGCGTAGGCGGGATAAGGTGGAAGGTGACTGGTGATAAGGGTGAAGTAATAGGTGTTTGGTCCTTCGCGCGCCCTTTGCCCTTTCCGGCGGATGCGGAGCTTTCGCCAAAACTAAGATCTGGCCCTTCGCCGAAGGAAAAGGATGGGACATGGTGGGAAGATGTTGATGCATTTGGCTGTTCCGGCTTTGGCGCTGCGATGATAGAAGGGATGACCGTTGGTTCTGCGGGTTCGCCGCTCTTGCTACCTTTTGAGCTAGTGCGGACGAGCACTTCTTTTACAGATCCACTGCGGACTAGATCAGTAGTGATTACCTCCGCTTTTTGATTAGCACCGAGGATCTCTATATCATTTGAGAATGAGAAGCGCTGGCTATCTGATTGGGAAACGGTTTCATTCGAGTCTTTCCGGCTCTCACTATTTGTGTTGCTATGAAGGATAGCTCCTAGGCTGGGTCTTTGGTGGCTTCCGGCAGTAGTGAACGACTCTTTCCGCGCCCAGTTGTCTACAAGCTCGCTAGGTTTCCCGGTTTTCCCAACGGAACTCTTGCGGGCGGGTATCTGTGGCGGCCCATCGCCAATACTTCTGCTCCGACCGCGGCCACGGTTTGCATCTTCGGTTGCGGCACTTGCTGAGCTGCTACGTTGGCGTTGGGCTAGTGGAGGATAATTCCTGCCTCTGTCGTTGTAGAGTGAGCTAGAGTCGATAGACTTTCCACGAATATGCGCACCAGGGCGTTGGGATGTTGGTGGGTATGATTTAGTGGGAATGGTTTCTGCGGATACGTTACGAGAGTGTGAAAGAGAGGATCTTCTTGTAGGAATCGGGGGCCGGGTTGGAGTAGAATGAGACGATGAGATAGAAGCTGTGCGTGCCGCATTGGGTGGAGGGGTTTGTGGCCTCGCCGGTTCTTGTGTAGGCTCTATGACAGGAACTGCCGGTAATGCTTCCAAAGGATTTGGTATCTCAAAAGCAGGGGTCCGGACTTCCGTAGGCGTGAAGAAAATAGTATCATTCGTGGCTTCGCTAGCTAATGACTCTTGCGTCTGTGTCGGCGCAAATGTCGGTCGCTGAAGCGGTCGCGGCGTCTCATCCAAGTCGTGCGTTTCGCCCGCTCCCAGTCTAATAGCTGCCTGAGTAGGGGTATTGTGTAGAGATTCACTCCTTTGAGCCTCCTCTCGTTCCCTCCTTCTCAACGGCGAAGATCGTAGTAACGCTTCGATCTCGCCGACAAGATCGGAGTTTGGATCCGGCGTCATAGGCTCAAACCCTCCAAGTTGTGTAGCTGGCGAGTCTGGTGCAGCCTGTGGAGGACTTCCTAAAAACATCGGCGCCCCAGCCTGAGCGGTTTCCAGCTGTGGTGGCCTGGGTGTCTCCTGTTCCTCCTCTTCCTGTTCCCTGCGCTCCAACTGTCCCGTTTGCCCCGCCGTCTCCTGCGGCCAGTCCTGGAACTGCCTTTCAACTTCAGGTGAGGGGTCTAACAAAAATGTCTGTGGTAGCGCTCCTTCCACCAGGACTTCTTCTTCTTGTGGGCTCAAATGAGCCTCGATAATATCCTCGTAATCATCATAAAAGGGATGTTCTACCGGCGAATCTGGCATTATTGACCTCGGCGTTGTCCCAGCGTATTCTACTTCGATGCCCTGCTGTTCTTCCGCCTGACCTGGGGGTGTAATAGGCGGCGAAGGCAAATCATTATCAATAACTACTGACTGCCTCACAACCTCAAACTGCGATGTGCGGTTCCCCAAAGCTCTCAAATTCCTCCAACTCCTCATTTTTCTGACTCTCAGCCGACCTCCTTCCCTATCCCTCTTCCCCATCAATGAAGCCCCTGGCAGTGCCCGATTACCGCCTGGCATATCCATAACCCACGCCTGAACAGTTGTAACATTTTTCGGAACCCCAGCACTAGGTGGCCGTTCCATCGTAGAAATTTCGTCCAGTAGTTGCGTAATAGCAGGTGTAAGCGGTGACAAAGGCATATTGTCAAAATCAACACTATCATTCGAGTCACGGTGATGTTGTCTATGCACTATCCCCCCCAACGTGTCCTCGACATCCAAAGAATTCCTCGGCGTTATCTCCGGTGACACGACGGTACTCGGTGGAGGTGGCCACGCGGGTCCCGGCGTGAGTGTGTATATAGATCCATCGTCACCAGGTGGTACAGGTGCTGAATCGCCGTCAACACTTTCCGTTGGCGAAGGCGACGCTGGTGAGACCGCGGATGAAGGTTTGGAAATTTCGGCGAATCGCCATGCGATAAGTGGCTCTGACGAAACAACGGAGCTGCTATTCGATGGAAAAACTGGAATTCCAAGGCCTAAGCCAAAGCCCACCGGGACCTCAGCCTTTTCTTTCCCTTTGGCGCTGCTGCCTCTGGGAGCGAACGGGTTATCATTCGGAGATTCAAAGGCCTGCGAACGACTGTCCTCAGGACGGGGAGTCGTAGAACGAGATCGTGGTGAGTCCCTGCGCCGGCGCTTGATGCGCGGTGAAGGTGTCGTGGCTGCTTTGAAAAGTTGGCGGGATGTTTCTGAAGATTCGGCGTAAAATGGTTGAGGCGGGGAAGGTTCGAGGTATGCGGTTGAGAGAGCGTGGGATGTCGACATCATGGCGTAAACGAGAGTGAGGGCGCAAAAGCAGGCAAGATCGCTATATCATAAAATACTAGGCAGGAAAAAAATGGAGAGAGAAAAAACCAAACGCTACTTGATATGATGGATAGTGAGAATCATTAAGTCATAATCACAAACGTAAAGATTATTATTCGCAAGGCTGTTTGTCGAGGTAGTAATAAGAATGGAAGGTAAGATAGGTTTGTCGTTAGAAGCAGAGCGAGGAAGATAGTTAAAAGAAGGAAGGAAGCTCGATATCGATGGGGTGGCCAGAAATAAGTAAAAAAAATCCTGGTTTAGCAGCTGTGGCAGCTGTCAGGGCATAGCATTCCAAGGTGCTCGTGAACAGAGCTGTACAAGTGTGAAAGTAGAGTACTTGCACTGCAGCCGGAGCGGATGCGGTGTAGCCTGTCTTAGTCCCAAATAAAGCTGCCTTACTAGCCGTTCTGGCCAAAAGTCCTCAGATCGTCGATATGTTCGCGGAAGGAAAGAAAAGGAAAGGAAGCTTAACGAAAGTGAAGTAGTTAGCTTGGAAGTAATATTAGTGATAAGAGTCAGCTGTAGACTTGTCGGTTTCCTATTGCTTTCAAAGGAGGCCAGACCTTTTGAATATTATGGGAAGACCCGTCGATTTTTATTCCCCCATTCTGCTCGGGCTCGAGTCGAACAGAGCCGCCAGTGTAGAATAATAATAGGAGACACTGCATCATCTTGCACCTCGATCCCCATTCGATTCGTTCCCACAATAAGCAGGTCCGGGTGCCAGGGAAGACGGGGAAACAGTGAAGAGAGGACGAACCCAAAGTTTTGTCTCGCCTCCACTTTAAAGACCATCCTCCAGTAGAATCTGCAGGCCTCACCAATCTTGCTTGCACTCCAGCGCCCATTTGTCGTCATCCATTCGTTCATCGGACGAACCAGAAACGGCCAGCACCAAATTTGGAAGCCAGTATATCCCCGACACCCATCGATTGGTTCCCAGGAAATATTCGCACAGCCCTGGCCATAGCTACCTCTTTTCCACCGCCAAGCCCCAACGCAGCTTGAGCCGATGACCTTTTTTTGCGAGGGGAACAGGTCGATTGGTTCTCAACCGTCGGCAAGAATGACGGGTAAGTTTCCTATTTCTCTTATACTTCCTTTGATGGGCCCTCCTCCGTAAGGCTGCGTCTGTGTAGACGAAATGGCATTTCCTGATGGCGGAGGATGGCATGGGCCCAGCCCCGTGGCAAGGAAGTGAAGTTGTCTCGGGCAGCGCGGTGCTGAACGACAGGGGGCTATAGTTTTAGCCTTGTAGCTTTTCATAGGACAGTCTGGTGACGAAGTCGACGTTCCATCGTGCATCGTACCAGACCGAGCGGGACCTGGGCGTTCGAGTTAGTAAATCCCTGGATCGATATCATGGAGCTCCCCAACACATTAAAAATCAACGGTACGAAGAAGAGAGAGTAGGAAAAGTGGCCGCCTACCCGCCCGTACAGATTTTCACCCTATAGTATCGTGCTCCTTCTCTCCTGCCAAGGTCGTGGTATCATTACTCACGATCAGATGAAGTAATTTGGATGGAAAAGTTTCTTGAAGATGGTGTGTTGACTCTGAAGGTCTTCAACACTTTGTGAGTTTATTGGTTGTGGTATTCTCACAGCGGATGCTACTTTCGTAGACGGCTCGGTCTCGACAATACAACCGACCTATCTCGGAGCTATGACATCCACTATGGGACGTATTGAAGGAACCTTTGCATATGTATATTATATGCACGACATATCCCGTTATTACGGTCCCTACCGCTTTACCGTTCACGAGATCGATCCGCCCGAGATGTGGTGGGCCTGCTGATCAACAAAAACATCAATTTCATTCCAAACGCCACTTTGGGAGTTATCCTGTAAAGGAGCTATTCTATTCTAATCAGAACCTCTCAACCAGAATGAATGACTCATCTAGTCATGAGCAAGTACATGTACTTATTTACCTAAGCTAGGTAGGTAGGTAACTATCTGTAGCAATATCAATTCTAACTTTCTATTATGTCTCAGCCGCCCTTCGCCCTGCCTTTGCCCTCCAAGACTAGTCTATTGTATCTTCTTTGATTCCGTTCATTGGTCTATTCCTTAAATCAGTCTTCCCCTTTTCTTTCTAATCAGATGAAAAAATATACCGGAGTAGTATGCCACGCTGGTATACCGATATATATAAGCAATTATAAAAATTCAAAACATGGTTGAAGATTCACCGAGAACTATATATGAAAAGCTTGCATAGAAATGCACTTGTCGGTAAGATAGGTGGCTAGATGATACCGTCTCCGCCCGCTGATAGCACTAATACTATGCTGAAAGAGTCAATAATATGCCCTGCCCGGAGAGATACATCATATAGCAATATCGTGGGGACGCAATATATATAACATGGCTACGCATGAACCGTAAACGTCGCCATTTCATATATTAGGCGGTGTCGTTCTGGCCCATTTATCAAGGCTGTTAAGTAAGATATTACATCAGTAGCTAGGTATATTTCTCACGAGCGAATACTCCAGAAACATTGTGTCCTAGATCTTAAAAAAAAAATTGGCAAGAGGAATAATCATAAGGAGCAGGATAAACGTTTATATGGATTACTACCGAAATGTTGCCCCAAATAAGCTCCCCATTCACCCCCCCCCTCAGCCTTAATTCCGCAAAAATAAGCATCCACAAGAAATATTGATGTTCTTGGTTACCAAGGGCTTTTGGTAGATATGTTTGATTGCTGGTGTTATTTTCTGTTAGAAAAGTGTTGGACAGACGTACTAGTGGAAAGGTGGCCGGGAAGACGTCCCCGTTCTCTCACTCGCACTAAAGCGAGGAAATAATACCTGCCTGTTGATCAAGTATATGTAAAACTGCTCAGAATAGAAGCTATATATATTACATCTCGAGTGACTATAGCTTAATTAACTACTTACTTACTTAACTATACATAAGTAAACTTTACAAGTTGGAAGATCTAGTTATCATATACCTATAATGTAATATATTCTCGCCCAACTCGACTCATATTTAAGAAAGTAAGTAGATAACTTAGAAGCAAGCTGGTCCAAGTTAGCATCTACGACGTTAATCCACTAACAGATCCCGGTAATTACCTTAAAATACATATCTGTTAATTAGCGCTTGTGAAGATTAGCATCGTTTGACTACCTGGCCGATTTATTAGTGCGAAATACACATTTCATGCAAAGCAAGTACTAGAATATTGCATACCCACGGCACGGACATATATAAATAGCTCCTCAAACTTCCTGTGCCAGAAAAGTCCCATTCCCTCAATCCAATCCAAACGACTCAAAAAGTTAATTTTCCCTTCCAATACCCCGCGCGCGTACCATTCCAAGATTCTAATTTAGATGAAACGTAAAATAATACTATTATGGCAAAAAAAAATATTGGGGCAATGATACGGTTCTTCTGGCACAGCAGTTTAGATCGGTATTCTGATACGTTCGTTCGGTCTCGGCAAGGTCGTTCCGATGCTTGGCTTTTCTGGCTTTGGAAATATCCTAGGAACTGACCAGTAGGATCAGGCTTGGCGATAGGGGTGGTCGCGCTTAGCTGTGGATTGGTGCATTCTCGACAGTTAAGGATTGAGATGTGCATATGTCGATGAGGTTTGTGGTTGGGTGAATGTGTATAAATATGAGGCACAGGAATACATTTAGATAGGAGCCAGATACTTCTAATCTATTCGTTCGCAATCTAATACAAACCCTCAAAGTTGATCAATCATCATTGCAAGACTACATAGATACAGTGGTTCTTTGAGGTTGAATATCTTTTACCATACTGTTATACCCTATTTTCTATCTTAATTTTATAGAGATATTACTGGAATAATATCTTACATTCTTATCCAAATTATCAGAGACTACCTAGATATAATAAACATACCATGGCCTCATACACCCACGACGACTACGTTATCGGCTGGATATCCGCACTCCCCATTGAATCCGCCGCCGCAGTAATCATGCTAGACGAAGAGCACGCCAGCATCCCCAACATCCAAGGAGACAAAAACTGCTATTACCTAGGAAGAATCGGCCCCCACAATGTTGTTATCGCATGTACAAACGAAACTGGCGGAGTAGCTGCAGCCATTGCTGCTACAAACCTCACGCGAAGCTTTCGTAACGTACAATACATCCTAACAGTAGGAACCGGAGGTGGTATCCCGAGTTCCAAACATCAAATTCGACTGGGAGACGTTGTTGTCAGTGAGCCGACGGGGACCTGCCCTGGTGTTGTACACAGTGATGTTGGGGTGTGGGATGAGAATGGTCGGTTTACTACCACTGGCTCTTTGAATCGGCCGGCTATGGGTCTGCTTCGAGCGATTGGGGCTGTTAAAAGGGAGGAGATTCATGTTAGAAGCATGATTCATTCACTTTTGAAACACCACAAAGGAGGAGTTAGTATCGACGGCCCCGGTACAGAGATTTGGAAGTATCAAGGGCGAGAAAACGATCCTATCTATAAACAAGATGCAATGCTACGCCAGACGAATCAAGACTGTACGGAATGTAGAGGTAGAGGTCAACAGGGACCAGAAGCACATGCGCCAGATCCAAGGATTCACTACGGCATCATCGCCTCTGGAGTTCAGGTTATTAATAATAGGGGGCGGCGGGACAAGCTCGGGCAACAATTTGGAGCGTGTTGTGTAGAGACGGAAGCATTTGGGCTGATGAATTATTTTCCGTGTTTGGTTATTAGAGGCATTTCGTCATATGCAGATGGGGGTAAGAATGGTGACTGGAAGGGCTATGCGTCGCTCACAGCGGCGGCGTATGCGAAGGAACTTCTGCTTCAGCTTGTGCCTGTTGAGATGGAGGATACGTCTAAGGGGGACTCACAGTCGGATCTAGAGCAAAGCTACCTAGTTACCAGTTACGATACCGCTTGAATTCGTGTATATGTATGATAGAAGAAAGAGTATAGCAGTAGAACGCTGTAATTACCTGACATGATAACATGTAACTTTACTCGCAATGAGGTTCTGGTACAATGTACTAAAACTTGAATATTTATAATAGTGTACCGGAGTGTGTATAATATAACCCACCGCCAGTCACCTACTGAACAAGTTCTGAATTAACATCCAATCTTTGGCTTCCTGGACGATAAAGATATATATACATATCTAGGTATATACTTAGGTACCTAGGTATTCAAACCTATCCTGATAGATATACTGGCAGATATAGATTGATTATACAAGCTTATTTACAAGCAGTACACCAATTATGTTCATTCTTGTTCTCATCAGGACTCAAAACCAAATTGTTATACATATCCCTCTCCGAACAGGACGAAACATCAACCCCTTCCCTCCCACAAATAAACCTACACTTCTCATCCCGATCGTGCGGACAAGCATTCGCTCCGACCTCCGCTAAATTCACCACACGCTTCGGGGCACGTCAACGTTTCCTCAAACCCCTTGCGGCCTTTCCACGTGAACAAGTGGTACAGTAATTATCATCCGTCGGTACCGGCCAAAGATTCTTAGAAGAGCAGTACCAAAAATCAACTGATTTCTGCCCACAAATAAAAGAACAATTCGGATCAAACACTTTTGGACATGCTTTCGAACGAGGTGGCGTAGGAGTTCCGGGGCATGGGGTACACCAATTATCATCCGTCGGGACTTCCCAATGGTTTTTATCAGAGCAATACCAGAAGTTTATAGACTTTTGACCGCAGATGTATGCACATTTTGGATCGTGTTTTTTGGGACATGTTGATCGATGGGGGTTTGGGACGCTGGTGGGTGTTTCATGAGGACAGGGGACGCAGAGGTTATCGTCTGTGGGGATTGGCCAGAGGTTTTTGTCGCTGCAGTACCAGAAGTTGATGGATTTTTGGCCGCAGATGTGGCTGCATTTTGGGGTGTAGGTTTTTGGACAGGTGGATTGGCGGGGTGGGAGGGGTTCTGAGAGGGTGGTGGTTGTGAGGGCTGTTAGGAGGGTTAGGAGGGTGAGGGATTTCATGTTGGAAATTATTGTTATTGAAGAGTTTGAATGATTGGACTAATGAATGGGTAGAAGAGTAGGTAACCGTTCAGCGTTCTGTCCGATGGTGGTTTGGAGACGTCCTAGATTACAGTGTCGTGGAATAGGGAATTTATATTACTTCCTCAACCTTTCAAATCGTATAGATCTGTATAATCTATTGTAGTTACCTACATATGATATCATGCTAAACATGCATCGAACATTTACAATGACTTAGCCACAGATCTCGATCAAAAGTGTCAAAACCAAACCGGGTTTCCGAGTGATATGCATCTTCAGTGTTCAGAATTTCTGCATGTGATGTCTAAACTTGGTGTTCCCATCCCACGATACGGAAGGTTCGGTTTTCCATATTCCAAGTCACGGAGTGAATATTCATAAGATAATACGGCCAGAGATCAATTACATATATCGGTTTTACTCCTTCCTTAAAAGGCTTCGTCCTTCTGGTAGTGACAGCGGAACTGAACAGGTTGGCGTTAAACGAGGGCTGGGTATATACAAGGTCGGTCTGGGGTGCTTGAAATAATATACTTACTTAAGTATATAGACGGGTGCAAGGCTTTTATATTTATTGCGACAAGCTATAGTTAGCCCTGACCCATGCGCTAGAACAGTGTGTCAAATATAGAACAGGATCGGCCGCTCCGAATCATCGAATTGCCCGATCTGGCTGCCATACAAACCGTTAGATACTCGAAACTTCTTACCTTGGGGTTCTTGAAGCGGTGGATTGTTAGCGTTTCTGGGTTGAGGTTAGTGGTCCTAGATCTATAGAAATCAATATAAAGGATGAGATCCGGCCGGCCTGATGCCAATCGAATTTTTGAGGTATTGGCTCTAATTTGTCTCGAGTCTAAACTAAATACACCCGGTAATATCAATATTGAACAGGTTTTCAAGTTCTGGGCGTGAAAACAATGTGTTTAATATATTAATCGACCTTCTCGAAGTAGTCTAATTCTCGAGATTTCAGCTGGAGTTGGAGTGTGTCTTATTTTGCGACATAATGCAACAGAGATTATCTACGAATCAACATTAACATTGTATACGTGCCCCAACAAACAGGTATTATATTATCTCATACGACTGTCTTTGTTTCTAGTGATGATTTTTACTTTTTCGGTTTTTCAGAATTAATATTCGATTTCATGTAATTACACTTAAAAGGTCAATGTTAAGTTAACTTCGGGCAGACGGGAAAACTATAATTCTGCATGCGTGCTTCCATATAAGAATAGGCGACAGGCGCAGAAATAAAGTCTGGCTGCACGACATTCGGGAAGGCACGTCGGGAGCTAGTTGTATTAAGTATTGATAGCCTCGGGATATATAGTGATCACAGAGCTATAATTAACTGCTTCATGGTGTCTGTTATAGTTGAGCCCCATCATGCATCATGGCCGTGTAGGTCTTAACTTAAGAACCCGCCAAGAACCGACCCAGTTTCTGAGTGGTTAGCGTGTTGATGTGGGCCATGTGTTGACCAACGTGTTGGACATGGAAAAGTAGAAGACGAGAAGACTGGCTCGCATCCGATCTTTGCAGACGAGTTTGGATCAAGGATAAAGAGTTCTGATCAAGTAAGGATGTTAGTAATCCGGCCGTGTTTCGGATATCGAGCATCTCGTGGTGTTTGAGTTTGCGTGGTTTGAAGAGAGTTCGTTCGTTGGTTCCTTGACTTTCCCCCCGGCCTTGTTTGACCTGAACTGGGTTGACCTAGTCCTCATTACCTGACCTGACTTGACCCGAACTGAACTGACCTGACCTAAGCCGACCTCAGAACCTGGTCAAATCAACGGGCAAGAATTAGCGGAGCCTTGACATCATCGACGGGCTTAGCTTTGCCACAGCTGATTCCCACGAACACCCCAAAAACAACCTCAACTTTCCATCATCACGCCGTCATACCCGCGCATATCAAGCTTCCTTTACCAGCATCATCACCTCTACCAACATCCTTTTCGATCTGTACCCGTGAACAGCGTTCCTTAGACCCAAGTTGAGCCACACTCCCATGAATATTCATGAATGCCTGGCCTGGTGCTAACTAGCGTCATCCAGCCCATCCTTCCATCCATCCACCCATCTATCTCCCACCACCACTGCCCATCCAACCTAATACCACTCGTCGCGGCCATCCATACTATACTCACTTCCTCACTTACATACAGGAGACAGAAGGAAGAAACACTACTTACTTCTCTCCTAACCCCTCCCGTCTCTTCATCTGTCTTTTCTCAACTTCCTCATTTCTCTCTCTCTCCCACTCGTCCAAGTTACATACGACCGTCTGCCTGCCTGCCTTCCCACGGCTGCTACCTTGCATTCTTGCCATCTCCCTTCCTCTCCTTCTCTGCTCCCTGCCGAAGATTCCCGGAAGCTATCATTGTTTCCTGCCGTCCATCGACGAATACAAAGTTTCTCCACGATCCCGGCTTGTCAAATACGCGATAAACGGGTCCTGCACGGTTTCTGTGAAACAACAGACAAACAAATCAAATCTTCCGGTGTCCCTCCCTCTCATCATTCACGATGCCAATGATTGAGGTTAGTTTACTCATTTCCATATTCCCATATTTACATACGTTATGCCACCACTCGCTGGGGTAAATGTCAGTCTCTTCGTAGTTCTGCAGCCATATATGTATTTTTTATTTATTTTGTTGCTCCGGATCTTCCCCTGCCCCGCTAAATGTCTTTTCTTCTTTTACTTTCGCTATCTGTTTTTTGCATCGATGGAGAAAGAAAAAAATACGGCACATGGATCTTGCAGCTGAAAGCGGATTGGAATGCTCCGAGGAATCCACTTTTTTTTTTTTCCCCTTCTCTTGCTGGCCTTTCCTGCTATTCACAAGCATTTTTCGATTGCTCTGATCCTGGCATCCTGCACTTTTTTTTCTCTCTGTTCAATCAAAATCTATTAGCAGCAGCTCCCTAGTCTTTTGTGGCTGGAAATGCTGTCATTAGGCTTGAAATCGTCCAGCAGATGTTTCGGTGCTATCAGTTTCGAAGGGAAGGACCCCTCATGGTACCGAAGGCCATGCCTGAGACCCTGGTCGCGACGCTGCTTTCTGGTTGGTTGGTTGGGTTCTCCGAATAACCGCTAGGACGTCATTGCACATACGACCAAGCCCAAGGGTACCTCCAACGTCCTATTCTTCTACACCGAAAAATTCGTACTGCCAACCAAGTCTTATGCTCGCTTCCATGTTCAAATACCTCCACCGCAATTGAGGGACTAAGCACTTGCCTTGCAGGCTTTAATACATCTGATGCACGGGTTAAGCTTGCTAAGCAAGACGGGAAACATCAGCTACTACCATCTCAGCCTGCCAAAGCCGAAGCCTGATTACTTACGTGACAGGCACCAATTTGTTTGCTGCACGGCATTTACTTGGTTTAAGCTAGAAAGCTTTGAAGCCTAGTTACTTAGTATCTTGGGCTTTATTGGCCGGGTCTCCGCTTTGATTTCTTCCAGCAACGTCTCTTCATCGGTCCGCCGTCACTGCCGTTTTCAAACCTTACGCTGGCATTCCTTGGTTCTGTTTTCTCGCTTTTCCTTGCCTTGGGCGTCTGCAGGTAGTGCATTGGAGTTCATTCCACGGGATATTTAGACCTTCGTCTAATTTCTATCAGGAACTGTTCTCCGCAGTTATACCACCTTTATAGGCGGCTTATTGTGTGCTCCCAACGTCATAGTTCTTTCATTAACTGCTCACTTTCCCACAACACCTGAACCCAAACTAATCCCCCCAATAACCTCAAACTTCTACCCTGCTCTTTCGTCTCTTGTCAAAACACGTATCTTTTTAAGAGAAATACTAAACCGCATCATCATGGCTTCACACGTACAGAATCTCAAGAACTTCATTCGTCACGGCAAGCAAGCCCGAGATCCGGGTCCTGCTCCACCGACAACTGCGAGCACCCATGCACATGCCCATGCCGTAACCGAACCGGCTTTTGGGGCACAACCAAAACAGCACGACGATAGGGCCGGCGAGTATACAGTCGGTGCTGGAGGTGCACAGGCCAATCTCGCTGCTCAGGCAGAACACCAGGCTGCCCAGAAACAAGCAGAAAAGCAACGTCTCGAGGATGAAGACCGAGATGCTGCTGTTGCTCGTATAGTCGCTGAAGAACGAGAGAACAGAGGCAGATTACCACGATACCCTGGGCTAGAACGATGGACCCTGATATCCAAGATGGGAGATGGTGCCTTCAGCAATGTCTACCGGGCGAAAGACACCTTAGGAGAGCAAGGAGAGGTTGCTATCAAAGTTGTCAGAAAGTATGAGCTCAGCTCGAGTCAGGTAAGATACTTCCCCCCTTTGTTGCGTCCCAGCCGTTATTTGGTGCCCGTCAAACCATCTAGCCACCCACCACGCGAAACTCGATATTCCGTCCGAGGTCAAAATCGGATTATGATTATATACGGGCCTTGGAAGAGGTCGGACAGAGAGCTCCAACAACTTTCTTCCGACGTCTCCCCCCGTCGCATCCCTGCCATAGGAAACAGCAGACACCAAAGTGCAATATGATTTCCATACGTGAACCTCTCTGTCTGATGCGGCCTGATGCCCCTACTACCCTACCATTCGACATCGACATTACTTTCTCCAAGAACCCTTCTAACCCCACCGACCGACGGAAACTTGACCGGTATCCGACGATTCGAAGACCGGAGCGAGATCTTTCCTTTCTTTCGATTTACTATTTTGCATTTGTGGACCTTTAATAACAGCGACCTCTTTCGTTTTCGACAACTGTAGGGCGCCAATCACATGCATCCGGACTTCAAGAAAATTCCAAAAACCGTTGAGGTGCGGCATATTCGTTCATGTATTTCCTTTGTTCTTTGATTATTTCTATTTCACGAGGAGTGGCATTTATTGTTTTGTTTTCTACGTCCCCCCCTTGTCGCTAGATTGCTGTACCACTCCTTCGGAATATCATGCCTCGTCAAAAGCCTTCCTTGCTAACCTGATACGATGGGACTATTGTAGCGAGCAAATATACTCAAAGAAGTCCAGATTATGAGACAACTGAACCATCCAAATATCGTCAAACTGATATCGTTTTCGGAGTCGAAACAATACTACTACATCATTCTGGAATTATGTCCGGGCGGTGAACTCTTCCACCAGATTGTTAGACTCACGTATTTCTCAGAGAAACTCAGTCGGCACGTCATCACACAAGTCGCTGAGGCGATGAAGTACCTCCACGAGGAGAAAGGTGTCGTCCATCGGTAAGCAAGGAGCCAGCCACGTGTGAATTTATTTTTAGAGACTGACGTCGAGGCAAAACAGCGACATCAAACCCGAGAATCTCCTTTTTGAACCTATTCCTTTCATCCCGACCAGGGACCCGAAGCCTAAGAACCCTAATGATGAAGATAAGGCTGACGAAGGCGAGTTCATCCCCGGTGTCGGCGCTGGTGGAATCGGTCGTATCAAGATTGCCGATTTTGGTTTATCCAAAGTTGTTTGGGACTCGGTCACCATGACTCCTTGCGGAACTGTGGGCTATACCGCCCCTGAGATCGTTAAAGATGAGCGATACTCCAAGTCCGTCGACATGTGGGCACTCGGCTGCGTCCTATATACTCTGCTCTGCGGTTTCCCACCGTTCTATGACGAGAGTATCAGCGTTCTTACTGAGAAAGTTGCAAGGGGCCAGTACACATTCCTGTCACCTTGGTGGGATGATATCTCGAAGCCTGCACAGGACTTGGTCTCGCATCTGTTAACGGTTGATCCGGATAAGAGATATACGATAGAGCAGTTCATGGAGCATCCGTGGATTAGAGGCACGGATGAGGAAACCTATCCAGCAGCTGATGCTCCGCCACTTGCAACACCAGCTATCAGTAGATCGGGATACTATAAAGATGGCTCACCGATGCTGTTGGACGAATATACCCCTGGAGGCCCAGGTGCTGAAAGAAATGGAAAGCGCTCTGATTTCAGATCTCCAGGTCATTTAGCACTGAGAGAGGTCTTCGATGTCGGCTATGCGGTACATCGAATGGAAGAAGAGACGAAACAGAGGAAGAAGCATAAGGGAGGGTTCTCGAATTTGGCATCGAATATGACTCTCAACGAAGAGGAAGAAGACGAGTATGATGAAAATCATGGAGCAGTTGTTGCACCACCTGCAGATGAAATGGAGGGAATGGAGAGAGATCTAAGGAATGCTAGCATCGGCGCGGCCGCTCAGAGGAAGGCTCAACCGGCAAAGGCGCCACAGCCCCAACAACAGCAGAATAGAGGGAGGAAGAAGGCAGGGTTCGAGCTTAGTTTGGACAATGCTACGTTGATTGGTAGGAGGAAGAGGAATGTGGATGTTGGAGGGGTGGTCAGCGCTCAAGCTTAGGATGCTGGAAAGCAGCCAATGACCTAACCTTTTCTTCTCCTCCATTGATTCTGTTCGTTTCTTTTGTTCTTTTTAACCTGCCTTCCTTTTGTCTTTCTCTTTTCTCCTCACTTTTCATACTATCCTCCACAAGGGCCATATGGTTTTGTGGAGGGTAAACGTCACGTATATGGAAGGCATGGGATGGGGTTTGTGTGCGCATATCTCTACGGCTTTGCAATTTATGGTTTTTCTTTCTCTTTCTTTTGTTCTATCGATATCGAGGCATTGTTTAATTTATTTGTTCCCTTTATGATTACAAGAGATACCGGTTTGGTATTTTACTACAAGCTAATCCCAATTTTTTTCATTCGACCGACCGATCAATTATAATACCGAGGTCTTAACTAAACCCCACAGCGTAATTAGAGATAACTAATGGTGGAGCACAGATTCGAGACTCCAAACATCTGTTTTTAGGGCAACATGTGAATATTATTATTCATTACCGGGAATACATTTCCGATCAAGAGGTATAATGAGGTCTCATTATATATAATATCAGTGGTTTGATATGCAACATATGGTATGACATTATAAGTGAAAGGAAATTTTTATCGAGTGTAACCGTGCGGTGCAGTGTGGGCAGGTGTGCGTGGCGTGTTTTGGGTTGAGGCTCTCAATTGATCAATCGATATTCATTGTGATCTGAGTCGGGCAAGCTAAAGACCTCTAAAACTTGGAAATCTTCTTGATTAAGTTGATGTTTATCAGGGGTGTCGGATGATGTTATGTACATGTACCCGTCTGGTCTTATCGGTAGAGGTGTTCATTGGGTTTTGGAATTGTATGTATGTAGGGTTCTCGAATCTCATTCTTAAGAGAGATTTAACAGATGCGTCAGTATTATGTAGCGTCCCCTCATCTTAATATATGTATACTGATCTGCGATTTATTAGTCGAGATTTGGGAAGTCCCTGGTATATTATATACCCTTATAAGAGACCAGCAAACAAGCTTTTGCAGTGAATGTGAAACTTAAGCGATGGCTTAGAATGGGAAGGAAGCTGGAGTAGTTAACACTAAACTCAAATAGGGGGGGAAACCACATACAACACTCGCAAGAACTCGCACATATTGCACAGTACCTGTCAGGTGGAGCTCCAAGTGTGCTGTTAGTTAGTACTTACTTTTCAAATTCAGAGAAGGAAAAAACCAGCTAGGAACTGTTTATATCACAAAAACCCTCTTTTATAACAAAAGATGATTAATATATATATATATATATATACACCTGCATTGCAGAAGCACAGACCCGTCAAGCTTATCATGGGTAATTAAGAGGGGCGGTGCACTTGCTTGCTTGTATGTACGTGGAAGATCCGGTCTGTGTTTGGGGATTTGTGAGACTGAGATAAGCTGCATCTTCTGTGTAAGCTTTTTGAATTTTATCCGAATTTGTTGAATGGGTGTCGAAATATTCGAGCTATGGACTTAATCGGGATAACCACACTTTGTTATCTATGGATTTTCAAACGGGTGAGAGGTATCAATTAGTTTGTATGAAGGGATTGAATGGTTCGGATTTTTGGAATCGAATGGGGAAGGGGAAGGGGTTGTGTCATTATCTCGTTGTTCTGTTGTATGTTGCAATCGGCTGTGCATCATGTGTGAAAGTGGAGTGCATTGGATTGGATGTCGACATATATAAGAGCTTCAGTGTATATATATATATATATATATATATATGAAAAAACTTCTAAAAATTCCAGTACACTTTGTTTTATTATATTTACCTACCCTTCGACCAGGTTTTTAATACATCGAATACTTCTTTTTATACAATCATTTTAGTTAAACCCTTTCGTTCGTTGTAGAAAGAAGTACCTTTCGTTAAATACAACTCCAATTTTGTCTTTTTCCAAGAAAAAACAAGCATTTGCTTATCTTGCAAACTTTCTAAGCTCTGCAGGGGGTGATGATTCGCGACGAGGCGGTCAGCTTTGCAGGATAACGAATATTTTATTAGATTATATTATTGGAGGACGCACACATTTTGGGAATAGGGTCGACGGATTATATATCGTCTTTTTTTTGTTGGAAGATAAAAAGCAGCTGGCTGGCTTTTGGAAATTGGTTTAGCTAGCTGGTTTTTTTTGATTTGAAAGATTGATTGTTAGTTGGTATATTGGGCTAGGAGACTCTCGTTTTACCTGTTATCAGTCGAGATTGATACTATACGCTCATTTGCATTATTTGAATACCGTCGTTTTTGAATTTTTTTATCGCGCTGTCTTTCAAAAGAGGACCACTGGGCTGGTTTAACAGAAATCCTCTACACTCCTTTACATTTCCCAATCTCTTTATATTTTCAAAAAATGTCAACCATTCCTTTCTCCGAAACCACCCGAGGATACTCAATCATTTCAGAAACATCGAGTATCTCAGACGAAGAGCTAGAGTTCGTACCCGCGTTGAGTCCTGAAAACGAGTTTAAATCGGAAAAGGGTTTATTCTGGGGATATCATTCGACAACAACTCGAAAGGGGATTTTAAAAAGGACGTTGAAAACGGTCGCGCCGATTCTATGGATTGGATTGGCGGCTGCTTTTGTTTTTGCGTGTGGGTTCCATTTGGGTGGGAGTGTGGCGGTTTATAATATGGAGAGTAGGATGGGGGGGTTGGAGGTTAGTTTATTTCTATATACGTATTTAATATGCTGGGTCTGGTAATGGCTAATGTTTACGATGGTCTGGTTGATGTATAGGCTTCTTTACCACCCGATACGAATTCCACGGCGATATCAATAAATAATACCACAGAAGCCGCTGTCGCCGAAACAAACGACGAGCCCTTAAACGAACCAGAAGAAGTAGAAGTAGAGATCGAAGAAGAAAAACGAGCACTAATAACCTACGTCTACTTCGAAACCCCCAACGCCCGCCAAAACGCACTGTTCTTCATAAACCACGGTCTCCACGCCTTCGCAGACTTCATATTTATCATAAACGGCCCCACAGATATCTCATCACATCTCCCTCCGGCCCCCAATATCAAGGTCATCCATAGGAATAACACATGTTTCGACCTGGGCAGTCATGCGGAGGTGTTGACTGCGAACGATGGAGAGTTGATGAAGAAGTATGATAGGTTCATTTTGATGAATTCATCGATCAGAGGGCCGTTTTTGCCGATTTGGAGTAAGGAGTGTTGGAGTGATGCTTATCTTGATGGGATTACTGAGAGGAATAAGGTGTGTGCCTGTGTTTTTTTTTATATTACCCCCCCGGGCCCCTGCAGAAAAGCTTAGCAGATGCGGCCGCTCGGACCTCCGTTATTCTGCATGCATGCATGCATGCATCGGTATACCTTTAATAGATTCTCAGGATATGTCGACTAACCAAATCCCTTTTTTTTAATTCAGCTCGTAGGAATGACAATGCGCTGTAACGCCGACGGCGGAAAACGCAAAGTAATGCAATCAATGCTCTACGCCACCGACCGAACCGGTCTCCAAACCCTCCTCCCTGTTCTAAACCACTGTTTCAGCACCTTCTGGGACGCCGTAAAAGCGGAAGAATACGCCGCGCAAACCATGTTGAACGCGGGTTATAACATCTCAGTGCTGATGGCTAGTTTTCAGTCCTCGAGGGAGTACGCGAGGACTTGTACGCACGGAGAGGTTTTGGGGGAGAAGTGGTATTTTGGAACTAGTTTGCATCCGTATGAGACTATGTTTCAGAAGGCGAATAGGGGCATTGAGGAAAGGCAGTTGGAGTTGTTGACGGGGTGGCATGATCAGGCTGGGTATTCTAGTTGGGAGGCTTGTTATGAGAAGAGGAGGGGTGGGAGGGGGGGGTTGAGGAGGTGAGATGTAGTTTAGGGCTGCTTGTCTCGAATGGCTTTGGGATAATGGTTTGTGTTGTTTTTGGGAAAATACAACAGGGTTTGGGAGATTTGGGATTAATTTGTGAATCGGTTGGATGGGATTTTCTTTTGTAGTTTAAGCGTATGCTTTGATGATGATGTTACAGTATTATAATAACGATCTTGAGAGGTTTTATTAGCTTTTTAATTTGAGATATCTTATAGAATTTTCCGCCGTGAAGTACCAGTTCATGGAGCTAGAGATATTATACTAAATTCCGTCTATGGGAATATCAGCCTTATGAATTCATGTTCCTCAACGTTTGAACTTAACCCAATAAAAATCCTTCAGTTACTTTTCAGGGAGGTTCCTGAATATAAGTGCCGACGGATTCAGAAGGCTTGATATCTATATCCGTATCGATTATAAGAACTCGTTCTCTATAGAGAGGCTGGAATATATAATTTTTGATGCTAGGTTGCTCCATTAACATCTATCTTTAGTGTGCGGCCTGGGTAGTCAACCACCAGCCACCGTAGGGGCTTTAAATGCTATCGTTCCCAAAATTTACCGCGGTTTTGGTATCACTTTTCAAACCAAACAGCTAAATTATACAGCAATTAAGACGCCTTAGTTTCTATGAAAGCTAACGTTATATAAGGCGGATTTAATATTTTTCCGTGTCAGAAAACCCTGGGTAGAGCGCCGAGTGCAAGAGAACTCTACTTACAGCAATTTGAAAGTTGAGCTCGAGTGGATTTCATGGTGCCACGAGAATGCAGTTGTTTCACTGGATGCAGCCTTGTGAGGTGTCGGTGTTGTGGACGCCACGTATCAGACCATGCAGGTTTTTTTGTAAGTAGCCACCATGAGATATATTGATATGGAGAGTGGGATGGGTTTGGAAGGATGAGTGGGGTAAATTAAACTGTAGTTGAGTATCTCGAGGGTACATATATATATATATATCACGAATTGATATTACCTTGATCATTGTACATGTATATAATATATAATTTTTACGCTGGCGCCAGACTGAAAAGAAGCGAATTCGAGCGAAAGTGCCACAGCTGAAGCTATTTATCCACACGTGCTCGAAGCGATATCGATATATAATTTAGAGAAAGCAACATTTACGGGATTTGGAAGATCGAAAAGGATTAAAATCATGAGAGATCCTAATTCTGCAGCTTGTGGGGTTTGCGAGGCAACTATCGATACATCCCGGAATAGATAAGACGCTGATATCGATGCCGAATTTTCGCTCTGCCCTCGTCCTTTCCTCGATCATCTGGGTTCTAAGTTCTTAAGGGCTACCAAGCCGGCGTCAAAAGAATAGGTGAGCCAACTCTTGATTCGGATCCCACGGTATTGGAGGGATGCAGAGTGAGTATCTATAGAGCTTAAGCTTGCTTAGTCGATTGATATCTGACCCGGTCTTCGGACCTGATATCACCATGGACTGGATATCTAGGACAACCCAATTTTTCTAGAAGCGAAGCATCGACCGAGTCGAGTAAATTATACTACGCCTGTGCCATACGATCGATCCTATTCAATCTTAACATACTAACTTTAACTAACTTGGCGTCGATACATCTTAGTATAGCCCTATTTAATTATCGTCGAAAAATAGATCTTACACAAATCGCATCCCCCATCACGATAGACTCATAGAGTATCCTTCGGGTGGCCTGCTAAGAACACCTGGTTCTCCTTTCTATCTCCACAATGGGGGTCGGGGACCTTGTGAGTTAATATGAATTCTATATTACCCATAATATTGCTTCGTCGAGGAGGGGCCGCAACGAAATTTAAACTCGGTAGTGGAGGTTTAACTTCTGCCATTATAATCATGTGGTTCATAAAATCTTATTTGAATCAATCGGCTTGTCTCTGGGCTTGTATTTTAGCTTTCAAACTTTTGGACGATATACCGATTCATTAGGAGCTATGGGAGCGATGGCTACTTTCACGTATCCATTGTTTCGTTCAGGGTAGACTCCCATGCTGCTGTTGAAGAAGCAAGGGCAGGCGATATACGGAATGAACCTTATAATAGCCCAATAACTGGGGATGCGCCAGGGCAGACAGGAATTTGGGCCTTCTTTGCCGTTAGTGCCGGACTACTAGTGGTCACTATCGAGGTCTTGGGTATCTGGATTTGGAAGAACCAGGTTATAGAGTAGTTTAAACGTGGGCGTGGGGAGAAACCTAGGAGTGTACGCCATAAAACAGAGGGGAATAAAGGGTTCGCAGAGCCATAGTTAAGGTGCGGGTGCCGCTTGAATTCCAAGAACGTTTTTTATGGGAATTACATCATAAATTAAGGCCTGTTTGAATATTGGCATCTGAGATTCCGGGATCTTACTGAAAATAAATGCGAACACGTAATCTGGTGACAATATGATGGCCCTGATAATTGCGAACATGAAAATTAGTCAACTTGGCAATATGGTTGTCTGGTTTACGAGACCACATGTATACTATAAATTCATAAGCTACAAGTCTAGCCTTACTAGGTCTCGAGTCTCATAATGAACCAAGACTTGGTGAGCACTATACAACATTCAATTGATCAATTGATCAGTGGAGTCGATAGCCGTGATATATCGATAGCAATACACATGTTGGTTAGAATAAGTATATGTACCATGCATGGTACCATATTTTGTAAATTTTCGCAGTGTAACGATTAATCGATTAAGGAAGAATCTGTAATGGAATTCACGTTATAAATTGAAAAGGGTATACAATGACGATTCGATAGAGGTCTGAGCGGGAAAGTCGTACGTACATAGCCCCGCATTCAATATATCGTCAGGAAACTATAATACCAAAGGATTTCTAGTAATATATATACAGTGCCGTCCACGTACCCAAAGGAGTATCACTCTATAGAGACCAGAAGAGAGCAACGTAAGCGCATGCACTGATATGGCACAAATCTAACCTAGCAACAACTTTAGGTAGGATTTCGAAATTTCGATATTCCCATCATGGTGATGATGATCTCCGTATTTTAAGCCTCAAATACGGATTAGTCAAATCGTATATACGAGACGAATCCGTGTGAAGACAATGTGTAAAAAATCCGAAAACGGTGGCAAGGCATGAAAAGTCGAAACCCCTCACACTCATGCAGGAAAGTAAGGCGGAATGGCTGGGGTTTGCCTGTCTCAGTCGGAGTGGCTGTATAAAAGTTCATGCGTCGGGCCTGACGCCAAAACGAAATCTTCCCCTCGACTAACTCCCACACTTCCGAGATAAGATAGGAAGTATTAAGAGCATGCAGTGGAAGCCTTTCGAAGAAGATCACGGTGTAAAGACTACGACGACCTTTCTAATCTAGCTCCTCCCTGTGATATAGGAACTGCCT
The DNA here is from genome assembly GCA_036971725.1 of Arthrobotrys conoides. Taxonomy (NCBI): domain Eukaryota; kingdom Fungi; phylum Ascomycota; class Orbiliomycetes; order Orbiliales; family Orbiliaceae; genus Arthrobotrys; species Arthrobotrys conoides. Next base: position 793,254 of record JAVHJM010000001.1, read on the forward strand.
TTCCGCACGCGCGGCCTTTATATAACACCAACTGCATCTCTGGCCGGCAACCCCCGCCCCCACTACCCCCCACGTGTTCCAATCCCCCGACATCGATCTGCGGCTTAAAAGTCGCACTAGCTTAGCTGCTCGAAATGGGAAGAGTTAAACCAACACAATCGGACAACCAGGTTGTGGATGTGGGTTCCGATGCTCATCTGTGGGCGTTTATGGGCTCGTCGAGCGCAGGTTAGTGATCCTGATCCTTGATATGTACAAATACCAGAACCCGAGGAATCGGGCTCCCCGTATGAAAATTACCTGACCGTCTAGTCAGACTCTCCTCCATGGCAGATTTACGATCCGCTCCTCCCGCTGGACTCCGAATCCTTATTCCAAATGCAACAACAACGCACAATTTTTAATACCAACTATCCATGGAACGGACTCGACTTCGACATTGAGAGCTTGAAAGCAATGCAAGAAATTCCGATCTTACAACAAACATCTGCATGGGGGGAAAGCGACGGTGCTTCGCCTAATTCGCAGAACTACGTCCTGAGCGACAGTAGGGATTCTAGTCCTTGCATATCAACGAACGCAGCCAGCGAATCCGACGCTCATAGGAACAACATGGGCGACAATTTCTCTGGATTCCGAGATGATTTTAAGGCATTGCCCCTGCCAGAGCAACATAAATTACTATCTTCCGAGACCGATTATTCTCGTAAGGCGCAGTTAACTGAAATCTTCATGGACAATGTATCCCGGATAAAAGCCCGGGTTTTCGATGATACGGATGTGGTGGGAGTGCCGACGAATGTATCGAAATTGGAAGCGGCTAAGCCACGGAATGGCCAGGGAAATCAAACTCCAATCAGACCTTCAACTGGTAAAGAGCGGCCAAGAGATATAGATGTAGATGGCGGTAAAAAGGAAGCTAGGAGGGGAGTCCTACCGAATGAGGAGATGCCTTTCTCCTGCACTCGTTGTGGAGTCGGATGCAGAGACAAGACTGGATTACGGTAAGGCCTGTCATTTGGTCCGCTCATCAAGTCATGCAAATTTCGATCCGCTCGAAGCTCACGAGGGAACCCTTAATTTAGAAAACATATGTATGTCCACCAACCTCGCCGCTACTTCTGTGAGTCGGAAGGTTGTAAAATTGGATTTCACACGAAACGTGACTTAAGACGGCATACGGATACTAAACATGGAAAGGCGGCGGCTGGAGTCATCGGTGCAAGGGTGCGACGGAAGTCGTACATTTGCAAAATCGCTGCATGCGAGCGTGGAAGAGCGAAACCATTTTCGAGACGAGACAATGCGAGACAGCATGTTGTCGGTGTCCATGGGATTAAAAACAGTCGTGGAGAGGCAGAGAAAGTCATTGAGGAAATTGATATCGATATCGAAGGTGACGCGGCCCCAGAATCTGTGCAGGAGTCAAAACCATCTGCGGCGCAGAGGGCCGAATTGAAACCGTCAGAAGAACCAGCAAAGCCGACTGCAACCGACAGAGTTCCTCCTGCTTCTGGTCACAAGGTTACCAAAGCTAAAGAGTCAGAGGATGTTCTTGCGGAATTTACTAATTTGCAGGAAGAACGTCAGAACGGCGGTGTAACAAAGGGGAATTCCTCGGGTCAATCCACACAGGCGCCACAAAAGAAAGTCAGCGCTTCGGAACCTGGGGATATCAAATCATCCATTGACTCAGGGCTACCAATCGCCCAGGCAGAGCCGGATGAGCAATTCAAGTGTATGTCGCCTAACTTTTTCCAAGAAATCTCAGAATTCGGAGAAATTAAACTAACCCTGTGCAAACGCGCATGTCTAGCCTTACAACAACAACTCATGATGTCTTCGTCACTCCTTGCTTTCCCACAACTCGATGCATCAGGAGAGGAACTCGATCGAGCGATGGACATATGGGAGCAAATGGCAAAAGCAGAGAAAAATGGAACTGCTCCCCCAATCGATCCTTCGAGCCTGTTCGATATCGACATGCTCGCCGGATTTGCTAAGATGCATATCTGAACAACCTGTCTTCTTCTTCTTCTTCTTCGAAATTCTCCGACTTTCCTTGCCATTGTTCATGTTTCGGGTCGTCTGCCGTTCTTTATGTTTTGCTTCTTCTCCTCTCTTTGCTATCGGGAAGTACTGAGTGCTTTATTTATATTTATCTTTTTTGCTTTGGCCAATTGTTTACCAATGCGCTTCGGATGTCGGCTTTGCTAATCGCACATGCTAACAAATTGATTTGAGACCATGTCTTGTGGGTCTATTTTGTATACGTTGCATTTAACGGGATTTTAGTTTGAGCTATAGCTATATTGAGCCTGTGTTACCCCTGATTATTTATATATTTCTAGACATATATGCTCCGGATACCGATGTAGTCCATCCACGGCTCTTGACTGGGTCTAGCAAATACCAGCCGTGCTAGAACCCTGAAGTAGAGCGGGTGAAGGATCTAAATTTATCAACTTGGCGAGGTAAGGGCGGGAAAGTCCCAAAAAATGTCTGGAAAACCTTAACCTTGCACATAAATTCCGTGAAACGGCTCGGGGACGTCGAAAACCGGGAAGTTATCCAACGCCCCGTAACCTTTTTTTTGAGGCCCCCTTTCCAAATCTCGTCAAAATCCACTCTACCAATTGGCAAAAGTCGAGGATGCGTCGATGTCGCCAGGCGGAGCGGCAGGAGGTGAGAGGGTTGCAAGGATCAGGTACAAAGTTTTCCCAATTCGGGTGCCGGGCCTGAATGTATTTGTTGCCTTGATTAGACTAATATTGTTGCCATAGCACAATCCGCTTGGGGCCCGTCTACGTCTATAGGAAAAATGAAAATATGAGTCTAAAATGTGGGACGATGATTGAGAAAGGGGTACGACTTAGGTATATTCTATGGGGCAGTTAATATGTATAAATAGCGGGTGAAGGATAGGAAGAATGTCACTTGTCTATCGACCCAACCGCAGAAAAGTCAGAATTTCCAATCTGGGCTTTAGCGCGGTGACAAGCGCTGAATTAGTTCATCTTTTCAGGGGCAATTAAACAATATTCAGTATGAACCCGTCGCACTTGTCTGATCCAAATCAACAATGGTGGGACCCAGATGCTGGATTTGAGAATTCCACGAATGCAGGTATTTATCACCCTACCATACAAACCCTTTCTTTGGGTTCAAATTTTAAGTTAATTTGTTCTTGATTAGGTACATCGTGGTACCCAAATCAGGTTTCTGCACCAGAATTCGAGTCGTACGGAAGAATACCACACGATCAACACGGCTATAGTCACCACGAAGCAGTCCATTCTTTCGAAGACAGCCAGCACGGCCGGTCTCACCGATCACGGAAACGGCCTGACCAAAATCTTGATCTCAGGGAGAGGGATTTCAAAGTCAATTCCTATCGGCCCGTATTTTCCGTGCCGCCAGAAAATGTATCACGGACGTCTAAAGATGGAAGCTATGAATTCGCAGAATCGTGTCATGCATTTAGAGCCAGGCCTGATTCACCGTCAGGTGAAATGCTACAGGATGTAACTGGGCGGCATAATATTAAAAGAAAGGACACAAGTCGGCGAGCCTTGCATTACACCCAGGAAGCAGAGTTTGGCGACAAGTATGGGCCCGAGGCTCATCGGCCAAGCGAGTTTGCATTTGACAAGAGCAATCAAGATGCAACGCTTATATTTTACTGCCCCCATATTGACTGTGGATATGCAGGCCCCGATAAAAACTCGCTTAGGTATGTTTTCATAGTTTCCTATAAAATCATTTGAAACTTGGGTGCGTGGCCTAACTCTTCGACTTCTTTAGAAAACATCTGAGCATCCATGGCGCAAGAAAGTTCTCTTGCGAAAAATGCACTGCGGATTTCCATACAGCTAGAGACCTTCGGAGACATCAGGAAGCCAAGCATCCCATCTCAAACGCAAGGAAGATTTTTATTTGCAAAGTACCAAGATGTAATCGAGATGAGACACGGCCGTTTACGCGTAAAGACAACGCTCGTCAACATGTTATACAAGTCCATGAAGTCGAAAATGATAGAGCAGAGGATTTCATCAAAGAAATTATGGGAGCCAGTCCTGAAAAACCAACATTTCGGGCTCATAGGCCTACGGGTAGCTCGTCTACCGACGACACCATTTATTCTAATTTGTCACATGATTCAAACGCTAGCTATAATAGCTTCGAAGACCCCGAAGGCGAGGATATCATAGCAGAGTTTACATACCTTCAAGAGTATGACTCCGACTTAGATGTCGGTTACCCTTCTTCGCAAGACTGGCAGCAGGACAGTTTTTGCGCTTGGGCATCAGAACACGAACAACAAATGAAGCCTTTCGACCTAAGCCCTCAATTTCAAGGGCGGAGGCGTTCAAAACCGGAGATTCAGTCTCGATCAGCTTCTCATTTGGACCGACAGGCACCCTTGTATCAAAGACGGGAGGGCATGGTTCAAGATGAAGCTTGTCAGTCTTATAATCACACCGAACGATCCAGTCGCTATGTTAACCAATCCCATATCCGCCCAATCTCGCAAATCAAGGAGGAGAGCCCAGACCCACGCCAGCGTTATCGCTTCCCATCAAACGCTGCAACAGCAATCGAAAAACCAGCCAAACAATTTCCTAACTCTGGAGGTAAGACGTACCACCCAGAGACTTCAGTTACCACTGAATCTCTTGAAGCCGCCTTTGAAAAGGTACTCGTCCTTTAGCGGAGGGGTTTGGAACACGTTCTACGTAGGAAACCGTCAGCTAAGTTTGTTCATTGGAAGAAAGATGTTTGATAAAGCAAATGATATCCTGTTTGCATGATGTTTTGTGTTTTTCCTTTATGGTTTTCCTTTACTGTTTTTCTGTTTCTACTTGTTCCAAATATCCAAACTACGGTCCCTTTTCCAAGCCTTCGTGTTTGTATTGATACTGACAGAAGTTTTTTTTTTTTTTTTTTTTTTTTTTAAAGTATTTGCCACAAAGTTTCGGAATCGATTTCTTGAAACTGATCTCCTGTCTTGGTTTTTCCGTCTCGGTTTCCTACGTCATGTATTGATACTTAGACTACAAGAGCGTTGAAAGCTCAATATAACAATCAAAAATGTTTGCCCCCTGGTGGGGCTATCAACGACTTTTCAAATGTAGAATTCAAGCGGCTTTTCATTTTAAGGCCCATACTCGGGAATCTACCTTGGACTACCTCACCCCGGTATCCTGGAGATATGGCCTATTGAAACATAGACTTGATCAAGTGATGACCAAAGTTTTCTAAACACAGGTTTTCCTTACTGTGTTACCAGCGCCTATCGTATACCTCGGCGCGCCTTTCAAACGTTTTATCTTCTGTAGTGTTCCGGAACAAACAAATAGAATACTTGGCTAATGGTCTAGAAGAAGTTATTTCCGTTGGATCGGAATGTGAGATCTATCCGTCCTTCTAGAATTCTGCCGAACCACAAATCTATTAATACCCCCCGCTTGTCCTTAATCCTGGGAGTATAAACCACTATAATATCACACAATCACCACCATATATAAGAAAAACCAAGTTCTTAAGCTTCATATACATACCCCAATCAACTTTAAATCATACACCTTAAGAAGAATTCTCAATCCAAAAGACCTAATAGAAGTCTAGTTCAACAGAACTCGAGTACTCTCATAAACCCCTTTGATATCATCTGTAATAATGGAGCATACTCGGATACCCGAGGCTGTGGATGATTCATGGCTTGATCTACTCAGTATTTCCAGTGGTAAGCTAGAAGAACTCTACTAAACCGCTTCCCTCCGTATACGCACTGTATACATACGCACGATGTATATATAGATCATCTAAACTAAAAGTATTCCCTCGAACGTAGACCCGCCACCACCACCACTCCCAGGGCAATCAGAACCATGGATGTTGATGGCTGTGCCTGAGGTCAGGGCTCTTCCTCAGGAATTACCGTCGCAAAACATTTACCCCGATCTGTCGTTATCCACTTTCGCGGGGACACATCAGTCTAGTCACAATAGTGGAACGGCCCGCACACGCAGCAGCTCCGCTCTACAGCGTTACGTACCACAACCAATTATATCACAACTTGTGATGAATACGCAACCACCAGTGCCGAGTCTTGATTCTCTGATGATTGGGAGTCGAGCAGCGAAGGGACGGGGCGTCCTCGACATAGAAGAGATAAAGAAGCTGTCGTTGTCGGACCAACAGGACCTAATCCAGAACCCCAAAGTTACAAAACTTGATCTTCAAGATCAAATAAAGTTGCATATAGCTCTGGTGGAGAAATTAAATGCAGAGTATCGGTTGAAAATCGAGGAGTTTCGACGAAGTCTTCGCTCCAAATCAGAAGAAAATGAGTCTGGAGATTTGGTAGATTTCAAACAGAACGATGAAATCAAGCCCGTGGAGGATTTACTCAGTGGCTTTGAAGACTTCGAACAGAAACCAGTTCCCAAAAAAAGATATAGTAGGCCGACGTAAGTTTTCAACTCTGTTCAAGAACTCCGACAGGCCGATCTTTCAAATATACGCTAACATGAAGTCAAATTGATAGGGAGACGGTGAGGTTTTGCTGTACCATCGAAAACTGCGACAAAACCTTTGTACGAAATAGAGATCGTGAACGCCATGAGCGTACCGTCCATGTACATGGGGGTACAGGGCCAACTAGAGGAACTCGTAAACGATACACCTGCCTTGAGCCTAGTTGTAAAAGAAATGAAGAATTTTCGCGAAGAGATAATGCGAAGGCGCATGTAGCCCGGGTTCATAATATTAGTCGCCTAGATGCGGCAAACCATATTGGTGAAAGATGGATAGACGAAGAAAAATTACTTTCTAAACAACAACGGACTATAGGCCTACAGGAGTCATCTGAGAATCAAACCCATGAAGTAGGATTCTCTTTTTATACCGGCTTCCAGCCTGAGTTCCCAAACCTTAGTGATGGGCTGCACACGGAAAATTTTGATGGAAGCTGGGAGAGTGACATCAGTGAAGAACTATCTTCCCAAGAGCCTCATCAGAAAATGAACGCCAGCTCTGCCTCAGTCTCGTCCGGGGGGCTCCAATGTGCTAAACCGCGGTCTCCTCGTGCGCCACAGATTCATCAAGGACAGAGCGACATTGTACTCCTGGGTAATAAAAAGTCTGTACCTTTGATCCGAAAAGGTTCCGCAGACGGTTTAGCTAACATGATTAACGGAACAACAGCCCTTCACTCTCAGATGCCGAAAGAAAATAGCGGAGTAATTCTGATCGGTTATGAGAAACCGGTTGTGCAGGGCGCGTAAAGCTGTATTGTACCTGCGGAAGGGTGGGAGCCTGAACTTTGGAAAAATCTTGTATATGTACTCACGCCTCAAGCTAGACTCAGGGATATATCGGATAGTTCTAAACCTGTTACTATTATTCTGGAATTTTTGTGTCCTTTGGGTTTTTGGTTTCTTTTTTTTTAGATAGTATTCTTGTGAGTAGAGATTGCTAGCAATAGTAAGATATTACACGGTGGAGCAAAACAAAACCCGACGGTACCGAATGCTTGTTAAAAGTTAGAATGCGTGGTCGATTGTAGGTGAATACTGGTGGTCTTAAATAGGTTTAAGTTCTTGATACAGGGCTTGTTAGTCAGATGATTGACTCTCATTCTCCACAGCTCCAAGAAGCCGACTTACTTGGTGAGCAACGTAAACTTTTTTCTTTTCTTTTGTGCTTGATTCTGAGATATCGATTGATTTTTTTGAATATTTTATCATGAGGGTGCGACATTTTACGTGAAGGTTGAATGATGTCGGTGGTTGCCGGATATCTTTTCTGTTGGTGGCTTCAAGAACTCATCTTTAATGCCATCAAGCTGCCCGATAGTCTCTACTGCTTCGAAATTTCCGTAGACATCTGTTTCTTCTTCGTCAAGGTCAAAAAAGACACCCCCATCGGCCATATACATCTCCTGAGAAATTGGGGGGTTCGGGTTCTCAAGTCCCGTGAGAGAATGGTAGAGTTCTGAATTGACAACTTGGACGTTGAAGGCAACGGTTTTGGAATAGTCCCAGAAGTCGCTGGGTCTGGTGTCTTTGTATATTGTTTGGTGGATCTGGCCTCCAGCAGCGAGACCCATCTCGCATGGAGGTCGATGCCCTCCACCCCGTAGCCTTAGTATGAAACTCAATTGCACCTCCTTCGCAATTCCATAGTAGGATAGAGCTAGAAAGATCCTTATGTTAGAGAAATGGTTTACTTGAGGTAGTGGAGGTTCCGGTAATAAAAGGATTCAAATCTTACGATGCCCACGTTCGAGTTGTTTCCCCCCAAATAGAATACGTTGATGTTCTACGGGGGTCCCATTTATATCCTGGATTATAGCCTTGATTTTGTCAACTTCCCAGGTAGGGAGAACATCGAGAGTATGTGTTTTGCCGTCTAGAAGCTTTATGAAAACTTGGAACGAACCCTCTAGCGGGGGCTGCACGCAAGCGTAGTTAGTATTCTATGTTTCAAGAATTTGCGAATCTCAAATCGACTATGTACAGACCTTAGGGGCGATAGGAAACTGCGGTGTAATTTGGAACTGAAGCCCTCCAACAACCTCTGCCCCAGTTATCTGAGCTTCAACGGTCTTGTTGCTGCCCAACCCTGTGGCAACAAACTGGTTTACCTTTCCAGGTCCTGTTGCAAATCCGTCCAGCCAAAACTGTCCTGGAACTACGACATAATCTTGGGAAGACTTGTTTCCAGCATCAGGTCCACTAGCTTGTCCTTGCTCTGCTTCGTTCCTTTCAGTATGTGGTTCTCCGCTAATAGCATTGATACCACCACAGAGGATCTTGATCATGTAAGACTTTCCAGAGGGAGTATTGAACTCAATCCACATTGCTTCTCGCTCTATTGCGATTGGTCGAGCTTTGTCAGCCATCTATATATTATGTCTTTTATGTCCTATTTTCACCTTCCTAGTTTTGGGATGAAATTAAGGTGTTATTGAAATCTATACATACCATACATCGGGAGGAGCAATCCGCCTTTGGCCTTCAAAGAGGCAGGAAGACGATCGGGTACGTCTTTGACATTTGTGAGTTTGAATGAACCGAGTTCTGGTGGTAGATCTGACGTTTGATCACAATCTGGGACTCTAATCGTACGATTAAAACAAATCTCTAGCTTGTCTACAAGTATTTTGGTTTTGTTGAAGCCTAGCTGAACGGACAGCGGCTGTTTCTTCGGATTTGTAGTCATGTCTCCCGGAGCTTGCATTTCCTTGGAAGCCTTGAATGATTTCTATGAAATATCCGCTCTGCAGTCTGTAATAAGAGAAGCTAGTCAGCACTTATGTAAGCGTAGCAGGAGGAGTGAGCGACACGTGTTTTACCACGAGTGTAGTTTTGGTAGGATAGACGTGAATCGGTTTGAGCGGTAGCCGGTGGAGGGAAGATTTGATTTTGTATCTAGGGGATTATGTCAACTTCGTGTTATTGGTTCGAAGATGAGGAGATGTATTGTAAGATTTGACATTTAAACAGTCGCAGTGCATCTAGGACCAGGAGAAGCTCGTACAAGGCTCACGAAAGTGTTGCCTACAAGGTCAATTAGTGTTGAAAACGTTGTATTCTGCAAAGCGATTGTGTTGCATTTCCACCTGGCCACTCAGGACATTCGAGGCCAAACCAGACAAGGCTAAAGGGAGGCCCGCCTCGCCTTATCTTTCCGCCATCCTTGTGATTCCCATCGCCATCGACTGACTATCAACGAATCCACCTTCCCTCTTACCATCAAGCACCGCTTACTCGGTTTACCGTAACCAATACTGATTTATCGACGCCAAGTTTGCAAAGGTTATCTGGGAAAGGACGGGACTGGGCTGGAGGCCATCCCCATCTTCATCGAGTGAAGCCGGCTGGATATCACGCCCGGCTCCCCGACCTTCAGTACATTTGCATGCATTAGCTGGCTGGGCCTGCTGCATGCACGTCTAGGAGTCTGCAGCTTCACCACAGTTAGGATCCTTCGATAAAGCAGCATACTTGTCTCTACATACATACATACATTCCTCATACCAGAGAGCTTGCTTTCTTCCATGCTTGCTCCCTTGTTATCTGGATCCTGCCTGGAAGTTGAAGAATAAAGAAGGAATCTCTCGATAACATCGAACTAAAAGGCTCTTGGGGCCTGCTCAAATTGGACTTAAACGGACCTGGTCTGCTTTTCGCCTCAAGGGGACCCGGACTGCACACTGCACACCCCCCTTGTCCCCCCCACCAATAGGCTTGAGTATGCTGAGCTGTCATACGTCCTAAACACGCATCATCACCCGAGAAGGCGCTGGATTCACAAAACCAAACCAACATTCCACCAGCGACGAGACGACACAAATACCCAAAATTACACGTAATTGTAGCAAATTTTGGTAGAGGAGGTTGGAAAAGGCGCTTTGAGAGCACGCTAGCCAGGTCTTTAAGGAGCTACTGGAGACTGCTTGAATTGGAATCGGTTCCTGGGATTCCCTATTTCTCTCTAATCTTTCCATCCTCCACATGCATTTTCTGCGGTCTTACATACGCCTGCGACCTTGAAAAAGCATAAGCATTCAAAGTTCCGACACTAAGCCCTCCATACGAAGGATATTGTACCTCTAGATGCCGGTTACCATTGGGCAAAGCGAGACTGGAGACCATCAACTTCATCGCGACCATACCGCCGGCGCCCCTACAACCCGATCTCACCACTCTGGAGTATCCTTAAACCCCTTCCAAAGGCGGCCACTCGCGGCTGGATTTGCGAATAGAGAATCTCGAGCATCCGCCCGGGCCAAGATCACTGTATCCTATAACGACGAAGACGATACACCCCCAAACGCCAATAGTGCTGAGGTTCTCCAGCCGGTAATGACCGATCACCAAAAAAAAGGGAAGATAACGGACTACGGACAACAACACGAGATCCCATCGGTCGCTCAAGACAAATCAGCAGAGGTCATCTACACACCGCCAAGTACAGCATCGGAAGAAGACGAAGAAGAAACTACCACTACTGTCGGCCCGTCGCGTGCTGGACCGTATCCTTACGCCACATTCGGCCAAACTTCACAAGAAAAGTTCTATCCAAAAAGGGAGGAAGAACGGGAGGAAGAGGAAGACAGCGAATCCGACGCTGGGAGAATGATGTCGTCGGACAATGTGTCTATGTCCGAGGTGACGTCTGATGCTCGACCGAGAAGAGGGTACCGACGAACTAGCAATGACCAAACCAGGAGGGAGCTCAGGCAACTGATGGGTCAAACCCTGAAAGAGATGGAAGAGAAACTGAGGGTTTGTTGATATGTTTCCCCGATTTATGCATGGTTTGACGAGGCTGACTATCGGACGAGTAGAATCTTGAAATGGCACGCACAAAGCAAGACCAAGAAATAGCTGTCATGGAAGTTCGTCACCAAAAAGAGCAAGACGACTTGCTTCTCCGACTATCTACCAAGCACCATGAAGAAACCCAGAAGCTCAGGGAGGAACATGCCAAGCAAATGGTCAATGCCAAGAAGGAGGGAGCGACTGCTGAGCTTGTCCAAGGCCTACATAAAAGCTATGGACAACAACTTGAAAACCTCATTCTCGAAATTGGCGATGTTAAGCGATTGAACGAATTGCTGCAGGATAAACTTACCGTAGCAGAACATGAAGAACGTGCAGCGAGTGTACAAGAAACGGTTAGGCCCGCTTCACGTCATTCCACAATCCCCACTGTTCTCGAAGAGCATCGTTCGCCACCTGGGTACTTGCAAGTCAGTTTACAGTTTGTGTCCTTCAACACCGCCTACGATGTCCCCTCTATTCGGGTGCCCCATCCTGGAGCCTCCTACACTGCACTCTCAAAGAGTGTTCGATGTGCCATTGGCAACTATTTGGCCTTTCTAAGATCCAAGGATTCGATTCACTCATCTTCAGTCGATTCAGCGTTCGCATATAGGCTATCACTGAACCTGGACAGTTGTACTCGATTATTATTCTTTGGTAAAGGCGACTTGAATGGTGAAGAGATTACAGAAGATAAGTGGCTATCAAGATTCAATAAAACCGATGACCTAATTGCTTGTGTGTCTCCACCGCCACAACATGGCAGAAAACCATCTTCAATCAATGTCTCTCAGATTCCTGAATCGCATACCCAGGCCTCTAACTATGAGGACCCCCCACCCACTGCTTCGACGGTTCGTACTTCTCGGTCGTCTGCCATTTGGGGACGCCAGCCATCGAGTGTCACTTCCTCACTTCTTCGAAGATCGCACTCATACAGTATATCGAGTGCTCGTCCTGCTGGCAGCGACATTGCCGAAGAGGAGTCCGTCAGCACTGAATCACCGCCTCGGGGGAGGTCACGCGTTAGATCCCCTGAATATGTTGGTGCATCCGAGGCCGATGAGCCGACTGTGCCCTACTTTGATGCGGCAAAAGAATTAGAAAGGATCAATGACCAACTGAGCCAAATGGACGAATCCAGGGCAACAGTCAAGACTGCATCGCTGCTGGATAAGGAGGATAATATGACACGGGTATCAGGGCACGCTAGTGGGATTTATACCACTAGACAAGGCTCATCAGCGTCAGTTATTGCGGCGTACGCTAGAGTTCGGCAACCTCTTCTCAGAACCAATACCGATAACGAAGAAGGCCTAGACGTCGAAGACCTTAGAAATGATGTTGAGGACGATGATGAAAGGGGGGAGGGTGTAGAATTAGAGGCTGGTTCGGTACTAAATGCAATGTCTCCCCATTTGGTACCTGATACACGTGACTTGAGGGATGTTGAGGAGGTACCTGGGATTCATGCCTCTCCCGTCGATAACCGAACGCACCAATACGAAATGGTTGGAAGTGGTATAGATACCTTGCGAGTAGACGAGTCTACAGAAGACGAAGAGGAAGATGAAGACGAATCAAAAGAGATGATGGTTGGAGATAAACGTGAATTCGAAAGTCTCCTCGAGAAAGAGAAGGCACCCCCTTCATACTTGGATGAGTTTTTGATGCGGCCTTTAGAAAAAGGTGTGCCCCGTAGTTCTATTGGAAATCCTGTCGGTACTAACTCTCAAATAGAAAAAGATCAACTTGATCGCTCAAATTCACCAGCTTTCCCATCCCCTAACCAGGTGAAGGCTCACCTCACTGGAACCAAAAGTGTATATCAGCCACTAGAAGAGATGCAGTCTCCGCTTAGTGGCCCCCCCGAGCAAACAGAACAGCAGCAGAAGAGCCAAGAGGCTATCCACACGGTTCTCAAAGAGCTCAAGACTGGCCCTTCTGCAACTGCTGAGAACCCTCTTCTTCAAGCCCTTGCTAGATCTATCAATGTTGACGTCCTACGTCGAGCTCTTGACGAAACTGCAGCTGGGCGGGAGATTTTGCTATCAGCAACCCCTGTTCCCCGCCCTGTTTCCAATAGGATGATGGAGGACCCCAAAATTATCCCCGTGCCTGAGAGCGAAAACGTTCCATATGACAAAACCGGTTCATCTCGTTCCCGCTCTAATAACCCTTGGAGCCATAGTCGCCCGGCAGAAGTCTCTCCAAGGACAACTGAACATCCTCATCCCTTAGTTGATATCTCTGGAAACTCTCCCCCCCATCCTACCCCACCCCCTCTCGCAGAACCTAAGGTACGAACAAGCGCCTTTGCCCCTCTTCAAGGCCCTGCAGCTAAACCACTTCCGAATCCTCATCTACAGGCACCTAAATTTGGAATCTACGGTTTTGTTAAGGCAGATGGGCCGCTTCCTGGCCGTTCCCCAATCAGTACTCCCAGCATCATATCTCGAGACGAGAATAACGAAGCTAAAAAATTATGGATGAAACAGACATTGGTGACAAGTGCGCCACTGTCCCGCGTGTCATCCCCTACGTCTACCGAAGCGTCATGGGGTGCTGGTAAACAGCCAAGGAGCCTTACTTTGGAAGATGATGATGCAGCTACCGTTCCAAGGGGGAGGGCCCGACTCCTCGAACTCGACGATGAACCGCCATTTTATACGAGAGGGAGCCGAGGTAGCGGGCCGTCTGAGCAATACCCTTCGCCATACATTACCTCAGCAAGTGTTCGGGGTAATACCTTTGCTGCACCACCACCACCGCCCCCGCTGCCTCACCCATTTCCTACATTGGAAGAAACTTACAGCTTACGGGACGATGGGAGTGTAAGGAGCCAGTATCGTGAACCATCCCTAGCGTCGTCAAACCCGTTCTCAAACAAAATGTACATGGCACATCATCACTCACAAATCCCACCGCCACCTCCAGCTAGCACCTCAACAAGACGGTCACAACAGGTTCCCGTGTACCCAAGTCGAGAACAAATTCTACGAGTAGGTGAGTCTCTACGGGAAGCGGGACTGAACCCACAGGATTTCTCTACATCATTCTATGCGGAATTCGCGAGTGCAACTCCAGAAATGCAGAAGGAAGCCATCGATAACATTATTCTTCATCAAGCTCAACGAAAGCGTGTTGAACAAGTTCAGCAGGCCCAGCAACAGCAGCAACAGCAGCAACAAGCTGGTTCGCCGCAAATTGGATCCGGGTCCCAATCTGGGAATGGAGGATGGGGATTCACGAATGGAGTCCCTCCACCACCATTGCCAATGGGTTTTTATACCGGACAAACTAGTACGAGACATGGACATGGATATGGAAGTATGAGTTCCAGAGGAAGTGGGCAAACAGGCGGAGCCAGTGGGTACCCGGGAAGCGGGTACCCTTGGCAGTAGCCAAACTAATAATGAGTTAGTAATTGTGAGATTCTGATACAAAAGAGGGTTGTGACTATTTTTTGTTTCTTGTTTTTCTGCTTCCGCCCTGCTCTTCATACTTGTGGAACTTTTCTTCGTTTGTTTTCCCGGCGAGACAGGTGTATTATTGGCGCTCTGGAGGTTCTTTTCCACATTAGTTGTACTCTTTAGGGTTGTTTTCTTTCTTGGTCTGCCCGTTACTCTCCTTGGGGCGAGAATTGGATGCAGTTATTGCTACGCTATTGGCAGAATATTTTTTTGGAAAACTCACGGAATAGGATCGGATTGGATTGGGATACTTTGCACCACTTCGACAAGTTTCTTTTGTAATTGCTCGACTTAACTGGTATCTTTGTTGACATTGGAAAGAACACGATACCGGTGAAGCTATAATAACCCGCATGGGCGGCCACGTATACAGGCAGCTATGGCTAAGCAGATTGTGTTTACATCGGGGATACTATTCTCTCCACTCTTTCTCCTTTTTTTCCTTTACTATTTTCTCCTTTTTTTCCTCCCCGCCCCCCTCTTTTCAGAGAAATCATTTCCCTTCCTTTCAAACTTGGTCCGCTTGGACGGTGTCGGCCTTCAAACGCCCTATAGTCTCTTTTGTTAACAACGATGCATATGCATTGGTGGAATTTTGAAGAGTTTTAAGCATATTACATACAAATACATACATCTAGCCAGGTATACTCTGGGCTAACAAGATCTTGCAAGGATACACAGAGCTAGTAATTTATTCCCTTACTATATGTGCTACCACTCCGTTTTTTTTTTTTTAGAATGTTTGAAGATGAATCACTAAACTTCAAGAGTTAACTGATCGCGGAGTTTGGCTCGTGTCAGATCTTCACAAGCCTACACCAGTTAAAGCTGGCAACAATCCGGTAATATAGTAGCTTTAGGTCCGCACAGCAGAAATAAACTTGGTTCGGTATAGTTGCAACGCTAGTGGTTTGGATTCTGGATCGAGGTGGACACGTTTGGTCAAATTATAATGCTGGAGCATGCTGTCAGGATACACTGTGTCGACCCACGCAAATAGTTTCCAGAATAAGGTTCGCCTTGAACCAATTTACAAGTTATTGCTCTAGGATCCTATTAATACATGTATCCAATTGCAATTAGGTAGATCCTAGTAGGCACCTTATAATTCCGTGAGAACAAGGTCGGGGTTTATATATATGCTTGAAGGTCATTTCACGGGTTTAACGTTTAGTTAATCAGTAGGTCACAAATTAGTTTACAGTATTAATCACATAACCATATCGATCCATCAAACAACATTGGGCGGCTTGCATGGCAGCGCACCAGAATGAAGATTATTTCCGAAGAAATTAACAATACTATTTCCCGATGGTTACGTTAATTTTGCGGATCAAGAGCAGCTCTGCCCTCAGCCGAGGAAATCTTAAATAAATTGATTAAATATCGAATCGTACGCGTGGTCCAACTTATAATTATATCATCATGATATCTTTCTGTGAACGCTCTATTCCAATTCCCGTAACCACCGATAAAATACAACTTGATTAATTATAATCACCAAAAACTTTAAAGATGCTCTGTGTAAGTCGAATTCAGTAAAAACCTTAGCTCAATTCGTATCACTACGATTTGTGTAAACTAATAAAATAATGATTATAGAGCTTCAAAAGATTGCAGCCATATGCATTCGCACGGGCACTACCTCGGCCCCGAAGAGTCTATTCCTCATCTTCATCTGTCTCTTCGTCACCAGTACCAACATCGTTAGACACCACCTCTCCGTCATTAGATGTGAGTATTATCCTTCCGGCTGTCAAAAACTCCAGTTGATTCGTCAAGCTAATTTTCGTTTTAAATTCTTCTTATTTACTTTTCATCACTAGGAACCCCGAACTTTCACATTTTCACTTCTAAATATTCTATTTGCAGCAGTTACGGAGCGTTCTGTGTATAAGTCGAAAGAAATCGATCAAGAGATGGCTTATATTCTATATATTACAAGAAAGAGTAATCTGGTGGAAAACTTCTCCCACAAAATACACTAGTATGCCGGACTGGAACATTTAGTAAACATTATGCCCCTTTCCGTGGTGTACAGCATGTCCGCGAAAACGATTTTGGAGCGTCCCCAAGTTTAGATCTCGGTGTATCCCTAAGCCTCTGGCGTCGCAGGTTCGGGTCTTTGGAATTTGTCCACATGGGTTTGGGTCGAGGATGGATATTGTGGTTGACCTTTTTCGACGTCCTGGCTTTCTCCATTCCTTGGAATGGCCCACCCTTACACGGGGTTTTTTGAAAAGACCTTGATTTTCGGAAGTTAGAGGATGTTGAGACTAGGGGGGCTGCGATCATGTGTTTCAAGTCGCATTGGCTTGGTACATCGGTGTCAAAGGCATCGATGTGACTGTCATCGGTGCGAATGAGGGATAAAGTGTCTAAGGACTCGCATATTACCGTTGTTCGCTGTGAGAGGTTTGTGAAGTTGACGTCTGTGATACTAAAAGCAGAATTTCGTCTAGATATCTTCTCGTCCGCTGTGTCTATTGTGTAATCGATTTGGCATTTGTCAGCCAATATAACCCAAAGAACCATTTTTAAATGACTTTTCAACTTTTGTTGGAAATACTCACAATAAGCTAAATTCGACGTCTCTGTGTGTGCCCGGAAGGAAGTCTCGCACTTCGCAGCTGCTGATGCTTCATACATCAGATCGGGATTAGATCCCAGGCCGCAAAACTTTGAAGCTAAGTCCCTTTGAGTCCTTTCAATTTGTTCGAGTCTCTCAAGGATGAGCTGTAGGGCATCAATGCAGTTTTTCGAATCACATGTGCACTGGCTATTGTATATACTATGGTCAGCGGATAGTTGAGGTGTGCTGAAGTTGTTGCCGTAACTGTTTGTAAATGAACCCTCTCCGTAACTAGTATCTGAATTGAAGGTAGACAGCTTTAGGCTTTGGGAATAAGAGCTAGCCCCAGGCTCTATTTCGATATTTACGGTTAGACCAAGATCCGTCTGCTCCTGGTTGTGGGCTTCCTGGGCGGGTATCAGGTTAATTGGCCCCAATTCCAGCGAAAACTCTGATAGTGAGTTTGGCAATTCGAAATCAAATTCTGGGATGAGCTGTGGATGATTATCAGAGTTACTATTGCTAGTAGTATTAATATTTGCATTCTCTGATACTAGATACGAAGGGTTAGTACCTATTCAATGGAAGTTTTAACAAATTCTATAGATCCAGAATAGCACTAGCTGAAACTCACTGATACCACTTCCACCGTTTCCGTCGTCATCTCCACTACGGCCATTACCGAGACGGATGTCAACCGCCCCATCAAGATTTGGGTTTTGAACAATTCGAGGAGCTTCTTCTTTTCCCCCTGAAGAGGCTGAAGATGCACAGCAGCAACAGCAAAAGTGCTTTAAACGCTTTAAAGCTCGTTTGAACTTCATTTTGAAGGGATGTTGACGAGAAGATAAATCGATGAGGTTGGGGGTATCTCGTCTGCATATAAATTATACAAAACATCAGATACCGATAGTGGTAATTTAGGATGTCGTTTTGATAGACCTATAAATATGACTGTTGGTATTTTTACACCGAGAGATTAACGATTTGCACTATTAATTCTGGATGTGTGCGTTGGAAAAGTTGGATTTCTAAATTAGGAGAGCTAATCTTGGCTTCGTATCGGAGATAATATAAGCCCCGGCATGAACGTTGAGCTTACTTAGGAGTCTAAACTTATAGCTAACTTCGACTCCATTCCACACGTTTTCGGGGATCTTTAATGCAAAGACATCTTCTCAATTAATTCTTTTAAAAATGGAGTTCCAATTTATAGATAACACAAACATCGATGCATCGGCACGGAAACAAATCCGAAGTTCGGTCATGCGTGGCCGCAACACAGGTAAAACTCGACCACGCAAGGAATCTACACGTCGCTCGAAACCACGGGTTCTGGTACCAGATGTTGCAAATATAAATCGGAGGGGGGTGGATGGAAATAGTCCGGGCCCCGAGGATCTGGTTGGTAGGATGTTGAAGACGGTGGGGAATGAATTTACGTCTTTGAAATACCCGAAGCCGCTGGAGCCCCATGTGCAACGGATTGTAAGGCAGTGTAAGTCTATCGAAGTTTACGGTTCTTTGGAAGTTCTTTTGATATAAATTGATTCTTTGGTTAGGATTGCTACTGACGAGTTGAGATTTGATCTATAGTCATGGAGATGACTAGTTCCATCATTTATCCTAAAGAGCTATGCATAGATGTCCAAGAATCTCATGCCATCTGGTTCGAGTTTTTCCAAAGTGATGAGGCCTGTAAGTTACTTTCTAATTTCTAATTACTTTAAACTTCTAAGATGTTGATTTCTAGAATAAAGTCTTTCATTGCCTCCTTGCAATGGCACAAGCGTTCTCAGATTGGTTACAAGGGGGCGAAGGGGAATCTGTCAAAGTGATGCGATATCTAGCAAATACATATCGTTGCGTCAATGAAAAATTGAAGAAAGAAGGTACACCTGACGATGCTACTGTTGCTGTTGTTATGTCAATCACGATGCATAATAATCTGTTACGTGCACCTGGTGGAGCAAAAGTTCATCTCAATGCCTTGCAACGGATGGTTGAGCTGCGAGGGGGACTATCTTCGTTTCCGACTACATTACTGCTTCAAAAGATCTGCCGGTAGGACCGTATTAGCTAATTTGGTATCCAGTATGCTTCAAGATTTTGTACTGACAAATTTCTAGGACGGATATTGAATTTTCTCTGCAGTCAGGCTCGCTGCCCCGCTTCTATCGTGACGAATTCCCGTATTCTACGATTCATTCGTCTCCACTATGGCTCGATACCACATATGAAGCATTTATAACCACCACAAATGCCCAAGTTTATAATCTTGACGTTCGATCAGTGTTTCGAGATATACTATGCGCTTCAAAGTTTATCAACAGCCTGAAGGTCACGAACCAGAAATTACCGCCATTGGTGTTCCAAGAAATATTGATATCAACGGGGTATAGGTTGATGTATATGTGCCCTTTAGATGGAGTTCGCCCGCTTCCTGCGGCAGACGATGTCTGTCACCTGGCTTTGTTAGCCTTAGTGACCACGATTTTGATTCGGAAAGGTTACAACAAACTATCATACCCGTTTCTTGCTAGGTTGCTTCACGATTCAATATCAAAGATAACCGAAGATCCATCAGTTTGCAATGGGTTCTTGCTATGGTTGTTATTCATGGCGGGGATTTCGATCTTTGATGTTAAAGACGATGTTTGGCTACAGCTTCTGCTAAAGAACCATATTTCTCATATGGAGCTGGAGAGTTGGCAATCTGTTAAAATTATATTAAGAGAGTATCCGTGGATAGACTATTTCCATGACGAGCCAGGGCTCGAGATTTGGGAGACATTGGCGCGATCTTGAACGACAAAAGCAAATTTAAAGCACGAAAATAAAGAGAGTACTGGCAACTTGAACGGCACTAGCCTTGGGCTCAGATACAACCTGGCTGGATAGCATTCAACTTCTTCGTCAAACTGTCCCATACCCGCTGTTGGATTCGCCTCCCAGATTCATTCGTCATCCACTCTGGGACGTAGTGACTATACTCTCGTTAGATGGAAGGACTCTTCTTTGGGGCAGGGACGTCGGATATATTACTTACTCTTTTACTACACATTCCGAACTATACTTCCCATGAGACTCCTCCCCGGCGAAAGCCCCCGCTAGTAATGTTCGACTACCAATCTCTGTACTTCGAGCGAAAAACAGTCTCAAAAGGTTTATCAGGGTTCTTCGAATAAAGGGTGCGTTTCGATTCAATTCGGAGTAGCAAAGACCGGGGTTAATGTAGTTGATTATCACGCCGGTTTTGGACACTGGGTTAAGAGAAGCGAGTTGTCGAACAGCGTATAACTGCAGCAGCTTCGATTCTTGATATCTATAGCAGTTAAGACAGTTAGTTTAGGATTTATCGAACTTGTATTTCATTTTGGGATAGAAAGGGTTTAATAAACTATACCTATCAGACATCACCGAATTCTTCTTCGTTCCAATCGACTCTAAAATGTCACCTTCAACCTTTTCTAACCTCCCCGGAACCATAAACGCCATACCACTCCCAATGACCGTCAAATTCGTCTTCTCCCCAGTTTTCCTTGCCGTCTCCTTCAACTTCGGCAAAACCAGCGCAGCTAATAGAAACGTACTTGTAACATTAACTGTCAAACTAGTCTCCAATCCCTCAGCAGGATCCCAAACCGCCAACGCCACACTAGCATTCTCAATTATAGCATCCAACCTATCCAATCCCTGGACCCTCTTTGCAAAGGCCTTAACAGAATCATAGGAAGATAGGTCAAGTTGCCATACCTCTGCGATTCCCTTTTTACCAGTTTCGGCTTCGATTTTGGATTTGGCGGCTTCGCCGTTTTTGAGAGTGCGTACCGCGAGGATTACGCGGGATGGAGAGAGAGACACTAGGTGCTTTGCGGCTTCAAAACCTAGACCGGTGTTTGAGCCGGTGACTATGAAGGTTTTGTTGGCGCAGAGGGTTGGAGTCGGGATTATGGGGAGTTTGGTGTATTGATCTGAGACGAATTGGGAAAATGACATTTTCGATATCGATAGAATAAATCTTTGACCTTCTAGTAGTAAAATAAAGGCTCCAGAAATAGAGAGTAGTAGAAATGTTGATTTTATATAAGTAAATATCGTGTGCGTAGTCTGGTATCTATATTCTCAGAATGCAGCGTAGTTCCATTTCGACTTTACAGCATAGCTAGCCGGCATTTTATATCAAGTTCCTCCCCATGGCACAAAGCTTCACGGGCTCGTGAATTTCTAAACTCCTAAGTCCATTGCAGGACATAACTACCTAAGTCCTTGAATACATACGGCAACATCATCGAATGATATTGATATCCCTTTTGAGAAAATAAAGAAAGGCACGCCGCACCGCATTTAAGCTTCAAGTTCCACATGCATTATCATGGAAACCAAGTGGGTTGGTAGACGCTAAGAACGGGATGTTCTAGCGTTATGATTGGCTAATGATTGGTGCCCCGATTCGGAATAGGCCAGCTTAGCTGACTAATGAACAGACGTCCTCCGATCTATGGTTCACTCCGACTTTCAGCATTTGCATTTGAAGCCATCCATGTGAAGTTCATGCGACCCTTAAGGTGTCAGGGAATCCCTGAAACCGCCTCGAGCACCTGGAATTAATTGATGCTCGAGGACTCGATCGGATTATATGTGTAAAGGCTTGGCTCAGATTTTGAATTTGTAAATGAAATTTAAATGGTAAAATAGCATGATTTGGGCCAACATTTGCAAACTATGATTATATAACCGTCGATTACTCAGTCTTACTGCTTGAGACGATTCTGGATATTATCTAATTTACTCCTCAAAATTTTCTTTGGGATTGGAAAGCATCGGTAATCATACCACGGTGTGAAATGGACAAATCAGAAGGCAATGTCACGACGGCTCTAAATCAGCAAACCTGAGTCGGCCGAGTCAACACAGTGGTTTGTGGTATAAATGACAGCCAAAGAACATCTGGCAATATTAATATGGGACCTGAGTAAGGACGAAATTTTATATTTTCATATGAGTATCGAGATTCGATTTACAAATCAGCGTTCAATTTCTACGTTCTGCATTATCACTAAATATTTTTATCCACCAATATCAAATCTATACGTATACTACGACACAAAACACGCAGAGTAGCAATGGCTTCCGCAGACCTCATTACCTCAATCCTCAAAGAGAATCTTTACGATATCTTCGGTTCCCCATCTCATGAAAAGCGTCTGGAAAATCTTGCACGCCTCTGGAGTCCTGATGCTCTTTTCATCGATCCTCTTGGCGTCTTTAAGACCCATGAAGAGGTATCCCATGCTATCGCTGGGTTGCAGCAGGAAGGTTGGGTATTTACCGAACTGAGTAAGTTATCTTTTCCCCAAATTGGATGCACTTCCTCGGCATTAAAATACTAGAATGATGAATTAATGATTTATATCCGAATATAGGCGAAGTTCAGGTAACATCTCCACCGGACAGTGAAATTGGAGTCGCTAGACTGAGTTGGGGGTATGGAAAACCAGGTGAAGAGCCGGAGCTGACTGGGTTGGATGTTATTTCTGTGAAAGACGGGAAAGTTGAGAGACTCTACACTTTTTTGGACAAAAAGCCGGGTAACTGAGTATACAAGATATACACACTAGTTGTATACCTACTAAGTAGGTAGAAAAAGAAATATATATATAAATTGCCGTCTTGGAAATCTCGAAAAGAAAGTGACCTCTATTGTTCGGTTCCTATTTACCATTTAGCTGAAAATGAATTCAAGTTGTTTCTCAAGCAAGAAGAGCGTTTTAATGGTCTAATTGAAGTATCAAAAAGGTGATATCTCAAGTTAACCACCGACCCCGAATTTTTCACCGCCTCCCTCTAGCCACTCTTTTTCTTCATTCGTTGATTCTCTACCCAAACACTCATTCCGATGTGGATATCTCCCGAACTTTTCTACAATTCGGATATGCATATTTTCAAAGTTCTCCATATTCTGCGTAAAATCGGAGATTTCTTTATCTTCTTTGGTTTCCTCCTTCAGTTCTTCTAAGATCTTAATGAAGTTTTTATGGTCGGTCAAATTTTCAGAGTGCATAAGAGGCATATAGAACCATTGACGGTATGGTAATGAATGTCGAATTCCCGGTAAAAGATCCCATCTCGGACCTGTATCAACAGGCATCGAGATGATATGCCTCGCCAAAGAAACGGCAATAGGGTCATAATGGCTATAAACCAACGGCAGCGTTTCATTGGTCCGGTATAGATTCCGGGGGATCTGATCCAACAAGATCATGAAACTCAACGCGGTTCTTGTCTTGGCTTCCACATCTCCGCCGTCTTCCGCCGCCTCGATTTCGGCTACGAATGGTGCTACGATTTCTGCATCGGTAAGACCTTTGATAGGGAAGTTTGAGGGAGAAATAGAAGAGATAGCGGGATTGAGGTGGTGGTGGCATAGTTTATCAAAGGCTGCTTTAGCTTCTTTGGAGCCGGTGAACCAGCGTTGTGTTGCTTCCTCGGTAGGGGATTTGGCGCCCCATGGGAGGCCGGAGAACCAGAGGTCTCGAATGCTTTTGTAAAGAGTGGGCGTGAAAATTGCCTTATTCAAGACATGGGGAGTGGCCATGATAACTGTATCTGATACCGATACTCGTGGAGATAATGCAATGAGAGTGCAGTTAAAACTCGAAGCATGGCCCAAAACCCAACAAAGTGACCTTTTCGAATCCAAGCTCCCAAATTTAGCCGTATTTCTAGGCCTGATTCCGGCGCCTTGACTGACAACATGTAGCTAGTTACCCTAACTAAGCCGGCCGGTCAAGATAAGCAATTAATACATAGAAACGAGCGCTCGAGCTCAAACTTTGGAAATATATTTGAGGGAGAGAAGGCAGCTTTTATCCAGTAAATAGCTTCCAAGCCCTTGGTTTTAATCGATTAGATTCTCGAATTAACCCCGCTCGATTTAGATCATAAGCATATGAGCATATGAGCTTCACCACTGATGATATATAACTTACATAGCTAGGCTAAGTAATCGAACAGGGTCTCCACCGGGCACTTAAGTAGGTAGTTAGTCTGACTCTCGGCTTAGATACACTGGTATATGTTTATTGATCATAGCTAGCACGTAGCTACGTAGCTAGCGATATCAATAAACCAGAATCCGGTCATCCAGAATAAGAACTTGGGATCTTATAAAAATGTCAGATCTAGATCTACAGTAGAAATATTGAGAACGATGGTAAAAGTTGCCCCAGTTTGTGCATTTCCGGAATCAAACGATGCATGGAGAGGCTGAAATTTTCCGGGACTCCAGCAGGATCATGGCGACAAAATTTCAAAAAGGCTATACCTATAAGAGTAGAAGCATGAGTAGTATGTATTGCCACGTCACCTCGAGCTCTCGCAGGGCTTTTCAAATTTAAAGTGCTTCAGGCTGTCATTTTATCAAGGATTTACTGTGAAATTTCAGGTTGGGGTATAATATATATGTATACGCTCGCCTCCTTTCAAGGCTGATTTGGCACCCTCATGAACCATTGACCGAATATTGGTATATCAGATATCCCGAAATTTATCTGCAATATTAAGAGCTCCTGTTTTTTATAGGGTTATAATATTGACAGACTACAATCGTTAAAATTTAAATCTCGATTTTTACGTATAAGCGGCATATTTTCCTAGCTAAATGTTGATAGGGGCAGCCATACACGATCTTTCAACGGAAGGTTAACTATTTAACTAGCCTTCCTTTCACTTTTCTTTATTGTTTCTTGTACCTATCAACATCAAGACAGTATTTTTATTATTATTCTAGTTATATATTTTATGGAAGTATGGGTACATGATAAACCAGCGGGCTAACTTCTTGGAATGTTTCATATATCTGTTGCAATATTAATATTGGCTAGGAATATTAACTGACTTATATGGCAATCTTTATGCATGGTTTGTTCGTCTTCTTGGTTTGGATGTTCAAGGCTTCGACTATACTCCGGCTATGTGCGCATGTGCACATATCCGCACTGAGCGCTTTGTAGCTCTTGTACTGTATGCCCTCGCCTGTCATTCATGCCAGGTCAAATTTGCCGGTGAATTCGCCGTGGCGAATTGATAGGCTCACTATCTGGTGAAAGTGCGACGTCCTGGCTAATCCTTAAAAAGGGATTAGCATGCATTGCCACTGTACGTTCGGAGGCAATATGCAACATCAACTCATTCTCTGAACCTCCACCCACCCTCGATATCAATAGCGGCTTGATTTCCCCTTAAATCAGGCTTTTGAACGATATAATTAAAAGAATTATTAATATATACATCGATATATACTCGAGTACTCATCTAAAATTCTGTCCCTACGTGTACGCTCTGGCGTCATATCGATATCTGCTTCCGACTTAGCGACCCCGCTTATACTAGCCGAGCGACAGTGTTAAGGATCGTATTGCATTGCACTGCGCTGTACATGTGCGCCGCATATTGAATCTAAACTACCCTAGTCCCTGTTTCGCTCGCGTGATCAAATCTCCGCTTCGCGTTTTCAAATACTCATGATAGTAAGATCTATTCATTGATTAGCTCCAGAGCTTCGGCTGCACGATTCTGTCTGTTCGGTTGGGCTAACGCGACGGTCCATAGATTTATGTCCTATAAAAGGTTTACACAGTCTTCTTGTCTGATAATTCTTTTATTGGGCATATGGGTTTTGAATTCTCACTCACCACGGGTTTTTGACCTTCTTTCGTCGTATTTTGTTCCATCTTCCTTGGCCAAACTATCAACACCAATGGCATCTACAATTAAGATCGTCTGTGTCTCGGATACGCACAATGACGATTGTGGATCTAGAATTCCGGATGGAGATATTTTTATACATGCTGGGGATATGACTAACTTTGGAACTATGGAGGAGTTGCAAAAGGCCTATAACTGGATAGAACCTCTTCCCCATAAAACCAAGATTGTGGTAGCAGGTAGGTCAATAAGAACTCTGAACATTTCAGTACAGTCCTAGGATCTTTAAGGGTTCATACATATTTACGTCCTCGTATAGGAAATCATGATTTCGGACTCGATCCGGATCATCCCGGGTTTCTCCCCGAAGCCGTTGAGCTTTTCACGTCAGAGGCTGCTAGAGCTGCCGGGATCAATTATATTGACCGCAAAGTTCACACTTTCACAAATCATACGGCTGCTTCATCTCGTGACTCCGAACTTCGTGTGTACGGAAATCCTTGCCAACCAGAGTTCATCGGCAAGCCTTATGCGTTTATATATCGCCCATACCCTTCAGAGGCCTCGAATAAGGCATGGGAGACTGCACCAAATCATTTCAATAACGCACACATCTGGGTGATGCATTCACCACCACTAAACCGGCTAGATTCAATCAACAACAAATATAAAGAGTTAGGTTTAACCGGTTGTGCCGTACAGGCTAAGAAAATCGCGACTGCGAAACCTTTACTTTGCGTCTTTGGTCACTACCATTTTAGTCGAGGGGTGGAAAGAGTGAAGTGGGAGAAAGATGGCGATGGAATTGAAAAGAGTGAGATCTTGAGTATGTCTGCGGAGAGACGACTTGAGGAAGACAGGGCTGGGCCTGCCTCTCTCAGTGAATTCGATTTCAGAGACTTGGAGGTCGGGAGAGAAACAATTTTTGTAAACGCCGCCTGGAAAACCATGGATAGAACACCTGGGGCGGCAACAAACGAGCCTATTGTTATCACTCTTGCTTTGTAGTTAGTCTTGGTCTATATCTTCTACGTAGCTACATTATATGGATCAGAGTTAATATGCTTTTAAAGGCATTAATCACAATTTAAAAATCCTCCGGGTCGTGAGCATCGCAGCAATCTAGCTGCTGCTGCTGGATGTCATGCTGAACTGCGAGCTTCGATCGCTACTTAGTGAAGCTATCATAGTAAATTACAAAGTATATATATAAATTTAACATCTCGACAGCAAATAACAACAATTAAAAGCAACAAGGAGAAGAAACTAATTTGTTAGGAACCCGCTACTTATACCGATACCATAGATATCAAAGATCAACGTTACTGCTACGCACGTGCTTTAATCGGACCAAGAAGATTTGCGCCATAACCAGACCCATCCCGCATATACAGTTTCGGGATCATCCAATCTTCGGGTCCCGAAATACCCCACCCTCTAGCAACAGCTGTCACAATTAGGATACCGACTGCCAAAATTTGGGAGTATATGGTGGCCACAAGTGAGCTCGCTATGAGCAAAGCAACGCTGATACCCAAAAATAGAAGAAACCATCCGATACAGAAATACCACGAAACGGGACGAATCATCCTCAATTTACTCGAACAAAGAGTTTCGACGATATCCCGACGAACTTTGCATGTCCCTCCCCCACTTGTATGAAATTCCGACCCATTGAGGTATCCGAAGCCCAGGGTCAAATATTCTTGTTGTCGTTCTGTTGGGTTTTGGCCTTCCCACGAGGATGGCGAAGCAGCCAACTCGACTGCTTGATCAATCCTGTCTTGGATGTAGTTGGGAATTCCTTTCTCGTCCGAAACAATCTGAACTCGAGGATTCCCACCAATCATAAGAAGTCCAACGGAACCAAAAGCCCATGCAAACAGAGATGCAAATTGAATCATGAAAGGTAATGAACCCCTAAAAACATTCCTATCGAACATTGCAAATGCTACCGCAATGACCAAAAAGACTGTTATGAAATTAAATAAAATCAACGTATACTTGAGAGTTGTAAATACCTTCCCAAGCCTTTGATCTATCTGGAAGTCTCGTGCTAGAACGTCTCTCCATTGCTCATGATATGGGTGCTTGAGGAGGCCCATCACAACTAGCACCACACTTACATATTGCCAACGAGCTTGCTCGTCTATGGTGTATGTAGCACCATCCTTTGGGCGTAGGAGCTCACACATGTAGGCATTCCCTCCACGGCTCCCATCGATTAGTTTACTCGGCCTCGCCATGTTAAACTCTCTATCACCATCCACCATAAGCTTACCCCACTTCTTTACCAACTTAGGCTTAGGACCCGATGCTGAATCCCTCTGGGACCCCCAGGTAGTAAATTTATGAAGGCTCTTCTCAAACATCGAGGTAGTTGAGGCTTTGCGCCCGCGCCCACCAGGAGTAGAGCCTTCGGTGCCGTCTACCATTACATATTCAGTAGGAGAATCGAAATGATTGGAATCCCAAACTTCGATTCTGTTCCGTATAGAACACGCAAAGTACTGGTAGAGAACATTCATTGGACAATTAACTCCAAAACTTGAGGACCAATTGTCTTGACCCCACTGCACGCTTCGTTGCATTATCTGCCAGCCACCACGAGGCTGAATGCCGATAAGTAGACAACCGAGCGGGGCACTGTTCCACCACTGCGGCTGGTCGGCAGCTATTCCTGCGTCGCTAACTAGCATAGCAACTAGCTGGACCGAGTTTGCGTTCAAGCTTTCGGTCCATTGCGGAGAATCTGTATTAAGAATTGCTGGTCCAAGACTGGTGGAGTTCGTCGAATTTGTACTTGTCTGGAGGAGTTCCGTAGTGTTCGATTTGACGAACTCAAGGATCGCTCTTGCTATCTTCGCTGTCAGCGTGATGTACCATAACGTCATGCAGGAGATTCCTTCGGTAGATGTTACTAACCGTCTATCGGCGCCATGAGAGAACGCAGATCTTATTCGCGGATACAAAACTTATGCAAGTAGATCACTCTTTAACTTAGACAGGCGTGGGAGATCGTAAGAATGATACTATTTGAGGAATAGAGGAGCTGGCTGTGTATAGCTGAGTCGATCTGTTAACTCGAGTGGGTCAGACAAGTTAGAACGGTCAGCCATCTAAAGGGCTCCAACTTTGTGTATATATATATATATTATCTTTGCCTGTCCCTGTCAATGAAATTATTCCTCATAAAATGAAATGAAAAGTTTCAGTCGCCATTTATTTCCCAGTCACATTCGCCGCCTTTCCAGCCCCGAGCGCACAGGTAGGCTGTATGTATGCTAAAATCTACTGCAAGAACCCTGAGTTAAATAGCAAGCTTTGGTGGTGTCTCATGACCAAAATTTCAGGTTGGCCGCGGCCTTGCAGCCTCGCTTTACAGTGGTAGCCTCGTTAACTCATAATACCTACAATATTAACCTTATCTTTTGGGTAGAAAAATAATTGCAAATAAAACACGTGCGACTCAAGTTCGCGAATTTGGACAGCCTTGTAACGGGTGAACGCAGATTGCGGAGTACCCAAGTGTGGAGAGGAGACTTCGAAAGCGAGAGGGCTTTCGAATTCTCGACGCTTTCAAGGAGCATGCTAGACGTGCGGCTGAAGCCCCACAGATAATATCATGATCCCTACCTACGACTATCATGCAGGTCGTGTCCCAGTTTTTGGTGAAGGAACCCCAGAGGCTGCATTCGAGTAAATTCGATATGCAAAGCAACCGGTTCTTTCGCGGTTGCCGCACTACGTACTACCATGATGCCAAGGAGGATCTGGGTATACGAAGCTCATGGAAATAACGACTCGCAACTTCTATTGCGAATATTCCTATTGCAAATATTCCAGCCTTGGTTCCTTTTCGTCTTGACATCACAAGTCAGCACCGTTGAAAAACTAGTAGATCCCGAGGGGTCCGCATCATCTATCGCTATCTATTAATCGAAGCTATGAAATTTTATAAGAAAATGTAGGTAGCTTCGGGAGATCCAAGAACTCGAGTATAAACCATTCATAGTAGGCAGGCAAATTTAATTTAACTAATTAGAGCTATAGACCTTTGCAGCCCCGACCCTAAAATATCGGAACCGAAAATTGTTAACTGACTTCATGCCATATCAATACTAACAACTAGTTGTCTATGGAAATTACTTTTAGATCTGTAGTCGGGATGACCCAGCCCATATGAGGTTCTGTGTACATATGTTATATATTTCAAATTTACGCTGATTATGATAGATCTATAGATCTCTCGGGCTATTCTATATACAGACTTGTATAACTACCAAGTAAGCTAGGCACAGAACACAGCCATGATTTTATTTCCCAGATCCGTTCTAAATAAAGGACGCAACTTTTTGGAAACCAAAAGAAGAAGAAGCAGAATTCAAGAATACGGGAGTGCGTCTATAAGAATCAAAGACATCTCTCTAGTGTATTTAAAAGTAATTTCAGAAATTCTGAGATAAACTATCGAGAGGAGATGAGCTAAGTTCAACTCTACGGTTGGACAGGCGCCTCGCTCACAGTCTTCTTAATATACTCCAATATATCCTTGCTTTGGTGATGATAGGCAATATTATAACCAGGAAAACATTTGTATGAGCGAATAGTCTTCCCTCTTGCATCTCCACCGTCGGGATCCACCCACTCAGTTTTACCCGTTGATGCTAGAGTAAATAGCGGGTTGTCCAGACCTTCCCCGTTTTTCTCATTGCAATTCTCATCTAGGTAAAAATGGCATGTAGCATGAACGACAACGACATCTGTAACGCGAAAGTTTCCAGATGCCGCATCTGGGTGGCCAACTGTAAGACATTTCCTGCTGTCCTGAGTTCTGTGAATCCCAGGGGACCAAATCCCCTGCAAGCTGGCTCCATCCGGTATGGGTCCTAGCTTTTCCACTTGATCCTGACGTCTTGCAGTCTTATTATCGATGAAGCTCACTGTGAAGCCATCAACACCCCCCCAACTCTCAGCATATCGACACTTAATGCTCTGGATCGTGTTGTCGTCTTTTCCGTTCTTCCACATTGCACCATCTTCTCGGTTGTATGCGGCAAATCTGGTGCTCTCTGGATGACAATCCTCGTCCGCAAAGAATTCACACTCGCAGTACCCGGTGACCTTGAAGGAGGAGAGTTGCCGAGGGAGGCTACCATTGAGGTCTTTGAGGTTGTTGCACTGGCCACTCAACCCGTTTCTGTTGTCTCTGATGTTATCCCAATACGTGTGGGGGTTACCGCTAGGCAATTCTGGGTCCCCAAGAGCCCATCCAGACCAGCTACTCGGCTCATGCAGTACAATGGGCACAGGGTGGTGTTTCCAAAGCCTCACCATGCAGTATGGCCCAGCGGAAGCCAGGCTCCCAGGATCCTTGATAGGCTTCTTCTCAGAACCCTCTGGGGGTTCTAACCGATTGACATAAGTAAGATCTTCAAATAACCAATTTTGAAATCCATTAGAAGGACTGACGGTATCGTGTCTTCGGGCCGACTGGGAATGTCCCATTTGTAGTGGCCCCCAAATGGGAGTGGATAGAGCTAATGCGGGCGTTTTCAATTCTTTATTCAGCTCGAAGCAGTATAAGCGTGCTTGAAGCGGGATAATATAAGTCCGGATAGTAAAAGTAGAGTGAGGGTGCGAGATCAGAGTGTAGAAATTATTATTGGACTTCTGATCTACAGGTTGTCCAAAACAATATTCAAGACCTCCAGTAAGGTAGTAACTGATATGCAGTATGCAGATATTAACTAATTTTGGAACGATTTCAGAGTTCTAAACGGGGTTCTTTATATAAATTGATCTTGCTAAAGTACAACAGCGATACAGTTTGAAGCGTAGCTATAAGAAGAAAATAGGCCACCAATCAGATAGGTACGATGTGTCATAGTTACCAGCTTACAGCAATCAAAGCTAGGCAGGAGAAATTAAAAGCAATACAAATGGCTACTCTGTATAAATACGTACGAAATCCATGTTTGAGTACCCCTTGTATGTACTCCGTAGTATCTTGAAAATTAAGTCAAAGTTGCTAGTTGGACTACCATCCCTTGATCGCTAGGTATAAATATTCTGTACCTATATCAAGATATATACTATTGAACAGTTGTTGCAACCTAGACTAAGACAAGTTTAATGATAGCTATGATAATTAATTAGTTAACGCCAATCAAAAAAAGAAGAAGCAGGATGGGTCGCCCGGCAAGATGTACGATGTTAAGATCAGGAGAACACCATTAAGCCCACGAAAGTCCTACCAACCAACCAACAGACGAAGAAGGCGCAGAATCCGACCTCCCACCACAGTACATATATTCTGATATTTTTGATGCTAAGCCCCCGTCAATCTCGATATCATAGTTGGTAGTACGTAGTTAAGTTGGGTTTTGGTGGGCTCAGCTCCAGTCTAGCTTGATACTAGACTAATGTATGCTATACGTTGCATCGTAAGCTAACTCAGATATCCTCCTCCATGCTTCACATCCAGGCGGTTACCGCAACACGGAGCAATTCAAAACTCCAACAAATCTAGGTAAGTAATGCTAAGATTTGGTTTTTTGGGCTTCTGGCCGCGAGACCAGCTTCGAAGCCAGGTGTCACTTTCAAAGAGCGCCTAGGCTGTCAAGATAGACAATACTTCCCTATGAAGCAATAGCATTTGAATACTAGCAAGTTCAATGGTTCCCATTTGTAGCAGTGACCCCTAAGACTATAGCTATTTTAGCTTTAGTACGATCGATACCCTACATATTAAGTACAAATAGCTTAAGCCTCAACAGTACATTCTATGGCCGGCTGACTTGACTACTGGCGTATATGCATGCATACTCAAGAACTAGTTATAACACTCACATTTACCTTGACATCTGAAACTTGAAATCCTGGGTGATTTGTACATGGTGTTCCCACGCCTTGTCAAGCTACGCCTTCATCATTAATTTACATAAATATACCTAAATTATGAACCGCAGGCAGTATCATCATTAAGTTATTTCTTTAAGCTACAGCTTTGGATCTATAGCACATGTGGATAGCCCGAAGCTCCTACGTTTGTGACAGGCTGTAGGTTCTTGAAAAATTCAAATTCGTTTAGGACAACTTGACCTTTCAACACCCAATACGCACGATCGTGTCCTTTCTGAGATTGCATGAGTAACATTAAGCATGCCAACCAACAATGGGGAACTGGCGCATATAGGCGCACGGAAACAAGGATGTTGTGTTTAAACCTCACAGCCACTCCTTCGTCGAGACTAGTTAGGAGGGCTTATCTCGAGATCTCGATCGGAAGTACAAGACGGTGAAGTTGTATACAAACTTCAAACCAAAATGCGCCTGGCCATTTAAGATAATTAACTGATAGTTAGTTCTGTTGAAATTTATTTCACCCGTCGGCAGCCTCAATCTCTACTTTGTAGTTTAATTCTGTCCCACAACATTTGGGAGTGAATCCGAAACCCAACGTTCCATCGCCTGAGTTGTAACGTTGGTACACAGCTATATGCCACCATAACAAAAATTATATGTTAGTATAATTATTTTTCGAATCTACATGTCGTGTCACAAATCTTGAGTTGGAAATAATATAGCTATATCTGATTTCAGTTGTTTCTATTTGTATTCTGTTCTGTGCCGGAATACAACCTCTAAAGTTCTTAGATTTCTAGTCTCCGAAATTTAGCAAAAGTACACATGACGGTAAATCATAGTTGATGTACGAGGTGGACTCGAGATAACCCGCGATTATAACATGTATGGCGCGGATACAGTTGCTTGAGGCAACAAGTTCCATGTTGCGACTTCAGAACATGCAGGGATTTGGTCGACGTCGACGCAGATTAGCGCACTAAGCTTACGGACCCTTGCAAAAATAACACAGAGGCCCTGGGCCACCAATATCTATAGTTTCATAAAGCGTACCTACGTGGTCTATTGACATGTGTCTGTTGCACCAACGCCCAACTGCTTCATATTTTATTTGTTAGGCCTTCGGCACCGCCTTGCGCTTCTCGTATGATCATTTCAACATCATAGCGATACATGCTTAGTCTCTGTATCCTTCATCTAGCACCCTCTAAACGAGCGCTTAGGCTATCAGAAAGCCCATAAGTATATCTAATCAATTTATAATCACTGAGAAGCTATAGGATGAAAGTAAATGATACGAGTAGCAAGCCACTATGCGAGACCATTACCGGCCTAAGCCGCCCTTACACATATTTAAGTATGTATGATAGAAACAAATTAACCCTTCGACAGGACTAGCCTCAATTCCCGACAGGACCAGGTTCCCAACAATTGTTACAATACTGTGTTCAAAGGCCTATATAGCAAACTTTGTCTATAATGAAACATCCAGACGCCGCGCATCTAACAAATTAATGCAAGCATTGCAAAGACACGGCATTGAGGCAATGTGAAACCACTTTCGAACTTCGCAGTCAACTGTGCCCTACTGACCATCATTGGAAGCAGTTCTGCTGTGCCCATTGCAATATTGAGTCTATACGTGAAACTCAACGTTAATGTGCCACATGGTCTTCTAGACTTTGGAATAAATTCAAGGGCCGCGAATATATATTCTCAGTTTTCGTCCCCCCCAAGCCCCTACATTGCCAAGTTCTTAGCATACCTCACTCTGTGTGCCATATATACTTTTTATTATTCTACTATTTTATATTTTATCCAACTTAAGATATTGCCCCTTCTCAGACTTTTGACACCAATAACGGGATTTAAATAGCTTGACGCTAGTATATCGTACGAGATCTAGATATCATATATATTCACATCGCTCCTAGCGCAAAACGAGCTCTGTATAGTGATTGTTCAGTTAATTCTGGGCCTCCAACCTCGCTCCTTCTTTTGTTGTATCTTCCCAATTTATTTCGTCATACGTGCATAGAAGGATCGTTCTACTGCAAACCTATTCCTCGATTCCTTCCCTCTACGCCGCTTGAAATAATATTTGGGCGTTGATTATACACATTCATTTACTATCATCTAGATCTCTTGTTCCATACGCCACAGGGTCAAATATTAGCACAATGGTCAACCATAAACTTTTGTCAACGATCCTTATTGTGGCCGCAGCGGGCGCACAAGCTGTTTTTGCAGCTGATGTCTACAAGCTCGACAAGAGACAGGACGATATGGAAAACGATAACAACTTGCCAGTGGGTAGCCCGGCTAGTGGAGAACCTCACCAGGTCTACGAATGGTTCAATCGAACAGGGTTAGCTGGGTTCGAGATGGCCAGGTTGGGTCCCAATGCAACGGCTAGAGCGAAGCTGGAAACCCTTGGGCGCTACAGGCCCGGGAAGTTCCAAGCAGCCCTTCAGAGCTGCCTCGATGATTTTGCCGACGAAACCCAATTTTGTATCACGAGGTATGGTCATAGCACCGAACCTGATCGAGATGGAACAACTTTCACGGCTCCCCAAGGCAGTACAGCAATCCTTTGTTGCAAAGAGGGATACACTGCATACCTTTTCAACTACCGCAATCGCGGAGACGAAAATCCCGATGTTCGTATCAACTGCTATAATGCGGCCCTAATTGCCAACGAAACCTTGAGCTCCCTCCTCAATCCAGAGGCTATGAAGCCCGTGTTTCAGGGATCTATAGAGCCCGTAGTGCAGATTGGTGATAACTCATCCAGCACACATATGGCTAGGAGCTATTGGAGTGAAGACAAGACCTGGGGTATTGATATTTATTATCTTGAGGGCGGTACCAGTTCAAATTCCACAAACGATACCAGTGATGCCTGCCCTAGCGAAAGTCCATACACCTGGGTCACGAGAGGCAAATGGGCAGATTTAGAAAAGCCAGTAGAGGAAGATCCAGAGCCGGTCGAACCCGAGCCAATGCTTTAAGGGAGGAAAATCCAGGACTGGCGCCAATGGAGCCAGAAGAATTGAATGGCATGACCGCAGCTCTAGATGCAATGGATCTTGGAGAGACAGCTACCACCGAAGAAACTCTAGAGAGCAGTATGACTTGGACAGCAAATACGATGATGGGATCAGCCTCAGTAACAGGAGAAGTCACCATCCAGCCTAAGATATCTCGATTCAAACTGCAATCCCAGTACCTACTGGTGCAATCCGACCGAACAACTACGACGATGTCCAATCCAATGACTACACCTATTCAACTGACGACCTAGGCGATTGAATTTTCTAATGCTTATTTGCGATACTTATAGTCCATAATCAACTTGCGCCGACCATTCTAGATCAATATGAGATTTCCCAGACCATCAGTATATTGTATGATGTTCTTAGAATTCTAGAACCTCCCGTCACATCAGATTTCCGGCATGTCGTTTTATTCTATTTTATTAAATATTGGAGTTTGGTTTGATTTATAAATTTCCTGTACCCAACTAGGTTGCGCTTTCATGTATGCATTACTAATTTAGCTTTCCCGACGATTCGAATATACTATGTACAATATTTTTATATTATCAAGTTTGAATTTCTGAACAATCCTTTGAAATGTATGAGTTAAGAACAACATGTTAGTCCTAGAAATAGTACCTGTGTCAAAGCTAGACGGTCTCGAACAGTCCGCAGTCTGTCCTTATACAGCTTTCGTTGTATTAAATCGTAAGCGGATACCCAACAATACCGACCAATGAAAATCCTCAGATCCTTTAGCACATGGCCCATGCATGGACAGCCCTAGGCCTTTCATCCCATATTTCTTACCCCTCTGATGATCCCGCCCTAACATAAACCTTCTTATACTCGTATTTGAATTAACCTACATAAATACCACCCATGCAAATATTGAGACGGCTGGTTAGTAGTGAATGGACTTTATACCCCGCAAATTCTTTTCGGGCAGATTTCCTTCAAATCTGACAAATGATAGTATATTATCGGAGACGGGAAAGCCATTGATAAGGTGTGGCTGGGTAATTGTGCATAAAGCTGGCATATGATCTAGAATACTTTTTCGAACTGGGGATTTTTTGGTAATTATTATCCTGCATGATTTAACCTCACGGAAGCTGAGCTAATAATAGACGTATATTTTCTCAAAAGTTTGGATTCTTTATTTGAGAAGCAACGCAATATATGGTATTTGCGTTGCATTGATAAACAAGGCTGGGTCGACAGCTTATTCCAGAAGTTTTTGATGCTCGAATACTTTACCCTGTTCGAACCAGGTTATGTGGTGGTAAGCTGCCGGCATGCCGGTAGTTAGATGAAAATGGGGTTCTCACACCACAACGATTTCGTATTGTGACGGAAAAACTATCCGACGGGGTTCACTTGGCTATTAACTCTTCTTGGTATTGTTTGAAATAATGGTATTCATGTGAATACTTTCGCGGAGGCTAGGCTGGTGGCTACTTAATATTTCGACAGAATGCAAATATACATAGTCTCTCATTTATACATCAAGTTGCCGATAATATTAATATCATAATGAGAAAGATGCTAGCCCAAACCAGTAACATCAAAATCTATTCACATATGTGTGCTTTATGCGATTTATCGCTAGTATTGTAGATACCTACATCTCAAGTCCGCACACCTGCTGCCTTGGACTAACCATTCTTCCAAGGTGATGGATAATCCTGGTCTCGTTCCGAGACGTCACAAAGGCAGGCATGATAATCCACTAGCTGTCTATCTCCCCCTGCTAACTCTATCAACAACGACAGCTATAATACTCCCTTGTAATTTAACTTAATTAACTTACATACTACATAGTTAATCTAGTACTGTATAATATGGAGCTCCGAGCGTGAGAAATAGGATGAGCACCCGACTTCCAGACGGCTTAAGCACATCAACCATGTTACACAAATAATATTCCTGCCTTAATGAATGCAGGTATAAGGAGGCTTCGGAATCTCATAAGCTCCGAGGCTTTTTAAGACCCTGCCGTCGATCCTTCTTCATACATGGCTATCAACTGCCTGAAACAATGTTGTGCAACCCTTTTTTCATGAAGCAAAGTGTGGAAAGAATGTGTTGATTCACCTAAAAATACCACATAGGTTAACTAAGGTGGGTGGCTTTGAATTCATGTGGAATGAGTGCATTGTTAAAAAGACTGCGCAATGGTTGGAAATTTGTCTTTTTCTCTTATTCTAGAATGGAGCTTGTGATAGAAGGCTGGTCCAACATTTTTATTAATTGGTGTGAAGTTGGGCTCGTATTCGGTAGTCTGGACATGCAGATCTATCGGATGGGGCTTCTGGAGCCGTAAATGGCCTGATAATCGAGATATAAATACTCAAATTTAGAGCAAACGAGGAGCGGGCGTTACTTCAATCATAGTCTCGAAATATACATTCATGATTCAAATATCCTGCATACTCCCTAGCGATATATACATTGACAATAACTTCTATCCTTAGAATACTGCCAACAGGGCAAACAACCCAACAGCCATAGCAGAGCCAACTCTGACGCTTGAGGCTGCACCAGTAAGCACCGGCGCAGGTAAATCAGATGTTTTGGCGGCACCGTTGCTGCTTGTTGTGCCAGTAGCGGCCTTGTCTCCTGCGCCTGCTGGAGACTTTGGAGTAGATGTAGTAGCAGCTTTTGGCTCTTCGTTGGCGGGGGAAGTAGCAGCTTTGCCAGTTGGAGCGGTTGTAGCTCCTTCACCGGCTTTGGCAATAGTAGTTTTTAAAGTGGTTGGAACTGTTGCAGGAAGAGAAGTTGCGATCGGTTTCGCGGCTTCTGAGGTGGTTCCGGCTGCGATGTTTGTGGGTGGGGCTGATGAGGTTGCTGCGCCGTCCTTTTCTGCGGCAGCTACAGAGCCGCAGATGGCGAGGAGACTGTGATTATGGAACATGAGCTGAGTTCCCTTCAATATAAAAGTCATGCACAGTTTTGAGGCTTAAATTGATTAAACTAACCTGAGAAGAGGAAGCAACTTCATTTTTTCAAAACTTTAAAACAATTTAGCGAGTGTTATAGTCGTAAAAGAGGGTAAGTGAATGAGTGTCTATATAAAAAAATCAGGGCGAAAAAAAGATTGGGAGAAGCATAGATTGATAGATTGATAGATTGAGACTGAAACAAACAAAACCCGAGGCGCTGAGGTACGATATTTAAGCTTATAAACTTGCTTAGCTATGTATAGACTTTCCCCTCTTCAACTTTAATTGATATTCTATAACTATTCAAAATCTACGGGTGTTTTCTATTCCGGGTTCCTGAATAGGTATTTCATTCCAGTTGAAATATGGGGATCTCTCGAAGTGTTTGCGGGGCCAGAACTCATCACGACATGGTACCGGGTGACTGGTACCTATTCTTGAATTTCTAGCCGGGTTAACGGCCTCATAGGCGAAAATGTTTCTAGACGGTGGAGAAGAAAACATAAATAGTGAGGAGTATGCTATAGAATTCGTTTCCTTCGACAGGCTAGTGGATCCATAGATTTACCAGATATCGATGGTGTGACCCGCGTGAACGCTTCGACATTTGACAGGTACAGTCGGAGCTTGGCCTTTACCTTAAATACACAACGAAAGGCTAAGGGCCACTAACTGGCATTACTAGTTAAGTTAGTTAGAGTGGGATGCCTGGGCGAAAGCTTGAGGGCCCAAATTGAAACAAACAGCGAAGAGCATATCAGAAATATAAGCAGGTAGTGATGTAAGATATATGACAGTCATCCGACCATATCGTCAACAGGTTGTTAATTAATTATCACATTGCATGAATCGAATTGCTATACACAATAAGACAATGCTATAACGTTTGAGGAGGTTTGAAGATGGCTGCTTCGAGAAGGTCAGTAATACAGGAATGTTTCAACCGAGTCGGAGTTATGTCAAGGGTGGTCTGCTTCGCCGGGGTCTGACGAGGCGTCAAGTCGAACCGAGATACCCATTTGCCATCCTTCGATGCAGGAGAAGGGGGAAAACGTTGAACCACCCGCCAACTTTGCTTTGGGGGCAAGAGAGGCGACAAACCAGCCCTCCGGAGAGGGTGTGTACTCTGGAGTTACATAGAGTACATGGAACATACCGAATGTCGGTCGGAAGTTTTGAACTCGGGGAATACGTACGAGGTTGCTTGAGGTCAAGATATCATGGGTCCAGCCATCGGTGTTAAATTACGAATACGACACGCCCTTGCCTCCCGCTTGCGCCGATAAAAAAAATTTGTAGACATTCCAAACCTGATTCTCGATTGATTGAATGACTGAATGATTGATTTTACCCCTTGGAATATTCAGGTTCTGTTCACGATATGATATCATCCCGTCTTCTTAACCTCTGCAGCTGTACATATACATGTACATGTACCCATTTAGCCGCTGAATAAATCTAAGAGAGACACCTTCGCTGTTATTACTTCGCTTTCTGACTCTTTTCCCGCTTTCCCACGTTCAGCTTGTCTACTAAATCTAGCTTCAAGGTACTTACTAGTGTACTGCATACTGTAACTACAGAGTACATGTAGCTTGGTAGAAACGGCAATTACTAAGGAATTATATTATCGTCATAGCAGGATTACACTGGAATATCATATTACGTTAGTCGGTTGGTCAGTCAGTCAGTCCGTTTGGATTTTCATTCAAGGCTTATAACTTTTTGTCGTTCTCGTATTTGATCTGAGGCTGAAGATTTGATTCGTACGACTCGGCCCAGTTCTTTCGTTCTTTTCCATCCAATACATTAATTCGTTCGTTCGTTCATGGTAATCCATGCCATGATCAGTTATTCCATGCCTGGCCCATCGTAGGTGCGAGCCATAGCAGAGTAATACTTACATGCTACCTGGTAATTATAATATATTAGAGTAGTAATCTATATTTGGGGCTGCAGGCTGTTCTTTTCCATCTTCTTGTCTTGTTCTGATTTACATTTTTTCATTTTCTCGTTCTTAATCTTAAATCTCGACAAGCCCCAACTTAAGATAGCTAGGCAGGCTTTCCTTTGGACTTTACAAATCGAGACGCATCTTATTATAATATATCATCTCAGTCGAGTTTGCAGAATCGATTCTGTTCCTACCCAAGACGAGGAGAAGTATCTGTTAATCGAATATTAATCGAATCCAGAAAATTCTTGGGCCACATTCGGCGGTACATGTACATTACATTGCATCACAAATTCAAGGATTCTAAGACCTGGCCCCAGCAAAAGCAACTGCGCTGGACTGGACTAGGTCTAATGCAGCGAGGAAAGGGATACTAAATTGGGCCCGTCTCCCGTTCGCTCCATCCCTTCGATTTGCTTGTCTGCTTGCTTGCTTGCCTAGTTCTCTATTTGACTATTTTCTTTACTTAAGCACTTGATTTTACTTCCTGATTATATATCAGACAGAGGAAGAGAAAAAAAAAACCCGCAGCCGGGTTTCCATTCGATTTCTCCTTTGTCATCGTCACACAAGAACATATCCCGCCGACAAAGTGCCCAGCCTGGGAAGGACGAAGACGACATCGACGAAGACGCAGGGAGGGCGTGCAGACAGTGTGAAAAAGAGAGCGCGATAGTATTATATCGGAGGAGACCGATTTATACATACGTACATGTCGATAACTAGAGACGCCAACCCACTACTACTTGCTTTGAATCATCACCACAATGTCGTCAGCCTCGTTCGACCAAACTGCCTCCGACCAGCCAATTCTTGCACAGGAACAACAGCAGTCGCATCCAAGAAACTCAATCGACAAGAAAGGCAAAAGGAGAATGTCGGCGGAGAACAACATTGATCAGAGCAACAACACATCGCCCAGCAATGGCCATGACTCGCGGAGGAGCTGTGAGAAAGGCAGGATGCGGGGCCCTTCGGCCTTTTCGCGTCTACCTAAGGAGATAATGCAGCAGTGAGTTTATCTTTCCTCTTTTCCGTCTATCCAGATACCCCTCCTTCTTAAAATTTACGCTCAAATATACTTTCATATGTGGAATAAAATTGTTCCGATGAGATGTTGGAGATTTTGAATCTGGATGTATTTCGCGATGGAAGTGGGATCATGCTAACCAAAACCTGCGTTGCCGTCATTGTCCTAGGATCCTCTTCTTCGTCTCTCCCAACGAATTCGACTCCTTGACTCTTATCAACTCCTCTTGGTACCAGGCATCCCGATCATGCCTACTATACGCCCGTCAGTTGTCGCTATGTGGCGTAGCCGTTTCCAAAGATATCGAAGACACACCGGAGAATCTCGTATCACTCATCAATCAGTTCGGTCGCGCTTCGCGAAGAGGCTTATTTGAATCTATGCTTCGCCCGGAAACAACAGAGATCCAGTTGATATGTCGTAGCTTGTCGTCTTCTGCAGCAGTTCCCGGTGGCGAAGTCTTCAAATATGAATTCTCACCAAAAGGGACATACTTGGTGGCTATTTCGTCATCGAGAATGGTGGTTATCGATACCGCGACACCTTCAAACGAGCTACCTGTGACTATCAAGCGTGAACTGAAGATTTTACGGAGGCCGATTAGCGCTGCTATCCTGGATAATGGAACCGTTATGGCGGTTCTTTCGACAGAACATAAGGTGAACATCTACAACCTTGAAGCGAGGAAGATCAAGAGGGTGAAATCGTTAGATCTAGACAATGCACCTCGAGCTATAGCACTAGCTCCTGATGGCACTGTTCTAGCTGTAGCATACGATGGAGGTGTTGAGGTTATTTCACTTGTCCCAGGTTTCGAACAAAAACGAGCTGTCAAATGTGATCTCGTTGACACACTTTGTTTCTCACTGGACGGGACAGTTCTCATCGGATCAACTTTGAACTCGGGAAGTCCGGCGACTGTGGTTATTTCGGCACCATACTTCTCCGATGTTATGGTCGCTACGGAGTCGTTGGTCCAGATGTGGACGACGCAGATCTTATTCCCCACGACGTCGAGGGATATCTCGCATGCCACGCTATTAACTCACCACGGTGATAATTCCTCGTGGACATTTACGTACGACAAGGCATTCGCTGCTTTCCGAGCTGTTCGAGTCGACGATCTAAGGAATGGTCATACCTACTTTTCGACACCAAACACTAGTCCGTTGCCACCTACTATGCTGCCAGCTCCAAGCGCTGATGGTAGGGTCGTGGCTTCAGGATTCAGTACGAATTCAGTATGGATATATGGAATCCCATCGGATTTGGAAAACCCCGTGGAATCAACGGCGGAAGCCAGCGGGAGTAACTCTCGAAACAGCCTTATGATCGGAGCTACGTTTGTACCCTGGCAGCATTCTGTTGAACGGAGTAGAAATAATTTCGTTCAGGGCAAGTTGGTTGGGGAAGTCTCGGGGTTAGTCGGGCTCAAATTCTCGATGACCAGCAAAGGCGAAAGACTTATCGCCGTTGCTGCTGGAATTAAAAGCGAAGAGCATGACGAAGGCCCAGAACCTGAAATATTGGAGGGCGGCCGAGTGATCCTATATAACTTCGCGAGAAGTCCAAGTACAGGGGAGAGGAAGGTCATAACAGTTGACGTGGGAGATGGCTCGAACGTTGACTTAGAACAGCTTGAGGAGCAACAAAATGATATCGAGGCAGAAGTCAACATCGTTCGACGCCGAACAGTGGCTCAAAGACAAAGATATTCTGTTGTAGGGCCTACACCACCAGTGCCTCCACTGCCTAGTGCAATGCCATTAACTTCGCATGCCAACTCATCTTCAACAAGCATTGCTACAACACCGACCGTCTCACGCCAAGGAACAGATGTATCCCATAACGAGGAGGAAGACGAAGAAGGTGTATCATTGAGCGAGGCGATTGAGTGGTCATACTCACATACTGACACTCGGTCCCATACTATTCTTCAAAGAGCAGCCACGGCCGCGCGAGCTAATGCGGAACGTACACCCCGTCGTAGGCCAGACGCAGCACCAGGCCCGAATTTCGCCGTCACAAATTATCGCCTTCTCGGCCTTCGCGAGGAAGAATGGGTGGAGCCACCCCCGCCATATGTTGAGAAGCTCACTGCGGTTCCACTTTATGACTACGAGGCCAGGCTTTTAGAACGTGCTAGGAGTATGGGTATCCTTAATCCTAATGAGCGAGTACGCAGGCGAAGCAGCGGAGGGGAACTGGATATCGACAGGAGAGAACGGGATCCCCTTGCTTCTGGAGCTTCAAGTCCTAGGCTCCGACGGAATGTCCCAAGCTTGAGGATTACAAGTCCTGTGAGCCCTGGTGGTGGTGGCCTTTCTCGAAACGGATCCGTTAGCGCAGGGCCAAGCACAACTTTCCAAGGTTTCAGCTTCGCGGAGGCGTCAAGTACCAACATGGGGACGCCGCCAGCTACCAGCTCTGGCTTTATGATAGATCAACGACGACCTTCGACGGCACAATCTCTTTCTCGCAGGAACTCTATCCAACGTGAACCACCTGGAGGGATACTATCTA
This sequence comes from Arthrobotrys conoides, assembly GCA_036971725.1. Taxonomy (NCBI): domain Eukaryota; kingdom Fungi; phylum Ascomycota; class Orbiliomycetes; order Orbiliales; family Orbiliaceae; genus Arthrobotrys; species Arthrobotrys conoides. The sequence continues at coordinate 837,701 of JAVHJM010000001.1, forward strand.
CTATCAACGATACCGAGATATCATATCCCCCTCCAAGCCCACAACCATCCCGTCGTAGTATGGAATCCCAATACTCTGTGCCCCCACCTCAACCATACGCACAGCCTCAAAGGTCGACAACTCCGACTATGAGCCGACAGGACCCTCCAACCCAACACCACAATCGCCCGAGGTCGCGGGATCCCGAGAGTATGCCGCAAAGAGTCTTTTTTGACGAGAGATCACCGGCTATACCACCTGTGCCAGCAATCCCAACTCAGTATCGCTCAAACTCTATGCCCTTAGAACAGAATGCAACACCAACTCCAGGTCTTCAACAGCGAGCCCATACCGAGCGTCCACAATCGGCAATGTACTCACATCCTGCTCCTTTTGCACAGCAGCAAAATAATAGCGTTACATCATTACCAAACTTTGATACAAGCAGGCCGTCAAGAACAACGGTATCCCCTCGAGCGGCCAGGATTCCTCCCCAACCTAGCACTCCGCCTGCGACGCAATCGCAGTTTCAAACTTCATCGCCATCACGACCCGTATCATCCCAACGCCCATCACAGGCACAACAAACGCAGGTATCGCCTCAAACGCCACAACAAGCAGGCCAACTACTTCTCCCTTTAATTTCTCGTCTTCCTTCGCATCGTTATAGCAGACAAAGTGAAGCTCCGTCTAGCCCAGCACTTTCAATTCCTTCTGCGACCTCTGCCTCTCAACCAGTCACCCCAATAACACCATTAGGGCTCCCTGCCACATCTGCGACAGCACCGGTAACCCCGGTCACTCCTCGTAACGTAACATCGAATCCTCGAGGAATGATGCCCGTCTCAGCCATGGTAGCCCAACCCGGTCCTCCACCAGGAAGCTCGGGATCCACGCACAGCAACTCTTCAGTTGGACACCCACAATTCAGAACCGCAATAACAGGTGGGAACCACAGAAACACTCTTTCCCTCACTGTCTCTCCACCACCAATTCAAGCAGGAACCCCTACAACATCTAGCACTACTTCCGCCCAACCAGCCGCAAATGCCGCCGCCCGTGGCGCTGGTACTCAGCGCTCTAGATCACGTGGACGTCGAAGCCAGCACGGTCCCCCAACCGGATACGTAAATCCGGCATTCATGACTGTACCTAACGCTCCACCAGGAGCAACTCAAGTCGCATATGCACCAAACCAAAGCAGTGAGCGTCCACTCCCGTCACCAGGCCGCCGAGCAAGCCGACGATCTCCACTCCACGGCGGGTTCTACGCCCAAGGAGTTCCAGGGACTCCAGGTGCAAGCACTTCATCAGTAAACAACCTCGCCCGTGGTAATAGTCGTGCAGAGAGGTCGGCAACTAGAGCTGCATCAATGAAGAAGAAAAAGGGATGGGGAAGGAAAGGGAAGGAAAAGAGTGCCGGTGCGATGATGATGGAGAATAACCGTGCTGCGGCAGCAGCCATGCATCATAACCAAGGCGGAAATATGTCGGCATATTCCGGCGGTAGTGATAGGGGAAGAACTCAGGTCGCCGGTGGAAGTGGGATGGATGAGAGTTTTGAAGTTGTTAGAAAGGGTACCGGGAACGAAAATGGGATTTCAGAGAAGGCGAGTTGTTCGATTATGTGAAGATGGTAGGGTAAGCGGGTAAAGGGGAGTTTGTAACATCAACGGTATATTTAACTATTGTAATTTCCCTTACATAATGGCGTATGATCTTTATTCCTGTCACTTTTATTTTCCAAAATATGTTTTTTTTTTTTTTTATTCTTCCAAATCCCGATGTTTTGATTAGCATTTATGAGCTGCTTTGATAACATTTATTATTATTTATTTATTTACACAAGGCCGTGTAAAGCACAGCGAAATGGAAAAAAAAGGGAGAGTCGAAGTTCAGGTTTTGGGAATGGGTATGAAAAACTTCATGGAAAACATAGCGAGCCTTGGTTTATTTTTTTGTACTTTCTTTCCTTAGCTAAAGTATATAGATTGCATCTTGAAGAGGGGTATTTAGCTAGCCCCCGCGGATATTATCATTAGTGGTATAGTAATAAAATTTTTATATATATCTACGAAGGAGACTTGTATCAGACCGATGGAGGAAAAGACTGAAGGTAAGGTGTTAGTTGCAGTTAATTGGGATATATCATAAGCTGTATATACACACTATTGCACCTACGATGACGAATTATCTCTATATAACTAGACCAGTTATATGTACTAGCTCAGCCTAGAGACTCGAGATGTTGCATGCAATAGGCAGAATATGTGGTATTACAAGGCTGGTATCGAATAGTCTCGAGTCTAGGCGCTTAGCATCAAGATATCGAAGGTTAACGTTAACCGTGCAGCGAGATTGTTGCATTTTTCGTTGCAACACATATTCTTGAGGTTCCGATACACACTACGGCGGTATGAGCAAATATAACGCACAGGGCAAGTCTCTTTTACAAAAGGAAATTTGGGGGTTTCAATTTTACAATTTAGTCAAGACAGACTTGATTTTGAGATTAATAATTTGATGTTAAATATAGATTGTATAACGGAGAGGTACTTGACAAGGGCGTTTTATTTTCATCCGATACCACAAGATGATCTTCGCAGGGCCGGCGGGAGTGTCCTGGTAATCTTACAGACTCTTAATTTCTAGTGTAGTTGGTATTAAATTCTCTTCTTAAGTGCTATATATGCTATCATATAACTTTACAAATATTTATTTGACCTTTGATTTTCACTATATATGTGTATATCCCTCCCCATTTACAAGCAACAATCATGCTTAAAACGAGACCTATCTCGTTCCAAAAAGGCCATATTTAACGATGGGTGTATTTACGTATAGCTCTAAACCCTAGAGCACTTAGTATGACGTTCCAACACTATTTCATTTCCAAAATATGCCTTTGCACAAAGATTTGATCTCGAGAATTGTAATACTATAGCTACGTTTACTTAAAACCACAGCTCGGGAATATAGTTCAATTATGTATTAATATAGGCTCGACGCTAGCTAATAAAATATATTATGGCCTGCTATTATACAGATATCATTAAAATGAATGTCATTAGGTTGTTCAATGCAAAAAAAAAAAATTCCATTCCCCCATCGACGCAAATCCCGACAATTTGTATGTGCCTTTTTCACCCTCAAGCTTCATAGGCTGGGCTAAGCCAACCTTAGTTCCCCTCGAAGACTAATTTAAGCTATTTTACCAACCAACGTTGTTGTAAAATAGCGGAGTAACAAACTCAGTACTGAGGCTGAAGGTAACGCAATCGTTCTTCTTCTTTGATGGCACATCTGAGTCTTTGACGGTAACCTTCTTGGTATCGGCGAAGATTTGCCATGGACCAGTGTTCTTCTTAGAAGAATGCTCTGGGCAGGCCCACCATTTCTTGACTTCGCGGGAGCGTAGTGTTTGGTATCGAGCAGTAGCTTTGGGGGCATCCCATCCGTTCGCAGCAGCGGTCCAAGTTACTGGCAATGGCTCCTTGACCCCGTTGTAACGAAGTGCTCCCTTCTTATCAATATAAACTTGCTGACCTCCTAGTACGCCGACATGAAGCCTGAGCATGGATATTTCATGGTGGATGATAAATTGAGCTTGGCTGGGTTTGGTGTTGCAGAGTTGGTCGTTCGCGCAGAGCGCAACAGACGAATTTCCGATGTAGAATCTGTTGTTATTGGCATTGATGGCGCCGTTCTTCCATGGAGGAGCCGGACAACCTTTTGATTGAACGCCGTTAACGGTGATGATTGATGCCCATTCCTTTGTGCATGGAGAGTTTAGGCTGTTTGAGCGCTCCACGATGACTGCGGAGGATGCAACTCCGAGGAGAGCAATGAATGCGGTAGCTGAGAACCAAACCATTTTGATGTCGTAGGTTTAGTAACAAAAAGTCAATAGGTCAAAACCAGAAAATTTATAAGCGATTGACTTTGGGAGGGAAGGCTTGAGATGTTGTCGTGCAAGCTGATGATGAAAAAAGATACACTGGTTGGGATGCACAACTGCGGTGCTTATATACACTTTTTGATTTTAAATTTTAAGTAAACGGCCGGCCCGACTGTACATGTATCATATCAGAGAAATATGAGCTTAGGTTGAGCCCGACCACCGTATGCATGCAGGAGATAAACGGGAGTGGTGTTGATGTATTCTGTGCATGTACTGCAACATTGATCCCCGTCAAGCTTCTGTCTTGCAGGTGGGGTGTAGTACTAAGACTAGACTATGTTGGGTAACCACGTTTACTCGGAAAGGTTTTGGTCTGTCATCGCCGGCGATAGTCCCTTTTACGGAACACCGGTTGGCCCAAGCTTCTAGCCTCCTTCCGGACCGAACGAAAGATGTACAGCAAGCTTAATCTGTTCTGGGCGTGTGGTTTTTTTTTTTGGCCTGTTAGCAGCTGGGCGGGGAAACGCATTAACAGGGTCTAAGGTTGAACAGGGGAGCCAAGCTATGGAAATTCAACCTAGGAAGTATGGAAAAACTTCGTGGAAAAGTAGTTAGCTGAACTCGCCGCTACTATTTTTAAACAGCGGATTCTTATGATTGATATCAAACATCGATATTAGACTCCTAAGCTACGCAATTCAGCAGGTCTAACCAACAGTCCGGCAGCCGTCAGACAAACTGCTAAGAATAACATTATGGCTTTTGCCAACATATGATATCAACGCTTTGGCCAGAACCACCTATTGTGACCATCCCCAGTCAAATAAGGACTCCAGCCATGCGATTTCCATTGCATTGTAACATCGGAAGACACGCGATTGGTGATTTCTTCATACGTCCTTCCTTGTCGGGGCTCCCAGGAATTCTCTGATTCACCCCGCAAAGGTTCGGAGGCTTCTCCAGCCTATAATTTGAGCGCAAGATCCGGATCACCTGTTTTCGCTCTACACGCGGAATAATTGTCTCGTACCCAGTCCTGGATCGGAACAGCGATACCCCGGTTATGCGGCCTCTTTCGCTTGCCAGGATTGGTGTTTAACGAATATGTAACACGATGTTACGACATAACAGAACATCCTCCGGGTCTGACGAGTGATATCATGATTTCAATAACGAGAATACAGCCTGCGGATCTTAGCTCCCTGATCCTCAAAGAAGCGTAAAGGCCACAATGGCTGCTTGGTAAAGACTTGATTGCTAGCTCAGGCCATGAGCATGATCTATAGGCCGTTAGCTCATTCTGCACGCCATATTGATTGTAACATCATATGAACCCCAATTCATATATACGACACTCAGTTAAATCTCCATATTCTTTAGTCCAAGTCGAATACCCCACTCCGAAAAACTTCGGCATCTTGCCTATTCCAGCCGCGGCTGGGTGAGCTGAGCAGCTTGTCGGAACTCACCTTCTTGGCGGTCCTATTAAGAAACATTGTTAAGTTTTTAGGCTTATGAGCCATGCAATATTTGGAGCTATAATTCAGCATGAAATCAAAACAGATCAGAACAGGAATATTGGATGCGAAAATAAATGCTGCCTGTGCTTGTATATCAAAACAAGGTAATCGCTCTCGCATATCTAAATATCTGAAAAAGCGTGCCACTTTTAGTCTAAGGATACAGTCGCTGTACTCCTCAACTATGCTGTTGATTCAATAGCCAAGACGATAAAGGAAAAGGGATCCCAATTATATACAAAAAATGAAAGCATATACAAAAGCTAAAAGCATATATAAAAGCTGAAAGCATATACAAAGCTGAAATCATATACAAAGGCTGAAAATTGAAAAATCACATGAACTTTTTGAAGGAGAAACAAATGAAGAACCTTGTGTAGAAATCATATTAAACGGTGTGTAAATTGGGGAATTGTTTATGTTTCTTCCTTGTCGCAGGATTGCCCGTTTCGAACTTGAACGTGAATACCCTTTGATTGTTCCCGTCCTGTATTGTTTCCATGTCTAACTTCGATCTTTTCCCTGAGATTGTTTTTCTTTCGTCAACTCCAGCTTGCTTGTTGTCCCTCTTTCTAGAACACATAGGTGGTGCCTGGAGATCCGGTGTGTTTGGTGATGTAACATCTGTCTTTGGTGAAGATGTGGTTGTCGAGCCCGAACGATGGGCTGAACGAACGAACCCAGCTGCCTCTTTGAATCTACTCGATACATAACAGGCATTTTTATAGCGATCATGTGAGCATTTTGCCCTTGCAGGGAGTTGGTGATGGTAGTATTCACTGAAGTGTGCAACAATTGCCGAGAAAAATGTCAAAACCGAGTGCGAAGGTTTGCACAGAATCTTCAGGAAAAAGACGGTGCATTCCTCGAGATCCTCCAAGCCGGCTAGATAGCCCTTCAAGAAAAGATCCGAGACAGTAGAAACTACAGGTGAAGCTTGGGGATAAGTGTGGTAATCCAGAGCACTTTTCATTGACGTCACCACCTTTTGTCGTTCTTGGGAATCTGATTGTATGGGATCGAAGCATCCAGTAGATTGTGATATGTCCTCGTCGCCGTAAGCCCGGTTCGCAAAAAGTGTCCCAAGTGTTCCAAATAGATCAAGAAAAAGGATACCTGATGATTCGAGTTCTGTCATACCCCTCCCGTGGTCAGTATTTAGCACTTTACCATTTGCTGAGGGGGGTTTGGGCTAGCATTTAAACATACCTCGTAAAAAGGATGAGGCGGCTGTAATAACCAAGCTTTCGGACAACGATTCCCACGGCGGTGGTTCTAGGTCCGTTGACGTTGAAAGGAAATCGGCATCGCAGCTTGGCCGTACCTCTTCGGGTGTGACCTCATCCATTGTATTTAAATCAGGCGGTATAGAATCGGTATTCTGGTCGTTTTCAGCTAGATCCGGGAATAAAGAGTCACAAACTCCCGGATAGAGAGGGTCGGCGTCCTGAAATACACCCGCAGTTGGTAAATTGGGATCGGTTTCCTCCTCGATTATAGCCATCTCGCGATTGAGGTGTTTGTCGAACCATTCAGTAATATTCTCCAACCCTTCTTTCATCTCAGACCACATTATCTCCAGCAATTCCTCGAATACGTCTTGCTCGCGAACACCAGAGTCAGAAATTTCAGGTAACCATTCTTTCCATGTGGCGGCTGATTCTGAGAACTGTGTATCTGTTATTTGTGGTGACTGTGATACCGTTGTTGAATGAGACATCGAATAGGAAACATGTAACATGCAGTAAATGCTTTTCAGATCCTTCGGAACTTTCCGGTCAAGAAAATTGGAGAGTGCGGCGCAACCGGTAGTGATTATATTTTCCACGTTTACCAGTGAGGAGATGAAGTCTTTAAGCGCAGGTGATCTCATATTTGCCGGGTCTTCAGTAGCGTCTATAAGCTTGAGATATGAGTTATGCGCCTCTTCAAGAAATTTCTCATACAAGTGTAAAACTCGGTGTTGGTTAATTCGTTTATTCTTCGATGGTTCCATGGTTTCCCGAATCTTTTGATCGAGAAGTTCGAAAGCTTGACGGGGCGTACTACAAGGTACTGTATACCTAGAACCTGGTGAACTCAGGGGAAGTTGGCTCGCTAGAGTAGCGATGGCTTGTGCGTCTTCCTTTGCTTGCAGGACCTTCTTTATTGTGTTCTTGATGTCATCTCCTTTTCTCGGCGACGGTTCATCCGGAAGTTGTATAAGAGCGTCCTCGCCGGCGAGTTGAAGTAGGCCTCGAAGGTCGGATATCGATATCCGCGTCAATGGTTGCTTGACAACATACGCATTAGGGCCTCCTAAATCTTCATATCCACCTTCCCGTTGGAACCCCACCTCTTCAATTGAAGGACTAACTTCCCAGCTACTATCATTAATCAAGCACCAATCATCATCCATTTCACTAAATGGTGTATTGGATTCATATGGTACCGAGTCCTGGGGAGAGCCTTCTGGGCTGGAATCGGGATTGCTGGAAAGTTGATAGGGGCTGCGGTTGTCAATGTACCTCGTAGTGACATTGTTTTGAGTCTTTATCTCCTCTGGATGCCTTGATTTTATGTGTCTAGCGAGGTTGTCGGGCCGAGAAAAGCCTTTTGTGAATCGCTTGCAGCTTCTAACCCGGCATAAATGTAGCTGCCTTGCCGCATTATGCTTTGTTTCTACATGGCGCTCAAGTGTAGCCTTGTGTTTAGAATTATAACTGCAGCCACTGCACTGAAAAACTTTAGGCGGCGATGTAGAGAGGACTTCCCGTTCAGCAGCTGCGACCCCTGAACGATCTATATTGTCCTGTCGATTTTCAGAAATATCCGGTCTCTGAGAGCAACTGTCATAGACGTGAGCTTGGTGCTAAGATTTCTTGCGCCTATGGGAGGAGATACATACTCTGTGGGTGCTGCCTGGTCATTATAGGCCCGCCAGAAGCGGCCAAAGATTCCTTGGTCCTGGCCTGAAGGAACAAAATGTTTGTAAGACTTCCCAAAAGCCATTGTAGAGAGGGTAGGGATAGAAACAGCCGCCATTAATATATTAAGATATTCACATATACCTACTAGGTATCGGATTATATCAATTCCGCTAGGGCTAGCCGATTCACTGTAAAAAGTAATGTTTCCTGCAGCCGCTCTGCCCAAGACTTACTTGAGATGCATCAAGGTCTTGAGAGCAATCCGAACGCCCGAAGGCGCTATGAAATCTATTGGGACAAAATAAAAAGGCAAGTACTATAGGTCACCGCCCTCGATATCTGCAAGACGGGTAACCGAGTTTCAAGTACTTGTGAGCGTTTTGTAGCTATATTAGCTTAGATGCTGAGTCGAGGTGAAGACCGAAGGGAAAAGTCTAAAATCGATGCCCGAGGTGTCCCAAACAAGCTTATAAGTTCGATTTCTCGGCATTCCGCTTAAATCTCAACTCGTTTCCCTATTAGGAGATTGTGCCTCAGAAAATATCGGGACTGGGGGGACCTGGGATGTATTCGAAATGTGCAAGCCTGATCTAGAATCGTCTTAGCCACACTCGAGCTCACTAGCCACAATGTTGTATTTGCGACGACGACAACGCGGAGTCGAAAGGTGACACAGCATCGTAACAAAACTGCGTTGGGTACAGGGGATCCATGACTCGCCTTAAGCTTACTAGGCCAGGGTGTAGGTACCTAATTACCTAAGTGGCCCTCGAACGTTCAGATTATTCGTGGAATATTTAGTCTCGACACTAAGAATGTAATCTAGCGTCTAAGCTTCTTCAAAATCACAATGCTCCATGATAAGATTCGGTCCAATAGAATATTTATATTGGTTGTTTATATACTACAATCCGCCTATCAATTATCTTACTATACCGCTAAACCATGTATAGTTAACTATAGCTTCCTATAACCTCCATTGTGTTCCCTTCCAGTCTCGGGACTTCCCTTCTAATAGCTTGGGGTGGTGTTACCCTCATACTTCACAACATTCCATCGTCCGCAAGGACCGTTGCTAACATATCCCTGGAATTCCTCATCATCAGGATGTGCCTGGAACATACCGACATTCTTGTTGCTGCAGGTGTTGGTAATTCTAAGCATGCATGTCGACTGTCCATCTGTGGTACCGAAGAAACTACCGGCGCAGTCCTTTGCGCCAGAGGCATTGACGTGAGCTTGGCACTTAGAGCAGCACTCTTGCGGGGTCTTGACGTTGCGAACTTCAACGCTCTCACTTCCGAGCTGAGCACCGACGCTGCCAGTTGGGCCGTTAAAGATGTTGGCAGAGTTGCAGGCAGCATAAGATGTTGTGACTGGGCCAGCTGGCTTTGTTACTGTGGTGTATGTGACCTTAGTCGAGGTAGATACAACAGTTGAAGTGGAAACTCGGGTGATAGTGGTGGTTCGGGCCTGAGGATAGACGGTCTTGGTGACGCTCTTGGTGTAGGTAACGGTAGCAGTATTTCCGTAAACGGTTGAAGTTACCTTTGAGCCGGCGGTGTAAGTGCGAGTGGAGATTGTCTGGAGAGTCTTGGTGCACTTGATAGTCTTAGGATAAACGGGCTCATTGGCATAACGCTTCTTGTTGTAGCTCTCACCACTTGGTGGGAAGTTGGACGGGGCATTGGCTGGATCTCTGCTAGCATAGACGAAGCCGCTTGGGGTTGGAACAACGACGGTAGATCCCTTAGCAGGGGCGACAGTTACGGTCTTGCGCGCAGAGGCAGTGCGAACAGATGTAACCTTGACCACACGGGTAGCGTAGGCGGTCTGGACATTCGCCTTGGCGGTAGAGGTGCAAGACTTGGTGGTAGTCTTTGTGATAGTTCTGGTCTGGTCCTTCTTTGTTACATATTGGACTCCAGACTCGGTCTTGGTAACCGTCGAAATGATCGGCGACTTGTAGATGGTGGCGACCGAAGTAGCAACATGAGTGGTTGGCTTCACAAAGCACAATTCGGTAGTGCAGGTTTGGATCGTCTTAACCGTTCCGACTTGGGTGCTGTACACCGAGGTGGAATACCTGTTTGGACCAGCGGGTTGGGTCGGTGCGGCACCATTGCCAACCGGGGTGCCGGGAGAGTCAGCGCCAACGGAGCTGCCATATGCGTATGCGTTCGCGTTATTGACGAACGCAGAAAGGGCCAAAAGGCAGGCCCCAGTCAAAGTTGAGAAATGCATTTTAAACTGAATTCAAGCACGAAAACGATAAAACTGAATTAAAATAATCAAAAAATTTGAAAGTATAAAAAGACAAAATATATCAGCGATTGAATGAGTGACTGGAAGAGAACAAAAGATTTAATGAGTGACTGGAAGTAATGAAAGAAAGAAAATGTAAAGAGTGACTGACTCCGTGATAGCAAAACCACAGGCCTAAATGATGATGAAAGATAATAGTGAAAGATAGAGAAAAAAATAACCTTCCAGGCGGTTTCTGTGCCTTTAAATATTCATCTTGCTATAGCCATCGATGCCCCCCTTTACATTGTGCAGCTGTGAAAGCCAAGCCTTGGATCACAGTCGTCTCAAGAAGGTTACGACGACCGGGATATTAAAGCTTAAGTGCGGTGTCAAGTATGGGGTTATTACGGTGCTTTAGTCCCCAAATGGGCCAACATCTGTGGAGCCGAGATTACCTTAACAGGGATTCACTCTCCAATTCAACGCCACACTCACATTTTTTGAAAGGCAAGCAAGCACCAAAAAAAGATTAAGATTGCTAGCACAGAGAACTCTCCCTTTCATGAATGTTAAATACAATAAAGTGTCTTAACACTGCCCCCTCGAAAGCTGAAAACTCTATCATCTTGAGTGCTCAAGCAGTACCAAGACTTCAGCACTCAAATATCACACCGCCCTCGTTTTTGACCAGACATCATTTAATTTTCCATATCCCTTACTTTTAGATCGGGAAACTCGAAGCTAGAAACAACCAATCCGTCGGCGTTCAGAGCCCGTCGTGGCCCGATATTTATTCAGTTGCCGAATGCCGGTTTTCAGTCATCAAGACTTAAAAACTCGACTTAGTAGAGATAATATTAATTCATAAGACTAGCTACACTGACTGAAAGTCGTTTGTCTGCTATTGAATACATAGTAGGCTTAACCATCGGCAATGTTAGCCAGCACTCCGATGTTCAATTCGGCCAAGTATATGTACACCGGAGTTGCACTATTTGACATAGTAAGAGATTGTAGGTGAAACATGCAAATAAGAAGGCTGAGAGTGGTTCTAGCTCCGCTGTTGGGCACCCCGGTAAAGCCACAACCGTATATCGTAAAAAGTCAAGGGTAAGGGTTTGGGAGGTTTCTGTGGATGAAGACGTCCCTATAACCGTATTTATCAAACGTATTTAACACACGAAATGTGCTAATATTGATATACTTGAATTTTGGGTAGTGATATGTTTCCACGTTTAACAGGCTTGTGAGTATGTATGATGCTAGACCAATACAAGTGTAAGAATTCTGCGTTATCAAGATCTGGACTGCCGGTGAAGGGGTAACATGGGAAGTTGTGTTGGCATTGTTGGATTCTTGTCAGGCTGGGACCAGTGAGGCTCGAGCTTGAAAAGTCTTGATCTTAACGAAGGGTCTCGATCGTAACTAAGGCTTGAATAACTTGCACTGAGTAATTGACTGATTTGTTCAATATTCTGCAATTAATATTGTAAAATCTATTATCTTCAGAATCTTCACAGGGCCGCATCATAGTTATAGGTACCAGAGTTAGGCTAAGAACTAGCCACTGTGGCTGATGACAACCAAGTTGTGTCACATAGAACCGTGTTGCCGCTTCAAAATGCAACAAGTCGGCCGCAGATTGTCGTTGTATTGACAGTCTCATAACCAACCAAATTAATTCGATTCAGCTAAGTTGAAATCCGAATTAGTCTTCAATTCGACAGACTAATTCAATTCCCATCTGAATCACTCCGACGAGACTTAGTCTTGAAATCTCGTTTTGACATTACCCCGCAGGCCAAAGGTTTCGCCGTTCTTTCCTTGGCTTGCGCGCGGCCCTAGACCGCCGCCAAGCCCCACTTACGTTAAGCTTCAGTGCACCAGATCGATGCAAGTTTTGGATGGCCTAGGATGGCCTAACTGTATTGAGGATTGTCTCCAAGGTTACCTAAGTTCTGACACGGAAGCTATCGCCGGCTTACACCGCTGGAATGTAGCACATGCGACGACTCATTCGCAGAAGTTAAGAGGTACGTAAAGCTACGGCTTTCCTCTTTGTGCGACAAGGCCTTGGGGCCGAGAAACATAACGACATGCATACTTGATTGTTTCCCCGCCTTGAAATTAATTACTCCGTCGCGACGAGACGCGTGTAGCAGTTCTACGTCACAGGTAGTTGGAAAACACTTCTCAGGTGGGTGTATAAATTCCCTTCTAGTGCATGTCGAAAGGATCCAAGTTTTCTTAATCAATCAGGCGGCCCCACTTTGATCAGAACAAGAACAGCTATAAACCCAATTGATCTCGATATTTCATATTTTCAAATACATCATCTCGTTTCTTAAGCTTGAAATTTATACAGAATGTCGAACCCAACCCCCCTCGAAGCAACTTGCCTTTGCCGCACAAGCACCATCCAGATCCCCACAACCCTCCCCCTAACCGCTCATGTCTGCCATTGTACCACATGCCGTATCTCTCACGGTACTCTCTTCGCCATGCACACTGATCTCGAGACCCTTCCCTTTTCCGAATCCTCCCCACCCTCAACGTTCCGGGTCTACCAATCATCCGAAAACTCCGGCAAAGCATATTTTTGCGGCACCTGTGGAACATACATGTTCGCCTCCTACTTCTACATGCGAGAAGGCGCACGCCATGAAGGGTTTTGTGTAAGCACTGGATGTGTTTCACTCTCCGACTCTTATAAATCGGAGAATCCAACTACCAAACTCGAGGATGTACTCTCCGTCGACTTCCATTGCATCATCAAAGATACCATTGACGGTGGCGCATCACCGTGGGCAGGCGACTGGAGTAAAGAAACACAAGTTCAATTCCATGGGAACTGGGAGGAGCCACCAATGCCCTCCCAGGAAGATGCAGAGGAACTTGGTAGGAAATACGTATACCCTACCGGGCGTAAAGAGTTGGATGGATGGTGTAGGTGTAAGAATGTGAAGGTTAGGATTACACGAGAAGATGAAACGAAGAAGTATAAAACAGGCGTTTGCGCATGCGATAGTTGCAGGCTTGCTACAGGGACAGATGTGGTGCCCTATACCTGGGTACCAAGGGACAATGCATTCTTTGTTACTAGGTCAGAAAGCGGAGAAGAGCGGGTGAAGGAATGGCCGGCGCTATGGGATGATGCTGCAAAAGCGAGTTTTGAAAATATGATCATCTACGAGTCAACCCCCGGGAAGGTTGTTTGGGGAGCCTGTGGGACTTGTGGTGCTAGGATCTTCTACCAGAGATACGGAAAGACTTTTAAAAACGGGAAGGATCTGGTTGAGCCTTTGACAGCCCTATTTGGAGCAGATGATACTCAAGGTATCATGCATCTGGATTTCTTGGACTGGGTCGTTTCCGAGGAAGGGATCTACTGGGCCGATGATGCGGAAAAGGCAGGTAGAGCCGCGATAATGACTAGGAATGTGAATATAATGTATCAAAAGTGGGTTAAGGGATTGCAAAGTCGTGCTTGAGATGCGGCAGGTCAGCGAGTAGTTCTTACAAGAACTGGATTTTTCTTCTTCATTTCTTCATTGTTTGTTTACGATAAAATCGAAATGTAGTTTAAATTTGAGCTGTAACCCTAAATTTAATTTAATTCCATTGAATGCATATTACTTACAGACATATTAGGTTATTGAAGCTTTAAGTTGAAACCAGCCTATTTTAGAGACGAAAACATACAAATATTGATCAAACTATATAACTCATCTATCTAAACCGGTCTCGTTCCCAGATCTAAACCCCATTATCTTTCAGCGTAGCAGACAAATCCAAACTTCAAGCCGCCGCCTGCATCTCAAACTCAGTCGGCAAAATCGAACCAGTTGTATTACCCGCCCGATTAACCCTCTCCTTCAAAGTCTTCCCCAACCTCTTCAACGGCGTAATCTCAAACACCTTATCCATATTCTCCAAAGACCCAATTCCCTGTGTTTCCGGCATATATAGAATATAAACCACTAATCAATCCAATATGTATTAGCTAGATAACCCTCATAATATACCACAGGTATAAGTATAAGTCAGTAGGTATATACTCACATAACGCAAAAGCCGTACACCCTCCAAAGAAAAAATACGGCCCGCAAGCACTCCTCGCCAGAAATACAGGCGTAGTAAGCGCAATAACATAATTCGCAACCCAGTTTGCACTGTGGCTTAGACTATTCACCGTTGCTCTCGTTTCCATCGGTTGAATCTCCACTGCATATATTCTCAGGATCATGCTCCATCCGATTGTGAATGTTATTACGAAGAGATAGATTGCTGCAACGATGGTCCATTTTGCACCTGAAGTGTTGGCACTGGGGCTAGCGTAGAGACCACCGATCAAAAACATGGAGAGGACGATGCCGAAGCCGGTATAGAGTAATGTAGGGCGGCGACCCCAACGATCGGCATATGTAAGTGAAATGGCTGTACAGATCAACATGAGGATGGCGGTAACCCCCGAAGCCAGAAAACTGGAGGATTGGGAAGATAGCCCGGCCTGAGAGAAGAGCACTGGAGCGTAGTATAATACCCCATCAATACCTGTGGTTTGCTGGCATATCATCATAAAGATGGCAAGGGATGCGCGCCAGCGATTTTGTTTCTTTGCCAGGAGTTTAAGCGATTTTCCAGCACTGAGGATGGACTTTATACCTCGAGGTGACTCTTGAGTTATAACATTTTCTCGGATTGCTAGAAGTTCCTGTTTCTCCTTCTCTGCCGCCGTACCCATACCCATTCTCTCAAGGGTAACCATAGCTTCATCACGTCTATTAACATGAAGTAGCCATCTTGGAGAATGCGGTAGAAAGATTGAACCCAGTGAGAGTATTATAGCAATCGCAGTTTGCCAAATGAACGGGATCCTCCAAGCCATGGTACTCTGAATCTTCGAAGTCGCGTAACATAAGAAATACCCAAGACAAAGACCGCCGGTTATACCCATGAAAAGAATCGAAGTAACTCTTCCCCGAACATGACCAGGTGCTATCTCAATAATATATACCTGTGTAGATGTTAGGAAGAATCCCTCACCAATACCTGCGATCGATCGTCCAAGGAGGAGGACCCCGAGTTTAGCAGATCTAGTACCCTCGCCAAGACCGGCAATAGCTTGCAGAAGCGAGCCTATGGCAAATATCCCTGCGCCTAGACATGTAGTGTATGTTCTAGATATCTTATCTGCTAGGTGACCGGCAAATACAGAGGATATAGCTGCTGTAAGAAGTATCATGGATATTATAACCCCATGCATTGTGGGAGATGTATGTCCAAAGTCCTTTTGGAACTGGTCCATGACTGTTATAGGTCCGATTGAACCAGTATCGAAACTATTCAAAAGTTAGTGCTATACTAGGTGAGAAGTCTGTTAAGAGAACATACCCAAAAAGCAATCCTGCTTGAGATACGAACAATGCATACCAAATATACATTGGCGGTGCCTTAAGCTGGAAACCCATCGTAATTTACTGTGATGAAGAAGCACAATACTACTTCTTTATGAAAGCCTCGAGGGAAAATATGAACAGCAATGACCCAGTTGGCCAACAAGCGGCTGGCAGGTCTTTCAATGGATGTTATACGCTGTGTTGTCGTGTGGTAAATCTTGAGCAGGATTCCGCTGATTCTTCACAATGGCTCTTATACACGCTTAAGGATTATACGATACCGTATGATGGCACACAACATTCGGTAGAAATCCGAATTACAAATACGGTCAAAGAACGAAAACTACTACGATGGGACTATACTATGACAGTCATTTTTTTCTTGTCGAATAAATTTTGTGTGGAAGAAGTGAGGGAGTCTGAGGGATCCCGTGTCGAGGAAACCAAAAGATCCATGGTTCGAGAACTCTCATAGGCGAGTATGTGGAGAACAGAAGAAAAAAAAAGAAAAAACTTAAAAGACAGCGATAAGGTTGTGAAATCCCTACAGGGGGCGGGAATGGTGCCTTAACGCTCCTGATAACGAAAAGTCTAAATTCTAGTCGTTATTTTTGGGCGGGGTTCCTAGACAAGTTGTGGAGAATCCGGGATATATCAGTCTAAAACCACTACATATACATGCATGAGCTGACTAATTCTAGTTCCGGCTTCCAATATAAGTGGACTCGAGGCTACAGTATAAGTCCCATTATATCAACAGCGGATGCAAATATATAACGAGGGTCTTCTACCGATTTCAGATTCGACTCCATCGATCCACCTCTAACGTACAATCTGTG
Source organism: Arthrobotrys conoides (assembly GCA_036971725.1). Taxonomy (NCBI): domain Eukaryota; kingdom Fungi; phylum Ascomycota; class Orbiliomycetes; order Orbiliales; family Orbiliaceae; genus Arthrobotrys; species Arthrobotrys conoides. Next base: position 854,495 of record JAVHJM010000001.1, read on the forward strand.
AATCATAACCTCGTGCCCATCATATGCATATAGACTGCCTTGCAGGAGGATCTACATCCGGGATAAAGTGCCCCGAAGCTAGATACTTAGTGGTTAGCCCCCCATTCGCCTAAAAGCCGGCCTTATCGATTATATCGATCCCTCTCCATGCATACATATATCAACACACCAGACCACGTTTAGTACTTACTGAGTGTGTGAAATTGTGAGATTTTTAGTCCTTCCGAGATTACTCCGGCCGCTCCGACAAGCCCAATATAGCGCAGGACAAGTATGTCTGAAAATGCTTGGTGACTAAGCATAATTGAATAGGTCGTGTAACCTCGCTGTCAAAATTAGAATGTGAGCTCCGAGTAAAATGAATGAACCAATAAACGGGTAAGCGGGTCGTCGCACACAAACCGAGAATTCGGTTCGGCAGCTTGGAAATCCGACGACATGGCTGTTGATGACTAAGTTTCGAGGTCCGAACAATGGTTACATACTTAAGTAATCAGTTTTCTGTGAAACTAGCGGCAAAAGACTGGATGTACCAGAAGTTCTTGGGTTAGAGAAGTATGCAATTTTTGTTTCTAGTGCCATCATTGAGCCTACAAATTGACCAGTCTTAAATTCAGTAGCCATGACGTTGGTTCATGAATTCAGTTTGAGAAGCGGCACTCCACCGCATCGATCCCCAACCGTTAGCTAAGGCGTAGCTGCGCATAGAAAACGCACGTCATACAAGTATAAGGGCACAGATGTTTGTGACAGAAATCAACGGGAATAGGTGCTGTGCATACTCACAAGCGCTTTCAACTGTTGGATTTTTGTTAGGTCCAACACATATTCTCACCTCCTTTTCCTTCCAAGTGCAAAGAACACTACGCCACCCACATCTACAATGCACAAATATGCAAATATACTATTTAGGTACTCTAGGCTATAGCTCTCCCATACGCGAATGACTATCTTTCTCCTGTATCTAAGCCCCAATGAAACTTGGCAAAATTAACTGTTCGGATATCGCATTATGTAACTCTGGTTACAAACTTCTACAACCACTAGACCGGACCTGAAACGACAACATTAACATATATATCACAGACTAACAGCTATGGCGAAGGTATTTTTATAGAAGACTGAACGAAAGGTTTAGCGCAACGGGATATACAATTAAGTATATATAGCCACCTTCTGGTCCACGGTACCCCCCTTTCGCTAGTTAGTTTTATTTGTCATTTATACGAAAAACCGCATAAAGATGCTCACAACCAATCTACTAAACGCTTAAGCTCCTCGACAAAGTTGATCGAAAAGAAAACCAAATACTTCATAGGACACAAAGCCTCCTTTCCAAGGTCTCATCATAAAACCATCGATCATCTTCTCCAGCCAAACAAAAACAAAGTAATTTCTTTCTTTCCCGACTTCAGAGCATCACATCAATCTACATAAGTACCTACGTAGGTATATAACTCCCCAGATTAGCACCGAAGAAATGGCGCCTCCCAAAGAACTTCACCGAGCAACCTCCCAGAACGTCCCCCGTTCTGCCGGATTGGTCCAAAGGATCAAAGACATCATATACCAAATCGGCGTTTACTTCAAACTTGACAACCTTGCCGTCTCCCAACTCACCCTCAAACCCTCAACTGTGTACATGCCTATCCTCCAACCCTTCGAAGACATCACCTTCCGCGGCCCCACTATCGGTCCCCCAAGCACCATCGAAAGCACGGACGTCGACGTCTGGTCACTACCAGTCCGAACCTGTAGCATGGACGTCCACTGGGTCTTCACGGCCCAGGCAAACGGCAACCGCGATTTAACCTGGAAAGACACCATCACCATGAAATTCTTCACCAACTCCGGACCAAACAAAGAAATCGTTGAACTACCATTATCGTCGACTCCAGCGAAAACAGAATGTAACGGTGTTAGCTTAAATGCTTGCTCTGCAACCCCCGTAACCAGCCGAACTATGACCGCCTCACCTCAACATTTTTATCGTCGTTCCAACGACGAATGGACATTCAACCGAGATTATATACAGTTTTATTACGGAAGATCAGGGGAAAACGAGTTTATAGCCTTCCATACGGATACGAATGGTCATGCCGAAGATAATTATTTGATCCCCTCGAGGTTTCCGAGCTGTACTGTTCCTCGACAGGATCCGGCGGATATGTATAGTAGGGACTGGGTGAATGAAAAGCAAACCGTTACCGGGATCCCTAGTTTTTCACACTATGAACTTTGGGATAAACATAGGCGATTTACCGTTCGGGGAGGTCCTAATAATGGGGTTTATTATGATGGTGATGTGAGTTCTACCTTTTTTTTTTTTTTAGTTGGTTTGATTTTCGTCAGTTTGATGGAGGAGTATACTTAGCCTTTTGGTTGAAGATGGGGGGCTAAAGAGACTGATAACTTATAAAATTTTCTAGGCTATGATGTTTACCTGCTTCTTCCCATGTGCGAGGATATCGGGATAGAGCAGGTCAACCTCCCACGAGAAAGATCGATAATATATGCGTACACAACTTAAGGGCCGCAAATATAAAAGTATCCGCAATTTATATCAAATGATGCCAAACTCCCAAAATTTCTAGCAACTATCGATCACCTAAAATATTCACATCAATACAACAGACTATAGCCGCCGGCGGTATATAAAAACATCCGGACCCTCTAAACCTTGAATTTTCTTTCAACATACTTCATTCATTTAAATATCAATATCGCAGCCACAGGGGGATAAACCACTATAACACACACACACACACACATATATATATATAAAGAGGTATAGCGAGTCTGCAGTTTCTAGTATTGTTCAAACCCCTTCTTACTTTACATCTAATTATTCCAATAAAATTTTTTGTTCCTTGAACCGATGAATCACTTGTGCAAATTCCAAAAAAATAGATGATTCGTTGATATAGCACCTATCCCAACGCATGCAAGGGGGAGCGAAAGTCGACTCTAATATCCACAACGGCACTAGCCGCTGATGTCTTGGAGATACCGTTTCCGGCCGGTCAGGGCTTCACACAGGGACCGTTCCTGCATTCAAGGACTAAAAGTGGATCATGCGTGTCTTATGTGTAACGCGCACGCCGATGCTTGGTAAGGAAGGGATAACGTGCTACCTGAGCGCTAGGCGGGTAGACGAAAAACATAACCTTTGCGATCGAATCATCACTGTGATAAAGGAAGGTATGCACATCAAATTAAAGACAAATGACAAAAAGAAGCTACCTGACCACTCATGTATGGCTCGAAAATATACCCATTATCCTCCGATAGAATTTCCCGATAGAATATGCGCACGCATCATAGGTAAAGTGGAAAAAAAAAGGCATTCTTTTAAAGACATGACCGGCAAAATGACAAATGGCTTCAAATCTGGACATAACGTAAAAACGCGAAGAAAAAAAAGAGGGGAAAATAAAATTATACTCCAACTATAACATAAAAAGATTTCAATGATAGACAAGAAATAAAGCATGAGAAATATACAAAAGCTGCATATTCTCTTACAGAGTAGCCATAACCGCTCCAAGTACCAGCATTCCCACCAGATTTCCCCATACAAATATATGCCTTGTGGCATCACTGCCTGCATTCTGACCAGACTTCGAGCTCTGGCTCCATTCAGTGGTGGCAGGTTTGTTAGTTCCGTCAGTTCCATCAGTTCCAGATCCACCACTTCCTCCGCTAGTGCCGCCGCTTCCATCATCCTTATTCAGATCCCCGGAATCGAATCCTGCACCGTCCAAACCGGGCACGGTTCCGACGCTCGATTCGGTGGGTTCAATGACATCAACAACGGTCGTGGCCTTACCTGCAGCATCGGTTTTAACTTGAGTTGTAGTCTTCGTCTCGGGCTTTGGTAGGTCCTTATCCTGATCTTCACCAGTAGCGAGGAAAGACTTCAACCATGTTCTATCGTTGCTGAGGGTGACTGATGAATTGACCTTATTGAGATCTGTATATTTATAAGACGTTTTGCCGCTGCCCTTTGCGCCAGGTGCGTTGTAGCATTCGACTGTAACGTCTTTGACCATAGCATAGTAGTATCCGTTCTTTTTGATCTCGTCGCTGTCCCATTGAATTACACCACCAGCCCAGTCGATTGTACCCTTGCCGTTTGTGGCGAGACCACCGGGCCAGAGGGAAAGTTGCACACGGGATGGGGTTTGGGGAAACTCGAAGTAGCCGGTGGTGGCGTTGTAAGTATCGCTACGTTTAGCGACACGGCCGACTTGGCCATCGACAGACCAGGTGATGGAATCGGGAGTCCAGTCGATGGTATATGTATGCCAGTCGGAGTAGGTGTTTGTCTTACCGTCGAGGCCGATGTTGCCGGAGTGGGTATCTGCAAAATCTATTAGTATTTAATCTAGAAAAAGAAGGACTGGGAGATTTTTCAACGTACAATCCGGAATACCGTTCCAGTAGTAATTCGTCTGCGATGTCTGAAGGTCCACGCCAACCCACTCGTAATCGATTTCGTCCTTGACGTCGCTCATCATGATGAAAGCGGTGACGACACCAGCACCTATCGATGTTCTCATGGTTGCCGAGATCTTACCGTACCATACGTACCTTGTCGAGGCAAGGACGGTACCGACAGTTTCCGGCGCCATGGTAAGGTATACGACTCCATTAGCGTAAAGTGGCTGACCGTCAGAGACCCAGTCGGCTGTCGAAGGGTCACCGAGGTATTTTGTGTTGGAGATGATCGGAGAAGATTTGGAATCGGTGAATTTATATGTTTTTGACTGGCATTGAGGAGCAGGCATGCAGGACTCGAGTTTATTAGACCAGCCAGGGTCGCAGCCGCCAAGGCAGTACGCACCGACACCACACTGGCCGTATTCTATGCCGCAGATATTGATGTTAGTTGGATATATTGATTGATTGATGTTATATAGAATGCAGAGGTGGTTTCCAAAGGAAATAACATACGAGAGCAACAAGGCTTGTTTGATGGACATTTTCCAAGACCTTCACCACATTCTCTCTTGATTTGAGCGGTGACAGTGGAGGCGAGCAACAAAGTTGCACCGAGAGTCGAGAAGCGAACCATCTTGATTATCTTGGAGTTTTTTTTGTATTAAAGGAGTATTACTACTATTGAGATTCGAGAAATGATATTATAGCAGGAAACTGTCGGGATATAAGTCGGTGTACAGTCGTCGTATATTGTGCTTGAGGTCGTCTGCGAATTTGCCCCTTTCGAGTTTGATTGACCGTACTGATGGACGTGATGCGGTGAATAAAACCTCAACGATCAACCTGCTAACGAGCGTTAAGAAGAATGTCCGGGAGAAAACGAGGGATTAGAAGATAGTTTAAACAGAAAAGAACGAGCAACTGCAAGAAACGAATGACAAGCAGCTGTCTCTATTTTGTTCTTTGTTTGAAGGATAGAGGAGAAAGAAGGAAGGATGTTGATGAGAAGAAAAGAGGGAAAGAGATTAAAGGAAAGTGGTGTGGTGTGCACCAGGACTCGACTGCCGGATTTGACTGATCCAAACCAAACCACCACAACAAGGGTCTCCGACAAAAACGCTAGCCCGTTTGGGGGCCCCGGTCAATGCTATTTCAGTGGTCTGGTGCAGGGGACGAAGCTTGTCAGGAGCAGGAGGGTTACATCAGAATCAAACCTTTCTTCCTCAGTTTCAATACATCGCGGAGGCCAAATGCCATAGTGTCGTAGACTGGCAGCTCACGGGGTCACTTTAGTTCAATCGAGAATATCAAAGACGACTTGAGTATCCCCACTCTTTCGTCAACCAGTGCCAGCCTGCCATTGTGGTAGCACCAATATTCATAACAAACCACCTGAATTATGTGAGAGCCGTGAGAAAAGAAGGGATAGATACTTAATTATATTTGGAATCGCCTGGCCAGGAGTGAAGAACTTTGCAGGTGCAATTTCGGTTCTGGCCAAAAATGCACCTGCCACGATCTTGCCAACGCAAAAAATGCAACATCCAAATTACCCGGACCCTTCTTGTTGGACGTCGATTGCCTTGGCCCCAATCCAAAGTTCCATGGCGGATATTTATAAATTTACCAGGTTTTGCTGGCTGTACATCTTGAAGAGATAGTTTCCCGGCCACTGGGCCAAAAGCTAAACCTTATAATAAATATTACTAATATAACGATATACAGCATGCTTATATGCTTGGCTCTAGAAAATGCTTTAATATTTAATCGTTCCCCAGATTTATGTGGTATCGAGACCATAGTTTAAATTTGAGGTATAATATTCATATTTTGAACACGAAAAGGAAAAATATTCCATTGCATTGATCAATTGACGAAAAAAAGGAGTTGAGGGGACCATGACGCAAGGCCTGAGATATACCAGATCAATATCATATATACAATATGATATTCGGATCTCGAGCATGAATGCATGCAGAGCAACAATAGATACACTATAGCAATATATACCCCGAAATCAAAATCAACCAAGCTACATTAGGTAAAAAGAGCCTCTAATTCCTGCAAAACCTCCCCAACATTCTCTTCAGCAGGACTCCGCGTCAAAGTCAACCGCGTCTGTAAAGCCATAACCTCATTCACCCATTTCGACCGTCCCACCGTCCCTCCTGCGAACTACTTGCGGAGTTCCTCCCTTGTAATCGGACTCAGCGGCAAATCCAACTTATCCACGTGAATGTGTAGGATTCTTGCAAACATTTTCACCACACAAAATTGGTCGCTAAGAGCACAGAGCCAGTTCATGATTTTTTCGTAGTGTGTTAGAGCTAGAATCGGAGCTTTCGGGATCGGCGTACTAGTCTTCGTCGCCTCCACAGCTGTTTCTGTCGTATCGTCGGAGTGTGTGGTTATATTTTCGTCTACGATGGGGGTCGTGGCATTTTTGGGCAGAGAGGATGTAGCTTCTGGAGGAGTTGGGTCTGGATTTGGAATAGAAACGCTCGAGGATTCCTTGGTTATATATTCCCCCATAAATTATTGAGCTGCGATTAGAGGGCCTATCAGCAGCGGTTCCGGGAGCACTCTGAGGCTAAATCTCTCTTCAAATCCCTCTATTATCCGATGTAAAATAGGTTGCGCCTCAAGGAACAATCCATTCGACATTTCGAGGAAGGTCTTCAATTCATCGTCTCCCTCTTTGTTATCGGAGTAATCTGAGGCTAAAGGCGCTGTGTGAATTTCCATCATCAACTGAGAATATACCATACTAAAAGCGTGTTCAAAACTGAGGTTAATGAATGCTCATTTTTCAACTTTGTAGTGTCTCTTCTCTATGGCCTTGCTTTAATGGCTCAGGGAAGAAAGGGGGAAGGGGTGTATGTATAACCGAGTGATTCTTTGACTTACTGCGAGGTCGCGATAAAAGGCGCACTACTTTCCCCTGTTCATAATCCTTCTGGTAAACTGTCTTTCCATTCGGCGGTCTTCCTGTATAAGTGTGTCTTGTCCTGTAGGGTAATTGGTTTTACTCCTTTGCTTTCTGTGGTCTGTGGGTCGGATAGTTTATAACTTATGAGGCAGATACCACAAAAAGCGTAGATGCCCTCTTTGGTTCAATCAATTTCTGAAGGTTGAGTATACGGATAGGGTTGGTCTCGTTCCCAGACGTCATAAAATAGGGTCGCCAAACTGATGGGACTTTCGCATTAGGCTTCCCCGGGCCTGAGTCGACCTCAACATCACTTGTTCTATTTTTGAGGTAGGGGAATAGTCGGAACTTCCATCAATGGTCGGGTTTTGTACAGAAGTGAATATATGCTGTATATTTAGAAGCATTATGGTGGCAGGTAAGCACTGTAGTTATCATTCAAGTACGAGTCTCGATCATTTGTACCTAGGTACTAAGGACGCCGGAACTCACCAAGATAGCCTGAAAGTAGCCCAAACGGTAGCTGATATTTCCCGTTCCATCTTTTTTTCATTAATATTATCTCCATGTGCATCCAGAGGCGCAGATGCTTTCCTCTTCTCGGAGGCGAAGGATGCCTTCGATAATTCCAACTCAGCAAGAAACCTTTGTAAAAGATCTGCAGCTGTTTGAAATAACATCCACCCAAAATTATCCATCCCATTAACAGAGACTACTTCGGAAAGTATAAGCCCAGCTTGAACGTTTGTCAATGTCAGATTATCATGTTCATGATGCCATATCTTCATCGCCTCTTGTAGGAACCGATATCCCAAGGTATTCGGATTGTGTGGGTCCGAGCGAATTGCTATTCTATTGGAGAAATGCTTTTTTTTAATCGGATCTGTCAACCCAAATTTAAGGCTTTGATCGCCGTCAGGAGGGAAGTGGAAGCTCGGTGGGACTTACACAAGCTATTGCTAGAACGGAGTTTGCAAGAAGAGGAGAACAAAAACTATGATTTTCCTTCTCCATGCCTTCCAGAAAGATATCCATATCAAAGAAATGCAATGTATTTGCATCCCAGGTTGCAAATGAAGAAAGGAGGTGGGAAACCATTTCGTTGTCGTCAGTTACTGTAGTCCAGGGTGCTGCCGGCAGGTTAAATAATGATGTATCGTCGATTATCCCTAGATCCATCTGCTGCGAAACAGTCTGTCCTTTTGCTTCCACATACGTATTCGCCAGCAAAGTTAACTCCATCGTCTCTGGTTCTGGTGAAGTATCCCGATTAGGTAAAATGGCACTCCCATCGTTACGGATGAATGCCAGCATATCTTCAATGAAACTTTGGCTTCGTATCAAATTTATTGTTTTCCGTAGAGAGGGACCGTTTACATTGCGCATGTGTTTGAGTATTTCTCGATATTTCCTATTTTCGGCGGTTTCTAGCTCGATTTGGTAGCGAAGGTATGCCACCGACCGATGGGAATGCTGCTCTTCAGCTGATGGGTCCGGTGCATATTGGCATTCTTTCTTTAGACTTTGGCACCTGGCGCATTTTGGCCGGGGTTTCACCAGTGCACTGGTTTTTTGTGCATTAAAGGACATGACAGTCAATATATATCTCTCCGATTAATTGAATTTTAATTGAATTTTAATTCTCTTAGGGAGATTTTTTCAGGAAGAGATCTTTGTATACTGAGCAATGCATATAGCGCACGCGCACCTTGGGCTGCGCATGTACAAGGACGATAATTGTGGGGGATTTTGAATTGTGGTCAACATCGGAATCTGTCACGCAAACTAACCTTCGTCTTTCCCCGCCGACAAGCATCACAAGCCTTCACAACACTGTGACGCTTTGCTCTTGGCTTAGGCCCCGGCTTCTCCACCGCCGACCTCGACAGCAGTGGCTGCTGGCATTGCATAGCAATTCGATTCGAAACGACAGACGACGTGAGTAGATATACAAATGGGCATCTCTTATGTAGATCTTAGTTGGTATCTTATAAGCTTATGGATTGATAGTTGCGAGCTTGTCGCGATGTAGCCAGCCGAATCGGTAACTGATCGGCGGAGAGGCCGGTACCAGCTGCGAGACAATGGCAATTGGAGGTTAGATTTCGACTTTAGCCTGGCCTCGAGCCTTGGCCGGGAATCGAAATTCAAAATCCGATATTCAGCTTATGGCTAAGGGTCCTTTAAGCTTTCCCTTTTGAATCTTGGCTCGAGCTCTGTTTCACGAAATAGTCGATATAACGGCTGGCTCCCGTACACCGGGGCTCAGGTCCGTCCAATCAAAATTACCCGACTTTTCGCTCGTATTCTTTCCTTTCCATTCTTTTTTTTTTCTTTTCTTTTTCCTTTCTTCCTAAAAAACAAAACAGGAGTAAGCTGCAGGGCGGGGAAAAGACAACGATAACGATATGCATGTTGGAGTTCAATTGGAGGAGCATTGATACATTGCTTTGCTTTGCTTTGCGTTGACCTCAATGTGTCTTTCTGCTGCTATCGATCTGTGGATTCGTGGAAACCGAAGTTGCCTTTCCCTATTCATCGATTGCCAAAGATTTCTAAAGACCATATTAAACCTCAACAACGACCCCAAATATCAGTTTTCGATGCTAATTAAGTTTATGCGCATCCATGTTTCGATCGCTAAATTATAAGTAGATGAATGCAATGGGGAATCAGGTACTGGTACGACATTCGAAGTGTCATGCATGATCGGAAGCTCCATATATATCGGGTTCCATACCCGACGTACTTTCGTAGCACGTAGCGACAGCTAATGCAGTAATTTGATGAATATATACTTACTTAGCTGAAGGTATACCATACTAGGAAATTTATTCTATGAATTTAGGAGCTTTGGATTTTAGAAGCCAGTTGCATTGTTAACGTAGTATTACTATAGCTAAGTATTCAATTTAGGCCATATAAGTAATGGGAAGTAAGCCATCACGCTATACTGATTGAGCAGGCAATGCAATGCTAATTTCGAGGATAACATGTCAATTGATCAAAACATTGTTATATCAATCTGTCCACAATAGACTCATAGCCACCGCCAACAACCTCCACCGTTCCATCCTCCAAAACAACCTCCTCGCCCTTCTTAGCACCCATTTTGCATATTTGCACACGATCTATCTCCAGACCTGCCGCCCATACATGATTCTCATACTTCTCTAGCACCTCCGAGGCGTCAAACTGTACTCTTTCGATCTTATTCGATCTCGTATTCCTATCTCTGTTCCTAGTGTTTCTGGAATCCAATGCTGGCTTTATCCGTTTGCAGTAGACCGTATTTATCACTGTCGCATGCAATGTTAACGGTCGATTTTCGGGTGTTAAGATACCCTTTTCGATGAAATGTGAGCGAAGAGCTTCGCTAAACTGCAGTAGCCGAGTTTGAGATGACGAGGAGGCATCTGTTGGTGGAAGGAAAAGCACACGGCAAGTAGTGATCGTGGACTTGGAGTTTAAAAACGGTTGTAGACCCTTAAGGTCTACATAAAGCTTCTTATCCCCGCCTGGGGCCGCAGGCGGTAGAAATTGTGAAAGATCCAAATCTTTCAATGTTGATATCGCATTTTCAACTTCCTCTTTCGTAGATAACGTCATAACACCGAGTGTTAGATGTAGAGTATCAAATGGCCGGAATGCATCTGGTGGTATTCTCAATTTCTCATCTGATTCAGAGAGTCCTCTTTCCGGGTTTGCTTCATCGATTGTGAACTGTTTTAAAGCTGTTTTTAAAGACAGATGGGCTTGTGGGAGTGTTCGGTAGTAGCTTCCATGGAGAGGAAGACATAGAAAATGAGTCGGTGACTTGGAGGGACCACGGTCTTGGAAAGTTGGGAATGATGATGAAGAATGTCCCTGACCTCGCACCCTGCCGCTAGAGCTGCTTGAAGCCATTTGGCCAGTGCATGAAAAAATTCCGGGGTATAACCGAAGGGCGCGGATGTGGATAAGGGGCTTGAACATTGACTGAGTCTGGGGAAGTAATGACGTTATCTTACAATTGCACTTCTGGCTGAGCGGTTACTATTTCTTTCGGCCGAAAAAACTGTACTTACCGAAAATACCCCAAGTTCTACAGAGCTAGCTTGTTTTCGGCGTCGACATGCAAGGATTGATCTTGGGGGTATTTGGTCAACCTTTGAGTTTAGTGACCAAATGCCCAATGATCTTATCATCTGTGTATTATTCTTCTGCTATTATTCTGATGGGCACATATATAGTTTATGTACCATGCAAATTATATACGATCACAGTCCCTCTGGGGTGTCCTCAAGTCGTAATAGAGTACTCGGGAACCCACTGAATTCGAATTCCCGACGATAACCAAACACCTCCTTCATACATCTTCTAAGACAAAGCAAATCATACTCTCCACGCCTCCCCACCGGCCGACCTTCCCAATTATATACCACTCCGTGTAGATACTCTGTCGGCACGACCCCAGCTTCGACATCCACGAATCTTGCAATAAAGTTAGCTATTTCACTATCATTTGCGCAATTTTCGCAAATCCAACTTCGACATCTGGTGCACCTTCGGTGCTGAACGCAAGTATAACATCTTGCATATAGCTCGGGATATGTCCCATCCGGTTTTTTCGGTGGCCGCCAGGCAGCTTCCACTGAACTAGTCGTTATAGGTGGCGGTGCTAGTAGCGGTAGCCAGCCTGATGGTGTCTTGCCGTATACCCCTGGGCCCTCTGGGGAAGTTCCACAGCTCATGCATCCGAATCCCAGAGGAAGAGCGGCGAGTCGCATTACGATCGGGTCCTCCGTGAAGTTTGAATCATGATTGGGTCCTCGACATAAGATGAAATCAAACTTCATCACCCCCTCTGCAGCCTCAATGATCTTTTCTGCATTTATCCCAGGAAGATTTCCAAAATGATCAATAATTTGACGAGGCGAACTGCTTAAAGGAAGATACCAAGGGTCTTCTGGTAGATATGCAACCGAATTAGGAAACAGTCGCAAAGCCTCAGCTCGCCAATTTGGATCTTTCAGGTAGGTGATAGGTGTCGTACACCCGAAAATATAAAGTGCCTTTAACCGTGGGGGGGTTGGTTGTGTAACTGCTGCTCTGATAAGTTGAAATATCTTTTTCGTTTCAACTTGGGGGTAGTTGAACTTAAAACATCCACGAACGCTTAGTACTCGAACGTTAAAACCTCCGGAAGTATCCAACATTATCTCCTCCAGAATATCCGTCGTCACAGCCATCCCATCGAGGATAAGTGTGCTCACATTCTGGAGGATCTTTTGTTGTGTAAGGCTGTAAAATATTCCACGAAGCGGTCCAGAAAAGAATTCTTCTTCGGTAAGAGCTTCGTCCATGCGCTCGGCGCGCCAAGATATACCACCAGTATCTAGGGGTGTTCGGTCCACATTTGCAACCGGCAGATCGGTGAAATCGAGATATCGAAAAGTATCGGGAGATGATTTTAAAAGCGAGCGAATTGAACGGGAGGTTGATAGTAATGCCAGTAGTGACTGGATAGGAACACGGGGTATAATAAGGTTAAAAATTAAGCTGTTCGAGAGTACCGAAATGAGACAAGGAGTGGCTGTTGAAGTCATTGGATCGTAGTAAATGGAAGTGCCAGTAAAATTGCTAACTTGCCCTGTTATTGAAAGCTATTCGTATTGTATCCGACATCCGTCCGTCCGGACCATTCACTTTATAGCTCCAAAATGTTGCATTTCGTAGTATCAACACACATCTAACCTGTTCAAAGGAAGAGTCCTGTATCCGCCGGTGCTGTGAAGGTGTGATATTAGCTTCCTATTGAGGCGGTTTTGATGTTTCGACATTGATGAGGCACTCACTGGTTATACTTCAGCGAATAGCAGTCTCGTAACTAGATTTTCGAGCAAATCTTCAGATGCCAAATTTAAATAAGACGCTAAACTAAGTATGTATATCGATTGGTTCTGCAAATTCGCTCTGAAATACTCTTTCAAACTGCTGGCGATATCGCAATACTGCATGTAGCAAAAGCTCGATCGATCAAATCAACCTTCTTGAGGTACCAAGTCCAAATCTCGCTATTGAAAACAAAGCTTTCCCATCTGTACCTCATCTCTATCCTTTGTCCAAAATTTTGGATAACCATCCTGGCTCTAGCACTTTTCTCTCACTGTGAGCTTCCCTTTCCCAGCACGGTACAAACGTCTCTTCCACCTCTTCTCGTTGATCTTCCTCATCTTCTTCATTCGCTTCCACCTTTATTGGATTCTCCTCCGAGTATGTTTTCAACCATCGTTCCTTTCCCTCACGCTTCTGCTTCTCTATTCTTTCTTTTCTCAGGGCCATAATTATCGCACCATCAGTTGCGATCTCCCAATTCTTCGAAAGATTTTTCGAGATTGTCAATCCTCCCTTTTGTGACTTCGATAGTTTGAGATAGGGAAGGATTGGAGTTAAGTGGTCGATATCGGATTTTATGCTCGAAACTGTGGCGGATGAAGAACTTGAGGACGAGGTATGGATGGAAGATACACTTGATGGCATTTTGATGTAGATTTTGGTTAAAATGGTACCATTGTATCAAGAACTGACATATTATAATTAACGAGGAGGCTAGAATGCAATTTCGAATTTGTGGTAGTTCAATCTGAGTATCGAAGAGTGTATGTATGGCTTTAGACATGTATACATGTTAAAAATCGGTGTTTGGCTGCGGCCAGTATGTTATCTAGCTTGAAGGCGGTTGAAAGAGGGAACTAGAAGAAATGATGGCAGCTGTCAAAGCCTAGGGACAATCCCTTTAAATCTAACCTCACACCGCTAAATCTAACCTCACACCGCTTTTGTATAGCACCATGATGAATATTAATTCATGAAGGATCGTCAGCATGCATAATTACAGCCTATATATAATTGTGGAAAGTCTCAGGTTATGCTGATCATGATCCGATGCTTTATGTCCAGTTCAAGACACTATATATATACTCGTGTATATATATATATTTCCACGTGGGGAAACTTTTTAAGCCTACACTTGAGCTCTAGTATATAAATACTGTGCCAGAAGAAGGGGTGGGATTAATCCGGTATCAATATGGTATTATGCTTTCAATGCGTATTAGAACGGTATTACGCTCGAATTTTTACTAACAATTTGGATTACAACGGTATTCAAAAACACCCTTTTTCTGGCACAGTAGGTATAAGGTGTGCAGACAGCATGCTTGCTAGGAGAGGCTCATGACTACCCTCTGCCTCAAGAGCGCCTGAACTAGAAGCTAATGGCTACTGTATAACCTGGATGGAACGCTATGTTGAAAACCTGTGCTATAATTAATAGCCATACAATTGTATCAAGTAACACCTCCTCTCCAGCACGGCTAGTAAGTGTATATATATCATCATCCATGAGTATATTAATAACAGTCACGGTATCAGAGTCCTTCCAACCAGAAATTCAGCCCCACCAACTTCCCGTCCTCCTATTCTTCGTGTTCAATGCTTCGAAATAATCTTATAATAACTACCTAGGTAACTATCTGTATTTTCTGCACAAAAAAAAAAATACAATCTTTTGTAACTCTATAAGGCAGCCTTGTGACACCGATTCTTCCAGAGGAATTCGAAAGCCAACCCGCACTTGTCTTTCAGAGGACACAACCGAAATCCATAGTAAAAGTTACGAAACATGCTGATCAAGATGTTTTTTCTCGGTCTTCGAACGATTTAAATTTGGAAGTGTATTCTGGTTTACGAGGCAAAGTGTATCGGTGGATTCTATCTATTATTCTTCAGCCCATAGTTGGGGGGCTGGGACCGGGATTATATATGCATTTTCGACGTCTCTCTGGTAGTACCCCGTCTAGACTTTTGATCTAATGATTCTATATAACTTTGCCTAGGCGAGTAAGCATACTACCCACCCTCAAAATCGAGGCGCAGTACCCAAAATTGAGTGAGAAATACCCTAAATACCGTAAGGAGGCTTTGCCCGGTGGGTATACGGAATAACATACTTCACGACACTAGGAGAGGCCTTCCTGTCAAATTCAAGGCATAGTGGACGACACTGTATTCGCAATGAAATACAGAAATGTATACTTACTAGGTCCGTATACGATAGTATGAGTTTGCCCCCGACCAAAACCTGGGTAGGTAGGGTCAATTGATGTGTTAGCACGGTGTATTTATGTATATGTATTCGGATATTTCGATTGTTACGGCGCTATTTTATAGGGAATACCGGAGCTTCGAGTTAAGTAGTTCATCGAACCTATGAATACATATGCGCATCTCTTGGTGTCATAACATAATCACATTCTGGAGGCTAAAGCTAGGGGTTTGATTAACAATAATCAACATGTTTTGAACATTTCATCCGTTGCTGTTGCGTAGCTGGCCACCCCGTCAGATCTAGTATCTATTATGCCTAAATCTGGCACGGAGGATGGAGCTCCCCGGATGAACATGCAGCGTTATCACTGTAGCTGCTATTGAATAAAATACCCTCCGCTGGGTTGGTGTCAGAGCATCCGTATGTTGTGCCGACATGTTTCTTTCCCACACATCAAGGGTATCAGGTGAACGAGAAAGACGGAAAAAAAAAAAAAAAAGGCTTTTCCATGACCCATCCAAAGCACATATACGTACAAGCTGCGCCCCACCGGAAGAAAAAAAGAGAGTTAAGGAAATATGATAAGAATCTTATATGTACAATACAAGGCAAAAGGTCCAACACTTCAGAAAGTCTAAGAGTACAACCTCTTCTCGAAGCTATGTAGACCGTGGACATTCCCTTCCATCTGGGCGCTAGCGGTTCGGATCTCAAATCTGACAGTTCCAGCTTTAACACCTTCCTTCAACTCAGCAACAGATTTGACGCCGATATCTTGAAGCGAGTGCTGCAGGCCGGCCTGAAGGTATGGTACAAATTTTGTGACGGACCTAACAAGCAAATTATTAGCATTGTCTTCATTTGAACTGGTAGAACGAAGTAAGACCTACCCTCTATCGGCAACACTGCCGCTGACACCTTGTGCAACAAAAATCTTGTCTGCCTCGCTGAAATACCTGCCAGTGGCCGCGTTATCACCGGTCTTCTGGCTCTCCATAGCGTCGATACTTCCCATTCCTCTGTAAGCCTTAACTAGCTGTCCCTTTTCGCTCAAAAAGTACTTGCCAGGGCTTTCCGTTGTACCGGCCAACAGACCACCCATCATAACAGCACTGGCACCTAGGGCCAATCCCTTGACAATGTGGCCGACATTCTGGACACCGCCATCAGCGATACAAGGTACTCCGAACCTAGCTGCAAACTCGCAGACGCTATAAACAGCTTGAGCCTGTGGTCTTCCGACCGCCATGACTTCTTGTGTTATGCATGCGCTACCGGACCCCATACCAATACGCAGACCATCTGCTCCAGCAGCGATCAATGCGGCGGCCTGCTCCCGAGTTACGACGTTTCCGCCGATGACATCGATCTGTGGAAATGTCTTCTTGATCCACTTGATCATTTCGATTTGGTATAGCGAGTTACCTTGCGACGAATCAATGACAACAATGTCCAAACCGGCATCGACTAATTTCTGCAATCTAATCCGATCATCAGGTCTTGTCCCAACGGCAGCACCGCAAAGTAACTGTTTCGAGGCAGTGACTTTGGAAGCTAGGGGGAAGTTGTGGTTTTTCATAAGATCTGAACGGGAAAGAAGGGCGGTCAGGTTGTCGTTGCTGTCCACAATGGGTAGTTTGCCCTTCTTGCACTTCTGAAGAATGACATTTGCCTCGCCGAGGGTGACACCCTGGTTTGCGGTTACAAGTTCAGAGCGTGGAGTCATGACTTCCTGGAGAGGGGTATTGGGGTCCCGGACAAATTGGATGTCACGCATGGTGACCATACCGACGAGCTTCGAGGAGAGGGTACCGTTTTCTGGTCAAGCCGCGGCGATGTTAGCGGACTGGTCATTATCTGAATCATGATCGCAGAACATTGGATATCCATGCTCGAGGCAATGCTTATCAGGAGGTCTCCAAGCTTTTTTCCACAGGGACGTGAGTCCGTTGCGGTTGAACGAAAGTTATTTAAAAGCAAATTGGTCATCATTTAAGCGTTCTAGGGATAGTAATAATTTGTTTTCATGGCCACGGAGCTTTTCTAGGATTGGCTTGCGGGATCCAAGGTGAATGAGACAGAGAACTTACCAGTGATTGGAATACCAGCAAACCCTTGTTTCTCCTTCACCTCTCGAACATCTTTGACGCAATGCGAGGGGCTGAGAACAACGGGATCTAGTATAAATCCGT
Source organism: Arthrobotrys conoides (assembly GCA_036971725.1). Lineage (NCBI taxonomy): Eukaryota > Fungi > Ascomycota > Orbiliomycetes > Orbiliales > Orbiliaceae > Arthrobotrys > Arthrobotrys conoides. Next base: position 872,151 of record JAVHJM010000001.1, read on the forward strand.
TCTCGTACCTCTTAACTTTCCTGACCATCTCGGCCTGTTCCTCGGCGGGGCAGTTATGATGGATGATGCCAACGCCACCAAGCAATGCCATATGGATCGCCATATCCGTTTCCGTAACAGTGTCCATAGGCGAGGAGACTAGTGGGATTTTGAGGGAGATGTTACGAGTGACTTTGGAGTCAAGAGCGACCTCGCTGGCAGGAAATCCAATGTAGCCGGGGAGGACAAGGAAGTCATTGTAACTGTTGATGGCGTCGCGTTAGTAAATCCCCTTGATTTTGCCATCTCCCACTTAACATGGGGACGTACGTTAGACCGCCGCGTTTCTTGGAGTCGAGCAGATCGGTGACAGAGATACCATCACGGCCGTCGTACTCCTTGAGGATATCAAGAGCCTTGCTAGAATCAAGAACCTCGTAGTCTCCACTTGTGATACCGTTGGAAGCCATTGCTATAGGGTTAAGCAAATTTTTGAATACGAAAAAAAAAAGGACAAATGAAAAAAGTAATGTAGAAAAAATACCCCTTGCCAGCGATCACCTAGAGGGGAATGTTGAAGAATAGATAGGGGAACAGTTGTGGAAATCGATGGGGATATCGAAGACAGAGAAGAAAGAAAAAGAAGGAAGGTTATGAAAAGAAAAATTTTTCGAGTAGAATTTATACGGCTCCCTCGACACCACCTATCTGTTCGAAAGCTTGTTCTGTCCCCTCCACCGAAAACTTTTTTTTTTTTTTTTTTGGCGAGCTCGCCCAATTCGCCTGAACCGGGAAAGTGGTTTAATCGCAGGGGTTCAAAGCTCCTTATCGATATCGACAGCTGGGCGAGGTCAGCTGTGGGGAAGCTCAAACAGAACGATACGGACAGCCTGAATCAACAGCAACTTCAACACCACCACACAGCAAGGAATCGCAGGCTGGACCTATCCCAGATATTAGTCGGTCGCGGCTCGACTGGACAACCGCTTTGACACATAAGATCGACGGTTCAGGGCTTAGTTAGACAACACATGTATTAGGGCACATTGTGCAGGCGCTCGACTCATACACACGGCAAACAACCACATCCATAGACATCGGGAACGGGGGGGCATGGCCCGGTGAAGTGCATATGAATGTTCAGTATATAGTTATAAAAGAGACTTTGAATACGTCGGCTTGCAGTGAGCTTTTGTGGTCGCGTATGAGCATTCTCTCCCAACATGGGGTGGGGTCTATAGTAGGAATACAGGAAATAACTTCCGACGATGTCCAGCCAGTCCGACAAAGGTGCTATCAATGCCACTAGTTCCAAGCCCGGCTTTCAGATTAAGTAAAATGGGTTTGCTTGTGTCTCCAATTTGGATTACTTCTGGTCGTTTTTTTTGGCGGCGGCGGCGGCGGCTTCGGCGGCGATGGCTACACTGCCTGAGGGTACCGCTTGTTTATCCTCTGGCTTCTTATCAACCGTCGTTGTGGTCGCAGCTTGAGGTAGGGATGATGCCGAAGGAGTTTCTAGCCCCAGGTTCTGCTTCAGTTCTCCATATTCGTTCCATTCCTCGACTTCCGTGAAATCCTGTATAAACAAGTGAGCCAAGTCTCCGCCAACACGCGTCGGTTGGCGGAAATTTAGTTGATGGTCAGCCTCCTGTGTCGCATGGAAATGCTTTGTCGGGCTCAACCAAAAAAAAACGGCGAACGGGGCGAGCGGGGTGAGTACGAAAAGGTTAAGGGTTGGGAGTAAATACGAACACCAATAACATTTCCATCCTTCACCAACGCTGGAAGCTTCTGCTTCGGGCTTTTCCTTCGAGTCCATATACTCCTCGCCTTGTCATCCGTGCTTATATCGATGACGGAGAAAGGAATTTTGTTGGCTTTCAATATTCTCTCCAGGACGCGGAGCCCGGTATCGATTGTGGATGAGCCAGCGGAGAGGGAGAGGTAGATGTAGAGGACCTTTGGATCTTGAGCTTCGGAAGGCATCTTGAAACTTATTCAGGCTGTTATATGGGTTCTAAGGAAGATATGCGGGGTAGATGATATCAAAGCTGGTCGTGCGAGATGTTGCTGTCGCCGAGATATATAAGAAGTACCGCTTCCGTATTGATCCAGCTGTTAACTTTCCCGTCGGCGAGAATGCAGCTGAGGGAATATATTATGGCTCGTACCGTGTCCACCACGAAAACGGCCCGTCCTGACCTTTGATTTCAAGAAAAGGTGGCGTGAGAAGGGAAGCTCGAGCTGTCAGTGCGCATGCATGGAAGTTGAAGGAAGCTGGACGAGAGAGAATTATCCGGTTTTTTTGAGTGCCAATCTTTCTCTCTTGTATGCCGAGGACACCAACACATTTCTGATGTTGCAATTTGCACGCCTATTATACCGACTACCGGTATAGCCATATGTATAGCCTCGAGACCAGGCGCTCTACCGGTACCGGTACTTACTATAGCTAGGTACTTAAGTACTATATATAAGTACGGACACATAAACAAATGTAATATCAGACTAGCAAGATAAAATACAGCTAACTCGATTCGCAATTAATCAATCAACTAATAATCGATCCACGTGTGTAGCGAGCAAGCGCGGCACTCGCGAAGTTGGCTCTTGTTGACGCCTTGATCCTAGCTTGCCACGGCCGCCTAACTATCAAGTAGGTATATCCTCCAGTGCCACTCCTCCCTCGAGGCCTTGCCCAATACCTTTCTCTTCTATATTAGATCGCTTCCAGGCTTGTCCAGACCGGGAACTATACCCCTCATTCAATCCCCACAATTGGTTCTCCAGCCGCTCCAACTCCTCTCCCTGGGGACCAAACTCATCAGGGCCTTCTAAGTAGTACAGTTCTTTTGTCCCCGGAACTAGGTGCTTACCATACCTAGTCTGATCATCAGAGCTACCGCCGTTCGATGACCCCATTTTATTCCAGGACATAGAGAACCCATCCACTGGGCTCCAGCGCCACCCTGGATTTTGGGCCTTTACAAAAAAGGGTATATTGTTCAATGCGTTTTGATGTTCTTGTAATGTACTATCAGGTTCCACTTCGGGCTGATGCATTGTGACCTCGCAGCGGCAGCCTAGGGACGACATCGTTAGTCAACTTGGGATGATTCTCCCACCTAGGGCCCTGCGTTTGAAGTCTTAAGGATAACTCACCAAACCAAGCTGAGCATTTTGGAACAAAATCTGGGTTTCGACACAAAAGACGTCTTTGTTCCTCAGGAACAGTCGCTATGTCCACCTTGTTTACAATTATATCGCCATCGTCTGAACAACGACAAACCTCACAATTATATTGGCCATAACTGAATGCGGCATGTCCGGCTTTGCCCATTGGATCTGGGCGTCGGGCTCCTTTAATCCTCCGATAAACCGCTGGGTCCCGGTTCGTATTCTTTCTCACCCAACGGTACGAAGGGCAAACGACCTTCCATGTGTAAAATGACTTGCTCTTAATTACCCTTGCGGCATCTTTCCTTTGTTCCGATTTGCTGAAAAGCCTTGAGGTATTTAGATCCAAGCCTGATAGGTTTGCTATCCTCGGGTTTGAGGGAGCCGCCTCTGCGTGGTCCAACTTGATTGGTAAGGGTATATCTGATATTGTCTGATTTACCTTCCACACTGTTTGGTTGTCGTGTGAAATTGTGTGGTTGGCTTGGGAAAGTAACGTCTCATTCTTTTGCAGGGATGGTATTATCAATGCCTCAAAAGCCGACAAGCTAAAGGCGAGGATAAACTTAGCGATACGCATTGAGGGTCAATCAATCCGTATCATATAAACTTGACCCAGGGTGGTTTCAAGAGGAATTTCTGGAATAGTGGTAAACATGATCATATGAGACGAACTGGCTCTTTCCCTGCTTCTTATACTTACTTCCCGAGACCTAGGAGCACAAGCCACATGTGCACATCCTAATTCTCAAAGCCAATATCCGTAACAGCGCTTTAATGCCAGAGGGCCATATGCAACGTAGAAAATTAGATGAACCGCCTGGAGCATACGAGCAATAAACCACAAAACAGAATTCGCAGTTTTGTTGGATTTGCTGTTATGGCTAAAACATAATGTTATAACGCCGCTATACTCAAACCGAAAAACCTTATATCCAGATCGTATATTTATGCTTTATTTCTATAAGGGTTTTCAAGTGCCGAAGCTTTGTAGGCGAGCTCGAAATAATGGGCTAAATCTACATTATAGAACGTTGAAATTTGCGACGCCAACTGTTTCGGTTTGAGCGCGGACGGCAATTCAAACTTGTCCTTCGAATTGTGGCCAACTCTATATAGACACTTTGTTTCATTCCAAGAGGGTAGAAACGAGATCGAGAGGGAAATTATATAATAAACTGTTTCTGGTTGGTCTATACCATATGCAGAAAAGGTTGCGATAGCATGTATATGCGCATGCCTCATAAATCCAAATTCAGGCGCAAGCCCGGTAATGATTCTGATCAACTACCCTTCTAAACCTAATCCTATAAGATATCTCAGTTTACTAAATCTATACCCAGCATTTCATCTAAGAGACATCCAGAGATAATAGTAAAGAAAGGGTACGTCCGAAAACCCAAGGTCAGGTTCATGCCGACTTAGCTTAGTTTAGATAGGTAACAGCAGACGCTGCAACGAGAAATATACGCCCCAGTTGTACAAAGACTAACAAAGCCTCGTATATATCTAGACTTCGAGAAGAATGGTGCACTTACTGTGCTTGTGCCTCATGATAACTCAGCAGCTAGCGGTTGGGCATGGATTGGGGAATGTTGATGTAAGTCGGCTCAAAAATTACTAGAAATACGATATAACATAGAACTAGCTTACTCTATTACTAGAGGCAAGACAGGAGCTGAATACTGGCCAATTAACAGTGTCCACCTGGTACTAAAAGTAAGTGAGATACAACTTCAAGACTACTCCTCACAAGCGCCTAAATCCAACACGTCGGAAGGTATACAACATTTTAACATCGAGTTAGGTAGTTTACCATCACCAACGGCCATAAGACCTAGCTGGGGTCACCGCCTTTTCCCAGACTTCACAAAGAGAAGCGTCACTTTTTTTTTTTTTTGTCGGGCTCCGGAATTCCATCACAATAGCGACTGGGAGGCAAAACTGTTTTGGGCAAAGGATGCTTCCACCCGTTGCCTGTACCTGCCAATTCTAGGAAATTCTGGGAGGAAGACCGGCCTAGTGCGTCTGAAGCCGAGGCGTCACTACTTCATCACTTAGTATGCAATTTCTGCTGTAACCCTTTGTCTGCTTGTGTCCGGCTTTTTGCCCCCTCCTCTGCAAATAAACAACAGGGGGGTTGTATTATGCAAAATTATGCTGTGTTTATGAATTCAGCCGGGAACTAACAGACCTAAAATCGATCTTTTGGGAGCTTCTGCATGAAGTTTGCAAGTCGTGACCTGACTTAAGCCCCAGCCCCGGTGTTGGTTTTCTCAGATCCTTATTGGCCTCTAGATCTAGAGCTGCGGCACAGCCGATTATTATACAAAGCCTTCCATTGAAACTCCATAGGCAAACTTCCCCCCCGCTGCCACCAAATTTCGAAAGAATGATCTCATAGACCTTTCTCTGCGACGAAAGAGGGTCACTAAGACAATTGAATTTCAATTCTCCCACTGCAAATACCTAAAAAGCAAATGATCGAGGCATCCACCGGAGTGACCTTTGAAAGTTAACTCGCAAATCGACACCAAGGCGTCCACGGGGACGGCTGACGGAATGGCACCACTACCCATGAAGCCGTGCTCCAGTGTCTTCGATAGTCCCGTCCAGATCAAGGAATGCGTATATGTCTTATATTAGCCCCGCTCACAAACCGCGTTTCTGAGACCTCCCAGAGCACCTCGGGCCCTCTTAACGGCTACCAGTAGTATAAAACTTGCAAGTTTGTGTAACCCTTAAGGGGAAAACTAGCAGGGCTAACTTCCTTAACATCAGCATTTGTGATACTAGTTGCTCTTGTTATTTCTTTTTTGAAGAATAAATGCTAGTATAGTAGACAGGCTGGGCCAGCACCCGTCTTGATCCTAGGCTGGACAGGATCCCGCGTTTGCTACTTAATTATTTGAAGCCATCTTTGCTATGTCTTTGGCTGTTTGGCGGGTAGCCTCAATCAAACCAGTACAGTCAAAGGACTCACAAGGGGTTAAGCGTGTCGATGTGACAGTTTGCCTGCTACACCTTCGCAAGAAACGTCTTCTCACCACAAACATAGCCAAACAATCTCGAGGTGTTCGAAGCCAGTGACAATCAGCGGAGTTTCCGAGCTAAATTTAGGACTCGAGGACTTGGAACTCCTAGCACATTTATAGCTATATATAAGCGTGCTATCCCTTAATGAATGCTGATAATACATCACTATAACCTGATTTATACCTAGCACATATATATCCAATTACTCCGATTCTTGTTTCGACCAACCCATCTATAGCTAGTCTCATCAATCAACCCAAAAAGTAAGTTTTTAAGGCCTTCAGAGCGCCTAAGTTCCGTTTTAAATTTCGATAGCTCTGATGGCTGACTATAGTATATCTAGATGGATCAACTACCAAACAAAATTGTAAACACTCTTTTGGATATCTTGAAATCAGTTACCGGAGACGTCACATCCGGGGTCTTGCTCTTTATACTAGGGCTAGTTTATGCCAGAGTCTGCACCGGTCGTTGGCCTCTCGGTAGGTAGAGTACTGTTTTTAAAATTCATATATATATGATGTCTTTGTCGTCTCATGACCGCTCTAGCGCTAACCTTCTTCATTATTTAATCTGTCTAGTTGCCGTACCTACTCTCGAAGATCTTGAGCTTCAGCAACCGAATAGGGGACGCCCAGCAGCTTCTTACCAAGGCAATCCTCGTGATCAGGGGTCCAGAACTAATTAGAAGATACAAGGGTAAGTACGCCACACGCCTTCGTACATAATTATTTCATATTATGTACTATCTCAGCCATCACCCTACAAGATATTTGTATACTAAAATGCCTGTTTTGCAGATCCGCAAGTTTGCTACGCATTTCACAGTATATACTCAGCAGCGTGCCGACAAGCAGCAGTCATACGTTTCGCAGTACATGTACACCACCAGCGCCGCGCGATATCTACCCCTTCGACTTCAATCTCCTCAAGCCTTTTATATCCCTTTCCCTTCGGTTTTATATTCTTTTAGACAAATTCTCCATTCAAATTTAAGAAAAGCTTGGGTGTACCTCATCATGGAGTCCCGCGTCTGTTCTTGTCATTAAATATATTGTTTGTTTGCCCCGCATCATTCATGTTTCACTCTCCCTATATGCATTTAAATCCTGTATCTGATCGAATCATTCGATTTAACCCAACATGTCTTCCCTATAGAAAATAAATGTTTTGGTCGATTTCTTAATATTGTCATTCGTTACTTTCAATTCCACCCTTGGTATTTAGCAAGGGCCAATACGATCGTTTACAACCCCAGATTGCGGTCAAAACCTTTTCATCGATATCGATTCTCCGGGCTATGATAGACTTATAGATAGCTCAGGTCAAATAAGAAAAGTATACGCTCGGTAATAGACGATTTACCTGACTGTAACTAGTGGTAAAATACGTGCTGCGTTGTATAGCCGCGAGCTCGAGGCTATGTTGTATTTTCCACCGAGGACTTGCGTTGTTGTATACGGTATGCGACATAGTACTAGCTTGGATACAGCTCAGGGCCCGCGCCCTCGCTATCTAATTGGTTAGATTAGAGGCTTTCTAAAGTCTGCAGATCTAGTCGGTTAATTATTAAAACCTCCAGCTGTTTCAAGTCTGTTGGACAATTCATGCCTGAACACTTCAGGGAATGGGCGAAGTTGTCTATTGCATGCTAGGTCGGCTATAGGTGGTCTCCAGACAAAATCCGCACAAAATCCGCACTAAATACAACATTGACAACGCACTCTCTGTTCCGTCGCCGGTCGCACTCCCATGCAAGATACTTCTTCGCAGATAATCCTCATAAGCTCATTAGAAATCCTTTAAAGCTTTCCGGGTCTGAACACCACTTGTGCATTTGGTGGGGCCTCAGCACTAAATGAATCAAGAACTGTCATGGAGGGTAAACCATGAATATAGCTTTTTGACATGGAATAGTTCCTTTCCACACTAATATCATTGATCACGACTAGCATCTTAGAATATATAGATACTTAGGTATATAACTGAATCTTAGTCAAGCTAGCAGGCCTACCTGGTCTCGTAAAACAGACAACGGCCTACCCTCATGCCTAGTTTTCGCAAATGTTCGAAATCTAGATTCACTTCGCATAATGTGGGTTGTGCATTAGCTCCCTGATAGTACTTAGCGTTGAGGTCTAGGCGCTAGATGATTAGTTCTACCGTAGTAACCGATTATGTTAGTCAGCGTCTAGACGTGCATTTACAGGCCGCTTTGATTACCAATACTAATTGCCGTTAGATCTTTTACGAGTCGGCCAATTTATCAGCCGATACCCGATATCGATACGTATCTCGAAGTTTCAATGATCACTTCAAAACCGACTGCATTCTATATAAGACAACATCTGAACCAGCATTCTCATCTACAACAGAAAATTCAACTCAATAAAAACTGTGTATATAATTCGCCGGCTAGTTCTTCGAAACGTTTGTCAAATCATATCTCAAATTCTACTATCCCTCTTCTCTAAAATGGCTCCAACCAACGTGAAGCCAATCACCTTTTACGGTCAGTATTTACCATTCCCGAACCCCCCAAAAGTTTTCATCCTCCTCAAACCTCTCGGTATCCCGTATAATCATATTATAAAAATCGCTACAGATGACCCAACTGTCGAGAACGGGATCAAACATCCAAGCTTCACCGCGATTAACCCCAACGGCCGCGTTCCAGTTGTCACCGATCCAAACCAAAACAACATTCACGTGTGGGAGTCCAGTGCGACTCTTCAATATATTACTGAGGTCTACGACAAAGATCACAAGTTTTAAGGGAGGACCTTTGAAGAACGAGCAGCTATCAACCAATGGATCGCCTTCCAGATTTCCGGCCAGGGACCCATATCGGGCCAAATCATATGGTTCAGCTACCCTCACGCCCACGCACGCAAATACGGCGAACCCGCCCCTGATCACGTGGTTCTCCAGTTTAAGGAGGAAGTCAACCAAATCTACAGTGTATTAAATGCTCATTTAGAGCAGCAAAAAGCGAAGGGGTCGGATTGGATTGTTGGAGGCTGAATGACCATTGCAGATATAGCATGGGTCCCCTGGGCAAAAACTATGACCTATATGCCTACCCAAAGTCCGAAATTTTACGACAAATTTCTAGCAGTTAAGGCGTGGCTTGCCAGGATGGAAGAAGTCCCAGCCGTGAAGGAAACCATCGCGGAACTGACCGCCCCTGCGGCTAAGAATTAAAGGCGGAGGAGGTATCTAAAACGGCCCAGAAAACTACTCTCGAGTCCAGGCGCTCTTGAGGCGAGCAGAAAACCAAGAAATTTTGATAGTTTTTGTTTGTAAATGTACATGCGCTTTTGAGCTTGCACTCATGCATGCTTATTTCGAAATAACATGATTACTCCCCTAACGTAACATGCAGTTTCCTTCGTAAAATTCACACTAATAACAAACTCATGAGGCTCCTTCCTACAGGCCACTATCATTAAACTAAAGGTAAAGCCAGATTATGCAATTTATTGGTTATAGATTCTGTGAAGTAACCTACTGATCACTTGTAGACAGCTGGCGTCTGGGAACGAGACTACCTACTCATAGGAAAACGCTTGTAACTAATCCTGAGCCAAGGAAAGCTTTGAAGGTTGGGAATCTTGCGTTGCGATCGAAAAAATGCAACGCCTCTCTCCAAAAGCTTAAGCTGCAAGTGCGGGAGTGTCGGCTCGGCAAAAATATACGTCACGATCCGAAGACCTCCCGGACGATGTGCCGCATAGTTTATAGTCTAATTTGTGCTTGAATAAGTAAGTAGGTAGTTGTGGTGGGCGATTTATAATCATTACCCGCTGGATTAAACATCCATATTCACATTTCTAAAATTCCTTCCGCAAAATGAGAGCTGTTAGTATGTACCAATGCAACTTTACGGACTATATTCATCCCATATGAATAAATTAGAAAGATGTCTAATCAAACCCGTGCGATAGATATTCAAAATGATGTAGGTCCCGCGACCTCCCTGTTCATAGACACCATCCCAGAACCCACTCTATCTCCCGGTCAAGTGCTCGTCTCAATAAAAGCCTTTGGTCTCAACCGAATGGACCTCCTTCAGCGAGAAGGGAAATATCCACTACCTCCGCAAGCCCCCAAAACCATGGGCGTAGAATTCTCCGGCACAATTGAGAAAGTCTACGACGAAGCACCGGAAATCGAGTCCTTCAAAGTTGGAGACGAAGTATTTGGATTAGCATATGGTGGTGCCTATGCCGAAAAGATCGCCGTGTCCGCAAAGATGATTATTCATAAACCAAAAAAGCTGAGCTTCGAAGAGGCGGCAGGGATTCCTGAAGCTTGGATTACAGCTACACAGGCTTTATTCCTTGTTGGTGGGTTTAAGAAAGGAGAAAGAGTGTTGCTTCATGCTGGGGCTAGTGGGGTTTCTATAGCGGCTATCCAACTTGCGAAGAATGCAGGTGCTTCGGAGGTTTATGTCACTGCCGGATCGCAAGAGAAAATTGACTTTTGTGTCAAAGAGCTAGGAGCAACGGCTGGGTTTAACTACAAGACTCAGGATTTCGCCGAAGAAGTATTAAAGTCAACGGATGGGAAAGGTGTGGATGTCATCGTGGACTATATCGTTGGACAAGGATATCTGGAGAAGGACCTGCGGTGTGCAGCATTTGACAGCCGGATCGTGATATTGGCTATGATGGGTGGAGCTAGAACGGAAGATCAGATTGACGTTGGGCAAATACTGAGGAAGAGGGTCAGAATTGAGGGGAGCACGCTGAGGAGCCGGACGCCAGAGTATCAACAGTTACTAAGGGATAGATTAATTGAAGAGGCTATGCCTAGGTTTGAAGAGGACAGTTTTAATATCGTTATCGAAAAGGTTTTTTCATGGAAGGAGGTAAGCAGAGAATAGGCATACTTGGTAGGGTTGAGTGTAAGCTGACAATTATCGGTCGCAGATTATTAAAGCGCACCAGTTAATGGAATCAAATCAAACAAAAGGTGAATGTGGACTGACCGAATTCGATGAAAAATTAAGAGATCCTATTAACGAAATATCTGTAGGCAAAATCATCTGCATTGTGGATTGATCGGTAGGAAGTGGAGGCTCATTCCTAGAAACTGAGGGTGCACGCCTGTGGCCGCCGGAAGGAGTGGTAGTTCGGGAAGGTGGCTTGTTCATTGATACAGAGCTTCGCTGGAAGCTTAATTGGGCGGAGGCTTTCTCGAATCTAAACAAAATATAACCACGACTGAAGTTCAGAGAAATTGTAGTACACAAAACCCCATACAAAACAGAGCATGGTCCTAATCTGAAAACCCAAACATAAAGGGATCCCGACTTCGCGGTCCGGCCTAGCTAGAATCAATGGATCAAACTTATAAGTGCTAAGCAGTCTATCTTATTCTAGTCTAGCGGCTTCCCCCCACATATTCCGTAATAAACCGGCTCTCCATTTTACGGATAGGTACTTACCTAAGTATTTAAGTATACAAACATATAAACTCACAGTAAAGTTAATATCTTCTTAGCCTAGTAGTATAGTAGGGTATTGGTCAAGATCCGATCCTATCGATGTTCCCACGAAGTCTATAGTAGATGCTGCAACCATCTTGTATCACGATTACGAAATTGGAGACATCGATCCTGGGCTCCATCCCGTGGGTTATTCCCTAGATTTTAAGGGAGAAAATAAATCGATAGAATTATCATAAGAAGTTATCATGTTAAAACACAATGATTCCCTGTCTTCTTTGCGTATGTAGCATTATCTTTTTGTTTTTCCTCACCCTCTCATTCTTCTTCACTTCCAGCGCGAATCTTTACTCCCGGGATAAAAAGACCATTGGGCGGGAAAATATTCCCAAGCTCAATGCAAACATCAGTCCCACATTCTTCATCCATCATGCCGAGCGTCTTCTCCACCTGTGACAGGATAGCACCAAATTGCATCTCACTCGTATTCGCGCTGGCCTGACGAATCGACATAACGATAGTTTCCGCCATAGCCTTCGTCAGGCACTTGATACACGCATCCACCTTAGCAATACACTTAATTGCCCTTTTAACCCTTTGGGACTTTATCATGTGGCTAGTCGAAATCCCGACCGCTCCTGGTGCCCTAGCTAGCAGAGGCAAAAAGCAAGTTCCCTGGCGGTCACTCTCCCGACGGACAATCACCACATTGGCGTCTTTCTCAGCCTTGAGAGCAATTACAAGCTTTTTGAACACAGTTCTTGTAATCTCGGCTTGTGGAACCGCAACTTGTGGGAAAGTTGGGTCGTTTTGAGTGACTTTGATTCCTGGTGGGGCATGGAACATTGGGGTTTCAGCAAGCTTGAGGATCTCCAGCTTATCTGGGATGATATCCCCAGTCCCCGCGTCAATAGTGTAAAGACGGGATGGTTGGAGACTCAATATAGCCTCAATGTGGCGATCGATGCCGCGCATGCCGTTCCCGACCAATTGGGTACTCTCAACCCAGCGCCCCCAGTAAATGACAGCTGGCATTGCTTCAGGGTTGAAATCTATATATCCAAAAGGTCTGTGATTAGTATGATCTCTAGTGTATTATAAATTTAACGGTTTAATCAAAGCTAGCTTATCGACTATCTTACAAAAAAGCACGCGGCAGCTAGCTCGGTTGAGAAAAATCTAAACCCGAATTATATTAGAGACATGTGTGTCTACTAGCTAAGTAGTTTAAGAGATATATTGCGTAATGTACTCACTTATGTAAGAGGGTAGGTGTGGTAGTGAAAAAAAACAAGGGTAATAGTGAGGGGTGGGTGTAGCTTATCACACGTCGACGTTGCGATTGACATTCACTTTTCTTATGTCTGTGGTCCTAGGCGAACCTTCCCCCAATAGGGTACCCTCACTCATGTTCTCTTCTATAATCTTTCACACTTTCTATCTCACGATTTTAACAAACAATAGAACCCAGAATTGAATGCCAGCTAGGTTCCAACGAGGCCATACTATATAGCTATATATACTGTGTATATTGTGCTTCCGGAATTTCAGCCTAAGCTGGACAATCAAACTTGTGTTGGTACTATTAGCTATTAAACCACTTTCGATGGGCAAAACGTCACTAGCCCCGGGCCTGGCCAGCTGGAGTCGACGCGGGCTTCAAAGCCCTTACAATACATGATATCCTCCAGTGTACTAGTCCTATGTACTTATATAGATAGATTCAAAAGAATGCGATTCTTTAATAATGTTTCCAGATCCTTCAACCCATCAATTTAGACTGATCACGCACGCCTCTCATACATATCAATATAGTTATCAAAGCCGTTCTGATCGACATTTCCGCTTCCGTTTTGGGCGACACTAGCAGCAAATTACCAGTTCTGGAGGGAAAACCAGAATACAACAAAGTGTGTGTTGACATTAAAGCAAGTAAATGAATAAATTTCAACATATTGAGTGAATCGACGTTCAGGGCGCGAGACCAGTTCAGGGTGTGGGAAAGAAAATGGAAGGCCAGTATAGCAGAGAATAAGTAAGAACGAAATATGTGAGAGCCGGCAAGCTAACCTTTAATTCAATTAATTCTCCAACTGCTCTAATGCCAATAATTGTGCCGTCAATAGCTGCGGTACATTGGGATCAAGGTCCTCCCCAAGAATGCTCTCGATGATATCATCCAACCTAGGAAACCTCCCAGCAACCCTCGACCAAATAGTACATCTCTCCTCATAGAATTCATTATCTATGTCATCGATGCTATCCCTCAGCTTCCTGAGGCGAACACCGAGCTTTCCGGAATCACCAGTTTCTTTGCATTCGGAGCACCACTTTGCTGCTTTGGATATGCATATCTTGACTATAATTATCTGAGCATTCTCCTTTGCAACTTCCCAGGCTGTTTGAATTTCATTGGAGTCGCCAGGGGTAGGCTTTTGTGCCAAGATTTCCCTGAAAGCTTCACGGAAGACTGTACCGATCGCAGTAAGCATCTTGAGGCGACCGTGGGAGAAACTAAATTCTTGACGTTAGTTCTTAAGGTCTTGCCAGCGCAAAAGGGGTCTCTATGACTAGGTTTCGGAGTATCCATGGATTGTTAAGACTGTTTTTTATTTCAAGCAATATAAGGCATAACATACACGTGATGTCGGAGAAATTTAGGAAACTAGGACGCTAAAGTCTGACTAGTACGGCGTAGATCAACAGGCAGTGTTGGTTATGGAGAAACAGAGTTCGAAGAAAATTCAAAGGGAATAAAAACTGTCGAGATGACCAATTAGCTGATAGTTTGGAAGGAAGCTCTACATCTTATACAAGCTAGACATTATCTTGTAGACTGAATGCTATTGTATGCACGGGAATCGTATCAAGGCGTGCTATTGAAGCAGGCTATGAAAGCAATCCCGTCTACCCTAGAGGTCTGTTATAGAGCTCTCAGAGGTTTGAAAAGACAATATTTAATATAGTAGCTATAACACAACCTCCAGCGTAAGGAGGCTCCTTTCATGAATATTTAAATTCTGGGAATGTAATAACTTGATAAAGCTATAGAGTTTCTAGAGTACCTAGATGGTTGTGTGATACTCTCAGACACTAATACTGCTCCAGCTTTGTTTAGCCCAACAGGTAGTCTTGTATTGCAGACGCTGGTCCACACGAAGTCATTTACCTACGTAGGCCTACTAAGTACCTACTACCTAACAAATTGGGCGTATTCACATAGTGATGGGACTTTGACCTGCCCGGAGCTGTTGCCATTCAAATACTCAACGTAGACGTCACGTCAATTCAAGTGTTGCCATGGCTGCTGGAGGATACCTAAAATACCAAGTATTTACTTACGGTACCTACCTCTGTACCCACCCCCCACCTAACTACTTAACTTAGTACCAACCTCAGGTACTTTCTAACTGTCCTCTTCCTTCCTCCCTTTCCTCTTTCCTCAACTTCCCTCCTTGTCTTCTTCCTCTTCCACTTCCTCTCTCCCTCTTCACTTCAGCTCGAACTCGATAGCCTCCTTGAAACATCGACACCACTTCCCTCCACCAGCATCAATTCCCCAAAGCACCAGCATCAGCATCGATATTTTCAACACACTAATAGCATTATCATCTAGCAATTATAATCACTTTCTTCCTTTTCCTTTTTTCCTATTAACTCATCCCGTTCATCTCGGTTATCTCCCTGCCGACTGTGAATCTCTAACGCCTTCCCCTTCTTCCCAATCTCATCGATATCTAGCTCCAGCCCTGACTTTTTCTTACTTTTAACTTCACTCTCTCTTTAATCCGCTTTTAAGCTTCTTTTCTTCGCATTTTTAGAAAAGGGATCAAAGACCGGACATCTAGAGCCCTACTACTTATTTTCCCTCCGATTCTTCGCTTAAGCTCCTCGCCTCCCAGCTAGCCTCTTGTCTAAGGTCTATCACAGACCCTTATTAGCGAGTAACTGCTTCTCGCTGTCTGATTGCTTTCATACAACCTTGAATTCCTGAAGTCTTTGAACTTCTCATTCTGAGGGATATACTGTTCGCACAACATTATGTCGGCCATGGTAAGATACCCCATTCTTAGTCAATTAACAATCTACCGGTTCGCGTAACTTCGACAAGAATCTATGGTTTCATGATAGGCAGCCCCGTCAAGATGCTTGACCAAATACTAATGTCACTTTCTAGATAAAGCCAAATCAGGCAGTCCCAAAATCACAGACTGTTGTGACGGCCCAGATGACGGCCATAGAGATCCGTCCCTCACGCACCCGATACACTACGCCTGCCCTTCCATCCCTCCCAGCTCTCCCAACGTCTAAACCTGGTAGGGATCCATTGGCTGAGGTAGATTTCCTTTGGTCTCAGTACCCGGAAAGTTATCGAACGGCTCACCTCCTCTATCAGCCTCTGATGCAAACTTTGATCACCTTTTGCCCAGAGGTTGACTGGACAAAGCTCCTCCAATGGATCAACCACTACAAACTTCGTCGCCGAAGCCGAGATTTTCGAACATATCTGCGTGCAGAAGACATCGAGTCCTTCATCGACTACATGCTTAAGTATCACCCCGTCAAGAAGCTAGGTGACATTGCAAAAAAACTGGATGCACACTCGCTTGAGAAGGACTTGGTCGTTTATTTCTCTAAGTGGGATGCGATCTTAATGAAGGAGCGTGTGAAGAGAGAAGTCGCAAGGCTTGCCCAGAAGCAGCAGTCCGCTAGTATCTCAAGCATTACAACTCTCCCAGCGCCCGTTGCAAGCGGATCGAATGACCCCCAGCCACAATCATCACCTTCGCAGTCCAGTCACACCCCTGATTGCAATTCCCCACAAGCATCTCCCGGAACTACTCAGAAGAAAGACAACGGGTTCGAATTGCCTGAGAAAAATCGCTTTCTCATCACCAAGTTTGTCGAGGATGCCATCAATAGGGTTACTCGAGCCATGTTGGCAATTCATACTACAATGTATGGTGAAAAGCGACGTCAGAGTCCTGACCTATCCGACGAGCTCGACATCGAGAAACAGCCCGTCACTATCGGAAGTTGTACTCAACGGCCATCTTCAGATAACCAGCCAGACTCCCGTACCTCCTCAGCCGATGATAGAGAGAATAAAATTCCTCTATCGCCCACTTCGGAAATTGATATCACCTTCACAAAGCCAGTCTGTGTTTCTTCGCCCACTAAGTCAATTGAGAGCAACAGTTCTTCTCCTTCCAACAAACAGCTTTCGCCTCAAGAGAAAGAAGCCATGAAAAAGTACCTCCTCGCCCACGACTTGATTAAGAAACAGGCTAAAGAAGCTGGTCAATCCGTTGATGGCACCTTTTCCCTCAGTTCGTCATTCCGACAGCGGCTTACAGAAGTAAAACGCCCACACTCGGCATTTTGTTTCAAGGCTCCAAAAGCCGAGGTTGCCGATTCAATCTACACCCCCCAGATCTGGCAGCCGAAGCCGGTCTCCCCGCATACCCAAGCTAAAATCTATAGTATGCATCAGTACAATGTCCCGAACGACAACCACAACCCACCAGTTCCCACCGCAGCCCATCCAGGCTATGAAAATACTAACACCTACGCCACCTTCCCTCGTTCCAACGCCACCTATCCTAGTTTTCCCATCATGAATTACGTTTGGGAATATGCAGTTCCCATCGGACCGGAGACCACTCCGCATATTGCAATGTTCGCCAACCAACGCCGCGAAAGGGAACGAGAAGACGCGGATACTCTGCTAAGAAGCCGTTTTTGAGGATCTTTCAGTCTCGTCTACTCTAAGGTTTACGATAACTTTTACGACCATAAGACCTCACAAGCATATGCTTTGGAATCTTTGGTTATGTTATTTCCCCTCAGGGGTCTGCATTAGATGCTTCTTTTATCTTCCCAATACGGAATATCCAGAGGAGAGGAGATCAAGTTAGAATTCCTTCAATGATTATGAATACTAAATGAGTGTCGTTTTCTTTTTCCTCTTTTCTCTGTTTCTGCTATGCGCTGTCATTCCCAGATTCTTCCCTCGAAACCTTCCGAAATACTCTTTATTCCAATTAAATCCTTTCGCCTGTCATGTATTTCTCTAAGGCTCTTCTGACGATGACGGATTGTATCTTCATTTCATCCATTTCGAGGTATAGAACCGTTAAATTTCTGGGTGTTCCCAGATTTTTGTCTTATCCCTTACTGCATGTATGATAAAACAACTACTTTTATCTTCAGGGTGCTATTTGGTCTGGGATGGAGGAGATTCATGCTTTCACTCTATTTTCTCTACTTTCTAGTACTTCTAGTTACGAGCCTCATATACAACTGCAATATTACCTTTCTTGCTTTTTTGTTTGATCTCGTATTGGCCTACGTTCTGCTTCACTCTTCCGATCCCAAACATTATCGTATCGATGCCATCGTGATCCCCCCGTACGCACACTCTAGATCGAGTAATTATAGCTAGTAGCTGATTTAAGGAAATTACATATTAGGATAGACCTCTCAAAAACCAGCTCCCAGATATCGGACTAGTACAGCTGTAATATCCGAATTATGGTAGGGAATTCTGACCGCCTCGGTTCTGTCCCGATCGATGACGCCTTCCGTTGTTTTTAAATTTTGTCTTTCCTACGAAAAGGATTATTGGCTGTAGATCCCGGTACCTGTTCGATAAAGTTGAACAGGTGTAAGTACAAAGCGTTACACTAGAGCTTCGTTGTCGAAAGTTCTAGAAGGTTACACATAAAATACTTTGCAATTCGGAGATATCTGTAAAGGTACAGAACTCGTGAGGTTGGGTTGGTTTATTAGGTAGTGCACATGCATGGTGTGGAGGTAGGTCTTCAGATGCCTCAGAGCGACCGGCCCGGACTAGTAGGTCTTCAAGACAGGAAAGATCACTGAGACTAGATAAATCTGTTAAGTACGGATATTTATGTATATATGTTAGTGTAGATATATCATCTCGAGTATTTTCACACTTCAGACCCGGACTGACCCCTAACCTACTTGATCGTGTATATAACCCTCCGCTCGAAAACCCCCAGACTACCCGAAAACCGTTTATTTCATGTAGAGTTTCTTTGATTACTTTTCCATTTCTTTTTGTTATATACTTTCTTTTTCGTCCCTTCTTTTGACAGCGGGTTTGTGCGTCTGTTGGTTGCATGTTAGCTACGTTAGCTACGTTAGCTTTTTTTTTCTTTCTTTTCTTTTCTTCGCAAGGGTACCGGGTGGTTGTGCACAGCGTATGTGGTACTGCAGGCGACCAGGTTAGTATGTACTAGAACTACTAGGGTAGCTACAAAGAGATATATACTTAGTGTGGGGATCTTTGTAAGCAATTTTGTATGATATGCTAGGTTTGATCCACGGGTTTGTATCCTATAGGTTGATAGTACTCCGGCAGCGCGATTGGGTATTGGTTCGATCGTAGGGGGATCGAGCTGGAAACTTTAGCCTATGTAGTATGAGAATGCATCGTAGATGACGGTGGTAAAGGATCTATGATAGTATACATGAGGGTGTATTGAGCAGAAAAGGTGAGTAAAAGGGTAGATCGATCGGGGGGGGGGGGCGTTGATATCTATGTTATTCAACCGATAAAAAGTTAAAGTACTTTGCTTGATTAGTACCACTGGGTTAGGAATACCTGTTGTACAGTGTAATCCTTATAGTATGTATTAACCATACCGTTGATTATAGTGATGCTGTAGTATTTACTTTTGTATATTGCGTCCGGACGGTTTTTC
This sequence comes from Arthrobotrys conoides, assembly GCA_036971725.1. Classification (NCBI taxonomy): domain Eukaryota; kingdom Fungi; phylum Ascomycota; class Orbiliomycetes; order Orbiliales; family Orbiliaceae; genus Arthrobotrys; species Arthrobotrys conoides. The sequence goes on from JAVHJM010000001.1 coordinate 891,528, forward strand.
GGCTCTTTTTTTTTTGGGGGGGGGGGGGGGGGGGGTTTAGGGTTAAGGGAGTGCTGTGATTGTAGTTGGTCAGTGGGATGGATTTTTGAAGGTCCGTATGGACTATTCTAGCGGACCTACCTCCGAGTGCATATAGACGGTATATTTGTCTGCCTATATGGCTCGGTAGTGTAAACACTCTTGGTATGAATGCACCGGAGTTGTAGAGTGGGGGAGTAACCTATACCAGTCGGTATATATACAGGGGAACCATAAGATTTAATCAATCCCCTGCCATTGGTTTAGCAGCCTCTATCGTATAGATGGTTTAAGTTCTGCCAACGCATCTTCCGACCTCGCAGAGAAATTACCAGACTAGGACCATGTGTATATACCCGCCCAGTGAAATGAAAGCTATGGTGGTGCTGCATCATAGCCCGGCCAGGTTATTGCGTTAGTACTAGTGCTATTTGGGAAAGAGTAGATGGGGATCTACCGTAGTCTGGGGTATCTACTGTTCTAGCTGTGGTGGCGCGCGAGGTGTTTATATCATGCGGTGTAACATATATGTCATAGTAGTGCATGCTGGTGCTGTGTGATCCTGGGTATACATGGGATAGTAGAATAGTGGTCATGAGGCTTTTTTTTTGACTCTTGAGGTTTGGTCTGGATTTGGCTTCGATGGTATGATATGATCGGTAGTAGGCATGAGGCTATCGGCAATATGGGAGGTGCATGGTCCTTCACACGCGGGGACTATATGGGGTCATGGGGAGCGGGGGCGGTTAGTCTGAACATGGTGGAAGTATACGTCTAGGGAGCGGGGAGGTAGTCTCGATTCTATGTACTCCTAGCTATGGGAGCTATATCTACAAGTATGAGTGACGTGGTGCCGCATAGTTTCGGTATATTGTCGAATAAAATATCACCAGTGCAGCCAAGCGGCGCTTTCGATCGATAGTAAACTGTAAGGGAAGTGTGTTGTCTGTGCCAAAATGCAACAAGTTGCCATATTCGGCATCACCGCCAAATCCATTTTGTGTCCTTTCAACATGCATCGATCTCCCGTATGCATGCTGTATCTTCCCTCAAGACCGAAAACAGCTTCCCATCTCCTAAGCTCCATCAACTTCCCAAAGTCTAGTTAGTCATCATTATCCTAGAATCGAGGCTAAGTCATCATGTCATCCAAACGAAAAGACAAGGAAAAAGACAAATCCAGAGATAAACCCAAAAAGCCATACCACATAAAACGCTCAGACTTGGATCTAGACTTCTACGAACAACAACAGGAACAAAAGTCCTTCTCACTTTTATTCTCCCGTTCTATCGATTCTCTCGTCCATTCCAAACAGTTCTACGCATATTTGGTCTTACAAGGTATAGCGGCATGGTGGGGGTTAGGACAGGTCTTTTTGTGCGTGGGGATTCTGTGGATGATGTATGCGAATACGGGATTGAAAAGGAAAGAAGGGGAGAAGAGTAGCTGGAGTGTTTTTAATAAAGGGTTTGAAGCGTATGTTATTTCTACGTCGTTTCCTATTACCTTATATTTGGATTTCCGTGGTGATGCTAAATTTTTGATAGGATTGAAGGGTCGACGGATATGGAAGCTATGGAGAGGGAGATTCGGTCGAGGGGATTAATATGACCGTACTACCTTATACTTATAGTAACAGACAAAGGATATTGGCTTTTAAAGAAGGACTCCTGGTGTTTGTATATTAAATGTACTGGTGTAATATTAATATGTCATAAGTTTGTCTATTTTTGAAGCTAAAGTTGTACTTTAGTAGATTGTGCATGGCGGTGAATTCATGAATTATCAAGATTCCCGCAGAGCCTCGACTGCCAAGCCTCTACCAAACACAAGCTTGAACCACACAACGACTCACATCACCATACTTTACTACAAAACACCAAGCCTCCAGGCGGCAAAATATTTCCTCATTTTTTTCAAACACGTACATGTGAGGAAAGGAAAACGATGTCGTCAAGCAATCAATACAGGGACCGATCGGATAGATACGGCGACAACGAAAGCCGAAATCGCAAACGTTCACGATCAGGTTCACCACCCCCGTGGCGCGGACGTGACAAACCTTCTTCGTCATCCCGTCGCGATCGCGATCGCGATCCAGAACGGCCTAACCATGGCAGATCAGACAGGAGGGATAAAGATAGTGAAAGAGGAGGAAGAGGAGGAGGAGGAGGAGGAGGCGATAACAGACGAAACCGAGACGGAGATAGGGATAACCGCCGTGAACAAGACTCCTTTGCGAAAGAACAAACCCGCCGAAACGCTTTACAAGAAGAAGAACAAATGCGGGAATGGGTCTCTCAGGAGGACGTGTTTGTGCTCAAGCAGGCGAAAAAGAAGGCAGAAATAAGAGTCAAAGAGGGACGTGCGAAACCCATCGATTACCTAGCGGTAAATCTTAGGGTTATTGACAAAGATAGGAATCCGTTGGACGACGAGATCGATGACGCGGATTTGGATATCGTGGATCCTGAGGGTGTGTTTGAAGGACTTGGTGATGGGGAACTTGAGGCGCTGGAGAAGGATATCGGGGTGTATCTGGACTTGGAGACGAATAAGGAGAACAAGGAGTACTGGGTGGTATGTTATTTTCTTCTTCTCTCTTTTTGCTTCCTTCCCTTCTTATTTAAGTTTCTTTTTGGAGTTTGCCTTATGTTATTGTTATTGAAGCAAAGGTTCACGGATTCGGACTTGGGCGCTAACACCACAATCTGGTTTCATATTGGGAAGCAATAGACAATGAAGGTCATATGTCAGGACCGTCAACGAAAATCCAAAGCAGCTGCACCCGAAGGAAGAGCAGTCAGCTCAGTAGCAACAGATATCGACAAGCTCCTTTCAAACAAGTCTTTACCTGAACTTGAAGCCCTCGAAAAGCAAATAACCCGAAAACTAAGATCCAACGAACCTATTGACGTGGATTATTGGGAACAACTGCTGCGGAGTCTCATAGTTTGGAAAGCAAAAGCACGTCTCAAGAAAGTGTACGAATCGGTTATCAATAGTAGGCTTGAGATGCTGAGAAAACAGCAGACAGAAGAGGCTGAGAACATTAAACGAAAATTGGAGGTTGTGCTGTCCGGACCATTGCCCGTTATGGAACTTGAAGGCGATGAGGATAAGCCAAACGTTACTGCGAAGCCACCTCCGAGAGAAAGAAAACCAATTCAGTACACACGGGACATGGATCCAGAACCTATGCTAAAATTATCCTACGAAGACAAAGGCCTGGAGCAAATGGATGAGAAGGAGTTCCTTCGTAAACTAGTACGTACTGCCTATAACTGAAGGCCCACCCCTCGTGACCCCACATGAAACAAAAGGAATCCCACGACCAGATGCACTGACAAGGACCCTCGCTTTTTTCCTTAATTTAGACCGCCGAAAGATTGAAAGTTCTCAAGCTTGGTTACGTACCCATCAAGCGGGGGGTGGCTGCCAACGAAAAATCGAGAGATGGTGGCAGGAACAGGTATAGAGCAGCGATGAATGATACGGCCGGTGGCAACAGCGGTGGTGCAATATCTCGCTTTAGTGCCATCCCCAATGACGATTTCTCCCAAGCCACGCGAGCCCTTTACGAGAGGGAGGTCGCAAGGGGCGTCGGAGATAACGAAGAAATCTTCGCAACAGAAGAAGAAGTTCAAACAGCCTCAAAATCATCATGGGCTAGTAAATACCGACCCAGAAAACCACGGTACTTCAACCGTGTACAGATGGGGTACGAGTGGAATAAGTATAATCAAACACATTACGATCATGATAATCCTCCTCCGAAGGTGGTACAGGGGTACAAGTTCAATATCTTTTATCCAGATCTTATTGATAAAACAAAAGCCCCGACTTATCGGATCGAGAGGGAAGGGGGCAGGAAGAGGGGGCAGTCTTTTGCACCAGCGGGTGAGGATGATACTTGTTTGATCAGGTTCATCGCCGGGGCGCCATACGAAGATATTGCATTCAGGATTGTCGATAAGGAATGGGACTACTCTGCAAAACGGGAAAGGGGATTTAGGAGCTCTTTTGAAAAGGTAAGCCGTTTACTTTTCTTTTCTTACGCTCGTCATGCAATTTTTATTTCTGTTATTTCGGCAAAATACCTATTTCCAGGGGCGAATTTAGAGAACGAGATCATAGATCTCGCGTATGCAATTAGATGGCTTTCAAACCGGCTTGCGGGGGCCGTGGATGGCGATTGCAGCTACAATATGTCAAGATTCGACAGTTTGTTTCACGAGGCTTCACGCTTTCGTCAACTCCTGCCACAGAAGCTAACTCTCTGATATCACAAAAATATAGGGAATTTTACAACTCCATTTCCAGTTGAAAAAGGTTTGTAACTGTTTCAAATCTAAGGATAAGGCTCAGCATAACAGTCGGCTAACATTCTAACGTTACAGATATATTACCGAAAATAGTCCACTGTACATATCCAGGTACGGCCATGCAGGCCTATCCGAATAGGGATTTTTGACTGTATGATCCTTCGAGAAACGCTCAACTATAGGTCGGCCCGGTGGGTTTATCTCCTTGCGGTCTGAAGCAACATGGAGGGGATCTTCCCGACCCATGTGCGAAAGGCCAAAACGACGATAATATGACTTTTAGGTTTGGGGTAGTCTGGTGGAACTCCGAGGCATGCAGGTTTGGGGGGCTTTCGGTTTCGTGTTTGAAATGAACCGCTATCGAACAGAATCTCGTCGGTCCAACTTCTGTTGTACAAGTGATACATATGCATACTCCATCATAACATACCAGCATAGATAGCACTGCTAGCCAGCTTTGCTAGGTCGGCCGAATCGATATATTTTTTGTGAGATGAAGGAGGGCTTCCTTTTTCTAGGTTACATCGATTCATGGGAATATTATGCATGGGTATAGAGAATGTGGCAATGCAAATGCTTCAAGGCGGATGGGTTGGATATCATTCGGGTCCTACAGGTATGCAAAGAAAATACGGAAAAGCGACCCAATCAAATGTCTGTCAATATAGGTAGATATCAGTATTAATTCATTAGCCTGGAATCGAATGGAAACGATTGTTCATGTCAATTGTCAACCGAGCTTTATCTTGAAACGATATACCTAATGCAGGTGCATGTTAAAATGCAGCGAGCGGCTGGTCTGTGACCCTTTGTGGTGTCAAGACCAGGATCTTCTAATATATTTCGCTTTTTTGTTTTTTTTGAGTTTGATTAGGTACAGAAGCTAAGTGAAGTGAAGAGAAGTGTGTGATGAGGGGTAAAATTTGATGATATGATGATCGAGTAAAAGATGATACTTTCATAGCCAGCTAGCTAGCTGCATGCAGCAATTCATTAAATTCAACCACGATGGATGGGATGATGGGATGATTCCCTGTAATATTGGTCTCTAAAAAGTAAAGTAAATAAAACACTAACGCACAAGCGATGATGTATTTCAAAGCTACAAGCGACGGACATGAATTTTGGACCAGGATCTTTCGGTCGAGACGGTTTGATGCTTTACTTCCCGATGTAATAGGTAAGTCAGTAAAGTACCACCATCGACAGGTACCAGTTTAAACAACGTTTGTTCAAACACCTTTGAGGGAGGGAAGCAAACGAAGGGCCGCAAAGCGGCAGGTTTCAACCAATGTCTTTGGGTCTTTGTGACAGGGGTTAGGGATCCCGGGACAGACAAAAATGGATTTTTTTCTGACAGGGGTCTTGCAGGGTTTATTTTGTATGGTAGGTCGTGCCACAGAGGTGCATGAGCCTCGCCTGACCCTTTTTGCTGGGTTTCTTGGTGATTGTACCTTACTCCAAAGATACATCTTCAATTCACCTTTGCAATTGAATGTCTATTGTGTAATATTCGTGATATCAATAAGGCCGGTATTGGACAACTTGTGTTTATTTGGCGGATACTACCTAAGTATACTAGGTAAGTAAGTAAGTAAGTAAGTAAGTAAGTAAGTAGCTAGCAGAACCGCAATTAATATATAAAGAGCCAGACCGGACTCAAAAGACAGTATATCCATATATCCAGAACATCTTCAATAGAAACTCTTCAACTACTTACTTACTTACTTACTTACGTACTTAAGTACTTACTTACTCTACTTCATAACTTCGTCCTTATAGTTCCTCTTTTAACTTACAAATATTAAAAAAATAAAACAAAGTCATCACGTTCTTATTTTCGCATACTACTTATCTACCGGGTCCTTTGACCGTGCCCCAGATAAACCCGCCGAAGTGCCCCTCCCCGGGTGCCTCTTAAGATCTTATTTGTTTTTTTCTTCCAAAAACCGGGGACGCATACTGCACCTCTTCATTGGTTTCAGACCATCGGCCATCACTGCATACCCCGGCATTTCCAAGAGGCTTTTTCTTTTCTTTTTTTCTTTTTGCTTTCCTGAGCTGTTCTGTGCCTGAGGAAAAAGCAACCTTTTTGATCTCTGGCTCTACCATTCCCGTCCAAAGATTCTGTTCTCGCACTGCACTGCACTGCAACAACACAAAAGATAAAATACCTTACAGTTACTCGATTATAATATAACCCAAGAACCCACCATCGATATCATATCACCCTCCTCTCGCAACTAGCAACTATACTACTCGCAAAGCTTCCTTCTTTTCTCCTCTCTTTCTTCTTTTTCGGATAGATACCTTTTTCTCATCCAACTTTCCTTTAGCAATCTAAGTTAAGGATTTTAGAAAAGAGCGAACTTCTAGAAAGACGGTAACGGTAACTGCAATTGGCTGGCCCTTCTTTGTCTCGGGTACAAGCATCTATCGACTATCCTACGACGATAACGTACATACCACAGCTACTCTCTTTCTCCTCTTTTCGGGGTCCCGTACTTGCTTGGGCAAAAAGCCACTATCCGAATCTTCCGTCGTCATCACCTTCTTCTTCTTCTTCTTTTTTTTTGTTTTATCTTCTTGGTTAAGTTTTTTGGGGTTTGGTATCTCGTCTCGCCGGTACAAGTCCACTCAGGGCCACTTCATTCCCTTCCTCGCCTACTCTTTCTGCGCTGGCAGCTGGGAAAAAGTACACAATACATTGCAAGGTCTACAAGATCCATATACTCCCTTGTATAACATATCAAGGAAGTATTTCTTTTTTAGTACCAAAAAAAAGAAATAAAGAAAGAAAATAAAGAAATAAAGAGATAGCATAAGGTTTTTTTTTTCCTCCTTTGGACATCGCGCAGAGAGCAACTAGCAGCGTCCGCACAGAGCAAAAGTTAAAAAGGGAAAAAAAAAGGAAATACGCATTGTCCGCCTTGCATATATACCGAAACCCCAGAGTGGATACCATGGCTTCTCTTAACCTAGTTGAAGGTCAGGAGACTCCTCAAACTCCTACTGCTCTTAGTCAAAAACATTCGTTCATCCCGAGGAAGTACCGGCCGAGCTATAAAGACGAAGTCCAGCCTAGTCAACTCCCCATTCCACAAGATCCCACTCATCCAAGCTATCCTATTCCTCAGGCTATTCTTCCTTCCCAGGCTTCTCCTTCTTCTCCTTCTTATTCTCCTTCTTATCATTATCGTCCTCATAGCCGACAGCTTTCACAGTCATCTTCAGTAACCGACACATCGAATATGCTTTGGGACCAGGCTCGTCTATCATCTCCAACATTCGAACCTATCTTCACGCCTCAGATGACACAATCACATTCTAGGAAGAGTCTGAGCGATCAGATGTTCTCCATGGTACCAGGGGTCTCATCGCCCTTCCTTACGCCTCTGGCCGAAGATATTGATCCTACCATCACATACGAGATCGGGAGGAGCAATTCTATGCCTTTGTTCCCAAGCGATTCTCAATTCAATATTCCTGTACCACCAGGTTATGGTTCAGAGCCCATAGAATACGAAAATCTACTCCCTCAAAGTATGGGGGATGTCTCTCCCCACTATTTTGCGCATACGGCTCAGTGGACATCACCACTATTACAGATTCCTGGAGAAAACGACTTTTATGGACAATCCATAATAGACGATTCGGTAGTGAGACCTGGAGCACCGCCTAGCTCTGACTCTGTCTACGAAACCGGAACCAGGGAAATCAGTGTCATGACCCAGTCCTATCATCCTGAAAATCAGACTTTTCCTGAAGGTAACCGGCCTTCTTATGCAGAAATGATATATATGGCTCTCATGAGCGTTCCAAGCCATCAGATGCATCTACAGGATATTTATCAATGGTTCAAAGATACCTATCCTAAATACAGGTACCAGACCAGTAAGGGATGGATGAATTCCATCCGACATAATCTTTCCATGAACGGGGTACGTCCAATATATCTCCTTGTTATGACTAAAAAAAAGTAAACAGTAATAAATTTACTAACGAAAAAAATATATAATAGGCTTTCGTTAAAGTCGAAAGACCAAATGGCGAGTCCGGAAAGGGATATATGTGGCTCCTCGCGCCTGCCGCTGTCGAGGGTGGCATTCAATCTACAACAAGATATCGAAAGATGGGGAAGGCGGGCGACAGAGTCGCTTTGGCCCCAAATGCATCATATGATTGCTTCGTTACTCCAAAGCGGAATAGAACCGGCAAGAGAATACAAACAAAGGCAAGCCGATCATCTCGAAACATCAGAAGCAAGAAACTTCAACGCAGACAGCATATTAACGAACAGCCACCAAAACAGCTCGAGTCGACCTCGTTCTCCGAATTCGATAATGGCAGCATGGTTCACACACCAGTGAGCACCGAAGGCCCTCCATTGACCCCTGATGTCTCATCTCGCAGCTCTGAAAGTTTCTCAGAGACTCTCAGTGTTGGTTCTCGCCATACAACGCCAGCTTTACGAGGTACCGAATGGCATGCGCAGTCGCCAGCTTCGGCTCATGGACACGCTTCCCCATTCTACATCAGTGACGATGGGTTCTGCGCTCCGTTCGAATCAACATCATACTACCCGTATGACGGCGATTACGCTTATTAAACTTCGCCATCTCAATATCATTATGCGATCATCTAATTCTTAATTCTAATATCCTTAACCTATCATATCAACAACTCCGACAACACACCAGGATCTTGTAGCCCGAAAGGCAACGCTTGATCCTTTTTCTCTGGTATCTCCGCTCACACATACAAGATACTTAACGAACCTCTTCTGGTTTACGAGACATATATCACATCGGCTGGGGCGGGATGGAAGATATCGGACCCGGTCGAATGCGAATTCGATACTATCTTTTTTTCCTTTCCTCTCGTCCCCTGCAGATGGCGCCTACACTACACTATCACTCTTGCTTTCTCGCCAGTGTACGGCCGAAACATCTTACACATATACCCCATGCATACATGCATCGACTGGACCTTAATCCCTGGTGCTTTCGACGACGCAAACTTCTTTTCCAAACCCCTTGCATTTAAACACCCAACAACCTTTGCTTCGATTTGCCTAGTTTTTGCTCTGTAACTCAATATTTCCTACGATATGCATTTCTCATGGCGTTTGGTTTTCTTTTTCCTTCTTTGTTCCTTACGGGTTTCTTTTCCTGCACAATTTTTTTGGCAGTGAGGTGGAGCAAGCGGGATCAACTTCCCCTCACGACTTCAGGATTTTCTTCGATTGTACTCAATTGGATTTTTCTCAGCTACATACGAAAACCTTCTTTTCTTCTAATCTTTCTTTTGGTGCTCTTCCTTCGGCTTCGCTTTTCTGGGTACATATCTTTTTTCTATTTTTTCGGATTTTTTCGGATTTTTTCTTCAAAGGCGTTCTTAGAGAGAAGCAGAAAATTCGGGTTTTTTCGCTTCTAAACTCAGGTGCTTGTTTTACGGGGTTCTTATCACCAGACCTGTCTCCACATTCCTTTTTCCTCGCTTTTCATCAAGAGAAAAAAAAACCTTTTGATGTTTTTTAATTACATGATACCATTGCATCTGTATTTACTACTATTCTTCTTTTGCTGTTGTACTTAAGTTAACTTTTTACACTCTTTTAATGAATGAAACGGCATATTATCATTATCTTATTTCTTTTCCCTTTGAAAAATAAGAACAAAAAAACAAAGTATTATAACAGGTCCTCAGCCATTCCCATTTTCCCTCTTCCTACTTATTCCCTGCCGTAGATCTTCAAAAATAGAGTGGGTTTTTTTCACTTGAGGCGTAAGGAGTTTTGGGGGTTTCTGATTCGGTTATCGAGCCGTGCCATCAGATGACCTGGGTGAGTGGAGGCGGGATTTTGGAATGGCCTTTGAGCCAGTTAAACTTGGAGTCGGCATCATGATCTGGATTTCGCGAAACACTAGTTCGGATCTTTTTTTTTTTTTTTTTTTTTTTTTTTTTTTTTTTTTTTTTCGGTCTCTTGCTTTGGGGGTACAGCGGGAGGGGATGATGTGATGTTAAGGTGACATCGTCGGTGGGTTTATTTATTTTTTTTTTTTTTACTTCATCGATGTGTAGACGTATACTTCTGTACCTCAGGATAAGGTATGCGTAATGCATGAAGTCTTCCCGCTATCAATCAATCACAAAACTAACTAACAACCGTCTGTGGGGCCAAACACCATCATAATCATAATCATCATCAAAAAAAAAAAAAAAAAAAAAAACTTATCTAACCTCGACTATTACATTACATTGATTCAGTGGCTTTAAATTCTTTTCCCCGTTTAAATTATGAAATTCGTTCATGCGTGCGCAATCCTGTCGAGCTCTGAAGTTAACCTGGTCCTTTTTTCTTCTTTTTCTTCCTAGGCTTGATGTAGTTAGCTTCAGGTACGAGATTTTGAAAACTTGCTCGTGCACCCCCTCCTCCTCCTCTTGCGCTGGGTGGGTCCACTCTTTTTTTTTACTCAGGAACTCCACTTTTTTTGGTGGGGCTTGTTAACTTGTTCTTTTGGGGGATGAGGGATTCTTTTGGGTATGATTGGGATGGCGCACTCTATCAGATAACTTTTCTTCGATGTCTATGTATCTTTCGAAAGTGGAATTTGGTTGGTTGGGTGGTTATTGATGTTAAGCTCAGGCCCTCCTTGAGGAGGAGGAGAGAGGGTTTAATGCATAAAGATATTGGATAATGTATGTAAACTATATAAGATTATTCCATTTTGGTTGATTTTACGTTTTTTTAGGAATAGATGATACATTGTAAATTCCACGATTAATACTGGGGTAAACCCGGTGGTAGATGGTTTGATTGGGATTGAGGAATCCTACTTTTGCTCTCTCTCTCTTTTTTTAAGCGTTGAACTTTCGAGCATGGACTCGGGGTGCCACGGTTGTGGATCCACTTTTCGACGTAACGGATATGATTATCTATGCGTACCTGATGAAAGGCCAAAAAAAAGTCTTTTCTAGAAGGAAAATGTTAACGATGTGGGTAGTGTTACATACTTACATATGTTATGTACTCCACATTTTAAGTCACTGCATTGCATGCATGTGTGTATCTTCAATGGTCCCGGCCATCCCGGCCATTTTCTGGTATCAAATCTTGTATGTAATGGACTGGTGACATACATACGTAAGTACAATGTGCGGTCTTTCTCAATTTCGAGTACAGATTGAGATAAGTGAGATGAAAAGATACAGAGCTAGTACTATAGAAAGTGGGCCGACCGACCTGCGCGAAAGGAAGGGAAAAAAAGGAAAGAAGCTACTTTTTACTTTACTTTGCTTTGCTTTACTTTACATACAGATAATTAGTATGTATGGAATTATGGTGGTTGTTTCATAAGAGCAAACTTTAGTTCTTAGTTAATAATGGGGTTTAGCTTGGAAAGAAGGTGGGGCAAAAGAGGGACTGGTTGGTCAGGTACGAGTTTTGTGGCCGGATCCCTGCTTTCCCCCCCCCTCCCAGAGTAAAAGCTGAGCTTAATAGAAGGTCTCCACTATTGCGCTATTGAGGAGGTGGTGAATGACCTCTTTGGAAACTTGGACTAGACTAGGGGGGTTAATAGTCGGTACCATGGTGGGCCCAAAGTGAAGGTCTAGGGTTACTTGCTTACTTTAGGTGTATATTTTGGAGATGTTATTTATGATCTATTAGAGATAGAATAGGTTTCGGCAAGGGTTCCTGTTCGGACGACGGTTCGAATGATGAGCTCCAAGCTTTTTTTTCTCTTCTTTTTCTTTTTTTATATATTTATTTTCGAATTGAATTCCCTTGATCGCGATTGGAATCGACAAAAGGACAAAGCGCTGAAACTTTACGTAGACGAAAGGGAAGGAGCTAGCGAAGCGGGTGCGTTCAGGAACACGAGCTTGGCAATTAGCTAGTATGTAGATTTTGAATCAGAGATTAGGATATGATCAGATGGGCGTTTTTTAAATTTTCCCCCCGGCAATTGGATTTTTTTTTATTTCATTTTTTTGGAAACTGATAACAAGCTAAGCACGGAAACAGAAACGGTACCTGAATGTCTCTCATTCCAACAACTGGTATTAGATCTAGCGTTCGGGAATACCAACTGCCACGGAGCGCTAGCGCTCGAGCTCTAGATGACGAAAAAACCCTTCTTTCTTGCAGCTAGCTAGCTGGGTCCAGTTAAATCGTCTGATCCTTAGTCTAAAGTGGTTTGACGATGGCGATGGCGATGGCGATGACGATCCGGATCCAATTGGAAAGAAAACGCCAAGTTTTTCGATTGATTCGCGGATTCCTCCTCCGGCCTACTCGATCGATCAATCGATCGATGGTGTAGGGTTATTACATACATGATATTGGGATTCAAGGTAGTAGGAGATTTAGTGACCAGTTACATCGTGAACTTCATGAGGCTGTTGCTTTTCAAGCGCCCGGGGTTTTTTTTCTCTCCAAGATTTAATTAATATTAATTGGCAAATGAATTCGAAGATACTGCCGGACAGAAGTGGCCGTTCGGCTGCGCCCGATTCTTAGCCTTCTTTTTTTTTCCCCTCCCTCTCTTGAGATTCTCGGCTCGGTTTTTTGGTTATTTAAGTCAACTTAATTGGTATAAAGGTAAAATAAGATGATGGTGGAGAAGTTACTAGTAACTAACTAAAGGTGAGAGCTTCAAACTGAGTCAAATCTACTTATGCATACCAGTATATTATACCATATTATTTGTAATTTTAAGTACGTGAACTTTTTATGCGGTCTATGAGTATGAATTCTAAATCTCTTCTCCGAGTTCTAGCCTTGTGGAAGGGATTTCTGATACGACTGTCAAGTGTTAAACCCTTGAAGCTCTGGGGTTTATGATTAATTACAGCGTCGGCGGCTTCCGCTTAGTAGTCATTGGCTAGTTCTGGCCTGCCGCAGCTGGAGTACTTAGCTATTATGCGTCGGTATAAGTTGCGTCCAAGGAGGTTTCGTCTTGATAAGGATGTCAAACTAACGTCTGGGATACTGATAACGTTATTTGGAACGGTGTTTAGAATGGAAATTATACCCGGCGCATTCCTACATATATGCATGTTTCGATTTATGACAGCTAAAGGTATCTTACAAAGTATTTTACTCTCAAACCAACTACTACTCGGTGTCACAGTTGTAGGTCCATTAAGTCCGATAAGTTTTAGGATATATGGTGCCGATAAGCCACGATGGGGGGATTGATGAGTCCTTGTCCGAGGATTAAACTCTTATTCCTTAGACTAGTCTGGGGGCTCCTTGGCCCTGTACGTTGGATATTAGGTGTAAGTACAAAGCAATGCGGCAAGTATAGCCCTGCACATGCATTGTGGTGAATGTGCATGTATGTACCATTGAAGGCCGGGTGTACTACCATAAAAGACCATAGTCATGGAAGTACATTATTTCCTATTTGTTTAGAATATATTGTTATGAGGATCTAGGGTAGTGTTTCGTTACGCCGATATGTTATCCATTTCTGGAGAGAGAGAGATGTGTAAATATAGAAATTACTCACGGACCGTCTATCTCAAGGGTTTTTTAAGGGTATCAAACTCTGGGGGGAGGGGGTGTGTTTTCAAGGATACACGGTACCTGCGTCAATACAGCTTCAGGTCATACACATTAAGGTCATGGGGGGAGAGGGGATTCGGCACGTGGTTAATCGCCTATATCGCGAAACAACCCGAATGGGGGTGTGAAAATAATAGTAGGATTAACTGTTTTGTTCTCTGAAGTGCATGATACAGGGACGGACGTTACTGGCATGACAGATGAAAACAATCCTGGGCGTTCTGTGAGCTCAATGGGGGGTCTAGACATGGTGTCATGTCCTAAGTTTATCTTTGTTTCTTGCTCTTAAGGTTAATTTCAACTGTTTGGTTTTTTTTTCTCTTTGTGATCTAGTAGCTCTCGGCTGGTTAAAATCATGAAATTGATACTACCAGCCCTAGCTTCAGGTACGAGATCTTTTTCCAGCCTTTCTGTTTAAAAGGGAAGTTATCCCCTCCCCGCCGCTCTGACCCTTCCCTTTATTTGAGACGGTACCTGCATACTCGAGATGATAAATTTGGAAGGTCGAGTGGATCGGTGATAGATTTTCAGGAACAACTTTCGCTTCGTGTTTACTGGTGGCGAGCGAAGAAGAAGACCCGTTTCAATTTCGTTGGGCTGGCCTCTGGGCGTGGTTTGGGTTAGTTTATCGATAACAGCATGCACGGAGCACATGCACACCCACCTGGCCCCGCGCGCGCTCGCGGCGGTAGAATTGGGGATCCCGTAATCCGTCCCTGGGCATGAAAAAGCCACCCCAACTGTGTAAGTTGACATGACAGTTCTTCTAGAAGATCCTGAAACATCTTTTTTCTCACCCTGGATATTCGGAATGAACCACATCAAATAAATACGTCATTTCAAAAAGTGGAGATGTGGTTCAGCGTAATGGCGCTTTTTTACGCCATCTGAACTCCTACGTTGACCCACGTTCGGGTCTAAATGCTTGGTTAGATACTTACTAGCTCACGCAATAATCCTCCGCTCGAAGCCGTGCTAATTATCCAATCGACTTTTCTGGATTGAACGCATCTACCGGGCTTTCATAATAAGATTTTCTTTCCAGCGGGGCCCTTCGAGTTATCCACTTTCACAGCGACTTTTCCGAGCATCATCTGATTAGTTACTGCAAGAATCAGCTCTGCAGGGGAGGTGGGAACCCACATTCGGGCCTAGTGGGAACCCCTGCAGAGAAGCCGTTTCAGGATATGCTTGTTTCTGGAAGTATTCTGGAAGGCTTCGAAACCAACAACCCCCGGCAAAGACCAAGGAACAACCAAGTCTTCCAGGATGCCAGGATTTGACGTTTTCCTTCTGCTCATGAGGCTGACAAGGGGAGATTGTACGTAGCAATTCTTTTTTATTCGTGATGGTGTGTGCAGGCTCACGCGGGTCTGGGATGGAAAGAGAAAAAAACGTGGGCATGAACTGATGCATGCAGGAGTCTCCTGTGGTAAATGTATATGTATTGTCCATGTCGTTTGGATCGATCGAGAACACGATCCCGTCAGCTAAATGCTAATATTAGATATCTTTCGTTGCTCTTCTTCGCTATGCATCAATGGACCGTCGACCTTGTCGACGCTGAGGTTTTGAACTGATGTCTTGGCTTAGCCGGCTCGCTCGGGATCTCACAGTCCGAGCCGTCGATGTTTGCCGCATCGTTGCGCTAGCTTGGTTATGTGTTATGCGGGTATACTAAGACGAAATGAGACGGCATATACACGGGCATAGTTGCAGTTTGACAGCTTTTATAATGCGGTGAATCATGATGAGGCATTGGATTCTCGTGTCATCTTCGAGATTCTATGCCTGTAGTATATGCGCAGGAAATTCATGAACTATAGTTGAGGTCGACGGCCATGAATAATACGCATTACTTTGTCTCAATAATCTGTCGGAAAGTTGTGGAGGGAGCTAAAGCGTCAGCATTACCTATTATCTTCTGTCATTACCGTCGAGAAAACGAACCGTGGGAGGGGGAAAACTTGTTGGTGGGTCGGCACTTACCATAAATTCTGCAAGACAGAAGTCCGTGCCCACTTTCGGTAAGGTTAGTGTAGCACAGGCCAATCAGCGACCCAACATCACTCAACACATAGACGGTGTGGTATAATCTTTCGACGAATCCAAACACTAAGCGCCCGCCCTGCATGCACCTTTTCTCCACTCAACCTCGTGGCCATTTAGCCTCCCACGCTGACAGAAGCGAATGAAGGGCTGCATTCCAAGAGAACTTGCAGGAATGAATGAGTCCGAACAAGAATCTGAGTGGTCGATCGCCTCTGCTCTCGAGCCACTTTTTTTTCCGTTTCTCTTGCTGATGCATTGTGAAATATGTGAAATGAGCTGCGTAGGACTCTGCAGCTTGGGTTACATCTTTTGTGGGTTGCTAGCTGCGGGGTATGTCGGGATGTAAGTACGATCAAGCCTTCATGCCATGCCCACGCGAGGATTTCATGGGGCCTTGAAAAACGTGGTTCGGTCGACTAGATCGGATGGGCACGCCGATATGCCGTGTCAAAGATGGTGGGATACGAATAACTAACGGTTCGGTCTCCTTTTCCTTTGTTGTAAGTCTAGGCATGCATAGTCTTACAAATGCTAAAAGTTAACTGAATCTTCCTCCTGCCACGCGATATTTAGCGAATGTGCTTGGAATGCCATCGATTCTGCAGGGGTTCAGTCGAATCGAATCCCTATTCGCTGTTAATCGGTACTTCTTCAGGATTTCTGCAGAGTTAAGGTCGGGGTTCGAGACAAGCTGTAGAAGTGCTGCAAACTCATTCACAGACACGGGAAATTGCAGTTCGAGATCCTATTTGTGGCCATTCTATAATGTTATTCCAGGGGTGTGCCCAATATTATAGACACCAGCCACTATATGCTCATCGATGATCCTCGGTTTGCACCACGAGGGGTGTTCCCTATCTGGTTAAAGCTAACAGCCGTGTCGGCGGCAGGTTCGAAAAAAAGTCACGATAACACTCGACAACACGGCAGAAATTACGAATTTCACTAGCGTGTGTGGGTTGTGCATGATATATATGCAACGCCATCTATGGAGTTTAAGCTTCTGTACCTGGATGCCCATGTGGTTTTTCGCCTTGGAAATGCGTCGACCAGGAGCCACGTGGTAATCGCTATAGACGATAAAACGTGTGAGTGGGTCGGATCGCTCAGCTTAAATTGCCATGTGGTTGGCGAGCCTGCATACCCCGTATAGCGTGCAGCCATCGATACACCCTCTTCAATGCGTCTATGGACATAGCTCTCTACAGCCCTTGCATTTGTAGCCAAGAGACGCCTCTTTCATGACCCGGGATCCTTACCCACGGATCCACTTTACACCCACTTTCTTTCGAAGTTTTACTGTTCATGGGTGGCAGCCACAATGATAATGGGGGAGATCTTATGCCTTGATAATCATCGTAAATTAACTTTTGCACTAGCTTGGGCGCATATGTGTAGCAGAATTATTGCGAGCAAACAAACAACGGGTGTCCCTGGCATGATGTATGTATTGATGGCGAAGAAGGAGGGGAGGGGGTAGAGAACAATGGGCTTGACAGACGCCATAGTTTGCTTAATATGTTCGGGATTTTTTTTTTTGTTAACATGTTCAAGGACATGGATAGACCGGACGTTTCTAACTGTTCGAGGAAAAGGAAAGGAGAGCCATGGTTTCGTAACAGGCTTGTGTCATCTGTGGCTGCAGCGATGCTGCCCAGGCTGTGAAGATTGGCGTTCGTAGAAAGGAACAGTCTGGGTTCTTACATCTTGATCTGCGCACGGTTATCAAATTTCACGCCGATGTAGACGCTAGCTTCCTGTGTCCGCGTCTTGAGCTGATACCGGGCCGCATTTCTGAATTAATCCCTGAGAAATGCGGCCCTGTAATGGCTAGCTGGGGCTCAAGGACTTGTACATGGAATATAAAATTAAACATCGTATAGTTATTTTGAGGACCATACGTTTGAGGACCGAATTCAATGGAATGAATCGTCGATCGCCACTTCCTCGTGGTAAAATTGGTCGTGCACGATATCGCGATAGGTGCCTTGTGTTCCGAGATCTGCCTAAGATCTGAAGCGGGATTGTGCATTCTCAACGCCTGTACAATCGTGCTCGAGAGTGGCACAACGAGAACTATTCGGCTCCTGATTGCATTAATAAACTGATATCATTTAATTTAATAGCAAAGTGTATAGTTTGCTTGAAATTTCATTGACTAGAATCGCGGACTTGCGCTGCGCACATGTTGTAGTATCGCTAATTATACACTCAAATATTCCTTACATGTACTGACGGCCAGACCCTCATGCCTAGGATGTATAGCGAGGTTCCCCTAAGCTATAATTGTGTTACACTGATGGTGAAGTATGCCTGCTAGGATTTTGGGGCCCGGCTTGAGAAATCTGTTTCAAAAATTCGCTAATGCAAATATTCTAAATATTGACAATGCAGAGGCACAGATACATCGGTACCGTACTTCGTATCATTTCTTCCCGCCGCGATGGGAAAGATGCATGAATGGTAGGCTGGGTCGATTGGTACGAAGCCCTTTCGTAATCGCTGGGTATATGCAGCTTCCCGCGAGCTCTCGGTATATCTTATTGGTTCTGCTCTGATAATAGATTACGACTAGACTGTAGTACTGTGAGAATAACTGCAAGCCTTGTGTTTCGAAGAGTAAACAGGGCAAGGTCCGCGATGTCATGTACTTGATATCTCGATCCGTTCATAAGTTCGAGATGAAACTGCATGTACATGTATGTAATGCAAAACGAGAGGGCCACATACATATGTCGGTTGGAATTAGCCTCGAGGCTGGTTTGGAATATCCGTGGCTTGTTCCATAATTTGCGGTCATGATGCATTGGGTCCAAATGCTCTGCCAACAAGCTCCGGTCGAGATATTGCGCAATTGCGGAGGAGAGCTGCAAAAACTGGACAGCGTGGTATATATGCCGGCATTATATTACATTAGGTTACATCGAAGTCAGAGTTATATTGAAGCTTGGCCATGTAATCTACGCTACTAGGTCAGGACAGCGTGTGATCAAAATTGCATCCGAAACTCCACTGGGTATATTGAGGTCGAGTTGGCCGCGATCAAGAATCTCGGGAACCCCCCCGGAAATGCATTCCCGGATTTTACTTAGGACTAATCGGCTCATTAAATCGCTTCCATAGAGAATATGTTAATACGTACTAGATGCATCGTTTCTGCTGTGAATACTACTGCAATGCAGCTGTGGTACATAAACTAATATGACCATATCATTCGAGCCTCGTATTGGTATCTTGAAATCTTTCGTTGTAGGCAGCTGCATGGGCCGAAGATCCTAGTGCTATAGAAGATTGTAGCCTTGAGAATTATATTTCTATTCCTAGGGATATTGAATACTATTCCTGGCATCAAATTGACCCGGGCTGAGAATTTCAAAATAATGAAGCTGTCATATATGCATACGGGATTCATGGAGTTTACTCGGATTCGGTGCAATTTGAGGATCCATCCTGTTAAATTTAAGTTCAAGATTGCTTAAGGGTAACTGCAAGATATAGCAGTTGGCCGTGTATTGTTTCTGTCCTACATCCCGGGTATACAGCAATTGCAATGCAGAATAACTTTACCTCTGATCTAGCTGTCACATGTCCCGAAGTTTAGCCAGGCAACTATCAATATGCCGATCAAAATTGCCTATACTATCGTCTTTCACGGCTGGATCATGGTGTGTTTTTTTCCAAGCATGCATCGATCCGGTTCATGGATCCTGTCAAATCTATATATAGATTCCTAAATCTGAGCCATGCCCAGGGTGATTGATATCAATCACGCATGCTCGAATTTAAACTTCGAAGCTTCCCAAAAAATATATATCTTGCAAGCTTGTCCCGGCTGCCGGTATGAATTGATGGTAGACAATTGCTTAATTTAGATTTACACATCGCAAAGTGATCAGATACGAAGGCTTCCATGATTATCCATATGGGTATCCTAATAGCTTGCAGCGTCGCCAGGACGTTTCCTTATGTGCAGGCATGGTGAAGCCTCTGAATAATCTAAAACCTAGAACATTTAATATGTCCGTAATACGTAACTGGTGACTAGCTCAGCCAGCTGCCAACGGCTTAAATTTGGCTGAAAACGTGAAGCTAGCCTGGCCTGTTTGTGGAATGGCGTTCCATTTGATATTATAATAATGATATCAATCGTTCCTTGCATGCTGCATGCTGTGTAACATATCAACAGGAATTTCCCTCAGATCGTCCCTAGAGTCCGGGCGTCTAGCTCATGTTTGATGATATGATATAAACTCCGATATCATACATGAATGCCTAGTTGAGTGATCTGACCAGCATAGGTATTCGATTTTCAACACACACACATATATATATATATCTCACCGATGTGCAACATGGGCAGGATAGCTACTGCGAAAGAGGTGTCTCATGCAGCCTTAAGTTGATTAAATATTTTGCAAGGGTGCCGGCCATCCTGATTCCCTAGTACCCAGTCACACTTCCGGGATTCCCGTGAATGCGGTGTGTAGTTGCAAGTTGAGTTTTACTCTCTGAAGATATTCCTGGCCGAATTAAGCCTTACATGATTACATGCAAGGGTCGACCTACCCATGTTGCAAGGTTGTGAGGGTTGCAACGTTGGTTGGATATCTCGTTAATGCAGTGTGAAAGTGGTAATCTTGATTCGATGAACAGACATATTCGAATATTCACCGACAGTACGGTCATGACGGCGATATCCGGATCCAGGTTTTTTGTAGAAACGCCGTACGTGTACGGGGGTATCGAATATGACCAAAATGGCTGCAAGCATGTATCGTTATAGTCTTTTTCAGGTGCAGGGCTGCAGATTTGTACTCTGTGTTATATAATATACTTGATGTCGAACTTGTTATTTGCTCAAGATCTATGAGTGTAACGATGCCTGGTGAGCGCAGGCATATGCATGCATATTCAGGTACCATTTTCTTCACGAGGCTACCCTGCGCCTGTTCTCGGGGTTAGAGGCTACCATGGCCAATCATTATATGTATTGTGTGACTTGGCAATTGGATTGAAATGTTGTGCAACATTATTTCAGCCTGCCTGTATACATGTAGGCACGCTAATCGTATACTCAAGCACTTTCGTGAGTGTATGCAGCCTCGGCTCAGGCAAGCTTGGTTTGGCTCGCATTTTCATCTGTCATTGAGATTGTTACATTATATGTGTTCAAATCGATATATTCATGATCAAGTCGTACGCACCCGGAGCTCCACCACTGCACTCAAGCTTAGTAGTACTTAACTTAAATGGACCATGGGGGTTTGGATGGTTGTATAAAGGGCAGCAGTAGCTTACTGGTAGTTGCAACGTGATCTTTCACGTGCACGTTAACATTGTTAACATGTTCTTCCTATTATCCATGAGCCCAATGCAAGGGTGCACCGGTGTCTCCGTTTGATGCAAGAAACTTAAAACATGCATAATGTCGTGAGACATTAAACCGATCCCATGGATTGAGCCCGAGCATATATACCTAGTTACACAAGCTAATCCGATGATAAGCTGCAAGTTGTTCTAAATTCAGAGGCCCGATTCGTGTCGAATCCGGGTGTGAAAATCGAGAAAAAAGAGGACGATAGATATCTATGACAAGGTAGATCACCGCGGTACCAGTGTCGATATCTTCGAAATATTAAGACAACATTGATTTTACAATGATACGCAACTTTGCCACCGCCACTAGGAGTTTTAAGCTATTCAGATACTATTAAGAATTTTGAATCCTAGGCCTGGGGACTCGGTTTGCTGAAGAGATTTGATAAACATATCTTTAGCCGTGCAGGCGCTAAGGTAATCGTCTTGATTGGCTCGAAATCAATGGATATGGGTAGACATATGTCGTACGATATGATATCGGATTTGGGGAAGAGATAAATGTGATATATTGTAGATATAAATATATACTTCTGTCCACAAAATGGAACAATTATGACACGAACTGTTGGTATAGTCAGATAACATGGGGCATGTTTGGATAGAGTCTATTAGACATTAGGCAGAAAGCACATGATTCTATGATCGGGTCGTAAAAGGAAAAGGGATGCAAAAACAGTGCTCTAGGTTATCCCAGTTGAGGGACTCAGTCGGACTACCCACACCGAACTTAGTACCTACCCTTTGTTTGCTGGGGTTAGAGAAATGATAATTATACAAAAGGGACTGATACTTTTATAGCGACTCCAAGACTCTGTGCGCTGGGTTTGATAGTGGCCACAAAAAGAAAAACTCTCTACGGGTGCTGGAGCTGTTACAGAAGAGCTTGCCTAGAACTTATGACGACTCGAGGCCTCATGAACTCCCACTCGACAGTAGCAAGGCTATGGTAATACTGAAAACAAACCCCGGAACGCCTCCATTGTCCCAGTAAAGAAAACACTAGCACCGCTAAGCACTCTCCAAGTATCACGACGTTCCATTCGCGATTTAAAACCTCCTCCCCCTTTTTTTCCCAGCTGTTTTAGATGCAAGTTGCTTTTGCAAATCTTCACGTCGTTTTTGTGCGGCATCCTCATCCATACCTTGAATAGGAGGGGATTTCGATTTTGCTTTTTTCTTCTGTTATTGTGGAATGGGAGTTAGTGATGCCCTCAAGTAAAAAATACGGGGTGCCTGTGTATCAATATGGGGGCGTTGTTGTTGTTGGAAGAAAAAAAAGGGTATTCACATATCTCCTTGGGACGTGAGAGGAATATTTGATAAAGAAAGTTAGGAAAAACAAAGAGAAGGATAACCATACAGGCGGTGGCTTCGGCGCTTCTGGCTCCGGGTCGACCATCTCCTCCTGATAAAGAGAAAGAAATTATTGTTAGCTTGCGGATCTTGTGATTCCCATCACTTCAGCCACATTCAATGCTACTCCTGAAACATAGGCGACGCTGTTGTACCACCAAATGGAACGGCGGCCTAGTTCTGGTGTTGAAAGCAAGTAGGAAAAGTCGGAACTTACGTCACTATCTGGTTCTGGCTCCTTGCGCTTTGCAGGCTCTGCGCCGGGTTTGCGGCTTCCGATTGTTCCCTTGATCTTGCCTAGACGTTTGGGAGCCTCTGTCTCTTCCTCTACCTTAAAGGCTGTAGAGGGCATATTGGTGTCCTCCGGATCATCTTGTGGTAGTTTGGTTTCGTGTTTCCTTCCGCCGATTGTCTTTTTAATACCGCCTGCTTTTGTGGGGGCAAGCGCCACTTTCTTTGGCTTTGGAGCCTCAGTTTCAGAGTCACTAGTAGTTTCGTCATATTCCACAAGTGAGTCAAGGAAGCCCATCTGGCTGCGAAAGTTTTCTTCGAACTTGGATTGACGGTCCTGTGACTCCTTCTTCAAAGTCGCTTTGGGAGAAGTGCTTTTCGTTTCCAAACGTATGGGGGAGACGGACCCCTTCGTGGGCAAAGGTGTGTTTTGTGAAGTTGAGGTTGACCGAGATCCCCCGGTAGGGTTAACAATCATCAAATCGTCATCCTCATCATCCGTCTATTTGCTGTTAGCATGGGCGATTGGACCACTGTAGACATGTCCCCAAAAATACGTACGGTTTCATCATCGAGAGGTGTTTTTGTCGGAACCTCCGGTTCTATCGCCGAAACCCGGATAGGCGATGAAGGAAGCGCCTGGAAATCGTCATCTGAGTCGGTGTTTATCCGCACGGCCTTCGGAGGAGGCTTCTTCGGCGTTGTAAATGGTGTTCGTTCAGCCTCCGGCTCACCCTTTACCGTTGTTTTCCCAGAGAGCTTTTTCCACCACTGGGCTTCTGGTGCCTTTGGGAGCGAAATCTCTAGCTTCTCCTCTTTCCTTGCTAGTTGGTAGAATGTAGTCTTCACCAGCTCTTTCGAAAGTTTTGATTCGAACTCGGCGGCCTGTAGCTCTTGCTTCCAGGCATCCTTATCGAACGCCACCAGTCCCTTCGCTTTCCCCTGAGGTGTTCTGCCTCTTTTATAGCCTGGAAATATGCTGCTTAGATCAAATTTATACTCATCGAATTTGTCCAAAAGCCGTGCGATAGTCGCGTCCTTCTCATCGATAATCGTTAAAAGACTGTTCGTCTGCCGCGATAGGAGGGACCCATAGTACAACAACGGTAAAGAAAAGTGCTTTGTAAAGCTCGCGGCGGACTGGAGTTTCAGTCGGAATCGCCATTCTAGCGGCTGTAAAGGAGCTTGTAGCTTCTCTTTAGTATTGATATTGATAGTATCACTTCGAACCTCGAGGTCCACTGTGACCGAGGGATTTAGTCCTGTTACCCCCGCCGCTAACTTTTCTAGCAGGATCTGGAACTGGGAATCATCTGTAGATGGGTCAATAGAGCAGTTACGATCCTCGGCGCGATCACAGATGGCACCCTTGTCTAGCGATTCAGCCCATATCGACGTTAAGTCGGTGAGATATATGGCGTAAGACGTCGTTGTGAATCGGCGCTGGATGTAGAGCGGTGGACTGAAGGCGCTCTGGATGGGAAAGGGTTCCCAAGCTGCGATAATGGTCGGAGCCATTAGGGGATACGGTCTGTCGTGGTGGACTGCCGAGTCGTGTGAGGTCGCGATGCGGCCTGTTTAACGTGGCTATGACGTACGATTTAGTGAGGGTTTGATGCGCGAAGTGGGATTCCGATATCACCTTTTCATGAGTGATAGAGCGAGGTGTCAAAACTACGGTACACGCCAGTATTGTAGGTCGGAGAAAGGTGGCGATGATCGAAGTTGTGGGAAGGATGGAGAAGTCATGATGGGTCCACTAGCTTCAAGCTGGCGCTGGGCTGTGACTTCGGAGTCCCGAATCCCAGTTTAGTTTCGTGTGTGCGTCTTGGGCGGGATCTTTTGTCACTTTTCGCGGCTCAACGCGGACCAACGATTTCCCTCACATCATGGAACAATATGGGCCCACTTTGAGCTATAAATATGGTCTACGATCTCTACAGACTAAAAGTGAGGTTCATGATGGAGATGAAAAGTCCGGTAGCGGAGCTTGAAATAGTGGTTTGTTTCAAGCTATTGACCGAACCGGCCTAAGTTTGAGAGCATGCTGATATTAAGTAAGAATTATTATCAACATGATATCTATCGCCCCCAATCAACCCCTCGGGCATTCTCCACGCGTCGAAAGTGTAGGATCGGGTGGCGGAGCGTATATAAAGAGTCGGTGGTATAGAGGAGGTCGGACGGAAGAAGATGCATAAGATGTACAGAACAAGAATGAACACCAGCCCATGGGAAAAGGATCATTATAAACCCGTGCCGAAGAAGAAAGTGCGAAAAGATAAGATAGATACAAAAGAAAAACAGAGGTTCGCTACGTTTACTTCTTCTTGGCAGCGGCTTCCTTGAGGACCTGGATTTGATATATAGATTAGTTATGTGCTCTTTGAGTAATAGGATTATGAATCAAGGATCTGACGAACCTTCTTGACAATCTTCTGTTCCTCGATCAGGAAGGCACGGACGATACGATCCTGAACGCAGTTACCGCAGCGGGAACCACCATACGCTCTCGAGACAGTCTTTGTAGGCTTAGAAACCTGGGAGTATTCTCGTGGGCGGAGAGCTGGGATCTGTGGCGGGGGAACGCTTTGTTAGTATCTATTATCAAGCTCTAGGATGTTGGCCGTGCTGTTGATTTGAAGAAGCCGATATGTCCTGTCATCTACTGGGCTGCCTATTTTCGTGTTCGTCCTGTTCTTTTTTCTATATTGCCCTTTCTGCTTATCGCATGAACTTCGAAGCGCTATTCCTCTCCAGCAGTGTCGGTGCCCTCTTTAAAAATCACTAATCATGTGATACCCAAATTGCATGTTTCCGATTGATCTCTCAACATTCCATCCACTTGATGACCAGGACAATCGCTACTTCGAAACCAGCCTCTGCCGTCCAGAGTTTTCGGATATTCCACTTACACCAGAGAGCTTGGTCTTGCAGTCACCGCATCGTGGGGCCGATCCTCTCTTTTTGATGTGTAGAGCTCGGAGAGCACCGCCTGGGGTCTTGATGACACGGATACGGTTGCTGCGAGTGTTGTACCTATAACCATCAAATTGTCGTCAGAATTTACTGTTCCATCTTTATCCCAAGTTCGACATGTCGGATGAAATCGCCATCGTCAGATCGTATCGTCGTAAGGGCAGTACTTACGGATTTCTCCGTCTCTGTTGAATTAAAATGTTAGCAATTATCGTCTGATGGCATAGTATAACGGGAAATAACGTACGTAGGTGATTCTGGAGGAAGGCATGATGATTGAGGTCGGACGGGGGTGTCGGCGGGTCGGTAAAGCTGTCGGTTAGATTGAAGATGTCGATGTCGAGATGGGTCGTCTTGTCGCAGTATGGTGAAGCACGGTATCGAAATCTTTTTCGTTAGCGTTGAAACAGACCATTCGTTTGTTAAGGGCACAAAGCCCTATGGAGCAAACATTCCTAATTTGTAAGATTCTACGACAAGTACAACACATTGTCAAACACTCAACGCATAATCCCGCTAAGCCTAATGAGGCTAGTTAAGTTTGTTCTCCCAAAGTTTTCTAGCAAAGAGAACGAGACTCATGGCGCATATCCAGACCTCCATCGCCTCTCATCAAACAGACACCAGATCTCTCTTTTTATTAACAATCCATTGGAGGCTGACGCGACTCGGACCATAGTCCCATCGCATTTGACTCCAAGAACCATCATCAACCTCTGTAACCAACGTAAGAACCGACTTTCGACGCGTGGAGCGCGTGCATAGCTCAAGCTCTACTCAGACTGCTAACACGAGACTTGATTTAATCACGAAACAGCTTCAAGATGGCGGGTCTACCACCTCCACCAGGATGGTCTGGTCCGATGATGGCAGGGGCGCCTCCGGGACCTAGTGTACCCTTGACGGCTCCACCTCCACCAGGCTATCGCCCTACTGCTGACCCGCAGGCGGTGAAGCTGGAACAGAAGAAAAAAGAATGGCTAAGGACTCAGAAGAGCCGCTTTGGCGAGAAAAGGAAGGGTGGATTTGTCGAGGTGGGCAATTAGACTCCTTATGACTATTGGGAATCTTGCTAATGGTAATATAATTTTAGACTCAAAAGAGTGACATGCCACCAGAGCATCTGCGAAAGATTGTGAAGGATATTGGAGATGTTAGCCAGAAGAAATTCTCGGCTGATAAGAGGGCATATCTTGGTAGTTTGAAATACATGGTAAGGCTCGCCGCCCTTTCTATCTTATATGATGTACGAGGAAGTTGTGTACGCTAAACAGGTCCTGTGTGGATGGTTTCTTTGCAAAAGGCGTACGACCCAGTATAGACGCGACTAACATGACTATTCAAAATTTCTAGCCACATGCTGTACTCAAACTATTAGAGAACATGCCTATGCCGTGGGAGTCCCAACGTGATGTTCGGGTTCTCTATCACGTCAATGGTTGTTTGACCCTCGTCAATGAAGTTCCTCGAGTCATCCCCCCAGTTTTTGAGGCACAATGGGCGACAATGTGGACAGTCATGAGACGAGAAAAGGCAGATCGACGACATTTCAAACGTATGCGATTTCCAGTATTTGACGATGAAGAACCACCGCTATCATACAGCGAAAATATCGAAGATGTCGAACCACTCGAGCCGATTCAGATGGACCTAGATGAGGCTGAAGATGAGCATGTATACGAATGGTTCTACGACCATCGGCCGCTCGTCGACACGCCGCACGCCAATGGACCTAGCTACAAGAAGTGGAACTTGAATTTGCCACAGATGGCTAATCTTTATCGTCTATCGCATCAGCTGCTGAGCGACGTGAACGATCATAATTACTTCTATCTCTTTGATAGAGAGTCCTTCTTTACCGCTAAAGCCCTTAACGTAGCTATTCCGGGAGGGCCTCGATTCGAGCCGTTGTACAAGGATATCGACACTAATGAAGATTTCGGAGAGTTCAATGCAATTGAACGTATTATCTTCCGTGCTCCGATCAGAACGGAGTACAAGGTTGCGTTCCCATACCTTTATAACTCGCTCCCACGTTCCGTCAAGATTTCGAGCTACCACGATCCACAGGTCTGTTATGTTCGCGCCGACGACCCCGACCTCCCAGCCTTCTATTTCGATCCCGTCATCGCCCCAATCAGCAGTCGGGAAGTCCGCGCTGCTAACGCCAACTCAAGCATTGAAGATGATGTACTGGGAGTTGGAGTTGAGGAGGATGATTTTGAGCTTCCCGATGAGGTTCAACCATTCTTAGAAGAGGAGGAACTATACACTGAAAATACCGCCAGCGCTATCCAGTTGTGGTGGGCACCATTCCCATTCAACAAACGTAGTGGACGCATGGTTCGAGCGCAGGACATCCCGTTAGTGAAAAATTGGTACCTCGAGCACGTTCCTGCTGGTCAGCCGGTGAAAGTCAGAGTTTCGTATCAGAAACTGTTGAAGGGCTACGTTCTCAACGAACTTCATTTCCGACCCCCGAAGAGCCAAAACAAGCAAAACCTTCTCCGAAGCTTAAGAGGAACCAAGTTCTTTCAGAGTACAACAATTGATTGGGTTGAGGCTGGGTTGCAAGTTGTTCGACAGGGTTTCAATGCTTTACAGTTGCTCATCCATCGAAAGAACCTCACCTATCTGCATCTCGATTACAACTTCAATTTGAAGCCTGTTAAGACGTTGACAACTAAAGAGCGAAAGAAGTCTCGTTTCGGAAATGCTTTCCATTTGATGCGAGAGATTCTTCGTCTCACCAAACTTATTGTCGATGCGCAAGTCCAATATCGTCTGGGCAACATTGATGCTTTTCAACTTGCGGATGGTATTCTTTATGCATTTAATCACGTTGGCCAACTGACGGGTATGTACCGTTACAAGTACAAGCTCATGAGGCAAATTCGTGCTTGCAAAGATTTGAAGCACCTTATCTACTACCGATTCAATGGTGGGCCAGTTGGTAAAGGCCCTGGGTGTGGTTTCTGGGCTCCAGCATGGCGTGTTTGGCTTTTCTTCCTTCGTGGCATCATTCCGCTTCTCGAGCGTTGGCTTGGAAACTTGCTCGCTCGTCAGTTCGAGGGTAGACATTCCAAGGGTGTTGCAAAGACTGTCACAAAACAGCGTGTGGAGTCTCACTTCGATTTAGAACTGAGAGCCAGTGTCATGGCAGATCTTACCGACATGATGCCAGAAGGTATCAAACAAAACAAAGTTAATGTTGTCTTAGCACACTTGTCCGAAGCTTGGAGATGTTGGAAATCGAATATCCCTTGGAAAGTGCCCGGTTTACCCGCCCCTATCGAGAATGTCATTTTGCGCTATGTGAAGGCTAAGGCCGATTGGTGGGTCAGCGTTGCTCACTACAACAGAGAGCGTATCCGACGTGGTGCTACCGTGGACAAGACCGTCGCAAAGAAAAATCTAGGTCGCCTAACCCGTCTCTGGTTAAAGGCTGAGCAGGAGCGACAGCACAACTATCTCAAGGACGGCCCGTATGTTTCTTCTGAAGAGGGAGTTGCAATCTATACGACCACTGTTCATTGGCTAGAGTCTCGAAAGTTCTCTCCAATCCCCTTCCCGTCTGTTTCTTATAAGCATGATACCAAAATTCTTATTCTTGCCCTTGAACGTCTCAGGGAGGCGTATTCCGTGAAAGGACGTTTGAATCAGAGCCAGAGAGAAGAGTTGGCTCTTATCGAGCAGGCTTATGACTCTCCTGGTACGACCCTAGCTAGGATCAAAAGATTCTTGTTAACTCAGCGCGCTTTCAAAGAAGTTGGGATTGACATGAACGACAACTATTCCGACATCAACCCTGTTTATGACGTTGAGCCGATCGAGAAAATTACCGACGCATATCTCGATCAATATCTATGGTACCAAGCCGAACAACGTCATTTGTTCCCGAGCTGGATCAAACCCTCTGACAGCGAAGTTCCACCACTTCTCGTCTACAAATGGACGCAAGGAATCAACAACCTGAAGGATGTTTGGGAAACTAAGGATGGAGAATGCAACGTCTTGCTTGAGACCCAGCTCTCAAAAGTCGCGGAGAAGATTGACCTTACACTCCTCAACCGTCTTTTGCGACTTATCATGGACCACAATTTGGCCGATTACATTTCTGCCAAGAACAACGTTTCCTTGAACTACAAGGATATGAACCACACAAATACCTATGGCTTGATTCGTGGTCTCCAATTTTCCGCCTTTGTCTTCCAGTACTACGGGTTAATCATCGATCTTTTGCTTCTCGGTTTGGAACGCGCGACAGAGATTGCTGGACCTCCAGGAATCCCCAACGAATTTCTTCAGTTCAAAGACGCTGCTACAGAGTCGGCGCACCCTATCCGTCTCTACACCCGATATGTTGACAAGATCCATATTCTCTTCCGCTTTTCAGCCGATGAAGCTCGCGACCTCATTCAGCGATTCTTGACAGAACAACCCGACCCCAACTTTGAGAATGTTATTGGGTACAAGAACAAGAAATGCTGGCCGCGTGATTCTCGTATGCGCCTGATGCGACACGATGTCAACCTAGGTAAGGCTACTTGGTGGCTACTTGCCAATCGACTCCCTCGAAGTATCACAACCATTGAGTGGGATGAAACCTTCGCAAGTGTTTATAGCAGAGACAACCCAAATCTCCTATTTTCCATGTGCGGCTTCGAGGTCAGAATATTGCCAATTTGCAGGAACCAGAACAATGAATTCCCAGTAAAAGATAGCGTTTGGTCTCTCGTCAATAACTCTTCGAAGGAGCGAACTGCTCATGCTTTCCTGCGTGTGACGGAGGAGGATGTCACCAAATTTAACAACAGAATCCGTCAAATTCTCATGTCTTCGGGATCTACTACATTTACGAAGATTGCAAATAAGTGGAACACGAGCTTGATCGCCCTGTTTACCTATTACCGCGAGGCCGCCATATCGACAACAGAACTTCTTGACACCATTGTAAAGTGCGAGAACAAGATCCAGACTCGGGTGAAGATAGGACTGAACTCGAAGATGCCTTCCCGCTTCCCTCCAGCTGTGTTCTACACACCAAAAGAACTGGGAGGATTGGGCATGATTTCTGGGTCCCATATTCTTATCCCTACAAGCGACCGTCGCTGGTCGAAGCAAACAGATACCGGTATAAGCCATTTCCGTGCAGGTATGACGCATGACGAGGATACCCTCATTCCAAACATATTCCGATACCTGTCGCCTTGGGAAACCGAATTCATCGACTCACAACGAGTTTGGAGCGAATACGCCATGAAGAGAGCGGAGGCCAATAATGCCGGTCGACGATTGACTCTTGAGGACTTGGAAGACTCTTGGGATCGGGGCATTCCCCGCATCAATACCCTCTTCCAAAAGGATCGAAGTACATTGGCGTTCGATAAAGGCTGGCGTGTTAGAATGATCTTCAAGCAATATCAAATGATGCGTAGCGCACCGTTCTGGTGGACATCCGGCCGCCACGATGGAAAACTGTGGAACTTGAATGCATACAGAACCGACGTCATCCAAGCCCTTGGTGGTGTTGAAACAATTCTTGAGCATACCCTGTTCAAAGCTACTGCTTTCCCGTCCTGGGAGGGTCTCTTCTGGGAACGTGCATCCGGGTTCGAAGAATCCATGAAGTTTAAGAAGTTGACCAACGCCCAGAGATCCGGTTTGAACCAAATTCCAAACCGTCGTTTCACGCTCTGGTGGAGTCCAACAATCAATCGTGCCAATGTCTATGTTGGTTTCGTTGTCCAGCTTGATTTGACGGGTATTTTCTTACACGGAAAAATTCCAACGCTTAAAATCTCATTGATTCAGATCTTCAGAGCCCATTTGTGGCAGAAGATTCACGAGTCCACAACCTTTGATTTGTGCCAGGTTCTTGATCAGGAAATGGAGGCTCTTGGTATCGAAACTGTGCAGAAGGAAACTATCCATCCCAGAAAGTCGTACAAGATGAACAGCTCTGCTGCTGATATCTTGCTATTTGCCTCGAACAAGTGGCAGGTCTCACGCCCATCATTACTTCACGATACCAAGGACAGCTACGAGACCACCGCCAACAAATTCTGGGTTGACGTTCAGCTGCGTTACGGGGATTATGACAGTCATGACATCTCTCGATACGTAAGAGCCAAATTCTTGGACTACACGACTGACTCGCTATCGATCTACCCTGCACCGACGGGTTGTATGATTGCTATTGACCTTGCCTACAACCTGTATGATGCCTACGGCAACTGGTTCCCTGGTATGAAGCAGCTGATGCAGCAAGCCATGGCCAAGATCATGAAGGCCAACCCAGCCTTGTACGTTTTGCGTGAGCGTATCAGGAAGGGTCTCCAATTGTATGCCTCGGAATCTAGCCAGGATTTCTTGAACTCGCAGAACTATTCCGAACTCTTCAGCAACCAAATTCAATTGTTCATTGACGACTCCAATACTTATCGTGTCACCATTCACAAGACTTTTGAAGGTAACTTGACGACTAAACCGATCAACGGCGCTATATTTATCTTCAATCCTCGATCCGGACAGTTGTTCTTGAAGATCATCGTTACTGCAGTTTGGGCTGGGCAAAAACGTCTTGGACAGCTTGCCAAGTGGAAAACGGCCGAGGAAGTGGCAGCTTTGATCCGTTCTCTGCCAGTTGAAGACCAGCCGAAGCAGCTCATTGTCACGAGAAAAGGTTTATTGGATCCTCTTGAGGTGCATCTACTTGACTTCCCTAATATCTCAATTCGTGCTTCTGAGTTGCAGCTTCCCTTCCAAGCTGCCATGAAGATTGAGAAGTTAGGAGATATGATCTTGGCTGCAACTGAGCCTCAAATGGTCTTGTTCAACTTGTACGATGATTGGCTCAAGTCTATCTCGTCTTATACCGCATTCTCCCGTCTCATCCTTATCCTTCGTGCCCTCCACGTCAACCAAGACAAGACCAAATTGCTGCTCCGGCCCGACAAAACAGTCATCACTCAAGAACATCACATCTGGCCGTCGCTTAGTGACGAGGCCTGGGTCAAAGTTGAAACCAGCCTGCGTGACCTTATTCTCAACGATTACGGAAAGAAGAACAATGTCAACACGTCGAGTTTGACAAGCTCTGAGGTCCGTGATATCATCCTTGGTATGGAGATTTCCGCACCAAGTTTGCAGCGTCAGCAAGCAGCGGAGATGGACAAGCAGCAGCAAGAGCAGAAGCAATTGACGGCGACTTTAACGGAAACCGTCAACGTTCATGGTGACAAGATGTTGACCTACACCACTACACAGTACGAGCAAGGTGCTTTCGCTTCCAAGACGGAATGGAGAACTCGTGCTATCGCAGCCAATAACCTCAGAAGTCGATCCAACAACATTTACATCTCCGCTGATGATCTTGGAGAAGGCAGCAAGTTCACCTATATCATGCCCAAGAACGTCCTAAAGAAGTTTATCATGATCTCGGACTTGAGGATGCAGGTTGCTGCGTACATTTACGGATCTTCGCCTCCCGACAATGATCAAGTGAAAGAGATCAAATGTTTCGTTATGGTGCCACAAGTGGGGAATACTACCAGCGTGCAACTACCACGACACTTACCGCAGCATGAGTACCTAACCAAGGAAGCAGGTTTAGAGGCGTTAGGGTGGATCCATACACAGAGCGGAGCGGAGACCAGCTATATGAGTGCTTACGACGTGACTCAGCATTCTAAGATGATGGCTGCTCATAAAGACTGGGATTCCAAGACTATCACAATCGATGTCGCTTTGGTTTCCGGTGCAGTGTCGCTGAGTGCCTGGGGCCTTACACCTGGTGGATATGAATGGGGGGCACAGAATAAAGACCCTAGCGGTGGAGAAATGCCACAAGGGTTTAAGATGGACTTGGGGGAGAAGTGCCAGCTCTTGTTGTCTGATAAGATCTTGGGATACTTTTTAGTTCCTGAGAACGGAGTATGGAATTACAGCTTCCTGGGGGCGCAGTTCAGCGATGGGGCGGAGAAGAAGCCATATCATGTGAAGATTGATACGCCGTTGCCGTTCTATAGTGATTTGCACCGACCATTGCATTTCCAGAATTTCAACGAGCTAGAGGATCTGTGGGTTGATCGCAGTGATAACTTTGAGTAGTCTGGACTAGACTTTGGTAGGATCGAAATGGGGGTTATAGTTATAGAATGGAAAGTGGATATGCATAGCCTAGGTGGGCATCTTTTTTACTTTTCTTTTGACCGAGAGCGTTGTTTCCCTTTCAAAAAATATTATCTTTATGGCGTATGAAAATTGCAGTTTTCATGATGCAGCTGTATATTATTGTATTCTAATTTCCGTAATCGACACGAATTTACGTCCTTCTCAATCAAGCTATCGACGGTGTAAGTTCTGAGGTTTTTGACGATAATGTTGAAGTCAGGCCACCCGGCTAGAATGTGTTGCGAAAGCAAGTAAGGTTTCCGAAGCGTCATAATTTTTGCCGGGCGAGTTTCCTCAACCAACCAGAAACACCCGAAAGGCCTTAACGACGTCCACAACTCTCCGCTCTGCCGACACTTGCATTATATCACGACCTAGACTCCCAATTGAAGCACCAAAACCCCCTCCTCCTCTACTCTATTAATCGAATACTCCGACAAATTTCTTTGCGATGTTCTCGAGATCGGTTATCGCTACTGCTCGTCGCGCTGCGGTGGCGCAAGGATTCAAGCCGGTGGTTGCGAGGAGGGCTTTTTCGGCGAGTGTTGTTGCTAGTATGCCATACCTTTTCTTATGGTTTGGAGGGGTAACCTAGTGGGAATATGTCGAAAGATATAGGATACAGAAATGTCTAGGGAGACAATTGGGGAGGAGAAAGGAGGATATTGGAAATCCTGAAGGCTCCTGAATGCTGATATCGTATTTTAAAACACTAGGAGGAGGACATTCTCACCATCACGAGCCAGAGGTTACCGGACCTGGTACTTTGAAGTCGCTTTCCGGTACGACATGCTCTTCTTTATCTTTTGAAACTTATATGGGAAAGGGGGGTATCTAATTCGATGTGGACGATGGCCTACAGAAATTAAGGTTGCATCCGATCTTGTCGGTCCTGGAGCTCAGCCTGGTACCGTCCCTACCGATTTGGAGCAGGCGACTGGTCTCGAACGTCTTGAAATTTTGGGAAAGATGGAGGGAATTGATGTGTTCAACATGAAGCCTTTGGATGCTAGCCGATTGGGTAATATATATCTTTTTCCTGGGGGATATCGATATTGGTATCTGCATTGGAGGGGGTTTTGAGGGCTGATTGAGTATGAACTAGGAACTATGGAGAACCCAATTATTGCCCAGAGTGCTGGTGAAGAGCAGTACGTATAGCTTTCTTTTATTTTCATGGCCACGAGTATAGAGGATACTAATGGTATTTTAAATATAGCTATGTCGGATGCACTGGTTTCCCAGCTGTATGTTTTTCTATTCTCATCACAAAGTTGTTATATTGGGAAAAACACTAAACGGGCTACGATTATAGGACTCCCACGTCACCATGTGGTTGACTCTATCCCGCTCGCGACCTATCGAGCGATGCACCGAGTGCGGAAATGTTATCAAGATGGAATACATTGGCGCTGAGGATGCGCGTATGTTTTATCCCTATACCCCAAGCTTTCGCCATTGCATGTGATTGATGCAGCTACTAACTTCATTTAATCACAGACCACGATGCCCCAGAGGACCCGAAGACCATGGCTGACTTTGTCAAGCAGGAGTACTGGTACAACTAAGCTACCCTCTCTGTTTCTCTTCTTATCGTCGAATCTTTCTTGTTGGTGTTTGTACAAAGCGGGATGATGGATCCGACGGCGGCTTGGAAAAAGAAACAAAAACTTTAGAAGTTGAAATAGGAGTGAAAACGAGGGGAATGTGAATATAACCTTTTTTTATTATTTTTTTTTCCATGGTTCTTCTTTCTTTTCTTTCCTATATTTTGAATCTTGTATATGCTTCTTGAAATCACAAAAAACGAAGTGTACAAACGACCATACGGCAACCAACATCGAATGTGATATCGATATATCGATGTTTGGTGTATATCTGAGAGTCAAGCAGTATAGTAATATACATATAATCACGACAATTCAATGGTATGTATCGTATTTACGGGACAATCACTTCACATAATCCTAATAAAAGGAGAATCGGTGGCTGTTCTTTGGGAATACGAGATATCCTTCTCCCCACGGGCGTCCACGCACCTCCCCCTCCCGAAGAAGAAAGGAAATGCATGAACAGTGTTAAGTCAACCTGGCAATGTCGAGGAAAGATATAAAATTTTCAGGCCAAATTTCGAGGGTGTCAACTTTCTGAGGAGAGAAAAGGAAGAAGAAGAGAAAGAAAGACCAGCTGGAAGTGAAGGGAATTTATAGTGGTGGGTCCCTTCGCTTGTGTTTTTTTTCTTGGCGGAATTTTTGGATGTTGGTGGGACCACTGGCTTCCAAGTTCGGAACGACGAACTTCAACTTCAACTTCAAGTCAACTTCACCATCAACTTCACCATCGCCACAATTCCTACAGTCGGTCGTTCATTCAAACAATACAAGCCTACAACACCAATAACCAGGGAATTATCAATTGGGACTAAGAGTCTTTTCCATACAGGACCAAAAGAAAAGCCCGCTTGAAGCGGCTCCCCGCGTCCCTCCCAATGCTGCCCGCTAAGATCATGGCGGGGCGGCTGCTCCAACAGTCCTCAAGAACTATCATAACACCATCGCTATCCCGATACTCTGGTCGATTCTATTCTACATCCCTCCTTAGATCATCCTCTACGTCATCCGCCAGGAACTCATTCGCATTACCGTTATCGCATATAATCAAGCGAAACTATACGAAATCCAACCGTCCCGATGACCAGAGTTCCACATCAGACTCTCCATCCTACCCGTCGATAGATCAAATCCCTAAGAGCAATGAGAATACGGAACCAATCCGACCCGAAAATGTCGAATCCTCTGAAGCAGAGTCTAGCATGCCAAAATTCGATCCTCGTACCCTCTTAGACCAAGGCATCCCCCCAACTCCAGACCAATATTCTACCACTCTAGCCACGAAACCCGATCCAACATCCTCAGAGCGATCTCGAGATCCTATCAAATCTTCCCAATCTCGTGGTTCCGGTGGTGGTAACCCCGAATATGTTTCCTCCACCGACCGAAAACGTGAACGTCTCGCCACTTACCTCTTCACACTCTTCATGCTCACCGGTATTGGTGGCGTTGTCTACCTAGGCCGTAACTGGGAGACTCAAGAGGAAATCAATGCTCATCCAGACGAACCTAACGGATGGGGTGCCATGCTCTTCTATAACCGTATCGTGTCCCGTCTTAATGAGGTATTAGACTACTATAACCTCCCTAACGGCGATAAACTTCTCCCGGACATGACAAAGGACACTTACAGACCCTACACCCTCGTCATCTCCCTCGAAGACATGTTGGTACATTCAGAATGGACCCGAGAGCACGGTTGGAGAACCGCAAAACGTCCCGGCGCAGAGTATTTCCTCACTTACCTAGGACAGTACTATGAAATCGTCATCTTCACATCTCAACCAAACGTCATGGCCGCACCCATCGTCGCAAAATTGGACCCGTTCAGAACATGTCATCAACTATACCGTGAGGCTACGAAATATAAGAGAGGGAAATATATCAAAGATCTCACCTATTTAAATCGAGATTTGTCGAAGGTTATTATGATCGATACTAAACCTGAGGCTTGGACCGAACAGCCGGAGAATGCGATTAAAATGAAGAAATGGACGGGGGATCCGAAGGATAAGGAGCTTGTGGGGTTGATTCCCTTCTTGGAGTTTATCGCTGCAATGGGACACGTTGATTTACGAGAAGATATCAAGTCTTTCCCAGAAGGCTCTCACATCCCAACCGAATTCGCGAAAAGAGACGCCATAGCCCGTGAAGAGTTACGGAAGAGATTGGAAGAACAAAAGAAGCACAGAAAATCCAGCGGTGGTGGAGACTTCTTGGCCAGTCTTTTGGGTATGAAGACTAAGGAAGTTAAGGAAGAGAAACTGCCTCAAGATTTAGTAAGAGAGAGGGGCCAACAGTGGTATGATGAGATTACTAGGGGATTGAAGGAACACGGCGCAGAGATCTTAGAGGCAGATAGGAAGGCACAAGAAGAGATGATGGCCGGTATGAAGACTAGTTTGTCGAAGATCTTGACAGAGGTAAGCCTTCGCGATCGCCACGTCCAACAAGTTTAGAGCTAACATAGTCGTAATATAGGGAATGCCGCAACCACAGCTACCACCTTTGCCAGAGCAGGAACAGCCACAGCAGAAGAAGTAATCAATGATTGACAAAAGTCTCTTTTCTGTATTATATTACTATCTACCCCTCGAACATAATATTCCAGCCTCTTTTTCTTCGTATCAGATCCAGCCTTTTCTACCATCTTGATTTGAATTCCTTGGACCAATTTCTTGCATGAACACCTCAACTCTTTTTTCCTTTTATTTTCCTTCTTTTTTCTTCAACAATGAGTTTCCACTCTTTGATTCCCTTATTTTTCACTGTAAATAACAAGGCTCGCTCATTTTTCCCTTTCTTTTTAGTGGCAAAGACGTATTTCGATATCACCCACGCCACCCCGTTTTTTGCCCCTCTTCTCGATAAGTTTATCAGGGACACTTTTGACGTGGACATGGTCCGGAAGGCTACAACTGTATACATGTATAGCATGTTTGTGTGTGTATATACGAAGCTATGGAGTATACTAGTACTTACCTATTACCTATATAGATATATATAATTCTTGGAGAGAGTTTATAGCAGTGATGAAATTTAATAAAAATTAGACGATACAATGTCATTCTTTGAGATTCGCTCTCTACCGCTAGCTAGTATAAATATATTGGACTTCAGGTAAAAGACTGCTAAATAAAATGAGAAACTTTATTTTTTTGTGAGAATTAAAACTGGAAAGGGAAAAAAGGAAAGAGAAGTAGAAGAATAAACTATATATGAGGTAGATATATAGGTAGAGATTAAAAAAAATGGAAATGATTAGATGGTTGGATAGGTGGAAAGGGTGGAAGAGAATCGCTGACAAGAGACTTTGCTGCTAAACTACCTGCTCATAGACTATAGCCGCCGAAAAAGAATAAAATTTTGTATTTTTGGTTTTGAAAAAGTTCCCTGGGGTATCATATGTCTGCGGTCGATTGATGAAACGAGAAATGAAAAACAAGTGCGGATTATGCAAATACGGGTGGTAAGGAAGATGTTTTCAAACAAGACAAGCTAAATCGACAATGAATGATAAAATATCAAAGATCAGGGTAAGGTACGTAACTTGAGTTACTTCTAGATGTTGTTTTGTGAGTCAAATTATTTGGAAACAAGGGTAAAATGATAATAAAAATAAAGATAAAAAAAAGGCAGACAATAATACTATTATGTAGCTTTTGCTTCGGGTTTGCTAAACGGCATTCGCTAAATTTGCTTTTGGGCGGAGGAAAAGGATAGGAGATGTTGCTTGAGCCGCTTGCTGTAAATTTGAACAGAAATAATCGTGGATATAGTCGGATATAGTTCATGGTCCTTGGGCGTTTTTTGTGTTTTTTTTCCAAAATTCTAATATCTCGACTCCCTATACTCGCAAACCGCCTTAATTCCATACAATAGCTCTCCCATAAACCTTGCCTGCGTCGCAAGTAGTGCCATCAACACTACTTCCTCGCTCTTCAAGCCCATCCCCACACCTTTCCAATCCCTCATACTAATCAACTCAGGTTGCTCGCATATCCTGCGTAAAAACACACGAGATCCCTTTGGCAAGTAGAATTTTATATGGCTGTAGGAATAATCGTCCTTTTGGATTCCCAAAAGACGCAGGGAGTAGAACCAGACCGCCTCGCTAAGATGAGGGATATCTTGCGCAGTGACGTTGGGGCTGCTGGTTGATTGGCCATTGGCGGAGAATCTGGAAGAGGACGACGTATCTGTTGTCTGTTGTGATAGCGTGGGAAGGTGGAAGGTTTCGATGGGTGATTGGAGACGGGAGTTTGGAGTGTAGAATGATTCTGCACCGTCGAAGATCGAGAATTCGGAAATGCCAGCTATGCTACCTACACGGCTGGCGCGACCACTGTATGGCTGGCTGGAGTAGTAGCTATTCTGTTGATATTGTTGTGAGTGAGACGACAGTGATTCTTCGTTATCGAGGCTATTATTATCTTCGTATATCTTTCGAACACCTTGAAAATGCGAGTCGAGAACATCTTCAAGACCCTCCACATATTCGCCTATCACTTCACATGCGTGTCTTTCCCAGTCGAATTCTTCCATGGGGAGGAACGAGTACTCTTCGCTGTTTAGGTTAAATTCCTCATGAAAACCTGAGTCGCTTACGCCTGCTATTCCTGATTTCGAAGGCGACAATAAGAATCGGGCAGTATCTTCTGCAAAGACGTTTATGGGGACCTGTTCATTCAATGATTTGGTAGAAGATTCAACAAGCGAGGAGGTTGATGATGATGGGGAGAGGAAGAACTCTCGACCTGTGGTGGCTGTAGTATATTGCGAGACGCTGGAAACGGGAATGTACGACCCTGGAGCGGAGAGTGAGGTTGAAAGGGCTGGTGGAGGGATATCTTCAGCGGTAACACAATCTTCGAAGGATTTGCGACGCTTTTGAAGTTTGAGAGATCTTTGGTCGTTGATTATTGGGGCGCCAGTATTGGGGCCACCACTGACACGAAAGGTCTGAGCAAGCGGGGAAACTTCATGAGAAGCTGGAATTGAACCTGTAGGTGTCTTTAACCACTTATCAGGTGAGCCGGAGCTACCTTCGTCTGGGAGTGTCATCTGTTGGCGTTTACGGGTCAATAAAGATATTCCCGGAGATGGTGTGCGTGGGAGGTCAAGACGTTTCATTTCCGAAGATGCATTTTCTTTGTCTGCATCTTTGGCGAGTTTGGAGGGGACTTGAAGGTAGGGGATTATGGATAAAGTGGTGTTCTTGATAGATCCCACTGTGCCCCCAGGAAGATCGGTTTCTGGAACCAATCCGCAGGCAAGGGCAAAGCCAGATTGCGCGTGATAGTAAGAGAGGATGCAAAGGGCTAGAACTACTTCTGAAGTAGACCAGTTGTCACCCAGTTCATCGGATGGGTTGCCTGTGCCTTTGATTAAATCCTGAATATCGCCGTGCGTTAATCGCCATGGTTGGTGAGCAAGGAGAGTATTGAGCTTCGCCAATCGTTGAAGTTTCTTCGGTGCGTATTCTAAGCCGCGGAGCCAGGTCCTATTGCCCCCATAGTCTAGAAAGTACCTTGAGAGCAGTGAAACAAAATATTGGCATTTATGCTCTGCCGCGGCAAGGATACCGATATATAATTTCCAAATGCGAGAGAGTGCGCTACCAGGTCTGTTGATTAATCCATCAATTGTCTCTAGGTTGGCCGTTGCGTATTTTGGGAAAAACGAAAGAATTTTGTTCATATTCGTTACCCTTCCCTGCGTCATCCAAACCATCTTGTGAAATGAATGAACTTCTTTGGATGCTGGTTTGGACGAAGTAGTGCTGCCTTGGGAACT
Source organism: Arthrobotrys conoides (assembly GCA_036971725.1). Taxonomy (NCBI): domain Eukaryota; kingdom Fungi; phylum Ascomycota; class Orbiliomycetes; order Orbiliales; family Orbiliaceae; genus Arthrobotrys; species Arthrobotrys conoides. Next base: position 933,021 of record JAVHJM010000001.1, read on the forward strand.
TCCTTGGGACGACGAGTGTTTCCTCCTCCTGCGTTCCCGTACTGGTTGCCCAAATAATACATCGTTCCCAGAGGGCGGTGAAAGCGGTGTTCCACGGTCAGAGTTCGAACCAGTGAAGCCGTATAATTGATTATAGCGCCTGTTCCCTCTGTAGGACATGCTATTACTAGCCCCGCGGCCCCTCGACCTAGATCGTCCGTGGAATGTATGCCATGATTGACCGGGTATCGCAATCGAGGTAGCGCCCGACATAACACTGTCGTGGATAGGCGAGATAGGAACATCGTCCTCATCATCCGAGATGTCTTGGATTTCATTGAGCTTGTTACTATCGGTTCTCAACATGGCGCTGAATTTGTGGAGTCCAATCGTTTCGTGAAATGGGATCAGTCGTGAAGGTCCCGTGCTAACTGGCTCGAGCAACTGCATGCCGCTATTCTGTTCTCCTTTATTAATATTTCTGAAAACCAATATTGAAACTTAGCCCCCTTTTTAAACACTTACAACAACCCTCTGAAGAACCATCCGACTACTGATTCTGATATCCTTATGTGGGCAGTCTGTCGACAACCTTAATAGCGTAAGATAGTAGTTATCAAGGTTATTTTTCATCTCATGCACTGTCAAAACTTCGTCTTTCAGATCCTCCAGCCGACTCCGGTCGTCTGCGTTCAAGATGTGCTCGAAGATAGCCAACACCGAAGTATTATACGATATCGTAAAAGTTGGCGAGATAAAATCAGGGCGCTCGTCGTGATCGTCACCAAACCCCGAATCATAGGTCGGGGTCAAGGGAACTGCTACGGGACTCCTGCTTGCAGATACAATCCTCGGATCCGAGTCACCATCGAAGTCGTCAAATACGTCGTCAAACTCTAGTCCAAGTTTTGAAGAGGATTCCCGTTTAAGATTTCTGGCCGCTGTGAAGCTTGCTCGGGGACTCTGGTTGATGGATTGGTGAAGCGGACGGAATCCACTGGGGTGATGATTGAGATCCCTTGTGTGGCGGAGATAGTAATGCGTCCATTCTTCAACAAGTGACCCTATTGCCCCAAGTACTGCTAGTCTGCTTTGCTTCTCTTCCCTGTAGAGACAACTGAATAACAAGTTTCTAGCATAGGAGCAAGAGGGCGTCTCAGTAACATCGTCGTAATCCGCTGCCAACGAGGGAATGTCAGCATTTTGCACATTTGATGGGAAGGCTAGACAAAACTTACAAGGTTTCGGCATGGTAAATTTATAAACAAAAAGAAGCCTTTATCAACGTTCTAGGAGCATAGCTATCTAGAAGCGTGTGAGGGCTATATAGATGTTGAATCTGATCCAGCAGATAATATATGTCCGTATATATGAAGTATGTATGTATGTATGTATGTATTATTCCGTTTCGTTGGAACTGTTTTAATGTGGCCGTCAGGAGAATATAAAATATCCGAAACTAAGCTCTCAGATCGTGGACTAGATCCTAGAAGGTGTTGGGACGCATGGTATTTGCCTTATATAGTGGGCCAATGCTTAGTTTCATGATCCAGCTGTTGACTTCTGAAACCGGAGTGACGATGAAGCGAACAGGTTACCAACGCAAGTCGAACTCCGAAACACTGGTTGGCGGATACAATATGTTAGCCTGCCTTTTAACTTGAGATGTTTAATTTCTTTATAGAAAACGAATTGGACAGCTCAGACTCATTGAGGCTGGGGCCTTGTGGGGCTAAATCAACTCAAGAGTATATATGACTGCATATGAAGAGAGGAGGTTTTGGCAAAAGGGTTTGAAGGTTTGTGAATGGCCAGGCCAGGGACACGTTCAAGTTTAATATGCAATCCAATATGCACTGCAGTGCAACAGCTCACTCCGACCGCGCAGGGGGGTTATGGCTGCTAGGTGACGACAGAACGCAAGAACGCGAAGCACGGCTTTTTTTTATGCATGCAGGAAAGAAAATTCTGCTATGGGTGTGGTCTAATCCTGATCTCGAGATCCTTCTTGGGGAACGACCAATGGAAGGGGCATGAACGTACCGAATAGGATCCAAATTAGGCCTTGAATAGTTCAAGCAGAGAAATAAAAGGGACAATCTTTGAAGGAATGCGGTGAGAGGCTGACAAGAAAAACTTCCCTTTGCAAATTTGTCGATCTGTGAAACCAAGGTCTTTTATCCTAATATTTTTCTGCTTCTCGAATTTACTTTCTCGCAATAGGCAAGCTCGATGGCGAAGGGGTTTTGCGTGGGAAGAACCTTGTGCCTGATTGCACAATATCGCAGGGTTATAACTTTTTCTGTCTCTCGACCCCGCAAAATGCCTTGTGCCTGTGCGTCTTTCCACGGCTGTTTCTTTTTAAAAACGAATCAACCAACCCAAGCTTCCGGGCTTCCCGGCAGCATGCGCAAGATGGTGGAATCTGGTACCAGGGGTTTGCAGATTATTGCTGTTCGAGCAGTGTGAAGGGAGTTTGGCAACTGCTTGTTGTTCAGGGAAATTTAACTGCTGCGACGACGGTTCTCGAGAGGGCCTTGCCTGAACGGCCCACCTCCCAATAATTGCCAGCTAGGTGTGAGTGCTATGACGAACGCCATTTCTGTTTCTTTGGCAATTCCTTGCTTTTGTCGTTTAGCGACAGGGTGCGTGGGGGCCAAGATTCCTCGAGTTCAAGCACCAGGCTACTTTCTTTTTTTGAAGTGGCATATGCTTTTTCTCTCGGTTTTCTTTCCTCCGTGGTCACACTCGATGATAGAGCATGCGATAAGGAGGTGACTGTAAACCGCTCGCTGTCAAAACATTACAAAAAACAGATGGCCAGATATTTCAGGGAGAGAGAAAGAAAATTTTTTCTTCATTTTTGCTTAATGCTTGCCCAGCAATCATAGCTCCCTCGTCTATGCGGACAAGAAAGGGAGGATGCTGCCCTGAACCGGTTGATCTTTCCGCGGCCTGGCAGGTCTTATCTCGCAGCTATTTCTTTCGGCTCACCTGCCGAGTCGCTTTCGAGACCCGTGCTTCTGGGAGCTTGGGGCCAAGAGCATTTTTTTTCCCTGTTAATTGGTCCTAGGCGCATCTTGTGGTTGAGGATCGAGCCGCTCAATTCTCAGAGGAAGGGAAATTCTTTGCTTTCGTTCTTTACGGATAACACCGATCAGAAGATATTGAAGCGAAACGATCGGTCCAATGAGTGTCTCCGTTTGCCATCTCACAAGTGAACCTTCGAATCCGGGCAAAACGGCCCTGCTGTACGTATGTTAACGTTAACCACAAGAGCGAGGAGGAAAAAATTAAAAATTAAAAATCTTTCAACCCAAAATGCATTCATAGGAAGACACCCTGGAGTGTCAGAAGGACGAGGCGCGACAGCCAGCCATGGGTTCACCCTGTTAGCCCCGCAAAAAAATAACTTTCCTCGAAAAAAAGGAACAAAAGAGGTGGGTACTATCTTGCAGGGGCATGCTGGACATGCAAGTTGGAAAAACTTTCCATTCAATAGATGAGCTGTATCTTTCCAAGTATGGACCATGTACCCAAGTATGAAGTACTTAGGCAAATGTGAGCTTCGAAGTGGTGCTTGCTGGATATTCTCATCGACCGGGTCGACGTACATGTATGTACTTACATACCTTAAGGGTGGGACGAAACCCGTCGATTGCCGTGTCTTTGATCTTTCGACGGACGGAAGATGGCAGAGCGGGTATCCCTCGAGGCTAATCAACGGAAAGGCTCAGTTTCAGAGCTTAACTAGGTCTGAGTCCGACCTTCCATTTGGGATGGCTCCCGTTTGCTAGTCACTTACTTGGTTACATTAGTAAGAACATATTGGTTAGCTTCCACAGGAGTCGTTAGTTACATGCCTGGGAAAAGCCGAAGCTTTAGCTTGTACATGTCGACGTCATCGGTTCAGTATCCACAATCAGATTCAGATTCAGTATTGTATCCGGTGAGATATCACAGACCATCCTATATCACATCAGCTTTCTGAGGAGCTGCAGCCGCTGGAGTTTCAAGGAGATTGGTATCGATGTATTCGACTTTGGGGACCCAATTAGAGGTTGTGTTGAGTGAAGTCTCTGCTCGCTAGCTCACTAGCCTTGTCGCTAAGCTGATGCATTTCTACCGGATGCCCAATTAACTGCAACTTCCACAGCTTTCTCACCATGTCTTTCCTCCCAGAGCTCACGACTTTGATAAGACCTCTGCTCCGCGTGAGCAGTCGCCGAATTGGAGCCTATTCCCAGTGTCATCGATTAACTCAATCTCCCTGCTGGCTATCTTATCCCCGACGCCACCATTCTCGGCATTCCCGATTCCCTGTGACTTCAGCCGTAGGCTTGAGATACAATCTCAGACCATTCCATAGCACATACATCAACTCCAAAGATGACACTGGGACTACCTCAAAGCAAGAACCTCCGCCTAAGGCAGGCCCAAAGCCTGGAGGCAATGATCCGAATGAGGTATTTACGGACATGAATGTACTTTCTGGGGTTCCACCGCCAGCCAGCGCTATAGAATGTGTCTACGAAGATGGATTTTTGCTCAACAATGGCATGAGATTTAGCGGGAAAGACGGAATCATCATCGTTCATAATGAGGCGTTCAATTGGCTCTCAGATGGAGCTGCAAGAGTTCGTAACGGAGTGCTAGAATTGGACGAAGACCTGTGGGGAGTATTGGATGTTGTAGCCCCCAAGCCAGGTATGCATATACAAATTGTTCTTTCCTCCCAGATTCCAGTTTAAACTACATTCGCTGGAATGCAGATTGTGATCTCAATGCTAATCACTCGCGTATCTAGAATTACTGATTTTGGGGACTGGCGCACGATCTATCCCCATCTCCCCACGGACTAGGAACCACTTGCATCTCTTAGGAATCCGTATCGACAGTATGGATACGAACAATGCAGCTTCACAATATAACATGTTAGCCACCGAACGACCCGGCCAGATTGTAGCTACTGCTTTACTCCCGGCCTTTTTCCGTTCCTAATCGGAAGGTTTCGTATACCCTCGGACTTTGGGGGTGGTCATTATCAACGAAGCTTTCTCTTCTTTTTTTTTCATGAAATTTTTGTGGAGATGCAAGCGTGCAAATTTTGCATTAAACATTTGTCCGTCGAGAGCGTGATAGCGGCAAGAAATCTGAATGGCAATGGAAATGGATGTCGAGAGGTAAGGCTGACCTTGCATAGACCATGCATTGAGATGATCGCCTCGTATTTTAGTGAAAATGCGGGGGGTGCAAAAGCACGGATCGAAAACGTGGGGGATTTCATTGCCATTTCACAGGGGAAGTCAGGAATCAGGAGAAGCATCAGAGAACTACGCTACATACGGTACTCACCCACGCAATTTTTTCGCAAAAGATAGCGTCAAAAGAACTGCATGGGGCCCATGATCAAAACCTAAAATGTGATATCTTCTTGATATCAAAAAAAAAAAAAAAAACCAAAGCGTATGCATATAGTAACAGAAATTAGCAACCTTGAGCTATTTTTACGAAATATTTCAGGCCCATATGATCATCTATTTCTGACCACGTTGTTCGGTGGTCAGCGGCAAGTGGAGTTTTTTTCTTCCACTCCCCTCTTTGGACCTTTTTTTGTCGATACAGTCATGCAACGGAAGCCTTTTCCTTTTCCTTTCCTTTTTTTTTTTTTCGTCCCTTGCTCGGTGTGAGTGGGTCCCATCGATATCGGCCTCGGCAAAAAGTGCTGTCATGTACCCCGCAAATGGCACCAGATTTGGTAACATTCGATGAGCCAATGACATAAAGTCATGCGACTCCGGGGTGAAGTTGAGGAGATATCGGGATGGGCCGGTGGCCGGAATTCCAGTAATACGTGGAACTATAACGTACCCATGGGATGGATTGTCGACCCGACCCGGGTCCCTAGATTCATCCCATATTCAGGGGTGCGTCGTTGGAAATTCCAGTACGTTTATAGAATTTACACCAGGCTATTAGATATATTGAGTAAACCAAGTGGCTGTAGTTTAAGTCTATAAGGTATAGTAGGACAAAGCTTCCTCGACGGCAGTATTAGTCGACTTGGATACTTTTATCGATCTCTTGTACATATCTCAGCCCCTACAGAGTAGCCACTAGCATTCCAGTACAATCCGTATCGATCTTTAGATGCCCTTGCAGGCTCATTTTGAAATCACCTAATAGCTTAGACTCTCACGATTATCTGTCGTAAAATACAACAACCACAAATGCAATGTCAATGTACCTAGGTATATATATATATATACCTATATATATCCCAAGCACTTCGACAAATCCTAGATGTCTTGCTTCATCCCAAGGTGTTTTTATAAAGAATTTATAGTGTAAATTTAAACTACACCCCTAGGCCTCTGAAATGGGACATCTACAGCGGGCTATATCTCTGAAACCTAGGTACTTAAAGGTCTGAGCTATTCCGAGAAACTAACATTTATTCATTCATTCATTCATTCATTCATTCATTGAATCCCTTCCGCATAAGAATTATATCATATAGTTTTGATACTTGTCTGCTGTATTTAAAATTTTGGTAACTGTCAATGTGATAGATATCTTCGACTGTATAATAGTTCAAATTGGCCTCGTCCGACCTAGAGCACCTTTGCAAAATTTACAGCCGACACTTATAGAATGTTGATGTATGGTATGGGCTCCTATTTAGAAGTTAGATACTATAAGATACTAGAATGAGGATATAACTGTCTGATATCTAGTGTGTGTATCTCAATGAATCGTGACCCATGTGACTAATCGACATTTCTTGCTAGATCTATAGAATGTAAACTCCTATACTAATGGTTGATATACTGTAGTTTATTATAATTCCACTATTCCCTTAAGATCCTTAGTTAAGTTTATATACGTAGATTATAGGTCTAGGTAATTAGCGTCACAGGACAAAGCTAGATAATACACTTAGAATATCGAATATGTTCCCTAGCCTATCCACGCCACCCTTTACATTAGAAGAAAACCCCAATGAATGGGTCCTGAATATATAAATTTGGAATAACACTGCAGCTGCGCAAAGCCACCTGGGCCTAAGAAATTTAAAAATCCCACTAATGTATACGACTGCATGCGCATGTTGATTTTTTGTTTTGAGTCGAAGCTGACGTTAACATTAGAAATAAATATAATTCATACTAGGAACTACGAGTACACTAGTAGCTAGTAGCAATGAGGAATATCTTAGAGTTTGTAAAGCTAACTCATGCGTTGAACAGCAAAAAAAGCATTTTGACTGATTAAAAAAAAACTACTTCACCCGCAGATATCTTGATGCGGGAGTCCTGAGTTTTGACAAGCTTGGACAAAGCTTAGTTTTGCTAGAACTAAGCTAACTTAATTTTGTGTTACCTATTAATTGTTGGGTGATTGACCTGTAGGGATTTCAGCCTCACGCGGCTGAGGCCTATCTGAACGAGACGTCGATATAGTGCCGAAAGCTCGAAAGCTTGCACATTTGCCCGTTTGGTTATACTCGTAGAGTCCTCGAATTCACGAAACTCAGGATCCAAACCCCGCCCCGCTCGAATCTAGATCTTATGATTTTCCCTTGTTTACCGTATATTATACAAGTACGGGTTCGGTACTCCACACCCGGCCCAAGATGCTTCCCCAACTACCAAACGAGTTGATCAGAACGGTGCTTAGTCATGCAAGTTAGCCTGTACCCTTTCCGTATAAGCAAGTATCAACGTGAGTATATCAAGAATATTAACATATCGAAAAAAATATATAGTTACCCCGCCGTGATCTTTCCAACGTTGCACCATGTAGTCGGTTATTACACTCCCTTGTGATTCCGATGTTGTATTCGAATATAGAGTTGTCGGTAGCAAACAGGTTCAATAAAGAGCTGGGGATATATAAGAACTTAGTAGATCCTAGGCTGATGCAACTTTTGGTTCATGATGAACGAAAATATGGAAAGTACGTTCGAAGGATTCGGGTAGTTCCAGGCGAGAGTGATACACCGAAGGTAGAACTGGAAAATAAAACGGAAGTCGATTATCACAGTAGCCCCTCTGCGCCAAGTATGGGACGAGGTGAAACTGGTAGTGGATTAGGGTGCGAGGAAGTCAGCTCACAAGGCCATGAAGGGGTGTCAGGTATAGATGAGGGAAGTGAGGAAGGAATAGAAGAGGATAAGCATAAAGGAGAAGGAGATCAAAGTGAAGAAGAGGAAGCAGACAATCGTGATGATGACGGTGATGAGAGTGAGGACGAGGGGGGGAATGAAGAGAGAGAGGAGGAGAGCGAGCGCGCGTCTGAGGAGAGTAGTCTAGTGGTGAAGCCTCGGCTTGGTGACATAGATTCCGCGATATCGATTGCAAATCAGATATTATCAATAATGGAAATCGGTGACTCTCCGTTGACAAGCTTTAAGTAGGTATACGGAACTTTTGACAATAACTTACCCCCATGCTAATCCGCTTCGAACATTAGGTGGTTTCTACACATAGACATATCCCCAAATTTCTTCCAAAAGTTAGTTGAGGGACCCGGGAACAAGCTTTCTACTCTAGAGATACTCTCCTATGGATATTACTTGCCATCGCACAAGCTGCCTGAGGGAAGCCTACCATGTCTCCGAAAGCTGATAGTAAAAGGTGTTCACTCGCCCCAGCGTGTAGCAGAGCTTCACTATATCCTCCGCGCAAGTCCAGGGCTGCAATCTTTCGGCTTTGCGGTTGGAGAAGAGGTCACTTCCGAGTTCGATTCGGGATTTAGATTCAACGCTAGTGAAATAGTCGGAATTGGTTTAGAAAACGAAGATTTCGGATGGGAGAAACAACCCGCTAACTGGATCGACTTTATCGAGACTTGTATCTTCAAGAACTTACAAAAGCTCCCAATAAAAGAGCTAAAGATTGAAGGTATTGAGTTAACATCTGAAATGGCAAAGATTTTGCCTCTCGAGAGCTTGCGTCACATTAGCCTTTCGGGTATAGAGAGCTCATCTCATTTTATTGAAGGAATCGATACGCAAAGATTACAACTCGAGACTTTCAATATTGCGTATGAAAGGATTGGAGAAGTTTGTGTCATTCGCAAGTTTATTGGGGATCTTCGACCTGGCTTGCGCCATTTGGGTTTTAGATGTAGTGCTTGGGAGGTAGATTATGATGATTTTGATCAAACCCTCGAATTAGAATACCCAGGGTTATTCTCGCTACCCGAGGAATTCACAGAAAGACAGAAGGACACTTTGGAGACCTTGATATTCAATTTACTCATATTCGGTTGGCAAGGCCGTCGGGTCATCCCGAGCCATAATTTCGAGCTCTCGTCGGAGTTTTTCAAACTCACAGAAGTTTCGCTTCCTTTGCTTATGACAAAGGTCAGTCCCTCTATCAGCATACACCCTCGTACTTTGAGCAGTAAACAGGGTTCAGAAGCCGATCTTAAGCTCACATTATAACTAAACTCTTACATGACCTATAGACTAGATCCAAAAAAAGGCTTCCGAATGGCCCGATACCTGGGCCCCACAAAGATTTCTGGACTCTGATGCCGATATCCCTGAACGGCATATCGAGATTACGAAATATCCATACTCTCACCCTAAACCCAGTTGCAACCGAATATCGAGCAGACTTCGTCGAAACTATTTATGAAACAGACATCCATTTCAGGGAATGGGTGGACATGTATGAAGAGTATCTCATAAAATATGTTGATGAATTGGTAGGGGCATACGCGGATGAGTACGGACAGGCATTTGGATTAGCTCGGCAGCCACCACTCGACTGGATCTTCGTGGTTGGGGGAGAAACTTGCGATCTCGAGGTCGGATTTAGAATGGAATGGAGTCATGCGGATGGAGGGCTTAAATATGACTCTCAAACAACGATGCTATCTGGGAGCGAGGCTCGAGAGCTGATAAAAACAGAAGATATGAGATTTCGGTGAGTAAACCATCAAGGAGCTTTTATTTCTATAATAATTACCTCTAACAAAACTTTATAGAAAGTTCAGTAACATTTAAAATCTAAAGCGCTTCGTAAAGATAATCGACAACAGCGAGCTAATATGTGAATTTAAAACGCCATGTCACTACCTTACAATTTTGTGTTGAGCTTAAAATACCACGCGTGGCACGTGTCCAGGCGTGGCTGAATTGTGCTTGTTCCCCGCAAGAACCGCCGCTATCTCGACCAGAAACTTACTTCGAGACCCATATTCTTTTAATCATCGAGCGTAGGATCTTTACCATGTCTTTCTAGCCTCGTTTTTGTACGATATAGCGCTTTTGTATTCTTCCTCTTCTCCTTTTTTTTCGTTGTTTTGGTATTATGCGTCCCTCCAACTTTAGCTTTCGGTTGCGTCTACTGCGTGTATGCATTCTACCGATAGCCATATTTACGACACCATCTAGCACCGCCCAGATCCCGTTATCGCCGCAATTCGTAGAACACAGGCGTAGTGGCATATCTCTAAATTCGACAATTGGTTCCGAACCTCTACGCTACTTGATCCATTCATTCGAAACCCTACAGTCTGTCTTCTTCTCCCCCGAGCGTGGCGACTATCCCAGCGCGATCGACTGGACAGCAGCAGTAGTTCAAACCCATGCTGTCTCGGCGTTACACAGCATCCTTTTATCCCCATTACCCAAGAACGAAACATTAAACATCATAGATATCTACTTCCCAGATGTTATTTCTTTCTATCATACCCAGAATGTGGGGTCTCTCAAGTTCCAAGCATACGATGATATGCTATGGGTCGTTCTGGGTTGGCTAGCTGGAGTTCGATTCTTGGACGCCTATTATTACCTTTTCCCGGAAAGCTACAATCCAGATTTTTATACTTATCGTATGGAATTTGCTCTTCGTGCTCGGGAGTTTTGGGTCTATGCTGAAAGAGGATGGGATGAGTTATTTTGCGACGGCGGGATGATCTGGAATCCGAATTTGCAGCCGTATAAGAACGCCATTACGAATGAATTATTTATTTCGGCGAGCATACAGATGTATACGACTTTCCCGCCGGAGTTTAATCCGCCTGAATCTTGGTTTTTCTTTGGTGGAGGAGAGGATGGTGGAAATGATAAAAGGAAAGGGCAAAAGAGGGATGTTACTTATTTGGAATATGCGGTGAAGGCATATGATTGGTTCAAAAGTAGCAATTTCACGAATGATGCTGGATTGGTGACGGATGGGTTTCATATGAGCAGCTATTGGAAGAGGAAGTGCGATGAGAGGGATGAGCAGACGTATACCTATAATCAGGGGGTAGTGCTGAGCGGCCTGCGAGCATTATGGGAAGAGACAGGGAATAAAGCTTATCTTGAAGACGGGTACCAACTTGTCCAGAGGGTGATTGAGAGTGCGGGTAAAGTTGGGGAGATGGTTAGGGCCGATATATTGGAGGACCACTGTGACAGCTGGGGGTGGTGCAACCAGGACCAGCAGGCTTTCAAAGGTATGACCCATCGTAAGATAGCAGAGGGGGCATCTATTATAGTCACTAACGGGTCGCTACTATTTTAGGGATATTCTTCCACCATCTAACAGCCTTCTGCTCTCCTCACCCCTACACCAAAACCTGGAGATCAAAGCATGAGAATCACAGTCCTGAACTCAACGCTCACGTTGAAAAATGCAAAACTTTCTTTCCCTTTATTGGTCGCAATTCAATTGCTGCCTGGACTACCAGACATCGAAACTCTTCGGTCTTTGGGATGTGGTGGTCCGCACCGTTGTTTGAAAAAGATCCGGGATTCTCTGACAAGCTGCAAAATGGAGATCTAGATCTGAAGAGAGACCCTAAGGCAGTAGACCTCGTTAATACCGACAGGGGCGGTGATTGGGAAATTGGTGCGACAGAGGCCGAAATACAACTTGCAAAATCTGGAAAGATAGTCTGGGAAAGGGAACTGAATAGTGGAAAATCTATAATTCAAATGAATAAAATGGAAGGTGATTTAAACGATAGATTTCTGGGAAGAACGGTTGAAACGCAAACAGGAGGTGTTGGAGTAATGAGAGCGGCTTGGGAAATTGGAAGTCTATTTTTATAGGAGGTATTATTATTCTGGAGGCCATAAACTGAAAACTTATTTTTTTTCGTTCCTATCCTGGCGCGAAACTGTATAGTACAATACCTAGCTTACAATACCTAGCTTACAATCCCTAGGTCTACCTAGGGGCCAAACGCCAACCTTGCATGACATTTCGTGCATTGGCCCTATTCAAAACCAACTAGTATAACAATAACTCCAAAATCCCCGGTTCCCAATGTCTGTACCCATACAAACAACGTCGGAACTAGTCTGCATAGAAGGCGCCGAAAAACAGAAGCTTATGTGCCAATATAATCTACGCACCGAATACGTGAACTGCGGTATCATCACCCTCCTCTCTCCGACACCAACAACACCAAACCCCACCGCAAATAGGACACATCAACCCACGCGAATAGCCTGTGGTATACACCAGCACTTGACTCCCGACGGCGTTACTGTACGTCATTGAACAATGATCACAGATATATGCGCTGATATCAAGACATTTGCTGCAGTCCCCATCCATCATGACATCGAATTCGGTCAGTGTCGTCGACGGAGAATCGGCATTGGTACTACTTGATGGGAAATTGGTGGGGTCTCTTGGAACTATAAGCCAGTCCGGGTCCTCTGGGACAATAACCGGTTCGTCCAATGACATATCCATGTGATCTACGTCCGGATTTCTGGATCCACCTAAACGTATTTCTTGAGGCTCCTGGTGTGGTTCTTGAATTGCAGCGCTATTTGAGGGGCCTCTAGACCGGCGACTCGACCGGGAGGGTGAGACCCCCGGTGGAAGGCTCGGGTGGAGAGTATTCGGTTGCGGTACGTACACAATGTTGGGCTGGGATCGCCGACCGTTAATTACCATCCGTGACAGATTTTCCGAAACCCTTCGCACATCTACGAAAATATGTTTAAGAAGTTCAGTAGATGCTCTGTTGCTCTTAACTTTCGTTGGCATTGCATATATTGCATTACTTACCATTCCCGTGCATTTCCGCAAATATTTGCTCTACCCGTTGCTGAACATTTGGTGAACTGTCTCTTCGAATGGCCTGGCGAGAAAGAGCATCCGAAGGTGGCTCCGCTAGGCTCCCAGGATCAGAGGGCATTGGCCAGCTAAAGTTAAAATTTGACAAAGACTCCGGTTGTGGACCAGGAACGGGGCTACCAATCTGGTCTTCGCCGTAGACTTGGGGTCGAACATTTTCATTATACGCTCGATTACGTGAACCAGGCGGTCTACCACGCCTTCGAGTAGGTGAGGGCGATGTAGAGTTCGAATTATTTGGGGGTGCTATTCGAATTCTTGTAGCCCTTGTGTGTCTATGTCGGATCGGTGATATAGATGTTCCAGTGCGAGATCGTGATCTTGATCCCGGTGGCCTGCCTCTACCACGACGAACGGAAGAACTACTCGTAGCCCCGGCTGTATCGGTAGGCGGCTGATCCCGTCTTTTGTCACTTTTCGCCTTTTTCGGTGCCATTCTCGTCGTGAAGCCGCTCTGCTGCCAGCTGCATTAACTGAAAAGAGTAACGGAACAGTGCAGTGTGTATTGTGGCGAGCATCAAAGGAGGAGCAAGGGAATGGGGTCATCAACTACATCCGAAATGATTGCAGGTTATTATGCAGCAATAATGAAGTGTACTGGGCAGATAGACTAGATCTCCCTTCGATCCGATAATTTTAGTATCATCATGGTAATATATTGGAATAATCTCTCATAACAGAACCAAACGTAAAAGCTGCGTTGCATATTTTGCGTTGCAGGCCGTTGTCCGTCCTCAGATCTGTCCTGTGTAACCTTGCCAGCCGGAAGGCAGAGAACCACAGATTATCACCGCATATGCCTCCAAGCCCGGTTACATACCTATACGTCTCCCACTTACTCCGTAGATATTTTCGAACCAGGAAATACAATCGACGACACCAGCCAATTGAAGCAGGCACCAAGTTCCGATTTCACATGCTAGCTAGAGTTAAAAAAGTTTTTCTGAAGTCTGGGTCCTGAGCTCCGAGACCCCGTCCTTCCTTAGTGAGTCCAACCACCAACATGAACAGGGGAACCGCATATTTTTTGTTCAACACACACTAAAGTTAAGGACAAAAAAAACTCTGCGCTCGGTAAATCTTTGACGATCCGAAACATCACGACAAAGAACAAAAAGAAAATTACCAAAAAGAGAAGATAATCTCTTATAAAGAGGTTTTCCGTAAAAGCCCGATGCGGGGGTCGAACCCGCAGCCTTCAGATTGCCATGGCAACTGGGTTGAAACCCCGTTGTTAAGAGTCTGACGCTCTACCGATTGAGCTAACCGGGCTTTGTTGAAGATCGGCCAGCAAATGTTTCCCATGAGCCTCCCACCTTTCGTATGTCTGCAATGTGAGTCTTTATGTGCAGACGTACTTACCTAGGTATCCACCGAGGGTTATAAGATTACACAATAGGTAAGTACGTGGTCCTTAACTATATATCCTACTTAAGTATATATACTACTTGCTAGGGGTTCGAGATTTTATGTAGTGCATACCTATGGAGAAACCAGCGACATCAAACACAAAAATATTATTTGATAATTAACCATCTAACGCCTGATAGAATATTTAGATATTGCCCAGAGAGACATACAAAAAGTATTGAATTGGAAAGAACGAGCAGGGTGTATCCTGTCCTGCAGTTCGGTGAAAACCTCAAATCGGAACCTGGTACCGAAAAACGTGAAATTGAGAAAGAAAAAGAAAGGATATCATGATATACAAAAGAAACTCTTTACCCATTACTAGAATATTCCAAATCTAAAAGTTGACTCTTCATCCTGATAAATCCAGACATCAATGTTTTTTTATTTATCGTTATCTCCTCCCGTTCAGCTCGTTGTTCTCCATGTCTCGGCTTGCTGCTCCAATTGGGGCACTGTACCCCGTGGGTGCTTGACCGACTGGCGCATATCCGCCTGAAGTCCATCCGCCACCTTGGTAAGTCTGTCCCTGTGGCTCATAAACCCCATTACCACTGTACGCCATTCCAGTGCCTCCCATATAAGGCGGTGCGGGTGTCGGTGCCCCTCCATGGGACGCATAGCTCATTCGCTTTGCTGCATCTGGGCTCTGCATAGTATCGTATGGAGTCTGGCCATACGGCGAAGTCATTGGTGGTGGTGCGGCCATATTATATTGTGGCTGAATATCCTGTGGCAGACGGAGGAAGTCCCAGCCCTTGCCACTAGCGAGCATGAAAAGCGAGAAGAAAGCACCGAAGAAAAAGAGTAATGATATGCCGAAGCCAACTGTGGCACTAATAGCTGTGATGCTTCGCGGGTCGTAGTATTCGAGGAATGTATTGATGACATTATAGAAGGAAAAGCCGAGGATGCAGATGATCAAGACCGGAATCCAGCCCGTAACACCCTGTACAGTATCGTAGTTAGTTTTCATACCGTTCGTTTAAATCAAAATATGGATGAGAATACATACCTGCTTTCGTTCTTGCTTCTTTGCCAATCGAATCCATGCCAGAACCAACCCGATAACGGCATATATCGCCAGAAGAAGGTACAATACAACATAAGCCTGATCCAACCTAATCTGAGCTCTCACTCCTGACCTTGTAGCAACCTCATCTACACCCCATATGACCAAACAAACGAGGACGATCCATGCCACAAATAAGATGAAGACGATGGAGTAGAAAATGATGCCGAGGATGTTAATTGTCCTCTTAAGGCTAGTTGAGCCGGCAAGTTGGAACAGGCGTTTGACCGCGACGAACAGAACGAGACCGAGGAGGTATATCTCAGTGAGTTTTTGAGTGACTATCATTGCAGTACCGATAGCAGTCGAATCAAAACCGTTGAGGACGCCACATTCATCTAGAGAGGCACGGACGATGAGGAGTATGAACCAACTGCAGAAGTTAGTCTAGGCCGGCGCCTTGAACAAAAGTATCGTAGAAGGTTGTATATTTGTAGACTTACGCAATAACCAAAAACAAGCCGATTCCGTACTGGTACCATCTCAATATCGACTTCTCCTGACCGGCCTTCTTTCTCTTTCCGCTCCGGCTGCTTGTACAACAAGCCAGTATCAAAAATAATAGTAAAATTCCACCAGCGATACCAATTTGTGCTTTGGTAATGTCGCTGGCGAAAGCACCGTATCTGCTGCACTGATTATCGATAGAGCTGCCGCTCCCACTTCCACCCCCACCTCTTCTCGGAGCCATGTCGGTTTACTTAGATAGTAGATAGTCGACAGCCCTCTTATAATAACTTTAGCTGCACCGAGGCTACTAGATTTCGGGTCGGAATAGCTATAACCTCGATGTCGATAACCGAATCTGGGTTGGAATGAACACAAAGATCTGAATTTTTATCGGGCCCGAGCTTATTAAATATTGCGACCTTGTTTACGTACGAGCTACCAGCTGCCTTTTAAATTCTAATTTTTTGGTATTAAGCCGGGGGAAATCTATTGCTCTTTCGTGGGACGTGTGCTGTGACCCCTCAACGTGGAAGATAGCTTCTTTCTGCGAATTGCAGGATCATGCGAACCATGCATTTATCCCGCTTTGGTAGAGCAAAAAAATGACCGGGGCAGAAATAGAGCTCGAGGTACATACAACTGTGGATCTTCAACTAGTGACAGCTAGTTTTTTGGCGCGATTTTCGTGCGTCACAGGCCAAGAGAAAGTATCTTCCTAAGCCTCCCCAATACATCCATGTTGATTCTTCTATCAGGCCCATAGCAGATGCGTTCGGATGAGCGATCGCGGGCCACTAAGACGCCTTGCTGTTTCACTCTCTGCCTACATAAGTTAAAGTCAAGATTGGGTACCTATTCCATGCGCTCTGTGCACCGGTAACTAACATTACAGTAATCAAATCCAGGCAGAGGAATTTTCGCTCATGTAATAGGGTATGGGTGGTTTAAATTTAAATTTGTCATCCCACCCTTGTTCGATAGACTTGCATTTTTGGGTCCAGTTTTGTTTGTGCGAAAGAAAAAAGCTAGTCGACAGGGGCCGGGGGAGGCTCATAACGTTAGCGAAGAAACTTTGGTAGAAGGTCAAGGAGGGTGGTGTGGAGATCTGATCAAAGATGGCGAACCCGAGCTCAGCCTCAACCTTTGAACAAACAGGAATGACTGAATTGAACGAATGAACAACGCGGCGCGGTTCATTTTCTCGTGCCTAATGAGGCCGAATATGGAATGTATTTTGTATCTATTTAGCTTGACAAGATCCTATATTTCGATGAGATGATTGACGGATAAAGCGAAGGAGTTCGCGATATTTGACTAAGCCTTGGTAAGTTTTTTGCCCGAAATCACATCAGATATAAAATGCGCCCTGCCTAAAATGACATCGATATACTTCGTTTGGGAAGTATCACGAGCATGCAAACTAACTGCGCGCAAAAAAACGAATGGGAAGGTATTAATTCTTCCAGCGTGACCTTTTGAAGATTTGTTTTTATTTTTATTTTTATTTATTTCGGGCCGCTTGCAAGCTTTAGCGAAATACACACACCATTGATACTCTGTACGTAATCTGTTTTATCCAACTAAATCTTGACCTTTTGCCTCCCAGGCTATACATATACTATGCGTATACGTAGGTCGACGGGGTCTAGCCATGCATAAAGCCGAGAAATAAGGGTGGGGACCTTGCTTGCAATGCCAAGCTGTTGCACCTTGGTATTGCTATTGTTAGTAGCAATAGCAGCACATCGCGTCGCGATATGCAGTTCGCAACCTAAACATTGAAATTCGTATTCTCGTTCTCGAAAGCTGAGGCCTAACTTGCTCATCTTGGCATTTAATATTTAATTTCTGCTGGTGTTCGCAAAAAAAAAAAAGAAAGGTGTTCGCTTTTACTTGAGTACTTGAGTATAATAAGATTCCAAGCAGCGCCTGGCCAAATAGGCTACCTATATATCGAGCTTTTTACAAGGTAGGTTGAAGGTTTTCCACTACGCTTATATTATACTAAGACACTCAAATCGGGAGACTGCATTAGTATATATATTGATTTTAAGTTTTTTTGGGTGGTAAGGATTAACTACCAGCGTGTATCTACTAGTTATTGCGCTACTTATTTGTGCCGCCGGAAGAAGCACATGGTTGTAGACGTTATAAATTTATGGTCATGGGTCTTTATCAAACCCGAATACGTTACATCGGATATTATGAAATGAGGTGGCGGTCGAAGTCAACTAGTCTTGCGAGACGATCAAAGAAAGCGCGATTCGATAGCTAGAGCCCGAGCGCTCCTCTAATGACTGATGGAATAAGGTCGGGAGTAGTGTTTCGAAATTGTAGAAGATGTAGAGGAATTGTCGGCCACAAAGTACTTTAGGCCTGTAGATTTTCATTAGCAGGTCAAGCCTTTCGAAAGAATGTTTAGTGACTATGTTTATCAAAACGGGAGGCCGCTCGAAGAGGACTAGTCAGCGATTCATGATCGGGTCGTGTTAAAATGCAACAAAAACAACATGTATATCGAGGAAAGATACATCGAGAACATAAGGTCAATGCTTTATAACTTGAGGTAGCTAGGTACTTTATTAGACATGATTATATCAAATCTAGGCCCTAAGATAAAAGTTTAACTTCGAGATGAAGTACCTATGTACCATGGCTTTCGTCCAGCTCGGTCGTTGAGTCATCCCCAATATCCCTTTGTCGTCCCTCCCCACCTTGATCTTGTTGTTGATCCTGTCCTTGCTCTCGGTATAGCTCAGGGTCATCTTCGAAATCAAATTTCTGAGGCCCAAGTAATCTGATAATACAAGCTGGTAAGCCTCTATCTTTCGCACGATCTAGTGGAGTTAAATTATCAGAGCCTCGGATATTGAGATCGACTCCCGCCCGTACAAGCGACTCAACCAGATCATATTCTGCTTGATTAAGTAGCTTTGGCTCCCTTTCTTCCGCCGCTTCAATTTCTTCAAATTGAAAAGAGTCTATTGCCCACAACAGAATATTCGATGCATCCAGCGCTTCGCGGTCTGCTCTGTTCACTAAGCTGTTCATCAGAGTTGCGGAAGACTTCCCCTTTGCCTTGGTCAGCACATTCTCGCCAATATTCATACCCTTTTGTAATAAAATCACAAGTAAATCTTGCCACTCGTTCGCATGACCCGTTGAGCCACCCCATCCTTGCTCGAGAGCCAGGTCTAACACCGCCATTCTAGCTTCGCTCCTAAAACCTACACCTTTTTTCACAAACAGCGATAAAATGTCCCACCACATGTTATCGGTAGCCAACTTCAGTGCTTCATCGCCATATTCTCCGTTGAAGTTTGCATCTTCCTCCAAAATACATTGTATTATGTCTACCCATCCCTTTTCGCAAGCAGACTTTAGTGCTACCCTTGTGTTGTTTTTTTCGTCTTTCGGATATATCCCTCTCTTCAGCAGTGACTCCACCAAGCTCCACCATTTTTTGTCTACAGCTTGCTCGAGGAGCCTTTCCCCGTCTTCTTTTTCTATGTGCTTCGTACGTGCTAGTAGCCTTTTCATTATTTCCTGATCCTCGTCCTCGTTCTTCACCGCCAACTCAAATGCCTTCCACTGCTTATCCGCATAGCCTCTATGCGCTTCCGGAACACTGACCTTGCCAGAAAGCAATCCAAAAAGCTCATTATGCCCCCTAATGGCTGCGAGATGTAGAGGAGTACATCCTGATTTATCTGTGGCTGATATATCAGCTTCGTGTGCGATTAGGAGTGCTACATTGGAGTAGTTCCCCTCCCTTGCCGCGATGTGTAGTGGGGTTGAATACCACTTGTCTTTCGAGCTCAAATCTGCCCGATGATTGAGAAGTATTCGTGTCACTGTATCGTTTTGTCTTCCGGCCGCATAATGAAGAAGTGTCGCTCCGGAAACGTCAGTAGCATTTGGGTCTGCGCCATGTTCCAGGAGCAGTTCCATTAGTACCCCTAGTGCTCCGTTTTCTACAGACTGGCTTTTGACAACATTGTGTATTGGTGCTAATTCAGGACTCTTGATGTCGTGGAAGCGAGGATCCGCTCCATCATATAAGAGCTGTTGAACTTTTTCAATTTCGAAATTATCGATGGCTTTAAATAGTTTTTGGCGTAAATCCTGTGGGTCCGGGTTTGAGGCGACGTCTTTCTCGAAATCTACTTAATCAACCAGGTGGTATTAATACACGTGCAGTGACCTGTTAACATTATATTACGGCAACATAATAGCCCAGCTTAGAAACACGGCCAAAAAATACAACAAAGAACGAACCAAATAAGACAACAGGATCAAAATTATATGATTGGCTGTAGATACCTTCACTGTCTGTAGACCAACCAGATGACATATCTGATGTTGACTGCACATTTGACATCTCGATAGACCTTCGACTTCAATAATAGGAATATATTGAGCAAGAGACAGCTAGCTAACTGGACGAGTAGTAGCAAATAACCTGAGGAATGCATTAATGATCGGTGTCAAATTGGTCTCCTCGTTATTTTGGACCCCTCAACAGCCAAGACGGCTGTCCGATTTAGAATATTGCTCATCTGTATGACATTTTTCCTGCCTACCCCGCTTTTATGCACTGCCAGTCGACAGGGTATTAATATTAGTTACGTACACACCGCCTTGGCCTCAAGTCTAGATCCAGCATCATTCATTTCTCTTTACAATTATCCCCACTCACCCGAGAGTATATCTCAGTCTTAAAGGTTGAAGTTTGATATTAATAGATCAACTTTAGTAAAATATTCATCTTCTATCTATATCCCAAGAGCGCCTTATTTACCATTAGTTTTTGAAAACTCGATCTTCGAAGCTTCATCAAAGTTATCTTGCTACATAGGTCTACTTGGGTACATAGCTATATAGCCTAGCTAGATCACCCCGCAATGTCCCAACTGCAAAGCAAAGACGAGGCTGTCAATGTGATCAACGCACGGAATTCCGACGGACGAACGCCGTTACATCTTGCAGCAGAAAATGGGCACCATGGCTCCATAAGTCCTCTTATCAAATTGGGAGCGGATAATCTTGCAAAAGATAGTTCCGGGCGGACGCCACTACATCTAGCAGCAGAGTCTGGGGCGCTTGAATCTATCCGCGCACTAATCGATTCAACCGCTCCAGCCGATTCAACTACTCTAGTCGATTCAAGTTTGCTACGTAAAGCTGTAGCCACGAAAGATGATTCTGGGCAAACACCACTGCATTTAGCAGCAAAGAATGGACACCTTGAATCTTTAGATGTTCTAGCCAAGGCAAATATAGTGGATGTCTTAGAAGAAGATAATTTTGGGCAGACGCCATTACATTTAGCAGTCTTGGGGGACCATAGCAAGGTTGTAGAGCGTTTGTGCGAATTGGAAAAAGAGATAGTCGCAAGAGGCAAGGGCAGCCAGACGCCTCTACATTTAGCAGCAAAGTCTGGGCACCTAAAATCCTTGCGCATTCTAATCAAGTCAAACAAACTGCAAGTTATGGCGAAAGATAGTTTTGGCCGGACACCACTGCACGTGGCAGTAATTAACGGGAACCTGGAAATCGTACGTGATTTAGTTGAGGCGGGGGCAGGTGTTTCTACAGAAGATGAAAATGGGGTATCTCCCATAGCTCTAGCTATAAGAGAAAACTCTAGTGATGCATTAAGCATACTGATGGGGTCTAGCACGAATGAAACTATCAGGGATAGTCAAGGAAGAACGCCTCTACATTTAGCGGCGTATGCAGGGCGCTTTGAGATTATCCGCAAGCTGATCAATTTGGAATTAGACGCCGCGGTGAATCAACAGCTAGGTAATATCCGATGGAGCGAGGATAAGGATAAATCGGATGATAGCTTGTCCAAAATCTGGGACGGATATCAGGCAGCTGTAGAACGGCTGCTTGGTTGGCAAAAAGAAAAGGTAGTTCTTGATTTGTCTCGTCGCCAGACTCCTCAACTGTTTGACTCTTTCTTTTTGTGGGTTTCGATGTTGATAGAAAGGCTGACATAATATAAATTTATAGCTTTCAGACACGTCCTTTACAAGTTCCGAGGATAAAGGAGGGTCTAGCTCCGAGACTAAGCAGGAAACACCCTTTAGTGGACAGGGGGTTACAGCTACACCTAAGGCTGAACAGACCCCAGACCCCCCTAAGCAAGCGAAGTCTACTGCTCAGTTTGTAGTTGAGAAATCGGATCCAGTGTCCATCTTTAAGGAAGTAGACTCAGGACTACGTTCCTTGATCCCAACGAATCTTCTTGGTCTCGTACATCCTGGTCTTCAGGCTGTACTAGACACTACACTGGACGAAATCATGAAGCTTTTAGAAACAAAGGCTGGACATGAGAACTCGAAAAAGAAGCCAATAAGCGTTCTAGTATCCAATGCGCATATTGGGCATTACGAAAGGAAATATGTTGTGAGACTGGTTGCGGGTATAGTTCTATACCTAAGAATGCAAAGAAATAATAGTTTTACAAAGGTTGATGTGGAAGACAACTACATGCAAACTCCTCTACATCTGGCGGCAGCAAAGAGAGATACAAAATCTATACAGACGCTACTGGACTTTGGTGCTCAGGTTAATCGACAGGATGGCAAGGGCCAAACACCACTGCACGGGGCAGCTGCCAAGGGAAGCCCAATGGCTGTAGAGGCGCTGTTGGGATCACGAGTTGAGGAGTCTGATGACGAGAAAATATTGAAATATGGTGCTGAAATCAATTTGCGGGATCAAAATGGGCAAACACCACTACACCTGGCAGTAGCAAATAGGGAAATGAAGGTTGTTAGGATATTACTAGATCCTAAGAATGCTGCTGAAGTCAATCCACAGGATAACCAAGGAAAGACACCACTTCATATAGCGGTAGAAAAAGAAGACGAGAAGGCTGTAGCGCTACTATTAACGAAAGGCTCCAGCATCGATCGGCAGGATAAAAACGGACAGACACCACTACACGTGGCAGTTGAAAGTGGAAAAAGGGATATCACGCTTGTAATGCTCGACTCCGAAAGTGAGATAAATCTTGATCAAAAGGATAACCAACAACGAACTCCATTGCTCCTATTAGTTGAGAAGAAGCGGAAGGATATACCAGAAGTAAGTTAATTTTTATTTATCAATGACATGTTATGCATGGTCATGGCACCACTACTACAGTGGACAGAAGTGTCTAGATCTTATAAGCTTACCATACACTCATGAGCTCAATTACTTATCTTGCATGCACCTACAACAGGCAAAACCAATATTTCCTATTCAGATCAACGGCAACGACCTTGACAATAAAATCAGACCGGAACTGAAAGCGGAAGCAACAAACTACATTGTAGTCCAGACACAAGTACTTCCTAGTCCGTCGCAAAGAAGAACCTTAGCTGAAGCGGAAGTTGAGATTCTAAATTATGTCTCCGAGTGTACTTATTTGTGTCGCTATCAAGACACGAGCAGAGATCTTAACCGGATTCGCCAAATATACCCGGTTGTTTATGTCGACATCTATCGCCAGGAGTTTAAGATCACACCCAGCTTAAATAGATTGAGAAAAACCCCCGATCTCGATATAGATGTCTATGTCATATTCCACGATCACGCAGAAGAGGAGGGTAAGAAAAGGCTTCAGGAGCTCTTCACAGGTTTCAATCTGGGCCCGAGCGAAGGTAGTCGAGGGAGAATCGATCTTTATAGACAAAAAGCCCGGCTCAACGTTCCAGGTCGATATTTGAACGAGATAGCAAATATTGATGAAGTACGTTGGATCGAAGAAGTTGGCAGAGTTCAGCTCTATAGCCGTGGATCTCGCGTAATATTGGGGCTAGATGACCCCATAGGAGTTGGTCCGGTCTACCATTCATCGGCACAAGGCTCTAGCTACGAGGGACAAGGAGAGGTGATTGCTATCGCCGATACTGGGCTTGGTGATGGGAGTATAGACCCTCATCATGCATTCACAGGCCGTATCGAAGCTAGATATAATCTGGGGTCCAACATTCCTGGTGACAACACTCCGGATAATTCCGGCCATGGAACTCATGTCTGTGGTTCTGCTGTTGGAAATGGAGAACTGGATTTGGGGGGGCCTGGTAGAGTCCGCATCAAGGGAACTGCTCCTGAAGCAAGGCTGGTGGTACAGTCGTTAATTAAAGACGGCTTCATCGAGTCACCCGATGATCTTGCAGACGGTCTCTTCAGAATTCCGTATGAACAGCACAACGTGAGGGTGCACTCGAACTCTTGGGGCCTCGGGATGGAAGAGGACGGCAAAGTAGTTCAAAAAGGGTATACTAGAGACCCAGACGAAATCGACGATTTCATCTGGCGTAATCAGGATATGGTGATATGCTGGGCAGCTGGAAACGACGGTAGGCGAAGTCCGCAGGGACAAGTTGGCGCGGAGGCCATCGCCAAGAACTGTATTACCATTGGAGCTTGTGGGAAGGTGCCACTTTCAAGAAAGGGTCGGCAAATCATGGCTGACTTTAGCAGCAGCGGCCCTCCTGTGGCAGAGAGAAGAGTTATAAATGGAATACCAATATTACGGCACCGTTACAAACCCGACATTGTGGCGCCCGGAGATTCCATTCTTTCCGCTAGATCTAGCCTCCAATTACACCCTGATGCACGTCCTTTGACCTGGAATAACCAGCAGAACCAGCATTGGTGCTATATGGACGGGACAAGTATGGCTACGCCGCTCGTCGCCGGCTGCGCCGCTGTACTGATTCAGGCCTTCAAGTCTAAGAACAATCAACGAAACCCAAGCGCAGCGCTAGTCAAAGCGCTTCTCATCAACGGCGCCAAGAAGCTAGAGGTTTGTGACGGGCCAAGTATTGCGTCAGGTTATGGTCGTGTAGATCTCGCTAGGTCTATAAGAATTGCTTGCAATAGACCTGGGACTGGAATTTGGGAGAGTAATCTCGACAAAGGGAACAAAAGAATTTCTGCATCCGAGACAATAGGAGTCAGGGTTCCAGCGCAGTACAATGCCCTCAAAGTCACCTTAGTATGGCCAGAACCCAGTGGCCATAAAATACATAACCATTTACGCCTATATTTACAACATGGGGACGGGCTTTCGAACAATTCGAAGTCTTCAAGTCTTTATAATAATGTCCAACAGATCGAGTGGAGACAGCCAAGGGGAAAATGGTTTGACCAAAATGTTACAATTGAGGTGGAACCCTGTTCCGGGCAGCTCAACCTTCCTTGGAATATACAGAAACTACCCTTTGCTGTCGTTTGGGAGCTTTCTTCAAGATAGAAACTTCCCTAGTCATTATTCTGAATATCTAAAATTGGTTGGATCCGACCTGTTCTTAGTTTCTGCTTAGAGTTATCAGTTCGATTTCAACCTTATCTTGAAACTCTTTCAAGGACCGATAATATATCTCGTAAGGCCAATTGTGTTGACCGATGTTGGATCTTCAAGTCGGATTATGTAATCAATCAGTTGATTCATGCAGCAAAGTGACGTCACGGCAAGCAAGCCCAGCTTGACGATTGCCGAGCGCGAGCTCGAGGTCCCGAGCACTTATCGTTTTCTAATGCCTACACCTATGATATCAATTGGAGGAAGAAAGTAAAACGTATATAATTTCAACGTCTATTCTCCGTACCAGTTGCCATGCAAATTTAAGCTAAACCTTGTCTAAATCGATACCTATATCCTTCACATTGCGCATGTTCAAAATTAAGAAGAAAACCCATGAGGGAAAATTGCAACGAAGAGAACAGGAAAAGAACATCTTTATGTACTTGTAGATTCACGTGAGAGTGAAAAAGCAAGAAAAGAAAGAAGAATGGAGGGGAAGGGGGGGGGAGAAAGGAAGGGGGGGAAGAAAGGAAGGGAGTTTGATAGAACGTTCTGGTAAAGTCAAGTCACACAGAAGAGACTTAATCGTCAAAGGCATCAAGAACAGCACCACGACTGGCGTCCGAGACGAGTCGAGCGTATTTAGCCAGGTGACCACGATTGACCTTGAGTCTTGGAGCCTTCCATTTTGAGAGACGAGATTTGATCTCTTCGTCCGAGACGTTCATGTTGATAGTGTTTTTGACGGCGTCGATGGTGATTATGTCTCCGTCTAGATTGGAGGGTTAGAATGATATGAAATTTATATTAAGAAGCGGGCGTACCTTGAACAATGGCGATTGGACCGCCGGTTTGGGCTTCCGGAACGACTAAACTCTAGTGTTAGTATATAAAAAAAGGTTTAGAGCTGCAAAATGCTACGTACTATGTCCGACGACTGTAGATAGGTGCAGGTTTTGTTAGCAACTTATTTCCAAGGTATCTTTTTTATATTCTTGACTTACTAAACCCGTGTGAAGCGCCAGAGTAACGACCATCGGTGATCAAAGCGACCTGCTTGAGCCCGGCACCGATCAAAGCGCCAGACGATTTCAATTGTTCCGGCTAAACAGTACAGTGTTAGTACCATAGTCCATCTTGCTGTCTAAAGAATCGATACGCACCATTCCCGGACCACCCTTTGGCCCTTCATACCTCACAACCAAAACTGTTGACTCGTCCGGATTCAGCTGACCCGAGTTCAAAGCTGCAGTTGCCGACTCCTCTGAATCGAAAACCCTAGCCTTGCCTTCAAACTTCGTTCCTTCCTTGCCAGTAATCTTGGCAACAGCACCTCCTGGGGCAAGATTACCGAAGAGGACTCGTAAATGGCCAGTGGCCTTCAGTGGGTTGTCAAGAGGACGGAGAACATCTTGACTTGTGAAGTCGATAACAGGGGCGTTCGCGACGTTTTCCTTAAGAGTTTTCCCAGTAACGGTAATAATCTCACCGTCCATGAGACCGGCATGGATGAGGAGTTTTGTTACGGCGGGGGTACCACCAATCTCATAGAGGTCTAGGAATCGTATAAGTCAATAGCTTATGAGTAATGGCAGGTGCGTGGCTTACCCGACATATAGTATTTTCCACTAGGCTTCAGGTTGGCGATGTATGGGGTCTTATCACTGACGCGCTGGAAATCCTTGAGCGAGAAGTCTGGAATATCCGCCGTATGCGCCATCGCAAGGAAATGAAGCGCAGCATTGGTACTCCCACCAAGGATCATAGTCATAACGAGAGCATTTTCAAAACTTCGTTTGGTGATGAGGTCCCTTGGGCGAATATTCTTTTCCATACAAACTCTGAGCGCCGCGGCTGCCTTCTCGCATTCACGCATCTTCGCTGGTTCAATGATGGCTTCTTGAGTTGGACTACCTCCCGCGGTGGTGGCGGGTTTATTGATGAGAGTCATGGCTGGGATACTGCTGCTACCCGGGAGAGTGAGGCCCATGACCTCCATGGCGGTGGACATGGTGTTTGCCGTGAACATACCGGGGCAACCTAAGATTATTAGTATGCCACTTTAGAAGCTTGATAATGGATTGTTATCATTAATACCTCCAGGGCCAGGGCATGCATGTCTAGTGACATCTGTGGTTCGGGTCTATCAGTCAAAGTTTCAGTAGATTGATGGCTTAATTTAATGGTCCTTACCATCTAACTCCTCCTTCGATGCATTGCCATAGTGGAATGCACCAAGGACTTCAAAGCAGGAAGATACGTTGCTGCCTTGTGGAAATCTTTGAGTCTTCTTTCCTGGGAGGATTGTGCCTCCATATATCAAGACGGATGGACGGTTATGACGAGCCATCGCCATGATACCTGTGAACCTGATCAGCTTACGTATCCCTAGTGAAATGGCTCAGCCAGTACTTACAGCCTGGCATATTCTTGTCACACCCCGGAATCGAAATATTTCCATCATGGAGCTGGCCACAAGTTGCTGATTCGATACTGTCGGCGATAAGGTCGCGGCTGGGGAGAGAATATCTCATTCCTATTTTACACCATTTTTAGTTTTGATGCTGGCTATGTGGCTATATATAAAGATTATTGTAGAGAGTAGGATAATAAATAACCTTCGTGGCCCATCGTAATAGCGTCAGAGATTCCATTGGGGCTGTATAGCCATCCAATAAAACCCTGCTTGTCGACAGCGGCCTTGACAGCACGTCCAAGATCGAGCACTATGCCGTTATAAGATACCCTGATGGCTTTTGGATTTCTCAAGAATTAAAACCAACTCACAGTGCTATACCGTTATTAGCTATTGGTATATCCCACGTCTTCCTTTGAATGGATTAAACCTACAGTGTTGCATGGATTGCCTTCCCACCAGACGGGTGAAATCCCTACGAATCAGAGTGTAAGGTCGATGTTTTGCCTGAATGAAAGCCAGCTACAGCGATTCGAATTTGCGACTCACCAATGTGTGGCTTAAGCTTCATATCATGCTCATTCTTGATACCTGCAGCATACAGCTGGGCCTGATTCAACCGAGGAACATGGGTTAGCCGGGATTAATTGAATTAATCCGATTATCGCAAAGATAGAATGAGGGTAAAGGTTTACCTGAGCAGCTGCAAACTCATGATCGGTGGTGACAGTAGCAGACCAGCGATTGAGGATCAAGGAACCGTCCTCTCGTTTTGTCCCGTATGGGATTTCTTTGAACTGGATAAATTGGCTTGTCCCCGCCATTTTGAAGGGATCGATTTGGGTGATTGTGGGGTAGTTCAAGAGGTCAGGAAAACAATAGTAGAGAAGACGAATGTGGAGAGAAAGATGTCGCGTGCGCTGGAGGAAGCTTAAGAGGAGGTGTCAATTGCAAAGTTCGAGAGAAAGCAGCCGGCTACGCTCAGAATTTTGAATTTGAAGTTTAAAGAATAGGCAGCATTTCAACCCGGCGGCCGAATCATGATTTGATTTGATTCTAACAACCGCAAGTTACCTAACCTGAGCTCATATCGCACTTGTAGACGGCACTAATGGCTACAGAGACATGGTACAAGACCAATTTACCCTGCTATTTTCCCGGTTGGCTGGCGTTCATTCTTCAGGTGCCTGCCAGCTGCCAGCTGCCCCTCGTTTGAAGCACACTCCGGCCTCGTCTCGAACTAGCGGCTGCCCGTAACCTTATCGAACGAGTGGTCGACGTCGCGGTTGGGGCCTGCCGGAGTGGCATTGGCATGGGCAATGTGACATTGCCAATACGGCTGTTTTCATTGGCCCTGTAGCCCAGGAATATCAAATGCGGCAGCACCAAGGAGAGCTTTACCGAGCAAGTTAGCTCTGCGCCGTGCGGGGAGCTTTCGCAAAGCCCGGCCGGGTTATTCGTGCCGAAGTTTCAAACTGGTCTGTGGCTCGTAACGACTTAGTCAACTGTTAACTTTGCCTATCAAATTTCTAACAAAAACAACACACATCTAAAGTAATTAGTTGTGGTTATCATATAATTTGTAGATATATATGACACAAGACTAAAATTATCTAATATAAACGTATGTATAAATCATATTTATAGTTATATTTCACTGAGATCTAAAACAGATTTCCATCGTTATACTAATTTGTGCCTTGTGTGGGCTGTCTACTCATGTGGAAGCAGGGAAGAACTAATACAAGGTATACAGATGGGGTTACTGAATTTAACTACTTGGTGACCGATAGTTTAATATAATTTCCAAAATATACTGGCAAGACTTTGTTCAACTGTATTCATTAATATGTATTCTCGTTTGATACTTATTGGGAATCGTAATGCTGGTAATATCAGCCAGCTGCATACGACTCCCGGCCGTTGACGATCTGCAAATCGCATCTAAGTAGTACTATAGTGTATCTTTCGAGATAACTAGTAGTTTGAATTGAAGATCAACTATATAATGAATAAAAGGCCACATGAGCATGAATTGGAACATTAATAGAAGGTTCAAAGGGGGTATATCAGCAGGATTCTGTTGATCTTTCATATAATGCGTAGGATATAAATTTCTCAGAGGTTTACCTAGTTTCCTCAGGCCACTCGGTTCTGGAATTCCCTAGTCTCCATACTCGGATTCGTAGCCTACTGCCTGTCAAAGTCCATATTTTCAAAGGCCTACGCACATATCTTTTATCCGAAGATGTCTCAAGCCTACAAGAAAACTCCTATTTGGGATATATTCCCGATGCCGGATTACAAGTTTACACAAATGAGATTCAGGGCCCCATTCAAGACTACGCCATTCCTCCGTGGTTTAATCTCGAGTTTCAAGCTTTGCGAGAGGCTTTGCGAGAAGCACCGAAAAGTCTTCGAGAGGCCAGCCGACTTTTGTCAGAATTCTATATGAAATGCCCAATTGAGGACTTTGAAAACAACTTGGCGGATCATATCTATTCGTCTAACGCCATTGAAGAAGCCGGGTTAGATAAGTTTGAGACGTGGCGGATTGTTAAGCAGATTCTAGCGGGCGAATCTATTGAATCTGATCAGGGATCTACCTTGCAGCCGTCACAGCTGCCATATACCTCCAAACTTCTGAATAAGAAAGAGGTCATTCAGCATGTTGAAGCTTATCTATATCTATAGAAAAACTATCAAAAAACTTGTTGAGTGAAGCCATTTTACTTAAAACGCATAAGATCCTTACGCGAGGGACCCCAGCTACGAATGGCGAACAAGACTACCAAGGGAAATACCGAGAAGTAATGGTTCAGGTTAGTCGACCTACTATAGAGAAATCCGTTGAAAGTCCCGTCCCGTTAGGAGAAAGTGAAACAAAAGATGGCCCAATGGATCGAGAATTTCGCCAAGTTTCAGTAATATGCCGCAGAAGACCCAATAGCTACGACAGCTAGATTAAAGCTACAATTTCTCCATATACATCCTTTCTTAGATGGTAACGGTCGAATGAGCCGAATGTTGTTTAACGCTTTGCTAAACCAGCATTAATTTATCCTTATGTTCTGTGTGTCTTTGCCGAGAATGCTAAAGAGCGAATACGGTATCAGTATGCCATTCACCAAGCAATTCATAAGGCTGATATGCGAGTGTTTTCGTTTTATGCCTTGCGACAGACAGTTCAGTCGGTCTTGCGATAGCTCGAAATCATCCAGCAGACACACGGGGACTCATCGGCTTCCACCCAAATTTCAACGATAGTCAGTAGACTTGAACCGATATTGGAGAGGAAATGATTTCAAGGACTCAGAATTCAAAGGTAGAGCTTTCGGGTGGTGCAGTATATAGGCAGCTATTCTAACATTTTGGCAAAAGCGTCTAGGGAAGTCATTGACAGTTCTTCCTTCAGCTCTCGCTATTTTATTGGTTCCGATCTAGTCAAATCGCAACCCTGTGACCTGATTTGTTCTTTTTCTGTTTTTTCTTTCTTTCTTTCTTTCTTTCTTTCTTTCTTTCTTTCTTTCTTTCTTTCTTTCTTTCTTTCTTTCTCTTTTGAATGCGATTGGCGATTTTAACAGTCCAGGAAACTCAGTTGCAATTGAATGACTTTTAGGACTTCAATTGCGAGCTGCAGCTGTAAATGGCTGGGCCGGGTTGTGTTGACCCGTCCTGCATTTTCAATATAAAATCATTCAATCAGAGCATCCCGAGTGTTCACGATACGAGAACGAATACTTACAATTGTCATATTCATGATCCATTTTTTAGTATTATTTGCACCTATCTACTCGATCTCATTGGTTATCATATAAGCCTGCTTCATCAACAACAAACGGAGCAGAACTTTAAGGCCTCGAAGAAGTACTGTGCCTATTATATTGCCGTTGAATTACCCCAGATCCGCTGCTGTAGGTTACCGCAAACAGCTGGCTACAAAATATGGAACAGACTAATATGATGATACCCTACTACCGTATACCTATCTACCTAGTACTAGAACCATACCAATTGCAATGAACATCGAACGTTAAACTGCATTACATTAATTGCAATCTACGAGCTACTTCTATTCTGGCAAAACCCGTTCAGCCTCGACTCTCCAAATACTGACTTCCCTAAGAAGTATGCCTTTGCTCATTCCTTGGCCTTCTTGTGCGATCTTACGGGTCATTTGAACGAGGCGAGAATAGTCCGGCCCGGGATATATCGATATCCTAGTGGGGGCACGTGGCCGAGGCTTCAAATCTTACACGCCGGAACGAAAACAACCTGCCTCGACCCAACGGGTCTTACGTGGATTCTACAAAAGGCAGAAGAGCATCATGTCAGTGCAGTCAGCCCGTTTTTGTGGCAGGGCCCATGTCCCGGTACATTCAAAGGATGCATTCAAACATCTGCTTTCAAAGCTTAAGCCGACATAAGATATTGAACAACCACAAGCGCAACCATCGATTGTTATACAGCTGTATAGCATTAAACCCATACGGCGAAAGATTGCCGACTGAAAGCGACGGATTGGCCCACGGAACCCGAACATCAAACAATATGCTACTCAGCTCAGCCGTCCCCTTGCATCGCCTTGGACGGGCGATCTAATGTCACCACTGCCAATCTTATACTTAGGCAATTAAATTCTTGGCCAAGTGGATACCATTATCCGAGAGCCGGCTGGTGCACATGAGAGAGAGGTTTCGAGTGGGGGAAACCGACCATCACGGGTGTTTTTGGTCGAATGGCGGCTGTTTGCTAGGGCACGATATGATCAATCTGGGCCGGTTTGTCGGCCGCCAAACCAACAGCTGGGTTAACCCAATCGGCGCAAGTTTCTTTTTCCTCCTCATCTCTACTACAACCTCCACCACCAGATGCATGATACAGTCCAGCTCGGAATTTGACGACAAAACGGTATGAACCCGCATACCTAGAAGTTCCCAGTACAACCCGTCTCCGCCCAAGCATAGAGCAGCACGTACATACGTGCAACGATGTGGCTGGTGTAACTGGCTGCATGGCCGGATGATTCCACCACAGGCGATCGAAGTTATATGGTAACAGTTACAAGCTGTTACGGTACAGGTTATTGCATTATTCGAATAGAGCAATAGCGAGCGAGCAATTAGCCAGCCAGGTCATAAATCTTATACAACCGTTCATAATTACGATCTTATATGCACCAGCGATGCCTTCCAACTCCTTGCAGAACGTTCCCTCCTCCTCCCTTCACCCTTCCTCTCATCCCTTTCATACCCATTCCAACCTCTTCTCCACTTCCTACTCTCCGTTCCTTGTCTTCATTCTTTTTACGGCCTTCGCATTACCTA
The DNA here is from genome assembly GCA_036971725.1 of Arthrobotrys conoides. Classification (NCBI taxonomy): domain Eukaryota; kingdom Fungi; phylum Ascomycota; class Orbiliomycetes; order Orbiliales; family Orbiliaceae; genus Arthrobotrys; species Arthrobotrys conoides. Next base: position 966,085 of record JAVHJM010000001.1, read on the forward strand.
CAACCGCCGCTTCGAATGGGGACCTTTCTGTAATACCAAAACTTGGTGTCGTCATAAAAAGTCAGGTTTCGTCTTTTGTTTCCCGGTTCGCTACCATCACACACCTGAACACCGATAGGATCGGGCACCAACGAATCATCATCATGACCCTTGCTGCCCTTTGCGGGATTGGGCCGGTAATAAGATGGGCGACTAGTAAGAAGGCGCAGGATGAACAAAAGCTCGATGGTCGCATAATAAGTATGTCATTCCATTCTATATTTCCTAAAACCGTTGGGGGGACGTATTCTACTTCAGCGAACGAATGAGCTAACCCTCGCCAGCATCAAAGACAGTCGATACCCCACACATCATCGACAACACCCATCTTGAATCCTTCAAGACCAGCAAATGCACATATCCTTCCATTCGGATATACAATCACTTGCACCGTAAAGCAGCAAAACTTCCATCTAATTTACCACTAATCGTATTCCTTCATGGCCTTGGCGGACAAATCGGACAGTTCCAGTATCTGTTGGAGTACTTTATCAATGTTTCCCACGTATTGGCGATAGATCTTCCCGGCTGTGGTGGGTCTGAGATGCTGCCGAAAGACTGGGAGGCATACTCAACAACTGCCTTTGCTGAATTGGTCGGTGTAATTATTGAGCGATATTTGGAACCCGAACAGCAGTTCATTGTTGTAGGACATTCTATGGGATGTTCTATCCTTGCTACTCTCATTGGCGGTGGCAATTCCGAAATTACAGATCGATGTGCTGGATTTGTGGGGATATGCCCGAAAGCCGAATTATCCGGTAAGGAAAAGAAGCAGAGGGATTTGATCACGACATTGCCTCGGATTGTCTTTGACACTTATAGATTCTTGGATCGGAGGGGAGGGGTGAACTCGCCTAGTGTCAAACGTTTCGTGTCACCATCGTCACCGAAAACAATACGAGAGTATCAATTGTTAATTAATGAGCGATCAAGAACGCCTACGGCTTTAAGAGTGCTAAGGGGGTTCATAACGCCGGATCCAGAGGTGTGGAGGAGCATACAATGTCCGATATTGCTGGTTACCGCGCAACACGATCATGCGACGCCACCAGCAAATGCAGATATCATAGCTGGATACTTTTCACCGCTAAATCAGGAACGGAAGAATAAGTTTAAGCAAGTGGAGTTGCCGGATGCAGGACATGGGGTATTGTACGAGAAGTACCATCATGTCTGCCATGTAGTCGCCGAGTTCTTCACAAGGTTTGTGAGTGAACAGTTGTCGATGGCATGGCAATTGGAGATGTTGAAGGAGGGCAAGTGGATTTTGAAAAACGAGAAGAAGTGGATGATGACTAGTAGTGTTAGTGGGAGGATTGGGACCAGTATGTTTAAGGCTATGAAGGTGGGTTCCAAAGGAGTATTTCGTATATCAATAACATTGCTAACAGAAGAATAGACGCTACGGCAAAACGACCCAATTCATAACCCACAGGCATTCATCGAGGCGAATCCTGATGTGTCACACATTGTCGACATCTCATTTGAAGATCCGCCGTATATCCCATCCTCCTTTGATGGATCTCACATCACATACCACAAATGTATGTTACTTTTGTCTTGTTACTAGCCTTGAAACGTACTAACAATTATTCCTAGTCTCGACAAAATCCAAACTACCCCCAACCATTGACCAAGTTTCTCTTTTTATCTCTCTGATAGATTCGATTCTTGAGAAGAACCCTCTACCACCGAACCCTACTACAGGCTTGATAGCCGTCCACTGCCATTATGGTTTCAACCGTACTGGATTATTCATTTGCTCGTATTTGATCGAGAAACTAGGGTATCCAGCACAGGCAGCAATCGATGCTTTTAAAGAGGCGAGGTATCCAGGTATCAGGCATGCGCATTTCATTGATGAGTTATTCGTAAGATATGATAGTGGATCTACAGGGATCCGACGGGCACCAACTTTTTAGCTCGGTTATGAGTAGAGTTGGGAGTATGGGGCCTAGTAAGTGGGAGTTGGAGGGTGAAAGCTAGGGACGTTCGTTTCGTACATGTGCGGGTGAGCATGGATAATTTTTCGGTACAGTGATTGTAATGTAGTGAAGGAGGCAATTTCATGAATTGAAGTAGTGAGGGGAGGTTAGGGACTGGTCGTTTGTTAGGAGAGCATACATGGTTAATCAAGAACATGAGCGGTCGTTTTATAGAAGAGAGATATTATGAAGGCATGGGCGTTTGTTTTTCTTTCTAGTTTCTCCTTTGGTGTTTCTGTCTTTTTTCATTCTCGAATACAGCTTCTCATTTTCAATTATGCCAATACTCTCCTCTCAATCAATTGTATTACCTATGGGTATGCTGATGTGAGGATGATAGAAGTTACTATTATCAATGCATCGTCATTTAATAGATCCAACATGAGTGTCTTATTCAGTCATCACCAACGATAAGATGTAGAACGCAAGGAGACACTAATCCCGTATACCCCGATCCAATCAACCTCAAAAAAAAGGTCAAAAGGACCAAGAACGAGGAAACGTTCGAAAACAAAAGAAGTGTACTATGAAGGTTCTGAAAAAAAAGGTAAAGAATTGATATTGCATAGTATGAATTATACTCGAGAAATTCCCATCCGAAGAAAGTAGTCTCTCAAGTTCCCAATGGTGTTTCCATCCTAACCGGATTCTCGTTCGCAAGACGCAAAGATGAGAGTGGTTATAAGTCTGTGAGAGGTTCCCTAGAGGGAAGAGACGGATGGGTGGGACTATGCTGGTGTTTTTGGTAGATTGATTCATGATTTTTATGGGGATTGTAGTATGGGATAGATTGAATGGATTGGATAAATGAATTTATTGATTGCAGATATATATGTACATTGTAGTTCCCAGCTGGAAGGAACTCTGTCGTTGATGTTGCTGGTTTAGTAGTAAGAATTGTCGTGATGTCGGATCTTGGTGTTGATGTTGAGGAGAAGGTTGAGAGAGGAAGAGATTTTGAGGAGCCAATTTTAGTGTCTTGTGTTGAGGGCCAATCTACGGCTAAGCCTCGCTTGTGTTTTGCATTTTGCGTTTGTGGCAGCCACACAAATCGAGAATTAAGATTTGAACTTGCCCCCTTCCATCTCTTGTCCTGATCTTATCATCAACATCATCAACCACTCTCTCTCGGCTCACCATCAACAGCAACATCAGCATCGGCATACATCACTGAACCTACGACCAATAAATAAAACCCGTCGAAAAGTAATAAGTTTGGAAGATGGTCTCCCGGAAGAAGCGATCTCACAAGGACGACGCGCAGGAGCAACTTGCGCGTCCATGGTGCTATTATTGCGAACGAGATTTCGACGATGTCAAGATTTTACACTCCCACCAGAAGGCCAAGCACTTCAAATGCGAAAGGTGTAGGAAACCTTTGAACACAGCCGGAGGTAAGTCCTGAAAGCTCTCTCTCTATCCAAAATTCACTATCGACTAATCTCTCGGATGTTCGAACAAAATAGGTCTCGCGGTGCATATGACCCAAGTCCACAAGGAGACGCTCAAAGAAGTGAAAAATGCTATTCCAGGACGTGAGTCCACTGATATCGAGATCTTTGGTATGGAAGGGATACCTGAAGATATCTTACAAACCCATCATACTCGAGTTTTGGCCCAGATACACCAGAAGGAGACTGAACGTCGTGCTGCTCAGGGTTTACCCCCACTCGGCCAGGAGGGAAATGCGAAGAAGAAGATCAAAGTTGATTCTGTAGATCCGGAAGAGATCATGAAGAGACTGGCAGCCCATAAAGCTGCACAGGCGGGTTCGGCAAATGGAGCATCGCAAGCGACCGGTAGTCAGAGCCCCATGAGCACACATGACAACGGTGGTAATGCCAGCCCGGCTCAACCTCCACCTGTCATGAGTCCTGGGTTTCCTCCCAACGCGTATGCCGCGCCGCCTTCTGCTACCCCTCAACCGTTCCAGCAGCCACCGCAACAATATGGAATGCCGCCAGCACCCCAGTTCCCAACTGCACAGGCTCCATATGCACAGCCGAATCAACCACCACCGTTCTATCCTCCTCCCGGACAACAAGGGTTTACCCAACCTCCGGTTCAACCATATCCTGCTTTTCCTCCACAACCGCAGCCACAGCCTGCTTACGGGGGTTATCAACCCCCACCAGCTCAGGCTCAACCGCCGTATGGGGGATACCCACCGGCACAACCACCTCAAGCATACCCTCCTGTCCAACCTGCCTATCACGCACCTCTCGTTCAACCTCAGCCTCCCTTCCATCAACCTTTGCCATCTGCACCACAATCCCAACCCACCACAATTGCTCCACCTCAAAACATTCCAGGATTGCCAGCCAGGCCAAACATTCCGGGCCTCCCCCCAAGACCGAAGTTCTCCACCCCACCTGCTGCTCCTGGGGGTTCTTATCATCAGCCTCCCGCAAACCCCCAACCGTCTTATTCAGGCGGTCCACCACCACCGCAGAATCGTAACACAAATGCATCACCACCTTCAACTCAATTTTTCCCACCACCAATTCCAACTGCCTACCAGACTACTCCACCAAAATCATTTGTTCCACCACCGACGGGAGCTCAGCAACAACCTATTGTTAGCAATGGTGAAGTTATCATCAACGGAGATGGGCAGGTCATTCTCAGTGGCGGGAAAGACTGGACTGGAAACCCTATCCCCCGAGCCGCGACTCCTAAAGGCGAGGCTAAGGCGGATAATCCATCTGAATCGAAGGAAGAGAAGAGGAAGGATGAAAAAGAGGCCACGAAAGCTACCGAGAAGGAGGATACTGGCAGGAGGAGGGATAAGGACACCAAGATGGTTTATTCAGATAACGAGTACAGCCCAGTAAGTCGTTCTCTCTTTTCCGCTGAGCTTAATGGCCTGGGAGGCTCTTTAAGTTTCTTAATTTGATTACTAACAACATTCCTTCTATCTAGGAAGAAAAACGGGCCGCACTTGGGAAATACGCTGCCTTTGGCGTTCGAATTCTACCGTCTGGGACAGACACAGAGATGACAAGCAGCTAAGCTCTCGCTCAAATACTAAGAAATACAGATTTCAGATTTCAACGATAAGCAAAGCTCTAATTTTTTCTAGAAAGGGTTTTTGGCTAGAGATTAAAATTTATATTACCGGGGAAGCATGTTCGCACAATTATTTCCGAGTCAGTCGGCCGAAAGAAAGCTGGGATGGGCGCAAACAGGTGTTTTACTTCAGTATGTTGTTAATCTGCTTTTGATTTCTCGTTCGGACCCCTGGCTCCTTTTTCTTCCCCTTTGTATGTCTGCTTTTCCAGCGTTTGATTTCGGAACGGGTTGTTAGTCTCTGCTCCTTCGGTCAAGAAACCCTTAGCCGGAAGAGCAGAGTCAAACACACCGTTATCACTCAGTAAGTCCTGTTATATCTTTTCGGGATGTTTGTGAATTACATAACCTCTTATAAGACCCAGATTTTCGATGAACGAAGAGATGGTGGATTGCGGATGGGAGGGTTCTGTGAGGTCAGTCTTTTTTCGCGCAAGCCTTTTGAATACTAATTATTCTTTACTTTTATCGCTTTACTCTACTATCCCCAGTGTCTCTTTCACAAAGGATGACTGAGCAAATACCGTAAGTGACATATTTACTTGTCTCTTTAATATGAATAACCATAGTATGCGGCAACAGAACCGGCCCTTGTTGCCAGAGATCGTCTGCCTAACTGTTGACTTTCCCCCTGGGATCAAGGGCCGGCTGTGAACCTATTGATCAAAATTACTTAGAAACGTTTGTGGATGTTTCCCCGATACACTCCTTCGTTTTCCTGAAAGGAGTGGGTCCTGCGATTACTCAAACAATTAGATAGGCAGGATTCGGACCTAAGAACATTCTCATACTCGCATTCGTCTTGTCTCTGAAATGATTATTGAAGTAGGTGTGCTTTCACGGCGAAGGTAACGCGAAGGCAACTTAGTAGGTTCCTTGAATTATGCACTTCCCCAGACATGACACACACACTTATTCACTCACGCACCACCCCTTGGATCGATTTATATCTAGATTGCTCCCGTTTGCTAGATATGTGTAGCGTCCAGCTGATCATTTCTGTTCCTGTTCCCGTGTTACCCATTCGTAGATGATTTCCACATCTTTTGATGTGTGGTCTTCCTTTTCTTTGTTATAGTATATGAGATAACTTGCAAACTTGGATTCTCCATCCTTGAATGCTTGATATTTGTGATCTCTTGTTATTCAAGAGGTTTGTTTTTGTTCAAAGAGTTTAGATATTATACTACTTTGGGAGGCTATAACGGCGACAATTTATGGATTCAATCGTGCCTAGGAGGAGTTCTTTGCCGCAAGGCTACCTACTAAGCACGATTCTTCCAATACTTTGTACGAGGCCTATGGCTAGATTTTACAAATGGGCCACTGCGAGATAGTTATGTTTTCTTGCACGACTGAAGCTTGATAGGCATCATGCATGCCCCACTGACTACTGTTTATGCTTCTCAAAACCGACAGAGGTTGCGGTACTCATGACAGTATAACTATACCACGCTATTGTGCGATACTTCATGCCGGAGCAAGGTTATAGTTAGTCAAGTGCTATACTGCATCATATACTGTCTTCCTCTCTGAACCATGTGGGAGAGAGTGGTCGGCATTGCTAGGGGGTATTCGCATGGCGTTACACATATCTTAACAGACATGATTGTGTAAGTACTTACTCATATGCATACTCAGCCGACCCTGAGATGTGTGGCAGTTAATTCGGGACATACTTTCATCAAGGAGATCTAGATCGCGGCTTGCGCAATCCGGTTGGCAGTCTAGTCTCTCCCTACTGTACTGACCAAAAAACAAGAAATTTTGAAATGGAAACTTTTAACAAGCAGTTAAGGATTTTAGGCATGCAGAACGCTATAAATATATATTATTCTCGATCCACCCCCGCTTCTGATGAGCTAGCCACAATCTCCGTGCAAGGAGCGCTAAGTGGACATGTGCATGTGCCCCATCTGCGTTTTTTATAACTAAAATATAGAGTATAATCTTGTTTGTAGTGGATTCTGTGCCGTCTTTTAAACCTCGTTCCCCCGAAAGGTACATTACATCGGCAAGATTTCGTCTCATCTCTAAGGAATTTCCTTGAACATTTCCTACCATGACCATTTCGTTTTTTAGTTTTTTCTTATTCCTTTCCGATATCCTCGGCCAAAGGGATCCCGGGATACATCAAGTACGACATTGAATTCGTCGCAAGCCAGGATATAATAGCCTAACCAACACCAGCAAATGCCACAATATCGGATAACAAACGACAGGAAGTACCTTGCAGATATTGCTAGAGCGAGAGGGCAAGAGAAAAAAAGGGACCAAGAACCTGAATTTTGTAAATAGCCTATAACCGCTGACCTTGGTTCATGGCAAAACAAGCTTTTCCTCTGGCCTACTGCTGCAAATGATATACATATAGTCATTAACTACTTTATGAATTCAACCGTTTTGGCGTGTGTGTGTATACGTATGTTATGTATGTAATATATGCGCGTGTGATACTATGTATTATTATATTAATTAACTACCTAGATCTTAATACGGAAAAGTGGCTGCCGGTGTTTTGTAATGAGTCTCTTCGGCCTTCCAAGACAATGGGAACTCGGTAGCTGGGTCTTTTTCCTTAATGTTTGTAACTATAACCATAGTTAGACCAAAAGATCACCAATCTCTTACGAACAAGATGCATGAGAGGGGCAAGGAAAAAAATGCAAGTGATCCCATCTACCGGGATCTGAATTTACATTGAAATGCTTCTCAAAGAAAAAGGTGGTGGTCTGACAGGACATTGCTTCCCGACATCCCGAAACTGGCAGACAAGATGAAACAAGGCACTAGGCTTGTGAACCGCAGTTTTATATGCAGAATTGCAGTCGGGTTAAAAACCAACGCGGTTTTTCCAACATCTGCAACTCCATTGAACTCTTTCCCCCCCACCTTACCAAACGGCTGCCGGAACACGACCCCGGACCCACATTTTCAAGACTCTCTCTCTCTCTCTCTCTCTTTTCCTTAGTTCTTTTTTTTTTGGAGCCATGTTTTCGACAATTTATTTTTCTTGTCCTTTAATATTAATCTGCCTTTCTCAACAATTGATGATGAGAACCCCGGATGGAGATCACCTGGATCATAATGATTACTGCAGCACGTGGCTAATTACTTTTCACTTGCTCGGTTGCTTGCTTTCCTGCTTGCTGTTACAAGTTGACGCCGGCATAACTGTTGCCGGAGCTAAAATAATTGCGCGGGTAACTCTTCCCTTACATACGTTACCTGCTCACTGACGGAGTTATAGTGAATGAACCATGGAAACTCTTTGCCCGTCTTTTTCTTCTTTTCGGAATCTGCGATGTATTGAAATTATGGATACGTTGGATTTCCCTGGGTTAGGATATTACCTCCGTCGTTGACCAAGACGAAGATACCTGTCCCGGACGCTGTCAAGCCGTCTTGGAAGGGGGAAATGGTGGAGCGAGAAAAAGAGCGAGCGAGAGAGGATGGAAATATGGGTTGGCTAAATTGGATAGGGACAATCGATTGTGGATAACGTAGGCTTGGGTTGGTTGACTCCTGACTGGGCATGGATATCTCATGGATGTCTATTAGGAGGGGATCTGATAACCTTTTATTTTCTTGACGGATATGCTATAGCTAAGGTACGTAATCGTTTATACTGTAGGCTTTATGGGCGACATATGGGTTATATAAATCGTCGTCATTTCCTTTCTCTGGATTGCCTGTTTTTGTTGTTAGATATTTGATCTTAAGGATATAGATCTTTATTAAGATCATACAGAATACCAAACGCAGGGTCGGGTTCTTTTGTGTATATATTCATATCAGCATCTCTTTTTTCTTCTACCTTTTATTTTTTTCATTTTCTTCCATTGAGGTTTTGATTAGCCTTCGAACACGATTCACAACGTTCTGCCTTAATCCTAGTGATAATCAACGACAAAGAAATATCCATCATGAAGTTCCTTTTGGCCTCTGCCCTCTTGGGCGCTAGCCAGGTTGTTGGTCATGCTATCTGGCAAGATTTGTGGATTAATGGTGTTGATCAGATATGTTACCCTACTCCCTTTTACGCGCGGTTGCTTTGTAATGTGATGATGGATGGTGAATGCTGACATATCGAGTCTCTTTACGGATCTGTTTGTGTGAGATTGCCACCAGGAAACAGCCCAGTTACGGATCCAGCCAGCACCAACATTCGATGCAATGTTGGCGGTGGAAGCGGTATTGCTAGCAAGTGTGGTGTTAAGGCTGGTGATCAGGTTACTGTTGAGATGCACCAGGTATGGCTTGAAGGATAATTCTTCCAGTTGATATAAAAGATATATCCGTCAAGGGAAAAAATACTGATAGATATTATAACAGCAAATCGGTGACCGATCCTGCTCCGCCGAAGGTATTGGCGGTGCCCATTGGGGTCCAGTTATGGTCTATCTTTCCAAAGTCGACGACGCCTCTACCGCAGACGGTTCCGGCGGATGGTTCAAGATCTATCAGGATTCTTGGTCCAAGTACCCAACCGGCGACGGATCCGCAGATTGGTGGGGAACTAAGGATATGAACTACTGCTGCGGAAAATTAAGCTTCAATATTCCTACGAATATTCCTTCTGGAGATTATTTGCTTCGTGCTGAGGCTTTGGCTTTGCATGCTGCTCAGTCGCCACCACCTAATGGTGCGCAGTTTTATATGAGTTGCTGTGAGTATATGGATTACCTTCTTCATGGCCATAATAGTCCATCAAATTGGACCTAGTGGATTTCAGGGACCAGTCCAGCTAAAGAAAATTGATTAATCATAGACCAGCTCACCATCACCGGAGGCTCCGGAACTCTCCCACCAACCGTCAACTTCCCAGGTGCCTACAGCGCCAACGACCCAGGTATCTTCGTCAACATCTACCAATCCCTCTCCACTTATATCGCCCCGGGTCCAACCGTCATCCCCGGTGGCGCCACAAAGTCTCCGAATGTTCTTACTTTCTCCGGAAACTGCGCTGCTACCTCCACTGTCATTGGTGGTGGTACTAACCCAACTACCGCTGCTACTACTACTGCAAGGACTACCTCCTCTAGTATTAGGACTTCGACTACTACTGGCAGAACTTCGTCGACTACTACTGGTCGCACTACCACTTCTGCTGCTGCTACTACTAGGACTACTACCCCCGCTGGGCCTAGTGGATGTTCTTCGCCTTTGTATGGACAGTGTGGTGGTATTGGATACACTGGTTGCACTAATTGCGCTGTAAGTTCTCCTCTTCCTTTGGGATACTGAGCTCATGAAGTATTGGTACTAATGAATTGTATGAAATAGTCTGGATCCAAGTGCTCTGTTCTTAACGAGTACTACTCCCAGTGCGTTTCGGCCTAAACTAATTACTACAAGTGTCATGAGAAGATTGAAATATACATGGCGGAATGTATAAATGCATAGGATTTGGTGTTTTTCACTTCAAAAATTAGCTATAGCGATTCTTAAGCATATTTCCATTTCTTCTTCTTTTTGTTCATAATTGTTAAGCTGAAGGAAAGATGTATATAATAGCGTTAAGTTGAAAAAAAAAATTGAGATGAAGTCATGCCAAGTGTTTCTACAATGCGCAACGTTGCAACTACAATATTCGGGTCTCGTGACCATCGTGACTCCTTCGACACTCTGTCCTACACAGGGCGTTTTTGGCGATATCAGACTGGGGGGCTTATTGTGGGAGCTGGAGCTGTGGCACATGAAATGCATCTAAGCCTCAACTAACAATTTTTCGTCGGGAGCGCGGGGTTTCTATGACATGGATATGGGGTAACCTAATCCTTCATGCGGTGTTACAGAGCTCCCCCACAAAGTCCCCATTCCCTCCCGCCCGAGCGCACAGTGGCCCCCCATGTGAGAAATAACTGCATACTAAGATAAAAATTCCCAAAGCGAGCAAGGAGCTGCGTTGTTTTTGTTGTGATCTTAAAAGATCCGAACCAATGGAAAGCGCACGATGCTGTGTGACTTTGCTACGTCAACGGTCCGTTGTTCGACCCGTTAGAGATATTCATTCCTAGTTCTGGCCAGACCCCATTCCCGTCGCCCATCGGCTAAGCACCGACTGGCCGAGATACTTGGCTAAAATTCTAGGGTCTTTATACTCCCCTTGGCGATTTAGGCATTAGAACATCTTTTTCTAGCTGTCGGAGCTTGTCGGGATTTAACGTTTTATTAGCGCTGATCCAGCCTTGGAGGAATGTGCTACACGTATTTCTTGGGAAGTCTTGGGAGTGTGCTTAGCTAGATGCTTGATCATGTGAGTCTCGTAGCGTGGGAGGCTAAATTGTTTTTCCCCATACATGTGGTGACTAACGAGAGTCGAGGTCGAAAGGTCTGGGCTCTTTGAGAGACCCCCCTAGAGCTCTGAAACTGATTAATTATGCTAAGCCTTCTTATCAGCTTCCTTTTTGATATCTTGGGAGTTGATACGAAAGATCGACTTGTGGAGTTTCAATAGTTCCAATTGCGACGGACTTTAGTAAGTTTTTTTTTCCTGTTTGATTTGGCGAATGATGATGTAGAGGATTATATTAGTATCAGGTATTAGTTAGTTATTGGCATATGTAGGAGATTTGAAGAGTTTGTTACGTTCCAAGAGATCCTTAGATATATCTGAGGCCCTTGGCTTGGGGGTAAACACGGTAAAGATATTGATATCATTTGCTGGAAAGAAAATCCTTAAGAACAGAGTAAAGATAAAAAAGTTATTATCACCTTGCATGCGCAAAATATGCATAATGGCTTCCCGCGGGGGCGGGAATCGACTATTCAAGGACAGTTTTTATCCACCGTTTTCCATTCCTCTTTGATATCTGATACTTAACTTCCCCCTTGCTCACAAAAAAAATATTTTCTTTTAATTACAGCAATTGGGAAAGGAATGAAGGCACGTGGACATCTCGTGTTCAAACGTTTTGCGGAGTTCCCGTTATGTTCCACTGGGAATTTTTGTTTTTGGACCTTCCCCCGGATAGTTCTAAGCTTTGGGGCTATATTATCACATACGATATACGGAAGCCGATTTGCATGCCGAAGATTCTTGGAAACTCCGGAAATGTCTCGGGATACCCAATTGCTCACGCAATGGTGGGAGGCTTAGAGAACAGAGACCCGGCCTTATAAAGCCGATAAGCCGAGTCTACGGCGTTCCGAAGTACGCTAAATTAACTTTAAGTGTGAAGTCATGACAAAATCGCAAAAGAGGCGAAGGGAAGGAAGTAGCCAATTTTCTTGAACCGGTGCAAACCTTTTTTTCTCTGGGATTCCATTACCTATCTCTTCTTCTTTTTCTTTTCTTTTAAAATGACCCATCTGGCATCGGGCTTTTCCCAACCCGGCTGATGCCGAAAGCGTTCCCCAGTCGTTTACAACTGGGAATCCATTTTCTATAAATTTCCAAGACAGGCGTGCATTTCTCGGCACTCGGCAGTGTCAACCTCAATTGATTTTGATTGGTTGATAACCCCAGGCGCCCTTCTCTGGGAAAACTCTTCCCCACAAGGTGTTATCTTGTTCGAAATAGCGTCGACAAGCTACTACCTAGTTTTTTTCTTTCTTCTTTTCTTGTGTGTGTTTGCGTTTTTTCGCTTTCTTTCTTTCTTAAATCCTCAGAACCTTAGCTCCATGTTCAAGGTTAAGAGTAGAAGGGTAAGACAAGAAAAAGGATCCCTGGAGGCAAAGGAATGGGTATTGCATCGATGGGGGATTTTATCGCCGATGGGGTTTCAGACGGAGTCTTGGAAGGTGGTAAGCTGGAGCATTGGCGGGACATGTGGGAGTCTAACTTGCCTGGTAATTGGGGGAAATTTATGACATCAATCTACTCGTGAACCTTTTTTTTTTTTTTTCCCACACACTGCTGTCTGTCCCACGAGGGAAGACAAAGCCCATACAGTCGGGTTATTAGCGAAAGCAGGTTATGTATAATACGTACATACCACATGTATGTAAGTGTGTGTATGTATTGTGATTGATAGTGCATGATCGAGTGTGCCTTGTTGCAGATATTAGAAAATGTTAAGAAGAGCGCGGGATATCACAGCAGACGAAACGGGTTTGGGGGTTAACAAGACATGACTGACTTACATCAACTAGTAAAATAATTGTAGACGTGGGCAAATACCGTTCGATCTTCGAAACTAAAAAGAAAGGACCCGCATAGACCTAAGTATGCATATGTACCCTTACATCCTCTGACAATGACAAAACAGTGAGACCGCGAAAAGATACCATCGAACATAACATGAGATAATATGAGATATGGGTATACCCTGCGAAGGCGAAAAAAAACAGGAATGGCGAACAAACCGAGCACCGAGACGGGCTGTACTCTGTAATCAAGTTGACTGGGAGAATCCTCGAAAACAAGCAAACAAAATCTTGCAAGAGAGCACCAACTTTTCCGGACTCCGAGCTCAATACGTGATAGCCAAGGGAAGGCCTAAGGCCTTGGTGTTCGCGGCAAAGAAGGGTGGAGGGTAGTCTGAGGCTCGGCGTCTAACCAGTTTTATATGTCCTAACGACTGCGCCAAGCGCCAAGACATCGAGATAACTCGGCGGACGTCTACAACGCCGTCATGGTGTTGAATCTGTTGCTCCAGCCCGCCCCATACGACAAGGGTCTCGATAAAGCTCAAAAAAATAAAATATGGAAAATGGAAAAAAAGTCTTGGAGGACGTTAGTTAAGTTAGGCCGATGGCTGTCGGGCTTCAGCTTGTGGATTTCCTGGATTTCCTAGAAGTCGTGCTTCGGGATTATAAATAGGAATGCTTCTGCCCTCTCGCTCGACGACCGGTTTTGGAGCAGTCTAGATTCTTAGTAGCAAACAATCAGCTCTCTGTGCTCAAATCCGGAGAACTTGACGAAACCACCATCGCTACCTCGTCATCATCATCATTACCTCAGTCACTCTCATCCGTACATTTTTAAGACGCAGTACAGATAGTCATCGACGAAACTGCAGACAGCTTCTCCCATAGAAGGATCAATTATATTGATCCATCTTTCCCCTTCTTTCTTTCGTATAGTCAGTCAAGGAATGATACCTTGGTTGTCTTCTCCTTGAATCATGTCTTCCAATAACCCGGAACCAAAAATTAAATTCTCAACTCCACCACATGCTCAGACTTTCGAAGATGTTGCCACCGAATTGAAGACCAATGTCGACAAAGGACTTGCGGCCGCTGATGCCAAGCAAAGGCTTGGTGAGTATGGTCAGAACATCCTCGAGGGGGGGGAGGGCGTTCATGTTTGGAAAGTCCTCTTCAAGCAGTAAGTTTTCTTGGAGCTCCCTTATCCCACGTGGTTTTTTTTCTTTGCAGATGCTGGATGCTAACTCTTTCGCAATTGGTAGGCTTACCAATGCCATGATCTTGGTCTTGATCTTTGCTATGGTTTTATCATATGCCACTAAGGATTGGATTGAAGCGTAAGTTCTTCTTAAAAAAAAAACAAAAAATATATAAGAAAATACACCTTCTGCAAACGGTGCTAATTGAAACAGTGGTGTCATCACAGGTGTCATCGTTTTGAATGTCAGCGTCGGCTTCTACCAAGAATACAACGCGTGAGTATCTTCCAATTCCCTTATTTCTTTTTTTAATATATTAGTTCTTGTCAATTCTTGGGTGATGTCAAGGTTCGACTAACCTTATGTTTCTGGTATAGCGAGAAAACCATGGAATCCCTGAAATCGCTTTCTTCGCCAATCGCAGCTGTTATTCGCGACGGCAACCTGGTTTACATTCCATCTATGGAAGTCGTCCCCGGAGATATTATCGAACTAAAGACCGGCGACGTCGTACCTGCCGATATCCGCATGATCCCTGAGACCTTGAACTTTGAAGCTGATGAAGCTCTTCTAACTGGTGAATCCCTTCCTGTAAGTTTCTATTCTACCCAATTGAGGATGATTTGCAGATATACTAACCCGAAAGTAGGTTGCTAAAAGCGCTTCTACCGTCCTCGATGTCGATATTGGTCTCGGAGACCGCATCAACCTGGCTTTCTCCTCTACTACCGTTACGAAGGGCCGTGGTCGTGGTATTGTTATCGGAACAGGCATGGAAACTGCCATCGGTGCCATCGCTCTATCCCTCCAAGGCAAGAAGAAACGAAAGCCAAATCGATCGCTCAGTCGCAAGAAGCACGGCCCTCTCCAACCCGCCAAGGGAGCTATTCTTCGAACCTGGGATGCCGTCGGCAAGTTTCTTGGTCTGACTGTCGGAACTCCTCTTCAGAGGAAGTTGGCGAAGTTGGCATATTTCCTCTTTGGATGTGCTGTGATCCTGGCCATAATTGTGTTTGGAGTTAATAAGTTCAACATTCCACATGAGGTTGTTATTTATGCTATCTCTCTTGGTAAGTTCGTTGACGTTTATCGTTGACTCGGATCCGTATCACTCACAGAAGGAGCGTGGCGCTAATCACACGTCTAGCTATTGCTATCATCCCCGAAAGTTTGCTTGCCGTTCTTACCATCACCTTCAGTGTTGGCATGAGACGCATGGTCCAACGTAAGGTCATTGTCCGAAAGCTCGACTCCCTTGAAAGCTTGGGAGGTGTCACAAACATCTCCTCAGACAAGACTGGTACCATCACCCAGGGCAAGATGATCACTCGTAAATTCTGGATCCCGAGTCTCGGTGTCTACAGTGTCGAAAATACCGCCGAGGCCAATGATCCCACTTCTGGTGACATTCGTCATGAAAGCGAGGCTCCAAGACTTGGCGAGAAAGGTGATGAGTCCGTCAGCAAGCAGTACAACTTGGATCTCATCTCTGGACAAAAGGCTGTTGAGATTTTTGCCCGTGTCTCCGCTCTCTGCAATGTCGCTACTGTTCGTTACGACGAAGAAAAAAAACAATGGCAGTCTACTGGTGACCCAACTGAAATCGCCCTTCAAGTTTTCGCCCACAGATTCGATTCCGGCAAGAAGCAGCTCCTCGCAAGAGGCTGGAACCAGGAGGCTGAATTCCCGTTTGATAGCGATATCAAACGCATGTCTGTTATCTTCCACGAACCTGCTACCGAATCCTACCATGCATTCACCAAGGGTGCTGTCGAACGTATCATCGATCTTTGCACTTCTTACGGTATTGACGGCGATGAGCACAAGATGACTGAAGAATACAAGGAGACTATCATGGCCCAAGTTGAAGAACTCGCCGGTCAGGGTCTACGTGTTTTGGCATTGGCTAAGAGATCCATCTCTAACTGCGACAACTGGAAAGACGTTGACCGTAAGGATGTCGAACAAGACCTCATGTTCATCGGTTTGGCCGGATTGTACGACCCTCCTCGTTTGGAATCCAAGGATGCTATCAGATTGTGCAAGCAAGCTGGTATCAAAGTTCACATGTTAACTGGTGATCATCGTCTTACTGCTGCTGCCATCGCTCGCGAAGTCGGTATTATTCCTGGTTACACTGGTCGTTTGTCTAAAGAAGAAGTTGATTCGCTCGTTATGACTGCCTCCGAATTCGACAAACTCACCGACGAAGAAATTGATGCTCTTCCCACCATGCCTGTCGTCATTGCTCGTTGTGCTCCTGATACTAAGGTCCGAATGATTCAAGCTCTTCATCGACGAGGTCTCTACTGCGCCATGACTGGTGATGGTGTCAACGATTCTCCAAGTTTGAAACAGGCTGACGTTGGTATCGCTATGGGTCTTGGTGGCTCTGATGTTGCCAAATCTGCTTCGGATATCGTTTTGACTGATGATAACTTTGCCTCCATTGTCAACGCTATTGAAGAAGGACGAAGGATGTTCGATAACATTCAAAAATTCGTTCTTCACTTGCTTGTTTCCAACATCGCAGAAGTCATTCTCCTTATTATCGGTTTGGCTTTCCGCGACGAGGATGGCTTCTCTACCTTCCCATTGGCTCCACTGTCTATTATCTGGATCAACATGCGTGAGTACTTCCCATGATACATGCCTAGATATCTAAAATACTAACCATTGAATTACAGTTACGTCTTCATTCCCTGCCTTCGGTCTCGGTCTCGAACCCGCTAACTCTGAGATCATGCGTCGTCCACCACACAATAACAAAAAAGGTGTCTTCACTTGGGAGATCATCACTGACATGTTGGTATACGGTGTCGTTATGGGCGCCTGCATGATCGGGACTTTCACTATCATCGTTTACGGAATCGGAAACGGCGACCTTGGTCAACACTGCAATACTCAATACAACCCATCTTGCGACCTGGTTTTCCGTGCTCGTGGTGCAGTCTTCGTTACTACCGTTTGGCTCATCCTCCTCAGCGCCTGGGAATTCAAATCTATCCGTCGCTCAATTTTCAGACTTGATCCTGAAGATGATCATCCCTTCCCAATCTTCAAGGACATCTACAGGAACAAATTCTTGTTCTGGGCTGTCGCTATCGGCTTTGTCTCTGTTTTCCCAGTTCTGTACATCCCCAAGCTTACCACAAACTTCTTCAAGCATAAGGGAATTACATGGGAATGGACTTTGCCTATTGTTAGTGTTGTTATCTTCGTATTTGGCGTCGAGGTCTGGAAGTTTATCAAGAGGAAGATGCATTGGTTTGAGGCTGACAGGGGAATGTACAAGAGCAACCAACTTGATAGGTTCCTGTCTACGGATACCAGATTCTCGGGAACTGGAAAGGTTTAAAAAACAAGCACATTTCTATCTCGATACAAAGGAAGCTTTATGATAAGGGGAAAAGCATATTTTGGTTCCCTAGTTTTATAAGGGACGATGTGCTTATGTCGCAATACCCTACATATTCCCATCATTTTTTTTTTTCTTTCATTTTTTCATTTATTATTATGAAGGACCATGTGTGATCCTTAGCTGCTTTTCTTTTTCATAGCGTTGTCTTTCTCACTTTTCCTTTGCTAATGTGTAATGTTTTTGATGGGCTTTCTTGTTTTTCTTTCATTTTATTATTATTTCTTTTCCTTGTTGGAAAGGCATACATGTGAGATACATACGTCGGAACGGTTGGACGAAAGAGAGGTAAGATATTGAAGAGCTAGCATAGCTTAGATAAAAGCGTTTAGATCATCGTTATGGTGGTCATTCGAAATGGTATTGATAATATTATCTTATTATACTACTCATGAAAGCTTGCAATTGATATCTTCGTAGAATTACTCAGGTATTCGTCCAGATACCTCTCCGACATTTAACAGCTACATCTTCGATGCTAGCTTCATATACTCTACAGAGTTGAAGATATATTATAATTCTATCTAGTACTAGCCCATGAGTCTATTTTACTACGTATATACTTGAAATCGAAAAGCTTGCTACTATGCATATATGCCCCAAATACCTATTGATACTTAGGTAATAATACATACTAAATTCCGACACTACAAAGACAGTACTAGCGCTAGCTCGGGTTGCATCATACCGAGCTTAGAGTTCGAGAATTTATGATTTGCCTGATTCAATCTCCTACTAGTTTATGATAAACATTAGGCAATCATCAAGAAGGTCGAAGGTTTAAGGAAAGAAAACTCTTCCATTAGCTCAATCAATATATTCCTGTGGGCCGGGTCGTCGGTTGCAGCCTTACAAAAAAAAAAAAAAACTTCTGGTTAACCGACCATGCATTTCTCCGATCCGATCTACTCCGTAGTAGCTGCTCCGTGCTCCGATCCGTTGGTTGCTGTGATCCCTGCTGTCTAAAAAGGGCATCGGTGGCAGTGGCGTGTACCCTTTTGGGCTTTGGGTATTCTACACACACGCAACACAAGGGTTTTTGTGTTGAGGCGCTCTTTTGAAGAATTTTTTGGAGGGGAAGTAAAAGGTGTATCACGAGATATTCACGAGATATGTATTAGGGATTATTCATAAGAAATATCAGTTTTTGAAAAGAAGATATTTTACCAGGAATATGGAATACAGTAAATTGATTGCCCATGTTTATAGGTCGACGAAGTGAAAAGTGGGTATCAATACCAGCTTTTTTCATGCAACAGCACTGTAGACATGTATGTTTTGTTGTATTTTTTTTTTTTTGCGTGGATGGAAATGATTGGATTATTAGGTTAAAACCATGTATGTTACCAGCTAGCACCGCCAGCTGCTAAAGATGAGAAAAAAGGCAGCTGGAGGCTCTTTCAGCTATCGCGCTATCCGTTCGATATCTCGGGTCGCGGATTGGGCCCATGGAGGGAAAGGGTCATGAGGGGCGGGGTCAGGCCGAAGAGCTCGCTTGAGAGGGGCACGTCACTGTTATGCATGATATTATTGGCCGCGCGAAAGGAATATCCCTAAATTGTATGAAATACTAAGGAATCAAAATTCAACATAATTCTTTTTTGAGGAGAATGAAAAGAAACCAGACTGCTGGCTTTTTTTTCGCTCTGAGCTGGTAAAACCCGTGCCAGGCGGGTTTGTTTTGTATTAGATACATGAATTAATCAAAAATATGCAAAATGCTGTGGTCCCATATTTCTTATCCCGCACCTGTACACACCCCTTGCCTTTTGGATTAGATAGAATTCCTCCCGTTTTATAGTCCATAACCGTGTAACTGACAGAAAGTGAGGAAGAAATGTGCAATTTGTGACCCTTTAGATTTCCGCTTCCATTTCGTATGAAAACAACGCCTTGAAACAGAAACAGAAGAAGAAGAAGAAAAGAAGAGCCCGTTTGGATACGCCTGGAAAGAAGAAAGAGAAGTGTGGAGACGTGTAAAGTGTTGTTTATTAAAAGGATGATTTATTTCAATCGCTCGATGGTAAAATTGTAATAAAAAGGGATGGGAAAAGGAGGAACGCCTGAAGAAGGAAAACTCCGTGATGAAGATGCGAGGTGGCTGAATAAAGAGGTCGGTCCGTTCTGTGTATTTGCGAATAATAGGAAATAAAGAATAAGAGGGATAAAAAAGGAGAAGTCGATGAGAAACACGAGTCGTTATCCGAGACATGGAACCGTTAAGTGAACGCCCGCCCCTTTCGGCACTTTGGAAGGGAGGTTTCTTTCCTCAACGAATCCAAGGGACGTGGATCAACTCGGCGTATTTGGCTTCATGGCGAACAGGAGGGTTCCACCATGGATGCTCTGGTTTGCTTGACTTTTGAGGAACCTCTGGCTCGTGAAGCTGTTTCTCGGACAGCGAGGTTTTGGAACGTTGCCCTTGTTGGGTTTTGTACATCTTGTGAGAGTAGAAGGAGGCGATCGAGACGCCGAGGATAGCTAGTGGAGCTTTCATTGTGATGGATTGCGATTGTTGGATTAATATTCGGATCGTCTTTTGGTTTGTTTGAAGGTGATGTGGTTGGTCGGTGATGATTGATGAATCTGATGGGTTTTAAAGGAGCGGTTTGGCGGTTTGCTTTATACTTTTCTTTAGACAAAAATAGGTGATGTGGCTGTCGCTTATATGCGTAGGAAATCGAAAATAGGGTTTTATGACTGACCCTGAAGTGAAGTTTGGTTATGCAGTCCCCCCAGACAGTCTTGGCGAACTCAAAGTCCAACAGCAACACGGTTTGTGATAGACAACACCGCAACCGGACCTTATCACAACTAAGCGGGCACATACGCGCGAGACTGGGCCTTTGTGATAATTAACGGTAGTGAGGATTAGATGAGAAATCCGTGAGATAACAGCCGTGTTAGTGATCATCAATGCTCTTTTTTACACTTGAAATTCAATAAGGAATTCATACACAATGAAGAACGGGATCTTGAGGCTAGCTATTCTCGTTCCCAGAGGCTGGCCTATATAAGTGTAGTTTCGTACCCAGAGGCAGCGTCTACCTGGCACTTGAGTTGATCTGTGTTGTAGTTTAACGGTTGTTACACCACGCTAGCCCGAGATCAACACATGAAGATCGGGATGATCAAGGGCTTAGAATTAAGAGATATCGAGACAAATTTGCAAATCGTCGAATTTAAAGTGATGAAATGTTACCTTTTGTCTTCTAGTTTATGAAAACATCATATCATTAACTTATAGCCAAGTCCCCACTACTACGACTTGAACGTTTCCTTATCGGTTTTACCAATTACAAGTCACCAGTTACGCTGCCACCAAGATCAAGATGCCGAGGCGCCGTGTTCAGCTAGCAGCCCCTCCAACCCTGGTCACTAAAGGTCCCCCGTCTGTCGTCTTGGCCCCATGTCCAATCAATACCTTGCCAGATCCTGCCGATTATTTTATAACGCCATCGGTTGTTCAAGATATCAACAAGTTAACTATCCCAGACGATTATAAAAATTGGTCTCGTCAAATGCGAGCTATCTTCCACGCCATGGACTTGTGGCCCATTGTAACGGGTCCCGATGATATTACACAAGGTCCCACGGAAACTGCTGCCGAGTTCGCAGCTCGACGAAAGGTTTTTTTGGAACTCCAAGAAAATACGTTTTCGGGGATTATCTTCTCTTTGCACCATACCGTTGCAAATCTAGTCTTGTATGATGAAAGGGGGTCTGTTGTGTGGAAGGCACTAGATCGAAACGAAATACGAATGGAAAGATCCTTATGTCCTCTTTAAACTCATGAGGGATTTTGTGAACGCGGAATACGACGAAGACGCAGGAGTAGACGAATACGCGGGCCGTCTCAGATGCATCCAGGCCCAAATGTTAGCCGCTGGCTCCGATATCAACGACGATGCATTAATAGCCCGTCTAGCCGATGCCGTTCCGGAAATCTTCAAACCTTTCATCGATATCTATTTCGGTACAACCGAAACAAGAAGCTTTAACGCCCTTGTGAGAATGATTAGAGCTGCGGAATCCAGACATAAGTTGCGACTCCTAGGCTACTAGGTTTTGTCGTCGAGAGGAATATATCTTGGTCAAGCCCAAACTAAAAATCCGCTGGTAGGCCTAGGTTCTTCGCAGTCTGCACAAAGGAGAGGGAGTGGAAAAATGCCCCGTCATTAGGGTCACCCCGGGTTTTGGGATGCAGTTGATCTTGGGAATTTGGGGAGTATTGACTGTTATTTGGATATAGTTAAATTGTCAATTGAATCAAAATTTTGTTATTGTCGAAACGCAAGAGTTTGATTGTTACGCTCTCCCATGGATATATGGACCGGATTTTTACCTGGTGCTGCATATCATTTAAATTCATGTGTACTATGCACGAGATGTGTAAAAGACCAGCGTATGATCGTGAAACTTGTCTCATAAGCCAGTTGAGATGTAGTTTCGCCTGATATCAATGGAGATAGCTTTGCACAAGGCTTTCTAGCTGGAATAGGGGTAAACCTTGGATTCCTCTGCAGGAAATCTCGGTTTGGGTTCTGCTGTTGGTAGCTCAGGAAGCAGGAGAACTTGGTCTCGTGAGCTGTGTACTCCGTCTGTTTTCTGGTTTACGAGACCAAAGAGCTCCGGTTTTGACAGTCTGGGGTTTCAAAGACAAACAGGCCTCGCACCGCTCGCTAGCTGCGAGAAGTGTAGACTCGACTGGCTTCAAAGTAAATGTATCTGTTTTTGTTGTTGTTCATGTGGTATTGCGCTCAGGAGTGTTAGTCAGCGAAGATATCTGATGTATCACGTGATATATCACGTGCCACGGCTTTCGTTTGATCTGAGACTGCGTTGAGACGATCGATCATAGTCACCGTGGCAACGCGGGGCTTTGATTGGATCAGGTGCCGGGAACGTAAACAGACAACAAAAGTGGCTTAGTTCTGTCTGTTAGGCTTATGTTAGGCTGAGTGAAGTAAAGCAAGCAAAGCAAAGCAAAGCAAAGCAAAGCGAAGCACATGCAGAGAATAATATGTCCGCTAAGTTAAAAAGTATTAAGTGGAATGGCGCACCCAATCGAAGATGCATCACAATTCCACCTAGCATCTCTGATATACCCCCCTCCTACGATCCTTCGGACCCTCCAGGGCTGTTAACGAGTCGGCCCGGAATTTACCCGTCGACGGCTTCAATAAGTACCAGCGCTGCTTATTTCTATCATTTAAGGAATAATAGACTGCAGTATTACGACTTGGCGGGCCAGCGCTTTTTGTTGTCAACGAAAGTCCAATCGCATTCGCAGTCTAATATCGTCTCGGATTGAGCTTCAACTGACTTCTCCACCCGACTGCCTGGTGTACTCCACCTCCATCGAACCTTCACGATCGTCATAGTCGTCATCATCAGGGCATCGATCAGCATCGATGAATCAAACAATTCCGCAATATTAAAGCGTTTTCTGCTCCCCTAACTACTGAGGCATCATCGATGTCGTCTTATAACATGTACCCCTCCTCACCGGGGAACCGCCGCAACAGCTATCTTAACCAAACCTCCCACCACACCCGCCAGCTTTCAACGTCGTCTGTCGCATCAGGTGTATCATCGGCTTACGGCTCCAACTACTCGACTCAGTCGATTGGTTCCATGCCTTCTCAAGCATCAACAAACTCATCGATGCCCTCCGTCTCCCGATATAACACAGATGGCGTTGTTTCTTCATCAACATCATATTTCAACAAGTACAACTTGAACATACCATCCTCGCCGGGGTCTGGGTCTCATTATACCAGTCGCCATCACCCGGATCCGTACTCACCTCTTGAAAGTCCGGTTGCTAGTCCCACTGGAACGCCGACAAAAGGGGGACACTACACTAGAAACGTTGCCGTGTCACAAACACCGGAATCTGCTGCTCGGAGGCTGGATTTCTCATCAAATAATACTACACCTCGCGGAAGTGATATCCAAGGGTACTACACTCCATCTGCGACTCCAACTACCGACCAGTCTTTATCGAATGCCATTTCGGAGATTACTTTGTCGGAGAGAGATCCTTCAACTCGAAGAATGTCTCAGCGGCCGACTAGCATGATCCTTACCGGCGCATCTGGCGTCGCGACTTCTGCCAACTTGAAGGCTTTGAAGAATTCATCTATTAGCCATCTGCGGACGCTTTCCGAGACTGGTGAGCAAATTGTCGCCGCAACTAAGGCCCACGATGTCGTCGGACTTCATGGTAGAAAGGCTTTCAAGAAAATGAACATCAATGATGGCAAGAACAACTGGTCCTCTGTCACTTGGATGGATGCTCAGAGAAAGTACTTGAAAGCCTACGAATACCTTTGTCATATCGGCGAAGCAAAAGAGTATGTCACACGTCATATTAATGTGTAAGTGTGTGAAATATTGAATTGGTAACTGACCATTATACCTATGATAGATGGATCGAGCGCTGTATCGACGAGGAGATCCCTCCGATTATCGAACTGGAAAATTATCTTCGAAATGGAATAACTCTCGCCCGGGTCACTCAAGTCTTCGCGCCGGAATTGGTTCCGCGTATATTTACTGACCCCAAGCTTCAATACCGCCATACCGACAACATTGTTCGATTCTTCAAGTTTATTAGACGCGTTGAATTGCCCGAGGTCTTTTACTTCGAACTTACCGATCTTTACGACAAGAAGAATATCCCGAAGGTCATCTATTGTATTCACGCTCTGAGTTATTTGCTGTTAAGACTAGGCTTTACAGACTTTTCGATTGGAAATCTTGTTGGCCAGCTCGAGTTTACAGAAGAGGAATTGCATAGCACCCAGCGGGGACTGGATCAGGCCGGTGTATCCTTGCCGAGTTTCAAGGGGGTTGGGAAGCATTTCGACGAAGAGCCCCAGGAAACCGAAGAAGAGCGAATACAACGAGAATTGGAAGAAGTAGAGGACGAAGTGATAGAACTTCAGTCTGCTATCCGTGGAGCGCTTATTAGAGTTGCTCTAGGGTGGATGATGGATGACTTGTGGTCTTGTGAGCCCGAAGTCCTGGATCTCCAGTCTCGAATCCGTGGAATGTTCGCCAGAGAGAGCTTTGCCTATACCTTTGAGATGAATGGCTGGGCTTCCGATATGCAGGCTCTTGTCCGGGGTCTTTTGATGAGGCAAGCTATGGAAGATAAGAAAAGATCACTCAAAAGGAACTCCAAATTGTTTGCGAAGTTGCAGGCTATACAGCGTGGTCAGCAAGTCCGCGAGGGACTCGCACAACAGAGGAAAGAGTTGGAGCGAGCTGCTCCTGCCATTACCAAACTGCAGTCAGCGATCCGTGGCGCCTTGTTCAGAAACGACCTCGATGCACATATGGACGACATTTATGAGGGTGAAGCTGACGTTTCGGGTTTGCAAGCCCAGATCCGAGGCATGCTCGCTCGCAAGGCGCTCGCCTATCAAGAAGCCGAATTACAAAAAGCCAACGAACAAATCGCTAAACTCCAGGCTATTGCTCGAGGTGTTATGTATAGAAGTCGAAAAGCTAGCGTTATGAACAAGCTACAAGCGAAACCTGGTTCTTGGGAGGCAATTCAAGCTCGTGCACGGGGTATACTGTACCGCCGAAAGCATGCTGAGCTCAAGAGACGATTTCAAGCCGCCCTGCCGAGTATCATCAAGTTCCAGGCAGCTATCCGTGGTGCATCGGTTCGACACGATATCATGGGCCACCAAGACGAGCTTTATGACGAAGAAGAGCCCATAGTGGACTTGCAGAGTAGCATTAGGGGTATGCTCACCCGTAAGGCACATCAAGCCAAGCTCACCGCCCTCAATGCTCAGGTTAGCAAGATCACCGAACTTCAGGCCCGCGGCAGAGGTGCGCTCATGAGAGGAACCAAGAATGTCTTTGTTGCCGAGATGGTCACTCATCATGAGGAAGAAGTTACCGGGCTCCAGGCATGCATTCGAGCGGCCCTGGCACGGAAGGCCGTTCGTCATACTGTCGAGGCCGTCATTGACGAAGAACCCGAAATCGTCGATGTACAATCTCTCATCCGGGGAGCGCTCCAGCGTAAGGTTTTCCATGGCAAGCTTCAGCATTACAGGCAAAATATGGATAAGGTTATCAAACTTCAGAGCTTCGTTAGGGCCAAACAACAGGGTGAGGCTTATCGAAGTTTGATGTCAGGCAAGAACCCGCCCGTCGGTACAGTCAAGAACTTTGTTCATCTCCTCAACGACAGCGATTTCGACTTCGACGAGGAGATGGAGTTTGAATCAAAGCGCAAGACTGTCGTTCAGCACATTCGACAGAACGAATTACAGGAACAGTACATCGAACAACTCGACGTCAAGATTGGTCTCTTGATCCGCAACAAGATCACTTTAGACGAAGTCATCAAGTATCAGAAGCTCGGAGGCCATCACGGCATCATGCTTGGGAATACCGAACTTGGATCCTCCGACCCGTTTGACCTCAAGGCCCTCAACAAGAACTCGCGAAGGAAGCTTGAGCTCTACCAAATCCTCTTCTTTGCTCTTCAGACCCAGCCCGTCTACTTGTCTCGCATGTTCCAACGCGTGCGCCAGGTTGGGACCGCTGAGAAGGATTTGAAGAGACTTGAGAACTTGATAATAGGCTTATTCGGTTATGCTCAGAAGAGGCGAGAGGAGTACTACCTGCTCAAACTCATCGGTAAAAGCATACGGGATGAATTGGATGCATCACAGGAACCACAAGACTATCTCCGTGGAAATTTCTTCTGGAGTAGGCTAGTTGTTAACTACATCCGCTCACCACGAGACCGAAAGTATATGCGTGACTTTTTAGGGCCTATTCTTAAGGGGAGGGTTGTTGATAACGACGCGCTTGATCTCGAGAGCAACCCACTTCAGATATACATGAGTTCTATTAACAACGAAGAGCTAAGCACGGGAAGGAAGAGTCAAAGACGCCGAGATATTACTCCAGAGGAAGCTATCCGGGATCCTGATACAAGAAAGGAATTCGTGCAGCACCTCGAGGAACTACGCGACCTCTGTGACAGCATTCTCGATGCAATCGAGGAAAATGCTACCAGACTACCTTATGGTGTGCGACATCTTGCACAAGTTTCGCATGACGCCCTTCTTTTAAAGTTCCCACAAGAGCACCCAGATGGCATCATGCAAGTCGTCGTTCACTTCTTCTTCCTCAAATACTTCAATCCAGTTATTTTGAGCCCAGAGACTTTTGGAATCATTGATAGAAGCCTTGCACCTGCCCAGAAAAAGAACCTAACAATACTGAGTAAGGTACTTAGCAATATTAGTGCTGGAAAGCTGTTCTCGCATGGTGAAGATGTTTATTTGCAGCCCATGAACAACTATATGAATGAAGCTATCGGGCGGCTCTTGTCTATCTTCAGAAATAGTAAGTTGCTATATCCCATCTTTCCTCTGGTGCTACAGATGAGCATCATTACTAACGGCCGATTAGTTATCCAAGTACCCAATGCAGAGAAGCAATTCGACATGGACGAGTTTGATGACCTAACATCTCGGCAGAAGCCGACATTATTCATCAAGATGGCTGATATCTTTGCTCTTCACGCAATGGTATCCCGGGAGATGGATTTCATGGCTCCTGAGCGAGAGGATCCTCTCAGGGACCTTGTCCGGGAACTCGGTAATGTTAAGAATACGGAAATGGAGTTGGCAAGTGTTTCTAGCAGCGAAATCTGCCTTACTCTAGATCCAAGACTCAGCAAAGTCGAAGGTAGGCCAATCAGGTCCTTTGAAACCACAAAACGATGTGCTGATTTTCCCATTTAGACCCTGAAAGCAATATCAAGGCTCTCTTCACCGAGACCAAGAGATGTGTTCTGTATATCATAAGAGTCCAAACAGGCACAGACCTCATGGACATCCTCGTTAAGCCGGTTACAGATGAAGATGAATATAAGTGGCAACAAGTCATTGCTGAAGATGCTGCTGATACCCGCAAACGTGCAGCATACTCTGAACATATGCCAACCCACCACACATTGAGCGACATAAGTCTCATGACTTACAGCGAGCTCAAGAAGACGGCATTGGAAAATGTGTTGAAGCTGGAGAAGACTGGCAAGATCACCAGGAAGAACCAGTTCCAGGACCTTCTGAATGCTATTGCTATTGATATCCGGACAAAGCATAGAAGAAGGGTGCAGCGCCAGCGAGAGTTGGATGGTGTCAAGCAAACGCTGAGCCACTTGGGCGAGAAGGCGAGGTTCTTGGACGACAAATTGCAGAGCTACAACGACTACATCGAGCAAGCTATGTTGACATTACAAACAAAGAAGGGGTATGTCTCTATCACCAGTACAATACCGTTCTAGCACCCTAGATTTACTAAACATATGTTTTTTTTTCCTCTGAAATATAGGAAGAAGAAGACTATCTTGCCTTTCACGAAGCAGTACTTCCATCTCAAAGAACTGCAACGCTCCGGCCGGGTGCCGAAGTTCGGTAGTTACAAGTACAGCGCACATAACCTATTCGAGAAGGGGGTCTTAGTTTCAATGGAAGGTTATCATCACTATGATAAGATAAACTTCACTCTTAGCTCTGACGAAGTCGGAGTCTTCCTTATCGAAGTTAGCCAGGGTGCTATGATGCTTCCTGGCGGCAGTGCAAAGATCCCGTTGGATGATTTATTGCAGGTTAGTTTGATACCGTATTGACAGTAAAGTTCTAGAGTTGAAGCTAATTGATCGTAGGCACAATATAATAATCATCAATTCATGACCTTATTTGAGGGCATGTGTAAGTTGAATGTGAATTTGTTCTTGCATCTTTTGTTCAAGAAGTTCTATAAGGATGGCTGAAACAACTGAATTGGTTTCTGCTCTGCCACTCTCCTTTGATTTCTTCTGGGTTTTCATTAGGTCTGCTGGATTGACTCTTTTGTTGGCTATTTTCTTCGCTCTGCCCTCACGAGTAGCATATTTTTTCACAGCATAGTTACTTCTTTTTACTTCCTAGTTTTTCCACATGGGTGGCGTGGTATTCGATGATCGGGGTTAGATGAACGAGACACGCTGTGACGGCCGTTTTCTCTCCTTTTTGTTTCCCTTCCTTTCTTTTTCCTTCTGAAAGAGGTATACACGCGCAAAATGAGTGTTAATGTCAACGCCCTTTTACCCTTAACCTATGATATCCTGTTATGTCTCAAGTCCAGCGATTTGGAAGATTGCATGCTCATATATTGATATCCTTTCCCTAGCTTATCCTCTTCAAGTTTTGCGCTTGGAGTGCTTCTACAGTCTCGTTCTAGCGGGCGTTCTTGAATTTGTTGTTTTTTTTGTGTAACCAACCCATTTCTGTTCCTTCTCAAGTTCTCTTCTGTATGGCGATTGACTCGATATCGATTGGTGGTATATAATACTACCAATAACAACTTGAGTACCTAGGTAACTTACATGTACATCGAATATAATATTACAACTTGATTGAGTCAACATTCTTTGATTCTGCGGTCTCCATAGCATGTGATCGGGATCGTTGACATCCATTTTAAATATTTTGTATTGTGGTATTTTTAGATTCCAACTTTAATATGTTGTCAGCTTAATGTAGCATGTAGACGTGGAGCTCGTGTTCTTGTCGAAAGCGGCAGGCTAAAAGTGAATTAGTCGACGCTATGAACTATTTAAGCTATAAAATTAAGAATGCCTCAAGATTCAAGGCATGTTTTATGGTTTAAGACGTCATTAGGTTTTTGTAAGTCTCCGTTTGATAAGAAGGATGTATCGTCATACAGATCGGATGATCTGACGGGGATTGTATATAATGTGCTTATATATTGCACCTATAAGTTCGTGGCTGGTCACTGATTACTGAGTACTCTATCGTCACCTCATCCTCGTCATCCTCCTGCTCATTGACATATAACCCCCAGTGTCTGTCACCACGGAACTTCTTGATATCAAGTTAAAAGAAAAAACAAGGCTTAATCGACAATTCGCAATGAAAACCTCACTTTTTACTACTATCGTTGTTGTGGTGTCTTCGTTGCTTGTTACACCAGCTTTGGGGCTTCCGGTTACGAATGATTTGAAGGGATTGGAGCATAAACGGCGGCAAGAGGGGGGGGGATTGCCGGATATTTGGGGGTGTAGTTCGCAGGTTGAGGGGCTGTTGGCAATGGAACGGTGGGAAGGGGGTATGTTTCTCTTCTTTGTTTATATTTATTTTTATTCGCTTTTCATACGATTATGTGCTAACTTGGGGTTTCTTTACGGTGAACAGCAGCTGAAAAGATATTCCAAGAACAGAAGGAGTATTTGGCGGAAAGAAGGGCAAACTTATCTCATTGCGCAGAGTTTTGGGAGGGGAGTTTGGAGGAGTGTGTCATCTTAGGGAAAGAGAGTTCTGGTAAGTTTATTTACCTATTTACTTCTATACTTAAGTATTTTGTGTTTTTTTAACTAAAAATGATTTTGATGATGAAACTTTAGGAACTTTACCGGAAGTTTATATTAACCATATCTGCCAACTGTTGCATTAAGCTTAAGGTTGGAGATAAGAAATTAGCCTCGATTCCAAGAAATAACCAAATGGCGTTGTTCTTGCAATTGTGGAACGGGCCGAGTTGAATGGACTTATATATGCTCAAGTTTGGTATGAGGCCCTTTATGGCATCGAATTACGATCAAGACCAGTGCGAGGCGAGGGTAGTAAACATGGGAAACGTGCTCATGTTCTAAAGCCATAAGAGGGTGAATGAGTGGATATTTCATGTGCGAATAGTGTGCTTACCACCTGGGTAGTTCTTGTATCTAGATATGCGGGTAACTCTATAGCTAGATTTCTTGATAGGGAAAAAATGACAGCTTTCATTCGAATCCGCACTGACGGTCTAGGTGCTTAACATGTGGGTAGACGAAAATATCAAATGGAAGCAGCTACTGGCTGGCATCGCTATCTTCAGGGGATATCATGTGTCTGCGAATGGAGACGACCCCGAGAAAGCTAATCCTACTGGCAACGGCAACAATGGTGGTGGGATAACTCCTACGTGGGGACAAAGTCCAGGTAGAGGATTCAAATTTCCAAATACGCCTTATACACCTCAGACCGGGATGAATACTCTCGATACGAGCAGGACTTATAGCGGTTTGGGAAATAGTGTAGTTTCGGGGCGCAATAGTTTGCTTGTACCAAATACAAACCCTCTATACAGCCAACCTGGGAGACTGTCGACCTATCGACCACCGAATTACGATAACACTTATAGCGTATACCGCAGCAATAGCAATAGTCCGGACAACTCTGGTTACGACGGCCCTGATGAGGAAGAGGTTCCAGAAACCGAGCCGGATGAATTGATATATCCAAATAGGGGCCAGCGGACATCAATTTACTCGGATAACCCGAGTCAAATGTTGGAGAAGGGTTCATTTGATAGAAGAATTCCAGATATAACTTTGGGAACTGCTATCAAGGCACTGGGGATCAAAGAACCCGAAGAGAG
The DNA here is from genome assembly GCA_036971725.1 of Arthrobotrys conoides. Lineage (NCBI taxonomy): Eukaryota > Fungi > Ascomycota > Orbiliomycetes > Orbiliales > Orbiliaceae > Arthrobotrys > Arthrobotrys conoides. Next base: position 997,365 of record JAVHJM010000001.1, read on the forward strand.
TTTTAAAAACATTCTGCCTTTGCTTGATCTGCAGAAGACACCGCCGACTAGTGGAGCTAATACCCCTCATTATGATATTGCAAGTGGACAGAATACACCACGCTATGAGCCTAGCGGGGGGTATACGTCACGCCGTGGTAGTAGACAGATGTCAAGATATGGAAGTCCATTTGCGAGGGATAGATTTACAGTAGCGGACCCGATGTCGATCGCTAGTATGGGAGATGAGGGAGAGGGGAACGTTGAAGATGAGGAAGAAGAGCTGGCAGTTAGTGTACCCGTATTTGGGAAGGTGACGAATTACCCTGGGTTGGAGTTTACAGGACCAAAGAAGGTTAATCCCATCGATGTTGATACGGGAACTATCTTTTTTTGTGAGTAGTAAATGTTTTATATCGCGCATTAAGTATAATGTGGTCGTGGAGCTCCGGAGCAATTGAGGGCCTGGTTGCTAATTGTGATAAAAAATACAACAGCGGCAACTACAGAGAAAGAGATCCCCGAACCAAATATTCCATCTTTAAAGTCAATTCCACAGGATACGACTGACCCGCTATATGCGAAGGCCTTCGTGATCACACCCGGTGGCGCCAGCAGCATGTTAATGAAGATAAATGCAATCGTCGGCGAAACTGTGGACAACTCTAAACCCCCTCCGATGATCCTAGTAGCTCAGGACGGAGATGTTAACCCTAACCCCAGTAAATGGGTTGTAGACACAACGAACGGTGGTGTTCTTAGACTCGCCGGTACACCTTATTTTGTTTATATATGCCACAAACGTGGTGAAAAGGTCCCGTTCTTAATAGGGGATTGGAATCAACTTAAGACACTCCCACAAAGTTGTGCTGGCGCTCCTGGCGAGGAAGGGGGTTACTTCTTTTATACGGGATGGGAAGTGGTTGAATCAACGCCGAAAGCTGGGCTTCCCGCGACAGCTGCCGAAGCCGAAGTGCAATTTAACAATCCCAAGTTACATTCACTTAACAAAGAGGGGCTTTTCAATATTAAATTTCCACCTGATAGAGATTATCTTTGGGAAACCGCAAAAGACGGAAAACTTAGGTTACCCAAATATGTACAAATTATGACACTACCGACTTCAAAGGTTAAACAGGTGGTTGGGACCGCTATGAGTGAAGATCGTCGATTTTGGATGTATGTGGGAAATGTGGTTCCGACGGGGAACAACGTAAAGAAAGACTGGACAACTGCGCAAGTTTTGGCCGGTGCCCCGATACAGATACAAAGTAAGTCCGTCTATAGTATAAGCGTTAATGGACTTACAATTTTAACTGCGTTTGAATTCAGGCTCTGTACCCAGAAAATATCCAATGTCATGGTAAGAAGCAAATTGATGAAACGACATTTTTTTTCTTAGTGGACATATAAATATCTAATAGACCATAATTGTAGGTTCTTAACGGAGATTGATCCGAAGCGCTACACTTTTGGAATAGAGCGTAAGAATGGAGTAGAGGTTGCTATGGCTAGTTTGGAAAAGTTTCCTAAGCCTGGCGTATGGTCTTATAATGCTACACGAGATCGGATATACAAATGGGGCACGAAGAGATTTATGTATACATGTAGGAGCGATGATAAAGGAGGCGCATTTCTCCTTTCTGGGCTTTATGCTGAGGCATTGAAGGATTGCGGAGACAAGGAGTAAGTTATAATGCTATCTTTTGAACAATCTTTGGCTAAACCCCATTGAATATAATAACCGCTAACTCGACTATTCGTTCATCTACTAAAAATTAGTTGGATATATCCCATACGCCCAAAATTTGAGGATCATATTGGGGCCCATGGGCAGCTTCCAGTATCACTTGATAGAGGCGTCGTATGGGTAAGCCCAGATCCGGAACTGTCAACACCTGGTTTAGTCGTAAATGAAGTGGGAGTGCCATTAACTGGGAGGTTGATGACATTGGGAAAACCCGACTATAGCGGGATGACGGCAAGGAAAATTGCTGCGGCAAAATATTATAGAGAGTTGGCGACAATGATTACGGAAGTCTTTGTAGTTGATGTGTCGAAGTCATATACGCAATAACTGGGCCTCGAGACTAGCAGTAACCTAAGGCCGTTTTTGGTCTCGAGGCCAGTGAAGAGGCCGTTCAATTTGATATTTATACCCAGATTACAGAGTATTCTTTGCTAGTGTATTCGAGTCAAAACTGGTCTCGTAAACCAGACAACACACGGAGTTCACGTCAAAACTGAATCTAATGAGATTTATGTGTTGATGTTGTATTTTGAATCGCGTTGTCGATAGACGCCAAACTTTCCGCATTTGGAGCACACGACCGTCGAGGGCCCAACCCTACGCTCCAGATCCGGTTAGATCGCTTTCTCACACAAAGGACCCAGCCAACCCAAGCAAATTTGCTGGTATCTTGAATCTCGACGAACTATCACCATCGACGACGACATCTATACCTCTCCCGACTTACACCCACCGACAACTTCCGAATCCTCATCACGTAAAGCACCCCCCCCTGCTGCAAATATCCGACGTTGGATCCTACAACGACGATTTCTTCGATTTCCCCGACAAAAGACAATCTAGAGCTAATACGAGTCTTGCTACTGATTCTAGTCTTCTAACAACCGCAATCATGCCCGGTGTTTCCGTTCGCGATGTACGTACCAAAAAAACCATTTCCGGAGGATCCAGAAATTACGATAGTTCAACTTCAAAGGGCTAGGATATTGGCGTTTTTAGGAAGGAAATCTGTTAGAGATTGGAATGGACTTAATGCTGATGGATTGTGGTGGTGGATATAGGTTCCTGCACAGGAGTTCATCCAAGCCTATGCTGCCTTCTTGAAGAGACAGGGCAAGCTGCCAGTTCCCGGTATGAAATAGCTGCAGGAATACATATTTCGAGGATCTAGAGAACGGGAGAACTGATGGTTGGAAATTTTAGGCTGGGTCGATACCGTCAAGACCGGTAACATGAAGGAGTTGCCCCCTCAGTCCATCGACTGGTACTACACCCGTGCCGCCGCTGTCGCCCGTCACATCTACCTCCGCAAGAACGTTGGTGTTGGCCGATTAAGAAAGGTTCACGGTGCTACCAAGAACAGGGGTTCGCGTCCCAGCCATCACGTCGATGCCTCTGGAGGTGTCGACAGGAACGTCCTCCAGTCCCTTGAGAAGATTGGTGTTTTGGAGCAGAACGAGAAGGGTGGCAGAAGCATCAGCCAGACCGGCCGAAGAGATTTGGATCGTACGTTGTCCCTTTATATGCCAGCAGAATGCAAATGGTTGGAATATTGTGACTTGATACTAATTGATATCGATGCTGCAGGTATTGCCCAGACCACGATCGAAGCCGAGGAAGAAGAGTAAATTTGCTTTTTGACCTTTTGCTTTGTTCAGTCTCATCCTCTTGTCTATACCCACCTAATCCAAATCCTCGAATTACCCCGACCTTCATGGACTCCTCTGTCAATCTCCGTCAAAAATCACACCCGTCGACCTGAAATCCCTCCCATACCGACCTCCACATCTTCTTCTTTCGTGCACCAAAAAAACAGGAAACGTCGTAATGAACATGACTTTTATACTTATTTTTGTCACGCGGGGAAAAAGCTGCAACAACCTTTTATCACACATTTTTACATTTTCATTCGGCGTACCAATGGGCTGATTCTTTTTCCTTGCTCCCTGTAATATCGATGTCCCCTTTTTTTTCTTTCTTTCTTCATGAATATATATTTTTTCCATGATGGACGTCCTCTTTTTTTTGGCTGCCCATAAGCTAAATGGAGACGCAGGTTTTTTCCGATGGGAATTGACTAGAACGAAGCAGATTCGAGAGAATTATAGACGTGGTATACTGACACTACCTCTTCATTCCTTACTATCTCAAAATCGCCGTGATGTTTCAACCGTAATAGTAAAGATCTTTTGGGAACGGTATCACGGTAAATGCCATCGATGACTGTAGAATGTAACTTTTGACAGCATTCTTGGCGCCTGTATCCTGCTTAGTGCTGATGCGGCTCGAAACCTGCAAACGGAAAGGATGTATCGCCGCACCTTGTTTTTGGCGACCCTGTGACGTCAAGCAGCGACAACGCTCAAAAGTTATCTCCAACTTACTTTCTTTCCCTCATCACCAGTAAAATTCTGTTAAACTGTTCATCCTCACGATCAATCCATCTCTTCGTAAACTTATCAACTACTTTGTACTCCTGATTAATTCTCACTTCACGAAAAGTCAACGTCACACAATAATGGCAACTGCTCCGTTAGTGTCCATCCAGGACGTAAAATCGTTCCAGATCCCTCCAAACTCATCTGCCCCGATCCCATTAAAATCGGGGACTCTGACTCTCACGGAGCCATTGGTTGGCTCTAATCCTACTTCTGCGAAGCTATTCCTTACAATCACTCCAAATGCTTCATCAGCGGATACTACACCTCTCACATTGCCAATTCATCCAGACCTCTTTCTAGGAAGCAAAGCAGGTCTCTGTCAAACCTTCAGATTCAAGATCACAGAAGAACTCGGTGCTATTGAAATCGAATTTCCGGAGCTGATCAGTGAAGAAGATGCGTTGACGTTTGAGAAGGTTATGGTCTATAATGGATTTTTGAAGACAGGGATTGTAGCTGGAGCTGATGAGTATGTTCTGTTCTTCAATTCTCCCCTATTCGAATGCAAGAGGGCAAAAATAATTAACTGAGTTTAATTTCTACAGCTTCTCAAAAACCATTGCTGAAACGGCCAATAACCTCAAAAACTACCTGAGTCGAAAGACAGACGAAAGAAATGAAGAGACTGTAACTCCAGACAAGGAATCTGAGTTTTCTGATATTACAAAAGAAATTGTGGATACTGCTGAAGTCGCGACGGAGAAAGTCGCTGAAACATCAGCCACAGTTGGACAGACTATTTCGGTAAGCTATTTATCTTCACAGCCCATCCTCTGCTGAGATGTCACACTCAGAGATACTGATTATATTTTGAATAGGAAGCAGTCTACAGTGCCGGCACATGGATCGGAGAAAAGTCCGGCCTCAAGCCTCACCAAAATGAATCATCATCCGACCAGCCAAAGTCGCTAGCAAAGGAAACTTTTGACCAAACTATCGAGGGAGCGGCAATTGCTGGCAAAGAACTGGGCAATGGTATCAAATTAGTTGGGTCAGAGATTGGAGAATCAGCTTCAAAGATCGTTGGGCATGATTATGGAAATGATGCGAAGAATTTGACGGATGGCACTCGACAAGCCGGAGCGAATGTAGGACATACGGCTGTCAATGTGGTCGAAGGGACGAGTGTTACGATAAATGCTGCCAAAGCAGGGATTGGAGCTACATCAAAAGAGAAGGAAGGTGACGAGCAGGAATAGATGTGAGATTTTGGTATAGCATTGACGATATACGGGGCTTGAGTGTATGCTATTGGTTTTCTGGGCGGTGCTGCGGAAAATGTTTGAAGCGGTCGGTTTGATATTTCGTGATACCTTTCTGTATTTCTCTCTCTTCGCTTCATACGACCAAACATAATCCATCTGCATGGTTTCAATAATGTAGTCGCTATTATCTCGAGAGCTCGGGGCTGCACGGTCGTCAGATCATAAATCACACCTTCTCCAATTACTACTGTGCGTCTCCGTCATTGCTAACGCCACAGTTACCGACAGTAAAAATTGTAAGTGGTTGCGACTTGTAGGTGCCAGAAGCAATAAAATCAATGCTAACTAGCGCCAAGGCCATTCCCTTGTGGGAAGGCGAGTCTCGCGAGTCGCATTTCCGTCCGATTGCAAACAATCCCATTTACCATTCCGAGCAGGCGAGGAGGGAAAGCTTAGCTACTCTCGTTAAGCTCGACTGTTTTCTGAAACCAGCGTGCGCGTGTGTGTGAACTGGTTTCTGCTCGAGAACGGGGTGTGTCTAGATTTTGAATGTTACGTTTGTCTGGTCAGGCCTGGGTGGCTGTGCTGGATGGCAGTTTTAAGAATTCTCCGTGCGGGCGCGGGCTAGGATTCTTGAAACATTAACTTTCCCATTTTCTAGTTATGCGATTTTCGATTCCCATCGATCGAGATATAAAGTCGGAGAAATTCTTCTAGAAGTATTCTTAATTCTCCAGATCAATCAGCTCACATTCAATTCACATCTACTTTACTATTCACTTCGATTCGATATACATATATTTCAATTCAATTCAATTCAATATTTCAATTCAAACTATTTCAATTCAACCCACCTCAATCCAAAAAGCTTGAATTCAATCGACTTGAATCCAACCCTCTTCGATCCCATCTATCCAGTTTTCAATTTACTCTTCAAAAACCCAAATCTCAAAATGAAGTCCTTCATTGCCTCCGCTACTTTGGTCGGGTAAGTTGCAGTCTGCTCTGTTAAAATACACCACCTCGTCGAAGAGATTTTTTCATGATAAGAAAGGCGATATACTAATTCATAGTTTACCACTAAACAGTGTCTATGCATTGGGTGTTACTGCTCAGCCTACTACCGGCACCTGCAAAAGCTACACGACCCAGGCCGGTTGTCCAGCCGTGTTTGATCCATGCTGCGCTTTCAAGTGTACTTCCCCGGAAGGCATTACTACTTGTGTCGAATCCTATGCTTTCGAAGAAGGCTCTGGAATGGTCTGCAGCAGTTGTTCAACACCTGAATTAGATGGCTTTGTCCCGCAAACCACTGTTACCTTTGAGTCCGAGACTAGGCGCAGGCAAGGGCATGCTGCAGCTCAAAGGCCAACTCCAGCCCCACCTAGCAAATGCAAAAGCTACAAGACTGAGACCGGTTGCCCAGCTACTCCCGACCCGTGCTGTGCCTTCAAGTGTACTTCCCCAGAAGGAGTCACCACTTGTGTCGATTCCTACGCCTTTGAAGAGGGATCCGGAATGGTTTGCAGTGCTTGTTCATCACCTGAATTAGACGACTTTGCCCCGCAAACTACTGTTATCTTTGGGCGCAGGTCTGGGTCGAACCCCATTGTTCGTCGAGAGACCGCAGCCCCAACAGCCTCTCAGGCCTCTGCCTCTGCCTCTGCCTCTGCCTCTGCCCCTACGCAGTCTGGATCCAGCTCTGCCACTGCTCCTGAGGCTTCTTCTTCTTCCGTTTCTAAGAAGGCTGGGGATGCCAGCTCAAGCGCATCTGCTGCATCGAAGACCGAAGGTGCTAGCACTGGTGCACCTAAAGCGACCAAGGATGGTCAGTCTGCCGCTGCCGCTGGTATTTATATGATGTCGTTTGGTGCTGCATTCGGGTTGGGACTCTTCTGCGTGGGATTGGTTTTGTAAACATCAGGTGGAATTTTGCAGGACAAAACTATCTTCGGCTGTATATTTAGAAATAGATGAGTATAAAGGTTGTATTATAGATTTCTATAGGTGCTCACGCACTAACTTACACATATAAGTAGCTGCATATTAGACCAATATATGTACATACACAGTATCTTTCGTTCATAGAATTTTCCATTCGCTCTCATACCTAAGAGTCATGCAATATTTAATGTACTATCCAGCTATTTAGTCTCGAGCTCAGGGTTGGAACATGTCAGATGTTCGCATACCGATCAAAGTGAAAGCGATAGCATTTGGTTTCTAAATTTACGAAATAACATCGAAGGACAGTCAGTGATCTTGTTGTTGCAACCACAACCAAAATACAACAAGTCTGCGATTCAATCGTAGGCGAGATGCTTGGTATACGATATTTCCAGCCAACTCTCTATGCTTACTATGAGGCAACGTGGCCGAGTGGTCTAAGGCGCTGTGTTCAGGCGAATCGATCTAATTGGTTGATTTTCAGTATCGCAGTGGGAAACCGCAAGGGTTCGAATCCCTTCGTTGTCAAAGCATTATCTTTTTGCCTCTTTCGAGGTTTCTTTTTGTCTTGTTTTTGTGTCTCGTTTTTAGGGTGATCGGGTTTCGTCGGCAAACCATTTCCCCCTCCTTCTCGTTGGGCTTTTCGACTTCAGTGTGACGAATGTGCATGTATGAGAGGAACAGGTTTTGGGAGAAAATTCTAGGCTCCTTGCGAAACAATTCTGATGGGGAAGCCTACTAAACGTCGAAGGAAATCCGAAAAAGTATCGTAAGGTCCAGAACTTTGAATCAAGCGTCATGGATGACTTTGTGCAACCATTTGCTAGACTTTGTGGTATTTTGAGTCTTGGCAGCTTCAAAAGGGAAATTCCGGAAGCATGTCGTCGCGGATACGTATTGATACCTCATCTGTACGCCAGCCGTGGTAAACGCTTCGTCTCATCATCACATCGAACTAGCATAAGCTTTACCAGCGTTTAGGTTGGGTGCGTTTTCCGGGTTAGGTTCCGGATCATCCGTTGGCTTCTGACGTAGCCCGGGTCGCGGAAGTTTAGTAACGATAACGAAAGTGTTTCTCACTCGTTCATTGGTTTGTATAATATAATGTAAATTCCTATCAGAAGCGCATGTGATAGTAGTGTATGGAACAGTTTGGAGTTACGGAGGGCCAAGGGATGCACCTTCATGTTGGTATACTTTCTATTATTTCGATAATTGACCTGATGCCCCGCAAATTCTGAGATTAAGACGGAGCCGTTGATGACGTCTACACAATGTAATTCTCTATAGCCCGCACTTCAGATAGCTAGACTTTTAGACTTATGGGCCAATAAGCCATTATCATGAGTGCGGTATTATAAAGCTGCATGTTGATGACGGAGAATATCCGTAGGAATTGTGATATTCGGAAGTAATGTGGCTACGTAGTGGCTACAGTATCATACCAGGGCTATGACGGTGATTTGTTAAGTATAAATAACTGCAATATAATCCAATTCAAATACTAGATTCCCATTTCCATCTCTTTCTCGGTCTTGATACTCCAAAACCCATTAAGCCTACCTTTTAGCATCAAGCAAATAAAGCGAATATTCGAATATACCACCCTTATTCCGAAAATATAGTAAAATGGCGCATACGGCCGATCGATCACCAAGAGACAGAGGTCCTCTTCTAGGGCTTCGTTTACTTGAATTCATTTTCGCCGTTACCCTCGTCGGTATCTTCGCTTGGTCCCACTCTCAAATGAAAAGAGCTGGTTACTTTAGCTACTACGTCTCCGACGTACCTTTGGGCTTCTCAGTCGCTGCGCTAGTTCTCACTATTCTTGCGGGTTTCAGCCACTTATTCCTCCACAACGACGCAAACACTCTCATCGCCATACTCGATTTGTTCTTGTTTATCGGATACTTCGCTTCATGCATCGTTTATCGACAAAACTTTTATGTTAGTTGCTACAAGAATGTTTTGGTGAGAGTCTTTTCAACGGTTGGGTCTCCACATTGTAACACGGTGAGGACTGGGGCGGCTCTGTTGGTCCTTCAAACGTAAGACTTTTATAATTTCATTTCTTTTGTCTTTTCTGGCTAGATGAAGAAAGTTTCGCTGATAAAAATATATATATTGTAGGATCCTATTCTTTATCACAACGATCCTGTCGTTTTCGCTTGCTCGGCGCCACCAAGTGGTTGATAATACAACAGGTGTACATGAAGAGAAAAGTCGTTTTGGGTTCGGAAGACGAAATCGGGCGCAGCCTGTTCCCGCCCAAACTGTGGGCACTTCTGTCTAATTTTAAGGCTTGCTTAAGGGGTAGCCGGTGTATGGATTCAGGTTACTCGGAGGGTCACAAAAAGGCTTTCATGAATTGATATAAGAGACAGTTGGCTTTAACGGAGGATAATTGTTGTATAGCAGAAGGAAGACATGTTACAGCACAAGGAATCGATTTGATTGACTCTAGCTTATGTTTATTCGAGTTATTTAGTTGATACTGAAATGTTCCCAGCGGTCGGTAGCAATAGCAGACCGGATAGTTTATAATTTATCGGTATTTATATGACCATGTGTTGAACCCGTTGCATTTTCCAGGGGGGCTTGACAGAGATCTCCTGTTGATCTCTCTGTATCTCTATATATATTGTGGCATTCGGATCCTCCGGCCTCTCTTCCTTCCTCACTCATCATCCGTTCTATCAGGGCTTGCGCTTCGCTCTGATATATAGCATTAATTACTATCAAAAATATGGTTAAGATACCTATGTACTTGGCTTCCTATTTTTTTATAATTGTATACATGTAGTTCTTGGATAAGTGACAAACAGTGGAATTCAGTCGTAGCCATACATCTTTCCAGCCCTCGCAATACATAAACCATTATAAAAGCAAGCTTCAGCCCAGTCGATTCGCAACTACTGCAGACATGATATCCAAATTCAAACATGCAGAATCGAAGAATGATATTCAAATTCTCCACGCACATTCGGATAAGCAGCTTTCTGAGGAGTGTCCACGGAAGCAAACCCGGCTTGTCCCAGCCCCGAAAGTTTTCGCTAATCGTGATCATGTCTTACAACATTCCATCGGATGCCGAAATCCTGTCCTAGAACGGATATGTGCCAATATATTGTGCTGAACTCGGAGGCCTGGCCTGGGGGGCTTAAATATAACATTAGGCCCATTGTTGAACTGAAGAAGGGCTAGCTCTTTTTGCAGTGCCGGTACATGATGTGCATATGCGTATTATTATGTCTCTAAATTTGATTTGGCTATGGGAGTAGCGATATCGTTGGTATGGTCGAAGTGGAATGGTTGATTAGGATTACGACGCTGAATGCCGAATGTTCAGCGTTTTCGACGGAATTCTCTAGAGTTCCGTAAGTACCGTCTAATTGGTCAGGCATGTAATTTTATCATATGCATATAGATCCAGCTGGGAATGAGAGCAATCCGGATATCCGGACTTGAATTGTGATATATATAAGAACTCAAATTCTGCGTTACGCCCCCTCGATATTGAACCGTATTAAAATTACCTATTTATTTTCGAGGATTCAGTCAACAATATTTAAGGGAATCTCGTTTGCTGTCGTATAGTCTACTGATTTGGATTCAAAGCTCTACGATCGAATCACAATATAGTTGATGTCGCCATGGCCAACATACAAGACACCGATGTAATCAGACACAGCATCTCTGCTTTCTACGCGGAACACTCCAAGGACCTCAAACGAGCTCAATCCCTTCACGAGGCCGCAGTTATCGGTCTAAAAGCCATTGCAGAAGATACCTGGCATGACCAAGAGACACGAACGATATGTGATAAACAAGCAGAGTTCCATGCTAGTCGATACCATCTTATTCGGTCTATTTTGGACGACAATCATGAAAATTACCTTCCTCTCATTCTGCCGACTACATTGAGCGCTGAGGAGTCGATAAACTCTACGTTCAAGAACGAATACCTAACGATTGGTCTTGAGGAGTCGCTAATGGCAGAATATTTGGCTAAGAAAGAAGAGGATCCGGATCTTGTAGTTCCCGCTCAAATAAAACATTTATTCACCCCGATCACCTTTCCACCATACGCTTTAACCCTTGATTCAAATCTTCCTCCGAGACAATACCAAATCACTGTCGACATGGATTCCACGAATTATAGTCATTGGCTCAATGCTCACCCTGTCGATCAACCAGACCAGACGTGCTACCGCCTTCGAGCCAATCGTTGGGGGAAAGCTCAATTTAATAATGTTGCATTTTACCGTGCTACAGAGTTCATAATGCCGTGCATTGATATCAAAATTGAAACTGTAGCGGCCACGGGAGATAAAAAGCTATCTGCAATGAAAAGCCGAACGATAGAGTATACTGGATCAAATGGCCCTAGGGCTACTATCGAGCGCCCCGAGTTCGTGGGGAAACGTATATGGGCTTCACAGAAGTTTACCTATGCCGGAAGATCATTTGTCTGGATTACGCCGGAAGGGAAAGGGATTATGCAACTTCCGACTCTCTACGAGGTGGAGAACGATGCAAGAAATCGATTTAAGGAAGCTGAAAGGGAAGTCGAGGGGAATGAGTTGTGCTGGGGAGATTTCAAGCTTGGACAAGGTGCGACTGCGACTGCGACTGCGACTACGACTGTTACGATTCTGGGTGCAATTGATCAGCTATTTGAGGAGTTGCTTTTGGCTAGCCAAATGACGAAGCTGGCGATATTGTTGTTTGGCCATGATATCTAATATAATGTTATTACTGCTAGCATGTTACTTGTATTGGCAGGGTCTTTTTATCGCTGCACTTTTCCAGGCATGCATGTCAACTTGAGCTTTGCAAAGCACTTTTTGTACTTTTTGATCCACAGAATTCGTGTAATTGACTATGCATTTATGCATTATATGGGCTTAAGATCCTTGAGTTTACGGATCCTACATGGTAAGCAAATTCCCTAATTGACACCCAGCCCCGCTATAAGGTCTTTCATTAAATATCCTCAAGAAATCATCCTATAAGGATACCGAGTATACTGCTCGGCTTCGCAAATTGGCTTGATAGACATTACCTTGAGATATGAAGGGCATTATGCAATTGCCCGAGCATCGAGGTTAATCTATTGAGTAAACTACCGGGGAATGCAAGACCATGGAGAACTGAGCCCTCGGGTTCCGTATGTCTTGGTCCCTGTTCCCATGAATACCTGTATTGAACCCACTTTTACATGAATCCGGGCAGGTACAATGGTCAAGTGAGTTTAACTTCGAAGTCTAGGTGACAGTCTAGGTACCCAGTTAGGCGTTCGAACTCGAGATCGAACTCGGGTTAGATGGTCCTTGTAGTTGATAATCCCTCAGCTCCACATGGGCACGGAACGACGAGCCTGAGGGAATACTTGCCGTTTGTTGTCGAAGCGAAGATATTATAAATGCACAGATGGCATATTCCGGGTGGTTAATGTGTCTGCAACCGCTTAAGGGCTGCCTAGAGAATTGTGTCGCTCGTATCATCTCGGAAATCTGGTCTCAATGGAAGACTGCACCTAGCATGCATCTTACGTCTACCCTTAAGCCTAGCTATACTTCTATAGCTACAGCCGTGGTTCGAACGTTCCACATCTTATCCTAGTCGCATTAGCTAGATTTTAGACCTCCACCGAGTTTTTCCTACTTCATATCACCGATAGCCAATTTTACTAGATATGAGATAGTGGAATTGTTCAATTCTTCCATACTCAGTATTCCTATTCGCGTTACCTAGATAAGCTCGTTCTGAGACTTACAGCCTATAAAAGATAGAAGTTGGAAGCGGAACCGCGGGTGAACAGCTTTACAAGCTATACGTGCTTGTTTGTCCATAAGGCTCTAGCTCACTTTTAAAACTGCAACGGGACAGGTTAGAAAGCTTGCGGACCCGTTTCACACCCAGCTTTTAATTCCCCGCTAACCAGTGTGGGCATTCGCTCTTTTTTTTTTTTTTTACAAAAAAAAAGCTTAATCGAATCGATAACCTTTCTGAATGTTCTACCAGTTGACTATTAGCATATTTGGATACGGCACATGCGAGCCAGTTCAATGAAGAAGGCATTATCAATGTAACCATATTTTCAAGTACATACTGCGTTCGTAGCCTCGAGAACAGTTACTATGTTTGCAGCTGTTCTCCACAGAAAATTGCATGTGAATCTATCCCTACGTTAAAAAATAAATCATGTATGCTATAGCACTTTATGAACCCATGCATAGTGATATGAATGATAGGAATTTTATCAATAATATGTATAGTCCTTTTGTATAGATCTTTCGAGTCGCTCAAAGTTCCCCAAGTAACCAGGCGCCACAATCGAGATCGAGATGCATGACCCTGAATAAGGTTCCCAATCCAGGGTTATCATATTCTTACCGGCCTATATATACCGCACCTTGGTTCCATATGAGATCGAGATATACAGAATTCTACCATGCTAGCTAACTGTATAAAGTCTAGATGGGGCTGAAAGCACTGGAATATCAATATATCTGGCTTCTATTTATTATGCAGATGTTCCGCCTCTATCCAATAGTCCGCCCCGAAATAACATATCATAATATATAACCCATGCAGAAAAGAACAATCGAAAAATATTTTACCGTTAAAGGTTTCTACATGGGAATGTAAATCCCTATACAAATGTCATTAATGGACTAAGGAAGCGAAAGTTGCACAGCATATGCAAGTCAGCGCTTACGGAGTTCTCTATAGGCATTGCTTACTTTACCAGTATACCAATATAACTTACTGATATCATGATGTATAATAAAATAGCTAAGACAGGTCTTCCGAGGGAGAAAAAGGAAATAGTAAGCTCGTTTTAATGTGGCTAACGGCTCGTAGAGCCGTTTTAGACTTTCAACTACCCAAACCATGATGTTCCTTCCACTAGCTGTCATGCTAGATTCCGAGAGCTCTATGGGAACGGGTTCTCAGTGCGATGGGATTTGAAAATTTGTCCATTCTTTGCTTGCATTAGTGTAGCCAGAATAATCGAATTTAAAAATGAATTCCATCTGAAAAAAATCGCGAAATTCAATGAGGCCACTAAGCAAGAAGGGGTCTGTCGGTTAGGAGCATATGGACGCAGGTTTTAGACTATATCTGGCAGAATGAGTAGGGCTCCGACAAATATCGGATTTTGCCAGCAAAAAACAGATATGCAGCTTGCAGCCGGCTTTCCCCATATCTTGAGTAATACTCGGTAATCTTTTAACGGATATAGCTTCCCCTCTTATCTATACTCCACCTAATTAGTTTGCCGAGGGAGAAACTAAGGTATTGATTTGTTGTCGATTCGAAAGCTTTGGGCACCCCGAGTCATGATCATGTCATGATTGTCTCCATGCTCTCCGGCTTTTTTTAGGAATGCGAAAAAAAAATATCCCTCCTGCAGAAATTTTGGACTAGGGCTTGCACCGAAGCTCGATAAGACAATTGGAACACGCAAGTTGTTTTTCTTTAGCACCAACATCGACAAGAATTTCCTTTTAAAGTAAAGCTATTAATTCCCATCCTCTTTGCACTTCACTGTGTTGTTGATCTCCCGTACGAGTGAGCACATGAGCGCCAAGACAAGGTCGATGTCGTACAAACGCAGCTCCGTCGATCCTCGGATAGGCTTCTTGCTGTACCTTCTTGTTCTGAGGCATTGATAGGGTCGACCGGGTCCGAATTTCTTCTTTTCATCTGTCAGTTAAGTTGTATCATGATAAAATTCTAGGAACAGGCGTGCATAGCTTCCCAAACACATTCAATCCGTTCCCATACGGAATACGTCTGAGGCAAATGTGGAGTTGGTGCCAATGCAAGTCGAAAGGCCACGGTTGAAACCTCAGTGCAGGCGTATCCGAAAGTGCTAGTTGCAAAACTCATAGGTCTAGATCATATTCTCGATACAAATGCGATCTCATAAAATCAGAATTTACATTCGTAAGTACCCATCGATGCATCTTATATAATACGGAAAACGATATCAATTGATCAATTAATTGCATTGTGGCTTGACATGGCTGAGCGTCCTCACGGAATACTTTTCCACTGCAAGTCATACCTATATTATGAATAAGCCAACCTAATTTCCACAATTAAGCATGTGTGGCCATGTGGGGGAATAGAGCTATATCATAACGTCGCAGTCAATCCGACACCGTCTTTGATGAATTAATTGATATATACATACTTAATTAGCATGTGGATAGCAATTAGCGTAGTTGCAGGGGGTCTCCGGGAACCTTTGGACTGGGAGCCCCGAGCACAGGATTATACCCCAGAACCCAGGATCAAGCTAAATAAGCCACTAACCAAACGCAACATGGCCAACGCGTCGGTGCCTGAGCGTTGGATATTATACCCTTTACGATATTTTATACCCCCCTGGCACCGATTGCAAGATATCACCAATCTATTGAGATTGGTAACATGGGGTCTTCCCCTCATCCCGAAAGCCTATTTTTTTCTTCCCCAAATTAATATTAACCTTTAAGTAGCATGGTATTTTTTACCAAGAATATAGATGGCCATGCAATCTCAGCTTTGAAAAATTGGAGATTGCTCGGATGTCGCGGACGATGTCATGTCGGCCTCCATCCCTGCAACCTGACTGGACAAATGTAGCCTAAGAACTTGTGATTTCTTTTGCATGAATTTGTACCCCAGTGTTAGCTGAGAACATGATGATACTTTATGCGTTAAATTTCATCATCAAATTTCACCTGAAGAAGCGGAGAACGGTTTGCTTATCCTCCTGGCCAAGGATTGCTAATTCTTGACAGAGCAGGATGGAATAAGAAATGATTCCAGGATAGCACATACTCCCGAATTTCTAGTGTGATGAACTTTCAACCCTTTAACCCTTTTTGGGACTAATTAATATTGTCCATAGTCTGGTCGCGTTGCGAGTTTCTGCAGACGTATCGGGTTTCGACTTCTGTCCGTTTAGCTACGCATCAAGCCTGGTTCAGCGACTGGTACTTCTTTCCTTGCCTCGCAATCGGCAAGACACTACATTTTCATCACAGGAGCCACACGGAATATTGTTCAAAGATGGTTGTTCCTCCGCGTGCGTGTCCTAGCCGAAACGCTTCGAGGCAAGGGGCCAGTAAATTCAGAGCTATCTCTTCTGTAAATGAAATGGCAATGATTCTCGAAAGATCCGCGAATTTTCTGCAAGTGGAATTCAATGTTCCGACTTGAGAGTGGGTGCCTCGAATTTTCTGGAGGAGAAAGGCCTGTTGAACATGTTGTCTGCAGCCAAGAACCGTTATATGGCATGCGATCCACATGTAGCGGCAGAAAGGTGTTCTGGCGAGCCACTTAACTTAAATGGGTGGGCTGGTTATGGGGGTTATGCTTTCTTCTTTCTCTAAATGTTTCCTTAACTGTTTCGAGGGTCGGAAATAATTGCATGGACTGGCGGGGGACCGGGAAACATGCATCTGTCACCACTGAAAGAGGAGGTCAGGAACTAGCTAGATCCTTGAATGCGTCGATAAAAGGTGGAGATCACAGCTGCTGCACAATGTCTACACGGTAGGTAGAGGAGATGCTCCGCCGAAATCAGGATGTTCTTGTATAGAATTTCCCTTCGAATGACGATAGGAATTTTGCAATATTCCCCTCAAAAATACGATCGCAATTAAGTTCAAACAGCGATTTCTGGATTTGCAAGCCATATGTGTGACTATAACGGAAGTTAAACGGGCATTTCCTAGTCATGATTCAGGCTAGCTATTTAGCAGTACCTTTGTTCGGTTTATTTTGCTCGAATTCTTAGCGGGGCCCCCCAGTTTTATGGGGGAAAGATAATTTTCGGTGATACAAATATGTCGTAAACGACATCCAATTCCGTATACATCGACTACCATATTGAGGCTGCAAGGATACTCTGGTTTTAGGATCAGATAAAAGGAATATTTCCTTATTTTTATTTCTCAATCATCAGGCCATGCATTGCGTGGAGAACCAATGGTCCAGAAGGCTTCTACAGTCTTTGGACCTTGAATGGTTCGAAACGAGGGGCCAACCTTGCCGTAACTCTGAGAGTTTCCGTAGGCTGGGCCTGCAGGGCGGCTAGTTCGAATGGAACGATTGAAGATTTTTCTCTCTCTTTCTCCTATGAAAAAACAAAGCAAATACTCAACCTAAATTCAAGGCAGAGGTGAAGGTCAAAAATACCAAGATCAATTTATGAATTCACTGGAAAGGCTGAGGTATATCGAAGCCATTGGCAATGGTACTAGCACCGTCGACAGGGTGCAAAATATTTAAGCAGTATAAGTGAGATGTTAATATTAATATTATATTATTCTATCATGTATTAGTCTTACCACGGATTTCCTACCGGTATACCATGATCGAACGTTTAGGTTTCCGTTTTCTATGATCGCTTATGCAATCAAGAAAACTTTCGACAGAACTAAAGACTTTAAAAGTGCGACACATCCACAGGGAATATCATCTACCATAGGTCACCTGTCCTTGAACCTCGGTCAAATTGACCAGCAGAAGTATGGGAACCCATAGTGGCATGATTCATGTCAAAATGCTTTGTGGATTCAGCCCTTCAGCCGTGTACAATAGTGGTCAGAATGACTTTAGCCGTTTCTCTCCATTCATGACTGAATGAGCATGTCCGTTATTCTCACCTGCGAAGTTCGGAGATCCTTCCGAGCCGAGCCTGCGCTGGGAAGGCTTGCTACTCAGGTTCAGGTTCGAACGTTCACTCCTAGTATTACACCCATGGAGATTTGTGAGGACTAATTTGAACTTGGTAATTCCGTAAAAATATAATAGCTTTGTTTGATCAGTAGCTAATCTTCTATAGCTTCCTATTGATCTGCTCTAAATAGTAGACAAAAATCCCCCCCTTGAAGACTGGGATACATGAGAACCAGGCGATGTGGTTGATTCTTTCACCAGATTGAGATGAGATGTGACTGCCCCTAAAAAATTAGGAGACAACTTTCAAAGACATTTACCCAATAAGTGATAAAGCGAATACAGAACAATATGAGAAACATTGGAATTGTGGCAAACTGAGAAAAGGGCAATATTGCAGAAACTCAAAGCAGAGACCAAAAACTATAGAAACTCAAAGTTAACGCCCCTGACCATGTAAGAATCCCAAGAAATAGATATAATAATTTTGCACAGAATAAAATCGTAAATGAAAATCCCGAAGGAAACAAAAACTCAGCTCGCCATTATGCATAATCTTCGGCAGAAATAAGAGGGAAATAATTTGTTTAAGCGACTAAAGGTTATTTGCTGGCAGTATCGTTCTGATATAACTCGGTTGTGCGGTGCTAAGGGTGTGGGTGTTTCGGAGGTAAGGATTGGTAAGGATGTTGGAGGTTCTGATATCTCTCTGGGTTCGAATCAAATGGTAGGGGGAGATGATGTGGAACTGGTGCTGGTCTGTGCAGCGGCGGAATCAAAGGCTGCTGAGACTGCGGTTGCTGTTGTGACATGGATTGTGACAGCGGCTGTGATATGGATTGCGGCATAGATTGTGGCATAGGCTGGACCATGGGCTGGGACAATGGTTGTTGCTCGCGGTTGTCTGGTTGGTTATCTCGTTGATCGAAGGAAAGGGAGCCTTCGTTATCCCCAACAGGAAATCCTTCGTGAGAAGGGGAGTAACTCCCCTCCTCGGACTTCCCGTCAGGGTCGGCTAGTCAAATGCCCACATCTTTTGATTTCTCCCTGCAAGCAGCTGGGGAGAAACCGTTCCCAACTTTGGCGGAGATCAAACGCCATCTATCATTTTCATATTCTTGCATAGCATTTCTTAACCGTTGGACCTAGAAAGAATATTAGTTAACCCTTCACTAGGGGATAGGAACTGTAAGGAAATACGTACTGTATCATCTGTCCACTGCGTCGTCTTCGCTTTCAGCTTTGTGCAATATCGCACCTGTAATGTTCCAGATGACCGGCCAGGGAAAAACTCCGCAATTTGCTTCGAGGTTAAGGCTCTGTTCTCCTTGAGTTCTAACAAGAGCGCATCGTCTTCTGGTGTAAACTTGAGTTTTGGACCCCTTGGACGAGGCATTGGCATTGGCATCCCTGGCGCACCAACTGCTGTTGTCATAGATTGCGCTCCATGCGACATATGCGGTGAACCAGGAACAGGTCCCAGCATTGGAGGACCGCCTTGACCCTGCCTCAAAGGCTCTATCGGTGACAAATGACCTTGATTTCCAAGCCCTGTTGGTGCAAACATTTGGGTTGATTGCTGTCCAGGAGCTTGTAATGATGGAGGGCCTCCAAGAAGACCTCCAGGTCCCCCCATTGGCATAGATGTTCTTCCAAGCAGGTCCTCGAAATCTGCCCTCTGGATTTTAAGCGGTGGCGGCTGATCGGGATGGTGATACCCATTATGGTTTGGCAGTTGGTGGTGGTGGTGATGGTGACCGTGCTGTGGTTGTAACTGGTGTCCTGAATGTTCTACATCGTGAACATCGTCATCCATATCATGAAATGCTCTACTACGGGGCTTTGTAGCTGAAGAATGTGGAGTGTGATTTGGCGTTAAAGTGTAATGGTCAGCATGAGGTAAATGGCCACCCATATTGCCATTGTTGGAGTGAGGTGCTCCTTGGTGAATAGGTTGATACTGCATTGAAGAATTGCTGAACTCCGTCAGTGGAAGCTGGCTGGGCGGACTGGTTACGTTTGATTTTGGAAACGAAGGACTGAAATGCTCGTTAATAGGTGAACGCCAAAATTCAGGTTGGCGGAAACTATAGAGAGGCAGTGGCTCGCCTCTAGATATTTGGACAGCCAGGTTTTAAAATAATTGGGGAAGTCTGCCAAAGTCGAAACTTTGGAAGACTTGATCTGTTGGTAAATTGATAGGAAAGGTGAAGCGCAGATGCAAGCCTGTGAGGAAAGCAGAACTGCTCCTTTCTCGATAATTCTGAAGTGAACCCCAAGGAGTATAACTCTCGTGAATGCACACCCAAATAAGGGTATAGGACCTCAAGTCTGCTATAGCAACTGCTGTTGGATATCAACTCAGTCGAACACAGACCGTAGCTGCAGGTAGTAGTAGTAATAGTAGTCAAATGTACTCTTCGACAGTAAGGCTGTGGGAGAATAGTCGAGGATAAACGAAACAAAGGATTGGCTGAAGTATATATCGGACGACGAGAACGTCAGACTTGGGTGTGTTTTTAATGGTAAGGATGGTAAATAAATATCCCAAGCGCGAGTGAGCAGGCCAGAAACCAAAATAATAATAATAGAGAAAGTTCTGGAGGTCAGATCAGGAAGTACAAAAAGATAGTTTCGGGGACAAGAGATGTACTATTATAGGTTTTCCTTTTATTGTGTATAAAACGGAAAATAAGCAACCAGAGCGATGCTTAAGTGCGACTGATAAAAAACGGCCGCGGGAGGCTTCGTCCAGTTATTGTGTGTCTTTGCTTGCTAGTTTCTTTTCTTTTTCTTTTTTTTTTCCCTTCCTTGTTTCTTTCCCCGATGGGATTATATTGCTTTGACAGCAGCTTAATTCGAACGGCAAGCAAAAGAGCAGGGTGGGCAAGGCAGAGCAGGGGAGGGGAAACTTTAGCACCAGTTCCGTTTGATACCAAAGGGGCCAAAAAGGGAGGGCGACTGATACTGTTCTTTCTTTCTTTCTTCCTTCCTTTCTTTCTTTCCTTTTGATTTCTTGCTGTCAGGAAAAAGGAGCAGAGGCATAAGATATAGTCATATAGTCGCTCGGCCCGTTGGTTTCTCCACCCTGAAGCTTGCCACACCAAAAAGCATTCTTGTACATGTATCCGTCAGTCGACGAAAAGAAAGATGGTTTCTTCTGCTAATATGGTACCAGGTTGGTTCGATTTGCCGGCAAGTGCAGGATCCGGAGTAGTGACAATGCAGCAGAGCTGACCAGGGGGTTTTCCGAATTCCTGTTGAGCTGAACCCCGGGATCGTTCGAGTTCACACCAGGGGGAATCATCTTCTCCGGTACTTCGAGGAATCACAAGGTTTAGTTGTTCGTTTAGTGACCGATATATTATTTGGATCCGAATTAAGACGCTTAACGACGAAGCGAATAACTTGGGCCAGTCTAGCTCCGCTAGTACTGGGTCTAACACATCAGATTAGGAAGTTCGAAATTGTGAAAGAACAGAATTCCCTGTTATATTCGTCCAATCTTCGATATCTCGAAAGTGGAATTCTTCTAAATCCGAATTTGTTCCCGCAAGGTATGGCTTTCAAGCCTCGCTGCAACCCAGCGTATCGGGATAATAACTGCAGAGCGTTGTCACGGATCAATTTTGAGAGGTCATTTGAAGATCAGAAACGTGAGAGGAATCCCCAATATTAAACATCTAGAGTCCAACCTGTTATATGGGCATACATCAGTGCGGAAACAGGGGAGGTTTTCTGAAGCGGGAAACAAACCTTGCGGCAAAAGCTTCGTTCTCAAATTATACACAGTAAGAACAACTGGGAATTGCGGAATACACACGAAAGGTGGGATGTGACTGCCAAAAGCAAATTAATGCAAGGCAAGGCAGGCGGTGACCAGCTTGGGGGTGGGTCAGAGGAGACCGGCTGCCCCAGGGAGTCTTCGTGGGACAGGGGAAATACATACTCCGCACATATGCAAGAGAAACGACCTGTCAAGGCTGGGACTGCCCACTGAGCAGAGCCAGGTTGCTAACGTTTAAAAAATACCAGGACATCCTGTGTCGGCCCACAATCAAATATCCATTGATTGGAGGGAAGTACAAACCATCAGCTTGGACATCTGATATCGCCAATTCCTCATCATCAGAATGGAAAAGACGGCAGAAGAAGAGTGTGTTCTTTAGCACAAACAAATGGACAATCGCAAACGGCCCTCTAAGTCGCCGAACCCTCTCGTCTTCAAACAACTACTTCAATCGTCCGGGCCCGACTAGACCTTATGCGGCTTAAGAGCATCGCTTAGATGATGGCAAGGAGCGAACATGGCGCCCCAAAAAACAGAGGTAACTGTGTTGGAGTTGAAGTCAAAAAGCCCACATTCTCTGTGACCCGGGGCCAATAATTCGTCGCAGGTTAACGGTTAACGGATTTATCTGTTTAAAGTTGCTGTCAACATGTTCAAGAAACAAAAAATATATTTCTACCCGTGGAAAGCCGACCCTTTTGGCAATGTGTGGGTACGATAGCCAAACCGCCTCTGAAGAAACTCAGGTTTATTCGACGATTTGGCAGCAAGCGCTAGCCCGGACGGCTGAAACCATGCAGAGCATGACATCTAGTCGCCAATTGGGATGGATTCTCCACAGGAAATTGAAATATCCACGTATTATACTGTCGAATTCAGTCATTTGATGAATTCAAGGGTATATAAGTTGAGCTTGAAGAAAGATTGCAAATAGTGAGCTCATCACACTTCACGAGGGTTTCTTAACAAGCAATCCTGGAGACAGTCATCTTACAGAGTCGTTAATACGTATACCCGAAATTATGTAATATGCTGTGTAGATTTCCCTTCTCGAAGTTTGTCAATGTATGCAGGGCCCAGTGGGCAGATATCAAAACCAAGCTAGTGACCCCCCAGGTTTCCACCCATGGGTTATCCCACGAGTTCTTTCGTATGAGTTGAGTATTTCCGGTAAAAGCACGGGCGTCCGTTTGAGCGGGTGGATTACCACATGGAGTTTGGCTGCCAAAGCGGTAAACTGGTGGGTGCGAGTGGTGACGGGATCGTTTTGTTTTTTTGAATGGCCTTCCCAGCACCCTTGTACCTGGAACTCCCACACCAAGCACGGTTCACCATTTGCGTGGGTGGATTTCTAAATAACCCGATGATAGTTGGAAAAAATTGCAAGGGCTTATGACAGAAGATGTGGTGGTGAATGGCACTCTCTTGACAATCTCTTTGACCAACAGGAAGAGGTGGTGTTCATCTGTTGCATAGAACCATACGGCTGGGTGAAGGCGAAATTGGCAACCTGTTTGGCCACGGATAATAGACGATCATCCTGGGACCCAGGAGTATGTCTACGGATTAATCAGACCTTAGCAAGCACCCTTCTTTTAAGTGCTGCAGGCATTTACCCCGATGCGACCATAGTGGTTAAACATGCATTTGAGGCCTTCGAAGTTCTCCCTTCATATCATTCCGTTTTCCTTCAAGATAGTGATAATCGTCAGTGACCAAAACATATTCTAACCATCTCTGGTGCTTCCTCCGCTCTAGCTCCATATCTTCTTGGTTTTTTTTTTTTCAACCGCGTTATATTTTTTCGACCGTTTTTTGATGAGCATTCAATTGAATTTGGAAGTAAAATACCACGTTATTTCTTATTTTTACGACTGTCCGAGACGCCAAGACTCGGTGAATGTTGACCTGCATGGCACCGTATCGGGTTATGAACTTACGAGGCTTGATTGGATTATTGTTCTTCCTTACGCTCACCAATAACGGTGTGTTTCATCGTTTACCGCTTGACCAAGTGTTTGGTAGAGGCTTTCCAAGTCGGGAGCACGGACGTTGAAGACTTTCTTCCCCTCTTACTTACCCAAACGCGAACGTGCACCAGGAACAGTGCGGGAAATCCCATGAAACTTCAAGTGTGCTAAAGAACAAAAATATGAGTGTTGAAAAACCCATCCCGCTTGAGGGGTTGAGGATGTGATAAACCATACTTGTGAGAGTTTCAAGTCGCTTTGGAACCCTAGCGCTAGTCCTCTGTTTGCCCATGGCATCATCTGACTCGATTTTGACTCCTGATTGATAGCGGACCTTAGTTAACCACCGATTCTGCAATAGATTATGCAGGAACAAAGACACAAAGGTTAAACAGCCGTCGATGCATAATAGGCCGAATTATACCGAAGATCTGGGGTTCATATTGGCTATAAGCGTATTAATAAAGGCCGACGATAAAGTACCGCAGAAATTATCGAACCATTGGTATCGAAAATGTAGCGTGTTTGAAGTTAAGCTATAGTACACACTTGCGAGGTATAGGTGCTCAAGGGTAAAGTCCTGGCGCTGCATGTCATGGTTGCTCATAGCCAATATAGAGACAGCCGATGTTGCGACAATATTGCTGTTTCGTCAAACCTCTTACTGCCAAAGCTTCTCTAGATTATTCTAGTCAGTTATACTGATGATGAATATTATAGATCGCACCTCTCCTTGAGACATCAGGGTCCATGATTCTAGATGCCTTCGAAACGTTCTGCGGCTCACCCAAATACTATCCATATTTTTTTTTTTCCCCATCCACACCTGTTTCTATTCAAAGACTGGAAAGTTTTCCGGGTCCTTATCGATCGCTTCTGATATTTACCGAGTAATTTTGCCGAGGAGTAAAAAACAAAACTTGCATAAGCCCAGCATTTTGAAGGGGAAACTATCTGATCGCCCTGACCGTGCGCAAGTGTGCCATCACGAACGAATCGCTACGTACTTTCTGTATAGGCTTGATTTGCTTGGGGATCACACGGTACCAGAGTTGAACTTGAATGCGGCAAATTCCATTAGGTTAGCTTGACGATTAATTAATTAGTCATCGTCCCGTAGTTCAACGGATGAGCGGTACTGACGTAGGCGGTGATCGCATGCCTCGACAATCGTCGATGTGTCGCTCTCGTGGAAACCTTTAGATGTATTATAACTGGTCGTGGTCGAAGGTTCGCGGGGTCGAAAGCTTACATGTATACACCCTGGGACGGCCGGCCCATATGCATGGATCCATGAAGCAAGTTAGTACGGGGACAAAAACCTCGTTCTCAATACCACACTTAACTCATAAGCTAAGCTGACGGTTAGCGGCTGTCATCCCATTGTCTCCCGAACATGATTTTTTGGGAATATCCGGATCCCCAAGCCCCAAACGTCAAAACATGGTGAAGAAACACTCGTGGAGACGTTTTCGTTTGTCTTGTCTCGATTAAAATCGCTTATGCAGCCCTTCGTAAGGGAGTTCACATGTGTGACAATAAACTCCAACGTTTGAAGTTGTGTTGCAGGGTTGAATCAGGTTCTATACTTCCCGCAAGAGACGATAACTAGTAGCTAGCGGTTTCTAAGCCTGCAAGTTCGTATTTTCATAAGATCGTATTTTCATAAGATCTTTGGGATATAGTAGTGGTTTCTAATGTGGTATCAAAAATAGATTATATTTCTTTGTGATAACGGAGTAATTAATTTGGTAGAAAGTGCTTCCAGATACATGAAATCCATGGATCAGTTGGAATATAGTCTGCCTCCGGTATATGAAGCATGAAGAAATAGAAGCGGGATAGTTTTTGTGGTAGCGCTTATGTGAGCTACCCGTAAATAAAAAATTAGATAGTACTACTCAATGCACTATATTAATGTGGAGCAGCTTAAACCCTTGTCTAGTTTCGTGGATAGAGAACGGAAACGCCCATGGAATTATATGACCTGGAACTCAAATCATGTTGACTACAGGCCATATATGCGCATATTTTTTTTTTTGGATTTTTGAGTTAGAATTTAGGATATCAGCTGTAAGTTTTGGATACAGGACCTTGACTTCTTGTGTTTCTCTTTGTGATTCTCGGTCTCTCGAACAGATATCATGTTACATTTCTCCATGTAGATATCCCAAGGTTTACTTATAGCCAGGGATTAGTTCCTTCGGATCATACAGCGTCAGTGTACTCGCCGATACCTTGCTTGAGAATGTTTCCGTTCAGCATAAATGATCCCAGACTTGGCTGCATAAACCAACTTTCACTAGGTGGTTAACCTCCACCCCGGTGTGTCCATATTTTAGCTTGCGTAGTGGGGTATATGAGCTTTGTTAACCCATCCCGATGATCCTTAGTTCGCCCTCGGCCTATTGAACATATCGATGAATTCGTAGAGCAACTAGCCCCACTTTGTAAAAACGGTTTGCAAATTTGCCTTCCATCTCCCCAATTAAACTGAAAAGGGTACTTCCTAGGAGCTTTTGACTCAAAGCTGGGATATTCATGTTGGGATTGCCGTGTCTTAAAACGCACCAACTCCCCGACCACGGCCAGGTGGGAGTCCATATGCCGTCGCCCAGCTTCTCTAGAGCTGCTTCTTAGGCTGCAGGATCAATATGCCCAATAGGAAGACTCTCCTCTGACCCCTGGCTCGACTTTCACTGACCATGCATGCATATCTGTCTTACAACGAGCTAAGCCGACCAATGGTTCCCCGCCGATAATATGCATCCTGCTGAACGGGCGAGCACGAATGCCTCAAAGCTGGACAAGAAATGGTGTTCAAGTCGTTGCCTTCCAGTGCGTCCTATCTTGTCAAAAGACCTGAAGATGTCAACCGAATACCGCGCCATGCTGCAGCTATATGACAGCCAGCTGGGTTGAATCCTTGTCTGATATCTAGGTATCGACACCGAATATTGCGCGCATAGGTTATATAGCTCTGCAACCTGCAATAAGCGGGGAAAAATTAAAAGAGATGCAAAAAAAAAATACTCGGATGCCATAATAATACATCGACGTTGCACCACCGCCGCCGCATCTACCTAGATTTTCTGATTATTATTACCTTTACGGGAATTTTCCTGGGGGAAACGCGCTGACAGCCTGCGTGTCACTCTCTCCCACAGCTACTATCACAATTCGATGACACATCGCTTGCGAGATAATCTCAAATAAAGGGCGGAGAGTCCGGACATATAAAAACCTTGCTTCGGCAGAGGCCATATGGCCATGCATGCACGTGTGCTTGAAAGCTTGCCGACAACTCCAAGGCCCTTGTCCCGCCAGGTCAACCAGCCAGCGCAGCTAGCTGCATTTGCGGAGCATAGATGTTGATAGTATCGACCTCTCGCACTCGGGATATTAATTCGCGAGGAAACCTAGCTTTTCCCTTTCGCTAGTTTGAATCTCGCCATTCATCCTTGCAAGGTTGCCGTGGGTTTTTCTTCGCATAGTATAGATTATATTAATGTGTGCTTTGCCAGCCGCTGAAGCCCGGGTCACATTAATATTCCCCCACCTGACTGGCTTTCGACGTCGGATATGGAATCTTGTTTTCTCCCCAATTTCCGATTGCCCCCAAGGGAAAAGAAAAGAAGTACTACTAGTATGCTGCTGCCTTGGAATATATTGGAACTTGTCTGAAGTTTTGGACGAGATATATCCGAAGCGCTGGTGTATAAATTTCGTATTGCAGCGCCTTGTTGTTCCTGTTGTTCCTTTCTCGTGACCAGCTCAATTGCTCATTTCCTGTCAATTTAATTTATCCAACAGAACCGGGCTGTTCCTGGACCGTATTCCGGATATATTCTCACGCACATACTGTGTAATGTACATGTGCTTCACACGAACAAGGATGTTTATCAACCCCGCGCAGCTATGTAACAAGCTTGCACCTTGTAGAATCGGATCAAGTTAGAGAGTGTGTGATACGTAGAGAGGTCTGGCAAAAGAATCTGGAAAACAAAAGAATAAACATGAAAAGAAACATTTCGTTGCTTTCTGGTCACAAATTTCTTCTTTCCTTCAACTGAATTTGCCATGGGTGCATATTATCCCGTATAAGGCACACATTTCGTGCAAGCGAGTATTATTAATATGGCTGGTTGCATTTCGATAGTTCTGACCAGCTCTTTAACCGGCCGATGCGAATGTATGAAGCGATCGCAGAAGTGGCCCCCGCCGATATCCTACCCAAAAAAGCACGGACCTTGATCAATTGCAAATCGATGATATCGAAACTTATCTTTTCCACCCGATATTTTCATAGCCTGGCCGTCGCCACCGGAACATATGCACGCCGGACGCCCATGGCTGACAAAAAACCACAGTTTTCCAACATCTGACGTCCAGTATTTGGCACCACACGGATCTAGAATGTTTCATGATGTTCCTTAGGGGTCAAAACTTCTAGCTTTATTTTTCGAATTGAGCGCCCTCTTTTTTCTCTTCGTTAGGTATTCTGGTCTTTTTGGTGCCTTTAACACGAACCGTGCGCCGAAGCTGCAGAATTTATGCGAACTACGTTTCAGCTGTCATGTTACACCTGGCTTGTTTTTCCGGATCTGCAGAGCACTGATCTTTCGCGACGAGGTATGTCTGGGGTATCTCGATGAGTACATGAATCTCAGCTTTACGGCTAGCTATCCGAGAGGTATCTAACGGCGAAACCGTGTGATGGAACGGAGCCCTTTTGCTTGGCCTTAAGGGCATCTAGGCACACCTTACGCTGCAGCTGTCAAAAAACGGGAGGCCATCTGTCAATGAAAATCAAAGAGCGGACCGAGTCGCTAGACCTCTGAGTATCGCTTTTTCTTCTCAGAAAAAAAAAAAGAGGACCTGGCGCTATTCGATATGCAGGTTTCGTGATGTGGCCAGGCCTTGGGGCCTGGTCCCCACACGATAGCGGTTGCGTTTGTGGGGCTCTGATCGAGGTCCATGTGACCAACCTCGTATTTTCTCAGGGCGCGATTAGGTAGCTGTCATCATAAGAAAGAAAGAAAAACGCGGAGAAGCCTGTCGTAGATGTTTGTTTTGGTAATAACGAAACTATGTATTGATCTATTTCGCCTGTGTGTTTTTGATGCTCTTCAATCCTTGTTTCGCGAGCCGTTTTTAAACAAAACTTTCGGTTCTTGGAAAAGAATCGTTTCAAGATATCGGCAAAAGCCTAAAGAAGTTGGGATGGGATGGATTGGGGTATAATATTCCATAAAATGCATAATTCAACGGCGAAACCACATGCAACAACCGGTTTTTCCATGAGGTCGTGACAAAGCAAAATCAATAAGACGAAACATCATACAAGCAAAAAAGAGAACGCCTAACGAACCAACCGAGACTCGGGAAAACAAAACGCCTAAGAAATGCATATCAAACGGTCCTATCATGCGCCTCTTTCCCATTATGCAACCGTGGCGAGACATGGGGTAGGCTGCTCTAAAAGCCTTCTTCCTCCAACTCTCTCAGGTCGTCTTCGAAGTCTTGACATAAAAGTGAACTGTCAAAACCTTGCTCGGACTCCTCAGCATGGACCTCTTCAGCCTCGTGTTCAAAAAAAGTGTCATGCAGCTCGTCGAATTCCGGGTCTGAGAGACCCATTCCGTAGGCCTCGTCGCTTTCTGTTATGTCCAATCCCCCATCTCCGTATGTTTCATCTTCTACCTCGTGTACGGGGCTCGTATACGCTTCTGCATAATCGTAATCAAACCCCGGATCATCTTCGAGATCATAATCGTCGTCAAAGTCGTTGTAATCGGTTTGTTCTCGCAGGATCTCTAGTATTCTTTCATCTTCTTCTTGCCTTGCTTCAGCTTCTTCCTCTGTCGGGTCTGATGATGGGGTTTGTGCATGTATAGGTATTGGAGGGGATGAATCGGGGATGCCACGTGGTAAAGTACATGGCAGAATATCATAGGGGGACGAAAGAAGTCGTTTACCGTCCAAAAGTCTACCCGTTGTTAACCGTCCGCCAACTAGTTTCTCCGGGGTGTTATTAGGCCCGGGTAGAGACAATTGCGAACAAAGCTTCATAGTAGCCTTCCGCCCCTGAGCAAATTCCTCATGACCTTCTTCTGCTCCTACCAGAGTTGGAGAGATGGCAAGGACATTCGGGTCATCAATTGCTTTGGTTACGAGACTGTCAATTGGTATCTCTGCCAGAGCGCTCGGCTTTATCCATGAATCGATGTTAGTAATGTAGCAACAACGTGGGCCCCGAGGAAACCATACCTTTGTTTCTACTACCTCATCTCCGGATTCATCCTCATCTGCTGATGTTCCCGGATCAACGGCTTGCACATC
The DNA here is from genome assembly GCA_036971725.1 of Arthrobotrys conoides. Lineage (NCBI taxonomy): Eukaryota > Fungi > Ascomycota > Orbiliomycetes > Orbiliales > Orbiliaceae > Arthrobotrys > Arthrobotrys conoides. Next base: position 1,027,475 of record JAVHJM010000001.1, read on the forward strand.
CTCGGATTCAGACTCATGTTCCCTAGCAACATCAATGGCTTGTGCATCCTCGACGGATCTAATACGTCCTTGATCAACATCAACGGAGTAATCAAGCCCCCTCTTAACAGGAGCCGACGGTCCCTTCTTCGACACAAAGAACTTGCTCAGTTCCGGTTGACTCGAAGTTATCCTCGCAATCTTCTTAAAAGTTGGCCCTTCCTTTTCCTCCTTCGCCTTTCTTTTCAATGCATTCTCTTTTTTCTTCTGTTCCTTCTGTTTTATTTTATCGGCTCTTTCGTCAAGGACTCTTATCCGTTCAATACGTTTTTTCTCGGCTTCGGATATTAAGGTGCCTTTCCTTTTGTTGTATGCTTTCTTGACTTGTTTTGAGGTTTCGTAAATGACTGGAGCGTCTGGATCTCGGGGAGCTGGCTTTAGTCGTAAACTCTCACGGGAGAGTTTTTGTAGCATTGTTTATTGTTCTCCAGACCAGCCTGGTGATGTTTAATGTTTGACTTTACGGAAGGATAAAGTCGAGTCCAATGTCCAATCCGCCGTGATCCTGCCCATGAAAGGAAGGAAGGAAAGAAGAAAAGAAAAAGAAATATCGGAATAAGGATAGTAACAGACGTAGTAAGGTCCGTCGAAGCCGTTTGGGGACTATTTGGTTCGGCAGGTTGAATGTCGAAGTGTCGGTTGTCGGCTCTCCTTCCGTCGTGGACAATGTCGCAAGGATGGCGCAAGGCCAGGCTTTGTGTTTTGTTTGGCAGTGGTTGCCAGGCGAAGCCACTTTACGCGTGTAACAACAAAGCGCCACCAACGTCCAACAACGCCACATGTGCAACGGTGTGGCTTGTTAAATATCAAATCTTGAGCAATGCTACCTCAGGCAGAAGGTTGGAATTGTCATGGCTGACATTTCGATATAATACAAATTCTGTGATGAGAATTCTGCCTGTGAGCCAATAATTAAGATAGATTTGAGTTCTATCTGCTGATATAATTGCAAGTAATTAGGTATTAATGTTATCTCGTAAACCGAATGCTATCGCAGTAATACCCACAGTCTCCAAGTTAATAATTGTATTAATGCATTGCATTTCTAAAAGGTTAAGTGTCCTTGTAGATGGAATCGAGGCTATTGTAGATGTAATATTCTTACCAATCAGAGATTGCGTCTCCAAATTTGAAGTTGGAGATGCATATTTAATCTATATATATATATATATATATAACCGTTATATAGCATACAGCCGACTCTATTATATATATATAATTAGGGCATATTATACGTTCTTCAGCCCAGGACGCTAGATATCGATATAAGAAATATCAGATACTACTACCTACTAAGTACTTAGGTACTAATATACGTATACTGCAGCCCAGCTAAACCAGATTTAATACCATATATTCAAATTACCTTCGAACTCCAGCTTCAACCCATAGCCAAACAATAAAATTATGTTCAAAGAAAAAAATCCTTACTTATATACAAGTACCCAACCAAAGGGCCGTGTGTCATATAATACAACCAGAACCTTCCACCAACTCCTCCTTCATAAAAGACTAAAGACGAAGCTGGTTTTTGCACTTGAGCTTCACAAGGTAGTCATGAAGAAACTCACTCCATCATAAAAGCCTGGCCTCCTTATCACAAGGTTTATGGCAAACCATCAATTTAGGACAGGTCTTGAATGCCCCTCTTCCTTGCGACAACGGAAAGATAGGGTATAATCATACCCTTCCCAGTCCGTATACAACCCATACCATTACCAGTTTCTAATACTAGGCTTCATGTAGTGAATAACCAATCATGACCGCTCTTCACCAGTCCCATCACCTCCACCGACTCCACTTCTAACCCCCTTCCCCCTCATCACAATCTCCCTCCCTCTATTCACAAACGGATTAATCCAAAACACCCTTTCCCCTCTCATAGCAAGCATAACATCTTGCGCAACCCCATAAACAAATCCATACCAAAGCCCCTTCTTAACCATCAATGCCTTAGTCGGTAATGGTAGTTTCCCTAAACACCTTCATTAGTCCAATCAAGCCCCTCTAATCGCCCTAAAGGGATGGATATAAACATACTGACAACCCCAAACCACCCTCCAGTCACCCCACCCCCAACAAGACTCCCCACAAAATCCACCCCACCTTTCCATCCATCAACCACCCCTTCCACCACTAAGAACAAGCTGACATATCCACATACCCCTCCAGCCCTCTTGAACCCTTCCGCCAACCCTTTCGAAGCAGCGTAATGGTTTTTAGCTCGATGGTAATGGAACCAATCTGCTCTTTTCTCGGGAAGTCGATGCGCGTTCTCGGCTCGATAGACTAATGAGGAAATATGCGCGGTACGGATGGTGGTGGGAATGAATACTGCTGCAAATGCAAATATGTTGGCGATTGTAAGACGGGAGATCGGGTGGAGGTTTAGACGGTATGGGAGATTTGTGGTGGGAGGTGTAGGTTTTGAAGCGGCGTCCGGGTCGGTTAGGAATGGGAGCGGGTAGTCGGCCGGTGGAGGAGGCGGAGGAGGGTCGGATGGTTTGGAAGGCGACGACGATGGCCGTGGCATCGTGGGAGAGGGAGTATTTGTCGCGGTGTGAACGGTGCAAAATGTGGAGGGACGTTCTCGAAAGTGGGATAATTGCCCAGGATTGAAGAACCGATGTTAGTGTGGCGGTGCAGCTATCTTGAAAGCCACCAACAAAAACATCACGAGCCTCATCCCAGCATACAAATACGCCATATCACAAGGGAACGGAACTCAAGGATTGTATCGACATCCACTCGTTTACTGATATTCTACCACTATACTACACCTATACTACACCACTTGTTGCTGACGGTAGAAAATCAAAATCAAAAAAAATCAAAAGACCAACAAAGCCAGGCATAACGGTAGTAATACAGACAAAGAATCATACTCAAAAGAAAAAGGGGAGAATCGAAGCCCTCCACGCCGCAATTCACACTATCGACTTATAATATCGTCGGCTTGTCGGCGCTATCGAAGGGGTGATTGACAAATAGTTAGAGTATTCAAATGCAAATGAATGTACCGCGTAAACATTAAACAGGATAGAAAAGGATAGGAAATTGGTGGAGCAATTTAAAACGCCGCCTTCTCATTCTAAATCCCCACAGATGCCTTACGAAAGGCATATGATAAAAACTCCATATCAAAGCACAGTAAAAGCCGAGTCGCAAAAGCAAGAACAATCGTTAAAGCAGAGAGCCATGCCCTCGTTCTACCCTCCTTACGATATTGGGCGGTGAAGCTATTTCATCCTCACAGGAGGTGCATTAAGCCCAACAACAGTGACACTGCTGGCTCCACCACCATCAATATTCTCTTTTTCCTTTTGCAGAGCTGACAAAAGTTGATCCCCCATTGCCCCCGAAACCGTCAACCGTCTACTCCCACCACTGATGGACCTACGAACGCCAACCCTAGAGCTCCTTGGACTTAAAGCCCTGATCTGCGCGTCCTTGTCCTTCATATTCCTTCTGACCCCACTCCCACTCTTCGGGTTAAGAAGAACCATAGAACCTCCATCAGGCGACACTTGTCTGACGGGACTCTTCCTTCTGGCTTTTACGCTTGCTGTCGGAGCGGCAAAAGAAGCCGTGACCGAGGGCCTGCTCCGACCACGGTTGTAGTCGGAGTGGCTAAATCCGGGCGCAATTGAGTTGCGTTTAAACGAAGACTTGACGTGAACGGCTCCCGAGAGCTTCCCAGGCTGGAATCGAGGAGGCCGGTACGCATTGGATTGCTCGTCTGACGAGGAGTAGGAATCCGCGTGGGACTCGGCGAGACTCGCCGCGGCTGCTGAGCTCTTGGCAATCGGCGAGGCGGCACTACCAATCGGTCCTCCTGAGTTGCTGTTGAAAGTTGACCTGAGACCGTAACTGCCTGTTGCCCGGTTAATTGCGTTGCCGATATTGGTTTCTCGAAGTGGAGAGTGGTGACTGGTTCGACTTGGCTCGGTTGTCGCACTAATACCTGCACGCCCGATGTCTGGCGACGACGTAGACGAGTTAGCGCCTCCTTCTGCAGCATCCTTGGAGAGAAAGCCAATGGTCATTCTGCTGCTGCGGACCGGTGGCGCGCTTGTTGCCGTCGACGATGATAACGACACTCGGGCGGGAGGTGGAGGCATGAGTTCGCTATCGCTATCCACATGTACATCCACGTGCGCGTGCGAAGAAACAGCGGCGGAGGCAGAAGATGAGGCAGTAGCAGCAGCATGAGCGCTGCCGCCTGCTCGTTTGGCCTTACTCGCGGTGCCTGAATCCATAGAGAGACGGGAAGAGGGAGGCGGTGGGGACCCGCCTCGCCGCAGTTGCTGCTGATGCAACATCATCTCAGATTCTTGCTTCTTGAACTTCCTCACCAGCGAGTTCTCGTTTTGCTCGACATCGACTACGTCGTCGCGCCACCTAACACGCTTTTTGAATGTTACAGCCTTTTTACTAGGAGTGTGTACCTTTCTTCTCGGTGTGCCCTTAGCCGGTGACTTGGGCATGATTAGTTCCTCTGAAATCGGACCTGTGATTGTGGTCGTTGTCATATTATTCGTAACAGCAGTTAGCGCAAAGTTGGGTCGTTTTGCTGGTGATCCAAATCCAAACTGATTGCTGCTGATGCGCTTCCTTCCGGGTGTTGCAGCTACATATTCAGGAACCGCAATCTGTCCATTAGGGGTAATCACCTGTCCCGTCGCAACTGTGCACGACTGAATAAGGTTAAAGAGCGCCATAGGAGCTTCGGACAATGCAGCATCGGGTTCCAACTCTCTGACCCTCTCAAGCTCCACAATTGTTTCGAAATGAGCCTTAGTCAGTCCTTCAATTGTGGTCGTATCCAACTCGTCGTTAAGCAATATCTCCATAATATCTTTCTCCCCCATCGCCTTCTGCAAATTTGCTTCTCGGTTGAGGGTCTCCAGATCCTCCTCCTTAACGCCGCCTTCCAACCTGGCCAAAGAATCGATCGCACTTTTCAATGCGGTATCGATACTTTTATCCCATGGCTCGCTTTGCAGCCTCTGCATCAACCACATCTTCTTCCCCTCTAAGTCTTTAACGCCATCCTCCGCCTGTGCCCTTATGTTCCCCAAGCTCTCTGATGGCAGAGCTCCACTCGCGAAGAACGAATCAAACGCGAACAACCAAGCTTTGATTGTTGCGATCCGTCTATCAATCAACCGGATCCCTCCCATATCGTTCAACTTCCTCTTTCTCAACTCAAGCGAGGCATCATACGCGGCTCTGATCCTCCTAACCCCTTCCCTCATAGCCGTATCTCGTGCCTGCTGTTGCTTTTGAATTTTGCCCATAGCCTCCTTTACGGAATCCCCAAGCCGTTGCTTAAGATCGGCCACTTCTTGTTGCAAGTCATAAATCGCCTTGACGTACTGACTAACGTGTCGATTCACATTAATCATATTCCTGGACACCTTCGTCTTGATCTTCTTGGCTCGATCCGCGTATTTGAGGGTGTTGTGTGTTTCATCGTAGTGCTGACTTGATGGTGACACACAAACAATCATAACCGTCTTGCAATTCCCACCTAGCGAAAACTTGAGCAATCTTGTAAGCTTCGAATCACGATATGGGATATGATTCTTCTTAGTCGGATCGCAGAGTGCGTTGATGCAATTTCCTAGCGCTAGCAAAGACCGGTTGATATTGGCACCTTCCAGTAACCTATCTCCTCGGTTTTTGGTGACACTAGCTCTTTCGCTACCTGCCAGATCGATGATAGATAGTGTGGCAGAAAACAAGTTTTCCGACAGCCCTGCAGTTTTATTCTTCTGCACAACGTTGATTTGTAGAACGGCGTGTGATCTCGAGGAAGTGGCGTTGGCTTCTGTAGGCGACATGGTTCTGTTTTCATTTCCCATAACGATCATATCCATAACTTCCTGAACATTGCAGGGTCGATGGGTCGAAAGGCCGGCAACTGATATCGATGCGTTCGAGTCCTCGCGTAGGCTTAGACCTAACTTGCTGCCACCAGGCACCAGCAGATCTCTGATTGTTTCGTTATAGATTTCGAGGTAAGACAGAGATAGCTCAATAGACTTCTCGGACTTCAGGTCGTCAATCCGTTGAAAGAGTTCCTCCATTGTGAGGAAGATAATGCCGGGCTGTTGTTTCGTTCCGCTGGTCTGAAATCAGTATACAGACACCATACCAACTTTTGAAGGGAAACTCACGAAATAGTATGGGTCTTTCCACAACCGGTAGCACCATAAGCAAAGACCGTAGCATTGAATCCATCAAGGACGCTATCCAACAAATTCTTTGTGGTCTGCTCATAGACTTCTCCCTGCAGTGCATTTTCATCGAAGACCCTATCGAAGCCGAACCTCATATCCTTCTGTTGTTTTCCACGAGGTCCTATGATCTTTTGTCCGAACCTAGCAATCGGGTTTTCCTCCGGTGGGTCGAATATTCTTGATGAAATTATTTATATTAGCTCCCAAAACGTAATTAATCGTGTAGGTAACGTACAAGAATTGATCATCGACGACTTTGATAACTCTTCGGATACCTTTATTGGTAAGTGACGGCTTCGGTGTACCGGCGAGGTTTCCATCGCCGAAGAATGTTGGGCCATCATCGATTTTGGTTCTGCATATCGGATTATTCACATGTTAGTCCTTTAATCATAAATTATATTAGATTTTTAAAAAAAATGAACTTACATCTGAGCTGCCTCTCTGATCGTGAACGGCCGTACTCGGACTGTATTACATAAATCTTAGCAATTGTATCCCAGTGTACTCCACCCACCACAGGTTGTTGTTGTAGTAGTAGACCCTTACCCGTCACCTGTATAGACGAAGCACTAGACTGCATATTATCGAAACCCGGACTCGCTTAGAAGAAAAGAAAAGAAAAAGAAGAAAGATCTAGGATCCAGATCCACGATCAAGAGAGAGTGTATGAGGAAGATGGGGCAGGAAAGGGAGGCAAGAAGTTTGTTCGATGTTGATAGTGATTAAGAAGATTGTTGAAGCTGAAGACCTTAAAGGGGTGGCTGTTCCAAATGACCTTTTTTTTTCCTCTTCGAGACTACCCGAAACCAAGAAAATACTATTCGTCAAAGACCCCGTGAACTAACGGTTCCTTGCCTTTTCGACGTGCTGTAAACCAGTGTCTATTTCCCTTCCCTCCCGTTGTCGTTGTTGGCGATGTTGTCGATATGGTTGAGGGAAGTTCAAAACGTTGTCGCCGTGTGGATTCCGATGAGTAAGAAAAAAGAAGCCGGGGTTTCTGTCTAAAAGGGTTTACCGTTGGCTGGGCTGCTTGGACCTTTTTGTTTTGATGTTTTGATCGCCCTTTCAGCAAAGCAATTGAGCTGGTGTTGAGTTGTCTCAGAACAAGTGCTGCTTCCCTGCGCTGCCAAGTGAATGGGCCTGCAGGGCTGGGTGCACCGCTTCTTGAATGGTTTCCCCAACAACCGAAGGGTTTGTGACGGTCGGCTGTGGTTGCCAGATGGGGTGGATTTCACAACGGAGGAGGCATTGTGATGCCGTGGAATTATCTGATTGATCCGTTTGACGACGTGGTTCAACAATTGGTTGAGATATTAGGGACTTAAAGCGTCTATTTCAATAGAAGTATTGGTCTAACGACGTCTTGGACCATGGCAACAGCCCCGTCACCATTAAGCCTTGACACATTGTTGCACTTTTTGTGTTGTCACAGTACTGGTCTAGCTAGCTAGCGCAGACGTTATCATTTTGTGGTACTTGAGACGAATATAATATCTCAGACATACATCTTAAGGGGTGTATACGAATTCTTAATATCTATTTAGATGTGCTTATAGCGGGAGGTTTAAAAATCTCAATATTGAGTCGGATCCTTGGATGTTTGATTAGTTGAGCATGAGGTTAGCATAAATTCAATATCAGTTTCATATATGCATATAGATCTGATCATAACATACATAACGGGTAGGACTAGCTTAGTTCATCTAGAATCCAAGCTCGCCCTTAGGTAGTGGTGGAGGTGGAGGTGACAGCGGGCCACAAAACTTAAATCTTTTTTCATTCTCAAGTATTGATGATGGTGTATGTGGAAACCCCAGTCGACCATAAGGTACCGAGGGTGGTGGGGGGGGAGCCGGTCCGCCAAACCTTTGATCATTCTCATAATCATTCTCATATACTGAGGGCGGTGCATTTGGAAGAGGAGGCTTGCCACGCAGAGAAATCGGGGGCGGCGGTTGCACACCAGAATACCCGAGTATACTCTGAGAAACTGGGGGCGGCGGCGGCGGTGGTGGAGGCCCAAATTGTCTATTTTGAGTAAGTGATGACAATTGTGCTCTTGGGACAAAAGCCCGGCAATACACGGTTGACGCTGGTCGAGGGGGAGGGGGTGGTGGTGGTGGTGGCGGTGGCGGCGCACTGAGAATTGGTAATGGCAATCCTGTCATTGAAAACCCAAGCCGGCCAAGTGGAACTGGTGGCGGGGTTGGTATTCTCGAAGATCCGAGCTGGCCTGACGGAACTGGAGGTGCTAATGGCGCTGGTGTATAACTCGACGTCACTATAGCAGGTCCGCATCTAATTATAGCGTCTCCATACGCCTCTTCGCCAAAGACACCCGCTGAAGATGGTGGAGGATGACGACGTCGATTATATCGTCTTTGTGCCACTTCATCAGGGATTATTGTAGTCGGAATATAAGAAATTATAACCGCGGGGGGCGGGGGAGGGGGCGGGAGAGGAGGCCCCCTATGTCTTCGAGGTTTAGCTGAATTGTTCGACCTAGAGTGGAATATCTCATCATCGTCCTCAGAGTCATCCGATTCACTCGTCCTCCTAAAGGACTTGTAAAATGTTCCGCGAGTAATCATGAGATCCCTGTGATCCACCATCCTTCCCGTAGTATTTTTGGGTACATGTAAGTACCCCAGGATAATTGCAAAAATATCTTCGGGTAGTCGGCCTAGGCCACTAGTACGAAGTATCTTCTCGTATAATCCTGGCTGCTGTGGTGGTATATCTTTTGTCGTGAGTAGCTAATCGAATATGTTAGTTTGGAAATGAATCTACAACAGTAGAGTTTCAAGACTTACATCATTATTCGGATCAACGAGATGAAACATCAGCATCCTTAGATGCCCAGGCTTTGCTTTATCAATCAATTTCAACGGCTCGGAGAATAAACAATACTCGTAGTTGTTTGTAAAAACAACGCTGCGGTTTTCCTAGTAACCAATATAATAAACGAAGTCAGCACGAAATTAATTTCGAAAGGTCTTAAGAATTAATCAGTTCATACTTCGAAATAGCATGATATCATGATGCATATGCAAGAAAAGGACGGGAGACAAAAGACACGACTAACCTTGATCAAAACTCCGTTGACATCTTGCGGCTCGTGTAGCTTCGAAAGGTGATACGCTGTAAAGTCGTTACGCCGTAGCCCTATCCTAGCATCTTCCACATTTTCCTGGGAGTAACAATATACTCCAGTGGCTACAATCCGTTCATCCTTCGATGACAATGCAAAAAAATTAGCTATCAATGCAAAAGAAACTAGGAGAAATGGACAAAGGCATACCAAACTCCCCGGTAAAATCCACTTCTTAAACCTCCACTCCCCAATCTCCGGCGTTATCTCAACCCCCAAGATTCTCACAAAAACCCTGACCGTCCTCCCATCCAATTTCGTTTCCTCCAAATCCTTTGGCGGCCTCCATATGCTCCCAACCCTCAACTTCCACTGATTACCAATCAAGACCCTTCCGGATCCCTCTCTTTCAAACTCATTTTCGGAGTTTATAAAATCCTTCAAGATATCAATACTGATTTCCTCCCCTGCCTTGAACTGCTCTAACATCTCTCTATAGGTCTTAAGATACCCTGTCCTCGATGTATACAATTTCGGTCTATACCACCCTCTTCCCGGTCTATGCCGTATACTAGCATTCGGATACCCATCATACCCTTTGATAATATCCCTCCTCTCACACCTCGACTTCCTCCACCGATCTTCCACAATTTCAGCTAATAGGTGATTAAATATCGGGACAAACTGCGTGAACACACGTTCGAGGATGGGATGAAACAGTTCCCCCTGCCCCAGGTCCGAAAGATTATTAATATATGACAGAATTTCTGTCTTCTTTCCGTCAGGAGAGATCTTAAAGTCAGTCGGCAACCAGCAGAATTCTGTTTTATTTTCTTCTCCGTAAGGTCTGTATGGTGGTCTAACTTCCTGGAGTTCTCCGTTATAGAAGATGCGGGTTTTGTTATAGACAACAGGGTACATTGATGGGTCAAGGAGGCTGGGTGCTGCTATTTTCAGAAATGCAGGTGGCATGGGAGGCGGTGGTGGAGGCGATGCAGCTTCAGGTGTGGACCAAATATTTGAGGATATCTGAGCGTTGAATGGACCAAGTGTAGCCACGGCTGTTGATACGTTTGTTAGTACCTAGTATAAAATATAAATCCTCGAACTATCGATTCACTCTCTATATATATCTAGCTATCGATATATTCGCTGTGTAGTAAGTACTCAGATAGAAAGTACTTACCATCTATCAACTCCCTCCTCAATCCCTCTTCCACCACCCCTTCCCTCTTCCAAACCCCATCATTAACTGCTTCAACCCCACCACCACACTTTAAAAACCTCTTAAACTCTTTCACCTCCTTATACCAATACTCCACATCCTCCTTATTCCAAACCGGCGCCCTCAATCCAACCTCCTCAAAACTCCCATTCTCCACCCATTTATATAACCAATCGGCCACAAAACCCCTATCTTTTAGCTTTTCTGTCCAATTTTTTAGTTCACGAAATGCACATGAAGCCTTCCGAACGGAAACTTCCCGATTTCTTAGTTTTTCGAATTCAAAAGACTTTTCTAAGACATGGGGGTATTGTATCGATGGTTGAAATTGAGGGCGGGGAGGGGTAGGAGAGGGAATGTCAAATTCGTGAAAGGGGAAAATTCTTGAATGACGCATCTTTATTCCCTTTCCTTCCCCACAAGCTTCTACATATGAGCGTGTGTAATTCAGTATAAATATTGCAAATCTACAGAGGTGAGGGCCGGGTGAGTTGCGTGCCAAAGTGTACAACTGATGATAATCTCTGTAGAGAATTTCAATAATCTAAAGGTTCCGCTCGCGCTAGCATGCTGAGCTCGACGTCAAAAAAGCGGTGGTGAACTTAAGAGGGAATTTGGAAAGCAAAATGGTGGAAGGATCTAGTCCGTGTGGGGTCAAGATGTAAACTTATAACCCTTTTGCGAGACTCTGACCACTCAAATATTATGAATAGAAAAAGGCAATTTGAAGCAGAGCTTTATTCGGAATGGAGAACCCTCTTTAGTTTCCGTGTAAATGCGGGGTTCATGTGTACAAAACATTGTATCTGATTGAATATCGAATCACTTTCTCAAAAATTCCAGCACCGCAATATCAGCCTTGCACTGTATATAGCTTACTTGAGTACTGACATACTAGACATATGTACATATGCTCTTGCATCCAATACCAGAACCTTGCTAGCCCCCCACCAGTTATTACTTAAGCACTTTCCTTAGATCTTAAGTTAATTGTTGCATTTTCTGCGTTGTAACCTCCAACAACCCGTCATCACAGGAATCCGTGAACCTTAGCTTCCCCCAAAGCTCGACGCGACTTCCCCTCCAACCTCACTAAAACCGTAAACTCACATCACCAACCTATCACAACCGTCAAAATGGTCCGTCCCCCTCCTAACCCCCTCTAACCTCTTCAGTTTACTAATCCATCTCCATAGCCACCAACCCCTCCCTTAACAATAACTCTAAAATCCCACACAACAACGCTCTACCTCCTCCTCCCACCCTCAACGCCGCTCACAACGCTCACAAACACTCTCTTCGAAGCCTTAACAACCTCCTCCCCTCATCTCCCTTTAACCCCACCAACCTCCATCTCCTCTTTAAAACTCGGCCTTCCGAAGGACACAATCCCACTTACATTCCAACCTCTCGATGAATCGAGTTTGAAGGGAAAACAAACATTAACCAGTCTGGGTATTAAAGATGGGAGTATTCTGGCGTTTGAGGTAGTCAATGATGAGGATGGTAAAGAATGGGACGGAGAGTTTACGGTTGTTTGGGCGAGTGATGATGAGGATCAAAGTCAGAGTCAGAGTCAGAGTCAGGGACAGGGTGTTTAGTGGACGCCGTTGGTTTCGTTGTTTGGATTTAAGTGATTTGATATTCTAGCCGTAATGGATATATGGGACGGTGGATATTGTGGGGTTATTTGTTCGGATGACTAGAGGAAGAAGCGATATAATGAGCAACCACGATTCGATTTTGAGTTCGAATAGCGGATAGAACCGAGGAACTGTACTGTATATCACGATACGACCGCAGATGTGACTAACTACTTACTTATGTCCATCAAAAAGAAAGAAGAAGAAGAAAAGATACTTAGTCAGCTTGCGCACGAGCAGATGGTTACCACAGAACCAAGAACGTTTTACCAACGCCGGGTACTGGTCAAAGGTCCGAAACCGACCACTCTCAGTAGGAAATATAGAGGTATCAGGTCGACCAACTCCAGATACACTATAATGTCGAAAAGCCTAAATTCGAAGCAGTCCCAGATTCGAAGCGTGAAGCTATAGCTAACTAATCCTCCTTAAAAATACAACAACCAACGCACTTGCCATTCATCATCTGATCGCGATCCAATAGATCAATTCATCCAGAGTAATTATATAACAAGTCAACTTAATTAAAATTGGTTACAATATAGCTAATGGGTGAAATTAAATCTCGAACGGGGGAACTAGCAACGCTCCAGGCCATACCAAACGGAACCGTATTGATGTTACACAAGAAACGACTAGCATATGCATACTTGGCCATTGAGTGGCCTAGTAAAATTATAAAATAGCAACTCTAGATCTAGATGTCGACATGTACATGTACAATTGAACTAGGTGATGTCATGCTAGTAAATTGGTTGCATAAATATAATGTTCATGTAAGAGCGATTTCGAATTAACTTTGTTCTTCAAGGTAAGTATACTCCGTAATAACCAACCCCGGGCCCGGTATCCTCTAAGGTTCGAGGCAAATGCGTCTAGATGGCCTGGTGGCTACTATATACTATCTGTACTCGCTGCTATACATAGAATGTCCTTGATACTTCGATATATACGGCAGGAATCTTTCATGATCATGGGGCCGTTCATAAGATCCTGATTATAAAGGTCATACCAAGTACGCCGATATCAATATCTTTTAGCCAGTGCGCGGTGATATGTCAGCCAGAACACGCTTCATGTTTTCGAACACCAGAGAAAACAATCACATTCGCACGCTAGACTGGGGGAGACCTGTTTCAGCTTCTAAGAACTTAGCTATGCACGAACTGTTCATCAATCAGTCCTCATCATCTAGAACATGAATACGGGGGCAACATTTAAATATTTGGCATCATCAACATCGTGAAGAACAAAGTGAATTTCGCTAAAAGGGGCCGAACGGCGAAAGAACGATGCATCCAGATATCTGTAGTACTATATAGAGTATAACTTAGCGACATTTCACGAGAAGGTAACTCTAGGAGCCCTTCATCCATTAAAAAGTGCCAAGTCGTCGGAATGATAACGCTGCGAGACAGTGGAAGCTAGCTTCGAATGACCCTAGAATCATAAATTAAATTTATCGACGTAACATGCACCGACCCAGCCCATAGCACGGATCATATGATATAAGATCGATCGGGGAGAAGCTGTTTGCGACCTGTGTATGAAATGTTCCAATGAAAAAGATAACGGCCGGGAAATACTTATAGGTCCTTACTCAGCTAATTAACGCAACTAGCAGCTAGATTACAATACTCAATCAACTAAGTGCCTACAAGTATGGACTTTCATAGTGTTAGCCCATGATATAATTACAATTCTAGGATATCTCGAGACGAACCACAATTTTGAGGCCTAAATATGTATGAATCTAAACTTTCTTCACCAGATTGAAATTATATTAATCATTCGCAGATGTTTCCTTCGAAGAAGAGACAAAGTTACTCAGTTCCGAAGTACTTCGGCACAGAATATCTAATATTTAACACAATCAACGTTACCACCTTAACTAACATGTACAAGGATCCCAAGCTCAAGCTCCCCAGCTCCCCCCAAAACCCGGGTAGCTTAAACCCCACCCCTGTCATACATATACCCCCCCTGTCCCCGGAATCCCCAGTGGACCACATGCGCATGCACGATATGCAATCCCCAACATCCCTCCTTCCTCAACATACTTAGTACGTATGTCACCATTCTCCGACGTCGCGACTCGGCACACACTTTACTCTCCCACTTGGCCGGCACGGAACCCATCTCTTTCCGAGCCCTCAAAATACCCAACCTCGTCTTCCGATCCCCTCTGTACACGTACATGTACTTGTTACTCTAAAAGAAACTTCTCGAAGGATACAGATGCATTCAGTAAGGTAAGCTTAAGCCCTCGCTAACAGAAAGCAACGAACGAAGGAAACGAAAACGCACACTCCGAAGGTATCCGAACAAGGGGTATAGCTATAGTATGTATCCCACAGCAGTCAAACAAGGGAAAAAAAGCTGTTAAACTGTAATAAAGTAATGCATGAAAATAATTGTAAAACTGTATATTCCCAACATTCCATCGAAGAAAAAAAAAAAAAAAAAAAAGGAACACCACAGAACAATAAGGGAATAAAGAAACAGCGCCAGTCCAAAAGGGTAAGTAGGTGATATCATGATATAATCCCGAGTAGTAAGACAGTAAAAGGCCTTAAACCCTTATCTCCCCATATCTCCATCTTCATCAAAACATCAAAAAAAAAAAAAAAATGCATGCACCTTTTCTTCATTCTTCTTTCAAAAAAAAAAAAAAAAATCCAAAAACATTATCATGTTGAAATTATATGCGATCTCAGCTGTAGCTTCCATAAAAAAACAAACGCACAAGGCTAAAGAAAAAAGAGACGAAAAAAAGTTCCGTATTATACTCCGTACACTTGCTTGTTGAAAACTCCCACCCCATGTTATATCTGGGTGAAAAAAAGTCGGGAAAAAAAAGGGAACCCCAGGTGAAGAAAGTAAATGTATCAAACGAGTGTGGTCTCGTAAAAACGAGTGTAACTTCTAGTGTTAGGCCAGCCCGGGCCCTGGGTTCCCAAACCGACCGGCTTGAACGGGAACCAGCCTGATACATACTATATCAAGTATGTATATATCCTTTAAAACCGTCATGTCTCCGCACCCTTAGCACCTGTATCCGGCTCTGTCCCTGTGATATGCGCAGCGTCATTCGGATGACTCTGATGCGGTGGGATCGCAAATTTCCCGGTCGAATGACTACCCGGTAGTATCGGTGTGATAGCAAGTACCTGCTTCTCTAATGTCTCCGGATCCTTCCCATCACTACTCCGCCCGTTAGTAGCCGAAAAACCTCATGTTCATGGGGAAAATAACCTACATATTGGCATAAATAATATAATCTAATCCATACTCATCCGTCGGCTTGAATAACTGCGGCACCCACTCAATCCCGTCGGACTCCCGCTTTCTTGTGTCGGAGCGCTGCTTTTCTTCTACCTTGATCTTCTCATCCGTGGCGGCATCCTGGTCCTTCTTTAGAAGGGCACTGATAGTGGGTGCCCAGAGATTTTGCGATTCCTTCTCGTTTTGCTCGGCGATCGGACGGACAAGGGGTAGCGACGGTTTCGCATTTGTAGCATCGAAGAGGAGTTCTGATCGGCCAGTCTGTTTTCGTTACTATTAATTACCTGCATCTGTAGATGATATCTTGGGGTAGCAGTGTTCCTTACTAATTCGTCCTTGATGAACATCTCCTCATTCCACTTCCCAGTAATCTCATATAGCTTCTCCCCTGTCTTCTCATTCTTGATAGTACCATGAATGGCATTATACGTTCCTGTAAAGAATCCCTTCACTCGGAACTCAATCTCCGCCACCAAATTGTTCTCCGGACACCTCACATATACATAATCTCCCAACTCGTACTTCATCGTCCCAAACAATATCCCTCTTACGTAGATATTCGGTTGATTTAGGATATACTTCTCGCCGACCCCCGGTTTTCCTTTGTTCGTGAGGGTTAGGACGGATATGCCTTCCATCATGCTTGCTGCCGAGTTTCCAAGGAATCGGGAGCGGGGTTTTAGAGTACCGTCGATACGGATGTGGTGGTGTGGGGCGAGGTAGAAGTAGGAGGATTTGGGAGGGTGGTGGGAGGTTTGTTCGGAGATGTAGTAGGCACGGCATTTGTCGGGCAGGTCCCAGTAACAGGCGAATTGTTCACCGAGGATAGGGTTTAATGGTTTCTTAACGCCTCTATATTATAATAGATATCCATCAGCTTTTTCTCTCTTTATTTCAGAAGCTATATTGGAAAGGAGAAAGACATACGGCGGTTTTAGATGCCATCCACTGAGGTAGAACTTGACAACAGATACAAATCGTTCAACCGGGTCGTCGATAGTGGTCATAGGCAGGAGAGTTTCAGGATGCTGCATGAAACTGCTGATTATTAGTATATCCCATATAGCTGAGTATAGGGATGGAAGAAACCGACTTTGTAATTCTTTCAAGCATAGATCTAGGCTCCAGAATGAACGTCGGCAAACTTATACGGCTAAGGTCGGCACCTGGCTTCAACTGTGATATTATCGAAAGCAGCACTGCACACACACAAACAAATGATCCATTAATGTCATTCATCGAATATTTCGTATTATGGGGTTCTGGATCGTGGGAGAATCTGCTTACTGCTCTTTTCGCCCTCATCGACAACAGTAGTATCATCCTCGGTCGGATCCGGACGGTCGCCTTCATCGCTCTTTCGACCTAAATATCAGACCATCCAAGCTTCAGTATGGTTGTAAAGAAAGTTGTAGGAGAGTAAAGGGAGTAAAAATGACGTACTAGAAGTAGTGGAACCGCGACGTCGACCGGAGACATGGGGGATGTGAGGACCGTGGCCGCCAAACATGCTGGACGTCCACGAGGCGTATGAGCCGAGCACTGTTTCTTTAATTAGTATATTCTTTGAAATGGCCCGAGCAGCAACAAAGCTAGGCTAAAAGCTGGAAGCTGGTATGTATGTAGATAGGTAGACGGAGGAGAAGGGATGAGAGAGATGAGAGAGGTGGTAGGTAAGTACTTTGATGAGGTATGTATGATGGTGATGGTGGTGATGATGACGATGAGGTAGGACGAATGGAGTCTAATATAAATCCAATTCAATCCCTTTGTAGATATAATTTCAACAGAGATCAAAGCAGTCAGCCTAGTCCACTCATATCATATCAAATATAAAAAACACCAGCTGCCTCCTGTGGTCGATAGAATATATAATCCGGTATAGATCGATAGATATATATAATAGCACGCAAACGGAAGAAAAACGAAGAGCCTTACTCTTTAGAATCCCTGTGAGTGTAAACAAGTGCTACAGCAGAAACAGGGCATGAATAACCTTATAAACGCTATGACGGTATCGCAAGAATGCCATATGTCGACCAGCCCACTAAAAGAGAAAGAGTAAATGTAGAATGTCTGAGATGGAAAGGGCAAATACGTCAGCGGGGGATTTTAAAGCAGAGAAAAAACAAGCAGCTCATTTTAACTGTTTCTGTTGGTTAAGCTAAGTTGTTATGTCCGGTCCGGTCCCCGCTGCCAAGACTTGCCCTGTGGCTGCTTAGCTGCCCTGTGATGAGCTCTGGGGCCCCACATTGCACTGCATCCATTGCATCCAACATCACCAACCACATCTTCAACTTCAACTTCAACTTCATCCCCACCAATTGGTATAATAGCCATATCGAACCAGCAAGACCAAGATGGCAAAGGACAAAAAGGCTAAAGCTGCCGAAAAGAAGGCCCGAACAGCCGCCAAATCCTCAAAAAAGGCTGCCAAAAAGGAAAAAAAGGTCACCAACAAGAAGCGTCCAGGCGATGATTCCGACTCGGACGACCAGGACATCGATGCCATTCTCGAAGAATACAAGCTTAAGGTATCCTCACTCTACATCCATATCTATTTGTAATTAAGTATTGTATGACTAGTGGCTAATATAATGATTGTACTGTAATAGCAAGCCCAGCATATGGCCATCGCAGAGACAATCTGTCCTCCACCCCCCGTCCGTGCAAATTCAATCTTAATGCCCCATCCCACAAACTCAAAAGAACTGTTCCTTTTCGGCGGCGAAATCTATACCGGCACTCCACCTATCGCCAAATTCTATAACGATCTATATGTTTACCATACCGAGGTACTCTCTTATTCTACTTTCTGAAAAATACGGATAGAATTGAGGAAAAAACTGATGGGAACGGCAGTAGCGAAACGAATGGCGCTCCTATACCTCTCCAAACAGTCCTATGCCCCGTTCGGGAGCAGCAATGACCTCAAATGGCCAAGGGAAGCCAGAACTATGGCTATTTGGTGGAGAATTTAGTTCTCCAAAGCAAGGCATCTTCTACCACTACGCCGACTTTTGGAAGTTGGATTGTAGCAGTAGAGAATGGACTAAAATCGAAGCTAAGGGATCTCCTTCCGGTATTATAAACCCCCATATTCCTTCCATCTTGGTATACATAAATTAATATGAGGACAGGGAGATCTGGCCATCGCATGACCCACTACAAAAACTACATCCTCCTGTTCGGCGGCTTTCAAGCCACCTCTCCAATAACTACGAAATACCTCAACGACCTCTACATCTTCGACACAAACACGCATATCTGGACTACAATCCCTATTCCAGCCAGTTACCTCGCATACCCACCCCCACGCTCTTCCTTCTCCTTCCTCCCACACGAACACGGCGCTGTTCTATTTGGCGGTTATAGTCGTGTCAAAGCTTCATCGTCATCCGCTCAACAAAGTGTCAGCCACAAGAAAAAGAATTTGGGACAAAAAATCAAGGATCTACCACATTACCACACAGACTCCTATCTACTCAGAATAAACCCTACAGACCCAAAACTATCAAAATGGGAAAAGAGGAAGAAGCCGGGCAACATGCCTACGACCCGTGTAGGTATCACAATGGCACATCATCGTGGCCGTGGTGTAATGTTTGGAGGTGTGTACGACGTTGAAGATTCAGAGGAAGGGCTTGAAAGTAAATTCTTTGAAGACATGTGGGTTTATGCTGTCGCGCAGAATAGGTTTTGGGAGATCAAAATGCGGAAGAGTAAGAAGGTTATTAAAAAGGATGATGGTAATGCAGCAGTGTCGAGAAGAGATAGGGGAAAACAGGATGAACTTGAACTGCTTAAAAATTTGGCATTGTTGGAGACAAAAGCTGGGGTAACGACGACGGCAGAAATTCCGTTACCTATGGAGGTTGAAAAAGAGGAAGAGGAGGAATTGAAAAATCCGTTGGCGAAGGCGGAACCTTCTCTCACTTTACCAGCCGCGAGGTTTAACGTCGCTTTAGCAGTACAAGGAGATTGGCTGTACATGTACGGCGGAACCTTCGAAAAGGGAGACGTAGAAATTACATTCGACGAGATGTACAAAATCAACCTCGAAAAACTTGATGGCGTGATAACAATCTTCAAACGCGACAGTGTTATTGGTGGAGAAGAGGATATGGATCTGGACGACGAAGACGACGATGAAGATGGCGAGGATGATAGTGAAATGGATGACGGAGATGAGACCGAAGATGAAGAAGAAAAAGCCAAAGCAGATGAAATTAAACGGAAACAAGAAGAAGGAAGAAAAGCAAAGGCATTAAGAAAGGAAGCTGTTGAAACACCATTATCGCCAACTTCTCCAACGTCCCCGACATTTACAGACAATGCTACAGAAATCACAGAACCGGAGTCAACTCTACCACTCCCCTTACCATTCGAAACCCTTCGAGAATACTTTGTCAGAACATCGGAAATATTCCAATCAGAGATCGTCGAAGAGCTAAGATTCAAACCGGTCAGTGTGGCAGAAGCTACGACTGTCAAAGAGATCAGAACCGCAGCATTTGAAATGGCGGAGAAGAGATGGTGGGATGTTAGAGAAGAAGTTAGAGAAGAAGAACGCAAATTGGAGGAATTGGGGGTTACTGAGAGCGTGGTTATGACAGATAAAGACGGTGGAAGCGGTGGTGGCGGAGGACCTCGAAGGCGGTAATATAACCCCAATGCCGCGAGTTCTGTGTAAATATAAACATCCAGTATGTGTATATGAGGTATGTGTGTATGTATGTACTTAGTGTACGTAACATGTCTCGTAAACCAGCCATATGAGACCTAGGTATATATAAGGTATAAATAATTAACCAGGCAAATCAACCATCTCACTATCCCCCCTCCCGCCTTCTAACCCCCTAACTGTCTCCCTCAACAGCATCTTCTCCTTAACCACATCCTCCACAGCCCTCACACTAACCTCACTATCCCACCCCCTCAACAATTCCAAAATACACCTTCTATACCCCTCATCAAACACCCCACCTCCAACCACAGCCCTCACAAACCCCCATAAGGCTTCATGACCAGGAGCAGTATTATGGCTATATTTCAGCACACTAAACAACTGATTATACCTAACCTCCAGAGTTTCCCTTCTCCTCTCTCCTTGTACCAAAGCCTCATTGGTCCACAACCACGCCAAAAAATTCCATCCACTTACATCCCCAGGATGTTTCATACACCAACTCACCAAATCCTCATGATTGAACATGACACCTTGAGAAGAAACCAACCATCTAGCATAAGTCCATGCATAATAATTTTTAGGATGCGCTTCAGCAGCTCGAAGGACAGTTGAAACTTCTTTTCTACACCACCTTCTAAAACTCTTTGTTAAAGCACTGTTATCTGCTGTTCCTGGTCTTGAGGATGATGACATTGTTGAAGAAGTGTTTCCTCCGGGTGGTGGTGGAGGGATCGGGTGTTTTAATGATGGGTACGTGGTTATTAACCATCTTCTGTGAGACCATAGATGTGGAGATTTTGTATGACGGTGAAGAGGGGAGGTTAATAATGATGTTAAGAAGAAATATTCGGATTGTGGAGAAATTGGGAGTTCTTGGCCTCGGTTTCCGATCGGGAATGGTGTTCCCGGTGGGAATAAGGTTATTAATACCCTTTTTCGGGCGTTGATGGCAGTAAGGTGTTCGCTATCATGAAGGAGGAGGATTGCGGAGGTGTTTAGGAGGGTTAGGAAGGTTGATGTTGGAGGGGTTGAGGTTGAAGACGAGAGGGTTGAAAGGGTGGAGAAGAAGAGGGGACGGGCGTGACGGAAAGCTTTCCAGAGACTAGATTTTGGGATGCCGAGGGAAGTTGCTTCGACGAATATGTGGGTTGGAGGGACTGGATAGAATGGAAGGAGTTCTATTTGTCTATTTCATTTATATACATTATAAGACATGTATTATCTATGGTTAGTCTAATGTTTTAAATGACTGAAGTTTGATAGATGAATTAATGGAATGGTAGAAGTATAGAAACGTACACAGTCTGCTGTTTGAAGGACTGGAAGAATCCGGAGATACGGGCGTAGACCTCTCGACAGACTTCCTCGTCGCCTTCACTTCTTGCCGCCATCTATATATCTTCTATACTTAACTAGGTAAGTTAAGTTATATAAGTCCGTTTGTGGGTATATTGTATATATTCCCAGAATCTAGACCGTTCTATGGATCTAGACCACAAGATTGTAGGAAAGGTAAAACTAACAAAAAGAGAATTGAATAAAATAAAGAAAAACGAGGTTTGTTGTATTTTGTGAGTTGTTTGTTTTTATAATAACCACTCGTCTCGAGTTCATTTCTTTTTTCTTTCTCCCTCTTTCTCTTAGTATACTATCGAGTCGAGTCGAGTCGAGTCGGAATAGCTATCAATTCGATCCAACAGCTTTGACGTCAAGCTCCCAGCTAGCTAGCTATATACTAAACTTAAGCTATCCCATCCCCTCGGAAAATCCTCTCCCATCGACCGTGCAAAGGACAAAAAAAAAAAAAGAGTCCTCCATTTGACTTTCGTCGACGAACATTCAACTAACTAGCAAGCTAGGAGCATACGGATTTATTCCAGTCGAGACAAAAAAGATGTCCGGAATCCCGATTGTAATGTATGCATGCCCTGTATGCATCTTTCTGCTGCATGAGCAGGGCATCCACCATGAACCGGCATGGGACTGCGGACGTTCGGACATGGGGGAAAGACGACCAAGAGCCAAAAGGAAAAAAATACCTCCTTACCTTGAATACTGAACTAACCTGATTGTAAACCCATATACCAGATTTGAAAAAGAAATATCCAAAAAGAAAAAGCTTAAAATATCTACATCTATAACGATAGGTATGGAAGTGAGGTGAGGGAAGCCAGTCACAAGGCCGGGGAAGATAGAAGCCGGTCAAGCTACCCTTGCAGCTAAAGCTCCACTGTCCACTAGCTGACTGAGCTAGCTTTCCTAAGCTCGCAAGCTCCAAACATTATCCCCAGCTGAAGTCTGGCTAGCTAAGGTACTAAGGACTTAGCTAGTTTCTGGTTCTGATGAGAGAACCCGACTACCAAATCACTGACCACCCTCACAAATTTTCTCTCGGATGACCTAAGCCAGAAAGGATCAAAGTTTGCAGAAAATTCCACCATCCTTTTTTTTCTTCTTTTCCTTTCTTATTCTGGATTCAGGAAGCAATCGGTGGCCTTCAAGTCAAGTATACTCTTAAGGTGGAGTTAATGAAGCAGCGGGCCTAACGGTCAAAGCGATCTCGATCAAACACCAACTAAAACTGTCTCTTGTCGTTCAAGCCGTATGCATATACGTAATTTAAAACGCAAGGGAGAGAGCATCAAGATGGAACTGGGAAATCGTAAGCATGCACATATCTTTTCAAGGTTTATACATGTAGTAAGTAATATTAGATTCCCAGCGAAATGGGACACATATGTGATGATATATCACAACTGGTTTTTTCCTTCTCATGCAAGATATCAGACCTGCCAGCTCTGTCTTCTCCAATCTATCTATGGTACAATCCAGCCGATTGGCTTATAGCTAATAAAAACAAAGTATACAAGATCCACCCATCGTACATATATTCCACTTCGCACAAAATGCAGAAGACCAGGGAAAAAAGGAAAAAAAGGGGGGTTTGTCCCTTCCGGAATATATTTTATATGCTTTATGGTTGTGGTCAGCTTTCTTGAAACGCCGTTATATGTAAGTATGCATGCAATGTTCTCCGCTGTCATAATGTCCCTTTTCCTCTCTTCCTCCCTTTCTCATCCAATCCAATGTGTCGGTCGGTCGTAATCAGTGGATCCCGTATGATACGGAAATTTCTCTTCCTCTATTTCTTTCTTCGATTGGTTCTCCCCAATAGGATTCCCTCGTTCGTGATATTCGCATCACATGGAGAACCCGAAAGATATGTCCACCTGCCCTCCTTTCCTCCTTTTGCCCCCCCCCACTTCTTGTCTATCGTCTGTATTTCTGTATGGTTCTTATATCTCCGCCAACCATTTCTCGAAGTATACGCAATTTGCCGCATTAATGGGTCCATCTTCATTACACAGATCGAACACGGGACACCGTCCGCATGGCGCTTCTGTAACACCCTGTTTTACCGCTCCTTCCACCCTTCTGATAGCCTTATACGCCGTTCCTCCAATAACCCTTTCCAACTTTCCATCATAAATCAAAACCTCCAATAATGCTTTTATATCGGCTTCCGATAGCTCAACTTCCGTCAAATTACTGTTTTTAACCCATTGTGTAATATCCGATAACGTAGGATATCCCGTATAACCAGCTTCGAATACTACGATCATTCCTGCAACGCCCGGTTTCTGTTTCGGAAAGCTTCTGGAGGTGACGAACCGTTCGATAGCGACTAATAAAGCATTGATAAAATCCGCATCGAGTTCTGCGTCTGTGAACCATGGCCCTCCCGTGACTTCAATTGTAGGCGTTAAGTCCCATAGCATGTATATTTTCCTTGTCGGGAATTTTACGGATTTAATGGACTTTATGTATCGGTGCGTTTCGAGGGTTTTTAGACACCTGGTTAAGACTGTAGGATGAAGATTTGTCCGGGCCTTCAGGGTTTTTGACCAGATTCCTTCGCGGGCAGCGGATTCGATATGTTGATAGACGAGGGCTTCATCGGGAGTTAAGTTTCGAGTTCTATATCATAGATTGATATTAATTAAAATACAGACATATGTGAGGCTGTTAGATGTTTTTTCAAGGGAGGGGATACAACATACCGATCAACTTCATCTTTACTGACAAACTTATAGACATAGGCATCGCCTTGTTTTAATGTCCTAAGGTAACCGCGCCCGAGAAGTTCGTTGATAATTACTACCAGTTCCTGTTGGTCGCGGTTGGGGACGAAGGGTAGTAGTTCGTTCGCTGCGTATAGTTTTTGGTGGTCGTGACCGCAGGAGTCATAGATTTTGCGCGCGACCGCCTGGAGGTCGGACATCTTGTCTTGTTCTCCCTTTTCTCCCCCTTCTTATTCTAATTGAGAATGATTTTGATTGAGATATTAAAGTGTAATGGGTAACTTGTTTCGGAAGGATTGTTTGAAGGGGTGCCGTCGCATCTGGGGAAGTATGGTTGGTGATGGTGGTTTAGTGATGAGAACAAGAAGAGGCAGCAGAAGAGTCGAAACTTTTTAAGCCGCATTTGAGTACTTTCTGCGGCCCAGACAGCGGCCATTCTTAATCTATCTGCAGATAGCCCCTCACCTGCAATAATTAGCATTATAACGGCAATTTCTGTAAAAGAAACTGCAGACTTGAGTAATTTAGATTGCACTTGACTTGTATACTCATCAATTCCTAACAATTGGCAGTTATAAGGTGATTTTGTAGCTTGTATTACAATTAGTAGGCTATCTCAGCTATGAGGGAAGTGCCAACCAAATTGTGAAACGAACCCCACAACGCGATATCGCCAGCTTCAATACCATCCTTCTTCACCCCCTCCACCATCACTACCTTCATCATCACTACCACCATCATCTCCACCACTATCACCACCTACTCTCACTAATCACACAGACTCGCACACACCGACTCCCAAAACTACAATATTCCCACCATAATCGTCATAATAAACCCGAGTTAGGAGCCTACGAAGAGCTAGCTATAATTACCAATCATTCGGCACCGTTCTCACGAAGCTCCAAAAAATAGAACGAAACAAAGATGGCGACCCACCCCATCCCATTGACACCCGAAAATCTTCTCCAAGTCCTCCAAGCCGCTGCTTCGAACGACCAATCAATCCTTCAACTAGCCAGCAAACAACTTCAATCCTGGGAGACAACACCGGGGTACTGGAGTCTACTCCAAGATGCCTATCTCGACCAATCGCTGGAAAGGAATGTACGGTGGATGAGCATCATTACGCTGAAATATGGCGTTGATAGGTTTTGGAGGAAGGCTGCTACAAAGTAGTTTTTTTCCCTTATTCTTCTCCGTCCTTATATAACCTATTTTTTTTAGAGGGGTTTTAATTTGAAGATTTAAGATAGCTAATAATAGTGGTGATGGTGGTGAGATAGTGCGATATCTAAAGATGAGAGGACAAGGATCAGATCGAGGTTATTAGACTCCGTTAACGAGCCGGACAATAAACTGGCTTTGCAAAACGCTGTCATTGTAGGGAAAGTCGCTAGGAACGAGTATCCACTCGATTGGTAGGTTCTACCATTAATCACCATTTTATTATTATATCAAAGAATGAAGACAATTAATCAATTGGGAGAACAACAGGCCAGACATCTTCTCCCGCCTTTTAGACATAATCCGCACCTCAGCTCCCCCACCAGACCAATCACAACTCCTCCCAAACCAACAACCATCGGTCCTCCGTCTCCAACGTTCCCTTAGTCTTCTCCTCCACGTCGTAAAAGAACTATGTACAGGGCGAATCCCTAGGATACGGAGTAACCTACAAACTGCATCGCCAGAGCTATTCCGTGTTATCGCAGGAATATACGTCCAATACGTCGAACATTGGAAACATGGTGTGGAGAATAAGTCACACCCAGATGAATGGGTCAATGAACGAC
Source organism: Arthrobotrys conoides (assembly GCA_036971725.1). Lineage (NCBI taxonomy): Eukaryota > Fungi > Ascomycota > Orbiliomycetes > Orbiliales > Orbiliaceae > Arthrobotrys > Arthrobotrys conoides. Next base: position 1,053,574 of record JAVHJM010000001.1, read on the forward strand.
TACATATTAGTCTGTCTTGTCTGAAGGTGCTGAGGCGTTTGATGGTCAGTGGGTTTGAATTTGCGAATAGGTCGGATGAAATCAAGCAGTTCTGGACGATAACGAATGAGCAATGGACTTCATTTATCAATATGAGTAAGAAAATCTCTATTCGCTCTTCTATGCGTTCTGACTAAGTCTAATATATATTTTGTGACAGCAAACGCGGAGGTGCCGGATCTAAACAAAGTTTTAATATTCAAGCATATCATCGGCCTGGGGAAGCTCTATCTCGACTTATCCAAAGGTCAACCCGCCGCATTCGCATTGATGCCCGATGTTTTAACTGTTCTTCACAATTACTGGCAAGTAGCGAACAACTACGGCGACTCTCTAGCAAACGGTAGTAGAGCAGGTCTTGGGAAACAATCCAAGAAGAACGGCGGTGGCTTTGGGCATAAAGATGATGATAAATCTTCATTCCTTGAAAAAACTGCTTTACAGGGGATGCTGCTGTACAGGAATTGCATACAAATGGTGTTCAAACCCATACAGACGTTTAAGTGTAAGACATATTATAACTATTTCCTCGTTTAGGTACGTTTTGATTATATATCTACGTTCAGGGATTAGCTAACTTGATAAACTGTATCGTCGGGGTTAAAAGACCGACATAAAGAGGAGAAAGAGGAAAATATAACGGCAACGGCATTTATGAAGAACCAGGTCTTGACACTAGAGCTCGCCACCCGGTTCATGGAGCTGTTGGTCACAAAGTACTTTATACTCAGACAAGACGATTTAGAGGCCTGGGAAGAGGATCCGGAGACATGGGCGATAACTTGGGACGATCAGACGGAGTCTTGGGAATATATGATACGCCCCTGCGCTGAGAAATTATTCGCCGACCTTGCCTTGAATTTCAAGAAGGACCTCGCGCAGCCTATTGTAAATGTTTTCAATAACGTTGCTAGTACGTACTTTGATCCCTCTCCTTCAAGTTCTAACTAACTTCCTCCAGCTCTGGATAACCACGACGTTCTCCTGAAGGACTCTGTCTACAACGCCGTCGGCCTGGTGCCTGCCATCCTAGAACCCCACCTAGATTTTAATATTTTCCTCCAAAACGTTCTAGCGAATGAAGTTCAAATCACCCAGCCAGACTACCGCATCCTCCGTCATCGAATCCCAATATTAATCGGTCAATGGGTCTTCGTTAATATCGACGCCCAACATCGGTCGACAATATACCGGATCACCCAGCATCTACTGAACAAGTCTGACCCACTAAACGATCTCTGCGTTAGGATTACAGCTGCCAAATCTTTAAAATGCTCGATCGACGAGTGGCAGTTTGATATCAACAGCTTTTTGCCGTTTGTGGACGATATATTTGATCAGTTGATGTTGTTGATCGATGAAGTTGAGGAGACGGCGACGAAGATGTCGCTAGTCGATGTTATTGGTCTAATTGCAGAACGGATGTCACATAATGTAACAACCCTCCTCCGACTTCTGTATATCAGACAACTTTACTAATAGCCTCTAGATCGCCCCATACGCCCACCGTGTAATCAGCATCCTCCCCCCACTCTGGGAAGCCACGGGCGAAGAACACCTCTTCAAACAATCCATCCTCGCAATCCTCACTAAAATCGTCAGCGCAATGAAAGACTCCTCCCTCAAATACCAAGAAATGGTAGTGAATCTAATCCGTTTCTCCGTGTCCCCCGAAAATGGACTACAAACCTTTTTGTTAGAAGACGCGTTAGAACTCTGGGATGCAGCGATCACCTCCACACCGGCCGATAACGCCGCACCTTTATTAGAGTTGGTACCTTTACTTATCCCGTGTTTGGAATCGGATACTACTGTAACACGAAGAGTTTTGGAGGTCATAGAAGGGTATATATTATTGGCCCCGCGTGAGATGTTGAATAACTATGCTTTAATATTGTTCAATATCTTCGGCGGTATGTTAGGTAAAGGTCTAAAACACGATGCAGCGGAGGTAATAACAGACGCTATGGAATTAATAATTAGAACTGCATCGGCAGTTCAAGGTGAAGAAGGGATGAAGGCATTAGGTCAGGCAATGGTTAGTAGTGGTGTCGCTAGGAAAATATTTGAGGGCGTTTATACGACTTGGGAGGCACATCAGACTACAGGACCGAACAAGAAGTATCCGGAGATCGATATCCAGGTGCTCACGGCTTACTTTGGGGTGCTGAGTAGAGTCATCCTAGGGAGTTTGGAGGTGTTTGAAGGATTGGTGGGGTATATTTCTAGTTTAGGGGTTAATGAGAAGAGGGTGGAGGCATGGTTGATGGAGGAGTGGTTTTCGCATGTAAGTTCTACTACTTTATATCTTTCCTTTCTTTAGAGGGGCTAAAGATGCTAATGGTGGGGAATAGTTCGGAAATATAGGAAATCCACGAGCGCGAAAACTCAACGCCTTAGCATTGACAAAACTCCTAGAACTCGATCAAGAATGGATTCTAATCCAGATGCAAGATCTCATGACCGTCTGGACCGACGTAGTTCAAGAACTAGTCGAGGAAAATAGAGAGTACGTACCACCCCTTTCTTCCTTAACAATATCCATTACTGGAAAATAATCTAATAAAAAATCTTGAAAAAAGTAATCTCGTCTACGACATCCACCCCGAATCCACAGACCCAACCTCTGCCGAATCAAAAAGACGAAAAGAATTAACCGCAACCGATCCAGTACATACAATCCACATTGTAGAATGGATCAAACATTATCTCCTACAAGCACAGAATAAACATGGAGCTGAAGGGTTTAAGCATAAATGTATTGATAATGTGGATAAAGATGTTCTGGCGGATTTTATGAAGTTGAAGATTTTTTGAAGGGGGCCGGGTGGGGTTGGTGGACGTTGGTAATGGCTTTTATATAAATTATAGGATTAATTACTTTTAATCTTGTAATGTGAGGTATGATGTGTATCTGGGAATAGCCTGCTATAGAAATAGATGGGATATGGTAGATGGAGATATTAATTCATTATCAAATGTTAATTCTAGTCCCATGTTTTAAATCCCCTGTTTGAATTCTCTCTGAACATTGATACTCCAATCGTGCCTAGTAAAGGATAGATATATTACATCCATAGATGATTAAACCCTTCACTCCTTTTAAGAACGCCATTTCGCTATGCATATAAGTCCTCCCTAGAAAGAAAGAAAGAAAACCCCCTCCAAAGTCCCAATAGTATAGGACCAAAAAATCCAATAGTCCCCAGGGTAATTGTTTATACACAATCATGCCCACACCCACTAGGACACTGCTTCATCTTCGAATCGACATACCACCCCCTCAAACAATCATCATGTCCACCATGACAACATCCCTGACACATAGTCCACCTCCCTCTCACAATCTGATGACAAAGCATACACCCATCCGCCATCCTTCTACAACTTTCACAGTAAAGACTTCCTTTGTAACTCGCCTTTCTCGCATCTGCATCTCCTTGTACAATTGTAGGATCTAAGGATGCAGTATTGATACTAGCTGCGCCACCGCCGCCGCCGCCGCCACTCATCATTGGAGCGTTACAATTCCCACAACTTAGGTGGATGAAGGTGTTGGTGAGTGCTTGGGAACGCACGTGTTCGACTGTTGTGGCTTTGATAACTTCTGCAGCTGGGACATAGAGTTTGAAACGTTGGAGTTGCTCTAGTCGTTACGATTTTAGATTAGTAAAACCCATACAACCAACTGCAAGACCCTTCAAACCGCCACCAACTTCCCAAAGGATACTATCAGAAGGGAAAAAAAATTGACGAAGAGAAGAGAGAGAGAAAACAACTCACCAACATATCCTTCAATCCAATCCCCCATCCTTCTCTCATCAAACTCCACAAGGTCCCCAAACAGCAAAGCCAAAGTAGCACACATCTGAACTTCCCCACGATCACTATAATAATCTGTCAAAATCGTCAGGAAATTTTGAAGATTCCATGGTAGCTCCTTCATCCTTCCGTATCCGGACCCAGACAGCTTGATTGTGCCGTAGTCTTTCACCATATCCTGGATATCCTTCCCCAACGCTTCAGCAGTATTGAGTTGGTGTTGGTGTTTCAGATTGTGTGAGGAAGTGTTGCGCATGGCGGGGTTGAGCGGGGCTGAGGGGTTATGGTGGGCTGTTTGGTTATGGTGGCGCGCATTGTTGTGATTATGGTGGTGGTTGTCGTCATCTTCGTCATCACTTGTTTCCTTATGGAAAGGACGGGAATTGCCTAACCGGGGTCTATGGCCGAAACTGTTGGTTGAATCGTCGTAGGAGCTAGAAGTTTGTTCACTGGTCAGACCGATGGAATATTGACGTCCACGGTACGCTAGTGTAGCCTTGTCGCGGTCCTTATCAAACGACGAGGATACAGCAACGTCCGGTACTTCGGGATCATATGCCCCGCCGTTTTTCTCATTGTTCCCACGAGACGTGGTTTCCGGAGTGGCGCTAAACATGTCAGAGCGGAGTGGTGTGATCTTGTCTTCGTTTTCATGGTGGTGATGGTGGTCTAAGGGTTTTAGACTTAATTCCTTGTTCTCGTCGATCGCCTGGGGGCTTCTGGCGATTACAGAAACTCGGCGAGACGCCATGTTGAGAATTTCTCCTCCATCTGTGGAAGCTGTTGAGGAAGATACCGAGGCACCGAAGGCCTTTGGCGGTAGTGAAAGATTTTCATCAATGTTGCCTGGTGGATTCGTTGGAGCCTTCGGGGTAGGCGTGAGGATTGGCTGAAGCTGGGGAGTATCAGCAACAGGCTTCGCCAGCGGTGTAGCTCCGGCAGAGCCGTTAGAACTCTTTCTATCTGTATTTGTGACTCCAAGTGCTCGCTTCGCAAAGATCCCGGATTCGAGATGGGACTTCGAGGCTGCCATTTCTGCTTCCTTGTTCAACCGCTCCTCTTCCTCCTGTCGAGCTTCTATCTCCCACCCTTGAATGAGATCCAGCATTTTCCAGGTTTGTGCCGTCCGGTATTGCCCGAGTATCCATGCTGTCTCTGCATTCTTTTTGCAAGCCTGCGAGAGTGTCATATCACCAGATAGACTTGTAACCCAATTATTCGCCATAACCGTGAACGGGACACCACTGAACATGGGCAATGCCACCTCAACGACCGCTTGCTGAGGTACATATTTCGCCCCAAGAGTATCGATGCCACTCTGTTGCGTACCAATCTTCGGGTGAACTCTCCCAGCCGCAGCGCTTATTGACGACTTTTTCCGACCTCCTCCGCCCGAGATTTCATCGTCCATCTCGAACCTGACATTTCTGTCCCTCTTAGCCGGAGGCGGAGGTCTCTGGCCCATTACAACGATGAAGCTCATATTAGGAGCCCAAGCAACCGCCGAATGATTCAGAGAATTGATCGGATTCACGGCGTAAGATAGGTCATGCTGAACAAACATTTGATCTTTCGAGCATGACCATAGCGTATTTTCGTCTTTCCAGAGTAATCCAGATGTGGCGTTCGTATGTTCGTCGAAGGCGTATTTCCCCACAAACGGCCGTTTAATATCCCAAACAGTAATCCTATTATCATGGGTCATAGCACATGTCGCAATTTCTCGGGTCGAAACTCCGCGAGGCCTCCAGGTAGCTCTGCCAATGGCCGCCATCGTGCTGATTGTGTGGACCGGACGCTTGTTTTGGGTATCCCCTTCTCCGAAGTCCCAGACCTTGACTGTCTTGTCCCGACCACCACTGGCAACATACTTTCCATCAGGATGCCAATCAATCGAGAAGACAGGACCATTATGTGCACTGATCTTTTTAAGATACGAGTGAGCGGTCCCGCCCATCCTCCATTCCCATTTCTATAAAACCATATTAACCCTCTGCTAAACTGCAAAGTATCCCTAGAACTTTGGGTAAATAGAGGAACCTACCTGAATTGTACCATTATCAAAAGCTGCTGCAAAGTGTACAGCGTTCAAGGCATTGAACTGTACATCTCTAACCGCATCACTCTTGCCCCATAGCGTCATTGTACTCTTCTTCTGCCTTAAGTCCCAAATCTTCATCATCCCATCTTGACTCCCACTGATCAAAATCTTCCCGTTACCCGGATTAAACGCAATCTTATGCACCGATCTCTGGTGCTCATGCATAACTCTGTCCAACTTCCCACCACGATTCAAGTCATAGACGCAAATATTACCATTAGTATTAGCCGTGGCAATAACATCTTTTGAAAAATTACACCCCCACTTAACATCGCTATTAGCGACTGTCTTTCCAGGTGCATTCCCCGCTCGAAGGTCCACACTTTCGCGAATCTCGCCGTGGAAGGTTACTCGCAAAATTTTGAGAACTTCCCGGCCAGCGACAACGACAAGTTCTTGGTCCGGAGAGGCGCTGAGGGATTGAATCGGGACCTGGAGGTCATACCGAGCTGTCCGGGACCCATGGAATGAACTAGCGCCAAAATCGTCCGAAGTGTTAGCCGTCATGATTTAAGATGATAATGACATAGTAGAAAGGCAGAATAAAGTACAACAATCCAAGGTTTATTGTTTCTCATACCTTAGATTTGAAGTCGAATGGGCTAGACTTGGAGGGCCTGCTGAAGTTGATGGCCGGCTGGTAGCTCCCCCGATGAATCTTCGAACAGCGCCTACAGCCCTGGAATTGAAATGCTGGGGGGCGACGAAAGCATCCATCGCTTCAGCCTACACCTCTTCCGAAACTCCCCTAGAAATGAAGAAATGCTGATAACGTTGCAATCGAGTTTTCAGGCAAACTACTTTCAGTGGAACCTGGACGTGTCCCAGCGACCATGACGATTCAACATGATGAAATTGCGCGTTTCTTTTGGGCCTGGGTTTGGTATCTCCGTTCCGCCACTCCGGTTTCTTCCTGGGAAAAAAGTTGCGATTTCCCGATTTTGAGAAAGACGAAGAGGAGGGTGAGATGTTGGTTGGTTTGATGGTTCAAACAGGGTTTCGTGCGCCTTCTGCAGACCGTCATGTGAGGTTCAACCCAAACAGGGCCATGAAGCAGCATCTAATCTTATCTCGTGGAACACCGGGCAACATCGACAACATCGACAACACAAAACTAGTCGTTCCTTTGGAATGATGCACGCGCACGGGATCCAAGACAACCTCAGCCAACATGATATAACTTCCCCTTCAAACATTAGATGTCTGGAAACTATGAATACCTTCCATGGCGAGCGGTTTTTTGACCATACAGTAAGTAGCTTCTCATTTATGAACTAGGTACATGTATGAATTTTCTTATCAGTGCTCCCTCAAACGAGTGTGTCCATGTCTAACTTCCCCCGGCCGATATAAACCAAAATTCAACCAAAATTATAGCAAAATCAAAAATCAGGACAACTAAAAGCAAAAGAGATAGAGTAATTAGAGGAGACAGAATTTAAAGAAACTCAGAGATCCACCCATTCTCGCTAAAAGACTATACGGTGTAAGTACGAATCTATCCACCCAAAGCTGTAGGCTGACGCCAGAAAATCAAATACGCCAGCATACTGCCCCACAACATGCAACATTCCACACAAAGCTATCTGAGCTTAGTCAATTAGCCTCGAATCCAGGCTTCAATCGCCGTTAATCTCAGCGGTTCTTCTGCAGTTTGAACATTCCCAAACTAGAATCCCATCGATCGTCACCTTATACATTGTACGCCCACAGTTTGGACAAACTCTTGTTTGGCCTCTGGAGACGGGCCCTTTGACAGGTTCACTTTTAACATTGATGCTGCCTAGATTGTCCATAATTGATTTGTCAGTGATCAAATATACTAAAGCCGTCACGAGTTTCAAGGGCTCCCTTTATGTAATTACCTGGGGCGTTTTTGCCAGTAGTGATGGACATTGTGGCTTTAGTTTGATAACTAATCTAGATATCACGGGATATTTTTTGGGAAGATAGGGTCGGTAGGCTTCTTCGTATGTACCTAGACAACTCGGAAACTTGTGGTTAACATAGAGATTTGAGCCTAGTTCTATATCCCAAACCTACCTGAGACCTTATCTACTGAAGTTTACTTTGAAAAGGGGGGTGGTGCTTTGACTCGAGGAGACTGTGTAATGTATCGATATATGCTTTGTATTGTATCCGTGTAGACTGATGATAGTAAAAAAAACCGCAACAGAGACGTCCAGAACAAGCCCCTTATATACTTTTCCGTCTCTCAAATCCCCCCATAAACCACTTCGCACTCTTGCTGTGCCTGAAGCTATCTTGCCTAACACAGCTGAAATTTCTTCGCATTGGTATCACCCAGTCCTTGCAGCTTTCCGTCTTCCTTCCGATATGAAGTCCAATCTCCCTAGCCCAAAGTATAACAACCCGTTGGCTGCCTTGACTGGGGATGCCGGCCGGTTTTCAAAATGTGATATACCGAGAGCGCTTGTTCAACCTTGTATCCCGTCGACATGGGAACAATCCAACAATTGTAACACAGAACCCTCAAAAACGGTACCGATGCATATGGAACAAGGCGCACGCGCGCACAATTCCGTTCCTAAAGGATATAAATGCCACAAGCACATGCCTACCCCCTGTTGTAACTGGCTAGCTGCCTTCCGTCGCGAATCCCGCCTGTCTTAATTTGATTACTGTCCTCAATATAACAAAGTCAAAAAAACCGGATATCCTTCGAAGCTTCCCGTAAATGAGACTTTGGTACTAGTTAGTTTCTATCGGCACCAATTTCGTCCGAATGATACCTCTTTTCCTGATCCTCAAAGTCCGTGGAACCATTTCCTAATCGTCGGTTCGAATAAACGAGCATGAGCTCATATTCTCACTATCCGCATTGAATCCGTAGAGCCTCACATCTCCACCACCACCACCACCACCACCACCAACTGTCCTATCGCAAATATATGTTTCTAAATGTATATTCGGCTTGTTATATCCAACTCCCCGGTCGAATCATATTCTCTGAAATAACGCTTATCAGTGTTACGTACCTATCAATTGAAGTTATTTTACATTTTCGCGGTATTCATTTCTTTGTCTTGAATATATTCCACTCGGACGAAGTCCAAGAAAAGAAAGCCGCATAAACATTGAATCCTCCCGTTTCGTCATCCGACCAGGAACATAAATAATATGCAATACCTACCACAAAAACCAGAGACAATATATATTGTTCTCGGTCGAACCTGCTTGGAACTCTAGGCGACGTGCATGATTAAGAAATTGCCTAACGGATAGTTCAATTCCGTCCAATATTCGGGTACATCGAGTACTCCAGCTACTCGGGTCTCCACTTCTTTTTTACATCCCACGCTCGACTCCTTTCGCGAATTTGATGTGACAAAGAGTCGACGAAACAGATGGCGCTAGCTTTGCCGCAGACTTACACAAAGCATGTCTGAAGAAACCAGTCACGCTAATTAGCGTCAAATCCAAACCACCTGTTTGAGCAAAGTAGGTACCTTTTCATTCCAACTGAGGCTGAGAATATCGGACTTCCCGCTTCATCACCTTGAAAAGTTGATTTTATTTTAGGGAAAAGTACTCTCTCAAAGAAATAGCGGATGTAACATGATATCAGCTTCGCAAGAATGAGGTCAAAAAAGGGTACACAGAATATTTTTTGATACTGGTAGCCTTCCTCGCTGCCGCCGACGCTAGCGCACCAACACGAGGTTAGGGCTCCACTATTTGCACCATGACCAGCTGAATACCCTACATCATAATACTTGAATTCTCGAATAACTGTCAAAAAAACTTCCCTCTTTTTTTTGTTTGGTAAATTAATTAATTAATTGTGGGGTGACACAATCCCACGAAAAAAGAGGATTCTGGAATGTAACACACGCATAGAATAACTAATCCTTGAAAAAGTAGAATCCACACTCTTAACTTCAAGCCCGCTCCCGTGTACCGCGCGGGAAAATCGAAATGGGAAAAGCCAATCGGGCCGTCGTCAGGACTTCCAGTGAGGGCCGGAGTTCCGCATCGATTAAAAATGAACCCTTGTTTGATACCGGCCCGGAAGGCTACGCCGCACGGAGAGACAGTTTTGAAGGGGTCAAAAGAAAACGCCACAAGATTCTAGACCTGTCGTACTTCAGGTACAAAGCATACCTTTTTTCTTCTTCAGAAAACATCGTTTGGAGGGTTTGGAAGAGACGGACGTGGGATGACACAAAGGAAAGGGTCCTTGTTTCGATGCCTAATGTTTCCTACCGATCGGATTGAGTCCGCCTCAGGTCATGCGAAGCTCGTCCCTCATGCGCAGCTCTAGCTCCCCACGAGCTCCAATTAACTATCTTGGCCGCTTTTGCAACCGTAGGCATATGCATCCTGCATCGATGATCAATGCAAATGCAAAGTATTCCCAAGGTACACAAAGAGCGTACCGCGGTACCGTCGATGCATATACGAGACGGCTGAGAACCGACGAACCAAGTTTGCTCGAAGGCAAGTAGAATCGTCTTTTTTTGATACTCAGAATATGATTGATACCTGTGTAAATTGCGAGTCGTTTAATTTCGATAACATTCGTTTTCCAGGTTTTTGAAGCTCTCGCTCTCTGCAATTGCGCAGAGGAGCGGCACAGCATGGGTCTTATGGACAAGTTCGATTTCCGGATTAGGAGCTTACTGTATCACTCTTCAAATTCCAACGCTTTGGTTCGTTTATAATATACTTCATGTGTGATCTTGATATCATCAAGAGAAAGACAATGAATCCTTGATAATCATTGTGATGTTACAGAAATGAATTTCTGTTTGCTATGATCCTTGCACATTGTTGCGCTTCAATGGCACAGCGTACGTATGGCCATACGGATAGCTTAACAGCAGGGCTCTATACATGATCCTCTCGAAGGCCTAAAAAAACCTCACTGTTGGATTTTAGATGCGCGGGCGACGACACATGCTCAAAAATTCGACTATCAGATAGCTTTTTCAATAGATTATTAATAATATCGTTCCAACCTGCAGGCCTAGCTACAGGCATGAGGATGTTATCAGAAGCCAGATGTAAGCACCATTGACTTTAGAGCAAACACCCAAAAGCCTCACGCCGCCACCGGGTTCAATGTCGTCGCTCGAAAATGCCGAATCCTAAGTATCGTACGTATACCGGGCTCTGCATTTCAAGGTTATGGGATCGTTTTTAATTTTAAGACTTAAAGCGCTTCAGACAGAATCCACAGCATTTTAATCGCTTCTAAATTTATAAAACTACAGTACTATTTTATGGCGGAATTCCGTTCAGAGAACCTGAGTTTTCCTTGAGAACGAGACGAGTCTTGTAATTATACTATGGCTCGCTATATAATGAGTATACTTGATCACCTTTGTCCTTGGAATCGAACATCATGGCGTATGTAGCCGTCGGTTCGCCACAAATAGAAACACTGCATTTGCATTCTTGAGCCATCCTAGTTGTGCAATTCCGATTGATAGCTAGCCGACTAGCATTATCATTCCAACCAGGAGACCCGACGGTCTGGAACCAGGCCACGAGGATAGGATTGTCCCAGCCCGCGAAAACCAAAGGCACTAGTGCTGCATGCCGTCTATATACCGTCTACTTAGTCACTATTTCAAAGCCTCACGGGCGTCTCCTAACTTTGCCTGATTTTACAAACGTAGCATGAACCGGATATGCCGTTCGCATAAAATCAAACTCCATTCATGTACTTACTTCCTACCCGGCAAGGGAAAAAAAAACGACATATGATTTTGGCCTCAAGTTCATTAGGTTACATAGCAGCTGCTTTCTATTGTTGGATGTAGAAAGTAGAAAAATACCGGTTTCGTGTAACAACCTTTTCTTTTTGGTCGGGAGCTCTATTTTTTTTTACGAGACGTTTATATTAAAACAGGGAATAAGTGGGTATTAGGAAGGATAGAACAGCCAATTGTTACGTCGAAATAGGACCGGGTTAGTTGTTTCTTGAATAGATGTCGGAATGGTACAGGGTATTGGCAGATATGAGCTTCAGCCTTGTGGAAAGCAACCGTCCGATATCAGAAAACATGATACCAACAGCGACCCCAAAGTGTTCTATTTGCCTCCTTTCTTTCGTTGTTCGCCGTCTAGACCACCTATCTGACGGTATCTTAGACCCACTTTCATACATCTCATGCCGTCCTTCCTCTCTTTTTCTCTCACGAGACAAGAGCATCTACCAGCTCATCATTAATCCTCCCATCGCTTCTTTTCGCCATCCCCGTCCACCCTCAGCTTCTCGGTCCCTTTTACTCTTCCCCTCCTTCCGCCTTTCCAGGACTTGTACTCCTTTGTCTCCGACCACCTTGGGTACCCCTCCCTCTTCCCCTCCCACCACCACCACCACCATTCGCATTCGCCCCTTGCGGCCTTACAAACGCCCAGTCGGCACTGAGCGTCTGATCTAATAGTTTACTTCCATCAATGGCATCAATGGCACTCTGCGCCTCCTCTTTAGTTGAGTACTCCACCAATGCATATCCTTTGACATAACCCGTTCTCCTATCCAAGTTTAAATGCAGGTTCTGGACTTCGCCGTGTTCCGCAAACAGATCGTTCAAGTCTTCTTCACCAGCTTCTTCATGGACGTTGGTGACCAGTACTATCCATCCTTCGATAGAACGGGAGGGTACTGGAGCTCCCTGTGGTTTTGGAGCGTCGGCTGCCGACGACATTTCGACGTCGTTGTCCGCCATTTGTGGGTGATTATGATTGGATACGGTAGATGAGAGACGAGGGTTTAAGGTATTAAGGGTGTGTGAGTGAATGTGTGTGTGTGTGTGTGTGTGGATGCTGTTTGGCTGAACCTCCCCCCTCTTAGTTGCCTTAACTTTGAGATGACAAGACGACGGGTGATTTTTGTGTGACTATGTGAGATATAGATGTGGGTTGATTCGATTTGATTCGAGTTATTCAATGAATCCTGCAGCTAAGCTAGCTAGCTAATAGCTAATGCTGGTCTTTTCGGTTCTTGTTTCGCTGCTTCCCCCGATGGGATTTTTTATCTTCGTGACGAGCCGTTCTATTTCGTGACGTTTTTTTCGTGAGAAAAATGATCCTTGCAGGGCAGCTCTCGTTTTGGAGTGTAGACGTATCGGAGTTTATCCCGGTCGTAGGAGATAGGTCTAGGCAAACGTTCGGGTCGGATAATGATTCGCTCGATGCCAGATCGATGGGAGAGGATGGTCGGAATTGGAGGGAGTGGTGGTTGATTGATGGAGAGCCCCAGGCGCGAAATTAAAAACGTGGAGGTTGAAAAAGCCTAAGCTGGGAACAAAGTCCCTCTGGAAACTGAGAGCAGAGGGAAAGGGAAGGACAGGCACAACACAAAAATGGAAACGTGACCCAACAAACTCCAGCTCCCAGGCTGTGTTCAATTTCAGTTGTCTGGAAGTTCCGGTCGACTGGGTCTTGGAATAGCCTGAGATCCGGCTTTTGCATGAGAAAAGTATCTGTTCATTCTTGGATGCATCATTCGGTAATAGAAGTCACCCAATTTCACGGTTTTGTAAATATACATATGAAGTACTGGGTACTTTCAGAAAGTAACGAATACTTATAACATAGCCGTCGACACAAGTCCCCCAGCCACAAATCTCGTTTTATAATTATACTTATAAGCCCAGGCGCTATAATATTGGCACGAAAGCGATAGATACATATACATTCTAAAGGTACACCTGGCAGCCCCTACAGAAGTATATCAAAGAAAAGAAATATTTTAAAAAGAGGGGAGCATAGTACCCGTCAACGGCAGCTGTGTGGCGTACCCTTTGATATTGCTTTTCCAAATGCACCATCCGATCTAAAGGGTCCCACCTTTATGAACTAGTATATTACCTCGGAATACTTGACCTGAAGTAGACGGGGTAGTGGTCCAGCGCTGTCATATATGTGAGTTTGTCAATGCATTGGTGTCGTAGCTTATTTTAACATCATATCGTTTTTTATATCCCCCCTCTCTCTTCGGGCTAAGAAGAATTAGGCCTATGAGCTCACCAATAATTTAAAGACAAAGTCTGGGACAAACTCAGAATAGTTCTCAGATTCATCCGTCGGGATATAAACACTCGGAGGATCAAATTCATGCGAAAAGATAAGAGGCATTGATTTCCAGTTTCAACATTTCAGCTATGCAAAATGCTTTCTATATGCGTGACCAAGACAGAGTAGACTCAGAAGCGTAAAGACGGGCGGAGGAAGAAGAAAAAAAACGATAGACTCCCCTAACTATTACGGTTGCTGTAAACATGCAGGTTGAAACTATTGGATGTAGTCGAACAAAAAAAAAAAAAAAAAAGCCGGATAGGATTCAAGAGGAAACGGGAAAGGATAAGAAGAAGAAGGGTATACTAAAAAAAATTGGCAAAAAGGCTGATATACTTGACCTTAACTCCATCACTTGCATCTTATGTCGCACGTTCTCCTGGTGGTAAACCTCCTTCTCGCCCTCATTGGGTCCCATAAATACCCGCATCACATAGGAAATTAGGAGATAATAAGAAAATCCATCCATAGAAGGGAAAGTAGGAAAAGCCTTAAGTTACAAAGAATTGAACGTTCGCGGAAAATAAATGCTGTATACAAGTTGGAAAATCCGCCAAAGGTTCGCGGACACCCCTTCTGCAATAAAAATTCCCAGTAGATGGATGTTGCTCATGAAGATGAAGAAGAAGAAGATGTAATAAGTAAATAAAAGAAAAACAAAAGTCCTATTCCTAGCCCGGTATTCCACTGCCCATTTTGCCCATTGTTACTCAGACATGAATGTAATGATAAGGAAAAAAGTACGTCGAAAAAGAAACCCAGAAGAAAAAAAACGTACCCTTACAAGAAGCGCGCAAAAAAGACGGACGTAGAATCGATAAACAGATAACCTGACCTTATTGAAGTTGAAGGAAACGAGGTAGAGTACCAAGATGCCATGCGCCCAATTAGAACCGAAACACAAAAGAATAACCAGGAAGATTGGATCGATAAGAGTTTTTTGCTGTAAAACAAAGCGAAGGTGAGAGGTGATGAAACGCTAATGGGGATCACTGGTTTCGACACAGTATGAAAAGTAAATTTCGAAGTAGCTTAACTAGCTACGGGATGAATATGTCGTATTGTTCAAGATGTTTCTGTGGGTTGATGTACGCAATGATTTTCGTTCTGATATAGGTGATATGCTCCTTATGAATAAGGTGTTTCGAAGAAGCTGATGTGTGTGTGGATGTGTGTATTTCGTGAGGATATGTCGTTTCGTAACCGTGATGATAACTTTTTTTGTTTTTCACAAACAGTCGTAAATTCCGTATTAGTTTCCTTTTCGTTCGTAAAAGTTTTCCGTATACGAAGTTGTTGTATACGCGTTGTTTTATGTCGAGATGTTGATATCTATCTCCCGCCCAGCTTCTCTTTCCAATGAGCCTCACAAGCCTATCACGAGGTTATCAAATTAGCCGTCGAACTAACCCCATTTTGACGTGATAGTGATATGTGATAGCGATATCGCCACATCGCCCCGCAATTTCTAGTTCTACATACCTTGGCAGGTTTACCTAATTTCTGTCCAATAACCTTCCACTTGTTCGCGTCGTATTCTTTGATCGCCGCTAATAGTTGAGCGCTCTATAGGGATATATTAGCCGATGCTCTCGATGTTGTAGACGAATCTAGAAATTTCGATATCAGATGGTCTTCTTACCTCTTCTTCCTTAAATTCTGCCCAGTGCATGTCCTATAAAGCGATAGTTCGTCAGCATCGTTTGCGATCGAAGATAGTCTTTTTTAATTTTTAAAAAGCCCAGATTTATATTTCCATACCTTATACCAGTGTTTTTTCACACTTCCTTCTGTTCTCGACGGGAAAGATTTTGCGATTGCGCTCCACGTGGCACCCGCGTCTCTCATCTGTTTCAGCAATTGTTCCTCTTGCTGTGTCCACGCGGTATTTGTCCTCGAACGTTTCGGAGGCGAACCTGAAGGTCCAGGATCGGCCGAACCCCCAGCTGCAGATGCCCCAGATTTCGACCCACCGGTAGACCTCTGTCTCTTCTTCGGATTCGGTTGCGTAGGTGTCTTGGGAGCCGGTGCCTGTGGTACCTGGGGCGCCGGCGGTGCAGCATTCTGTGCCTGGGGTGTCGTCTGGGTAGGCGGATGTTGTTGCAGGGTATGAGCAGGTTGGTGCGAGGCATGAGGCATGGGTTGTAACGGTTGATGCTGGTGATGCTGCGGCGGGCCGATGCTTAATGGGTTATGTTCGGATACGTGCCTGAGACCTGACCCATATGGCATTTGCGACGGGTCTATTGTAGCATGATGTAAATCTGAGTCGGCAGCCGAATAACCATCCCCGCCGCCATAGTGTTTCTGGTCTGCGAAATCCGTAGAAAAGAAGGAAGTCGATTCTTCTGGTGGAGGGGCTTTGATGGGCCGTGGTTGTTTTGGCATAGTATCTGCCGTCTGATATGGCCACGTCTGTCTATTCCAGTCAGAACTCATATTGACGGATGCTTTTTTTTTGTTTCTTCTTCTTCTATACGATAATTCCACCCCTTTTGTTACGGTGGTTTTTCTTCTCCAGAGGCTAAAAGAAAAGAAGCCGTTGTTTTAGAAATTTCGAAGCCGATAATAGAGGCCGGAAAGATCCAAGAAAATGACGAAACTGTCAGAGAAAAACTAGCGAAAAGGAATTATAGCGAGGAAAATAAAAATTGGAAAAGGAATCAAGAAGGAAAGGAAAGAAGAAAAAAAGAGAGGGGAAAAAAGATGATACAGCGAATCGAATGGGAGGGAGGAGAAGAGAGAGACAGGCGATGTCCTAGATCGCACTGTTTGAAGCTAAACCCTCGAGTCGTGAAGCCAGTCGAGGCCGGTGAAGTCAATATGATGGAAGGACAGTGATCCAGCGACACCCCATGTTCCGCAAGCAAAATCGCTGCGGGCAGATGGATCAAAAGCCACAGCGGGGAAAATAGGTAGCTGGAACAGATGGCTCGGAGGCTGAAGCCTTCTGTGCGATACAGATGGCTTGTAAGGACGATGATGGTTTCGAAGCCCAGCTAGACAGTCTGCAGCTGACGGCCGGGAACGATGTTGGTCGGACAGGTCAGGTTGTTGTCGCCCAACGCTTCTTTCAGAAGAAGTTCGATCGGCTTCGGATATTTTTCCACCTTGCAAAAGCTGTGTATTCCTTTTTCTGAATGGCTTCGATGGGGCAAGATGCGAATGTGAAATTCTTGCAGAGGAGCTTTCAGTCCTTGAACGGGGTTTTTCTGATTTTGATTCTCAAGAAAAATGTATCTTGTCCGCTCAGTCTTGACCTTGACCTTGAACTCGAACTCGAACTAAAATTTGAACTTGGACTCGAACTTGCACTTGCACTTGATCTGGATGCAACGGGGCAGAAGGAAACAGACGCGCCACTAGTTGATACCTGCGGCAGGCGGGAAAAACCGTTCGTGGTGGTGGTGGTGGGTGATAGTGAGTCGTGTGGGTGGATTCACTGGACTGACCGACTGACTGACTGACTGACTGCAGTACTGACCGAGCTTCAGCGGCGAGTAAACACACCAAAAGCCTTATTAAGGTGGATGAACAGGAACAGCTCGAGAGAGAGGAGAATGAGGAGGGGGAACGGTGGGGACAGGGGAGGGGAGGAGCCTTGAGGGGTTCGGCCGTGATATCCAACAGAATCAATGGCAAAGTACCGCTAGTCTGGGCTGCAGAGCGAAAAGATACTCGCACACGCCGGGATGTTTTCCAGGACTGTGGACGGGAGGTCCGGATGACAGAAAGAGGGCTGAGAGAAACGAGAATTCAAAGAATGCAGCCTCGTACAAGACTCGACTCAAATGCAAAGGGGGGAGGGATATTCTAGGCAGAAGAATCGAGTCGAATAGTTAAATGTTAACAAGAGGAGGATGGTGATTCGCGAATTTGGGGTTTTCGCGCCTCGAGGACCGATGATATCGATTCGGTTCTATAGGAAAAATAGAAGCCGAAACAGTAACAGAAATAGAAATAAAAACAAACAAAGATGCTTGAATCGATATCAATAGAAGTTAACAGAGAGAGAGTGTGTGTGGGTGTAAGTATGCAGGTATGCAAGTAGTAAGTCAAGTCAAGTCAAGTATACTATAAGGTATGTAAGGTATGTCTGTATGCCTGTCTGTGTATACGTAAACGAGACGCACAAAGGCGCGGGAAAAAAAGTGACAAATGATATGAAGGAATAATAAGTAAGAGAATTCGAATTCGGATACGGCAAACTAACTAGCAGGAAAGTGGCGGTTCGATGGGAGATCTGACGATATGGCTTGTGTCCCCGATATGGAACGGAGATATAAAGCTGGTTTTCTGCGACTGCGAATTGAATCCGCAAATTAACGAGGATGATGACAATCCGAGTAATAAAGCGCAAAGTGGGAATTTGCTTTGTGTCAAGCAGGAGCTGTCCCCGCCAGGAACCGATCTTTGATTAGGCCTGCTCGCTGGTATAGTTTTATTAAACAAGTGACGAGATTTGAGAGGCTCGAGGAGAGATATTGTAGTGTGGATGTGGATGTCTGTCTGTCTGTCTGTATAGTATACTCTGTGATATGTATACGATCGATATCCCAATAATGACGAAGGGACGACCAGACAAACCAAGACCGCAAATACAATCCAATACAATACAACCGCGGGCCTATAAGAAACGCACCACCGTTTTGAAACGATATTGGAAGGGGAAAGAAATTGTCAAAAATCGGTTGGCTGGATTGGATAAGATAGCGAGAAGAAAGGGAAGGGAGAAGTTTTCAAGTAACTAGCCGGCGCTGCGACCGCTGGAAAGGAACCCGGGCGTTAAGTACCTCTTCCTGTCCTCGATGTTGGGCTGGGACCGTCTTCAGTGCTAGCTTGGGAATAGCGTCGGCCACAGCCTCTCTTGCCGAATAAGCTGGGCAACTGCACTTAATGCTCGTAATGTTTGATCGAACGGCTGATTAAGTGGCTGCCGCGACTGATTAATCGATAACCAACAGTCCTTTCTTTTCTTCCCTTCCTTTCTTTGTTTCTTTCTCAAGATCTTTCTCTTTTTTTCCCCCAGGTATGTATGTAAGCAAAGTAAATAACTACCCAGCTATCGCTTGGATAATTTTTCCTCTGCTTGTTTTTCTTTTCTCGTGTAAAGCAAAAGTAAATAAAACTTTTTTTTAAAAAAAATAAAAAATAACTTGTTTCCTTGCAAACAAGTGCAAGCCACAAACGGGAAGTCCTCGCTCGATGGCAAAACAAGTCTGGGCCGCAGGGTTAGGTGAGGTTGCGACAGGAGTGGATTCAAAGCAGGGAAGAAATAAGAAAAGACGAACAATCAGAAAACAAGCAAAAACCCCGTAGAAGTGGCGGAACGTGCGGCTTATAGTGCCGAGCAAAGCAGCTTCAACGACTGTCTTTTTTTTTTCTTTGAACAGATGGGAGAATTGAAATACTAGTTGATACATAAATCAAGCAAGAAAAAAAACTTAGTAGGTTCAATGACGATAACTTCTGCAAACCAATTAGTTAAAATTGGCGTTCATCGATAAAACGTTAAACCCCCCCCAAGCCATGGGAATGTGGTTGCAGGGAACACTATTTAGCTAAGTTTTCTTTCGAACAATAGCTTGAAGATAAGCTCCATGGATCCAATTGCAGCTGCAAATCAGATGATAACTATGGCCATTTGCGAACAAAATAATCTAGGAAGAAGCAGGTATAAAATGGGAAAACAAATAAAAAAACAAAACTTACACTAACTGGAAGAGCCCCGTGATATTTGTTTATAGACGGGTGGCGGGTGTTAATTGCGTCTTTGCAGCTGCAGCCAGAAAGACTTTTCAGTTTGCTGAGTGGAGTCGACTCTTCCGACCCAGCTATCAGCAGGCTTCTGGATAAAGAAAATTTATCGATCTTTTGCAATAGGCAGTATGCTGGATAACCTGCTTTTAATTTCGGTTCCGAGCAAACTAGCACGATAAGGTTTAGATCAAGCGAGAAGGAGGCTGGTCCGGTAATGATATGGCCTGCTTGCTTGGGGTAGACGAGGGGGGGGGTGAGGAGAGGGGGGTATGTCTACGTCGACACAGTTGGATCGAGGGTAGAGGAACTTTGGAAGACTTGTTTGTGGTGGCTGACGAGATGGGCAGCTGTTGCAGAACCCCGTTTCGAATTCTGGAACTTCGACAGTCCAGCCTGGCAAATAGCAGCCTTTGCTAGCCGAGTACTAGGAAAATTAATACTTTGACAGCTTCTGCGCCGTGAAGATGGTATCGTAGAGGATCGTCGTCGATAACCGTTTAAGATTCCTATCTTGAAAGACAGCGGGGCTAAGAAGCGAAAAGGCAAGTGGAGCGGCAGTAACTAATAGCGGGCAATCGTCACCCTAGAAGATGTAGTAGCAGACCAAATGTAAAGCATGTAAAAGTAAGCGTTCCAGGGTCTGGGTACTATAATTTTTGTGGAGCCGGAGGAGTTCAAGTTGATCTGGTGTCCAGATTGCAAAATGAAATTTAAGGCACGTGAAAGGACACCCGCAGTGACGTCTTTTATTGTGCCCCGACGTCCCTTAGCTTAGCTATACCAGAACTGACTCCAACCTAAAGAATGGGGTTTGAAAGAGTATGTAATAATTAAAGGAAATATGTACCTGTTCCTCAATATCTAAACATACCTCCGCATAGCACAAGCTTTAAGACTTCCCGCCCAATGCTTCTCTCGACGTTGCATTTCGGGGCGATGATACAAGAAAAAAGCGGGGCTGAGGTTTGTCATTATGCCTGTAAAGAGCTTGATCCCAGCCAGATTTTCGTTCTTCGATCTCGACCATGGTGGCGTCTTTTCCCAGGGAGCATGCTGGTTGTCAGCCAACCACACCATTTCTGAGTTCCCATCCATTCCTTTCACGGATGGTGGGGCCATCAAAAGAACAATCCATGTGCAGACATACATACCAGCTTCCATCCACGTTGAGCTCGTGATTGGCTGCACCTTACCCCCCCTGGTTACATTCCTCAAAATTCGTCTCCAGTGTCCTTCGTCCTTGTAAGTCTTCTGGTTTCCTTTTGTTTTGCGTGCTCCTCTGTCAGAGATTACAAAGATCCCGTATATTGATGCTAATATTAACCTTTCGTGAACCCGATCTAAGTATCAAGTTAGTGAGGGATACTCCCCCGCCAAGCTCGAGTCTCGGCTTGAATTTCTCTTTGCAAGTTTTTTGTCGTTAAATGTTACCGTTCAAATTAACACACGCTATTTGTGTTGACCATGTCCGCATGCATTGTATGTACGGGCATGCTGGAAACATCATGTGCACGCTGGGCCGCCGAAGCTAATGCAGTGGCTGGGGCTTTTCCTCAATTGATGTTGTTTTCTCATCCTTTCCCTGATAACGTTAACGTTCCGGTGCGGCTGGTTACACAGTCGTGTCATCAAGTTTTTTTCTTATGCAATATTAAGCCTTTGCTATAACCCTATCCAGTAGAGTCACCCACAGTAATTCAATTTTTTCAACGGACGGGATCCGAAAAAGATTTCATTAGAATAGAGTATTCTTCTAGGCACCTTTCGTCGAATTACAATCCATCGTTAGATATTTGCCTCCTCGCCAGTCCCAAACCCTAGGATATCTGCTCGTCCGAAAATTAAAAGTCCCTTACTGACTGCTCTTCGACCCAACCTGCCCCTTTGCATCCCTCGATGCGGTGCCTGGATGAACTTTCTTCAACGGCCGATACACAGGGTCCCACATTTGCTCCTCCACCCAGGCTTCTAACTCTTCCTGGTTTGCCGGAACCTCACTGGCTGTTGCGACTTTGTCTTCAACAGCTTTCTTGATAACCGCACAGGCCACTTTCATACTCATCTTTCTAACGTCTTTCACATCCGACAAGAGACCCTGATTCGGGTCATCCAATGCTGGCGCCTCGGCCGCGAGAGCGTGGACAGCCGCAATAAGCATGGCGTCGGAAAGCGTGCTCGCCCGAGAAAGGACACAGCCAAGGCCAATTCCAGGGTAGATCATTGCGTTATTA
The DNA here is from genome assembly GCA_036971725.1 of Arthrobotrys conoides. NCBI lineage: Eukaryota > Fungi > Ascomycota > Orbiliomycetes > Orbiliales > Orbiliaceae > Arthrobotrys > Arthrobotrys conoides. Next base: position 1,075,579 of record JAVHJM010000001.1, read on the forward strand.
CACTCAGCTATATGCGAGTGACAATTAGCACCACAAGCCAATTGGAATCGTAGGCCTTAACAGAAAAAACCCTTCGTTCCGAATGCGATAACCGGGATTGAAAAACAAAACTTACCTACGACATACTTGTTTCCCTCGAACTCGACGGGTTTGAACGGCGATCCCGTAGCAATTAAAGCCTTCCCGGAGCTCCACTTGTAAATATCCTCCGGCTGACCTTCCACGAGTTTTGTAGGATTCGAAAGAGGGAAGATGATTGGCCGTTCCACGTGTTTCGACATCTCTTTGACTACATCTTCGGTGAACGCGCCTTTATGGGTGGATGTGCCTATTAATATATGTGGCTTTACCTTTTGGATGACCTGGACGAGAGATTTGTGCTCTATATCGGAGAATTCCTCGTTAGGGCGTGCATATGGCTTTTGACCGTTCGTTAGACTGTCCGAGAGAGATAAGGTTAGGATTCCGGGTTTGTCAACCAGCCTGTAGGATTGTTAGTAGGCGCATTTCATGGTATACCAGCCGGCAATTGTAGACCGTAAACCGTTAAGCCTCTTACCAAATCTGTTTCTTCGCCTCCTCTTTATCCACTCCGCCTATTTCTGCCATTGCATCGCGGACTTGGTCCGCAATACCCGTCCCAGCACTACCCGCACCGTAAACCAACATTCTAATATCTTTCAACTCCACTTTGGAAACCCAGATTGCAGACATGATTGCAGCTAGGGTCACGGCACCGGTACCTTGTATGTCATCGTTGAAACACGGTAGCTGCGGGCGGTATATTTCGAGTAATCGACGTGCATTCGTAAGCCCGAAATCTTCGAAGTGGAGGAAGGCTTTGGGGTAGTGTTTTTTAACGGCCTTAATGAACGCCTCGACGAATGCGTCTGTATTCAATGTCAGTGTTTTCGTGTATAACTAAGTTAGGATATGTAAATGGGTCGTCAAGTCCAGCGTACCATACTTCTCTCCCCGTACACGGTTCTGTCGGAGTCCGAGGTATAGGTCGTCATTGAGAAGGTCCTCGTTCTAAAATATCCTTGATGTCAGTCCTCCAATAATCACCTTAGCCAGGTTGTCAGTCAGTAGTTCTTACATCCGTCCCGCAATCCAGGACCACACCCAAAGTTCTATTCGGATGGATCTATTACCAAAAATATCAGTCTCACCGACCTATACCTCATATAACATACAATTCAAGCACATACCCCAGCACATAGCGTCATCAACGCCAATTTGGCAGTCGAAATCCCGATCGCTCCTACACCTTGATCACCGATACCAAGGATCTATCCAAAAGTTTCATATCATTAGCCCGACCGCTACATAGCTTATTAAAGTTGATTCCTTTCCAACAAAACCCACCTCCTCTCCATCCGTCACGACAATGTAGTCTATATCATCCGGATGAGCCCATTGTCCCACAACCTCGTCAACAGCATCAATATGCTCAACATCCAAGAAACAACCCTCGGGCCGTCGGAAGAGGTGTGAGTACTGTTCGATCGCATCGCCTTCGGTGGGGGTATAGATAATGCTGAACATTTCCTTAAGATGGTCCAGAATAAGCTATTTAGGGGTTATAAATAGTGATTAGCACTACGCCACCAAAAACATTCAAAGAATCCCAAGGTATATCATAACTATTCTCGTATCTTTGGACTTTGCGACTTGTATCCATACCCCGGATTATACTAGATCTACTTACACGATAGAAAAGAACTTCATTTTGATCTCTCAAGCTCTGTAGGAACTGATTCTTTGCGATTGGATGCTCGTAAGACAGATATTGTTCATACGCTCGTTTTGTTTGTTGGCCTACAGATTCGATCAGACATTAGAGATGCAATTTATCGAAATTTCAACCTTTATCTAAATAGTTAATACCAGATTTGTGGAGTATACATACTTAGAGTATGAATAGCAGTAGGTAGGAGCCCATTGAGTTTGAAAGCCCCCCTTTCCTCTGCAGTAAAAGCGCTGCCTTTGTTGAAGCGCGGGCTGTTGAGAAGCGCCTTTCCCGTGAGGGCACATTCAAGCTCATCTTGAATCTTAATAGGGGATTTAGAGCGGGTTATGCTATGGGAAGTGGAGGGTTTGTTAGATATCGTAAGCACGTCGGGTGGAAACAGAATGAACTGTGAAGAGGCGAACACAGTAACATATGGGGAACATTGTCAATTTAATAGACAATTACTTACCTCGAATGAGCATTGGGGTTATTGTCAGCCATTCTGGTAACTAATGCTCGCCAACAACTTCTTACTTCGAGTTTAGACCCTCGAGCTGCCAAAGTTCGAAATATGAACTCAAGCAGAAAATTGTGGTAATTTAGCGTCAAAATGTGTTGTACTGTTGTCAGTTCTGACGATGGTTGTACAAAGTTTTTGAGGATCGATTCAGGGACGGCTGCAGACGAAAAAAGAACGACAAAGGTTCCAGCCGTAGGATTTCGGTGGTACTAAATATCTGATTGTAAGAAACCCAAGTTTCTGTATAATTTCAAAGACAAGCCTTTTCCTCTCCAGCCCTCACAATCGGAATTTCTAGGGAAAAGGAGACCTAATTCCAAGATATCGATTTCGGGAAGCTGATACTGCAGGATGTATGCAAAAGTGGAGCGACTTTAAACTCCATGACGTCAGCTGTAAGTTTTTTTTCCTGAGCAAATTACAACCAGAGGATTGGAAACGAGGTTATTCTAGTAAGCTTATTTCATTACTTGTTACTGATTGAACTGGTTAATTGAGGCATGGCCTGCGGACTTGGGATTGTTGTAATTCTACTGTTCAACACACATTCTCCAGCTAATTTATAACGTTATTAGCAAGTCTTCGGCGGGGTGATACGATTTGATCAGACTCTAGCTCTTTTGAAAGATTAGGGTGGAAGAGTAATAGTAGTCTAGATTCAAATGGACATCGCAACCTTAACGCTTGATTGGATATATATATATATCATTGCCCGATGTTCTCAAATATAAGAAGTTACTACGTTACGAAATAACTTTTAATTAAACCTCGATTTCAGTGGCGCAATATTTGTTGCAGTGGGCTAGCGCCATATATACCGAATGCTTAAGAAATCATGGGTGAATAACTGCTTAATCGATTATAGTTTTTTTATGCGCTCAACGTCAAAGATTACAGAGCTTAGTATATTGCATATATTACTAGTTGCTCTATGGCTCGAGTATAGAAAGGTTAGGGATGTGCTAAGCTTTTAAATGTCCTTTTAAATTTGGCCTTTGTTGAAAATAAGTTTAAAATCGTATTATTTCGATACTATATATAGTATATCCCCTCAGCTGATCAGTATAATATGGACATGTAAATCTAGTGCCCGACTGGCCCACAGAAGCTTTTTTTCTTCTTTTTAAAAAAATACGCATTTTATCCTGTGATATCCAAAAGATATTCACTAGTCACGTAAGCCGCCTCAATATTGCACAGGAAAGGGTCTAGATGTACGTTTTCTAGAAGACAGGTCGACTTATCCTGGAATGTCTGCCTAAATACGTATATACAAAAACCCAGGTATTTACTGCATCTTCATATGCATGGCGTTATCCGATGGGTAAATTCGTCCAAAGAACACATATAATCTTTCCCGAATGAGTCTTTAGGGCAGCTGATAGGCCAGGGTTAACGCTTTGGAGGACGAAATTTCGGCAGGTGTGCATGAACCCAAGAATTTTCAATGAGGGAGGTCGACTCTTCTCCAACGGGGAGACAGAGAAAGAAAAAAAATTAGAACCTCGCATCAAAGAGCGCCGCCGTACATGGGAAGAGCCGTTTTCCGAAAATTGGAGAACAAGTGATTGTTCTTGTGCTACGCATCTGCGACCTAGTCTCTCGGAACTTCAAGGTTGATCTCCCCGACGCCCTCTCTCATGCATGGTATCGGCTGAAGTTTCTGAGAGGTAATGTTTACGCCTTGTGTCGCGGATATACAACGGTCGATGCAGGCTTAGAGTTCAGATGACGACGATCTATGGACGTTTGGGAAATAATAGCCAGCTTTCACCCGTAGAGTCGAGAACACGATGACGGAAGGAGAAGGTGATCTTCTCGAAAGGAGCTTGGGACCTGAAGGGAAACACACCCGTTGTTGGAGTAGGTCCAAGCCACAATGCATGCGTATTGTACATGCCTAGGTCCTGCCGCGTGCTCGGAGCTGGAAAGCTCCAAAGTTAGCTTAAAGTTGCTAGGTATGAATTGTTTGATACGTCAGTGGAGGCATTTTTGTTTTATGTGCAATATTAGACGCTCCCAGGTACCGGTACACGGTCCAGTAAACAGCGGCAAGATCTTGGTAAATTCAAATTCATTAATAGATGACGGGAAGATATATTGAGTTTCATGGATCAAGCTCTATGTGAAGCAGGCTAATGATTGACAACCGGCCAGTTAAGCTTAAGTAGAGCAGATCTGATACATTGAGCTCTTCATCTTCATGGTCAAAGTGTCTACCAAATGCTCGAGCTCCATTGTTTCCTCAACCGTTGGTTATCTTTAACCGACTTTTACAAAAAGTAGGATTCAATTTGGCCTTTAGAAAGGGCAAAAGGAACCGGGACATCATAACAGTTGAGAGCTATATATAAATGCAGCTTGCTGCGGCCTTTCTTCACACAGCCAAGCCGTATATGCCGTCCATCTCCTTCATTGTTGGTTTGAGATCCTTTGCAAAGCCTCGTCTCGCGCTGCCTTTTCTCTCGAAATGGTAGATTCCCAGTGTTCCCCGTCGAATGGGACAATTTTATACGACCTCAAGGTTGACTTGTCGAGACATCGCAAGTGGATCTGTGCATATATATATATCTCGAGAATAAGTAATTTACCACTTGAAAACGGCATTCGGGATCAGCCAAGCGCTTTAGCATTTTAGATCTTAGACATCTCGTGAATTCTTTCCAGTGAGAATGAAAGAGCTTACGAAAGCACCCCTAATGCTGACGGAAGAATGCTTTGTTCGGTATTTACTTCTCTATATACTGAGCTGAGTAGTTTAACGAAAAAACTTGAGACTCACAGAGTATCCATTGGGATTCGAACGTGGAACATGTAGTGGAGACGCACCACACCGATCGCAAAACCAATGCTTGGCAATCTTCTTGTTAAAGGTATATTCTTTCAAATATTCTTTGCCTTCAAACTTTACGAGTCTTGAAGCTGGGATGTCGACACCAATCAAGCCTATTCTTGCCGTTTCATAGAGAAAACTTCCCGTTCAGCATGTGTTCAGCGGGTGAAAGAATAACCGACGGAAAACTTCAAGGAGGGGAGTGTATATATGAAATTGTTTATGGCACCTAGTTTGTAGCAGATTGAGCAATTGCACTCGTCAAAGATGAGATCTGGTGGAGCCTCGAAAGCGATTTGGACGAGGCCGCAATGGCATTTGCCGTTGTGAATCACAATTTCCGCGCCGCCCTCGTACGATGCCGAATCAACTGACATTATCAGATCGAAGAAAGGATATTATCTGACCCGAGAAACTTTGCCGTAAATGCAGAGGAGTGGATATGGTGTGCAATCTTGTAGTAAAGGCTGATTAATGAGCTCAGTCAAGCGAGCTGTGATTAAATCTAGCAAATAGCGAAATGACGATTAAGAAAAGAAGACGGGTAGACGGCATGTGAGGTCATGCATGGCTTGATACATTTGGGGCCAAAGATCCGCCGATGCCTGGAGACTTGGCAGCCACAAACAAGCTTCAACAAACAGATGGAAAACAGTGTGTGATTCAGTTATAATACGTTGTAATATGCGGCACTCCCTGGTTTTCTTGGGTTGGTTAATCAATTATCGCCTCGACTTGCATGCTTAAAAACGCTTGGAAGGGGAGTAAGCTTCAACCAACAGCTCCAGGTGCAGCTAAGATTTCCTAGCTAAGATTTTTTCCGAGACAGCACTTTGGAGCTTAGATATGAATTAAAGCTGGTCTCGCGACTAATGTTTTAGAAGGTTTGGTTAAGGAGGGTGGGGCCCTTCTACCGACCCAGAAGGAAAAACGCCAAACGGAGGGCGCATCGGGTTCAGGGTGGAGATGAAACGCGCTTCAGGTTGCAGGAGGTCCTGCGGTGCCAAAACTTTCTGAGGTAAACAAAAATTCTTTGAGAAGCCAGCATATTAAAGAAGAACACTCACGCCAGTTTCATGCGATACTGGAACTCTCGAAACTTTTCTGTTCGGTTTTCCGGTCATGCTAGGCAAGTAAACATCCAGCAGATGGCTCATGCTCACTAATTAATTGAGCAGGATTTTGCGGCCTAGCATCAGGTTGATGAAATTCGGAATTGGTGCTCACCCAGCAATTTTCCACGAGTCAGTTGATTATCGAGCCACAAGGTTCTCGCTTCCGATTCAAATAGCCGTTCAACAGGACATCATTTCCTGGATTCGAACCAACGACAGTTTTGGCTGTTTCTAGCGATGGAAACAGACGTGAACAGTGGTAACTGATCTTGGCGCCCCATAGGGTTACGCAAGCTCATGCAGGTCTATAGATCGATGGAGGTGGGAATTAGCCGCTGGGGATCGAATCTCTTGAGAACAGCCATTGCATCGAGGGTTCAATGGAAAAAGTCCTCGTAAGCAGACCGTAAACAGAAACGTGGTGCTTGTGAATCTGGAAACTTGAACCATGTTACATGATTGATCACTATTTAGAGTACTTCTTAGAGGCACAGTTTTTGTTTGTTTTCCAATTGAGATAGAGCTGACCTCGAATTTGATAAGCCGCAAGGAAAATCTGAGGCCATATGCATGCATCTAACCGACCGTCGAGAGCGTGGACCCGCTGAATCCAACAGCAAACAATCAATGCATCTTATGCAGTACTATTTTCGCCTCAATGGGTTAATTCAATGGAAGTCGAGATAGAAGCAAACATGTCTATGTCTGATACTTTGCCGCTTGCTAAGAAACGATCGATGCGGGCCTCTGGAACATCACTCGATGCAACATGGACATTCACAGCCGCTAATTCCTTAAAGAGGAATGTCGAGTTGTGTGATGATGACAGCTAGATATTTTCTCGAAATTCTCCGATACAAGCAATACATCATTTGAGCTTGGTGAAAAAGTAAGCTGGCGGTCAGGCTAGATTTGCTATATTCAGCAGCCCAGTTCGCCGCATTGTCGGCGGTGGGGCCACACTTGGCTCCTGACGACGTTTCTCGCTTCAGAAGCTCGATCTGGGGCCTTGGCTGCGCCGTGTGTGTTTGGGACCGACACCCTTTTTTCTCTGAATCTTCCCGCAGTAAAACCGTTTCCATAAGGTTTTTTTTTTTGTCTCTGAGGGCTTCTGGAAAGCTTTCCAGGCCGCCGCCTCCCCGAGTCGTTATCTGCTTCAAGTATTGATACTTGCCTATAACTTGCTCACCGTTAAGGTGTTAAAGTTGTTTAGGAGCCCTCATGATCAAGAGAGTATGGTCTGATGAAAGCACTATCCGCTGTTTCCTTTGGCTCCATCAGCAAACGAAGGAGCATCTGTGGGTCGTGAATCGTGCAGCCTACTTACCTACTTACCAAATAGTTGCTTCTCATTTCCACGCACAGATGCCACACCCGGCTATCGTTGTATGAGCCCTAATTTTTGAGAGAGGACGCTCTAGCCTTTGGGGATTTTAAGACAGGTTCTATAATTGACCCTACGCACGATGACCTCGTTAAAAGATGAATAATGTTGGGCAAATCCCGGCATACGGCAAAGGGTCGCCTTCTCATGTATGTTTCGGTACCATTAGGCGGGCTGGCAGTAAGTTGATAGATTTTTTTTTCTTAAAAGGCCACCATCTGGCAATTTTCCTTGAGAATATAATAGAATCGATTCAGAACCTGTCTGCGGATATCTTTTCATCAGATTTCAAAATAGTTTCCATCGAGGTCGTCAGTTGGAAAACTTTTTTTCCATTCTTTTCCCATAAGAGGCTTTGAACTCGAGATCTCTCCTTTGGCCAAAATTTAAAAATACTCGCCCAAACGATATATCTTATTACAACAGGAAACAAACAAACCGTTTCTCCGCTCGAGACTGGCACTTAACTCACCTGCATCTGCAGCATCGTATCGTATCGTATCCTGTCCTGTCCTGTCTCTAGAAGTCGCGGTATCAGAAGAAGGTGGCAGTAGAGTATCAGACACAGTCTAGTCGGAACTCGCCACACCTAATTCATGCGCAACACAAAACCTCAAACTGCGCTACTCACACACAAAACAGCCTCCCATTCACGATTTTTGCAAAAGACAACTCGATTGAGCGAAGGCTGGGCCAAGTAAGGCTTAGAAGAAGACGGCGCTGCTTATAGAATATTACTGCTTCTGCTGCTATTCCTTTTGTGATTCTTATCCCTCCCTGTCTTGTCTCCAAAACCCGCCCGCCTATTTTGGGAGTTTCTTCTTTCGACGGGAAAAAGAAACATCCCTTAAACATTCGCACCTGGGAACGCTCGAATCCGGGGTGTTTGTTGGAGGGTGCTCTGCTCCCAGGCAAGCCCAGTTACAAAGACGCTTAAGTCTGTCCTGTACTTCGCTCGATGCAGGTATTCCCGGTGGCCGTCAGGAAAATAGATTGTTACATGGGCAAGTCTTTAAGTATAGTTCGTCGGCCCGTCTCTCTCCCAAGGAAATCTTCCAATTCTCGTTTATTCTACCAAGATCCCGATTCCCAATCCCGACTATAATAGAAGGGGCCTTGCTGGTTCTGTGACACTGGTCTGTCCGCCTTCTCATCTTCACTTCCTTTCTAGCCGGTCTAGTAGCGCAGGAGCCTTCGATAGGTTTTCAACCGCTTTTTTTTAATAAAAAAACAAAACGACACCGTTTCTATATTTTTAATTCTGTCTCTTCTATATATCTAAACGGCGCCTTCTCTTTCTCTTCTTCTTTTTTATTTTTATTTTTCCTTTTCCTGTTGGGAATTTGCTTTTCTTCTTCTTCTCTCTCTCTCACTTCAGGACCTCACATATCCCTGGCGGACCCTCATTTATTATACTCCTCCTCTTCCCTCTTAACATATATATTTACAAGGCTAGACCTTACGATCTTGAACCAAAGGATCTTGCTCACAGCCTGCAGTTTATTTTCCATTCGGTTTAGGAAATACTCAACGTGCTGCCTTGGATTTCAATACATATATATATTTGAAATCTTGCCTTCATCTGCGGAGTATAAGAGACGCCCGTATATCCGACTTGGACTATACGTATCTTCCCTAGATCAACGGTACATACGTAAACTGTCTCTCGGCAACCTATCTCTGTTCAAATTAGCCTATTAGGTCTTGCCTCATCGATCTATATAGCCTCTCCCTTTTGTTCTTCTTTAGAACACATCCTATTCTCTTTCTATCATTTATCTCTTCCATCGTTTATCAAAATGGATTACGAACATCTTAACACAGCTTCTCCAAAGGTATTTTATATTTTATATATACATCTATATTCTTTTTATATATTGACTAATTTATTTCACAGAGCCAAGCAACTGGTGGCGGTAAAGCATGGTCTGAGGAAGAAGAAGCATATCTTCTACAAAAGAGGTCCGAGAAAGTCGCCTACAAAAAGATCGCTCTGCAACTGAACAAAACAGAGCTTGCCTGTCGTCTACATTTCCATCAACTACAACGTGGTAGCAACCGACGACGACGAAACCTTTCCATGTCTTCTAGCGAGAGCACTGGTCCGATCTACGCTACTGCAGGATATCCAACCTCAAACTATGGAGATATCAATAGAAGATCTGCTAGCCCAGGTGGTACTCCACCCGTACCCGAAATGAGGTACAGAGAAAGAAGCAGCTTCTCCCCTGGACACGGAAGGAATCACAGCTGGACATCTTCCCCAAGTGGCTTTGGCGCTAGGCCTCTCGATAACCCCGCAGATGTCGACTATACTCGACTTCAAAGACTCGTCGACCACCATAAGCGTAATATGTGGGCAGCAGTTGCTGTAGACTATGGCGAAGGAGCTACTCCCGAATTTCTTGAGACATTCTGGAGCAAGCAGCAAGCAGCACGACATGAATACGAACGCAAACCCACTGGCACTCCACCAACCCCCATGGTTTCTCCAAGAGCCGAGGCTGAACAAATCGCATGTGGTCGTGGTGTTTCCCCCAGTGTATCACATCATCATCCTCTAAACCAGCACCCACGCAAGGCGGCGAGAGAAGGCTGCAGGCCGTGGGAACTGGAAACCCCAATTTTGTCTATTCCTTCACCGGAGAAAAAGAGGTACGAGTTATTTGGACCAGAGTTGCACGGCAGCGGCAGCGGGTATGCCCATCCCGCTGCTGTTGCCGCTGGAGTAGCCATTGCTGAGATGTCAAGGTATTCTCCAGAGAGGAGTATGTCCAACAGGCCGTCTTCACACAGTTCTCACAGATCAATCTCCGTTGAAAGCATCATCGCACCACCAGAGGTTATCATGACAAGAGTCTAAGTTCAGGCAAGGGGTGGGGGTTTCTTCTCTGACCCTGGAGGTTATGGGGTGATACTCAAAAGTGGCCTTCTTGTGTGGGGGGTGCCTAGTAGTCAGTGGAGAAACTGCAAACTCCTTTGAAGCACATGCATGGGTACGAACGGGTCGGTTTATTTGCTTTTTGATATCATCTTTTCACCTATCTTGACTTCTTCTTTCGTTAAAGCTGGGTTCTTTTTCAATATTTCTTCTTTATATAGCATTTATTATACCCTTTCACTTCTAGAACACCTTAGGGGCGGAGTTATCGGTGTCCAAAGCAAGCGAAAAGTTCACTCTTTATTCTTTCCGTCCTGTACAATATTAAGAGATCTTTTGCTTCCTTTTTCTTCTTTTTAATGTTAATGTTGATGAATGGTTGTTTCCTATTTACTACTCCGCATGCATATGGGTTACGGGTGCTCTTGTTTACATAGGACGGGTTTATTCCTTCTTCTTCTCTACGATGATTACTTCTCAATTTGTGTTAAGCATTGCATATCGGCGTCACAATTGGATTCATTTTACTTCATATTAGCATTTCTATTGTAGAGTCGTTACGATGATAGAGACGACTTAAAGGTTCTTTCATTTTCTGTGCCGCTTTAAAGCTTCATCGTATACAGTACCATGTACGCATTATAGCAATCCTTAGGTATAGCTACAGCTATCGATCTATTAGGCCGACAATGCTATCTGATCTTGGCTATTTTCGGATAAAGATTTCAAGTACCCCAATACTGGGACGAAGAAGCTTTGAATTCGCTAAGCCTTCAGGACCTTTACATCAACCCGTCATCCCAGGAACTTACAGCTACTCATCCCGTGGGACCACAATTGTACCCAGAGGCGTGCCTGCTCAAAGTACTTCAAAACAGGACCCAGAAATAATTGACAATGAGGCCGCATTCCAGTCAAACCGGATTAAATTTCATAACGTCTATAGTTTCACGAACAGCAGAATCAATTATAACAGAACTCAGCTCCACAGCCTCCAAATGTCAGCTGTACTGGTCAGCTTAAGCAGAATATAACCTCAAATCACCCAACTCCTTCGCCTTATCCAGGTCCAACAACAGCAATATGAAACGAACACAACAGCTGCACAGGTTCTTTTGTTCACAATACTTCTCGATATTGGCGGTTGGACCGCACAGTTGCATTGACTCCGGTCTAGATTCTGCCACATCTTAGCAAAGCGCTGCAGAACTCGGAACAACCTGGGGGGAAGAAGGAAGAAGACCCAACGACTTCACGATGCCAATGTCATGCCGGGGACGGCGTCTGTTCAACAGTAATCAAGATCCTATCTCGGATCCTGCGGCATTTTGTTTCGAAAGAATCCTTTGGGGTCCGATAGTTGTCCGTATTCCTGGGACAAGCCAAAACAATCTACTGCCCAGCTCATGCCATGCTATGCTAGTTAGCTTTTCATGCACATCAATAGGCAATAACTTGCTCACATATGCACGCACGGCCCAGCCGAACCCAAAACCTGTGGTGAAAATATGATAATTCAACGATTCTCCAACTTGGAGTCCGTACGGGGGATACTTGAAACGAATTCGCATAGCCTACGTTGGAACTGACAGCTCCAACCTGTCAGCAAGATATCTTACCGCGTGCCGGCAGCTTCGAACGCAACAGCTTGATTAAATATGCACGTTGATAAAGCCAACATCTTCGTTTCATCTACTATCTGGCTTGGAATAGCTTGGATTGCGTCTAATCCGTTTAACTGTTGAAGCCGCCAATATGCGCGCGTGCAGTTTCGAAGAGTACCCCAAACTTCATCAGATCGAATTTTTTTTTTCCAAGTGACTGTTTCGTAGATCTCTAGCGCTAGTTAGCTTCTCGAGTTTCAAGATGAACTAGGTAGGCTATGCTCCTTCGGCGGCGTTTGGCGTACCTGCTTTTTTACTTCATCGATATCTCCGTTCCCATTAAAAAACCAATTTTAGACACAAAGTCTACAAATGTCTTGCAGGCAATGAGCTTCGCCATACCAGACCGTTTCGTAATATTTCTTTGAATTCATGTCATTTTTATATCTAAATATGGAATCAGGCGCGGATATTCTGGTATTATGTGACTCGCGGTAGATTCGTTCCAAGATCAATTTCATTTTGCGTCCGGGTCACCGATCACTAAAAATTTCCAGCTGGAAATCCTGCCAAAGGATCGCAGAATGGCGGTTCGGTAACTGGAGCTTGCTAGCTTTTCATGCACCTAGTTAGGTATGACCGTTAGTTCCCGAACCCATGTCGAAGGGCATGACATCCATAACCTAGCCTGCAAAAATACTCTGCAGGCTACAGATATCACGGACACTCGGCCGGTATCTTGCTCTAGGTACCCTTAGCCCTGAACGTTTGAATACCTTTCCGTTCTACCGATTTATCATTTTGAATCCGTTTTTTGTCTATGTTGGGAAATTCTAACCCAAATTCCAACATAGTATCGTTGTATGCCTTCGCCTCTTCAAACGTCGATACCGAGACGAGATCTAGGCTTAAAACTTGTCCGTGGTACGGAATTCGGCGAGAATACGAAATCACATTTGCTTTTCTTTGAAGGTATACTAACAAAAATGACACACAATCCCGCTAGCGGACTTGTAGAATCCGCATGGTGCCTGGATATCGCCGGATTGCTTACCTGAAACCGATCGCGATATATCTTTTGTAGGCGTTGACCAGGATAACGATATATCACCGGCCTCGGGGAGCCCCACTATCGTTGCCTTCCGGAGACCCACACACAGGGAAACAGGAATCCACAGCTTAGGACCTGGTGACTTCGGAGATCGCGAACAAAATACCTGACTTTTCATAGGGTGATTTTGAAATCTCGAGAGTGTGATAAATTTAGATACAGTATTACTCTATTTTGCGTAAGTACGTAGACTTCCTTTTCTTTAATTATGTGTGTCGTTGATATTTGATTATCATGGCGGTGCTCTTAATTACCCGCAACTACGAAATCAAGCAATAATAATAATAATAATAATAATAATATCATCAATATTACTTCTTATTCTAGAAGCTGCAAGATTATAATATTATGAGGCCTGGTGCCGTTATGGCTAGGCCTACCCCGTGTATAGTTTCAAACCCAAAGGATTATATGATGCCTGGTACATAGTGGTGGCAGCCGGCAGAATTTGTCAGAATGAACAAACAAGAAAGAAATAGAAGCCGGAATTCTCCTTGATTGAGAACGAGGATATTTTAGGTAGCCACTCTCCTCTTTCTAGAAATTCGATATGCAGATGAGAACCCGGGTGCATGGCTCGGCGAGAACAATGGAATTCTGAGCCAGGTCACTACACATGTAATGTAAATACTGATTGGCTGATTTCCCGATCTCCTCTGCAGGTCACGAAACCTCGATTCGAGCCTTCGATCCGATATAACCCCCCTTTCCAGATTCCTGAGGCTTTTACTATCGCTACTCCTTGCGCTAGTACCCTCTAGCACCTGCGTTCGTTCTATAATCTATCTTTTATTGGCGGCCTGTCCAAAATTCCAAAACTCGAGATCTATGTGTAGCCTTCTCGGGACAAATCCGGCCTACAAATCTCCCAAAAGGTTAATTACCTTACGTTAATTACGAAAGATATTTGGTGATGTATGAATAATTCTTGAGTAATCCCCTCACACGTGTCTAGATATAAATAAACAATCTCCTATACCGTGACATGATGTCGAGGAATCCAAAAAGTGGCAGCCTAAATTTATACGTGCATTCGAGCCTCACGAAGCGGGCGGAGCCGCATGCTCCACCCCTCAAAATCCAACAACCGGACCCACATTCGTTGTGTTGTCAATTCTCGGTGCTGTTCATAACACTGTTTATTAGAATTGTTATTTAACGTTAGGAAAGCCCCATACAACTGCTTACCAGAATATCGGCGGAGGGCCGTCAGAAGGAATGAGCAATGCACGATAAGAAAAAAATACCCATACCTTCGCTCAAACGTGATCAACCCATCAAGGCTGGTTTAGCGAAAAAAGAAGCGCAGTGGAACACCGGTTACGTACGAAAATATTGGGAGTGGTTCCCAATTCCCGGCAGTGTTTAGAAATCTGCAACGCTGACACCCTGCATGATGGTTTTTTTGATCACCTTTTAACTTTGGATGGAGCACACATCTAAAATGACCAAAGCTCGTTCTTTTCCCTGCTTGAGCTGGCATGGAAAATGGGGGTGGCGTAATTTAAAGAAAGAAAGAAAGAAAGAAAGAAAGTGAATCAATTTATTTTTTTCGAATTTAAACACATCTAAAAGAATAACATGCCGGTCAATTAATTAGACTTCTGTATTCCTGTGATATACGATTGTTCTTTCTAAGCATCACATGCACATGCATCATATTATGCATTGCGTGCGGCTCATATGAACGTTTTCGATCGATGCACTGTCAGCATAGACGTCTAGAAACCCGATTTCGGGCCCCTAAAATACGCCCACGTTTTTAATTTAGTTGCATTTTTTTTCTTTCGCAATTATTCTAAGCTTTGGAGGGAAAACCCCACGTTCGCATAGCCGTATGCATGCAGGTGCAATATAAGTTTTCGGATATTCTCCTTGATCTTTGAACGACTTTTCTGCAACCCATCTCTTCGATTCAGCCTTAGCTTACTCACACGAGGCAGATTTTTAAGACCACGCCTATATCAGAAAAACACATAGTGTTAAGTTCGTTTAATGTTGTCGAGACGAACTGTCAGAAAACTGGTAATGCTTACTGTTCATGTAGTTATATTGCGCGATGGATTATACATATACAATTGCGTGTTAAACCCGTTCGCGTTCCGAATTGCCCTGTCAAAACATTGGAATGATACTCTAGATGTTTCGGTGGGTGGGGCATAAGTCAGGGGATGAACGGGAAAACGAAAAAAGGTATGACATCCGACGAAATATATATCCCGCGATGGATCCCTTCTGCAGCTGATCATGAGCATTTTCTTCGAAAGTTTAAAGCTGACCTTGAGGCCTGGTTCTCGTACTCAGATGTCACGAAAGGAAGTAGTAAATCAAGCTGACCTAATTTATTAACTAATATCAAACGACAAACCGTGGCTTTGCTTGTATCAGCTGTCAAATGCACGCACGTACCATCCATACCTGGTCCGCATATCGATATTCCAGCCGGCTTTAAGTTACCTCGCATGCATGAGATCGACTTGCAGAGTTGAATCTCGGACTTAACCTGCTACCTATAACGTCGGATGAGGCTTCCAAGACTCCAAGGCCTGGAATCACCCCAGAATGTACATTGGGCTTCAAAGGATAGGTTTGAAGTAGGAGCCAGTTATGAGAGTTAATTGGTGGTTCGATATTAATATAAGTCCGCTAAAAATACTCGCGCTCGCCAGTTGATCATCTCGCTCGGGATACTTGATCTCGTAAACAGGTATAGCAGGTCCATTAATATGACAAGGTTCATGGGGATCTAGACTTTAAACGAGTGATGTCTCACCAAAGAAATACGAGTACCTATTAAGACAGCTTGATATAGGTAGTAGACAATTTTAATTAAACAGACCGCTTTAAAAACGGTACGATCCCGAGATGCCGGGGTCTATGATAACTAGTAGTGCTAGTGGAGGCTTACCGGATCCGCGAACTCGTCGATTAGTATTAACCTCTTATAAACGACCTAATAACTGTGTATCCACGTTCAAGGGTGCACTCACGTACCGGTGGGGTATGAACGAACTATAAAGCTTAAGACATAAAATAATATGCACGGTGTGTACACTGGTATGCAAGATCTGGGCATCCGATATCAATGTTGTCCGAGGTCGTCTGGATCGATGTATACAAGTGGCTACGGAACAAGCCAACAAAAGGACTTCTTTGTGACGTCCATTTAATATTTGGGAACCAGCCACAAAGCTAATATACTAGCAATGATATATTTTCAATTATAGTATACCGGAATAGAGTGAACTATAAAGCTATAGAGGTACCTGAGGTATTAATCAGATGAAAACATCCTCATGAGCTCATGATCATTATATAGGCTCATCGCGCTAAACTCCTCGATATAGATATAGATATTTATAAATTTTATAAAGTTTAATGACTTATAATTCGCTTTGCGCTTAGTAAGTCTTCAAGATTAAATCTGATACCCAGTTTCGAAAGTACTTTATATCACAGTGTATTCAATTCAGGCCTGAAGATAGCCTCTCAGAGTATATCAATAGCAGTCGAAGATCTAATATTTATATCGATATATCCATAGATCCAAGCGCGGGCTTGTGCATTGCTCGGCCAGTGTGGAGGAAGAAAAACCACAAAGACAACACAAAGACGTCAATTCAAAACATATTGATAAGATCTAGGATTTCTGGAATCAAGCCCAGGTATACAATCCGTGAAGAATTTTTTAGCAGCTTGGCAATTTCTGGAGATATCAGCTTCTCTTCAACCCTTTGTTTTTGTCACCAAGCCAAAAAACGTCTTTTATCGAAATAGATTCTCAGTCTTATTTTGAGTCATGTCCGGTTTGAGTTCCGTGCAATTGGTATCTACTCAAAGATCGTTTTAATCCAATGCCTCAATTTATACCCGAACATCATGAATACGACTCTATAAATGTGAGGAAATACCTATGTTATGGACCACTAACAAGTTATCCCACCCCAACTTGGTTACGAGACTGATCTCAAGACCAGAAATATCTAATATACAATGCCCGAATGAATATTATTCGTTCTTTTCAACACCATTATGTAGATTTATCAAGGCAATGCGAAGTAAGCCGCAAGTGGACTTCCACTTGGTTGCACTTGGTCTCGTAAACCAGACAACACACGGAGTTCACGTTGCACTGGGCTTTTCTTGGGGAAGCTGCACAACACGCCAGAGCGCCTTACAACTAATATCAGAAAGCCTACAAATGAGCCTTCCTACAACTCAAGGAGAAGCTTGCTATTTCGAGCCATATGTCCACCATACAAAAAGTATATTCAATTTGGCCAACATATTCTTTCATGGAATTCCAATCTTTAGATCAAATACTGCGCCTATCGAATCTCAGCTTAATACATCAATAATCTCGTATCCTAACGGTGTGCTTCGCCACAGCGGGTTTTGTATATCTACGGCACAGCAAAAAATACCACATAAACAACTCAGACTTTTTTTTAAAAGAGAGGCTGAGCATTATCGCCTGTGCTTCTCATCCGAGATAAGACATATTTTTTTCATGGATTCATAGCTTGTAGCTGCCACCTCGAATCCGGAGAATCAAATACGCCAGCTAGCTAGCTATTGTGCGCGCCTTGTGGATGCATGCCGGATTTTCTGCCGGGTCTATTAAGATGGGTGTTAAGCGAAACTGGATCTTTGAACCGAATTACTCACTTGCAGTGCTATGACTAACGCGAGCTTCGAATCTATGTTAAGAGTATATAATCGGGTGAACCTCCTGGCGACTTGTGATTAATATCCTTTCACATAATTCCATATACAATCTCAAATTTAATATTTGGGTACTGATTGTAACTATCAGCGTTTTCTCCGCTTCTCTTTCTCGTTATTGTTTTATAAGTAACGTTCAGGGAGCCTATATCAAAGCATCGACCCAGCCTTTTCTTCAAATTAATTTATATATATATATATATATACTTTAAGTAAATATATACAAAATGGAGACTCTATTCGCCGACCTAATGAACCTCTGCGCTTCAAACAACTCATTCTATTACGTAGACAGCAACCACGAAGGCATAACCTTCCGCGTATTCTCATACCGACTAGCATCCTACTCCGACTTCCTACTACCAGGCGCTCTAGAATGCCGAGGCCACACCTTCCGTCTAGACCCCTCCACAGCAACGCCAACTCTAGTCTCCATCCCCATGGAAAAATTCTTCAACGCCGGCGAGAACCCCATGACCCTAAACCTCGATTGGTCCAAAGTAGTCCGTGTGGACGACAAGCGCGACGGATCCCTAATCTCCACCGTATCCCTAAAAGACGGGGAATTCATACTTAAATCCAAAACATCGTTTATATCTCAACAGGCCAAACGTGCGTTCGAGTTGATGGGTACCGCTGAGTATAAACCGTTATGGGAGACTTGTAGGCGAATGACGGAGTTGGGGTATACGGTTAATATGGAGTATACTGCGCCGACGAATCAGATTGTGCTTAGGTATGAAGGGGCTGAGCTGCGTATACTTAATGTTCGGTCGTTAGCCGATGGGTCGTATATGCCTTTAAAGGAACTGGATATTCCGAAGGAATTTCTAGTGGATACTTCTATGGAAGAGAAAGTATCACAGTCATGGGTTGACGAAGCTCGTACCAAAACCGGCGTGGAAGGTTGGGTACTTTGGTTCGCAGATGGTCTGAAAGTCAAGCTCAAAACCGACTGGTACTCAAACCTTCATTTACAGAAAGAAAGGGTATCACACGCTCGTAGGCTATTCGAGTTAGTACTGATGGAACAGTCCGACGATCTCAAGACCTTGTTTCCGAATGATCCGCAATCAATTGCACGGATTGAGGAAATGGAAGTGAAGGCGAAGGAGATTTATAACCGTCTGCATAAATTGCTGGATGAGTTTTATCAGACGAATAAGGATCTACCGCGGAAGGATTATGCGGTTCTGGGTCAGAGGCTGTTGAAAGCTGATGGTGTATTCCCGCTGGCGATGAACTTATACTCTGGAAAGGCTATGGGGTTGCGAGAGCATCTTGTCAAGAATTTCAATTCCTTAGGTATTGATATGGAGGATGTGCCCATAGCATAATTCGCATGCCCTTGTTTGCATCTGCTTCGAACTAATTTTCAATTCTGTATTTGGAAGTATACGTGTATATGTCCCAAAACTTGGATATAATCTAGAAACAAACGAATGAATGAAGAGAAGAAGGAAAGAAAAATGCCTTTGTACAATATATATAACAGATATCGATCTCCAAAACTTCTAAGAAGTTCTTGCGATTTAATAATATATAAGAAAAGAATACTCAGTGGTATATCCGTCGACCCTGTGCAGCGAGCTGTTAATCCTAAAATATAGGTAGTAATAATCAAAACCAGTAAAAGTGTAGTAACAATCGAAACAAAAAGAAGGAAGACAATTCATGAGGAAAATATCAAGAATCCCAACATTAAAATAACTTTTTCTGCCCAGAATTCGTGGTCTCAGAGGAAGAGACAACATTAGAAGGCGATGTAAGAAAACCAAGGCAGAAAAAGTATCATGCAGAAAAGACACAGATAGGAGAAAATATTGAAGAAGACGATGGTCTGAATCTAGAAGAATCAAATCGCTTTAGTTCCCCCTCCCCAGAACTCCTTGCTAAAAAACTAAAGGAAACAGAAAAAAAAACCAAATCAATGAAGAGAGTATATAGTAGAACAAGAAAGGACTATTCAGAAGCGAAATATCATCTCTCATGTCATGAACCCTCTGCAATCGGCGTCCGCGGTCTCTCCAATTCCTCCCTCAAAAGCTTCAAGGTCAGCGGCTTCGGTAAGAAATGATCGCTCCCAGCTTCCAGACATTCCTTCTGGCTCAACGAATCCACATTCGCCGTTAGACTAATAATCCTCAGTCTTCCCGGTAACTCCCCAGCAGCTTCCATAGCTCTTATCCTTCGACAGGTACTCGGCCCGCTGAGAACTGGCATCTGTGAATCCATTAGAACGAGCGAATACTGTCGTCGGTTCTCCATAATCTTCTCCAGCGCCACTTTCCCGTTTTCGGCAACGTCTACCGCCCTCCCTAGTTTCTTTAGCATCTTAACTCCGAGCTGTTGGTTAACCGGATTATCCTCCACTAATAATATCACATCCCCGCTTTCCTGTACATCCGGTGGGATCTCCAAAATCGGACTTTGCACTAATGGACTTGGTACCGCTATAATCCTCTTAAGCTCTTCCAAAGCCGGGTTAGCACTGATACTAACTTTCCGAACTAACTGAGCTTCCTCTGCTCTCCCCCTTGTCAACATCTTTATCAAAAGATCATCGACACAAATCGGCCTCTTCAGCAAAACCACATGTTCCAGATTCCTAAGCTCTCTGACGCTTTCGTCCCCGTGTAATATAAACCATTTGATCGCCCCATCGCTCTCCACGATCTCTGAAATTATCTGCGGCGATAAACACTTTATATCTGCAAGCACTCTTTCCATCCCCCTTAATCCCTTGACATGGTGTACCGGATCGATCGCAGAAACCGTAAAATGCGCGCTAAGAGCCCACTGAACAACCGTACTGCTCCTTTTACTCCTTAACCACACCGCCATCCGGATTTTACACTGTATTGCAGGTCGCATAGGATATGTGTTTGGTAGTCCGGGTATTACAACTGTGAATTCGCTTCCCTTCCCTTCCTCGCTTTCTAGCGTTATCCTTCCGTTCATCTTCGCTACTAGTTGTCTGCATATCGCCAGCCCCAATCCGGTTCCCAGGTGTTTTCGTGTTAAACTGGTATCTGCCTGTCGGAAAGGCTCGAATACAATCTTTTGACTGGCTTGTGAAATTCCGATACCCGTATCGCTGACGCTGATGCACAGACTATCTTCATCCGCGCATGTCCATAATCTGACCAAGATGTACCCTCTTCTTGTGAACTTCATTGCATTCCCGACAAGATTCATAAGTACTCTCGCGAAGTATGTTTCATCGACATTGAAGACTTCCGGAACATCGCGGTCCATGATTATGATTATGTCGACACTTAAGGTATTTGAGATCTTGGCCATGCAAGTTTGTAGCATATCAAACACAAGATCTTTAATTCGGACGTCTGTGGCGGATGCGGCGGTTTCCGAGTGATCGTTTTCTAGGCGTGTAAAGTCGAGAACATTCTTGGTGATTAGGTCTAAAGCGTGACAGCTCCCTTGTATAGATTTGACAAAGCTCATCTGTTCCTCATTTAGCGGTGTCAAAGCAAGTAAGTCGACAAATCCAGTAATTGCATGAAGCGGGGTTCGTAGTTCGTGCGAGGCAACAGATATAAATTCTGTCTTAACCTTATCGTTTCGTTCCGCCGCTTCCTTCTCTGCAATGGCCTTCCATAACTTGCGTTTCGTTACTATCATCTCGGCCAATCGGTCGCGAGATTGTGTTATCGTACGGGCTAAGACGACGTAAGACATTAAACAGCTGATAATAGCAACAAATGCTACTCCGAGGGGTAGAACCGTTGGAATGGAGCCTTGATCCCATGGTGGCGGTCGAGTTGTAGAGAATGTAGCGGCCCACATTCCAGTCCAATGCATGGCATTAATACCAATTGCGGCTACTACCGCAAAGGCGATTTGAGAGATACCGTCGGATTCGTTGGGTAGGAAGATAAGAGCGACCATAGAAACGATATAGGCGATAACAACGGAGAGGACGATGAGACCACGGTTCCATTGGATGAAGCCATCGAAATGCATGGCTTTCATGCCTACGTAATGCATCGCGCATATGCTAAGGGACATCAATGCGCCGACGACGAAGACGCGGAGATTTAGGCCACGTTGGAGATGGGTTATGATCTGGACGGGGAAACTAGCTTCGTCGTGAGCGCCCCTCGAGAGTAAAGCACTGGCAAGGTTAAGCACAGTGCCCATTTCGGATGTCGAGCTTTCGTATTCTGGAGTATCCGGAGGTTTGCGATTCGATCCATTGCCGTTTATTGAGATGCCATTTATAGTCATCCCATGTTCTGACACATTGTCTTGGTTTGAAATTGGGAGGTACATGTCCATTCTCCTCCAACGTTTCTTGATCCAGATATTGCTGGTCAGACCACCCAACATGCCCACTATCGCAACAATGGCGGAGAAGATAGTCATCGGCAAGTTGAAGTTGACCGGCATGCCGATGTCGAGAGCTATCATAGCTACGAAATGGAAGGCCCATATAGCACACCCCCCGAACTCGATAGCGGCGAGAACCAGCCATCCAATCCGATGGCCCGTCCATGTGGAAAGACGGCATTGAACATAGAGCTGGGTGGTCGTATACGCTCCGAGGAAACTGACGAAGAAGGACAAAACAATAAGCCAAGGCCTCCAGCGTTTCTCGAGGATATATACCTCCGGAGAGGTCGGGTCGTCTGTAGTCATGACGACTTGAGGGTTGGAGCGTTGATGTGTTGTTACGGGGACGCAGATCTGTGTAACCGGTGGTGCTTAGCGTTGCGGGATGAATCAAGCGGCGGCCAGCATGCAGCGTGCAAGGATGTTGCAGCCAAGAAACCCGCTTTAGCATAGAGGCATCTCCAATGTCCTCGACTCTAGGGTGTCCTCGGTGTCGTTATCGTAACTTATAGGTTGTGTGTGCAGTGAAGTAAATGCGGACTAAGGGAAAGGTGTAGAATTCGGTGATGTCGTCGTCCTCCGCCTAAAACTAACTACGCAAGCTGTTGCTGCTAACTAGTTCACTTGCAGTCGTGGTGTGCAAGTGAGTCTTTGGGTGTTAAGTGGCAAGCAGTAGTCCCAATAAGTCAGGGGAGGGAAAAAAAGAGAGAAAGAGATCCGAGCTCGATTTTAGATCTGGTGTGCAGCGGTTGGCAATTATTAAAGAAAGGGTCCTGGTGCTACTCTCTGCTGGCTGGCTGGGCTTCGCTTGAGCAAGCCTCCCTAGCCAGTTCCGATTTAATATCAATTCGAATCGATTTTCGAGCGGGGGTGTTTCCTCTCTTGCCTTTCTGGCCAACCGGGCCAATTCAAACAAAACAGTTGAGAAAAGAGAGAAAGGAAAATAAAATAAAGAAAGAAAGAAAGAAAGAAAGATGGTTATCGCTCGGGAATCGGCCGGTGACAAAAGAACCAAGCTGTCATTCGTATCTATGTAGGTATCTCGATATAGAATGTTATGGAATGGACCGATGACCGAGAACAGAAATCCGTTGGCTGCAGAAAGCCCTTGCTGCGCGGCAGGAAAGCAGGGAAAGAGGAAGATGCAGTTGGCGAACAAATCAGGGCAGGATGTACGTATCGACGGCCCAGATTAGGGTTGAGCACAATAGAAAAGGCAGAAAATAAGGTGAGTGTGAGAGAAGTCTGGTTAACGGAATAGGAGAATGATGTATGTTCGTATCTCAAAGTGGCAAGCACAGCTGGGTTCTCATTGACAGACAAGAAGAGATCGGGAAATATTGCCTCGCAGCTTGCTGCATACACATCTATGCACCTTATGTATCAACTTAACACCCCTCCCCTTGTTCCGTAGCCAAAGATCGATTGATTGATATTGTGGGTTTTTTTCCCTGTCAGCGGTTCCAGGCAGAAGAAAAAGAGAACTGGGAAATTATGGCTAGAACCTTAGCCGACCATCAAAGAATCAAAGATCTCGATCCCACCCAATATCCAACCGGGGTCATGCTCCTCATATACCACATTCTTGCTTGATCCGGCCCAGGAAGACGAGGTTTATAATCGGGTCCTTGCCAATAAAAACTCGACGTCCGTGGAAAAGTGTATTGGGCAACCACGGGAGAAAAAGGGAACCTTAAGTTAGATTTTCGTCTGCTTTCGACTTTCGAGGGCAGGAAGTGGAACTCTAAAGCATCAACGTCCTGTGACAAAACGTGGACGCCATACATTGTCTCGAAACCCCGAACAGACCACTTGTGCGCTTTTCGGCGGACTCTTTCTAAGAAAGAATTTTCTCATTCTCTTTTCCCAGGAATATTCACATTAGCGCGAGACCTCGGGTCCCAAAACCGCCGTCCTGTCAGGTCAAAGGTAAAAGGTCAAAGATCAGGTCGCGATAAATGGAATTTGACCAAGCAGTTCTTGGGTCCTAGTGCAGACGGAATTCTCTCAGCTGAGGAGCTCAAATTGGCGTCTTGTGTTTCTCTCTGGGGGAGCGCTACATTGGTTGTGCATGGGAAAAGTTTCAAGTTATAGCGTCTTGGCTATCTAGGCCGTGGGCTCGACCATCGCAGCTTGGCCGGTCGGATAGATTGGCGGAGGCCCGCCATGGCGCCTGATATCGATTTCACCCGCTGATACCGTGCACCCATGTGCAAAAAGAGGCGAACGGTTGAGCGTTGATATAAAACGTGGAATTCGGGTTTTTATTTTTAATTTTTCTCTTTATAATTTTTTTTTTAGGCGGAGAATCTTCCATTTCCATCGAAACCTTCTTTTATCCCTTTCGTATCAATTGATCAAATACGAGGTTGTCTGTTGGTAATAGATACCTCGGCCAAGGCTTCTGCACCTTTTCCATTGCCAGATGTGACTATGGCCAGAAGGCGTAGGAGTCTATGACTCGGCGAGGAACTTAGCCAGCCATGACGCAAGTTACTTAGCAGAGTTCAAGAAAAGTTCGGTTGAATGTTGAAGGTTGGAAGCTAGAACAAAGACAATTGCAAAGGGATGAGGAACGGAAGGATAAGAAGCCGCGAGAGGGGAACGTCGGAGCGTTATATCCGCTATTTGTCATGGCCGTCGCAGCCCGTCTTGTGTTGGAGGCCGTGTTGCGAAGTCGCATACACGCAACACAGCGCCGGTTCAATGATGCCATGCATGATTGATGCATGCGATGGAAACGGAAAACGGGCTTACAAATACTCCAAACTAACCGTGACCCGAGCCGGTCGACTAGTTAGTCTAACCCCTCCGTAGAGGAAGGTGCTTATTTGATGACAGCTGGCTTGGGGTTCTTGAAAGATTAAGCTCACTCCGGCGGGGCTGGGCGTGCTTGGCCACATGCCCGATAATCAGATTAGTTCGTGACAAGGACGGTGACGCGATATAGCCGATTCAAATTCAAATACTTCCTCTGAGGCGTTCTTTGGATCCGCTATTTTATTAGATGGCTTACAGCCACTAGTAGACTATGTCCTGTATATGCGGCCCGGCCGAGGTTTTGAAGTCGAATGTCGACAAATTTAAATTTATATCATGATGTATGCAACAGGGCGGTGCTATTGCATTCGCTCTTCGATCAGAATGCATTCCATGAGATTAATTTTATCTCGATACAGATCTAGCCCGGATTCTTTGTCATCCGGATATATACCTGCTAAGTATATATTTATGCCTCGCTCTCTCTCGCCATTGGGTCAGAGTGTATCAAAGCGTATCTTGTAGCAGTTTGCAGCACTGGCGATAAGCCTGTACATGCAGTTAATTATAAATATACCAGCACAATCCACCTGAACTTTCACTCCTCTTCCCCTTTCATCATTCTTATTACTCTACTCTACCGCTATCATTATTATACTACATCACCATCTTTATATCCAACTCGCACCCTCCATAGCTATAGACAAGACATCAGCGTGGTTAATTAGATTCCAGCTATCTTAAGCTTATCCATATCCAACCCTTGAGTTTGCCAGTTCGGTCGTGGTGGAGGCCTGTCAGCAGAACGTTACCACATAAAAAAAACAATGTCTTCTTTCTTTAACCGTCTCACCCGTCACTTCGCCAGCTCGAGCAGCATCGGCGTTACTAGTGCCGGCGGTGGCTCGAATTCTACGCTCCCAGCGAATACTGAACTAGCTACCGTCGCTGCCGGCTGCTTCTGGGGTATTACTCCAATCTATTCCAATCTATAGATCTTATTTTCTTTTGTAGAGAAAGTATTTGCTAACAGGTATGCACTGCAGGGGTCGAACATATCTATCGAAAGCACTTCAAGGATCAGGGTCTGATTGACGCTCGAGTCGGATATACCGGTGGCGACAAGTCCAATCCAAGTTACGCCAGAGTCTGCGGCGGTGGCACTGGCCGTAAGTTCTAATCTACATCAATATATCTTCTAAATCATAATTGATTAAATACTAATAATATGGATATAAACTAGATGCCGAAGCATTGCAAATAACTTTTGACCCATCGAAGGTCAGCTACAGAACTCTCATCGAGTTCTTATATCGCATCCACGATCCAACGACTCTCAACCGCCAAGGTGGTGACGTTGGCACTCAATACCGCTCTGGAATTTTCTATCATTCCGAAGAGCAGAAGAGGATTGCAGAGGATGTCACAAGAATGGCAAACCAGAACTGGTGGGGGAACAAGATCTCAACTGCGATCATTGGTGCATCGGACTGGTGGGACGCTGAGAAGTATCACCAGAGGTACTTGGACAATAACCCGGGTGGGTACGAATGTCCACTGCACTATGTGAGGCCGTTCAAGCTGCCAGAAGGGTACCCCGCTGAGGAGGAGGAGGCTCCAAGCCAGTCTAACGGCTCAAAGCCGGCCGAAGAGCCCAAGGCCGAGTTGTAAATGCTGGCGATACCTGTTACCTAGTAGTGACTGGAGGATGATATCGGTCTTTTGCTTTTAACTGGATCCTTAGCGTAGTTTTCCCCACTACACTGCACTGCACTGCACAGTACTGTTGATATTATATGGCTTCTGTCGTTTCTGTTTCGCCACGCCGGTACACCCTCGTACTTAATAGCCTTCTTTTTTTTTTTGAATACTACCCCCTTAGTCCTTTAATACACTCTTCTTCAATGTAAAATATATACTTATCGATCTCCCTGGTATATAAATTAAGAAATGCAAAGAAGAGCGTGGCGTTGTTCATGTGGAATCTTCTAGACATCTGCTTTAACGTGGGGCGCAAACAAACTGCAAATTTGACCCACCAAACACACTTTGGACTGGCAGACAGGCATCCCCGCGATCCCATTCCATTCCGTTTTATATACTTAAGTACTTACCCACGCGAACATCCATCAACCTCATCATCTCCCCTCATCATCTCCCCTCTCTTCCCTCTTTCCATCTCCCCTCCAAAACTACCAAGGAAACCATCATTATCCCTTACCACCAGACCATCCATCCATCATGGCTGACGCTGTACGTATTCTTATTCCATTCTCGTTTGAAGATAGCTTTGACAAATCTCTCTAACGTTTATCGCAGTTGAAAGCCCAAGGCAATGCCGCCTTCTCAGCTAAGGACTTCCCAAAAGCCATGTATGTTTTTATCACCCCACCATCACCATCAATCTAGTATAAATATAGTCGATAATCTAACGAGTCTGTCTACTACTTAGTGACTTATTCTCACAAGCCATCGAAATCGACCCTACAAACCACGTTCTCTATTCCAACCGATCCGGTTCGCATGCTTCGCTAAAGAACTTCGACGAAGCACTTAAAGATGCCATAAAGTGTACCGGTACGATATAACATACTCATCTTCAATTTATAACTCATACTAACCATTCGTTATCTAGAAATCAAACCAGACTGGAGCAAAGGATGGTCCAGAAAAGGTGCTGCCCTCCACGGCACCGGTGACCTAAGTACGCCTTCACATCCCACTCCTACTCACTAGCCAATCCACACTAACATATTCGTTGTTCCTTCCCAGTCGGAGCCATCGATGCCTACGAAGAAGCCCTAAAACTCGATGCCAACAATGCCACCGCCAAGCAAGGTCTAAACTCCGTCCACGAAGCCATCCGTCGAGAACAAGAACGTGATGGCGTTCGCGGTCCACCCGGTGGTGGTGGTCCAGGTGGAATGGGATTGGATTCGCTCTTCAGCGATCCAATGCTCATTCCAAAGCTTGCTGCGAACCCAAAGACCAGAGATCTCGTTCAGGATCCCGAGGTTCTTGCCAAATTGCAGAAGTTGAAGCAGAATCCTGCTGATTTCCAAAGGTATCTCCTTTCTCCCTTCAACAATATATATGTAAAAATCGAAATACTAATGATAATATACAAACAGCATCCTCGGCGACCCCCAAATGATGACAATCCTCGCAGCAATCCTCGGAATCTCCGACCAAAGACCTGGCGCCGGCGCTACCGGCGAAGAAGACGCTCCAATGTCCGATGCAGCCCCACCACCACCCCGCGCCAAAAGCCCACCGCCGCCACAAAAGGAACCAACACCAGAACCCGAAGACCCTGAAGCGGTCGCCAAACGCGAAGCAAAGGAAGCAGCAGACAAAGAAAAGGCCCTCGGAAACGATGCATACAAGAAGAGAAACTTCCCTGTCGCCATTGAACACTACAATAAGGCTTGGGAACTTCATAAGGATATCACTTACCTCAACAACTTGGCCGCTGCTAAGTTCGAAGCTGGAGATTATGAAGGTTGTATCGCCGATTGTGAGAAGGCTATCGCCGAAGGCCGAGAGGTATATGCCGACTTTAAGCTGATCGCAAAGTATGTCTTCACTCCCCCCTCTTCCCTTATAAACATAACATACTAACTCCCAATCTCTCCAGAGCCTACGGCCGCATCGGTACCGCCTACCACAAACTCAACGACCTCACCAAAGCCATCGACTACTACCAACGTTCCCTAACCGAACACCGAACCCCAGACATCCTAACCAAACTCCGCACCGTCGAAAAGCTCAAACTCCAATCCGAAAAGGAAGCCTACATCTCCCCCGAAAAGGCAGAAGAAGCCCGTCTTGATGGTAACGAAAAATTCAAAAAGGCGGATTGGCCCGGTGCCGTAGAAGCCTACACGGAGATGATCAAACGTGCCCCCACCGACGCCAGGGGTTATACGAACCGCGCCGCTGCCCTACAAAAACTTATGAGCTTCCCCAGCTCCATCGATGATTGCAGGAAGGCTATCGAATTGGATCCTGGGTTTATGAGGGCCCATATTAGACTCGCCCAGGGTTACTTTGGATTGAAGGAGTACAACAAGGTTCTTGACGCTTTGGCTGCCGCTACCGAGGCCGATAAGGAGTTGAAGCATACGAGGGAAATCGAGGAGTTGAGTCAGAAGACTATGAATATCATGTACACTGCCCATGAGAATGAGACCGAAGAACAGGCCAGGGAAAGAATTCAGAGAGATCCAGAGGTATATACCTACCCCCACCTCACTTTCTCTCACCATCAAGTAAAAAGATAACTAAGACTAACATACCTTCTTCTAGATCGTTTCTATCATCTCCGACCCAATCATGCAAACCATCTTGAACCAAGCAAAGAGCGATCCAATGGCTTTGCAAGAGCATATGAGAAACCCAACAGTCAGAACAAAGATCCAGAAGTTAATCGCTGCTGGCGTCATCAGACTGGGCAGGTAGAAACTGCAGACAAAACAGAAGCAAAAAAGTTAAAACAGAATGCCTTTCTTTACTCGGGAGTGGTTATGATGGGAACATTCATTTTTTTGTGGATGGTATTCAAGGAAAGAAGAAGAAGAAAAAAATGCATAATACGAATATGATGCTAATGAAATCAAAAAACCCAAATACGCCGAAGGAAAATTCAAACGGAAGGAATACGAAGAACCAATGCATGACCAAGAATCCTTCATGTTCTAGTATGAAAAGTATTAACTTAAAACAGTCTAGTAATCGTGGAGCTGCAAAATGAGGAGCGGTGGCTCTACTCTCTCTTTCTTTCTTTTTAATGTTCTCATCTCTTTCACTTTTTATCATGCAAATCAATCACAAGCAAAAGGCTTTTAATTGTCAAATAGCGCAACAGAAGGTTTATTCAAGAAGCAAAATCGGTCGAAAAAATTGTCGTAAACTTAAGTAAAGTATCATGTAGGACCGGCCCGTTACTGGCGTCTGGCAGCGCATGGAGTGTGCCATCTACATAATTAAGACAGTATATAAGTACATAGGTACTTACTTACCTTCTATACCTAGAAAACTCAACTATCGGTCTCTAGCCTTGACACTCTCTCATTTATTGCGCAGAACATGCATCAATGCAGTTCCTTTTTTTATTGATTACTTTATATTCCAAATCCATATACCCATACCCACCCAAGCCGATCTATATGTAACATAGAAACAGAAGAAAGCATATTTTCCGTCAAAAAAAGAGCATAGCATCAGTGAAAGAGAGAAAAGAAAAAAAAAGAAATTTTATTATAAAACCCTCAATGCATCAATGCAAAAGGTGAAAGAATTCGAAAAAAAAAAAATGTAAAAAAAAGGTTCGGGGGAAAAGTGCAGAAGAAAAATAATAGTAGACGATAGATGATATCTACAAAGTTAAAAAGAAAAGAAAAAAAACTTCAAATTTCATAAAGGAGGAAGCTAACGTTAAATAAATAAGAATATAAATAAGAAAATAAGACCTTGAACAAATAAATCGTAAAATAGTAATAAAAAAAGGGTGAACGCAAACGCCTTCGCAAGGTATAAAAAGAATATAACAGAAAAGAAATGAACATACACAACCCTATCGCCGAAAAGTCTTCTCAACGTATAGTAAAACAAGTGAGCAAAGTAAAAAAGGAAAAAGAGGAGAAAAAAAAGGGAGGAGTGTAAATAAATACAGAGAAGGATAAATAGATAAAACAGGCTCGCACCTAAATCATGGAGGGAGGAGGGGGGAAGAAATGTAATTTCATGAAGAAGAAGAGGAAAAATAAGTGGTATATGTACCCACGACGCCGCTAGTCAACATCTCCCTTCCTGGGGTATATACGTCCTATATAAAAAGAGAAATCACCTCCCCAAAAAAAGACATCCGACCTAGCCACTTCCACCGAAAAGAGCAATAAAACTCTAACAATCTTCAAAATTCAAAAAAATGATAACACTTACCGCATCCTATTCCCTGCCTCCGTATTCCTCGCCACAGTGTCGAACCTAATATTCCTTCTCCACGTCCTCCTACACCTTTCAACCCCGCCGCCTTCTAGCCACCTCGTAAGATTCTTACACTGGCTGACATCAAAGCTTTCCAACTTCGTGCACCCTTCGACGACGGCTTCGACGCCGACTCCAGTAACTCTAACACATCCACGAACGGATAACTCGCGAAGTTCGAGGAGATGTAAACTTATAGCTCGTAATGAGGAGTCGCTGACTGCTGAACCACAGAAGGAGAGTTTAAGAGAAGTAAGGGATTGGCAACCTAAAGAAAGGACTTCGGTTGCTGTGTCGGAAAGGGCACAACAGAACGACTATAATCCCATGCTGTTAGTAAGGCAAATCCTAGAATATGAAAATACAAAGTGGGTGTAATATCTTACCAAATCAAGAACCTTCAACCCCTTCGCCGCATTCGTCAAGAACACGATAGCACTATCGGTCAAATACGTACAATCCGCAAGACATAGATGCGTCAAATTCGGAAAGCGCGTGATGCTCCAATGCTGAAAACCCTGATCCGTGATTGTTGTACAACGTGTTAAATCGACCCTCTCCAAGCGAGCTGCAGCATGAACTGCCAAATGTGACATCGTCCGATCGGTAACGTGTTTGCAGTATGAAAGAGTCATATTCTTTAATTTTGCACAACCGATGACGGTTCCTGGAGGTGGGTAGAGAAGTTCATGCTGCTTTGCCTTTGCCGGATCACCTTGGAATTGCATTTGCGCATACATAGGATGCATTTCGGGGACTACCCAACCTGTAACTCTCGCAAGGAGGGTATCGCTGACTTTTCGACAATTGCTAAGGTCGATTTCTTCAAGTCCCTTTGCTTTATTGGACATTTCAAGAATTGCTTGGCCGGTGATATCCCACACGCTCTTCATTTTCCAGATTTTGGAATTAGGAGCGCAGACATTAGCAAGCACGGTAAAACCTTCGTCGGTGAGGTGGTAGCAATTGCTGATATCGACAATTTCGGGGCGAGATCCAACGAATGGAACGATAACATTTATTAGTATTTCGTCCGTGACTACTCGGTTATAGGGTTTCAAGTCGAGTACTCGAAGGATATCTCGATTTGTATTCAAAAGCTTAGACCAATGTGTCGAGACCTGCCGTAACCGCATTAACTCATGAAGTTCCATATACTCAAAAATCTTGAGTAGGATGTCGTCTTTGAGTGCTCCCTTATTGAACTGTGTCGTTCTTCGCGTAACTATTCGAGCTCGCTTAGCGCTCGAATAGTGCTCTGGGGGAGTGGTAGGGTGTTTCGATTTATTCGGGGAAGGTGATATAGGTCGTTCGGTATCTGCTTCTCCACTAGTTGGAACGGTGGGTGCAGGCGGCGGTGGGGCCAGTGAACCTCGCCTGCTCTTCGCTCGCATAGAATCAAAGTCTGCAGGTAGGAACGGATCGGGATCCAATGGTTCAATAACATTGATACCAGGGAAAGTCGTCTCCGGCTGTTCAGAACTGGGAGGAGCAAGCGATTGTTTCAGCGGGGAGTCGGCATGGGAGGGGTCCTTCAGATGTGTCGCAAGTTTCGCAGACGCGTCTGCCAAATCCATCCGAGAGATCGAGTAGGTCGGCGTCGAGTGTCCGCTGTCTCCAACGGAAAGCGGGTCAACTTCCATCCTATCGGTATCGACCGAGTCCACAGTCGACAATCTTCTTCTAGCTGTAGCTTCAACCTCACGCTTCATTTCTCCATTCCACCTCCGCCAAAGCTCTTCTAAAACATTACCCTCGATAACAAGGCATTCGACAGAGCTAATGGTTCTGACAGTTGCCATACGCTTGGTGGTCAATCCAAGACCGGCAACTTCACCAAAATGATCCCCTTTCCGTAACTTGGCCACTACCCTCCCACTTTCCGGTGTAAATGACGGCGTATGATTACCAGCCGACGAGATTTCGGCGCTGTGGTCGACAACCTCGACTTCTCCTTGTATTATAAAGAAAATCTCGGTTCCGGGCGAGTTTTGGAGGACAATCGGGGTGAACGGTGGGTAAGACATTGGGGTAGCATTCATTCCAAGGAAGTGTAGTATCTCAGCCGGAAGGTTCGCAAACAGCGGTAACTCCTTAAGAACCTGCCGAATATTCAATTCTCCCGTAGCTAATACTGATTCCGTGAGGGCGTTTCTCTGTACTCCCGCAGAAACCACAAATGACGAGCTTCCACCTTCTGCAGCTAGCATAGCTGCTCCGATGGGTATGGACTGCTCGCCGCCACCGGTATGAGCGAGCCCAATGGCTCCAGGAACCTTCAATTTCCCTACACCTTCTCTCTTCTTCTTCTCCAAAATTGCCAATCTCTCCATAGCTTCTTCCCTGATCGACTTCTCCACATCCGGGAACTTGGGCAGCTCTCTTCGCAAGGCGTCCTTAGTAAGAACCACCAGAAGACATCTTGTCCTAGCGATAATTGTCGCCGTCCTCGGAATATCCATAAGAATACCGATCTCGCCAAAGAATGCACCAGGTTTCAGCTCAAAGTACGTACTCTCTCCATCCCTTGACGTTACAGCAACAGCACCCCGAACCAACCAGTACATCGCCTTAGCCTCATCGCCTTCAGTCAGGATATAATCCCTCGGAGCATGCTGCTGAGGTCTAATGGAAGCTGCAATGGCCGCCAAGAACTCCTCCGGCGCGGTCTGGAACAATGGAAACGACCTCAGACGTTCCAGCAGATCCAACGGCATACCCGACTGATGTGTTGTTAACGGTGAGGGCCGAACGGGTCGTGCAGGGTTCATTTCTTGGTCAAAGGTGTGCAGTATACTCAGCGGACTGGACCCGGCGGTCGGTGCTACGGGAGCACCTCGCCGCCTCATGACTGCGGTTGGAGACTTTGAGACTTTCCGCTTGGTTTTGGCTTTGTACGGGTGGGAGTTGTAGGTGTGGCGACGGGCGTCTCGAGGTCTACGTACTGATGCTTGTACGGTCTCCACGGTTGCTGTTATTTGAGAAATGTTGGGTGGTTAAAGGTTGGAGGTTGGAGGTTGGTGGGGGAAGGAGCGGGGGGGTGTGGGGAGCGGTGTTCTTTTGTGGGGAACAGAACACCGGACGGGCAGCGTTGAGGAGGGAACTGGGAGGGAGGGAGGGTGTGCTGGATATCGAGGTTTGGGGGCGGTAACGATGATGTTGCCCGTTGGATTGGCTGGCTGGCTGGCTGGCTGGCTGCAGGCAGTTAATTGGAGCTGGACAACGTGAACCTTAATCGGGCAGAACTAACCACCTGACAACCACAGAAACTCGGGGAGAACAAGGCAAAGCTGTCGAGGGTTTGATAGTGATGGTGAGAATCTCAGTGGATAGATTGGCGTGTCGTGTGGTAGCAGTTATCAGTAGAATGAGAGTAGAAGTAGAAGTAGAAGTAGAAGTAGTAGAAGCAGAGGTGGTATGTAAGTATGGTGGTGGTGGTGAGCAGAGCTCTCTCAGCACAGAAAGTGGCGGCACGGCGGATATGTAAAAGAGACAACCAGAGCAATGAAATGAACTGAAAAGGTCCGAACGAGAAAGGCGGATTATCCAAAAACTGCCAAAGAAATAAAAATAAAATATAGGGAAAAAAAGAGAAAGAGGGACTTCTTGAACAAGTTAAATTCCTAATCAAGTCGCATTTTTGTTCCCGGGTTTGAAATCTTTATAACTTTGGTATATCGTTCGGCGGGAAAAAATAAAATAAAAATAAAAGAAGAGATTCAAGAGAAATTAAATTTGAATTCAAAGCAGAAGAAAAAGGCACCGGGTCCAAAAGTGGTAGGACTTGTGAGGATATGTACGAAAAGACCCTGGTCCGTCCAATTTTTCGAACTGAAGCTAGTTAAAGACTAGTACAACTTTGCAAGCTCCGGATATGTTTGTGGAGGTCGCGGTGACGGGTGAATGATGAATGAATGTCTTGAAGTCCCCTTATCAAATTATGCAGAATTGTTGGTGGGACTTCCAAGCTAAGAGTAGAATGTTATGACCTTGTGGTTAATTATATTCCTTTGGACCTGGCTGGTGTTTTACTTCGTTCGAAGCGACTTTCTAGAAGGATGTGAGACGAGGTGAACCCCAGGAGACGAGAGCTTGGGCTGGCGAATCAAGCAAACTGGGGGGGTTTTCGACTGCCTAGCTTTGCTTGTTTCTTACATACACTCTGGATGGAAGTACTGTATGAAAGTAAGTAGGTAGGTACCAGACTGGACCGGAAAAGAGTACAGAGTATTGCAGTAACGACCGTGCAAATGTAAACCAATTGGAAGAATTTTCGCGCGGTTTCTTTACCCGTGAGATCTGATTAAGAAGATGATGTAAGGGAGTAAAAGAGAGAGAGTGAGAGAGGCAAAGCAAGAGAGAGAGAGAGAGAGAGAGCGAGAGAGGCTAACTGCTTAGAAGTAGCTTGAGGGTCACGTCGACCGGAAAAATTAAAAAAAAGGAACCTGGGCGGAGAGAAAGGAAGAAAAGAAGAAGGAGTGCCTCGAAGCCGCCTACCGATAGACGAGGGAAAGGTACCACGTTCCTGGTGTCGTGCGCCGCAGCGGCCCCCCCAAAAAGATATAGCGTCTAGCTAACTGAATTCACGATACTGCTTTATTTCAGCAGCCTTTCCTTGTGGTTTGTGCTTGCTTGCTCGCTTTGCAATGGTGGTTGTAATTCCGTGTATCTTAATTTAGAGAACCCGGGGCCGCTCTCGTGGGTTTGGCGTCTGAATGACGGAATGGTTGCGATAGGGAGCAAAGATTTCGTTTGATATTGCGGAAAGGGGGCTCGTCTGATACGTTTCAGCGAGTTCACGAATTGGATGAACCTGGTCGCACTCCTCTTTTTCGTCTGATGGGGATGTCTTCGAATCAAAGATAGATCGATCTGATCTGTAACTTTTACAATTGTTTTCAAGTTGATGGTTGAATCGTAGTTCATCAGATATCGGATGTTAATGTTTAAAAGAAAGTCACGCTCAGAAAGAAAGATAATCCGAAGAACTAGAAACCAACTTTTGCCCATATTCCATGACCATGACCATGGCCATGGCCAGGATCGATCACACTCGCACTCGAAAAGAAATTTAATGCAAGCATGGGCATTGCATCGATAGCGCAAGCAAGCAAGCAAGTGAGTATACAAAAAAGAAAAGAAAGGATCAATTTAAAACAAAAGACGGGCGTCTGGGAACTCGAACAGGCGTCTAACAAACATTCTTCCTCGAGGGTACATCCGTCCTCTCCATACTCACATACACTGGACAACCAAAGCCAGTGCCAGTACCAGTACCAGCACGATGGACGTGCTCACAATTACAAGGGGGGGTCTGTGGACACCTATCCAGAATAGATATCCAGTGCAATCATGGTGAATTCTGGATAATAATAATAATAAACCGAACATCATATGCAGGAGCACCTGCAGAAAAAAACTAAAACCCACAGACTGCAGACCGACCGAACTCTCGCACAGACGACAAACGAACCTGAACCGGGAACAAAGCAAACTAACCAAGTCAGCTAGTACTGTAGTCCCACTGACTTACCTCTGAGCTGGGTAATGTCGGTTGATCCAGTCAGGTACAAGAAAAGAACTCGGGAAAATAACAAAAAGCATACTAACGATATTAACAAGGGGGTCGAATGGAAAGAACAACATGCAACAGCGAAGGGTTAGCAGAATAAGACCCGCCGAGCCGACTCCAAGGCGAAGCCAGACCACGCTTAATGAGCGACCGCCGGTTCGTCCCCTTCCTTCCTTCCTTCCTTCCTAGATCCTCTCGGTTGAAGTAACAAAGATCTGACAGGATACTATCTGTCGGTACAGCTCATATAATATAATCCATCCGGGCCCGGGAAGGCTATTATAAGCCAACCCGCGAGCTCGTTACTTCTCGTATCACCAATACAGCGTGTGGGCTTTCCTACTTAAGCTGTCGAGAGTAATCGTGCGAGAAGCTGTTGCATGATTATAATTATAAGGTGCAGGTAACCTAATGTAATCTAATGTATGTATGTCTCGCACGTACAGTACATACATACATACATACATACATCTACTAACATACGGCACAGACTGCAATTAATTCTCAGATTATAAATTGATAAGACTCGGTCTTCTTCAAACCGCCAGAGCACTCATATTCTCATACATCCAGATATCCAAGATATATAATACAAAGAATCCCTTTCCTGTAGGAGCCGCCGGTAGTTCACCATCGATTGGGGTGGTTGCAACGGATGCAAGGGGCCCATAATCAGCATGCCTGTAAAAGTATCCCCAGGATCCAAACACCCAATATCATGTTAACATTCCACAGCTGGTCACCGCCCCGAAAACCTACCCCCCCAAAGGTGTACCTACAATAACGAGGGTAATACCAGTCGAAGTTGGGTACATAGCTACAAATACACAGTAATACCCGGCAGCTTGGATATGGTTCGATGGTGCAAGTCCAGAGTGGGGCCCAAAAAAAAGAACAGGGACAAGACATCCAGACACTTTGCATTCAGACGAGGCTAACCTATTCACTCACTCACCTTGACTAGCTTATCTATTCCAAGAGAGAAAAAAATGTTTCGTTTCGAATGGATTCAATTGGGAACAATTCAATCGAATCAATAAATTCCCAGGAATCGCATACCCGAACGTAAAGAATGCAAACTAAAACCGAACCGTCCCACAAATTTCAAAAAAAGGGACGCGGGAACAAGCGGTGAACTTCCAAAACCTCTGATCAAAAAGATGTGTTTAAACTTTTCTTCCTCCGGCTATTTTATCCATTCTGTACACTGTAGAAGTATAAGGGTGTGGATCGTGAAGAGAGGCGCTGTCGAAAGTCTGGGGTCTGGTGACCATCGTCTGACGCTCTCTCAAACGTCTCCTCCTTCCTCCACCATAGTACAGTTCCATTGCATGTATGTCTGTATCAAATGAGTATCTATCTAACATACTGGCATACATATCAGTTGAACTTAACTATCAAGTATAGACATTATCAATCCAACCATCCAGCTCGATGTTCATGCAGTCTTTCAGTATCTACCTAAGCTGCCTGGCGAAAATGCACAAAAATAGCTCTCCACGCTCTCCGGAAAAAGACGCCTAAAATCTGGGCAAAGGAGAAAAGAAAAAAAAGTTCAGACGGTGGAGTGGAGACTTTGAAACGCCAGGGCGTTCTAGAAGCTTTCTTTTTTCGGTGTGTTCAACTACCCTGGCTTTTTGTGCAAACATCCCCGATTTGCGACATTAGTATTTTTTACAAGCGTTCCACGATATTGATATATCGCGATCGAGGTTTATATTGAAGGAGGTATATTTGATCATTTCATTGATTGGGAAAGCTATTTTGATTCTGGATCCCGTTAGTTTAGGGATAGTCCGGTTCCCGGATTCAGCTGATAAGGTAACGTAACATACGCTAGTAAATTCATTTGCTTCCCGTAATTATCAAAAATCTATCAGTTAATGCGTGTCCGTGCTCCCAGAACCATATACCAGAGATACCAGTAGAGCACCAGAGCCTTCTTTTCATATGCTACTAAGGCCACCACTTCTCATATCCTGAACGGCCTCTCCGAGACCAAAAATAGAAGCATACCATCCCTCCAAGTTTGCCTTAAACCCCTATGACAATCGATACAATCCCATGTATCAAAAAAGGTACAGACAATCACCACTTGTGTAACCAAAATCTACTCCATCGCAGCCTCCAACCTAGCCTTCCCATGCCTTCTAACCTCCTCATCCATAATCCCCCTAACCTTCCCACACCCACTAATCCCCACCGCAATCATCCCTTCCAACATTTCAATCCTAACCTTATTCTCCATACTCAACGCCACAATCTTCTCCGAATCCCCCACCGTCGCCACCGTCAAACTCGGAATATCGCTTTCTTCGAGATAGTTGACGTCTAACCAAGGGTCCGGGGTGGTACCTTCGTTATCGAAGATACTGGTTGATTGGGCGGATGTACAGGCGCAGACGTAGTCCTTTAGTGGGATACCGGCATCGATTAAAGCGAGGGTTGTGGCGTTGATACAAGCAGCTAGAGTTCCGCCATCTTGGGAGAGGATGTGGATTGATATTGTGATTTCGGAACGGGAGAAGAGGTGGGTTAGAATTACTGATGAAAACGTCTTTTGTATTGCTGTTTGGAGTTCTTGGACTTTTCTAAAAACCATCGATCAAATCAAATCAAATCAATTAGCCACTATCCCTAAAATTATTGATACTAATACTGAGAATAATACGCACTTATCATTCCTCCCCCTCTTAATCCTATCCGTCCCACTGAACGCCGCAAAATATACCTCGCAGCTAACAGTAGCTGCATCCTGCTTCACTTTCTGCCGACTGCTGGGTTCGGCGGGTCCCGTAACGTTACATAGTACTTTTGTAAACCCTTGTTCGATATATGAGCTACCGTCGGCATTGGTACTGCTTGTTGATAATTGGCAATGGATTCTTCGGAGTTCGTTCCATCGTCGTCCGTCGTTGCGGAGGCCTTCCATTGTGGGTAGTACGGTTTTTTGGGGGGGAGGAAAGGTTGGTTGGTTTTCGCGAATTTGGTGTCGCTGGGATTTGGAGAAGAACAAGGGTTGGATGGTGGTGGAAAAAGCAATAGGAGGGTTTGGGGAAATGCAACATCTGTCAACACTATTTTTAAACGGCTTTTGGATGGTAACGTTCTTGAGTGAATACTTGTTCTACGCGGATCAAATAAAGCCTTACAAGGCTACTTAGAAGAAAAGCGGTAAGTGGAGTTAAAAGTGGATCCCATATCTCGGAGCACAGCTACTAATCCCCTGGAGTTTTAGTCTGGCTAATAGTCTTATCATTATGCCTTCGTGGTTAAGTAAGTGCTGCAGTGGTCTCCACTACTGACTCTATATCTCTTAAGCTTAAGTCTAGGGCCTGGTTCGTGTTTATCTAGAGATGTCGACAGAGTAGTCAACATATATATGCGTATCATTAGATCATGCCTATCACATTTGAGATTAAAGGGACATATTTTTTTAATTATTTTTTTTTAATTTTTTCAATTTTTTTAATTTTTTTTTGGATTTCATGCTATTCGCTCGTGCGCTCGCTATATCTCCTGTTATGTAGCTACTTACATACAGGAGACTCGTAAAGTGGAGAGGTAAGGTACACGTCGGGGGCATATAATACAGTAAAAGCGAATTCGTGAAATCAATCAAACAACCTCATCAAGCAAAAACAATAGCCGAATCCATAAAAGGGGCAGATTCGTAGCAAAAAGTAATAAGAAAAAGAAACAGTAACCCAGAAATAAACACTCCACCCTCCACCCTTCAGTTCGTAAACCTAAAAGTCAACCCATACTCCGGCGGTGGATAATACCTCGACTCATCCTGCATATAATCCGCAAAATCAGTCTTCACATTCTTCCCCTTCGTAACCTTAATCCTCCCACCGGGTCTGAACCCCCTCATCCAAGCTCCGTACATAACGAACGAAGCCCAGTGGCTATTCCCTTCTCCTAGTTCCCTACGAACAACACTAGCAGCGACACGAACTTCTTGCGCAATGTTCCAAACCTGGTCCCCATCTAATCTCCCCCTTTTAAGAAAACTGCTATAAAAGACCTCGGTGAAGCGGTCGGCAATCTGGGAGGGGACGGGCCAAAGTGTGGTAACGACCGTTGAGGCGCCTGATTGAAGGAAGGCTGGTGGGATTCCATCTGGGATTTCGGTGATACGAGCGTCTTGATCGATGTGGTCGGGTTGTTCACCGATGATGGTGACGAGTGGAGAACATCCCATTTGGAATTGAAGATGACCAGAGATATTCTTAGCGCTGAATAGCATCTCCTCGCTCATCCTGAGAGTTGTGTTTTCGGGTTTATCGTCTTCGGGGTTGATGCTGACTTCACCTTGGAAGTGGAGGAAATCAACGGTTCTCATGGCTTGTTCTCTCAATTCAGTTATCGTGAGACCGGATGGTTCGGCGTAAAGTGACATTCTGTCCCCGCCGAAGCGGGATGTCAGTTTCTTTAGCATATTGCGGGTTGCTCTTTGGGCGGCAACGCTAGTTCCTTCACTGGGGACGGCGCAGAAGCAACCACGGTTCATGCCAGTACTAATCTTTGGTCGGTTTGGGAAGCCTGAGAGGCGTTGGACGGCCTGTTTGGTGACTAGAATACCGTGAGAGTAGACGACATCAACGTATTGTCCGAGAGTGACCCAATTTTCAGTACCATCTCCGTCGCCTTCACAAGTGATCTCCGGTAAGACCAAGTCATCCAAACTTTCATCGTCTTCGTCTTCATAGATTTCCTTTCTTTCGTTTTCTGAAAATCCAGATTCGTCGAAGTCTGAGGTCTTGTTTCTTGACCTTCTTTCTCCAATCGGGATCGCATGGAAAGGGACACGGTTCATCAATGGAGAGTTTCCAATGATAACTAAATCACCCCTTCTAGCGATTTTCCTAATAGGGTGAACGAGATCACGTCCGAGATCCATCAACTTTGAGAAATTCTTGCCATGAAGGCCTTGGAACAAGATCTCCTCCACCCACCCTTCGACAGCATCTTTAGTTGGGCTCAAAAGGATATGGTGAGAAATGCACATAGGCGGTGGATGATTCAACACTGGCCTAAACTTTTCAATGTTGTAGACCATGTAAAGGTTGTTCTCGACGGTGACGTAGTCGACAAATACTATGGCCTGTCCGGGTCCTCGATACCCTCGAAGTTCGTAAAGGTCTTCGATGACGGCAGGCATCGCGGTAAGGATGCACATGGGGATCGTAATTCTTTCATCGCCTCGTATCAATCTCTTGACTGCGGTTTTGACTTTTACGTTTTCATGCTTTCGACCACAAATGTAACTCCATTTGTAAGACCATTCGCCGTGACCTCCACCGGGCCTGATGAGTCGTTCGAGTTCACGGACCCAACGTATTTGACTGAGTGAGACGGGTGGGTCAGAGTACGCAATGATCTTGTTTAGCTCGTTCAGGAGATTCTCTTGATCATCCCAAAGACTAGTGTAACCCAAGATACGTCGATATTCCCAAGCTTTGATCTCCTGAGAGGTATTCCAAATGTCGTTGCTGAGATCCGGGTCGATATAGGTTTCAGGCAGTGGAGGCGGGGCACTTGGATACTTTGGCTTCTTCTCCTTTCTAGGGGCCTGGGGCTTTTGAGGGTTTGTACGTTCAGGATGGTTTGTATGTTTAAATGGGTTCGAGCGTCGAGAAGGATTGGGACTTGTATCTTGTGTGTAGCCACCAGTCATTGGTTTCTTCCCCTCCCTGATTTCAGCTCTTCTCCGTTTCTCGGCTTCGCCTTCTTCATCTTCTTCGTTATTGTTCCCCTCCTGTCCAACTTGATTGGGTTGGGTATTCTCGCGTCTTTGCTGTTCCTGAGTTTGGCGGGACACTTGAGGGCTACTCGCGTTAGGATCAAGGTTTTCCTTATCGTCATCGTCATATTCGGAATCGGAACTATCCGTATACTCAAGTTCCGCAATTTTGATGGCAACCTTGTCGTACTCGTCGGCTTTGTCGTCGGGGATTAGCCTCTTATATCCATTCTTTATGAGATGCTGAATGATCGACGCATTTTTCCTCCTCGTGTCAGGTCCCTTCTTATTATTATCATCTTTCTTTTCTTTCTTCTTTTCTTTCCTCAATTTGAAAACCTTCTTGATCTTCTCCATCCTTTTCGCACGTCTCTTATCCCTCTTGTCCTTCAAAACCCTCCAATTGGCCCAAAACTTCCTCACTTCCCTCTGATATGCTTCTTCCCTCTCTTCAATCAACCTCTTAACCTCCTTGTCCCTCTGTCTAACTTTCATCTGTAAGCCCACAGCTCTCTCCAAGGTCCCAAGAGGCTTCGGGGTCTTCATAAACTCCGGCACCAAATGATTCCTCCTCACTCCGATAATTCCATACAACTGAGCATCCCTCATGAGTTCCAAACTCTCATCGTAGAATGCCATCGACTCTTCAAAGTTCTCCTGCATTTCCATCAACCACCCGAGGTAATGATACCCAAGTGCCAATTTATTATTCTCCCCGGTTTCGACACAATATTGTTCCAACCCTGCGACGAGCTTCCAAAACTCTTCGTAGTCGATAAGTTCCACCAAGTCGGCTCGGACAGATTTGCCGCCCAAGGAGATATTATCGACTACATCAACGTATAGGGCGATAGCAAGTAACATCCAGTCCATGAATACCTGGATATTCTGCTTCTCGTACTGCGTTTTCCCCTGCCAGACGCTTATCTGGGGAAGTGGTAAAAAGGTCCTCGCAATCTTCATTGCGTGAATATACGCTTCCTTCGTATACCCACACAAATATTTCGCCGTACAGAGGTAAAATTCAAGCTGATACCTT
This sequence comes from Arthrobotrys conoides, assembly GCA_036971725.1. NCBI lineage: Eukaryota > Fungi > Ascomycota > Orbiliomycetes > Orbiliales > Orbiliaceae > Arthrobotrys > Arthrobotrys conoides. Next base: position 1,118,948 of record JAVHJM010000001.1, read on the forward strand.
GTTTGTTTCGACATGGTCTTTTTCATCTTCCGCGAACTATGCCAAAGTGTCAAATGCTGGAGGGAGACGAAAACTTCTTCTAATGCGTCGTATTTCTTAAGATACCTCCAGCTGTCGGCGAAGAACATTGCAGCCATGCATCGTTTCTTGAAGATCATATCAAATTTGTACAAGTGAGCTTCATCCCAAGCGATGGCGGTGTTGAATTCCGATCGAAGTGTTCGGAAAAATGCAGCCCTTTTGCGGGGGAGGATGGTATGAGACAATGCCGCTTTGAAGAGTAGATAGTCGTAAGTTGCAAGGCTGATGTCATCTGGGGATCCATATTCGTAGGCAAAGTTCAAAAAGTTAATGGCCAAGGGCATCCCCTCGGCCAACTTCCCAAGCCTCTGGTAGCTAAACAACCTATACTCCAACATATCAAACTCATCGTCATAGATTATTTCGTCGTACTTCTCATCATAAGCATCGAGGGACTTAAGAAGATGGACCACATCGAGCTTCCTGGTCGCCGTGTTTGCGAGTTTGTGATAAGGTTGTTCGCCAGTTTTGTCGCCCGTTACCATGTAGTAGAACGCCCAGATAGGATCCAACATCTCATTCATGGTCATATTTCGACAAAGCTGGATCACTGGGTCGAATTGGGACAAGATCAATCTGATCCTGGCGGCGTCATCTCGCGAAGCATAAAACTTCCAGAAGTCGAGAAAGTCCTCATACATGATTTCGAAATTATACCAAATGAACTCATGCTTTTGCTTGCGCTGTCGCACCACGTTCCTGTCCACATCAACGTTGTAATCCAGGATGAAGATTGCCCAGTTGATATCAGTGATGAGTAACTCATCACCAGCGCGATAAGCATGCATGACCGCTTTTTCGTATGAGTCCCAGACGTACTCGAGTACATTTCGAGTGATTTGTCCCGTTTCGTTCGAGAGATAAAGGATGTTCTGTGCGCTGGAAAAGTATAACTCTGCTATGATCTTCTGAAGCAAGGTGGGATCTGGTGTATGCTTCAAGAAGATGGTCTTGAGTTTCTGGATCACAGATTCAAGGGTGAATTGGGTTGAGACGTTCTTGAGAACCCACTTGTAGAGCTGGTGACAGCCGAAGAAGTTGCCTTTTTGGATGTGGTAAGCTACCACCTCGATCGCGTGCGAGTTTTGATCGGAGAGAGTATCGGAGAGAAGATCATCAGGCTGGATGTGATATTGGTAGTTAAGGTACATGTAGAAGAGGTCACACTTTAAATAATACATTCTATCAGCATATACTCCCCAGTTAAAACCCAAAAGATAGAGAAAGAACTTACGTGGACAAAAGTGAGGTCCTTTGGATGCCTCATCTTCACATACCCCTCGTACGCCTGAGTCAACTTGCCCAGGAACTGTTTTGACGGAATATCTGCCGTCTCAGCCCTCCTCATCTCCTTCAACTCGATCACCAACTTCAACACCGTCGATTCCTCTGAGCGCCTAAGCCAATCCTGGGTATACCCCAGAAAACACTCGAGAGCCTTGTTCATGTGCCAGGCAGCTCGTTCGATATACCCCTGTTGGCTTAGCATCCTAGACCAGAGGTAGTGGTAGCTCGGCGACGAGATGAGAACCGGGATGCGATTCGTCAGGTTCTGCATCATCGCTGTTGCAGTGTGGTAGTTGCATAGAAGGAGTTCCCATTCTATGCAACGGATGAGACGAGTGAGCAACCACAGTTCGGCGTCGTCATCGCCGAGGAGGAACGAGGTGATCTGTTCACGCGCCAGAGGGTGGTGAACAAGGGGGCGTGGCTCCCCCCCGGAGATTCCATACCGGTCTAGGGCCGGTATGATGAAATGGCAGATAATCCTGCCTGGTAGTTTGTTCCTGAGGTGAATCAGGAACCGGGCCCAGAGGGGGATAAGAGGCCGGGGTGGAGCCGGCATCTTTTCCTGTGAACTGCAATTCTCATGTTAGCTTGATATTCTATAGAGATTGATAATGAAATTGAAGTACAATATGGTGGGAACCTTCAACGCATGAAGGATCCCCTGATATTTAGGGACCTTCGACGTCAGTCTCGGCACTAGACAACTTGTGTTTACTTCGACGTCTTAGAGCCTTCACCTCCCCAACCCCAACACAAACCGAACCCCCCGATGCTGGGGGACTTTTCTCAAGAAAATTGAAAAGGATCCCCCCAGCATCTAAGTAAAGCAGCGACCCGAGAAGGATTCCGGAGGATCAAAAACCTCCTCGGGTCGAGGGTAGAGGTATGTGCAGCCCCCCAGCATCAAGTACCGTCTTCCATGAAGGAAGGATCCCAATATGGGGACCTCCCCGCGTTAGAGAAGGATCCCCAGGGGTGGCCACGAAGAGCCGACCCCAGATACCGGTACGACAACAGGAAGGGAAGGTAGGCCACGCCAGAATGCTGGCGATAGCCAGAAAAACGAAGAGGATGAGGGTGTTCGTGTTGGTGATGGTAGGATGATGAGAAGGAAGGAAGGGAGATGAAGGGTACAAACATCGTGATGAAAATAAATAAGTGGCAGATGGGATTGAAGCCAGTGAGTCTCGTTCTCAGACGTCACAAGAGTGATGGGAAACGCTGGGAGGTGAGGGAAAGGTAGGTGAAGCCGATGGGGATGATCGCGTAAAACAACAAACTAGAAGCTCCAGCAACGTACGTACCTTATTCAAAGAGATGGATTGTCAGAGAATCTGAACGGTAGAAGAGAGAGAAACAGTCACAAAGCTAGCCGAGTCGTGATAGTGGATAGTATCAAGGCTTAGAGCGTAGGAGTGATTGCTAGAAGACGCGTCTTGATGATGGTGATGATGGTTGGTTGTGACGGTGGAGATGGGTAAGAAGACGTAGGTGGGGAGGTGAAGGTGAGAAGGTGAAGAGCAAAACGTAAAGAAGAAAGAAGAAGAAAAGAGGAAGACGGTGTGAGGGAAAGGAAAAAAAAAAAAAAATTCAAATTCAAGAAGCTCGGCCGTGCAGGTTCTATTGAAGCAACACCACGACATCACACACAAACACTATTCAACAATTAATGCTCAGCAGTCAATAATATCACTGATGATGTCATGAACTCAAGCCACTATGCACATGCCATTATATTCTATTGCATTCTACTTAGGTAGATAGCTTTATTTAGTAACCATGGCTTCAACTTCAGTATACGGAATAAGCTGGCCACCAGCTACCTCAAAGATCAACCCCTTTCTAGTACTATACACCCCTCAACTAATACTATCCCCACCCTCTCCAAACCCCTTCAAACCATCTCAAAATCAATAGATATCCTACAATCCAAAAATTTTCATCTTTATACCACCAATATTAATCCCACAGTTACAACACTTACCTCCCACAAACTCCCACAACAAACACCCAAAAATGTGTTGACCTTGTTGCAGACGTCCTCCAACCATTCCCAAACGGGAAATCCCTGTTCCAAAAACCCAAAAACCCCGTCCAATCCCCTGTCTCAGACCACGATGATCCCATGTGAAAACCGAGCAACAGCCATGCCATGTGCATATCGTCTGCATATGGTCTGTTCAAATGTCATGTACATGTTCCCAACAATTTTTTGAATCTGCAACATCTCCTTCGGGTGTTCCGAAGAACTACTAGTTAAGAGCTAGGCAAATTTAGTTAATGTATAAAAAAGGGGGATAGTTAAGTTGGTTATGACTGTTGAATGTAGTGGTTGGTATATTCAATCAAGGTATTCTATCTACAACCTCGGAAACTAAAAATACTAGTCTATACACAAAAAGTAGAAGATCCAATATACATTTTTGAATATAAAAGATAAAATAAAAAAACGGGAACAGTAAAGTCTAGTTCCAAAGCCAGAAAGCAAAATTAGTAATACAAAGAAAATTCGTAGAGATATCGTTATACATTATAATTTCCCACCGCCAATGCCTTCCTACCTGTCCTTCTCCCTCCATCCCCCAAAACAAATTCCAATGCTGGGCCAAAAAGTATAGCCAAAGGTCCCATAGTGTGTATAAGTAGGTAAGTAAAAACAGAAGAAAGTATTAAACAAATGAAATAGTGATGCCCCAAAAGAAAGACGGATTGTAATGTAAACAAATGAAAAAATGATGCTGTTCCAAGCAACTATAATCCCCCACTGTTATATCGCCGGCCATCGGTAATATTATACACCGCCAGTCAAAAAAACCCAGAGAAAAATCCAAAGGGGGAGTTCGGATCAACTCCCCAAAAAAAATAAATGCTTAATGCCCCTTGCCAAAAAAGCCAATAATGCACCCTTGTTCATCTTCCCGCGCTCCATGCTATGCTATGCTTCGTACTATGCATGCTGTTGTATATATGTGTATGTGATGTATGCTTATTCAAATACCAGATCTAGTCAATCCTCATCCATATCTCTTCTCACATCTCTCTTCTTCACGGGCGTAGTAGCCTGGCTTTTTGTGCCATCCACCCTCTCCAAAGCAACGCTGGGTCCATCTCTTAGAGCCACAAACATTGTCGCCATGAACCCGATGAGTAGCTTTGTCCAGAGTACCATGTTATTCTCGTTGGAGATGCCCATTGCTTTCAATAAGCCACCACGGTCTAGATCCTGTCGTAGAGCTCGAAGTTGTTCTTGTGATATCCACAGTCCGGGACGTTCCTCATCGCTGGAGCTGCTGATCTCTCCTTGCGAGTTTTCCGTTCTCCATCCATCGTCTTTGGCTCCAGATGCGAATTTCGTGTATGGTGGTGGGTACCTCGCATCGCCGATTCCTAGTCCGTGGGAAGCAGAATTTGTTCGTCGGCGTTGTAAACGCTCACGGGCGTTTGGTTGTGGTTTTACTGGGAGGATTGGCTTATTCGCATCTGGTTTTGTGGATTTTCTTCGAGTCTTGCAAGGTGTGATAGGGTCGCCGGCGTCATGATAATTTCTCGATTTGTTGCCTGAGAAGACAACTTGAATGTCTTCGTCACTGGTAATATAGCCTTGTGTGTGCTGGGAGGCTCTTCGTCGATTCCGTCGGTGTAGGGTACCGTTGGTCTTATGTGGTGGCGTCATGGCGGTAGTAATAGATTCCATATTCTAGCATGGGGAAAGCCCACACGAGGGAAAGCTGTTAACACGGTGAAATCCAAAGGAGGTTGTGATAGACAGAGAAGTTATACTTACATCTCTAAAATCCATAGAATGACCGGATCGCATAGATCCACCCGACTGTAGGTCAGGCGACTGCATAAGCTTTTCACCGCCGGCGCGGAGATGTTCGTCGTATTGATCTCCGAATAAGATATCGGAACCAAAGCTTTCTTCGAGTTCGGATACTTCTATGAGCTGTTCCATAGCGCGTTGGCGCATGTCTCTAAGCGTTGAACGGGGTGAAAGAACGCCGCGCCCGATGGAGGAAATGACTGCAGAAGTGACTCGCAGAGGGGAGAACAGGACATAACCGACGCTTCCGAGCCTTGAAGACTTTGCGGAAGATGGCTGAGAGGAGGGAGTGGTAGGGGAGGAAGAGGTAGGAAGCGATCTAGACTGTGGAGAGTCCTCGGAGTCGCTGGTTTCGGTATCGGTGGGGGATGTGGAGTTTCCACGGTGATGTTCTGGCTCTGCTTCACTTACTTCTGCGGGGGCCTGAGAGCCGATAACGGATAGGGTTTCATCATGGATTGCTGCTACCATGCCATCCTCATGCATCTTCTCCAGTTCTTCGAACAAGGAGTTACGTCCACCGCCCATTCTTTCGAGCCGCGGGCTTCCCCAGGAGCTACTAGCGTTTCTAGAGTGACCGCGAACGAATTCAACTGACGAGCGACGGGACGATGATGGCGATAGGATAAGTTGTTTTGGTGCCGATATGCCGGACGGGAACTTTCTCATCTTTCGGTGCCTTATCGGCATATCCTGGGTGCTGGCGTTGGAAGTTGTGGGGCTAAGGGTTTGCCATGCGGCATCCGTCGGCGAGAAAGGCGAGTGCTGCTTATCCATTGCGTTTCCGGATGGCATGTTGAGATCTGCGAATGTTTCTAAGGATCTTGGTTTCGGTGTAACATCAATCATGAGCTGTCCAAGTGTCATTGCTTTTTGGCTGCCTGTGACACTCCCACCCGCATACATCATACTATCCTCTCTCTCCTGTGCCTGAGCTTCCAACTCTGCTATTTCACCTAATGCATTAGTAAGTGCTTGAGCAAGTTGGGCATTGTCCATAGCCAAAGCCTTCTTATCGCTCACTGCCAGAGTAAGAGCGGTGTTCTGTTTCTTCTCGAAATCCAAATCGTCTTCCAAGTTGGCAACGGTTTGGGTGAGAGTCTCCACCTGCTCCTTAAGTAGTTTAATCTGGGAATTATTAGAACTCCTTTCACGAGAATTAATTCGTTCGGTTTCACGTATCCGTTCGTCGAAAAGGGCTTCCCATTCATTCACCTGATTCTCTAGGCTGCGAACTTTGGCGTTTAACCGTTGTACAATAGCGGCATGTGATTTATCCGAGGTAGGGTCGGTATAGGACCGTAATTTCGCGTTAAGGTCGCTAATCTGCTTTTCCAAATGTTCAATGTACCCGGTCTGCTCGACCGACGGCGTTTTACGATGTCGGAGGGAGGCGTGTATCGATGGCAGAGTTCCAAAATTACCAGACCCTCTTCGGTTTGAAGATTGATGGATGGCATCGTCGTCCGAAGCCGTACGATCGGACACTCTCGAAGAAACGGTATTAGACCGACCCACGGAGGTGAAATGTTTGTTCCGGAGAGCATTCGCAGCCCGACTTAGCCCCTTGACGTCGTCTTGTTTTATTGAACTGGCCATTGGCGTGGCTCGCATGTGAGAGTTCCTCAGAGCTAGCCGTCTTTCTTGAAGAGTGAGGGGGAAACTGGTGGCCGGTGCAGTGAAGCTCCGTTGGATAGGATCCGGTTCTGGAGGGTTGAATAAAGCGGTGAGAGGATGCTGTGGATCCCAGGTTCCAAATTGGTCCTCGTCGGCGCCGTTGGGGATACTATCGAAGGTATTATATGGCGGCTGAGCGTCAAAGGAGGATGAAGGATTGGGATTGCCATGGGCTCCAGTGGCATCGCTTTCCAACTTGTATCCTCCATTTCCAGACTCATTCCAATGCTGGTCGTCGTCGGCCGAAGCAGCGAACAAGTTACCATCGCCATTGTATGTATTCCTGAATCGAAAAAAGAAATTGCGAATTGTTAGCAACCGCCGACAACATTCCGTCGGGCAACGCTAAATTTTTTCTTTGTAAGAGAAAAGGACATACTCTTGGTCCTCCTGTATTCTGGATATTAAACCGATTTCCTGCTGTCCAAGCGACCTTGGATCTTCGTTCACATTCGAGGATAATAATCTGGCGGGGGGAGTAGAGATCAGGGGGTTGGTGTTTGTGTTGTTGTTGATGATGTTCCTCGCTGAGGGAGGAGAAGCTATAGACGCCATGATGAGATCGGAGCAGATTGCTGTTCTAGCTGCTGGTGGTGCTGCCTGCTGGGCATCAAATCCCCGTCAGTCGAGAGTGCAGGACCGGCCTAGAGCATGCTATGGAGATGGAATGCTCTTCTCTTCCACCCCGCGCTCAGGTATTTGGTAGCCGTAGGAGATGTCTTGAATGTTGTATAGTATCAGGTATGGTGGAGTTGAGTAGAGTAGAGTAGAGTAAGTAGAGTAGAAGAGTGATATAAATCTGGGGAAGAGAATAATATTTTGATTGATTGATTGAAGAACAAGAAGAACTCGACTCGGCTATGGGACTGTTAGAGGCAGGAGACAAGCTTGCAGGTAAAAGGCATCTGCATGACTTTTGATTTGCTTTTCTTCTTCCTATTTCTGCCTCGCTCTTTTTTTCTTCCAGTAACTAAGTCAGTCGATAACTACAAGTGACGAGACTATGTAGTATTGGTCCTAGTATTATTGGTTTTGGTCGGCCGGTCGAGTCGTTGAGGTTTTTCAGATGCTTGCAGGACAGGACAGGGCAGGGCAGAGCAGAGCAGAGAGCAGAGCAGCTGCCAGTCGTTCTTAGTTGATGTTTGTTATTATTCGGCCCATTGTATTTGCCAGTCCGGACAAAGAAGCAAGGAATAATCTGATGAAATCGTTATTTAACCTAACTAGCGACGTGTGACCAGCAAGAACCTAGTCGGTCCTTTAGTTGATGATGCTGTGTGCTGGCGAGTGGGCTGGCTTGGCCGGGCTGCAGGTGTGATTAGCTGGGAGGGGTTTTTGTGACATGGCGCCAAAATAGAGACATCCCGGCTGGGAACATCCACCCGGCTCGATTCCTGATTTTGATTCGAGATCCATCTCAGGTCGATGGGGCATGCATACGGCATGGCATGGCATGGCTGTCGATGGCATCGATGGCATTTGCATCTGATGTAGGTAGGGACTGAATTAATATAAGTTGTGGACCGACCCGAGTCGGACATATGCAAGTGTCTATGCCATGTCGGAATCCGTCTGGATGTCTGCTCGCTAGTTAGGTTCAGACTAGCTAGCCTGCCCTTGCGCATGCATCCTTGTTAGACAGAGGCTTGCTTTGATGCTCTATAGTACCTATCATCTGATCATTTTATAATATAATTCGGTCTATATAGATCCTACATAAGTATCCATTCCTTCATACATATACATTCGTACATAGGCGGGTGTAGAGAATATAAATTATCACAACTTCGCCGCCTCAGTCGTCTCCACAATCTGCAAATCCGCCGGTAACCCCGTCTTTCCAAACCTCAGCACTGACTTCCTATTAGCATCCCCTCTGGGTCCATACCCCAATATCAACCTCTTCCCATCCTTCGTCTTCCCCTCAGGTCTAGGTTCGAACACATACTTCCCGACCCCTTCTTCTTCAATCCACCTCTTAATCCTCTCCCTCTGTTCCTCCACCTTCAACCCTCTATCATTCAAAAACGTTGCAAGCCTCGTAACCAGATACGCTTGTGGAGGGAATAGAATGATAGAATTTTGTTTCAATCCCGTTAAGATTTCCTCTGCTGTCATGAATGTCGTTGATACCGTCTCTACCCCTCCGTCTGATGTAGGTAGCTGTGTGGAACTACTGCTCAAGGAAGAAGATACCGGTAAAAACCCAAGGAACATATGAGTTTCATACCGTTTCTTCATAGTCGGTGGAGTAATCCATGTCGTAAACGGTATCAACCCACCAACATCAGCTTCCAATCCATTTTCTTCCAGAAACTGGCCAAAACTAAGACTGTGGCTTCTGGAATGAATATCCTTTCTTATTTGTGGAAATTGTGGTAGCAGTGAGGATGGTGGCGGAGGGTTTGTTAGTAATACACCCGTTTCTTCGAACGTTTCTCTTATGGCGCAGAATTCTGGAGATGTGTCTTTGGCATCTTGGTTCCCGCCTGGGAAGACATGGGCATTTGCGAAGGAACCTATCGTGGAGGTTCGGTGGGTTAAGAGGATGCGGTTTTGAGCATCTAAAAGGACCAGACTGTTATTTCATCAGTCATCAGTATACTCTATTGATATTCTGTATGAATACCTAAGTAGGTAAGAATATATGTACACACCTGGCACTAGGACGAGGAACAGCAACCCCCTCCGGCTGTAAAGTAGTATACGAATGAGCATTAACCTTCTTAGCCATCGCCATATTCGATTTCAAGTTCAAGCAGTTATAATAACTGTAACAAGGAGGTAGTATGCGGGTACTATCAGAGACGACAAAATATCTAGAGAAGGAAGAAGATATCGATGCACCAAGTAGTCGTCGGGCAGGGGGTGACCGTGTAGATATAGAAAACATGCCCACCTCTTAAATTTCAAACCTTCTTTTTTTGCGACAAGAAACCACTAAGAGAGTAACAAAGTGCAAGTACCTGCTTTGTTTTACCTTCTTGACAATCGCAATCGGTATTCCCGGCCGATGTGACAATAATGCAAGTAGCTTTTGTGGAGTGATTGAAACTTTTGTGGAGAAGCCCCGTTCTCTGTTTCGTTTGGCCTCGGCTCAATTTCGTGCAGCGGCAGGAATGTTGGTGGTGTAGTGGACGGGTATACAACGGGGCAACAGGCATAGGTATGGGAATGGGGGACGACCCGAGGTTTGCCCCTTTGCATTGCTTGGTTTCACGAGATCGAGGGAGATCGGTTCCTTGTGTTGCACGCGAGGGAATCGAAAGGGGAAGGTTCTATTTTGACAAATGAAAACTCTATCACGTGCAGTTTAAATTTACAACAGATGACAACGCGGTTGACCCTCAAAGTTCTGGAGGTAATCCTTAATGACGGTTAATTTAGGCACTTAGGTAAGGTCAAGGTTAAGCAACATTATACAAGATCCTAATATAGTACACCCTCCTTACGAAAACATAAAATAATTGAAAGACTGAATAGTGAAGCAAGAAATGAAGGAAGCTTATGGTAAAAGCATGTTAAGACTTCAAGGTTGCCTTTATGAATTAGGTATCTACTGTAAGAGGTATGTGGGCGCCGCTATTCTTCTTAACATATGTTATATGGTGCCATCACAAACTCTTGCTTGCTTATCTGTTGATTATATTACTATCTGCCCTGTATTGCTAAGCAGCGACTTCATCGGTGCATCAACTGTATGCCATTTTTTATCAGGAATGTGTTTACGAGGGATTGTTCGCGGTAAGGTGCGGCTTTTTAAACATCGGTACTAATAACCTTGTCTCGTCGCCAGACTCCTCAACTGTGCTAATAACCAATTAATTGCTATCCAAGAGGGACGCTGGAGACCATTCGAATTCACAAAAACAGATCATATACTAGCAGCTTATATCACATCGCTTTCACAAACCCCCATCGCCCTTTCACAAGCTTTCTCGCAAAGTTTTATAACGTTCCCTGGCAAGAATCCTCCGCAATCTTCACAAATATTAAATCTCAACCACTTGCACAGTCTCTCCCGCCCACGGTTCTGCCAGTAACTTTTCACGATCAAACACCCTTCGTCGTACCCCAAAGATGAAATTTTTATCAGATTCTAATTGAATGCCTTGTTTGTAGAATTTTATGAGACTATCAGCTCAGATATGAAGCTATTTTGGCAGATAGATCCTCTACATCATCCAGCGATCGATCATGATATCTAACTCAAAGACAACAAATATAATACAAAACTTTTTAATTTTCTAGAGATTATACGCTACTTATCTCGTAAACCAAATGCTACCGCAGTACGCTGCCGAGCGAGATTACCCAGCAATATAATAATGAGGTTTCGTCAACAAGACGTACCAGAAACATCATTGGTGTCACTAATTCTTGGGGGTAGAAGCCAAAATTACAGCCTCAAGATAGTCCAATTCAGCGTTGCCATCACTCGCAGCGAACGGATTCCCACTTGCATCATAATTAAAGCCATGAGTCATAAAGAGGCCTACCAATCTCGCAGCTTCAATGCGCCCGCGAACGTCATTCGAAACCGATGCCATGGACTCGTAGAAGCTCTCCCAAAAGAGGTCGCGTAGGTCTTGCTGATTGCTGTGGTAGCACCAACCTACCCGCACTCTGTTTATTCCGAGCATGGTCTCGAGCCCCCCCAGCGACATCCCAAACGGTGTGATTTCTATATCTCTCCAGTCACAGATAGCTGCCAATGCGCCCGTTGCTAGGTCCACGTGAGTATTGTTCTCTAGGAGGTCAGTATGGTTGGGTACTAGCGGCCAGTCAGGCGCAAATATCTTTGGTAGACGCGGGATGATATAGTCCAAAGTCAGATGAAAGCGCTGGGGCACCCCTTCCCTAAGCTCCGACAGCTTCGCTGAGTATTGGGCTAATAGCACTTTCCAGCTGGGACGTGGCATTTCTATCGGTGTGTTATACCACGCCGATGCAAAGAACCTATATTTTTAGAGTTAGCGGCGCGGTTACATTTCCAAAAGATGTTATCAATATATGTAGGTACGTAAACAGTATGCTCACATACTTAGCATAGTCTCGCAGGGTTTTGCGGAGGGGATGGTAGTTATCGCTGTGTAACTGGTTCCGCGCTAGATACATCGAGACACCATACACTTTTCTCATCTGGTATACGTGTAGATGGCCCAGTTTACCAAGGCTCTCATGGTGCGGCATCAAACCCGTATAGACTTGCTCCACATATCCGAGAAATCCTATATCCAGTGGAGAGCTTGCATCGCGAGACTGGATGACAAATTCTCCGACATCAAGTGTGTAGCTGTTTCCGCCTTGTACATTCGTCGGTATGACGGAATAGCCGGTAATCGTTTCTGCCATTCGATTGCATTGCTGCTAGGTGATAGGGGCGTTCCGTTCGAAGAACTGCAATATCTGGATATTTGATGGCTGTGCAATAAGGCCCTCCATTGTACGCTATGGCATTGAGAATATTCGCGCTGATCTATCATGATATATAAGTATATATGAATAATACCGAACGAAGAATCTATTCCGAATAACAGCTGGTCGAAGTAGGCTGTGTGGTTGGTTAAGGCTATTAAGATGTTCCACTTTTGACCATAAGGGAATTTTGAAGTTGCAATCCCCAGAATCGAACGAACCGTTACTCAAATATTAACCTGAATACGCTCAGCATAGGTATCAGGTAAGTAAGTAAGTACTTATTAATACGTTACCGGGTATCATTGATCGTCACTCCACGGGCGATCATTTAAATTCGTGTTCATTCTCCACATAACCATGGTACCACAGTGCGATCCCCACCAATGGCTTCACCCGGACAACAACTGTCGCAGCTTTTCAAGTTCAACAAAGCAGGGGCAGCTCTGAGCCCTTCACCATCGTTACTCCCATGCATCTCAGCTGCATGTTATCCAATCTGCCACAACGTTAATCCCTACGAGCTGGACCTGTCAATTCTTCAGGTGAACCGCCTCCTAGTACCTATTATGTTAAAATTCTGGGTCCAAAAGAAATCCTTAAAGTCTTCATCGACAGCTTTGAGATTCTTAGCTCCAAGGTAATATGTGACAAGCTCACAGAGCAGGGTCGTATCACATGAGTCCAGGGTTTCTAGGAGACTATAAGTTTTATTTAATCTTTTTTTAAAACAATTGATTTGAGGGGATCCAGAAGTCTTAGTGCTACAGATAATACCGGAGGGGGGTTTGATGGGTGTTTTGGATCGCTTTTCAATCTTATGACGCTTTATTCAGTGCTTAAGAAGTAGTTAATCAAGACGTCTTAACTGCCCAAGAAGCAGACTTAAGGCTGTGCTTCTGCCCCATAAATCCTCGGTTTCCCCCACGGTACTGACTTGCAATTGGGTAAGTACTTAAGTAGCTTAAGAGATACCTATTTACTCTGTATGTTCTATCTTCGACTGTATTGATTAAGAACACAGGCTCGAACGATCATATATATATATACCCGTGTAGCCATATTATACATAGTTTATCAGGTAAGTAAGTATATACTTAAGTACTGTATAGCCAGATATCCAGAGACCTCTCTTCTACGCAACTGTCTACCCAACCCTTCACAGGGAAATATCAGAATGAATTCACTTATACCCAAGTAAAGTTGGTATCTCTTTGTTCGAATATCTCAGCGCTGACTGTACCATGCAACAGGCATCATCTGTTTAATTGGACTCGAGACGTCATCTGTTCACTAGGTAATTAATTAGAAAACATGCATGCGCCGTGACTGGCAGCGCAACAAGGCCACACGGGCCCAAATATTAAATCATCCGCAGGAAGCAGGATATTGACATGCCGTCCAAAAAGGGGATCCAACCATAAATCACGCATATCTATTCAGCTGGTGGAAAAGGTATGTCCAAGAAAGAAAAAATCTATATTTTATGGATGTATCATCGTACAGATGCATGTCAATCGGCTAATAAACCTAGGAACTTACAACGAACCCACCAAACTCCAAGAAGACTTACATTAGCACTTCCCGAGATAGTTTAGCTTTGACGTGCAACCTTCGTCCATATAGCCAGTCATTAATATCCCTCGACTCTGAAAGAGCCTTGGAAGCCCGAGGACGTGCATGAGTGCACTATGCGATTACGATTAATGTAGAGCACAGTGGGGCTTGGGAACAAGCCGATCAGGTTAGTACAACATTCCATTTGCTGCATGACACAAAACTCAAGCTGGATATCGATGTATCCACCAATCAAAACTTGTGAATTCAGGCACTTACGATATAATCGATATTATATCCGCTGGGATGATGTACAGATCTAGACCTAGAACCCGCTCCCGCTCTCGATTCATGAAATCGATATCGCAAGATAGATTAGTAGTCTTTACGTCAGTGGGTTTGTATGAATATAAAAGAGATCCGAATTACCATCGATATCAATTTATCCCTTAGTTAACCCAGGGCGCTGGACTCCAAAATTGCAAAAGAAAATACTTTTACCTTTATATAACTTGTTTACTTAAATGCCTAGATATATATCATTCGACTGATTTCTCTCCTTACACTGAATATACTTTTTGTTAAGGAATTAACCAGACGCTGATCTAAGTGCTTTCTCACACATCGTCACTATTATATATACTATTCCCAAGTTACGTAAATACAACTTCTGCTATCACAAGATGTCGTTTATACCCCCCATATCACCACAAAAATATTCGCGCCCAGTTCCAGCCGAGTTTTTGGAAGGTTACTTCCCCAGAACAGAGGCCCGGGTTAGCTGCCAAGGACACGAAGAAATCCGAGAAGCTACTGAGATGTATGAAGACTGGCTTCAAAGAGGCGGGTATGAGTGTACCCTCGCCGTGATTCCAAATCTTGGAGCGGTTATAGCTTTGACCATGCCGGAGGCCGAACCGGAAAAATTGGTCCATATCAGTGCTTTGAGCACCTTTGCGTTTATCGAGGATGGTATGTACTATATTGTATCTGTTGTTTTAGTGTCGTCCGTTTTACACCATTTACCGCCCTTTTCTTTTTATTTCGTTAACGCGTTCTTTGTACCCGCATTTTCAGGGTCTTAATCTTTGGGGACGACATAAGACATGTACATGTACCTTCAAGAATCCTTGTGCAATTTTGCTTGATCGTACGTCTTATCTTTGCGATTGAAGAGTCTATTGTATCTTTTACTTTTGAATATTTGATCAAGCGTTCGTATCAATATTGACACTCTCTTTCTTCAACCATATTAGATTTATATGACGGGGATATATTTAGTTTCGCAGAGGTAAGTGCCCACAAACAGATATGATCGGTCGGAAAACCTCGCGACGGAGCATTACGAATACTAACCTTTAACTGCCCCCCGGTTATGTTATACGCAAACCCCGGAATTAGTTCAACAACATCAAAACAGACCCAAAATCTCGAGAACTCCTAACCAAAAAGTTCCAGAACGCCAGTAATCAACTTAAAGCAAAGCTCTTTTACAAATTGCTCGAAAACGACAATAATGAGAATAGATACATCCAAGCGTATGAGGAGTGGGCGAAGTCATCTACTGAATTGATTGGGAAGCTTGCTGATGTAGAATTTGGGAGTTTGGAAGAATATATGAATGAGAGACTTGACGATGTTGGTGCGAGGTAATTCGACTCCATCCTTTATTTCCTTTGCTTAAACGTTTGGGTATCCTTAAAGTTATTGAGTGTACCCGAGTGATGGCAAGGGCATATCATAGAAATATCGAAATACCCCCACACACTCACCGATATCATGCATCACACAGAGTTCAACCACCTATACTAATCTCAAATCTGGTATATATATAGTTGCTACTGGAACTTGATGCCTATTGTCCACAATTTCAACTTTACAGATGAAGACTACCGAAAGCTCGACCTCGCCGAACAACTAGCCTACCGCCTATGTATTCTAGGCAATGACCTCTACTCGGCTGAGAAAGAATGGATCGCATATACAAGTGCTAACAAGCCTGGAATTCCATCTTCCAGCTTATATATCGTCATGCGTATTAATGATATTTCTCTAGGCGAGGCTAAAGAAATTGTTAAACAGAAATGGTTAGACGTCGAAGATGCTTTTCTACGGGAGCAGGACCGCTTGATGGAGGAGAACAAGTTTTCACCTGCTGCTTCGGAGTATGCTAGATATTTATCATGTCTTCAGAGTCTAGGTGCTGGGTTGGTATTGTTTTCTATAGCATGTCCTCGATATCATTTTACTCCAGAACGGAATCCTCTCTGCCCTAGACCTGAACAGAAAATCAAAGACTTCCCGAGAAAGTTAGGATCCCACAGCAAAATCAAGGAGAATGGAGCTGTAAATGGGACACTTTCGAGTACGCTTTCCATATTTATTCTCTTTTCTTAACAATTGTGATTACTAATACAAGCAGCAGATGTATGCCCCGCCAATGGTGGTCACCCACTGCAAAATATATATATTCACGCCAGCTCTTATTCTCATAGTGCTGGGGAAGCCCTTACCATTGGAAGCCCGAAAGGTCGGATTATGGATGGAGCACTGGAGAAGTCTGTCGATAAGGCGCCTTGGTTATCAAAACATCCCAAACTTTCAGACGAAGTTCGTAAAAATACAATCTTATAGAATTTCATATGCGCATGCAATATATATTGGTTCTACGGACGGTAATTGACGCAAAAATCTTGCGATAGGTAACCATACAGCCGTCCAACTACATCAAATCAATGCCTTCAAAGGGAATTCGCAATGTAGCAATTGACGCACTTGACCTTTGGTACACGGTTCCCCAACAATCTCTAGAAATCATTAAAAACATCATTAGCATGTTGCATACTTCTTCTTTAATGTAAGTCTATCTAATTTTTCCCTCTTTCCATTTGTTCAAACGTTGCTTTGACATAAAATGACGCAGAAGAGACGGCGTTTTAACTACTTACTTTTTATGATTAGAATCGATGACATTGAGGATGGTTCCGACTTAAGACGAGGACAACCATCTACACATATGGTATTTGGAATCCCTCAATCAATCAATGCGGCGAACTATCTGTTCGTTAAATGCATTTTTGAGGCTCAAAAGCTATCACCCTCTGCGGTCGCAATTTTTGAAGGTAAGTTTTTCTTGGGTTTTACTCTGTTGCAGCGCTACTACATGTACATTAGCCATGCATATAGGAGCTGCTAGCGCTAGCTGTCAGTATATACATGTATAGTACTGATGCATGATGACAATGTTAATATATTGAACACATAGATGAGCTCCGCAATCTCCATATCGGACAGGGCCTTGACCTCCATTGGACTTTTCATCAAAGATGTCCATCTGAGGCTGAATACATACAAATGATTGATGGGAGTATGGTACCCCGGTCTGTTTTCATCAGTTGAAAAGCTGCAGCTAGCTAAATAAATTGTCAATACTGTAGAAACCGGCGGACTTTTCAGAATGGCGTCCCGATTGATGAGAGACCAAGCTACCCAGAATCAGTATGTTTGCCTGATATACTAATACAGGTAGCGGTACCAGCCTACATACTTATAATTACCTATCTTGGAATTCAGGGATCTCGAAGTTGAGGACCTACTCACCCTCATGGGACGATTTTTCCAGATTCGTGATGATTATCAAAATCTCGGTTCGGTGGACGTAAGTTATTATCAAGCCTGCGAGTGAAGTTCAAACTACACTTTGGCATACATAAGCTGAACACGGAATACTCCAGTACGCTCGAGCAAAAGGTTCCCTCTCCGACCTCGACGAAGGAAAATACTCCTTCATGCTAATCCACGCCCTAAAAAACCAATCACAAAACCACCAGCTCAAATGCCTCCTCCAAATGAGATCTCAAAAGGGACAACTTACTAAAGAACAAAAAGATCTAATAATGAAGATTATGAGGAGATCTAAAAGTATGGAGTATACCGCAATGGTACTGGAGGAGTTGAGGCTGGAGATAGAGGTAAAGCTGGAGTATATAGAAGCTCAGCTTGTAGAAAGGGGATTCAAGGAAGATAAGAATTGGATGATCCGTGCGATTATGGCGAGGTTGAGGTTGCCTGATCCCATTACGAAATCACTTATAAAATAGCCATTGCGATCCGGGTTCTTCTAGATGTCATGTTGTTGCATATGTTGTATTTTGATAGTCATTTCTATAGGGCCTCAGATTCGATGTATCGTATTCGATAGATTCCATATGCCTACGGAAATATTCAATGATACCTCGCAAACTGCCAAAGAGTGGTTTTGTACAGGTGTCTACTAACTAAGCCCCATGACGATACTTATAGCACACTTACTTCATCCATTGTCTCTCTTTCTAAAATCTCAACTCTTTAATTGATCAATAGCTCATCCAATGCAACAAGTTAAGGAAAGCCCGCCACAATAAGGCTCAACCAAGGCTTTTTTTTCGGCTAACATACGCGAAAACCAGCTAGACATCACTTCCAAGGGTATCAGCCTCGAAAAATTCCCGGTATAATGCACGCCAGACCGCCCGCTAGGATCCCTACCAAACCCGCACTGTACGCGGACTCGACTGGCAAGCGTTTATAAAAAGACCGAAGATCGTAGGAAAATAGGAAATATGTAGTCCAGAAGTTGGGTCATCGATCGTTTCCCAACCCCTCGTTGCTCCTTTAGCATCTCTGTTATTCACAAAAATACATCGACACATGTACAATGCTCGGAGCGTCAGAATCCAGTGTCGTGCCGGCGATAGAGGCTGCTCTTACCCGCGTCAACGAAGCTCTCGCAAATACACCATGGGCTTCTGAGCTCGCGGGAGTCCTCCCACTCACTGGATTCATAGACTTTATCGATACCCCCACAAAACTCCACATTTTCGAACTCTTCGGCGCGGTCCCACTGTGGTGTTGGCCCATAACACCCGGTGATATTCGACTCCTCCTTTCGGATGCATATCTCCACAGTATCTGCTGTCTGGATCGATTTGGATCTAGTCTCGCGTGGCATGCTCTCGACGGTCGCTGGGGGGATGCGTACCCCATCATTAACCCAGAGACAACCCGATTATGTCTCGCGTCTCAGCCGATAACACAGATTCCCAACGAACATGTGAATATGTTCGAAAAGAATTTGAGGATACAGAAGCTTAGTATTGTTCATGTTACGCGGTATCCTGGTGCGGATCGGATTCCTTCCGATAACTGGCTTCGGTTTTTGTTCGTGGATCCGTTTTGGATGTATTCGACGAGATATTTTGCAACTTCGATAGTTGGATGGGTGTTATTGGTCGGACTTGTGGTGTTTTGTGCTATGTTCCGATATTATATTGCTCTTACCTTTCTGTTGATTATGCCGGTGACCGGGCTTATTGTTTCTTTGATATATGGTAGTAGACCGAAGGCACTTTTGGTCGATAGACCAAGTCCGTTTAATAGAGCGGTTGTAGTCGCAGAGCACATGAATGCGACGGAGTGGACGGTTTTCTACGGAGAGAGCAGTATTATCAACTCTTTGCTTAACAAGCAATTAGAGTCTCGACGAAGACCGCTACCGAAAAAAGGATACGCCCTCCTTCGATTTCTCCTAAGACTCGTCACTCTGGGACAGTGGGCTATGGTTCTTGCGTCTCTGACGTTGAAGGATATGAACGCCTTCGTTGTCGCAACGTGGATTATTATCTGTGTGCTTTCGCAGACATACCTTTACCCCCCCGAATGTGCGGCGAAGACGTGGATGAAGAAGATAGGAAGGATAGAGATGAAACGGTACGAAACGGAAACAAGTTCACGAAGAGCTCTGTTGAATACGATTATGGCGCTTAATCCGGATACATTCGCGGAGGGAACCTGGGAACAGCTTTACAGCGGGGCGTTAAAATGGATCAATCCTATTCTTGAGGCCGGTCAGAGTCGGTCCGATTGGGAGGAAGCCACGAGAGCAGCCATGGAGGAAGCTTCGGAGATCCCAGTGGAAGAATTGGCGGCTGCGAAGTCGCTTGAAGTTGAGAGTGGGTTTTTGAGTGAAACCTGGAACGAAGCCAATGAGCGCTTCTATTGGAAGAAGTTTATCCATGAGGGTATCTATCTTGCCAGTAAGGTGATGAAAGAGGGGGGTCTGCCCGGGAGGAGGGTCACTCCAAGGTCAGAGCAAACTGCTCCAATTGTCACACAAAAAACCGCAGTGGCGAAGTAATTAACCATAAGCTAACACTTGTCTATCGACCTGAGAGTCAAAGTGAGAATGCTGTTTTGAAAATAGCTAGCTGACCGAGTTTTTCACGAGTTTCTTTGGTCTAATATATATTATAATATAGCGCTGTATTTGTTTTTACAACCTTGCATGTAGTGGTATCTAGGCAATCCACGGCGCGGAGTTATAGGGGAAATTGTTTGAATCCACGTTCAGATGGCTTGTAAGAGCTTCAGAAATAGATTAAAGGATCCTTAAGCACGAAATATATTCCTGAGCAATAAGCCGAACCAGTTGATACTCCGCCATGGCCAGCTTGGAACTGGTGGCTCAACCTCCATGGGGACACTCCTGTAGATATGACGCCCACCGAACAAAAGTGATTTGGGGACACGTCTATACTTCCAGAAATAATCTGGGCCGGCAGGATTCCTCAAGCCTCGAGCCTCGCATAGATCGATAGTATTTATATCCCGAACCATCATCCCAATATATGCCCATGTGCCATCACCGACACTCATAGAAAATTTAGGACTTTTGTCTGGGTAGGATTGGAACATACTATTTAGCATTTCTCCCAAAAACGAAATTCAAAGTAAACGGCAATATTAATACCCTTACCAGTGTGGAATAATTGTCTAACTTTCCCAAGAGCCAAATCAGGCGAACCTGGTGGGAGATCACAGTACGACTCCAAAACTCTATAGCCTCGAGGAACGGCTCTAGTGATGCTTGTGATTTTGGTGACAAATAATTCGTCCTTTTTGGCTTGTTGGAAAAGGTGAAACTCGTACTTTCCGTCAGGATATATGCCTGCCGTAAACCGTAAGCCATATAAGCGCTTTGAGTAAATGTGATCTAAACTTACATGCCCATATCCCAGACAGAGATTGAGGATCTGAAGGTTCTACCAGTGAGTTATCGATAGCCGCGTAAGTAATCGTCTTTGATAGGAATTCCAACCGGAACAAATGCTCCGACGGAACTGCATCTGCTTCGCTCCGTGAATCTCGAGTAAAATTAGGTCGAGTCGTCCTTTCATTAGATTGTATGGCCAAGGTTGGCCAGTATTGCGTAGTATCAACATAGCTGAAATTTGGTACTTCGTCAGACCACCATTTTGACACTATATCAATGTAGTTACCCGGGGTTAAGGTAAAACATGGATCTACTTTGATGGTAATATCAAAATTTCCCGTCGTCGTTTCATTGACTTCGAGATTGTGCACAGAATATGCCCAACAGTGTTAACAGTACCCAAGTACTTACAGCACAGAGCCTCGTCAACCGATGGAAGGTAATTTGCTCGAGAGTAGAATTCGTCGTTTGGTAGTTCAGTCTCTACTAGTATATACGGCCCCGGGTAGTGTCCAATAACAAGACAGTTCTGCCAATTTTCAAGGGCGGCCTTGATCCGGAAATTAACAAAAGGATGTGATGATGTAGGAATGACTCGGCGCCGTAAGAAGTCATCCCGGTTTACTCTTCTGGCAGGAAATTCGCCTAATATTGTCCCGTTTTTATCGATCATGCAGGATTTCCCGCTCATCAAGAGCCGCCTGAATTCACCAGGTGGTGATGCCGGCAGGTCGTAAAGATAATTTGGACACCATGACCATCCTCCAAACTCTGAGATTGTTGTTTCCTGATGTAAAAGGCTTGAGTGACCGATGTTTTTGATTTTCGCAAGGGCTACTTTCGTGATCTCCGTCGGCGTCATTGAGTAACTGACTTCGATACCAGCCAATAGCCCTGCAATCACCATTCTATCGCGGGGCCATGAGGTGCTTCGAGGCTTAAGAATGGCAAGGAGATTACTGACGCTATCAATCGGTGCACGAAGACGGCGGATGATATTGGATGCGATCCAATGAGCCCGTGAACAGCATGTAGGGTCTTTAGCTAGAATATCATCGTCGAGATCTTTAATAACTGGTTCGTTAGATCCTGGTTTCTTGTAGACGACTTTGATTCGTTTGGCCATGTTGCATTCTACTGCTGTCCACCCACGAGTAAACCACGGAGAAAATATCAAGGCTAGTGCTGGACTTCCATCCTCCGCCCGGTCGAAATCCACGAGATATTTATCGTGTACTATTGTGCATTTCGAGTTAAAGTAGTTGTTGTGCATGTCATTGGTCGCTTTCTTTCTTAGCACTGGGTCCAATGGAATAGATATTGAGTCCCACCATATGGCATTGCAGCCTGCGAGCCTGACTAACTTCGCAAAGTGTTCAAAAAGGCAGCGGTTTACGTGACCAGGCGGCTCTATTCCAACCCCAGTTCCGTCTGACCATACATGAGAGATTGTAGCGTATTCGGCGTGTCGACCTCGGACTTCCAAAGGCGCATTGAGGGACCAGGCAGTTCCACCGTCTCCCACCATCGAGATCTTTAACAATTCCGGGTCGAAGAACAATCTATTCTCTTGGCATTGAGCTACCTCGTCCCCTTCGCATACGTGGAGTTGCCGGATATGTGTAGCATCGACGGCACTGAAGCCGCAGAACCCTGCGTTGCATGATTCGTGGTTTTGATGTCGAAGTTGTGGATACTGTGCAGCAAGACTCATGATTGCGGGCAAATCATGTTCCCCCCTGCCACTAATCAGAGAAATGTTCCAAAGTCGGTTTAGACAGATACCACGCTCGCGTGCTTTATTCGTTGACTCTACCAAAGCGGGAGCAACCACACTATGTGGTATCATAGTGTTCCCCCACTCCACATATCCAAACATTCTATTTCCCAGATGAACTTGAAAGTTGATTCCCCAGTAAATAATCTCACAGATGGGATACAGGTTTATCGGCGCTTTCTCCCCGTTGGTGTTGATATACTTTGCCGGTATATTGGTGTATCTAACTAACTTGATTCCTTCTAAGAACCAGTTGATGGCTAGAACCGCGCATGAAAGGTGAATGTACGATCGCTTGAGTCGTTCTTCATTTGGGACCTGCATCTGACATGAGCATACTTCGATTATCCATTCTCGAAACGCCGGCCAGTCGCATGGAGGAAGTATATCTTCAAGTTGCTTATGGTGCTCCTTACATATATGGTTCTGGCAACGATATATTTTCGAGGCTTTGCAAATACTGGCGATGTGATTAAGCATAGGCCAATTCTGATCGATTTCCGCTTGGATATTTGTAAAGACTCGTCTTAGCCACATGTATTCCCGTTCAATTAAGTTGGAACATCCAGTTGGGGTGGAGCTTGTGTCATTTCCTCCTTATGGGGAGACTAGGAGCGATTCCTCAAGATCGACAGCTGCAGGGCTGAGAACTTTCCGGTCCGGGATTTCGGGGTCATCCTTTTGGAACTCGTAGATTTTAGACATTAACTCCCGTGAGAATGAATCTCGGTCTTGCAATGTCGGGCCAACATCGCTGTTTGGATGGACAGATCCGTAGTATATGTCGTCTGTATTGTTCGATTCTTTAGTAACCTGATGTATCAAACCCGTCTCTGGATCAATTTCGTAGGGCATTTTGAAACTATTGTGGGTTTGAATGAGCAGCTTTTATTAGTACATGACATCGTTGAAAAAATGTTAGTAACAATGGATCATATCGTACCAGGTATTGTACTCTTAACGACGAATAGTATCGTAGTGTATGAGCTAGAGTCGATTCCATCAAAACTCGACTATAACTAAATATAATGAAAGAACAAGTATTCTTTGCGAGTGCTTCTGATATTGATAATGAAAGAATCAACCTAGGGCAATATTTGATATAATTATATAACGCGGGTGTTTCTCGCGAAGTCGCTTTGATAGATGAGTAAGTGATGGATTGCGACCCCTAGTCTGGCCTAGCTTCTGGGGCTTGTGCTTGCCAGTTTAGATCAGATGCTTGAGCAAGTAATTTTATATAACTTCAGTCGCGACCACGGTGCGGGGTTAGGATCATCAAATCTCGAATATCGATATCAAGAATCGAGTCAAACAGGTCGTCGTGGTCGGATCGTCGTGGTCGTCGCGAGATGCAGCCGTAGGTGTTCGCCAGATGGAAGACCAGGGTCGGCATATTTTAACAGTCATACCACGGTAAACCACCAATTAAGAAAACTGACATTGTGATAATGTATAAGTAATATCGTCAGCTCGATTCAATAGCGTTTACCTTGTAAGGATGATTTACCAGATCCCGCAACTGGAACCGACGCTGAAGTGTGGAATGATGGATCATTCTTGAAATTCGAGGGCTAACCTGGTCGTATGGCCAACCCAAGAAAATCGATGGCGGGACTTTAAGCTGAATCAGATTCCCTCATCTCAGCCAATCGATGATGTAGACTTCAGTTGTCCGCGGAATCGAGGGTCGGGGTGTGTTCGGTATTCGGCTCGAGCTTGGCCAGGCCCCCCAGCCCTAAATAGCAACACGCTGACTAAAAGAAACCCATCGGAGTGGTGAAGGTCCCAGTTTCAACAGCTGCGTCAGATAGCGGCCCCTCATAGGTAATCGATACAAGGTATGCATCCCATTCTCGAAATTCGTGGTACCAGACTCCACCTTGAGGTTTTCTTTATCACACCATAAAGAAATAGAGCTTGAGCTCATGACGTAGCATCCAAAGACCGGACCGCGAGCCCAGCTAAGACTAAGCCCCGGACTTAAGACAATTGACTGATACTCAGTGCAAGTGAGAGAAATAACTCGCTCTGCAGCTGTCGTCGGGATATCCAATTGGCGGAGGTAACGCTCGAAGTCGACAGCTATGTTCCAGACTACAGGCACAGTAGTGTGTGGCTTACGCCAGCCTCTTGCGACAGAAATCGGTACTTTGAGATAGGGCCAAAGTACTAAGTGGTAGAAGTACTGCCTGTTCGTCATGCCACCAACTTCGGCCTACGTCAAACTTGCAGGGAAGAAGCTGCATCAACGAACAAGGGTAGCAGACCTGAGATATGTGCACATTGCGTCGACATGGACAGGCTGAAGCGGGACATATCGATAGAAGTATAGCCCAACAATTCGACAGCGGACCTGGACAATGGATTCGGGTTTTATTTCCCCACCTCCCACCCAATTTCTGCTGCAGTAGTATGTCAGTACCAACTGGAGTCTGCAGCAGTCTGTCGTCTGTCCACACACAATTCTTTAGTACAATGTACTAAGATTGCGTAGCACATGAAGGAAGGTAGTTCGGGCATACCAGATCGGAAAAGACGATCGAGGTACAGGAAAGTATGAACAGGGTTGTGGGACCGAAATCCTTGGACGCCGGAAGCCATGGCCAACCAAGATCTTGATTTAACGAGCCAGAGCAGTGTCCACAGACGTCTGCCTGGTTCATTGTGGTTGTATATCAAGCCCACCGTCGGCACTTCTGTATGTATGTACGCGCGCACAGGAATTGAGTTTTTTTTTTTTTTTTTTTTTTTTTAGTCTTTGCATCTCTGCATCCGTTATCTGCCCTTTTCTTTAGACGGCATACATCCACAGCAAGTAGGTGTCGTGCGGGGGCCAAGTTGCGTGGATTTCCATTTGGTGGACTGGCATGGAGGGTTAGTGTGAGCCTACATTCCTGAATAGAACGAGTTAGTCCGTCGACCATCGGAAGTGCAAGGTGTTACTGTGGCCTTTCCTTAATTTGAAGTTCGCTATTGACGCCCTGGAAGATATCAATTTGGGATCAGATCAATTCTCCGGGGATCCAGATTTGTGTGAAGTGGTGGTGGTGTTTTTATTTGATTCCAGTCCCCCGCCTGCCCGCCTTCAAATTGGTGTTTCTCAGTTGGTTGGTTCCGTCACAATTTAATTAGAGAGACATCCTCAGCCCGCAATAAACACAGCTCGCAAAAGCAACATCACAAGCTCAGGAAGCAGAAACAAAGAACAGCCACGACTATATCCCATCGCAATCAGATCCTAGAATAGAATAGAGAGTAAGGACATCCTCTTTAACATCGGTCAATATCACTAGTCCATTATCATATCAGTCCATAACCGCAATTAACTGTTCCGACGTGTTACGGCAGAAAAGACCACAGAAGCACTAATTAATTTCCCGTTCAACCTCTCAACCCAATTCGGGGTTGAGCCTAACGGCAATATGGAAAACCCAGCTCCAGTGCCAGTTCCTCCTCCAGAAACTCCAGCTACTCCTCCCGACACTCCTTCAAGAGCACAAGAAGTCAAAATGTCGGGAGAAGTTATCCAGGAAGCTATCAAGAACGAGGCCATCGATGGTGGGGCTCCGGCGTTCAAGTTCGATCCCAATGCAACACCGGCTGAAAAGGCTGCTGAGGTTCGCAAGGTATGTTAACTAACCATCCTCTTGACGGGAAGGAGAAAAATAGATAAAATGAAAAGCAGTGACTAATGAGATCGATAGACGATTCCGGAGGGCCTCAAGCTTCAACCAAGTACAAAGGCTGCTGCTATCATCGATCCCGTACGTATCCCACTTATAAGTAACCCTCTGCCGCATCGTGTCTTGCAAACGGACGTCATAGCTCACAGAAACCTAGGACGTGTCAACACCTAAATCCGACAAACCAGCGGCCGGTCCACAGACACAAGAAAAGGGTGAGAAGCCAGCAGATGGATATGTAAACGGACACCCAAAAGCTGGTGACGGCGAATGGGGCCGAACAGGATGGGCTCCGAGGTTTGGGGCCGTAGTTGGTGAGAGTACTGATTTTGGCGTCCCTCTCGACGAGCTTGATATCGACAAAACAACCTGGCTTGAGAAGAGACTCGAAGATAGATTTTTTGGAGGTAGGTAGCTGTACATCCGGCTATTTAGTATGCCAGAGTGTACTAATCATATTTTTTATTCGGCACCTTTAGATTGGTATCACAATGCAGGCATCATTATCGGCGCCTGTGTTATGAGCTGGATCGTTGCTCTATTCGGTGGCGGTATCGCCTGGGTCATCATCGTCTGTGCAATCTGCATGACATACTATAGGACTTCTATCAAACGCCTACGCCGAAACATCCGTGATGATCTCATTAGAGAAACTGCACTTCAAAAGCTCTCTACCGATGCGGAGAGTCTTGAGTGGATTAACAACTTCATCCTCAAGTTCTGGCCAATCTACCAACCCGTCTTGGCTGCTACTGTTGTCAATACCGTCGATCAAATCCTCTCTACTGCTACACCTGCGTTCTTGGACAGTCTTCGATTGGAAACATTCACCATGGGAACTAAACCCCCAAGGCTAGAGCACGTTCGGTCGTATCCCAAAACCGAAGATGACATCGTCGAGATGGACTGGAAATTCAGCTTTAACCCGAATGACACCTCTGATATGACTTCACTACAGCTCAAGAGTAGAATTAACCCAAAGATTGTTCTCGAGATCCGTGTTGGAAAGGGCATTGCCAGCAAGGGTCTCCCTGTTATCGTCGAGGACTTTGCCTGCTCTGGAGAGATGAAAGTCAAGATCAAGCTTCAGATCAACTTCCCTCACGTCGAGAAAGTTGATGTCTGCTTTTTGCAACCACCAAGACTCGATTTCGTTTGCAAGCCTCTCGGTGGGGATCTCCTCGGTTTGGATATCGGTCTCATGCCTGGTTTGAAGACTTTCATTTTGGATATGGTCCATGCCAATCTTAAACCCATGTTCTATGCTCCTCATGTCTTCACGCTCAACATCGCACAGATGCTCGCTGGAGCTGCTGTTGACACTGCCATCGGTATTCTCGCTGTTACAATCCATAACGCTCAAGGTTTGAAGAACCCAGATAAATTTTCGGGTACCCCAGACCCATATGTCGCTCTTTGCTTCAATGGTAGAGAGGTTATCGCAAAGACGCATACCAAGAGAGAAAACGCAAACCCAAGGTGGAATGAAACCATTTACCTTATTATTACCTCGTTCAACGACGCTCTCTGGTTACAAGTTTTCGACTATAATGATATTCGCAAGGATAAGGAACTCGGTGTCGCCTCATTCACACTCAAGAGCCTTGAAGACGGTCAACCGGAGCAGGAAAATGTCCAACTCCCGGTCATTGCCAATGGGAAGAACAGAGGTCTTATCACCTGTGACTTCCGCTTCTTCCCAGTTCTCGAAGGCGCAAAGAATGCTGATGGCACTACTGAACTTGTACCCGAAATGAATACTGGTATCTTGAGATACACCATCCATAGGGCCAAGGAGCTGGATCATACCAAGAGTATGATTGGTCAGCTTTCCCCATATGCTACTTTTGTTATCAACGGTAAGAAGATCAAGCAGACAAAGGTCGTTAAACGAAGCAACGACCCTATCTGGGAAGAACACACCGAGATCATCGTCAAAGACAGGGCACACTGCAAAGTTGGTCTGATGATCAAGGATTCCAGAGACTTAGCAGAAGATCCAACAATTGGTTTCTATCAACTCAAACTGAATGACATGCTCGATGCAACTGCCAAGGGACAGGACTGGTTCCCACTTTCCGGCGTCAAGGCCGGTAAGGTACAGATTAGGGCACAGTGGAGACCTGTTGCATTGAAGGGAGACCTCGGTGCCGATGGTGGCTACATCAAACCGATTGGTGTTCTCCGTATCCACTTAATTCGCGCGAAGGACCTTCGTAATGTTGAAAAACTTGGAAAATCAGACCCATACGTTCGAATCCTCCTATCTGGCATTGAAAAGGCTAAGTCTGTTACATTCGAGGAGGATCTCAACCCACAATGGGATGAAATACTCTATGTTCCCGTCCACAGCAACCGTGAAAAGGTTACTCTCGAAGTCCTAGATTACGAAAAACTAGGAAAGGACAGACCACTCGGCCAATACGACTTCGATGTCGGCCCATATATCAAAGAAAGTGAGGAGGTTGAGGGCGAGTTCTTAGCGCACGCGGAAAGAAAAGAACAGGCCGTCCCTCTTATTTTGGACAGATCGAGGCAACAAAAGGGAACACTGTTCTTTAATGTATCATTCTACCCAACTATGAATGTCGCTGAGCCTGAACCCGAGAAAAAGGAGGAGGCGCCTGCTGAAGAAACTGATCCAGACCTCGAGGTCAAGGTCCCAACTCCCACATCCCCGACAGTTGCTGGGTCTGAAGTCGATATGCTGGAGGCCGCTGAGAAGGAAGTTGAGGGCACCGCGCCGCAGAAAAAGAAGTCAGAGGCTATCAAGCTAACACCAGACGAGCTGCTCTCCAAGAGTATGTCAATCCTCGAAATCCTGTTCTTAGTGATACTAACTTTTGTCAGATTCCGGTCTCCTCGTTTTCAGAATCCACGATGTGGATCTTACAGAACGCGACTGTTACCTTCAACTCAGGATGGATGATTTCCTCTTCCCTGCCTTCGTATCCTCCAAGATTCGGATGAAGAAGGGTAAAGTAGATGAGATTGGTGACGCTTTTGTCAGAGAACTCGAGTTTTCAAAGGTTACACTCAGACTTGTCGAGCACCACAAAGACAAGGGCGACGGCAAGGAAGATATCATCGCAGAACTTAAGGGAGACACCTTTAGGATTCTTAAACAGTGCCTATATAAGCCCACTACCCTGACATTGAGAGGTAAAGATGGAATCAGCAAGGTCAATGTCACTCTCAACTACATCCCCGTCCTCATGGAGCTTGACGAGAGGGAAAGTATTACGAATATGGGAACTCTCCGCGTTGACGTTTTGGATGGATCTGATCTTCCAGCGGCAGACAGCAATGGAAAGAGTGATCCATATGTCATATTTGAGCTTAACGGGGATAAGGTGTTCAAAACGGAAGTCCAGAAGAAAACTCTTCACCCTGCGTGGAACGAGTACTTCCAAGTCCAGATTCCATCTAAGGTTGCTGCCGAATTCAAATGCAAGGTTTACGATTGGGATCTTGCTGGCGAGGTACGTTCGAATAATCCGTCTTTACTTGTAAGATTTTGAACTAACATTGCGTAGGATGACTTCCTCGGGGCTGCTAATATCGACTTAACAAAGGTTCAGCCGTTCACTAAGAGCATTGCCACCGTTCCTTTAGACGGTAAATCTGGATCCATCCGACTAGCCTTTGTTTTCACACCCGACTACGTGGTTCGCCAACGACATACTACCGCAACATTCAGTGGTACCTTTGCGGTCCCTGGCAAGATCGTTACGAACGTCGCCGGGGCACCAATTAAAGGTATTACGAAAGTCGGCGGTGGTGTTATCAAGGGTGCCTCCTTTGTTGGCAAGAATGTCTTTGGCCGTGGTAAGAAGGACAAGGAGGAAAAAGAAGAAGATTCTAGCAGCGTCTCTCATAGTATTTCAGTCAACGAGCCATCTGTGGATGACGGTCGCAGCAGCGGTAGTGCCTCGCCCCCAAGACTGAAGACTCCAAACAGGGATTCTATGAACAGAGACTCTACGAACAGGGACTCCGTCAACCTCAACCCATATGGCAGCCACAGAAGTCAGAAGAGCCTTAGCGGTGCCAGCATTAATCCCGATTCAGGTCTCGCACATATCACTCTTGTCAGAGCCACCGGATATAAGGACGGCCAGAAGCTGCGAGTTCATGTCATCCCGCAAGGTAAGGATAAGCATATTCTCAAGAGCTCAACCGAAAAGTTCCACGGCAATTCTATCGAATGGCATAACGACGAAAAGGTACAATATACCTGCACTCCAGATACTAGCTTCAAAGTTGAGGTCTGGTACGACTCGCGAATTCCCGGAAAGGATGAGAAACTTGGGGAAGGTTTGTTGATTCTCAATGAGAATTCAGCACCCTCAGAGACCGTGATTCCGGTTGGTGCTGGAAATATCACTTTCAAAACCAGTTTCAAGTCTACAGATGAGGATAGGCCAGGTTCGAGGCATTCATCGCATCGCAAAAGTTTCTTCGGCCGAAGCAGGAACAACAGTCCGCCATAGAGTGGTGGGCCATTGAGGAATTTTAGCTTCAATAGCCTTCTTCCGCGATCGTCGATAGAGGTCAATGAGGCAAAGAGGGAGGTCAACGATGGGAGGAGGAGGGCCAGCCACAAGTCGGTTGATTAATTGGTTCATTTTTTGAAGTCGGAAGAGGAGAAAATCGGGGTTCGCTGGGGTTTGGATTTGGATACATCTTTTCTCTACTATACGAACTAAGTACCTACCCTTTCTACTATTTTTTCCTTTTTTTTCATCTTTTTTTTTTTTTTCAGTTGCCTTTCGAATACCCGGTTGCAATTCTTGTTCCCCTCTTTGCTCAGTACATACTTCTTCCTTTCTTCCTTTCTTTACTTTATTTTTCTTTTCTTTTTGCAAAAGCTAGCTCAAAACTGTTGAGCGTCTTGTTTGTTCTCTTTGTCATATCACTCTCGCATGCAGCCTCGTTGTCTTGGAATGAATCCGTGAGCCGTTTTTTCCGGTTTTCCGTTCTATCAGTTTATTGCCTTCGTACTTCATCGACTTCTTTTCATAGCATACATGAATTAGAATGGTATCATTCTCCGTCTTTTCTCTCTCGCTCTTGCCACTAGAAGATACTCCGCACTTGTGCGTCGTCACATTTAGGCCCTGTCGGGCGTTAAGTGGGTCCCTCAGGTGCAACCTAGATCAAACCGTCTTCGGGCCCGCCTTGAAGCGATTAGTCATTATGGTAGCACAGAATTTTTAGCTTGTGATCCGAGTTGCAGGAATCTTGATAAGATAGTCTAGACTAGATGCGGTTGATCAATTGATCAATTGCAGTTTAACTAATATGTGACAAGTTTTCTTTTTGATATATCACGATACCTACCCCGCTAGACAAAATGGCCAGATAGTACCGGGTTTGATCCAAATCCTTGACTAGCTCAGTAAGGCTCGAGCGAGAGTACCAACCTTTCCGGCCTTGTTCAATATGCATCAGCAAATATACCTCACGATCAAATTTCAGCGTGGGTATCACAAACTTTCAGGGCAGACGAGATGCATAAGAAAGCAACTGTTATGATACAACTCCACTTTGATTGGTCTGTGTGTCACAGTTTCAACGACGGCTTGAGACATCAGACCGGTTCCGAGGATTTACCTAAGTATTGCATTAAACATCTTTTTTTTTTTTTTTTTTGTCTGGCGTGCATAATTGCAAGCCAGCATGCTTGTAAATACTTAACTTCTGTATATGAATGCACGTCGAGACGAGGTTATGCCGCCCTCTTATTACCTTTAATCTTATCTGGAAAAGGTCAATTCGTAGGATATTTGAGGCTATTCCTGAAGGGTCTAGATTATATCTTTATTCGGATCAACAGGAGGCCAATGCGTGGTTAAAATTCGTTACATCCACATCGCGCACTTGGCCGTAGCCAACCTCTAGCGAGCTAGCATGCACAGGGGGTTATTCGACCACCAGCAACGCAGCTGCTAGCAACAGACCATTTTGTTTCATCGGTGGCGTATGAGGCTGTTCAGCTCGAGGGCTGCATATTGAAGTTTTGCTACTTCATGACATTATGCATTAGCAGGTAATTGAAGTGCTGGATCCCCCTTTGTTTCGTTTCATTTCATTTTCTTTCTTTTCTTTTTCCAGTATTCCTTAAATGTAACAAAATTGACGGGCCGGGAACATCCATGAATTCATGAACACCGTGTGCATGGGAATTTGATGGCCTCAATAGTTAATAGACATACATGCATACGTACGTACGTACATACAGACATACGTGCAGATACACAGAAATAATGACAGCAGCAGCTTGTTTCAAATATTTCGTATAGATCTCTTTTCCTAGATTGGAAACATTCTGCGATGTACATAAAGAACTGTGGGGTCAGTACTGCAGCGCTAGGCCCGTTAATTGGAGATCGACCTTAAAAGATCATAGCATCCTTACCAGAATTACATGAAATCCTTAGATACCTTTTGTCCCGCCCCCCTACATGTTGATCTCGTGATGTATAGATGTACATTTCATTTGCATGTGTCTTGTAAGCTCTGTATTCTGTCGGTTTGAATTTCCAGTTGATGATCTCGTATTCATGTAAGTACTTTTTCGAATTCAGCTTCGAATTCTTCTTCTCTGAGTCAAGTTGATATTCTGCTTTTTTCAAGCTGATCCCGTCCGGAATACGACAAGGTCTGGGTATCCACGGGATAGACATCTAGAATATACACCATCGGCTTAATTTTTTCCATCGAACGGCTCGGCTTCAATTTTTACTCCATCCCGTCCATCCAGAAAAATGTGATATATCCAAACGGTTTTCTTTTTCTTTCCCCGCAGGGGGTTATGCATAGTTAGTGCCAAGTTCGAACAAACATTTTTCCTCTGGAGTAATTTTTTGAGGTATAACGGGCCGAGGAATGTATGGGAAAGGTAACTGTTTCTGGGAATATCCATGGATACATGTGGACTCGGGGCTAGGATACACGGGAGATATTGCAGGATGGATATACGCCATGCAGGATGGAGACCCACAAGGCATAGGAGATAGACGACAGATCGATTTCCGCCGCTAATGCCTTAAGGTTTTGAGACTGGGATCTAGGGGGTTGAGATCGATCGAAATAGGGTATTATGCCGTTGGGGAGATGGCTATTAAGCTTTTAAGGCTGGGGAAAGACCTTGTGGCTGGTGAAAAGATGGGGTTCTGGGTCCGAGACCGGTGGGGACGTGCACCCGGTTAGTTCTTGTAGACGTCTACAGATCTATATACCTATATATACCCATTTATTTATTTGAGCTTTGTGGATTTATCTTTAGCTAGTGGTCTCCGGTTCGGGGCATCATGAATCAGCCTGTGTCATTATTGCTTTGCACACAGAAGTATACAATTAGAGCATCATAAACTTCCAGAAATCCATTATCTCGGTAAAGTTGTGGTATTGGCGACACTATCTTTACTTAGGCCCTTAATCATGGCTTTTTTAGAATGGCTCTAAAGTTAAGACATAAATTTCGCAAGATCTTGCTAAGCATCGGTTTGTTATGTACATACTTAGATTTCTAGGCTAGTTGGGAAATGCTAATTTGGGAATTGTCAAAATACATAATATAGAACATAATCACTTGTAAAGTCAACATAACCGAGTACATATAGGCATTTCAATAGTCTTTTTAACTCGGCCAGATCATGGAAGTTAGAAATAAACTCCATGAGTTCTGTACCAGAACCCACTATGCCAATACTATATTTTGATATTTCCACTCGTCCTTAGGATTTCTCGGCCCAGAAACGTCTCTATCGTATTAAGTGTCCTATAATGACCAGTATTACCTATAGTCTGGATCAAGTACTTGATCAAAAAACCAAGTCTAGAGATAAATCGATTCCTGGACAATTTCCCAATATTCCGAGATTATATAAACTAGACTTTTAAGCTTACAAGGAAACATATGCTCTGATAGACTGGATTAAGATATGAATAATATTAATAAGGGGTAGTACAACGGTAGAGCTGACTTGGGAGTGGCTTTCTGCGCATATTTATAACATTTAGACGACCAATGAAGGTTGTTGTATCAATATCGGCCGTCCTCGAATCAAGAACTGACGTGTTGTTGAGGACGTCAAAACGATGACGTTATAACCACAACCTTCTTTTTATTATCACCACCACCATCGATATCCCATCCAATTGCAATTAACAAAATTTTAAAAGCCAATGCCACTAGCCGGCATCCCGTCGACGAAACTTGGGACGGAAAACTCGAGGAAAGAAGGGTCCAATAAAATCCTACCTCGGGGAGGCACTTTAGCGAACCAACCAAACCCCTCACCACAGGATCCTCGTTTCGAGCCGGGTGCGGGAATCTCTCTTATGCAAGATACCTTATGGGTCCCGTGGTGCATGAACGCCTCTCCCCAACTAGCTTATCTTTTTGTGTGGGATCGTATATTAGCTCTGAGATATATCTAATAGCTCAGGAGATTTATGACATTCCATAGCGATTTATGATAAGCTTAAGCTATATAAGTATGTATAATTGGATTTGAATATGCTTTTAACTCGGCTTCGTATAATTCGGTGTTAACTTAGAACACAGGAGTTTTACTTTGTCATTTTAACGAGATCTTGCGAGGTCTATAGAACAGAAACCCCGTCCGCAAAGCAAAGAGCTACACTTTTCATAATCTGTTTATGGTGTAGCAGCTAGAAAGTTCAACTATGTGTGCAGGTATTCAATTGATATTTATCATTCACGTTTTGAATCAGGGGACCAGGTTTTGTACCTCAGGATGCGGACCGGATTGCTTTGCGAGAATTACCTTCAAGTAAGTGGCCTAGAACCTGTCCTATCTCTAGACTTAGAGCTGCTTACAGAACCTTCTTTTCGAAATGCATACGTGAAGTTTGCATAGAAATTAAGACCTTTGAACTTGACTGAAGTGATTATCTTCGCTCTTATCATCTCATAAGCTATCTATGGTGCTAGGTCTTTTCCAGCGTAAGGCCCGCAGTGGGGGGTTTTTCCAACAGACTAATGTTTTTTCTGTGCTGGACAGTACACCGGGATACCGACGATACCTCTTGCGGTCGCCCTTTCCGGATTCAACATATTAGTGGATTGCAACTCATCATAAAATGTATCTACAAGACCCTAGGATCGCTGCGACGAGCACTTCTAGTCCTGGACCCGTATTGATTTCAAAGATATTAGCGTGGTCCTTGCACAGCTACGCCGGACGACTATCTTTTAATCCGGTGGTTGATTCGTGAATATCTCTTGGAGCTAAATTTGAACTGCAGCCGACCGGGACAAATAATTTATTACATATTTTCCAACTACTCATCATATCGAGGCTTCTGGAAAGGACAAAGTTAAGTATATATATATATATATATTGCATCATGATGCGAGTTTCCTGAATGTTGGTGAGTATGTTAAATACCTCTAATTGAATTGCACTAATTGCTTCAACTGCCATCCTGACGCCCGATCAGTTCGCTTAGCTTGAAGGTATCAGAACCCATCCCGTCCCGCTGACTTAATATGCATAATAGTTAATGCGAGACCCACCCGTTAGCCCCTCGCACGGCAGAAAAAATGTGTGCAGGTGACAGTTTATTCATTGTATTCGACTGGGAGCTCTGCGGATCCCCATATCGAATCCGAGGATTGCACCATCGTTTATGCTTTATAATTTGTTTGGTACTACTCCTTGAACCGGAATCGGACTTCTCAGACCTTATCGTGGTAAATATACTATGAGTATAGTACTAGTTGAAGTACTTACAAGTCCGCAGGGCATGTTACTGTGATAAGAACATGCATATCCTGATACTCAAGTTGCACTCGACTTTCTGCATCAACTATCGAATATGGCAGTTAGGACAATATTAACCAACGTTATTGGCCAATCACACATCCTGCATGTCAGATCTTGGCTTCCAGCCCTAGCTATCCCCACCGTCTGGCTTTGAAGCACTTGCATGGTCTAGTGCACACGGAAAAGGCCCATTACTAACACCATTTGTATCGCTTGCACACCTACAGGGCTGGTGCTCGAATGCTTAACCTGCGGAGCCCGGCTGTGGATAGGCATAATAAAGGGCCTATATTGCTGTTCATCACAGGTAGAAAAGGGAAATCGGAATTTTGAACAAGACCATGACGGTCTAGTGCGCTACAACCCTCCGTTCCATGGCGAAAATAGTAGGAAAAATAAGGGTACTTACTTGAGTACTAGTATACTTACATTCTTTCAAAATTGTTCTTGAAGCACATGACATGCACGATGTTACCGTCTTTTTCATTCCCTTTTCCAACCGGTTTAAATACTTCGAACCCGCCCGCTTTCTTTGGCCACTAGGTTCAAATTTTTTTTTTCTTGCTTCATATTCTCATGACATCCAACATCAAACGTCCAATGTTTGCTTGCGTAAATCTATAACTTTTTCACGAGAGCGACTTGTCCTCCTTATTATTAATTTCATGATCGATCGGGAATTGTAGATAGAAGATTTTTTTTAGACCATCTACATATTTTTCTTAGACTCATAGATTGGGTTCTCTTAAAACTTTTATCCGAGGTCCCCGTACAAACTCTTCTCGGCTGACTAAGAAACCTGCCGCTCTGTTGTATTTCCCTAACGACAACGCTTTTTAATAAACCACCTACCCGGCTTTCATGAGTTTATGATATCGACTTTTCTATTAACGACTGGAAGGAAGTAGAAGTGAGGAGACGAGAAATATAAGATGCCGAAGATGCCGTCAGATGAATCTACCCCTCTAATAGTCCGTGAGAATGAGAGACCGAAACCAAAGCTGCCCGTTAAACAGTTGGCCGTCTTGGGTGAGCAGCTCTTAGCTTTTGAGATCACTCAGCTGCGGAATTCGCCTTGCTAACAAATGTATTTTTTGGATATAGTGATATGCCGTTTATCGGAGCCGATATGCTTGACTAGCATATTATCATATCTCCCTCAGATGGTTCGTAGCTTTGGCGTCCCAGAGACAGATGTCGGATTTTGGGTCGGTATGTACAATATGTATTCGGTCTTCGTCTATTGTCCGTGATTGGGAGGGATATCATCTAACAAAAGAGTTAAAAACTAAAATAGGTCTCACTGCTTCTTCTTTCTCGATAGCACAGTGTATAACAGGTATTGCCTGGGGCCGTCTCAGTGATCGTGTAGGTCGAAAACCCGCAATTTTGTGCGGTATATTCGGCATGCTCTCATCAGTTCTAGTATTCGGATTCTCGAATAGCATCGCAATGGCCATGATTTCCAGATCTTGTATTGGATTTCTAAACGGGAACGTTGGCATTCTGCGAACCGTGGTTGCAGAGTTAGTCCCCGAGCGAGAACTTCAGCCTCAAGCTTTCAGTTTGCTCCCCTTGACGTGGAGTATAGGAAGTATAGCCGGTCCTATTATTGGTGGT
This sequence comes from Arthrobotrys conoides, assembly GCA_036971725.1. Lineage (NCBI taxonomy): Eukaryota > Fungi > Ascomycota > Orbiliomycetes > Orbiliales > Orbiliaceae > Arthrobotrys > Arthrobotrys conoides. Next base: position 1,156,707 of record JAVHJM010000001.1, read on the forward strand.
TTCCTTAGTGAACCTGCCAAGAACTATCCGACGGTTTTTCCGAAAGGCAGTTTTTTCGATCGCCATCCTTTTGCGCTTCCGAATATCTTTACGGCTGCTATTCTCTTCATGGCGCTTGTATTTGGGATTTTGTTCCTTGAAGAAACTCTTGTTGGTCATCGTCACCGCTATGATCCCGGTCGTGAAGTTGGCAAGAAAATCGAGGCGTTCTTACACTCTATTTTTACTCGCTTCGCTTCTACAGAGCCCGCATCTAAGCATTCGCCTATCCCCACAGACGAAGAAACAGCCCCATTGGCGTCTCACTCTAACGACTATTCTTCCACAACCAAAACTTCTTCTCCTGCAGCTGCCCACCACACTCACCACCCCCACGCACCGCTGCCATGGTCTCAAGTCCTAACCCGCCAATCAATCTACAACATCATCCTCTACTTCTTAATCGCCATCCACGTCGTCTCCTACGACTCCATCCTCCCCGTATTCTTATCCACCCACCCACCAAAAGCCGAAGACCCCATCCGTCTCCCCTTCCACATCCCAGGCGGCTTCAACCTCTCAACCGCTAAAATCGGACTAATCTACTCCGCCAACGCCATATTCACCATGTCACTCCAATTTCTTCTATACCCACCCATAGCCCGACACTACGGTAGCGTAAAACTCCTGACCGCAACTGCAGCAGTCTATCCGTTTATATACTTCGTTACACCATACACGTTACCGATTACATCTTCGAAACCGTTGTTATACGCCGCATGGTCGGCTATTATAATGTTGAAGTCGGTTACTGGAGTTTTTGCGTTTACTAGTTCTACGATTTTGATTACGAATACGGCGAGTTCGATTAGAGTCCTTGGAACGTTAAACGGGTTTGCGACTAGTACTGCGGCTATGGGGAGGGCTGTGGGGCCCAGTTCGTTCGGGTGGATGTTTAGTGTGGGACAGAAGAGTGGGGGGTGGACTACTATTCCTTGGGTCGGGTTGACGGTTGTCGCGATGATGATGTGGGTTTGGATTCCGAAGTTGGTGGAGGGGGGTGGAGTTGGTGGGGAGAGTAGTAGTGAGAGTAGCAGTGAGAGTAGTGATGAAGAAGATGAGGAGAATAGGGCGGAGGTGATTGATGGGGAGATTGTAAGGGCTATTGAGTTTGTGGAGTCGGAGAGGGAGGGTGGAAGGTTGGATGGGGAGTTGGAGGAGGAGTGTAAGAAGGTTAAGGGGCGGAGGAGGCGGTTGAGTATGGGCAGTGTGGGGGAGCAGTGATATATATCGACTGTCTTTTGGTGGTTTGGGGGATACTACTTTAGGTAAGATACAGATTGAGATAGGTTTATTTGTGCGTATGGCTGTAGTTTTATGGTAGTTAGGGATTTTAGACTGCGCGTGGTTTAGAATGAGGAATATGTATTATTCACAAAGTTACCAGTATCTCTTACTTACCCAAGCACTGATAAGTACCAACAGGTAACTAATAGATAGTAATAGAGGTAATGTGATATTCAGAGTAGAGTACAAGTAGCCCCTGCCAAAGAAGCATGTATGAAAGTGTAGAGCCCTGAGCTATGGGTACTAGCTTATCTACTGGAACCAAGTGACTTGCTCACTGCAGAAAAAATAAAATAAAGGAATACCGTCCGTGCTGAAAGACCCTAGTGTCGTTCGTTAAACGCCGTCCTGCAGAAAAGCCAAGCAAGCAAGTGCCTATGAAACCCAAATCCCAGTTGAAAAGAGAAATAGAAAAAGGAAAGAAATCAAACCCATAGTTATAACCCATTATTAGACCGTCGCTGAAAATGCCAGAAGGAAAGATTCAAGAAAGAAAATAAATAAGGAGGAAGAAAAATACGCCGGCCCAAGCAAACGAATTGCAGAGAATTGAAATTCAAAATTATCCAAAAACCCTCTTCCACAATCCAGTCAATAACCCTTCCTTCTTGACCGGCTCCGGTAGAACAGTATAATGAACTTTGATGATTAAAGTAGAACTCATGGCTCCCTTCTCCCATTCCTCTCGACTAGTCAATCTATGTTTCCTCCTCCTTTCACCATTCTCATCAGTTTCGTAATATTCCTCAGCTTCGTCATCTTCGTCGTAGAATTCCTTCTTCATAGTAAAAAGTGTGGCCTCCAGACGATGTTTCCTTCTGAGGTTTGCCATAAAATCACCAGTTTCTTCCCCCGGTGGGATATACTTTGGTGGAGGAGGTTGGACGAAAGTGATATGGCCCCAGCTTGTTTCGAGACAATCCAGTAAAGCTTTCAAATAGCTATCCACCGTAATCCCTGATTCATTGGTGATTGTAAACCCCTTATCCAAGGTGCTCTGAAGACTGGAACGACGACCCGAAGTTGCTGTTATAACCCGGATGCTCGACTCTATCTTTTTCAGCGGTGGACGTGTAATATAAAAGCTTCCCAGATTATCAGCATTTTTGGCAAGAAAATCTGCTAGTGATTTTCTAATAAATTGTTTTTGAAGGATACGAAGCGGTGGAGATGCTGGATTTGGTTCTGTGGTCCATTCGTCGATGTTGATTAGCGTTCGTTCAAAGAACGGACGGAATGGTTCGAAATAGGTGATTTCGTTGGTGTACGGTGCATCTTCTGCAGGGATTTGAGAGGCGAGGTGCTTCCGGGCTGATGTTGGAGGGGTAGGACTGCGCCAAGTGTCCCAGAGAAGCTCTGGATCGGTGTCTATGACATGTTTGAAGTGCTGGGAGACCTGACGGGCGCGAAGGATGTCTTCGAACGGGAGGTTAAGTAGGATTGGAGCAAGGAGTTCTGGGAGGTTGAGGACTGTGGAAGTGGCAGAAGATAGGTTTGAGGCCATGGTATTGGTACTTGTGTTGGGTGCAGGTCGTAGGTGCAGGGATGTTGGCAGTTGTCAATATCTCGAGACAGTTGCAGTCGACACCAATTAAATTAATTGATGGCAGGATGCCGCGAATCTGTGAGAAATGTACAGGAAGCTGTAGGAAAGATGGAGAAGATTGTCAGAAGATTTTTTTTTTTTTTTTTTTTTTGGAATATTCCGACTCGAAAGGATATTCGTTATAGGTTATAAGATGCCGGTTCAGGTGTATAAAAAACTTGAGAATCTGCAGTCGCAAACGGACGTCAACGGCTAATGGCCTGGCGCTTTACGTCGGTACGTATCGCGCTGATTAATTGATATCAACCCAGCATAAGACCACAACGATAATAAAAGATATCGAATTTGGTTAGCACTTAGGTAAAATCTTTGGTACTTTCGATAGGGACCTTATATAAATCGGGAGGTAACATGAAAGAGACATATGGTAGGAGAAAGAGAGTCCGAGAGGGGAGACTCTATATATGTTTCGTTCGGACTGACCGGCTCTACCCCCTCCCACCCTCACTCTCCTCCCCTCTCGAGCTCCCCAATCTTGAGAATCCTATGATATGTTATGGTGTAGTGGTTGTTAGGTCACGTATCAAAATTGCTGGTTGAATTCCAGGGCCTTGTCCACTTTTGCCAATGGTTAACGAAGCAGACACCCCCCAAAACACTATATTAAACCAGGCTTGAACCATGGCCGCCCAATTGGCAGATGCAGCTCCGTAATGATGATGCGGGGAAACCTGTTACCCTGCGTGCGCACGTAGAAAATAGGCGTCTATATGTGTTCATCCTGCCCTTCTCCACTCAGCTTTTTTCCTTGATTTCGGTTAGCTAATTTAGCCAAACAAGCAATAAGCATGGCGAAACTCTGGGCGTGGGAGGGGCCCAAAGATTAAGCTTAACCGTAGCGACGGCATTTTCGAGTTTGCCAGCGGGTCAGGCCTTGAAATTTGATATCAAGTTCCCCCCGCCCCTGAACACACACCATGCATTGCATGTTGAATGGTAATGTATTTATGCATATTTGTGGTCAGGGTTTAAGATTGAAGAAGGCTTGCGATTGATACGATATGCTTGGTCAGAATGCTTGGGGGTGCACACGCGCACGTAGTATGTTCGGTTTCGGTCATACTTGGGCTGATATGTTATTGGATTGGACGAACGGGAGCGGGTGAGAAACTCGGGTTTGTTTTCTCAAAGAGAGCTCTCTTTTCGTGGGTTATTTCTCGGTCCGTGATCGGACACCAGCCCGCGTACGCCCTGACTTTAGGCATCTAGCTCGTTGGGATCGGCTTGTTGGTTCATTCATTCATTCAAAAGTTTCTTTTGCCCAGCCGGGGAATGTAGACCCGTGGCCGGCTTGTAAAGATGTTCGGACCGTGAGATGCTAAGAAAGCACCAAGAGCTCGACCGAGATATCCTTTCGACGAGCTGTCGTGTTCATTTCAGACTTGTATGTTCCGGATACCCGTTCTTGGCAGTGGGAAACCCGAGACCTTCGAACTCGTATGAGTTTATTTGAAAGGTTCTTCGACACGGAGTAATTTTAGGCATGCAAGCTGGGCGGGATCTCAGCTGCAAGATTATTCCGTTTGATTGCATTGTGCATATCTCTCTCTCGATATCTCTCTAGGAGTCGCTCTTGGCTAATAATTCATGAATGTGGTAATTATGATGTGGAGGATTCTAACTGCGTCGAATTTGATTAGCAAGTAGGTTGGTAGTTTGAAAGTACTTTGAAGTTGGCGATGCATACAGTTGCATGATCATGAAAGAGGTCGACGAATCTCAACCACCGCCAAGATCGATATCGGTCCTGTAAACTCTTTTCCCTATCATGACATCAAATTCAAAGAGGCTTCTATCAATCCAATCAACTATATCCGTCTCTAGAATAAAAATGGAACCAACCTGTCAGACCCTTGTTTCACCATCACCTCCTCCGTCTTGGCGTGTACAGATATCATGTTTAAACGTTCGCAAAACCCGAATACTCGGATACTCTTAAAAAATCTTCTTTCGAATTCACGAAGCTTTAGCCTAGAACTTACAAAAAAAATAATACTAAACTTCGGATGGAACATCCTATATCACGAATTCTCCGATATCAATCGCAAGGGTCCTAATTCCCAATACCTAGCACCAAAAGCAGACGATTCAGTTCTAAGAACGGCTTAACCAGAAAGCTTGTTGTCTCCATATTGCAATAAATACCTATGTCATGAAATCTTCATCTCTGTAACATATACTTCATGTCTTAATACGTACCCTTTCCCTCCGCCAAAAAGCGACGATGATTCTTATTATCTCTTACAAGCTATTCCTTATTGATGTCCAAACATAGGGCTTCAGGAATATCTGTTCGTTTGAGGAATACCTTCCTTTGGGAAATTCCCATTCGAAACTCGGTTTGAAAGTGCCCAAATGCGTCGCTTAAAAATACATATAAGGGAAGTCAGGGCCTATTCCTTCCTCATTCCTTCGACCCTCTCTCTAGCATCCGAAGATATTAACAATCACCCTTTTTCTTTCTTTCTTTCTTTCTTTCTTTCTTTCTTTCTTTCTTTCTTTCTTTTACATTCTCAAAACCGCTGGTCAGGTCCATAACAGCTGTTCTGGTAACGCTTGGTGTTCTTTATTCCCTCCTTTAACGACAAAAACAACGATAACGATAGATATTTTCTCCATTCTATTCAATCTTTTGGTTTTAATTTTTCTTTACTCGACAGTAGACTAGCTATAGGCTTCTGTGACTTCTAATAGACAAAAGACCTTATTGTTTTTTCTTTTTTGATAATTATTTTTATTTTTATTTTTATTTTTTTTATAAAGTATGAAGATTTCTACTCTTATTATCGCACCGCTGTTCATTGCGGTTGCGCAGGCGAGTTTGGTAGATGCGGTTGGTGGTCAAGGTAAGCATGCTTCACGTTTTAGAATAGACACCTATGCATCTGCATATTTTATAGAAACGGCTAGAGATACTAATTTGGTATTTACGATACAGAGAACTCTGGACTTGAACGGAGACAAAGAGGCGGCCCTAGAGATGGTCCAAGAGGCCTAAGACATCGTGCACTTAACACCCTTGATCATCAATCAGGTGGGCGTGATAAAGACGGTGAAGCGATGCGTCCACCACGACCTGAATTCGACCGAGGAAGGCTAGCTCCACCTCCAGGAGGCAAGGCACCCCCACCACGTGAATTAGAATTCCTGCCACCTCCTCGAGAAGATTTGGGAGTCCGACGAGACGGTTCTAAGGATGGAGATAGAAAGTCACGATTGCCAATCCCACCTAAACATCAGGCTATCAAGGGTGTCCCGCCACCTCGAGATCGAGAACTTAAAGAACGACAACTGCCACCAAATAGACGATCAGAGGGCCCACCTATGCCAGTTGTTCCTACTCCAAAGATGGGTGGCCGTCCTCCTCCACCCCCTCAACGTGCTGCCCTAAGGCCGCTTCCACCAGGCCCGATGCCAAAGCTTCCACCACCGCCAAACAAGCCCCGTGGACTTGAAACTGGTGATAGACCGACTACTCTCCTTAGACAGGTCCGGTCTGCTCCAACTGAACTTCCTGATATTGAAATTTTGAGGAGATCTATCGAGTTTGAAGTTTACGGAGAGCTGTTGTAGATGAGTATAGGGGCAGGAGTTCATGCATGTATAATATTACTAGCCTAGATTGTATTCTGACTTAATTAGAGTTCATATGTCGATAATGAGAGTAAGACAAAAAAAGATATACCGTTATCCACCAAATTCGTACCTGATCTACCATGAATTCGTAGGATCAGTTAGACTTTTTCTCTCTATTTTGTCTAAAGGGTATCATAAACGCCTATATGGAAAGAAATAAGAGGAAGAACAAAGTTTACAAGCTTGCCAGACTAAACTAAAGCTTTACACCAAACCCCTCAATGCCATCGCACCCAAAACAGCGACTTCCAAATCCCTCCATACCTCATCCTCCGACTTTTCTTCAATAGCTCTCCCTTTCTTCTTGTAAAGTTGGTCCACGTAGCCCATATCCTTCAGCTTGTAATATTTTTTGACTTTGGTTAGATCTGTCAGTTTTCTAATTTCCTTAGTGTCAAAATCTACTTCAGTTCCCTCGACTATCGCGGCCAGCCGTTCCAGGGTACTTGACTCAGAATACGAGGCCAAAGAAGTATCCAAGATCTTGATTGCTAGCACAGAAGTAGAACTAGGCGAGATGCCAAAGCGGCGGTATGAGTCCGTAATCTAAATTAAACAAGGCGTGTACAATCACGTATCAGCATCAGACACGGGCCAATTTTGGGGGGGTCAGATATAAAATAAAATAAAATAAAATCAGAAAAAAATCAATTCTGGATCAAAAAGTGAGTGATATCATATCATATCATATCATATCATATCATATCATATCGTGTATGCATACATTATGAGTGGGACTGAGGCTAAACACCGTCTCTGAGTGCACGTTTGGGGTTCTCAGGCCGACATCTGGGTCTAAGAGATCATGGATAGCGCGGAAGCCGGCTGAAATTGGCTGGAGATGGCTGACGAGGATGGACGGCTCAATAAAAGCATATTCGTATTCGGAGTTTTTAGCTAACAACTGCGAGTGTAAGTGGGCGGCGTTGGTGACTGAGGTGAAGAGGGCAATGTGGAGCCGATAGCTGGACGGCAGGTGGGGAACGGATAGCGTGGTCGGCATGGTGGCTGAGGGTGCACCGACGACCGAAGGGCGAGGGCGAAGGGTGGAGGGTGAAGAGGGGAACGAACGGTTGCTGGGTGTGCAGTATGCAGTAGTTGGGGGTGCTGGTTGCAATGGACACGGAAGAGGATAGGCTCAGTTAGGCCCAGTTTGTGTTGAGGATCGACGATGACCGAGAGCGATCGGAGGTGATGGTCTGTAGCTCTGGGAGGGCTGACCAGGGTACGTTGCACAAGGTATGAAACACCGTCTAGACGTTAATTGACGTCGACGACACCACAAACCACCAAAGTACCTACATCCAACGGCAACGCCAATTTAATGCAATTTGCAATTTGCATGCGACTCCACACGGACGTGGGCACAGACACACAAGCACACAGACACCGAACATGGCCGATATTTGACTAAGCTAAGCGGTGGTAAGCGCGCGTCTACATATTCGCCAGCTTTTTCAAAAACCCGACCTGCGATAGCACAGCATGTGCGCCTCGTATCGGGTTCCGGGGAAGCGGACCAGATCTCGTCTCCAGCCCTAGTTTACTCCAGCCTGTCTGCTTTTCTGCAGAAAAGCGGATCTTCTTCGTTTGGGCTTTCTCCTCATGTGCAAAAGAAATGCATGGAACTCCTTTAGGAGCGGGCGGCGGGGGTTTTGCTAGGGAGAAACGACGGGGCGGCTGAAGCTTAGCCTTAACCGGCGAGGTGTTTTTTCCCTTCCTCGCCCTTTCTCCCTATCTCAAAACAGGATTTGCTCTGCATTTTTTTCCACTCGAAAAGAAAGACACACTCTGCATCGACGAGCCAGCCTGCCTGCCAGAGCAAAAATGAGCCAGGGTGTCCGTGCGTGAGGATTGGGTAACAGTTACCACTTGTCTGTACGGAGCACATCTCAGCCTTTCGATCTCTTGGTCCGGTCTACGTTTTGTTTTCGATTTTGATTTCGAGGCTGCAGCAGATTTGGGGGAAACGACCTGCGACGTTGCATAGTAGTTTACATACCGTGAACGTGCGCCGGGGGAAAACGCACAGTCTTCAGCCGGCCAACCAGCGCTGTGCAGTGCCAGTCCAGCCCAGCTAGCCCTGCCTGGCCAAAGTGGATTAATCTTTGTGGGCGACGTGCACCCCTTTCGCTTTCGATCGAACACCATTCTTACTCAGCATCCCATCCTTCTTTTTTTCCCTCTGTCAATAATAACAGCCAGCATAATATCCATTTTTGCCCTACTATAGAATTTTATATCGAACTTAAGGCTTTATATCGAAAGCAACAGCCTTGGAGAGTTTGACTAAGGTACGCCATTCGGTTATGACCCTTGAAAGGAAACGTTAACTTTGTTCTTCCCGTCCTTTAAAACTTCCCCAGCCTTGGAATTGGTGCTTTTCTGCGAATTGCCTGTGTCTACTGTCGCTCAATCTGCGACTATTCTATCTCTGTTGTATGGAATTTGCCTCCGGAATCACCCGCCTACTAGGGCCATGCTCATCTATATACAACTTTGATGCAATGTTTTTGGCAGCTTGCGACGATGCTTGCCCGTTTCCATTGATATCCTATCACATTTTATTTTTATTTTTTATTTTTTAAAGAAGACACCCACGCTGAAGCGGTGGATCCCTGGTAGAGCCACCATTCCAATCCCTTGGAACGGCGAACTCGGTGATTCTTGCTTCTTCTTCCACCTCAACGTTGTTGTGTTTAGCATGTTACGACCCATCTCTGGAAATATTCCCGCTCTCCGCCCCTTGAATGATTACTTTCGCACACACCATTACCATACCATACTGTGCCGTATCATGCTTACATACTTCCGCACTTGCACTTTACATTATCACAAAACCATTTTCATTTTATCGATACGATGAGATGTACCCTCAATCCCCTTCATTCTTCACATTCGAAACCGTCTCCACTTTAGCGGTTCTGTGACCCGCCCCATCCTTGCTTAGACGTTTTTTTTGAAGTGACCACACACGTATACACACATGTATCGTCTGCCAATCTAAACGTCAAAAAAAAAAAAAACCCGTGTCTCGTTCACCCCCCATCAGCATCAGCACGAACTTGACCAAATTCACCTCAGTCACGATCCTCTTGCAATTAACTCCGAGCAGAAACGTTTGGTTCCTTACCAACAAACCTTACAATGATGGGAATCTTGAATACGGGTGCTGACTGCAAAATAGAGTTAGGATTTGGAAGGTTTAAGCTTTCGCTCAAAACGCCCTATCCAAAAGCCAAGTTAAAACTAGTCCAGCGGCTGGGCCCATGGTCCATTCAATTTTTTGCCCGCGAAGTGCTACTGGATCAAAGCTAAGTTGCAGCTGCGTGTCTCATATGTAGGCTGTCTGTCGGCTGGTGGGCTTGATCGCGAGATGGTCTCCATATTCTTCACTCTCCACCCCCGACTTGCTTAATCTAACTAGAAAAATCCCGATTCGACCTTAATAATCCTGCCTTTTTGACCACAAGCTTCATCACTCAATTCACTACGCAGTTACACCATCCAAAATTTGCTTATTAACCCTGGATCTGGCACTGGCTTCGTGAAGGGGGTTTCCGATAGTCTGTTCACCCATCACCGCTGCGTGCCACCAAACTATCACAGTACGGGACAAAGCGAGACCAAGCGAGAAAGCCTTCATTCTTCTGCGAAACATCCAACCTGGATATTTCCGAAGGGCTCTTTATTCATTTTGATCATTAACCTCTTCCCCCAATGATACACTACTCACCTTGGGCATTCGACCGACCGATAAGCTTTTTACCTTAACTTGTTGTTCCCTTCTGTATCCTTTTTCCAATATTTTATCGAATATCATTGCCAATTTACCTGCTGGTTGAAGTATACTTACAGATCTGCTCTTACGGGAAGTAACTCCATTCAACCATTCGCCGTGGGTGTATCCATCCTTCTCTCTCTCTACCTATCTACCTTTTTTTTTTTTTTTTTTTTTTTCCTCCAATCTCTATCCTCTCACAAGGCACAAGGCACAAAACCAAGTTTGAGGGTGTGAAGACCAGGCGTATCTCCAAAAAATTTACGTTTGCAAAGTTAGACGCCGGAGTTTAGAATTTTAGCGATGTCGTTGAAACGGTCGGCTAGCGTCGCCGATGGGAGTTCCCAACTGCTCATTGACGAGCATATTCCGAATCAGAAGGTAATTCCCCTCGTTCAGAGTGGAAGTTCCGCTGGCACCGTCAAGTCCGAAGATTTCGGACGAACGGTGAGGAAGAGACTCCAAAATACCACGAGGACAGGGCAAGCGTGCGACAGGTGTAAGGTAAGACCACATGCGATACTTTTTTTATTTTATTAGTTTCCTTGTTCCGACGAGGAGATGGTGGGAAGGGAAGTGGTAGTACTTGTACCTCCCCACACAAAAAATCATGAATTTTTTTAGTAACCTTTGTGCGTGTATGTTATAGATACGCAAGATCCGGTGCGACGGACTGTCAGGTGGATGCTCGCCATGCAGACAGAATAATACCGAGTGTAGAACCACGGATCGGATCTCGCATCGTGCAGTTCCACGTGGATACATCGAGCAGCTTGAGAAGAAGTGCGCCGATTATGAGGCGAAAATAAGGGATATGGAGGCTCTACTGCAGGTTGACGGACTTGGCAGCCCCGTGAAGAGCCATGATGGGTCCTCCACCAGCAGTTCTAACGTTGGTTGGAACCCTGCTGATAAGGATCAATGGAGAGCTGGCGAGCCAGGTCCTATCAAGCTGGAGCAGCAGTCACTGCCCTTCTCTATGGACTACCCAAACCATCATGAGCCGAACTCTTATGCTTCGAGGACGGGGAGGTCGCCAAATAGAGAAGAGAGTGACCCTCATGGACGCCCTGCTTTCTTGATCCGCAAGTCTGGCGCGCAGGCACACGTCGGGATGTACTCGGGAAATTCATACATGACATCAACCCGTGCATCTGCTCTCTCAGTTTTGGGGATCAGTATTGATCTGGCCGACCTACAAGGCGTCCCAGAGCCAGCTAGGTCCCTAAACTACATTTCAGTCGACGGCCATATGGATTTTAGAGATATGAATCCTTTGGACGATTCGCTTCAAAGTTTCCTTATGAGTACTTCTGGACACGCTCCCCCATCAGTTCTACGATTGAGCCTCCCATCGAAAGAGGAAGCGCTTATGCTAATCGAGTGGAATTGGGTTACTACTCAGCCTTATCTGCCCATCGTCCACAAACCAACTTTTCTAGCTGAGGTAAGTTTTGCTCGGACCACCTGTCTCTGCTAATTAGCTCGTAAAATGAGTGTCAGAGCATAACTAACTTACTATGGTCTAGTTTCATCGCATGTATGACATACCGGACTACAAGACCAGTCCAGCCTCATTAGTCATCACACATATGATCTGTGCTATGTCCATGTACTTCATGGCGAAGCGAGAGATCAAAGTCGATGGACAAACCCAACAACCAGACTTAATCCGCGCCTACCGTCACTACCACTTTAGTCTTTCATTCCTTAACCTCCTCCTCGCCGGTGGTACCCTTGAGGACTGTCAGGCGTTAGTGTTCCTCCTCGCCTTTACTCGAGGTTTTACTCGTCCCGGCCCCGCATATATCTTGTCAAAGATTACTACCGCTACAATCTTTGAACTTCGTCTTAATCGCTCACTCAAGAAGCAACATGAGCGCGCAGGAACACCTCTCAACGTCCTTGAAGATGAAATGCGCAAACGAGTCTTCTGGGTCGGTGTCTCCATCGATGTCGGTATCTCCGCAAAACTCAACCGACCAATCGGTGTCCTTCCATCAGATTATGATGTCGAATATCCAGCACGAATTGAAGATGAATTCATAACAGAGGCAGGGTTTACACAGGAACCTTTGCCCCCTACTTCCGATAGTCAATGCTCTTTGGATGTTGTCTTTGGCCTCATAAAATGTGCAGAGTTTACTATCGAGATCCATACAAAGCTGTACAGTGCACAGAAACCATCCAGTGATGAGTACCATCCGTTTGTGGATTACATGGAAACTAAAATGACAAGTTGGAAGGATAACCTGCCGCCGCATTTGAAATATGATCCAGGGAATCCAAATGTCGTTGGTAGGATGCAAGCGGGGAATTTAATGTTGTGGTATAATGAGTAAGTCTATCTCTTTATCATTGATATATTGAAGCTCCTTCTATACATGAGGTGAATCTAACATTTCTATTAATTAGGTTGCGCATCCTTCTTCGACATCCATCCTTAAACTTGTCAATATCCCCGAGCTTCAGTAGTGATAATTTGACGATCTGTGTCGAGTCTTCACGTACTATCCTCGAAATGACAGACCTACTTCGACGAGAAAATAATCTAGATACGGCTTGGTATGCAACTAGCGTACCTTTACTGGCCTGCATGACTATACTCTTTGCCATCTGGGAGAAGCGCGAAACAGTGACACAAGCGGAGATCACTAGAGTCAAGGCAGACATGGACCTAAGCGTTAGTGTCATGCAAGACTTTGGAAGAATAAATGGTATGACCCCAAATATAACCAATATCTCTCTTACACCGACCTTCCAAAATACTAAGTAATAAATAGCTATAGGATCCAACAGCAAACTTGGCGACATAATCCTCTCCCTCACTGACGCTACAATGAAGATGCTCCGCGAACGCCACGGAAGCAGACTCGCTGTCAGCAGCTCGAGTAGTGCCTCCAACTCGCATAATGCTCCATCTTCGAAACGTCGTACAAGTCTTACTACTAAAACCTTCGCGCCACCGACCACTCACGACATCCAGCAAACAGTTATCCCACATGTGTCGAATCTAAATAAACATTATACCTACCAAACACCACGGGCGGAACCGCATGTTCCGTCGAACGCTCAAGCTCCAATCTATGTGGATCCAAGCATCAATACTATTCCACAGATTAATCACGTACCTCTCCACGCAGGGACTTACGCCGACACATCAGTCCATTCCGCAGCCACAGCTCTCGCAGCAGCGGCTCATCAACACCAACAGCAACAGCAAGCACAGCAGCAGCAACAACAACAGCAACAAACTCAGCCGCAACATCATCAACCGTACTTCATTCCACATACCACTGCCGCCGATACTTCTAGTTATTGGTATGGCGGTGCGCCAGAAAGTTGGAAGGAGTATCTTACCCAGATGACCAGTTTGGCTGGAGACTCACAGGGGTTTCCGGCCATGGCGCTTATGAGCCTTGGTCAACCGGGCAGAGGTGACATGGATGGAACGTGGGGGTTTATGAATGTTTATGATTTCGAGAATACAGGTACTTGAATCGAAAGGTGATTCATGGGAAAAAGGGAAAAACCAAGGCTGTAATGGAAGGGAATTCATTAACAAATGCTAATGGAGGGGGATTGTTATACTTTCTGAAGTATATACTAAATGCTAATTATTATTATTTGCATATTTGGCGGTTTCTTATCATTTTCTTTGTTGGAACAAAGGTATTTCATTGGCGGTGGATTTGATTTTTCTTTCAAAAAAAGGTTGCTTTTTTTGATACCTACATGTTCGCTTTTTGTTCAAATTTACATGAGCGATCTAATGTGGGTATATATTAGCGTGTAAGATAAGTATGGGAAAAATACTCTTTTTTTCTCGTTGTTATTTTCAGTCATATTTATTCTTTGGTTCTGAGCGCGCGGAAGGGATATCATTTAGGTAGCTTTTGGGTATTTTCAGTCTGCTTATGAAGTTACCGGAGGCTATCCAATCTTATACGGATGTATACTGGCTTGCGAGAACAAAACCAGATGTTATATAGCAAGTCTTTTTCTTATATCCTTTCTTTTCTGTGGTTAAATCGAGGACGTACTTATATATAAGCAGTTCACTAAAGTCCTGTGCTACGAAGTTGCAATTAAAGGTGAATTAATGTCTTACGGTTCTATGTCTAGCTTTCTGATCCGTGACAACGTTGGAGGATGTATCTTCGGGTTATATCGACACGAAGTCTACGTTATATCCCAGCACTGCGTAGTCTGTACGATGTCAGAGAACATTTTATATGACCCTTCCGTCGGCACATCGCGTCGGCATAAGAATCGACACTACAATGTTGCATTTTTCGATAACACCATATGACCATATAACGTCACTATTTCGACGGATTATCAGCGAACAAGGCCTTGATAGACTTAACTTGCGATTACCTCAAGATAAGAAGAAATCTTACGCTGTTTGTCAAGGTATCGAACGAGGAGTTGTTGCATTAGTGGTGTCGGCTAAAATTATGGGGCTCTTAAGGGTTCTCCCTCCTATTCATTCAGCCTTCCTACTTTCCCGCGTGGGCAAGTAGGAAAGGTAATCCCTAAGTTAAAGGCTGAAAAATCAAATAATACATAGACAAGACCAATTGCAAGCGGGGTAGTTAGCCTGCCGTTGAATCCGTCATCGAAAATCCCCAGTGCTGCGCGGCCTACCGGTCTAGCCGGTTTAGAGAAAGAATGGGCTTATCAGCAGAACATGTATGCATAGCCTTCATGAATTGACACATATATAATGGTAATACCGGACCCCTCGGCGAACGTGTATACTTCATGAATTCAGGCTTTTAAAATTTTTGGGGTACTTGATAGTCTCATAATTTTCCAAAAAAAAAAAACAAATTTAGACCGTTTCCGTTTGCGGCCGATTCGGGTCTCAAAATCTTTGTCGTCAACCGGCTGACCGGAGTATTTGATTGCGGCAGCTATATACTTATGTATACGTATACCTTAGATAGTATGATGTTCTTTTTAACAGCCACGAATCATTTGGTGGTACATACTTATCGACTCATAGTACCGTGCTAGCCATTCTTAAAAGCTTTGGACTATATCGATACCGACGTTTGCGAAATAGTCAGAGTCTCAATTTTACAGACTGTTTTTCACTAAAGGGTATTGGGTTCTTGCTGTATGTATAAGCCTCAGCCTCCAACTCTATCAAATTCGCAAAGTATTAGGTGGTTGAATTCTTTAAACTAGCCTCATACGTGGATCCTTAGCTGACTTGATTACGAGGCATATTTTAATCGTAGACACTTAGACATATCAGTTCAGCTAAGCATCCAAGTATCTATATAAATTACAGTAATAAATAACGGTATTCCAAATCCATAGGGATTGATGGACACAGCGCTGGCTCTCGTCAATATTCAGCAAGACCATGCTATTTTAGGTATATCTAAACCGTGCTCTACAGCAGTCCGCCGCTTGGTCGGAAGCGTCAAATATGGTCGCTTTAAAAGGAATCGAGATTGAACTTAGCAATATATCGATATCCTGTAGTTATGATACGGCAATTTGAAAATGATAGATGCGAAGCTAGTCATGATCAGGTAAATCTAAAATATATATTTTATATTCAGATCCAGATATCTTTGAGGTTCAGTATATTTCGAATTGATTAATCGTTTATGGCTCCTACCTATTACCTATAGATGGCTGATCTGCTGTTTAATACTAATTTAGCCTATTGCAATGGTACCGGTAGTGTAAACACCTCCCCTACTCGAAAGGCTTGGTACGAAGCTACATATTCATATGCACACCACCTTTTCTACTTCTAAGAATAGGGATATAATCTTGATATTTGGTTCTAGGGCAAGAATAAATGCGGAGTAACAATCTTTTCTAGTTGTAAATAACAAAGCATTGAATGACAGGGATCGCAGACACAAAACACAAGTGACCCGGCAATAACAGTATCTCTCCTACCCTCTCAAGATGACCTAAAAACCTCTCTTAGTCAGCCACTCAACAAATTCTCCCCCGTTTAGAACCAGAAGTCGTCGAAGCCACCACCTCCGTACTCCGTGCCACCCTCATAATCATTATATATGATGGGTTCATCGTAGTTCTCGTCGCTATCGTAGTTAACCCCCCACCTCATCATATGCTCCCTATCTCCGACCATAAGATCTTTGTACTCCATGGCTTTTTTAACAGGCAGGATAGTCCCGACGCAATATCCTAGGATTGATTGGAATATCTCTTCAGGGAGTTTCCCCAGTTGTTTGGTGTCGCGAAGGATTTGTTCAAATTGTCCCGGTTGTTGAGGAGGGACTGTTCGGGTTGTTTGAAGCTATGTAGTTCCAAAGGTGGGGGGATAAGGTGGTATATTGTTAGCATAGTGGAGGCTTGAGAAAGGTTGCGCGATATGGGGGAAGGGGTTGTAGTTTACCATTTTGTTGGTTTCCTCATGCGTGGGATCGCATAGGTGGAAACAAAGAATCTTTACGAATCCGTATCTTTTCCTGTTCTGTAGCTGAAACGGGAGGATGCGCTTTTCGTATACATTTGGGAATACGATAGCCCGGTTCTCCTAGTGTTTCGTGCAAGCGAATCGTATATTAGCAAATTATATTCTATTTCGGACTGAATAGTTTCTAGAAAAAAGAGACTTTGTGTTTAATTCACCTTCATGGAAGTAGTGCCGACATCTCTCCTGCTGAGTAGGCCTTCGACGCCTGCTGCGTTTCTTATTTCTTCCCTATCAGGGTAAAAGTCTCTAAGTTTGAACTCAATTGAGACGTCTGTGACGTTCTGTTTTGCGTAGAGGTACATCCCTGTGGCGATTATACGTTCATTCTGTAGAATTTACACATTTGACGACGTTAGTATTAAAGACAAAAATTTAAAAATCCAGCTAGAGGAAGCGAAATATATATTTTTAAGAGAACTGGGGAGAAAGAAAATAAGGGGGCTCAACATACCGCCAGACCATCAATATATGGTTCCGCAGCCTGATATACAGGACTGTTCGCTGACAACTTCACCTCTAACATCCTTACAACCACATTCACAGTTTTACCTCGTAGCATTCTTGATGCTACAATCTTTGGCGGAGTCCAAGCATTTCCAGGTGGACCTTCATCATCAGAACAGTAATCTCCAATATAATCATCTTCTCCGATAGTATAAGAAACTGTTCTAGTGCTCCTATTTCTTGAACATCCGCCCCCAGCCAGGTCTGCCAAGGCGTGATCGAAAAGTGGTAGCATCTTTGTAAACGCCTTTTCGAGGATTGGGTGGAACAGTACGTCCTGACCTGGTAGCGTTAGGTTGTTGATATAAGAGGAGATTTTTGTAGAAGTGCCTTGTTCGGAGATGATAAACTCTGAAGGCAACCAGCAACCAGTGTGGTCTTGACTTGGTTCGTTTGGTGAAGAGAGTGCTACTTGGCTGAATTCACCGTTCTTCAAAGCGAGGGTTTGGCCGTATATCAAAGCGTACATGGACGGGTCGATGAGATCTTCAACCGCTGATTTTGGGGGATTAGTTGGCCAACCTCTGGCTTTTTTTGGAACGCTTGCGAGGGTTGAGGCCGCTGTGTGCATTTTTTTGTTAGTACTTGATGTTAGACTCAAAACCCGGTTCCTTGGAAAATAAAAAAATGTAAAAATGTAAACCACATCGTTCAAACTTTGGCTTAATGGTAGCCTTGTGCTTGATGGCACTCCGCCGAACTGCACTTGAACCTAATGATTATTTATTTCCTATACCAATGAGTATATATATATATCCTCCTCCACCGCGATGGTGGATTTAGATATAATAAAATTCAGATCACGATATCAGATAGCCCCAGTGTATGGCTGCATAGTCATGCAAGGAGTAAAGACGAAAAACTGCATAAAATATAACGAGGGGGGGAAAGGGGGGATACTAACCATCCATCAACTTCTTCTTCCAAACCTTATCAAGCAACCCATCCATCCTCCAAACCGCATCGACGTCTGGTTCAAACCCCTTCCAAGTCTTCTTCAACTTCCCAACATAGTTCTTATAACCTAACAGCTCGTCGAATAGGAACTTAACATCACTAGCTCGATACAACGTCACTTTAGGCTTCGAGTTATTGATCCATTCTGCGAGATCTTTACTGTTTGTGAGAGTTGCAGTCCAGTTTGACTGCTCACGATATCGAGATGAGAGAGTGCGAAGGGCAGTTTCTGTATCTGAAGGTAAGCGTGTAGGGAATCGTGGAGAACCATCCAAAGGGTGAGTGTAGATTGGCATTGTTGTAGTTTAATTGTATGTATTTTTTTGGTGGTAGCAAGTACAAGTACGAGGGTTTTGTTGTATTTTGTGTGTTGGCGAGAGAGATGTGGTTTTTAATATACAAAGCAAAGTTCTAGTATTTCGACTCTAGACAGCCTCAATTGTTTATTTTATTTAATTGCTATTCTGTGGAGTAAAGAGGGAAGGAAGAAGGCAAGAGAAAGAGGGAGAAACATCAAGGTCTTTATAACCATCAAAATGCCCGTTTTTTTTGTTTGCTCTAATAGGACCATAGCATAGGATTTCTGAGCTCTGCTGATAATTACTGCCTTCAAAGCTGGTTGCAAGACAAAAGCAGTGCCCGATTTCCCTATTGTTGCAATCTTTTCGGCCACTCCACGATTCCCTTGAGATTGAAGCTTCCATAAAACCTCTCAATCAATCCTTAGCATCAGAAAATTTTATCTTTATCAAGTTCGAATGTCACTTTTTGTCTGAGATCAAGGCTTTTGATTCGCGGTTTTCATGAATTCAAATGGATCAGAAGCTGCCTTGGAAGGCCATTTTCAAAATTCATTGCATCACGGCAAATTCACGACCCACTTTGCTCGAAACGCCACTGTCACTTTTTTGTTCAAAGTGACACTTTTCTTTCAGACCGAGTTAAATGGAAAAAAAAACAGCTGATCATAGAAGAAAATTTCGAAATTTCATATTCAACAAACAAAAAAAAACCTTCGGCATGATATTATAATACTACAGCACTAGCAAGTATTTCATAACCATCCCGAGTTCCCCGACTACTAGACTATCGGACCGAGCTCCCCTATCACTCGGATTTCGCAAACTTGAAACAGTCGGCAAATATCTATTCAAAAAAAGGCTTCGTCAATGACATTTGACAGAGTTTTTGTCAAATGTCAATTGCATATCACAAGTATGTGGTGGGAACATCATGAAGTTCGTGGTCGTGTACGGTCGTTTACCGCTGTCCTCAGGATTCTAAGTATCATATTCAACATTTTCCCTCAAGGCCACTGCCCGAGACGCCGTGCACGACCACGATTTTTCTTTAGCTACAATCGGTCGACCACGGATTTTATAGTCACAATTCTAAGAAATACGGAACTCACCAATGAAGAACAAAAGAAACCTATAAATAAGGGGGGAAATCATACAATTTACGCCGAAGCTTCCAGAATCGAAATTTGATAACCAAGATATAAATTCATTCCTAAAATGACCATTAATAGATGGCATGGGTATGGTCTAACTTAAGCTCTATGGATAGAAAAAACGAAGATAAGGATAAACCCCCTCAAAAGACCGTAAACCAGACGTTCCAAAACGAATGGAAAAAAAAGAGTATGATATGTAGTGATGAGGTTAAGGAGGTGATGACATGAAAGAGCGAAAGGGCATATTATATGGTATATCTCGAAACAACAGACCAAACATGCATGCTATGCTGTCTGACATCCAAAAAAAAAGCAGAGGTCCGTCCAGCCAAAAAAAAAAAAAAAAAAGTAAAAAAGTGAACAATCAAAAAATGTATCTAAGTCCCCATCATTTATCCTCTAAAAAAAGAAACAACCCCTCTCACTCCATTATGACAGTAATGAGCTTAATTAGCTCTTGTCATTGTCAATCCAGATGGCATCACAGGTCCTCCATTAGCGCTCCCGTTTCCTACTGCGGGAGTGCTACTCCTTGTCGGTGCAGCACTTCTATTATGCTGCATATGTGACCTGACAAGATGTCCTGCTGCAAGAGCCGAACATAAACTCAACTCTCCGGCTAGTACTGCTGAAGCTACTATTCTTGCGAGTTGCTGGGCATTTGTACCAGGAGTTGTTGGGTGAGGTCCGCGGACACCTAGAAGGTCAAGCATTGCACCTTGTGGTTCTAGAATTGTGCCACCACCAATGGTGCCGACTTCGATGGAAGGCATGGAGACGGTGATTTGAAGGTTCTCATTGACTCTGTAATATCTGTTAGAAAAGTTAAATTTGATGAAGGGATAGTGGGGGAAACATACTTTCTCATAACAGTGATACAATTAGCACTTTCCACAACCTGTGCTGGATCCTGTCCAGTAGCCAAAAAGACTGCAGCAACAATATTTGCAGCATGAGCGTTGAATCCACCAACACTACCCGCCATTGCAGATCCGATGAAGTTCTTGGAGATATTCAACTCGATTAATGAGTCAACAGTAATCTTAAGTGTGTTTTCAACCGTTTCCCTAGGAATGACGGCTTCGGCGACAACACTCTTTCCACGGCCTTCGATCCAGTTGATAGCAGCGGGTTTCTTGTCGGTACAATAGTTTCCAGATACTGAGATAATTTCCATATCATTGAAACCTGCATCGTTTGCCATGACGCTAAGGGCGTGTTCGACACCCTTGGAAATCATGTTCATACCCATGGCGTCACCGGTAGTAGTCTTGAATCGAATATAGAGATAAGTACCAGCGAGAGCACACTTGATAGTCTGAAGCCTGGCGAATCGAGAAGTGGAGTTAAATGCATCTTTCATGACCTTTTGACCTTCTTCACTGTCCAGCCAAAGTTTAGCGGCTCCAGCACGGGCGAGGGATGCAAAGCTAACACAAGGTCCACGAGTCATACCGTCACCGGTTATGACAGTTGTAACACCACCACCAGCGTTGATAGACTTGCAACCACGGTGAGTAGAGGCAACAAGAACACCCTCAGTGGTGGCCATGGGGATCCAGTAGCTTTCTCCGTCAATTACGAGGGGGCCGGCGACACCAACAGGAAGGGGGAGATATCCAATAACGTTTTCACAGCAAGCGCCAAGAACACGGTCGTAGTCGTAATGAAGTTGTGGCAGTTTTGATTCGGCGAGATATTGAGAGTTGACAATAGTGGATTTGGTTCCGGCAACCACTCTTCGGCGAATAGCAACAGCTCGGGAAGTATCCTTCAACTGTTTTTCCAAAGCATAGATGGGTAATTTTCCGACTTGGCAAAGACGTAAGACCTCTGTATCAGTAAGTTCTTTTGGTTCCGACTTCAAAATGTTGACCAAAACGCTGACATCACTCCTGTCTCCAGTAGGCTTCTCATATGGCGCTTCGGTGTTAACAATCTCGGGAACTGGAACGTGGACTTTTGGTACTGGTGGTGGGGGCATAGCCGTGACGGGGGCAGGAACCTCGGCTTCGCCAACGTGAGTGTCCTTAACGCTCCATCTGGCGGCATTGAAGAGGTATCCATTGAGCACAATGCTCAGTGCCAAGACGACAAAGACCCATTTGCTAAGAATTGGATCCTCAAGACTCTTGAGTAGACTTTGCATAACACGAGAACCGACGGCGTCTTCGGTGAAGAGGTTGGAGCTCTGCTGATTATTCGGAAACGGAAGGCTAGCGTCATCGTGAACGACAGCTCGGAAGATGACTGGGTGGAGAACTTCGACGATAGTCCCTGGAGCGGCACTTTGAGCAATCGACTCAAGGCCTCTCTTTGCGATCGAGAGAGCATTAAGTTGGCTTGGTGTGATAGGTGTCACAACAGATGTAGCGGAGTGATCCCTGAACGGAAGAATGACCGTATTGAGAATGTTTACAAAGAAAAACCCGACGACGCTGAGGACCTTGAATGCCTTGATATTGCTATCCTTGATTTTTCGACCAAAGATGTTGGTAGTCTTATCTTTCGATAGTTCATCATCAGAGATCAAATTCCCGTCTTTATCAATGACCCTCGGCCACTCGTTTTCACGAGCGACACTTTCTGCGACCCGTCGGCTAACACCGTCGTCTTCCAAGGCCTTACGAAGGGCAACATGCCTCTTGATACGGTTGATCTCAAGTTTAACGGACAGAATAGCAGTGTAGAAGGTGAAGAGAAGAATGCAGTCGAAGACAAGGATCCACAAAGCAAGGAAGCAGAACCTGCGGAAGCCTCCCTGAATGCTAGAAGCAGCTCCAAGCGCCAAGATGGCAATCTCAATAACGAAATCTCTTACGATAGAGAAACCAACTTGTTGAACGGCTTCGCTGACAGCAGTTTGGATGCTTGTACCCTTATTTCTGTCTTGGTTCTGGATAGCCTTACGTCTTTGGGCCGCCGAGGCCTCAAGAACGGCTTTGGTGAGGATGATCGGCTTTTCGAATCCAACGATGACGACAAGGAACGGTAAGCCCTCGGATAGGAGGATCAAGTTGATTGGCACGCCGAGCCTATGGGTCGTGAAGCAAGCGAAAAAGAAGGCAAATCCAGAGGAGAAGAGAACGGTTGTGGCGAGCCAAAAGTTTGAGCCAAGACGTCTCATAGACAAGAACAAGGATACGAAGGTCGAGTGCATAGCGAGATACCCAAACGCCATGATTGCAATATCAAGTGAGTCAGCATTCTATTAAAAAAAAATTGATTAGCCACTATCCATAAAAATCAATTTTAAGGAAAGACATAGATAGATACCTTGAGCAACCCGATGAAACTGTCCCAGCTGTTCTTTACCCAGCCAACAAGCCCCAGGGCCGACAAGCTGTTGTCAGAAATGTTCTTTCCACCGGCTTCATTCGCAACCCAGAAGATTTGCTGTTCGTTAGGTAGTCCATTAGCGTCGATATCGTTACCAGTCGAGATAACTCCGACTTGCGACAAGAAAGATGTAGTTTCTTCGTAAGGAACAGAGAATGCGAGATTGTTTGATGAAGTGACCGGTAGAGGTTTAGCAGCGGATTTATGAGAGACATTCGATGGTGCAGCGATGCTTTGATGCGGCTGAGACGGTGGGAAGCTCAAAGTAACCAGTGACAGTTTAGAAGCAGCTTCAGATTGCTATTGTAACACCAAATCCGTTAGTTATGACTTTCAACAATCAACATTCCAATGGTAATACAGGAAGCGGTTGTAAATTGCTATCAACCACGTTTTATCCATCCGTCCATTGATCTTATCATGTCTCACAAAAAACACCAATTCAGGAAATGTAAGAGATTATTCATACCCTTAATCCGTTGACCTCTTCCCAGTCTCCCTTCTGGCTTAATTGGACAGTGGCCGCTCCATTCAAAGCAGTCTTCGTCCAATCATTACTTCCAAAACCCCATCCCAAACCATCGTCACTTCGAGTCTCAAACAAACTGACTTCTAATAATGCGACATAGGTAGCTGATGCGAGCAAGGCAATGGCGACAATTGTGTGTACGGGGTGTGCGGTTGCTCTTTTTGATAATGGAGAGAATAGAGGAGTAAAGGGGTCAGGAAACCCCTTTGGAGGTCCCGAG
Source organism: Arthrobotrys conoides (assembly GCA_036971725.1). Classification (NCBI taxonomy): domain Eukaryota; kingdom Fungi; phylum Ascomycota; class Orbiliomycetes; order Orbiliales; family Orbiliaceae; genus Arthrobotrys; species Arthrobotrys conoides. The sequence goes on from JAVHJM010000001.1 coordinate 1,180,536, forward strand.
GGCAGCAGATGAGTAGGTATAATCATCTTGCCAGCTCTTGGAGGTGCAGCTTATTTGCTGCTGATGAATTGGGGTGGATTGATGCTGGTAGATATCAACGTTGTTCGCCGCTGTTGTTGATTGCAATTGTCATGAGGTTTTTTTGGTGTGGTGTTGTTCCGGCGTTGTTGTTGTTGTCGCCCTTTCGCTCAAGAAAAAAAAAAAAAAAAAAAAGACGGTTTCGCCGACGAGGTCAGAACGGGTGTTGAAACGTCGGATTGAAACGAAGTCGAGTTGATGGTAGGTAAGCAGACCGATGGAGGCTGTTGAGAGCCGTGGCAGACAATACCCGATACCAGAATAGAAAGAATGAGGGAGTAAGGAAGAGAGGAAAGAAAGAAGAAAGGGAAATTAAAATTTTAAAACAATTGAGATTGAAATTGTCGAAGCAGAAAGATATTCGCTCACTCGCTGGTTTTTCCTTGAGCTAAGTCAAAAAAACCATCTCCTTTATCAAGGGGCTTCCTTAGCTTCAACCCGTCCAGTGAAAATCTCTGGTTCCAACTACTAGTTAATGGGCAAAGACAAGAAACAGACTGACAGAGACAGCTCACAGATGCCAAAGCGAGGAGCTTCACCCGACGGAATACTGAGATGCAGAGAGATGTGACCACACCGGCAGCTTTTACAGCTTTTACTCGAGGTCGTGGCCAATGGCACGGCGTCCGATCCACCTTTTTGTGCTCCGGCCTGCTTACTTTTTGGTTTTCAACAGTTACTTCTTACAGATCCCCTGCAGGCGGTGTGTATGTAGGTCGTGCAGTGCAGCCCAGACCCTGGAGCTAGTTAACGAGCAAAAGTTAGCTCTGAAAATTGTTGGCCCGAACTATTCGGTTGCCCGGATTCCGAGCCAAGTCAGTCAGACTTACCAGGTACCTAGTTAGGTCAAGAAGAAAGTCAGAATTAGATGAACGAATCGGCAGTGCAATGTCGTCACGAAGGCGAGTTATACGCGTACCGTGTATATCCTTTACGCATTCCCAAGCCGCCCCGACGGAATACTGTCTGTCGATAGGCAAAGGCACAATCATATAGACACGGCTAAATATATAATTAGCATTCCTGTGAAGTCCTATGAAGTCATGTCTACCATATCCTCTTACAAATGCACCAGCGTCCAAGAAGAGTTGGAAAAATAAGCGCTTACATGTATGCAGGTAGTTATCAAAGAAATGTCTATCGGAATCGTCGTGATCGCTTGTAGTCTTGAGACAAGCCAGACGAGGGAAAGTGCTTATGAGTTGTAAATTTTGGTCACTTGTCGTTGAAGCTCTGTTGGACAACAGACTGCCTACCTCGATTGTCCGGCAACGCACAGCTTGGTTCCCGTCGGAAGTCCGGCGACCTGCAGCTCACTCTGTCGACCTAACAACTCTCTCGCTCATAACCGAGTATTTTGACTAGTGAACCCCGTCGCTCGACGTCCGTGCCATAGACACTATTATCGTGGGCTTGAGTATACCCGAGGTCAATGTACATATATCATACGATTCTAAGTCTAGATCCCTCCTTCTTCTCCTCGACTCCAGGTTTTTTTAAAGTTCTTTTGATGCAAGATGCAAGAATCTTACAAATCGGCTATCTCTGGAATGCACTTTCTACGTTCAATCCGTCTACCTCGACAAGTAGGTATTTGATGTCGTTATATTACCAAGGTCCGGGGAGGTCGACGGCTGACCCACTCTCACTCCCACAGTCAGTTCAGACATTTGTACCACCATAAGCCCCAACAACCACCCCCACGCCCTTCTAACTTTCTTTCTTTCTTTCTGATTTCGTAATTGGCTTCAGCCTTATCAAAGGAAATCATTCACGTGCACAGGTATGCGTAGATCTCATGCGAATTCCTTTAACTCAAAATTCATGAAAAAAAAAGCCTTTTCCTTGTATTATCATTCAAGAAGTCATGAATCTAAAAAGAAAAAAGAAGAATATACACACATGAAGAAATTGGGAAAACGCAACGCCGAAGGTTCCATCAGGGCATAAGCAAAAGGAAAGATATGTAGTTGTAGCACGGGTTTGTGAGTGATTGAGAGGGAGAAAAAAGTGAGGTTGAGACCCAGAGAGAGGGAGTTGGATTTTGGTATTATAGAATTTTAATGTAATGGGAGACCCAGCGAAAAGGCGAGGAAAAGAGAAGACGAAAGAGTCTAAGGAAAAGAAGGAAAGGGTCCAGACATTGATCCTTTATCCCTTCCGTTCCCTGTCTCATCCAACTATATATCCTCCAATCCACTCCAACCTTCCACCACCTTCAGCTATAAGTCAAATCTCTTCGGGGGAGTTCATAGACTTGTCGGTAACAAAGTCATAAGTCGTAGTAAAAAAAGGTTTATCCATCCTCCCCCTCCTGATGTCTTCAACATTGAAAAAAAAAAAAAAGGAGTCGTCCACCACTACCACTGCATTAAACCATACAAAAATCAACCCAGATTTGAGTACTTTAACGCTGTCTTGTAGCCGTCCAAACGTTCTTCAACAGTCCATCCCGCTGAGCAAGTCGGTTGAAAGAATCGTCAGCCTCACCACGAGACCTGACGAAACCGCAGAGAGCATAGGTGATGTGTTCGCCGGTGGCACGGCCGTTCTCGTCAACCTTGGCGACAGAGATCTGGACGGATGCGTGGTCCTTGGCCTTGATGATGCGGTTGGTGGCAGAGCACTTGCGTGGGACGTAGCTATATAGTTTTTCAAAATGTTAGCTATCTATCCCAAGCTTCGATTTCGCGGATTCTGTAAGTCTTTTTTGGAGGGGTTTACGAACAGGTCGACGAGTTGTCCTTGATCGTTTTCCATTTTGACGGTATTTGAAGAAACGGTAGATTAAACCGGATTAGAGGTATATGGGGTTTTAGTGGTGGGGTGGTGGTTGGTGAAGCTGTTACTTGAAATCGTCGAGACGGCTTTGAAGCTTTGAAGATGGTATTATCGGGAAGTAATTTTTGTGTCCAGGAAATTTGGGCAATCGAAAGAAAAGACAGTCACAGGAAAACGGAAATTCTGAGAAATGACAAACAGTGTTGATGTCAGCAACGCACTCTCGTGAAAATGCTCATATTGACTAAATGGGCTTAGCGTTAGTTAGATAACAGCCTCTAGAGACTAGTCCAAATGAGGGAATTTCGAGTTTTCGAAGATCATTTACGGAAATGCAACAACTTCAACTCATACGTCACAGCTAAGGCCGGCCTCGAAGTCGAACAATAATTGGCTAACTCGAAAACGTTAAAACTGGTAGCACGAGAAGTCCTGAAATGTTACCCGTCAGAAAACCTGAAAACTCAGTATTTGCCTGAAACTTAAATTATCCATGGTCCATCTCGATAGCTAACTTCAATATAATATTATCGAAGACTCAAGGCTGTAAGGCTGTGATTTCAACTTTGCAGTCGACCCAAATGAGGTTTCTTGACATATCATCGAAAACATTCTGATGATATTTTAGACAAATTAGCATTCAAGATCAATCTGAGCTAAAACCTGTTTCAAAAGTCGATTTTTCTTTTCCAATCTTCTCAATTGTTAGTTCAGAAATTCCGAAATCGTTTATATATCTTTTAAGACCGTCATTAATAATGAATATAGGTTGTAGTTGCCAACCACCTGCGATATGTTCCTACAGGACACCAGAGCTGCTTCAAGTATTAATCCTAATTCATTATCAATATTCTCATATCTTAAGATCTTATGGAACTTCTCTAAAATCTAATACCCGGAAATACATGATATTCATTAAACCCGACTAACCTAAAGAACTTATAGCAGCTATGCAATTAATTCGAACCAGAGTCTAGAAACAAGACTAAGATTTATGTCCAAGAAAAAAATCTCGAAAATAATGAAACCACCGAGTGTGCCTATACGTCCCAGAAAACCGGTTAAGCATTATGCGCATCTGTGTGGAGACTAAGCCCTAGTTAGACTTTCTGTGTTGCCTGTTACACAAGGCAGCTCATAATTCCTATTCGACGACTCCGAACGCGCCCTTACAGATTCCGTCTGAGATTCTTTGCCCCTCATCAAAAGTATACCCCATAGAGATCATACATGCAATTACCAAATATATTCACCGAGCCTCCCCAATTGAAAGACCAACACTCTCTCCCGTTCAAAAACTCTTTTAAATAGAATTACGGGCCATCATGTCGCGGAACCTCGTCGTCCTCGGCGGCGGAGAAAGTGGAGTCGGAACCGCAATTCTCGGCCAAAAGCAAGGCTACACAGTTTTCCTCTCCGACGCTTCAAAAATCAAAGATCCCTACAAACAAACCCTTTCCCTCCACAACATCCCCTTCGAAGACGGCGGGCACACCGAATCCAAAATCCTAATCGCAGACATAGTAATGAAAAGCCCCGGAATCCCCGACACGGCACCAATAATCCAAAAACTCCGCCAGCGAAAAATCCCAGTAATCTCAGAAATTGAATTTACTTCAACTCATTCTGTATCACAAACAATAGGTATTACGGGTTCAAATGGGAAAACGACGACGACGATGCTTACTCACCATCTTCTCGCAAATGGAGGGTTGAACGTCGGTATTGGGGGTAATATTGGGAAAAGCTATGCCCTTCAGGTGGCGGAATCTTCTTATTCTTCTTATGTTCTGGAATTATCGAGTTTTCAATTGGATGGGATAGTAAATTATGCGCCACATATAGCGGTTATTACGAATATAAGTCCGGATCATTTGGATAGGTATGAGTATAAGTATGAGAAGTATATTGAAGCGAAGTTTCGGATTACGATGAATCAGACGGAAGATGATTATTTGATTTATGATGCGGATGATGAAGCTACAGCGAATTGGTTCAAAAGTAATACAACAAGAGCTCGACTCGTTCCATTTTCAATCAAACGAACGGTAGAAAAGGGAGCGTATCTAAAAGATGGAAAGAGCATCATTATCAACATCGACGACCAGGTCCTCATAATTAATACAGAATATATTTCCCTACAAGGAAAACATAATTACAAAAACTCCATGGCTGCGGTCATAATCGCCAAACTCCTGAAAATGGACGAATTATCTATCCGGTCTAGTCTCAAAACTTTTCAGGGCGCCGAACACAGATTAGAAAGGGTTTTGAATATAAAAGGGGTGGAATATATCAACGACTCAAAAGCTACGAATGTAAACTCGGTGTTTTATGCATTGGACTCGATGAATACACCAACAGTCTGGATTGTTGGCGGTGTGGATAAAGGGAATGATTATAATGAGATTCGAGAGTTGGTTAAAGAGAAGGTTAAAGCTATTGTCTGTTTGGGGACTGATAATAAGAAGATAATTGAATTTTTCGGAGATGTAGTGGAGAAAATTACTGAAGTTGGAAATATGGTTGATGCTGTGAATGCGGCACAAGGCTTTGCTGAAGCTGGAGAGACGGTTTTACTTTCGCCCGCATGTGCAAGTTTTGATCTGTTCAAGAGCTATGAGGATCGAGGGAGACAGTTTAAAGATGCTGTGCGAGGACTCTCAGAATAAAACTGCAGAGTTCTCCATTAAAACCAAAATTGTTCGCAAGTCCCTGAGTATTCGAATATATAGAAATAACTCGAAAGTCGATTTGCGTGAAGTTCGTAATGTATATATTCGAAATGTTAACATCATGATATCGATTGGACACTTAATTCCGGCCATCGGGCAACATTAATGCTCTGAATTCAATTTTTTTTAATAATTATTAGTAGAAACACACCCGCCTTCTCGGGGCTTCTAAACTAGCTACTCTCGTGAGCTCAAATACGGTATATTCGAGAACAGCGAATGAGAGGAGCAATTTCAATCTTCTTTGCAACAAATTCAACACACTGATTTATCCCCCAGAAGTGGGGAACTCATTCGACAGGGTCATAACCTCGCGCTCGTCCAAAGCTACTACATTTTACAGTACCCATCCCTCCGAAAAATTTGCAAACTATATCAAGCGTCTTCTCTATTTACAAAGTAATGGAACTAAACCAAATCAAAAATGTCTATTTTATTGGTATCGGCGGCATCGGCATGAGCGCGCTGGCGCGATATTTCAGATACGCTGGAAAAAATGTTATTGGATACGATAAATCACCAACGCAATTAACGCAAAAACTTCAAGATGAAGGAATCTCAATCCATTTTGAAGATAACGTCCTCCATATCCCAAAAGACTTCACAAAAGAAGATACGTTAGTCGTGTTCACCCCGGCGATTCCAAAATCTCATACAGAATGGAACTATTTTCTACAAAACTCCTATACTACCAAAAAACGGGCAGAGGTACTTGGGATCATTACTAAGGATACATACTGCTTCGCTGTCGCGGGGACACATGGGAAGACTACGACATCTAGTATATTGGGACATATATTATTCGAAGTCGGTGAAGATGTAACGACTTTTGTGGGAGGCATTGTTGAGAACTATAATTCGAATTTGATTGGGAACGGGACTAAAATTACTGTTGTCGAAGCTGACGAGTTTGATCGGTCGTTTTTGCAATTGCATCCGGATGTTGCTTGCATTACTTCCATGGACGCTGACCATCTTGATATCTATGGGGATAAGGACTCTATTGAAGCTAGTTTCCGGCAATTCGCGGAGAAAGTGGAGGATAAAAGTCGGCTATTTGTGACGAAAGGTCTACCAATAAGTGGTAAAACTATTGCTGTTGGAGAAGATGCGGATTTCAAGGCTTTTAATATTAGTCTTGACGACGGAGAATACTTATTTGATGTTCAGACGCCTAATTCCATTATTCCTGACTTGCGTTTCAAACTTCCAGGACGACATAATTTGAGCAATGCGCTTATGGCGTTGTCTATGGCTTGGACATTCGGCATATCAACTGATCAGCTACGGGAATCCCTAGCCTCGTTCAGGGGAATCAGACGTCGCTTTTCATTCCAGATAAAAACCGGAAGCCTGATTTACATAGACGACTATGCTCATCATCCAACTGAAATCGATGCGGTTCATCAAGCGGTTCGAGAATTATATCCCGGCAAAAAAATACTCGCAGTCTTCCAACCCCATCTATTCAGCCGAACGAAAGACTTCGTCGATGACTTTGCGAAAACTTTGTCAAAATTTGATGAGATATTTTTGTTGGATATTTATCCGGCGAGGGAACATCCGATTGAGGGGGTCACATCTGAATGGCTATTTTCGAAAATTGAGAACTCGAGGAAAAGACTGGTAGCGAAGTCTCACCTCATATATGAGATTGTCGATAATAATCCTGAGGTTGTGGTGACGATTGGAGCGGGTGATATTGGAGAGATGGTTTCGGGTATAAAAGAAGGTTTACTTGAACGAGAAACTTGACTACCGTGGAGTAAAGTAATATTACTTTTTGCTTAGTTAGTACTATAGTTGGGGTTTCTGACTTCTAAACATGCGATTTCTATTCTGGATCCTTCTCTAAGCCTAGCACTTGATTTGTGTCTGGGCGCGAATAACTATTCCAGAAGCCGTTCAAAAACTATTTAGCCTTACCTTGTTACGGCAGTTTTTACTCCTAGGCGAGAGAGAAAGGCGGGTGTAAATTTATATTCTAGGAAGCATCCTTATCATTCTCGCCATTTTGTCTAGAGCTCCAAAGCCTTTTGGAACATTCTTCAACCTCTAAGGTAATCGCGGTGGAAAAATCGGCCCTATCGCCGCCCGGGTTGCATACGACGCCCAAGGTTTGAAGGCGGGGTCATTATGAAAAGTCTTTGGAAATATCCCCTTCCCACAACCGCAAATAGGTGACATCCCAAACGTTAACTTCGGAGCGGATAGCGGAATTCTTCCATGTACGAAATACTCGCAACTTGGTTTATGAACCCAGGTTCTGCATCTTTCCACCAGACCGACAGAAAGTTGCATCCATGCCGATGTTTCTTTCTCGGAGACTTGTATTTCCGATAAGTTTTCTATTTCCTTAGGTAGAGCCGCCGTAGCGAGACTTTCTTCGAGGGGAACGATGCCACAGTCGGCAACAATACTGTTCGCCGAAAGATCAAGGCGAAGGTCTTTGATATAAACGAACATAAACCCACCATTTGTTGAATTTTGTAGTAGGTAAGAGGAACTTTGGTTCTGGCGAATCCCCGTGTGACCGATTATCATGCGGTATATGGTGCTTTTCACCCCTACTAGAGTTTCATTTACACCTGAAGCCTCATCGGTGGGGATACCCCGTGAATGCTGTAGTTCTTGCTCTGTAAAGGCCGTTTTGAAGCTTTCGTTGACCCATTCATAACCTTGGTTACCATACTTCTGTAGATTGATGAGAACTGGGGGCGATTTATCGAGGTTGATGCGATGTAGATTCCAGGAACTAACGCTTCGGCTTCCTGCGTGCGCAACTCCAACGGGAAATTGTATATGAACGGGAGGATTCTTTCGAGAGTGTAGTAACGTGTCAATCTTTTGGCGAAGTTAGCAAATACTTTTTTAAGATAGCGGTAAGGAAAGTTGTTTTTACTTTTTTGTCTTCCGAGTTTCCTGGGATGATCCTTTCGATTCTGTTCTCGGTCTCAGAGAAGATAATTTTATGGGGGTTTTGAACTATCTTTGGTTTTCGGGCGACTTTGTGCTCCTTGGCTCCTGCTGGTGTATTTGCTCCCTCCCCTTTCCCAGTGAATTGCCGCCCAATTAGGGTGGGCGAAGGGAACTTAGTCGAGAGTCGAACATTGTCGTAATCATGAATACTACATTCAAATATCTTTCTTGGTAGACTACCGCGTATAGCGTAGAGATGGGGCCCTGGGGTAAATTCGAGGGAGACCTTACAATCCTTTAATAGCACGATGCATGTTTGAACCATACAACTAAAGATGACATCCGATTTCCCCTGCCAACCCTCAGGGTCCTCTATTAATAGGGGAGAGCCTTTTTCGATGTTCACATCATCTAAGTTCAAGACGATTGCGTGGTCAAGCTTTCCCATTCGACGTCTTAAAGAACTAAAACTCTGGCTTTGGCCACCCTGAGATATTGACAAGTGGAAGAACGGAGTACCGATTTCACTCTTTTTCCGTTGTATCAGACCCCGAAAAGTTTCAATCGGGACAGCGAGAGTAACACATGTTACCGGTTCATGGGTTTTGATCTGGTGGGTAAGCTTTTTTGCGGTCTCAAGATCGCGCTGAGCCCTGAATACGTCTGAGAAATTAAACCCGGCCAACTCTTCTTCGGTGGGCACTTGTCCTAGTTGCTTAGTATGAACACCAAAAAGGTGGTCCAATGTATGTTGTTCTTGGTGGAAAGATCCTGTCTGGCCTCCATGGATCAGAGTTATGGAAAAACGAAGCTGTTTCATCAATTGCTCCCAGTCCACGCTTCGAGAGGTAACTTTTTTTAGACGCTGGAGTAGGAGTGAGAATGTCGCAGAAGAAGTATGCGGGGCTCGGATTGTGAAATGGCTCGCGTAAAATGTAGCTAAAAAAGCATTCATTGCATCAATATCGTATTCAAATTCTGTGAGATTTGATATCTCCCCGTCTTGGAGACCTTCGGGGTGAAACCGGGGCACCCATTTCCAGACATTTCGGCTTCGCGTGAAATGGCAGTCTACGTCCTTGTCGCGATCTTGAGATATAGTGTCTAAGCCACATATATAATCGACCGGCGCAATTCCAATAAGGCTAAACAGCGACGTAGGGTCAACCCCGAATGCCTGAAGCAGGGCCTGATCCCGAAGGTTTGGGTCGATTTGCAAAGTATTAAAGGCTTCGGTATTCAAATAACTATTGTGGTCTCTCCGAAGTAAAGGTAGGACCGAGAGGAGTAGATTCACTATTCCAAGGTGGTCCATTAAATTGGAGGTGTCGATTATGTTGAACTGGGCAGGGCGGTTGAAGCTGTACCCTTTAGCCGCCGCCATTGCCTTGTTTAATTCACCAAACCCGATTTGATCTGAGAACGGACCAGATTGCGATTGACTTAGGCTGCTACAAAGTTCGAGTGCGTCATCGACGAAGAAAATCGCGGTGAATAGGCCGTCGGAGTGAGTTGCTTGAAATGACTGACACCATAGTTCAAATTCTTCCTTGATAGCTTGGATGAGGGGTGTAAAGTCTTCCGATGCCGCTAATAGTCGAAATTCTGGGAGCGATGTGCCTTCGCGCGCAAAGGGAACAAGTGTAGTCGCTACATGAAACCCGGCTGGGGGATATGTTGCTTCATTTGGTCAGTGTCATTTCCATATATCTTGTTCTTTGATGCGACTCACTCCTATCAACTCGGAATCTCGGTTCTACTGGCGGTAAAGAGAACGTAGGATTGGGTGTTAGAGAAGGGCGGTGCGACTTTTCGGTGGCCCCAGTCTCCCAATAAAAATGAAAAAGTTTTCGGTAGGCCCCGCGGAGATACGAGTTTAACGCGAGGGCTGGATCCGGGGGGATATATTCTCTTCTTCCGGAGAATTCCTCGTTCATCCCTTCGAGCCATCTATTATAAGTGTTCCTGATTTCAATCTTATACGCTTTGTTTGTGAGATCGTTCTTCCATGCTTCCCAAATCCGCTTTACGGCTACCAGACTCTGTACTGATCCAAACTTCAGAACTCTACCGATATCTGAATTTGACCACGAATTGATGTCTTCTGCAGAACGAAGAAGTTGATCAACATACTTCTTAATCGTATCAGAGTATTTGTTCTGGATCAGGAAGTCGTAGTAGATAGGCCATATCTCATGAGCATTCTCGTTCTTCATGATCATCGCCAAAATCAAGATATTCCGTGCTTTTTGAGTTAGCCAGAGCTTGAAGTATTTTCTATTACCGCAGAAGCTTACCAATGACACCTGCTTCCAGATCGCAACAGGTAAAATGGTATTTCCGAGATATGCCTGCAGTATGTCCCTTTCCAGATTCTGTAAATAAGGTAAATAGGATATTCCGAACATCTCCACAACCCAACAGCAATGCATCGACATCGATCTCCGGTGGCAGGTGGGCTGCAAGATTAACTGCTGTGCTGTTGCCAATAGGATAAAAAGGCCTATGAGGATCAAAGTAAGTTGGCTGCAACATGGTGTCTAGGTGTTGCTGACTTCAGGCTCTGGAAGCAGTGGTTTGAGTTTGCGTTTAATGTCGAGTTCAGGTTAAGACCGTGAGATAGGTACACCATTAGACGCCAACTATACTAAGACAGTATTCAGCGGCTTGGTATGGGCCGATTTAATGGGATCTCTATTCCCAAAGTAAAAGGAAATAGTTTAGCTGCCTGCCTAGGCCAGGCTGACGAAAGCTGGGGTGGGTGCAGTCAACGCTGTCAATGCAATGGTGAAGCGGGGCGGAAGAAGGTGGAATTGTTGTTGTGCAAAAATACCACACTAGCTGGTATTATTCTCATGCGCATGAAGACAACCAACTGAGAATTCGAATTGCAGCCGGGAGCAAGGGGTCTAAATTATATTATATTTGGCAATAGACTCGTGAGATCAAAAGTGGAGCTAACGCCAGGCTTGAAATTATTTTCATTGGAGATCAAATTGCCTACTGTGGGAATGGAGATAAATCAATTCAAGTCTCGCGCGAGGATCGATTTTGAGGCTATAAGTTGTAATGTTGAATTGAATGGTAGCCCAGCTAATCAATGGATCATAGATAGACCTACTAATTTCCGTATACTATTTATAAAAATTGCTAAATGGAAACAAAATGACCAGATCAGTTTGAGGACGGGTTGAAGTCGATTTAAAGGTAGCTTGTGAATTTGAAAAGTGTATTGGTGCCAATGCATGGTATCGAGCTCGAGAGTACAATCTGAATCCTAGGAGGCTCTAACAATTCAATAAGATATTATCAAAATGATGTTTTAGAAAGAAATTATCTACCGTATGAGACCTAGTGATTGCTATCCATTCCTTTTTACTTCTTTATCTTTCTAGACGGATATTTAAGTACTTAAGTCGTGCATGATAGTGTAATTAAGTCTGCTTTTTCCTGCTAATTATGGTAACAAAAAAGTGCACTGATGTAAAAGGGCTTGAGAATCCTGGGAACTTGTGATCTAATTGGCTACGAGGTAGTGATATCCCAGGAGTGATTTAGATCTAAGAGTTTCTCGGGGTGATAATGGGCCACATGGCTTAAAAGGTCAGTCGCCCCAAAATAATAACCGTTACCATTCGCTGCTTGGTATGCATGGTTGGGACACCACCTACAACCCCCGCGATATTTCCCTGCTGAAGTCAATCGATTCAACAACCTCGTGGAAATTAGCCCCCAGAGGCTCCCTGTACTGTACGTTCGTACATGCGCCGGTTGAGATTCGGAAGTCTGGGTGCCTACATAACTGACATAGATTGGTAGAGCAGTTGCCCCTACCCATGCGTCGTCGGCTCGATCTATTTGGCCCTCAGTCGGTACAGATACTATAAATTCTGTCTTGGACTGCTCAACTATTAACATTTCGCGGAAAGCATCTGGATCGAGGATTCCAGTGAAATGCTTCCCGAGTTCTTGGCGGAACTTTTCGACAACCGTATTGAAAACCTTTTCGCGGACCTTAGTACGATATTCTCGGATTTGTTTCGGTGAGGCTGGGGGTCTTATGTCGTTCAATGCCTGGTTTTTTGCCATTATCTCTCCCCACGGGAGACTATATGCCCTTGTTGCCTCTTTTTTTACAGCTGGAAGCCAATAACAGGGGCGCCTAAACCATGGGAATCTATTTACTTTCGAATCCGGTTCCCCGTTTAAATAGAACATTGCTTCGAATTCTTGCAAGTTTGCGAAATCCATATTCGGGATTTGTTGAACGACATCCACACCTATTTATTTCGTAGCATTTCAACCGGAAGTTAATAATCGGGGTCATAACTTTATAAATTTAGAACATGGAGGGCAATGTAAGTTAGACTCACGGACAACATTGTCATCAAAGCATTCCATACAAACCACTTTCCCTATTCTCTTCCTTACAACTCCACGCTTTGGGGTTAAACAAATCTGACAAGTGCTCTTTATGTCGCCCGATATGGCCTTGATGATATAACCGTGGTAATCATATGTCTGGCTGAACTTCTGAAACTTCTTTAAAACTTGATTCCCGAATCTATACCAAAAATATTGAGATCCTGCTAACTTCCAATAAAGCGATGAACTGACACAGCTAAGTTGGACAGAGGTTCGAGCATCTGGCAGATAGAATGCTATTTCTAGCAGGATCTCTAGTGGCATGCAATCGAGAGAAGGTTTTGGAGGACCGATGTATTCTGGACGATTGATGTATTCTGGAGCACCCGGTTCTGGTTTTGATTGGGGTTTAGGCGACTCTTCAGAGCTTCGAAGGAAGTACGAAGATTTTTGAGTTTTGCTTGACATTTCGTGGTAGATAGCTCTGTAAGGGTATTTACTTTAGAGCCCCTAGTATGAGTTTATGGTTCGATCGTTCAAGTATCGGGCACTAGCTCTTTGAGTACCTAGCTTGGTTCAAAACGACTATATCGCCCTTGGCGTGTAATATAGGAGAGTATTTAACTATGATAAGGCTAGGGGTGGTTGATACCTATCCTTCCCCTAGATTATGTGTATAAAATCTGTACAAAGAACGGAACGGCAGGTTATCATGCAACTGAAAGAGAGCCTGATATATGTAAAGAGCAAAAATACTAGAACCACAGCGAGGAATTATATTATCCGGTTTCAATTTTCTAGATCTTAACTGAAGTTTAAGGAATTTTCTTTCTAAATGAGACCCTCGATCTACGTATGAACACGTACATATATAATAACTTCATCGATGTATACATTGGGTATAGCATGTACTGATTCTGAGCTGAAGCAAATATCCTAAAGTGTGTACGATCAGCTTATCTTAAGATCTTGTACGATTGTAACTGTGAAAGGTTACCATACTAATAATACTCTGCATTTTGCGTTTAGTTCGGAAGGTATGTTGAATCGCTTTTTATATATACTTAGTATCTAGGATAGCCAGCAAATTACTCGAGTAGTTGTGTTCGTATCTACTATCGATATTGCCTCGAAGTTTAGTCTGAATTTGAAGGCTGAACTACATGTACAGAGATTAAAGTAAAATGTATGAAACTAAAGATCTACGGTTGTACAATGAAAGTCATGGCGCCGATGATCTATTGAGTGATCTACAAAATTAATTTTCCATCATAAATAAGAAGTAACGGTATAGAAGTGTCTGTCTGTTCTATTTCTTGTTATCGATGGATTGGGTAATTTTGCAAAATCTTTGACCTGACCTCATTCTATAGACCTATTTTATACTTCAACATTATTCAGAACGGTTTTTCTTGAGCAAGATCCGTATTCCTTAGAATCACGATGTCTGCCAACGGTTCACCCGCATTTGCCTCCCCAGGCCTTAAAACGCCACATTCTCAGCAGCCCTACAAGTAAGATGCATTTCCTTTTGAATATAATCATTAATTTCGTATTTAAATATAACCATTCTTTATAGAATCCACTTCCCCTTACCTCCCGACTTGCAACCAAACCTTCTCGCTCACCTGGATCTCAGAATCTCTATATTTACCAAACTTTTCTTTAACAATCACATACTCAACAAACCACTCTCATGGATTGGGTCTCAAACACTTCGAATAACCTCAGATTCTCTAGTACGGGACACCTCCCAGCCTGAAAATCTATACACCATTCTACCGATAGCTATATCTGCTACACCATACTTCTTACCAATAATGATCGTTGAAGATATAGCCCGTGCGTTGACAGGAGCCCAGGCTATAGATATCATAGGATCCTACCAGGCCGATTTAAATGGTGTGGACGGGATCCTGTCTAAAATCATGATGGACAGTTTACAATCGCCTTATGTTGCCCTGGGGATGGTGAAAAAATCACCGAACTTTAATTGGATACAAAACCCAGGGGGAAATGATGGGATGGGCATTGTTATTGAGGTATACACTGGAAAGACAGGCGGAGAAGCCGTGGGATCAATATATTGTGGGCCAGGATCGATATATAACGAGGCATGGAAGTCTGGAGGGGCTGGAAACAGGAAGTCAACAATAATGGAGGTGAAGGGTATCAAAAAGGCTATCGCAGTGATTGAAAGGGCGAAAACGAAACATGGATACCCCATATCCTTTGCCTTCATCGCTATAAACTGTATTGAAGTACTGGATAGGCTTGAAGGCTGGGATAGGGAAGTTGGTGCCCCATGTTTTAAGAAACGAGGGGTGTGGAAGGAGATTTTGGATATGTTGCGGAAAGTCAGAGAATATGGAGTCAGAATTGAATTTTGTGAATCAAGGAAGTACAGGGAAAATATGGTCCAAGGAATGATGGAAAGACGACTACAGTTCCAAAGAGAGCCCGGCGCACGAAATCATGATACGGCGGTGGTCGAGCCAGATTCGATTCAGTGGGCTCTATACCCGCATTCCTTGGAAAATAACCCTTTGGCTGCTTCATCCGAAATGATCGTTACGAAGGATATTGTTTTAAGAGCATTGCCGTTGGGGGTTCTGGGCGAGGCAGTAGATAAGAAAGAGCCAGAGCTAAGACGAAGCACTAGGCAAAGAAAGCGAATCCGTACAGGGGATGAGACAGGAAGAGTACCAACCGGTCTAGCTCTAGAGCCATTAACAGATCGGCAAACCATATTACCGGGACCCCACTCACTAACCGGAGCTCCAGTCGGATCTTCCAGGGGGGCTATCGATCCGGACGAGAATATCAAAGGGAGCGGCATCGATGTAAATGATCGGAATGGGCTAGACTATGGGTTTCAGGGTGGGAAACTCAAAGAAATGACTGATAGCGACGTTGAGCGAACGTTTACCGATTGCTTCAAGGATATGAGAAGGCTTAAGATGTCGCACGGCGGTGTCACATCTGAATCCGTGGATGACGTCCCCACCGCCGACGAGGAGGGTTTGAACATGCTTTATCAAGATGGAGCGGCGGACCTCGTTGACGCTAGAGAATGGAAACGAGCCCTCGGCTCGCATTTAGCGGTTGGAAAACCCTTACGATATCCATGGGCACCCACAGTTGATTACGGCGGAATTCAAGGGGATGAAGATGAGTCCATAAATCCAGAGGATCCTGTCGAGGTTACTCAAGACTCATGGACTCAGTTCCGAAGCAACATCCAAGCATTCCGTGAAGAATTTGGATCCGAGATGGACAATAAACCCGCATACGACGAAGATTCAATGAATAAATATGAGAATGAATTGGATAAAGATGAGGAAAAAGGCTTTAAGGTTCCAGCGCTGTATCAATCTGGAGGACCTTCGCCGGAGAGCAGGAATAGCATCAGGACACCACAATCATATCTTGAGATCGAGAGAGATCAGCGAGACCCAGAGATTTTCGGAGAAGGGGAGATGGAATTGAAGATGCCAGAGATAGATATGAATGATACAAATGCTTGTACGATTCAGCCCCCAGTTCGAGCAGATGTGCAAGGCAGAGAAGCATTTACGCGACGAACCCCCCTCTACAATACACCGGAATATAAGGGAACGCCCAGCGAAGAATGGACTTCGGAGGAGTTACAGACCATTGATGACATAATCGAGGAGATTTACAATACTCAAAATGAGAACGCATACGATAATGATGAAAAAATTGGGGACGCTAAGGCTGAGGGTGAGATGGTCTTACAGAACGATAACTATCCAAGAACAAGGAGTAGATCACGATCTTTATCAAGATTAAGAAGAAAAATTGGAGACGTGAAGCTTGGAGGTGAGACTATCCTGGAAGAAGATACAGTGCAAACACAACGTATGGGTATTCCAGGGAGTCCTGGTAAAAAACGCTACAATAGATCTTCTTCAAAAGCGTCTA
Organism: Arthrobotrys conoides; assembly: GCA_036971725.1. Lineage (NCBI taxonomy): Eukaryota > Fungi > Ascomycota > Orbiliomycetes > Orbiliales > Orbiliaceae > Arthrobotrys > Arthrobotrys conoides. Next base: position 1,197,359 of record JAVHJM010000001.1, read on the forward strand.
GAAGTCCAGTTAGGCGAATTACTAGGGCCTCTAGAAGCCCAGTTAAAAGGATGGGCTCGGGGAGTCCAACCAAGGGTTTTACTAGTACATCTAGGATTGAGAAACCAGTTGATAGGAATATGGCTTTCAAGGGGCTTGCGAGGGCGATTACTGACAGTTATGAATTAATGGAGGAGTAAGGTGCTTGCATACTTTGTATCACAGGGTCAGATCTTGGCATAGTATTGCTTAGGCGCCCTTTTTTTAAAAAGCTATCTCGGGACTAGTTCACCCAGTTGGACTTATTTTTTAGGAAGTCCTAGGATTACCCCGGAATACGGGAACTTGGGTTTATTGGAGGCAGTTTCGCGGCCATAAGTTATGTTTTAGCGATCGAGTTAAGTGTATTCATCTTTAAATATTCAAACTCGAAAGCATTATAGTAGCTAGGAAGCGTGAAGCTGCGCAGCTTGATTAATTGAATTCAAATACAAGGTCCGCAGGTTACGCGCATGAGCTCATGAGACGTTCGGGGCCGCGGGGTCAAGCATTGCTGATTCTCAAAGAAAGTTTCAGATACAACTCACATCTAGATCTAATACAATACTCGTAAATTTACAAGGTTAAGTCAACTTAGACTATCGATGTTACTTCGTCTAGAATACATATCTCGCGTGTCTCTCTATAGTGATATTAACATATAGCTATGGTATTTTTTTATATCCGATTCACAATTATTCGCATCTAAAGTTTACGACGGGAAAGTTAAATTTCAGTATTATATATAATCATATCAGTAACAATATATCATTCTCGTGCACGACTTAACAGATATACAGATTCTCTATGATAATTGTGCAGCTGTATACTATAGATGTTTCAAATCGAAATACAAATAGGCCTGGATAAATACATACATAGATCATAAACTAGTCCTACATTACCTCGTAAACCAAATGCTATCGCAGTAAGTGAACTGTATTCAGAGCTATATTACCCAAAAGTCCCCGCAAACATATATTCTCAAATCGACATTACAAAAAGTGAATTGTCTAGGATAAGAGGCCCGATTATGTCGTGAGGCTGAACGTTGCAATTTAGATCTATATATCATACTATCATCTGGACGATTTCTTACACCACTACTCACAAAGTTCGACGGATAGTAACATATCTTGCAGTAATAGGTATAGTATATAGTGTGGTCCCGGTATCTCCTCGTCAGAATCTATTCAAAATTTCAATTGCTAATCAACTATTTATGTACTGAAGTATATTGAATTGCTTGCCTAAAAAGTTAACATAGACGAGGCAGATTCAAGTTTTGACATTTTCATTTTACTTGACATACAACTAAATTTCTGGCAATGGAGGAAGAAATACGAATTTCATTTTGGGCTCGATCTAAGGAAGAGAAAGGAAATTGAATTTGACTAACTAATGAAACATATTTGCAAAGAAAAAAAGAAAAGCCGTTAGTAAATTTTGCAGAGACTGGGCCGACGACGAATTGGCATATTCCGGAGAACTTCAAACCACACCATGGGATCCCGTCTCAGCTGCTAGTTCGAATTGGAGCATTAGGTCTCGGCCATTGATATTGTTACCTCCTTTTTGTCGCCCTTTTTATCTCCTTTATTTTCTCCTTCCTCGACCCCCCGTCTCCGGCTTTCCAAATGACTAGCAAGGCGCAGGGTCAAAGCTACTAAAGTCAAAGATGGATTTGCTGTAGGGCTCCAAGGGAATACAGAAAGATCGCAGACAAATAAGTTATCTAGTCCCATGAACTTCAAATCTTCGTCAACAACTCCGGGATGCTTCGGATCCCGTTCAATTCGCATCGTTCCCACTTCATGTGCGACTACCCCAAAGGGAGCCCGATCTACTACCACACGTCTTGCTCTGATTGAATTATTAGAGTGTTTCCGGCAGCATAAACCGTTCTCGATGCGCCATAATTCCTCTTCGATATCATGGAATTTGCCATTACAAAACGTACACTCCCCTGTGTCCTCGGATAGAGTGTATTCTTTCAGCCATCCAAAAAGTAGAGCAGTCTCCAAGGAAAACCGGCGCATGCTAGGAAGATATGGTCTGTTGTTCACCCTGTCTGGGATTCGGATAGTTGGGTTGGATCTGGGAATGTTCAAGACTTTGTTCCGATCTTGCAAAACGCTATCAAACTCAAACACCACCTGGAGGCTAAATGTTTCATTGATTGGCAATTGGATCCTTCTATCAAACTCCTCCTTCGGAATTATTTCGTGATTTTCTCCAAGATATATTTTAGAGTTCTCAAGATGTAAAGAAGAACTAAGAAAAGATGTGGCGTTGACGGTTATATTGACGAGGCAGTTGGGGTTTGGTTCCTTATCATTGGCCTTGGCCTTGTCGCCTTCAGTTTTATACGTTTTTTCATCCGCTTCCGGATACAATGTCGCCCATGTTTGTAGACGGAGTGCTTGTCTTGTAAGACCGCTACCTATACCTTTTCTTGCAACCAACTCAAACCTAACACCCCAGATATCGTGGTCGGTAAGACCGACGCCGACTGGCCTCGAGGTGACTCGTCTCGGTGGCCCTTCTTGCGTTAGGACGCCGACGCACTTTGGCAGGGTTTCGGGCTCTATGCGATCTAGTCCACTCCTCAAGGCGATAGCTGCTGTATCGATAGTTCCGCAGCTTAAAATTACCCTTGCCCCGCCCGTCGGGATGACACGGAGTTGGTTGTGTTTTCTATCAGGATCGAGAACAGTAATGCTGGTGATTTTCCCACCCTCCCTGTTCACGGTTGTCACTTGCGTATTTGGGAGGATTGTAAGAGCCTGACTACTATTATAGCACCGTTCTAACATCCAACTGACGGCAGAGTATCCGCCCATGACGGTCTGATACAGCCTCTGAGAAGGGTCTTCTGGAACAAACTCTGCTCCCATCGGACAGACAGTAAACTCTCTGCAGGTAAATAACTCACGAGCCGCCTCTCGGAGACCCCGCAATTTGGTGATAGCGTTATTGACCCTGTCTCTGGTATCTTGCGAGATAGCAATTGAATCCGAAGTTGGGTAAGGTCTTGCCAAATTACCACCATTTGAAAGAAGGTTGTATGCTTTCTGGTAGCCTTCATGGTTGAATAGATAGTCCGCAATAGTTGGACCAAGGTGTCTGATGACACTTGGTCTATCAAGAGGTGGTGTATACATCCCCCAAACATTGCTTCGCCCCCCAAGGCAATAAACCGGCCCTCCAGCATACGGAACCGAGTTTGAGCTTTCGGTTGTGATGCAGGATTTGACGGCATGGAAGACAAGGTCTGTGCTCATGGAAGGACCTTCGGCTTTATACCACCCGGGAGTAGGGGTGTTTATGCAATGGGTAGAGAACTGCAGACTTCCCCGCTCGATAACGAGAACTCGAGGAGATTTGTCAGTCTCTTTACCATCTCTGCCTTCTACGAGACACCTAGCAAGGGTGCCACCACCCATGCCACTACCAATAATGATGTAGTCGTAGTGACCAGCCTTGCAGAGGGCCTCAATGTCATTGACACTGGCGCTCAAAGCGTTGTTCATCTTGATCTTTTTTGAATTTAGTTTTCACAAATTCGAAAGATTGTGATGCTTAAGTCTTCCTTAAATAAGGTAGAGAATAATTTAATAAGGGACGATGATAGGAATAAAGAGAAATAATGAGATGAGAACAGGATATATAACTTATGAGATCTGTGTGGAGCTTTGATTGTCATCCGAAGACTGGAAGTTGAATTGTAGTTGTGCAATCGTGGAAAATTATAAACTATTTATGATATTTAGAAATATGAGTTATCATATATTCTCCGTCTATGCAGCAGAATGTAGTTTACGAGATATCTTTTAGTATGAAAACCTTTTGATTAATTGAGGGGTTCCTTTTTATCCCTCGTTTTCCATTCCCAGCTGCCAGTAGCTGCCATGGCGCCAACATCGATCACATAGCTTCGTATTCACTCCATGGCAAGAAAAGCCAATACGTGAACATAATACCCAGCTCTCATGCTGTGTTATACCGCATTATCCTGTACAACAAATGTGGACCTTGCGCCCCGAATTTCAAAGGCCATAAGTAGCTAGTTGGGCCTAAATCCCTGTCAAAAAAACGTTCTTTCTGCTCGGCTCCAACCGAAATGATATCATATGCGTACTGTATTAATATTTTTTCGTATTTTTAACGGCTCATGGTTGCCCCTCTCATCCAATATTAGCCATATATTTGACATGAGCTCCATGTAGACAAGGGGATACTTCTGCAATGCAGACCCCAAGCTATCCGCGACAGTATATGAACACTATGTGAAAATGCAACAAGATAATAGAATAATCTAGGATTAGTGCGCATATGCATACTTTCTCGTCGACTCTCAAGGTTGTCTTCATGGAACGTTCATTGTACGCGTGCGCAGCACTTATACCTATCCATAGATCCAGCATGTACAGTATATATACTATATGGCGGTATACGCAGAAAAAAGATATTTATGACGATGGATTGATATATAGTGAGTTGAAGTACAAATAATATTATAATGATCATGGCCCTCGCCTCGGAGTCCAATTCAGGCTTTTGACACGTCATTTCGCATACAATGCTTTTATGATTAACGTTGACAGCCGCGACTTCCTGGGCCTGTGCACAATGCATGTCGACAGGGTCCTTGAAGGCCAGGCTCGGATTGCTTGGCGGATTCAAACGAGGAAAACTTATCCGATGTGGAATAGTCCTTTGTTGTATTTTCGCTTCCGGATCCCGAATCCCCAGATTTGGTTATTGTTTTTCGAATGTCTACAGGCTTTCCCCATAAAGTCAACTGTACCTCGCTCGATCCCTCAATTGACCAAAGGGATTCCTTGAGGTCAAACTTGATGCAAGTAACTTATGCAGGGCTTGTTATCTATCCTGCTGAGGATATCAAAATGCTTTACCTTGAATCATAGTCGACATCTTTGCAATTGCATATCCAAGTTTATCGAATCTTAGATATATTGATACTTAAAGATACAAATATTATACTCCTTCCCGTAGCTCGCCAACGTTGGCGAACCGACACGTCGACAGCCAATCAGGCACATATTCTCAACCATTTAGAAGAGGTATATCATATAAGATATATATATAGCACCGACAGGATTTCATGCCCCTCCAGATGCCAAGCTCTAGGCCGGGTATGCTTCCCAACGCATGCGCAATCAAGGAGCTCAAGAAGAACAATCGATCGGGGCGGTCGACGTTTGCGAGCCCATAATTCAGGAGAACAAGGTTTGAAGCTGGATTGCACATAGGCGGAAAAATGAAGAAAATTTTCCTCACCAATTGTAAGGCTATATACCCTGATCCCTGGCTCAGTAGAGTGCATCTATCTCAGATGCACTACTTACTATTGACGCCAAAATGGAGGATTGAATCATTTGCACTGGAGACGAATCATAGATCCAATTAAACGAATTTGAATACATGTAAACTTGAAAACTCGAAGCGACTCGAGTTTGTAGCTCGCAACAAGGAGCGACCAGCAACAAAATCCCTGTACAGCTGTTACTAAAACACTACATAGCTTGATCATCATATGAAACTATACATAAAAAATAATGATAAAAGGGGAAATGATCTATTCTGCATGGAGAGCTCTCTTAAACTAGAATAACAAACATGTGAGCCATAATATGCATAAACATAATTAACTTTGTATTAACAATTGATAGTTTTCCAATTGAGCTTTGTTCACTGCACAGTCCAAACAGGAGCTTCCTTGGAAGAGCGAACGGATACCATGAACACCCGCAAGAAATTGGGCGGCGCCGTTCCCGTGTACCAAAGCCATTGACAGCCTCTCCCCGTTGGCAAGTGGGGCATCAATACCAGTTGCAGCGATACTGTCATGGTCATAAGGTGGAGGTGGGGATGAATTTCGACGGTGGCATGCCACTATACAACTTGGAGCAACCGTTGTACTCATGTATGCCATCTGCAATGCATAAAAACTCAGGTCGATGGTCCTAGTCGCAACCTGAACAGTCGTTCGCAATATAAATGCATCATGGTACTCTCTCGCTGTCAAAGTGAGATTTGAGTGCACTCCGTCATTCGATAGGCTGACTTTTCCCTTCGTGTAAAGTGAATTTTGTCGTTTAAGACGAGGCGGAGTCTTCGCGTCTTCGATAATAGCTTTGTAATATTCTCTATTGTTGTGATATTGGCCATCCATGAGAATATAGCTCACCATTTTCGTGTCGTGAAAAGTCGCATTCATCAGCGTTGAAGGAAATATAGCAGTTGCGCCATTGCTAGTAGCGATGGACGTGAATCCGTCACCGGCGTTTGCTGGCTTAGAGCCAAACATCTCACAAAGGTCGACATGGAGGTCGGACACCGAATACTTATCAGCATCTGCAGGGATGCATTGTTCGTTTGCGGTAGACTGTCTTATTTTTTTCACTAAGCGATCGCAGAAGAAATATCCCGCCTTGATACCAGGTTTCTGGATAATTCTGACCGAATCACACCTGATTTCAACGAAAGTCAAGAGAATCGCATACCCAATGATGGGTTGCAGTCCTCCCCAAATACTACGAACGTAGCAATGGCTTTTTTTAGTGTGCAAATCGTCCCAGTGGAGTGAGTCTGGACATTCGGAGCAAGTGCAGTAAGTATCCGGAAGTAACTCTGCAACCGCAGCCCGCAATTTATGGTATGCAGAAACTACATCCATGCAGCTGAGGTCTAGATCGGTACCGAAAAGTAACCCAAGCTGGTCTCGGGTATGCTGTTCAGCACCTTCAGAAGTGCCGAGAAGAGATCGGAGGCCGTCCTCTGGGAAGTCTGATCCAAGTCCACAATCGGATGCCTTAAAGGTGAGAATAATGGCCCCGATGAGGTTGCCCAAAGAAAGAACAACTTGAGGTTCCTTTTCGTTATGTAAAGGTGTTACCCTATGGGCAAAAAGATTCTTGACCATGGCTCCGAGGCACCCTTCTCTTCTCATTGTCAGGCGATCAAATCCTGACATTCTCCCTGGCTGGGCTAAAAAATCATCCTTTCTCAAATGAACAGTCGAAGATGATACCTGCCCGGATAAATCCAAGGCGTTCTCTTGTGAGACTTCCAAAATTCCTTTCCCATGAACCACAGAGATAATAATCGAACGTCGTGGCCCCTGTGATATAATTTCATTCTCGACTAGTAGCAGGACGTCGTCCCGACAAAGTCCAGTAAAGAGGGCCGCAAGTCCTGCAATCCCTGGAAATCCTTCTATACGAAGAGTTGTCTTTTCATCCTGCAATGCAGTCTGAGCTTTGTTTAGAATATCCACTAGGGAGTCGACCTCGATCCTGTCCAATAGAGAAGACATGTCTGGGCAGTGGGCAACGAAACCCGAATGAAAGTAGGTCATTCGAATTCGAGTCACTAGATCTGCGAGATGCTGTCCAAAGCCCACAGATTGCATTTTATTCGATACAATTTCTGCTAGGTCCGAGAGCTGATGCATGCTTGAGAGGCAACGATCTGCTGGTAGAATTGCTTTGGACAGTTTGAAGAGAACATGGCCTGTCATATTCCTACAGCACAGCTCGACGAGGCAGACTGTCAAGAGCGCTGAGGCTTGCCCTCCGGCTGTTTGTGATAATGCCCAGGCAGTATCTCCCCTCATCCAACCGACAGATACTTGGGCCCTCCAAAGTGTGAAGGCAGACCCCCTCTTCGTGAGAGCGTCCATAGTCCTCTCCGCCAGTGGTCCGCTCATAGGGAATCTAGAACCAATCGTCTCAAGTTGCACCACCGCCAGAGGATTAACACCGTCGGCAGAGAAAGCGCGAAGGAGTGGTGCTATTGAACTCAACGCAGTCAATGCACAAGGAATGTTGGTGATATCTGCCTGTACTCCAATGGCATCTGACATATTGACGTTTTGATAGTCAATATAATGATCAACCTGGGATAGATTCAAACAATATAGTATATGAGCAGTTGTGGAGTAATTAAGAAGAAGATGCTAGGCTGAGTACGAGGCTTTGCTGTATTGTGATCTGGGACAGGAATAATGTCGTATTCGGTGAGGCAGGCAACCTCTTTATATATAACATTGCTACATATTTTATCATTCGAATCCCGTATCCTAACCTCGTGTGGGGACCACGCCTGGCATAAAAAACTACCCCATATATGCACATATGTCGAGAAACTATCTTCAGCGAGTAGTTTCTGCAAATATTTTGCGCACAGATCTAATGATATTGTATTCCAACCTGTATCAGTCCGTAAATATCTCGTTGTAGCATCATGCCGGCGATATTCCAAGGCGGGTACTCCGATATACCAGAACCCGTTAGATATCCAGCCCGGATACAATATCTCCCCCTGCAGCGCATTTTTTGTTACAACATGCAGGAAGCCCCGCCGTGAGAACGGGGCCAAGATAAACCGACCAAAATAGTGTAATCCTTAACAAATTCCCATCTTACAGACCCCAGTCATGAGCATCACGACAACCTAGAGCAGATAGATGCATGGTGCTAGCCCGAACTGAAGTCTTGCAGAGGTCGTGGGTAGCCGTGCATAAATATAGCTTTATCTCCCTAATTTCGATAATTATAATAGTGATACAGCACCAAACTAATAGAGCATATACCATTGATCAAGTTGTACCTAGTCATCTCCTCAATTAGCCCATACTCCGGCTTACCGGTCTAACTGCTTTTGTGAAAATCTGAAAATCAATTCTTTTGAGCGATATCTTTCTTATACCTGCCAAGGCCTCCTATTTGCGAACGAGCTATGCATGGAGCCAATCTTTAAAAACGGTATCCTATCTTCTCTATTGCCGAGAAGTATCGTAATGCGGGCACCTACCCTCCAGAACTACTCGCCAGTTCTATCAAACACCTCCACGCTTCTGGTGTGATTGTACTCGAAAATGCAATCGATGTAAAACATGTTGACGCATTGAACGCCGTCCTCGCACCCCAGGCGAAAGAACTGGTCAATGCGCCCGGTAGACACTTTAATTTCGGCGCCGAAACGGGGAACATCAACCAAGCTCCTCCCTCGGACGAGGGCCTAATGTTTCCCGACATCTGGGTGAATCAGTTTGTAATGCCAACACTTGCAGCCATGCTTGGTCCAGAGCCTGTGTTGCAATATGCCAGTGGTAACACAGCTATTCAAACCCCTTCCAACATTTGCCAGCCAGTTCATTCGGATATAGACTTTCCGCATCCAAAATTCCCCTTCTCCATGGTAGTCAACATACCACTCGTTGACATGACTATTGAGAATGGAGCACTTGAAGTCTGGCCCGGCACTCACTTGACTACCTTTGAAAACCAAGTTTTGGAGTCCGGACAATCCGGAGAGTTGCCCGTAAGAGCAATCATCCCAGAGCTGTTGCAGCTCCGCAAAGCCGTCTGCCCCCTGCTCGGGCGGTCGTACCCAAAGGGGGTATCATTATTCGGGACCTAAGACTTTGGCATGCGGGATGCCCGAACCTCACTTCCGACCCAGGAGTTATGCTAGCATTTATTTGGCAAGCGGCTTGGTGGTGTGGCAGAGGCTGGTTCGAGCTTCCCATAAGGCTTCGATCCCTCTTGGGTACCTGGGAAAACGGCTTCGTGAAATTCCGCGTCGCCGCAAGATGGGTAGACGATAAGAAAGTCTGTCGCCGACAAGAAATAGAGGACAGTAACCTTGGGAGCCTAAACGCCACGGTCTCAGGCCTCTTCTGAGTGTTCAACGTCTTTCTTTGAAGCCTAAATTAGCTAAGCTTCGAACGTCGTCGATCGTCCAAATCAAACAGGGCGCAATCACATGTATGGATTATATCAGGATGTATTAATGCTTTTTTTTAAAATTTTGTCAATTTTAATGTCGAAAACCAAAAAAAGGGATATTTCCAGCGAGGAGGGTTTCAATTAACTTGGTGTTTTGAATTCCATATATTTCCGAATCGTCATCCAAAGTGTAGCCGAGGTTTTGCGTTATTTTATAGCATTGAATACGAAGTAGACTGCACAAGATAGTTCGGCAAGCACGACAATTCTTAATTAATCGAAATGAGTAGATTTCCAACTTTCCAATTATGGGAATGGTCCCGTCCAAGTACTGGGGTGTGGTCTTATGGAAATCCGACCTTAACGCGCCAAGTAGGGGTTTAAAGTCCGGAAAGCAGCCCCCAAGCGTAGGATCACAAATTCGACGATACAGAGGTTGTTTTTCAACGAAGCAAAAAGATTCTGCAGGTTTGTGGTATTAATTCTCATACAATGCAAGGCCAAATCCAGCCCCGAGATGCCTGGGTCGTTCCCGATCTAGAAAGCCATGTTTTAATCCCGTAAGGTTTCGTAAACCAGGTTTCGAAATTTCGGAATGACCATGATCACTGCACCCGCATATTTGAAATTTCATGGTGGTTATCTCCATGTTACCATGAACCCAGCATGCAGCCATTCAATATGTGATCCGGATGGGCTAGGCGGGTCGGACCACGGTACGGGAAGTACCGGTACCGTAGAACTAGTCTAGTGGAGCTCCGGGTGCACCGTAGAACCACACACTCGGGTATCGTTAACGTTAAGTTCGTTATAAAACGTTTTATCCGTCTCTAGAAAGTTAACCCTGCTGGATGAATCTGCAAAGTTGTGAATCCAAGCTGCGAAGTCCGCAACTAAAAACTCGGGCTCTGAAATATTATAAATTTAGCCTCCTGATAGGATTCATAATATCTAGTTCTGGATAGTAGCGACAGTGCAGCTGTCGACAGCAGGCTGACCGTCCCCTAAAACACGCACTCGACTTGAGAATCCGAAGACATCACTAGAAAAAGTCCTTACTACGCCTCGTACTTTACCAACAGAGCCTAAAATCCAGTAACGTCTTGAAATTTGTAAGCGCATGCATGCAGAACCTCCTGTCCCGCCATGGCCAATGAGGCTGAACACAAATATCTCGAACTCTCTACTTCAAAATACAACAAGTCAACACCACCCCTGTCAAAGCATCATATAACAGGGAGCACCCGGCAAGCAAATATGCCAAGCAGACCTTATTAACTAGTCCCAGTTGGATCGATAGTTTCAAAGCTAGGACGCTTTGTTATAAACTGTCGTCCACGGCCAGTTGCACCTAGATATCACGTATACGCATATATGCACAGCTTACGCTCCCAGACCTTTTGAAGCAAGCCACCAAATTCCCAATGCGCCAAGGCATGGGTAGACGACCCCAAGATTATTCAAGGCGTTCAGTTTGAGTCTAGCTCACGAGACTCAAAATTGCTTTTCTCGTTCTTTGTGAAATCATCCTGTCCGAGGTAACTCAGGTCTCCGCATTCTGATGTCACGATCCTCTTCCTTCTTTGTTCACACACCCGTTTCTCGTCCAACGAAAGATCAATCTAACCAATTGACTAGTACAGTCTCGGGGATTAATTTATCCAGGCCCCCTTCTAACTCAATAGATATATATCTTATCCTATATATCATTAGCCTGGGGGACGCTCACCTCTGCCTTAATATATAATCTTACATCGATTTGCATTAGCCTCAAAGCCAGCTATTGTTTATGCGCATGGCGAATACGACAAGGCTAGGCCATGCATGATAGAATAAGGCTACACATTTCTAACACTTCATGGATCACTTGCCTCGTGACTTACTTGAAGAATCTTTATCTCCTTTTTGTCGCAATATCTTATACTCTGCTTTAATTTCTTCCCTTTTGCTTCTTCATGTGCGTCTTTTTACCGTGACGAAAATTCCATCATACTTCTTCGCCTTTTATCACGTAAAGCAGGCCCGGAACCCACCGAAGGTGTCGCCCTGTCTTTTTCTTATTCTTCTATTCTGCGTTTTTCCCCTTTCTTTTTATGTTTCTGTCAGTTTCGTTCATTATTCCTTATCCATTATACCTGATTCGCCTCTTCCTTCTTTGTCCCATTTGCGAAGTCTAGTTGAGACAATTGTGTTTGGAATTCTAAGATCCTTCAAAATTTCATATATATCTCTAATCAATCAGTTCCTCAATTCACCCACCCGCTTATCTCCTCACAATGCCAGAAGCCATATATATACCTCCAGCTAGCCTTTTACTTCCCATAGCGCACAGCAATAAACCAGCGTTTTAGTAAAAAAGGTCACAAACCCTCGTGATCTCTGGATATGTACGAGATCATCATAAACCAAGATCTCATCATTTCGATCTATCCTTAATAAGTGGACCACCAGCTACAGATTACACATAACCAATGGAAAGATATCCTCTTTTATAAAGGTATTAATATCACGAATTAAGGCTACGTCGGGGAATATATATATTGGAATATATAGACGCCGCGCAATACACAATTGCGGGATCGGAAGTCGCTTGATATACTGCAGTACTGCAAACTCTTGAAACAAAAGAGATTTAATGTTTAGTTACAACAAAGAACCATTGGGTATAAAAGATTGTAGACAAAGAAATGTCTCGAAAGGAACAGCTTTAACTTGATAAACTTCCAACACTATAACATGCCGTTCTTTAGTTTGATCAGCAAAATACAATTTTCTTTTATAGAAAAAGGAGAGGAGTAGCCCAGTATGAAGACCAAGGGAAAGAAAGAAAAAAAAGCCAGCGAACCTAACGTTCTGGCCAAAAAAAAAGGAATAGTAACAGATGAAAAAGAACCAAAAAATGTATCGGAAGTAGTACCCAATGACTCCACCAATGACATAAGTCAGAATTGAATAGAAACAATTTAAACCGAATTCCATACCACGACAAACAAACAGTCAGCTAGCTCCAAACAAAAAGATACAAATACCAGTAATATAATATGTATGTTTAATAAATTCGTCTCATGAGTAGTAAGTACTAATAAATAAGTAATAAGGGTAGTTAAGTAACTAAGTAAGTTAAGTATAGCTCGGAGGCTGGGGACCATGCAAGGTTAATAGACGAGACCAGTTGTAAGTAATTAAAAAAGGCTATGATTCGCTCATGACGGTCGTGTCGCTTCTTTTGTTCTTTTCTTCTCCTCTTCCCTTTGTTTCCGTTACCGATTTAACCCTGTTTTTTTTCTTTTGTTATCGATTTCAATATACCTATTACCGAAAGAAAGAAAAAACATTCAGAAAGCTTGTCTTCTTCTTCTTTTCATTTGTGATTCACAAGGTTGGTAGTTATCATTTCTTCCTAAAGGGAAAAAAAAAACACCAGACACCATGCATGCCAGTCAATACCATCCCTATAAAAGCCATGAACCATCAAGATCATCTTTTTCAAGCTTCCAATTCGGCAAAGATATCGATACAAAAGATTCCACATAAAATCCTAAAAATCCGAGCACCAATAAATCCTATCCATACTACCGCGCTTCAACCGGTCTCCCTCTGTTATCTTCCCCCGTTGTCGTTGTCGTAACCCCCGGCAACTTACTTGTAGGCGTCGGCGGTGTCCCCGTCAAATTCATGGCTGCATCGCCATCTCTATCCTTTGAAACTGCCGGTGAAGCCTTCCCAGACATCGACGGCGACTTGTGATGTAATATTTGATACTCTTCTTGTTCGGATTTATCCTTCCCGTTTAAAACCTTCCCGCTTTCTAACTTCCTTTGCTGGATTGCGAACAATTCGCGGTCGATGGTAGAGGTATTGTTGGGGGCCACTGTCATGGGGGAGATCAGATCTATATCCATAGAATCATTTGATCTTGTAGAATCCTTGCGATCGTTGCCGAGGCGGGATGTAGGTGGTGGAGAACCCAGGCGGTATGAGGAATCAAGGAGTTGTTCTGTTGGGTAACGTTCCAAGTCTTTCGATGAGGTTGAGAAGTGTGATTGGATGGCTTGGGTATGTGTGGGTGAATCTTTGGGTTTTGCAGATGGAGGCTCAGCAGCAGCAGCAGCCGCAGTGGCGGCTTCCTGTGGCTGGAATTCGTCGGGCGAGCTTTCGAAGGGTGTTTCTTTGAATAGGCGGACGTATTCTTCAGGTACTAATCCGGATTCACCTGTTTTATGAATTTGTTTGTCAGAATTTTACAATTGGCTGGCATATAAGTGGTTGATTGGTATATACCTGTCCTGGGGTCTTCAGCGACCAGCCAACCCTGGCCGTGGCGGTAGCTGACCCAAATCACTTGTCCTTCAACTAATTCTAATTCATTGTCGTTTTCCCTTCTAAAATCGAACAATGCAACGGCCTTCCCATGCATTTCTTCGTCAGGGTCCGCGATACTAAAGTGGTAATCCCTCGAATATCTCGATTCATCTCCATATTCTTCATCCTCTTCGCCTTCATATTCCTCCTCGCCTTCCTCTCCATCTTCATAATATTCTCCTGTTGCGGTATGGAACGTTCCTCCTGGCTCACCGATATCTTCAGGTAGTTCTATTCCGTTTCCGTACTCTCCGTCCTTCATATTTTCTGTTATCGACGACATTTTGGCGTCTTTACTTAATGTGCGACCTGACGGTAAACCCAGCGAGGACTTGTGCTTTCGGTGTTTTTGTGTAATAACTACGGGACTAACTAGATCTTCGTCTTCGAACCAAGGCGGGCCGTCAGCGAATTTGAGTGGCGGCGGGTGGTTCGTGCTACCCCGCGGATCCCGATTGAGAGCAGCCGAGTCACTCATCCTCCTACCGCCAGGAGATCCAGCGCCAGGAGCCGGATTCCACCATCCTAGGAAAGCGCTAATACCGTTTGCGCCGGAGAAAAGGCCGGAGTCGCGGGCTGAACCGGGGGTAGAACCGATGCTAGGAAGAGGTGGAGGACCATAATGGAGTGGATGCGAGGGAGGATATGCGAAGTCTCTGACTTTTGTGTATGAAAGGGATTGAAAGGTCGGCTGGGTCGGAGTAAGTTGGTCTATCAGGCCTGGGTCCTCGCGGATGATGGGTGTCGCAGGCTCGGACTTCGCCTGCCCCTTTATTGTGGCCATTACTCTTCAACGTCCTTTTTCTCTACGAGCTTTCTACTACACGACTGACCGTCCGATAGGATTTCTAGAGGGGTGAAGAGGGGTTTCCGAAAGGGTATCAAAGTGGTTGGCGACGGAGTTCGTTGGTTGTTTATATAAAATAAAATAAAAATAATAAAAAAAGGCCTGATGGTGGTCCGTTCGTCGCCGCCGGGGGTAGATAATGTTTCGGATCGAAGGTCTAGGCTTTTCTTCCTCCTTTCAATTCCGGGTCTGGAAAGAAATCTTCAGCGACAGATAGGAAGCTGCGTCGAAAAGAGTCGCTTGCGATTTTTCGTATCAAACGAGGAAAACCTGCGCAGACAAAACGGGCGAGAGGGAGAAAGTTAACTAAATGATTGAAACAGAACGAAAAGAATAGATGAGATAGAAAACAAGGGAAATAAGCAGCGAAAGAGCAAGAGGAATTGCCGTACGGAAACAGAGGTTGCCGGAAATGAATCCCTGTGATGCCCCGGATGACGAATTCGAACAGAGACAGAATCCGGGATCTGTATGATGTCTGAGGACTAAAAATAAAAGACGAAAAAATTCGGCAATGCACAGCAACGTCAGGCCGGATCGTTCTCGTTCGACAGATGGAAAGCCAGTTCCTGAGTTCGCAAGAGGGAAAAAAAGGAAAAAAAACTGTCTCGAAGGTAGCGATATAATAATATTGGAGGACTGGAGAAAGAGGCCAGGTCGGGGAGAGATGCAGAAAGGTAGCGGAGTCAGGACGGAACGGACGGCGGGAGAGGTTTCGGAAAGACTTCTGCTTTTGTCTCCTAAGCTTTCCTTCTCTTTCCTTTCAGAATACCAGATGAGAGCGAAGAGTTAGTTTCGAGTGGAAGGGGTAGGATATGGGAGAGGTATGGGAGATGCTGGTATGGTATTGCGGAGGAGATTGTGGATGGGGGTTTAGGAATGGAAGAATTCGAAGTGAAAGGGAAGAAGTGAAGAAGAAGAATATGAATAAGAAGAGAGTAAGTATGAACAGAGAGCCCTGCAGCTGGACACCAGGGGAAATAATGAAATAGTGAAGATGTGTAGATGGTGTATTTGAGGATAAGGATGAGGTCGAGGAAGAGGAAGAGGGAAGAGGGAAGAGGAGAGGTTGTGATTTGGAGGTTCTGAGTGGTGGAGGATGATTGAAGGTGGCGGCAGCGGTGCAGTGCGGTGGGGTTCGATTGGAATCCAAAACCCGCTTCGCTCGCTCGCTCTCGTGCTGCTTCGAATCGACAGGATATAAAAAAAATAATAAACTAAAATTTAATAAAATTTAAAAAAAATAAAAAAATAAAAAAATAAAATAAAATAAAATAAGGTCAAAGGAGGAAGTCTAGGACTAGTGTATATTAATTTGAACAGGAATGGTAGTAATATAATCCGCCGGCTGGTGGTGTTTCTTTCAGGGGCGGCACAGGGAAAAAAGGACCTGATTAAAATTGCAGGTCTGGCGGCTGGATTGGTAAACAAAATACACACAATCGGGCACACAATAGCACAGCACATGTACGTACAAAATGGCAGACAGGTACGAAGCAATTATTCGGAGACGGGCTGTAAACGCCAGATATCGGTGGGAGATTTGTTCCTGACGCCTCTATCAATCCGATCGCTGTATCCGCCGCCGCCACATGGAATCACTTCAATATATACTGTGTGCGTATGTACTTACTTATAGTATCAATAGGGTGTGAGTGTGTCAGTGCGAGTGACTGCGCGCGCAATATAATAAACGATAAGATAGAATGATGGCAGATTGATCAATTGATTGCGATTGATTGGAAATTGCACAAGAGGCGAGAAAAAAATATAAATTCAAAAGGCTTAATCATAAAGGGCGCCGGCTGTACCATCAGGGACAGTTAAAGTAACTTTTAAAAGCATGTCGTACCTACTTTGCTATACATGTACGACATGTACATGTAAGTACATACGTGCCTCTTACTAGTATACTTCCCAAGCACTATACTTCTTCCTCTTACATCAGTGTCCGTGGGAATAATAACAAGAAAAATTGGGCCCGGCTGGACAATGTTACTAACGGTGGCCCGAAACCTGAAACCGCTATCGATAACTGTTCGGAAAAAACTAACTTGGGACTTGCCTTGTAAGTAATAGAGTAGTTAGAGAATAGTAACTAGTAGTATCGTAAACGGACTACTAACATTTTTGATCTGGAGAGCTCTACCCATACAGTTGAGTAGTAGAATTCAGTAGAACAGTCACTCGAGGCATTTCCTCTTCCCCATCGACATGACACTGTACTGAGCAATGTGGGCACATGTACAAACTGTCGTCCTGAAACATCGGCCGTCCTGTTTAGGTTTAGTCTCCTTATATCGCCCCTCGATGCTGGTTCTATTTATAGAGTCGAATCCCGATCATACAATCTTAAATTTTTCTAATTTTTTTTAATTTTTAATTTTACTTTCGGTTTTTACACACATTCTATTATATAATACACGTACCGTCGACGTTCCGCAGTATAATTTAACCACCCGTTTCTATGGGGATATCGGACATAGTTAGTGAAGTATCACTCACAGCGCCGCGGAGAATAGCCTTGGGCTAGCGCAAGTATGTTGAATGGTCCGGGGTAACTAAGGTAGGTACGACGTACAGGACCTGCTAGTTTCTGGCAGCTGCATGAGCAGGTCAAGCTTCGGCGCAGTGCTGTGCATTCCAGATCACCTGAGAAGAAACTTGTTCTTTCTTTCTTTCTTTCTTTCTTCTTTCTGGCTGCGGCTTATTACATAATCTTATATCCCGCCGAAAATTTTCTCTCGTTCCACTTCTCCGGTCTTTCTCTCTGCTCCACCACCAACCTGTACTGCACATATCTGCATTGGTCGTAACATGCATCGACGAAGCATCGCATCTCATCAGGTAAGCCTTTAACACTCATTAGTACCAGCTAATATCGTTTTTTATACTGTTGTACAAATTATTTTATGATGAGCACTATTATTGGAGCTGTCCTAGCTACGGCACTGAGGACACTTACTATTAATTACGCAACTTTGAACACTCTGACTTATCTATTTATTTCTCTCTCACCCCTCTCATCTGGTATTTTTCTTATATAATTGAAATATAGAGAGCTAATCCGTGCGATGGCGCAGTTACAATACAGGTTCTGATATCTATTACGTACTCCGTGCTTTGTGTCCTTTCTCGTTCCCTCTTGCTATAAAAAAAAAAACAAAATTAGTCAGCGCATTCTGTAAAACATGACCACGAACCTCAAATACCGACACAACTGAGTTAAACACCCATAACTGTAAATTACCCACGAGACTATAACTCACCCTCATCTACTCCAAACCCCGTTACCATCTCCATCCAATGTCCTTGTACCACCACCAACCTCACTCTCAAACCCTCCCGTAAGACCTCCACGTCAGGTCACGTGTCAACTACTACGCGTCGTTTCAGAGCTCTCAGCCTTACGTTACACCTTCAATACGTACCTTAACTTCATCGTCACCAGCCCACGTAACCTTCCCACAGCTAAAAATAAATCAAGAAAATGAGCAAACCACGGTCTACCACTCCTGCCGGCGACCCTCCTCCCTCAGTGCTATCCCTCTATCCTCCCTCCCGAACCACAAAGCCTCGGACCCCGCCTCCTCCACCAGGTATCCCTGGTCGTCAAGGTCCACCCGATGATTTTCCTTTGAAATTCTGTACCGTCTGTGCGAATAACCAGAATCGGTATGTTATCCCTTTGCTACATGGGTAGATACGTAATACTAACAACGACAAAGGTCAATGGAAGCCCACCTCGTCCTCTCCCAAGCCGGTTTCCCTGTGATCTCCTTCGGTACTGGCTCAGCTGTCCGCCTGCCCGGTCCATCAATCGATAAACCAAACATCTACGCCTTCAACGCCACCTCTTACGATGAGATGTACACCGAACTCAAAGCCAGGGATATACGACTATATAGTGCCAATGGGTTATTAAGCATGTTGGATAGGAATCGAAAGATCAAGAAGAGTCCAGAGAGATGGCAGGATTGGAATGTAGGATTGCCAAGAGGTGGTGCTGGACCGGTGGAAAAGAGAGGAGGAGGGGAGAAGACATATAGTGATGAGATTGAAAGTGGGATTGTGGATGTGGTTATTACTTGTGAGGAACGGTGTTGGGATGCTGTTGTCGATGGTACTTTCCCTTCTTTCCTTCATTTTATTGCTGTTCGGGTACAGTTGCTAACTACTCTGGGACATATAGACTTAATATCCCGCGGTTCCCCCCTTAACCGTCTAGTTCACGTCATCAACATCGATATCAAAGACAACCACGAAGAAGCAGCAGTCGGGGGGAAAGGCATCTTGGAATTGGCAAAGATGCTAACCGCTGCTGCTAAAGAAGAGAGGGATAAAGCCGCAGACGAAGCGAGAGATTTCGATAGAAGTTCGGTTGACGGACGAGTTCCGGAGATACTGGCGGAATGGCAGGAAAGACATCCTACTTTGCCGGTATTGTGGACTGCCAGTTACTTTTAATTGACGAGGAGAGTAATGTACGATATCGAGGGCAGCGGATATGGCGTTTTGTGGTAAAACTCGGCGTACTTCGTATTTAATTTTTACTTACTGTGCTTTTCTAAGCTTATACTAGCCTAAACTTATATAATATTATTTGTTCGACAAAAATACAGTATAATACTACTTCTCAATAAGCTAAATTTGATTGTATTCCGGGGGCTCAGCCACGATCATGTATAGATGATTGCCGTGAATCCCCATTCCTCCCAGCGTTTAGGAGAAGAGGGAGGTCGCGCGAGGTTGAGGGCTGCCTGACGGATTATAGTCGATATAGGCTTTATATGCTTTGCTGCCCTGATTCAATTCGCAACGGATGCCATTCTTCTCTCCATATACCCTTCCGGCATCCGGAACGTTATTCGACCTCACTTTTATCTTTCTAGCAACAAGCCTGCAACCTTCATAACAGGTACCTATGGATTCTACTCTGTTATAAGATCAACGATTTGTTATTTTGAGCATCCTACGGTTGGGAGGCTACAGAAAGATTACGGGTTGATCTCGGACAAGACAAGGGCTAGGGCTGAGATGAGGACGATCGAACAAGTTTATTCAAAGTTCGTCGAGAGGATCAGCAGTGCATGGTATCATATATAGCCTTAAGCTTCTCTTCATCGATTTCCATTAATTATACTCATGTTGCGCTCGCTTTACGTTTCCCTAACAATGACTTCAAAAACCAAAAAGTTATGTTCGCCATAATTATCGATTAATCTCCTGTAAAATGGCCTACTAACTAGAGAGTGAGTTTTGATCAGCTGATGGAAAAATAAAGCGGAGAAGATACTTCTAATCAACCGCTTTCAATATCATCTTAAAAAGCTCCAGCTCTAAAGCCGCATCATCAATATTCGTCTTAGCCTCCTTCCCATGAACCATACACTCCCACCACTCTCCCATCTGCTTGGTATACGGATCCTCATAACTACTTCTCAAAACCCTTTCTTGATATGCAGTTCCATCCCCAGCCTTCTCCCTCACAATCATAGTAGTCGGTAACCCCTTTACATAAGGCGTGTCGTATTTTATCGTCACTACTTTATTTTCTGTAAATATCTCGATTGAGGCGTCGAAGAGGGGGATACTGTTGAAACCGGATTCGTAGGTTACAGCGAAGTTGGGGTAGTCGAAGAGGACTGTCCACATTGTGGGGGAGAGACGGGCGCCTAGGACGCCCCTTGGCATGCCGAGTAGCTCTCGCATGGCGGAGAGGTCGTGTGAACCGAGTCTATATGTCAATTGTAGATTTTAGAAATGTTTCTGAGGAGGAATAGAAGGTGAGGTGCGGTATACCCTCCTAAGAGCCTTAGCATTGTCTTCCGTTTTGCAGTAACGGCGAGACCCATGTCTACTTCCAAGGCTTCAAGCGTGACTTCTTCATCTCTCTTTAGAAACGCTTTCATGTCCTCTTCAGAAATCCCATCGAACTTTTGAGGGAATGTTCCCGATTGGTTAACAAATATGCTATTTGGGCAAATTATATCTTCCCACACCCTCCAATAGTCCTAGTTAGCCTCTGTCCTAAGGATTAAGTAGATACCACCACCGCATATGGAGTATATATAGTTTTAGATTGATAAAAAAATATGAGATTCGATTGGTGGTACATACCTCTGACTTTCACATATTGTATCCCCTCAGTCCCTCCCAGCTCCTTAACCGCATCCAAAAAGGCAGAGGCATACCGCCTCATATACCCAACAAACACCCTCCCTTTACTAGTACTCTCAGTCGCCTTCAACATCTCAATATCAGACTTACAAAGCGCCAGCGGTTTCTCAATAAATACATGTTTTCCATTCTCCAAGGCATAAACCCCATGGAACACATGAAACGCATCAGAACTACAGACTAACACCGCATCTACAACTTCAGAAGCGCAGAGTTCTTTTGCATCTTGTGTGGTCTTTGGAGGAGATGCTGAGGAGCAACGGGAAGCGCAGAAAGCGAGGGCTTTGGGGTTTATATCGCATAGGTAGGTTAGGGTGAATTTTGTGGAGAGGAAGTTTAGGGTTGGGATGTGGGCTACTTGTGCGATTTCCCCGCAGCCGATGAGGCCGATACGGATTGGGCGGGGTTGGCTTGGGGAGGCCATGAGGGCTTTAGGACAATGGGTAGGTAGCTAAGAAGATTCAATCGGGAATAGTCTGGTTCTTCGAATTCAATGCAAATTCAATCGTCTAGACGTCTATGAATGAGTGAATGGTGGTACAAAGAAAGTACCACAACCTTCAACTTCCCCGCAACGCATTAACCCCCCTCGGTTGCCGCAAAATACCACAAAGCGGCATACAACGGGAACCTCGACGGTCTACGCATCGGTTGAGCTTTGCCGTTTCCCGCATCAAGTTAGACCACATATCAGAACCCAAAAAAAGATGACCCGTCTTGGTCCGAAGCAAACATTCCTATCCTGGGTTAGAACTATTCAATGAAAGCCAGTTAGACGACGGTTGGGCTGAGATGACATACGTAAGAGCCTGAGGGTAGGCAGAACTGGGGTAAAGGAATAGGGTGTGGGTCAGACATGTGGTCTTGCGACTATTTAATTGCTTTCTCGGATCCTGTTCCGAGAATGTTCTATGTTCTCCTACGTATGACAAGTACTCTCCTTCTTCTTCTTCTTTTGTTGACGGAGAGTTCGTAAATTAAGCTCAGAGTTACGACTGTCCGGTTTATTCCCTAATTTCTTCGCTTTCGATACAACACGTCGACAACAGACATAGACAGAGCACCATACACGTACATCTATATTAGAGATGCAGCTCAACGAAGGCGGCAGGTACAGACTCATCAACGTCGAAGGCGGCACGGTCCTTGACCTCTCGAAAACCGACGACATTTCGATCGTTGGGTGGGAAAACAATGAAGGTGATAATCAGAAGGTTCGTTTGTTCCACCATTATTAGCAAAATGCTTGCCCCTCACCACCCCGCTAACCTTTCAACACCATGACATGATGAACCAAATGTTATATATACTAATTCAACTCATCGTCTCTTAAAACACAGTGGGTCCTAGGAAAGGATCCAACGGGACAGTGGACTTTCCGAAACGTCGAACGGCCAACTATATTCCTAGGCATCACCACATTCCCCGGCGTCGCCAATAGCGCAACTCTGCAAGATGGAACACGGTTGGCAGGTGTTCCCGAACCTATTGGATGGGATGTTTGGCCAGATGATGATGATCCGGTCTATTTCAGGTGGGTTATCATACCTATTCCCTATGGTCTTCGCAGTAACAGCGTTTTCGTATTATTGTCGGTATTAATGTGTGAGTATGTGTAAATTAGAATCTCGCGCCCTGGAGGTTTTATGCCGGATTTGAATATTGATCTGGCAAACGGGAAGCCAAAGAATGGAACACCTATTGTGCTGTGGACTAGGAAGCCGAATACTGGGAAGAAAGTCAAGAAGAATCAATTGTGGATCTTTCAGTCGGGTATGTGCTTCGTCTATTCTTTCGTTCGAGTCTAATATAGGATGGACTTTTATCATGACTAACGATGGGGCCCGATAGTTCACTAGTATGATTAATTCACGGACCCAATCATTATATACACGGATCGAGAGATAGGGGAGGCGTGTGATGCAGTTTTTGTGATTTGCTTATGAAGCACAGCATCGACGATACTATCCGATTCAATTTATTTTGGCCTTTGTGTTTATGGTTCTTTGGCAGCCTCCTAGATCTTTAGAGTCTTTGGAGTTAAGAGAAGGACATTATATGGCATCACAGAGTACTAGTTTGCGATAATTAATTTACAGTTACTGCCCTTATATATATTCTTCGACTTAAAAACTACAGGGAACCAAACCGCGTGATTTCTTGGTCAATAGATCGTGTATACGTACGCCTAAAAAAAAAAAAAAAAATGAAGAATATAATATATCTGATCCATTTTGAAAACCGTCAAGCGGTCGAGCGATCCAGCAA
Source organism: Arthrobotrys conoides (assembly GCA_036971725.1). Classification (NCBI taxonomy): domain Eukaryota; kingdom Fungi; phylum Ascomycota; class Orbiliomycetes; order Orbiliales; family Orbiliaceae; genus Arthrobotrys; species Arthrobotrys conoides. The sequence goes on from JAVHJM010000001.1 coordinate 1,220,792, forward strand.
AACGATAAACATAATTTCCAAAAAGCGGCTAAATTGGCCGTAGTCCCATTCTTCGAATTAAACAAAGTGAATTCAGGAAGATGAATGGAAAGCTTACTAAAGTAGCAACATCCTTTGTGGTATATCTCCGGACCAGGTATCTAAATCCCAAGTTTTAGGAATTTCAACTTCATGCCCAACAGCTCCAGCCTATTCCTCAGGGCCATCTTCGCCCTCATTCCCACCGCTCGCCTTCAATCTATCGTAAATCTGTACTCCTACGGCACCTATCGCAGCAACAGCAAGCCCACAGCCCGCTGTCCCAATGAGCATAACTCCAGTTCCCGCGGTCGCAAGAATAGGTGAAACTTCGGCCACAGCAACCGATGCGGCGGCAGTGGCGGCGGTAGTGGCGGCATCGTTAAGGACTTCTTTTATGGAAAGGATCAAAAGTGATACTGCCGGCCCACCCAAGATGACTAGAGACACGGGATCTATGACGGGCATGGTGAATTTTTATATATCGACACGTGTACAGGGGCTTAGGTGTTGTATTTTGGAGGTTGGCCAGGGCTATGAAGCTATATTTACGAGCAACAGTTAACGTTATAACCCTTTGAACTAGTTAACTGATGTTGTTTCGAAAATTTTCAGAAGAGAGTTGGGTATACACGTTAGGGTTGGTTATTGGATTTAGTTTATTGAATGTATATAGGTGGTCGGATACCGCGTCTGCAATACGAGACTAGTCGGATATATACCCTAAAAGTGGCTTTTGGTATTCATAAATTGCTTGTTATCAGTATATCTAAATCTAGAGAGAGAGTCCTAGCATCAGAAAATAGCCAATTAAAGTGGTATACATATAGACGGGTTTTTCGATCCACTGTGGTCTCGAAATTATATTAATCCGCTGGTGATATTCCTTGGGATTCTAACTTACGAAACTACCGTTTTATGTTGTCTCAAAACAGGAGTAGTAACATTCGTGGTAGGAATGTTGGATAGGCTAAGCTAAGAAGGATATGTAGGATTGAAAACTTATCCTATCTCGAGATTTTTTGAAACTGGTTGATGCGAAGGATCCGTTATCAATTGGAGCTTGAAGCCTCGTTTGCCTTGACTTATAAGGGTCTGTCAGAGACACTACAGGCATCATATAATACTTGTGTTTTGCTGTATGCAGCAAATATGCAGGTGTGTGCATTGTCACGCAGAAGGCCGGAGGGCCGTGACATACATTTTCCATCGTAAAGTTCAGGATTGACTGGATATTTGAGCGGGAGTAAACCTCTCGGGTGGCATTGGTCTGCAGATATGTTTCAAAGTAGACTCTGCTTGAGAAATCGAGACTTATTTTGGGGTAATATACCCGTCGATCGATGGAATCCATATAATAGAGGGCTAGTATTGGATGGAGCTTGTAAGAATTTTAGGACAGCTAGTAAGTACAAGTAGCTATGGCTAAGTAGCCTTGTCTCGTACCCAGCAACGTATAACTCCTCATAATCGTGAGTTTAGGCCGAGTTGTACAGAAGAAGATAGTAGAGTAGATCAAAGATTCCATAGCAGGTATACAGGCCATCCACAAGACTATCACATAGTCTCAAGGAGCCTACTTCTGTAGTAGGAGGTGTACTGGAACTGGTGAATTCAAATGTGAGTGAGACTGGCAATGTGTTGTTTCTGGGACATCACGAGCCCGCACGTGACTGGCGAATGATGGTAGCACAAGGGGTCCGATCTGTTTCGCAACAGCACTTACGTTTCTCCTGCCGTACAACCACGCAAGTCCGACACCATCCAGCCCAAAAATAAGCAATCCATGGTACGCATCACGTCACAAAGATGAACTCCTAAGTTCCTCGTGGCACAGGTGGTATTGGCTTCCGAGTTCTTCGATTTTCTTCCTGCAACAGGTTATTCGTGTTGTCAATCGTTCCGCTGTCAAAATTTCAATTCATGTGGATTTGAGAGACTAATTTCATAATATGCAGGAACGAAATCGATCCACTCGACAACCTTTTTTTCGATGTCGTTCTCCCCATGCGAACGGAAAGTTGAAACCTCGCTTGTTATACGTAGATTGGAACATGCCGATGATAACATCCATACGTATAAACTCTCGCTAGACGAGCAATTTGAGGCGTTCAGATTGGCGCTAAGCACATCGTCATTATATGCTATCCAACCGACCGGATCGATATGATATGATATGGGACAGTCAAGTGATGTCCAGGAACAGACGTTTGATTGGACGGACGAAGGGGAGAGGTTGCTTGGCTTAGACTCGAATGCTGGGTCTCGCTTCAGCACCTGGCTCGGTCAGGGTCCCGGTGGATTACGAGGCCACCCCTGGTGATAATCTTAAATTTGAAGAAAAAAAGGAAGGGAAAAGTGGAAAGCTAGGAAGGTCTGGCGAGATGTTCGAGAAGGTCCGGCTAGATCCTACGTTACATACCAAAGCGTACAGAGATCTTGGGTCAAAGAGTCAGGCATCTGGGAATAACGGTGAATCCGCAATCGGGTAATGCATATGCCATACATATATGTCTGTCAATGGCGGAGGATCTAAAATCGATCATGCAAGATCAGGACGGACTATCCGTTGCAAATCGTGATGCTTTTCGGGAGAGATCTTGGTTTGGGCATGGGCTTCAAACACTTATTTCGGTAAGCTGCCCGTAGGATTATGCTAGAATAGGGGAACGAACGGATGTCGTAGATCGATGTCATGTATCTAATTAATTGCATCCACTCTATCTTATAATATTCTTCTTATTCTTCTTTCTTCTTTCTTCCCGTTCTTCTTCCTTTCTGTCACACCCCCTCCAAGAGTTTTACGTTTTTATCTATTTTAGATCTACTTCCCATTGCCGATATACTGACCGACATCCTTCTGTCCAGACACATTCTTTGAACATTATTATCGAATGTCAGCTCATGTTCATGCGACCGACAGATTTTATGACGCAAGCCGTGCCTTCCGACACTTTCTCAAGCATCTAACGTTTTATCCTGCCCTGACACTTCCAACAAAGAACCAACTTTGATATTACACCTTACATATTGCATACTACACACTACCTTGTTTTAAAGACGTATTTGGAGGTGGGAGCATCTAGTATACTCCAGACGGAATCTATCGGTTGTACATACAGTGCGTACATACATATCGAAGCCGAATTAATCAAATTGGAAGCATTCTTTGGCCATCTGCTGGCCAGATATTGGATACTTGGCCAGCCCCTTTGCTGCTGCCCTTCCTCACCTCAGCCAAGGGCTCACCTGGTCATTGCATCGAACTCGCCGCCAACCAATAGACGCCGGCTCTGCGAAATTGGCTGGCAGCCCAGGCAGACAGAACAAGAGAATAGGCAATCAGGGAGGTATCATTGGAACTGGCGACTGAACAGCAGTAGCCTTTAACGTTAAATAGCTTTTCATCCTAATTAAAAAAAAAAAAAAAAAAAAAAAAAAAAGTTGTTTGAAGCTGCCGCGATTCTGTCAAGTTGCAGTTGGACCTTCTGTTTGAGCGTTTTAGAGGAATTTATTGAATTCCAAACCCGCCGCCAAAAATCAAACCACCATCGGCCTCCATCCAACCTTCTTTTCCAAAACCATGAACAACATCACCGCCGCCTCCCGACCCCCTCTACTCGACCACCGCCCCCCGCTATCGCCCATGTCCGTTGCTGGAAGCGACTGGTCCGGTATCAGCACCTACAAATCTCCTACCGACTCCGGTAGTACAATGTCCCGTACTGCCTCCTCCAGCGGTCCAAGTATGGGACGCTCATCGAACACATCACCACCTTCTTCCGTTGCACGGTCATCCGACGGTATGAGAATGTACGAAGATTCACCTAACATGCGATCTCGCATGAGAATGCCTCCCCGAAGAGATCAGAAACTCGACGATGAGCAGCAGGTAGCTCGCCAACACGCTGCTCTCAAAGCTCTCCTAGAACCTTACCTTAAGGCGGAAAAGAACGATTCTAAGGCCAACAAAGCTCGCGACAAACTGCTTCGACTTACCGGGATCCAATTCCAGGAGCTCAGTACCGATGTCTACGACGAGCTACAGCGACGTCAAGGTGCTGGCGATCGACTTTCCAGTGCATCCAGTGTCTTAAAACCTAGTCCTGCCGATCTCCCTGAGGGCTCTACACCCTACCTTATGCCTAGGACCGAATTTCATCCTAAGAGGAACCAAGCCAGGCAGAAGCTCAGCACATTACCGACACCTCGATTTCGAGATTTGGCGACAGATGTATTTTATGAGCTGGAAAGGAGGTACCCACATGTCACGGGTAGCGGCATCGATCGGTCGGCAAGCCCTGCTAGCAGCCTTCGCGACAATTCACCAAACAATCAGCAGGACAGACGTCCAAAACCGGCCCCCCTAAACCCGAATCCACAAAATGGCGCGCAACGCCCTGGCCCCGGAGGTTATGGCTTGCAACCGAGAACACCCACAGGTCTGGGCCCAGGAGGTGGGCCTGGAGGTCCAAATGGAATGGGAGGTCCGAATGGAATGGGAGGTCCGAATGGGATGAGTGGGCCAAACGGATTTGGCAGTCCAGCGAACGGACTGGGAGGCCCGCCAAATGGACTGGGAGGTCAAAACGGTCCGAACGGTCCTGGAGCTGGTCCTAACTCCCTAGGTCGCCCTCTGCCGAAAAATCTACCACCACAGAACAGACCTGATAAGCCTGTATCGGATGAGGATTACGACGACGAGGACGCCTTGAGTTTGGAAGATCGGTATCGGCAATCTGGAGGCGCTAACAAGAGGGCGGTTAACGGCCGAGAGAGCTTAGCTAGTAACGCTAGCTCCTCTCGTGAACCACTGTCTAATCAGGTATCTCTTGAGCAAGGTGGAAGCTAAATACTGCAATTGCTAACGAGGGTTATATATAGGCCGACAAGAAACTAATTGCCGACTATCAAGTGCAAGTGTCCACCCTACAAAAGAAACTTGATGCAATCGAATTCCAAACACGGGAAAAGGACCATGAGATTAGCAGATTAAGGGACGCAGAACAGCTATGGAAAGATGATGAAGAAGAGCTTCGGTCTGTACAAAGTCAGCTGAAGGTCCTTCAAGGGCATAACGAACATGTATGTTATGTTCCCATTGATTGTGATAATTGAAGAACTAGTATTGACGTCATTCAGGCCCTAGAGAACAAAACCCGAGAACTTTCTGATCTTAAGAACTCACTGGAGAATAAGCTCGTCAATGCCCAAAATCTCAATTCTTCCTTGCAAAGCGAGCTGGCACGACTAAGATCCGAAAACCGCGCCTTGGAGGATTGGCAGAATTCACACGAATGTAGGGGTGGTGGTGGTGGAAATGGCGGTGGGGGCGGAGGCGACCCGGATCTGCAGAGAAAGTATAAGGAATTGCTTGAAGTCCATGAACATCTCAAAATCGAGCTACAGCAGCAGCAGGAAACGACAGAAGAAGTTCGAAAGCAAGCGATGAGTTTCCTGGAGGAAATGAAGTCACTATCAGCTAGTGGTGATGTTACACATTCGCATGACCAATTAACTGCCGAAATTGCAAATCTGAGGGATGAAGTCAAGGATTGGAAGGCTCGATATACGAAGACTAAAACCCAACTTCGAAACTTACGAGCAGCTTCAATAGGGTTACAATATGCGATGGAGAGTAATATCAACAGGGCTACGGTGCATTCTGATCCCAGCGGATTGATAAAGGACATTCATATAACAAAGTGCCAGCTTGCAGTCGACGAAATTCTTAGGACGGCCCGTATTGATCCCAAGGGAACCTTAGTGCATATGAAGAGCGTTGCAGTAGTAGTGAGGGCGATAACGAAGAGCATTGACAATTCCAACCCGCCTGATGATGTACTCAAGATGTCGATGAGGGTTGAAGCTACCGGACAAAATCTGATCACAGCTATTCGAAACCACGCCTCTGCAGACGGCCTCTCACCTGTGTCTCTCGTCGATGCCGCCACATCCCACCTAACATCTGCCGTTGTTGACCTGGCCAAGAGGGTCAAGGTCCGACCGACACCTAGCGAAGAACTAGAAGATGATGATATGGTAGATGGGATGACGGAAGATGGCGACGCGGAGCTTCTAAGTGTGCCGCTAAAATCAAGCAAGTCGACACCGATCATGAACGGTAATAGTCCGGCACGTACTAGTATCGATTCGGTTTATAGTACCTCTTCGTTTTCGTCGCGGTATTCGAATCAGCGAGGGTCAGCACGGAATCAGAGTGGAACTTGGAACTCTAAACGGGATGGCAAGTTCTCCGCGATGAATCCACTAGGCATAAACTCTCTGCCATCGTTTGAAGTCCAGGAGGAACGGAGTGAGGTTGAGGAGTTGAAAGTATGTTGCCGATTCTTGCATCTAGATCTTCGAAGGATACTAACCATCAATCTATAGAACTTCCTCATAAGCCAAACCAATGGAGTAATAGAGAGCATCCAGAGGCTCCTCCAGGAGATACGATCAGAAGATAGCCACCTACGGACCTTGCGGCCTCTCATGGACGACGTTATCCTCTTTGTAGGTAAGGTGATACAATCGACGGAGAACGCTATGGATACCGCAAGATCTAGCAAGCTGCAGGATAGAATAGGACGGATTGTCAAGAGTCTAGATGATTCTATGCACCAGATGCTTGGCATGAAAATCGAGGATATTGAGAATGAAGGGAAGGCTTCAAAGGATTTCAATGCGAGGTTGGCCGGGCACTGTTTTACCATGGCTAGGGAAACAAAGGTTCGTAAGCCCTGTTGTCAAACTACTTAGTTCGAGAGTGCTAACTATAAGGCCAGGAACTTGTACGCGTTGTCGAGGAGATCGACAATGAGGCACGATAAGGAAGATACCCATTTTGCTTTCAACCCTTTTCTTTCATTACACCCCTCTCCTTACCTTCTTTTCTTTTCTTATGGGGTGGTTATATATAATTCCATGTGGGCATGGTATGGTTTTTTATTCTCACGGTAATGATCAGTTGCATGATGAAGCGGAATCCATTTAATGTAGCAGTATGATTTTTCTTAAATACCTTTTCCTTCTCCAATACGACACATACCCAGCTTGCTTTCTTTCCCTGTCCTTCATTCTTCAATTCTTCTTCTTCAATCGCTCTGATTATGTTGGAGCTTTTAGCCTTTTGGTTGTTGTCTTCTTCTTCTTCTTCTTCTGACCTGCATCGTTTTTCTTCATTCTTCTACTTGGATTCGCTCTTAACCACCCATTTCACTCCGTGCTTTTAGCGCCGTCACATTGACTTCTTTATTTTTGGTGTACATTCATACTTTTTTTCTTTTTGGTCCACCCGCCCCTCCCCTTCGAAGCCCTTGATATTCATAGCTTGCGCTTTCGAAATGGAGCCTTTGGCGATGCATGCACTTTCGGATTGTTTTAACCGTTTATTTTGGCGACTGATGGCCTTTACCCTTTCTTCTATTGTAATATATAATTTTTGTTCAATTGGATCATTGTTAAACCCACATTTATACTTTGCTTTGAGGGCTGCTTTAGACCTGTGCTACCGTTATTCAATTCTAGTTAGCAGTTCGTGATTTACCATATACAACCATCTGATTCTAGAGGGTTTTTTTGAAGAGAATGATGATATAAAACTTGAATTTCATAGCTTATGTCGACTCTTATACATCATTATGATATCTAACCCCCCGAGCCTTAACTTCGAAAGCATCCAACCAAAAAAACCAAAAAAGGGCAAAGCCAAAAATACCAGCTAATAAGAGAAGAAAGAACAAAAAAACCATCTGAAAATAACAGAACTCCAAAAAGAATCCCCGCCTATAGATACAACCCTTCTATAGCTACCTCCCAAACCTCGCCTTCTCTAAAGGTCTAAGTGCAACATAAGTCACCGCCGCAAACCCAAACGCCAATTCAAAGCCTACATCGCCTCCAAACGCTCCTCCGCAAAGCCTTGCAATAGGTCCCATCCAATATACTTGCGACATCCCCAACACTGCGCCTCCAATGCCCGCACAGAAGGCGATTCCGGCCGCAATACCAACGGGGAGTTTATCAGGTTGGTCGTAATGCGATACTTCGTATCCTTTAAACCCTCTTCTGAAAACGAAATGTTCAGTTAAAGAAATACCTTCGTAGATACCCAACCAGTATGCGATAAGTAACATGAAATTTTCAAGGACGGTTTCGAAGTGTGTAGCCCCCGGGATTGCAATGGCGATGTAACAGCAGGTTGCGATGAAGGTCCAGATGAACCTAGGTACTCGTTGAAGTTTTGTAGAGAGGACTTGGACGGATAAACCGATGGAATAGATGTTTGGACAATTGTTGCCAATGATCGAAAGAGCTAGGATTACCAAACAGAAGTTTCCGAAGTTGCCCAGGGAGTTGGTGACTAGTACTGCACCGAATAGACCGCCGATTTTACCGGTTTCGTAGCCTGTTTTGTAGACTTCTGAGGTGTAGGTGCCCATGTAGATTGCTGCGCCGAGGATTTCGGTAAATAGGAGGGGGAAGATGAGACCGGCCCAGGTGTAGAAGAATACTAAATATTTGTTGGCGGATTTTGGTTGGTAGACGGTATAGTCCGCTGCATAAGAGCACCATCCGGTTCCAAAGCCATAAATCGCACCTCCGAAGCTAAGTATAGATCCAGCAGTTTCCTTTCCACTCCCATCAGGCATGGCGGTAAACACGCCGCTTCTGCCGAATTGAATAACGGTGATGAGGAAGACAATGAAGCATGGGATCCAAGAGTAGAATTCGTAGTAGTGAACGACCTTGTATCCAAAGCAAGTGATGATGAATGTGCAGAACGCGATTATTAAGATTCCGGCATATTCTGGGACGGAGTGGTTTACGGTATGGATCAACTGTGCGCCGACAATGACGTTTACGGAGGACCAGCCGATACAGGCTAGACAGTTGAGGAAGGCGATAAATCGGACTAGATGTGGGCCGAAGTAGAAGCGACTAAGGATCATTTGTCGTAGACCGAATTCCGGGCCGAAGGTAGAGAAAAAGCAGACTGGGGTGATCGAAAGAAGATTGAAGAAGAGGATTGTGAGCCACGAGGAACGCCAGCCGAGGGCGAAAATGTGAGGACCCAATACTCCAATTGCGAATGAGGAGACTACGAGATTTGCGGCAAGCCACATTGTGCCGGCTTTGTAGAGTTTTGTATCGGTTTTTTCGGACTCAGGGACCTATTGGTTATTCAAATGTTAGTATTTTTTTATATCCCAATTTATCTGCCATCCATGGGAGAGATCTTGTCGTACCCGCTCGATACCTCTCTGTTCGATATTCCATTTTCCAGCAAACCGTTGCAACCTCGCATATACCGAGTCACCAACCTCAAAGGTCTCGGCGGCTATAGCATGAGATTCATCCTCTGAGGCACCAGTTACCGACCCTCGTTTTTCAGGGTCGATTTTCTCGACGTCTTTGTCGAACGACATGTTTCTCGTCGGGTTTGCGTTGGTCGAATGTTGTAATTTGGAGTTTGGGTCAACCAATCAGCGATGCCGGATTCCCGAAGATTTCTACTTGCGGATTTCGGTTGTGTAATAGAAATTCTAAGTTGGTTATAAAGAGCTTCAGCTTGACAAGCTCATGAGATTGAAGTTTGAAGTGATATCGTCAATTCTGAAGGCTACCTAGAGGGTAGTTTGGTCCTTCTTGTTCAATTCCTCTTGGGAGTTTCAGTTAAAACTCAAGTAGGAAAAAACTGCAGTTTTTAAACTCCAATCCTAAACGCTTTTTCTAAATTAATGGTAACCCACTTCGGCAGGAAAATAGTTGCTATTTGTCGTGTAGCGAGGAACTTTGGTGTCCCAAATAGTATAATAAAACGTGGGAAGGTATAAAGTTAACCACCGCTTAGTTGTTATGCGAATGGCAGCTGATCAAGGCCTTGGAAATATAATGTACAATTCGACAAGGAACCTTTCTGATCTATTTACCTTGGAAAACTAGGTAAAAAGGCGGATATTGGAGGCGAATGAGGTAATGCACTGATCTAGTGTAATGAACCTGGGGGCCTGAATACTAGAAGGGAAGTTGGTCGTTTGGAGGGGAGGATATGGTGTATTTAAGTCCTTCGAGGCTAGAGGGGTGTGATACCGCGATTACTACTTTATAGGTGTAGTTTAAAATTTAGTTTCTGATACCAGGTTGCGCAGTATCATATCAGAACTCTTAGTCGGGATGGTCGATGCTACGTAACTGGAGTTTTCATGGAAAGCTTCTTTCGCATGTCTCTCTCTTCCCATGCGCTAGTTGGATTGACAGGACCTGACTATCGCGAGACCTGCAGAGGTACCTAGTGCGAATGTCTCTTTTTTTTTATGTGTGCGCATATAATATCACGGCGGGGACTTGTGGATAATGCAGATATGCTGCGAGGGGCGACCAATCATTCTTGCAACCTCTTCGCCAAATCATGCATTCACTTACATGCCAATGAATGCTTATCCACTGATAAGCATTGCCTGCAGTATATTTTCCCACCTTTTTGCATTTTCCTTTTTCTTCGGAGGCAAAAAGACATGTATCGTCCAAGGGAAAAAACGTGGGTAGGTTGGGGTTTGGGCTTGTTTTTTCTTCTCTGGCTAGCACGGAATAGGAGGACGGCTGTCTCCTGGCCACTTCTAGTGGTATACTTCGGGATTGTAGATGTGAGCGATCAGAGTACCAGCGGAGAAGGTGTGCAGGTATGCTATGCAGGTTGTACCGAAACTTTGCGAGTGCAGGGCCAAGGTTCCACTTCGAGAACTTCAGGTTCTGCAATGTTTTTATGAGAGGGAATTCGCCCGTATCCGAGGAAGTATTTGCGCAAGCTGCAGGTTGAAAAGTCACTGCAGCAGAAACCCGATGGAATATCATTTTCTAGGGGTTTTCCTTCATTTGAGACAAGTAGTTAGGGAACATGGGGTGGTCAGGGCTCGGGTTTTTAGCGTGGTGGGTTTCTTTTGGGGGGTTCGGCGTGTGTGTCGGCCGACTCCACAGATAAGGAAAACTCTCGGAAATTCATAATAGATTCCAGAAGGGCGGTATGTGATAAGGAATGTACTGCAAATGCAAGCCCCGCGAGTGATGAAGTAGCCTAAGTTCAGCCTTCGGATTAACCGCTCTGTTTATTTTGCGCATGAGGAGGCTGGAAACATCCAGCTTCAATTGATATCGGGCAATAGCCAGTCTGGTCTTGCAGAAGATGCAAGTATCAACAGAACCTCGTGCCGTACGCCGTCAGCCGGGTAGACGCTTCTTCTTCTCTGAGCCTCCTCCCAAAATACTTACTCTCAATGAAACGTAACCCCTTCTAAGCGCGTTCGGACGTAATACAACAGACGTAGTTCTTGTTTCATGAACTTTTTGCATTTCGAGGAGTTAAGAAGCCCTGTCTAGTTCCGAGACTGTAAGAAGCCAAAGACATCGAGTTACCACAATTCTACAACACACAATTTCTATATTCGGCGTTGGTGACACGAGCTTCATTCATTCCTGAAACAGGAAAGAATGTTCGAAATTCTAAGGTCTATGCTTCTACCCAAAAGAAAGAAAGAAGCAAAGAATGGATACACAGGTACAAAGTAAGTCGATATTCACGTTTTTTGTATGCTAAGTATAAGTTGTCCGAACACATGACCAAACCGGTGTACTCGGACGTAAGTAAGTACGTTCTACCTCGACTCAAGCTCGAGATAGAACCCCCACACTAGAAAATATAATACCAGTCTGGTCAATGCACATGTCGGCCCCATCAGTGTTATGCCCCTAGATATTTATCGGGCGACCATATTATGTGGATTACCCTGATAGACTATATTTTGATACTGGTATCTAAGTATTCAACATATTTTGTATGCGTAAACGTTAAACCTATCCAAGGAACCGGAACTAATCTAGGATTACTTATTGCCAACCTAGAAGCCTTCAGGAACAATTTCCCTGCTTCCAATTTTTAAGTTACAAGAAACAGGGCCTTCCGATTAACCTTCCCCTGCATAGAAACCCTTAGTAATTGAAGACACCTAACGTATAACCTTCCTGTCAAAACTTTGGGGTACGATAGTAAACCCTGCAAATACATCCGTGCTTCTACAGACGTGCCTTCGAAGCTAGCGAAGAAATTAAAAAAAAAAAAAAAAACCCCTTGTGATATTCCCATTATGGATATTCCAGTTCGCCGATATATAATCTTCTAAGTTTATGGTTAATTTTATACGTATTCGAGCTACCATTATTATCGGGCTTCATTACTTCATATGATCATGTCTTGCATTGCATTACTATCCGTATTCCTTTCTAGATAAATTATTGACAGCAGGTGGGTGGTAGTCCAGCCTAAGCTTTTCCCTCTTCCCACCTGCATCTCAATAATTAATTCTCCGGAATTAAGACCTCGCCTAAAATGCCAATGCCAATTATGCGTACCATCCATTCGAAATTTCTTTTGCGAAGGTGTGTGCGTGTGTCTGCCTGCTTGATCTGTCATCGGAACCGCCCGCTGCATGATCAAACACCCACCTGGAATTTATTTTATGGCCATGCATGCGGGTATGAATAATTGATTAATCGTGAATGGCTGGGAAGTCGAAATAAGGAAAGTTATTTTGCGAGAATAAGCGGAGTATATAATTATGATCGCCGATTAATTCGGCTAGTTATTGGGACTTTTAATTTTCAGATGAACTTGGAATGTTAAAGTAGGGGATCCTGGGGGTCGTGTATCTAGATCTATTTCGTTTGAGATATGTTTCCGCGATTCGCCTAGAACCAAGTTGCGGTGGATGGATTCATGGTCAGCTGGGCAAGGTCATGGTAAGTATATGCAGGTGCAGACAAGGTACTTTGCACCAACGTATCGATCGCGAATGATAAGAAAACATAGAGGATCGGACATGCATGGCAATACCCAGGGGAATCCCAATGAATACAACTGTATATACTCTTCTTGCCGTTCCGTCCGAACGGCTCGGTTGACCCCGATCGGAACGAGTCCCGCCTATTAAACTATTATTACGGGTTCTGTAGAGGATTGGAGACTGTGCGCGGCGCATTTCAAGATTGTAACAATCGAAGATTACCGATTTTATGTCGGTACCATGGTACAGTGCGGGTATTAGGTAATTACGAACTAGTAGAGCTTCTGCATAGGACATACCCGTCGAAATGATGTCAATTCTACACTACACTGCTGGTCGCCTTTCTTCTACCTCTTAACGTCGAAACATCGATCAATTTGGTTTTTTTTTTACTTAATAATACTTATATCGATATGGGAATATACGTTTTATCACTAAATGAAGAGTATAATAGATTGTAATTATATCAATCCACTATTCAGAATACTTTCAAGATAGTATTAACAGCTAGCCTTATAGACATTAACAACCGAACAAACCGAAGTCCTATCAAAATCTCGACGCTTGTAAATTTCAAATACGCAGAAATTTTCGAGCAGATAAAAAAAAAAAAAACGCCTGCCACATGTGCACACAATCTCCAACAGACGTGCGACATGATGGACCATGGGTGAGTGGTAACATTTCCACCGATTTTCTGGATTGGCTTTTCGTGTATGTATCTGTATATTCCGCCACCCATCATTTCAAAACCCAGCTTAACTGGCGAAGACAGATCTTAACCACATGGCTTAGGGAATCTTCTATGTGTAGGTGGATTGGGCATAATTCCCTTTGATACCAACTTCGAATAACTCCAGTCGTCACTACGATTACCGGGTTCCGTCTTATAAGTCCAAAAGATCCATCCATTAGTCGTTTCATAACTATCCAACTGCGCCTCGATGAATCGTCTCAAATCAAGCCTCTGCGCTTCTGTCATCCGATCAACATCGCCCTTGTCGTTACATGATCCATAAGCCCTTGAACTCTGGAATGTTCCGTCGTATCTGGCGCCTCGATTCCATCCGTTCAACCATCTTGCGCAGTCGGTCATGGCAGCACTCCATTCTCCGACGACGACGTACTTGTTGCTTCCCTTGAACTCCCATCTTGCGCTACAAGCAGAGTCGAATTGCTGCCAGTAGTTCCTGGATACCTCTCCCTCCGAGAAAACTTGATAACGATGTTTATCAATAAGTGCTTTGTTCGACGGTGCCAAAAGTCCATTCCACTTGGTAAGCGGCAAGAAAGCGTCGCTATAGGCAACCCAAGTCGGTCCACCTCTTCTCACAATGCCCCATCCATCATAAGTAAACTGCCTAAGCTTATTCCAATCTAATTTAGGCCCCATAGGTTCGTTCAAAACCTCGATAACCACGACAGTATCTCTATACTGTGGTTGAGTGTACTTATCGGCCACCTTCTTAATCACAGCCAACATCTGTGCCGCCGTATTCCCCTGCAAAAATCCAATCTTGTCTCTCAACCCGGAGTTATCAAATCCATTTTGACCACCGGGAGCACCGTGAAGATCGATCCAGACTTTTAAACCAGCTGCTCTAGCCCATGAGATCGCGCGGTCGAGGTAGACGACTTGTCCTTGAACGTATGGGTCGCCGGGGTTTAATGTGAATGCCCAGTAACCGATTGGAATTCGCACGGTGTTTAGGCCATAGGATTTGATGATGTTGAAGTCGTTTTGTAGGATCCAGCTGTTCCAATGGCGTCTTAGTTCGGCCTGGCAGACTGGTCTGCCGAGGACACGACAGAGATTGTATTCGTCGACTGGACCGGCAGCGGGTCTTGATGCCCAGCGACCCCAGAGGGACGGGGTGATCCAGGGTTCGAGGACGAGCCAGCCACCTTTTAATATATTTTGGTTAGTTTATTTTGTAGGTGTTTTATGGAAAGATATGATTGTCTCATATTCCATATACGATTGACAAGAAATAAAATAGAATAAAATACATACCAATATTCACACCGCGGACTTTAGTCGTCGCAAAGTCAAAGCCCACACTAGTTTGTCGGATTTGTAGAATAGGCTCTGGTCTGGCTGCTACAAAGGTAGCCAGCAAGGCACTTGCTATCACCGATAACTTCATGGTTGAAGTATCAAAAGAAAGGATAAAGAAAAGAAAAGAAAGAAAGGTGAGGTTGGAAGAAAACCCCCAAACCCTTTTTTAAGATTCCTCTACCTTTTCTTATAGATATTTTTGGGAGGTAAAGAAACAAAAGTTAAAATTAGATTATTAGATCGACCGGTCGTATTGATAAAATAGAATCGAGATCCGTCGTCGAAAACGCGTTCGCCAAAAAGGATACACTACAACATGCGATAATCCTTCTTTTCGCGAGATCGCAAAGCTTAAAAAAGGACGGGAAGCTTAAAGCTAATTAAGAACACCGTCCGAAAAAGCCTGATGGAGGAAACTGATCGGGAAGCCCGCCTTTTATTTATAAAAATAAATAAAAAAAAGCTTTGATCAGATAAAAGAGAGATAAAAAGAAAGGAAGCGGAGGGGATGCTACCCATTCTTATACATAAATGTCAGAGATTCACACCACTCGAGCGCCCCTTCGTACGGAATGGCTTTTCCAATTTTACCCATAAGGCAAGCAACCGGATAGCAAAACCCCACCTATACATCCATACATAGTAAAGAGAGAGAAAAGAGCCCGGCCCCTCACAAAGCTCGTGAAAAAAAAAAAAAAGCCTCCGATCCAAGCTGGCTGGAAAGAAACCCTGGGCGATAGAATGCTACCCTGGTGGTTCCTCTTCGCTTGGCTTATGTATGGATAGACCAACTGTGAATAGGGTCCCCTTGTTGGTAGTTAATCCCGTGTAGAAGAGGTATATTTGTTGGGCGCAGAAGGTTCATATGTTGTGAAATCCTGCGGCCTTTTTTCCCTCTTGACCCATTGCATTGGCTTGCCCCCAGTCCCAATGGTTCACTGCCTTCGAAGATGCAGCCCATATGCAAGATGAAAAAAGAAGGCTGTCGTGAAGTTACGTACTTTTTCAACAAAGATACTCCAACGCTGCAGCTTCTCCTCACCATCGTTCTTTTTTTTACAACATAGGACTCCTTTACGAGTTGGAATTTTGATTCACTTTGGGGGTTCCATAAGGTAATTGAAACCCTTTTCACCCCTTTCAAAGTTATGCAACTAACGACATAAACTCCGGACAAAACAGCGACAACCCGGGGACCTAACTGTCGATCTCGTCCGTACTTGTACTGTGGGGCAAAAAACAGAGTTGTCGCGCTCACCGGCCGGCCCTGCAAGGATTCGGCCGTTCGGCAAGATAGTTCATGCGCTACAACGCCATTGGAAACTCAGAAGTTCTGGGCAGTGGAACCCACACGTTACGAACGACAATCTAGTAGCTTGGGCTTGGAAGGTGGATTACTCATTAGTGGTTTTTTTTCTTCACGTTGGTGATTAGTTGGTAGCTTTGAAAGTGGAGAAAGAAAGCAAGAAAGAAAGAAAAGAAAGGGACACGAGGAAGATGCTACCTAGAATGGATACATTGTCCGCGGAGAGCTCGATATTGAAGATCGCGAGTGTGATGTGAGTGGCGGAGGATAATTATGCTTTTGCATGATGATAGCCTGTCCTTGTTCTGGCCACGGCCACACGAGATGATGTCGCGCACCACCGAACGTTCGAACAGCGCACGAACACATGGCCGGCTAGACGATCGCGATAGGCGGGATGCTTAATAAGTCAACTTTCCACCCTGATCATAACTTAACAGCCGAACTCGGAAATCCTGGGTCATTTCACGAAGTTTAAAAAGGTAAAAATTCCAAGCTCTTAATCTTATAATATAGCAATGTGGCGAATTATCCATAAATATTAAAAGGCCTGTCCTTGAAA
Organism: Arthrobotrys conoides; assembly: GCA_036971725.1. Taxonomy (NCBI): domain Eukaryota; kingdom Fungi; phylum Ascomycota; class Orbiliomycetes; order Orbiliales; family Orbiliaceae; genus Arthrobotrys; species Arthrobotrys conoides. The sequence goes on from JAVHJM010000001.1 coordinate 1,237,576, forward strand.
TTTGAAAATCAGCATTGAGGTATGTGAAGTTTAATCAAAGGACTGCAATTGATATCATATCGGAACCGTTATATTAACCGCAACGTTGTGACCCCTCCTTTGCTGTTTCGAGTGCAACGTTAACACCATATGGCCATCCAACTCTTCCGATTGAATGTTCCAACCGGCAACTTTCGCGAATTTGTTCACCAGACCTTTTTGCATTATACCACCGTGCCGAGAAGCCGTACCGTTATTTTCGAGGTCCAACTACCAACCTTAGGATACTCGCTTGTATAGGTTCGAGTTCTTACAGGATTGTATTTTGTCTTTCCTGGCTGGTTATGATCTTTGTAAGAATTTTACAAATTTAAGGCTAACAAGCTAGGTCAACACCAGCCGATTCAAAAATACCACATGGCTATATAAAATGCTTAGAATGATATTTTTATAAATTGAATTCCGGTCTTTTGATAATATTCACGATCGATAAATTATTAACACAGACAAAATTTTCTCAAAGCTCTCGAAATAGATATATTATCTACATATGCAAACTTAACTATGTAATATAGCATTTAAAAAGGAGCTATCACCCACGCCCCCAAACCCAACGACCACCCACATCCGTCCCTCCTCGGCATTCCGAGATATAAATATAACTATTTATACTTGCCCGTAACCATATATAACTAACAGGGTAGTATTTAGTTTATTAGCTTACGGGATGATACATAACCCGAATTCCTTCCATAAAACGAAACAATATATGAAATTTCGAAAATTCCTAAACCAACCCGGCAATCAATACCACGACCCCACCCACAGCTCCCCAAAGCCCCCTAGGTCCACTAGCCGCCATAGCAGCACTGCTAGACGTCGCCGCAGCACCTCCAGTAGTACTAGTAGGATCACTGACAACTCTAGTACTATCCACAACTGTTCTACCACTGCTCGTACTAACAGGCGGTTCACCGCTCGACGTCACAGTAGAAGAAGTAGAAGAAGGCTCATCCTCCGCCATAGTCGTAGTCTCAGCCCCCGTCGAAACAACGGTAGTCATAGATGGTCCCATCATAGTAGTAAACCTCCCCCCAAAACCACTCGACTCCGAAACCGAAACCGAAGATCTCACAATAGTCCCACCGGAAGGATCAGGTATATCGTCGCACAAAGTAGAAAGCTCATCGGCTATCCTTTGTCTAGTCTCTCCTGTACACTCGACGACGAGGCATTCTAGAAGTGTGTTTGAGAATTGACTAAGGGCTTCGGGGTTCCCGCAGACGCAGGGTTCGTATCGTGGGGTGTTGAATAAGTTGGTGCAGGCGGCCGCCGCTGTAATTGCTCTTGGGCCGCAGATTGCGAAGGCCTCGGCGGAACATTGTAGGTCGGTAGGGGCTTGGGCAATGGTTAGGAGGGGGAGGAGGAGGAGAGAGAGGGCGGTGAGGTATAGCATTTTTATTTATTTGTATTTGATTTTGGACGACGCTGCTGGAAAGGATAGTATGCACTTGAGGATAGAATATGAGGTTTATATTTAAAAAGAGAACTCGGTTGTATTAAACATACATCCCAATGGTGCAGTTAACTCACAGATGCTCTTCGGACGTCGCGAGGATCGTGTGATAGAGCAACCAGACTTGAGATACAAAAAACCCCGCAGTACATCCATTATTTATACCTATCTCCATTCACTTTCTCCTTTTCCTTATCCAAAAAACGATGCTAGAAAAGGAGACCATATCAGCCGCACTGACCTCGCGGTCGCGATAATCCAAAAAAATATTAAGATTCTTCAAAGACGGTTCCTCCAAAAAACGATTTAATTGCCGAACACGGCTGAACAGCAATGCAGTATCAATTCTGCAAGCTGGTGGCACACACAGACATGCATACATGCATATGTGAATATATTTTTAACAGCCTCGCTCCAGATTTATCAACCAGGGAACCAATAATTATAGATTCTTTAAGCCGCAAAAATCTACAACCCCAGAAAGAATATACGAAAGTAGAAAGCTCGAAAAAGGGAGGACTTAAAGAGCGGCAGTTATATGCAACCTGCTGTTCCTCGAATCCTGTCAAAATCCTTCAGTATTTTAATGCTATCCCCGAGGGCTTTGATTGCCGACAAATATTCAATTATGATTTTTTGAGCCGCAATGGTGGGCTGCGTTTAATTTAAACAATTGAAGTTGCGGAATTACCCATCCTATGTCATGATAGTTGTTGCTGGAGTGCATCGCACGGTACGGAAAGGAGCAGCTGAGGGGGAAGCCAAGATTTGGGGAGGTTATTTGGCTTTGTGTAACCCTCGGGATCCTCTCGTCGGACTAAGGCGCCCAGGCAGAGGTGGGTGTCCCCCAGACTTAGCTTACTCGTCGGAACGATTTATACTCGCGAGAACGAGGCTAGCTAGCGACTGCGTTTTGGAACGAAAGAGTTCCAGTGATTGATAGTGAATTGAGATTCAATCCGAAAAGTTTTCATGGGCCTTGTTGTATTGGAAAGATAAGATGTAATTGAACCATGCTCTCAGAGGGTTACGTCCCGACGCGGCTGCAGCTGTGGCATTATCGATTTGGTTCATTCAATTGATCAAGTCACACCAACTTCGATTCCGACTCTCAATAGCATAGAACGAAAGCTTCAGAGTCAGCACGCACCTATCAACTTACCCAGTACGTATACCTCATGGACCATCATGTAAAATTCAGACATCCAATACCGAAATACTGTACCCAACCTTCTCTAAGAAATACTGACTTTCGAGTCAGTACTAATCTAGACCGCAGGTTCTCCGCATACCTAAACCAGTCAAGCAACAAAAGTACGAACTTCCAGATCCAAGTAGCCTCGTTACGTAAGAAAAACACTACTATTCACCAAGCTTGCAAGTCACTCCAATTCCTCAATTGTATCAAACTCCAAAAAGACCAACCTGCCTGGTTCGATTCAAAATTCGCAAATTTCAAGATACAATAATTAAGGCTATCTAGAGCAATAGAATGCTAAAAAAAAAACTCCGATATGTATCAAGTAACCCTTCCAGGAATAACAATCTCGGCTTATGCAAGTCAGGGGAGTTAATGTTCTTCCCGGTCTTGTAGATGTTCATCTAAGTATCAAAACCCTATTCACCGTCCAACGTTCCACCAACAACCCCCTTGAAAGGTCACAAGCCGGTTTATTTATCCACCTGCCCATCAAAGCACAAAGAACCGTTAGCAACTTCCATCATTTCGTACAACCCCGTCTTCCAACATTCAACAAAATGCGGGGTAGAATTCCCTCAACCAACAAGGCAGCCCAGAAGCTCAGAAGGTTTGGGGCAACAGGGAAACAAAAAAAAAGACCAACAAGACAAGAAATCCACGAAAGGAAAGGGGAAAAACTAACCTCAGCGATACTTTGCCGATGGATCTGACTCTTCTGCCTCTCATTCCTCGATACCCGATAATAATACTCCGTAAATTGATTACACTTCATATCCCTCAAAAAGTCTTCATCGTGTGTAATAACAATTAGTTGGAAGTTCTTTTGTGCTTGTCGGTAATTGATAATGTCGTGTAAACTCTGGGCCAAGGCTCTCGAATTATCCCGATCAAGGTTTGTAGTCGGCTCATCGAGCGCGATGAGCCCACAGTTGGTACCGAAGCATTCGGCAAGGGCCAAGCGGATGATTATGCTGGCTAACACCTTTTGACCGGCGCTACAGCGACCGCGCATGTCGAGTTCGGCATCTTGCTTCAACATACACACCTATTTTTTTCGTTAGCTTTGTATACGTTAATTCTGTTTTGGAAAGAGATTCGTACTCTGTAATTATAGAGTCGATTTCCCCTCGCATTTTCTTGTTCAGAGCGTATAAGAATCGTATCGACATCTGTTCCCTTATACGTCTTCTTCCATAGATCATCGATGATACGATTCACTTCTTCCATCTTCAGTGAATGATACTTCATCACCGCCCTAGAGTTCCCATGTTAGTCACCTTGATCGACATTTTTGAGCCTTTGGGAATTTGAACCAGAACATACTTATCCAACGCCATCTGATAAGTGCCCAGATCCTCGTTTGCAACGGTAGTAGTCTGCAACCTGATCTGCCCTTCATGGAAGTTCTTCTTGGCATCCTTGAAGTCGATCTCATACTCTTTTAGGATTTCCGTTAAGTGTGTATCTAGCGATTTGATTGTAGCACCTTTGCCGGTTCTCTGTCGGAAACGCCCCCAAAACCCGTTAGCTAACCGCCTACCAACCAACCAATTTTATATCGGGTGCAACTTACATCCATAACCAACCCATCGTGCCGCCTTTGCAACTTCTCTACGTCTAGCTTGAACCGATCCCTCTGCTGCTCTGCATTCTTCGCTTCAAGCTCTCTGATTTCCACTTCTAGCTCCCCAAGCTCTCTCTTATTCCTCCTCAGCCTAATGTTATCTGTAATGCTCCTCTTGAATCCGTCGGCCTGCCCCCTCTGAGCCCTCAGGTCTACCAACTCTTTCTCGGAGACAACTAGTCGCTGATCCATCTCCAGAATTTTCTCCTCAAGCTCTCTGCTTTCCCTCACCAAATTTTCCAGCGTCTCTACGGTATCCCCGCTTTCGTATTGCATTATACTACGCTGAATGGCATGCAATCCCCTCAGCGTATCTGAAGATTTATCTGCGACACGCTTTAAAGTCTGTTCATTTTCTTCCCATTTCATCCTGACCTCGGCTTCTCGCGCCCTAGCTTTGATAATCTGCGGTTGGATACCTCTCGCTTCCTCCTCGGCATCTCGAATATGTCCTTCCCTCTGCCCGATAGATTCTCTACAATCAGCTAATCGTTTAGCTTGAGTCTGCTTCTTCTCAAGCTCGTGTCGTGCAGAAATCAATTGATTGGTGACCTCCTGCACTTGTCGTTCAGCAACCGCGAGTTCTGTCCTTGCGGCCTCCTTGTCGCCCCATAAGGCATCTCTCTTTTGCTTTAATTCCCCAGCCTGCGAGTTTAGGCTTTGTAGTGCCTTTTGGATGTCAGCTACTGATCGAGAAGACCCCATTGCTTCTAGACGTTTTGTCAAGCTTGTGATTTGTAATTGGTTCTCGCGGATGTCTTTTGCGTAATTTTGAATTTCGGAGACAGGGTTTCGGAGGGAGAGGATGTCGCTTCTGTTGATCTTTTTCGTCTCGACTTCTTTTTTGCGCTATTCCAGGTATCAGTAATATAAAGTAATTTGTTATAGAGGATATTCAAGACATACCACTTCATAGCTGGCGAGTAGAGCCTCATGCTTCTTCTCAAGTCTCCCCAACTCATTGTTCAGAAGCGGAACATCATGATCCTTCAACCGTGACGCAATATCAAACTCCAACCTCACACTGTTCAATATCCTCAAGTCTTCGGAGCAATTCGCAATCTCCGCATCGATTAGATCGATTTTCTGTTTCTGGAGATCCTTCTCCAGCCGGGCCATGAACTCGTCAAGGCTGTCTTCGTCAGCATACGAACGTTTACACATCCTACAACACCGTTTTTCCCTTGCCATTTTTAGGGCTTTTTCGTAGAAGCTGCGGATTTGTTCAACCATCGCTCGATCACGCTGGGCGTTTTCAAGGTCTTCTTCTTTGTTTTTAATGTAGGCTGGGTAGTCGATACATTCTTCGAAAGAAGGTCTATCCATCGCCCTTGCAACAAGGCTGCTGGCGCGGTCTAATTCTTGAGTCTTCTGTCTAAGTAGGTCCCGTTGAGTTTTCAATTGAGACTCGGCCTGTGTTAATTCGGAATTACTAGACGCTAGCAGTTTTTCAGCCTTTGAAAGTTCTTCTTCACGCTCTTCGAGAGCCTCGTGGTAATCATCGTCTAAAGTTTTAATGTCCCATTTCGAAAGTAAACGGTCGAATTTATCCGTATTAGCAAGAATTAGAGCTTCTTGTGCTGTTGTCTTCGTTTCCACTTCCTTTTGTAGAATCGAGAGTTTGGCTTTCGAGTCTGCTTCCGCAGTTCCCTTGGTCAATTCCTTCGTTTCACGGGAAATGCTGACTTCAACTTCTCTTATTTCTGAATCCTTGGCTTGTATTTGTTTGTCCCATTGTTGGTTTTCATATAGGGTGTTCATTTCAGAGACTTTGGAGTTTCCATCGTTGACTTCGATTTCGAGACGGGTGATGCGACCTTCGTCTACTTGTAGGCGATCAAGGCCCTTTTGGAGGGCGCGGAGCTCTGAGTTCAGACGGTCGATTTCAGTGGTGGCGAAGCGTTTGGTTTGCTCAAGGGAGAGAAGCTTCTGGTTTAAGGTGTTATGGGCGTTGGAGGCTTGTAGTTGCTCTTCTTTGCCCTCTCTCTGTGATATTTATTAGTAGGGTGTCGGGTGTAAAGGCATTATAGAAGAGATGGCGTACCTTTGCACGCTCGTATGTCCCAGATTGTTCTCGGGTTAGCTGCTCTAGTTTTCGCATGAAGTCTGCAACTTGACGGTCATCGAGGTCCCCGGCGCTGAAACCACGGATTTCGTGGAGGGCACTGGCTTCCTTGATCATATTCTCACGAGTCATGAGTTGATCTTCATAGTGCTCTTTTCTTGCTTGGAGAGTACCCTTTTGATCGGCTTTTTTGTTTAATTTAACTCTCAACCGTCCTTGTTCTTCTTTAATCTCGATCTTGTGCTTTTCTTTGTCCATGATTTTGGTTTCGAATTTATCCATTTCATCTTTAAAGTTTGCAAGTCTGTCCTCCAAAGCTTCGTCAGAGTCCGGTAAAAGATCAATGTCATCTTGTAGATCGTCAATGAGTTCCGATATACGCTGGCGGTCGTTGCGTTTTGTGGTTAAGACTGCAATGTCTTTTTCGAAGCTTGCGGTGGTTTGCCAAAGAACTTCAATTTCTTCCCGGATTTTTGAGATCTCGCGACTGAGTTCTTCGCGCTGTTCACGGAGGGTTTCAATTTCGGAGGATATATGCTTAGTTTTTTTCTCCGCCTGTGTGTATATAATATATTAGTTTTCGGACTAGAGCTTTGTTTGTGAGGAAAAGACGTAGTAAGTACCCTTTCAGCTCTCTCCTTGTCAACTTTAAATTGATCTTGCAAAAGATTGAGTCGCTTAATTTCCTCTGCCTGCTTTTTTCTCAGAGTTTTGATATTGTCGATGGCTTTGGTATACTTCTGTGCCTCGAAGATTTCATCGAACTTCTTTTTGAGAACGGAAGCCTCGCTGAGGGGCCACATACTCTCTTCCTGATGGCAAAAAATAACGTTATCAAGAATACTCCTGCTGACACCCAGAAAGTTCGGCAACATGCTATCCAATTCGACACATTTGGTACTGACAGTACTCCGTTGATTGTCTTTAATCATAAGTAACTGTCCATCCAATGTTTTCTGTGTCCTTGCAGTCTTTTTCACAGAGAGTTGTAGAGAACGAGTGCAGACCATTCTTGCACCGTTGGTGTTTACGAATGAAAGTTTCACTTGGGCCATGACTTCCTTTTCGCCACAGATTTTGGGATCATGAATGAAGGCGCCATTTTTGGAGTTGGGTGGTAAGTCGCCGGTTGTGGCGTATTTGAGGCATTCGATGATTGTCTACCAATTTCAACAGTATTATTAGCTTCTAACCTATGAAGTATGGCCAACTGCATGATATGTAAAAAGAGATCGGGGGAAGTACGGTTTTGCCGGAGCCATTGTAACCAACGATGAGGGTAAGAGGGGTGTGAAAGGCGATGGTTTCCTGACGGGTATTGTCGAAGGACCGGATGCTATGGATCCATTAGTATATGACCAATATCTAAAGGACGTGAATAGAAGAGAAAAATCACCCTAATATGGCGAGTTTGTCGATTTTCGCTGGGGTGGGTGTTAGTATGGAAGATAATACACGCGAGGCTTATTGAGTTCGAACATACACCTGAATGTGTAGCCGTTTATTAGTAATCTATGAGTGGTAGTAGAGGTGTGATCAAAGCGGAAGCTTACATTGTGAGAGCTATACTTATACTAGATAAAGGCAGTATAAGATGATCTAGTCCAGCATTGAACGGTGGGTAATGGATGAAGAAGTTGTAGTTGTGGATGTGTGGGGTTTGAAGCTCTGCGACTCAGAAGCTATCCACGCGACGCCAAGACATGAGGTCGCGAAGTCACGCTATGGCGGTGCAACACGTCAACACTTTGTGGCGGTGTATTCTCTCACGTTTTCTCTGCATTTCCCTACAACATTCTACCACACGACGACAGCCTGAGAGGGCAATTGTCAAGTAGTTGTATCTTTCAATCCTCGACGACCCCAATACTATAATTTGTACATGCCCTCCTCGACCATAACCGGGACACTTCGTCATAGAGCATAAACGGCATCTGCACAAAATAATATCAGACGGTACATGTATAAGAGGTAAATGTGCAAGGGGAAACGCCACGCGAATTAAAAAAGCAAAGGGGAAGTCCGATCCAAAAGGCCTTGCCCTTTAAGTCGCACCCGCGCAAAGATCGAGCAAAACACAGCAATTGTGGCGATTCTCAGGGAAAATGTATTTATGCTCCATGCCGCCCCCAAGATTCCAAAGGGTCGTATGGCTGGCGGCATATAAAGAGTATGTGAGAGTATGTAAAATTGCTTGCTGGGAATAAATTCTGCTTTGTAAATGGACAGCCTCTCTCTCTTTCTCTCTTTTATTCTTGATATCATATAAATTTAAATCTAAAAGCATCTCTACGTGGAAGTAGGTCTATGTAGGAGAGCTCTCTCTCGAGATATGAATTCGACTTCAACCAGTTACGACGACTGCACATTATTGAATCCTCACGACAGTATAGTCGACAATATATTAATATACAAATCAATGACGACAATAAGCAGGCTCGAGTCACGGCAACTGATCCAGCTGCTCCGAACAAGGAAAACATGTTTTTGCAGACGGCCAAACTTGCTAGAAGGCGGCATATGTGCGACAGAATGGGAAAAGAGGACAGAACAAACGTACGACGTAGCAATTGCCGCCAGCTGGGCGACGACGACGACAACGACGACTCAGCCCAGTTCATTTTAAGTCCGAAGAAAGAAGAGATAGAAGAGTCAAGTCTACAGGGCAGCAGCTAATTAAGTACCTACTTACTTGCTTAGTCGCTTGACAAGTAAGTAAGTGGGGCAGACTCAGACTATTATCACATAGTAAGGAGAAGCTAGAAGGCGTCAAGAATCCAACAAACACTAGTACTCCGGCCCTTTCCCCTCTGTCACATCATACGTACTTCGTCCCCTTTTCTACATAAAAAATCCCAAAAATTCTAAAAAAAGTCCTTAAAAAAATCCCCGAGAAAACCCTCAACATTCCCTTCACTTTGAAGTATTTTATATTCCTGACTTCAATCTAATTTGGCGGGTATTGACAGCATTGAATTCCAGATCAAGCGTCACGAATTTAGTGGCTGGGCAGTTCCCCATTGGAACAAGTGGCAAGGGGGCCTGGCACAAAAGTAACGCCAAACAACAGCAGAAAACGTCGATGAAGACTACAAACCTCGATCTCCCCACAGCTATCGCATTTCCGCATTCCCATCCAGCCAGCAACTTTCCCCGATACTGAAGAAGTATCTCGCAGATTTTTTTTTACATACTCTCTGACAAGCATAAAAACAAATTTATCCTTCCTGGGCCCTGTCCTCCCGCCCTGCCTGGCCTGGCCTCGCCTGGCCCTGTGCTGTGCTTTGTTGTGCTTTACTGTGCTTGCACTGAACTGACTTCCAGTGCTTTGCCGTCAGTTATTGCTGAAACTAATAGCCAGACTTGACTGGACCGCACCGGACTGGACTGGACTGGATCCCCGCTTGCTTTGCTCGCCTGCCTTCCCTCCATCTCGTGTGCTGCGGGCTTCTGCTTCGCTTTTTTCTCCACCGGCGGTTGCCCTGCAGGTAAAGCAAGAGTAGAGCAACGGCGAAGCAAATCTGGTTGGCTGGAGAGTCAAGCCACCCAGCAGCCAGGTTCTGTGGCGTCGGCCCTGAACATCCTCCTTGCATATCATATAGTTACGTTACTATATTATACTGTACCGTGCTAGGTATATTATAGAACTATACTGCCGAGGCTCAAAGAAAGAAAGAAAAATTTAAAAAATTTTATATATATAAAAGGGCCTTTCATATATAATATCAAGATATAGTTCTATACCTTATATCAAGGACTTAACAATGGACAGGGTGGACAGCAAGATTCAACCTCCTTCGTCGTCGTCGGCAGCGGCAGCAGGGATCAATACTAACTACCAGAGGGATCAGGAGGACAACAAGAGGAAACTGCTGCAGCTGCAGGTCGAGACTGGTGCCCAGTCGCTGCAAACCCAGCTGGCTCATCTATACCAACATCACCAGCAGAACAGTTCACACAGTCCCTATATTGACTTTCAGAACGTGCTTTACTCTCAAGCTAATACGTCAGCGGCACCGCCAAAAGGATCGGGACCAGGAGCAAGTATATCTCTATCATCGTCCTCCTCGAATAGTCCTCTGGTCAGTCAGGTCAACCATATCAGTCAAGCTTATTCTAGTCCGTTCAGTCCGGTCTCGCCAATGACTGTCCCCTCGGATAAGCCCATCAGGCGACGGTCGGTGCTTACCATGGGTGAGGCTCTGGAGCCCATCTTGGCAACCTCCCCGGTCTTCCACCTAGCTCAGGTCCAGCAGACGACCCAACAGCCCCAGTCAGCTCATCAGCAGCCCCAGCAGGGCCCGCTAGCACTCCCGCCGCGAAATATTAATGCCAATTCTAAAAAGCGCCGGGACAGCATCCCTTATCTCCCTCTGCATTTTGACATGGAAATGCAACTCGACTCTGGTATTCTTCAAATTCATCCTTTCTTTACTCGCTTTTCCTTTCCTTTCCTTTCCTTTCCTTTCTTGTGTAATTTTCTTAGAAAATCTCTTATATCAAAAAGCAAATATTAACAACATGATCAATCGTTTATCTAGTCGTTCCCGGTCCCGGTGGAGCAGCAGCCGGAGCAGGAGCAGGAGCAGGAACGAGTCTTAGCACGACGAACGGTGCTGGAGGTGGTAGCCATGGCAGCAGCACCCTCACCGAGTTCACCAAACGACGGAACTGGTCGCAGCGGATCATCGAAGAACTTCAAGACCTCCTCTGCATCCTCACCCCAAGTGGCAAAATCCGCTACACCTCTCCGAACACCAAACATATCACCGGGTTCACTACCGACGAACTTCTTGGTCGTATGATCACAGAGTTTATCCACATCGATGACTCTCATATGTTAGTATTTGCTGCCCCTTACACCCTTATATTCACTCAGAATGCCCGTCACCATGGTACCACCGTAAATAACTGGGAGATGCTGACGGATACCCCTCTTCGAGTAAGATTCATTCGGGAGTTCAACGAGGCCATCGCTTCCACCCAACCTCTCCGCATCTTCTTCCGATTTCGCCGAAAGGACGGTTCCTTCGCCATCCTTGAATCAAATGGCCACCCTCACTTCTCTGGCCAACGTCAGCTTCCTTCCAACACTACTGGGCCTTCTTGCTCCGGTTTTTTCATGATGGCCCGCCTCTACCCGACTAAAAATGTTGCCCTTCTTGACTCCTTTCTGGAGCACAAAATTGAAAACGAACGCCTGAAACGACGGATAGCCGAGCTAAGACTCGAAGAGCAAGAGGAGCAGGCCGCACAGGCCCGTGCCAGGAGTGAAGCTGCCGCTGCAGTCGCTGCCGCCTTGAATGCAGGTAATACCACTAATCACCATACTGATAATTCTTCTACTTCTTCAAGTTCCACACAGCTGCAGGTTCCACCGACCACCCTGCCACGACCTCCATCTATCCAATATCCATCTCTAACATCCGTTTTAGAAGGCTCTGCAGATAAAAACAACCCAGCCACCGTTGTTGGTGCTCTCACTTCCAATTCAATGCCACCCCCTGCCATGCCTGGCCAGCTTACTCGCCAAAATCTGGAAGGTCTCAATAATTCAGCATTACGTTCCGACTCTCTTCGCGATAAAATGGCAAGATATGAGGGTGTAACCCACACAGACGCGATAGAAATGTTGACGGGACTACGATACAACGAAGGGGAACGATCCAGGGGTATAAGTACGGGCGATACATCACCTAGTCTGATCAGAGGAGACGCCGGCGTACCCATTTCGACAGATAGGGAGAGCAGAGGCAGCGGGGAAAGGAAGAAAAAGATCAAAGTCTCCAACGAATACGTATGCACAGATTGTGGGACGTTAGATAGTCCTGAATGGAGGAAAGGGCCAACGGGACCAAAAACGTAAAATATACTCTCCAATATCTCGGTTCATGGGAACAGTCATAAGTTAACTCGGAATTATAGACTCTGTAATGCATGTGGATTAAGATGGGCGAAGTAAGTATCTTCCCCACTACCTAATCTCGGCGAACACCATAAAGATTACAATACTAACATTTCCATAGAAAAGAAAAGAAGCGAAACTCCGTTTCTGGCCCGTCAACACACCATGCACCACCACTCGGAGGACCTGTACCACCAGTACCGTCGTTATCACAAAATCATGGAATGATTTGACGTTCATAGCTGGTCCATCCACGGACCTTCGCTAGACACGCTTTAAGACGCCGCTCGACCTAGGTGCATTCAAAGCTACGGCCTCGATATCGGCTTCGAATTGGCATCTGCCATCCGCCGTTCAGATATGCACAACGACTACAGCTCGGTTCTCCAGATTGACCTTCTCAACTCTTCGGCCCACCCACGAAAAAATACTGTACCAACAAAATTTCAGATGTTTACGCTTATTATCTAATGATTTTCTCAACTTGTTTTATTATAACGGCAGCTTGGATTGCAAGGGCTAGTTATAAACCCTCGGTAGCACTTTTGCGCGTCTTTTTTTTACTCGTTTTATTTTCACAGTCTCTGGGGATGAGACTAGCTATAGGTCGTTTTTGAAAAAACTTATTGACTTTTAGGTGTACCAGTGTGCTATATTATTATCCTTTTACCCCTCTTTCTTTCCTTTCGGTTTTCTTTAATCGGGATTGGGGTTTATCTTTTTTTTCTTTCTATCCTTTCTTCTACAGGTTCCCTTTTTCCTTCTTCTGATTTGATTGAATGTTAACGGCCGTTTGTAGGGGTTGTATAAGCAGCGGTGCAGTTGGGTTTTATCGGGTTGTTTCTTTTCCTCTTGTTATTTTGTTACTCTTATCATTACTATCATGACTATCCTTACTATTATTATTATTATTATTATTATTATCATCATTCACTGAATCAGGAAACAACCGGTGGCGGATGTTTCTTTGGCTTCTTTTGGTGGGTATCTCGAAGGTGGAGGTGGCAGTGGGGCCCACTTACCCCCAGAGGTAAGTGGTGAAGGAGCTATCGTTATTTCAGCAGCGGAGGTTGGGGGTTGGAGCACACTTATGGGTTTGCAATACGATAGTTGAAGGTGACGATTATGAGCATGAGAGCAAAGCGAAGTTGGTACACAATGATGTTTTCCTTTCATGGCTTTTTCTCTTTCTTTCTTCTTCTCTTTTTCCTTTTATATGAATTATTACATTTTATCTAATTCTATTAATTGGAGTTATGGGGTGGGTTTTTTCTTTGTGGTTTTGGTGTATGTGATGTAGTGGGCAGTACCCTTTTTTTGTAGGTGGGTTGGAAGCTGGTCTCGAGGATAAGGGAGTGATTGGTAATATTTACCTAGGTAATTGTGAAAACGAGGAGAGATGTCCTTTAGGAACAGGCAGTAGACAGTCGGTCTATGGGGTTTATTAAAAGACACAATTCAATCGGCTGAAATTGAAATGTGCTGTTCAAAATTACAAAAAATTGGGAAAGCTTTTGAATGGGCCTCTTAAGGATAGGCATCTTGGTAGTTATTTCCTCTTCCCCCCTCTTCTGGATGGTTATTGAACTTGGTGTATGGGTTCTTTATGGGATGGGGGCTTTTCATATAAAAGGGGTCTCCGGAAATATTTGACTGGAGGCTAGGACAAAACTAACTCGAATAAGGTATTTTCAATTACTATTTCCATCATTTTCTTCGTCAGGAAGAAGTATATAGAATACATAAGAACCCATGACCATATGATTGTTTTATTTCGTCTCCCACGTACAGATAGCAGGCAGTTTTTTCTTTCTTTCTTACTGACTGTAAAGGATCCTAAGGAGTAATTAGTAAGGGTAATGCGTATACATGTATCATAACCGTAAGCTTTTGAACTTTCAGATCTAGAACGATATCCGATTTGTAATTCTTCGGAAACCTTGCCAACTTGGGTATACGTAGGGCCCTGCATAAGTAATATGCATTTGAGAAAGGGATGGGGGAGGAAAGGGATGCAAGCTTGGGCGGTACGCAGACTTTATACTTACTTCTTTGGTTAGTTTACGTAAGCTGGTAAATAGAAAGTCGGCTATGTGGTGAATGTATGGGATTTAATCTTTATGTATATGCGAGCTGAGGATATATATGTCTATCCTCGCATTCTGGTATATTAAATTTACGATGTACGAGGATACAAGATTATGATACTCCTTCTTGAGGGGGTGTTTCTGTTCTAGCCGTCCTATGATTTCAAAAATTTCTAGTGAATCTATAAATCTAGGTAGATTTTGCATAAGCATGCATGTGTATATACTTAGATAAGGTGGGTAAACGTCTAGATTTCATTGTAAAAACCCCTCAGCTGCGGACTTTTATATTACACATAAAACTTCATCAACATTACTTACTCAAGCTTTAGTAAGTAAACTAGTTGAGACATCATATTGAGAATATGTGAATGTCTTAATTAGCACCTAGATAACCCGAACATACAAAAAGCATAAAGGAGGATTAATGGAGAAGCTCTAGAACTTAGAAGGTATTGATAGAGTTATAGATTTTAAGGAAGTGCGATCATATAAACACTTAAGAAGTATCCTTCGAATCGGTAGTACCTACAGTCACTCTTGAGTTTGATCCCAAATAAAAGTTCTGAGAACGCAGTTTTGACGAACGTGGTTGAGATTCTTGCAATGTTAACAACTAGATCCGAAAAAAGACACAAGATACATGTTTCTGGTGTTGAAGTATGTGGAAAACTCGATCAATTGACCCGGAAGCAAACCGGCGTGGGAAAGCTAAAAGTTATAAAGTAATGAAGGTCGTAACCACATATTAATGTGGCAAAGAGCAAAAAAGGAGATTAAAAACAGATACCTTCGGTTTCCAACGTTATCATGAATTGAACTCATATCCCTCCGAGTCCTCCGACTAGTAGCAACAAGTTAAATTGCCGCTGGTAAGTCTACTGCTTGGCCAGATTTACTGGAGCATTGGTCTCGTAGTTGAACTTCGTGTCTAGATTGGTGCCGTATGGAGAGCTAACGTAGAAGACAACAATGTCCCACAATCCTGCTCGGTCTTCGCTCTCAGATGGGCGGGGCACGACACTGATGTATGCTTTTTCTGCTGCACCCTCTGTGCGAAGCTGGGACCTTTCGCAGGAGCACCGGGCCTAATCTCGGGCTCCACGACGAACAAATACACCTTGGTGTCTTCTGTTGAGAATGCCTTGCCCACATAAAAATACAGGCTCGGCCCCCAAGAACACAAGCTGCGATGGTTATATTTAACTCCAAGTTGAAAGAGTAATTAATTGCTGTAAAAATTGAATATATTTGGGGTAAACCCTGGTCTCGTTCCCAGACGTCACAAAGGGAGGCGTCACTTTGTTTGGTTAAACCCTAAGTTTAAGGAGAAAACGAAGTTGAAGAGACTCGATGTTTGGCTTTCAGGATGCTCTTGTGAGTGATTATTCGATGGAGTCTGGGATTCTATGGGCCCTTTTATAAACATTTTCCGGCTGAAGAATGCTCCCATGGCCGACCTATAGCTATCATCTCAGGTAGATTGCCTATTTGATTCTCTCTCGGTCTCCAATTATGAGAGAAACTTGTGCGGAAGGCATAACCCCCGTAGCCGGAGATTCGGTAAAGAAACCCAGCCGTCTTTCAGTAACCCTATACGAGATATTATCATGCCATCTCATGAGTTCAGCTGGAAGGAATCTGCAAGAACCTCCTCCATTGGCCATTCAGTTCTCTCCGCACATCGCAATACGCCCAGTTTACTTCATACGACTCCCAGGAACGATATCTTTCCGAGATTTCAGGAGATTCGGCTTATATTCCAGTTGATATAACGTAACCACCGAATGATTATAGCAACCATATCGTTTTCTGATTTGGACAAAGATAGATAACGGGTGATGCTAACCAATAGATTACCATTGACCACTGCCTTCAACTGCACCTAGGCTTCGAGGTTGGTCCTCGTATCCCCACTAGGGCCATTTCATTGCATATTCCGATATTTGTCCCGTCCGCCACAATACAACCTCAGTTAACGTTATCTGCTCTTACTGTCTGATTGTTCTTCTCTTTGTCTCAGGTGGATGTAGGAAACGTTCGAATAAAGGAAGCCTTGTAGACAAATAGAAATTTTGAGGGCATGTCTAGTGATGAGGCAGACTTAATTACTTATTCCTCCCTATTTCTTCAACTCGTGTTTGCTTTGGGTACACAGCTGTACAGTGAATATGATATCCGTGGCTGAGCCGGCAGCCTAGTTCCGAGACTGGCCCGTGGTGTTTGATTTCTCATGTCGCCCTTCTGTAGATATGCTTTATGCAGGTTCAGTGTTTTACCTAAAACTCTGGGCTCCAAATACGTACTTATGTACGCCCACACGTACTTGTGGATAGCTGACGTCTAGCAACGAGACTACGCCCACACCTAAGCTTAAGTATATATCATACATGTAAGTTGTACGTTTAGAGAGAAAGGCCGTCCGGTGTTAGTACACCAGTATCTCTACCATGCCGATATTAATATATTTACTTAAATCATTCTACTAGCTAACTTGAGAACTACATAAACGGGAAACCCTGTGACGCTTGTAATTACCTGTGTTACTCAGAAATGCTTCGGTATCGACTCAGAAAGGCTTCGGTATCGAAGGACTATGAAGGTATGTATGAATTAATGCCCAAAGAATAAGCTTATGTACCCCGGACCCGGATCCGCTTCCCGAATACCACTTGCTGCCCCGCAAAATTTAAACCCGAATCGACTAGCCAAGTTTCGCAGCGTGGCGCGCACATTGCTACTTACACAAGGGTCCCACATTCGTCACAATTAATTAGCCCCACTGTTCCGTACTCCGCCCCTCCCGGAGAGAGCAACTGGCTAGCACTTCGGAATAGCTGAAGAGAAAAACCGTTCTTCGGCAGGCGGCAAGAGAAAAGATGTCACTGTCACGCTACCCTTTTCGTGATAGAAGATTTCGGGTTGCATGAGGCTTCGAAGAATCCATCCTTCGCACTTCAATATTTGAAGCAATCAGTAGATATAGGTACAGGTAGTCTTGGCTTAATAAATTTGATATATATTTGTTTTGGAGTATATAACCGATGATCAGTGTCATGTTAGGCAAAAGCCACCGGAGTTACTGAACGACATACATTACTGGCCCGCGCTTCGGAATAGCTGACAACAGAATGGCCCATGCACAGAAGAAATGAAAGATAAAAAACCAAAGCCTTGGCGGCGACTTTGTGGTCATCTATATGTCTTTATGAGAGAACGTCTCCGAATCGCAAGAAGATAGGCAAGTATAGGCAGAACACTATTTCCGATTTAATCTTCTCGATACTGGACGTCAAATTTCCATATACAACCGCCTGGATAGGCAATTTAATATAGTTTTTACGAAAAGGACCCATGGTGTCTCCATGGCCATGGAATCATTTGAGAGACTTCGTAAGGCCAGTCTCGTAACCAGTCATAAGGTATTCAATTCAACTTTTGAAAATATTTAGTTAAAGCCAAATCCAATACCCTTCAAATAATTTTTTGCAATTGCGATAACATATATTTCGTCAAAAGCGAGTTTTCGTGAATCAGAGAGACAGTTTCGTACAGCGTTCGATGATCTAATCAAGGCTAGGATCATTGTGATGCTCCATACGTACGTTCAGAGTACTAGATGCATAAATACCGGATAAGATGTCAAATTAATTACGAGTAATTAAAGAGTAACTAGAGAACAAATATATTTTATGGTTTGTGTAAGGATCTTGAGCCACATAGGTAGTTAACTAACAGTTACCTGCCGCAGGACTACGAGACTACTACAGGATGGCTACGAGGTTGCGTATATCAGACCATAACATGTGTTGTCTCCAATATCCAACATCACTAACAATCGTGATACCGCGCCAGGGTCTTATAATTAGCAAGCGTGGTTTCCCACCATCTGTGTAACAACCTCGCCTCAACCCACCATCCATCCTCTTAACCCGTTCTCCCCTTATCGACCCCCTCTTCACACCCCCACCTCCTGCAGAACACCCAAAAATGTCAACTTCAACTTCCCTCGCTGGTTCCCCGCCTTCACTATCCGGAAACCTCTCCCCATCTCCACCCCGCGCAGGCGATCCACTCGCCTCAGGTCTACGCACCCTATTCGACCCCACCATTCGACAAACGACTGAAAAGCTATGGATAGTGCATCAATCACAGATCGCACTGGCTGAGGAACTAGAGCGATTGATTTCTCGTATGTTTGAAGTGATTTATTCGATTATAATCGAATAGAACTTCGCAATTGACCTCAACGGCGAATATATATATAGAACTAAACCATTACCTCGAAACCACCGACCCACCGCTCCTAAAACCAACAATTGTAAAACTTGCGAGTGTGGGGAAGAGACTAAACGCTGTTAATAGTAAGTTCCTATAAAATCTTCGCCATATCCATATTTCTCCTTTCACTCAATTTCCCTCTAACAAATTATTAAACTTAAAGCACAACTCCACGCAATCCAAGCCCGTGTCAGCAGATTATTTATACAACTAAGCAAACAAAAATCCATAAGTAATCCCAATAACACAGCATCAACGAGT
Organism: Arthrobotrys conoides; assembly: GCA_036971725.1. Classification (NCBI taxonomy): domain Eukaryota; kingdom Fungi; phylum Ascomycota; class Orbiliomycetes; order Orbiliales; family Orbiliaceae; genus Arthrobotrys; species Arthrobotrys conoides. The sequence goes on from JAVHJM010000001.1 coordinate 1,256,495, forward strand.
ACCACAACTCCAGGATCGTCAAGTACAATCGCAGGGCTGGGTGTATCGAGTCTTACAAGTAGTAGTCCCGCAGCAGCGGCTTTAGCAGCGGCAGCGGGTGTTGGGATATCGGGGAGTAGCGCCAGTGGAAGCCGTGGTGGCGGTTGAATAGCTATTGGGTATTGCTGGTGGGTTTTGGATTTTTGGATTGGATACACATATTCAAAGCTGTTCTCGATATACTATGAGTTCGGGCGTATATTTATTTATGGGGAGATAGGATGTTGGATGGTACGATGCTCGGGTACTGCCGGGGGGGACCGGGGCTTCAAACGGAGAACCTCTTGGTTCGGTGGATGTGTTACACGGAGTCGTTGGAAACCGGTAGCGTGGCATAGTGCGGCGTGGGTGATGTGTGTTCATCAAGACCTGCTGGTAAGGTATCACATACATCACACATTCGCACGTACAAACTAAACCAGCTAAAATTTTCTGAAAGAACGATATTATTCTGCATTCGTCATGTTTTATACATTCCCTCATTATGGTACGAAGAAAAGAAAGGAAAAGAAAGAAAAGGGAAAGGAAGGTAGAGCGCTGTTGAAGAGGGGGGTTAACGTTGTATACATGCATTATCATTCTAGCGTATAAAAGGAAGCAGAGGCTAGACGGGGTAACAATGTCTGTGCGAAAAGAATATTAGAGCGAAAAGAGAGGAAAGCAAAAGAAACAAAAGAAACTTTTTTTATCAGTCTTGTGTGCATTAGAGCATCGAAGAACAAGGCTTCTGTAGCGTCTTTCGAAGCTTCTATTCGTTCATACAAAGCCGTTTTGCATGGTTGTCTTGATTCCTCGGCCTTGTTTCTTGGAGCTGAAAGAGAAGCCGAGTAGCAGGGGTAAATTGAAAGGAAGAGAAAGAACGCCAGAGACCCAGTGAGACGAGGCAAAGACGAGAACACTGAAGGATAGTGGAGAAGACTAAGTTTATGTATAATAGGAAGGTATAGTTCCAGCGCTCAAAAAACCCAATCAAAATACGAGAAGAAAAACAAAAAAAAACATTTAAACGCAGGTACTGATATGAATTGCCTGAGAAGCGTCGTCGAGTCGAGTAATATGTGTAATAGTATGTAGTAATAAATATGAATAATACCTTGAACCCTCCAAGGCCCGATATAAAGTAATAAAAATAAAAAAAAGATCCCAAGCCACTTCTTTTGTGAGAAATCAGATACAAGAAACCAAGTGCAAAAAAAAGCAAAGCTGAGTAGAAAAGAAAACACCATCCGACTTTAAAATTTTCATATTAATCGATCTCCATCCGTGGGGGCGGATTGATCTGGTTTGTCCCCGAGTTGAAATCTTGCATTTGATGCTTGTCTTCCGGATCCGATGGTTTTCTCCGGTTAACGTGTTGCTTGAGTCCCTTATCAAAGTTGAGCATGCACTGAATGGCCACACCAATGGTAATGATGAGAAGAATAACCGTGATGATAGCGAAGATTGTGAGCGAGCGGCGTGCGATCAGGTAGAAGCTGACTTTGTCACCGTGATACATACGGACGAGCTTGAAGAGGAAGTAGGAGAGACCACCGAAGTAGAGAACCTAAGTTATACGAGTTAGTTTGAAATTCTGTGTTATGTTGAAGATTTGGTCAACATACAATGACGAAACTAGCGCCAATTTTGTTTTCCCTTCTGGTGAACCACGAGGCAGCCAGGAGGATAAGAATTGTAACCGGAATAACGACGATTGTCAAGATGAACTCGACATCATTCTTGGTGAGTAGGATAACCAGAAATTGGATTGTGAACCCGAGGAAAAAGAAAAAGTCGAACTTCAAAAGGGCGATATAAATCTGGAAAATGAGATATCGTCGCTTCATTCGTAGGTCGGCCGAAATGTGCTTATAGATTGTCCAGGCGAATTCGTCGTGTAGTTTCCAAGCGACAAAGCTCATGAACGCAGTTATAACACCAATGACGACTGGGATAGCGATAAGGAATGGATAGATGACCCTCCATAGTCTCTTTGGGTCATAGTTGTTCGGGTTATCCGGAGTATTTCCGCCGGATGCTGTGTATACGGCTTCTCGAATCTGGTCGATTTGAATGGCAGAGTAGAGCAGCATAAGGGCATTGAAGATACAAAGACCGAAAACCTGAATAGTGTTCTTGAGGCGGAGGGCATCATAGACCAGAACGAATTGGAATAGCCATGCGAAGATGAATAATGTGAGATATCTAGACGAGTCATTAGCGTACACTATACAAAAGCTTGATACTCGATATAGATTGTTCGTACGTTGTAATTGGTCTTCTGTTGTCGGTTACCATACCTTCGGCGTTTCTAACGCCGTTAGGTATCGTCGCCTGGAATCTTCCGAAGATGTAACTGCTAGCTGTCAGCCCCCTGCAATTTAAGACGGCCTGTTGGCATCAGCGTTAATAGGGGAAGTCTCACCATTCGAAAGTAAGGACTATGGCAGCCTCTAAGAGGACCAGAGCCATAAAGGCCCTGGTCCATGCTGTTGTAGGCCAGTACATCAACCCTGGGCGCCTGAGATCTGTTCCTGCGTGTCGAAGATATCCTGCGTCCCCCAGAAGAGGGTTCGAATCTTTCTTTTGGTGGCCCTTTAAGAACGGAATGTTGGGCAACTGATGGGAAAGACCCTTCTAGAGAATGGGTATTTGTTGTGGTTCGGAAACCAGGGAAGGATGGAAGAGCCGGAAAAGCGAAGGTGGTGGCCCCGCCTGACTGGTGGAGAGGCTGTCTTTTCCAGGGGTTGTGGGATGGATGGATGTAAAATGGGCGGATGAGTTTGGATGTGTTGACGGGATGGTTGTTTGGTGGAGCAGTTTCTGAGGGCTACACTCTGTCGCCGAGGGTCATCCGAAGACGCGCGTTGTTCAAGCAACGGCTGAAGAGAGAACCTAGTCTCGAGGAGAGAACCTGTTGCAGTTTCTCGAGATTTCTTCGCGCGCTATAACTTGATATCTTCCTCTTCAAATTACCAATAACTACTACTATACTTTGTAGTAGTGAAGTCCTGTTATCTTACGGTATCGCCAAACAACAAATTCTCCAACCGAAGCCCTCCTTTTTCTGTCTGCGAATACTCAATCTTCCTAGCGTCGGTATTTGGGTGGTTTGTGTAGATCTTGGTCGGGACGAGGTCTCATGTAACGTTCTGCAAGGGAAGCTGGCTTGAAAGAACGGTCAGGCCGAAGGGAAAGACTAATGAAAGCACACACTTTTGGTCGTTCGTGAAGGTAACAGGATTTTTACAATAAAAAAACAAGGAAAAGAAGGCGATCTAAATATGGGCTGCCAGATGCTATGGAATTCGAGATGTGGTCGGTCGGTCGTAAACGTCAAGTTGAGCGATCGGATGAAGTCCCTGAATTATAATTAATCCCCTTTCTGGTCGTCGTAGTCCGTATTAGATATCGACACTCGTACTGCTTAGTCAATGGGATAGATGGTCGAAATCCAGAGTTGTCGAAGATTATGTATTGAAGCTGAGGAGCTGAGAAAAAATTATTGAAAAGAAAGGGAGAGCACGAGAAAATAAGGAATAAGGATTTCCCAGGGTCTAACGGGGTGTCAGGGCGTTTTTCTTTCCTTCTTCCCTTTTTTCCCTTTCTTTAGCCTTACTTGGGGGCTTGTTCTTGTTTACGGGGACGGCGTACGGCCACTAATGTAAGACAGCCCAGTTCATGTTACAGCAGGCTGCCCTTTGACCTAGGAGCAGGCAGGTGCGAAGGGGCTACATGGTTAGCGAGGAACGGGATACCCTCCCTCGAGGCCTCTGCTACGACTGGATGTTCATGATGGTGCATGCCATCAACCTGACGAAAATATGCAGGTAATATTCTCGAGTTTCTCTAGGGCGGAAAACTTTCTCGATGGAGGCATATCGAAAGTACCATCGTGCTGTACAACTGTACAAGAAGAAGGCCATGCATGCAATAGGATCCAGCCTGGGAGAACTGTCCCGATAGACGACAAGCCTCAGCCTTCTCCCTCTTGCATTGAAACAAGTGGGTTTCAAGCAGCTCCAGAAACAGCCAAGCTAACTCTCAATCACCAATACTAATTGTTATTGATACCGACGTCGACTTGCATTGTGCATATTTTGCGGCGGCAATTGTCCAATTTCGCTGTCGAGTTCACAGATGTCTACCGACGGTTGATCCTTGTTCAAGAGCCGTCAAGGAAGTTTCTAGGATCATCGATAGCTGGGGAAGCGTTGACATTCGCGCTTTTTGACGTCAATCGTATGCAATTCGGATGTTTCGACTTGGTGATATTTTTCTCTTGATCATAACATACTTAGTTTCTCTATATCAAACAAGGCTTCGGAAAACTTTTCTTGCATGTGGCTGGATTGTGCAGTAGACGGATGCGATATTTCTCAAATCATTGAGGCTACGTTCCTTCTACTTGCTCACGTACTCAGCTCAGCTCGACGAGGTTCATTGATGCGGCTGTAATCATACCACGTGCGATTACCTGATATCTGACTAGTTAGTCGACGGGAATCCTGTCAGTCTTACCGCCATCCCGGATCCCTCATTTTGCCTTCGTATAGATTAGAGTGGGGAGGGTAAAAAAGCCTTGTATGGCAAAGGTGATCAAGAAACGGAGCAAATGATATTGCTATCCAAAACAGAAAAGCTTTTTGGAATTAATTGCAGTAGTGGAAGAATATTCTGTAGTCATCGTATGATACTTAGTAATGAGGTAAATTTCTTACATTATTTCGTTTCCCAGCCATGTCTCGAAAAGGTGGGCCCCAATAGCACCCGTTACCACTGATTAAAAGTTCAACAGCCCACAGATTCCCGAGCCCAAACGGCGAGCGAGCGAGCTTCCTCGGAGGGCGGCGTGCACATAAAACAACCTGGAGGAATTATTAGAACCGATGACGCGCAAAGTCGAGAGTGGCCCACCTATATTGAGCTCGCTTAAACTGCGGAACAAAGGAGTAACCACAATTTTTCGAGAAAGTGGGCTTAGGTGAAGGTGTATGCCTCAACGAAGCATTTAAAGGTGATCAGTTCCGAAGCCTTAACATCAGATGGGACTTCGCCCCTGAGAAGAAGAATTCTCCTTCTAAATTCCATCTTTGAAAAAATATGCTCGACCAGTTTACCCTATTCGATATATCCTGCTCAACATGTTTGCGAACCCTGAGCACCCGGGAGGGATATTTTCGAGATTAAAGCTATGGTCCCGGGGTTAGCATCAGGAGAGTTTCATGATGCCCAACTGGAGAACGCCTTTCGTGTCAGCCTTATATCTTCTCCACTGCGACTCTCCTCTGCAACCCCAAATCTCTTGGCGGGGTTGAACGGTTAGGTGGGGACATTTCCCGATGACACCCTGACGTTGACCTGTTGATGGCTTGTGATTCGGGTAAAAGAACGCTATCTACCACGTTGTTCGCCACGAAGAATGAGAACTGCTGTCGATAGAGGAGAGTTTGAAGGGACGAACAGGATACATCCGAATTGATAGTGAAAACGCTCATGTTATTGGTGCTACCATCAAGAACCAACTTTGAGTGTTAGACATGTTTTATAACTGTTTGGCTGCTGATGGTGATTCCTGCATTGGAAAAGAAAACTCTTGCATCAATGCGGTTTCCGTTGCCATGGTTCGTTGTCACGATGGTGAGGGATGTTGATACATGCACATGCCGACCCAGAAATTCCCACTCTTAATATAACAGAGAATGAATATTGGTGTTGATATTGTGGCGCCGGCTTGGCTGAATGTGGCTGATAGCTTCATTGGATGTGGCGTCGATGGTGAACCTCAACTTCAACACATTCGCGTTCTTGGTCAACCTCCCAACCACCACCCAAACCAGTGCGCCACGGCATCATGCGAGGATATCTCCAGGCATCCTTCGAAGCAGTCGCATATATCATTGGACTTCATAAGGACCCAGAAAGATGAGCATTAAGTGCATATTCTACTCTTACTTCGATGCCGACAAAGGTATTCACCCTCCAATCTAATATATAACTTCACTATCATATCTAACAACATCCCTCGAAGGCCCCCGCGTTCTCTATCAAGTCCCAGAGAACTCCGTCACCCCTTCTTCGGATAATCCCTCTCAGCCACCGAGTCTCTTCTCTTTTGATGAAATATCTGACTACATAATTCCTAAACAACAATTATGTGATCGGCTGATAACATTCTGCCGAAATCGGTACCGTCTTCTCGGGTATCCAATCTGCCTTGAGGACGATAAATACGATCGAAATGAATTTATATTCAATTTCGTTATCGTTTTGGATGAATCTGAGGAATTTAGCTCTTATAAGCCTGTTGTTAAGAAGTTAGCCAGACTTTTTAAGGCACTTGAAGAACAAATGGGATTCCTGTGGAATGAGGTGACTAGAAGCTCGGTATACACCCTGATCGAGCAGGTAATGGAAGATTTGAATAGTTACTTGGAGTGCATGATCCCAATAAGTGGGTTACTCCTCCTTCCCCAGGACTCGCGGATTAGATGCTAAACCCCGAAATCTTAGACGAAAGTAATACGATTAATCTCAAACTCTTCCCCGCCATCCCTCCACCTCCACCTGTCAAGGCATACCATGTTCCAATATCAACTGTCCGCTTCGAATCGATAATGGATAGCAATTGGGATCTAACCATGCAGCGTATTATACCTTTCATCGATGGTGTAAACTCCGTGCGTCGCATCTCCGAACTTGCAGACGCCGATTATACACTCACGAAGAAGTGTATTTCAGAACTACTCTACTACGGCTGTATTATCATAGTTGATGTTTTTCGGTTCGCAAATATATACGCCGTCAACAGCGAGTTGTACAACTTTGTAAACGATGGGGCGACTGCTACTACTTCCGGCGGAGGGCTACAGGAGGAATGTCAAGCATACATTAGTAACACGGGGCGGCTTCTCGATTTTCCGGCAATCTTAGATTTATACACGAGTCTACGACAGGGTTTAACTGTAGGAGAATGGAGTTTGGAGAATGCCGAGAGGTTGAAGGACGTAGACGTGAGGAGATTCATACAATTCGGGATCATCAAAGGATTTTTATACCGCGTGCACAAATACCCCGTCAGAATTGATGATGGGACAGGTGCTGTCGCGACTGTTGGTCCTGCAACAGCAGCTGTCGGAAGCTCGGTTGATCTACATGCTTTAGCGCTAGGCCACGGCCCGGACACTGCGGGTGTAGCGGGGAGTGTGCCTGGGCCGAAAATGGGGAAGTCAGTGACTACAGGAAGCGGGATTTTGATGGCAGACAGGAGTTTACCACTGTTACGATACTTGGATGGAGCACATCACTTTGATTCGATATGCACGGATCTACAACAAAGCGAAAAGGATGTACTCAAGAATTTGGCTGCATATCCGATTGAGCTTATCGATCGGTAAAATAATACAGGGTAAAATCGATACAATCTTCCCGTGCTGATAGTGGGATCGAATGCCACCAGGAAACACAAAGATCCAATCTGATCTGATCCCTCGAATTACACATCGCTTATGCATCAGCATACTTCACAACAGCCTTTCCGAAGTTCCCACCTTTCAACATACTGACGAACCCTTCTGCCTCATTATCGATTCCAACGGTCACATCCTCGCTGTAGTGGATTGACCCTTCATGCAACCACTGTCCAACATTCTTATAAAAGTCGGCGATGTACTTGCCAGCGATATCACCTACAATGAAACCCTGAATCTTTAGTCTCTTTGTGACAATGTTCATGAGGTTCCTAATCGGATAAGCCTCTTCGTCCGCTTTTCGGTTACTATTTCGGGTATTGAATTAGCACGGGGCTTTGGTTATTCTTCGTATCAGGCCCGGTGCAGCTTACTATTGCGATATCATCCCGGATTCGATGAAACGAGCAAAGGGCTTTGCATTATCAATTGCAGCTTCCAAGGTTTCTAATGATGATAAATATTAACTCAAATCAATAAACCAACTAGAGGCTCGAGATCTTTTACCTCCTCCAACGTTATCGTAAAAAATGTCCAATCCTTCAGGAATATACTTCGCCAATGCCTCCTTTGGTGACTCCTTCTTGTAGTTAAACGCCGCATCAAACCCAAGTTTTTCGATCAAATACTTGACTTTCTCTTCGGATCCCGCAGACCCAACAACCCTCAATCCTTCCCTCTTAGCCAACTGTCCGACCAGAGACCCAACAGCCCCCGATGCAGCCGAAACAAATATCGTTTCCTTCTCGTTCTTATGTAACTCTCCAATATCATAAAGCGATGCATACGCTGTCAAACCAGGCATTCCGAGGACGCCGGTGAATCGTTGAAGTGGAAAGTTATACGGGTTATTCACAACTTTGAGATTGCTGGCTGCGGTACGCTCGGCTGAGTAGACAGCATATTCGGAGTGTGTGATTAAACCGCTGACGATATCGCCCTTTTTCAAGGTATCGTGTCCAGATTCGATCACTTTTGCGATACCACCACCTTCGATTGGTTGGCCGATTGGGTAGGCAGCCTAGGTTGAACGTTTGTTAGTATATCGGCTTTGTAATGTGAAATATTATAATTGGAAGAAGGGAGAGCAGGGTATACGCTGTAGCTTTCGATGCTGGCATCGCGCATTCGCCCGCGCATGTATCTAGAGTAGATAATATTTATATTAATAGACTATACCGGAGAACGATTAAATCTACTATATATACTTACGGGTCGATAGAAACAAAGAGGACTTTAAGGACGACCCCGCCTTCTGGTGCATTTGAGATGTCTACCTCGCTTGACTGGACGACGAGGTCTTTCCCTGGAACGGGGAAGCCATCTGGAATACTGTTAAAGATTAAAGCTTTCGATTGAACCATTGTGATGGTAACTGAACGTTCGCTACTGGGTCCAGGGAAGGTTAACTATTTTATAGCCGAGGGTTAAAATGGGAGATAATTGCGGTAGTATTGTTGGAGATGTGAGAAGAGAGTAGTAATCTAGAGCGACTTAAACCCGTAGATTTACGTAAATATATAAGTGGATTGATTGACTGAAGAAGGAATCAATCTTCAATGGACATACAGGCAGTATATATACTTTTCGTTCAAAGCTGTTCTTGCAAAGCTATATTTTTAATCATGATATCAATCCCACCCCTTCCCGGATGATCCCTCGAACAGCCGAGCTTCGCGGACTATATTTCCTTAAAGATTTATTTCCTGAAACCTTTCTAAATCCTGCGAAATGATGTGATAGTTGCCTAGGCACATTACTAACGCAGTTAGTTTTGCGTCGACCTGTGCATGGCGGCGCACAGGTCTCCGCTTTCTGACTTCTTCCTCTGGGCTATCAATTACCCCGCGACCACAGCTTTCAATAAAAGTTACTCCACTTGGAAATTCTTCATATCCGTACGTCGGCTGTTGAAAGGGCATGACGATCGTACTGTGCGCAAAAATAAAATATCAATTGATACCAAAGGTTGAACAGGCATCTACCTTTGTTTTCGGACCGGCTGGATGATGCTATGACCCGCCAGACATTTGACGTCAATTGAACGGTTGAACGAAAGTAACACAGAATACACGAAGCTACATCACTAAAAATCTTAGGAAGTAGACCTCCACGAAAAACATTTGGGTACCCATCTCGCGTGTGCATGTCAATTGATCAACTTTGCGTCCACGAACCGGCTTTGCCGACGGTAGCAGGCAGTTTATTTTCATGGGAAAAAGCGGTTTCTTTTGCATGAAATTATGTTGTTTTTAAGCCGAGGGACTGGATTAGTAGCAGTCGACGACGTACGGCATGACGTTTTCGATCTTAAGCCTATTTCAACGTATGCGCGCGAAGCTTAGCTAAGCTTCAGATGTTTCGTATTTGACTGACCTATTCCTGAAAGCAGCAGGTTTCAAGCTGACAAATTGATAGTTGCCCTAAATGTCGAATGTTCGAAGGTTTCATGGGATGGAAGTGGACGGAGTCGGATGATAATTCAGGAATTGAGGTTGAAGCCAATGTCAAAAGGGGAAATAGTTCGAATCCGAACGATGTTAACGTTGCACCAAAAGTCGGCCCGATCGATGCCAAGACATCACAGCTAAGCTTCCCCATCACCAAAGCTATTAGCTCCAAGTCACGTTCTCCCAAAACACCATTCCCAACATCAATCAATATCCCCATTTCTACGTATTTCTAATTACAAACTCGAGTAACCTCCCAATCGCAGTTCTTTGTATCTCCTGAATCATCCGATACTCTACTTTAAGCTAGTTCTTTTCAATATGTTCTCCTGGTTCGCATCCACCGATAACCCGAGCGATCCGCCGCCCCCGTCTTATCGTGACGAACCAACATTGCCGCCTGGCGCTATGTACGCACAATCCGCAAAATCAGTCAAACCGCTTGATTTCCCTTGCCTTAATGCACTACGTGGTAAACGTGTGATCCTCGCTTCAGCCTCTCCACGGCGGAAACAACTCCTAGCCCAAATCGGTCTCACAAAGCTCGACATCGTACCTAGCGACTTCGCAGAGGATCTAGAAAAGAGTAAATACACTGCGATAGAATATGTGTTGGAAACTGCACAAGAGAAGTGTATGAGCGTGTATAAGCAAGAGGTCGGTTTTTCTTCGCATACTTAATCAACCCCCTTTTTTTTTGTGTGTGAAATATGGGGTCTTCTTTAGGCTATAACCGGGTCTGACGAAAGTAATTGCATTCATAAATTGAAACAGATAGACTCGGATGACGAACCCACCCTCGTTATTGCGGCCGATACGATAATATGCTCATACCTTGGCGGGATTGTTGAAAAACCTTTAAGCTATCAAGACCACATTGACATGCTCAAGCAATTACGAGATTCGGAGCCTCATAAAGTCATTACAGCAGTGTGTGTAATGAGTCCGTTGGCCGATGGTAGAGCACCGGGCTATGCGATGGATACACACGTTGAAGGTATTTCACCTTGTATAAATTCCGGGGTTTTAGAGTGGTTTATCTGACTCTTATGTAGAAACGATTGTCAAGTTTGACAAGAATGTAACGGACGAGCTGATAGAATCGTATGTGCGAACCGGAGAAGGAGCAGATAAGGCCGGTGGATACGGGATCCAGGGTTTGGGTACTATTCTGGTGGAGTCGGTGAATGGGAGCTATGATAACGTGGTGGGATTGCCGTTGAGAGGAACTCTAAAGGCTATCGAGAATGTCATATTCCCTGTCGAACAGGAAGCCGGTGACATTGTCTTGTAGAACGGAGATCGCACCAAACTCATCCGAAACTTCTGGGAGTCTCTAGATTCTGGAAATGGGATTGGATACAAGGAGTCTAGGAAGTATCTTCAAAGGTTAATCTTTAATACAATATATTGAAGGGTATTTTACTGGAGACAAAACTGTGTAAAGTGAAGAGAAGGAAAGGAGTCTAAGCTCGAGATTGGTATTCAATATGGGTTTAATTAGCGATTTCGAAGGTGTAATCTTTTGCAAATGGGTTATTACATTTGTATGTACAACAGCATAATCTTGTAGTAGTTAGACGATGTGATTTAAATTTACCTATTCGATTGTATCCGCATGTTCAGGTACTGTATATTCGATCAAGAATGTAAATCTCCGATTCTCCATAGCCTGAGAGGAAAACTCGAAGCAAAATTGTTGAAGAGGAATACTTTTCTCTCTCCCTCGGATTTCTAGCATTTGGCTGGGAAGGGCCAGCTGCTGTTTGTAAGAAATCGGGGAAGACCGAGTATAGCCGAATGCGCAAAGGCAGCTGGTAGATTTCCTATCAGGCCTTAATTAGGGCCTTACAGTAGGCTGGAAAGGTTGTGGCCCTTAGCCTCAAAATCCATATGCACAAAGACAGATGTGGAAAAAAGCTAACAACTCGTTCGGGTCTGTATCACCCACGGTGCGGCACAGGATGGAATGCTTGGTTGATTTAGAAAGATAGGCCGACAAATCCTTTGAAATAAAAGTCTAGGTCAGATGTTGAATTTTGCATTTGCAAGGCCGGGAAAATTTGGACTTCACTATCTACCTACCTACTTGGAGATATATTTGATTTCGAGGCACATACATATATTTCACTGCAAATGCAAGGGCGATAGTTCACCATCGAGAAGTCAACATTGCAACTTGCAAACGATTAAATTTGTGGAATGTTAAACTTATACTCTATTAGGACTGAAATCTACTTCTTTAGGATATTGAATTTGATCACGCATTGCATTGAGGCTCATGAAAATTTTGACAGGGAACACATATAGATATATCGGCGACATATTGGATTTCCTGTTGTACGATTTGTTCGGTGGCAGTTGCCGGCGCTGGAATTAACGATAAGACGTCTAGACTATTTCTTGAATCACCTATACGGTATCTCGACCCATACGGGATTTTCCTATAGGATGACGGCCTGCATAAGGTGATTTGGTCCCTCGATTATTGCATCTTGGGATCCTTTCGAATTTCATATTTCTTCTTCCTCCCGGAAAACCGGATACATGAATCCCAAAATCCCGCATGATCAGAAAAATAAAACCAGGTTGATTGGGTATCACAGGATTGTATATCTTTTCACTTGCATGAAGCAAACTGTAGACCAGATCTCAACTTTATCACATGGCTAATCATGTAGGATTCGCACAAGCTTCCGTGCAGCTTACCACCCTTTTTGAGATGAAGAGCTCTTGTTTCTTCGGCGACTTTGAAAAGACTTTGAGCATCTCTCCTCCAATCAACCAACATTCTTGGTTCTTCGTCTTGCATCATCGCTCTTGGAAGATCTAGGAGTGGCCACGGTATCAATAGTGTAACTTGTACTGGTACATCGATCATGTCAGTGGAACTTCAAGCACCAGTACTGCAGTTTCGAGTTTCGAAAACGCCTCGTCGTCTTTGCGTGTGTTCCTTCGCCCATTTCGTGATTCTCATTACAGGGGCAGACCGTAAGGGTAGTAGGAAGTGACCTGGAATGCCATATGGCCATGTTCTTCCTGAACTGATCCGGCCTAGCAGGCTTTTTTCCCGCGGATAATGCCATGTGCCTTGATGATATTGATTCTATACTAAAGGATCTAGAAATGAGGCGGATGGACATCAGTGGACTCGGTCTGGTTAACCAAAACCAGTTTAATTATTAACTTCACCCCCAACCCTTATACTAGTACATTTGATGCAATCAAAGAAGACAAAGAATAGAAGTCAAATGATGAGGCTTCTATCAACCAAAAAAAGAGTCTTTAGAGTCCAATACTGTCTCCTCGTAATTTCTAGCTGTGTGATCAAGCTCTGTCTGCCTCGGTATTAACATATTTTCTTATGTTGAAAAGCTATGAGCTACTGGGGTCCACCCACACCCGAAAGGCCTTAAAGTCACTTGAATACTGAGGTTTACTGTGCCACATACGCACAGCTGTACCAAAGACGGGTTTTCCTTCAACGGGCAGGTTTATGCCGTCCAAAAACGGGCTCACAATTGGTTAACCTTTGATTGCTAATCTGTGCTTATAAAGTTAAGGAATTGAAGAAACTGTTAATTAGTACTTGCTTATTTGTCTTGATCAATATGAATTGAAGTCTCGTGGATAGAATCAACTAGGAGCCGCTGCTGGAGCCAAAAGTCCACAAGTGTTTTATTTTTATTTTTTCGTAAGGACCGTTCATTTGAGATTGCTTTCTCCACTTCGAACAGTAATATTATTACAAGGTGAATTCTGATATAGGATGTTGCACGGCTGCATTGCATGTCAATTAGGCTTGAGCTCGAGCCTTTTCCACGTGTCGACATAATAATCTTGATATAAAATGATATAATATTATCGCTTTCACTATGCAAAAATGGCGGCCTAAAGTGGGGCTAAGGTGTAGGCGAGAATCGCTATAGGTTAACGCCCTTAATAGTCCATCGCCGTATCATGTTGCAACTAAAAGTTCAAATACTTTCTTCTTTAATTTAGTGCAGCAATGAAGTCAATGAGTTCGCAACTTTGTGTATGGTTCCAGAAAAGGTTCCACGGTGCAAATTAGTATGGGCTTTTTCGTCTAAATTCTATTGATTAATACATACTAACATATGCGAAGACAGTTAGGCGGTTTGGCTTCGTATCATACTAGCGGCTAGGTAGTTTGATCGTGTTTCAAGACATAATACCTTGAAAGGCGTTACCGCCCCTAGAAACCAAGAGGCCCAAGAGAAATCCTGAACTTGATTTTAATTTAGAAGGAAATCTTTGTAAATAACGATAATATGGCAAGGGGGCATCCTAAACGACGACGTTCGAGACACCTTGAGCTTCGTATTTTTTGGAACCGCAACGCTAAAGTGTTGACTGCTGTTGGGTTTTTTAAAAAGCCTTGGCAAACCGGAGGCACAAATTACTTTTGAGGATTTGTGATGCTCTTTCGAATTCCACGGTCAATTGTCCATCCATTCATCCATTCGTTTACTTACTTATTGATTCCCTTCGATTTTTCGGCTGTGCTGCTGATATCATGAGTTGTGTAAATGTCTTGCGAATAAAGAAAAAGTAAAACTCTTCCAGTCGAGCGGAAGTACTGTCCAGTTAACCCAAGCCAGGCCGCTGGAGCGAGTTATCGAGCTCTCTGCAATGCAATGCTTCGTATTTTTAACATTCTGACAGACAATCTTCGAACCATGCTCCTCCACTAGAAGGCCGAAAGCACGTCGTGTCACAGTCGTCGATTCAGGATATCTTGACGCTTGGTAGTTAGGTTTTCGACCGTGCATAGAGCAAACTTGCTAGCTGCGCTGCGCTGCAGACGCACATGGACATGCAACCACGAGCAACAGCCTTCTTTCGCCTCGCCAAAAATACAACGCGATTGCCGACTTCACTGGATGGTACCCGTTACGTAGCGGCGGTATGCATTACGAATACACGCAGGCCTTGGGCATTGACCTTCCAGCCTGAAGGAATGTTGAACTATAAGTCAATATTCTATCCAATGGTCACGTCTAAATAGGCGGTTAGAAAAACCCCCAAAGAAATCCAACGTATATGGTCGTTGGAATGGAGGCAAGGGGCGAGCTTCCCTGATCTCTATCCTAGCAAGGCAAACAACGCCTTTCCAGATGTGGTAAATGTCGATGTTCTCGAGACCCATCCGCATTTACTGTGTATGCATGAAGTATGTGGTACAGAGGTCCCGCCTCGACCTTTCGATTGCGAGATAGTTCAGACTCTTTGAGAGTGGAGGACATTGCAGTGGGGTTGACTGCTGTGCGACTAGTCGGTCAGGATAGGATTTCGGCTCAGCGAGTCGACAGGCTTCGGTACATGTATACAAGGCTTCATACATAGTACTCGTTTCTTTCCTGCCAGCACAGCCGGGTCCCAACCAACCGGGATTATTTTTTGGCGGCTTCAAGCGGAGGTTTCATGTTGCTGTGCGCTGTTTTTCGTGGCTGCTTCCCCTGGTAGCCCGGGATGTCTAACGCCAGGGTTCCGATGCTCGGGTTTGTTGCAACGTTGAGCTATGCGAGGGAAATTCTAGTTGGAATATGGAATATGGAATCCATCTGTATGGTAAGTAGTCATTTTCCTACGAAGAGAATAGTATATAAAGGCCCACCGTTTCCCTCTGACTCTTCTTTGAACTATCATCTTTTTTCATAACTCTTGCAGTTGCTAACAATGAGCAAAGTCTAGCTACTGTGGCACATGTAGTTTCACTGAGCGCTACTAGTATGCTGTGCCGCCGGCCGACACTCGTTTTCTCCCAGCTTTTCAATTTCACGAGTGGATAAACTTTCGCAAATTTGCAAGACATAGTTCGAGTTCGAGGTTCGTATTTTATTATAAAGTCAAGAAATATCCAACGGGACGGGATCACAGAAGTGCAACTCGTTTGCATATCAAGGCGTAGCAAGGTGCATCAAGGTTATGGTATTTAGATGGGGCATCAGAACGGTTGAAGTCGAAGATACGCTGGGTTTGTAACTGGCATTTGATTTGAGAGACCAGAGTTTGAGGTACACTTTTCTATGAATTGGGTATACGTATGCGATAGGATATACACAGGGAACAGTTTTGAACCAGCTTCCTTGAGATATCTCAAGTTAGATAGAACCACTTTTTCCCTAGCTAGTTTTCTTCAACTCAGAAATCTAGTCAGGTGTATGGAGATAACTCAATGTATAATAAATCCAAGCGGATACATATATTAGTTAGTTAGTTAGTTAATTAGGTAGTTAGAAAACTCAAATGAAAAAAATTCTGCCCTTCATTGTCTCGTAAATCAGACGTTTTACCCCGTAAGACACCTGATCTATGAGACAACATCGTGCCCTCGCGGTGCAATATCTTTTCACTTCTTCCCCTTCTTATCGATAAGGGCTGTGCCATATACGCATGCATATGCGTATACTTTTATCTCGGCCTATTTGTCGGCCTCGGGACACCATGACTTCGGCCCCTTGGAGCCCAGGAACAAGATGTAGCTTTACATCATGACCACTGCATCTTAATGTGCATATTTGTCCGATCGTGAATTTGCCACTCTAGTACCAAATTGCTTGCTTCTTTGCCTAACTTGTCCTTTTATCCCAGAGCTCGGGGAGATTACGTCCAGGAAAGTTTTCCCGACAAGAAATTCAGCTTCTTCTGGGCCGCCCGAAGAGCCGCAATAGGCAATATCTTGACAGGATTTGGAGCGTTGCATGCTGATTAAATGCAAAGGGGGGATTATCCGGCTTCTTGAAGCTGTGGCAGATATGTAGTTGTGAGAATCAAGGCGTGCATGATAACTTCCCTCACATTGTAGCCAACATGAAGAATTTCGACCTACGTATTGTACTGCAAGCTCGCAATAGTATGGTTGGAAGACCTGGAAAACGGATGCATCAATGTCTTTGTCCGCGCAGAGCCCGACAGAGGGAGTTGAGTTACGAGGTGTGGACGATTTGCCGTTCGACAACAGGTCCTAAGTAGAATAGGCTGCCATGCCACATCATAGGTCTTTCCGTCCCAACCTGCCCCTAGTCGCAACAAGCTGCATTTACAGGTGCATATGTGAGAAGTGGGGAAACTTCTGTTAGCAATACGCATAGCTCTATCTCCTTTTTTTCAGTTTGTCGCGCAGATTTGGCATTTAGAATAATCAACATAGCCTTGCATAATTATTTCTCCAAATGAAATTTATGAACATGATAAAGCAAAAAATTTAAAAATGCAAACCTCGCCTTCTAGAGACTGGTGTAAATTTTTCACTGCTCTTTCTTTACATTATGAACGCAGAGATACCTATTCGCCGACGCTATAACTGCGATCGATCGATAGTCCGTAAGCACATGATTACTTATTGAGAGTGCTCAATATGCCGTGTTACCATAACCCGATCTGAATATAGACGGTTCTGGATTTTTATCTCAAGATCTAAGTCTACTAGTGGTTGGCTACTTAGATTACCGGACTCGCTTACTCAGGAATTTCTGCAATTCTACGCGCCTACGGCTTTCCACCCAAGCCTTCCCTACTGGCTGAATGCACAATGCACATGCACCACCATAACGGTACTTATATTACTAGTTGGAGTCCACCCTCGCGAACCACTATGAGAGTAAGAACAATTCAACAGCAATCGGCGACCGAGTCACAGTCTTGACTTTTAGATACAATGAGTGATATATGCATATATTGTACGTCATGGCTGACCACCGCTAGGATAATAGGGTATGCATTGGTCATGTGAGCAATTCGAAAAGCCGTCAAGCGGTGGTAATATTAATATTGAGACAACTAGTCCGAATTTTCTTATAAGCCTGGATTTAGTAGTTTGGATCCTAAAAGCAACCCTACTTTAGGGGTTTAACGCATTGTGGTGCTTGGGGATTGAATGGACTTCTTGGTGCCCTGGCCTTTGTCTTATTTTGACAGCTTGAATGCGTTGCTTTGTGGTGGAGCAAATGTCTCAGACCAGCGGGATGACGGACGAATGAGGCCTTCCGATTGATAGGCTAAGGTATGGTACGGGCCGTGGAGTTCGTGTCAGATCGTGGATGGGCCAGATAGATGCAGATGCATATGGCCGTGGTGGAGCTCATCGAGACGATCTCGATCTAGACTTAGCTAATTAGCAGCTTTTTGGGTCCGCTGAGAGCGTCTCAGCTAGCTTCCTCTGGATACTCCACGTTTTTGGGACCCTCGAATAGATATCGATATCGATCTTCTGTCATTTGAATATACCTTTAGTCAATATTAATATCTGCTTGCTTGAGTGCTCTCGCTGAAGCATATTGATTTTAGCGCTACAGCTCGGCTACTAACAACTAGTCTTGCTGGCTCATTCGTTCAACCTACTCGAGTACTCTATCGCCCCCATTGGTTAAAACTTTTCTCATAGATTACGCTGCGCCCTGGATATAGCATTAAAGACATGTAATAGAAATAACGGGGAAGTTGACGGATATTTTGGCTATAGTATGAAGCAAATGCAGTGCTAGTATAGTCTATTCAGGTCCGCCGACTTAGTAACAGATTGATTAAGCCATGCTCCTACGGGATAATAACAAAGAGGATTATATATTTTAGTTAAATTTTCAGGCTAACAACTTCATTTAATCATAATCTTTAAATTACTCGGCACGTATATAAAGAACGTATGTGTTACATTCCTATAAAACCTTTTCATTCAAAAGCTGAGCCGAGAATTCGATCAAAATGGATTTAAGTAGGGACTGAGGCGCCAGTCGAGGCTTCCCACTTCATTGGGCCAATATGCAAAGCGATTTCAGTAATTAAGCTGTTCTATAAACTATGAAAAATACCAGGCCCTGCTTTGATGCAACGCTAATACTCCTAGGTCTTAAGCTTTCCATTGAGTCCTACCAGGTATAGCTGTCTAGAGACTGAAATTGACATCCAATAAATCTCGGATCAACTATAGCCAATTGTTCCAAGGCCGTTAGATAGGGCACTATATGGACCACCGTATCGGCCCGAGCCCTATGGTACCCAACCGGCAAAGCTGTGTTGTTAAATGCATCGATGACTAGCAGAAACGGCAGAAACGGCAGTTAGTTTAAATAGCAGAATACTACGAATTCGCGCGAATGCAATGAATGGTAAAACCAATATACTCACCCCACCAAATGGCGCCACAGTCGCCTTTGCCAGTCTTTTGTCCAATGCATTCTGCGCGAATCCGAGTCTTAGTGACTGTAAGCAGCCTTGCAAACGTCCAGCCCGTCTTTTTGCCTCTCTTAAAAAGATAGATGCCAGTTGGTCGTAGCTCTGAAAGAAATTGTAAATAGTCAAGGTCTAACATATCAGTAGCCACACTTTGGATGCCGTTTACTGGCCCGGCTAATTCGTCATATGCTGTTGGGTTGTTGGTGTCTAGGTGCGAGTATTCATTTCCACACATTAGCTTATAGAACTTTATATCTAAAGGGATATATCGATATTTGATTATCGAAGACGGTGGGTTGTTGGCCTTACGTAGTTGTCCTGTTAATAGTACAACCTCACTAACGGATAGTATGTTTAATTGTGCCGCGTTACTCATTGGTATATTATAAGCGCCGAAATCTAGCCAGTCCAAGCTATTGACATTCGGATTGAATGTAACTATGCTGTTTACGCCCGCTGCGACAGTGACTTGGGAGTTGGTGGGAAGTAGTTTGCATTCAGAGTTGCATTTATTCGTTCTACATTGCGTGCAATCTTGAGGAGGACCTCGCGGGGCAGCCGGCGGAGAAAGGCCGCAGAACTTGACGGCGTTTTTGACGCTTGTCGATGCCCTTAATTACGTCGATATAATCTTAAGTTAGTAAACATAACTCAATATCTGGACTCTATATATATAGACTTACGTAACATCAAAAGCATGCCCAACAGTCAGCGCCCATTTGGCACCAAGGGCAGTTCGTATGATGAGCCCCTGAGTAAGCTGAGAACTTTCTATGGAACTAGCTCGTGTCCACATACACCTTCCTACAATAGCTTCTAGCTCTAGGTCTTCTGCAACATCGAAAAAGACTTGGATAGGTTCAAAGTCGCCTGGTTGATTCGTAAACCCACGGACTGGAGTAGGGGTGAAACTCCAGAAACCTTCATCTCCTTTCTCCCACCCAGTTACTACTGTAACCTCGTCAGGAGGTGAGGTTTGACAATATACATGGACGTAATTATATGCAGGGGCTGTTATTTAGCGTTCGGTCAGTACGAGGTGTCATCAATTGAACTATAAGATAAAGGTGGGACGGAGGCAATTGACAATCTACATTCTGAGAGATTATAAAATAACTCAGTAGGCTGGTTTCTTACTAGTTATGGTTGCGGCAGCTAACCCGACCTGATAGTCCCCACTGACTCCGATTCTGGTTGCTCTCGAGAACGCTTGCAAGGAATCAGGAAAACCAACACGGGAGACCTTTTCCTCAAAGAACTCACGAGCCCTTTGAAGGGCGAGGGTTCGGCCTTCCACATCCAATCGGTCTGTAGGGCCAGTCATGGTGATCGAGGCTTGATGCGATACTCAGTTCAACGTTCCAGATTATAATGCGATATTGCAGTGACGATTCGATTGCATGGAGTTGGCAGCTGAAACTAAATGCAAGAGCTCAAGCATGGGTTTCAAGTCGGTTTTTATATAAATGAGCTAAGTTGGGGGCCATGGAGAATTTAAGGGTTTTCTCTAGCGCAGTGCAACTTTCAAATGGAATTAAGCCACAAAGTGTCCGTACAAAGTACAGGAACATATGTTAAAGCTATGATATCCTTTTGGCTATTGTTATTTTCCTTTGTCATAGAACCTAGGCACATTACTCATCTTATCCAAGGTCAGCCCCGGCTAAGATTATTCACAGCCGACAATACTGTCAGAAGAGTCTAAAAGTCTGTCTCGTGATTTGTCTGTATCGGAGATACAATTTCGTCTTTTTCCGGTTTTTATATAATTATAGTCGTATCTCGATCATATCATATCTATCACTTGCTCTCAGCTCTGACAGGCTATAGCAGCCTGCTCGCCTGCCGTCCTTGCTGACTTTCGGCTCAGGGCAGTCATGCGAAATCCTATAGCTGAATCAGACGAACATAGATTAGCTAAGTGGAATATATTTGCATACAATGACCTGCATGTGGATAAACATAGATAAGTCAATTCTTTTCACAGCGATACCGCTGCAATATAATAGCTGCGCACTTGTGCCTAACACCCGCATGCCAGACATCCAGGGCAGTTTTAAGATTTTTATGCTTCCCGACTACCCAGCTGCAGGGTATTTCTTTTTACCAGCCCTAGACTTGCGATTGCGATTCATTCTCAATACTATCGATTTTATCGATCAATTAGTGACTAGCATAACTTGGATTTTCACGCACCCATTCGGGGAGTGGAATATGCATATCCGCTGCAGCCTGCGCAGCTGCTTTGATACCTTCCGCTATTTTGTTGGATTTTAGCTCGTTTCGTGTTGGCCTGCATCTCGTAGTACCCGCCTGATGCAATGGTCGGGTCATACGACTTCCTCCCACCGAAATAAGAACCCAGCAATTAATTGTGGCTCTTGACTAGCTGCATGAACTGTACATTTTAAAACCATCCCGTGTATGGGCTGATAAACCAGAGATTTATAGAGAGTAATGGCAACCAATTAGATTTAGTTCTGTTCATGTCAGACGGCTGACGGTTCGCAGAAGACCCCCTTTGAATGATATTACCATTTGCACTTGAAATCTTAGTTTCCGGAAATACACAATGAATTGACGTACTTTGTCATGGGCTGACCTCGATCCAAGTAATTGGCGATCGATATCAATGGCTTGAGCATGCGATCCCGGTAGAAACAGCGCTCAAGCATCAATTGCAATATTGCAGAGAATATCGATATATCCAAGTAATTAAACCAATAGACCTTGGCTAGAAGTAGTGATTCTATAAAAGCAAACTTTCCAAATGTGCATAAATAAACGGCGTTGGCTGTTTACATACATAAAACATGCATATGCTCATCTTAACTCTTACTATAGATCCAAGTTGACTCGTATGGCGGCGGATCATCTATCAGTCTCGGTGCTGCCATAACCGAACCATTGCCCCTCCAATTAGCCAATATGATCCTCAAATATAGAAATTGAATCATCAGTCAGCGCAGCGCAGCTATACTAGAACTTGAAATTTTTTTTGTTTACTCAATGATGGAGGTGCTATTTAGATTCAGTTCCAGCTGCTACCAGCCGATCAACAGTTCTAAGCGCTCGAGACCAGGGCAATACTGCTGTTTGATTTGCGAGAAATTAGCATCTAGATACGGCTCAGCTCACAGGTATGATATAAAGGATAAGGTCATCAGACCTTTAAATAGTACACGCACCCTGAGGCCAGCTGGTATACCACTTTTCTGCTTGAAGCTACGGATATAAGTATATCCAATTATATACTTCGCGGCTGTAAACCTCGACTGGGCTCCGCACAATACTTTCGAAAACTTGTTTCCTGGGGTGATTGCCAGCGTCTGATATCCGGAGTATTAACGCTTTCAAAACGAATATTTTTTTTTCCGATATGCGTTCTATCGATATCAATATGTGTCAATGCATGAAGTGGACTTGAGGCTATGCGTCAGGATTTACTAATCTCTGCATGTCTTCGTCTTTTGAAGAGTATCTAGTGATTGTTTTTATGTACCAAAATTCCCTCTGAAACACCGGATATACGCTGACATCAAAGTAAATCAAAGCTCAACCGATCATGCCAACTTCAATACTAGGACCTTCCTCTTTTTTTTTATGAACCGAGTGAAAGAGGGGAACGAAAAAAAGTCGAGATCTACGAACGGAGTTTCCTGTTCACGAGGACCCTGGGGTTCTAACACGAATAGCGCGCATGCAGCAACCCAGCGTTCGGGCTAAATTGTATTTTGATTTTTCAACGCAGATGTAGGGCTGAATTACAAGCTCGAGCGCTCTGCCGTTTCTAGTTTCTCAGCCCTACTGGGAGTGGATTAGGCTAGACTATCTTTAAGCCGTGATATATCCCAAGTTAATCTTTTGATTAAAGTTGGCCCTAAACAGATGCTTTGGTATAGTCCGCCGAAAAAATATCGGAATGTATATGTAGCTTCAATCTCCATAATACGGCGTCGTGGGCCGCCCTGGGGTTGTCGCGAGTGCGACTCAAATGTTGGATATGTACGCTGCATGCAATCCTTCGAGGTTGCGAGTGCGATCTTGCAGAATCCTGCATGATAGTCAGGCCTCCATAAGACCCCACGGTAGCACAATCAGAAAGAATCACGTTATGAGATTTTGATAGACCCATATGCATATGCACATCTTTTGCCGGACTAGAAACTTTTGACGGCCGAATGTCTTCGAAATCGCAGCATCGACTCGCCCCCATACCCCACGAAAATTTAGCCGGTAATCCCTTAGGTTTGCAAAAGTGAGGGGTAGATATATACAGATGCCGTTGACAGATCCAGATTCTAAAATGTATTTTATATGTAAAATGGATCAAATAAGTTTATACAACAACCGAATATTATAGTCGTATAATGTAATATAGCTACCATATCAATACATTATATCGTTGGCGACACGCCTTTGACCAAGTGCTCCTGTAGAACCTATTTTCCCTGGGCCCCCGAGAGAAATATGGACCTAACCCTGTCATTCCTTACGCTCCTAGACGTTTTTTGTTATCTTTAAATGGGTTTTGTTCTCGTGAAAGTTCCTGTTGTAAAGTAATAGCATAGATAATCAATCAATTCTGAAGTTTCAGCCCTGTGAGGAGCAATGCGTTATAACGTTACACAGTATGTTGGTGTTCGCACTCGGAGATGGCCCTTCTTCCAGCATGTGCTCATGAGGCCCACCAATTGGTTAGAATTTGAACTTCTTACATATCCGTCCCGACACTAACTAGGCGGTACAACTCTTGCGGAACCTTACCAGGCTGTCCCGATGCTAAGCTTTCCTGAGAGATCTAGAGATCAAGCTATTAATATTAGCGTGCTTGGCCATGGATGTTGTGATTTTTGTCTTGGCCAACCATGTCCCGTTCTCTTGCATAGACTCGGCGACCCCTTCTCCCGCTTGAGACTAGACGTCAAGACTAGATAGCAAGGGTATTCTTGGTGATAGCGTTAAGACTGACCAATTGATAGGACATTCATCTCCAACTTTATTCGGCTTGGTGGCGTTTTGAATTCAAAGTTGTACTTTCCTGCTCATGTACATGCTAAAGGTCATATGCCCATAGGTCAAGGACTGCCCACTAACTTCGCCGCCCTGTATATACATGACCGTCAGAGAATTTGTCACATTTTGTACTGATTTGTTCAATATAACGCCTGTAGCTAGGGTAGTCGCATCGCGCACAGACCGAACTTCATAACGGGTTCTCCGTTAGCCAATCGTTTTCTCCCTCTAGACTTTCCAAAGTTTTGAGGATATCTGTTGGCTTTGCTTTTCTTCTTTCTTGCGAACGAAGTGTCGACAACATGAATCATCGTGATATGGCGTCTTGAAATCTCACCGGATACTGAGTTATTTCGTCTAGTCAGGGCTGAGCCGTGATGCATTGATGCCAAATATATGTAGCCTCGAGTCTAGGTGACAGATGCAGGATGTGTGAGGGAGGCAAGTATTGCAGAAGAAACATAGACAAGACCGGTTATTCATATGATCATGGTTTTTTCTTTTCGGAAACGGCGGTTCCTGTAATCAGCGAGACTGGCCTATAGAACCATAGTATCATGATATCAGGGTTCAATATCAGCTTAATTGTGTTTGAATATTGGCGGCTACATCGGGCTCTTAGTTTCCCAACTGGAAGATATCCTTGTTTTCAGCTCCAGCATCGGACATCGGATGAACTTTCAGGGTGCTCGCAATGCGAGCCCTTTTTGTCAGTATTTCGAGTTCCATTTTTCAGGCATCCTTCATCTGATCATTTTGTTCCATTTCAGAAGGATAAGTCGACTTCAAAAAAGCATAAAAGGAGCCGAAATCCTCTTCCATTCAAGTCTTTTCTTCTCCATCCTCATTAGATACATAATCTTCATACACGAGCCTTTTTATAACAATAATCTATTTTATCAAATCTTTGAATTAAGATTATTCTTGTTTCCTAAAACATACATTTCAAAATGGTCAATAACACTCTTATCGTCAAGTTCGATCACGGCTGCTTGGACTCCAGCTCCAGCGACAGCTTGTGCATCTCTAAGAAAGTCAATGGCGTTTACAACGTCGTCTTCGATAACGCTTCCCCAAAGCCTGCGGTCGGGCAGAAGAAGCTTCTAGCTAATAATACCTTTGGCTTTACGACCAATTATCAAATTTATTTTACTCAAGATTATACAAATGATGCTTTAGTATGTTCTCCTGATTGCAACTATCTAGTCTGCTATATCGTGTCTTCAGTGACTAAAGCTAAAGTTTGAAACAGATTAACAGCGCTACCGATCCAAAAGACATTTCCCTTGGTCAATATGTCGAATGGCAGGATAATGACCTAACTGATGCTGCAAAGGCTGATGTTAAGCTCCTCTCTGCTGACCAGGCCAAAGCCTCTTTTGCAGTTAAGAATGCACCAAAAGCTTTCCACGTTGCTGTTAAAGCTTCTACCGGAAAGTCCTGGTCTACCATCTTCGTTGATCCTAATCAACATATGGGCGGAGGCACCATCACCATCACCCCTAAGAACGAAGTAATTGATTCATATCCATCTCTCGGCGTATTGAATGATCGACTAATTACTTCTGATAGTATATTCTTTACTGGTATAACCTTACCGATACCGAGTATGTCCACGAGGTCTTCGAAGGCGATGCCTTCAAGTTTACCTTCCCACCCGGAGACTCCACTAGGACCATTCGCTACGGATATGCTACCCAAAACCAGCCAGTCGAAGGTAGCGAGACCCCATCTTTTTATATTGTGGGCTCTTAGATACGAACAAGCGCGAGATATTTGATATACTCGGAATATCGATTATACTGCTAGGAAATTTGGATTTGGAATCTGCAGATTTATTGCTACCCCATTTCGAATAATCTAACTTTCATTTACGCTCCTGATTTCTTTTAACCAGCTTCTACATTCATTTACTCATGTTATCGTCTATTTAATTAATTCAATAACAAAACGCTTTCCTTATAAAATACGCCAGTCCAGAATTAATTGTGATACAACATTTATATCTTCGAGAGTATAAAGGTAGGCTCATCTGGTGTACCAGCGCCATTGTACCAACTAAAGCTTTCACCAGCATCCTTCGGCTGATCGGGCTCCTTATAACCGAATCGTACGATCCTATCATGAACACCTGGTTCAAAAACTACTGGGAATGACACACTTTCTTCAACTTGTACAAACTGTCCTACCACCGTCTGAGAGCCCCAGTATAGAAGGTACTGAGGCATCAAATTTGCAAGTTAGAGATATATCTTGATATAGACTGTAAGATGACAAGAACTTATAGCTTACTTCATCGTTTAATGTCACTTCAGTTGTTCCATTGAGGCTAGCAGTATACTGATCCACAAATATTGGTGTAAAATGATTCTTGGTAGTAAGTTGCTGAACTCCCAACCGGAATGTCTGAGGACTATTATAGATTGCAAATGATTTTTTTCCATCCGTTGCCCAATAAGTCGTATCAGCCTTGTGCGCCTCAAGGAGCGTGCCATCTTTGTACTCGGCAATCTCCCCAAATGAAATATCTACAGCATTTGTCGTCGCGCTCGATTTGCCCTTGGAACGTTATTAGTAAACAGAGAATGCACTATAAGTGAATACAGATCATGCGCGTACCAAAGATGCTAGCCCTTCAGGTAGTGATAGTAAAAAGACTCGATACTTATCTTCCCATTCGAAAGACGTACTGTGCAGCAATTGTGGTTTTCCATAATCCGGCTGCAAATGGCCAACTGCGAATGCGACATTCGCCTTTCCGTTGACTTTGCGTGCTATAACCAGCGTATTTTGGGCATTGAGTGTGAGGACGTGTTTGTCTAGTATCACAGTAAGTCTGTACCGTCGAGGGGGTTGAGGGGCCATTTCATCCACAGTTTTCGATTTTTCGATAGTTGTCCGAAACGAAGGCAATATTATTGGCAACTGTGTGTGATTTATGCTTAGGAAGATCGAAGACATTTAGGAGAAACTTAGAAGCACAGGTGTCCTAGACCTAACCGGTAGCGTCAACCTCAGCCATTCCAAATTACAGAGGGTTCATGCGTGATCAAGCACCCTTGTCACTTTCTCAGCCGTGACCCAGCTGCAGCCACCAAATAGAGACCTTTGTGTTATTTCGTAAGAGCAAGGTGTTGTGTAAGTGTGGCATGCAATCCTGCGGTTCTAAGGCTAGACATTAATGCGCCTGGTCTCGAGGCTAGACATTAATATGATCATATGAACATGATGTAGGCAACAGTCCACTAGGCTATACTTATGCAGTCTTTCTATTTGGCTGGCTCGACATATCTTTTTGTAAACTCGTCGAATTTACCATTGCTCTTAAGCCTATAGATATCTAGATCTAGCCGCGATTCTAGGCGCTCCGGAATCGAAGCCAATAGATATCAGTACTCCAAGCCTAATATTATCCACGTATACATAAACTGAGCGGTTTGCAACCGTTGATCATACTGGTCTCGTTCAAAGTGATGCCTCCCTTTGTAACGTCTGAAAAGGAGACCAAATCATACCTATAAAAGCCTTAATAAAGAGTTATACTTCCGTAGCACCGAGTTCTGACTGCTTTTACTTCCCAACGAGCCCCTACTATGGCGCGAAATATAGACCCCCCCGGCACCAAAAATAAAAAGTTTTCAAAGTTTTCGAAATTTTATACAAAATTATAAAAATAATACAACAGATCATTTTCACCACCCACACATAGACCCATAAATTATTAGAATAGAAAGAATAATAAATAATACTTAAATAATTTATTTTATTAAAGAATCTTCAGGGTTTTCAATTTGAAATTTAAATTATTTAAAGGAATAATATAGGTTGGTTTGTAGCGGTGTTGCGTTCAATTGAACTTGAGAATTCCACTTGTCAGCCGACATGAACTTGAGAACTTTCAAAGAGTCCCCTCTTTTGATTTTCACCACGCAAAACGTTAAAACACAAAATCAACAAAATTAACATTTCCCGAAATAAAGTGATTATAAACTTACCTAAAATATTCCTTTAAAAAATTTTATTTTTATATTATGAAACCTGAATTATTTTATTTAATTTGTATTATTATTATTTATTATTTATTATTTATTATTCTTTCTATTCTAATAATTTATGGGTCTATGTGTGGGTGGTGAAAATGATCTGTTGTATTATTTTTATAATTTTGTATAAAATTTCGAAAACTTTGAAAACTTTTTATTTTTGGTGCCGGGGGGGTCTATATTTCGCGCCATACCTACCTTCCCGTAGGATTTCTTAAATCTGAAGTTTGAATACAAATTTTCTCTGATATAACTTTGAACCAGTCACCTGTACTTATTTGACTTTCCCGCTTCCATTTTAAACAAAATGGCTACAGGAGTGATAAACCTAGCTATATCCAAGCGAGATTTATTTTAAGAGGTTGCGGATGCATATTTCTAAGCACTGGATCTATAAGGTCTTTATATGCAGTCCTCGTGCACGTTTTATAATCTTCAAACTCCATGAGAATATATGACACCAAGTGTGGTATTCAGGGTTTAAATTTGGCTCATGCTCATCAAATAAATCTGGCTTTGGAAGTATTGACAACTGGCATATATTACACATGCACACGATGGACAATCATCGACAATCTAGTGTTTGATATTAACGTTAATATGAGCGAATAGGAACGATACCCTTCATTGCATAGCCTAGCCTTCTAAGTACACAGGTAGTGTTACCTGTTCTACTGCTAGGGCATCCAAATATTGATCGCATAAAATCTCGTTATTGCATTGCATTGTGTGATATGCATATACGTCAGAGTTAGCCTCGATTCGAGGCTACGTCAGAGTAAGGTTTCTCAGATATCAAGAATTACAACTTTCAAGAGACAAGGTTTTGAGCTCTCTGCCGGGTTTGACTCGATACACACTGTAAGGCTCAGACGACAGCTGCAGCTGATTGTGTAAATACGTTGGACAGATTCGAATGCTGAGACCCCGCGGTTCCGGACAAGGCTATCATGGGGCAAAGTGCTGCTTGGACTAGCCCGGAAAAGGGAATTTCCACTTGCGGCTTGCAATTTCCAACACAACGCAGTTTTCGCCCATTCTATTCGCACAAGACAACCACCCCATACGCTTGGTCAATAGATACTAGCCTATTAGATCGTTACAAAGTATTCCAACCTTAGATAACCATCTACACATTGAACCGCCCGTGACCTTTTACTTTTGAAACTCGAGTAATTTGAGTATTATATTGTATGGATATGGATAGATAATAGGAAATATTAATATTAAGATGTACTTCATAGTCTCGTTCTGGCCCAGAAATTCATGGAACCAAGGGAGCTGGTGGTAAATTAACCAGTCCAAACATAGATATCAGTGTAACCGTTACCACCGCATGTGAATTGATTATTGCTCGCGCATGGAAGAATGCACTGCGAATAGTCGGTTGGATCGTAGGTATCTGGGGCATTTTCAAAATTGTTGCCGCAGGTACAGATGCTAGGATATTGTCAGCTTTCGTTATTGTTCATTTTGAGATCAGTATTTTGAGTTGTAGCTTACTTTCCATTGGTAAGACCAGAGAATGCATATCCACTGCTAAAACAGGCGGCCTGACAGCTCTGGGGTGTGACACCACTGGGAATGCTCTTTGTGATTGGAAGAATTTCGCTGGTTCCGGACTTCTTGTAACAGCCGAACAAAGCAGGTAAGCTTGCAGATACAATCTGCATAATGTGATTCTCACCACCACAGTTTTGCGAATCGTCACCCGCACACTTCTTTGTGCACTGGTCAAATTCGTATGGGTGGGGGTTATTTAGCCACTGGTTGCCGCATATGCAAGTACTAAAACCAGAGATGTCGCCTGTCAGTATTTCAGAAATACTCAAGGTGTAACATTAAGTACTTACTTTCCGCCGATGAGTCCGGCAGCGATAAAGGTACCACTAACACCGAAACAATGGCTAGCACAATCTAGTGGGGTCATGTTGCCGTTTGTTTCCGGGTTGATAGTGTTCATATTCCTATTGGTGTCCTTGTAGCATCCGACAGTTCGAGGTCCCGGTGTGAAAGTTGGCCCAACACTCACGGTAGACACAACCGTTGTGATAGAAATGCTAACAGAAGTGGATACTTGGGTAGAGATGGTAGTGCTAATGACAGTTGAGATTTCAGTCGAGACACTAGTGCTAACCGACCCAGGGATAGTAGATATTTCAGTTGAAACCACGGTACTAGTATCAGTGACGGTCGCAGTCGAAACCGATGTGCTGACGACAGTCGTACCAGGCTCAGTGATAGTTGTTACACCGCTGCAGCTGGAGACGGTGACTGTCTGTTCGCTGTAACCACCAGGGATCGGGATGGTCTCACCGGCAACCGTAATGATGGCATCCGGGAGGGTAACGGTTGGGCCACACTTGATAGTGGACCCACCGACGGTGATAGCGGTTCCGCCAATATCAATAGTACTTCCACCTAATCCACGGCAGGCAGTGCCTGGGAAAGTGACAACCGACTTTGAAAGGGGGATGATACTTCCACCAGCGGTGATCCGTGGTTCAGCAAGAGTGACAATCCTGCTATCCAAGTTGAATGGAAGACCAGTTATCGTTTGTGTGATGGTCTTTAAGAACGTCGATGTGTTCGTCTTTGTGGCCGTGACTGTCCTAGTGGCCGTCTTGGTAGCAGTCTTGGTAGCAGTCTTGGTAGCAGTCCTCGTGGAGTACTTGGTAACTGTTTTTGTCGCTGTCTTCGTACATTTGGAGTTTGTCTTCGTCACAGTCTTTGTCTTTGTGGTAGCGTACCCGTACTTGATGGAGTACTTAGTAGCCCACTTGGTAGCCCACTTTGTCACAGTTTTGGTGGTGACGCCGTCTATAAGAATTCATCAGTAATAATTCAAGTAATTCTGTATATCATTGAATGCTAAGGCCAGGCTGGTAGAAACTTACAGCCATAGGGGTCGCGCTGCTCAAGATTCTGTTCCTGGGGAGGGACAGCGGAAACTGCGAGAGCATTAAAAGCGACCAATGCCACAAGGGCACTTTTGATATTCTGGATATGCATCTTGCAGATATCGAGACTTTCTTGACTGTAAACGACTGGCAAATGTCGATGGTGATGAAAGAAAGAGACTTAAGCCATTGGGGAAGCCTATATTTATAATTAATACCTCCCATGATACGGATGAGGCATATGCATGTGTAATATGAGCCCGGACAAAATCGGCATTCTGATATCCAGCGTTGATCTTGGGAGACAACTCTATAGCGGAGATTTGGCGTATGTTTCGACGAAACAAAACGAAAAGGCAGGCTTCGCTTTTCACGATCCTGCCGTGGCGTTGTTACTTACTATCGTTCAAATTACATTATGCGCGGGTCTGCATGAGTGTGGGCAGAATCGAGTTAGAAGAAACTGTACACGGAAATTCACGGGTAATTCTTCATTAAATTAATGTAGGTGCATTTGCCATAGTGGATTCTCTACTCTAGTTTCTAGAACATAGACCACATTGTATTTAGATTTTGAAGTTTATTTCCTTTCATGCAGATCTTTCCCTGTGTATTCGTGAATTCAATTTTATAGCAGACCGTATACGTATAGACTACTATGTATACAAATTGCTGAGATTGATCAATTAGGACAGGAGAAGATCTTCATTTCAACAATACAATTATACCCTTTGCGATGTCTTTAGAGCCGGCATCTACCATTTTTCAGGGTCCGCATCAATCCGGCAATGTAATCTGCAAGGGGAGTTAATGGTTCATCGGACAATCATCTAGACATCTAGCTTTCAATGTCCGCCTTGGCACTGAGCGCCACAAGTACCACAAAAACCCCGCCCTCCGCTTTCTACCGTCGACTACTCTCGTACAGGGGTTGAAGCGATTAAGGTGCGAAGATTTTATTATTCTCCGATATATGTCGCTGCGGGGCTTCCGACTTGGGATTGGTCGTGTTCATGCAGGCCCCGCTAGTCGAGATCCTACCGTAAGAAACATATATAACCCTAATTTGATAGAGAATATTCCAGCCCCTTTAAACCAGCAGCAGGACTTTATCAAAAAGTTTTGGAGGTTTACAGCACTACTATTCGTGATAAGAGACCCTTGTCTTAAGCTAATTGGACAAGTTAAGTCTATGCCCTACAGAGTATAGCATGCAACCAGGTAGAAATAATCGAGTTAGAACACCGTTTTGTTAGTGTAGCGAACTCGCAAAATGCAACAAAAGAAAGGAATTTATGAGTTGCCCAGGTCATATTCCCTTTCGCCAGGAGGGTTTACATTAACAGTCCTGTAGCGACAATAGACCGGAGAACTAGTCTGCTAGCAGGCTCCGACTGTTTAATTTTAACAGGCACACAATATTACGCACCAGAGTCGTAATGCTTTACCCCGTAGCGTAAAAAGAGGTTATTATAAAAGTTTGTGTCTGGTTTACCAGGTTGTGGCAACATGAGCAATGTCTGCTAGGACAAGATATAGAATTGCATGTATGTATGCGCCCAGAATCGGACAGCTAGGCAATTTATACAGGGTATAACAAGCCGGATTTGTACTGCAAACACTGAAAAGCCATATGCATGTTTCCAGGTTCGAGAAAAGTTGGCATGTATGTTTTTTTCTGTAAGTGCAACAGTCCGCTCCAACCTCCAAGTTATGCATCCTGTAGTTCTTCATCGCCATCGTGACTCCCTAAAATAGCTGCATGTTCACTAAGATCCGGATCCTCCTCTTCGCTTTCGACCCCGTCTTCTTCCCTGATATAGTCATTCCATCCGTGGAAGCAAGCACCAGGCCGTGTAGAAAGCTGCCTCCGTTGAGGTATCGTTTCGCTAACAGAGTTCCGCCACCACAATTTCAACCCTGGGCCGGACCCACTTCTCACTATTTTACAACCACGCCGTATAAATCCGTAAGGACGTGAGCGTTCACCGGAACCCAATTTGCTCAGCTGGTACAGCTCGTTTCGGACAAACTCCACTTCTCTCAAACTGTTTAAGCCTCTTGCCTCCCATCTGTGGATCAAGTCTGCCAATTCTAGCCTTGTGAATCTTTTTTGTCCCATCATAGGCCATGGCACGCTTATTTTTGCAAGGTTCCGGGTTTCCAAAAGCTCGGCATAAGGTAATCCTCCGTCGCTATAATGAGCCTCATGTCGACCTGCGACGAACCCTAGATCCAACACGAATTCCTCAACATTCGGGAACCAGCGTAGCAGAACTTCGAAGCTCCTCTCATATGTGTATCCCATACCGGCGACGTATAAACACAATTGCTTAACTCCGGTAAACTCGCCGCTGCCTAGATATTGAGATATATGGCGCCGCATCTGGGCTCCTGGACTCATTGGTTCCAATGAGCCGGCATTAGCAAATATGCGCCTTGTGCATATTTTTACCCTTTTTAATGCTGGAATTGACGAGGAAATAAAATGGTAATGCCATGGGAAAAGGTTAGTTTGCGGCGATGGTGGCCTAACGGGTAACGAGGGTATATAAATGATAGCTTCCTCCAACCCAGCAGGGTACCGAACTTCAACTCCTTCAATATCTTGCGTGTGGATTTGAATAGCTCCCATAAATTCCTGATCATCTTTCGGAAGTGCCTCATAGAATTCTTTATAAGTTGGCATGCTCGAGGCATCAGTATATCCGCTCACGGCTCCGTGGTAGTCGTCAAGCCCAATACATAAACTTTTCAATGTTTGATCCCAGAACGGCAGCATAGACAAACTTGATAGCACAGCGATTCCCAGATTATTTGCCAATCTTTCCTCGATCGAGTACTCAATCTGAAGGCTATAGATCCGTGGAAATATGCGAAGGCAAGACGTGTATATACGGCACCGAGAGATAACGTTAAAGTGAAATCTCGAGGTTTGAAATTCCTCATAGCTAGTGCATTTGAGACCAACAAACGTAACATGACTATCCCACAGAAACGACGCAGGTCAGATCTTCGAAAAGCCTAGAATGCAGTGGGGGGACTTCTTAGCACAGCAGGAATTTCCCCTACCGGACAAGGTGCCGTAGACTAGCATGGCTGCCACCATCCTCGAAAGCCGCTAGCGATGTCGGTGTCAAAAAAATGTTTCGGACTTTAATCTCTACCGCAAGATCGCGACATAACTTCGAACACAGAGAAAAGTTTTTGAGGCCCTCGCTTCCGATAACTACAAGGATATGGCGTAGGATCTCTGGAGGGGTCCCCAGAAGATTTGACAGCATGGTTATAGGCAATAGCAAAAAAATGTTATGGAAGGTTGGGTTTTACAGGCTCTGCAGGGTTGAAGCGGGGATAGCTCCCTATGTTTGCTCTTGGAAAATGCTGTATGCGGGGGGACACAAGGAAGGCATATGCGACCAGATGTACCTTGCTAGCTTCTCGATGGAGGTGTGTACAATGACGTCGCATCGAGTCGACAAGAATAGGAACGTGCCCCCCTTTCCCCCCAAATTTCGAATATTCTTTCGTATTCTCAAGTAACCTCATTAAAGTGGGGGCTCAATCTCGCAAGATCAATCATGGTCTCCTCGGCATTGATTCCATCTTTAATCCCGTGGTATTTTATGAGTTGCTTAGAGAGAAGGTTCTGGTCAGCATGAAGCTGGGGTACGTCGGAAACCCCGCCCATTGGTTGACAATAAACGGAAGTGCCTTAAAATAAGCTTTCGCGGCACCCGGGAGAAACCTTATCAAGATCCTGGGAAGTATGATGGATTTAACTCTATCTTTGCATCTGCGAGCTTCTAGGCCGGGTACCTGGGGTTTCGTTCTGGGAAAAGTATAGTTTTGGGCATGTCGTAGAGTGATATAGATACATCGAAGTCTATAAACACCATGTCCCCTGTACTACTATATAGAACGAACTGTACTTCGTAAATATATCTCATGGGGTGATGTTAATTAATTACAAGCAACAATGTTTGCTTTCGATCGTGCTCCGGCACCACCCGCATATTCGAACCCCCCTTCACCCAGAACTCTCAAGGTATCAGATTTACAGACAGAATGTCCCTTGGCCGAGGCTGAAACTTACATAAGCACATTCACCCTGCTTTCCTCTCTTCAAGACGACTTGAAGTCTTTGAACCTCCGATTCGTTGAAATAGAGACAGTGTTATCTCGGAAAGAAAGCGAACTCAAATCACGGTATCAGAATTATCAAAGTCGGCTGGCCTACCTCCGTGCCGACGAAGATGTCATAAACCGGCTAAGAAAGGTTTTACAAACTCGTATTTCAAATAATACATTACAAAGACCTCGAAATGCGGCATTTGAACTAAATTTGCCAGTTGCGCATGCCCAAAGATATCACTCAGATCATAGAAGTCCAGAAGGATTTATAAAGGATATATTTCCAATCTTGACATTGACGTCAACCTTGACAGGATTTTTGATCTTCTAGTACCTCGCAATAAGCACACCACCGCCAAATAACGCATATCTGCCAGTTTCTTACGGCCTCTTAATTTCTTCTTTCCTTCAGATCGGATACATTTTCCAGTGGGGCACACAGCCCGCAAAAGTGGTGTTACAATCTCGAGTGTTACCCTGCGCCTGGGCTGCGGTTACGACGGGAGTGATCGGCCACGCAGTTGCATATTGGTTCGGATTCCAACTGTAGCTTTGGCCATACGCACAGGTTCTTTTGTTCGCTGCTTGGATTTAGGTACTTACACATGGGAAATACAAACGCCTTGAAGATCATGCCGGCGACACCGTTTCGTTGTTCTGGTTTTGATGTGGTATTCCACGGACTTCTAGACTGACGTCTGCGTAACCCACGTTCCAGACCTCGCGTGGAAGGTAACGTTACTCAAACCACAAACGTTTAAACGAATCTGCAGATATGCAAATGCATGTACTCTTCGATTCGAGAGAGTTCAAGATGAATAATTCGAAATACCTCAGATTACGGAAAGAATCGAAGCCTTACGGTCTTATGAGGTATCAGACGAGCGAGACCTCTGCGGATCAATATTTCTGCAACATGTTAACAGTCACGCAATATTGTGAATGCAAATTGGCCGAGTCACCCTATAGCTAGAGAGTGTACTGATATATCGAAAGTTCGAAAATGCTACAATCACAATCAGACTATTTTTTCTCTTTTCGTCTCCCAAGATATTGGTTCTTACTCCGCAAACTGGACATAAGGGCTAAAATTACCCCGGACTATGGCCAATATGCCAAATCCTGGTCAGAGGTCCGGAAATATCGACACCGATAACAGAGTCAAAACGAGATCACCTTCGAGCGACAACTACGTTCTCATCGAACAAGGAAGCGCCGGTACTCTCGCCTCGTCCTTAGATTATGGATCCGAACTCGCTATTGGGAGTGGAAAGCCAGCATCATATGGACGCGGATATCAAAATGAATCACAATCCACTCCTCAAAGACAGATCCTAAAACCTGGATTTTCCATGAACTCGAGGACACCCTCGCCAATTTATAAAAAGAGGGAATCGGAAATATCGATGGACGATTCTATCTTCAACCTTCTTGAACAAATCGAAGATCAGATCGCTGACTTTCAAGCTGACTTTGCAAAGTTGAAACGGGGTTACAGAAACCCCACAGTCTCTATTCCAAAGACAGAACCTGTCCTTAATAATCAGGATTCAGTAGCAAGATATATTACACACAAGACCAGATCCTCGATTGCCTTGCAACTGGAGGCAGAGATCTTTGAGCTTCGGAACCGTCTTGAACACAAAACTTCTCAAGATCATGGAGTCAAACGACGTCGCTCTGTCTCTAAATTAAATATCACCAGCAAAATCGACACAAAATCAGCCATCCAACCAATTGCTATTGACGACGCCTCCACAAGGTTCTCTCGGTTTAAACAAGAAAAAATAACAACGGCAGATCTATGCGAGGTGTTCATAGGGGTGGTCGGATTTGTTCATATCGTTATTGGAATACTATACTGTTTGGCCAAAGTATCAATGTTCTTGATTGTTTTAATATCTCCCTTTCACAGACTCTTATAATATAATTTACATTTACTATCACGAGGTCTATATCTAAAGCAGTGAATAGCCACGGGGGTTGAAATACAATTGTTCAAACATTATTTGTATAAGGTCTAAGCCTCAATTTCTCATTTATAACTCGCTTGTATGTATTATTCATATCCTTCTGCACTAAGTGGTAGGGGTTCACCAGTCATGCAATTATTTAAACACCGTACCCATCTTTATCAAGCATATAATAAACCAAATACCCGCTCAT
Organism: Arthrobotrys conoides; assembly: GCA_036971725.1. NCBI lineage: Eukaryota > Fungi > Ascomycota > Orbiliomycetes > Orbiliales > Orbiliaceae > Arthrobotrys > Arthrobotrys conoides. The sequence continues at coordinate 1,293,886 of JAVHJM010000001.1, forward strand.
ATCAACATTATGGCGACAAGGATCGACCCCTACTTGTAATCTATTCAGTTTAACTCAATGCTTCTTGCAGCATCAATCACACACTTCTGAATAATCTCTGACCACCGCTAGATTCAGAAACCATAGATTAGTAAAAGTCTTTAAGCCAAACATGTAACCGAAGAAAATCAATATGAACTTACCTCGACATTTGTCCAATTCTTAGATTCAACGCTTTCTAGAATACCCGGGAAAACAGCGCCAGAATACCCCGTCCACAACCCAGGGGCAAATACTACATGTTTGAACACCTCTCTTCCATCCAGTCCGTCTTCATATACAAACTTTCTTTCAAAGAACTGAATTTTGTTGTTCAGTTCCTTGACCTTAGCCCAATAGTGCAAACTTTGCCACCACCTGTACCAAGGAACTTCCGGATCTAGGTCATTGATTTCCTGAGTGAGCGCTATAGCTTCCTCGTCAAACTGCACAGTCGCTGTTTTGAGTTTGGCAATTTGTCCGCCGAGGCGGGTGAGGGATTCGCGAGACCTGTGGACCCCTTTGATAGTATCGATATCTGCGGTCAAAGAGGAAGCTGCAATAGCGTCGGTGGTCTTATCAAAGAATTCAATGGCTTGTTTAAGATGCTTTTCCAGGAAGTTTGCATAATCTGTCAAACTAAATGGGATAACGGGATTTTCGGTAAGGCTGAGGGCCATGTGGCCGATGAGCTTTGCCGCTGCAATATGGTATTTGAAGCCAGGATCTCCGAATTTTTCCATCCAGTCAATGGAGTCGTAGTTAGAGTGATCTAAAGTTATAGTAGTCAGTATCGATCACAGATGTTGACAACTCGAGGATGTCACACTCACAATGGTAGACAGCGCCGCTAGCTCCCTGCCTGAAACTGAAATCTGAGCTTGGAACCAAAGCGATATCTTGAAAGCCTACGAAATCGGAGCCACTTCCAACCGGTCGGATAATTCCTGAATCCTTGCTCCAGATTTCATAGATGCTACCCCTGTAAGATGGTCGGTTGTGGTCACGTCTGTGATCTTGGTAGACATTTATTCCTTCGGACTCCGGAATAACGGGCTTCATGGCCGCCGCCACCGGTTGGACAGATTCTCCTTTGTGGATCAAATCTCGCTTGCTGTCTGCCAGAGGATCTTTGATGGCCTTCATTGCATCTGTAAATACTTTGTACATCAAAGGCGCCGATGCCGCATCAAGCCATGGCCCTGAAGTTGCGACATCGAGGTTAAGGTACGCAACTGCGTTTTGCATGAGGAAAGCTCTGTGTTCCTCTACCCATTCCGTGGAGCCAACTAGACCGTACTCTTCGCCATCCCATGAAGCTAGAATGATCGTGCGAAGGGGTTTCCAGTCTTTCTTGAGCATTTCGCTAAATGTTCTTGATACTTTACGACGATGTTAGCTTTATATCGTTTTATATATTCTCTGGGTCAAGACATTCTTACATTCCATTACTGCTGAGCTACCAGAAACTGGATCTCCAGCACCAGCGTTCCATGCATCACGATGATTACCAATGACAACAATTTCATCACTAATAGAGCCGTTGATAATGCCGATGACGTCCCAAATCGGTGTAAGAGTATACTCCACAATATTTTCTAGATGTAGAAGGGTCTTGGTCGGCTTTCCGCTACCTGTCTTCGTAGGCTTCGAAACCTCGACATTGCGGGCCTTTTCGGGTTCGAAGCCAACAGGACCAGTCCAATAATATACTCCTCGGTCTACCAGACCACCTTGCTTCCACCCCTCAGGCCGATACCCCCACCCGTTTAGGACTTTGAGAATCGGCGCTGCATCAAGATAACTGATCGGTAGACTTGGAATGCTCGGGATAGCCTCATGTTCATTAGTTCTCGGTACACCGGGTTTTGATGCATATCCCGGGGTCGTCGGATCCCCTGGCCTCAAAGATAGGAACTGTACTGATCCTCGTTGGACGCTTGATGGTTGCCGACCGCTTCCTTCTGGGTATGGTTTTCCATTGCCGCTCCCGCCACCAGACCAGCCGTCAGGGTAATCATCCGCGGGATCGGTAAAGATAACAACACCAACAGCGCCTCTATCCTGTGCCCCCAAGACTTTCAAGCCCCGGAAAATTAAGCCGTATCGACAAAGAACGATGTTGCCTTGGATAGGGACCTTGAGCTCGTCTAGTTGTTTGAATGAATCGAAGTCGCAGTATCCGCCGTAAACAAATTCAGCGGTAACGGTACCGTTAGCGGAATACCCATGGAAAGTCGGTAACCTGTCCTTTGACTGAGAAAATTCATTTCCTGGTACCTCATCCTCCTCAAGACTGGCCTCAAAGAGCACTTTATCTTCCTTCTGTTTTTCTTTCTCGCTTCCAGCCCCCGTATCACTTTCGATGTTGTCGCTAGCAGCCGCTCTTTCAACCAAGGCCAGCCTATGCCCAACAGGATAATTCAATAGCACCTCATACTCCACAATCTCAGACTCAATACCGTAACTTTCCCATTTCTCCTTTGTCCAGACGGCCTGGCTGTAATTCTTCCCTGCAACATGAGCGCCCGAGGTATAATATCTACTCCACTGCTTAGCCTTCGCGGGATCCGGCGTCTCGTCCAATATCTTGACCAGCCTCTCTAATCCCAAATCCTTATTCTTCGGCAACGGGTATCGCTCATGCGGAGGCGGGATGTCTCGCCATTTTAACGGAGAACTCCATTCAGGTAGTATTCGCAGAGGTATAAGAACCAGAAGGTATAATATCGAATAGAATATTGTAACTTGGAAGAGGATGTAGCAGAACCGAGTACAGGTCGTAGACCGGTGGCGCCGATGATACGGACGTGTCGGGACAACAGACAGAAGAGGGGTGCGCTCGCTATGACTGGTCATGCGAGATCTGGAGCCGGCGACTGCGGCGGTGGTATTCCCGATATTCATGGCGGCTCGTACTATCTTTTTTCTTTGATGATCTTTCTATTTACTTGGAGTTCATGGGGTTAGCTGTCTTGGAGGCATATCCTCAAAACACTCCAAGTTTCGGGATACCGTCGAAGATATCAAGGTTATTTACAATTCGGAGGTTGTAAGAAAGAGAACCATTAATTTGGCTTCTCGGAAAGATATATCAAAGAGCTCCCGTTTTTGGTCGTTGAGAAGGCAAATGATAAATCTGCAGACTTGTGTGACGCGAACAGAATAATTGGAATGGGGAAGCATTCATGATGCCATAGCACAGCACCTGCCAAGAACAACGACCCCGGCTCGGTCCGAAGCCCTGGACAACGCATAAATTACAACAACAGCTAGCAATCCACTAGAGGGGAGACGAACTTTTACGATGCTTGAAGGGTATACTGGTAAAAGAATCGATGGTATTAAAAATTAATCTATCCAGCACAATCTATAGGGTGCTTCGGGTATATAGATACTCTTGATCTTAAACAAAGCAGGGTAAACAGGTCGTAGCTAAACTCTATCATAAACAAGTACGTGTGGGTTCGCAGAACCAGAAATGCTCATGAGTTGAAACTAGTCTAGAACCAACGGCGCGAAGGCTTACTTTCAGGCCTATAATTTAAGAGAGGTAGTTAGAAACGGTCGATAGAAGCTTCCCTGAGATCTTTAGAAACGATAGTAAGACTTACTTAAGAAGTGCCTTAATATCCGGAAGAAAGTCACCCACGGCCTTGGCTATATCGAGCGGCCGCTTCCCCTTCTTATTTTTGATGCTGCGGTTTGCTCCGCATTCCAACAGTATCTTAATTCCTTCGAGGTTCGAATTCGCTGCAGCAATGTGTAGTGGTGTATCTCCCTCTTTATCCCCATCATCCACTAAAGCACCAGCGTCGACCAAACTTTTGATGTGAACTGAAGTTCTAGCCGACATAGCAGCAACCCCTAAGGGTGTAGCTTGGTGAAAGTCCTTAGCATTAACACTTGCCCGCCTTCTGATCAGAAGCTCAACTTTATTCTTTTCACGGGCGGCGCATGCCAGGTGTATGGGCAATGACCGACAGCCAGACTCTGGTCCTTCTATACCGTCCACCGGAACACCATTATCCATCAGGAATTCCACCATTTCACAACCGATATTTGAAGTTGAACTGGCGATATGAAGGGCTGTAAGCTTCCATTTAGCTGTAACCGATAATATGTTGACGCCTTTCCTGAGAAGCAGTTGGACTATGTCGATGTTGTTATTCAAAACCGCAAAGTGTAAAGGTTGGCTCTCGTCATTTCCCCAGGCAGTATATTTGACATCCATCTTGTATTGTCGAAGCTTCGGATCTGATTCCTCAATAACGTTAGAGTAACAACCCTCAATATATAAATAGATAATTTGAGATTAAGGAAGTATCAAGCGCCCTTGATGTAAAAGGATCATCCAACATACCACTGAACAAAATATCCGCGAGTAATAGATCATTCTTCATTATAGCCTCACGGATCGCAACAAATCTTGTATCCTTGCCACTCCTCATTTGTTCCACGCGAATAACACTCCCATCATCCAAGTCTAGTCCGTGCTGTTGCAGAATTTTACGGTTTTCTTCGACGTCTTCGAATCTTGGTGCATACACCACAGGCGTGTTCCCTCGACGTACCGATGGAGACGATGATAACTCATGTATCTGAGGTTGAGAACTCTCAGGAGACACAGGTATAATCGCCATCGAGGGCCCCCAGCCTGAGTCGCTCTTTGTATCTAACTCAACGACAGACGCTGGGTATTTCACGTCCGGCACTTCTTTCCTTGGGATATCTGGGTATGAAATGGGATCCGGCGGCTCTTGCAGTGAAATTAAACTCCGATAGAACGATGCTTCAACTTCACATTCTTCCTTGATATCGAGATCTTGCTTTCCCATATCCTCAAGAATCTGAAGCATGAGCATTACGCTATCTTCGTTATTGCCTTTGCTCTTTTTTATCTTCTTAATAGCTTTATCGCATCTGGACCTTGCAGAGTCCAAGCTCCCTTGTTGATAGTAAACCCAGGACTGCCAATGTTCGACCAGTCCAACAAGCGCAGGGTCGTCCGATCCTCCGATCATATTTTGAACAGTAATAAGTGCATCACTCCAGTTCTTTAGTCTTGTTTGGATCTCCACCAAATCGATGATATAGTGCAATCGGGTATTCTTCAGACTTCTTTCCAATCCGGGGCTGTCGTTCAATTGTTTGACAATAACTCTGAAGAATGACGCTGCTTTTTTTAATTCTCCGATTGATCTTAGTTTTTCAGCCTCAGCGATATAGTATCTAAGCTTTCCGAGTTTCATGTCGTCATCATCAGAGTCGGATTCCTGGGGGTCATAAGTAGTAGCAGTAAGCGCAGTCGAGCTACTTTCCCGTCTAGAATATTGGGAACTTTCGAAAGAGCTCCCGGAAGACATAGATCTGAAATTTTGTGTTTCCAGTCGTGGTAATATTGGTGATGTGCTGATGGGGCTTTCCGACACAACCTATTAAAAAGAGAAGGGGAATAAATTAGTTCCCATATAGATAAGCTCTATAAGCATCAAGCAATGCAAGAGCCATTTATTAAGTATTGAAAGACATTGCGATATACGTACCTCCACCTCAAACGTACGATTGCGATTATGTAGACTCGTATGTTCAATTTTGTCAGCAGGGCTGAAAGATCCAAATCCTGTGTCGAGAATAGCAAGAGATTCCTGATAAACAGAACGCTGAGAATCCTGAGACTGGTTTTCGGTCGAAATTCGAGTATCGCTTTTTGCATTCATCTCCAGGACACCTTCCGGTTCCATAGCTCGAGCAAGTGAAAATCAGTAACAGCCACCCCGATCTTCTAGAGTTTTGACCCTAGCTCGCCTTGAGACTTTTGAGTTGGGCCGTTGTATTTTTCTTAGTGACCAAGGAAAGCGAAGTGTTGCGCCAACAACATGGGAGCCCTTCAGCGTTGGATGGGATCGAAGGGAATGAATCTTGTTTTGGACTTCGACTTCTTCTTCACAACAAAATGCGGCTCCCCAAAGGGTTTTTCAGGGAAGTCAAATCGACAGGAAAAGCTGAGTCGAAAGGATTCCCCAGGCCATCCACTTCATTATCTCGTGGCGCGCGCACTGCCTCGTGAGATATCCACAGTTTGGGGAGCCTACATTGCCATGGTGCATATACGCCGCGCCAGCTCCCGTAGCCTCGGACAAAGACATCCAATGAATGCTACAACGTGGGACCGGCAGAATGGCCAAGGTCTCACCCTCTACCCTAGAAAAAGTAGGCTGACTAAAATGTCGCCTCGAAACTAAAGTTCCTTGTATCGATACGACCTGTGAGTGATTGAGGTACTGGGACCGAAATTAAAAGCATTGAACATTTTTAGATACGTATAAATGGTCTCGTTCCCAGCGTATAAGCATATATATACGGAAACGTATTCAGCCAGAGACCTTTATGTTCAGGTACTTAAGCTAAACTCTCAGACAGGAAAAGTTCAAGGTTCAGCCTCATGCGCTTGTGAACAAGCATACGTATTTACTAAATACAAATGCCCGGCTCCGAATATATTAAATCTGCATGGACGCGCACGTGGAATCCCAGTAATATCAATCTTAGATGCTAAGATTCATATGCATAACAACATTGTATTCAAGAAACAATTTAAACTCCCCGAGGCAGACGCTAGTTAAACCACCGATGATACCAATCAGGCCTGAAACAGATGCCCAGTTGTTAGTTAACGTTATCCAAGATCAGGCGAGCAAGAGCACACCAAGTACCTAGGGGTTCTACATAGCCGAACCCGAAAAGACATCCTACTAACTTAGGGAAAGGAACAACTTACTTGAGTATCCCATCTAACATCCTCAGATTGTCATAACCGTGCACATAATCAATTGGCCGCTTCCCCATCTTATTTTTCAAATTTTTGTCTGCTTTGAACATTAACAGCCATTCAATCTTTATATGACCCTCTTTCCAGGTAGCCTCATCAAGAGCATCATTATAAAACCTCGCTGCCAAATGCAGGGCGGTATCTCCGTTATTATTTTTGATATTAGCGTTAGCTCCTACCTCTAGCAGAGCTAAGGTAATGCCCCCTGCTAAAGCTTCCACCGACATCATCAGTGGCGTCATCATAGAGTGGTCCACTGCATTACGATCCGCTCCCTTTCTCAAGAGTAGACTAATTTTTTCCAACACCCCGCCAACCCTGTCCCCCAGCACTAACGCATGGAGGGGTGAAGTATTGCACTGATTCTGCCTCACAATAGGTCCATTTACCACAGCTCCATTAGCGATTAGCAATTCCATCATTTTGACCCCCACGTCCCCCACCGCTGCAGCGATGTGAATAGCAGTAAACTGCTGTTTCGTTAAAGAATTGAAATCCACTCCATACTTATGGAGCAAAGCGACTATTTCGAGATTTCCATAAATGACTGCATAATGTAAAGGGCTGCCGTAGTCAGAGGGATGAAGACACGAACTGACGTTGAACAAAACATTCAAGAACAGTTCACCTAAAATCATAGTTAGAATACAAGGAGGGGAAAGCAGAAAATCTAAGAGAGTCTAGTAAACTGCGGAAGAATAGGAGCCAACTTACGATCAAGTTTAAGGAGCGCCTCTGCTATCTCAATGTGCCCTTCCTCGACAATCGTCCTATGCACAACGGTTCGCATTGCAGATGGGTTTATCAAAACCTCGGGACCCTTTTCGGACTCGCTGTATTGAGCAGAAACGATTTGTTTGCCCCCTAAAGGGTCATTTATAGTTTTTAGACCGAAGGTATCCAAAAGTTCCCCCGTGCTAAGGTGGAGGAGATTTTCTGTTTTAGGTTCTCCAGGTACCTCGAGCGCTTTATAGGATTCTGCTTTCTTCAAATCCTTCCAACGTAAAGACAATGCTCGCATACATTCTTTTGTAAATGTCGGAGATGGTAAGTCCTTGACGACGTTTTCAATATCCGATTCCTCTGTGTGTGGGGCATCGCCATCAACCGGAATGTGGTTTTCGATACTTTGATTCCTCTCTTGTGCATGCTCCTGCGTCTTTAACTGTTCCACCGAAGCCTCTTTTTGCAGCACATCTGGTTCCTGGGAAATCAAGGCCTTGTAAAACCCCGCCTCCACGTCGTGCTCCGCCCCCATCTTTCCCAAAATATTTACCATGAGTGACACGCTCTCACCGAGCCTCTTCGAATCCGTCTTCCGAATTTGAATGGCTTTCTTACAAGCTACCCTAGCGTTTTCCAAATCCCCAAGTCCCATATAAGCATCAGCTCTCAGATTTTCCAGTGTGCCAATAACAGACTGTAAATCCTCTGGTAATTTTGTCGAAACCTTAGCATTTTCCATCACAATATCAATATTGTTTAAGACTTCATTCCACTTCTCTTGTCTGGTTTGACAAAGTACCAGAATGCTCATAATGTTGAACTTATCGGTTACTTGGAATTTGGTTTCGAACTTTGGGTGGGTGTCTAGCACTATCATGACGGCGGATAGGTATGCTTCGGTGTTGGCCCAGTCAAGTGCTTCGAAGTACTTTCCGGCTTTGTTGTAGTTAAAAAGCATTCTTTCGAATTCGAGGGCCTCGTCTTCATCGTATTTGTCATCTTGGGTGTTACCTCGAGATGCTGTAGCAGTACTAGGAGTACTCTCGGAGACTGATATGGCACCGCTGTCCCGTCCACTTTCAGTTTCATATTTAAAACTCACTCCAGCCAGGCCAGAGGATGAACTCGGGTCCTACATCGATTCAACATGAATACTCGTTAATTCTGAAACTCTACGGCCGGATTATAAATATTTTAGAAAAAGGATTTACCTGGACTCCCGTCTCAATCCCTTCAATCATAGCTCCCCGAGCTTCCAATCCCATCTTTTCCATCTCCTGGCTAATTCCAAGATCCATACTCTCCATATTCTCATTGCGACTGATCAATCCAACGCTATTGTCGAAACCAGGACTGGGTGTACAAGCCACCATCGTCTCATGATAAACGGGTGGTTGCAAATCCTGTCGTTGGCTTTCCAGCGTACGATTCATATCAGTCTCCGCGGTTGTTTCTGGAATTATATTCGCCGACATTGTGTCATGGTTTTATAATATACTGAATTGACAAGAACAAATATCGAATTATCGCGTTGATTGTTGTATTTTTAACATCCTTGCTGAAATATATATACAAGCTGAAGATCTACCAGATCGATTTCAAAATCAGTCCCAAACTAGTACTGATTCTGTCAAAGGAGATGATGATATTTCGTTGGTTATTCGCGGTAAGAGTTTATAGATCTATAAAAATACAACAATAAAAACCCAGAGGTATAGGTAGATCGATACTTAAGTACCTAGTAAGTACTTAGGTAATGAAGTGGGCAAGAGGGTGTGTTGTTGTCAATTTCTTTTCTACAATCCTTAATGAATTCGAAGGATGACGAAGATAAATTGCCTGAACTGAATTACGGCCGCAAGGCTATTTATGGGTAGACATTAAGGCAGACAACGGTTCCATGGCCAATTGAATCGGGTCGGTGTTGAACAAGAAGGCGAGGTAAAAATCTAGTGATCTTGTGTAACAGTCGTGTTATAGTATCTGTGACTGTTTTGCCTTATAACTGGTTCCTGCAGCTGGAGAGCTCAAGAGCTCGAGATCGGAGAACTCATGACCATCTCTATATCTGAGTTTCCATTGGATTCTTAATTATGAGCTCGTCATTTCTAGCATATCTACCTATATGTATACCGATGCCTTGGCAGCTCTGCATGCCAGCTCTGCATGCTATGAAGAAACTACAGAATGCAGACCCATAAACCTGAAGATAACAATTTAAAAAGGCGCTACCGATTTCCAGATAAACGTGAACCCAGAAAGACCATCAATTTCGCCTCCTAGAATCCAATTCAAGGGAGAGATAAAAGAAGTTAGAAGAAAAATTACTTACAAGAATGCAACCGTAATAAAGTAGTCTTTTAGCCACTCCCCATGCAATCGTGTATCATGATCATTACAACCACCGAGTACAGTCTTCGTATCCTCTATGTCTACTGCGTATAACTGCCCTCTCCAAAACCAAGGTGTACAGGCATAACTGTTTCCTCAGCAGTCTCTGCTTCTCTAACCAATTCATCCCTCTTCATCTTCTTCGCTTGGAAGTTGATAAAGGCCACCAACGCTGTTCCGACAATCATAGCAGAAACTAAAAGTATAACATTAACGGGTACGGGATTCTTCCCAAATACCGTGTATGTCAGAGCATCGAGCCCTGATTGGATGAAGTTGAAGAGGCCGGCGAGACAGATAATTGTGCCGTACACTTTACCGAAAGTGACGAAGCCGAAGACTTTGGCGGCGTAGTCCCTGCGATTTAATCAAAATAAGTCAGAAAATCCAATGTTGAAGTTCTTTTCCGAAAAAGTGGGAAACTTACGATACGGTAGTGTAATATAATGGACGGTACACAACGAAGAGAATAACATTCAGGTACGCAGCCCATTTATACGGGAGAACGCCCAAGATACCAATTGTAGTCGCAGTAGCCACCAACAACGCAATGATGAAAGTTGTGCTGGTTCGGTCAAGTAAGGCACCTAATACACCCACCACCTTAGCATTCCCACCCCCAGAGCAAGATGTATGGAGTTTAATCCTTACCAATAAACGGAACAGCGACTAATCCTCCCATTGGCAACGCAATATCAAAGAAGTTGTTTATTTCCACAGCTTCCTCATAACTTCCGAGCAAGTATGTATACTGCGGTCTTATAGTCGCCACAAAGTAGTTGATCCTAGTCATTTGAATAACCGTAAAGGCTGTGATCAATACAAACCACCAGCTAGTAATCTGTTCCCGCGCAGTTTTGCCGTGCAGAGCTCCCCATACACCTGAAATATTTTTCTTTGCACTTTCTCGCTTTTGGTGGCGTTCTCCACCTTTGGGACCAAGGAGAAGATCTATTTCGCTAGCTACAGAGGCGCGACGCTCTTCCTGTACTGAGTGGCGAACTTCGGCAGGGAGTTCTTCATCTGAAGAATGATATTGATCTTCTTCAACCATGTGTACCAACTCGCCAACAGTCTTGTAGGATTCCCGAGGCATAACGAAAACCTGGGCGAGGAAGGTGAAGACCGGGACGATGAGATAGGCTAGAAAAAACTTCTTCGGCCAAAATGTTTCGCCGCTGGCAAAGTAAATAAGGCGGTATATAAGGAATACGGCTGATGATGCATCGAAAGCACCTGTGAGGAGTGACAAGATCAAGCCGGAGCTCGTAGGGAAGGTGTTCGAGAGCTGGAAAGACGAAATGAAGACGAACGGGCCGCCGAGGGCAAGGAAGAGGTATGCAGGAATGTAAGCTGTTTCGAAGTAATTAGCACAATCCTACCCAGATGATTTATAGAAAAAAGAATACTGACCATCAAAAGGAAGTTCCCAGGCAAAAGCGAATAGCAGACATCCAGCAGCAAAGAATCCAGCACCCAGCATGCCACTGATTCTAGGGCCGTATTTGTCGAGAATTGTACCAACCGGCAAAGCACAGACCTATTTAAGTACCACAATCAGCTCCAATCCTTCAGAATAATCAATCGTGAAGAACTAACATTTGTTGCAACAGCTGCACAAGTGAACATGAAATTCAGACTACCCCAGCATTACATTAGCTTCGTTTCCCATTCCCAATCCATTAACATCTCTGAAGTGTAACGCACTGTAATTCTTGCCCAAAGCACACCCTCACATCTCGATCTAGCTCATCGTCCGTACACCTATCCCGATATACGCCCTCCGCAATTAAAACCGGCTTAATAGCTATTGCCTACGTCAGTACCCTTGGTCACGTGGACACCAGAAACGCCATCGACTTACCAGCATATCCAAAGACGACACCAGCACTTAAAAGACAGTATATAGTAGCAAGGGCAACCTGCCACTTGCGCCGGGTTTTCGAGACTTCGAAGGCGCCGATAGTCATTGCTGACTTTTTTCTGGGTGTGTGTGGTGCTGTTGATGGTGAAGAGAATTGAGAATTGATAGAGATGGGAGAGCTCTAATTTTGGTGTTGTTTTGGAGGCTTTAAATGGCAACAGACGGCTTTACGTAACAGCGAATGAGAGAGATCGATGAAAAGTGCTATTCCCTGGCGATGATTGTCGATATAATAGCAATTACGATTACATCTGCTGCACGTTCCCGCTCGACTAACGGAAAGAGAGAATGAGGAGAGAAAGAACAGCAAATGGGAAAGGATCAAATTTAAAGGTGGTGGAGAGGAAGAGGAGGAGGGGAGAAAAGAAGGGAAGGGGAAAACGACACGGCAGGAGCTTCAAAAAGAGCCGGGGACCGGACGGCATAGAAATAAACCATCGAATCCATCCAGCTGCAGAAACCTACTATGTCCAGCCCATTCTGAAATCGGGAAGAAGGATCTTGAACTTTGCCTGGCCTGCAACTTAAGTCAACATGCAACCATCCCGGATCATTATAACGGCAGCAGAGTTCCTCGCAGACAGACGACGACGTGAGGGGCTGGTTCATGCATGACCAATGACAGCATCAATCGAAACGGTAACGCTCCGAGGACATGGCGCGGGATCACATTCCCTCTCACAATGCAAGATGAACGACGACATCTGAACCCTCGGAACATCTACTCGGTCCAGTGTATACTGTACACATGTACTCCCGAATACAGTCACACAGGCGATATTGATGTATCTCTAATCTTCCAATCTCTTGATGTTATCGATACATCGTTCGTATCTTTGTTCACTATCTGTGGCGTGCCGGCTTAATTGGCTTAAGCGACGCTTGGAGGCTCGAGAGTGCATACAGTCTCCACTTCCGCGACAAGGATTGCGGTCAAAAATGATAGGTGGATCTTTGTACCCCCACCGTTTGGCCATTCGCTAGGGCATACTGTGGTCGAAGGTATGTATGAAGTATGTATGTATCTCGCATTTGCCTCTTGATCAGAGATCCTTAAAAAAAAAATTACCGGGATGCCAGTCAGCCCAATCGGCTGATATCAATCCAGCAGGTCGCGAAAATTTGAAAATGCGGAGTGCATCAGAAAATTTTATAGCTCCATGCACGAAAGAAGAAATGGATTTCCTCCTGGTCTCGTGTCCGCCTCGATGCAGTTAGAGGGTAAATATCTCCCATGGTTTTGATTCAAACCGGACGATTCCGCCGCTATACTATTTTAACCGTCGCTGGTGTACAACATCGTCAAATTCTATCAGCTGGGTCTCCGGCTGGCGGGGTACGGCTAAGATAAGAATAAAAGAAAAAGAGCTCCAACGAAAAAAAAAATTTGCTCCTCGGCGACCGCTCCCTAACAGAGAGCTTAACCTTCCTGAGATACCTTTCATGGCTTAGTCTACAAGCAATACTAGTACTCAATTGTTACCTCTAGAATGAACTTAGTTTACAGCCATCCTACTCGCGGTCACGTGTTTACACAGCTTATATCATATATTACCTTAGCCTTAGAGTACCTAGACAAAAATAATTTTCTAGATAAGATATCTCGGTAGTTACACGATTAATATATCAGAAGAGATCGAAATTATGAACCAGCTAATCAGGTCAAAAAAACAAAACAGGAATTTCAGACATGTACACCAAAATCTGCCCCAGCTGTAGTACCGCAGCTATACATAAGTACTCATCTCAATTTATCAAACATGAAATTCAAATTTCTTGTATAATTCTACAATATATCGGTATATATATGCTCTCAGTCACGAGCGCCTAGATTCGAGGCTGTATTTACTTAGCGATGGGCTCTTAACTTAGCGCAGTTGTCTTAACGGGGCTACAGCTAAGCTACGTTCAACATTAATATCTAGTGCTAGGTTCAGAGCTTAATAATTGGAGGTTTCACCGAGCCCGGAGGAGAGGTTTTGTTGCGTATAACTATAGCTCTGCAACAAGAGCAGTCAATGGCTGCCAGCTTTAATTTTACGCTTGGTACGTATATGGCCATCTGAATAGTCGCAAACGCCTCGAATATCAAGACAAGAAAAACATTTATCAATCGATCCCTTTGCTTCCATTTCAAAACACAAAGCTCTAGTTGGAGCACTTAGAAATTCTCTTTGACAACCATTTTTCATGATCAGATTTGCCGATGCTATAGTCCCTTAGTCAAACTGTGGAGGATTGCTCTCCTCTTAGGGCTAACCCCGACTCGAGTGAAGTCACATCGGCTACACGTAGCACTTCCTTCCGATGCCTCATCGAGACCGTGAGGATAGTTAGCGGGGGGGAAATAGTTCGGGCTTGGGGCTACTGAACCTCTGGATATTTCGCTGCAATTTGCTGGGCTTTTTCCATACACTTTTCCTAAGTCTTGTTTCCTAAGTCTTGCTAGTTCCGTGGCTTTAACAGCTGCTATAGCGCTATTGTCTCGTCGCCAGACTCCTCAACTACGTAGCGCTAGGGCTTTTGCAAAGATATTTGGGAGAGGACTAAACGCCACTAGACCCATATACTAATTTAGAAAACTTTAATATGCGAAATAACTGCCAATTTAAACCCCGTTCCGCTCCGTAACTTGATCAATTGAGGGAATTGAATTCAGCTTCACATCAACGGTTGCCACTCACCCAAGCTAGAACCGTACCCATGAGGTCCCCCAGCAGGCACGCAGTTACAACATTATAACTCTTCATACGATCAAAATTGTACATATTTGGGTCATGTTTAGTTCTCTAAGAATGATTGGAGTACCACTTCGTCGAGCTCTAGAACTGCTGGATGAGCAGCTGACAGAATGCAAGGCATACTCGAAATAAGTATACAACTTGTTAATACATATCGGCCAATAATCCCCAATCAAATCGTAAAAATCGTAAAGAATATAATTCTTAGAAATGTTCATTAAGAAGAATGGTTTTTCAAAGTTTCGAATTCTCAGGATCCCCTCTCTCCTTAAGGGTATTCCCGGATGGTCTTGTACACAATCCTTTATAAAAACTGGTCTACGAGATCAATTTCGCCCCCTCTTCCCCAAGTTTAGCATCTTTTGCAATGCTGCTCACTCTAAGTGCGCGCCCTAAGGCCTTGAATCTACTAAACTAGTCTTGCGAATCGAAACGAACTCGACACTCCCGTATACGTACTATATGCGTTGAAGTGTGGCACAGGCACCAAAATACAACAAAACTCTCTATGGCAAGCCACCCTCCACTAGCCACTATGCCATCACCATACAGCATCATGCATCACCATCCCACCTCCCAACGTCGACAGCCAATCCTTCAAACCTCAAGCATCCCATCCCCAAAATAACCACCTACTCAAAATGCGCCGCCGCGTCGGCCTCGCCGCCCTCGACCGGCGTGTCCAAGACTCCCAAACCCGTTCTACCCACGGCGCCACCCTCCGACGCACCCACCAATCCGAACTCACCACCCAACTTTCCGTCTTCCAAGCCGCCCTCTCCACCTTCAGCACCCAATACTCCACCGAAATCCGTCAAAACCCCAAATTCCGATCCGAATTCGCTCGGATGTGTACAACCATCGGCATCGACCCCTTAGCAGCATCCTCGAACCGTCCAAAAGAAAAAGGTGGAAGTATATGGTCAGAACTACTGGGAACCCAAGTCAACGATTTTTATTTCGAACTTGCTGTAAAAATCGTTGAGGTTTGTCGTGATACTCGGTCGAAGAATGGAGGGTTGATATCTGTTGCTGAAGTACAATCTACGCTTCTTAAGAAGGATCAGTCAACTGGTGGTGGTGGGACGGGGTTACAGATATCTGAGGATGATATAGTACGTTCGGTTGAGTGTTTGAAACCTCTTGGATCGGGGTTTGAGGTCATAAAGATAGGGAAGACGAATATGATAAGGAGCGTACCCAAGGAATTGAACAGAGATCAGGCGAAGGTGTTGGAGGTGATTCAGGTACTCGGATTTGTGACTATTGGAGTGCTGGTGGATAATCTGGGGTGGATTGCGCCGAGAGCGCAGGCAGTGGTGGACGATTTGATGGCTGAGGCTTATCTCTGGGTCGACGAGCAGGAAGGGGAGACGAGTTATTGGGCACCGTGCTCTTTATAATTTCAACGTCTACTCGATATTACCCTTCACCATACGACAGCCTCTGAATTGAACATTGAGGTTAGTATACATGTTGACCATCACTTTGTGGAAGCTACCCTCGGTCTAGATGTCATTGTTTTTAGCGTTCCCTTGTATGATACCCCTACAGCACTTGCATCCCCATTGAACAAGAAATTATACTTCATAAACTACATACATCATTGAATCTTCATCAATAAACCCAGCATGGTATCGATCCTAACATTACAACCACAAACGCCAATATAAAGCCCCATAAAAACTTTATAAAATCAAATATACTACCGAAGTTCCTCGTCGTCGTCGTCATCCTCAGCCTCCTCTTCATCCTGAATCTCATCTTCAACTCCTTCCTCATCCTCTTCATCTGTATCATCTATAGTAATGACTTCTTGATGAATCTCTGGCACTTCATCTCTCTCTGTAAGTTCCCCTCTAGCTGCTAGGACACTTCGTCTTGACCTGTAAAACTGCCTTACAGTTAGCATCCCTATCATAAATGATCAAGAACAGGAAACCAACCTTCTCCAATGCCCCCGCCCGTTTCTCGGGCTTCCACCCCTCAACCTCCAATGCAAACCTCCCTTGTTCCTTTTTCTCATACCCAAAGGCTCTCCTAAGCTCATTAAATTGCCTAACCCTAACTTCCCCAGGCACTCCACCAACCCTAAACCTTCCATCGTTCATAACATCATTTTGAAAAGCCGTCATGGCCCTCATGGTCGGATCTTCATTCACCTCTACCGCTTTTCTAGATATATTCTCTTCAAGCTTTGAAGTCCCTATCACCTCCGTATTATCATGCGTATATTCCACTCCCGCAGATACAAGGATTGCAGATACTGGGTCCAGCTTCATCTTCTTGTTCACCCCAGCCGTAGCAGGATTCTTAACATCATCGGATACCATAGCCTGAATCTGACCAATAATATCATCTGCTTCATCTCCCCTTCCTTCCTCCCCGAAAACTGTACTTTCATCCATTCCATCCTCGCCACTGATATCCGGCATATTCAAAATTGCAATGCCGGTCTTACTCTCCGCCACATTCGTTTGGTTCACGATCTCCTGCAGAACCACGTTCTCCTGATGGAAAGTGAACAAATTCTTCAACCCGAATAACTCCCCCCTCCGAGTTGCATCTTTCATAACTCCCTTAAAATACCTTCGTTCAAAAGAAGCTTCATACCCAATATTCGCCTGCTGTTGTTTATATATTTGTCGCGCATATACCATCTCTTCAATTGTCCCCGCACAAACCAGCCGGAATACCTCTACATCCCTCCGTTGACCAATGCGGTAGGCTCTATCCTGCGCTTGTAAATCGTGAGACGGATTCCAAGATGGATCAAACACAACCACTTTATTTGCAGACACGATGTTGAGTCCAACTCCGCCTGCTCTCGTAGAGATCAAAAACGCAAAGTAACTTGGATCGGTATTGAAGTTTTCTACTGAGGCGGTTCGATCTTCCAACGACATCTCCCCGTCTAGGTAGCAGATGTTATAATGCGTATTGTTTAATAGCATGTATAACATCTTCAAAAGTTTTTTACTCTCTGAAAAGATAAGAACTTTCGCACCTTCTTCATTCTCCTTCCAGAACGCAAGAAGTCTCTGTAAAACCTGCCATTTCCCACAGAATTCCGGGTCCATGACATTTTCAAAGTGCTGTCGTCGATAATATTTCTCCCAGTTATTGGGAAGTCCGATTTGTAGCTTCTCAATAGCTTTCTCCTGCTTTTCGAGTGTCTCTCCATCACGAGGTATCCAGTTTGCGAGATGGTTGCACAAAAGTTTCATGTTGGCGATACATGGGAATACCGCCTGAGAAACTGTGGTCCCATCTTCGAGTTTTCTGTAACAACATTTACCCCTCGTCTTACGTGATCCACAGTCACACTTATCCGTGGAATATTTCACCAATCCCACGATTTCGCTTTCGAGGTAATTTTCATAAACCTCTTGCTGCAACGCTCCCAGTTTGCAGAATACCACGCGGTCTGTCTTCTTGGGCAGTTGGTGTGCGATTAGAGACTTCATCCTCCTCAAGAACATTCGAGGGAGAAGGTTTTTAACAAGATCGTTGGCTGTGCTGCGGGCGCGTGCTAGTTCAGCGTTTGTGGCACCATGAGCCTGTCCAATTTTCAAAGGATTCTCAATATCGTTCCTCCAGTCCCTATAGGTACCGACCTCACCGGGACGGATCCAATTCAGGAGGTTCCAGAGTTCCTAAATTTCAGGGCTGTTACTTTCTGAGGTACCCGGAGGGATGGTCATAAGATATGGTACCTACGCCATAATGATTCATAATGGCTGTTCCTGTCAAACCAACTCTGCAGAGGCTGTTGACCACATTCATAGCTTCTGTAATTCCAGAGGTTCGTTCTTTGACCTTCTGACATTCATCCGCGATAACTGCGTCCCATTCGATCATGTTGATCTTCGCTTGATCCCGCCCTGTCCCCGTAGTTAGTACCAATAAGACCCAAAGGCACCAATCGGTGAAACTTACGATATGTATCGTATGTAGTAATCAAGATCTCTAGATACCCTGTCCTAGCAGCCCTTAATGCATCTTCTTTTGCCCCCTTCGCCCCATGATATGCATAAACCTGCCACCAACCCCAGGTCTCCAGTTCCCTAATCCAATTCGATATTAGAGTTCCCGGACACACGATGAGTACCTTGGGATACCACTCATCGGGTCTCCGGTCTCTCATACGCCTCATGCGGCGTGAATCCCTAGCATCACCCGTTTTTCCAAATGCAGCGGTAAGAAATGCGATAACTTGCACTGTTTTCCCGAGACCCATATCATCACCGAGGATTACACCAGTGTTAAGGATGAAAGCGTTATGCATAAACCGTACGCCCTCGATTTGGTAGTCTCGGAGCCATCGAGCAATAGATGCAGGTATTACACCACGAGATCTCTCGAGTATAATATCTTCATATGCACGACAGGGACTCGCACCAGGAAATTGTGGCTTTTCCTCCAAATCCTCCAATCCATCTTCATCATCCGAGAATACATTGGAATCAGGTGGGAATCTATATATCGATTCCAACGGTTTACTCTTCTCCTTCTGATCCTTTTCCAGCGTTTGTTTTTTGAGAAGTAGATGAAGTGGACAATCAATTGTTGTATCTTCGTCAGATTTGAACCCGTTTTCGCGGTCAATAGCCAGATCTCTAAGCTGGGTATTGGTGCGACGGGGTCGTGGGGTTGACGTAGATTCATAGGGTTTTCGAGGTGTGATTGCACTATCCTTCCTAGGACGACCACGAGTACCAGATTTTCTTTTCTTGGACGCTTTGTACCGTTGGTAAGGGTCGTCGTCTTCGTCATCTGTCATTACAACTTTCTCACGGCCTCGTTCGACTCTTACACGGTCCTTTTTCGGGGGGTCCACACCCTCACGAGCACGTTTCCGGGGAAAAGGGCGAAAATCATCTTCCGAAGAGGGTGATGATGAAGCAGGCTGCACTGGGCTACTGGGTTTACGCTTCCTGAGCGGTGTGGATGTTGATAACGGACGTTTTTTTTTGGCTGGTAGAATTGGCTTTTGTTCTGTTGGCTCTGGAGAAGATAATAGATCGATAATCGAAGGATCTTTCATTGGGGTGATTTTAGGTCTTGGATTTGCCTTCTTCTTCGGAGATGTAGATTTGACGTTATCTAAATCGCTGGTATCGTTCCCAGTGTCCGTCTCCTCGTTATCTGGCACCGCTGTGAATGTATAAACAGGTTAATCCTCGATTAATTCATTCATTGGTTCGTTCAATAATTTAAAAAACACACCTTCATCTGTATGCTTTAATTTGGAAACCTCCTCCTTATTGATATCTTTCTCTTTCTTAGAGATTCTTCGTTTCTCCTGTCGCTTCGGCGCAGTATACTTGATATCGTCGAGGTCATCCTCGTCGGAATCAGTTTCAGGAACAACCGTTATCTGTGAATACTTTGACCGAGGCATATCAGATTTTCCGATACCGGAGGAACCGAAATTCTTCAGATTGTCAGAACCCACGAGATATCTGGCAAACAATGAGGCGAGAAAGAGGATCCGGAGATATCATGGTGGGGGCTTAAAGTGCAGCTACAGCTCTGTAGCATGTAGCTAGAAGACGTGTTTCGCGACTCATCAGATGGGATGTCATGTGACCTCCACTACTGCCTAAAATGGAGTAGGTTAAAAGACAAAGGCTATGTCAAAATTCGACAACACAGAATGGGATAATTTCGTGGGAGAGATATCTTGATTCTTCAGGCTAATCTCCTCGATGCGAAACGGTCTGGCCCGTAATTACACTTTGTTTCATATCTAAAAATACTACATTTATTATGTTACCAGATCATTCTGAATTCAAAAAAGAACCTTCAGCGGCTTCAAGCCCATCGATGTAGTAACCAAAAAACCAGATCTTCGAGTCCAAAAAATGCAAAAGAATGACAAACGTCGCTGCCAAGAGGGATCGAACCTCTGCGGGCGAACCCATGAGATATCTACAACTGGAAGACCAGCCAATTCAAGTCTCACACCTTAACCACTCGGTCATAGCAGCAAACTCATGTCTCGGGTCTCCTCGATAGAATACAAAGAACAGTCAGCACGAGAGGCTGTGTCATGAGATTGGGAGAAACAAAAAGTGGGTCTGCTGCGGCCTTCCGAAGCGACCGAGAACTGTCTAGTCTCTCGGTCATTTCGGCAGGCCTCGTGGACCTCCATTATTCAAATTTAATTTTACAAAACGCTGATGACGTTGATGATGTATATTAAGATACGGGTCGAACCCCTTCCGAACTTCCTTGATCCGGCCAACCTTTTGACCTTATTTTATTTTCCCTTCGTGTTCAGTTTCCCATTCCATTGGATTGATCGAAGGTTCGTTGATATTAAGATTCGAATTAAACGGCTCACAGCCTCCCTCGGCGACTCCGTAGATTAGTCACAGACTATGTGGCTTTATCCTAGCGATTCCGGTTTCTCGAATAACAGTTCCCCGCGAAATTGAACTTGTGATCCTGCCGCGAGGCTTGTCATAGGCTTGTGCAACGGGAAGTATCTGGTTTTGGAGTATAATTGATTTCTTAGTAATAGATTACTACGGTAGACAACTACCGACAAGCTCCAAAGTTTCCAGGAAGGTATCGCTCGTATGCTCCGCCCGGTCGAGCCCCAGTCCCACTAACACGGTCCTAGTCTCCCTGATATTTCTCATTGCCAGCAGACTAGCCAGTTGCACAGCGTATAGTTGGCCCTGTGCCTGTCTTTCAGGAGTGCTTGCGCCTAGCAAACACTTCGGGGTAAGGTGCGTAAGTGGTAACAGGCCATCAGCATCGGCTGTGGATTTTGCTTCTAAGAAGGCAGGATGGGCGGCGTCCAGTGGTACCTGAAACCATTGAGATAACCGGCCTGATTGGGTGATTGTAATGAGGATTTTGTCTGAGAAGCCGAGAACAGTGGCTGTTGTGAGAATGGAATCGATTTCCTTCTGTGAGGTTTTGGTGAAGATTGGATAAGGCATATTGCCAGGTTGGAAGGATGTCGAAGCGGTTGACGCGTTCATGATGTCCTGGATGGCCGTAGCATTGATTGCTGACGACATCTTTCTTGTATTCAGCGTGACAGTCTCGTGGCTATCTCCTGCTGCACGAGCAATGGTGGTTGGTCTATTATCACCAGTCTTCAGACGATGTAGTAGCGGTAGTGGTAGTTTATACACATGTCAGTACGTTTCGGGCACTCTTCGAGACTGCACAACGTCTTTTGACATAACAGAAGTTTCAACATCACCGCAACACATCTTCAAGGTCTGCCCCTCCACAGCCCCGCAGTCCACGGACAGCCGACATCAAAACAAGCTTACGGAGCTTCAGAGCATGCCGAGGCATGCCAGGCGCCATGAGGCAGTTCTCGCCCAATAAAACAGGGGCCTCAACGACGCTAGCCCGGGTCTGCTGCAGCTTCTAGCACTTGCGCTGATCCACAGACTAGTGACTTATCAACTTGGGTAATATTGCTCGGAGCACTCGGAGTTACTTTGTCCTCCTTCTTCCGGCCGAAAGGTCTTAAGAGTCGGGCATTGTTCTTTTCCTCATGTAAGCAGCCAACATGGGGACAAAGCCACCCCAATTTCGCCTACCGTCGGTGCATTTCCCGTTTAACTTGCTGTTACTGTGTATCCTGCTTTCAAGGGGACCAGGTTTGGCGAGCAGGATGGAGGATATATTGGGCACATGAGCGCCTGGGATAGACGGGATTGCAACAAATATGTCCTGCAGACGGCGGTAGGTTCCGTGATTGATAACGTGAAGCAGGAACCTGTCCATGCCAGACACAGTAGACCGGTGTTAACATGTTCTTCTCCTCTTACTCCTCCCTGCTCAAGCTCTTTTTGTCTTGTTTCGTGAAGTTTCCATATATCAAAAAAAGGCTTGTCTTATTGCCTTAGTCAGAAGTACGGAGCACGGAGCATTCAATCTGTTTCTGAATGCGAAGTGCCGCACTAGGAAACCAACAATGCTGGTCCCTGCTGCTCAGGCCTGCATTCATTTGTAAGCCACCCGGGTGAGTGCTAGCTCTAGGCATTCCATCGAATGGATACAGTTGAGAGAACAGACGAATTGAAGTCGTCATCAAATCGAATCTTTACTCCATAGGCACCTTCAAACTCGGATCATTTTGATTTCCAGTCAAAGCTTAAGGGTAAGCCATGCATGAGTGCATTGTGCGGAAAACCGTGTCCTCTTTCGAACTAATGATATGATATTGGGTTATGATTCTACCGGTATACCGTCCATCCGGATGTTCAGAAGTATAGTTAGTATCTTAATAATCCGTACGTAAGTGTTCCTGGTGGGATTAATCTACCTTGGGCTCATCATATACACAGGAAATATAAATGCAATGTACCGTACCGGATACATGTAATTTCGATGCTATAGCAGCCTCGTCTGCCGTGACGAATCCCAGCTGCAGTACAATGTAAATACTTGAGAAGAGCGGATTTTTGACGAGTCAGTTGATATATTTCCTTTCGAGAAGCTGCGTAACCGCATGAGGACGGTGGGTTTCGGCTCCGACATTTGCAATATTTGTCTAGATGGACAATAGAGCTCGCGTGGGATAGTTCAGTTAATAGTGAACGATGGTTATATCTTAATCTCGATAATCAACCTGTCTGCGTGGATTACATACGCAACACAGCCAAAGTCATACGCACGCCCCCCTTAAGTCAATGCAATGAAGCATCCTTCCAGACTTCGCCATTATCCGACCCCTTTGCATTGAGGCGGCCTTGTCAGAGTACGCTGCATTGTAGACAATTAATATCGTTTTCCGAAGTGGGAAGCGGCTTATGACCTAAAGCAACGAAGCTTATATCCCGGCCGCCTTTGAGTGGAAAAAGGAAGCATCTGCTGCTATGCTGCATTAGTCCCCTGTTAGCGCTGAGTCAAAACCCGAACCAGAACCAGAACCAGAACTAGAACCAGAATCCAACTTGTTTGATGTCCGTCGAGCTCACATCGCAGCTTTTTTACTCTTGGTTAACCAACTTTTCCATCAATCAAATCAATCAATCAAATCAATCAATCAATCAATCAATCAATCAATCAATAAGCCTATGTTCCGTTGACGTCGCGGAACCCTCCCCTGTACATAATCCGATTTGTACAATTTTGTCGTCCGCCGAACCAGAAGAAGAAAAGCAAGGGCGCTCCGCAATTGGACTGCACTGCGCTGCTGCACACTGTGCCCCCGGTTTGCCCGTTCGTTTCATCCAGTAACTATAGTGCTCTCGAAGCCTGCACATTCAATCCCAATCCTAATCTCAGTCTGATACTTCTATCTTTTATTCTTATTCTTATTCTTATTTTCATTTTTCATTTTTCACTTTTCATTTTTTATTTTATTTTTATTTTTATTTTTTTATTTTAATCTCTTCCTTCGTTGCATCGAATGCTACCGTCTCTTACTTACAATAGCCCTACGGGAGCGAAGCAAACCCGCACTGCAGTTTTTTCGAGAAATCTCCAAATCTAGGAATCGAATCCGCCCCCTTCAAATTTATTCTGAACCGAAAAGATACCTGCCCATTAAATAGGCGACCAGTTGGATCAGCCCAGCTCGTTCGGGTTCGGGACACAGAGGCTTAGAAACGAACTGTAAAATTGGCCTACGGACTCGGGTGCATACAACGGGCGTCGGGGATTTAGTCGTCATAAAGTCCGATTATATCCTGTTCCTGCGCAGCCAGGTCTATGCAAATGTGAATCATACTTTTGCACTGTTCTCTGGTCTGTTTCTGCTTTTTATCTTTTTTTATTTTTTTTCTTAGCCTGGTGAGTTCCCAATATTATTATCTCTCATATAATAAAAATTCTGTCCTTTACCTCCTGGGGTTCCCTCAAAACGGTCATTTATATTGACCGAACCTCGCACTTCGGGCCGACTTATTAAGCAAAAATTCCGAACCCTTCTCTCCTTCGAGCTTTTCTATATTTTTTTTTGAGAATATTTTTTTGTTTATTTTATTTTTGGGGGGCACATTGCTTGCCTGTCTCGTGTCTTAACTTTACTGGAGTGGTAGTCCTAAAACACTATCTCCAAGCAAGCTTATTTTCCACCTCATGCACAAAAATGCTTATATGCTGACATAATCACCATCTATCAGGCCTGGGTCGAATAGTACTATTGTTTTCCTAGGAGGTAGTTAGTCAGTCTTTCACGGGTCTACTACTACCCCGACCCTCTTTTCCCATTTCAAATCTAAGGTCCTGTCGGTCGGTGTAATACCCACCTCTCCGACCGAACAGTCTTAAGACATCTTTCAAAAAAGACCTTCACCACGGCCGGACGCGGGAATAACGGTAAGGGTTCTGGGGTCTTACGATCTCAGGACCCTCCCGGCACAGTCCGGGGCGGTGGACGTGCATACTTTCTGGACAAAGGTGAGACCGATGAGGATCCGATGCTGTTGTTTAGTCCTGTTGAGGACGAGAACAACTCGCAGATGGATCCACGCTTAGGTCCCATGGCCTCGGATATCGTGAGTCCGAATTCTGCGAGCACAGCAAGGTCTATGGCTAGTTTTTCGACGCCATATAGACCTTCTGGGTCTGGTGTTTCTCCTGAGGCTCTTCACAGTGCCAACGCGACACCGGATAGTCAGCAGGGCGGTTCCTTGAACGTTGGTAATACGGCTGCTGGATCGGCTCAGGATCAGAAGCGGACGAGGGCTTGCGAGTCCTGTCGGTCTTTAAAGGTCAGATGTGAGCCGGACCTCGCGAATCCAGAAGGCAGCTGCCGTCGCTGTGCGAAGGCACGTCGAGAGTGTATCTTCACAGTTCCGACGAGGAAGAGACAGAAACGAACGGACTCTAGAGTGGCAGAACTCGAACGCAAGATCGACAAGCTTACAGCGACGTTGAACGCCAAACGACGGGGGGAAAATGACCGTGAACCCCTTCGCGACTTCCCAGCAGACAGCGACACCGAGTTATCCGATCCTGAAGAAGGCACTAGATCACGAAAGCACTCCCAAATCCGCACAGGATCCGTTCCCCATAATCTTCTAGCGGGAGATCCTGATCAATACCGTGAGTCCGAACCTAAACGCCAGAGACTGATGAGCAAGGATGCAGCAGCAGCAGCAGGGGAAAGCCGGCGGAGCAGTTCCGCCCATGATCATATGGAGGACGTGACGACCGAGGCTACTTCATCGTCAATGTTCGGTGGCGCGAGGATGGAACATTTGACATCTGCATCAGCTCCCCCGAGACCCCAATTCGCGGTTCCGCGGCAGCAGCATCATCACGCTCGACATAGAATGCCAACGCCAGAAACTGATCCAAGCTCCATTACTTCTCCAGCTCAGGGATCTGGTGATATGGATGTTATCGATAGGAAGCTTGTTACTATGGAGCTGGCGAGTAGGATGTTCAATCACTATAACGATAACCTCGCACCACATTTCCCTGCCGTCACATTCCCGACTGGGACGACTGCCCAGGATATCCGGAAACAGAAGCCCTTCCTCTTCCTAGCTATTCTCGCGGCGTCCTCGGCGATATTCGACCCAGATCTGAATCGACTGTTAAACAAGGAGGTAATCCGAGGCATAGCAGATCGAGTTATCATAAACGGCGAGAAAAGCTTGGAAATCATTCAAGTCCTAAATATCGCCACTCTTTGGTACTACCCACCGGATCAATTCGAAGAACTCAAATTCTACCAACTTACGCACATAGCCGCGGTAATGGCGATCGATTGTGGGATAAATAAGCCACATAGAGGTGGACGACCAAGAATACCCTGGATGGGGGGAGGTGGTTCCAATATTTCAAGCGATTGTACCGGTTTAAACAGACTCCATCAGATGATGAATTCAGACCCGAAAGAAAAGGGAATTCCTAGAGAGCTCATGAATTGGAAGAAAACGTGGCTGCCGGACCCTGGAACTCTAGAGTCTAGGCGGACTTATTTAACTTGTTATTGGATGTGTTCAAAGTAAGTACTTTGTGCAAATTGACAAAAAGGCACTCCTACTAATTGTTCCTTTTTTTCTCTTTTGTTCTAGCGTTGCTATGTCTTTACGACGACCCAATCTTCTACGATACTCAGCGTATATGGGGGAGTGTGTCGAATTTATCGAAAAATCTCCTGAAGCGACACTGCATGATAGAATTATATGTCAATGGGTCAAACTCCAAAGAATAACCGAGGAAGTCGGAATCGCCTTTGGTTACGAGGACTCAGTTGCCAAAGTGAATCTTGCAGAAACTCGAATACAATTTGCCCTCAAAGGGTTCGAACGGCAGTTAGAAGAGTGGGAAAAGAATCTACCTCAGGATTGTGAAACTAAAACTGTACGGCTAGCTAGCTATACACTGTCCCTATTCATGCATGAGGTTGCACTACACGGGGACCATTCAACAGAAGACTTCAGACCGCCTTTTATAACAGAAAGGCTGATCCGCCAGCCGGACAGCATCAAACCTGGCTCTATGCCTCAACTAACTCAAACACACATTCACGCCCTCTTCAGCTGCTTATCCTCCGCCCATGGCCTCCTCGACGGATTTCTAAATATCACGGTTGACGAACTCCGTTGCGTCCCTGTTTTATTTTTCGCCCGGGTAGCCTATTCTATCGTTCTTCTTATTAAAATATACTTCTCTGCCTCCGCTGCAAACTCCGAACTTGGCAAAGTAATTGACAAACCACAGCTCAAGCTTGATTATTACTTTGAGAAGCTGCTGGCTCTACTAAAAGCAGCGTCCGCTGACGACAGGAGCAAACCTGCCACCAAGTTCTTCATGATACTCACGATGTTGAGCCACTGGTACCAATACCAGCAGCGGGTAGGAAGCAAGGGTGCACGACGGCAATCAGTGGTCGTCCCAGCAAGCCCAGGTCCAAAGGCCGATTCATCCCGAAAACAAGAAGGAACCCCTTTCCCCTCGACACCCATTACGCCCGTGCTAGCATACCGTTCCCTCAACGATATACAGGCTGCCATGAATACACCCACGGCGCATAGTACCGGTGGCGGCGCAGAAACTCCACAGCCACCTAGTGATACCCTCGCTGATGCACCTACGCCTCTTCACATGCTTAGCGACGTGGCAACTACAACTGAGGAATCAGCGCAGCAAAATCCGAACATGATGAACATAGATGGAAGCAATTTTGGGAACTTGGGATTTGAAGGGGCCAATCAAATATATAACACCCCACTCGATGAGAACTGGCTAGGTAATGGGTTGGATATGAGTGCTTTTGGGATGGGCGAGCTTGGTTTCGGAATATCGTTGGGGATCGAGGGCATGGGAGTCAATGGCTTCCCCGGATTTCCAGATTTCCTAGGCGGTGGATCGGGCTCCGAAAACTTCTTTTCGGATGGATCAGGAGGTGGGACAGGAGGCGGGTTTTTTGATCCTTGGCCTCCCAGCTAGGTATCGACTACCTAGCGGCTGATGATGCGGGAGATAAAGAAGAAAGATAGAAGAGCTTCAGTTGCTATTCTCTACTCCTCACGACGCATATGAAAAAGTTCACCGTATATACTCCCCTCTCTACAAGACACGCAACCTAATATAATTAACGACCTTGGAACGACATGGCTTCCCTCGCAGATGCTAATCATATATCTATCTACCTAATCATCCGATATACTCCTCCTAACTATTCAACGGGCTCGGCCACCTTTGCTCGGTGCAAACATTTTACAACACCTGCTTCGCATAGTTACTGTTGGGAATTTGCTTTTTGGGTATCAGATTTTTTGATTGTCTGGGCGATCTTTTCCCTGCTAAGGTTCACATACGGTAGTTTTCGATTTTTGAATTCAGGCTTGCTTTCTAATTTTTTTTTTATTGTTTTTTTTTGTTCTTTCTCTTCTTTGCTGTGATCTCTGTACATGGCCCCTTTCTTTCGCACCATCTGATGCATGTATAATACTCTTTCTGTTTCCCTTCATCTGTTCGGAGTTTAACTTCTTGATTCTTGTCCAAATGCTTCTTACAGCTTGATTGCAGGCGCGAACGGCGAATAACCCAAAAAAAGCCATCATGTATAGTCTCAAACCCCCTTTTCTGTTCTTGAGTCTTTATTCTTGTCGGCTCTGGCTTTTTTTAACACTGTATATTTTTTGTAAATCTTTTGATCAACTGATTCGGTCGTATATAGGGCCGAAAGTGGAGGAAGAAAAATTGAGCAGGACGAGGAAGTAGTACTCTTTTGTCTTATGGGCTCTATGATAGATTGGGATCTTAGGGAGATTTCTTTCTCCGAAAATGACAATATTTTTTTAACTTTGTTGTTTTGGAGATATTTCTTCTTCTTTGGTGTCCCGGGAATGGTTTAAAAATTATACTCTACTCCACCAATCACCATGTCTACGTTCAGACCCCAATCGGGATGTTTTGTGATAAGAATTATAAGTTGAGGTATTAGACCCCTTTCGTGAATTTAAGTATTTTACCTAGGAATACATTTGGTAAGAGCATATGAACTACCAAACTCCCCTACTCCATCATCTCATCCTCATCATCGTCCTCCCCCGCACCATCCATACCACTATACCCTTCCCCTTCTTCATCTTCATAATCATCCTCATGATTCAACGGTAAAAACCTAAAATCAATGAAAGTCGGCGGCGCCCCCTTTTCCCCAACTTCCACCAGGTATTGCATACTAAGCACACCATCCCCATCCCCTCTCAAACTGACCTTACTAGCAACCCCCATAGCCCTCATAGCCTTCCTTACCAACCCAAACTTATACCTCCCCACGAACCCTTCATGTACCAAAAAAGTCTCCATGACGATTTTGTTATTCGATGAGAAATCTATTGTTGCTGATGATAGGATTCCTGTTGCTGATAGTGAGAAGTTTGGACGTTTGTGGGGGGAAACGGAGTATATTAGGGTTTCCGGGGAGAGGTGGTCGAGTTCTAGGAGGGCGTCGTGGAGGAATGCGGATTTTAGGATTATTTTGTGGGTTAGGGTTGTGCGGTTGAAGGGGATCAGATCGGTTGATGATTGGGGGATGAAGGTTGTTAAGTGGCAGGTTGTGGTTACTCCGGAGTCTTCTAATCTATAATCATCGTAAGAATTGATATGTTAAACGTTTTAGGTCAAAAGAAGTAATGCGGAGAAATGGAGGGGGGGAACATACATGATAGACAACGGAAACCCATTACCCTGATAAACAAACCTACAGGTCCCCGGCAATCTCAAACTATTCTGTTCGAATAGATTAGGATTCCCAAAGAATGGGCCCTGTTGTCTTCCAAACGGTACATTCTCTCGACCGGATATACTAGTCCCTCCATGACGGTTGTTATTATTATTACCGCCACCCCCACCACCGCTGTTGTTACTCCCGTCTGCGCCAAATATTTGTAGACATTCTAGAAGCGCTGATAGTGATATTTGAAACTTTTCGTTGTTTTCTTCGGATTCTAGGTTGAATTGTTCGGCAGAGGACGGTGGAACTGCTGCTGCTGCTGCGGATTCTGGGTGTATTGTTGAGGGTGTGTAGTTATATGAAGAAAAGAGGTCGGGTGTTAAGCAGACGTTAGCTATACCCACCCATCCATCCATCGATTCATCCATTAGTCACCCATTTCATGAAACTAAAACAAAAGAAAAGAAAGAATGGGACATATATATACCCTGCATAGAATGCGAATCCTCGACTGAGAAGCGGATGTTGTCGGCGGAGATGCTGACGCTCGCGATAGGCATGAAGCCGATGCATTTTAGCAAGTCATAGATGTGACGGGTAGAAGATGAGATAGCAGAGAAGATAGGGCCCGGAGTGGCAGAAGGGGTGGGGTTTTGGGTCATGATGTTGTGGGTCGAGTCGAGGCGTGGAAGGTGTCGAGAAGAAGAGTGTGTTGGGTGTGTTATAAAGTGGACGCGTTACACACACGCGTGAGTCACGTGGGAACGGGTAGCTACCTGAGACGACTAGCTGCTGCGTTACCTAAGCTAAGCTCACAACTGGGCCATGGCTTGGGGGTATCAGGGCCAGGGCCAAGGTCTATGACACAACTAAGGTACGAGCTAAGGTAATCTTACCCAGGAAACTACCAAAAAGAGCCTCAATACAGTTCAAGGAGAGCTATTAGGTATATTAGAAGCTATAATACTAGTAGCTATAGCTTAAATCTAGAAGTTTGTTGGGACAACATTGCATTGATATCACTTTAAACATCAACCTCAACTACTTATACATATGTAAACAAAGTAGACGAACGTTATAACTACACAAGTAAATTTGAAAGATAATTTTGATTCTATGAAGCTAACATCCTAATTATATTCAAAACTCCCTACCCAGCCAATGCCATAAAGCCCACGAATATGTGCGTTCCCAGAGTATACTAGTATCTCAGTAATTCTCCAAAGCATAGTAGTAAATGCTCATTAGACCGGCCATCTGCAGAACTATTGAGCTACTGGATACCTAGGTATATAATTATGCTTATACATACGACTTCCATGCTTCCACGAAAAGCCGTAGCTACCCTCGAAGATCCGTCTATGCCTCAACCTTCTTAGGTTCAACCAAATAACTATACCAATTGGCTCCGTTCGGCCCAGTCGGTCTCCCAGACCCATGAACCGGCACACACTTCTTCTCCTTCTCCAACTTCTTATCCTTCCCGTCCACATAGAGCTTATAAACGCCCGACCCCTTAGCCCCCTCAGGACAAGCCATAAACAATCCTCGAGTATTCTGGAAATACAATTTTTTATCCGCCGGATCCTGTCTAACTCTCCACCCCTTGACATCAGAACCAGGGGGAGCACCTGGTTTCCCTGGAGCCGTATATCTTAATGCGCCGGTTGGATCGATATAAAGTTGTTGACCGCCTGGAACTCCAACGTCCAAGACCGCTGTGCCGGCGTACCAGATCACCCAATGTGTGGATCCCTCGGTTTCACATTTTGGAAAGCCTCCCTTTCTAACTTTATCTTCTGCTTCGATCTTAGGATCACAACCGACGGTGGAAGTGTCCTTGCCGAGGTAGAAGTAACCGTAGTAGGTGACAACATCTTGGTCAAAGCCGTTTATATTGAAGGATGGCCAGAAGGCAGTGCCTGTTGCGAATCGACTGGGTGGGGCCGGTGCAGATGAGACTGCGGCAACGAGCGAGAGAAGAGTAGCGGCGGCTCCGATGAAATGCATTTTAGAGTATATTTTATTTCCAAAATGTAACCTTGATGATTAATGGGGGTTAGGGAAGGAAAGTAAGAATGAAGAAAGTCGTTCCAAAGGAAGTAGTACTTGAAAGTATCCTTTTATCCCGTAATCTTTAGTGTAAAGTAAGATGTATGAGCCTCAAAATTCCACAGGTCCCTTGCGTCCACAAAAAAAAACGAGCGTAAAACTGCTATATAAGCATCGAATGAAGGGGAGTGGAAAACGAAGGGAGAGAAGATTGCTACCAGAAGAAGAATAGCAAAAGACACAGGGAACAACTAGAAGATCCTTCCTTCCTTTTGTCTCTGCCACCGTAACGATCTTCTTATAATAAGCCTTCTCCGGCAAAGCAATCTGTTAGTAAAAAAAAAGGGCACTTATTTTTTGCGAAGCAAAGGAGTCCAACTGGAGCCCAACATGTATGGACATGCATTAAACGTAAATTATTGCTACTCGAGGTGCGTCACCCTGGTTAGGCTATACCTGCCTTGTTGGATCTGGCTGCCGATATTGTGAGCTCGCCAGCTTCAGACTTCCTTGAGAACCTGTCAAGACGTCAAATGCGCCGCTGGGTATCCACTTGGCCGAGAGTCTACAGGAATAATGTCTAATAGCAAAGGCGCTAAACGAGGAAGCCGTTGGCGGTTTTCTCCGCCTCGAAGCGTGTTGCGGCGTAGAAATGACACGGGAAACGGGTAAGGCGCAGCACGTGATGGATGCAAAAATGAAAAGCAAGATCGAAAAGCGGGAGAAAAAAAGTTGGAGAACCCTTGAAACGATAAGCTTGTAACTGTTGGTTGGTTGTGTTTGATGTTGTGATTATTAATATATCATAGGCATTAGTTTACATGTAAAGGGAAATGGCGAGGTTGTTTGAAAGGATCATGATCTTATAAGTGGGTATCATCAAGTGTTTTCGCCTCAAACATAGACTCCTCCAGCCGCTAGAGCATATACGGAGCCGATCCTATTCGCAAGCATTAGTGTATGAGGTAGGAATGACGGAGAAGAACGAGATATCACAAACCCAAACGCAATTGAAGCTGGAATTGCTATAACCGGGGTAAGGGCTAGAGATTTGTCTATTGTATCAACCAGTCAGCTACAAAACTTCAATTCGAGGTTTTCGTTTTATGACACGGTATGTAGTCTAGTTTCTGTGCGTAGTATGTTTAGATAAAATCGTACTTATGGAAAATATAATTGTGAGAATTGCTCCTGAAAATTTAATAAACCGTTAGACCTATAATTTATGGAATATAGTGGTCATTCTTGGGGCTAATATACCGATTGCGAGGAGCAAGAACGCTACGGGAGAGTGGAGGCTCTTCCCAATAATTGGAGAGAACGGGGTATTCGCGGCCGCGTTCCACAGTTCTAAGCTCGGTGTAGACATTCTTATAGATATGAATTGGCCTTCAATAGATGGCGAAGAAGCTAGGTATTGGGATATGGCTCCGTTTATGCGCAATTTCCGGTGTCTGGCGTCTGATATGTATGCGTAGTGTACACAGGTATGTGCGATATCGAGGGATGTTAGATGAGGCCACCTTAAGTTTGGGTGTCGTGTTGGGCGTTGGTGATGTCCTTTGGTGCCACAGTTATCACCGCCACACTTCGGCTCTTAACATCACCAGCCACGGAACCATTCTTGGATCCAACCTCCTATCAACACATCGTGGCGGTGAAGCTGCAGCGCATATTCCGCTCGACAGCTTCACCTCTCATCCCATATCAAATCCTCCGCGCTCCACCAACGAACCCTACTATATCTCTGTCAACGCCATCACAGCGCGTTCAGACTGATCGCACTACCATACTGACACGTTTTCTTATATCTTCTATCCATTCTAAGAGATTTTCTTTGTCCTTTCCAAAAACGACTTCCGTCTGACTAATCGCCACGATGGCACCTGGTGTTAAAGACGAGCGTGAGTCCTCCCCTGCATCATATATTCATTATTAATGAATCGAACGTGATGCTAATGCTATATCCTTCGGTCCCAGATGCTCGAAAGGCCTCAGATGATGGTGATATCTCCATGTCAGAACCATCGCCCAAGCGGCTCAAGTCGGTCGCTGCGACCACCCCAGACACCTCTATGCCTACTAGCGAGGAAGAGGTCGCTCCAGCAAAGACGGTCATCCAGTTTAAGGAAAAGCCTGCCGTCATCGAGGAGCGCACAGGTGTCATTGAGTTCCGTGTTGTTGCCAATGACAATGAGAAGGACTCAATGATCATCTTGACGGGACTAAAATGCATCTTCCAGAAGCAGCTCCCAAAGATGCCTCGTGATTACATTGCTAGATTGGTTTATGATCGAACCCATTTAAGCATCGCTATTGTCAAGAAACCACTAGAGGTGGTTGGTGGGATCACCTATCGACCCTTCAAGGGCCGTAGATTTGCCGAGATTGTCTTCTGTGCCATTAGCTCCGACCAGCAAGTCAAGGGATACGGTGCCCATTTGATGTCTCACTTAAAGGTAATTTGGCCAGATATCTGTGCTTTATTATCACTCTACTAACTTCATCTTTGCAGGACTATGTCAAAGCCACCTCCGATGTTATGTATTTCCTAACCTATGCCGACAATTACGCTATTGGATATTTTAAGAAACAGGGGTTCACCAAGGAAATAACTCTTGACAAGTCAATTTGGATGGGATACATCAAGGATTATGAGGGCGGTACCCTCATGCAATGCTCCATGCTTCCTCGCATAAAGTATCTCGAAGCTGGCAAGATGCTAGCTAAGCAAAAGGAGTGCGTTCATGCGAAAATCCGTGCCATATCTCGCAGTCACATCGTCCATGCGCCGCCTAAACAATGGAAGAATGGCATTTCTAAAATCGACCCACTATCAATCCCGGCCATAAAGGAATCTGGCTGGTCCCCTGAGATGGACGAAATGGCCCGTCAACCCAAACACGCTCCACACTTCGCCCAACTCCAACATATCCTCAACGAAATGCAGAACCACCCCTCCGCTTGGCCATTCCAGCGACCAGTCAGTCGAGAGGATGTTGCAGACTACTACGAGGTTATCAAAGAACCGATGGACCTCGAGACC
This sequence comes from Arthrobotrys conoides, assembly GCA_036971725.1. NCBI lineage: Eukaryota > Fungi > Ascomycota > Orbiliomycetes > Orbiliales > Orbiliaceae > Arthrobotrys > Arthrobotrys conoides. Next base: position 1,328,740 of record JAVHJM010000001.1, read on the forward strand.
ATGGAGAATCGATTGGAGGCAGACCACTATAGCCAACCTGAGGAATTTATCCGCGATGCCAAACTGATCTTCAATAACTGTCGTTCTTATAACAATGAAACAACGACATACTTCAAGAACGCTAACAAGCTTGAGAAGTTCTTGTTCAGCAAACTGAAAGAGATCCCGGAGTGGAGTGTATGCCTTCCCTAAATTATTCTTATATAAACTTCGTGGTTAAAGCTAACGTCTCCTTCCTGCGAACAGCACCTTGTTGAGTAGAAGCCTGTCAAGGCGGACACAATCCCCGCGTTCTCCTGTGACAATTTGCAAGAACCTCCTCAGCCGCCGCCTCAAACAAATAACGCCGCCAACGGCACTGAATCCTAATTCCAATGGAGACCACCCATGATTCCCGAACTCGAATCGATCTTCCACCCCCACTTCCTCTCCTTTGTGAAAAAAAATTAGGTAATGGGAGAGGAAGAAAGAAAAATCATTATTCCCCAAACCCCAACTCTAAAAAGGTTATTAAGCTCTCGGGCTTTCTTCCCTTTTCTTCTCATACCCTCTGTATTGATGTTCCTTGTATTCCGATTTTTTCCACCTTCATCAAGCTCATTGGGTTTTTGTTCGGCTTATTACTCCCTTCTCTTTTTTCCTCTCTTTACTGCAAATTAGCGATATACATGGAGTCTTTTTTTTTTTGTTACGGGGCATAGGATGGCGTTCTTCTGTAATTATATTCTTAACAAAGTACTAGTAGTTATTATGAATGTTGTGAATACCTTTTTTGACATGAAAAATATTAATATTATATTCCTCCCCGTAATACAGAGGATTTGGCCCCGGGGTATTACCGGTAGCGTTTGGGTGTAAGTATCCCGGCTGCATAGGTTGTATATACCTTTGAATCGATATCCCTGACCAGGATACCCTAGGCCCCTCGTCCCTGGGCCGGGGTGTAGACAATCCGGTATCGATGTATTTCATCATGTCATGTCATATATCTTCTAAATCGAATTCTAAAATGGTGGGGATTTTAAATAATATGGATCCTTAAACACCGGGTCGTAGGTTCGATGTCGAAGGGATGTCTATACTTGGTCAATAAATCTTACATGCTAAACTTACTAGTATTCTCCATATATTTAAATTTACTGTATCTATAGCTATATATAGCACCTGATACTGATGAATCGACTCGGCTCATATTATGGGGTAATCTGGATCCGGCCTGTCATGAACTTCGGGAACAAAACGAGCTCCATGGTTTTGGGTATATCTAGTTCTGTGACACCATTTATCAAATGCATATATATGCCTTACATTATTAATACCCATTCTGAACCTTGCGCCCGCGCATTACTAATACCGGCGGTGATAAAATTCATATCGCATCGGATATTGGACGAATATGTTAGTTACTTGGTTAAGAAACATCGACATACGTTCATACCCAGCTGCCTAATTTTCACCTTCACCGTAGCCATTCAGTGTAAACATGGCATGCAATGCATGTAAAATGTCAAAAGCTACGGTTCCATCCGCCGGACGGTACGGGTTCTTCGGAAGGGGAAACATGTCGACATGGAGATTGATTGCGCAAGGTGGGGAAAAAGTAAAAACAAAAAAAATTGTACTAGCACTGTCAGCATGGGTTAAAGCATGTATGACGAAGATGGCGTGTGACACATGATAGAGAGGAATTGGGGTTGTAGACGGCTTCGATTTCGATTGCGACAGGAATAAAATTAACCCATGGCCAAGGGTATAGATTATATGACATTCCCGGGGGAAGGTAGGAGGTTAGAACTGTTTCGGAGAGGGTTGATTTAGCTACCAACCGGTCAATAAAATAAATTGAATAGTACTAATATTATCGACTTATTGTCTCTTTTGAAGTAATATCGTATCCTCGATATATATCCGTACAACCTTCAAAATACGGAGAACTAATGTTGAAACCAGCGGTTAGAACTATACCAATACCACATTGCAGTTCCGACATCGACCGCCGCGCCACCAAAACCTCGAACTCTCACATAATCATTTCATGAATTCAATTAAACCATGCAATTCGAATTCTACAATCCAGCTGATCGAAAACAATACATATGCACCCCTCCAAATGTAGTAAAACAAAAAAAACTTCTGGTCCGGTCTTCCCTCCCAATCAAGGCCCCACCTTCCGCAGGGCTGAACTGCATGACAGAGGAAACCTTGTGAGAATAAGACCAAGAAAGACAGAAAAAGACAAAAGAAACGCAAAAGTTACTGTATAAAATTCAATTCTGCAGTAACATACATCAATACTAACCCGCTTGTTCAGGGGGTAGGGAATCCCCTTCCTTTTCAACCGATGATGGTGCATATTTGGTACTGGCAAGGGCGGGGAGACACTGCATGTATACATGTGCTTGAGAATCGAAGTCGGGAATGGCTTTCGGTGGTGCCGAAAGCAGGTTTTTCTTAATATCCTTTACGGTAAGAGTATACCATATGCATATACCTAGTATTTATCTGTTCAGCCATATCGATATATGTCAGAGTATCGATCGATGTGTTAGAATTGAATACTCGACGACTTGATATTCCTAGCTAAAGCGGGGGGCCTGTCTACAATTCATCTGTATAACCCCCACTATACTTCGAAACTCATTTACCGCGCGCGAGTACCAGAATCCCCAAATCTACAAGAAAATCGCAAATTTCACTTAGAAAACAATTAATCTTCATGATCATATCAAAATATTCTATTCATTTTTTATCTCTCCTTCTCTCCCTCCTTCATAAATCAAGGTAACAAATCTTAAGAAACTAAGAAACTACCTAATTAACCACAAAAACTATTCTTTTTGCTGTCTTTCTTTCTTTCTTTCTTTCTGTCCTCCCTTGAATAAACAAAAAAAGCCCACAGCTAAATCAAATCGATAAACCGCTTTTCGTTCTCTCCTTTAAATTTCCTAGGCGGATGGGTAGGTAGGTAGTATACAGAAGTATAAATATCTGTTATACAGGTAGGATGTTGGTAGGTATAAATCCAAGAAAAAAAAAGAAGATTGAAGATAGCACACTAACAACCAAAAAGGGGTACCCACAGAATTAGAACAGACTCAAAAGATGCCCATTCCATCATTTTCCTTTGCTGTAATATAAAGCCTATACGGCTCTTTCTCTGAAAAATATGTCTTCGTTTTGCGCTCAAACCGAGTTTCGCCCTCCTGTATTCATTAAACGTTACGTATAGGTTATATATATATGTATGTAAAAAGAGAAGAATTCCGCGGTGAATATAAAAAAGAGCAAAAGAAAGAAAGATAAATAATGCAATAAACACCACTGATGAATTTAGCGATTTTTATTGGGGGTTGGGGGTGCGACGGAAAGATAGAAGTGTGAATTTTGGGTTCTGTTAATAAAAAAGGGGGGTATCGTTCTTATTTACCGTTTCGAAAAGGTCAGGGAATACTTTAGGGATAGAGGGCATGTGTGATAGAAGGTAGAAAAAAAGGGACGAATGATTAAACGGCAAGGCATGCAGTAAAGACATCTCAGTGGACAGGCAAAGCAATATACGTTTTTTGGTGCTCGAGAAAAAAACAGATTACAGCAAAGCAGATACGTGGAACGCAATTTTTGGGATCCCGGGGAACAAAGCAAGGACTAGCAGGCTAGGAGCCAGAGTTAATTGATAAAAGAAGTACAGGAGATCGGAGCGGAAGAGAAGGCTCTGCATGGGTGAGAAAATAAAGAGGATAAAAGCAGATACGTCCGAGGCATCCCCCCCAACAAGCGGGGTGTGGATAGTCCGGTTGTCGTAGGCGTCGACAAAGGGTGCTGGCGGATGAGAGTGAAGAAGTCGTATTCGAATTAGACGCGAGTCGTGATTCGAGAAAAAGAAATTTTCGGCTCGACAGGTCGATGAGCAGTCGGAGAGGAGATATCCATCCGGGTAAAAACAAAAAAAAGGCGACGCAGGCAAATAATTTCAGTTCATTAGTCGTTAATAAAATCAATATGGTGCCGAAGAATCCATGTCGCTCATGATAAAAGCAATAAAGCGAAAAACAGTTCGCATGGTACAATAAAAATCCTCGCTCCTTTGATAACGCCGCAGTTGATGAATAGATAGAATAGAGCTGAAAGCAAAGCGTTTTAAAAAAGAAGGGAGGGGGCCCGGAGGCCTCACCAGCCGATGGATGCGCGGGATAAGATATGTTCTGATACGGGGCTCGAACCCGTTGAGGAGAGACGATGCTGACTACCGTGTCGGTTTCCCGACAACCCCCCCTTATCGTCTGTAGGTGGCCCAGTCCCACGAAAACTTGGGCTTGTTTTTGCCCTTAGACCTGTCGATAATGTAGCTTTGAGAGTTCTCGGGGCGGAGATCGTGGGAGGCTTTATAAGCCTGGCTGTTGCACGAGAAGAAACTAATGGAGGACTTCTTCCGCTTGGAAGAGTCCTCCAAGAGCTTCTCTCTCAGCGATGGGAGAACTGGTGCAAGGGCAGCGGGTTTCTGGCAAGATCCCCGGGCCCGCTTCACCATCTCGATGACCCCCTTAGCCTCCTCCTTGGCTGCAGCAAAAAAGGCGTTTTGCACCTTTGTGCCCTCCGCCCTACCCCCCTCTCTATCCTTTCCCCGCCCCAGAATCCTTCGCCTCTTATTTCTCACCTCCGATATCAGCTCTTGCGCTGGGGCCTTGTTTGGCTTTAACTCTGAGGCCCCTCGCTTCTTGGGGGTAATCGACGGCTGAAAACACTCGTTCTCCTCGTCATCTGAACTATATGTCAAGAACATCGGGTTCTCAACCCGCTTTTTGGGGTAGCCGGAATGTCCATCGGCTTTTCTTGGTGGCCGTAGGGCAGCAGCAGGAGGGACTAGGTTCACTCCTGATCCGGAACTAGTACCAGCTTCCGACTAGGAAGCTAGTACGGTTCCTTGGATCCGTATCTTCATCTCCGCCAGCCTGTTGTGCAGGTCCAAGACCTGCTTAACCCGATCCTCAGGAGGATTCGGGTCGGACCGGACTCTCTCGTACCGCGTCCTGTAGTCGTCATGGAGTCGCTTGTATTTAACAAGCAACTCCATGTCGGCCCGCGCGTAGCGGGACTTCGTCCGTTCACCTCGCGAGGAAGTGTCGCTCGATGAGCTCGACATGCTGGTCGTCGAAGCTGTTGATGATGCGTAGGTTGCCCTGGGGACTTCCTTGCGTCTTGGTTCTGGTTGGGTGGGTTGTCGAACCCTACCCGTCGCGTCTGCGGTCTGTGATGTTTTGGGGGCCTTCCTGGCCACCACCGGTCGTTCTTCTTCCGTCGACTTTCTCTTCCTATTTCCGTCGCTATCCTCGGAAGTAGAGGATACGACTCGCTTTCGAGCAACTGGTTGATCGTCAGTCTTGCGTTTAGGTTGAGGGCTTGAAGAATCCCGATGTTCTGGGATGTATCTTGGCTTCGACGAAGCCTTGTCGGCAGAGGGTTTTGGGGTGTGAATAGGGACAGAGGTGTAGGAAGTGTGATTGTCAAGAACAGGAGTTCTGACGTCGTCAGGAGTAGCAATGGATGAGAGAGGGGAAGATGAAGCTGTGGATGATTGACGAACGATGTCAGAAGCAGTTAGGGGAGGTGAAGAACCAAGGGGAGATGGTTTAGCAGGGGAAGCACTTGAACTTGTTGTCCGTTTGTGTCCGTTGCCGGTAGAAGGTGGCGAAGGAGCGTGCTCTGTCCGGGTAGCAGCAACACTGGGCGGCCGTTTCGAAGGAACGTTTTGAGGACGATCAGGATGAAGATTTTTCTTCGAAGATTTCTTGTAGAGAGGTTGTGCGGAAGAGGAAGAAGAGGAAGAGGATGATGATGAAGAGTTTGTTTTCACAGGAGGGGTATCTATTAACATACGGTCTTCGTCGGATAATTCGGAGTCGGATATGAACTCAGCAGACTTGTAAGCACCAGCTCTGGCTCGAGAGACTGGTTTAGGGCGCGTCGTAGAAGGTGTAGAAGAAGCAGAAGGAGGGATTGGAGATTTAGAAGAAGCAGTGACAGTGGGAGTTGAGGTTGGGAACTTGGTGGACATTATTGTTGAGGAAGAGGTTGATGGAGAGGTTGTCTTCTTCTCTCGGCCAGAGGTCCCTTTTATAGTTGCAGCCTTGGGTTTCGCAGCACCTTTCTTGTTACTATTTCCAATTATTTTCTTCAATGCAGCTATTTCAGCACCCCCTCTCGCCTTCGACCCTGTTGTCGCAGCAGGTTGTGATATCGAGCGTGCCATTGGCTCCGCGCTCGGGGCGGGAGATGCTGTCACCGGTTCCTCCTTACTGATTTTTATTGTCGGAGGCAGGGCAGGTGAAGCTGCAGCGACTGGCTTCTTCTTCGCTGGTTCTACAACTGGCTCCGGCTTCCGTCGAGGCTGTCGCGGTGGTCTCGGTTTCCCTCTGTCCTCCGGCTTTCGAAGCATCTCCCATTCAGGTGCATCCTCTGGCAGCTTCAGTCTATCAAAAGCGTCCTCTGCATTCTCAATCGCCGCCTCTCTCATCTCCTGCTTTGGGTATTTAAATCTCCAAACGTCAAGCTCCTTATACATATTATCGAAAAGCTGCCATCGGCCGGATATATCACGATTAGCAAGCTGTATTACTATCCCAGAACATTTATCCAAGTCGGTATGTGTCTTCATCGCCAATGTCTGTTCCTTCTCCGGTCCTAAAGCAAGCAAGTGTATTAACGGTAGGAATAAAGGATCCTTTCGAAACGATTTCGGTTTTGGTGCAGATGTCACATTGCCCGCCGGTGAAGTAACAGCCGTTAATGCCGGCGACGAAGGCATCGAGTCGGAGAACTTGGTCCTCTTGTTGACCTTAGTCTTCATCGAAGGAGCCGTCAGAATACCCGCCTTCTTCGCAGCAATCAAACCTCTTCGTCCAGATAGTTCGGGTCCGAGTTTAGATGGATTCGAGACAAGTTGGACACTATTCAGGAGTCAATATCCGAATTGATGGGACGAACGAATCCAAAGGATCACAATGGGCGAGAATCTTGGGGGATCTCCGGAGAGTGGTTTCTATATACCTCTTCTTATCCTTCTGCTTCTGCAGAGCTTCCATCTGCTGCTTAAGAGCCAACAGATCGGCATCCGCGTTCTTCTTTTCCACAACTTCCAGCAATTCCAGCTTATCCCTCACCACCCCTAACGGAATTACGGTACCGTCGTTGTCGGACTGTCGGTAAAGCTCATTGTGGAACAGCTCGTGGGTATGCATAAACTCAAACTGGTTGATTCCTACTTGCAGAGACTAAATTTTTCCCCAACGAAAGAAAAAAGAGAAAAAAGAGGAGACCACGTTAGTAAAAAGGTACTTCACCCTCATTATCCTATTAACTGCGTATACCAAAATCCGCAATTGAGTCGGAAACAAGAGGGATAAAACACACCGTGCGCCCTTTGCCCGTGTTGAGTTGTAAGGAATTCAGCTTTCCGGCTGACAGCTCTTCTAGAAATCGTTCGGTAACGTTAATCTTCACGGCGAACGGCGCCGGGTATGCAGCTCGTGCATTAGGTTTCTCGTCGGGTGCCTGCAACGACGGTCCGGGGACCATGAGGCCCTCGTCGGGTATGTTTAAGTTCAGCATCGTGGATTCGTCAATGCAAGTCTCGTCTCGGGTATACGGTGGAATGATATGAGAATGGGGTTCCGGAAAGAAGTGTCCCCCCCTTGGACTGTCGTCGTCGCACAAGGAGAAGTCCGTCCAAACAGAGCGAGTAATTTTCTCGGAAATTTCGGTTTCCAGCCGCAGTGTATCCTGAAAACCGACCAGACAACTTCGGTATTTTTTTAAATGTTTTATTCAGGGGGGTGTCTAAACCACAGAGAAGTAACCAAAGATGTTATTCTCTCTGTTTCCCTCCCGAGGTCCCTGTAGGTTGGTACCCGCAGAGGACCTCTCGCACCACGAACTTAGATTGTGAACTGCGCCAGCGTGCACGATTGTCGATGGATCTACTCGAATAAAAGTCTGGTCTCTATGGAAGAGTATTATGTTGAAGCGAACAGAAGGAAAGCAAGGTCCGGGATTTCCGTTGTGGTAGTTGTGATAGAAGCCGTGAGAGTAGTGTCAGTTGGGTGGGAGTGGGTCGGAGCGATACTAGCGGCCAATTAGAAATTGGGGGATCGGACCAAAACAAGACGATTCCTAGACTAGTGATGCGAATGTTCTGGTGGCGATGGAAGAAGAAGACAAAGACGAAGATGAAAGGATGGCGATAGGTCTACAGAATGGTATGGGAGTTCCTTTTTGATGGTGAGGCAGGAAGCAGGGAGGGTAAAGAGGACAAGGGAGGAAGGATGGTGAGGCTCGTGTCAGATATTGGGCTTTGGAGGTTTCAAAGGGCCGGATTCGAAGGTTGTAGATCCCCAAACGGCAAACCAACCAACCATCCAGGAACAGGAACAGGAACAGGAATAGACAGACGGGAAGCCGACAAGATGAAGGAACCAAATAAAACTACGACTTCGTGTATATGGAGATGATGGTATGATGTGATATGGTCAGGTATGATATGTTATGATATGCGAGAAGAGGAATAGAGAAGACAGAGAGAGAGAAGCCGGGGAATGGTAGAATGGGATGTTGGAACGGGCAAGATGGAGATATTGGAACGGGGCCAGCGAGACTTCGAACAAGAGAACAGAAAGATTGACCGGGAATTCGAAGTGTCGTCTTCTAAACGTATCGTCGTCGTCGTCGTCGTCGAGCGAGGAGGTTGTTGAGATTGTATGATGTTATAATGGCCTGGTGTCTGTCTTGTCTCGTCGGAGTGAAGTGAAGTGCAGTGTGGTTGGGTTGGGTTGGTGTGGTTTGGAGGGAAGGTTTCGGGTGAGACTGAACAGGACTGGGCTGGGCTGGCTGGGCTGGCGGGAATCCTCAACAGGCAAGATCCACCTCCAGTATCATTGACGACCTATACATCCATCCATCCACATCCATCCATCTGCTGCGGTATGTATGTATGCCTATGTACTTACGTACGTATGTACCGTATTGTACTGTACTTGCTAACAATGCAACTAGATCGAAGAGAAAAGACAGAAACAATAAAAAAGAACAAGAACAAGAACAAAAGACGCAACCTGACCGCTGATTGCAAGAAACCCTATTGTGTCTGCCGGTGAATTGCAACAGACAAGTCAAGAGGTTGCTGATGATTCAACCCGAGGAAAAAGGAAAAAGGAAATAGAGGAAGAGAGAGAAGAAACAGGTGAGAGACAAGAGACAACAGGGCAATGCATACAATACGTCCAATCTTGGGGTCAAGTCCAGTTCCTGTTGTTGGCTGCCACTAGTCAACTAAGCAGACATGGGTCTGGTCTGGTCTGTCCGGTCTGTCTGGTCTGAGTATGTAACAGGCCGGCCAGGCAGCGGAAAGAAAGAATTGAAGAAGACGAAGAGAGGTTAGACTAGCTGGTATAGTCACAGACTGGACTCGACTGCATCCCACACACCAGATCAGACATCCGATGGATGGATGGCGTCCCTTCGATACGTCTTCCACAGACAGAGACAGACGGACGGACAGCCAAGCGGAAACGGGACAGGCGAATCTGGTTTTCCCCAATATCTGACACTTCCCAATTCTCTTTTCGGTCTGGGAGGGTACCTCCATAATAAAAAGTAAGTAAAGAACATACATACATATGTATCTGTCTACAGCTGGCTACACAACCTCCTCCACAGGCTCCTTGATGAAAGGGTGGGTTCTATAAATGTGCTAGTCCCGAACTTCCCTCATGTCGGTGCATGCTGCTGCTGGGCCTACCCTCCCATTTCGAAGCATTCTCCAGTCTTCTGGGCTGACCAGGGACCAGGTCTAGTCCTCTTCACTACATACGTAGGTTTGCCATAGCTGGCCGGCCGTGCCCCATCGCCGGTGGTACCCTCTACATCGGAGCATCATCCGATGCCCGTGGGCAAGGTGGAGGAAGGAGGCACACCACAGTGATGCCTGCATGTCGACTCCCAGGCCTCGCCTAAGGCAATGCAATGCGACGAATTGGAAAGGAAAACGCAGACAAGCCACGCAGAAGACCAAAAAAAACAAACTATCTGAGAATGAGAATGAGAAGTTAACAAAAAAAATCATCTGCACATTCAGCGGGTCTATCCTAAGTGCGAGCAAACAGGTGACGCCGAAACTCCCTCCAAAATCTAACTAGGAGGCGGAAATCAAAGATCAAAAAAAAGAGGGCAATTGTCACGCACGAGACTTCTTGCGCCAGAACGAACGAATATTATCTATGGGAAAAACTCGCACAATTATGTAATTAACTCTTCCAGCGCAAGGACCAGCGGATCCGGAAGAGCATGAGGGAAAGCAGGAACAAAAGTGTGTTACTCACGCTTAGGCCTCATTAGTTCGATTCTTGTCTCTGGAAGCCTTGTTGAGATGTCAGGTCACACGTTCCCTTCCTAATGGAACAACGGAATTAAACGAATGCCCACCAGACCCATAATGGCAAGTGGGATGGAAGGAGAAATGTAGAAACGTTCGAAACATCTGTTGAACAAACAAAAGTTACAATGCCATGAAAGTGGGCGAGCCATGACATGATGGAAACATAAAAATCTCCAAGCATGCGCAAGCTAACTACATGAATTCTCAGGTACAGTACATCTCGAGAGGTACCGACGAGCGATTTCCGGGGAGAGCCGATGGGTAAGTAAATGTATGATCTTCAGAATACCGGTAATTATCCCTCGACGATTTTTTGATCCCTATATCGCATTTCCTCCGAAGATGTAGTACCACATATGAAAGTACAGTTACAATATCTCAGTCAGAAGCCCCTAGCTCGCCAGACCAATATACGGAGTACTGAATTCACGATTATCCCGATTCTATCCCGATATAATGGAAGCTGACGCAGGTCTCCATCGGTAAGGTTCGAAAAAGCAGGGAGTAGGATACGAATTCCTGCTTTGTATCCTACTTCCGAACTTGGAGGTTTGTAACATCTCGCCGCTAGTTATGATGGCGCGGGTGGAAACCAGCCTCAAAGGTACCGCCCCCCCCCCGAGAAACATCGTCTGTACATACACCATATATCCGCCCCCTAACCCTGATATAATTTCCATTACTGCACGTAAGTATGTACGCATGTATTATATCTCGATCGAGATATACATGCATAGGTAACCTCCGAGATCTAGCATTGCATTCTAAAAAAACATATTTGAAACTCAAATGTTTGGTTTGCAATTGTTAAGGGGATGTTCATTAGAGGTTCGCTTGGTATGAGGTTAATTGCTGGTGCTTTATGAAACCGGCGTCAGAAGTCAACCTACCCCAGCATGCGCACCGTACACAAGTCAGGTTGTAATGTAATAGTGGTTAAATGTATTTTCGGCAAGAAATTTCCATTAATAATACTAATTGTTCACGGGCGCCGGTATTTTTATACAATGGCGATTCTTGATCCCGGCAAGCCAGGTCAGGGACGAGAGGAGAGTCGGTTAACTTCTGGCAAGGCTTCCAATGAAATCTCGACACCAGCTGTGCCCTTTGCCAATTCGTATTCATAGCATAGATCCTGAAAGAAAAGCCTTGACAGGTATCAGATTATTGAGATACAGATATAATTCTAAATTCGCAGGCGGCTCCAGGTGTTTCCATTATATCAGACCACACCCTCTGAAGATAGGAACATTTCATTTCATCAGTCAGTAAGACAACATCCCCACAGTACCTCAGACATGGGATATAACCTCCAATTAGTGTAGGTATGCACATATTGTCTCGTCGCCAGACTCCTCAACTGTGTGCACATACATCTAAAGATACGGGTTATAACAATACACGTAATTACGGGTGCGGCTTGTTTCCCAGCGCGGTGAACTGTCGAACCACGATCTGATCGAATCGTTTTTAATCTACGCCACCAAATTGCATATTGTAAACGTACGGTGTATATGTATATTGTCACGAGGATAAAACACTCACTCTCTTTTTCTGCCATTATGGTCAATCATCGAATCCTTTCGGACCTCCTAATTAAGTAAGTATCTTTCACTCTTCAATTTCAAGAAAGTGAAATGATCATGACCCTCACGAGACCATTTCCCATCGAACCCCCACAGCATGAGTTGAAAACCCCAAGGTGCCATCCAATCTTCTCCCAAAACGGCAGGTTTGTCCCTCTCCTCAACACCTCACCACGGCAAGACCTTCCTTTCTCCTCTCGACGACCAGCACCAGCTCAGCTGCACAGACCCATCAACCTCCCCCCAAAAATCCCATCTCCAAGCTAAAAGAACCCATGAACAGCCATAATCAAGCAATCAAAGCGTGGCACCATAGTTCCCGGCCATTTTAGGCGGGAACTACTGTACCTGCAACAGGGCCAATCCTTCAACATATCCTTACTCAAGCCATTCTAGTCTCTTTCCTCTTCCCTGTGATGCTTTTTTTTTCAAATCGATAGATCGACCGCGACCCTTCTGACTTTTTATACTAATCGAAAAACAGATATCGGATGTTTTAAAGGCAACATCCTAAAATACCAAACTGTATATGGAATTCTAAGACGTTGGAAGGCCAAAATAAAAGACCAACTATTCCATAGACGACCCTGTTTCAAAATCGATAAAAGGAAGCTTGAAGACGCTTGCGACTGACATATCTAGACGAGAACGGATAGAAATATTCGGCTCTAAGATAAACTAGCTACTAACTAGTACGTGCTGACGATAGAGAGTGATTTTCAGGTAAGTAAGAAGTATCTATACTTCAATGGTCTGCTCTCAGCTTCCACGGATCGAGGATCGAATGAAGATTTCTTCAATTGCCCCCCAAATGACTTTTCCCTTGAACTGGGTAGACAGAGAGCTTCGGTATTCTCCCGGGGAGGATGGGTAGCTAACATAGCTCTACACCATCCCAACCCGGGTATATCACCCGGACACCTGTCAAAGCACAAACCAAAGCTTCAAGCCTTTCGTATTCGGAACCGCAACAGCCAGTTGCGCAGTCTACACCTCAATGCAAGGGAAACCAAAGAAAGTGAAAATTTTTCAACATAACCCAAGTAACTCGGTTTAACAGCACGAGGAGAAAGAGGAAAAATACCAATCGGCAAGAAGCCACGACGGACGCATTTTTCCCCCATTGGCCTTGTTTGAAGTTCTGCATACGACGTACTATGCTTGTGCATAGAAAACACATATTTGAGCAATGCCAGCTCCTGCTTAGGCAAGCAGGCGTTTGCATACAGAGCTACGCCTTGGCCTAATACCTGTTTCACGCCTTTTTCTCTCTTCTTTTTTCCAATTCATATCATGCTTATTTCTGACAAAGAAAGCACTCTATACTTCCCATACAGAGTATAACCCACCGGAAAACCCCATTGCTTCTGATATTTTATCCACGCAATCGCGGCGGTATAAAAAAAAGTTCACAACCAGGGGAGCATTACGAAACAAAACGACCAAACAGCATGGGGGTTTTTTGGCTTCAAATTCTTTTTGAACAGAATAAAGAGAGACTAACTAACCCGGGGGCTCCACTTTTTCCCTTCGTCACGAACCATAAAAAAGTTCCTTTATTCACTTGATTACCACACACACCCCATGGCAAGCCCCCAAAAACGTGTTTTATGCAAGTCACCCTTTTTTCTCTCACTTCCCTATTTTTCGCCACCATGTTCTTCAAGAACTGCAAAGGAAGGAAGGGAAGGGAAGGGAAGGGAAGTAATGGGAGGCGTTCTTTAACCCCCGGGAAGAAGTCGATTCATGACATTAACGTAATTATATTAACATACCGAGGTTAGAAAACTTCACAATGTGCATATGTGTAACAATCCTGATGTTACACTACGAAAAAGAAGGATTGAAATTGATTGAAAAGGAATATATTTTTTGCATAGCCTTCGAATCTAGACCTGCTCTCGCCTCCCCGAGTACATACCACTTAGGCGTTGTAATACAAAGGAGAGGGGAGCGAATAAGAGGATATGAAATGACAATATAGAAAGCTACTGGAAACAAGAATACCAAATTTTCTTGGCTAAATCCCTCGAATTTGAACAAGTCAATTTGACTAAGTAATGATAGAAGATGGCGCGTGTATTTGATATGGAAGGCCTAAATACCTATACCTAGGCCGGTATCAACGAGATTGTAAATTAATTTCCATGATAATAATTCCGCTTCTAGCTCGGTCTCGTAATATTTCTTCAATTAAATATATATCTCCAAAACAGTCAAAAAAAAAAACCAGGGAAACGAAAGTAATTTTCCTTAGAAAAGAGACTACAAGAGCGTCAATCATATCATATCTTTCAATCTCGATCATCCCGCCGCGGCCCGTCCAGAATGGGTGTATGCCAACTTCCAACTTAACTTAGTCTCGGCGTCATCCGTACCTTGCCTCACTATCATAGACGAAAAAAAAAAAAAAAAGAGGATAACTCATCATCTCACTCCCCCCAGCCCAACCAGCCAACGCAGGGACCACATAACCTCGCAGCCTAAAAAAACCCTCCCATAAAAGCGAGTGGTAGTGGCGGCGGCGGACAGCGATGTTAAGGTCTCTCAGCATGAGCTCTCTTACTTGTTTGCTGCACTGCACTGTCGAACCATAAAGCCAACCAAACATTTAATAGGATGAATGCTAAATGCGTTGGCGAAGGATTTAAATGGGATATGTGACCCTTGCTGGACGGTATTGTCTGACACACCATGAAAGAGTTATATGCGAATATTAATGCGCAGATGGGGTATGTTGTATATATGGCTTGGGTTTTAACTGAGAAGTTTGTCAGATTTGGGTTGGTTGCAGTGTGGCTATATTGGGAGTGATAACTGATCGATATCTATAGAATCCCCTGGTGCCCCTCGATGGGTGGACACGCGCGGGGTGAGAAGCTGATGTATTGGAATATCCCTCAGCTGAATGATACATGTAATGTTGGTTTTTCTACTAAGTAACTTATAGCTTTAATATAAAGCTAAGGTAGATATTAAGTATTTTGTACCGTATCAGACAAGGAAATCGATTAACTACTTGTTATATATGTCCCGAGGGAGTATTAAAGGAAGCTCTAGCCAGGTAGTTAAATGATATATCTATACAATTGCAGCTTCAAAATAAATCAAGACAGATTGAAACCGAGAACTAGAATAATACACACCTCAACATTTTCACCACCAGTACACTATGCTGTATCATAACTTCAGCTATATATAAAAAAATTATTATATCAATCTCTCGAACCCATAATACAAAATATACCAATACCCCCCATCATACCACTCCAATCCCAATCAACTACACCAGCCACTATGCAATCCACAACCCTCAAAATCACACGTTACATCACCTATATTACCTTACATACACATGGACATACTTACATATACCCGGGAAGAGAGACATCGGGTTTCATCCATGTATCCTCCCCGCTTTAAACCACGGCTAACATTTCCATCCATATAATCTTTTGCGCAATCCCGTTACTTCCTGAATAACTTAGCGAGTTTGAAGATAGGACGGTATATTAAATGTTATATGTATATATTTCGGATCCGGTTCCCGTGATATGAAAGTCTTTATTAAGATATCGATGTTAGATGGCTTTTTTTGTGAAGACTTGGTTATATATTACGTTTTTATTTAGACTTTTTATCATACTTAATAGCATTATTATAACATTACTTGAGAAACGTTATTTCTGAGTATATTTTGGAGATAGCTAGAATACTACTCCATGCCCTAATATTAAACCATTGATTCCGCAATTATATCAGAATCTCACAATAACAACCAATGAATATAATACAATATCTAGACTAACGTCTCAACCTTACCTAACCCCTCAAAGCCCCAAGCAAACTCTCCACGGAGACGAAATATCCCTCTCCAATTACAAAACCCAGTGTTACCAATGGAGACCAAAAGCCCTCATGCTAAAATCCTCATGGCAGAACCCTCATGGGAAATCCCTCGTGGTCAAATACCTCAGGGTCCTTCTCTAAAAAAAAAAAACATGGAACAAGCAAGGCAGAACACAAAGCCAGGTCGGGCAACAGGTGATTTTCAGGAGCTGAACAGAGAACTGGAATTCAAATATTGCTTGCTTGGTTAACTAGGTTGAGCATGGGATGCTGCGCGATATATGCCTTGCCTTGCCTCGCCTCGCATAAGCAGGTACGATTACAGCCGAATGGAGATGGCCTTGGAGGTAAAGCCATGGGAATAGGATGGATGGATGGCTAGATAAAAGGTTATGGATAGAAAGTGGAAGTTGGTTACTCCCTATTGTGAACTTTTATATCTTTTGTGAAAAACCTTCTGTATGCTTGCTTCTATACCATATTTTGTAAACAATCTGATTCCCAAGGACCTTCCGTCCTCTAACATATTAACAAAGCCCTTAACCAAAAAAAAAAAGCCTTCAATCAAATAATCCCCATCCATTTAACACCTCACTATGAACCCCAAGTTCAAGGGTTCAATTTAGCCTCAACCGCCCCGCCTACGAAACAAAAACCAAGCTAAAAGAAAAAGAACTAAGCCTTCAAATAGCGAGCGCGCTCCACCTTTTACCGGGTTATACAAATATAGCCTACGCCGGTCCGGAAGCTTCAGCCGCTTTAAAATAAATAAATAAAGAAATAAATAAAAAAATAAATAAAAAAATCTTCATCCTTAGTAATTCATCAGAATCCGGGGAAGCGATTCCGAACCTGGGGGTGGTGTGAGGGTTAGCAGATTTTCGGTTGGATAAATATACAGAGTTATGCAACGCATGTTAGTGATAAAAATGCAACAAATTGATCTCAGAGTTCGTGGTTGTCTATTTCGAGATTACTGTTTACGGTACTGAATATCAGTTAGAATGGCTTCGATATTGTGATAAATGGAAATTCTGGGTATAAATCTTTAGCATTAGCATCGTATATAAGATGTCAACCAAATTTTAGTTATTGAAGGAACACAACGACTCATCGCAAAACTATCACCATCCAGACAACCTCATCCCCAGCATTCAACAATCATCCAAAAAACTTGATTCCAATTCCAATCGATTTATCAGACGGTTTGAAACATATTTTGTACCATCCGTAAAAACTGATCAAAATTTAACGTCAAAAGTTATCACATGATCAATGTCGGTTTTGAGGAAACACAACCCATCAACCCACATCGACATCCCGAAGAACCTCACCCGGCGTGCTCAGTTTTCGTCCAAATGACTTGATTTTGATTCCGATCGATTTACTAGCCGAATTAAAGCATATTTTCTACCATCCATAAAAAAAAACCAAAGTTTAACATCAAAAATAATCACATGATATCAATATCTAACCCAAAATACAACCCATCATCGCCATCATCACCATCAACCCTGGCCTCACCACCACATCCAGCACACTTAATATTCATCCAAATAACTTAATTCCAAGTTAAACCACCCATCCAAACCATTCTAAAGATTTTTGATCCTATGTTGAAGAATCCTTCAAAATTTTTGATATCAAAAATAATCACACGATCAAGCCCAGTTGCTTCCCAACCAAACACCCACCATCAGTAGTATCATCATAAACTGCCAACCTCATCCACCACCCTCAATATAATATTAATACAAACTCCTTAATTCCAAGTTCAATTACCTGGTATTAAAACCATTCTAAGAAACTTTGATCCGTATCTCAAAGCTTTATAGGTTTTGATATCGAAAATAATCACATGATCACTCCATTATATATATGCTAATCTTAGCTCCACACCTAACGAACATCATATTGATCTCCTCCACGGCGTTCTATCTTCGTAGAACTCTTCATCCTAGCACGTAGGGGTAGCGCGGATAGTAGCCACATAGGCGATGTAGATCACATATATAAGTAGGTAATCGAATATATAGTATGTTAACGAGCCCTATATACCTCCTACTCGGATCAATAATGTAATTAGCCATCACCAATCTAAATAAATTATACTCTGAAAGCTTCCAGGACCAGTAATGACTAAAAAACCAGCCCGCCGTCGACCGAGAGAAGACCAGGAACGATGGTATCGGACACAGATCACAGCAGATATATCAACCATGCATGCATGCATCTGGCAGTTCATGCCATTAAGCTGAAGGGGGTGTATATCAAGACTGAACACCAATTGCAATTGCTTGCAAATCAATCCTCAAACGTTCCCTTAAGCAATAGGTTTAGGTTCAAAAATATAGTATTTGAATTCATGTTTTGTATATTTGTTTTTTTGGCATGTTCAAAAACGGTGATATGCATTAATGTCAACGTAAGAAACGATAACTAATGAATTAATAAGAGAAGAACCCTTCGAAGAAGTCGAAGAAGAAAGAAAGAAAATAAATTGAGAAACAAGCCGCTAGGAAGGGGAATCGCTATAAATACTATTAAGACCCCCCACATTCCAACCTTCTTTTATGTTACGGAAAAAAAAAAGCGGTTAAACTATGAGGGTCGGAAGTGAAATTGACAGCTTAGCTGAAAGATGCACGATAAGAAAAGTGAAGAAGAAAAAGTAGAAAATGAATGTAGCTATAAAAAGTTAAAAGGAAACGAGGACATCGGTACAGTTGTGAGTTGTACACGGGGAAGAAAAAAAAAGGAAAAGCGAGGGAGAAAGAAAAATACAGACGACGTTAAGATTTGAGGGGTGTGGTGGGCCGTGATGCCGCATGTGGACATACTGTTGAAGGTGCCTAGATGTACTTTCGGATTCTTGTCCCTCTCGACGATCCAGGGGCGAGAAAGCTCCTGGTTGATCAGGAAGTAAGGAGGCTCGAATGATAACCTTCAACATGTAGACCACGAGGACAACATGACCAATGTAAAACAGCATAGGTAGGAATGGATCAAGCCTCACTGACTCGACTTCAGGCCTACCATACGCTACTCAACGAGGGGGGAGGCAATAACCCAAGAAACAGCAAGAAAATCAACGCCAATAAACCCATCTATTGCATTAAAATAATTATCCCAGCAAAAACAAACCCAGCATGAGGCCATGAAAATCACAATCTCTTCCCAGGTACCAAGGCGTACATGACAACCAAGGCAGCGTCCAAGGCAAGAATAATGGCCAGAACCCACATTGCTCGAGTGATCATTATGCGCCTGACGTAGGGTTCCTGCACTTTCATAAAGGTCATGAATGTGTATTCGCTGTAGCTGGTGAACGCAAGGATGGGATCTAGATTATATTGATGCGCAGCGAGGCAGTAAACACCAACTGTGAATGGAAGGATAAGCTATATCAAAACAGGTTAGTAGATAGTACAACTCGATACAATCGGGAAGGACACTATACCCAAAGTCTTGTTGTTTTCGGTTTAATGTCGAGGAAGATTAAGCAAAACCCAGCCCAGAAAGCTCCGAACAGGGCCAACAACCCAACGATCAATCTAGCCAACGAGGAAGGAGGTACAATGTTTCCAAATGCCTTAGACCTGAGGAACCCTGGGAAAGCATCTCGTTCCATGGCTTGGAATACGTAATCCTTCGCTTCGTCGAAAACCTCAGGATCATCTCGACCGTCTACTTCGATCGCATGGGAGATGGAAGCAAGAATCTGCTCGGGAAGAACAATTTCCCTCTCCGCTCCCCGTAGGAGGTACGTATATAAGATCTTTTCAGCCGAAGCCCTAATGTCGGCCCTAGCGACAGTGTGCTGTGGAGATCCTGAAGAAGTTTGTTCGGGAGTAGAGAAGTAGGAAGGTCGAGCTGGATTCAATTCGGCCCCACTGGGTCGCGAACCACCGTTTTGGGGGTTGTAGCCAGGAATGGTGACCGCATGCGTCGTGTTGTCGTTACGAAGGAAGGCAGAAAGGCGTTGGTCGTCGTTCTTTTCACTTTCATCGTCACCAGTACCGAGGTGGTCGATGACTGAAGAGGATCGCTTGCTTCCGGACTTATTCAGATCAGGCGTGGATACAAGCACCGACCTACGGAGTTCTCGTACGTAGTGTCTGCACAGCGACATGTGCTGGGAGACATCAAGCCTGATAAACATATAAATCGTCAGTAGGTCCTCCAATATAAAACCCAATCGGGAAAGCTGGAACTATAAAGCTCTAACACAGCAAGGGAAAAAACGACATGAACGTACCAGAAATCCAAATAGTCAACAGAACGCTGTTGATCTCTCATGTAAATGTAGAAAGAGAACAAGTCAACTGGCGGCCTGGTCCTCCTGCTCAGGACTTCGAATAGAGTCGGCAGCCTATCCCGCTCTATGACTTCCATGCTATCGGTATTTCTGGCCATGATGAAAGCTGGGAGCAACGAGCGTAACAGATTCTATCCTGGAAGCTCCGTGCCACCGTCTCCAACAATCGACGGGAGTAGCTCGTCACTCTCTATGATTGGAGCTATAGGTCGTTTTCGCCGTTTGCGGTTTTATTGACGGGAGGAAGATGGCGTCACTATGCGTTTGGGTGAGTCGCGCCCCTGATTCGAACGGAGGGATGAGAAGAAGGTTTGTCGGGAATAAAAGAAAAAGCGAATTGAGGGAAACGAAGGATATAGACGTTTTCGAGTGGACTCGACGACAAGCTACCAGCGTCGGGCTCTGGTGGAGAGGGGTCCGAGGGTTGGAAGTGTCGACGGATGGCGACGATGATGGCGATGAGTGAGGTTGAAAACAGACTAGAGTGGGTGGAATTGGTGGGTGGAGAAGGGGGGAAATTGGCATTGGCGCCTGCCAGCCAACCAACAATGACAGTTCGTACCCCAGCAATGCAACGCTACCGCGAGCAATTGGCCATTTAATTTCAGACCTCGCTTGTTTCAGCCTTTGATGAGGAAGGTCCTGGCAGCTGTGATGATGCTGACGACGGCATATAAATTATATATATATATTCTATGCCATATATGTTTTCTGGTAGTTTTTATTCTTTGAAGAAGGTGTCTGTAGATACCTGTAGGAGGTTGTATAAAACCAACCGTGTGGCAGTACAAAAGCCTCGCGTGGCCAACGTGGACAACGTCTACAAAGACCGCACGTTATCCCATGATATATGAACACACATGTACTCCAACAAGATGCTATAATTAGAACGTCACATCCTGCCAGTACAATTCCTTCCGTATGGATTGAATTGTCTCAAAAGTCCTCCATATCGGAAAAATTGGAGGAATCGAGCGAATATAGGTGGATAGACACTGTCTAGAGAGCGTATACTTTGTCCGATCATTATATTTAAACCAAAAACGCTAGCTGTATGCTTCAGGTTGTTGGTGATATATGAAATCTAGTGGTGCATTCTTTACCGGTTATATTGCGGCTTACAATTTCTATTGCCGTCAGCTCATATGCTTCCAGGGAATAATATGTGAAGGAAAGCTTGAAAACGGTAGTAATAGTGGTGTGCATTAGAGACTACTGTCTTGAATGCTCACACTGTATAAGAACGAATTATAAAGAAAATGAAGTAGAAGCAGAGTACAAGAAGAGAAGAAAAATAATATTACAACAAAGAATAGAAGGAGAAAAGAAAGAAGGACAGAAAAACAATTAATGCATACGAAGTACAGATAATGAAAAAGCGCCGGAAGTAGTGCTGCTCAATCTGTCGAATGTAAACCCATTTGATCTCAGAACTGAAAACCCCCAGAAACGAAACGATGAGAGGCAAGAACTTGTAAGAAAAGAGAATGAAAAAGAGACAGTAAACCCCGAATGCTTTTTTGTACCAAACCCTTCATTCGCTATAAAAATAAAAAAAGCACCCCAGAGACGGCCAAAATCAGGGTACGGATCTAGTTTAAGGATGCTCACGCTTCAAAATGCTAAATCTCAATGTCACTTCACCCAAGGTGACCATAATGGACAAAACAATCAGGATAATAATGATCCATGTAATTCCTATTGCCGTATTAATAGTGAGGTTCAGCGAAAACAGATAGGATGTGTGTACTCACTCGACATATTGCTGTCAGCGATCGAATCCGCCAAAATGCTAGCGAGATCAAGGAAGACTTGGCACCTCTCGTTCAATATCAAAACTCTCTGTTTGATCTCAAGATACTCCCGGACGGCCGCATACAAAGGATGAAGACCCGGTTCCGCTGAATTTACTAATTAGTATCACATCTTCAACACTCAAGTACCAAGAAAAAAGAAAACTCACAGTCCCAAAAGAACTCAGGCGTATCAAGGGTATTGCTCGAAAGATTGACATCCACACGCAATTTGAATAGTTTCCCACTCATCTTGAGTACATCCTCACGCTTCATACCCAGCGTTCCGTTTAATGCCAAGCTCTTAGGTACATCTTCGACCTCTTTCATTGTCAATGCCATTCGCTCTTCGAATCTGCTCAACTTCGTACTTTGAGCAATCGCATGCGACATTGCGAGTTTGATCATGTGATTGCCTGATCGAAGCGTGATCATGTCGTTAAAGATACGGGGTCGGGTGGTTCGGGGAGAGTATTCAAAGTGGAATTGCTCAGTTTCATACTCGTCCACCTGAAGAGGCTGAATAGCAAATGACATCTTCTGAGGAGTTTTGGCGAAGACCAAGTCGGCCAGAATGTCCTGTAAAAAGCATCAATTAGTACCATAGCTAGCATCTAAATCACTATAGCGAATACACACCTTCTCTTGTCGCTCAGTGAAGTTCCAGAACACAACTACGCCGTAAGAATAGATATACATCTCGGCAAATGAACTGGCTTCCGCAGCATCTGGCGGTTCTGGCGAAAACGTATTCCTCGAGTGTCCATTGCTGTCCCTCCTTTCTTCGAAGTGTCCACCTTTGGGACTCAGCGGGTTGTCTTGAGTCGGACTGTCACTGAGGTGGACTTCCGGATCTATGAGACCGAGGCCATCGGACATCTTTCTCCTCCCAGACCGTCCGCGGAAATACTCCTCATGATAGTCTCTCTGCTCATTCCTCTCAATCTGCACATCCAATACCGCTTTACCGCCTGGGTTTTTCAATATAGGACTACTCTTCACCCTATAACCTCCAGAGCCCGGTAAAAGCGGTAAATGATAGGCACAATACAGACACTCGTCATAAAGTTTGGTCCTAGCCGCATGCTGTTCCTTCATAAATTTCGACACGGCCATAAGCCTCCACGACGAAGCGGTACAATAAGCCGTCACCCGTGCCAGCTTCTCGGCACGTCGATTCTTAGGTAACCGCTCGGCGTACGACTTTCTAGGCTGCCCATCTGGGCCACGTGACTGACTTCGCTCTTGAGCCTCATCATCCCGCAATGGCGCTTGAGAGTTATCTTCATCATAATCCCAGTCCGGCTTTGGCTTCTGCGAATCGGGGAGGAGAACTAGCTTTTCCGTAACTTTTGAAGATCGAAGGGGTAAATTTGTTTGGTTTACTACTTTTTGCTTCTTAACAGCTCTCGGAACACCAGATGGTCTGCGCGTGGTTGGCAATGGCAGGTTTGGGTCGTGAGGACGAGGTGGAGGGGTTCGTGACTGGCCTGATGGAATTTCGCTGGATTGCTGAAGAATGTTGTCAATGGTGACATGACGTATTGTTGGACGGCGAATGATCTGGGGACGATTACGTTGGTCTCTGGCGTCCGTTACCTAAAAAAAATAGGAAGTTTCACGCGGTTAGTGATCCCGGGAGACAAAAAAAAAAGAACAAAGGGAAAGACAAAGAGAGAGGAGATGCAAGGAATTAGGGCAGAGATGAGATGATTGCAATCCCGGAGATAACCCAATCCCTAACAAAAGAAGAATAAAAATAGGCAGCAGAGTCTGGGTATGCAAGGGGGAAAAAGGTTGAGGGAGAGGTACTAGAACAGTCGGTCGCCTCTTGGGCAAAGGTGGCTGGAGCGTCATCATGTGAAGCCTCTAGTTCGAGGTTTCTCTCTGTCCTATGTGGACTTTGAGAAATAAATTGGCCCAGAGATGACAGTGATATGTAGGTTTCGGGTAGAGATGCCGTATGGTGGATTCTGAAGACGCTCAGAGATTCTCTTCTATGTATGTACGTGCGTATGTAGGAGACTGTTGGAGATGGTTCCGAACAACTGTGGTCAGTTGGACGTCAAGAGAGACAAGAGAGGCCCAGACCCATTGGATGCAAAGGGCACTAACTTTGGGGCGGTTGGCTGGTCGGTAGCAGTGAATCGGATCGATGACGAGATCGCTTGGAGAGAGAGAATACCTCCCGCTGGCCTAATTACCCGTACAGGCTCAGATCTAGAGGTACATGGATTGACAAGGTGTAGAGCGTTCCTTGGGGCGAGGTGTTCGTGGTGATGATGACGATGTTGTTGATGTTGAAATGAATGCAATCCAATCCAATGACGATGGTTGAAGTTTGGTTGGTTGGTTTTTTTCTCTTTCTTTCTGTCTCTTCCTTCCGTTACAGCTGCAACTGCATTGGCTGCGATCCCAGCCGGAAAATTCCATACGAATCCGCCAGAAATCAAATCAATCAATCAAATCAATCAATCAATCAGTCAGTCAGTCAATTGATCAGTCTAATTACAATCCAGTTCAAAAGCCAAGTTGCAATGCAAATACGCCTGCAATTGTCTGCAGCACAGTACAGAACGGTCAGTCAATGGTGTCTCCAGACCTCTCAACTTTCGCAGGAAAATAAATGTTCCCGCTCGAAAAGTACGTAAAAGGCACACTGGCCGGCATCAACCTGGAAGGACCTGGCCGGCCAAGGGAGTTGGAACGAGTTGGAACGAGCTTTCGAACTGGTCCGTCGGGGCAGCCTTATCCGAGCCGGGCAGGAAGACAGGAACCATTCTTCCCTGGACCGTTTAGGGCTTGGAGCTAGCACTTCATTGGCTGTCCCAAACTACCACATTTGCTCTACGAAGTCGATGGCCTATTTGGGGGAGAAGGAGCTAAGAAGGAAAAAAAATTAAATTTTTTCCGATTCAGATGCATCTACAGATCTTACCGGGAGGGGCGGGACGTGTATGTCTATCCGTGGACGCGATTTATACATGATCTACTAAGTAAGTAAGTAGCTAGGTAGTGACTACCTAGGTTAGCATCAAACTATACGCCTACGGGTGGTTTAAGATGGAAGATATGATATTGAAGTTTGTTTTAAGCGGATTAGATTCCGCTTTTTGGGAGATATTTTGTTTTGAATTTCTATGCCTATGTACTATAAACCCTCCGATTCCAAGCTCCTTTTTCAATATCAGAATCCTGCCTTGTTTTGCATTTCGTTTTGTGGTTGTCGAAGGGAAAGGATTCAGTGGTAACAGTAAATCCAGTTGAGAAAGCAAACCAAAGGGCGAGGATCAATCAATTGAAAGTAGAAGAAGAAGACGTGTTATCGATGAGGATCCGTGTAAACGAGCATTGCCCTCCAGAAAACAAAAAAAAAAGTGAAAGACATGAAGAAGTGTAAGAAGGATGTATTTAAACAGTGCCGGAGGCAGAGACGGAGATCTTCTTGCTGGTCTTGCCACTGGCGGATCCGAGCTTCTCGACAGCCTTGACAACGTCTGAACCCTCAACGACCTCGCCGAAGACGACGTGGGCACCGTCGAGCCAGCTGGTGACGACAGTGGTGATGAAGAACTGAGAACCGTTGGTGTTCTTTCCGGCGTTGGCCATGGAGAGGAGGTATGGCCTATCGTGCTTCAACTTGAAGTTCTCATCCGCAAACTTCTCTCCGTAGATTGATTTTCCACCAGTTCCATTACCCTTGGTGAAATCACCTCCCTGGAGCATGAAGCCTGGGATGACACGATGGAATGGAGATCCAGAGTATCCAAAACCGTGTTCGCCAGTAGCAAGCTCACGGAAGTTCTTTGCTGTCCTTGGGACAACATCGTCGTAGAGCTTGAAGGTAATGCGGCCCAATGGCTGACCATCGGCCTGGACGTCGAAGTAAACGTTGCTCATTGTGGGTAGATATGAGTATGAGGAATAGATATGATGATCTAGACGAAGAGGAAATTTGTTTTTTGATAGAGGTGGTGGTGGTAGTGGGGGTTTGGTGAGATGTATCGGAGAAGGAGGGAGAAAGGATGAAAATTTTGAGAGCGGGGTCAATTTCAATGGGCTTGGTTGCTGAGGGGTAAAAGGCAGCTCAGCTCAGCTCAGCTCACCGGGAAAAAACCGGGAGCGCCGAGCCTTTGCACTGAAACCAGCGTAGACGTCATCCTGCCAAGCTGAGTAAAGCATCAACGCACTAAATACCTCAGTTAATATTCCTGTTACCTCTCTTTACCTATTGGGAGGAGGTAGTTAGTCTGGTGAGGAGTGTAGAGGTTGAGGGGATATACATCGCTATACTATAGTACTAAGTAGTTATATAATAGACGTCAGCCGGTGTATGTTGTATTCTGGTGTTTGGTAACTATCGATAGTGTGCAATGTAACATTTCCACGTGCACCAGACGCTACGTTGTACTGTATCTATCTTATCTTAGTTTGACTTCACGGATGATACGAATATAAAAGGTGCTAGTATAAAAGCAGATGTTAGTATTATTAGTTAGGGACTTCTCCATTCAAGGGTAATGGCTAGTTTCGTATTGGGCTATATCTACTATGGTTCTTTATGTACTTAAGTACATTAGACTTGATACTAGTACTACGTAGGAGGTATATACTACAAATTCAGAACTATATCATCGTCATACAATCCAAAGGAGGCTCAACTTAGTCATCACCCAACGGTTTCATTCAACAATCCAACCACAGGATCATACTATATGTATATACTACTACCTGGGTACTTATATACATCGATGACGAATATGTCAAATCCAGGTACATCTCCAATGCCGGATTCCGATACTCCTCTAAACATCCGGATAACCCACCCGACAGCTACTAATACCCCTATAGCATAGTCAAGCTGACTAGCCTCAACTCCTCGATCTCCAGGTAGCATGCCGTTCATGAAGACTATATCCAAGCAATCGGCGTCGTTATACGTCAAGAACACATATCCGCTGGATTTATCATACCAGTAAATCAATCGGTTCCCACACATGGACGTATACTACTCGTGACGTCCTCCTTTTTTACTTTTTTATATATATTCCCAAGATTGAATTTATACAATATAAATTTATAATAACTATATTGAGAAGTACGTACCGATAACAAGCCCCGAGCTCGAGTTCATCTGAAGTATCAATGAATATTATTAACCGCCGTTAACATGTCAGATTATTGCTTTCCCAAGGGGTTGTGATATGCAATAGGAAGAAAATCTGGTTTTGCGAGATAATTATAAAAAGGGGAAAAGAACTGCTTCGGACTTATGCCAGACGCAACCCGGCTGTCGATGCAATCGATGCATCCATCCCATCTGCCTCTTCTGTTTTTTGATCCGAGTAGGGGGGAAACGAAACGAAATCTAGACTTTTGCGGCGCTCCTCCAGAAAAAAAACTCTCGCTGGAAGCGGGTAGGATGATGAAGAAAAGAAAAAGTCTCGACGGAATAGAAATACATATCACCATGTTATTTCTGGGGAAAAAGAAAGAGGATATCGATGATCTGAAGAAGAAGATGATGAACGAAGATCAATGAAGCGGTTGACGGTTCATCCCGCTTCGTACGAATATATAACCATCACAGTAGTTCACATCGCGTCTGCCTAGCTAGCGCAAACCCCGCGAACTGTCAAACCAACCCGGATTAGATCCATAATCTTGCTAGTTTGGTTTAGAACATCTTTTGCGATGCCGCATCGAACATCTCGGTCCGCATTTTGTGCAGTCGGGTGATGTCGCTTCCTTCCTTCCTAACTTTTTTTATTTATTTATTTTTCTTCAATTTTTTTTAGGGCCTGCATGTTGATCATGCAGGCGTGACAATTTGTGATTCCGTCCGCAGGAGATATATATAGAGGAACGGGATTCCTCGTTAAAACTTGCTCCATAAAATTCAAAAGTTTTCTTCTGATGGAATGCTTCTTCTATCATCTATCATCTATCCAATATCCTATCTATCTTATCATGCTCTTCAATATGCAGTACAATTAATGACATCAAGGTAAGAAGACTTCATTTCCATTTAATTCCACACAGAGAAAGTAAAAATACTTTTCGTAAGTAAAATAAAAAATAAAATAAAAAAGATAAAACCAACAAAGCAAAAGGGCCTATGGATCGCTATTCTATGTATGCTGATAGTTAGATTACAAAGGGAATAAAGAAATAAAAAAATAAAAATAGTTATAAAAGAGAAGAAAAAAAAAGGAAATAGACCCGTATACTGCTATTCCAGAAATTATCGAAATTGGAAGAAAAGAAAAGAGGTGAAAAAAAGAAGTTGTACATGATCTCGCCGGCGACGGCATATGTGTCTAAAAACACCGAAAGTAATACCTCTCCAAAGTCCTTTCGTGAAGATATAAAAAAGCCAGCAACCGGGACACCGCCAGAATTTGTAACAAAAACAATGTGTAAGACGGCCGACAAGGGAAAACGAGAGACAGATGCACACAAATCCAGAACGCCGCATCGCAATGATAAGATCGATGTAGTGCTATGAATTTCAAGGCAGGAAACAAGACAAAAAGAAAGGCTGTGCATGGTAATGTGCGTGGGGGGAATATGAATTGTGTAAGTGTGCGGGAAAAACAAAACAGTGATGTATATAGAGTACACATAAAATGTGATGATACGGTATCTAAAAAAACCGTATCGACATTTGTGATGAAGAATACAAAAACCAAGATAGGAAACGGGCTAAATACATTTGTGTGTGTGTGTGTGTGTGTGGTGGTATAAAAAAAAAACAACGCCATCGGGGCCAGAAAGAATATTAAGATGTTGTACATGCAACGTAGAAAGGAGAGCTCGCCCGAACAATGCCGAAAGGAAAAAACCAAGTATTAAGAAAATTAAGAAAATTATACGGGGAAGAAAAAAAAAAAAAAGGAAAAGAAAGATGTTTGAAAGCGGAAGACATCATACATGATCTTGAGTTGCAAGGGTAGAAGAAACAGAAATGGTCTGGCCAGAAGTGTGTGCGCGTATGCGGCCAAGTTCGTGCAAAAGTGGTAGCCTGGCGGGTGTGGCATGTGCAGTCGGATACCCAAAAGGTATTGACAGACCAGCATTCTTTTGGAAGACCCCCTTCCTTCCCAGCCAGTTTCTTTTTTCTTCGGGGAATTTTTGTTTTTTTCCTGAAATTTTAGATCGTGATACTTGTGCACGATCGTGCGGACTTACTGCATATCACTCATCCCACCTTCGAGGTGCTCCTCGCCAGCTAGGACGGGAAGTTGGGGCCACTGAGAAAGAAGTTCCGGATGCTCTGCAACCGTGGCATACGAGAAAGGAGGCAGTTGATCATAGTTCTGAAAGTAGTCCACACCAAGATCTTCAACGCCTGGTTTGCCTTGGGGTTGGTCTTGTTGGCCAAGGGAGTATCGAACTGTGGACTGCATAGACATATCCGGGAAATTTTGAGGGAAATTTGGCTCATCGTATGGGGTCTGCGGGTAACCTAGTGGCGGGGTGGACTGGTGGTATGACGGCGCATAGTTATCGACCGGGGAGCTGCTAGACCACTGTCCGATAGCTGGGGTGTAGCTTGGAAGCTGGCGGGTATCGAAAGAATGCCTGTTGTAGCCATAATCGTGCCTGAGTGTCTCATCAACCACTACTGGCCTCCAATAGGTAACCCCGGCCTCTTCACGTTCCGCCTTGGTAAAGTCCCAGATAAACAAGGCAGCTCTCTGCTTGGCGTAATCGTGAGCTCCAGTTGCCAATTTATTTTCCGAAATGGCGATTTCAAGGTCCGTCGATCTCCAGGTGAAGATTTCCTGAATCATGGTCAAGTTTCCAATGACATCTGCGGAGTTCTTTTCTCGCCTTCGCATCTCATGTTCTGGATCCTCGCCGGCCCTGAGTGGTTCCATCAATTCGTTGACAAGGTTGTTGAAGTACATGGACCAGAAGTTGGGGTTGAGGGACATCTTGACCCTCTTAGCGCCCGTCTGAGGATCAGTAACAATCAAGGCGGGCTCTTCAACCTCGTGGATGGTAGACAGTCTGCTTCCAGACACATAGAACCTGGTAATGACCGTAAAGCCGTGGTCATAATAGGTTTCATTGCAGAAGCTCGCCTCGAAAGGTGCCCAGAAAACCATATTGTCGGGCCTCTGTGTCATGGTCCGCAGGGAGCTGGAGATGTGAACAACAGGGCACCTGAGTTGTCCCTCAGATGCAAGCTTAGAAATGTATGGGAATTTGTTCTCCCATCTTGGGATGCTAGATAGCACTGTGGGGTTGAGGCCATATTCGTGATTGTACAGCTTGGTGTAGTCGTGAAGGTGCTGCCTAGAGTAGTTGGTCTTATCCATGGAGTCTTGACCCAACCACATCTCAAGGCTATATGGCTTGATGAGTGACTTGTTGCTTGATGTAAGACTGTTAGTTGGAGAGGATGTATGATAGCTATCATAGATTTGGCTAGGTGGTCTATATGCAGTTGGAGACGCCGAGCTGCTAGCAATAGTCGAGCTAGAATATCTCTTGTACTTTTGCTGCGACGAAGGCAGGCTTGAATCAGAAAGAATAGCAAGCTGGCTCAAGGTCTTCTCGTCAAAGGTTCGGTCAATAGTGTCTTGGTCTTCGGCTACGACAAGGCGCATAACTGTCTTACTGTTAGTGCTAGGTCTGTGCAGATGTGCATAGCGAATATGAAAACTCACAGTTGGGATCATGCTTCAACAAGCCTTTCAACACCTGAATGTGACTGGAGACCTGCTTTCTCTTTCTCTCCTTACCCGTCTTCATGAAGATGTATTTTGAGATAAGTTCGTTCCTGCCGCACGGCTTGCCGTCAACGGTAAGCTTTCTGCGGCCCTGTGGAGGGAAAAGTTCGAGAGCTGTAGTCGACGTGTCAGTATCACATTCTAAAATGCAACATCAACGGAAATTTCCGTTTCATGCGGGGGAAAAAATTGTAATTGTGGATATATCCGTACCTTCAAAGAAAGCTTCCTCAACCTCGTCATCCCACACTGACTCGCCATCAGCACCGTTGCTTTCTCCTCTTCTTTGTCGCTGACGGTATTCTCTGTAGGACTCTTGAGGATCCTGGAGTTCCTCGACTCCGTAGATAGACTTTGTTCTGCTCCTCATATTTGGAGATGATGTATATCGCTGACTGCTAAGTGTAGGGCTTAAATGATCGTTCGACAAGAGTGTCGGATAGAGATGTCGAGTGCTTGGTGGTGTTTGTAGAGGTCGCTTTTTAATTCCTGCGTAATGTCGATTGAATCGATTGATGCTATGATGATCCGGAGAAGGCTCAAGAACGCAAGGATAACCTTGACTTGGTATGTAGTGATGAGTATCGGTCTTCTGAATGGATTCCATCTAAAATATTTCTCAGTGGAGCGATTGGGATTACTGTATTATAAAACCCTTGATAATGGACCCAACCCCGCAAGATAGCCCGCTTGTTTCCACTGGTGTTTTTTTTGGTTGTTGTATATTTTCTTTTCTTAAGTAACCAGTTCCCTGATCCCCGAGATATTACTAAAAATTAGCTACTAAGAGTTAGATGGTTTTATGGTCTAGTATAATGCAATGCGGACGTCTATCAGACTAAGTGCGGGTTGTTGAACGTAAACGTTTTCGATCAAAGGCGTCAAAGTTCAACTTTGGTGGTGATTCCCAACGAAACAGCCAATCTTTTGCGGCTTGCAGCCCGTGTCTTGGATGTATCTCTTTTCGTCAAATGAAATTGAGAATAAAAAGAGAGGGAACAAGAAAAGTGGGTCTTTGAACTCGTTACTTCGTGACAGGGGAAAGGTAACAAAAGCGATTATGGCTTAAGTGACAAGTGACAGGCGGGGTAGGTAAATGTCTGGGGACGGAATTCGGGAATCAAGGCAGGCGCATGCAAAGCTTTGACGAAAAAATGAGTGTCGGTTGGCACAAAAAGTTCGGACGATTTTCATCGAAGAAAAAAAAGAGGTACTTTCAATGAACTTGCGTCGCGAACAGATTGGACTCACAAAGTCGGAAGTAGGCAAAAGTGCAGCAAGAACGATGAGAATTGCTTTGTGAAAGATAGTAAAGAGAGTGTGATAACAAATTCTCTGCTCGATGCGGCTTGCTTTGAACTCAACGTAGATGGAATGGGATGGAACGAAGAAGGAATTGAGAACGAAACGGAACGGACGTCTTCATATATGCCCGTTTTCCATACCCAGCCGACGTTGAAGATGTAGAAGCAGATGTCTCGAGAATGGATGTAAACTCACCGTTTTTCGACAATTCGCAGTTCAACTGTGTATTGTTTTGCTGCATTCCATCACAGCATTTCGTAGAGCTGAGGAACTTTCTATTATCGATGGAGGAGAAGGAACAAAATATTTGAAGGCCAGGGTGGGCAACCACGAAAATAAGAACTAAGAATTCCTGCCCGAATTGACCGCAAGCATTCTGCACAATACTCTGCATGCTTTCGTGTCTGAGCTTATTTTTTTTTGTGGGAAGGAGTATCTTTCTGTAATAGCAGATCCTAATAGTGACTTCGAAGCAAGGGGCATCATGCTGCAGGAAAGAATTCGAACTAGGTGTACCAGGTTTTGGGGCTCCCCGTCATTGATTCTCACAATCCAAAGGTTATTGATTCCGAGACTTGTTCACCGGGACAATGTGACTAGAAAGTATGCATCCCTTCCTTATTATTCGCATTCCCATGCTAGTAGCTAGTTTATCATCTTGACTGCCCGGATTTCTGGCCTTTTCGTGGAGACCAAAGTTGCAGTTGATATCATATTCTGGATTATGCGGAGTACGAAGCCTTGCAGTGTTGTATTATTCGCCCAGCAACGCAAACATTGCATATTCGAGTCCAATAGCAGCCTAGTCCCGTCTAGACTTCAATGAGCTTTCGTATCCAGCAAGTTGGGACAGCTATCGGATTCGAAGGAAATTGGTTTCAATGCGTGCCCATTCGATGCTCGATTTGATTGGAGCGTTGTTTCATGCAGTTTGTTCAAATTGTATCTTTCAAAACCCGATCGATCCACCCGTCTCGAACTCAATTACTTCAAAATGCAAGATGTATGCAAGCTCTGAGAGGTTTCGAAGTGGCGCAACGGACGCACGTGCC
Organism: Arthrobotrys conoides; assembly: GCA_036971725.1. Taxonomy (NCBI): domain Eukaryota; kingdom Fungi; phylum Ascomycota; class Orbiliomycetes; order Orbiliales; family Orbiliaceae; genus Arthrobotrys; species Arthrobotrys conoides. The sequence continues at coordinate 1,361,810 of JAVHJM010000001.1, forward strand.
ACCTAAATATATTATGTCAAAACATCGACAGGAGATTTATATTTTTTTCTTTGCTTTTGAAGTTGCAAGCTGGGGCCTTCTCCGCATCCGTCGAGTTTAAAAGATGCTAGCTAGGTTTCATTTTCCTATATTGGCTTGGCGGTTTTTCAAAGAGCCGTTGGGCTTCTTCCAAGCCAGAATGGTGGCTAGTGACGGAGTTTGGAGAGTGGCCTGGTGACATTCTCTGAGAGAAAGGTGTGGCATTCGTGTGAGCTTTAGGCGGTGCAAGGAGATTCACAATTTGTCGGTTGTCGAGCACTGCAGTAGTGTGAAATGTCCTTGCGTCGAAGCTCTCAATTGGTGGTGACCGGGGTTTTGGTACCAAAAATCGGCATCGAGGCGAAAAGTAGTTAAAAATCTCCTCCGTTAAGACTGTGGTCAGCCTTTCGGGAAGCTTCTGGCGCTAGATGGGAAGCACCCGTAGACTGCATGATAGATATCCCATTCGAATTGCATGCAGAAAGCCACTCCGTGAGTAGCCTTGTTTTCCTCCGTGAGTAGATGCAGAATAGAAGCGAAGGCGGAAGTAGACAGAGCAAAAGATACAAGTTGCTCAAGCTAGCGGCCACTACGCGGGAAAAAAAATCTCGGCCCATGGAGAGATTAGCAAGTTATGATTCGTGAAGGATCCCAGCAAACTCAAAAGTAGTATCCTAGCCGATACAATCTTCAACGATGTTGCAGATATCCACCGACTAGATTCACAATCACAATTAGTCAGGCGAATAGGAAAGGTCTGGCTGACGACATCGGGCTGGTGGCCGGGTCCGCGGCCGGCTCGATAAAAGTCACATTTCGAGTGGACTTTTGAATCTTTCTCCAGATCACCAGAATTCAGAACCAGCAGATATGCAATCGGCCTAGGACGTCGTCGGTGATCGAATTCCATACCAATCGCTGCTAGGATTTTGCTTTGTTTGAGCGCGACAAGACGAGTGCCTAGTCCAAGGAGTCGAGTCAAGACACAGCGCACTGCCCACCACGACCCGGTCGACCAGCCCCAGTGTTTATCAGGCCTGAACTCGAGAATCTCGTCGGAGAAAAAAAATAAAAAAAAGAGACTTGTGAAGAAACAAGAAGCAGCAGCTACCATGTCGGAAGTTTCCATTGGGCAAGGTTAGTCTGGAATGTTGATGCATTGGCATTGAACATCGTCACCCGCACCCGCTGCAAGAAAGAAATAAAGTTGTCGATTCGAAGTTTCAATCGAAATCGAAAATCGTCCCAACCTCACATCCAACACAGGGGAAGGCTAATCCGCAACACATGTCTCAGCGATCTTCACCTCTATCAAGCCCTTGACAAAGATTGCGGCCCTTGCAGGTCTGTGGATAGATGCACCATGACGCAAACCGTCTTGCATGCTCGAATATTTTCCTATCCGATCGAACAGCCGTGTTAAATCTCGCCATCTTTACGTTTAGGCTGCGGCGCGCTTTTTGCGAAAAAGGGTAATTCTAGGCCACTTCCTGCGCTTAAAATTTCCCACATTCGTACCTGAATACTAACAGATTGGTTAATTTCACTTTTGTTTTGAAAAGGCATTCTCGACGTTGCAACATGCAAATCTATGGCCTCGGTAAGATTGCTTACCTAAAGACCCATAACCCCGGGTCCATTTGTCCCGTATACAGTAGATTCGATGTACATGTACGTTGGACGAGCTAGTATTGTTGACACAAGAATGTTATGTCCTACATTCCACAGGTTGTCATTAATGGTTTCTTGCCAATGCTCATCTTTGCGTCGACGATAACTTCGTTTTCTCTAGACAACATCAGTGAGGTAGGGTTCTTCTAGCTTCTGCAGGCCGTCTCTGCCCTGCTCTGGCCGCATCGCTGTCGCATTCCATTGCCGTACGTGTATATAAGTATGTTAACATTTTGGTAGGCGGGTACTGTGGTGCTTTCCGCAGCATTCTTTACAGGTATGGGATAGAACAGGGGTGTGCATCAAGCGCGCCTCGAACTTTCTACGCTTCAGATCATCGACTTGGCTGCATACTGATGGTATTTGAAAAAAAAAATCATGTAGCGTTTGGATTCGTTTTTGGTATCCTTATCCGCTTCCTAACGCCTGTTGGGGGATGGAAGATGGGTTCGTCTTATCCTTAGATTGGCCATTATTGGACTAGCTTCCCATCCTTATATGATATAGTATACTGATTACTGTTCATGCAGGCATCATCGCCAATAATATGTGGTCCAATAACGCCGATTTGGTAATCGGTATAACCAGCACTTTGTCCCAAACCAAACCCTTTGGCAACGTTGGAGATTATGAGAAAGGAGTATCATATTCAGTCATTATGGGCGTCTTTGCATTTCTCACATTGTAAGCCTAGAGGGCCCTAGGACCTTGGAATGCTACGTATATTGCGCTCAGTGAAATACGGACTGCTTCAGACTCCCCGCCATGGAAAGGAATTTTGCTGATTTGTGCCCGTCGTTGTACACGTAATAGATACAGCTTAGGTGGCATCCAAATGATGCGGCGGGATTTTGATAGAAAACCGCCTCAGGACGACGCGGAAGCGGGTACGAAGGAGAAGAAGGAGAACCCGGTCGATGAACTCGTAGGAGGGAATCGGGAAGCTCAGGCATCTCGTAACCAACTCCCGGAATATGAGGAGAAGGATCTCTCTCGTACGACTGGGACGGTTGCTCTAGCAAAATCGACAAGTCTGGATGTGAACATCCCGCCCCAAGTCGAGATCACGGGTCGTACGAAAGAAAGGGTCATGAGTATCGTGAAGACGTTCGTCACAATTCCGACCATGACCCTGTTATCAGCCCTTGTGATCGCAGTGGTCCCTCAATTACGAGCCCTGTTTGTGCCGACGACTGGTGTCAAAATGCCAAACGCCCCAGACGGCCGGCCGCCTCTCGATTTCATCTTACAGTTTGCAAGTTATGGTGGTCAGCTATCACCCGTCATGGGTCTTGCAATGCTAGGTGCCGCTCTCTCGAGGATCAGTGTGCGGCAATTGCCGAAAGGATTTTGGATGTCTATCGCTGCCACTTGTTTCCTCAAGTTGATCATCGGCCCGATTCTGGGAATCCTCTGGATTCAAGGACTAAAGCATACACCGCTGATTAATGATGACCAGTTGATGATGCAACTTGTCATCGCGATCACAGGAGCAAGTGAGGCAAAATCATGACGTTTAATATTCCCATGACTTCTAGAGATACCGAAAACTGATATATCTATTATGTTTTTAGTGCCGTCAGCGACTAGTCAAGTATATATCACGACACTATATGCTCCCGATGATGCTCCTGAAGTGTCTCAACTATCGGCGTAAGTAGGCTTAGACTATAATTTTTGGGTGGGAGGAGCGCTGACATCTAAATCCGGTGATTAGAATGTTGTTGGCGCAATATGCCCTGAGTAAGTATATTTGTAATTCCGGCTGTTTGGAATATTAGAAAAAGAGGCTAATAAACTTGTCTAGTCGTGTTGACTCTCCCGGTTGTGACAAGTTACACACTTCTTAAAGTCCTTCCGCAATAGTCTTGCATGGCTAAGGATACAATCGGTCCGCGGAGGCAGGCGCGCGAGACTATATGTAAAAGTATACGTTGATTGGCATTATGGTAACGGGTTGCACACTATACTCAAAAATTGGCAGCATTTTTTCGGATAGGCTTGGGATTCGGCACATTAGATTGAACATGGAGGTTTTGTTGTATAGATAGATCCTTATACATCATGGTAGTTTTTGTATGATATACCATATATACGCATATTGAAATTTCGAATTGCATTAATACCGTGACTACTCTCAGCTTCGCAACGTCTATGGATGAGACAAATGGTAGCATGTTTTTTCTATTTCTTTGCGTTGAAAACTGTTGGATATTTGTGAGACTCCAGGATAGCTTGCACAAGTACATGTACCCTCGATCTCCTGCCCAGCCTCCACAAATTAATATTTCGAATGGCTATTACCTAGAATTTAAAATTTTTTTTTTTCACGATTTGAAACTAGTATCATGATATCGAGGAGAAATTTATCGGATCTTGGTGGGTATTCTCTTTAATTCTTAAAACAGTAATATAATGCAAAATGAAGATATCATAAAACCATCTGATCAATGGTTGCAATTGCAAATGTAGTTCTTCAAACACCAATATTAGGAAGATTGATATCATGATACTATGCCATGCACGGAAAGTAGACATATCGACATGTATGTGTTCATGGAATAGCTCCAGAGTCAATGTGGGATCGGGATGTTAGGTTAATTTCAACAGTACCCTAAGTTCAAACTGGTCCTAAATTTTAAACTTCAGTGAAATTTCGAAAGTTACGCTTCTTCTTAAACGATACGGCTTATTTTGTTTTCCACAAATGAAAAATTAACATATTATAATATATAATCAATGTGACAGTTATTCTTCCTGGGCTTCTTGTGAAACGATAGTTACCGATAGTCTATTAAGATATATTATGAATGTGCAATGATGGTAGGGAATTGATTCGGTCCGAAAGTCATATTATATTACATATACGTAGCCTGCTATGCTCTAAGTAGGTAAAAAAGCTTAATGTCTCATCTTAAAGACGACTTTCAATTCAGAAATCAATCGCATATAATCGTCATGATTCTTCATAGTATTAAGAAAGTAGCCGGAAGTTATTCAAAACCACTCTCATAGTGCCTCTTGAAAATAACTTAGTTTGTTCCTCTTTCACTTGTAATTAAGTAATCACGCATTTCCTTCCCTCGTCAACAAAACAGCCAGTGGAAACAGAAAAATAAGGCCCCATCATACTCCTCCCATATCAAAAGGAACACCATGAACAATCCCAAGGAATAACAGACATAAGAGACTTTTCTATCCTACAGATAATTGGAAAGAAGAATGAGAAGGGGAACACGTTGTACAAGAACTCTCTCCTAAACTGAAATCCAACGTAGGCGAAACGAAATCACCTTTGATCCTAAGGAAGAGCGTACAACTTAGAAATAATACTTAGGGTCTGGTTTAAGTCCCCTAAACAAGTTTGTAAGTTCTTCCTGAAGGTCCGGAGCAGGCAAACTCTTCACATCCTTCTGTTCGACAAGTTTGTTATCTAACATCAAAGATGCCCACACCCACATTGCATGGGACGGTAAGTCGCAAGTGATAACCCTAGGCCTGCCACAGTGATCGAGTTCCGACTCAATCATATTCCGAAATAAATCTGAATTCGAGTAGAGAACGTCAAATAGTCGAAAGGCGCCGGAATTAACATTCATTCTCTCGACTTTCAAGTCGTAGTTCAGATTGGATAAGACGGTATAAAGTAATCTTGCAAGACGAGAGATTGCAAGTGGTCCATGAAGAACATTCTCCGGAGCTGCTCTGGAGTATGCTAAATCAAGAACCTGGAAGCCGAAAGAAGTAAAACGAATACCCATATCATTTAGCTCTGCAATAATCATGGTCGGAACTGGCGTTGGATGGAGGGTAGGGTTAGCCACTTCGACTCTGCACGTCCTTGGGTGTGTAGTCTCATCAAAGACCTTGCGACTGGGTAAAGGCATCTGCTGAAGTCTTTCCTCCCATTCTGCCTGTACTAAAGCTATAGGGGGTGATGGCTCTCGTGGCTTTGGCTTAAATTTGCGGTAAACGGCCTTAGATGGATTGAGTTGTACATGCGTAGGATCTTCATAAGAAGGAGTGGCAGAGGTCTGCAGCTGGTCACTACGAAGTGCTGAAGGAGCCATGCTGATAATATGAATAAGTGAAGTAGATTAAAGCCAGTGTTATAGACTGATATCCACCGGTTGAGTCGCGGGTAGGCTGCAAAAATTTGTTGAATTGATTGAGGGGGCTGATTGAGGAGATTGTTTAAGAGAAGTTGGCGTATTGATTAACCGACTTGAAGGGTCCAAAGGTCTGTAAACCTCTTACTGGAACAGGTGCACTATAATTGAAATTTATTTATTTATAGGTCGCTATAAATGGTTGATGTACTGTAGATTCAATAAGATCGGATATCTAAAGAGCCAGGCAACGCCAAATATAGAGCCCATATGTTGTAGATTTGGAGCTTCTGATTGGCCAACCGATCCTCCTGTCGAGCGCCACATTTACCTTTTTGCGCCACACTGACGCTCAACTTGACGATGCACCGCCATACCACTCCAACCTCGATTGCTCAACTCCGAAGCAAATCACCACCATCCTCACCATGTCTGCCTTCGAAAGTCTCTTCAAGGTTAGTTCTCCCCATCCTTGTCAAAATCGCACTGACATAATCTAAAAGCATCTTTAGAAACCCGCAATCCCCTCTTCAAACATCAAAAAGCGCAAGCTAGAGCCTCCAATCGAAAGTCCCAGTACGTTCTTACAAAAAAGCGCGCCTATATAGCTTACATAGCTTCCAAGCTGTTTTTTGATACCCGTCTAATCAATTATGCTTTTTTTTCTAGATGATAGGTATAAAGCCAATCGTGTCGAGCTAAATGGCAAGGGCAAAGCTCGCAATGCAGCGGTCGAAGACGCGCCGGATGAGGACGTCGATATGGACACCAATGAAGACTTTACTGCCGAAGCGGATGAAGACCTAGAAGATGAAGAGGGTGGACGGTTCTTCGGTGGTGGAATCACACAGCGGGAGAAAGAGATTCTGGACTTCATGGAAGATGAGGAGGATCAAGGGGTATATCATTCTCTATTACCTATTCTTACACTTGTAGGTTTGATTGACACGGCCACATTATGCAGCCCGAGAAAATCGACGTCCCCTACCTCCGAAAACTCGCCTTAAACTTCGAAAAGAAAATCACCAAAAACGCCGAAATGCGTGCCAAATTCGAAGACGACCCGTCGAAATTCATGGAATCCGAGGCAGAACTCGACGTTGAAGTCAAGAATCTCGCAATCCTAGCCGAACACCCGGAATTGTACGAGGAATTTGCAAATATGGGATGTTTGGCATCATTAGTGGGATTGCTGAGTCACGAAAATACAGATATTGCTATCGCAGTAGTACAAATTATTGGCGAGCTTACGGACGATGAGGTGGAGGCCGATCCGGACCAGTGGAATGTGCTAGTTAATACCATGATTGATGCACAGTTGTTGGATATGCTCACCCAGAATCTGGAGCGGCTAAAGGAGGATAACGATGAAGATCGGAATGGGATTTATCATACCCTCTCCGTATTCGAAAACCTGGCTTCAAACCAGGCGGTTTCAGAACGAGTTGTAAAGGAGACAAAGGTTTTAGGTTGGCTACTGGAAAGAATTAAGGTCAAGGAGTCACCGGTTAGCCAGAATAAACAGTATGCGGCAGAAATACTATCAATCTTAGTACAATCTTCAGCGCAGAATCGGAAACGATTGATCGAGATTGATGGTGTTGATGTTTTACTACAACTTTTGAGCCCGTACAGGAAACGGGATCCCGCAAAAGGTGGGGAGGAAGAAGAATTGTTCGAGAATATGTTTGACGCTTTAATATGCTTGGTCGACGAGAAGGAAGGGAAAGAAAAGCTCGTTGAGGCTGAAGGTGTGGAGTTATGTTTGATTATGTTAAGAGAAGGGAAGATGAGCAAAGGTAGAGCTCTGCGGTTGATTGATCATGCTTGTAGTGGCCTCTATGGAGGGGTAGTGTGTGAGCAGTTGGTAGAGGCTCAAGGGTTGAAGACGCTCTTTGGGTCATTTATGAAGAAGGTAAAGCATCTCATATTGGTACATTTGGTAGAAAACTATACTGATAATTGGTTATAGCAAGATGCTCAAGTCACAGAGCATCTATTGGGAATCTTCGCATCATTGCTCCGAAACCTTCCCGCCGACTCAGCTCCTCGCATAAGGACACTAGCTAAGTTCGTAGAGAAAGACTATGAAAAACTAACCAAAATTATGTCGCTTCGGGATGACTACTCGAGGCGGGTCTCAACAGCAGATGAAGAAATTGCTGCAGAAAAGCAGCAGGCTACTGAAGAGGAAATCGAAGAGAGAGAGGACGAATGGGAATTGAGACGGCTAGATGCTGGGCTATTCTGTTTCCAGGTAAGCTAGTTAGAGTTACAACCGAACATGTTGAATATTCGATTTGCTCACGATCAATATGTAGATTCTGGACCAGGTCGTAAGTTGGTTAGTCGCTGAAGACGATGGCGCACGGAAACGTGCAACAGAGCTGTTAGCGAAGTCCAGGAAGTCACTAGAAGATGTTAAGGCTACTCTGGTCGAGCAGCTGGATGGACTGGATGAATCAACCGAGGAGGGCAAGGGGACTAAGGAGATGCTGTCAGCTCTGGTATCTTGTCTATAAGACTTCCATTAGTTCGAAGACAATCTATAGATATGTTTCCCCACTGGACAGCCCCACCGGCTAAGTTAATAGAACGTGAAAAGAAAGGATCCTCGAAATTGATGCGCCTATAATTCCATAACTTCAGCTCTATCGTACAATTTCATGCAAGTCATATTGTCTATTACCTGAATGTCAACGAACTTCGCGCGTAATAGGCTGCTCCGCCGCTATAAAAATAAGATCGGCAATTATCCGCTTCCCATTGATATTCCAAATGCACTTAAGCTCTAGCTCTTCCCTCAAATACTGGTGACGGGCTCCTACTAGCCTCCCTCTCATCCTTCCCTCTAATTCTTAGCCACTTTTTCGTACTCAACTCCAAATCTCTATCCATCTCCTTCGTTGGTTCTTTTCGATGGATGAAATTGCAAAACCCGCCTCTTTGACACCCTTCCCCAGAGTTAAGCCTACAACATGCTTCCCTGAAATCTGTAACAGGCGAAAGTTCGCAGTATATCGGTCGAGCGGCGTACCATCGTTGATTTAGCTCGTCGCAAGCCTTCTGGGCGTCTTCTTCAAATTTGAAACGGGCGTAGACGTTGCCAATGAGGTCTTAAATAAAGAAATACTTGTTAGCTGATCCATTTCGCACAATGCAGTTGGGGGGGCAACTTACGATCATTATTATTATCACAAACAACTAGCTCCTCTATTTCTCCGTACTTGCACATCTCACACCAAATATCCTCATAGAATCCATCAAAATGTGTCTGCAACTGATTGGGGTTCATCTTGTTCTTAGGATCGAACGCCGGGTTTTGGTACATATTTGGAAGCAGGACGGTTTGAGAATAAGACGGCTTGACGTGTTTACGAGAACATCGGTCGCCATGACGGCAGGCGCCGATTTTGTAGTAGAATGAACCTATAATGTGATTGGTGATGTTAGTTTCCTGATCATCTGTTTTATTGAAGGTTTTGGGACGTGTTTTTTCTAGAATCTGGGGAGACTTACAGTTGACCTTGTCCTGTTCGGTACCGAAGATAGAGGCGAGATAATTTGCCATTGTAAGGGATTATGGTGATTACTGCGACTTGGTTTGTAGCGTTTTTAAAGCCGTTTTGAAGTTGAAGGCAGCTTTGTCGCGGAGTTGCAAGGTTGATGAAAGGTTGGTGATGGCGACAACGGTGAAAGGCTGAAAGACGAGTTTCTTTAAGATGGGTGGCTGACAAAGCCACAGAAGCAAAAGGTGTGGCTGAGTTCGAGAAGGTTCCAACAACATCAACACTTCTTTTCGATCTTAGAAAGGTACATGCACGCCTGCGACTAACCATTTGCGGGACTCATTTTCACCATCTTGATTTCTATTCTTCCTCAGTCTTGTTCCCAGGCTCTTCTTATAGAAGCTATGATTGGTTTCGAGACCAACTATGATACCAATCATCTAAAATTCTTTACAAATGCAGCATCTAGTCTCTGGTCTACAAGCTCAGTCTTTCGTCAATATGTGGGTGAAATCGGTAGTGGATCCCGGCCAGTCGCATTTTCTAGAATCGTACGATTCGCAGATTCATGATATTTGGGAAATCCGAAGAAAAGAAGACCAGACCCTTTCTTAAGCACAGGGATCTACTATCTTATAGTATCTTACCACTTGATATATTAAAAACTTCTACATTCCACACCCGCACCATGTGGTCAACTACACGTGGTATGATATACAACGATAAAAGTACCGAATATTCCCTCGAGGCCGGCTCTCATACATGTCAGAGTGGAGATCTTTCGATAACCCATTCATCTAATAACAAAATCTAGTAATAGATAATATCTCAAAACTCACCTTCTAACTCCTCCCAACCATACGCACCATCACAATCACAATCAATACCACTATAACAATGTCCCTACCCACCCCAACTTCAAGATGTGTCTAACCCACACAATCCACACCCCCTGCCAGCACACCACCACCACACGTCTTCAAACCTGCAAACTAAAACGTTGCAAAAAGATCATATCCACAACTCTCCTTCAAACTTTGTGTCCCCAATGCTCATACCTCGAAAACGAGGCGTATGCTGTTATTGCCGTAAGGGCGTTGAATTATTGGAAGACGTGTGGGGAGGATACTCGGAAGTATAGAGGGTTTGCGAAGGCTTTGATGTTGAGGCCTGTTTGGAGGTTTGAGGGGCAGGAGTATGAGGATTGAGTTATAAGGGCGGGGTTAATCAGTAAGCGGCGGAGTTGGATATCTATGGTCCTTCGGTCTCTAGCTCCTAGGGCCACTGACACGGGTTTAATATGATTCTGGATATTAAATGCAATAGTTCCAATAAATTCGTCCCATTGAGTCACATATTACTATCACAACGGATTCGTCATTACTTTACCAAATTCCTATTATACAAGGAAGATTTTGTCCTCGAAATAGTGGAATTGTTCGTTCTAGTTGACTATGTGCTGCTTGTACTAAGATGTATTACTGGGTGAAGCGTGGTGCTGCTGGTGCTGTAACAAGGAGCTAGGGCTGAACATGCGGTTCAATTGATGAAGAGAAGAGAAGAGCTTGACTGATATATATTTGGCTTGTGGGTTTCGAATTCGTTGTAGTATAGTTCAATGTGAATGAGTAATGTATCTAGACTAGGCCAACCTAGCAGGCCCGTTGGTGTATATAGCTCCCGCATAAGCTAACCAACCTAATAGCTTCACACCCACAGCTATGAATCTTCTCAGCCTAAATTCACAGCGGATTTAAATTCACATCTGGATATCCATACAACGAACTACGGTATATATTCATCACCAGCACAGAAAACAAGCTTCCTCAAGAAATGTTCATTGATAATCCCTTCCTCCATGCTATTCACAAAAAGAGAAAAAGGTATCTAATAGCTGTATATATTTCGTATCTTCATTTTTCATCCCCCAGCGAAGAAAAGAAACGTCTGTTGATGAGGGAGAGGTCGAGAGAGGGAGGTCCGGATATTCGTTAAGAAAAGGTGTAAGAGGTTGAGGAGGTTTTTGTATATGAACACCGAATCGAATAAAGTTTGAGTGTGTCGTAGTAGTTGGTGGTATTACAACTGCGCGGGATATAAAAAAAACAGCGAGAAAAAAACAGAGAGGATTTTTTGAACACCCAGAGGAGGAAAAAAAAATCGGAAAAAAAAGGGAGAATAAGTAGTAGTAAGTGTAGTAATGGAATTGCATTCAAAAACCGGCCAGGAACTGGAAAGGGACAGGAAAATCGGGCTAAAGGAAACTAAGCATCGACCTGTAGCAGAAAAACGTATATATTAGCATCTTTTCATCTATAATAATAGCAATTCTTTAGGACTGAGAGGGGAACAAAACATACAACAGTAGTCAGCAGTCCCTTAGGATTCTTAACGGCAACAGCCTCGACAAAGCTGTACAGCTTCTCCTTGGCACCTTCCTCGTCGTTACGTTTTCTCGAGATTCTGACACGGAGACGGTATGGAACACCCTTGATACCCTGCTTCCAGACTTCCTTGTTCAACTGGGGGTCCAGACGAACGTCGATTGTGCCCTAGTTTTTCGACGGTGTTAGTGGAGTTTATAGTCGGTTGGTTTTCAGATTGTATGTACCATCTGCTTGTGTGCGAAAGCCTTGATCTCCTTGATGGCAGTTGGTGCTCTCTTCTTGAAGGAGACGCCGTGTACCTGTAAATTGGTTGAAGCGTTAGCGGCTGCATGACATTAGATAGTTAGATGTCATAATGGTCTCGAATCCCTCCTCTTTAGCCCTTCAAGTATGTCGGTGGTTTCGTTTTCAAGTTGTTGGATATCGTTCAAGTCGCTATAATTGTTCCTGCGGCATGACTCTCCAGATCGTCGGTATACCATCCGCCCCCATGTTGCAGTACTGTTGCCTCCATATTCACCATCCCTCGACTTTGTCCGAAATCGTCCCTTCCTTCCAATCCGCACTCCCAAGAGAACCATCATGACATCCCTCAAATCTGAATAGCATAGAAAAACAAATCCGTACCCTCTTGTGCATATGAATCGTATATTCCCTGGCGACAACGTCAGCAATAGCCGACCTGCCTGGCTTCGACTTTGGTGGTGCCATTGTAAAATAGGTCTTGGAGAGGGTAAAATCTGAAGGACCCCAAGTGGTTAGTCGGACAAGTTTCGAGGACTTTTGTATATTTATGTTTTCGAGTTTTTGTTATATTCGAGAGGGATGGCATGTACGTACAAGTGGTGTCGACGGTGTTGAAATGGGTGATTGGGGGAAACAAAAAGACGAGATTTGGCGATAATAGCTGTCCGGTGAGGATAGGCGGTCTTTTCGTGGTGTGTTGAAGGTTTCTTGGCGTTTGGGTTTGGATGGATGGAGCAAGGGTTTGCATGGTGGGGATTAGGGCAAGGCGATGGATTAGGCAGTTTTGATTAGGGTTTTGGGCAAACGGTGATGGGACTACACTGGCAACACAAAGCTTAATTGTCAGATCCGATGTGCTCCCAGACGTCACAAAGGGAGGCGTTATACCCGAATATCAAGTTCATTGCATGGATGTATTATCATTACGATCGCTAGAAACGTCATAAAATGCCATCAAATATAGTTGCAAATCCGCCTGCTTAAAGCTCCTTTTCATTCTTGTACTTCCAGTTCATGTTATTAAATCCCAACCGACTGCTCGTCTCCAGCCAACGTCCCTCCCGAACCGCCTTCATGGCTTCTTTAACCCTCTCCCTATCTAAATCCCCGATGTTACTCGGTAGTGAATCCTGAGAATCATCCTTTTCTTCAAATGTATCAGAAACCCTCTCTGATATTACTTCAGAAACCGTTTCGCTGACTGCAACGATATTATCGTAGCCGACTTTTCTGATACTCTGTTTTTTAATCGGGGAGGGTGAGTGGGTAGAATCGCTGTGAAGCCGCTTCGAAGGAACAATTACACGTTCACTTTTGCGTTCATCTATTGAGAGGGTAAGGATAATATCCGTCCCCGCCTGTGTTTGCCTCCGCCTATTAGTCGCTATTCCCTTTTGTGCATCTTCAGTTTCTTGTATCTCAGATGTTTCCGGTGTTCTGTGAACCTGGATTGTAGCGCGAGGACTGTTATTTAATATCGACTTTGACAATAACTTGCCATCCTCGATTGCCTTTTCCACCTTCGCAACGATGTTCGGATCTGTAGGATCGTACTCATCCGCTTGAGTGTCTCCTGGTAAACAAGTAGCATGAGATTGTTCGTCGAATTTTATTCGTCGAACAGCGTCATCTACTTGTTTCTTGATATCTGAATCATCTGGTTGCGTCGGGCCCCGTATATGTGCAAGGTCTTCTTCCTGTGAAGAATGGAGTACTCGTTGAGAGCGAGCTTGTTGTGATTCTTCTGCCATACCGGCTGCCCGTTGTTCTTGAAGTTCGAGGTATTCGAGATTCTGCCTTGTTTCGGCGACGAAGTCTATGTCTAAGGCACGTTCGATGTCGAAGGCGAATTCTTTGCCGGTACAGTATTTGCCGAATAGTTTTCGGATGGAGTCTTTTTGGTACCAAGAACCATCGGCGGCGACGCAAGGGTAGACATCTTTAGGGGCGAGTGCCTTGACGAAGTCTTGAAGTTCGGAGAATGAGGAGTGGCGGGAAGCTGGGTAGCCCTGCACACCCATTAATATGTGCGTAGAAAGTTATATATAGGGAAACTGGTAACTTACAAACCATGCTGGAAGATTTAACGATTCTTTGCCACGAGGTTGACTCTCAGCTTTCAATTGCTCTCCCTGTCGTGATACAATGAGGGCTTCTAGATTTCGCTTGATGATCTCAATAAACCCATCTAGTTTTGTATCAGATTCTGGGGCAGCAGCATCAAGTGGTAGGATAAATCCAGGCTTCACATCGATTTGCTTGATCAGTTCCGAGAGCTTTGGATCCTTCACAATCGCTGCTAGCTCCAAGAGAAGATCACCAGACATCTCATTAACCGCATTCGCTTTAATAGATTAGCTTGGATAACTCCATACTTTTAATTTGAACCTAGAATCTTACCATCTACATTTCCACCGCCCTCACCAGGTTCCCTGAGCATATACTCCGTCCCATTCGAATCCCTATACTTCGCCACCAACGGCGATATTTCCACCAACCTCCCTTCCCTCTTGGCTTTATCCCTCCCTTCGCACTCCAACCACCGCTCACAAGAATGAAACCGTACGTTCTTATCGTCCGTAAGAACGGTATCGGCGAGCGAAAGTGTCCGCCCAAGAAGGAAAGCACCATGTTCCCAAATAATTTTCGAATCCTTCGACCCAAGTGTATTAAACAACCCAAGACGATAGTCATCAAGGTGTATTTGAGTATTAAAGTATGACGCAAGAGCGACCCATGCATCTTCGTACCCCAGGGTCCAGGTGTTCAAATGGAACACCGTCTCGGGTGGGTATTTTGACACTTGTGTTAATAAATCAGCAATCCCGTCGGCTTTAGGGCTGAAGGTTAGATGCGAGGCTTCAAGATTTGCGTGAGTAGTGTCAAGGTAGAGACAGTCGAGGGTTTTGATGCCTCGAAAGTATGGAAGAAGGATTGGATTACGTTTGAGCTTTTCGAGCCACCAGGGTTCGGCTCTTATGTCACCGGTGTAGAGGATCGCTTTGCCCCTTCCTTCGACGAGGAACATGGTTGAGCCGGGGCAGTGGTTGGCCTTTTAACATGTTACTAGGCCGTATTGACTAAGATATAAGTATACCCAGAGACTTACATCGAATAGTGTTACCCGTATGGTGTAGTCCGGACAGAGTTCAATATCCGTAGGTGTCTCCAGTGGGAGTTCCCTCTGTATACGCAGTTACAGTTAGTAAAGCCTACCCTTGCACTAAGGTCGACATGGAAGTTCTTACAATTATGCGATCTCGATTTGCATAATGCAGATACGAATACTCATGGCTTTCCACGAGCTTCTTTGCATAATTGAAGCGATGTATGCGTCTTTCGAGCTTTAGGAGCAACTGTTTTGTCGCAGCAGAGCAGTATATAAAAGGTGCTCGGTAGCTCTTTCCTGCTAGGCCGGTAAGATGGTCCCTTATGGAATTTTAGAACCTCGTTTTTATACAATCAAGGATAAGAGACATACGAATGGATATGAGAGAGAAAATTGGCCAAGGAGGGCACTGCTCCGTCCACTTTTCGGAAATAGTCAACTAGAAGTTTATTGTCAACAAGGTATCCTATATCTAGACTCGGAATCGACGGTCTTACATTGAATACCTGAGAATTCTGAGCTTCGGGTCAGCTCCAAGGTTGATTTCTAGGAGATACGCGCCACACACGTACCCTTTACGATGCCATTGAAGGTCGACTGCATAGTCATGAAGTTAGCAGTAATCGATATCATAAAAATATCTAGACAAACGTTTAATCCTAAAGATGCAAGCTTACCATCTTTGAATATCTCTCAGCACTCAATATAAAATGGGTACCTCTCGAGTAGCTGCGCGGTCCCGATATCTGACTTCAAGCTTCTGGAACTAATAAGAGTAGGGAAGAAAAGAGGAAGAGCCGGCGGGCAGAAAAATGAATCTACCCCGGCCAAAGCTCATACGCAGTATCAAGGAAAGATAGCATGATCCTCAGGACGCTGCCTACGATATCGCAGCTTTGCTAGCATTTGTTACTTTCATCTGATATCAAGGACTCTGCGCTTAAAGTGATGTTGAATTTTGTGAGTTGTTGTTGGCGGACGACGACGCGTTAAGCCAAGGAAGAGAGCTTAGCTGGGACCCTCGTCATCCCAAGACATCCCAACTTCACAAACCCACCTCGACACTTTCTCCTCCAAAGCATCTCATCACCTTCGATACCACTCGCATAGATCTACCTTCGCCATGGATACCTTAATAACAGCTAAAGCCGGGTGTTGCACTCAGGACGTACGTGCTTCCCAAAACTCGCTGTCCTACCCCACGAAAACAGCTAGCTAATACACAGAACCGCTGCTATACAGTCCGCGAACCCAACCCGCTATACCCCATCCAACGTCCCCGGCGAAATTCGCCTCGAATTCTCACGAGATGAGGGTACCACCCCTTCTTATTCATCATGACTTCTAAAGCTTAGTATCTAACGAGCTTACAGAACTCCTCCACTTCAAATGGATCCCCCGCCGCGGCCACACCGTCGAAGGCGAAGAGTTCGACCGTATCGTATTCCCCGGCGACGCTAGCTTCGTTCCATACAA
Organism: Arthrobotrys conoides; assembly: GCA_036971725.1. Lineage (NCBI taxonomy): Eukaryota > Fungi > Ascomycota > Orbiliomycetes > Orbiliales > Orbiliaceae > Arthrobotrys > Arthrobotrys conoides. The sequence continues at coordinate 1,378,335 of JAVHJM010000001.1, forward strand.
CAACGGTCCAAACGACGGCCGGATATGCGTATTGAAGTTCCAGAGTAGTGATCAAAGACATCTGTTCTGGTGGCAGACAAAGAACGACGAGAGCATTAGCGCTTCGGAACACACACGGAAGGACCGATTGGTAGCTAGGAAGATCGATCAGTGGGTTTTTTTGTTAGGTCTGGAGAGGTTGGATGTGCATGACTGATTTGGTTGAATAGATTAATCCAATCCGGTGGCGAGCTAGGCGCTATTGCAGATGACGACGAGCTTATGGATCTTGATGACGAGGCGGCTCCAAGCGCTGGAGAGGGTAGCAGACGAGGAGGTGAAGATGGTGGTCGAGCGTAGGTTCTATCATTCGCCCTTACTGTGCTGCCCACGACGGAAAGAGCATCAAAAAAATACAATAAAATAGAGAATACAATTTCCGGTATTCCACCCATAAGTTTCTATATCTCTTGTTCCTCCAGAAAAATCAATACCCGCACATTCGACCTTTCGCTTTGATTCTCTCGTCTACAGATGACTTGTAGGTTAGAAAGATGATGGAAGCAAGGACTTAGAGGTAGACGGGTAGACGCTAGGTGGCAACAGAAAGATAGAAAAAAGAAAGAGAGAAACAAGCATTGGAATTACGAGCGTCTACGTGGAACAGCGGGTTTTATTGTTATATTTTGCTTTTCTTTCTTTCGTTTTACTATGTCACGTTTAGCATCAATAACGAAATATCCATAAGCTTACATTTTCCATCGACCAATCTAGAAGTGAACCTCAGCCAAGTGCAACCACCGAAGAACAACCCAAACTCGACGTCGCAAGTTTAATACGTGGTATCTCGATCCCCGGCGGTGGTGCCTCGTCCTCGAAACAACAAGGGTTCCTCACCCTTCCAAGTCTACTCCAACCAAACGTCACAACTACAATTCTAGAATCCAAGGCTATTCGTCAGAAATTACTAGCAAACTTACCCCCAGCGTTGACAGCAAATGTGAATACGGAGTATCAGGAGAAGGAACTATTAAGGAAGGTTCTGCATAGCCCACAGTTCTCGCAAGCTACTGCAACGTTGACTGTTGCTTTGAGGGAAGGAGGGTTGAGGGGCGTTGCTGATAGCTTGGGGGTTAAATTGGATTTGGAGGGTGCAGGAACACAAGGCGGGGTGGAGATATTTGTATCGAGTGTTAAGAAGGAGGCGGAGAAGGAGGATGATGAGGGGGATACGCAGATGTCGTGAATGTGAAAGAGGGTTAGATTTTGTGGATTCACTATTTTTTGTATTCGAAAAGGGGGGGGGTTACGATATATTGATTGATACGTATACTAGAGAAAAGCTATGCAATAGAAATGTCTTTTCTGAGACTTGGGAAAGCAGTTATTGAACGACCATCATTTTGCACAACTTGGAATTTTGGGCATGACACGACATGATATGTAGGATCATATGTTCGTCCCGTGAGCTTGGCTAGAGGATCCGAAGCTGTACGTACGTCTTGTGGCGAATGCACAGCACAGACAAGCCGCCGTTTAACCAGGCGAGCGAATCCACCCAGCTGGCCAGCTGCATGCAAGGGTTCTGCAGCAGTTAGTTAACTTGGCCCGTGACGAAATACGAACAGGGGCAAGCTTGAGTCTGAACCTGTCGATGAGCTGCAGGTAGGTATACATCTTCTCCTAATATTATTCCGTAGACGAGTTCCCACTACTGATATTAATTCGATTAACTATTAAAATCCGATAGGCCACCACTGTTTCTTTTTTTTTGTTTTTTTGTTTTCACCATCTACCTACTTTCCATCATCGTAGGTTTTATATGAACCCCCGACCTTGTCGATATCTGGTAAGCAGTTTGATTGATATTTCAAAACCCCGCTTGACCAATATTGATATTCTCTAGCTGACAAACCGTGGTTTCTTCTATGCGATGACAGTTTACAAAAAGTTGGCTAGTTGCAAATTTCTGGTCCGACATTCCGGTACTCTCAAGATGAAACGAAAAGAATATAGTCTTACCGGAATGCAATGCTGCCAGAGTTTTTATTCCGGGGACCGGCCCCGCCTCGAATTCGAATTCGAATCCAACCCAGCTAAACCCACCGGACTGGGCAGTGCATGAATCGACTGAGTGTGTAATCGTCACATACTCTAGTTTAATTTATTTTTATTCCTGGAGATTACGATTCCAACAAAAAAAAAAGCTGATTAGAAAGCAGCATCCTCTTTCCATCGGCCTCGTCTCGTCTCGTATCATGCTTTTTCTTCGTTTCGTTTTCACCCGAGAGCTCGAGCCCCAGGAATTACGAATCGAGTCGAGTCGAGTCGAGTCGAATCGAATCGAACTGAACCGTTCGGCTGTTTTCCTAAGCTTGTCCATGACCAATAACCAATAACCATGCAACGGAGTATAACAACTGGGAACGGCAAGAGCAACCGTACAAGCTTTTTTTCACCATCCCCTTGAGATTGAATTATTTTAGCTCCCAAGAATAACTACCTGTTTTCCGCTCGATGCTGTGCATGATGCAGACGGCCAGCCATAGCGAGGCAACTTTATGTATGCATGGATGCAACAGTTAGCAGCAGCAGCCGCCTCGGACGATAAGCGGAGCCAATTCCGGCCTAACCAACCAACTAACCAAGGATTACATGCTATTGAGTCTCGGACTATTGGGGGCAGTGAGAGATGACTTCGTCAGTCACAGACTAATGGAGAGGTACCAGCAGCAACCGTGGACAGTATCCATCCAACCCGTTAAACCTCAAAGGTTTAAGAGAGGAGTGGAGTGAATGAGTGAGTGAGAGGCCAGAAAAAGCAAGACTGCCCCTCTCTCCAATCTCTCTCCCCACAGTTCTTTCTGGATTAAAATAGTGGATCTCAATCGTTAAAAAGGTACCCACGGAATGCTCCTTCTTTCGGAGCTCTCAACGTTGCATCGTCGATACATCCTAACTAGTCCAAACAGTGCTTTATACTAACTTACTAACATCTCGGTTTGATAATTTCGCCAACAGCTTTAATATCTTTTTTTGCTTGCAAGCGCAATAAGAAAAATAGAAGAAAAAAACCCCCCCAGACTCATAAGAAGGAAGAAGAAGAAGAAGATCAAGCGGGGGAGAGAAGAAGAAAAAAAGGCAAGACGGAATTTATCTCGTGCAAGGGTACCCGATACTGGTGGATAAGACAGTACCGGCCGGGAACCAACCTCTTTAATAGCGCCCCGCCGGTACCCCCCGTCGCATTATACATAATCGAATCAGCTGCACCTTCAAGAACCCCGTCGAATGCATCCTCTGAGCCTGTGCGCTTGTGTGATGATGACGATGCAACGATAATTACTGACTTACCTATACAAATATCACAAAACTTACCTAAACCCGACCTAACTGAAACTAAGTTACGTGCCTGCTTTTTAACAGATCAAATTTAAAGAAAGGAACCCGCCCTGGATTCTCTCGACTTCCTTCCTTTCTTTCCTTTTTAAAATTTATATTTCCATATTATACTTAACTTCCTGACTTACGATACTTACCGCCTTGACTATAATAATTACCGGACATCCTGGGAAACAAAACATCAAGTGCCCTTTCTTTGCAGTTTCATCTTTTTTAAACTTTTTACTCTTTCTTAAATTTGGTTTCCAAACAAGCAAAATCCGGGGACCGGGTCTGATTCGAATATTAAAATCCTCTCAACCGTCTTGATTGCTCTTTCTGCTCTGCCCCATTCATCATACATACTTCTTTCCCCGTCGGTAAAAAAACAAGAAAAACAAACAAACTGAAAAAAAGGCACCGCCTCGATATTAAAACCCTCTTGATTCCGTTTCTTTGTTTCATTATAATCGATAATCTCCCTATCTGAACTTCAAACGAGATCCTCGAGCCCATTCCTCACAATTCTGGAAAGCTGTGGTGGTGGTTATCCATTACATAAACAAAACTCACCAAAACCAAAGTCATTACGGAATACCCTCATTGCATATTACCGCCGTTGAACTCCAAACCAGACACATCCACAATCAAATAAAAAGCCATCTCGTCATCGGCTGCTGCATAAACGTTAAACAACTTCGGAAGAATTACCAAACCTCACGAAAACATCCCGGAGAGCTGCTTAGCTGCTTACTTTAGCGACTATATCAAGAGAGAGCTCGAGAGAAAAGTGAAAGGGTGGGAGCAAAGAAAAACGATTTAAACTCGACAAGATTCCCACCTGATAAAACACTACTTCTCTTCTTAAACCATCCTACTTCTTTCCCGCGTGGCTTGAATTCCTGAACCAGTCGACTTTTTCGGATTTCGGCCTCAAAAACCTCGAATTTACGCCGTGGAGTGAAACCCCTTGCGTGCCGCTAAAACTGCACTGACCACGGGAAAGAAGATCAATCGAACAAACCCAGCTGGGGCCGGAATCCAGTTTTGAAAGAAAACGAGCACAATAACAGGAGGACAATCTTATTTCCCCGTCTCCCGTTCTTTCTTATTTATTAATTTCTCGTCCGTCAAGAGAATATCTACCTCTTTCGACTTTCAATTCCAGTCTTGCTATCAACGGATATTGTCAAAAGCTTTCCGAGGAAACGAAGTACGGACAGCACAGTCAGCAGCTGCAGCACAGACCGAACGAACAAAGCAAAGAACGATCGATTGTGATATCGTCCGAAAACGAACCTGGAACATCGCCTGCTTCCCGAAAAGAGACAACACTTCCCCAAGCACTGATTCCGATTATCACAATCAAATCGAATCACAAGACTCGACTGGCCTTAACATCCTATTCACTACGGTCTGCTTTCGGGGATCTGAACTAAATCCAAGGAGACAAAAAACCTCACATCAAGGTTTTACGGTCGATTTAGTCCCTCATCTACATCAATATTTTAAGAAAAAGCTGCAAACGACAAAACATGGTTGGTCGTCGCCAAATCCACCAGGCCATCCACTCGAGGATGATGAAGCGCAACACAGACAACGACGACGTGGTCCAATGGGACCAGATTGTTTCAACCCTTGTTACGGAACTGAAGCACGAAGTATCATCCTATTATGGGAACGAGGGATCAGAAGTTGAGAAATCGTACCCTGGGTTCGACTATCACAATGAAAAGATCAGGGCGAGATTATCCAGATGGCCGTGGCACAGGAGCTTTTTCAAGGCAATCGATTATCTGGGCCTCAGCGAGAGCGAAATCGACAGCGTGGTTACCTGGTGGGGGACTTTGAAGGAACGACAAGCCTATGAAAAGAAGACAGGGACGGTCGTCAGGGATACAACCGGAGATGATATTCCGACGTGGGAACAGGTACAAGAGATGAAACAGGAGGCGCTGAAAGATGAAGAGGAGGAATTCGATGGAATCAACCCTTACACTCTGAATCGTGAGGAGATGGAGAGCATGCTGAAGGAGGCTGATAGGTTAGCCTTACAGGAGAGCTTGCAGCAGGCGGCTTTGCAGAGCCATACCACAGCTACAGCCCTCAGGGTTCAACAACAGTTTCGTCAGGCTGAACAGCTTTTCGGCTATGTACGAGAGTGATGAGCCGACTTTTTCTTCTCTTTGCTTTCTCTGACATCCTACTAAAGAATTGTAACATCTACTGGGAGTTTTATGGGTGCTTGGCGGGTTTTCTCTTTTCTCTTTTCTTCTACTGATTCTTATAGCTTCTTCTGCACGGGTTTCATTTGCACGGTTTCTTTGGACTTCTTTTTCTTTATTTTATTTCGATTTTTACGGCGCTTTCAGTTTCCTTTCGACCTGCTAACTATTCTTTTGTCCTTCGCCCGTTTCCTACTCTACTTAACTGCAAATTAGATATACACGCACATGCAAGGCCCTTCTCATCATCGGTCTATACTACTCTACTACCCACCTTTCAGCGATATGGAGCGATTTAACACTCGGACAAAAAATGGATCTTTTAATGTTCCCCTCTGTTTTTTTTTTAACTTATACACCTCGGAATTTTCTTGTATATTTGGAACCTACTACTGGAGCAATACCTGGAGTTCAGACTTTTATTTTTTGGTGGATATGCTTTAACCTCTTCTTTTAAGTTTTCTAGCTTGGTTTGCTTTCTATATATATTCTTACTTTGGGGGGTTTTTATGGGCGGTGAAGGGTGGTGGATTGGTCTTTTTTCCGCTGGCTGATTTGATTAAGTTGTCTTTCTGGTTTCCCTGACATTGATATTAGACCGAGTTTGTATCTTTCTTTTTTTCTTGAAGTTGAGTATTTTGAGTAAAGATATAAGTGAAGTAACCAGAATAAAGTAAAAACACAATACATTTTATCAAATCAGGTGTCTTCCATACCACCGATATCATTTATTATATTACTTAAGTAGTCTTTGAAAGAAAGAAAGCGGGTGGTTGCATGGATCATGCACCTCCCCGGCCACCAACAAGCAAGCCCATTAGCTAAGTCGCTTCAAACCAATTGATATAAAAAACCCAAATCCCGCAACTACACCTTCCCATCCCAACAATGAAGCGTCTAAAACCCTCCACCATCGCCAGTTCAAGGCAACATTTCCACCCTCTTCTCCTAAACCGCCCAATAACCCGTCTACCACCTTCAATTCCCTCCAATCGACAATTCACAACCTCAATTCCCCCCCACCAGTCCACAAACCCCACCGATAACACCCCTCCTCCCCCACCACAACCACCCAAAAATGTCAACAAAACCCTCCACCACACCATCGCCACCCAAACAGGATTATACTCTACCCTCCCTTACTCACCCGGTTCTCCATTCTTCCTCCCACACGGCACCAGAATCTTCAACCGTTTGATCGAATTCCTTCGAGCTCAATACGCGCTCTATGGATTCCAGGAGGTTATCACGCCTACGATATTTAATGATGCTTTATGGGAGAAGTCCGGGCATTTGGAGAATTTTAGGGATGATATGTTTAGAGTTATCAGTGGGAAGAGGAAGGTTGCAAAAAGACTTGAGGGGGAGGGGGAGGTTGGGAAGGGGCTTAATGCTGGAGTTGGGGAGGAAGAGGGGGATGGGGAGGAAGAAGGGGGGTATAGTCTCAAACCGATGAATTGTCCCGGACATTGTTTGTTGTATAAAGTTAGAGGGCATGGGTATTCGGATTTACCGTTGAGGTTTGCGGAGTTTGCGCCGTTGCATAGGTATTTCTTACAATCATCATATTTCTACTGGGAAAAGAAAAAAAAAAAAGGCTAATATATTTTATCATGGATTGATAGAGATGAAATCCGATCCGCCCTCACAGGCCTAACCCGCGTCCGCCGGTTCCACCAAGACGACGCGCATATCTTCTGCCGCCGCGACCAAATCGCCACAGAAATCTCCTCGACGCTATCGATGCTCGAAACCGTCTACTCCGTCTTCGGGTTGACGAACTACAAGTTTTTATTATCCACCAGACCGGAGAAGTATATGGGATCGTTGAACGATTGGGAAAAGGCGGAGGAGGCGTTAAAGGAGAGTTTGGAAAGCACGGGCAGGAAGTGGAGTGTTAATGAAGGGGATGGGGCTTTCTATGGACCTAAGATTGATGTTATTTTGGTCGATGCGCAGGGGAGGGAATTGCAGACTGCTACTGTGCAGTTGGATTTCCAGTTACCCCAGAAATTCGAGTTGAGTTATGATGCCGCTGCTCCCAACAATACCGACAATACCGAGGAGAGTAGTGGTGGTGGTGGTGGTAATGGAATCAAAGAAACACCGGTAATAATTCACCGCGCCATCTTCGGAAGTCTGGAAAGGTTCATGGCCCTCCTGATCGAAAAATACGAAAAACGCTGGCCGTTCTGGATGAGTCCCCGACAAGTCAAGATCATTCCCGTATCCACAAAAAACCAGGAAATCCAAGCTTTCGCAAAGAAGACAAGGGATGTACTCGCCGGTGTTGTAACGGGTGAAAAGAGACAGGTTATGGGGAAAAGAACGTTTTATGTGGATTTGGAAGAAAGGAATTTGAGGTTGAATAAAAGTATCAGAGAGGCGAAGAATGATGGGTATAATGTTATTGTGGTTATTGGGGAGGAGGAGGTTAGGAGTGGTGAGGTGGGGTGGGATGTTTGGGAGGAGGGGAAGTATGTGAAGAAGGGGGTGGAGGGGGTGGAGGGGGTATACCAGAAGCTTGTGCAGATGGAAGCGGAATACCAATAGTTATTCCTCCTCCTCTTCTTCCTCTTCTTCCATGGCTGATCTTATTTTTGTTCGGGCAATTAGCTGTCCGAACGGGAATTATCATGAGCTTCTTTCCCATGGCTTCTGGAAGAAACAGAGAGAAAGGATTTTTGTTGGGGAAGCATGAGATAGTAAGAAAATAGCTATCATCTTCGGTAGTATATACCGTAGTCACCTAGCTAGCTACAAGCGGGGGCAAAGGAAAAGAAAATTAAAGGAAAGACAAGGGAAACGGTAAAATAGAATATACCGAGGGACGAGTTTCGAGGTTAACGGGTAAGTTTAATTCAAGTTCGAGTCAGGTAACAAGCAAGACCAGAAACTAAAACCGTTGGGCGGAAGTTTACGGATGAAAGGAAGATAATCTATGAATATATCCCTATAGATCCGTATTGATGTATATATCTGTATATTAAAAAGAGAAAGAAAAAAAAATCTTCATCCAGTCTTTTACGATCTTGTGTAAATCAGAGGGGGGTAGTGCCAGTGTATGCTCATAGACAGGCCGTATAAATGATGTTTCCCGCTTACAGGCCTGTTCGTGGGTCAGGTCTAGAGCATTTACGCACGGAACCCAAGTAACCGCCCTTTACTAATCTTCGCTTTTAGAGGGAAAGAAAGAGGGGAAAAAAAAGCTCGTGCATACTACAATAAGACTACATTTTCGGGATGGAAAGAGGCCTGGAGGGACTCCACAGGGCAGATCTGCTAGTTTTTTTTGGTACCTTGCGGCTCGGGAAAACAAAAAGGTGGTTTTGAGGGAATGGCCTGGCTGGGGGGTGTTTTTTGGCACTTGAACATGGCCCGGGGTTTTGGCATGTGATAGCATCATTCACACTGTTTACACTGCACCGCACTGCACAATCGGTATAGTTAGTCAGTAGAAGGACAAGAGAAAAGATTATTCTTTTTGATTAACCATGGACCAAGGCAAACATGACTTTTTGGAGGGGAGAGGAGAGGGGAGATATATTAAAATAGGTGTAAGGAGCAAGGGTTCCCCACAGATTTCAGATGTTAAAACGGCTTCTCTCTCTTTGGAGGATTTATTTTCGTGATCATTGGGTTTCAAAGTATATTCCAGGTTGGACTTATAAGGGTTTATGATACGCTCTTTTTGTCTATTATATTTATTCATTCGTTCATTCATTCGTTCGTTCGTTATATATATCGTATCGTATCTTATAGACATCGTTGTGCACTGTCCGGGTTCTGTCTTTTATATTATATACTTCTTACCTACTTACCATCTATCTTATTTATATTTATACTACCACTCCAAGATATATACTAAGATAGGTACAGTCTACTCTACTTTTATTACTCTTCTTCCCATCTTTCTATCATACATACATACATACATACCTTTTATAAATTTACAGGGTAGCTAGCCTTCTTTAGCTTTCCCAGGCAGGAAAGAGATCCAAGAGATCCATCACCTGCTATCTTGAGCCAGCACAAAACCCGCCTCAACGTCAACGTCACGGGTATCATCCCTCTTTCAATAAAACAAGATCATTCTTCAAAATTTCAAAAAAAAAAAAAAAAAGGGATCGTGGATATCATATGTTAATTATAGTATTTGTCTCTAAATAGAGACTTTTATCTATAATATAATAGAATATAACAGTACATATCGCCAAACGGATCGATCGAAGACGACTGGCACCCAGATACTCGAATCATATCGCATATACTATTCCTGACCGACCCTGTCTCTTAAGAAAAACTTCCTTCCCATCGGCTGAATTCGATCTCTTTTCTTTCTTTTCTGTTGCAAGCTTGTCGCAGAAAGAAGGAACATCCCAGTTTAGTCTGCTTCCGAGCTAGCGCAAGAAATTCCCCGCAAAAAGCATCCCACTGTACCCACGTCCAGCTGTGCATTTCATTCCCTGCCCTGTCCTGTCCTGTTCCAGCCAGCCCACCACCCCACACCTGCGTTCATTCGCTCGAGTCCACCGAGGGAAAGTAGTCAAAGAAGAAGAAGAACAAGAAGAAGAAGAAGAAAAGAATATTAAGAACAGCTTTAAAGCCGTCTTTCTCTTTCTTTCCTTTTTTTTCTCTTCCTTCTTTTCTATATCATCAACTGGCGACACACGACACAACAGGCGAAACTCGACCCTTCAATAAACTTCAACAAAACATCACCACCCGAAACAAAGAAATTAAAAAAAAGTAACGATGGACCAACCTCACCCGTTCTCCCCTCCAAACCTCCACCAACAATTCCCACTCTCCTTCTTCGAGGAAGACATGTTACTCTTCACCGGCGGTCACCAAGGAACCCCTCACGATCTCGCCGCCTGGGAAAACATGGGAATGGGACAAGGACGTTCCGTATCCTCCCTCATGGATCCTTACACCCTGGACCTCCAACAAGCTACTTCTTCTTCTTCCTCAGCAATGGCCGCAGCAGCAGCGACAAGTCCAACAACATTACAAAGTCCCATGGATACTTCTACAGGGTTTGGGAGTGGGAGTGGGAGTGGTAGTAGAGCAGGAGCAGGGAAGAAGAGAGGCAGTAATGTTGATGTACTGGGTAATCCTTTGCCGTTACCTTCGTCCATCCTCCTGAGCCATAACTATTCCCCCACGTTGTCATCATCATCTTCCACAAATAATCACTTGGAGAGACTCCAAAGGAGAAAAAGCAGCAGCAGCAGCAGCAGCGGTATAAATAATAATATAAATATTAATATTCCTACTACTACTTCAAATAGTAGTAGTGGTAATAATATTAATATTAATAGTAGCAATAGCATTCACAACAATGCTATTCTAATCAGCGAAGCAGGGAACATGGGTGTCTTTGACCCCCACCATTCCCTCCACCATCTTCACCATCTTCACCATAACAATACTAGCTATCACAATTACCATCACAACCAATACCACAATCTAAACCTAACCACTTTGCATTTTTTAGACACTATGGATATGACCACAAATACTAACGTAATCCTCGAAGAAGATGATGAAGATGACCCTACCTCAAGAAGAAGAAGATCCTTTCGAGACTCTCCGCTACACCATAACCACCATGACGACAACATACTACGATCGAGTAATAATTCCTCCGGCGGCGGTTTAAACCAACCTCAGAAACGTAGGAGAAAAGATACGGTCACTACTACGACGAGTAATAATAATAACAATAATAATAATAATGGAAGTAATACCGACGATTTATCGAGTAATGATGACGATACTGGTAGTAATGATGGTAGACGGAGGGAATCGCTGGTGGATGGGAAGAGACCCGAGAGACCGAGGTTGACGGAGGAAGAGAAGAAGAATAATCATATTGCTTCGGAACAGAAGAGACGGATGGCGGTATGTCCCCTATTATCCAATTTTATGGGCATTAGGAGAATGAAGGGCTAATTAAGTGAAAATAGATAAGAGACGGCTTTGATAGACTTACGGAGTTAGTACCTGGTATTGAAGGGCAAGGAAGAAGTGAAAGTATTGTTTTGAGAAAAAGTATGCCTCCCCCCCCCCCCCCCCCCCCCCCCCCCCCCTTCCTCAAGCATAAAACAACCGGTCCTAGGAAAATGAAGAATGGAATGAACTAAACTAACGAAATTGAAATCAGCGGTGGATCACATGCGTAAAGCAATAGAAGACCGAAGAAATTTAATAGCACAAGTTCAAGAATTGGGCGGTGAAGTCCCCCAAGATCTTTTACTCAGATGATTCTCTTATTTTATACATCATATTTTTCTTCTACTTTGACGTTTAGAGAGTATATATTATATAATCACTGTTTTTTCTTTCTTTTTTTTCTTTCTTTCTTTCTTTTGTCAATCTTGTAGGATAAACTACCTTTCAACAGAGGCCGAGGGGACGAGGACGAGGAGGAGAAGAGGAGGTCGTGATGGTGGTAAGTCGTTAGTAACTGCTCTGGAGTATGTTGCCTCAGCTCTTTTGGTACTTAGTAATCAGTTAATACCCCCCCATTCTATCTTTTAACCCACACGCTTTTTGTTTATGAATTGGATGTATAATAGGACCTCCTTGAACTTATTGCAAATTGGCGTTTTAAAATTTCCTGTCTTTATTTTTTTATTTTGTCAGTTCTTTACCCCTTCTATACAGCTAGCTTCGTTCCGCTTTAATTATCACTTGTCATGTTAACTGATCAATATCAATATTGTCGGGCGCCAGAAAGAGATCCTGTTGTTGTTACCCCCCCTTTTTCTTTTCGTACCTAGTTAATAATATACACACATAGGTATATATAATTTATCATGCAGATAAATAGGTAAGTAAGTGTATAGTTAGGTACCGAATTAACAGATTCTTACTTTGCGAGCTATATATCCGGCAAGGAAAGTACTATACTAGACTATAATAGTACTGTATATAGTTAGTATGATATTATAAGTGGCCCCTTTCTTCTTATATATATATATATATATAAATACGAGTTATATTGTGCCTCGCTTTGTGACGTCTAGGAGCGAGACTAACTTATATCCCAATTTCAAAAAGAAAATGAATTCAGAACGTCCAGATGGAGTAAAGTCGCCAGGTAGTAATAGTAATAGTAGTAGTAGTAGTAGTAATACTAATAGTAATAAAAAGTCTGTACACGCTCCTGCATTTGATAATAACGGAAAGTTGGGGAGGATGGGGGGGCGCAATAAGGTGGTGGTGGATGGGGGGAATCAAATTTATGCTGGAGACGAGATGAGTATTGGTTCAGAAAATTCAAGAAAAAAGAGCAAAGCAGAGTAGAGTCTAAGCAAAACCCGAATAAGGGCCGACAATAGTTATGGATAAAGAGAAAAAAAGGAAGTTAGGCTGGATTCCAAGGCCAAAAAACATCAACGAAGAGTCCATAGTACACCTGGTATGGGGAGGGGAAAATGCTGCACCAAATAAAAGGCTTCCAAAAAAACTGATTTCCCATCAAAAGAAGTTGAAAAGAGGAGAAGAAGAAAGGAATGAAGAACTGGGAATCCGGTTTTCCTCAAAAGATAGAAACTGAGGAAAGAAAGGTGAACAAAAATGGACCACACAAAAAAACATCTTATGCAATCTCACGAGCTGGGGAGAAACTCCAAATTATGGATCCAATGATGTAAGTTGACAAATGATGCTGGTCCGCCTTCTTCTCCGAGTTCTCGGAGGAGTACTGTTGTTTGTTGAACTAGTCTTTCTAATGGTGCCTTCGAGGACTTACCAAGAGACACTATAGGATCGTTAGTATCTTGGATTCTGAATAGAGGTTTTACGCTGACATACCAAGAATAGCAGAGTTCAGCGCCTCAGCAACCGGCCCGCGCCCGTCTTCAGATAGTAAGTGTGCCATAGGCGAAGTCATCGGATCCGAGTAGGCAAATAGGCTAAAAACCTGTTCCATCTCTTCTTGTAGATCTGGCTTGTCTTTAAAGTCCTCTTGTAGCTGCCTTCCATAATCCAAAACCCTCCCAAGCATATCTAAATCGGGTACTGCTGGTCCCGTGACAGGTGTCGGCTCATCCAGATCCATATCGCTACGATTGTCTCCACCGTCCATATCAACGTCCTCGTCTTCATACGCGTCAAAAGCACGGCGCTTCGATACTGGGTCTTTTTTTCGCCCATTGCTAGCTTCAGCGGACTGCCGCATCATTTCAATGAATTTCCGACAGCGAATTCGGAAGTTGATTTGTTCATTCTTCGTGAGGACATCCGGATAATACTTATGTGTGAGCTCCAGAGCCTTATCGATGTCACCATCAAGGATTGCCGTCCGGATATCTACAACATTGTCAGCTGAATAATTATGTCAAGTCGACTGAAGGGCAGCTTACTCTGCCTGTGAATTGCATTCTCATCCTCCATTAACTCCACTGGTTTTGACTTCCCGTTGTCACTTAGTGCGTTTTGCTCGGCTTGTAGATCTTGCGCAAATGCTTTAGCCGTCTCTACAAATCCATCATGCTGTAGGTATGAGGAAATCAGAGATTGTATTAGGGCTGCCTCATCTAGCGGAGGGCACAGGCTCTCCACTTGGCTGTCACTGATCTCTTGAAGTGCTGATTTTCTCTCGGCCTGTAGAAACTTAGCATCTGACACCACCGTCAAACAGATTATTCTCTATACCTTCATGTATCCATCAATATCAAAACTGAATTCTTCTTGTCCAAAGTTTACTCTTATATGTTCCCCTGGTTTCTTCATACCCACTGCTGGGAACAGCTTCTTGTCGTTTGGAATATCCCTAAAAGCCGTGCCTATGATAAACCAATGGATTAGAACCATCTAAAAAGCTACCACCCAGATTGAAGTACCTAGCATCTGGCCGTTCCGTGTAAAGAACGCGGTATGTGTCCTGAAGTTGATTCCACAGCCAATAACATCCTTCGAATTAAACTGTGGCCCATAGGCCTTCCCCATCCCCGAACAGCAGAACGACTTTCCATCATCACCATGATAACCCCATGAATTCGGTTCCCAACCCGGTAGTCTGTTGAGCTGGACGTCGGCGCCGCAGAATCCTATACTAATTAGACCCTCACGGCTCTTATTCATGATAGCCACTTCGTAATAATAGACTCCGCATGACCTAGGGATGAAATAGTCCGCTCGTACGGAGGCTGAGTCGTATTCGTTCACCTTACTCGGTCCTGTCGCTCAACTCGAGCCTTAGTATAGCTGCACCACGCGATCTGAAAAGCATACCAAATGCCCTACCTGGGAACTGAACATCCAGTCCATCTTGTGAAACCTCTATCCCCCCACTCCTATCGTTTTCATTCCACTTTGTTGGTAATGGTGTCGGCAGATCATCGTCGGGCGACGGGACTGTGTCCTTAACATCCAACTTCAATCCGGTCCCTCTAGACTGCGCGGCATGTAATCCAACAGATGTATAAGACGGTGTTCTACTCGGTATGGAAGAACCCCAAGATGAATCCCGGACGGCGTCCAGCTTTTCTGCGTATAGCGAGTCTTCTAGGTAGCTTGGCAGCGAGACCGGGAGTCGTGACAATTTGGATTGTGTGTTGAAAGCATTGGACAAAGCGGTATTGTAGTATCGCCCGGATTGCGAACCGATTTCAGATAGATTCGCATAACTTCCGTTTCGTTGGGTACGGAGCCCTGTGGACGTGGACGATGGAATACGAGGGCGAGAAGGCTGGCCCGAGACAATCGAAGCCCAGGACGAGCCTTGTGGACGTGGGACTACAGTAGATGTCCCACTAGCGGCGACGGTATGGTAGCTACTACCACTCGCCATGATTTTATCTTGTTGGGTAAAGTTTTAGACTGGTAATGTCAGTCTTTTCCTTGAAGTTGCGAATTGTAGTCTGGTTCAGGCCGACTCCGCCGGTGGTAATAATATTAGTGGTGGTGGTGGTGGTGTTACGGTGTGTCCGTCCGATAGTGACAAGGGTCTGGAAGAACAAGACACGAGAGATATGGGTTATATGTATGGTGGAGGGATACTCGAGGGATACGGCGGCCGCCCTGGGAAAGAAACGCAGACAGCGAAGCAACCGGGTGCTGGCCGGTGTCACGAGTACTTGCTCAGTAGTGAAGGGAATCTTGGGTCTGGTTGAGTTACAGAGTGTGCAGGTCAGTAGTTGGGAGAGGTGAGGTTGAGCTCTGGTTTGTTCAGCAGCTGCCCCAGCTAGTGCATAACTACTATGGAGTAGACTTCGACTGATTAATCCACCGTGACGTGAGCCTGCGCCCGAATTATCCAATAAGATGAAAGTTGTGGATAAAGACGGGAATGATACGAACTTATCATAAAATAGAAGATTCTACCTTTTTTGAATTAAATTTTTTTAGATTTTTGATTTTTATGTGCGAATAGATGGCGGCTAGCGCATCGGAGTGTCATGGTCTATCCGAATCGATCTGCTTAATCAAGTATCTGCCAGGTACCGATCAAAACAGTTAAGAAGTCCTTCTGGAGCGGGACCAGTAGCCAGTTAGACACTTCCTAGCACAGTTTGTATAGTGGCGATAAATTTCCCGCTTTCACCTTTTTCTCACTGCCAGCGCCAGAATCACGCTTGTCCAGCCGGGGCCATGAATAACCGGCTGTTGCTCGGATAGACTGTGCGGTGTGCATAAGCCTAACTTTCCCTTCAAGTGCAATCTCAGGGCTTGAATAGTTAAAATATACAGTGGATCTCGATTGTCTGTATATACATGCATAGTATACGCCATCTCTTCTTTAATGGTGTCAGTCTGTATTATAAAGCTCGAGAGCGGCTTTATACCCGCCAAACAACTTCGTAGTCCCAAAACTTCACCATCAGTTCCTCTTTCTCCTTCCCCTCCTTCGCCAACGGCCTAGCTGCATATGCACTAACATCCACCCACACTTCTTCATGTTCCTCTGCAAAAATCCAATTCACCTCTCTCAGAGGAATCCTCTTATCTCCCTTGATCAAATAAATCCATAGACTCTTCCCAAGCTCATCATCTGATCTCTCAACTTCAATCGTAGCCGTAGGGCCTTCCGTTTCGGAATCAGCGTCCCCTCCGAGGGGAGCGACAGACCAATCGGCCCATCTATCACAACAGACAGTGCCAACCCATGGTTCATCAAGGTAGTATTCAATACCCGTTTTAATCCACTGTGAATTTTCTTTCTTTTGGCCCTCTCGTTTGAGGGAGAGTAGGAGACCTCCTTGGTCGTATTTGTTTAACTCCGAGCGGGGAGGAAGGGAGAAGCTGATTTTGGCACTCTGGAAGTGCTTTAACGGTTTACTGCCGAGGCACGCGGTTGGTGCATTGAAGGTGTTCGTGGGTTTCGCATCAACCACGCTTGGAGGTTTCCTCCAGATATCAGTACCAGCGATCGCTGGGATCGTGAAGTTGGGTTTGGGGTCTGTGGACATTGTGGATATGATGTTTTTACGTTGAGCTGGTAGGTTCAAGATGGATATTTCGATACGGTATCGTCTGTATTGTATAATGTTCAAAATCTGGGGTGTACTGTGCTGTCACAGGTTTATATGCGTTGAAGAGGCTCAGTGCATCGGAGACGGCCACGCTATTCGGAACCAGCGACGTACAGCTGCTTTCGTGCATGGTGCGACCCAAGATCCCAAACCAGTCATAGAGCTCAAGCTTCAGATGTCATAACGTAATACCGCGGTATCGACGTCTACGGCCGGAGAAACTTCGGATTTGTAATCCCAAGTTCTTACCTAGGTAGTCAGAATAGATGCCCTTTTGCCTTCAATTGCCGATTCAAGACGTTTAGGCACATGTAACGTTTCTTTTGATTTTCTGCAGCTTCAACGTTTCCCATGCGGGGTGCAGGCGGTTTTAATTTGGCGGGGTGGAATATGCAACGTCTACAACGCAGATTACATATCTGAAGTTTTTTGAATTATTAATCCAGATGGGAGTTGAACCGAGATTAGGCCGGATGGGTTAGTTCTGTTGGCAAGATCGAATATTCTAAGCCATTGCAAGTGCCCTGATACTTCTAGAGGATACACTCATGCTTTCTAGAGTAATCTCCTAAAGCTTCAGCTTTCTATTGTATACTTCGTGACCCATGGAGGCGTCGAGACCACCCTCAACAACGCGGTCTCAGCAGAGTCTTCAACTATAAAACCTACTTCTCTACTAAACTAATCCCTTTTATTTACATCCTCCTACACCACCCCATCATCGCACATTCTATTCTGGCATAGATACATACATCTCCCATCACTAAATATGCTTCTTCTATACCATTTAGTATAAGTTGTTTTCACCTTCAGCTGCCTAAGAGGGATGGCGCAAGCTTTGTCTGAGTGCTCATGCCTGAGGTATGATCGATATACTCTATGTCTTTCCTAGCTAATGCTAGGGAGAGCTTGTCTTTTGAAAGCCAGCTTTAACTACAACATATATATCCCAACAGGCTCAAAGATCTTTTCATGGGCAGCTACCCATCAACTAGCAGATATTACGATATTTTGGGAAAGCACAGAACGTCTAATCTACTTGCTCCCAGTTACGGAACCCAATATTGGACAAAGGTCTTTGGGCTACGGCCACTTCCATGAGATAGTGCAAAAGTACTTATATACGAAAAACTTAACTTTATATAATACAAAAACGGTTCAGAATCTTCGATTTAAACCTACAGAATAACAGCAGATCTGAAACCGGCAGACAGTAATAGTCTAGCAGAATATTAGACACCAATCCAGCTATGATTCCTCCACAGCGGAAGTACTCTCCCACCATGAGCTCATGATTTCGACTTGCTCAAGTACGATGACTACCCCACCAGAATGCCATCTCAACAAGGGATAATGATTCCCTCGAAGGCTATAGTTGCCTTAAAAGCCGCGGACTGGATTAAGACCACTGCGGAATAACACACACCAGCCTCCAATAGCAAATTCAAGCTGCATACAAGATCTAATTCGGAATGCATGAGGTTGCAACAACAACAAGATAAGCTGAAGAAAGCTACATCCTATGTGGATTACACACAAAAGATGGGGTAGAATGAATATTAGCGTTAACTTTCTGGCAAAAAGGTGGCTTACAAGATAGTACTTTCATACATAGAGCCTGACACATCATGTCCCAAGTTCATATATACATATATACACAGTCTAGAACGCCTTCTGGCAAACCTTGCTGGAGTCCATGGAGGTTTTCTCAGGAACATCCTTATCGAACTTGGAGCTGGCCCTAAATCCTGCTACCGACTTACCGGCTAGAACCAGTTGCGCATGATACCCATCATGGTGAAGCAGAAGAAAAACAATACGAGGTGAAGTCAATCCTTATGAAAAGATTGCTAAGGAGAGGGGGAAAGGTATATATACCAATGGTACCTGATAATCTACAAGAGTTTTGGTAAAATAAGCGTAAGGAATGGAAGGAACTAGATTGTCTCGCGATCGCTAGTAGCGCCCGATGGCCAGGTTGAGAGGCCATACACATGGCGAACAAGCTCCTTACATGGAGCTTGGCTAAGAGCGATGAAAGATCTTATGCTAGGATACGCAAACCAGAAATATGCTTTACCGTCATTCGCATTTCATTGAATCCAGCGGTTTAATACCTTACTTGAGCATCTCTACGAAAGGCACAAGGGTTGGAAAGAGAGGTCGCACATGACAAGCCTGTTTCAGAGATTGATGTTATACCCGGCCAGCATATATGATGATGAAGGCCCGAGAAAACTTTGAGAAGAATGTTGCTGAAATAAAACAATCTATGCTAGCTAATATATATATTTTAGAAACGATACTATACACCTATTTAGCATGGGGTCTATGCTCCATACATCGGGATCAAAAAAAAACCTTTTCCCTGATCCATGGCTCCATATGTATAGAGAGTGTGTCACAGGAAGAATGTCCCTAAATATAATATACACGAGTGCTGCATCACGAATTAATATAAACTTTTAAAAGAAATGAGAAAGCCAAATCGGTAGTCAAGTATATCGACATCGACATCTCGAGACGAAACGTTTGTGTCGTCAGATTTTTTTAGATAAAAACTCTCTTTTTATGCTAATTTTGCACGTCGTCCGCTTGATATATTGATCATATGAGTCCGCAGATATAAGTCTGTAAGTATACCCCCGCGAGTCAACCATCAACTAGGAATATATACCACAGGAGCCACCAAACCCGACAACAAGGCGAACCAGGAGAGAGATCAACTGGCCGACCAAGCTGCCTAAACGCCCCCACATGAAACCCACTCTTGGGGAGACAAGAGGAGAATATTTGGCTATTCTCCCCCGCCACGTGCCGCATCTTGGTTTCTATGGGGAAGGATTTCTAGAAAAGCCTTTTTACTATGGGCCTTCGTATAGAAGCCTTAGAAGATAAGCCCGCGCTGCGATTAGACCTATAGATCTGGCCGGATTTTATTATGTTTTTTTTGAACCTCTTAATTATTTCCACTCGAAATCGATATCGCTGATTAATTAATCGATTGAAAATGGTGAACTATTATATAATATATAACTAGCCAACGAGACCGTATATGAATACTAGCCCAATATATAATCGAGCGAAATCAAAAACTAACAATTGGTTTTGGTATTGATGCCAATGGCATTCAGTATGACTATACCTTATTAATTTATCCACCTCCTTCATGCTAGTTATTTGATATCTTTCCTATAATATATAAAGTTTCTAATTAGTATCTCATATATAAAACTAAGCACGGGTCCAATTCCCTAGTTTAATATCAATTAACTAAATTCTGTATTTTTCATTTCGCAGGACACATGAGGAGTCGAATCACCTATTCACCGGTTATGAGCTCCCACCTATGATCTGATTCCCGGCTCTAGACAAAGATCTTTATTGACGAATGAATAAATATAGTACAGGTAACACGGACTAGACTTAAACTACGCCCACATGGAACAAAATTAGGACAGTCGACTCCTTTCATGTGCGTTAGGTTTGAAACGTTGACGCAAACGATGAGATGAGAAAAGTCACGATGCTTAGAATTGTATTCATTAATCAATTTAATTATAAGCTTAACTTATGATATATTATATTAGAAAGCAAGATCGATACTTATCGATCTACGATACCGGTCTCCAATGTATACAGCTGTCATTTCGTGTTCGGATTTAACAGACGAAAGCCTCAAAAATGACCTTAGCGTTTAGGCAAATAGAACGGTACCACGGCAGTTAAATGGGAGCTTTGTCGCTCGAGTTAAGGATATGGATTATATTAATATCAAGACGCATTTGGGGTGGTACATGAAGAAACAGTTGAATGCAATATAAACATATGGCATATATCACTAAACCCATCAGAACTCCAGCAATCGAAGGCTTCGAAGGAACTCCCATAGACTTCAATGGAAGACATAGCCGCCCTGTTATTGTGCGGTTGTGCTAATTCCCACCTGATCAAAGAGATATACATACCCAATTGTAAGACACAACGGAGCCGAATAATCATATGAATTTTAAGCTTTTTCGTCAAGTGAAAGAAATAACAGGATGGAAGATATTTGGAGTTACCGCTAGATGTAGTGATAACTAGATATATAGACCTATTTGCGTCTCTGCTGTACGATCGCGTACGATTTGACTGTTTAAATATCCTCTTATATGACGGCATTGGTTGTTATAATGTTAAATCGAATCCCACTTCAACTTGATCAATGCATTAGTTGGAACTTATCGAGAGGGTATTCATGTATCAAGTGCCTTACGAGATGTATTCAGTCTACATATAACTAGATATCATAATAGCATACCTCAGGGGCTAGCAGATTGCTACTCACAACTTATGCAAAGTAAAATACTCGGATATCTACCTAGGTACGTATGCATCCAATTATTCCACTTAACTTTAAACCGTTAATGTATTGGGAATATTTTGCTTTGTTCTACAGCCTGCTCTGAAATTGAAAAGGCGACCGCGCCACAATGCCTACTTGGGAAGAAGCACGACGAATATATATATCGCAGTTGCAATTCAAATGAGCCGACATGTCTCATAATCATCTATACCAAATATAAAAGAACACAGTTTATTGCTCCCACCTACAGAAGAAGACTCCCATTACTTTAAATCGTTACCTTTTTAAGTCTTTAGGTAGAAATAAATCATTGTCCTAGGGGGTCCGGTTCCCGAAGAAACTCTGCTGGAAATGTAGCAACCTATCTATTAAGAAACTCACCAACTGGTACCTTTATATAAAGTATACGATTAATCAAAATCCACATAGACTTAATCAAAATCGACATCAGAGATATGCAATCTTCCCATGAAGCTTGCTCGAAAGGCTGACATGTACAGCAATTGCCCGCTCCAGTACTCGTTCTATCATCAACTCCATGAAACCAAATACTAATACCCCCAACCCGACCTCATGTACTAGGTAGGAGGTGCCAGAGATATGCTAGCATATCCTCACTAGTACTATGGAGATTGAAGCTCCATGCTATCTGCCGCCGCTTGGGTATGGGAATACTAAAGTACTAGAGACTAGAATACAGGGTGCGCTAAAATTCTTGAATATATAAAGACTATAATTATATAATCCTGTTGCATCACGTGGTAGTACTGGCATGTTTATGGTAGTTTTCATGTAGATGTATTTTAATCCTGTGCCGCAGTTTCGTTCCTTGAAAATACCTGCCGTTCCGGACAGGTTTCCTTTGTATGCCTTGGTCGAGAGAGAGAGATCGAGTTGTATATAGGCAAAGGGAAATTTCGAAAGCTCAAAGATTGCATTTCGATGCATAGCCTAGCTAGCCTCCTGGAAAACAGATAATGGTATCTTCAATATCATATATTAAATCTAAACCCTCCAAGAAATTAAGTCAAAAATTTCTGCAGATGTGATTGAAAATAGTTTTTTGGGGCACGGTTAACGGTTAATCAACTGTTAATATTGTATCTTTTGGACGACAGGGATGTTTGACAGTCATAGTCGTGACTGAGTTCCGGACCTTTGGGAGAGTACTTTTAGGCTTCGCATCTACATATCAACTTTGGGGTAAAGGACTTTTGGTACCTCCGTTGGATCGCGCTGGCTTCGTAGCTGTAGACGAACGGTTTATAATATCTGAAGCTTAGTAATACTTCAGCGATAGATAAAGTCGTGGTGAATCCCACTTCAATTTCGACTCCTTATTCCATCCCAATTAAAGCAGCTCTAGAAGTACTCGAAGGCTAGTACTATCCACAACAAACTCAACATACCACAGTACTGGTAAGTCGATAGATTAGACATATTCAAGCCAAAGTCCTCTCCAAAAGTTTCTTAAATTCCTATTACACTTAAACCTATTTTTAATTATCATCATGGGAGTCGACACGAACACCCTCGAATCCCTCCCCATCGACATCAAATTCTCAATTCTTACACAACTCGGCGACTTTCGCTCCCTCTACTCCTTATGTGAAGCCTCCCCAGTCTTCGCTTCTATATACGACACCCACCAAAATCTGATCGATGGCGAAGTCTGCGTTCGAGACGCATTAAACTACAGGCGAGAAGCACTTTGGTTAGCTGTATACCGCAACAGACTCTACACATTCAAACCGTCGGGACTTCAGGTATTACAGAGTGTTGCAGAATACAAATCTTATCCGAGACCTCCTACTTGTGCTACTCTTAGAGAAGAGTTAGAAACCGCAACCGCCTCTTCCCTGCTACGTAGGGATAACGTTGATCCGGACGCTTTTACGGCCGAAAGCGATGTTCAGTTCAAATACAGAAATTACAGTCGCTACCCTATAGGGAAAAAAGAAATAGATTCGATGGCAAGGACTCATCGCACTGTGCTGGAGATCTATCAACGGTTTACAAAAACGGAGATATTGAACAAATACAGAGCTTCGAGGTCTCCGCATGCGAGGGAGCAGGAAGCCAGAATCGAAAAGATCTCGGGACGCCATAGATATTGTCTTGCGACGGGAAACGAAGAGCGACGGATTGTGACGGCTATCTATCGGCTGTTATTCATTGTCAACCTATATTTCCACCTTCCTGGCTGCTTCAAAAGGATACTCCAGGATTGGGGTTTGTGGGCAAACATCCATATTAGGGCAGTGCGTGACTTTCTGGTTGACGAGGTGGAAAAAGTCGCGGAAGAGATCCCAGATGACAGAAACATAGAGTGGATCAACAGTCTATATGAAGGCAGTAGTCATTACGGGGATGTAGTAGGCCTGTTACTACTCCACGACCTGCCTGATTATCAAGCGATATGCGAAGATAACTCTCCACTATGGAGCCCAACCCAACTGAAGAGACAGCTCCCATTTCTTCATGTTCGAACCGATGATGACGTTCTACGAATCTCGGAAAAGCTGAATATTCCTTTTTGGGGGAATAACTATTATGCTAGCTATTCTCTCTATTTCATGGATGTGAGTGGTTGGGATAAAGACGGGAAAAAGGCCAGGGATACTTGTATCCCGGGTTTACCGCTCCGGGTCCCAAGAGGGAAGACTTTCTTGCGACGAGGGGAAGGTAATGGGTTTTGCGTCTACGTAGTTTTCGGTAACGACGGACACCCAACAGACTCGATAATGGATCAGCACTTTGCAATCGATCTAAAGGCTAGTATTTGGGATAGCTGGAGGTTGAATAATTGGGGTTATAAATCTTGTGACTGGCAGCTGTCGAGGTACCCCGGCTGTTGCTTTGATTGTGCGGATTTATCTTATGGTCTTGATGGCGAATGTGGACCAAGGGACAGCGACCCTTACTTTGCTGGGTTTGACTATGAAGAAGACGAAACGCCAGAACGCTTTGGAATCAAGAGAGAGAATTATTGTAAGGGGAAACGATCAAAGGGGACGAAGTCGGCAAAGGGGATGAGGCCGAAGATTCCTGGAAAAGCCATGTGTAAAAAGCGATTTGATGGAGGTCATGACGAGCTAGGAGATTTGCTGGATCGGAAATTGGACCTCGATTTGTAAATACATACTTAAAAGTTATAGCTAAGTTAATTTAGAATAGGTTTATTCAAATCGATTTGAAGTTAAGAGTCAATGTTCTAGATCATGACTTTGTGAATATTGATTTTATAGGACGTATGTAGGCTGGTTTTTATTTCGTTCTTTGGACCAGACTCAAATGTCTAGCTGTTAAACTCTTTTTTCTGACGGGATCCATGATCTCTTTTCACAAATTAAGTTGTCCATATTATTCAGTAAACTTCAGTATTTATAAGCGTATAGAGTACTGTAGTGTAGTGAAATAAAAAAGTATGTAGATTGCATGCTAAAGTGCTAAAGATAATGAAAACGCCCTCCCAGATTTCCCAAACTGAACTAACCACTATTTACTAGAACCATAACGATACATAAGCTCCTCATCATTCTGCGGAACCGACCGACGAACTCTTTTAACAAGAGTAGTCGCCGCAGGCGCCTCAATAACTTGAAACCCAGCCGGCAAATTCCCAGCAACTCCAGCACCTTTATCAATTCCAGATAAGCCAATGGGTGTAACACCCGCACCCGGGCTGCTCGAAGTAGCAGAAGCCCTAGCATTACCAGTAGGCTTCGCCGTACCTTCACTAATAACCTTGAACCCCTCAGGTAACGCGGATGGAGTAACTTGGCTACCGGGGTTAACAGGAGTAGCGTCGGCGTTTACTTGACCATTTCGGTTCGCTGCAGCGTTTCGGCTGAAGTCATGCATTCCTGCGGTTGCGGCTGCAGCAGCTGGGATGTTACTTGAGATGACGCTGAATCCGGTGGGGAGGGCTGGAAGAACTGGTTCTGCGGCGGCTGAAGATACTACCGGTTGAAAATTGCCGAAGCTTGGGCGGACAGCAACTGGTTTCTCGGCGCCTGGGACTACAGGAACTACTTGGGAGGGTGTAGTAGGGAGTGGAAGTGCAGCAGGAGCGCTGGACACTGGAACGCCTGCTGGAGCACTTGATGTGAGGAGTCCAGCTAGACTAGTCGAGAGGGAGGGGCCACCCAGAGCGCTAGAGACAGGTGCTTTGGTTGGATCGCTGGGCAAAGGAAGTTTTGCCAAACCTGTAGAGACAGCAGGAAGCCCTGGTGCACCTGATGTCGGGATGCCAGCGTCTGGCAAGGTAGGAGGCATGGTCGAAGGAAGTCCCGCAGCACCACTAGAAACTGGAACAGGCGCCACAGTAGCCACTTTGGTTGGGACGGCTGCTGAAGGGGCGGCACTTGATTTAACTGGTTCTTCTAAGACACCTGAAGGGGCAGTTACGCTCCCAATAACAGAGAAACCGGGCGGAAGTTCTCCCTCGACTTTTAACGGCTCTTCGACTGGACCGGTTGGTGCCCGACCGGGAAGATCACCACTTCCTGGAGGGATAACAATTGGTGCGGCGCCTGGACCGCCTGGACCGCCAGGCGCCATACCAGGAGTAACCGGTACTACCGGTACCACTGGCATCACCGGTGCTTTGGTAGGAATAACTGGTACTACGGGTGCAGCACTAGAAACTACTGGCATCACTGGCGCAGCACTAGAAACCACTGGAATTACTGGTGCTGCACTGGATAAAACCGGGACCACCGGCGCAGCACTCGAAACAACTGGTACCACGGATGCAGCGCTAGATACCACTGGTACCACGGGTGCAGCACTAGGAACAACTGGTACCGCGGCCGTCGTGGTAGGAGGAACCACCATAGCAACAGTAGTCGCAGGTTCTTCTGCCTGCGCACTCGACGACGCAACCTCAGGAATAGTTGGAACTACTCCCGGAAGCTGTGGCTGTGCCCCTGGAACCCCTCCGGTGGGTACTTTAGGCAATTGTGGTATCTGACGGCGTAGTACTCGGTCGCGTCTGATATACTTTCTAGCGATAGGTCCTCCTGCTTGCTGAACACCGGCCTCTGCGATTCCACCATAGCTTCTATTGATCAAACTTGCTGAAGAAAAAGAAATCAAAAAAGGGGCGATTAGGAATATCGAAGTCTTCATCTTGGAGAACTTTTTTATATGCAAAAACTTAACAAATTCAAATTAGAGAAAAGTAAAATAAATGGATGTGTAAATTTTGCAAATGAGCGTTACCAGAACGGCTCAAAACCTCACAGAGGCAAGAAATGAATAAAAAGGAAAAAAGAAACGAAATAAATTAAATAAAAAAGAGAGGAAGGGTGCCCAAAAGGACGTTGAATGTTATAGCACTGAAAGATTACAGAAGAAGGGGAAATTATGAGGATGGGTGGGTATCTTTACTTATATAACATGTCTTGCGGATTATACGCTAGCAGATTGAAGGAGAAACAATTTGAATCTGGCTTCGAAGCCGAGAATCTTGCAGGTGGCTTGAAACGAACAGCTTCAGCCCTCTCAGCCGCCTAGTTCTAAACCTCGAGTCACGGAAAATTAACATTTATGTCATAGATTAGTGCTAAAAGAGATAACCAAATATTTGGGGGAACCTTGCTTCATTAATAATTATAACTTACTATCATACTGGATTTTTTAAGTATTTATCTATCATTGAAAGTGAACTTGTTTCTTCAATTCACGCCGACGCAGTTGTTAATATCGAATTCTCCTTTCGTCAACGGACCCTTTGAAAATAGACGATTCCCCAAGAATTCGAACAATGAATTACAATGGTATTGACAATTCTGTGAATGGAACCCTCAAATCCTCTCAGATCATTCGATAATTCTTTCATACAAATCTTTCTCCGTCTCGAATTTCATAGTGTCTTGATGCCAAACAGGCACTGCCCGTCGCCGTTTTATGCAGCCCGCTCGTTCCAACAACACCTTTTCCAGATAGGAAATAGGACGTCCAATCCAGCCAATCGGAGAAAAGCAACCCCTGTCGGCCTGCTACACCAGGGATGTTTCAACCACAACAACTCCTTCGACAGGAGGCCGGAGAATTTTCGAGATTTTAAAAAGAGTTTTTTCTGTGGTCGTAGAGTTTGGGATCGGAGTATTCCTATTCTTAGGTTCATATAATAGTATACTCTGCAGATTGATGTCATGTTTTCTCGGGCACTGCGAAGAATCTATTATGCACGTTCAGACGTTCTGCCTGCCAACTGTTGCAGGTTGGCTTCGTCCTGTCCTGACGATTAATACGCACAGCTTTCTAACAAACTATCCCCAGATCCCCGCGGTTGCGTATATTCGGAAACAAAAAGGGTGACGTCTGGTACAGAAGTGTCTATGCTTGATATCTCTTTCGTTTGAATATATGGAACAGTCGGGTCCGTTGGTATTGTGTGATACATTCTAGAAACCGGATGTGATGCCAATTCGTGACTCGGTTTATAAAGAAGAGTGGATCTTCCTTTTTCTTCGTTTCTTTCTAATCCTAGTCATCTAATTCGAAATTTAAAATATCGTCGTTTTCGAAAGGTTGGGCTGGTCCTTTCACCGCTAACGCTGGTCGTTTCTTCAATTCTTCTTCATTCGTTTATATAATTATCTTTTTTAATACTATCTACTATATATCGTTTATATCGCTGCGCGATTGTAAGCGATCTCACGAATTTCTAACATATAATATAATAAAGAAATATCAAAAAATGAAGTCTTTAGCCGTAATCTCGAGTTATCTCCTCCTCTGTGTTATCCCGGTCACATTCGCCGCTCCGACAGCCTCAAGAACACAAGCCGATATACAAAAAAATGAGCCGCAGGAAGACTTCCTCTTCATTCTAGCCGAACATGAAAAACGATCATTGGGAGAAGTAATAGACGAAATGGGACTTGATCACACAAAAGCCACAACGTTCGGTACTCACATGCGAGGGTTCAGCATATCCCTTCCGGAATCTCACGCCCATGACATTGAATCTCGCGAAAACATTGCGTTTATGCAAAAGAATCGCAAAAGATCTGGACCGGTTTCAAATTCGGGGCTCAAGGCGAGAGATATGACCGGCAGCGCTAGATTTAAGTTGTCGAAACGTCAGGCGGATGCATTGGTCGAACAGACTACAGCACCTTGGGGGCTTGAACGGATATCACAGAAGGAGCAGATCGAGCTGGGGGATAGAAAGGTTGAAGACTTGTTCTTTAAATATCATTTTGATAGGTTGTCTGGAGATGGAGTTGATGTTTATTCTATCGACTCTGGGATTAATATCGACCATGTGGATTTCAACGGTCGAGCGAAGATGATATTTACGGCGTTTGGAGATGATGGGAAGGATGATCATGGGCATGGGTAGGTTCTCGAAACTAATATATACTTACTTAGTTTCAATGCATGATGCTAATTTATACTCATAGTACACATACCGCTGGAACTATTGGATCTTTAACCTATGGCGTCGCCAAGAACGTCAATCTATTGGGCTGTAAAGTTCTGGATGCCACCAACTTCGGATCTGATGCCGGGATAATCGCCGGAATCGACGCCGCCTTCGCATCTCACCTGAAACGCAAAGAGGAACCGGATTTCAAAGGCTCTGTTATGAATATGTCCCTCGGAGGCCCAGCCTTCTCGCCCGCCATGTCCGATCTACTGCGCAGAGCACTAAACGCCGGAATGCATATTGTCGTTGCTTCAGGAAACGAAAACACCGATGCTTGTTCCAGCGATCCAGGAAGATTGTCTACTCAGATCCCAATTATTAACGTCGGTGCCGTTGATATTACCGACAACCGGTGGGTCCAGTCGAATTTCGGAAAGTGTGTTACTATTCATGCCCCAGGTGTTGGAATTGTCAGCACTTGGAATACGGGCCCTCGCGCAGTTATGGCGATCGATGGTACTTCCATGGCGTCTCCACATGTGGCGGGTGTAGTTGCGGATTTGTTGGCAAAAAACCCAGAATTGAAGTTGGATCCTAAGGGTATGAAGGAGCTGTTACTGTCAAAATCGCAGAAGGGAGGTGTCAAGGGTATCGAGAAGGTCATTCCAGGAGGTGACTTCTTGTTGAATACTGGGATGGGGAATATGATGTCTGGGAAGGTGTCCAATGATACGATGCTGCGCTAGTTGTGAAGTTGATATTTGCCTCGATTCCCTACATATATATAGTCTAGAGCCAGCCCGGCGTTCATTTAAAGCTGTGAGAATCACTTTTACTATGATTATTGATGACGTCTAGATCCTGGGTACCATAATATAGCTAGCGTTAATATCTGCAGTTGCATGTGGCAAGGTCTCAAAATCTTATACATCTGAAACTTGAATATATACATATCGGAGCTCGTTAAAAATGCATTGCAAAATCCAGGCCGGATCAATGTGTACAGGTTAAACAAGCTTACAACATTATACTGTGACAGAGTAACTCATAACTCGAGTAGTTTCGGAGCTAGAAGCGCCTCCCTTAGTACATATATACCGTAGGGGAATTTCGCAAACTTAGGAGGTGACTTAATTGAGAGGCTTAGTCCAACTAAAATACCGTTATAAATCGGTTTAAGCCTTCTACACTGGCTGGCAAGTCTGCCAAAAACCCGTACGGTACCCACTTATATATATAGTTGGAGGTATATACGTATTATATCTCACTGGGATTCGAAATACACCCCTTTCCAACACAGTAAGAGGTAGGTATATAGGTATATAACCCACCAACATCGATGCAACCGTGTTCAATTCAGTTGACATGCATGCATGTGAACCGGATTTAATTTGATATTTGTGACCGTAAGTAATGAGCTATCCAGCTCGCATATAGCGACAAGATAATTATAAGCCCTGTCTCGATGTACCGAAAATTAATGAAGCCCATGGCCACTGTACTGTACAATTAATTAACTGCGAATATATATTATCATTACTGTGCTCTATATATTATATAGCTAGCGAGAAAAACAGATTCGATTCACCCCGAATTGTGAGTAGGGTTTTGTTTGTAATACCATTGTACTTTGTATCAAATATTGGAATGCTGTATACATGTATTATAGCTGGCTGCATTTCATGGAACCCGACTGGTACCCCTTCTTTAAATCTTTTAGCACAGCATGCAGACGGAATCCCGATCGGATGGAACCACCCGCGCAACGGGACACAACAGGCTTGCAGGGAAATGTTACTGACATGAGAACCCCTACAGGATACTCGTTATGGTTGGTATCATAGGCCCTCGCCGCTCGCCCAGCGCCTTGTGACCAAACTTTGCCTCAGGTTAGCGGATCCCACTAGCTTGATAACATTTTAACAGCTTTTGAACTTCCAATATCAATAGTACCCATACTCCTTTGAAACCCTTTTGTATTATACTGCTCTGCTCTGTATGTGTGAGGTCTTGAGGTCAATAAATGCGGAAGCTTACCAGTCCAAAGTTTCAACATACCTCATCTCGTTGCCCGACTCCTCAATTGTGATATATACTCCATGCATATTCATATTCCCTATTAACGATCCTCTTATATATATATACCCCCTGTTGTCTTGAGCTGGGAGTTACGTGGTTTAAGTTTACTGTCACCGGAACTTGCTGGGCTCACCGGACCGTCATAACATTATCAATATATCCCAAATTAATCGCTTGTCATGTCTAACTCAGGGCGATGGACAAGTGCTTGGTCACCAGGAATATTCGTTTGCCTTCGAGGACGTCGGATGTTTCTATTCGCTATTATTTCGGCAGCGTTATGCGTCGGCCTCACTTCATCACACATCATCACGGTCAAGGGCGCGGGGATTCCTCCTAGTTCCGCAAGCTCTACAAACAAAGATAGAGATTATGGTATATCTATAATTACTACGCAAACTTCAACAGTTGTTGATGGACATCTCTCAAGCTCCATCATTACCTCCACTACCTCCACTTCTACAACATCCGCAGCCTTTCCTACTGGTAACCAGGGGTCTGATAAGAGGGCGGATGTTGATAAATTGGCCCCCTTCTCACTTCCAACATCCTTCCATGTGGCTTGCCGGCAGCCATTCTGGGTACTAGACAATATAATTATAGCAAGAATCAATGATGGGAAGGTCCCGGAAGAAGCCGTTTTTCATCGATTAACAGAGAACCTTACATTTCAAGATTGGGAAGAAGAGATCGGTAAGTTCAAAAAATTGCTCGAAGCTCAAAGCCCTGGGTTGCAGAAGGACTGGGGAGCCTATATGAATAAGGTAGTTGGAGAGGTTAGCCAGGCACAGAGATATTGCCGAATGTGCGGATGTGCAGATGACGGGACAATGATACCCGGGGCGGGGAATGTTTATAGGGACGGCTCCAGAGCCTCCAACCGGGTAAATCGTCAGAAGTGTAGAGTCAAATCCGCGGTTATCTTTTGTACATCGCTCTACGGTAAGGAGTCCTCTAATCCGGCCTAAGCTCGTACTGTTAAGTCCGATGTCGTTCCACATCTTGATTGTTTATACATGTATATGCATAAATAAGATACTCCAGTGCAGTTCTATCCAGCAGGATTAGAAATGTCAAATGATCGATTTTGGGGATAAAAGCTAACCTAAGTCAATTGTGAACCCCTTTCACTTGGGTTATTTTTGAAAAATGTAGCCTGTGAATGCATTTTTACTCAAGCCAACGTTTTTCGGGGTAAGGGTCACGGAAAATATTTCAATTGGGGTCTTGCCTTCAATCCAGAGGATATCGTAGCTGCAGCACGTGAGATCGGCCCCCAGGGGATACAGGCTGGGCCTGAGCCTCCAGCTGGATACGTGGGACAGGCTATTGATCATAATTTCAGGGTCAATGTCGCCCCTCCAAATGAACCGGAGTATTTTCTTGAGGGCCCAGGACCACAACTACCGTACAACCCAGATGCACAATTGGGTATGGTTCAGTACACGAATGCAGAGCTTCCACCCGATGACCCAAACTACGACCCCTTCCCGGTCGATATGAATGCCTATGCGCAGGAGCAGGCTAGACAGCTTTGGCAGCCAGAGAACAGACTACCGCCACCTGGACAAGACGTCGAGGGCTTTTTCCCTGAGAACTTCCCTCCAGAGTATGAGAATTACCCTACAGATGATGGGACTGGTGGTGCACCTGGTGACTCGGCGGGTTACCCCGGCTATGATTATTGGCGGAACAACGGAGGCAACAACGGAGGCGGATACAGAGGCGGATACGGAGGCGGATACGGAGGCGGATCTGGAGGTGGGTACTCAGGTGGTCTACGGAAGCGGAAGGACCAACTACAGAATACTAAGGCTGGCGATGATGCAACTACTGGTGGAAAAAAAGATGCTATTGTGGAGGTCGATCGAGGACGACTAGAGATTGTCGCAGCTTCATGATTAAGTATTCGCCTACTTAAGTCTGCCTGTCCCTTCTTTTATTTTTTCGTTTTGAGACGTTGGAGTTGAGGTTTGGTTGCAATTTCATTTTTATTGATGCCATGGGACTATTTAACTAGTGATATCATTGCATGCTGCTTTCATGTTTGCGTTTAATAGAATCCTTTCTTGAATTGTTAATGTTCCAATTAAGGTTTATATACTGCTTATTATAGTTTTATTTCTACTATTCTTTGGCTTATAAAATGTAATGAACTATCAGCTGGCGCACGATTGAGTACTCCACTAGCAATTTATTTGGAGGCGCAATCTTTAATAGACTTTTCGTTCTTGATCGATTGATAATTAAGTTGCACATTTTGTATGCTTTGGAATCCCGTAGTCTCGAAGCTAGGCACTTTTGTAATCTATATAAGCACTTGCATATGTACGTGGGCGACCGAAACACTAATGCACAATAATTTTGGTGCGGATGTGTTGAAGTGTGGTATTTTGTAATTTGGATAACTCCCATACACCAATAGGTACTTACTTAAGTATATTTGATCCTCTGAAATTCATTCAATTATCCTAATCCTACGATGCCTGAAGATATATGTATGAGTTTACTCAATCCTGGTTTGCAAGGTAACGTCGGCTTTTTGTGCTTGATATGGTTTTCTCCAAGGAAGTAATAATAATATGGGTATTGAAGACTCATCGTGGGATATATTATGGCCGTATGGGCGAAATGGGAGCTATCATTCGGAGACAGCATACGGTGGCATCGGAAGCGAATCTTCTTGGTCAAGAATTGATTATGAGTGGCGTCGACAAATAATATTATGAAGCCCAAACTGTTCCTTAAGTTTCGATTTTGCAGAAACGCTAGTTAGAAGCCATGGAAGCATTGCAATCGAAGTACTTGGTTTGGATTTGCACACACTCTGACGTAACTGGTTGATCCACGGGAACGAAATCACGTGCCTTCGCCTGACTATTGATGTAAGGATTGCAAGCCATCCATGGCTGGCTTCAGATTATATTGGAAGACGGATATATAGTAGCCTTTTTGTAATCGAATCTTATGAGAATTCAAAGTGCCGAAGCTGTGGTGGCCTTGGTAGTTATTTTAATCAATGCTAGAGTTAACAAGTAATGTACTCGTGAGTTTATCCGGTGCATTTGGATAGTTGTTCTCTTCCCCAATTGAATCGTGGAGAAGATAGCTAGCGATATTTTTGGCAGTTCGAAGTCTAGCGACCCAGAGAGTGGGGTGGCTGGTTCGGCCGCCATCGGTTAGTTGGAAAGAAGGGCGTTCGTCGTCGGGATTGAATTGTATTGGCGGAGGTGTTCGCAAACACACCGTCGCGCCAACGACGAAAGGGAAGGAAAAGAAGGAAGAGAATAAGGAAGCGTACGTTAATCCTCCGTAAGTCGGAGTAAGAGGGAGAAAAGTTCAATACCGGTGGGCTGGAGGGAGAAAGTTAAGAGTCTCCTGATCATGAAGGTAGATATTTCTGCCACATGCACAAGTTTAAGTGGATTCTTCGACATTCGACCCGAGGAGCTCACGAGCATCCAACAAATAAATGGAACCATGGATGAATGAACTATTATGTATTTCCTCTTTTCTGTTTCCTGTTGCAGGGGGAGGAGGAATTTGTGCGATTTCTTTCCTGTTTGCGAGGCTTTTCTTGGAAGGGGACGATGGGATTGGATGGATGGATGGATGCATCTAACCTGTTAACGACTACGAACGAGACCCTGGGAGTTTCTGGACAAGCCCTTGCCTGACGCCCCCGAGATTGAGCCGTGTTATGCGACTGCTGCTGTGCCAGGGCTCATCTACCGCTTTGGTAGCCATAGCCCGGGTGTGTAGATATATCCAGGTACATGTAGGTATGTATACACCTAGCACCTCTGAGAATCTACCATAAGTCAGCTGTGTACTCTTTGATATTTGATATCAGTTACGTACCTGTATACTATGAGTAATACTATGAGTATAGATTATTTTGGGTTGTGAATGTTGATAGAATTTAAAGTGTCGGTAGACGTAATGACAATGAAGCTGGTGATGGTTGCAGAGGCTTGGCGTTGTCTTGGCATACTTGCTTCTTCCTCCAACACAAAAGAAACGTACCTGACTGGGCGGCCAGAAATGTGTTGTTGCCAAATTGAGTTCTCTCTCCATCGCCCACTTCAAAGATGGGAAACACCACACAAATTTCCTGTCTCTTCGCAGGCAAGTCTAAACAACCCGCTCACATCTTAACGAACAGCAGCAGAGCACCAAACCAAACATCCACCGCCTGAGAGTCTGCTGGTGCTGGACTGACACACCACCTTTCATTAAAATGGCTCGACAAAATTCTTTCCCCTTTCCCGCTCCCTTCCTCCGTCATCATCATCATCACCATCAACCTCCATCATCGTCACCATCAACATCAACCTCATCAACATCTCCACCATCATCATCGTCATCGTCATCGATCACCTAAATCTCACTTGCTTCCTCGGTTCTCACCTACTATCACCAACTATCCCGCTGTCGGCAACAACTACGTGTATTTCAACAAAAAAAAGGCCCCTACAAGCTTACAACCTACGCTTTCACACTCTCACCTCTACAAAATTTCCGTTGCTGTGCTCTTCCGACCACGAAGCCTCGTTCTCACCATCGTCTTGATCATCTTAGGATTCTTGACCATCCTTCATCTTCACCAGGGACGTCCTGTCGGAACGAATAAAACACCTTAATTCATCCTACTTCGTTCCATCGAGAGTCCTTTTCTTCTTCCTCGCACTGTCTAGACATCATATTCTTTTAGAGTGATCCTCGTCCAGGCTTCATCGGAATCGACTCGGGGAAGGCGAATAAGAACCGCATTAGAGGAGCAAGGTAGCGAAGGAAGAAACACGGAGAAAGAAGCAACGTTCGATCTGACAATAGAATATAAAGTCGCCTGTTAATCTTATTTGTCTCGTTATAATCGCATCGGCTGAACGACCTTTCCCTATTTCGTCAGCCCATCGCCGGAAGATCCGAACTGAAATATTTTATCACGAACAATTCGTCATCCTCGTCTTTTGGCGGCCGACACGTCAATCGAGCCATTTAATCGGTCATTGTCTTATCCGGTAAAGGGATTGAAAAAAAGGCTGGCTTTCTAGTATAGCCAGCCTTCATCTTCAGAGACAACTCTTCCACATCTTCGATTCAAGAGCCGTATTACATATATCACCGTTACGATGTCATCTTCATCAAATACACCGTCGCCGACTTCTTCGAAGCCTCGATTGCTTGTCAAAATCAAGCTCTCTTCCGAAACATTGAAGCAATTCGTCGAGTCGCCTCCTGCTTCCATTCTGAACACACCATCGAAACCGGCTTCGATAGCCGATGAAGAAAAAACACCTCTCGGCGCGACATCTCCTGCCATGGCTGCCTCACCGGCTCCAACCCCGTCCGTGGCCTCGCCTGCGCCTACTGGTCCGGGTTCCCCGCCGAACCTGGAAGGAAAGGCCGTTAACGGTGTCGTTGAGGCAGTAAAACGCGGTGGGAAGCGTGCTAGTGGAGGTGGAGGCAAGCCTGGCCCCAAAAAGCGAAAGCTGTACGTTCTTTCCCCCCTCTGTTTACTATTATGTATCAATTCTAACTCCCTTTTGTATTAGCGACGATGGATCTTCTCTTCCGCCGTCGCGTCTTGGCCCCAAGTCATCAGGCGGGGCTATCAACGCTGGGCTTCGAGCCCTCGACCGCTCTGGTGCACCCTGCAGGAAATGGGCGAAGGCACCGGTCACCCTCAAGAGCTTTACGGGTTTTAAGTTCACCGTGAAGGCATATGGGACCAGTGTTACCCCTGCTCCTCCGGTTGTGGAGGAACCTAAGGAAACCGTCAACGTCAACATGTCCGACGCCGCTTCTCTCGTGTCCGGCCAAAGCGAAGCCGGTACGCCAAAGGAGGACGTCGCCGATACGAACGGCGTGACTCCGATGGAAGACGTTCGGAGCACCAATGGTGACTCCAATATTCCATCGGGGCCCGTCAGCGGTATCAACAGCGTTAACGGAGCTAGCGAGCCGACCAAGCCTAACGGGGTCCACGTGTCGACACCCGGAGGGACTCTCGTCGCTCCAGTCTGAACCTTCTCACCGCTCGCATGTGTCGCGTGACACATTTCCTACTTAAACTACCCCCACATCATATTTTGTTCCATCACTTCTTCCTCTGCACCCTATCAGTCCGCTGGCGTTCTCGGGGTCACTATTTCTTGCCCCGTTTTCCGTCTATAGACCATGATATACACCTCACTCGCTTCCGTGTATTATACTTTTTCCTACAGGCTCTCCTTTCAAAGTTACTTTTATCCTTGCTTCTCTTTTTTTTCTTCTTTTTTATTGTTACTTCTACAACCTCGTCATTACCGGCGTTCTTCTAGGGTGTTTTGTTTACTTCTGTGCTGCTTTACCTTTCTTCTCATATACTCTGTGGGTGCATGCATGACCAGGGGCTGTTTCGACTTATAACATGTCCGTTTTCACTTGGGTACGGTGCTCGAATGGGGTTTCATGACGGTGTTTCTTCTTCACCTTCTGTTCTAATAGGAGATATAGTTTACTCGAAAACAAAAATGAAGAGCTGCTGATACAGGCAGACCTACCCTCTTCCTTATAAAGTGTATGATATCTAATATTTGCAATAAAAGTTTTATGTGTTAGTTCGTGTTTATTGAGCACGGAAGGTTCTCTTTCCATCTCTTCACCTGTCTTCCCATTTCCACCTCCCTTTCTTCCTTCCACTTCCATTTCATTCTATCTACCGATCCTGTAGAACAACCACCCCCATACCTCTTCTAAACCACAGCAGTTCCATCGGGCACAATCCCACCCCTCGAGATACAACATCTTATGGTCTCTCTAGGTAGTATCTTATAACTTTGTGCTTGAGGCTTGTTATAACGAGTCTATGAGTATCCGTCCTGGAAGATCTGTTGGTTCATAGTTGGAGGTTTTGGCAACGGGACATGTTGCTGTTTCGATGGATAGGAGCTGCTCCTTTGGCTACGGGCTAAGAGGGGCGGAACGATACAATCACGGTTTTCTCTGGACGGTAGTTTGTTAAAGCCGGGTTCCTGATCTGGAGGACCGTCAGCTACTGCGAAGTTTCAAACTAGGTACCTACCTACCTCTAACAAAACATTCCAACTACCTAGGTACTCATTACCCAGCTGGTAACCACCAAGTCTCAGTCGGTGCCAGACCCAGCAAAATTCTGGCGGAACAGCAGCGGCTACCAACGTACTCTAGCTATAGAAAGTTGGGTTACCAGGATTACAACATCCCTAGCTAGACGGTTTGCCGGAAACTTCCTCTGAGTTCCTGAGCCTTCGAGTTGCACGAGGAAGAATTTCGTTTCTACTGGAGATCTCTTGATCTTCCTCTCTTATATTGCAGATGTTCCATCAGTTAAGGTTGAACGTTTCTTATATATATCATATGCATAACAGGTATCAGGTATCAATCTACCAATCCTTCTTTCCCTCTCCCTTTCTTCTCACATTCATTTGAAACACACTATTCATTCACAACCAAATATTGTCTTCAGACTCAACTTAGGATCCGGTTTAAAACATCAAGGTTGATATGGCGAATTCAGCATATGCGTAAGCACTGCCATCGAAATGTCGAATATCTTCGCAGCATGAACCCAAAGAGGCCATGTTAGTTTACCTACATGCTAAGTATCAAAAAAAAAAAAAAAAAAAAAAAAAGCCTATACAACCAGCCTCAGCTCGCAAAGCACTACCACGAAGATGCAACCACTCTCTACCCTCACGTTTCGAGGGTGTTATGATTACAAAAGACAAAACTGCCTACCCACATATAAACAGAGTGATATATCGGGCCCTTAGCTCCCTCTCTGATGCTCACCCAAAGCAACACCTATGAAACGCTTTATCCTCCTCTTGGTTTAAAATGAGGGTTGGAAATATATATTGCCTTATTCATCCACCAACATCCCTGATGAAACGACAAATCTAAAAAGGATACCGGCATGAGAGGTTAGATGGCTGGGTATCTTCCCTTCCTACTCAAATATTCTCACACTAAGTGACATAAGAGACCCAAATGTGGGACTTGGGTTCCACGCCTCACAAACTATAATGGAGTGAGAGAGTATCAGGATTGGATACTTACCTACCTCTTACTTACTCCGTAGATCTGGATGCATTGATCTGCAGATCAAAAGATTCTTCCACAGAAGGCGCCTAGGCTTGGAGGGCCAAAAAATGTCACAAGGTTAACATGTGGCAATATACCTATTTACGCCGATTTTACAACTGCATACACACTGACCATCGATAAAATCTCTCATATAACTAGTCTTTATCCACTACCGAACTGGAGATAAGATGCAATCGGGTTTACACTATATAATCTACCACCGTCAATCGCCAGCTACACGTCCGGCACGTGCGAGAAAATGAGCAGCATATAGAATAAAACTACA
The DNA here is from genome assembly GCA_036971725.1 of Arthrobotrys conoides. Lineage (NCBI taxonomy): Eukaryota > Fungi > Ascomycota > Orbiliomycetes > Orbiliales > Orbiliaceae > Arthrobotrys > Arthrobotrys conoides. The sequence continues at coordinate 1,417,615 of JAVHJM010000001.1, forward strand.
TTGAACACTGATAGTGGCCTCCACGATCAACGAGTTGGAAAAACGAAAACCCCAGCGCAAACAATGTCCAAGAATCTAAAGGCAATGGAAAAGAGTGCCGGTCGGCAGTAGCCAGACAAAACTGGTGAAATCGTTAGTATCGGAGCAAGGAGCTAGCTAAATATAGAGACAGGCCACGAGAACACGTAAATACTCGGTTCCAGTCTGAGATATTTTTTTAAAAAAAATACACGATCAAGAGATCCGTACTATATACACGCGGCATATTCTATTGGAGCTGTCATACGATACGATAGAAATTTTGGACATGCGGATTTATGACCATGTACCATATTAAGGCGGAAAATACGTTCGAAAACAGGTATAACCTATCATTGATAGCTCGCTCTGCTCTAGTTCACAGTAGCTAAATTTCCCTAACTATATAGCTTTGGTCTGGCCATATAGACCCAAGGACCAGAGCCATCAGCGCTGAGAATACCGACAGTGATAGCTCAGATAATCATAGTCAAGATATTGCACCAACCTGACATAAACACAGCAGCCTTCCCCCCCCCCCCCCCCCAAAAAAAAAAAAAAAAAAAAAAAAAGGACAAGATTGAGCATCTTTCGCTGGGAACAGCAGACATATTTGATCCATGGTTAGCTTTCGGATATCGAATGACGGTGTTTGATACACATATCTTGGACAGGTTGGTCGACTGCCTGTGTAGAACACTAGCTCCACTCCGGGTATGAATTATATCGGCTTCCGTCTGCGCTGTTCATGATATTCAAGTTCAATTACTGGGCAACCGCACAAATTATTTCAGTGTCTTCAAGTCTGTTGGCTCTCTCTGATGCTATTAGCAGACAGGTCAGATGACACCCGATACCTGTTGTTATGACATTTGGGCTTGATTGTGCCATTTGGCTTTTGTTGGCTTGACGAAAGCCTAATAATATACGCTCTTGGACGGATATCATTCTAAGTCTGCTAATTCGAGGCATATATAAGACGGCTTTATTCCACGCCTCCCCATAAATCAAAGGGGTGGCGTGGAATTTCGAAGGTATATGTTGTGCTCGGTTCTAATGTCAATAAAAAGAAGATACTCGGCGACTATGGCCGGGAAGTCATCGCACAAATTCTGCTTACAATATAAAAATTCGGACATAAAGCATCACGCCCCGATTGTACATTATTATTGGTACATGCACACAAACTCGACAAAACTTTTATCGTCATCGCATGAAGATGGTAGATAGTGGCCTGGTATATAATATATAACCATCATTGTGAAGGATTGTTAGGGCTAGCGACCTGGAGGGCCCGACAGTCAAAGTAATTTTCCGAATTCTACACGCGCACGCAGAGCTAGAGCTTAATGACGATATTAATACTTTGTGGAATTATCTAACGGGGATTTTTCTGCTATCGATCCATGATTTTTGGAGTACCATAATAATATCTACCATATATATACCACTTGAGGACGAACATAGCTTCATCCTTTGATATGAAAGAAGTGCTCGAGTTTGCACGGTATCAGCAGATTAGGGGGCTTATATATATATATATACACCTACGAGCACCGGTCTATCTCCTTCGCGTTCGTCGGAGTAGTACAAATCTAACGTATCAACTATGAAAGAATCGTAGAATGCAACTCTCTGAGCATATAATCAAGTCGGGTTTCATGACGAAATAATGAATTGTGAGGAACTCTTGATATTGGATGAGTTTAATGGCATATGAGGCTCCACGATGTATATATGTGTCATTTGGGGGCTTAGTTGGAGAGCTCCATAAAAGCAAATGTGTTTTTGAGCAATCTAAAAGGGAAGGATTGGTGTATCCTACTATTCCACGGTCTCGTGGATCAAGATCAAAAAGGCTTATCTAGATATATTGATGATGAGGAAGAGATATATTTTGTAGCGGGCATTCGACTAGACTTTAATCAAATTTGCTTCTAAAGCTTATAAAATACATTTCCACGTACCTATCGATGGTATTTGAAACATACATCGGGCTGCATATTGAAATCACATCATTCCAGACATTCTCAACAGCTGTTAACAGATACTTCGATGTGGTATATCTAAGTAGGTAAGAATAATATAATATACGATCACTTCTTGCAGTGCATGGTAGTGCAAACCTCCAGATCTATAGAGTCTTGACGGATGAGTGCGTTCATTCGCAGCTCATCACATATTCATATATGCATATTTATAACGGCGACAAATTTAATGTCTTCAACTGTAAGATTTGCCTAAGAGCGCTCGACCATGGTCACATTGTTGGGAGCCGATGCTTCCCAGTCTAGAGGAATCAAGCCCTTCGGAAGAAATGAGGGTCTAATCCAGCGAGACAGAGACATTGTTTTCATGAATTTAACTGTTAGCAGATTCGGGTATTGACATGCCTCCCCTTGTGGCATGTGGGAACGAGACCAGTATTGACCTAAAAAAGAATATTATAATAAAAGGTTTTTTGAAGAATATTAAAAAAAGATTGTTCAAATTATATATAAACAAGAAATACTACTAAGTCAAGTTATGAATAATTGAGAAATACTATCTACTAGATAGTCTTTTGGTTAGGCAAAGCGATGTGGAAAACCATCGGTCTTCTAAGAAAAGTTGTTCCTAACAGATATTCCAGGCCGAAAGCGGAGAATTGTCAATCATTGAAGATTTCAATACAAAGGGATCTTTCATATGTAGACGAGGACTGATCAAATCATGTATCACCATAGTACTGGAAGAAGAGGGCATTGTCAACGGTTTGATACATGCATATCCAGCTATAGATCTGCCCAACTTCAAAAACGATCAAGTTTCATGATGAAAAAGAATCCCCAAATATACGTACATGCAAGTCGACCCAAGAACTTCTCGCGCAGCGTTTGATGAGGAGCTTATAAATGTGTGTACCAACTACGTATACTACTATTATTAATTATCATCCTAAAGTTTTAAATTATAAATATCTAATGGCCAAAATATTTTAAGGCTATATCTGGATATACCGGATTTTGTACTCGTTTTAGATCTCTTTGTTATTGATATAAATATAGAACTGAGAGTGTGCGGGGATGTTATTTATCCGGCCCAGCTACTCTCATGGTCGATCTCGGTGTTTAGACCGAGATAGACCGATTCTGCGAATGATTAGGCAGAAAATATTAAATGCGGAGAATTATCAAAATTTATCATTTCAGAGGCTACCACGATATGTGGGGTTTTGGCACAGATTTTCCCTAGCTCAAAATAAAATGTTATCTGGGGCAATGTCACGGATACTGAGTCCAAGGGGCAGAATACATACCACTATGCAATCCCGAAGAATGAGAAAGGGTTCATCGGAGATTAACTAGGGAAGAAATCAATCGGATCGCAATATATAAAAAATGGCAGACGTAGATACCATGGATGCAACATCCGCCATATGTAGTAGCCAGGTACTTAAGTACGTAGCCCAGACCCATCAGATGCAATCCCAACCCGCTCTTAACCTATGTATCGACCCAAAAGCAACTTGAGACCCCGGGAGAGAAGAAGGAAGGATTGAATGAACGCCAGCGGATAAGATAATATTCACTACTGGCATCTAATTGATGACGAAACTGGCATATTACTGTTTCCTATACAAAGCTGATCGAATATATAATATTTACGGCATATTAACTTTATTACATGTATAGTATACAGGGCAGGCGATTTGATAGTTAATATAATATATACTTTTCAGAATACATTTTTTCTGTCTTGAAGCTAGGACCCCCTGCAGGACAGCCATCGGATTGTTCTAGTTTTCTTCAGGTATACTACAGTCCCATACACACTATTATCTCTCTCCAAGGGAGGATATATACTTTCTATCTACAATATTTACCTTCGATCATTGAAGAAAAATGACTTCAAAAGATGCTCCAGAGTCCTTACAGTCTCCTATATTGAAGTCAAAAAACAGGTAATTCTCAGAAAGGTCACTTTCTTCACTGGAAGAGATTTCGATGCCGACGAAGTCGCAATTAGCGCCATGTACGCATGCATCATAAGACTCTTGAGCATTCCGGTGATGATTCAATATATTTGCAATTTCCAGCTCTATAGATCTACATCCATTTTTGGTTGGGTTGGTTCACCAGCATGTGTAAGCGCATGTGCAATGGTCAAGGTCTATCCATTATCAAAGCACAGATTTCCATAAATGTCTAGGCCTAGAGTGAATCTGAAGGATGGTATTGTTATTTCAAGCATGCTAGACTCATTACAATTCCATGGCGATAACAACCGAAGCAAAGAACGATGTTCGCTTTCTATACCTAAGATCATAAAGAGCCAAAATCCGGAACGAGGTGGCATCGAAGACGTCAAAAATACTCGAATAGTCGATAATATCGCGGATATAGAAAAACATGAACCAGTTCCTCTAAAGTTACAACAAGAAGATGGTTTTATCGTCAAGATCCGAAGTGGCTGTAACTGGAGGAAAAGAGATAAATTTAAAATAAACGTTATATATTCGATCAGTCACATTGACAATGGAATGTGACAAGAATTATAAAACCATTCCCATAGTAAGACTATCGAGATATCATACTGATCAAGGATTGAGCACTAGCATGAAAAGTCAAGACGACTGAGCGGAAGCTTATGGCTAAAAGTTAAAGAGGAAACGGCCGTTCAATAAATTTTTATAACTCAAGTTAGTTTTATAGCAAAGGGAGTGAGCTCGAGAACTAGTCGCTGGAGATACATGCTTTAGAGTTTGATCTAATTTTGCCCATATATATCGTTCAGTAAATATAGCATAAAATATATATTATGATCAAGAACTAATTGCAGGTTTGGACAATAATAGCTGCGTATTAAATTAAGACGCAGAGTTTGATATATCCATTTGAGTATGATTTATCAGCGGTGCTATGAAATACCATGTAATCGAAAAATCCATTCAGCTTATGAGTGTATCGATCAATATATATATATCAGATTCCCAACTCTGGCATGTACTGTATCACTGTTTTTGGTGTTTGCCGTTGCAAAAAGATGCAAAACAGCATGCGATTGCATTGGGGGACTTGAATCCTGGGGATATAATATATATTTGTTCAAATATATAAGTATTTCGGTGTGGCTTTAGAAGCCTGCACATGTGCACAGGTCGTTGCATTACATTAAGCATGCCCCCGGACTCACAGGTCAAGGAATCTGGTGGCACGGTGAGCTCCCACTAACTGGCACTAGAATTAAATATCCTATATACTGGATGATTCTAAGCAGATTAGTCATGGAACTTGAAAACCGTTCAGGAAAATCCCTTTTGATGCGGAATTGCAGTCAAGAGCTCGTAGGGCTCAATACTAGATATTCGCTTATTAATATATTATGATAATACCTATCATTCCTTCAAGAGCTCGAATATTCTTGTAGCTTAAGCTGAGGTGGTTCATAGGAGTTGAAACTCAATTATACCTACTCGAATACGCAGACTTTTCTACAGTGTGCGGTTTGAGGTAAACCTACCCCCAATAAACCCCATAGTGAAACATGTCTGGATATCAACGGCGCATATCCAACAGCTTTACGGCAAAGAATGCTCACACTAGCTCTCTAAGCTAAGGATGAGACAAAATTATATTATTTGCGGTTAGGGAATGCTCCCAGCCCCGAAAAAGCATGCAATGAAGTCACTAGAGCCATAGATCGAAGTGGAAATTTAGACATCCTATATGAAATCACTACAAAATAGTGCTAAATATCTTTTTACAACCGGGAAGCTGAAAACGTATGAGATATAGTATTATTTAAAGGCTGTTTTATTAGACTTAGCTTCCATGGTATAGAGACGAAGCTCATGCCTGTGCTTTGCTGGAATAACATTGATCTAAGTATATATATGCTTCTAGAATTCTCCATAAATTTACGAAATCACAGGCCCACTGAGGATATTCATTCGAGCCCATGGCCAACGTATCAATATATAGCTTTTGGAACCTGTATCCTTGCCATATGCGTTTACCAGACTCGTAAATTTAAACTTTTTATTGACTTTAATAAAGTCTATATCCGCACTGCAGCATGCAGTTTACTCAAAAAGAAACTTCGTACATCGGTATTTTAAAACCGAAACCATACGCTAGGCTGTATATCCTATAATCTATTCCGTAAGGTGCAGATGGGCCCCTAGGCGTGCGAGAAGCTCGTCAAGATTCCCAAGAGAAAATTTTGAGACGTGAACGACCAGACGAGTGATATTGCTCGGTCTCTCCCCACAAAGAGTTATACTACGCAAGAGGATATATAATACCGTACACCACCAAACCTCTAATTCTCAATATCGATATCCATTTGAAACCACACAAGATTCTCAGATGTGTCAATTCATATGGTTATGTTTCATAGAGAGTAGCTCATAGAAGCTGCCTTCGATCTCTGTACGCATGGGTAATAAAAAAAAGTAATTTAGAAAAGTCCAAGCGCAAGCGATGGATCCAGTGAGAATAGGCCCACAGATATCCCGGTTATACATATCACAAATCACTTTATGGCACGTCGCAGTTGGATATATCGAAAGACGGCCAGGCCGATCGATCCTTTATAGATAAATACTTTCTGAATGATTTGTTCGATCTAGTTAGGAGCTATAGGGGGGGCTTAACGTCGGCGGTGTAGTTGGTGCCAAAGCAGAATCAGAATCAGATGAAAGAATGGGAACAAGAAACAGATATAATTGTGTCTAATATATATCACCCTCAACCCTTAAAACCGATACAAAGATTCCAATAAAGACGTGTGCAATATTAATTCGTTTTATCTGAAAGACGACCAAGACCTTTTGCTCCACGGCCATCACTACGAAAGGACAACAACCAATATCAAGGAGATTATATCGATTACTCGATTACGTGTATCCAGGTATCTATCTGGAGAATCTTAAAATGACTAGAGGCATCCACCTCTAATAATGACTGATAGATATAAAGTGAAAATATTAATAATGTCCCTCAACATGAAAATTAATGTCATGTCAAGAATAAGCCAATACAATACAACAATGTCATGATGCACAAATCTAGACTTCAAAGAATCTCGAAAAGGGGTATTATTCCAAAGGAAAATAAACCCAGCCAATGCAAATATCTCAAAGATCATCTCGATGACCTCGAGGATAACTGATAGCCCGGTCCAACCCAAAGTTAACAAGACGACGCAAGATAACAAGATATCCAAGTCGGAGCTTACAAAAGCGAACTCTGTACCTAGCTTCATAAATTCGAGCTCGGTCGATAGCGTGAATCTTCATACATGTATAGATATACAATGGATGCCCAGCATGAAACAAGAATTATACCCAGGTTGCACAAGTAAAGTTGTTCTACCTCCTGCATATGAAAAGGTGAATATTCTGGTTTCATTGAGTCAATGGGCCAGTAAACCTCGTGTTAAAGTTGTCTAGCACCGCGAGACCACTATGATGTAATTTCACCAATAAAATCTAAGATCTAAATGGATATGAGTAGCAATGGTTTGAAGTACATTTCTGTGGCTGACAGTCAAAACATATATATCCTATTGCGGATCTACCAATGTATCATGATTAAGGTCGAAATTAAGTAAATAGATAAAAAGATATCTGGATCCATGGAGCCACAAAGACTGATATAGAATGTTATCCGTGGCAGACGGGCTTATGAACTTTCTTAAGCTAGATCTTATAGATTTTGAGTGGTACTGGGGCAACCTCAAAATTATATAAATATAGTCCTTTCTGTCTTTCTGTCTTTCTTTCTTCTCTCTTCTAGGTTCACTGATCAGTTGAGGACCCTTCAGATTATTTCGACTTGAAAGTGAACGTTGTTGCGGATGCGCGGCGAAGCAGAAGCAAAACATCAGGTGGACGAAATTCATAGGGGTTTCGAAGGAAAGGCGCAGGACTTCAGGTTGCCCCTGTAGGGGTGCCATGTAATTCCTTGCACAATCGAGTTCCATAACTCCACAGCACCCTGGGTGATGATCGATTGTCTCCCTTGAGGGTTATTCGATCCTGGCTATAATAAATCGAGATGTCTTTTGATGACTAGTCCTAGTCTTCAAGAGTTTAGATGAAAACTAGTCTTTATTGAAGCTGAAAAATATATTTAGGATATAAATAAACTCAGGGGCTCGAAGCTAGATATAAACACTCAGAGGAGAGGTCCCACCCGACTACTGGGATAGTTATAGCTCTTGGAAGGGGGGAATGCTTAAGCTCACCATGTTGCTATTATAGTTTCTGTGTTTGAAATTACAAATTACCTAGGTTATCATTGAATCAATTGGATAACTAGAAATTTATATTAATTATTTATTCTTACCAAATGTAGACGAATGGCTCGTGTATTTCACTTTAGTCTGGGGATCGTTTCATTTCATAAGGTCAGTTAAATATATCGCACTGTAGCTGGACACTTACTTAGAGCCCAAATTAGTATTCTTTCACATCTCTGATTAACATCTTCTACTAGTAGGTACTAAGTCGGTACTTAGGTAGTAATCATCCCAATCCTCTCCCTCTAAAGACTGCTTCTTGACATAGCAGACTGACCCTCTTAAACAACCTTCTCCACTCCAGAGGACAACCTCTCGCTTTTTCAAAGCCAACCACATAAAGACCATCCCCTTCCTCACTAGTAACTCTCTCAATCCCCACCCGTCCTGTTAAAACACATTGCCTACTATCCCTCGTTGCAACCTTGATATACGCAACCTCACCTCGCTTATCCAACTCCTCGATACTCTCGTTATAACATTTCTCATCAACAGGTACACCGGATTTCCGTAAACTACTTAGCAAAAGCGGGAGTAAACGCGAGTAAGGCCAAAGTGTATAAAACCTTGTCAGCCGTCCTGCCGGACAGATATCATTGAACTGCCGTGCAGCTTGTGTTAAAGTAAGGGATACTGCCGGTTGTGCGGAGAATTGAGATTGTGAAGGATCTTCATTCACAGACTCTAATATCTGCTGGTCGTTATAATTGTAACTGCTAAATGAAGATTGTTGGGAGTTATATTGTTGCCTCCGTTGATTTGCAGCAAAGCTTTGGGCGTTTGCGGCTTTTTCACGGAGGTATTGACTTGGTTGCTGGCTGCTTAATTCTGGATTTACGTCTGCTGGGTCTAGTGTGAGGGATTCCATGTCGTCACTTAGTGCTTGAGTATTGGGGATTATGTCTGTTACGTCTGTGGCGGCTGAGGAGCTTGGTTCTGCTTGCGAGCTTAGCTGTGCGCGGAAGGTTTCGACGTCATCGACAACTATGGTGTCCTCTTCTTCGTAGTCCATGTCGTCCTCATCGGCCTCGTCATCGCCGTCGTCTTCCGGAGTAGCAGCGACTTGTGTGAGGGGTACATGGAGACCCTCGACTAGACGGGTGGCAAGGACTAATCCTCTCGCGCGAGCTTCGACGTTCAAAAGCGGGTTGCTAATTCTATACCATGAGTGGGATTTTATTTGGTCGATGGTATAACGTTTTTTGGGGTCGATTTCCATCATGCCTTGGAGTAGAGCTATACAACTTGTCAGTATTTGAATTATGGGTATCGATTATAAGAATGATCATACGTCGAACAGCTTCTTTTATCTGAGGCCATGGCTCGTAGGTGGCATTTCCACCGGTGGATTTATATTGAACGTACTCCGGTGAGCGGTTGGTTGGTTCGTCCCAAGGTGTATTTCCCGTTAAAAGCACGAATAGAACTACACCGCAGGACCATACGTCGACTTGGTCACCTATATAACCTTTGCCTGCGGATACCTGTTATATTTCACCAAAGAAAAATAGCGGCCTGGAGTTAGTGTCAGTCTGTCGACTACGCTGAGGTAATAAAGAAACGAGTTTAAAGTATATTCGTACCTCGGGTGCAACATATGGCGGCGATCCGACGAGCTGGGTACTCGTCTTGACCTGGTTTTTATGCTTGTACAACGTTGCGAACCCAAAATCGGCAATTTTGAGGTTACCATCAGAGTCCAGGAGAATATTCTCTGGCTTGATGTCCCGGTGAGCGACGCCTTTTGAGTGGATGAATTCGGTACCAGCGAGGAGCTGTTGAAAGTAGTAATGGGCAATGTCGTCTTGGACACCCACATCGGCCTCTAATACAAATCTGTATTAATATCACCTTCTTAGAGTGGAAATTCAGACTAGTCGTACCGATTTTATCGAATAGATCTCCACCATCTGCGAATTCCATGGCAATCCATCTCCATATTGTGCTTTCACCACTGGCATAAAATTGAATGACGTTCTTATGGGCACCTACATGCTGGTGTAGGCCGACTTCCATGAGAAGTTGCTTTGGAGTTATATTGCCATATTTTTCAGAATATTGCTTGTGAATGAATTTCACGGCACAAACAGTGCCCGATCCAGGTTCCTTTCCTTTACGGACGCTATAATATTTTTTTCAATTTGTATATTAGCTTGATGTCATATTAAAGATATTATATGCATGGATACTTCTGTGTCCTGAGATATCTGAAGGGAAAGGTTCACATACAAAGCATAAGCGCCACGGCCGAGAGTTTCTGATACTAAATCGAATGGGAGGTTCGTAGGCAATGGTGCCAGCTGGCTGTGAGGTGGCTGATAGTGGGGGAATCCCAGTTGGTTAGCTTGAATACTCCCTGTGGTCAGTGCTTGAAGCTGTGGAGATGTGATATCAACCTTACCTGAGCCATGCCGGATCACACTTGGTAACAGGTATCCCTGGCGGTGAAATATAATATAATCTGCAGTTGCTGTCACGATTGATTGCGATCAAAATCACATCCACATCCACGTACAAGTATACCGAATAAAGCTGGCCAAAAGCGCAAAACGCGAAGATACACGCGGGTCGCGAGAGCACGTTCTCGGTTCCCAGCCTACTAAGTAAGTAAGTAAGTACCTGCTCTGCTGTTCTGTTCTGTTCTGTTCTGTGCTGTGCTGGCTGTGTGGGGGTTAACCTTCCTTGCAAGGTGTTTGTGTTGGTTTTAGTTGAGGTGACAACAGCCGCTGTCAGGTTGGGCTTTGTTTTGGTCGCAGAAATAGCTTAATTCCCAGCTCTTTCGCTCTCAACCCCAAGAAATCTATCAGGGTCCAGTCCACGCATAAAAAGTCCTCGTTCTCTCCCTCTCGGTATTCTTCCAGTCGAGGCGTATTCAAACTAGTTCCAGCTCCCAGACTTCTTCTGTGACTTTTTCTTCTCTTTCTTTTCTATCCACGACTCTCGTACTCACTCGTAGGACTGTCTTCGGCTTCTGACCATCGATCTATCCATCATCGTATCCTCTCTCGATCCTAGGCATCATGAGCGTCTCGACTTCAACAATGGCTCCTGCGGCTAGCAGCTCGAATACCACCAACGTCACCAAGAGGTACTGCTCTCTGCCACTCTATGCAACTCCTAGATGCAACAGAGGTAACGAGAGATGCAGTTGCTAACCTACGAATATCTAGGCTTCAAAAAGAACTCATGCAGCTCATGATGTCTCCTTCTCCCGGCACCTCCGCCTTCCCAGACGACCCATGTAATCTCCTCAAGTGGACTGCTACCATCGTCGGCCCAGATGATACTTACTTCGGTATGTTATACCCTAGCTTTCTAGCTTTCGGACGAGCTACTAACCTCCTCTGTTCCTGTGTTGCAGCTGGAAAGACTTTCAAACTATCCTTCAGCTTCCCCGGCGACTATCCTCTCCAACCGCCCACCGTCCTCTTCACCACCCCAATGTTCCACCCGAACGTCGATATGGCCGGCCGTATCTGCCTTGATATCCTGAAGGATAAGTGGTCTGCTGTCTACAACATACAGTCGATCCTTTTGTCCCTCCAGAGTCTCCTCGGCGAGCCAAACAACAAATCTCCGTTGAACGGCCAAGCTGCACAGCTCTGGGATGAGGATCCAAAAGAGTACAAGAGATTGTTGGAAAAGAGGCATCAAGAGGCGGAGTAGACTTTCATTTACTCTACTCCTTTTTTTTTTACCCCTCATGTTTGTCTTGACGACGGCCGGAAATATATAGGACCGAGCAAAATGACTGAAACGACCCTTTTCACGTTTTTCTTTCTTACCTCCTTCATATCAGTAAATTAATGCTTTCTGTTCCATCTCGGGTTCTTTTTTTCTACTGTTATTCTGCTCGGTTTTAAGCTTTGCCTTGCTTGCTACTAAGCGGTGGTTTCATTGGGGTTTCCCTCATGGCGTTTTTTCTATTAGTGGATGGGGTTTATCTTCTTCCTGTTCTTCCATCCGGTATTTCAATTGTTAGGCATGAGATGGAGAGGGTGTAGCTAGCTAGACAGACGAGACGACAGGCACTTCTTTCTACTTGGAATGAAAATATTTCCGCTCTCTCGATTGACACTCTTTTTTTTGTCTCCCCACTCCTTGGTTCTCTTTCGTTACCTTTTTTGCATGATTGATTCCGTCGACGTCCTGGCCTTCCTTGAATCGAACTTAGTCTCTGTGGGACTGAGACTAAACCGGACTATGATATTGATATTTATCTCAAACATGTTGCTAACCTCGGCTTTCCTAGTTTTGTTAATTCTCCTGGAGAAGGCTGGTTTACGAGACCAAAATTCCACAGTGTATCTCGCCTAAAATCTATCATTACCAACTGATAGCGCTGCTATAACGTCCGTTGAGTGTCCAAATTAGTCCTCATTCTAGTATCAACTGGTCTCGAGATATCGTTCCCGTCCAGCATCAACACTAGCTAGCCTACTACTACCTTGATCCCATATAAACAACTAGGAGTCTGGTGGACCCCCAGATTAAACCACTAGGTGTCTTTGATAATATTTTTAGCGACAAATCTAAGCAAAAGATGTGTGTTTAATTATTCGATGTATATTTTTAGGTCGGCCTTTTCAAATGTTCCTAACTCCCAGTCGGGACAATTGAATTGAAACTGCAGGGTTAACTTTCCGACATTCAAATCCCACGCAACAAAGACTTTAAAAGATACCTACCTATCTACGAACGATCTATTCTGTGTGATTGAATAATCGATGCGACTGAGACCGCCCACAAAAAAAAAAAAAAAAAAAGAATAGAAAGAAATGCAGAGAAAAAGGAAAAGCCTAGCATCTGGAGTCAATTTTGGATTTTTGAAAGCGCGATTTCCCGATCTACCCTTGAACCCCGGTGGAAATGTGCCGTTTATACCACCGGTTACTCGACTATAGATCTTTCTCAAACCCCCTATAGGACTAGGGGCTATAGTTGAGCTGCCAGTCATCGCGAGTCGGCTCGTGGCCACTGTAGATAAATATCTATCCGAATGGCCATAAGCTATAGTCCTACAATGAAAGCAGTCGGTCCGGCCTCGCAATTAAATATAGATATATTGGGAGCTATAATTAGTCAACCATGAAGTAGATTAATTGACGAGGAGAAGTTGGAAATGATACGCAAATGCACACATAAATATAAATACGTTTGGGTAATCTCAAAGAAAGATGTATGATGGTGTATACTACCTTAAATAAAAAACCCCATGATGTATGCCTACTGGCTTATTTGGGGACGTGAGAATGCTCACCGGCTGAAAGCTCCGGCTTCCTACCCTCGAGCTGTTTTCGTTACTGTGTTGCCCTGTTGCTGTTTGATAGACCAAGCCTTTCACTCTTGGCAGAGCATCTTGTCACACGTATCCACATTGGGTAAAGTAAGCGAATTCGCAAACATGACCGCAATCGCGTGAACCCATCTTCTCACCGCTCCTCGTCATACCAATCTCCATCCCACGGCTCTCTTCCATAAAGCCTCCCCATACAATGGTCAAACCACTGCAATTCAAGGGCGACAAAAAGCCACTAAAAAAACGAAAACGTACTGACCCGGACGAAGATACCGCCGCTACATCCTCCATATCCGCCTCTACAGTCGAGAAGTTCGGTTCCTCGGCATCAGCAGCAGGAAGTTCGACGGCGTTAGCCACAACAAACGAAAAGGAAAAGAAAGTCAAAGTAGTAAACGAAGATTTGGATGCAGATGATGGATGGGTTAATTCAGACATTTTGGATGATATTAAGGGACCGGTGATATTTGCTTTTGTAGGTCCTATTCTAAGCCTTCTTGGTTTTTTGCGATGGGATGAGATGAGATGGGGAAGGGGGCTCTGTTCACGTGTTGGGATGGGTATTTGCAAGTTGAGATGGGATATTTGGGAATGCCGTCATGGGATTTAGAGGACATGGCTATGCGGGTACCCGGTGGTATATCAGCGTGTGTACCTGCGTCTACCTGCAGACCCAGGCGTAGGGCTGGCACGCGTGGCGTATGATTTCATCCGATACTTTCTCAAGATTCCTCTATATTGAATCTCGTGCTTTGGACCCTGAATTCTGCTTACTTCTTCTGAAAAAATTTTTTGATTGTGTGGTTTTTTCCAACAAAAATTGTATGGGAGAAAGTTATGGCTAATAAGGAATATGATGTAATAGGCGTCCACACCACCTACATGTCTTGCATGCGATGCGACAGGGAAGGTATTTGCTTCGCTGTTACGGGATATAGATGGAGAGGATCTATCGACTGCGGAGCCGCATGATGTATGTTCCCCCAGTCTTATCTTCCATATGATTCACCAAAGACTAAGCATTACGACAACAGATTCGTCAAGTCTGGACAGTAACCCGAATACCCACCTCTACACGATTTGCTTTCAAAGGCCATCACGGAAAATACCTTGCCTGCGATAAATTCGGTATCCTATCCGCTACAAAGGATGCAATAAGTCCCGAGGAAGAGTTTACACCTGTGAAAACGGAGACAGGATGGGGTGTTCAGACCTGCCGGGATAAGTTTTTGAGAGGGGAAGAGAAGAATGTCAGTAGTGGTGGGAAGGGGAGTGGTGCCCCCACTGGTGGTGTGATAGTAGAGATTAGAGGGGATGCGGAGACTATTGGATTCGCGGAGACGTGGGTAGTTAGAGGACAGAGGAGGTTCAAGACAAAGGTCAAGAAGGAGGGTGGTAAGGAGGACCGGATTAGTCGGAAGGATCTGGAGCAGCTGTGAGTGATATCCTTTTGGTCCTAGATATTTATACCCGGTGTGAGACGACTTGCTGACTTTTTTTTTTTTGAAATGCACAGGGCAGGGCAGCATCTTGATGACGATCAGGTCAAGTCATTGAAAAAGGCGAGGCGAGAGGGAAATCTACAATCTGCGCTACTAGATATACGGCAAAAGAAGAAGCGTGATAAGTTTGCATGGTAAAGGAAATAAAGATCAAGAACAGCTTTGAAATCAGAGTAATGCGGGATGTACGATACTTTTATAAGTTTCTTGGTTTTTTAATTTGGAGTATGGAATAAAGCGGAGCTAGGAAAAGCGGAAGCTACGACTGATTCAAGGGATGAGCGACGGATATGCAAAGCACGGCCGTTTGCATGGCAGGTTTGTCGGGGAAATTCCAGGTTTTGGACACACCTTTTTTGAGGGGCAGGTGTGGTGGGACTATGCAGCCCTTGCTTGGAGGGGTAGAGGGGCTCGAAGGTAGATACAAAAGAATACCTTCGACGGGTTCTTCCTCTTCTATCGCTTTTGCAAATGTTAGGGTCTAGAGTGCTCACGTTTACACTCACGCTTGCATGCACTCACACTCACATTCTTAATCTTTGTGAAGACTAAAAATGCGGCCCTTTGTGAAGTAACGTATACGTAAATACAAGCTCGGGACAAAAGAGGCCATGAGCTCAGATGAGGGGAAGCTTGAAGCTAAGCTCCAAAATCCAACATGCTTACCGAATCAGCTGACCCTTGCTCGGAATCAGAAATCAGCAGAGAAGTGACCCAGTCTGCTGGCCCAAATTGTATGGCCGACAAAAGTACCTCTTGGCCAGGTGAATTCCTAAGCTAATAGATATCGGTGACTTTATCAGCGGTTAGAGTTTGTAACTATCACTTTTTCTATTTCTCTTGTATGCATTGCATTGTTTTGGTTTTTTTCTTTTGGACAGCTGTCAAGCGGCGGGGATGCTATTGGCTAGATTGGCCCATCGATATCACAAGTACACACTTGCAAAGAGGCCTAGTCGAGCTCGTCCCCAGCCATTTCCGAAAGACCCCATCACATTGCCAAAAAGGGTAATGTTATTGTTTTGGTCTCTGAAGTTCGATGGGGGAGGGTTTCTTCCCTTCCATCGGGGAGGAGGGGGAAAAGACAATTAAAATGTAAATTAGTTTTCGAGGGAGGGGGGGAAAGAAGAGAAGGACACTTATCCTTCTTCATCTTTCTTTCTTTCCTTTCTCTCTTATCATATACAGTATATTACATTGCATTGCAATCTATCACCAACCTCCAAATATAATAACCTCCTCCATGCTACAAGCCCAAGTACACTTGTTGAGAAAAGGTAGGTAATTAAAGACCCTGACTCGAGTCCCATCGCTCCGTTCGCTTGCGCAGCGGCTGTCAGTTCTGTTCCTGTTCCTCGTACCAAGTTCCAAGCTTGGTCAAAGTTGCAAGCGCAAGCTTTCCCCCAGTTCGTTCTCTGATCTGGCCAGTTACCAGCGGTGACCTCGATCACTAAGCCGATAGGGAAGTGATGCTGTGGGGAGTTGTTGCCAAGACCGGGAATTCCAACACAACACATCGCTCCCATTCGTCCCATCTTCCTATCAGGTCATTTCTTAGTGCCTGCCAGCCCCCCACCTTATCTGATCCTGCCCACCACACCATCGCAAGCTTCCCTCGACCCTCCACTAGCTAGCATCCCATCGCAACTTCACCACCTCCGAAACTTCTGTCGCTGACCCTGTCGCTCTCTCAGACCTTCTTACCGACCTCGTCCTTCTCTTTTCCATCGACCCTATCCGAATATCTCCTTCAATCACCTCTCCGACCTGGCCAAGCTACTGTCTCCTCGCTTGCAAGTTACATGTTGGTCTCCACCCGCCTGCATAAAGCTACATACATACTACACACTACCTCATCAACCGAAACTGACCAGAACAAAAGAGTCATAGAATTCAACCACAACTACTTAGCTCCGCGAAATCCTTCTCTTCCGACCAATAACACGAAGTCACTCGAATAGGCGACCTCTGACAAGCCACATTAAAACACTCATCGCGTTTTCCGACAAAGTTCGACTCGCATTGCATTCTGCATATTGCGTAGTCAGCACCCGTAGCCTAGTTGGTATTGATATCGCAAGCCAGTAAAAGGTACTATATAAACTACCCCTCCCTTTCGGATCCTCTTTTCGAACCGAGATTCCTTCTTCCTCGCCAGTTAGTCTCTATCTCTTTGCATGTAACTACTTCGGGTCTTTCGAGCCACGACGGACCGGAATCAAGTTCGCAAGCAAGATATATACTCGAGAAGCTGGATATCCATCACCTACACTCTCTTTTCTTTTTATGTCTGGTTTCTTTTTATTTTCTTTTTTCTTTCCCCTGTTTCTTAACGATTGCGACTCTTCCTTCCTTCTTCCTTATTTGTTATTTCGCTTTCTTTTGTTATCTATTCCTTCCTTCTTTCTATCAATCTATCGTATTAGGAGTCTTCATGCAGCTTCCTAACCCTCATTTCGTAGCTGGCGTCAACATCAAACCCCCCAGTAAACCTTCTCAACCTACCACAAGGATAAGTCTTCCAGCAAATCCTCCCCGCATGCAGGAAGATCTTCCCAAAATCCCCAAGCGGGACTTCCTAGTCCCAAAGAATCTTAATGGCGGTTCTTTGTTCGACACATCGGACGACGAAGATGGCATCTTCACCCCTGGTCCAGGATACTCGTCAACCGCGACTAGTCTAGGCTCAATTCCCGGTCCTAATAAGATCGCACCGGCTACGCAGCCTTCTCGGCCGGCGACCCCTAAAGCATCTATTTTGAATCCTAATGCTCCTCGAAATAATGGTGAAACTGTCGTCCTTGCCCCGGTGGCTGCCCCTCCGACACCCAGTTCGCTTATCGAGCAACGGGAACGGGAACGAGAGCTGCTTAGAAAGCGCAAGAGGGAGCAAACACCCGTTGAGGACCCCGTCCAAATACAAATACAAACAGAACATCGTGATCGCGAAGGCAGACTGCTAGAACGCGGATTTAAGAGTCCGAGTCCTAGTTCCTTGAAGCCAATTATTAAGAGATCACCAAAAAGAGTTAGTGTTAGATTTAGTGATGTTCTCAAGGCTTCTCCGAATCTTACATCGGCCTCGGTAGCTCTTGCTAATGTGCAAAAGACCAGGAAGAGTAGCATTGATGCCACAGTTCGCAATGAAACGATCAGAGAAGAGTCGTCGGATACTGTAGAAGAAGCCACGACTTCGAGCACACCAGCACCCAAGGTGAAGCGTCGTAAGGCCAACAAGTTTGGCCTTTCGGCTGGGTCCTTCGGGGTTCTTTCCAGCAGCATTATTGCTGCTTGCGTCGGATACCTTACTATGAAAAGCTTTTCGAATGATTCTAGAACATCTGATATCTTGGCCAACCTCTGTAAGTTGGAGGCTATACAAAGTTTCGGTGATTCATTACCGTTTTGCTCCAGTTCCGGAACACATAGTGGACAACCTCGTGGGCCTCGATACCACAAGGGCGATCAGTCCCCACCAGACTATAAACGACTTATGGAACTACAATTCAGTTTTGAGAAGATTTTGGAGGATTCCGTTGGAGGTAGTAGACTCGCCTACGATATGAAAAATAGCGAGATGGCGGTTCGAGATTTGACCATACTAGTTCGAGTTTCCGGCCTCGCCTGTCGGTACGTTAATCATCCTTTCTTCCTCCTTTTTGAATACAAGTATCTGACAGGAATTTGTAGTGAACAACTGTCAATTCATCTAGAGGAGTTTGGCGACAATGCACGCATTGCATCGCGCAGCCTCTCCAAGTTCTCTTCCCGCGTTATGGGAACCATCGACAGCATTCTTGCCCTCGACGAATGGGCAAAGAAAACACTAGAAGACATCAGAGATTCAGAATCAGGCCCCAAGTCTTTCAGCAGCCTGGTCCTTTGGAGAGACAATGACCAGATCCGCAGAGACGTCGCCAACACTTTCACCAAAACGACAGAAGGGATGAATGGACAGCTGCAACGACTAGTTCTAGAAGCTCAGAACGTTCTTACTATCCTCGATCAGCTAGAAGAAAAACTTACTACGATTCGTAAGCCTATCCTCAAGCACTAATTACTACAAGCTAGCACGAACTAATGTTATATTATAGATGAAATCATCTCCCGCGAAGCTAATCACGTCAAAATGGAGCATGACGAAGTTTTGTCCGCAATCTTCACTAAACTCGGAGCCAATAGGCAGAAAATCGCCCGCAGCAAGGAACAAGTCGCCTTGTTACACAACGTCAATCACTACCGAAAAACAGCACTCAGCCACGTTTCCGCCACTGTCGTCGAACTCGACCGCATGAGCGCCGATCTCGAGCAACTCCGAGAAACAGTTGCAGCACCAAGCCTCATGGAAGGAATCGTCGAGGTCCCCATTGAACTCCACATCCGAAATATCGACCAGGGGATTCTACGATTGACCGCCGGCAGATTGAAGGCCTCAACTAGAAAAGAGGAGTATGTGGATTCATACCCGTTGCTTTCCCTGTAGCACGTGCCAGAGAGCTGACACGACTTGGTGTTTGTAGGTACACACAAGCTGTCCTCGCCGGGGTTGACTACTCGAACATGTTGATCAATTCCCAAATCGCAGATGCTGCATCGCAGCAAATACTCCATAACGTCGAAGTATAATGATTTTGTCTTATGCGCACTATTCTCCATGGTACACCCCGCGGATCACCCCACTGTTTTGTTTTTTCCATATCTGTCACAGTTGATAAAATCTCATTATGCTCCTTTATGATAGTTATCAGAAGCTTTATCATAGCGGATGTTACTCGAGAGCTTATCTTTTTTTCTGACAGCTTTTCTCTCTTTATTACTGGAGTCTTGTGTGGGGGTATTAGGTTTTGTATTAGGAATTCAAGGAACTTCGTTAAATATACGTCCCGGAGTTCTGGCCTTTTGCTTTTACAGTTATACTTTTCCTTTCGTTTGCGTTTCATTGCTTTGCTTTGCTACGCTCCTGCTTTAGCCGCCCAGGTATCGAATGAACGATATAAACCTCGAGGCAAATGGCTCCCCTCCTTTTTTTGCTTCTGCGTCTCACATGCTTGCTTTACTCTTACCATATCTCCACTTCCCTGCGCCATAGTATAGTGTCATCTTCTTTTTCGCCTTCAACAAGCAAGCGAACCATTTGCACGTTTATTGTCTATTAGCATTTTAGCTAACTTCCTGTACTTTTGGATTTCTTTTGTTCGCACGAACACATAACTAGCACAGCGGTCTTGGATTTTTTTGTTTCCGTCTCAGCGAATGTTTTCTTTCTTTCTTTACAACTCATGTATACCCAAACTCCTTTTCCTTTCTCATCTTGACGGCCCCTGGATATGTATTACCGTCTCTTTTTTCCCCTTTGCGTTTTAATTACCTTAGCGTCGGAATCATGTATCAACGGAGTTTGAATGTGGTATGGTGGTGTCCCCGGTTCTTCGTCTTACGATTATTTTTATTGCTTTCTACGTTTTCTTAGTCCTATCTACTTTTCTTCCTCTTCTTTTTATTTTTCAAGCATAGCACAACTGTAGGTCGAATATAGTCTTGTGTAATATTTATTTTATTCATGTATAAGGAAGCCCCTTGTCTACTTTTCAACTCCTTGTTTCCGGCAGGATTATATAAACTATTTCCTTTTGTTCTCCTCTATACTTTAACTGTATCTTGTAATTTACCAAAACTTACACCCACCCCTACCTTCTTGTATAAGTATTAACGGCCGATGGCATATTTTTACTTCCTCTTTACCTTCAACTTGCTATTTTTTCTTCTTCTTCGATATTTGATTCAGATATGGAGGTTTTCTTGATTTTAGGGATGGGATGTGTATACGTAGAGCCATTGTTACGGATGATATAGGACATATATCTATATTAACAAAAGTGGGTAGATGAAGACATTTTCCTGGAAGATAATTTATATAATTAAGATATTTCCTTTCGTGGAGAAATTAATGGTTTACTTGTTAGAAATTTAAAGGATCTGAATTATTAGGTTTTGCATCTTGAAGGAGGAGTGCGTACTACACTTAGTCATAGAATCCTAAAGTTGGGGAAATCGATAGAAGACTAAGTTAGTCATAGTTAGGACAGTAGGTTTGTTTCTCCAGGCAAATAATGGATGTTGGAAATTAAGCTAGGTTTTTGGATCCTGGCGAGGATTAGGATTTTAGGGTTGCGGGAGGGAGGGAATCCTGGATGCCTGTTTGTTACTAGTCTTGGGGTTAGCCGCCAGGGTGCCATGTGGAGTTTTACAATGTTGGATGGTGGGAATATAAATTAAAATTTAGGAATACAAGACTAAGGATTAGATTAGGAATATACGTTTAGGAACACGACACAAGGTTTAGAATAATACTAATGTTGGGTGCCGTTATAACTTCTAAGTAGCTAGTTATGCTTAAAGAAGCGCTAGGAATGATCATCTAGTATTCATGAATATTCATAAATATTGTGATAGCATATATATCAACTTTTGTGAAAAGAGGATCTAGAAGTTTTGATTAAGACTTTGGTATGAGAATATTTGTTTTGCAAATTTGCCGAAGGAAGTTGATAGTTTATGAAGATACTTATACGAGAAAATCAACTGTAATCGATCAATATTTCAGTCTAAGCTCGCTCTTAGCGAGGAGAGGCTCATAGGATATGTAACTTTTTATGTCTCTGGCTAGTCTCTAAGTCGCTACCTAGGTACCCAAATGAAAGGTTGAAACGAAGGCCCCAAGGAAGGCATCTCTTTGAGCTCGGAATTTTGTTTTAATCATGTCATATACATGTATACATGTAGTATCAGGACGACGATTCGAGTATACACAAAGCGGTTAAATTCCGGAACCTCTAAGTAGTCTAGTTTCAAGACGTACGGGTACTGAGCCCTCCAAAACAAAATATTAAATGTGTACCTCTAAGTATAGAATGTCTTTTAGTATGTTTACCTTTCTAGATAATTGTGCCGAATGCTTCTTGCATATCACGAAGCCCAAAGCTTTGGACTATGCTAATCAACTAACGAAGAATATCACGATGTTCATGATATAAGAAGCTCAATCAACGATATGAAATCCAACAGTGTTGATCAGAGTAATCAACGTTCCGTCAACGAGCGGTCTCTTGAAATGTTGTCTGTTGCATTTTTGAACAGGCATCGGGAGGCGTAACACTGCAGTTGCGTGCATGCATACCCCACGGCCCGTATACCGTCTAACAACCACTCCATCCCCAACTCCAAATATGTCAGTGTTCGATTGTCTAAAAAAGAATACTCGTCTCCCACTCTACGTCCCTCCATTAAGATGGCGAGAAGAACATCTCGAGCATCTCCGAGTTTCTCAAACGATATCTAAACTCGAGTTACCGACGATACCGAGTGACATTCTAGAAGCTCTCAATCCGATTTCTGGTACACCTGCTCCGAGGTCGAAAAAATATGTTGACCTACGATGGTTCTGTGAGTCGGCAATATTTGAGTTACTTGAGGCTGTCGATTTGAGTTATAAATACTATGCTCAAACGGACCGGCATCGGTTCGTATCAACCGCCCTTGCTTGTTGTCTTTCGTCTAGTTTAATGTTGTTTTACTAAAGAAAATATATATATACACCGCTTTAGCATTGATCTCACATTAAAAAGAATCAAGACACCAATAGTTCCCGATTGTGTGGTTTATGCGCATACGAACTACATCGACCAGAGAATATTTGTGGCTATTCTTAGTTCTGTGCAAGAGAGTAGGTTACCGGGATCAGAGGCGCTAAAGAGGCTTCCGAAAAGGTCTATCGTACAGCGGGATGAACGTAAATACCCATTGTCACCCTTTTCGTTCGCCACTTTATTGGCGATAGCGCAGAATCGATATTACTGTTTTCGGAATTTGGAAGTATACGAAGTATTCTTTTATCTCTGACCCGTAAATTTCCGGTAATAAACGTAACAAACTAATCTTTTTGTTTTAGGCCGACTTGATATACATTGAATCCGACTGCTCCGTCACACTTATCAGTGCTGAGTTCACGGGGAAATATATTGAGCATGTGATAACTGGTGAGGGAGAGCTCGGGAAGGATGTTGTCGTAAAACTTAGTGTTTTGGAAAGGTATAAATTCTTCCTTTGTTAGGCGTATATATTCGGCCTCCATATTTATATATCTAGCTTTGTTTTACTGACATATATTGTGCTGTCCTTAGTTTAAGCAGACCGGATTCATGGAGTCATTACCAACCCTTTTTGTGGCTAGTGAAAGAACATTTTGAGGCAACGGAGCCTGTTGATGAATAGATTTGTTAAGAAAGAGGACTTAACAAGGAAAAATAAATATTTGTAGGCAAAGGCTTGATGTATGAATGGACGTATCGGATCTACTAATACAGTTGCTGCCAATAGAGCCCCAAAACTCTTTTCGTTCGAAACTATTTCGATGTCTATATTTTTCTTCTCTTTGTTGGGGCCCGTGGAACGATATACGATAATTCGTCCACAAGATCTCCACTTTGGTTTCGGGGATAGCTCTCCAAATCATAATCTTCATCCATTTGATTTTCGTCATAGTTTTCTCGATCGTCATTCGTAAAGTCGTCGTCGTCTTCCATTTGCTGGTCAGAAGTTTCATCCTCGGACCTTCTCGAACCGCCGTCACTCCCGCTTGTGTCGTTCTCAGACGCCTGGTAATCGTTAGGCTGGTCTTCGATGGTATCCAAAAAGGTAGGTGGGGCATTTCTTATGTGTATATCGTAAAGATAGTCAACCAACGAAGCCATCATGATTATGGCATCGCTGCGGTGTGTCCTCTTAGCTACGTCACGCCGATAGCTAAAATCCACTGTCAAGTAGTATTTCTCATTTCTAAGATCAGCATTGTAGCCAGGAACGAGATAACTCTTTAGGTATTGTTTGGTGAACTGGGTTGTCGCGATCTGAAAATAAGTGTGCTGGAATACTACTAGAAAGACACTAGATCGAATTTGACTCAGATATATACCGTAGATTATAGTCAGAGATACTTCAACGCGCCAGCCCTAATACCGTACAGAGATAGAGGGATATTGATGTTATAGATGGTGAGACCCACCGCAGGTTTGCATCGCTGAGATTGTCAATTACTGCTTCTATTTTGTCATCAGCCTAGAAACCATGATTTTTAAAATATCAGCCAATCTGTCATTGCAGCTTGTTTCTACTTGAGTTAGTCCCTTATTTAAAAAATATATCAAATATGAGTCTTACAAGGTTACGACCGCCTTCCGTCACAATACGCCGATAGATAGTGGCCCACATTTCAGCGATGTTCTGCCCTAGTCGTTGACAATCACCATCTCCCGTCGAAAAATTCACAGATTCTGGATCCAATAGGCCTTTCTTTGTCTCCACAGAGCAAACCCAGGACTGGTTCTTAATTTGCTGGATATCGATATTCGTCGAAAGACTAGGGTCGCCCGAAGGCTTTATGAGAACCGTAAAGCAACCGTCATCGTATACTTTGGAATTAATGGTACCAGCTGCAACATGGAAATGGTGCGGCCAACTCTCATACCAGAGATAAGCGTCACTCAAATTTGTTTCAGAAGTGTGGCACCCCGAAAAAAGTGAACCCGGCGTCATATACTCTAATATGGTTCCTTGAATAAATTGGTTGGCCAGATATTGTGACATCGGCTCGGCCTTCGACTCATCTTGTTGTCCTGTTGACTGGCTATCCCGACTATCGGAGTAAGCGTCGTCTGAATGACTGGTTTTTGGAGGTGAACTGGATACTTGTTCTGATGAAAGTGGAGAGCTTGCAGTAGGCTGATTTCGCGAGGCTTGCTTTGCATCGCGTGGCCATTGATCGTGCTGTCCGCGATGAACAATTGATTGCTGTAACCCTCGATTGTCTTTCCTAATAGCATCGCCGATAGCTATCATGAAGGGTCCAAACTTAGTGTTTCCGGCTGAAATTTCAAGTTCCATTGGACTTTTTGTTCTTATAACAGTATCTTTTATATCGGACAAGGATTGGAGATCTTTTTCCCGTGGGGAGTGACTGATAGCCTCCTCGCATCTTGCATAATTTGCTCGTAGACTTGAAACGGGTCCATTTTGAACTTTCGCCAAGACTCGAAAGTACTTCAAATGCTCAAGTCCCCAGTGGCTACCGCTCTCGTAGGGATTGAAAGATGTAGAGCCCTGAGAATTGACATCTCTAGTGGATGACAAAGTCCGCTCAAATTGGGACACCGTTGAGGGATAGTTGCTTCCCCCAGATTTGCTAGCCGAAGCTGACATAGCAGAAACGTTACTGCTGATAGTACCAAGAAGAAGGAAAGGAAAGGACGGCTAAAAGAACAAGAGAATATCTCAAAGCTCAAAATTTAGGGAATAGACAGCTCCGTACCCAATTGCAAACTGATATTCCGCTCAATCAATTCAATGACAACTCGCGAGGAAAAAATCAGGACCAAGACCTCAATAAATATGTAGGTATTAAATCTGAACAATTGCACAAACCAAACATGCATAGGTTCGAATTCCAGAGTTCCACTAACTAGTTAACTATATGATACCACAGGCGTACCAGGAGCGGGGTAGTTGCAATTACCCCTCTTTACAATCACATAATATATATTCGAGAGCTCGGGAACAACTTATTACATCTATTCGGATGCATATCAATCAACCCGCAGGTGCAGAGGTGTGCATGTGGCACAGATAATACGCGATTCGGCTCGGGCCCATCGAACCATCGAATCGTGTTATTTTATTACACGTCAGTGTAGTACTGCAAAGATACGTGGACGCTAGTCTAGAAGCAAGACCGGCGTCGACGCTGAACTGTATAAATAATGCTGAGCCAGTAATGTCTGCGGGAGCAAATAATCAAGTACCTCCTAATAGCTTTTTGTACTCTAGTCAGGATTTGTCAACAGTGTATTTGTAGTCCGTATTATATCACTGATCTGAGCGAGTATACCTTACGAGATTCATAAACTTGAGCTATTCTGAAAGTAAGGTGTGTGTCATTTACGAAGCTTAAGTCAATCTCAAGTTTTGGGCCTGATTTCTGTACACCCGCAACGGACCCTAGGAACACAGCTATGCAAATAGCTAATTCCGTAAATTAAACTAGTAGGTATCAAGTGGTCGGTTCAATAAATATGTTAAACGTTACAAATGGGTGTTAATACCGATTTTACAAAAGCTATTTCTTTCGTCTTCGATAATATTAATACGAATTCGAAGATACCACTATAGCTAGCTCTTGCGTATATTTGTTGCATGTTGGGTTACACAGGTCAAGACAAATGAGTAGCAGAAGTGGAAGAACGCGTCCACGTGACAACACGGTATTGAATTGCCACGATCACGATGCAATTATCAACATTCCAACATGCAACATCAACATGTAAATCGCAGCGCGACGTACGCATCACACGACCATAGCTATAGTTCACGTTCAGCTTGATCGCCCACTATATAACAGCAAAATGTCTATATTCGATGCTCTAAGGAAAACAACCCGGCAACCTCTTTATCTTCCGCCTGAAGGCTGGAGCATGCTACATCTAGAACATTTTCGACTCTCCAAAAAGCCTCGATCCTTGATTCTGCCGCATGTACGTACAGGGGGAGGGGGAGAGGGTCCGCCGATCCTTCGACCACCACTGTCCACGCCTGGATATGCTTATTACCCCGTGCTCTCCAACTTCCTTCAACGCTCGATATTCAATTTCCTAGTTTCAAAAAAACTCTCATACGATTATCGCACCCTAGAGTCTTCGTAGGTTATTTCTCAGCGATGGACCTTCACATTCAATTTAATCCAATACATTTGCTCATCCACCAGTTTTCCCTCCTAGATATCAAAAAAAGGTTCAACTAAAACTCATAGTGAACCAAATCAAAACTACAATAGTGGCAGAAGATATTGTTGCCATAATTTCCGGAAACATAGGAATATTCATCACAGTTACAAATTGGCATACCGAAGACAGGCTTTGGAATCGGGGACATCGACGCAAAAAGTCCAAGATCCCTAGTAGGAACAATGCGAGTTATCCTGTAACTCCGTATGCCTTCGCCAATTTACTAGCAATAGCGCAGAATCGGTATCATTATAATAAACTCCTGGACGCTTACGAGGTTCGAGGTTCTTCGTTTAACTAATGACGCACAAACCTGGCTAACAAAGCAGGCAGGTCGAGATAATTCATATAAACTCCGATTTAACCGTGAGTTTAATAAGCGCAAAATTCCCACGACGGTATATCGAGCATGTTGTCACTGGTCACGGGGAGCTCCCTGAAAATATGAAGGTGCAGGTTAGGATATTAGACAAGTTTGTGGTTACAGGAGATCCCTAAAAACATTCACAAAACTAACATATAGCACTATAGACTCCAAGGAGGAGACAGATGGGGTAGTCGTCTCTATAGATTCCTACTGTTAGCCAAACACCATCTGGATGCCGTGTGGGCGACAAATAAAAGTCTTGAACAGCCCGACAATAACGCAGAGATGGATGTCTGCGAAATGTGTGCTCGTCGCGAGTACTCATCCTCATCCGATGAAGATGTATGTCGCCGAGATACTAAAAGGCGGTTTTGGGCAGATGCAGGTATATTCGAACATAAACGACGTTGTTGGGGGAATCATCAGTTCTGTGGTAAGGCTGATATCCCCAAGGACACGGTCACCGCGAAGAGTACTGGAGATGTATTCGAAAAGATTTATTCCGTCAGACGGGTCCGCGTACGAGACCTGAATGAGCCTTGGATTACTGAATCTGCCTCGAATTCGGATACTGATTCCAGCTGATACTCTCGAAGTAAAGATAAAGTTTGGTGCGCATAAGTAGTGAGCACTCCGAGCTAGGGCTCGGTACCCTCGAGGCAAGGCGAAACCGCTTACAACACCCCAAATTACACAGCCGGCATCAACCCGCGCTAGGAGGCCAATGATTTTAAGTCCCTTTGGCATCTCCTTGAAGCTCCTATCTTGGGATACCCGGGCATGAGATTAGCGTCTCCTCTACTCATGATTCGAGGCTAAGTAGCCTATATTTTTGTCCACGGTCAACGTTCTTCAATCGTAAAAGTACCAGACATTATTTATCTACAAGACGACCATCTCTGATTAGGTGATGGCCAACCGCGCACAACAAAGCCAGTCAACCAGGACGAGACCACTTGAAGGGCCAAAAACTGCATCTAGAGCAAACTCATCGTTTCTTCAGCTATTTCAAATTCTTAAAAGGGCTGATACATGAAAAGACACTCAACAAATATTCATTAGTTTCGATCCGGACGCAAGTTATACATATTCTTTTATGGGGGGCAACGTCATATCTACCTGACTTTTCTGAGGCTCAGCTTTTTCACATGTCCAACGACTCTTGAAACAACATCTCCTTTCCCAGATCGGTCATTAAGCCCAAAGAAGCGCTTCCCTCTTTCTTTTGATAGACATTTCGGAGACTCTGTTTGAAGATACGAATATTCAAATACAATACTCCTCTCGCCTAGCGTACTATGTATCGTCTTAAACTCTTTGAGTGGCATAGAATTTACAAATGCCTGCATCGACACATGTTTCAGGTTTGGTAATGATTCTGGCAACAGAGTTCGTAACACCTCGCCTATCGGCGAACAATGATACCAAACTCCTCGCGCTCTTGAACAAAACGTCTTCAAAGAAACAAGCGTAGGTGGTAACCAGGTATTTGGATCCTCTGCCGGAACAGCTAAATTTACTGTTCCATCGCTTTGGAATATCCGATTTTCGACTTCCAGGTGCGTAAGGTTTATTAAACCGCGAACCAGAAGGCGGCCGTACACTCCTCCAAAGTCGATTTTGAAACCAGTTAGAGTCGCCGAGTGGGAGAGAACAGCGTTTCCGATTGAGATTCGTTCAGCTCCATAGTGCCATCCGCGCATAAGATGCAACGATTCTAGTGCTTTCGGCGCACATATAACTTTGTCGAGGTGGATCCCCGCTGTAGCGAAGTCGTCAATTACCATATGTTTTATTTCGCAGCTTCCTTTCTGAGGAACCCAGCATATACACATCGGGCCCGTGTCGTCTCCGTGGGTGTGACACATGCAGTCGGTTTCTGTATTTCCTGTAGTGGCTCCCACAATGAAACTAGTGGGTCTCGAGAATCGACCGGCGTTAGACTTGAAGATTTTGACCCTGCCCTCCATCTGATCGTAATTTGCAATATCTTTGTCGCCCCATCCAAATTCCTTATCGTAGACTATGCCCTCCTCGTTCTGCTCGGAAGGTCGTAAACCAAAGGCTGCGAAGGATTGTATTGCGGGGAATTCCAGTAATTGAAATGACATTGGGCACCATGACCGGGAAGATGCCCCCCAAGCGTTTCCATATTCGAATCTCGTTAATGTGCTTTCGCATCTGGGCAATCTCGTATTGAATGCTTCCTCAAGCAACAACGGCGGCTTGAACCGTGAGGCGTATGAACCACTATGTGATGCGTCCTTTCTAAACTTCAGTTCCACCAAATTCGGTAGGCTATATATCAGAAGCGTCAAAATCATATCCGACTTTCCTTCCGCAATAGCATCCAGAAACTTTTGGTCGCCAAGCCCGAGGTCTGTCGCAATTTTATTCAAAACTTGAATCATTCGCTGCCATTCGACTTGTTTGCCTTTTTGCGCTTCCTCCCGTTGGCCTCGTGTCGCGTTCCCTCCCCAATACGAACTCGACCAAAGATCGGTTTCCCACCATTCATCGATCGTAAGGATTTTGACGGTCTCTGATCTTTTAGGATCTGTTTGGATAATCTCCAGAAACCGCGGTACGACAGCTATCGCAATCTTTTGAACCCCGCCTTCCGATTCAAACCCGGACTTCGGCGCTCTATCCGCAATCGACAGTCTTTCATAAAACAGCGGGTAAACAATATCTCGAAGTCTCCTACAACTCCCCATCAGACCATCAAGCTCCGCAGGGTCTGGTTTGTATCTTTCAAAGTCGCGGTGACCGTTAATATTCTCTCTGTATATTTCCACCGGAATTTCTTGGCTTTCGACAAGGGGTATTGGAATATCTTGGATTAATTTCCATCGCCATGTTTCGGTTTGGCGCACGTAGAGGGCGATTTGAGTAAGTAGCTCGTCGGGGAGCGAAAGTAGCGACTTTTTCGCAGGTCGTTTTGGAAATAATGTAAGCATCGTAACTTGAAATTTGCAAATCCTCGACTTAACTCTTCGGCGCACAAAAAAGTGGGTCGATACAGTAGATATGTAAATGGTTAAGTAAGTAAGTACTTTCGAGCTTGAATATTCAAAAATCCGTGCAACACTACAAACAGTGGAGCTGAAGATAAGAGCTTATTTGGGCAAGCAATATATTAAAAGAAATGTGAAAATGCGAGGACGTCTCCTGGACAAATCGGAAATTATTAAGGTCGATAGGCTTGGGGATATATATAAGTATCGTCAGTGGCACATCGTCTTTACGCAATAGGCTGGCAGGAATTGCCAGATATGTATTGTCTGGATGGTAAAAGTGTGCATGTGCTCCGCGTAGACACGGAGGGCAGCTCGAAGGCGACAATTAAGTTCGGTTCTCGAGTAAACTTGCTTATTCTCTTTTTTGCTATCGTCGCAATGGTGGGGGAATCGATGACACACCCCACTTTTAGGAATGAAATACGAGAAATCGCATTCGCGGGTAAGGATGATGTTTTAATAATGGGTATTGTATATTTTACAATTGCTGAATTTTTTTTTTTAGCAAAAAAATTTCGGGGGAAGCTGAGGATTTTATAAAATGAGAGTTCATTCTTTGTCAGGTCATAACCGTGCTTCCTGAAAGGCCCCCCTGAAGTGGATGCGACGTTGTAATTCGATGTGCGCAACTCAATTACCCAGTCCAAGCGCCAGCGTTAATTTTAATTTACGGTCACTCGGAATTGGCCATTCACATGAAGTCACAAATTCGATTGCCTAGTTATAAGTGATGGCTAGGGCGCCTTCAGCTAAATTCCGTGCATTCTCGAAGAGATCACGTTCTGTCCTAACTAGCTAATGATTTCGCTCAACGATCTCCTTGGCGAAGGTAGCAAAGTCTCTGTGGTCGACTTTGTCGAACAAGTTCGGCTCTATAAAACCCAAGGTTAACGTTAGCTATGCTGTTCGAAAAGCATTATTTCGAGATTCTTTTCTTACGGGTGAAAACGGCTAAAGTATTTCTAGCAACACCAGGTGCTTTCGAAGCCCTGGCGCCTCTGACAAAGTGCGGCACGGCTTTGAATTTTCCTTGTGTAATTACTTCCAGAGCTTCGCCCGTCTGGAAAGCCAAACAACTCCTTGGGATTCCAACTTTGACAACCTCTCCCTTTCGGTTTTTAATATATAATCCCGAATCTGGGTCTGGAGAAGTAGCAAGTTCCTCTAATTCAACGCCATTCTGTAATGAAGGCGGGTTTGACTTCTCATCGACGAACATGGCCGATGTTAAGCCAGTAAGGCAGCCATGGTCGAGATGAGTTCCGCACCAGCTATCGAGATCGTCTTCGCTCTCTTCGGCCGCAGAGCTTGGCGGAGGGAAATAATGGAGCAGTCTAGCCTTGCTGGAAGAAGATGTCTTAACAATATGCTCGAGATAACCCTTCTTGTAATCCGTGATATTCTTCTCTGCATATCGGTCGCAGGCTCGGGCCACAAGAACTGCAGTATCTATAATCAAGGTGCACTAGGAAAATATATTAGTCATGACTTAGTAAACCAATTAAATCCCCGATGTCCATGAATCCTATACATACCAGCTCTTGGAATGTCTGTTTAAAGCCAGGCAGTATGTCCTCCGTTGGCCATATATTTCCTTTTGTATATTCCGGTAGATGCGGATAGTCCCCTTCAGCACCGTCCAGCTTCGGATCCTTATACCATGCGCAATTAACATAATAACTGCCTTTTAACGTATCATATTTTCCATTATCAAGCTTCTCCTTCCCGCATGACCAGCCAACGAGCCACTTCGCCTCCTCGCATTCAAGCGCAGCCAAGTCCGCGGCCGGAAGATTACCAAGATGTGTAGCGTACGATAGTAATCGCAGACGAAGCGCAGCAAACTTCGCATCCAGATCCGACACGACAAGGATACCCAGGGATTCGGGTCCAAATGCATCCTCTAACTTTTCGAACGGAACAGTACCCTTTTCGAGCTCATCGAGGGTGACGGTTACAGGGTCCGCTTTAGCGTATGTCGACATTATGGGGAAAGGGTGTTTTCCGGTATAAGGTTGATTCTGGCCTGTGTAACGTAACGCTAGTTTTTATCGATACGCGATAAGGCTTATCTACAGCTTGCACGTGAAGATATAAAAATAAAAAAGAAGTACGTTTATCGAGAAAGGGAAAAGTGAAAATCGGTAAACTCGGTTCTCCCAGTAGGTTTTAATGCAATGCACGCGGATTTGGAAGTATTTGCGAGGACGTATGGAAGATCTCAATCGAAAGATAAAAAAAAACACATCAATTACACAAGAAACTTTGGAATCATATCGCGTTTTAAACACCACCCCGCAGAATCGGATAACGCCGGATTCCTTGTAAAAACGGGTTTGACTATCGACAAAGGCCGCAATGTCTCAGACCACCGATAGAGAGCGAGGTTGGAGAGGCTCTTGCTACCTGCCTTGCTCGAAAGACGTCGGCTATCGATGCAGCTGGGGAACCTTGACAAATGGTTTTGCAACAGTCCAACACAATTGGGTTGCGCTAAGTGCCAGAGCTATTTTGGTAGGTCAGGTTTCTAGTAAGGCGCCATGAATGGGTCATTGGGCATGGAAGTTAGTGGTCAGACAAATACGAGCAGGGGAAGATAAGGTAACGAGCCTGGGGTGGTGAAAGCAACTGTATGCGATATGGGTATGAACCAGGCTATGGCCAGGGCATTTTTATTAGGCCCTTGTAGCAAGTCAGTGGAACCGAGCCCACAAGTAAATAGCCGGCAATATGAATGTTACTTTGTCCCGTGTGTATTCTATATCTCAAGCGAAATATCATAAACTTATAAGTTAAGATGACATCTGATTGGAAGCACTGGCATTTGTAATTTGCATCGCATATGCAGACTGTTGCGACCGAGCTCTTCACAATTTATAAATATTCAGGGTAAACCGTGCCGGGGTCATTATCTAAAGAAATTGCAACAGGAAAAAAAGTAGAGGCCTTTGGTAAGAAGGAACGGCTTCTCTAGGAAATCGAGTAGTTGAAGCTTGTGTCTTTCTAAGCTTCAGTATTTTTGTGGAACTATTCAAAGTTCTCCTACTATAATAAGATATCTATAAAATCCATAAGGACCCGGGCAGGGCGCCCTGGAACTATTATGCCAGGAAAGTGGTGTTTTTGAATATCGTTCGAACACGACTTGTTACTCATTTTTTATTTTGGGGCCCTTTTAATCTGTATACAACGTCGTAGTAGTACCGTGATATAGCGAAAAACTCGGATTAATGCCGTACAGCCGTATTAATAAAACCCCCTTCTTCTTCTTCTAGCACATGCACAGTAGTTATCATCTTAAATTTCACCGTTGAACGAATGATAATGAAAAACGACTCCACGAATAATTTGCGGAATGATATATGCACAGAAAGAGAGTCGAAGGTCGTCTGGGTGGATTGGATATCAGAATCTAAATTCTATTTCCGTGTGATAGATACTACAAATACATTATATTTAAAACCGCTAGTCCATCTAAGTATAATACATATCCCAAATACTTCATCCGATTCAAGTCTATTTCTCAGTAATAGTATACTTAACATCATCAATCACAATCGTATAATAAGCTCCAGGAACCCCCACCAACAAATTCGCCAAAAACTCCTCGTTCTCCGAAACAGTAATCACCAATCGAGTAATACTATTCGAAACATTGAATGTAACCTTCTTCATCCCATCGGGCGAAGTTTCAAGTCCAGGATAAGACTCTTCCTCCTGCTTCTCCAAAGCTTGGAGGGATTGTGTACCATCAGGGTTCGATACCGTGACGTATGGTGTGAAGGCAATCTTGCAAATCATGGGTGCGGCGTCTTCGCCGGGGAAGTGGACTTGACAACCAAATTTGAGTTCTTGAGGCTTGAAACCGTCGAGTTTGGAACCCGGGTAGATGATTTCTAGAGCTGGGGGGTTGATGTCGGCGGTGACTGGGAGGAGGGCGGATGCGGCTATCCCGCCAGAGGTCTTCAGAACGTTCTGGACGACAGTGAAGTCTGTGAAGAGAAGTTCGGAGTTGACGCCGACTGGGGCATCGTACTCGGATGCATTCTCGAACTAGAAGATCATCGAAATGTTAGCTAGAGTATTGTTCGATTGTTGAGGTAAGATACTTACGTCTGCGATAACATTTCGTGCGGAGTCTACCTGCGAGTAGCCCAGTCCCGCGAAGCATGAAAGGAGAGAAAGCGAAAGAATCGTTGATCGAACCATCTTGATATAAAAATAGACAACTTTTGAGAAAGCCTCAAGGAATCAAATATAACCAGGCAAATGATAAAAGAGCGACTCAAAAAATAAACAATGGATATCAGATCGATTCTAGACTTCTAGTCCTCAACTTTTGGAAAAGAACAATTAAGACTGATGTAAATCCTTTTCCTTCTTCATCAGAAACCCACTACCTCCTTTAAATACAAATCCACAGGAAGTGGAGACCTATACTAAACCATCTCTATGGTACAAAAAGTCAATGTTTTACGTATCAACCCTTAAAAAGTCCCCACCTTTCCCACAGCAGCAAGATGTGCGGCCGTGGAAATTTGAAGCGGAGACAAGATAGCTATAGCAAAGGGGATACTATCACTTCCCAAGGATGATAATTACCTCTTGCACACATGGATTCCATGTGTTTCTTCCCTGTCAATGTGCGCCCCATGCCACAAACATGATCAAAGTTCAGAACAACGGCCGACGATCCTTGCCCCGAATGGCTGCGCAGCTTCAACGGGCCTTAAAGGACTTGTGGGGACATCGAAGGAATATGTCAACGAACTTATGGGGGCGTCGCTGGATATGGCATAAACGGGCGCACCGGATTTCAAAACCACTTTCCCCGAAACGTGGCGCCTAAAGTGGTTAGCGAGTAGCACAGGCTACCAACGTTGGTAGTCCGTGCTTTGATTCCTCCCCCTTTAAGCCCTTAAGTCCTTGGATGCGTGCCGAAGCCTAACGAGACACTAACCCCTGGGAACTTTCGTTAATAAAGAGGTTTTTGGCCAAGAAACTAGTATTTCGGAATTTGAGCGATTGATAAATTATCATTGTGTCAGGTTCAAAATTGGCTTCCATTATGGCAATGCGGCAGACGGATCCTCCTTATTCCGCCTCACCATACTTTATACCCTTTTCCGAACCTATTCTTTGGAAAATGTTGAGTTGATACATTCACTCAGAACCCTTTAGAGGATAATATCAATCCTCGTAAGACTAGATGTCCAACCAGAAATACTTATAAAGTATGAATATATATTAATACAAAAACACCCCTCCGCGCAATCAAGGCTCGCAGCGTAATCGATATCGATAAGATAGCTGAGCTCCAGCTGCAGGGACAGCTAAGCTGGTTATTGCCCGTAGACTTTCGGAATGGGTGATCGTTGTCTAGCTGATTCCGGTGGAAATTCTCCGTTAATATATATATTTACCGGCGCCATGCATATGCGCATGCGACTGTGGGCTTCAAATTAATAGTTAATCGATAAGATATAACCGTAACAGCAAACCCACTTAATTCGCGAAGATGTTATAATTTGGGTTTGTGGACGCATGTATTTTGAGATCGGTGAGAACGGAGCCCACTTTCTGAGTTAATGGTGGGAGCACCATTCGAGAAGGAGAATTGCCTTTCTATACATCATGGCGTATCTAGATCTATCAAGTTCGTCCCGAATCATATATCATAGAGACCAAA
The DNA here is from genome assembly GCA_036971725.1 of Arthrobotrys conoides. Taxonomy (NCBI): domain Eukaryota; kingdom Fungi; phylum Ascomycota; class Orbiliomycetes; order Orbiliales; family Orbiliaceae; genus Arthrobotrys; species Arthrobotrys conoides. The sequence continues at coordinate 1,453,627 of JAVHJM010000001.1, forward strand.
TTATATTAGAGATATAGGGAGAAAGATACATATATCCATTGGGCAGTCCTCGCTTCGTTTTCGAAAACGTAGATGCATGCTTAACTTTGGTGTCAACCGGTACCATCTTTAAAAGTTTTCATTCCTATTTACTAGCCCAATCGACAGATCCTCTAGAGAACATCCATATTCAACATATCGGGTCTTAGAGGTTTAATTTGGCCTTCAGTAGACTCAAGCATAAGTATTGGACTTCAACCATGATTAATCTGCTTGTTCTGTGAAAACCCCCAAAACTCAGTGAAGCAAATACTCCTCTATCTAGACGTATCCGAAGCCATATAAATGCGCGGACGGGGTTAAGAGATGAACGTATAGATGATTGCGGAGAAGGAGAACAATCGATAGTAGGTATTAATATAGCACGGCCCGCACCTAGCGTACTCCTTTAGCGTTGTGTTCAGCAAGGTTATTCTCTGCTGTATTCAAGTACTAGTATGTACTTCATAGTCTTGATCAGCGACACTATCACGGTCACTATAATAAAACACCAATGTCGACGGCGAGGGCGCATTCCTCTAAAAAGTAAAATGAGATAGAATAAATTTTCAGGGCCTCATCTAATATTAATTGCGCCTCTTCTAAACCCCAACGACGTCGACTCGAGGGTTCGCAACGGTCGAAACCTGCATCCTACATACCTAAGTAAGTATCTAGGGACAGTACCATCTACAACCACCCATAAAAATGTCCTCAGAACTCTACCTCACCAACCCAGAAGTCCAAAAGGCCCTAGAAAGAGCCAAATCCCACCAAAGACACTTCATCCCCCCCTCTAAGCCCACATCCTTAACACTCAATTCCCCCGCGAAGACGGGGCATGGTACATAAGCCACCGTCTGCATCCCAGAGTCATGCCATACCGCCTAATCCCTCAATGGCGCAGATGGACCTACTCACCGGGTATGATTGCAACTCGATGTTAATGTTGTTTACTCGTAATAAATTGGTCGTATAGTTCCTACGAGTTTGGAAGACATAGGAGGTTTTCAGATGATGCGCGGGAGACGATATTACAGGTTATGACGCTGTCGTCGAATCCTGATGTTGGGGAGTTTTATATTAGTATTGCGGCGGTAAGTGAGTTGGTTGTGGAGTTTTGGGAGTGGGCTGGGAGGGAGAGTGGGCGTTTGGGGTTGAAGAGGCTTGTGGTTGAGGATGAGGAGAGGGGGGGAGTGTATCAGGGACGCTTCATGTTGCCGATGATGCGGAGAAGGTACAGCGGATGTTACAGCATGTTAAGGAAAGAGCTGAGTCTGTGGTTGATACGGATGGGATAGTTTGGTTATGAATATCTCTGTAGCATTCTGGTCTACAATATCGAGTGCCCTTGGGCATCCCGGGATGGTTTTAAGTCTGAAATCAGATTGAAGTAAATATTTATATTAAACAATCGAACTTTTTTATGATTTCCATGGTATGCATGTATACATTACTTTACTAATCATAACTTCATAGAGCGATATATACTTGTAATCGTGCTTTCTAGATAGCCCTTACTAGGCATCCAAATGCTTCCAAAACCCCTCCTATATCCTAAGATAAAAATCAATTACAACATATAAACCAACATTCCCAACCCAACCATAGCTGTCACCAACCATCCGCTAACTGCAACTCCGCTAGCACTATTTGGCTTATCGCTAGATCCCGATGGTGTAGGTCCCGGAGTTGGTCCACTAACAGCTGCATCGCTGGTAAAAGCGGCCACACCGCTTCCATCGTCTTTTCTAATAACATAGATCTCACCGGTAGAATCAGAACTCATCCACAAATGTCCAGCGGTGTCGAATGCCAATCCAACGGGTCTAAAGCAAGCGGTTTGGCATTGTGAAAGATCTGGGTTTGCCATGATTTCAATAGCTGCGGATTGGGAGTTATTCGCTTCTTTTGGTTGGCCATTTGCAAAAGCAACGGTAACGACACGATAACCGATTGGTTCTGCGCGATTCCAAGAGCCGTGGAATGCAACCCAGGCTTGGCCGTCACCGTCGAATTTGATATCAAGAGGGGCTTGATGAGCGTGGAAGGAGATACGTGGTGGTTGATAGCGTTCAGCACAAAGGCTGTCATTTACAGTGGTGTTTTCGATTTGAGCGAATTGGTCGCCGGTTTGGAGACCAGCATGATCCGGGATTTCGTCGGCGGCCCAGACGGCGTAACAGTTTGGATAACCGTAGTTCCCGCGAGGAGAGGAGTCGAGAAGGGAGCCGTGGAAATTAAGTTCTTCGGCTGGGTTGTTTTCGTGTATTTCTTCTCCGTTTCTGGATATTACAATGCTTAGCATGTATGTTTTGATAGTGTTTTATATAGAATTCATACCTCATGACTCCATCAACAGAGTTCTCAACACTCCATAGTTGGGCTTCATTGTCTTCAGTGATACCGACGCTGTTCCTCAATCCCCATCCGAGGACGAATCCAGCATCGTGGAAGACAACCGGCTTCTCAGAGATCTCAGAGACATTGAAGGCTCTGATCTGTGCCTTTCCGGAGTTGACAGAGAGAGTGCTAACATCGACATTGGATTGGGATCCGACAGAGATGATGAGCCAATCAGGCTTGGAAACAGGGCTAAGGAGAGTCCTAGTGATGTGACCATCTTCAGCGGTATTGGCCATGCCGGTAACGAGGGCTTTTCTGTTATCGACGTCGCCGGTCTCTGGGTCGTATGCTATTCAAACATGTTAGGCGACCAATTGTACTAATATTTCTAACATATGAAAATTGAATTACTTACACCACGAGTATGCGACATCCTTTGTCGTAGCGAACAATGTCTTTCCATCTGGCGACATCGAAATACCATGGTTCAACTATCCAATCAGACCGCATTATATTAGTTACTGACGCCCCCGCGCGGACTGTGTTGAGGTTGATAAAAATCCCACACACTTACCTCAGTATCATTGATGATAAGCCTCTGATCCTGCAGCTGAAGACAAGAGTCCACTGAAAATCTAAAAATTCCAACTCCTCGGTCTACGACCAACAAATGACCAGTGGTATCCCATTGAATACCTCGTGGGAACTTAAGTCCTCCAACCGCAATGTCCGAGATGTAACCCGGAGCCATCGAAGGCGCGGGAAGGTCGTTGGTGAGCTTGGTACACGATGTTTGTGCTAGCGCACCGGCAGCCAAGAGTGGCGCCGCGAACAAAACTTGAGTCGCCCACCGCATTTTTTTGGTACGAAGTTTTTCTTTTAACGAAGTCGAAGAGAAGACTTTGAAGAAAAAAGAGGAGACAGAAGGTGGAAAGCTGGGTAGACGGGGGAGAGTCAATGGATTATATACCTGCAGCGACGGCCGGCGGGGAGCCTCTACCGTCCCAGCTTTTTTTGCCATAAAAGTGGTGCTAGCTGCATTGATAGCTAGCTGGAGCATGGCCCTGGCAAAGGCGTGCCGGCTCGACGACGCTATCTGCACCATATGTATGCACTTCGAGCTGGGCTAGACCCAATCGTGGAGGAATCCCAGACCAAGGTGGAGCGCCGGGAGGACCCAAGAGAAATTTATCCATCCACATTGGCTTCGTGCTTCAGCCTTTTCCCATGATAAGCTAAGTTTTCCTCCCGCATTGTCGAGGTTGGTGTCCGTCTGCTACCTTGCCGCGAACAGCGGTTTTCCTCCCAAAGCTGAGGAGGGAGCTTCGACTTTGTTGAGATGCAACGTGATTACCAACCAACATTGTGGGAGTCGATATCTCGCAGCTGCATTCGCGAGCCGTATGCCTGTTGCAGCTTGCATCCATCGGCCATCAATTACAATCGATCTTGACGACCCGGTTCTCGAGTGCCGACATTGGCAAACTGACGAGAGTCAAGACATTAAAAACACTTTTATGACGGTAACTGATGTCAAGCGGGGCTAAACTCAACGGTCCTTCAGATCGCTTTAGCCGAGACCCCATCGGAGTACCTTTTTGCCTTCATACATCTTTTTTTTGCCTTTACCCATTCAGGTACTGATGTGAAGCATGCCATGTGGTACTGTTCGTTCGGCAAAATAGATTGCAATTCGGTTGTCTGAGGGCTGCAGGCTGGCAAAAAAATCCTTGCATGGATGGGTGCATCTTTGTTCGCTAGGAGTTTTCACCCGTTTTTTTTTTTTTAACGAAGTATTCACATCAGTCGTGTTTGAAGGATGGGTCTTGATATATCGAACTGCATTATAATGGTAAAACAGGCTAATGTTATCGATATCGAGGCTTGCCTTTTGCGGAGAATTTGAGGGAAACAGTTATTAATTGCTGTATTCGTGCAACATGCTTGATCAACAGCAGTCTGAAAGTGTTCCCGTTTGATGGAATTAATTGCTGCACTTAAACTGCTATCTTCCTTCAGCCCAACTGAGGTATGATACCTATCGATTCTGTTTCCTACGGAAAGCGCCGTTGCATTAGTCTGCGCCATTTTATAATCTCGGGGCGCCGGCAGTGTTTCGTGTTGTGATAGTTTCTACCTAGTCTGATCTTATTGAGGGAACCATCAAGGCCTTCAGCCTTCCCATATCACCAGATAAGCTAGTTTTCTTCGCCTTGTCTGGGTTTCTTGGGCTTGGGAAGGCAATTATGTGTTGTCGTGTTGATGACCTGGTTCATATGCATACAACCTTTGCATTAACCGCCTCTAGCTTCATATCGAATCCCTAAAAATGGAATCCTTTCTGTGAAAATAGCAAAACCTTCTACACAGCCCGTGGGCGAATTGTGAATGGCTTCAAAGTTAGGTTTGGTTTTGAAAAGATCTAGTTATGATTTTTTAGTGTGGGTGCATGGCTCTAGAAGACCTGCTATGTGCACATTTACAAATGTCCTAGCACCAAACACCGATATAATATCATACCGGCGAGACCTTGAGATTTACTTTCATAGAAGCTCTCAATGGACTGCTTCTCCACATACCCCTTCCAAACTACATAGGTATATAGGTAGGGCTCTCCTAACTCAGGAATTTGGCTCGTCTAGAAATCCTATGTGTCTATGCTAAAATTTGACTATCTAAGTATAGTAATCTATAGATGAGACATATAGATTTTAGAAGCAAGCCTATAGTTGATCAATTTTCCTTCTATATTTTATTATAAGATGTTAACATCCACTTTTGTATTTTCGGCTCAAGATCAAGGTCCGGAATGTACTGCTGCAAGCCCAATTAATCTACCGAACAAACAAACGGGCTGCGCCCTGGATAGAATCTTTTTAATATTAAGACATTCATATAGCATAAATAAGAGAGTGATACCAGTTTTTTTTATGAATTATCAAAAGAGAACTACAATATTTTCTACACTCGAGTCCGTTGCTGCATTCATGGATCTAAACGTGTTGTTTTTGTTGCATATTCCTGCCATATTACATTCCCTGAGCCAAGTGTCCAGTGTCGAGCTCGAGACTGTTGCATTCCGGGCTTTCAGGCGCCGCTTCAGCATTGAGATCCGGTTTCAAAGGCTGTACCTGGCAGCAACTCTTACTTAAGTATCTAACTAGGGAGTGATTAGTCTGGGGATTGTAACTTGTACATCCTTCGAACCACCACCAAGAATCCATGGAAGTGCAGATATTAGATAATCTTTTAGCATCAGCTGTCTCGCTATTATGCTCCGAGGATATAGCTCCACTTAAGAGGTTTTAACACCTAGGTTGGGCTTTGGATCGGGTAGGTGTTCCACATCCTCTCTCGCTAACATTCCTCCAACGAAGAGGTGCTGTAGCCATTTCCACAGATCCTGATTCTGCATTGCATCAACTCCCGGGTAATTGTATTTAATATAATCCCTTGCAGAAGCCTCTTCTTGGTCTATGATGTTCTTGAAAATCTCAGACTCAGCATAAAGTGCCTCCCATATCTTATATACTTTGTAATCCAGGTACAACTCATAGTGGTCCTCCGATCTCCAGGCAGACTTTTGAGGATCCTCGTTAAATAGCGGCTGAAGGCTATCTATAGGGCCCGGAAACACCTTCCATTGCTTTTCAAGATTCTCAAGTAATAGTTGAGAGTCGGTTGAGAGTCGGTAAGATCGGAGGCTTTTGTAGTTATACGCAGCTTTGATGAACTGTGTCCCTGATGGGGTAAAGCTCATATTGGCTTTTTTGAACTCTGTTGTAATCACTGGAACTACACGTCTTTTATCTAGATATGTGCAAATTCCTCTGATTGATCGTGTTAGAAGTCGGTCAGGCTTGGTGTTAATATTAATGAATTCTCCAAGCCATCTGCTGCGTTGGTTTTTGAGGATTAGGGGTAATGGTGCCGCCATTTATTGTTCCGTATGATAGTTGAACCTCGAAGTTCTTAAGACTAGATATGCACACCCACGGTTAGTCCGAAATCTGGAGTTATTTTTTTTTAATAAAAAAAAATAAAAATTCTTGGTTTGTTTCTATGCCTTACCGGGGGCCGGTGGCAATTAAATGTTGCACAGGTATCTCCGACGATAATCGGCTTCGATTGAAAGAGAAATAAAGTGCACTTATATGAGGTTTAAATTAGATGTAAAGAAATTAAAGACTCCGGTGGCCTTGTAGTTCCAAAGATTTATCGTTTGTTGGATTGTGACTTTATATAGAGGTGGTGAAATATGCTCATGACAGACTGTCTTTTGCAAGATCGTGAATGTAAATGGGTTTGACCTTTTTTCCAGGATAAAATTAATCGATGATGCGCATCGGTATTCCGGAGAGCCCGCGCCCTCCCCTTGAGCTTTTCTTCAGGCTAGAAAAGTCAAATTCATGGAAATATTTGGTTAGGAGACCTTCGCGTCGCAGAGCGTTTGGTTTACGAGACTATATTGTCTCCTACCTAGCCCTGAAGCCGGAAGAGACTATAGGAGGCTGTACATATTTGTGAGATTTTACGCCCATAAATTTTTGAGTATATGTTAACTTTTCAAGAGCTTGTAATATGCAATTATCAACCATATCGAGGGCTCTTTCGATCCGAACTGAGCCTAGGCGCCTAAAGGAATCAACTTCAGAGGTTTCTACGATGAAGAGACCGTTTCTCTGGTGATACCTCGAGGACCTATGGCAGGCCAATTCGGTTGTAATGATTTTCAAAAAAAAAAAAAAAAAAACAAGATAAAAAGAGGCGTGAAATAGACGGCAGGTAAAAAACGATATATATATCTAGGTATATATGTCTATATATCTCCGTAGATGTGATGTAGGAAGCTTGTGAACATTTCGCTATCATCCTGTCTCCTGCTCCTGAAACTCATTGTTGTATAGATCTCGAATTCGAATCCCACTGTTAAAGGTATGTAAGTGGAGGCATTATTCCTGAAGAGTCGAGTTCGAAGATGAGTTTGGAAGAAAAGACTAGCTAATGAGTTCCATGTAATAATTCAAGATTCTAGACCTTTTCGGACTTTAAACCCTCAATTGGAATTCACTTGTGATAAGGGAAAACCTTTCTCCACGAATATTACAGCCAATTTGTATAATATACTATACTTCTACCTTTCGCCCCAAAGATGTAACTACAAGCAATAACTTCCGGGATAAATCGATGTAGTCTATGGCCATGCTAATTACTGTATGAGGATGTGTATTCTAGAATTCTTAGAGCCTGAAGTGCTACCAATATGTTCCGAAGGCTTATGACCAGCCGTCTTTTCCCCAGATCTCTTAATATTCTATATGTCGGTCCGCGAGTCTAGGGCATTGCCCATTATACTAGCTCTACCATCAACGCCCCCCGAAATTTTACTCTGCCAAAATCCGCTGCCAAATCCGTAGGCCTTGAAGGCGATGTATCATGTACTGTAACGGGAGCTCCTGTTACGGCCGCTCTATTCCAGTAAAGCAAGCTATGAGGTGTCTTAATAGACACAAATATATTGACGGGAATATTGGAGGTGGAGAACCCAACCTTATGGGTCGATAATCTATTGGCGAACAGTAAACTGGCCACATGCCAATATAATATTCTGGAGCACCTATCAAGCTCCAAGGCAATTAAGGAACAATCTTACGCAGATGTTCGAAGAAAGTTTGAGAAGTTGAATATAAAGATTCTTCCAGGCCCATGCGCTAGGCCTAAGAGTGCAAAGCTTTCATGTCGTTTGCTTTGTGACGCATACGCAAATTATAAAAAAGAGAAAAAGGCCGTGGCTAATAGTGATAACAAAGTTGGAAGTATGAATTTCAACTGTATATTTAAAAAAAGATTAACAGCCTCTGCTAACATCAAAATGTATTTTCATAGGCTGGCGGAAGATATTACTTAGAAGCAGGCATGACTTGGCTCTCGCATGCGAGGGTCATGTTTATGGCCTTGCTTTTTAACGAATGATAAAGCATTCATCAACGATTTCGGCCATGCGATAGATAAGATCGGAATCACAACCTACGTGATCCCAAAATCTTGGGTTAATCAAAGCACGTAGGAATATCTCTTATACATGTGCGGAAGATTTAGCATCAACTTGCCCATGTTTTTAATTGGACTTTTTACAACTCAGGATGGTATCGGATGAAGCTGAATTTTCGACAGTGAACTGCAGAGTTGGTTTACGGTCGGTCGGGGAAGAAGCTAATGCTTTGGTAAAAAACCACAGTTTTTGTTACGACTGAATTGTAGCCAGTCTCGACACTTGACAGGTTGTAACACACTTTGGACCAGCTGGCCGGCAACAAGATCACCGTTACTTACTTACTAGTATACTTAGCTTGCTTAGAAGCGCTCTAGATACATAATCTTGGATTGTCTCAACCAAACTTCACTTGTAATAATGTTATGCTTGGGTGGAGTTTTCAGCGGAAGAGAAATCGTACAAAGTAGGAATATGTACCTCGGTATAAAGTGATGCTGAATGGTGCTATGGCTAACGATAAAGAGATGGGAATTTAAAAAGAAAAAAAAATTAGAGAGCTAAGCCTAGGTAAATTGATATATTTATGAGCTCTTGGAGCCCTTGATTATTACTTAAGTAGTTATAAGTTATAGGTACCAATACATGACAAGCTCCAATTTTAGTAAGGAAGTTGGCTACACTAAGCGCTGAAGGAATTGTTCATATTAAACATAAGCGCTTTAAGTCTTATAATTTGAGAACTCATGACAATTTGGATAATCGAATCTTCGAATCTTAGTTATTGTTTGTGGTCTTAATTATTAAGCTTATTACCTTCTTGAAGAATGGCTTCTCTTGTGAGCTTCAGTCAATTCTTTCAAGACAACTGTTACACTGCCAGCTCGCCTTCACCAGATAAATACAGGCAGGAGAAATACCAGAAATACTTCAAACATGCCACGAGACATTGACGCGTAATGCCAACTGTGGCTCCGTTGTGGCCAAGCAAGTTCCAAGGCCAGCGATGCGAACAAACAATTGTCTCGGTTGCCACGGGATAAAAAGGTTCCCTTTCCGGTTCCGCCATCCGCGATTCTTGACTCTTCTACCTTTACATAACATCAATCTTGCGACTTCGCTCTATTTACTTCATCAACTTCTACTATCAACTGTTAAAGGCCATCGATTTTTGGTATCGACATATATTATCCTGACTCTCGTCATTTTGAACAAAACGGAATTGAAATTCAAAGTAGTACACAATGGCATTCATCTTCGTTTGTGTAAGTCCCTCCTTTCGGATTACTCCGAGCGCCCGACGTCATCGCATCTGCAGGTCCTAACATCGCAACAAACTCACAGGGCTCACAAGACTTCTCTTCACGCCTAAAGGGCTACGAGAACGTCCGAGTAAATTGCTCGAATTGTCATAATAATTCCGGTACGTACTTTATCACACTCCCAGAATTACTCCAAACTCAAAGCTAAGACAAAATGTTTATTTTAGTAATCGCGATAAAACGTCGCAACTTCTTCACATTCTGTTACATCCCAATCATCCCGCTCTCCTACCACGAAGAACTCAACTGCACAATCTGTAACGCTCGATCGAAGATTTCCAAAGACCAACTCGATCAACTGGCGAACCAACATCAGATGGGAAATATGGGTGGGGGTGGCGGTGGCGGTGGACCGCAACATGGATATAACCCAGGACCGCAGGGGTATTATGGAAAATAGAGAAAGGGCGAAAACATATCGACTGTTAAAGAGAATGAAGAATTGAGATATAGTGGGACCTTTCGCCGGAATAGGGACTGTTTTCTTGCAATTTATACGCATTTCCCTAGGTACCCTTGGAAATTGTCCGTTCTGTTTTTTTTTTTTTTTAACTGCATTCATGCATGGGGGAGTTTTGGTGTTACTTGATTATTGCGGTGCTAGCAAGCCGTATATTCGCCTGAAAGCCTTCCTTTTCTACAACATGTTTGAATATACCCCCCGTCATCCTTGAACACATGAATCTATGGCATCTGAATACCTCTTAATACTTACCTCAGTCAATTGATCATTTATTAATAACGTCATTTAATCATTAAATTTTGGTATATTTTAAACTTGATACTCTTTGTCGATATATCGTCTGGTCTGGATCTCTTGTGCGACGTTGCACAAACTTACCAGATATCATACCACCTACCCAAACAGAACTCATACTACTCCTTCTTTCATGTAGTCTGGTGGAGCTCCGAGAGCAACTTTTGCAGTTTTGTGACGTCTTGGGAAAAACCTAATATACGCGCGGAAGAACCTCGACATTTCAAATCATGACGTTCTAGTTTTATAGATCCGATGGCCGATTTGCCTGCCAGACCAGATCCGATCCGACGTAGAATGTAGATGGGACGGTTATCATGCATGTGGATAGGTGAGATCCGTTACTATAAATTATAAATACCTGTGCTCATGCCCAGGTTATTCGGCTTTACGTGATATGTACAATTGTCTAGCTGTATAGATCCCTTATATCTTGAAATCCCCATTCATAATGTTTTTAATTAATATCTCCAATGTAGCCGCTTTCTACGCTTTATGCTGTCTATTAGGAAGCTTCTCTTGCTTCCATTATACCTCTGCGGTACCGCTTTCTAATGGCCAAAGAACTGAAAAGCTCTATGCAGATGTAGGTTACCTTTCGATATAACGAGGAGAAGAGGGAGATATAAGTACTTGCATACTAAAAAATCTTATTGCGACCAGTTCTCCGACGTCCCAGGCACAGGCCCCGATCTCATCTCAGGAGTTCTCCCTCTCCCAGTCTACAAGCATCTAAAATACACCCCTTTCAACCTCGGTGCCTCGCCACTAGGTGGTTCAGGGCCCATAAATATCTTCCCAATCAACGGAACAGCACCATACGCCATAGCCAGATTTATACTTGCGGACCTCCTCACACCTCTTCCTACAATCACCGCATCATACGAAGGTTCAGATATCAATAAATTCAGTCTTCACAGTCTAAACTTCCACTGCTCAACTACAATGGCCGGACCGGTTCCTATGTCTTTATTGATCGATTGTACTTTGAAGTTTACTTCGTATTTGCCTTCGAGTAATGGGGGCAAGGGGGCGCAGGGTGGTTCGATGGAGGTTAGGTTTGTACCGTTACCGGGAGGTGAGACGCCAATAATCCAGGTAAGAAAAAGTCCGCAGGCGTTTGCGAATTTTGGGAATGAACTCGAAGGGGCAGGAACCGTGGAGATTGAGTATGTGAGGGCGAGTACTATTGGGTTGATTGGGGGCATTCCGATACCTGCGAATTTGGTGTTTATTGCGCTGGATAATTTGAATTATACGGTTTTTTATAAGTAGTTTTTTAATGGTAAGGAGTATTGGGATTGTTGGATTTGGGGTAGTTTCTATTCAGTATATTTTTTTTTGTATGAAGGGTATCGGTATACCCGATTGGTAGAATGTTTGGTCGTCGAATCAATTGTCAATTGGCGACTTAAAAATGACCACGTACCAACGCATATTCTCTTCGTTATCTATTATATTGTGCAGGATACTTTAAATACTTATATAAGTGGTTGAGTACTGACTTCATCAAGCATTAAGCATGCTGCATTGTTCTTGCATAAGCGAGAGGGTTGTGACAGAGCCATGTTAGATAGCCGTAGCCCTGGTGGGGTATGAAGCTATAGGAGGGGTAAATATATAGTCTCTGAGGCATGCACGTACACCCTGATGTTGGAGTCTGTAGTACTGGATCGATATGTTTTAATCCCGAGATCCTTATATATTCTTCAGTATCTACTATACTGGGCAGATACTTTTTCTCCTTATATATATATATATATATATAATATCCTTTTTTATATTTATACGATACCAATATAACCTACCTGCGAGTGCGAACTGGAATACCAATGATTACCGAAACAATGCGCCGCGAAGACTACACAGTAGGCTGGATCTGTGCCCTGCGAGAAGAAATGGTCTCAGCCCGAATCATGATGGACAAAATCCATCCACCCCTCTCCCAACTCCCCAATGACACAAATACCTACATCCTGGGATCAATCGGAACCCACAACATAGTAATAGCCTGCCTCCCAGAAGCCGGTACAAGCCAAGCCGGAAAAGTTGCGACATGGATGGTCAGCAGCTTTCCAAATATAAAAGTCGGTCTTATGGTTGGAATCGGCGGCGGTATACCCTCGAAAGTGAAACTGGGGGATATAGTGGTTAGTTCGCCGACGGATCAATATCCTGGGGTTGTTCAGCATGATTATGGGAAAAGAGAGGAAGGAGGGTTCAGGAGGACTGGGGCGTTGAATAAACCACCCACCGCGCTTTTGACGGCGCTGAAGTCGCTGCAGACTGAGCATGATATAAGTGGGTTTGAAGTACGAGAAAGCCTGGATCGTGTGAAGAAGCTGTACCCTAAATTAGGAGCTACGTATACCACCCGACCTAATCCTCAACCCAACGATTCCAGTACACAAACTAGTCCTCCAGACGACAACGACCTAGAAATCCACTACGGCTTGATAGTATCAGGCAACCAAGTCATCAAAGACGCGGAATTCCGAGACTCACTGGATAAAAGCCTGGGTGGGAAAGTATTGTGTATCGAAATGGAAGCAGCAGGATTGATGGATGATTTCCCATGTATGGTCATTCGTGGGATATGCGATTATGCGGATTCGAGGAAGAATGATGATTGGCATCAATACGCGGCTGTAGTCGCAGCTGCTTATGCAAGAGACTTTTTGGGGCATATAAGGACCGTTGATGTTAATAGAGAGACGCCTATCAAGGATATTCTTCTACGTCAGGGTTAGTTATTCAACCTTTACTCTTCGATTCCAAATTCATGTACTCCTAGTCTTGAAGAGATACATAGTTCTTGTTTGATCAAATTCATACATAGTAGAAGAGTGCCTAAGCTAATAATTTTGATAATATTAAAAGGAGCCACAATCCAAGCTATCCACGATGACACCAAAGAAGTCAAATCGATGCTAGAAGATGAAGATGTTCTCAAGTTTCTCGAAAACATGACACCGATAAAGCATGGGCCTCGACATAGCAAGATTTCCCAAAGCCGTCAAGTAGGCACCGGCCAGTGGTTTCTAGACCTTCCGGTATACCAGAATTGGTTAAAAAATCCAAAGAGTTTACTACATTGTCGTGGGATTCCGAGAGCAGGGAAAACATTCATAACATCCAGAGTTATCGATGACCTCTTTGGCAGGTGTTCGGCTAATACCACTACACCAAGTATATTTGGCACAGACATCAATGTTGGAATTGCATATATTTATCTTGATTATAAGCAAGGTAAAGAACAGACAGTCTTTAATATGCTCGCGAGCCTGCTCGTACAACTTGTCCGCCATAAAAACCTCAACCGTGAGAAAACGCCTTCTTCAAAACTCCAGGCATCTTTGCCGGAAACCATTCAACAACTCTACGAAGAAAATCGTCAGTCCGGGAAACAACCATCAACTGACGGAGTAAAAAGAGCACTCCAATCAGCAGTTCAAACATATTCGAGGGTTTTCATAATAATTGATGCAGTCGACGAGTGTAGAACATCTAATTCCTGCAGACAAGAATTTCTTCGACATACTTTTGAGCTCCACGGTCAGTACGGTATCAATATATTCTCTACTTCGCGAGATATCCAAGATATCACCGATTGGTTCGAAACTCAAAAGACTGAGATGGTCATGATTCGGGCGCATAATGACGACTTAAAGATGTGTTTGAGGGATCAGATAGACCAGTCAAATAGGATGTTGTTGAAGGAAAACTCTAGTCTCATTGAAACCAAAATCATTGAAATTGCAAATGGAATGTAAGTTACATGTACACTGATATCGCCAGAGCACAACGTGTGATCTAACATTATCAAAAAAGGTTCCCTTTGGTTCAGCTCTTTTTTCAATCAATCGAACACAAGACCTCGCCCAAACAACTGAAGGCCGCTCTCGAAGATCTCACCAGAGAAAAAGCTGCCTATCTAACCGCATATGAGGATATTATGGATAGAATCCATGCGCAACATCCAGAGTCTAGCCGTTTGTCGGATAAAGTTCTAGAATGGGTGATTTGTGCGGAGAGACCACTTACTATTATCGAACTACAACATGCCCTTGTGATCATGTCAAATATCTTAGCTCGACCAGAGATCGACTTTGACCTTGACGAATTTCCGGAAGTGGACTCTGACGACTTACCTGAGGTTGATAGTATGATCTCCGCTTGTGCAGGCCTAGTGAAGGTCGATGCGCATACTGGTACCTTCCGATTAACACACGCTACGGCCAAAGAGTTCTTTCGTCATAAATTCAATTCCGAGTTGAAAACTATACACGGCCAGATTACAAATATTTGCATGATGTACCTATCAAGCAAATATCGACGAGACAGGAGACTATTCACTGGTTCAGGTGCCCTTGGAGATTATATACTACAGAACTGGGCCTATCATGCTCTAAAATCGAAACACGAAGCCACATTTCGAGATCTTGCGTTCGACCTTCTTCAGAAAAAAGACCTTTTACGGGCTTACTGCTATTATGTCAAGGTCTTGAAACCGCCGTCGAATGATATTATACAACAACCTCGTCGGGATATAAAGGTCGCAGGTATCTCCCTTGCAGCACATTTTGGGTTACAAGAAATCGTGCAACGGTTTTTGCGCCAGAGACCTGATTTGATGACGAAAGATGGTATATTCGAAGAATGCTCGCCGATACTGTGGGCGGTAAACGCGGGACACACGGCTATTGTGAAACTACTGGTTAATCACAGCACTAAAAAGGATATTTCGGAGGCAGTAGAATGGGCAATATCTGGTGACCGTGTGACTGCTCTGGAAGTACTAATATCGTACAAAGATATTGATCTACGTCCCATATTGATGTTCGCCATACAAAAGAGGAACACGCCATTGGTGAAACGAGTCTTACAAGCAGGTGCCAAAGTTGACGACGAGTTCCCTTCACATCGTTATTTGATTTTGGAGAATAATTCGCCGATACGGGAGGCTTGTCGCCATGGGATGGTTGAAATCGTGGAACTGCTACTGCAGTCAGGCGCGAGCCCTAACTGGGGTCCCACAGGAAGCCAGATGTCGGATATTTTACTACTCCAAGCTATTCACGACGGATATACACAAATAGTCAAACTACTGATTCGTCACGGCGCGGATATAGAAGTTATTGACAAAGAGGGGAAAACAGCGGTGGATATTGCCACGGCGAGAGAACGTTCGGATATCGTGGATTTATTACGAGGCATCCGAGCCGAAAGAGAGCGGGCATTGCGGGAATCTGCTTCGCGAAAGTATACCTACGGCCATGGGCGGGAAAGGGACCGGCGGGATGCCGAAAGGAGTACGGAATCAGAACTTAGAAATAGTATATATTCAGTTAGGCATGTAAGTGCGCTAGG
This sequence comes from Arthrobotrys conoides, assembly GCA_036971725.1. Taxonomy (NCBI): domain Eukaryota; kingdom Fungi; phylum Ascomycota; class Orbiliomycetes; order Orbiliales; family Orbiliaceae; genus Arthrobotrys; species Arthrobotrys conoides. The sequence continues at coordinate 1,469,432 of JAVHJM010000001.1, forward strand.
CCTAGGGGGTGAGGGCGGGCCTTCTATAAGGGTTGGCCGGCGTGCTCTTTCTTATTCTGAGTACGGAGCCAGAGGGCCGCTGTATTCGGTAGTCGAGTAAGATTTTGAAAGAGATCTTTCAAAGTACTCCAGTATGCATATGATCATTTGTCAGTCGATAACACGCTTTAATTCTGTCTAGGCCCAAACTTAGTAGTTTCTTGTGGACTTATTGTAAATCCATATTGCTTGCTAGACCAGCTCTACCATTAATCCCTCCTATAATTCATATAGTAGTTAATTTGATTCCCAGTCTAAAAGTCTTCCTGGTTTTCTTACAATGCAACACCCTGGGGGCTGGGGTTTAATTCTTTGTTAGTTCCTGGGGCCTTATCTGTTGGTCTTATATCTTTCTAAAGTAAGTTAATCTCGGTGTAATATACTACAAGCTGCAGAGTAAATACCATTAACATCGTTGGATTTGCACATGATATATGATATCAGACCCTGTAAATACAGCCATATAGTTTGGATTAGATTCTACATTCGTTTTAGAGTAAATCCGAGACAATAATTACTCGAATTCAAAACTATTGTTCCATCGAGTTTTTTTCCAGCTGAAAAATAGAATTGACATCTCAATATCGGATTTTAACTTCAAGATATCGGTATACAGACCTGCAATCGGACTAACATCGAAATGTGGTCGTTTTTGCGTTGGCGCTACGCCTTCATGATGGCGCCGCCCGTTCCTTGTCCGCTTGAACTGGCGCGACTTTGGGTACATCGACAATCCCAACTGCAACAGCTACTCCAGCACCACCATCACCACGAAACCCGCACAATGAAATCAGGTCTGTACGGCACCCCGTCTCATCATTGGCGCTGGAGAACATTATCCGAAGCTAACTTATCTCTAGACGAAGAGCTGGAAGCTCTGGTAAACCAGCTTGCACTGGATAGCACGATTGCTCTGTAAGTTGCACCGGCTTCAAGCTTTTAGGATGCACGCGACTGATCACACACAACGGACTTCTAGGGACGATTGGCCGGATGTGCTGCAATTTATGCTTAAGAGATTAGAATGGGTATTTTGACCTTATCCTACTGCTTATACGGGATATGTCTTGCTAATTGGTGGAATAGATCGCATACAATTCTTTCCCACTACCTAAACCCCCACCACTGCTAGCGCCCAAACCACCCGTTAGCATCTCTCGCGAATCCACGACCATAATCCAATCCTCGGAGGAAGAGCAAACACCCGATCCATCGGAATTAACTGGCGACACCCGCGAGTCGTCGTCTACTCCGACAGCAGCACCGACGGTTGATGTCGAGGCTACACAGACCCAGCAGGATCCGACAGTTCAGGTCCCAGCTTCGTCACAACCAAATGACCCTCCTTCTGTCTCATCTACACAATCTACTACTATACCTGCTACGCAATTCCCCTCCGACGCTACCAATTCGAACAATGTAGAGAAATTTCTACCACCAACACTTCTTTCGTCGCTGAACACTCTCGTCGCTCTTCTGAACAATAAGTTCTCCACCGCTCCTCCACATACAGTCCAGCGTTTCGCCGAACTCATCTCAAAACCGAATAAACACTATCGTTCTCTCGCCAAGTTTTTACGAGCATGTCATCGTGTCGTGTCTGTCACTTCGGGAGCCGATAGGTTCCCGTTACCGGTCAGTCATGAAGGACAACCTTCGTCAAATGCTATACCAATTGGGTCGGGGTTGGTCAATGATGATGACGGTGCTACGGGTGCGACTTTGACACCGATACCGTGGGCTAGTGCTAGGGAATATGTTGCCAACAATGGAGTGGATGCAGCAGGAAGCCCAGTTAGTGATGAAGGTGTCGCTGCGTTAGTTTCTGATGAAGGTGGGAATGGAATATCACAAGGAGAGTTACTGAGGAAGGAGCAAGAGGCTGATGTTGTAATAACAGAAGGGGTAAATGAAGATGGGCCGGTGGTTGGAGGGCCGCCGGAGCTGGGTGCCGCCGATGTGGGGCCTCAGCCTCCAGGGACGGTATTTGGAGAGGCACCGAAGAATGTGGATGTGGATGTGGATGGGGATAAGGAAGGGGACAAGATGGATGTTGATGAAAAAGTCGAGGAGAAGGGCGAGTAGGATTCGTTCTTCAAAAAGACTTTTTGGAAAGGTAGTAATGGAGAGTCCAAAGAGGCTGGAGATGTGCCTGTTTCGGGAGAACGTAAGGCGGAGGACGTTGAGGGCTGGGATAGTATGATATGATGGGGTTTATGGCGTGGTGGGGATCTTATTTTTACGAACATTTGCTACAACGTGCATGCATCAAGCGCGACATACACAATGGCAGGACGGGTGACGAAATTATTTACATACTTACACTCATGTACACATGCCGTGTTCTCGATAATTGGGAAGCGAGCTGCAAGCTGTCTATTCTGGGTTGGAGATTCCAAATTTGCTTGGCCTGGCAGGAGCCGAGGGACTCCGTGACCGAAGACCAAACCAAGGCCTGGGCCTGGCGCTAGAGCGCTGGGTCCCTGCATGCCTGGCATATTCCGTTAACGAACTATTTTCACAGCAAGTTTCTCACGTTTTACGCAGAACACGACCGATATCACGCTGGTGACTGTGCTTTCCGGCTAGCCCGAGAAAAGAAGAAGGAGAAGACTTTAAAAGGGCCTCCTGTATACCAAGACCCCAAAGAATCCAAAGAGCACTTTGTGATACAGTTCGAGATACGAAGTCCATATCAAAAGACATTCAAATAGGAAAGCGACAGATCCCCACCCCCGAGGGTATTTGGAATGGTGATTGGTCCCAGACCTCGGATGACTGGACCCGAGGCGACTAGAATCCAAGAAGCAGACCAAGAAGCTTGAGGACCTTGATCGCCTCTCAGCATTGCCAACCCGGGGTTCTTCCAAGAAGACCGATTTTTCTGATTGATTTTTTCTTCCTCATGACGAGATTTCCGCAGTGTCGAGTGTCTATACATATAATGGGAGAGACTGCGCTTCTGTCATTCTCTTTTCCTTTCCCTCTTTCTTTCTCTTCTTGTCCTTTCTTTTCTTTTTATACAAGAAGCGTTTAAGTATATACGGGACAATATATATATCCGGCACCTGGCAGGTTTATAAGTTATACAACTAACCCGCAGTGTGCGACAGACAGAGCTTGTGACTTCTGACGTTTTTCCTTTTCCAAGACCGTTTTATTCTAGTTTCGGATTCCGTGATTTCTTTATTTTATTTTTTTAATATTTTTTTTGTCTTTTTTATTTCTCTCGGCCTTTCCAAGCCGGGTCTTTTTAATCCTTTTCGATAGTTCAGCCGTTCATTGCCCATCTTCCACCGTTATCATCCTCGCCCTCTTTGCCTCCCTGTCAATCAATGCCCGCCCAATAAACCCGTGGAGGCCATCGAAGTGAGGATTACGCAGGGCTGCCGGGATCAATATAAACTAGCCCAAGCCAGCTGCGTCAACTGCAACCGCAACCTCAAGCTAACCAGCTTTCCCTCCTTTTCTATCCTCTCCCCTCCGGCACTTCATCTGCGATCACAGTACTATATATATCCCAAGTACCTAACTATCTATATTGCTTCCGGCACGATAAGATACCCAGATATCCGATTACATCGACAACTGCGGCGGGCGGGAATCATGCATTTTAATCAGTAATATCGATAGATAGCGGCTGACGACGAACCGATTGCAGCGGGTCTCATCTGTCGCCCGAGTCTTAAGACATTCACACAACCTTACTTGCCAAACCTCCAACCTCAACCCTTTCTCTGACTCCGACTTCTTACTCCTCTCGTGATATTTCATTACTTCATTATAATCAATACCCCGCTTTATATAAAGGAGTAATCGTTCAGACGATATCTTTCTGAGGAGCGGCGTGCCTCCTGTCGCCATAATGTGTACGTCCCGTCCCATTCGATCCGTTCTAACTGTATTTCCTTGGCATGCGTTCGCTGGACTGACATCTTCTCGGACTTCCATCTTCTCGCAGCAGCTGCGACCAATTTCAACTTCAGTGTCATCGTCATTCCGTCTGCCGCCCGGAGTGTTGCCGCCAATCTCGACTTTCCTACCCTCAATGTTCGTATTTTACGTTTTTTTCGGATCTAAAAACTATATCTGTCTAACAAACTTCTAGCAATCGCTTTCCTTCGCCCTCGAGGTCTCATCACCATCCGACTTCCAAACCCTTTATTCTCAAGACTCTAAAGGTGGAAACACCTTCAAAGGCCTTCTATATGTCCCAGACCTCGACCCTTCCGATCCATGCGATAACCATGACCTCGTCCCTCGGAATGTCACCCGAAAAGCTAATCTCCCAATGGACGACCTCAAACTCGTCGCCTACGCTCCCTTAATAACCCAACATTGCAGTCGTCAATATATGTACTCCGCCGAAAACGACAATGTCGCAGCGTTTATCTTCTATGGCGTCCCGGCGAACTACTCGAATCATACTAACCCTCTTCAAGGCGAGGAGTATCCGTTCGAGTATCCTGTTTATTTCCTGGATGGAGCGATTGGACAACCCTTGATGAATAAGTTGTCGGAGTATAGTGCTAATATGTCGGAGGTTTATAATGGGTTTAATTTGACGGAGGCTGGGTATGATATTCGGGATTATGCTAGGATATATACGGTTATTTCGACGAGTAGGTTATCCTTATTTTTATAAACACCACACACTCGCGTGGGACTTGGGGTCGACGTGAGCTACAAACGCATGGTTCCACGATGCTAATATAATTGACAGGGAATACAAATCCAATGCCAGGGCTATGGTTGTTTCTACTCGTTGTTGTCGCCGTTCTTTTGTTCATCATTGGCGCCTCATCGCTACTTATGCATCTGTTCCAATTCCACTATAGACGAAGCCTACGACGACGGATTGCGAACGGAGAAGTAGATCTAGAAGGTCTGGGAGTTGGAAGGATAACTGTACCTCGAGAGTTTTTGGCGAAGTTCCCATTATACGTCTATATCGCAGAGAATGGAGGACAAACGACACCGCCTAGACAGAAGGTTCAGGATTCTTCGACGAAACGATCAGCGCCAAAAGAGGAAGGAAGGCGCAAGGAGAAGGTTAGGACTCCTAGTGCGGTAGTGGTGAAGGAAGGCGTGTCGATTGTGATACCTGCTACTACAACAGCCGAGCGGAAATCGAAGGGCAAGGAAAGAGTGAAGGATAAAGCAAAGTCTCCAACAGCTATCAACACTACTACATCGCCGGAGATGGTCGAGGTATCAGCGTCTAAAGGGTTAACATTATCTTCACCAACCACACCATCGACAAAATCACGTTCATCACCAAGGGTACAATCTCCATCCACATCTAGTCCACAATTAGGAGGGGCTCAATCACCCACGGCAACATCGCCACCACATCACCGTGGATATCACCAAACTTCCTGTCCGATCTGTCTCGACGATTTCATACACCAAGAAACTACGGTCCGAGAACTACCGTGCTTACATATCTTCCATCCGGAGTGTATCGATCCATACCTGGAATCCCAATCTTCGCTTTGCGTGCTGTGTAAACAGAGTTGCCTGCCGAAGGGGTATGTACCGATAAGACTTACGAATGCAATTGTAAGACGGGAGAGGCTTTTGAGGTCGGTCAGGGAGAGGAGTAGAGAGGTTGCTGCTGCCAATGCTGCGAATAATAGTGGGAATAATACTGGTGAAGGTGGGATTTTGTGGAGATGGAGGCTTAGGAGGTTGAGAAGGCAGGAGCTGGATTTGATGGGACGGCAGGCGTTGGTTAGAGCCGGGAGGGGGAATTACGGGGAGAGAGGGAGGGGAGGAGGGTTTGGATTGGGGCCGCAGTATAGGGAGCAGAGGGTGGTGGAGGATGTGGTCAGGCCGAGGTGTAAGTTGTTTTTACTTCTATTTTATTGAAGGAGGGAATGAGCTAACTTGTGGTAGGGAGGGAAACTATGGATAGGATATTCCCGGGGTTTAGATGATAGAAAACGATCTTACCCCGTTGAAAGTTTGAGTTTGAGGTCATGATTTGAAATGATATAGGGAGTTTAGCAGCTCGCAAGCGACGACAAAGAAGATTTTTTTCGATCTAGAAGGATTTTTTAGATCCATGGGAAACGAGATACCCTCATCATCAACTTTACTACATTTTTTCAGAACAATTTCTTCTACCCATCTATTTTTTTTGCATATTTTTTTTGGAATATCTCTTTCAGCGCATTTCATTGGCGATGGCGACGTTTAATGTTTTTTTTGACACCTTTTTTTTACCTGACTCGTCTGCTGATGCAAAGAAAAAGCATTTTTACATTGCAAGCAGTTCACTTTTTTCGATGTTTTTTGGTTATATATTTTTTTCTATTTTTTAGTTGGGTGGCATACTGGGATGGCGTATGTGATTATTATATATCTTCCTCTTCTTTTCTATTTTCACTTCGGCTGCTATAATGGCATACTTAACTAACTTACTTGGTAATAATCTGTTTTTATTTCGACTTCTTGGTTTTGATAGTATTTAAATTTAATGGTTGGAAGATTTATGCGATTGATCCGAGTATGGTGTTAGAACATGTATTTTCGTATATTCCGTGAACGACGGGGACCTTAGGGAATGAACGGTTATATGTATAAGCAGCTGGATTAGTTCAGACGGCCCCTTCGAATTTCGTTTGCTAAATTTAAAAGTGGGTACAGTGAAGTAGGTGGCCACGTTGAGAATTAGGCCGGTGGTGGGAAAGCTAGGCCGGCGTCAGAGACTACCTAGTGGAGGCGGGGGGGCCATACTTGTGTGCTTTGGATTGAGGGGTGAGGATTAATTCATACCCCTAGGAGGTCTGGTACCCGGCCTCGAGGAGGAACGGGTTAACGTTTTGGGACCATGGGTATGTTTACGTGGGTTCAATGTTTGGTTTGGATGTATAGGATTTTTATATCTTGTTTTTATTATTATTTTTTATTTTTATGGGGTTATGTTATATGGTTTGGGATACAGGTAAGGAAGTAGGCAGGCAGCTATATATATATATATATATGTTGGCAATGGAGGCTTAATTTCGAAGGCCCATGGGAATATTTATGTTTGGTGGGATTGGGAATGGTTGATGATGATGAGGTTGGTTGGAGATGCATGATGGTGAGGGTGGTGGTGCGTTTGGGGAGGGGATTTGGTAATCCAGGTACCTCTTACTATACCTGGTCTCTCGTCCCAGATGTCATAGAGGGAGACATTTCTTATCTGATTTTGATACCTTTTTTGGGGGGATCTTATGCATCGTAATTGGAATATGCTGGGTGTGTTATTCTTGGGAGTAGGTGGGCGGGTAGGTTCTGGGTCTATTGGGTTTCTGGGTCGTATTTTATAATCGGCTTACCGTTTCTCTCATTTCTTGGGTGATTGAAGACTTAGGTGGGTATATATGATTTAGGACAGGATGGTTTGGGTTTGGTGGGCCAGACGGGCACGGTCTGAGTACGCCTCCCTTTGTGACTTCTGGGAACCGGTGTGGGTTAGTGGAGGATACCGCAGCAGCTTGGATTTTTCTCGTGACCTGCAGACACTGGGAAGAGGAGCTTTTGTTGGGAGGAAAGCGGGTTAGTATAGTAGGTACACGTACAGCGGTGCATTCATCATCTGCGTGGCCGCGTGGACCATATATGATATCGTATCAATTGCAATTATTGTGCGAAAGGGAAATTCAATTTAGTGAGAATGAATTGTTATATACGAAGTCAATTTCTTGATATTGTAGTCATATTATCTTCTTTCTATATAAATATAGCAGTACATGTTTTTTTTTGTGAAGGCCAGTGAATTCATGGTTTTGGTCAATTAACAGTCAGGTTCTGTTATGAGGGGAAGATACTTGGGATGATGGGGATGGGTGTGGGTTTATGTCCGCCTGGGAGGGTAAAGTCCGACCTGGACGGTTGAAGGGTCGGGTGGAAATCTATTTGGTTCGGTGTTTTGGTGCAGCGCTGCACCAGACCGACCAGACCAAGTAGACTGGATGGGTCGTAGGAAAGAACCTCGGTGGGTCAAAACTCTTCTGCTTCAGTAGGCTGAATGATGTTCTGTAACTACCTACTTAATTATCCGTTCTAATGAAATAATCTGATGAGCTGTTCAAAGCAGGTCACCCTGATCCGTTTTTCTGGATTTCTGGTGACAGGCTGAGCGTTCTGTGGGCCGGTCTGGTCTGGAGGTCGTGCCTAGCTTTTTGGTGCTCTCTCTCTCTCTTCTCGTGCGGGGGAAGGCAACTGGAAAACTGCCAGCCTTGCCGGTGCGTTGTTTAACTTGGTTTGGTTCGGTTGGGATGGATGGGATGGATGATGGATGGTTAGCGTCTGTCTGATCATTATTTTTATTTTTTTTATTTTTTTCCTTCCTTCGCGAAGGGCCGGTGCGGGGAAGGGGAATGGAATGGTGGCTTCATGGGAAGCAAGGTCAGCGGGTGAATCTTTTTGTGGGCTTTGTCTTGCTTGTCTGGATACAAGACCAGGCTTGTCGGGTTTTTGGTTTCATGACTTTGTAACGAGTTCTTTCTGTTTTTATGTTTCTTGAAAATGGTTTTTTTTTTTTTTTTTTTTTTTTTTTTTTGACGGGTGGGATTTTGGAGGTTCATGATGATGGCTGTTGATGTTGTGATGCTGTTCGGGTTGGTTTATCCCTAGACTCATGAGGTTCTTGATATCAGGATGGAATTACTCCATGTTACAGACAGTCTGGTTGCTAAACCGTCTTCCTGTTTACTCTCATCAACCAAACGAGTGAACTTAAGGAAATAAAACTATAGAATCTAATCTATATCATCGATAAGATATGAACATGAATATGAAAAGTGAAGTCACGATGTTTCATGTCAACCGATGTATCGACGGGTAGACTAGTCTGACCTGGTCTCTCCGCCTTGCTTGCCAATTGGTCTTGATCAATTCTTTCGCTCCTCGCCAACCGATCCTTCCTTCCTGTCTTTCAGAGGGAGTGGAAGAGCCCTTGCTTCAGGAATGAGGAATCGATCTGGTTGGGCAGAAACCTTAGCCTTAGCTAAGGGCATGGAGAGAGAGAAAGAGAGAGAGAGAATCAATTGCGCAATGCACCGTTGGATTTGCCTGCTCGAGATACTCACCTACCCATACCTACCATCATATTCATATTCCGAACCATGCCCTAACTCAGATCAAAGCAGGTACCCCATTTATCTCGGCTGGCTTGTTAAACTAGCTAAGACCTGGAGAAGGGAACGAAGGAAAAAAAAAAAAAAAAAAAAAAAAACGGTCGAGACGAGGAAAAATAGTTAATGCATGTGAGTGAAGCTAATGTTGCATCAGAGTGAATCGGTGGGTGGACTGTTGGATAGGCATATGGTTTTCGTGGGTGTCGGGTGGGGTAGGAACAGAAAGAACTGGCCTTATCCGGTCGCAGATAGCGCTTTCTGTTCTCATGCACTCTTCCGCTTCTTCTGGATTCTGAGAATGGAAATAGAAACATCGTGATAATACTGTGCCATATTGTATCAATTGTATCATTCTCAATTCTATATGTATCATAAAATATTGTAGTTGGAGGTGAGTAAATGAAGGATGGGTAATGCCGATATTGTGACGATGATGGTGATGATGCATGCGAGAAGGGAACGAGATCGATGGGGATCTCTGGACTGGCCAGAACTTCACTACGGACTGGGGGCCATCCCAGCGATTGACGAACATCAATCCATTCATTCCTTCAGTTTAAGCCGTTTGTTTTGAAACCGACAACCTTCATGTCAGGTCGAGCTAGACATGCAGCAACTTACCAATGCAAGCAAGCAAGCAAGCAATGCAGGCCACCACCACCACCAGCAAGGCAGTATGTGTAAGTGGTAAGCAACAGGGCGGCGGCAGAAGAGTGAAAGGAAGAAGAACAAGAACAAGAAGAAGACGCACCACTTGGTAGCGCAGAGTTTTTTGCGGGGGATTTTTAGGACTGGCCTTCCACCCCTCCCACGCACCCTCGTCGTCTTCGTCTTCTTGTTTCCCCTCGACAAGCTATAAATACCACAGTGGCATGCCCACCCGCCCGCTAGTTTTATTCCTTTTTTATTTATTTTTTGTTCCCGTCTTTCTAGACGCCTTCTGATAGATATCCTTTTGGTTCTTCCGTAGTATACTAGTAGAATAAATTCTATTAATTTCTATCGGTGTTCCGGTATAATATCATCGTTGTTTACATATTATCTATTGTCCATTATCTACATACTATCTACCTGTCCTGGCCATCGTCTGTCTATCTATCGGAACTGTCTTTGTGTTAAGAATCAATAATTAATTCCAAGGTGTGTACTATTTTTTTATTTTTGTCTTGTCGTCGGACCAGTTCGAGGATTCATCCAGCCCCAGCCTTTTTCTCCGGTTGAATTTATTTTTATTTTTTTCGAATTCGATTTTTTTTCTGCTAGGAGGGGGGAATTCTTTTTTTTGTTTATGTTTGGGTAGCCAACGAGTTTTGAGTCGGAGCCAGTCAGAGGCCGGCTGGCTGGATGGGATGGGACACAACGGGACAGGACAGGACAGGCATTATTGTTCACTGTGGTCTCCAGGCAGAACGGGCAGCCAGCCCATCTTGTGCTAATCAGTCAATTGCTGATGTGTTGGTTGTGCTGCTGCCCTGTTTGCCTGCCTGTCCGTCTGCCATTCTGTTGTGCTGTGCTGTGCTGTGCTGTGCTGTGTGTACTGTGTGCTGCTGCTGTGCTTGGGCTTGGGCTTGGGTTTGGGTAAAAAACCAAACCAAGCCTAACCGGACCAGATCAGACCAAACAGGAACAGGACCAAACCAGACCGGACAAACCTGAACGGAGCCTGAACCGATCTGATCTGATCTGATCTGAACCCAACTGAACCGGAACCCGACTTCTTCTTTAATTCAGCCCGTTCCCACTTTCCACTCCGTTCCCTCCTCTTCCTTTTCTCTTCACTCCCTCCTTCTTCTCCCTCTCATTCCCCTTCCCTCTGCTTCCCCTTCCCTCTGCTTCCCTCTTCCCTTCCCTTCCCACCCACCCAAACACACATCAACATCAAAACAACAACACGCCACCGTCCTTGACCTGACCTGACCTGACCAAAACCTGACCTGACCCGGCACAGGCTTTGTTCTGTTCTGTTCCTCAGCACCAACCAACCTTCCCATCCATCACAACCACCACCTACCCAACCTACCCAACCCACCCACCTACACCCCATCATCGTTACTTACCATCACCACCACCAACACTACCACCTCTCCCTTACCTCACTATACCCGTAAGCCTTGAGTCGCTCTCGCTTAATCTCTTCATTCCGTCTAACAATTATTTTTTTAGTTCCAGCTCGAGAACCATGGCCAGGTCAAAGGATAAGGCTGCCCCGGCCCCGGCTGCTCCTGTCGTCAACAGTCAAGATGTCATTCAGAAGTATCAGCAAGTAGGTTATCCTTCTTCTTCTTATTCATCATCATAATCTTCTCTCTTATCTCCATTCATATCTACTATCTCTTCGCTTCTACCTGTTGTTTGCTACTACAGCAAACTTGTTGCCTCGCCTAATACCCTTCAACAATGTCCCATCACAACACAGTCACCCTTCGCGTCCCGGCCCCGGACGGTGACCGTGAGGACCTTCCTACGGGGAAACAACTCATGCTAACCACCCAAAAGCTCTGTGTCAGTCTCGATAGTCTCGCCAATGCTGCTCATGTCGCCTCGTACGCTGCTGGACAGTACATGCAAGCAAACTTCCCAGACTTCAAGCCTGGCGATCAGACCTTTTTCGGTGGTACTTTCCCTCGTGCCGGTGCTGTCGCCGCTGCCGTCGCCCGTGCCGCTTCTTTAGTTCCCGAAGCCGAAGAAGAAGCCGCCGAAGATGGTAACGCTCCAAAGCGCCGCAAGCGTACCAAGACCACCACTCCAAAGGATCCCAATGCGCCAAAGAAACCTCTCACCGCCTACTTTGCTTTCGCCAAAGCTGCTCGACAGGAAGTTGTCCAGGAGCTTCCCGGCGCTAGCAATAAAGAAATCACCGAGGAATTGGCTGCCAGATGGGCTACCATGAAGGAGACTAACGAACAAGTATGTCTTTTATCCCTCTCTCTCTCTCTCTCATCTATCAAATACTAATGTTTATTGTTATTGTTCAGCAACCCTTCCGTGACCAGTACGCAATCGAAATGCAAAAGTACAACAAACTTCTTGCCGCGTACAAGGCCAAGCTCAGTGGTCAACCCCTTCCCGAGGAAGTCGTCGAAGAGGCCGAACCCGAGGAAGAAGAGGAAGAAGAGCTCCCTCCTCCCAAGCCCGTCACTCCTAAGTCGACTAAGGGTCGTAAGGAAAAGGGGGAATCGAGTAAGAAGAAGAGCAAGGAGAAGGAAAAGGCCACTCCCAAGGAAAAGAGCTCTCGCAAGCGCTCGACCAAGGAAGTCACCCCTCCTCCCTCGGCTGGTGAAGAAGACCAACAACAAGCGGCCGCGCCGGCTACCAAGTCGCCTAGAAAGCGAAAGAGAAAGACTGCCGATTGAAGTGATGGGTTAATGGATCGTCTCTTTTCGGACTTCTTGGAGTGAGACTTCCCCAGACTCTTTTCGATTGTTTAGAAATCGGTGCTGACTTTGTTTCAACTCATAGCCCTTTGCTCTGAATGTCGTCTTTGTTTTTTTTTCCATCTTGGCCTGGCGTAGCTTGTTTTGTGCTCCGGCGAACCTCGTCTCTTTTTTCACTCTTATCACCTCTACCGCCATTATGTGTACTAAAATCCATCCGCTTTTTTTTTTGATTGAGAAAAAAAAAAGGAAATCGGAGAACAGGAAGAATCTTCACGACATACTCTCTCACTCACTGAAAAATCCTTTCTTCTTGGGAAAGCCATGGATCGAGGAGGGGGTTTTTTTTTACCGATTGAGAAGAGTCTTTTGGATGTATTTTTTTTTTGGTTTTTACCATGACACTGGTTTTCTTTTTTTGTCTTTCAATCATATATCTTTTCCTATCACTATTATTACTTTTGCTTATCATTCTATGGCGGATTGACTCATGAAATGAAAACAAAAACATCATAAAATTACTTTTTTTTTTTTTTTCCCCGTTCTCTCTCTCTTGCTTCTTTTCCTTGGTCTACGATGGTCTGGAAATGCGGTGTCTTTTTTTTGATCCTTCTGTTTCGCAAATGAATTATGGGCGGGATTTTGTGATCAAAAGATATTTTACATGTTGCCATGGCTAGCTTTGCAATTGTCGAAATGGTTACTTTTTTTATATGCGAATATAAGTGTAGTTAGGTAGTAAAACTTTTGGTTACGGAGGAAATTTAAAGATCTTTTTCTTCCGGCGAACTCTTGTGCAATGATTTTGATCAATTGGTGAATAGAGGTTCTAGAGTTCAGTGATTTTGATCTTGATTTTGAGGTTGATGTCTGGGTTGGTTACCATTGTCGGCCGTTGAATATGGCCGAACTATCTGAAAAAACTAGGGTATCGGATGTTCGGCGAGAAGGGTTCAAGCTAGCTAGGATTGTTACCGATGGAGCTTGGGCCATTTCTGGGGAGGGTTGATGTGGATTGGGGGAGCTAGTGTACGGTGTAAGTTGGGTGATTGCGGGGAGCGGGTTACGAGTCAAGGTTACGAGGAGTGATTTTGGATGATGGGGGAGGTGATATAGCTGGGGAAGTAGAACCGGTGGCTCTGGTCTTTTACCTGCCTGTTGGATCGGACGGTGGTAATTGTTCCCTAGAGTTTGGGTATAGGCGAGGGGGCTATCTGGGGACACTGGGTGGGATTCTAGCTAGGTACTTAAGTAGTTTGGGTCTTTGTAGCTTGCCCTCGCCGAGGTTCGTTGGTTGGTTGAAGGGATATACTTGGTTCTTGGGAGTGGCGAATATGATATACCGGGCTTTATCGGGTGCATGTATGGAGTAACTTGAGGTTGTAGAGCTGGGACTGGACTGTACCGACTTTTGGTCTGGATTTGGGTTAACCGCTTCTGCGAGCTTTGGTGGTCGATGGTCTAGCTGGTTTTTGAAGACATGAATATGATAGTTTACGTACTGGTTTTACCGGATGGAATGTTAGCTATCCTTTCTCGTTCTTCTTTGTTGTCTCCTCCGTATTATTTAGATTTCCTTTACCCGCATAAAGCTATTGAGGTCCCTTTAATCAGTATTGGACTTGAGGCCTAGAGAGTTCTGGATCCGGATCTTGGATTTTGGAATAGTTTGTTACATAATTATTATTCATGAATTCATGGGAACAGCTGGCTGGAATGTAAAATTGGGTATGCATAGATGTGCTTGTGAGGATGAAAACTAGCTAGCTATTCGAATTTAGTGATCGGGTAGAGGAAGTAACTTAGATTATTTTGGGACAGAAGGATGAAATTATCATGAACCCTCATAGACGAGTAGAAGTTGGGTAGTGTACTGTTTGTCATATAAAAACGTTAAGAACAATTAAAATCCGTTATCTATTAGTCCAGTCTAGTTCAGAAACCCCAGACCGGCAGTATCAAACGGTTTCTTGAACGTGGGGTTGTTAGTAGACGGTTGCACAAGAAAAAAAAAGGAAACCAAGTTAAACCCCGCGCTAGAGAATTTCCAAGGGGTTTTGCATTGGAAACATGAGATAGGTAAGTAAATTCAGGAAGTTGTCTTAAACCATGAATTTAGTTAGTTAGCTGGGGGGGGGGAGTCGGGGAACTGATAAGGCTTTTTCTTTGGATATATATTTGACATGGTCGTCGTCGCATTGTTCCGAGTCTTTTTTTTAATTCTTTCGCTGTGCAGTGGTACTACTATTTATCTATTTTTCTGCTCTGATCGTTCGAGTTCGTTTCCTTTTATCCGAACGGTACTGTGGTCTGATTGTATTTTCTCTCTCTCTCTCTCTCTTTTTCTTTATCTATCTCTTCCCCTCTTTCTTCACATCTTTAATCCGGATATCTTGAAGGGGTCTTTTTACTATCATCACCAATTGGTCTTCTTCTTTTCCACGGCAAAGATCTGAAGGACTGGTTACGACAGTTTTCTTCTGACCTGCGCTCGAATCGGAGTTTTGTTACATAATAAGCTCGGGTTTGCCATTGGTTGGTTGCGAATCACACTTCCGAGGCGACGATTTTTACGTACGAGAAAACCGGGGTTCTCGTTCGGTTAGCTGTTACTTCTAGCTTTCTACGACGGTTGCAGGATATAACTGCGACTGCCTGATTGACTTATAAACTCGTATTAAATTTGATTCATTTTTACGATGCATTTGAGTCCTCGAGAGGTATTTAAAAATCATTGTCACCTGCTGGTTTTGTATTATTCTTTCTTTGTTTTTTTGGGGGTGAGGGAGGGTTTTGACTTTGCTTGAAAGCTTATATTCTTTTATGATTGGGGATGTGGTATTTTTGGGGTTCAACACTGTTATGAGCATTGATTTGGTTTTTTTGATTGAAGGGGGGTTATGATATATGCTAATTGGATTTATTGTTTATGATAGATTGATAAGCTCCTCATAGCCCAGGTTGGGCAACTCGCTCAGCGAAGGCTGGCGAGGGGGGTTAAGCTTAATCAGGTCGAGGCATTGGTAAGTCTTCCTCTATCTATCCATTAATTCGATCTTTTACTGATGATCTTTGATTACAGGCTTTGATTGCAAATAATCTGCATGAGGTGAGTCTCATCCTTCCCTTCTATATAATGAAGTAACGAGCTAACGAAATAATAAAATAGTTAATCCGCGACGGCACCCACTCCGTCGCCGACCTAATGGACATCGGCAAGAAGATGCTAGGCCGTCGCCACGTCCTCCCCTCCGTCGTCTCCTCCCTGCACGAGATCCAAGTAGAAGGGACCTTCAAAGACGGTACATATCTAGTTACGGTTCATCACCCTATTTCCTCCGAACAAGGGGATTTGAAGTTGGCGCTGTATGGGAGTTTTTTGCCGATTCCTGATGATGCGCTTTTTGGACCCGTTGAGGTCGATGAGGAGGTTTATGAGTATGAGAGGCAGCCTGGGGCTGTGGTGGCGGTTAGAGGGGTTGTGAAGTTGAATGCGGGTAGGAGGAGGGTGGGGGTTAGGGTTACTAATAAGGGGGATAGGCCGGTGCAGGTTTGTATTCCCTTCCTTTTATTTATTTCTTTTTGAGATGTTGGAATATGATGATAATGGTGATGTTAGATCGGATCCCACTACCACTTCATAGAAACCAACCCCCAACTCTCCTTCGACCGTCTCCAAACCTACGGTTTCCGACTCGACATCCCCGCCGGAACAGCCGTGCGTTTCGAACCAGGGGACACCAAAACCGTAACCCTAGTAGAAATCAGCGGCAACCAAATAATCCGCGGCGGTAACAACATCGCCTCCGGCAAAATCGGAACCTTGGATCGCGAAACAATCCTCGAAAGACTTATAAAGGGAGGCTTCGAACATGTCGATTCCCCGGTATTGGATATTAGTAACATCTCCATCGCTAGCATGGAACGAGAAGCTTATGCGGCAATGTTCGGACCAACTACCGGTGATCTCGTTAGATTGGGAGATACGGAGTTGTGGATCAAAGTAGAGAAGGATTATACAGTCTACGGTGATGAATGTAAATTCGGTGGTGGTAAAACGCTTAGAGAAGGGATGGGACAAGCCAGCGGACGCGGGGATGATGAATGTCTTGATTTGGTGGTTACGAATGCATTGGTTGTTGATAGCACGGGGATATATAAAGCCGATATTGGGGTGAAAGATGGGGTTATAGTCGGGGTTGGAAAGGCGGGGAATCCGGATGTTATGGAAGGGGTTGATGCTGGGTTGGTGGTGGGGAGTAATACGGATGTTATTGCTGGCGAAGGGAAGATTGTGACGGCGGGAGGGGTGGATTCGCATATTCATTTTATTTGTCCGCAGCAGATTACGGAGAGTTTGGCGGCGGGGATAACGACTTATATTGGTGGGGGGACGGGGCCGAGGTATTTTTCTTCCCTTCTTTACCTACTTCTTGTTATTTTTTTGTTTATGGGTCTAAATTACTGGAGGTTGACTAATGGGGATTTGGAAATAGTACTGGAACGAATGCTACGACTTGTACGCCGAGTAAGACGTATATTAGGGATATGCTTCAGGCGTTGGATACGTATCCTATCAACGTTGGAGTTACGGGTAAAGGTAATGATAGCGATCCGAAGGGTTTGAGAGATCAATGCGAAGCCGGAGTTATTGGGTTGAAGTTGCATGAGGATTGGGGTACCACTCCTGCGGCTATTGATACTTGTCTTTCGTATGCAACCCCCCATCTTTTATCATCTTTCATACGTTTGGAAAGCTGATTTATTTATTTTTTAGGGTCTGTGATGAGTATGATATCCAATGTTTGATTCATACTGATACGCTCAATGAATCTGGATTCGTGGAGTCTACTATTGAAGCTTTCAAGGGGAGGACGATACATACATACCACACCGAAGGTGCGGGAGGTGGTCATGCGCCGGATATTATCTCTGTGGTTGAACATCCGAATGTTTTGCCGTCGAGTACGAATCCTACACGGCCTTATACTAAGAATACATTGGATGAGCATCTTGGTCTGTACTCCTTCCTTATTTTCCCCTTCTCTATGAAAAAGAGGGTTTACTAATTATTATTGATTGGGGAATATAGATATGTTAATGGTCTGCCACCACCTCTCCAAAAACATCCCAGAAGACGTAGCCTTCGCGGAATCCCGTATCCGCGCCGAAACAATAGCAGCCGAAGACGTGCTCCATGACACAGGCGCAATCTCCATGATGTCCTCGGACTCCCAAGCCATGGGACGTTGCGGAGAAGTAATCCTACGAACCTGGAAAACCGCATCCAAAAATAAACTCCAAAGGGGTTACCTAACAGAAGACACCGGAACCGGAGCCGATAACTTTAGGGTTAAACGGTATATATCGAAATACACCATCAACCCGGCAATAGCGCATGGTATGTCGCACCTAATCGGGTCCATAGAAGTTGGGAAACTGGCGGATTTGGTACTTTGGACCCCCGGGAATTTCGGCGCGAAACCGGAGTTGGTGGTCAAAAGTGGGTTTATTGCGTACAGTCAGATGGGGGATGCGAATGCTAGTATTCCATCTGTTCAGCCTTTCTATGGGAGGGAGATGTTTGGAGCTAGGGTTCCTTCGAAGAAGGTTATTTGGGTTAGCCAGAGGGGGTTGGAGAATGGGGTTGTGGAGGGGTATGGGTTGAAAAGTAGGGTTGAGGCTGTTAGGGGGTGTAGAGGGGTTGGGAAAGCGGATATGAGGTTTAATGATAGTATGCCGAAGATGAGGGTTGATCCGGAGAGCTATGTGAGTATATTTTACTTCCTATTTGTTGTTTTTATATTGAAGGGGGTTTGGAAGTGCTAATTGGGGGTTTTGGGATAGGTTGTGGAGGCGGATGGGGTGAAGTGTACGGCTGAACCGTCGGCGGAGTTGCCGTTGACGCAGGGGTATTTCTTGTTCTGAGGATACTCTTTTTTTTATGTGGATATAGGATTTTTTTAAGAGGATATTTGGGTTTATTAATTGGTATTTTTGGAAGGTATATGAATGATTTGAAGAATCGCTTTGATATATCTACTTAGCTTGGTGGATTTCGATTGTGTGGATGTGATGTTGTTTTGCCTGGTTGGTATGGAATAGCCAAGTACTTACTTGTATATGGGCTTGAATAGGCTTTAATTATAAGAGTAATAGAATTAAATTGGTATCTTCTATGGGGATCTGGAAAGGGAGTCTATTTATAAAGATAAATTACTTATTTATACCAATGCTTTTACGCTGTAGGCGATATATTGAGGTCTAAGTTATTATAAGTAAAGCCTGGTTACGAGACTGAGTGAGTGTATCGGTGGGTTTTATGGGGACGTAAGCGACGTGTTGCTTGGGTTGCAGTTGGACATACCATTTAGATCCTTTCGATTAGGTTAATATAACGTTCCTTGGTCTAATCCGCGAGACCGGTCTAACCCTGCTAATCAATTCGAATACCAAAGTTCTCGGTTCCGTTCCGGTGTATTACGCTTATCATATATATATCGGCGAATTTTAATATATTATATATATATAATTCGGGAATTGATTGATTCGGGTGGGGTTTATATATACGTCGACGGGGAAGCACGGGCCTGAACGGTTTAGATAAATTAAAAGCCCGCTGGAATTGAATTTGGGGGAGACATGAACGGGTCGACTTCGGCGTTTGTTCCTTGTGCTATCTGTGGGGCGAGGGTTGTGTTTGCTGTACCCGGGATGGGGTGGGCTGTTGGAGCGCCCGGGTGGATGGCTGATTTGTATTTCCGTGAGTTTTATATTTCCGCTTTACCAATCCTACGATTGGGTATACTAAAAGTAGGTTAGTTAAGAAACTTACCCCATGCTGGTGTTTTGTGAGAATGAATAGTAACAATCGATGAGCAATTCGACCCATCGTATATATCCCTCGAAGCAGGGTATCTAATCAACACACCTCCGAATACCACTGACGTTGAACCGGAAGTTTATAACTCCGAAGTCGAAAGATTTGTTCGTTCTGGTGTTAAAATCTGTCCGATCCAACCGGGGAAAGAATGTGAAATCTACGATGGGAGGTGTTATCCTATTCACGAAGCATGTTGGCAAACGTTTGAAATAGCTGCGGTAAGGGTTCTTGGGATACCCCGGGATTCTGTGTCGACTACTGAATCGATTTTGAGGGGTTTGATGGGTGTGTTCGATGCTGGGAAGGTTTTGGAGGCTGAGAAGGGTGGGTATAGGCTGGGGTTTGCGCATGGGTTTGGAGATGAACTCGAGGTTGGGAGGTATTGGAGACGATTGGGGGTTTATGGAGTTATTGAGATTGGACCGGTGAATTTTTTGGAGGTTCATAAGAGTTTTGAACGGGAGCCTTTGGAGGAGTTTGTTTATGTTGGGACTGGGGAGGGGGGTGATGTTGATAGTAATAAAGTTGATGTTATCAGGTCTTTGAAAAATGAGCTGGGGAGGGGTGGGATGGAGGATGTCGATGCAGCGGTTAGGGAGGATGGGTATTGGGTTCCTGCGATTGATGGGTTACCTGTTGAGATCCTGAGCAGGGTTTTGGAGTTCCTTGGCGGGGAGGGGGTTATTAAGTACGGAACTTTGGAAGGGGTGAAGAGGAGGGTTAAGGTTCCCGAGGGGGTTTGGAAAAGGGAGTTTGAAGTTAGAGATGGGGTTGGGTGGGTTGATGGGGAAGGGTATTGGAAGGGGATGAAGGAACTTTCTTGGTTTGAAAGGTTTTTGAATGTTAGGTTGAGGGTTAGGATGGATGAAAGGAAGGGTACTGGGTCGTTGAGGAATTGGAGGAGGGTATTTGGGGTTTGTATGGGGGTTTTGGATGTTATTTTTGATGTTGGAGGTGGGAGGGTTGAAGGGTTGGAGAACACTAGGGGGTTGGAAGGGGGGTTTAAAGTTTTGGTTCCGAAGGGGAGGGGTGGAGCTGAGAGGGGGTTGAGGGTTGGAGGGTTCAAGGCGAGGGGGGTTATGGTGTCGTATACTGGATCTGGGAAGATGAGGTTTGTGAGTGGGATGAGGTTTTTGCCGGGAGGGGAAGGGGTTGGGATTGTGAATTTGGAGGATGAGGTTTATTGTGAATTGTTTGGGAAGGTGGATGGGAGTGTTATGGTTTTGAAGGTGTGTTTTGGGGAGTTTGGGATTAGGAGGATTACGACTGAGGGGGTGGATGGTGTGGAAGGGGGGGTGGAGGGGCAGGAGGGGGTTAGTTTGGTGAGGTTCTTGACGGGGCCGGGTGGGGTTGATGTTAATGGGGTGAGTGTTTGTATTGATGCTTATAAGATTACGGGGCTTGGGATTGATTTTGAGAGTTTAATTCTGTGAAGTTGGTAGTTTATATTCATTTTATGAGTGTATTTTATAGAAATGTCGGATTGAAGTTCGAGATATAGGATTTCGGGAGAGAATGTTGCATTTTGTGCGTTGTCAAGTTACGTGATACAAGCCGGGAGGTTCTTGGCCGAGTTTTTATCCCAGTCGCCCCGAACGTTAACATTCCTGTTGCTTTTCATTTCAAATTACAAATTCTAAGAAACCTTCCGAATCCACAAACGCCAAAATGTTCGCCCGTTCAGCTTTCACCACTGCTACGCGTAGCACTTTCTGCTCTTTCGTCCCGTCTGCCTCTCGACAGGTATTTCAAACCCCTCCTCTTTCCCTCCAATTGTTGCCCCTCATATCCCAAGGACTGCTATTGGCTGAGACATCGGGCTGACGTCATTTTTTGCGTGTGCTTTTTTTTTGTGGATTGGTAGAGCACTCGTCGGTTTGCATCTGAAGCTGGGAAACCACAGAAGGGGACGCAGTTTTTGCAACCGAGGAACTTTGTATATGTGGCTGGTGGAGCTGTTGCGGCTGCCTTTGGATTGTATTGGATTAAGGGACAGCCGAGTTATTTGATCGAGCCGGTTAAGCCGGCTATTCCTACTTTGACTGGGGAGGATTGGGTTGATTTGAAGGTAAGGGTTTGGATTGTTATTATAAAGGATGTTTGGGGGGTGGGGCTGATGGATGTTGGTGGTGGTGGTGTAGTTGATCAAGGTTGAGCCTTATAATCATAATGTAAGTTTTGCCTGAGGGTTCTGATGTATCTTGGTGGATTTATTGATGCTGATTGAGTAAAATAGACCAAGAAGTTCATCTTCGAATTGCCATCGGAAGACCATACCAGTGGTCTCAAGACCGCCAGTACGTCGTTTTCTCAATCCAATTGATATTGAACAATATTGACTCTTTACTCCACAGCCGCCATCTTGACAAAGTTCACCCCTGAGGGCGGGAAACCCGTCATCCGTCCTTACACTCCAATCTCTGATGACGATGCTCGAGGCTACATGACCCTCCTGGTCAAACACTATGAAAAGGGACCCATGTCCACGCATCTCCACGAAATGGCACCGGAACAGCGTTTGTTGT
Source organism: Arthrobotrys conoides (assembly GCA_036971725.1). NCBI lineage: Eukaryota > Fungi > Ascomycota > Orbiliomycetes > Orbiliales > Orbiliaceae > Arthrobotrys > Arthrobotrys conoides. The sequence goes on from JAVHJM010000001.1 coordinate 1,491,384, forward strand.
TCAAAGGACCTATTCCAAAGTATCCATGGGAAGCCAACAAGCATAACCACATCGCCTTGATTGCCGGCGGTACGGGTATCACGCCCATGTGGCAGCTCATCCGTGCTATCTTTAAGAATAAGGAGGATAAGACGAAGATTACGTTGGTGTTTGGGAATATTTCCGAGGAGGATATTTTGTTGAGACAGGAGTTGGCGAAGTTGGAAAATGAGTATCCGCAGAGGTTTAGGGCGTTTTATACGTTGGATAAGCCGCCTAAGTAAGTTGTTTTTTCCCATTCATAGTTACGTGGTTGTTTGTTTTGAGGATGGAAGGTATGGGGGCTAATAATATTGTAGGGAATTCGTTGGAAACAAGGGATTCATTACTAAGGAACTGCTCAAGCAGGTTCTTCCAGAACCCAAGGAGGACAACATCAAGGTCTTTGTCTGCGGACCCCCCGGATTGATGAATGTTATCAGTGGGAATAAGAAGAGTCCTAAGGACCAGGGCGAGCTAGTTGGTATTCTGAAGGAGTTGGGATACACCCCCGAGCAAGTTTATAAGTTTTAAGACGGGATATATTTCGAATTAAAACTAGAATACAGATGTACTTTTATTAGATGGTAAACTGCAGGATATAAAATGGTTTTTATCTGTGCTGCTTTATCTCGTAAACTAAATACCACCGCGTAGATACCTGATACTGGTCTCGTTGCGTAGGTATTCATAGTTTCTAACCAAATAAAGCACGTGACGTGGTTTGTTGTGTTGAGGTGTTGCCAGGCCTGACGTATCCGCGACCCAGGCCACCACATCAGCGTGTTGATGTCGTTGCTCCTCCGCAAAACACCAAAAACACCATCCGCCGACACCATCATCATCGCCGGGAACTGCATCGAAACCACCGGAATCACCGAGATTCAACGTCGGCTGTAGCTACTGAAGCTGTATCTAACGAGTTCGGCTACAGTAGCGCCTTATTTTGGCCTGGTTTGTACGGCGACATAGCTCTTTTCTCTCTCCTGCAGACTGCCCATTCCAATAAGAAGGCCTGCGCTCGGCAACTATACCTTCCTAGCAAAAGATCCAACATCCCGCCTTCGTCGCGCCTTTACCTAGTCGCGCCGATAATAAATTCCCGTACTTTACCAAAGAGAAAAAAAACTACCTCATTCCTTTGTGACCCCCCTCCATTTCCCTTTTATCCTCCCCACATTTCTTTTTCCTCGGGGCGACGAGCACGCGCTCAAGAAAGTGGCCTGCCATGCCACCCCAGGCCGGCAAGGGCAAAGGCAAATCCCGAGGCGGCGGCAGCTCAAGTACCTCCAATCGCGGTCGTAGCCGCAGCCGTAACACGACTCCAGCCTCGATGAACGACCATAGTTCCTCCGTATCCGAGCAACAGCTCGCAGCCGATAGACGAGAGGACGCCGAGCCGGCAACCTATGCGAATGTCTTCCAGCAGTTCTTAGTCTCTGCGGATTCGTATACTAGTAGTGCACAACCGTCGCAGTTCGTACCGGCGATATCGTCATTGGATCAGCTGTTGAAGGATTTGACGGATTTGAGGGAGCAGGCGGATAAGAGGAAGTCGAATGTGGATAGGAAGATTATAAAGTTGGAGTTGAAGTTGGAGAAAGTGATCAAGGAGGAGGAGGAGAAGGTATTTCTTTCCCTTCTTGTTGGAGTTTTCTGCGTGCGTGTTGGGTACGTGCGTGAGAGGATGATGTGCTGATGGGTCACTTTTTTAGAAGAATGAGGGTGTCAAGTCTGAGAAGGAGGATAAAAAGAAGAAAAAGGATAGGGCGATGAGTTCAGAGGGCAGCAATCACCGACCTCATGCATTGGGTGCTCATAGTACAACATCGCAGAACCCTTCTACTGCACACATTAAGGGTTTGTTCCCCACCTCACAGAAAATTCATACTTTTTACAAGACACCTTCAATTGCTAAAACAAATATGTTGATAGAGGAAGCAGACGAAGGCCGGGCTACGAACACTAAGAAGCGAAAAGCATCCGCCTCGCTTGAAGTCGACGAAATGGATGAGCAACCAGCAAAATCACCTAAGAGGGAGGCTGCTGAGGATGAACAACCAGGATCTGAAGACGACGAGCAACCGCCTCCTATGGCCACACTTCTTATTGCCGAGGAACTATCTAACGACCCCGCTGACTACGAAATTGGAACTGTCTATCCAGACACGACGGTTGAAGAGAAGCGAAAGATATTCTCCGTTGCCCAGTATCCTATGATAGATATCTCGGACTTGATACCCGGTGACCCCCCGGACGAGGACTTCAGCAGGGCCAAGCCGAACTCGCAAATTGCCATGAACACCTTCGCTTCGTATATTGAGCCTTATTTTAGGCTCTATACGGAAGAGGATTTGGCATTTCTAAGAGAGAGGGTACGTTAAACGATGGACATGCTTACTAGAAGTGTTGCTAACGTAGACTACAGGGTGACAGAATCGGCCCGTATCTTATTCCGGCCCTTGGACGGCCGTACAAGGATGTGTGGTCTGAAGAGGACGGATCACCATATGAGCCTACCTCGACAGGTCAAGAACATGTCGCTCTTGGCAAGCCGGATGATCTCAGAGACGAAATCCTAGCAAAGAATACGATTTCTTTGGGCCCATTGCTTTCTCGAGTCATGTCAGGTCTTGTTGTAGAGGATCTCGATGAGCCTACGGTCGCAGGCGGCGCAGGCCTCATTAATGGAGCGGCCGGTGGCCTAGATGTGATCATGGAGAACGCGGAGTCTACTTCAGGAATAAATGGTATGACGAACGGCACTGGTGGAGATGAGCCTAGAGGTGCAACTCTACGCCCTGTTGCTGCTACGTCACTCAATTTACCCGAGGGAATCGTTTCATCTAAGGACTGGAAGATATCCGTTAATAGACCCGAGTTCTCATCATTGGAAGAACGTATTAGGCAGGAGATGATTTATATGGGGATGGTTGGCCCGTCTGACACCTTTCATTTTGCGGACAAGCAGGATGACGAGGTTTCAGCACGTCTCCGAGAGTTACAAGCCGAGTTGCGAACTGTTTCGATTCGAAACGGAGCTCGTAAAACACGGCTTGCTGAGCTACTTGGAGAGCAACTTGCTTATCAGGAATACGCGACTATCCTCGATGACCTGGATAAGCAAGTTGATCAGGCATATTTGAAACGAACTCGAGGGATGAAAGCTAAAAAGAAGAAGCCATTTGCGCACCATAACGCCAACGCCGCACAAACGGCACGTCCTGGTATTGGAGATATGGCGAAGACTTTGATGGAACGACGAAGAAAATGGAAGGATACTGTCGGACCTGTCTTCGATAAGGACGTAACCCGTATCCCCGATAAAACAATATTTGATGAGGATATTATGAGAGGATTGGAGGCGAAGGAAGCTACCGGAGAGAGTATGGAGGACGACTAGATGTCGGAATCCAGACGGATCAAGGTAGAATATGATATGGCCGGTTGGGTCGATAAATGGTTCACGAAGAGAGGCGAACAGGTGGGTTTTCTTGAGGGTGCAGCTAGCGACTCCGGAGCCGTGATTGATCCGGATGAGACGATTGAGGAGGTACAATACGAGTCGGACTTTGATTCGGATGCTACTATTCCTGATCCTAATTTTTTGAATGGGTTTTTGAGTGAAGACGATGAGGATGAAGTTGGAGTCAGTGGTCAATTAGATCAGATGCTGAAAAGGGAGAGTGTTTCGCAAGGTCGTGACCAATCTGTGGGTGTTTCGACATTACGACCACGTTGATTATTTCTCTCCTCCATGCATCGTGTCTTTTCTTATATCTGCTGCCCTCCCCCCCCCAGTTGCTTTTCTTTCTCTTCTTAAAAGTTGTATCCTGGATTAAACGATGTAGTTTACTCATCAGATATACTCCCTGTTTAATTCACGGCTCTTCACCCTTCCTCTTCTTCATTAATTCATTTTTTTTTCTAACATCTCATTTTCTATTCAGCCTGGTTATAATGTTTTACATGAATTCTTTTTTTCTCCCGCTTTTTACAATTGACTATCGGCGACGACCAGGAAACGGCGTTATCGGTGTGCATGAAACTTTTTTCTGTTTTAATTTTTTTTTGTTTTAGGCTTCCTTCCTCTATCCTGTTCCCTTTCCTTCTCTCTCCTTCCTTTCTTTAATAAAAATGTAATTTAAATTATTATTTTTTCTTCTTGGTTTTATGGCGTAGATATGATATGATATGATATTATATTATATGATATGAATTCCTTTAATGCACGAGGTGCAGATATATATTATAAACTTAATGTCGATGTTGCGCTTTTGAGGGTATGTGGTTTTTCTATGTGCGATAGGTGGTTTATATAGTAGATGCATGGTGAGTATAACGACAGGACAGGATTGGTATCGATAAGTAGTATAATTCTAAACCGGTTACTCGAGGAGATAAGTAAATTTATAAATTAAAATGCGAATAAAAACAAAATTGACAAGATGAGTAAGTGCTGAAAGCCGACTGCGATTTGGATAGAATCTAGTTGCATTGGAAGTTAAGGTTAACCTACAGCCTGGGAAGATCGTATATATATATGATCTATCAGGCATGCGGAGTTCCAGGCCTACAGGGCCAGGGCACGAGACAAGCATGCGTGGTATTTTGATGTATCACAAGTACAAGTGAGCTGAGTTTGCTTTCTGTCTACTTCACTTTCCCTTGCAATTAAGCAGCAACTAGGGTGGACATATAGTACGATGAGGTGTATAGGTATCCAAGTTGCCCAAACACTTAGCCGCTCGAGCCGGGTAGCCAAAACGTATATAAGAAAGAAGAGATAATATAAGACTAGTGATGGTTTAAATTTTGAATAAAACAGGGAACCTAGGGATGGGGCCATCCGTCCATGTACCAGGGGTTTATGAGTAACAGTAGGTACAAGGTACGTAGTTTGATCGGATCGATATCCTCGGAGTGGGATTTGTGTAACCTAGCTATTTAGCTAGCCAGCCAACGTGGCTGGTAAGACATATATATGGGCGGGTATCTACTGGCCATGGAGGGAACTTAACCGGTTGGGGCGAGGGTGGGGGGGTAATAGCCATGGTGTTTGAGGGGGTTTGTACGACTGTGGTGATTTGTATATACATGGTACCTCAGTAGTCAATGCAAGGTGTAGACTCATACTCGAGCTCACTGGCCACGGATTCAATCTAGCTCGTCGGTTGCAATTTAATTAAACAAATTATAAGCCATCTTCGAACTAGAGAGGTATTTAATATTTGTCCACCGACAATATAATCAAATCCCAAAGAATTTGTCTTTGCAAGAAAATAAAATGAAAATAAGGATAAATCATTAATTACAGTACTTGATATTGTTTGGTGTAATTACTGAAGTCATCCGGCTGGTCGGGGACGAGCGGTGCATGTGTGCCCGAGCTAGTAAGCCACTTTTGACTAGTATACTAGTATACGAGCTACGTACTTAATCAAGTCACCATAGCTCGAGCTCCATGCACGGTTATCGCGGTTGCCATTTTTATCTACTTACCTCACCCAAGTGACTATCAGATTATTAGATACCATAAAGCTCCTCGAATATAGGTGGATGGGTGCGTGGGTTCGGGTATACCTACTTTGAAGATTGGATGCATATCAAAAATTCCATAAAAAGTTGATCTGATAAAGTATAGATAGTATCGTATAGTGCAGTAAATAGTATAGTCTAGTCTAGTCTCGTATTGAGTCGAGTCTAGGCTTTTCTATATGCGTATCTGCATACAACCATCCGATATCCATTAACACTAATACCGGATATATATCAAAAAGAAGTAAACCTCGATCCCCAAACCCATGTATGCGCATGATACAAATCTCATAAACATACCCATCACCTAGCCTCGATTCCCCATCACCTCGGATCACGGATTTTTTTATTTTTTTAAAAAAAAAAAGAAACCTATGCATGTGGTGGGGCCAGCGAGCAAATGATCGTGATATGATGTGATATGATAGTGTAGTATGCTAGTAACCCACCCTAAAAAGAACCCCTACGTAACGCTAAACTACTAGTATACTTAGTACTATACTATAATATGTATAACCTGATAATCATAAATCCTACGATATCTTCGAAATCGCAATTAATACAAATCCAACATGGACTTTCCCCCCTCATAAACAATTGGAATCCAGATGTTTCATTCCAAGTCGAACCCGCATGCAGACGCACATTTGGCGCACTTTTAAGCTTAAAGTAGGTACATAAGGTAGACTGTTAGGAACTAGCGTTAGTTTACCCTATATCTCTTTAAGCCGATATCATATTACATTACATGCCATTCAAAGGAAGAAAGAAAGAAAAAATTACCCGCATGATGTTATGATATAAAGTATTGCATCTCGTATTCTATGTCGCGATGTAGACCAGAAGACTAACAGGGGGGCGAAGGACGTCTTGTTCCGGTTCTTTACGGGGTTTTTGGACTTGGGATCTGAATAGTATAGTATTATATTAATAATAAGGATGAAAATAAAAAAGGAAACCGAATTTAGCGCTGGCCGCATATGCCTCCTAGTTCGAATTACAAGCGTGATACATCCGAAAGGGAAATAGAAGGGAAAAAAAAAAAAAAAGGTTGATTGAGAAGTCTCCAGGTCGTATTGCCTCTCCTACAACACCGGAGAACCTAACGTCGTTCGAGAGAGGGAAAAAGTATGACAGGAGCTGAAGAGAACAGTGATCTTGTTAGGAACAGAAACAAATAAAAGATGTACGACGGGCAGGAAAATCCCTGTAGAGTGAATCAAAGAAAAACAAGTAAAAGACGAATAAAACAGTTGTGCGAACAAGCAGGCTAAAGTGAAGCAATACATGTACGTTGTAGTAAGAAAGATAAAGAGAAGTTCGAGAGCCGCAGATAAAACGCCGTAGACGCCGCAAAAAAAGTACACCTAGGAAATAAAAGCTGTTGTGAGAAAAAAGAATTTACAAAGGAAAATCGAGGTGATAAAGAGAGGTTCCCATTGTGTATCGCAAATATCCGTCAAGAAGTTATCCGTTAGGAAGTTTGCATTTGCGGGTTGTGTGGGTTGTGGGTAGGACAGCTTCCCACCAACATAGCTATAGGTTATAGCCATCTTCAGTTCTTTTTGTCATCAAAGACACTAACACTGCCACGCTTCTCCTTCATGACTTGGATGAGCAGACCGCTGACAGCCTCCATGACCTGGGTAAGATTACTTTCCAGAGCCTTGTGCTTGTCCTCAAGAGCAGCTATTCTTTCCAAGTCGATAGGGTTGCTGGCAGTGCTGTTGGTGACCTTGCGTTGTTGTGTTTCTAGCTTGTCAAGGCGCGCTTCGATCTTATCGAGGCGAAGCCTGGTCTCTGTAGTGAGAACACTAACGGGCGGTGAAGGTGCTGAAACAGAGTTACGAGTTGCACGACGTGTAGATGTCGTGATAACGGGAGCGGGAACTGGGTTCTCAAGCATTTGAAAACGAGTGTTCACGTCACTGTCGAGCGTGGAAAGTTTATCCTCCAACTTAGCGAAGCGTTGTTCAAGCTCGGCTTCGTCATTTGAACGCTTTTCTTGCTCGTTGATAAAGTCAAGTCGTTGGGCGTCTATGCGTTCAGCCAGGTGGTTATCACGTTCCATAATTTTAGTGGTCACCAAGTTCTTGACATCTTCGGTAAGTTTTGCTTCGAGTTTCTCTAATTCTTCCTTGGTGTTGCCAATATCTCCGACAGATCCTAATTTAGCTTCGAACTTGTCGAAACGCTCCTTGTTTTCTTTAGACAAGTTCCTAACCCGGCGGTAGTCCTCGTGGAAGTCTCTGGTAAAGCCATCAAAGACTTCTTTAGCAGCTTTCTCAATGATAGAAGCGTTATCGGCTTGAGACTGCTTGGATTCGGCCAATTCCTGTCGAAGAGATTCCAACCCCGTTTTGAGGTACTGCAGGCGCTTATAGACGAGTTCATCCATCATGCTAGCGTCGTAATCATCATCATCCTGCTCGGATTCCAAGTCAATTGTCGAGGAGGGTGTCGCGGGTCTTTGAGGGGCCTCAGCAAACGGCCTCACATCCACCAACCTGGTCGCTGAAGAAGGGGTAGCGAGGTTGGGTGGAGTGGCGGTGGTGTTCATGTGATGATGGACAGGAACTGGAGTTGGAGTTGCTATGACTGTGGCGACTGGAGCAGCTGGAGCAGGGGCAATAGGAGCCGGAGCAATGGGTGCTGGGGTCGAAACCGAGCTGACCGCTGGACCGACAGATCTATTGATATTAATCGGTGTAAATCCGGTCTGTGGCGTAGCATCAGGCCTCATCATGGGAGCGACGGGGGCAGGAGCAGTGGGGGCTCCCTTGCGAGCACTCTGTTGGCCTTCCTTCTCATCTGCCATCTCAAGTGGCATGACGAGGGTAAGACTCTCACGGTTGGGTGAAGAGGTACGTTTTCTCTTGATGCGAATGGGGTGGGCCGAGCTGTCTGTGCTGCGCTTCAAGCTATTTTCAACTTCATTAGTTGTGCCAGAGAGTTCTGGAGTGATCCCAACTGGCAGATGGGGGCCAGGTGTATCCGTCGGGGAATCAAGTTCCATCATCATGATATGCTGACCCGGTAGATCAGAGGGATTGACATGCGACCACTTGATAGGGTTGACTCTCTTTCCAAGCGTAGGACCAGGCTTGTATTTCTCAAGCCCCCCTCTTTCGACATTGAGAATTGCATCTCTGATATCAGCTGTGATGATAGCTTTCAATCGGCTCTGAAGGCCTTTAGTACCGTAGCCGGTTTCCTGAAGCTTCGTGATCAGATTGTTGGCCAATTGGCGAGTAGACTCGTCGTCTTCTCGCCAGCCACCAAGGTCTTCGATGGTTCGAACCGCGTGAGACTCGAGATGAAACAACCAATTCGGACGACGATACTTGGTAAGTGATTCATTCTGCTCATTGTACAACCTGTAAATGGTTGCTCGCCAGATTTCTGAGATAGGGACCTTTCCAGCCCCACTGGATAGCCATTGGGAGGTAGCTGATTGATAAGTAGGGTCAACTTGCGAGAGTTGTTGCTGAGACTGCTGAGACTGTGCAGCAAGTGTCTGAGCGTGAGATGCTAGTAATTGCTGCTGGAGGGTATGCTCATCGATACGAGCTTGACGTGCAGCTGGGGTTTCCGGATCTCCTCTAGCCCCAGCCCCAGCCCCAGCCCCAGCCCCGATGAATGGAGAGATAAACTCACGAGATTCCCGGCCCCCATTGGCATTTTTAGAAGAAGAAGAGGAGGCCATACCTAAAGGTGCAGAAACTGAATGAATAGGACGACTATCTAGCTCCGCGGTTGGCGATAATGACGGGAAGTGAGGTTTTGAAATTGATGAATGTGGTTTGGGAGGTAGATGAGAGAGTAGAGGAGTGGGAGTAGAGGATGAAGGTTTTTCAGGCCGAGTAAGAGCTGCTGCTGAGGAGGGAGCAGCAGGGGCTTTATTTCCATCCCCTTGGCTACCGGGTTCGTCAGGTCGTGCGGCGTCATTCCGGTTCTTCCAAAGATGGAACACTTTCTCTGAAAGCTCAAGGAATTGATGCATAAGACTGGCAGAAACACCGACGAGAGTGCCGGCGCAGTTGATGTAGACGTTCTTCACACCGCTGTTAAACTATAGTTATCGGCGGGTAGGAAATGATTACAGAGGGTCAGTATCATGACGTTATTAATTAAGGAAGTACCCGGTGCATGCAAGGGCCGAATGATGGCCTGAATTTGGATGGAATACAATATTAAAAAGGTACGATCACGCGGATTGGACAACTGTTGAAATTTACTTCTTCCTTTCCTTCCTTCCTTTTCCTTTTCTTCCTTCTCTTGTTCTTTTGCACGGAGGACGGGTTCGAAGTTGATGCATATGGGATTGCATAAAGTAGGCTTGTGCATACGATATAACAAAATGCAAGAAAGGGAGGGGTACGATCATGATTATGATATGATATGACGATAGCTGATAGTGACAAAGAATACGAAAAAATAAAATAAAAAGACTTACAGCATCATTCAGACTCTCCATTAAAGCCTCCACCTGATCTCCAATTTCCATACTCCCCTTCGCCAAAACCGGGTCTACCGCTTTGGGATAATTCGTGATTCTCTTGATAAGCGGCCAAAAGACCTCCCGCCGGCTCTCTTCGCTCACAGAAAACGGATCCGGGCCCGGTACAACAATGTTGGTAAAAATAAGTATCGCATCAGAAACTGCGAATGGGAAATAGAAAGATATAGTATCTGGTTGATCGTGGGGGAGGTTATCGCGCCCGCCGGGGCCGAGAAAGACTCGAGCTTCCGAGGGTGTGGCCATGACCATGTGGGGATCACGGGTCTGGGAAAAGGGTAGATACTTGGAATAGTAAATGGGACTACAAGCAGTAGGGATGTGGGTATACAGGACGAGAAAAACGTGGCAAAGCCAATTTTACTTAGTTAAGCATATCCGTGGGTTTTGCTGGAAGTAAATAAAAAACAGGCACAAGCATTCAATCAAGTCGGAAGGAAAGTAAATAAGAGAAAGAACAGGAGGAAAAAAGGGCAAAATGAAAATGCAAGGCGGGCGAGATAAAAGTAAATAAGTAAATTAGTCGCACAGGATAAAAGTAAAAGCAAAAGTTAACTTAAGAATGCAAAAGCAACTAAAGTTGGGTAAATAAAAAGTATGTAAGTAAGTAAGCAAGTCAAATGCACTTAAGTAAGTAGGTAGAGCAAAATAGCGGGCGGGACAAGTTTTAAGTTTTTTTTTTTTTTTTTTTTTTTTGCCTTTGGGGGAATGCCAACCAACACAGCACGAGAATACTCCGTACAAGGCGGGTAAACAGGTTAGACGGCTGGACAGGGAAGGGAGGGAAAGAACAGAGAGGGATGACTAGAGGATAGGTAGTAACTAGAGGGGAGGATCGAGAGGGTGGGAAGAGGAAGAAGAAGGCAAAAAGAGAAGTGGGAAAAGAAGAAAAGGAACGGAAAAAGGGAAGAGCTCGAGGGAAAAGGTTAGCGGTGTTTCAGGGTTAGTATTAGTATTAATTAGCTAGAGAGGAAAAGAAGGACACAGTTAGATAAAGTAACTTAAGTTAAGCAGCTAAACGGTGGTGTCGTAATGGACTCCTTCAAATTCGTTCTCAAGCTTAGCGTCGGATTTTCGAGAGTTTCTAATTGTTCTGGGCTGACTAGGTTTCCTGTGTTGGTATGCTTCAAGCGAGCAAGCGCAAAGACCGGTTTATGCAATGCATGGAAGACGGTCAGATGTAAAGTTTTGAAGTAACTAACCTGTGGGGAATTACAGTGCGGGTCAGCCAGTCTATATACCGGAGCAAGTCTGTTTAGTATTATATATCACTATAAGTAATCGTCCGCGGCGTCCGGTTAAATCTGGTCGAGTATATACAGTACTTTAAACGACAGAAGTAGGCATGTTGGAATAAAATTAAAAGGTAGAGAGCGGATCGGAAGGAAGGGATTGAGGTTTTAAACAAGGGAAGGGGCATCCCACTGCTAAATAAATACTAGTTTACAACTGCAATACCACAATGCAGCGTAGCAGCACAACGATCAAGTAAAATTTCCTTTCATTTGAGGTCCGTGTCAGGTCAGCTAATTAATTAGTCGACTGACGTTCTTTTCGTACCATTCGCAGAAGAAGAAGCAAGGGCTAACGAGAGTTTGAACAGGCCACAGGCGCTCCTCTAGTCCTCTGAAGTACCTGGCCAGCCGCACAAATGACTTGGCGCCCCATAGAATGCAAATATATAGATGGTATGCTTGCTATGTATGTGTCGTATATATGCATATGCACTCTTGTAGGTAAGTACTTACTTAAATATGTATGTACACACCAAACTATCTACAGCCCGGTCGCATACTTTCAAGTTTTGGGGGTTCCAGCCTGCTCTTTTTTTTCTGAGAAAGTGGATATCTCCGAAGAAAAAAGATATATATGACCTCTGACTCTACACAAAATTTAGAAAGCCGATTGCGAAGGCTTTAATTCAATGCATCTATAGGATTTCAAACCCTGAAAATGATGTTTCTACCTGTATCTAAGTCTAAGTATGTAAGAGCCCCTGACCAAAGGCGTGACTTTTCCCGTTCCAGCTTTCTTAGTTCCGAGTGTGCTGGCGCGTGTTGTCTCTCAAAAAAGCAACGAACCACAAGTCCCGAATAGGAAAGGAAAAAAAAAAAAAAGTCTGGCTCGCTAGCCACTTTTTAGTGTCGCACAAGCAATCAACTTCAGACACACTTTTTCTCTTCTTCGACTTTCTCTTCACGAGCACTACTATCACGTTTGTCACGGTCGCTTCCTCGGACTACTCTCGATCATGATATAAAATTTTCAAGTTTCCGACCGTCCGCTTCTCTTATCCTTGATATATTCGGAATGAACGCCCAATCTTACCTCCAATCCTTCGGCTGGACCCCCGGTACCTCCCTCGGCAATCCTCTCTCCCACGCCCCCTCCACAAGCACCTGCCCTTCCTCACAGCGTCTTACAAAACGTATCCTCACCTCGACAAAAAACAATACCCTCGGTGTCGGTCGTAAGCAGTCAAACCTCAATCATGCCGATCTCTGGTGGGAAAAGGCGTTCGATGTCAGTTTGAAAAAACTCGATGTGAACAAGGATACTACTGCTATACCACAGGAAAAGAAAGATGCTGTTGACAACATGAACCTTTTCGCAGAACTAGGTGGCGGAAGAGGGTTCGGTGGAACAGCTATGGGCGAAGGAGCAAAGAAAGGAGGAGGGGGGAAGAAGGTTGAGCACAGCAAAGCGCCTTTATATCGGTATTTTGTCCGTGGACAAGGACTGGAGGGTACCATGACATCGATTTCTACGACTATTACTACAACAACAACAACAGTTGTCCAGACCGAGACTATGATATCAGAGGATTCCAGACCGAGCAAGAAGAGGAAGCGAGATAACAACAGTGATGATGATAAAGATATATCATCGCTGTCGAAGTCGGAACAAAAAGCGTTGAAAGCGGAGAGAAAACAACTTCGAGCAGAACGCCGAGCCGCAAAATCTGAGCGAAGAAAGTTAAGAACCGAAAGGAAGGCTACAAAGGTGGAGAAACGAAAGCTAAAGGCCGAAAAGAAGGAAAAGAAGGCAGCTAAAAAGAAGGCTAAAAAGGCAGAATTATCCCCCACCTCTTCAGACAAGGAAGAGGGAGAGGGAGAGAAACATGTACAGTCAGACTCCGGAGTTGATATGTCGCAAGACGAGGCATCCGTCAAGGAGGAAGTTCTAATAGAAGAGAAGGAGAAACGAAAAGACAAGAAGAAACCCACAAAAGCCCTTGAAGAGACGGGACTCGATACAGAGAAAAAAGAAAAGAAGTCGGATAGAAAGGCCAAGAACGGCTCGAAGAAGAAGAAGAAGGTTAGCTCGATTGCAAGCTAATTTTCTCGTCTCCCGCCGTAATGCATTAATATATCTGTATACTATTATTACCTAAGTGCTTTTGGGACAGGATAGATGATATACCCATTAGAAGTTATCTAGCCTTTGAAGAGAGTTGGATTTAGCGAGAATCAATCATACATCCCACGAAGCCTCAATCCGCATAATATTGGACCAATCGTGAGTTAAATCATAGAATACAAGGGGCCTCAAGGTATAAAACCATATGTATCTGTCCGCTGTATATTATCGTTTGTACTTAATCGCATTTACCCCACCGATACCGCAACATAACGTCTTCGCCACTACTACAGGACCGTTGCACGGAGCTGACCCCCAGACTACTACAGGACCACACCTGGCCTGCACCAACACCGTTAGTTTCCAATTACAACCAACCCAACATGGATAAACTCCACTACCAACAGCGTGGCAGTTTGTGCCCAAGACTGACCTATAGCCCATCAAGATAGTGCTCTTACCCACCCGCTGGGTCAGCAGATCATTTACAAGCATCACTAATCCAGTTCGCGGCTGTGAAGTTATGCTGTCTCACCTTTTTTTTTTTTTTTTTTTTTTTTTTTTTTTTTTTTTTTGGCTGCGACCGTTGTATACATGAGCCAATCGATCACCCTTTTGCTTGCTTAGGAATTACGACCTTATGGTTCGCCCGATCCCTCTCGACGCAGCTAACGGACGAAAAGATCTACAGGGTCCAGACTGAATGCCGCAGCATTCGGTTTACGAGATGAGTCTAGTCAAGTATTAAGAAGTTTAGAAGGCAGTCTACACAATATTAGTCTACCTTTTTTTCACTTTGGTAGCTTCTCGATAAAGTAGTTGCTTAAGAATTTCGGCCACGGGACTAGATGGTGATTTTATCCTTCTCCTTCCTGAACGCGATCTTACCGAGTTTGGCGCCAACTTGGCCGACAGGGGGAAGGGTTCTTATATCTACGCGATTCTTTCAGTATAGTAGTTAATACACCCATGCGATTAGATGCATACGTAGATACCTGAGAGTTAAGCTATAAACGGTCTTTCATGGAATCCCTGTGGTTCATGGAATGATGCATTGTCGCCTAGAGCGTGGTATTACCACTATCTCTTAGATTGAAAATCGTTCAGATCTATTCAATCCGATGTTCGGGAGCATTAAGTAGTCTAATATATTATTCCATTTTCCCTATCGGTATTAATTGACTATAGATACGGACTAGAAGATAATTGCATTACTTAATAGCCAAGACCAAGCTTTCGGGATCGTTCGATTCGAATAGCTCTTTCGCAAATCTCTCCTCATGGTATTTAGGGATACTCCCTGTTTGAAACGGTCACGCAATCGATTTCTCGATTTGGGGAGGTTGTTTAGATATATGAAGTCTGTCCGTGTACAATGGGGCCATGCTGAAATCGTATTTACATACCTCCTCCCAAGAATTTTCAGAAGAGGGTCTACGGTAATAGCAGTTTATCTCGTATTCAGAACTCGCCTTTACAAAACAGTACTAGTGAAAACACCAAGAAAAAAAGGCGGGATGGTGATATCGATGCATATGGGGGTTTTGTCTTTTGCTATCTTTCTAGGCAGACGCATAGGCATAGGCACATGGCATATGTTGAACTATCTCGCGTGTTCAGACCAGGTTTATAGACGGGTGGCTGGCGGGAATTTTGAAGTTTGCAGATAACTAGTGTAAGGTAGCTACAGATCAATTGGGAACCCATTGATAGACGTATGCGTGTGAGGTGGGGTATCTTGATATTGTTCAAAGGTGGGGTTCGAACTAGTTCTAGACATAAAAGAGGAGATCTTTCTCTCTGCCATGAAGTTCTAGAGATCAGAGCTTCGAGGGATAGTCTAATCTACTATTTTCAATAATATATCTCGCTGGAAGATTATCTACTCCAATAGTATACAATTTATATACACCCAAAATGAAGTTCCATTTATCTCTCGCCACCACTCTCCTTCTAGCCACCGAAGGCCTATCCCGCCGAACATGTGGCAGCGACCATCCACCCGTCGAGCTCATTGAAAAGGCCATTCTTTTCAGAGCAATGAGCAAATTCAAGCCCGGTCCAAACTCCAGACCAGTCGAAGAAGATCCAGTTCCAAGAACCCAAGTCGTTCCTTTACATATTCACAATGTCTTTGTGAATCAGACCAGAGATCAGGGATATATTACTCATGAGGATGTTCAGAATCAGGTATGGATATTCTTCATATATATCTTATTATTGCTGATTGGATGTCAACATATTTGCAAGTGGTGATAATGACTAACTGGACTGTTTTGCGGATTTAGTTCAAAGTTTTGAACGATAACTTTGCATCTACTGGTGTTAAATTCGATCTTAAGACTGTGACCCATACCGAAGATAAAGCATGGGCAATGGCTAGCAGAGGGTCGATCTCTGAAATAAACATGAAAAAGGCCCTAAGAAGAGGAGGTTATGCCGACTTGAATATTTACATCCGACCATTGAGGAGTGGACTTTTGGGTATGCCAACTGCAGTATAATCTGATTGTAAAGCTTAGTCTCGATTGCTAACAATGAAATTGTAGGTTACTGCACGTTCCCCACAGAGGTTGTCAAAGATTCCGATAAATTCTTCCTTGACGGCTGCGATGTCCTCTTCTCCTCCGTGCCCGGAGGCTCTGCAACCTATTATGACGAAGGAAAAACCGCTACCCACGAGGTAGGCCATTGGTTCGGGCTCTTCCATACCTTCCAGGGTGGATGCAGTGGCGGAGATTTTGTCGATGACACACCAGCAGAAGGGTCAGCGACTAGTGGATGTCCTCTCGGGAAGGATACTTGTAGGGGAGATATGTATCCTGGAGAGGATCCTATTCACAACTATATGGATTATTCTTATGAGTATGCTATACCCTTTTATCTATTAAAAGTAGCGGAGAGATAACTAACGGTCGAGTTTTCTGTCTTAACAGTGCGTGTATGACTGAGTTTACAGAGGGACAAAGGGTTAGACTCTACCAAATGTGGGATCAATACCGTCTTCCCCAGGGTTCTACGAACAGAACTACCACTCGCACTTCGATGCATTAATCCAGCCATTCTATATTGAAATGATTGGGATTGAGTCACGCAACATCTCTTAAGATCGATAGATCTCGGCAACATGATTTCATATGGCTGCGGAGCCACATGAAATCCGGTGCACCACCTTGTCAAGGCGCCTTAAGGCACTCATGTCGACTTGAAAACTTATATTGGCTCGGGTACCATCTTCCTCTACTTTCAATTCTCTATCAATTTTCTTACTTAAAAGCATCCTTACGAATTTGATGCACCAGATACCCTTGCAGATACCCCATTTGCGTTTTTCACGTTAACGTTTATGATATATCAATATCGATACCCCCGCCCATGTACATACTTGCTTCTTGCCCACAGTATATATTCTTCCGAGCTTCGAAAAGAATTATAGCTAGCGAAGTAGTTAGCAATCAAAAGTATCTAGGTGGTTAATCGGATCTTAATTTCAATCAACCCCCTACTAGCGATAGGCTAGTCTGTCTGGTATTAAGTCTCGTTCTAGCTATATATAGGATTAGAATTCCTAACTGCCGAAAAATTTCGATTAGTCAGATTCATCTAATATAATGGTATTATTCAGCCGATTGAAAAGAGTCTTAATTTCGGCATCAAATCCGCTGGACTCGAAGCTGTCAAGCTTGATCTGACTTCTTAAATTTAAAGTGTTGTAAAATGCAACGTTGCGGTCCCCTGCAGGTGGTGTGAGTCTCGGCCACACCTATCTGTCTAGTGTCGAGACTGAAATGGTGCTGTCCGGCGACGAAATTCGGGAACGACCGCAGGTACATCTGGTCGACTTCAATTTGGCCTAGTTATACTTATGGTTATACAGGTACTTATAACTTGCGTATCATACGTACAGCTGGTAAGTAGGAAAGCTCTTTCATGCAAGTCGGCTCACGACATCGTATGACTCAAGTGTTCTCGGAATCCTGGCTGGGTATGAAAGGCTCAAGGGATCAGTTAGTCTGGGGGTCCGAGGGTCAGTTGAACACTCTGATGTGATTATCCGGCTTAGCTACTACGACGAGTCCGGGTTATAACACCATTAGTTATCGATCCAACATGGCCAACCACCCCATGCATTGCAGGTCGAGACTGACACAACGAGACTAAGCCCGACCACTTTCCTCTCGCGGCCTCGTATTTAAATTCCAACAACCACCACCGTGTTGGTTCTCCACTATTCCAACAATCGACTGTCAATAAATTTCGTGACTGTATGAAAACGTACAACTGCTAACTGCACAAGACGGCGCGAATTCTCAAAAAAAAAAAAAAAAAAAAAAAAAGAATGCCACTCTCTTCTCTTCCTGTCGAGCTACTCGGCGAAGTTCTTTCCCAAATCGACGACCAAAAATCATTAGAATCAGCCGTTTTTAGCTGCCGCCTTCTACGCACCGCATACCGAGAACAAAAGGAATCGATCAAGCATGCCGTCTGGAGAAATACATACGCTGACTGCGAAGTCTATTGTAAATTTCTCACACATGCGATCGCTAATTTTCTTCCTTTGAAAGTTTCGGGGGATAATATAGAAGGGGGAGATATGTATACGTTTTGGGTGGCATACATGAATTGGTCAAACCCACCCCAAGATTCTACGGATTTTATCGAAGACGTATTTCCAACTGCATCGGAGTGGGGGCGAATAACCTTCATTCCGAACCCACCTAGTCAAGACATGGCAGAAACCCATAAATACGTCTTTTCTTGGTGCGAGAAGTTCTGTAATGACCGACTGAAATACAACCCGTTTACCAAAGAAGAGACAACCACAAACCCACCACCCACCCGAACCGAGTTAACAAGAATTTGTGCCGCATTTTATCAATTCTGGTTATATTGCGTGTTATACAACTCAAAGGTTGTTAATTTGAGCGATTGCGTCAAGGATCACGAAAATAATGTTTTGGGTTCATGGAACGATAGGGAGATGATGATGATCCTTGTGCCTTGTATTCTTGAGGTAATGGATTTTAGGGAGTTTGTGCTGATTAGGAATTCGTTGGTTCCTTGGATTTTGGATTCTGCAAAGGGGGTTATAAGGACGATTAGGCTTGATTTGACAAGTGAGGTCGGACATAGGGTACCACTTTGTGAGTCACTCGTTGGTTTACTTATCTTCTGTTGAATCTTCTCGCTATCATTACAGTAAGGTAACCCCTTTTACTAATCGGTGGGCTTGTATATATAGCTATGCTACAAGATGATGAAACGTCGACGTGGTCGCTTTTATGCGAATTAGGTCCGAATGACTTCTGGAAATTCCTATTCGAAAGTACATACAAAGAACAAGTAGCGACTCGCCTCGCTAGGCTCCCTCAGGAGGGATACATATCACTTTACACATATTTAGCAAAATACATGGAAGATGATTCCACCAAGACGTATTGTCCGATATTAAGGATTTGCAGGGGTAGATACGATTTACAAGAAGAAGATTATGACTGGTGGCATATTGTTGAGGAGGATCAAAGGACTGATGATTTGGTTATTATGTGGGATGATTGGAGACTTAAGGAATGGGGATATGAGTTTCCAGTTTTGACGCCACCGCTTTTTCATGCGAAGGTGTCGGTTGGGGAAGGGGATATAGAAGGGGAGGTTAGGGATAGGTATCGAGGAATGTATGGGAGAGTGGATGATATCGTTGAGGTTTGTGGATCCAGGCCAATCGTTCTTGCACTAGTTGAATATCTGCTAACAAAAGTGATCGATTGAATTTAGAAACCGAGGTTCCTTACTTTTGTCGAATACGTTTTGGAGAATATTCAAAAAAACTTGATATGGCAAGCTATGGGGGTAACAGAAAGCTATAATATCGAATAGGTTCAAAAAGCACCAGGTTTCATAGGCATGCTTCAAAATACTAAGTAGTTCTCGCACTTCGTTTTTCTCTCGTAAAAGAGGGAGGAAGGACTACTCCCAAGACTACAATGACTTCCTAGTATCTATATTAGTGCTTCTTTAGGAGGGATATAATTTCTATCATCGATATACTTACTTACTAAGGGCTTATTAAGTAAGGAGGTAGTGTACACCGCAATATGTGAGTATGTTCTGCAAGGAACCGAGAGTACATAAAGCACTCAGTTAGCAAGTCGGTATGCAACATATTGCGAACAAAGACACAACATCCCGACAATGAAACTCCAACACCGGTATCCGTGCCGCCAGTCTTATTAATCCAGGCACTATCTAGAGTTCTAGATGGTCCAGAGATCTGGTCTGTGTTGGAAACCCTTCCAAATGTCTGTCAATATGTGTGCACTCTCTGCACGCATGCCGCACAGCCGCACGGAGGTTGTATATGTTTCAAGGTGCTCGAGCTAAACTTCCCTCAGCTCCTATTCTCCTTCGTCAAAGCTTCACCTATCGTTGTCATCTTTGTGATTGTTTTAGATAAATCTTGTTTGAAGTTCTTTGTGATATTCTTCAAGCAAAATTATTTCAAAGAGTGACTCGATTTAGGATGGATCCCGTCGATACTGAGAGGAAAGTTGAGCCACACTCCGACTCTAAGGAATTGGTTGATGTCCTGGCACGGCTTGTTCACGGAACCCAACAACTAAGAGACGAAATCCACCAAAAAATCATTAAACTCAAGCTCCCAAAAGCTGCTCTAGACAACCTCAACACCCACCCAAGTTCTCACGATACTGAAATCACAATGGCATCGGATAACATAGCTACTACATCCACCATTCCACCCCTTCCATCTATAATGGATAACCAATCCTCAATAACCGACGAAAAGAGGATGGATATCCTTGACCACCTCATGATCCGTCACATCTGGGCGACATCTAAAGTACGGCGAAAACCATGGAACACCATGAGCTCTGTCATTGGGCGACCACCAGGCTGGATCTTACATCTTGAATGCAAGGGCTACAAATCCATCGGAGCTTTGTTTCGGATTGGGATGGTTAAATCGCCTAAGCTGCTTCGAAGCACAATCTGGGCGGCCTTGAAGATCCAACCAAAGTATTTCGATCTTTCACCTGCCATAAAAAGTGATATCGAACGTATTGAATGGAGAGATGTCGAAAAGTCCCTTGAGTTGCTACTGTCGATGACAGATACTACAGCGACAGGACCTCATGCTCTCATCTTTTCACCTACAGGAGATAAGGCCCAGCGAGGTCCTGCCGCCCCCAGGGCGAGCCCGGGCAGCCCTCAGCCATCTCCACCGACTACACCGGATCAATCTTCGCAATCGAAAAAGAGAAAACGCAGGGATCCTAATACTCCTCTCCCTCCCGGCGAGACATGGCTTAACATGCCAGAAATTGGAGCATCAAATCCAGCCACCAGCCCACCTGATACTCAACGCTCCAAACTCCGCAAGGGACGCGTCAGGAATATGGATTATTCGGGCGACCTAGATTCACCATCAGAATTTGATGAAGATGATGATCCAACAACTTCTAGATGTGAAGATGGTTGTGAAATCAGTTCGGACGAATCGAATGATGGAAGTAGCAGCGCAGAGGAGTACCAGCAAAGTGAGAGTGGCCAAAGCGGGGATGATGATGGAAGCATTGGCGATGCTACTAGTGATAGCGGCGCCGATGAGGAAGAGGACGAACTCCCTCTTTCCCCGAGAAAGCGAACCACCCCTCTAAGGTTTTGGGACGCCAGGGAAGCCCAAAGCTCCAACGAAGCTTCGCAAGCAACTTCTGGGGAAACCTCCCAGCTTGGGAAGACCGCCACTGAAACGGCTGGGGGAATAGCTGAGGAGGGTACTGTTAAGGAAAAGAGTCCACATCCAAAGTCCCTCAAAAAGAAGACAAAGAAAGATAAAAACGGGGTTGAACCAAAGTTTGCCAAACCCAAAACGCCTATTCCCTCGATCCCCCAAGCTTCGGATCCAACTCAAAGTGCAGAATTTACTAGTGACAAAAACGATGGGACAAACCAACCCCTAGAAAATGACCACACTGCCCCACCTCAACATTCTGTTGATCAGCAGCATTCCGACAAAATTGGACAACTATCTACTCCTCCCAATCAAAACATGGTCTACTTATCGCGTGGATTCGAAGGCGAAGAAATCCTAACTGAGTGCAAGGTGGCCCGAAACCTGATGAAATATTGTTACGACAACTTCAAAAGTGTAAAGGAGAAAGTCACAAAAATCGTCGAAGATAAACACACGCAAGATCAAAAACTGGATATTCTGATTCAAGAATTAGCTGCAGTCAAAGAATCTATCAAACATCTCACAAACATTATCAACCCACTGCTTGGGTATATTAAAGGGCAAGAGTCGTAATTATCTCGGATGCCTTAACACATTTTTAGGATACTTGATGGGACTTAGAGGGCCTTCCGTCGCTCCGGCCATAGTTGGTGCTCATTCAACCACAGAGGGAACTCTTTGATTTTAATTACGGATTTGTATATGAGGTGAGAGGGTTGGCCAGGAAGTGTTGTTTATGTGGTGTTTTACGAGCTGTTATTCCTCGAGCAGTCTCGTAACCAAACTGTGTTCCTCGAGATCCTGTGATGTATCTGTAGATCTAGACTCTGTGAGGTTTCCAGACTTAATTTATATTTATTCTTTTCACAGGTTTCTTTAGCCTTTTCTAGTTCTCCAAGCCAGAAGGACCATATCCTCTTCCCGTGCAATCGTCTAAAATATATTCAGACATTCAACTTGATCGAGACCACCTTCAGAACTCCCTCAATCCTTAGTCCACAATTAATGATGTTATACGGCATGGTGTTATTATATCCAACATGCAACAATAGCAGTCCCAACTTATTGACAATTATCTCACGCCCAGCATGCACATGGGCCAGACATCCACTTTATATCTAGGTAGATTACATCCAAAAATACAGACATGATCCAGAGATGAATGTGCATTTGAAAGCATTCTAATAATCACTAGAATGCATTATCAGGCAGCTTATAACACCAGCTCTGAGCTTCAAGCCATTCACTTGATCCGGTCCGCACTGTTAACTTTCGTGCAACGTCGGTAGCCCTAGCTCGGTTTTGTTGCCTCCAACTAGAACATCAGGAATCAAGATGGGAACCTACCTCGAACCCTAGTTTTCTTCACTAACAAAGCCACGACATCTAGTTATTCCAACTCTGGTATCCGTGTTATTTATTCAGGCAACATATGCAGGTCTCCCGCGTTGTGAAAGCAACCTCTGGTTAGCACCATATCTAGATCGATCGAGCTAGTCCGGGGGTCGGATCGAGCCAGTTTGCAGATCCGCGTAGCTTCAGGGGGGGGATGCATGTCTGGTTATATACTCAACAGTCGCCAAACTTTTACTCTCAACCTGAATGGTGCAAACTCCTTCAGCCCCCGTCCATTCCATTATAATAAGCTATATAAGTTCACCGGCTTCAGCTCATATTAACACAAAGTTCCCCTTTTGTGGAATATTCCAAGCTAATTTTTGTTTGTTTGTGTTCAGCGTTCTTCAAAGAAAGATTGTCGTGGTGCGGCCTCACTGGACCAGTTAGCTTTAGCCTTGTGTTACCTCATTCATCCACAGGTATACATAAACACGGACAACCGCATTCCAATTTCCACCTAGGATTTAATTATATTCGGGTTATCCCAGCTTAAAATCATTTATTCCCGAACTGCAGGCATCCAAAATCGGCCTTTGACAGCACATACTAGATTATCCTTACTTCGAAATCTCCTCCCCATCCGGTGGCACTATATAAACTCACCCATGGCAGCTTTAGACACCATTGTCCTAAATCCAAACCCAATCATGAAAAACCCCCCGACCAAGAAAAAAAAAGATACAACGCTGCTACCTCATGCAGGGAGAAAATTAGACCAAAACACCCTAGAGATCCTTCAAAATGTCAGCATACGCTCTATTTGGAAAATTGCTGCAAAAAGAAGGGGGATTACGCCACAAACAGCTAGAAGGAGGGGATGGGTTTGTCGTCTTGAAAAAATGGGCTGTGGGGATGTTGGAAGTTTTTTGACTGAGGGAATGGATAATTCGATCGATGTTCTGCATGAAGAGATTCTGGACCAATTAGGGGGCGGACCGGAATATCTTAATAGAATACCGGGTATTAGAACGGATATATTCGATATTCGAGGATCAGATGTGAAAACTGCGATTGAGAGATACCAGGCAGAGTCAAAAGGGGGTAATGAATGCTCTAGCACACCAGCGTCTAGCTTAAGAAACGGTGCTATCAAAACATCAAAACAAATAAAGGGACCTGAAATTCAAGAAACAGGAGGCCGGTGTCGGTCAAAACAACCTCAAATCGCAACGACAAAAGGCGACAACGAATTAGAACTAAGACGCTCGAGTGCACAACCGGCCGGGTGGAGGCGGGCTGCGCGTTATCAAGCGTCACCAGAAATCGAAACTTCACGCATCAGCGAGATTGATATCTCTAGCGATACAGACAGAAATACGATAAGTCCGGAGCTTGCGAATTCCGACTTTGAGATCCCATCGACAGATGATGAAGACCCTATACCGTCAAGCTCAAGGAAGCGCAGGGCACCGAGGAAACTTGGACAATCAAAAAGAAATAGAACCGGGATTGGTAGTAAAACACCAGAAGCCTCGAACAATGTTCAAGTTGCTGTCGAAATCCACGAGTCCCGAATCAAAAATACTACTCCCAGTCCAAAGACGAGGACAAGAACCTTAAGAGGGGCCTCAGCTATTCAGGAGACAGGCGGATCTACAAGTAGCTCCAGAAGAAGTGTAGAATCTTCCTTAGAGCAAAGCCAAGCTACCAAAGGAAGTCCTTCAACCGAATCAAGGGATATACTCAACGAATCCAAGACTTTGTGTAATTTGGCGAAGATTCATTTGGCTTCTCAGAATAGCGGACAAAAATATGCCTTGTTGGAAAAAAGGCTGAATGCATTTGATGAGAGGATTAAAAGGTTGACAGAGGAAGTAGATGAGATTAAAAATGTACTGAAAGAAGTCAATGGGACTCTGGGGACATTGCTTGCTTTTTGTAAGGGCCAGGATCTTTGAAGAATATGCATGGCCCTAATGGATTTATTCTTGAGGTTTTGCTCTTGATCATTTTACGTAGAGAATAATGTATATACGCTACATTTATAGATCTAGAGTTATAGAAATTCGTACTATCACTTAAATTATAAACCTGAAGCATATAGTCAAAATCACACAACTACTTAAGTACTTAATTGCTTAAGTAAATTAATTTTGTTGCATTTTATAAACGGTTTTACTGTTTGATACTAGGAATTTAATGGGTCAAAGTCTCGGCCTCGGTGTGTTTTTGAGCTACTCAAACCGAATCCCGAGATATAGAAACTTGGTACCATTCGAAACGGTATCCACATATAGAAACTTTGTGGGTCTCTCTGCAATTTGTCTGCGAACTTGTTTTTTTTCGTTATAAGGCTTCCCCAAGCACAAGGTGTCATTTTATCAACTTAGCTACTGGTTTAGTAACAAGATTTCTAGGCTGAAGCCTCCTCACTCTGAAGAACAGAACAAAGAAGAACACAACAAATATTAGGGTGGATTTGAGGGGATAATGTTCTTTCAATATATAGTAGCTTCGCAAAAGAAAGGGAGATTAAGGCAATTCAAGCATAAGCAGTAGCTATAGAAACTCGAGATATAGGACACAAATCATAGAAAGGAGGCTTGTGAGACTCTCGAGTATCTAGATTTGCATCTGGACATTGATATATAAGTACTCAGGACCTAGTCTCTATTATATAGTGACATAGGGTTCGAAGGGTCATATATTTTGTATAGCCATAGACAAATTTAAATACCAATCGTGATGTTTGTGACCACGAGACTCGTAAACTTTTCTCTACAGCGTCTCATAGCTGGCCTAGACGCTTATAGCAGCATTGAGCTCATGGGACTCGAGACTAGCTACCTAGGTATCTTGAGGGTGGGTAGCTGTTATTAGGTACCAATCGGATGGTGTCCGTCACCAGCAAGAGTCTCATAACCCGGAGTATAACACCGGAAACAACTCCTTCCACTATAAATTTTCTTCCTCTCTCCTCAACAACTCTCCAGCTCACCTCTCCTCATCATCATCACCTCGCGTCCAACTTCAAACCTTCACCATCATCTCCCATCAACGGTTCTCACGACCAGTTCTCACGATCCGTTCTCATCAATTCTTATCATCGATTCTTATCATCTATTCTCACCGTCGATTCCCATCGTCGGTTTTTGTCATCAGCTGTCAAGCTTTCTTCTGCTCATTCCTCCTCGAAATCACGTTGCTGCATCTTGCTTCGCGTTTTCATTCCTACTTTCGATTCTCACCTTCAATCCCCTTCGTGACATCTCTTTGACAATTGCTCTTGACACTTTCCTCTATCAGCTCTCTCTGATACTGTCAGTTCTCTCCGACACTTCTCTCTGATAATTTTCTCTCTCAGTTCTCCCCAACCCTTCTCGTTATAACTCTGATCATCATCAGTGCTAGTTATAACTGTGACCTCCTTCAGTTGTTGTCACAAACTCAAATCATCGGTTTTCATCATAACTTCTCGTTATCAGAGCTCTTATCTTCACCTCGCGTCTTGGATCTCAATATTCAAGTCACAATATCTCCTGATCATCGACACCCTTCAACCGTCAGCATCCGTCTAAAAACCACCTCTAGTGATTACTTCTCGCGTTTATCTTTTAAAAACCCCGTTGCTTAGCTTCTTCTCTCGTCTTAACCTCTACTCTCAAACCACGCTCTCAGATCCACAATCTACCAACCTTTACAATGGTCAGCACTAGAAGAAGTTCACGCGGCTCCGATAAGCCAGCCATTGAGATCGAGCCTAAGCTCTGTCGAAACCGAGGTCAGCAGGATAGCCTGACCAACACTCAAGGTTCTCTCCGGCTTTTGAATGCTACCTCTCAAGCACAAGCCAAATCAAACAAATCACGTTCTTCTGAGAAACCTTCCTCGACAGAACCTATCGTTCCGAGAAGGTCAGCTAGACTTTCAGGCGCCTCATCTTCACAAGCTAGCTCGAAGGTATCGCAGTCTCCCGAGGAGCTGCCCGCAACACAGCGCCGCACCACCAAAAAATTTCCAGCAGCGAAATCAGAACCACTGGTTGAGAAGACTGCACCGAAATATTCCAGGAAGCATCCTTTGACTGAGCCCACTACAGAGATCCCGATTGCAAACGCAGGAGCGTTGCGACGACGGGTCAAGTCGAAGGCGGCAACACAGGTTCCCGCACAGCACAGCACTACCAAGGGCGTCCCAATGGTTAAATCGGAGCCTATTATTCAGAAGGCCAAGTCGAAAAACTCCAGAAAGCGCCCTTTCACAGAATCTACTCCAGAGATCTCGCTTGCAAGCGTGGAAGCTTTGCATCAACAGACCAAGTTAAATGCAACACAGGCTCCCGAGAAACCTTCCTCAGGAGAGCGAGCTTCTAAAAAGGCCAGAACTGCCAGCCCAGACGCTCCGCTTCCACAAGTCTCACCAGAAGAGGCACAGTCTCCTGAAGAGCTCCCTTCGAAAGAGCCCGTTGATGCGAAAAGCCCATCTGCAACTCCACCTCCCAAGATCCTAAGGGTTAGATACAAGCCGGAAAACGAAGATACCCTTATCGCAGATACCCCAATCGAAGATGTCTGGACACAAACCATCTACCGAAGATTCGGAAACCCTGAATGGTTAACTGAACTACGCGAACACGGTATCACGAAGATGGGAGACCTACCGGGCTTTGACGGCAAGGGGATGATGTCGAGGTTTAAGTTTGGAATCAAAAAGTTCTTCGAGAAAGAACTTCAAGTCGAATTTAAGAGGGAGTGGAAGCACGATATCGGGATGATGAGGAACCAGGATTTTAAATACGCCCTCTCTATTTGGTCACGGGTCTCCTTCCATGAAGGATGGGAGGAAGTAGAAATGGAAGACGGAAATGAAGACGACGAAGGGGGGGCAACTCCCGGCGGGACTAGGGGGGTAAAGCGCCGGCGCAACCCCGACTCCGATGAAGGAGGTCCTCCCCCCAAAAAGGGGAGGGTCCTCCTACATCGGGCGTCCACGCCGGAGTACCTCCAGCCGGACCGCAGCCTCGGGAAAGAGGCAATGAGAGTTTTGGGGGTTAAAGCCCAAGCTATGCTCCAACAACTCCAGATGTTCATAGACATCTACGGGGACGAGTTGGAGGAGGAGGCGCCGCCGGGTCGTTGGAAGACCCGGCTCGAAGGAGTCGAACAACGGCTCCAAGAGCTTGCCGAAAAGCTCGAAAGGATGTCGGTGGTGATGGGGGGGTTGAAGCCCCGGGTGAAGGTGAAGCCGGGGAGGAAATGGGCGAGGAGGTCGTCTGCTGGGGCCTCCAACCCCTAAGTAGTGTTTAGATCTTGGCCCCGTTGGGGTTTTTAACGCCCGGGGAGAAATGGAGCTGCCCAGAGGCAGCCAAATTCTTTTTTTTTCACTGGTTGTTCGTGTTCAAACGCAATATTTTCCCATAACCGTGATATATGTAACTCGTCGATTGCATCAATTTCGATCGACCCCATGATACCTGTAGCGCAGGTCTGCGTGTTGTGCGTGTGGTAGTTCCCAAATTCGAAGTCAACCTGAAAAGGAAATTTCCGACGTCGACTCATTCCTTCCCTTCGATTCAAACCCACGTTCGCCTTGTATCCTTTAAACCCGTGCAAATCCCCAATTCTTTCTGAATGTTGAGATAAAAACATCCCCAATTTTTCACCTTCAACTCCCTCCTAATCCACAAAAATGGCCAACTCAAAGTAAGTTCCCCCCTCCACACCCCTCCACCACCCCACTAACCACCCCTCCAGATTCGAATACGTCCGCCACTTCGAACTCTCAAACACCACCTACCTCCTCCCAAACACCTACATAATAATCCGCATCGACGGCCGTTCCTTCCACCGCTTCACCACCCTCCACTCCTTCACAAAGCCCAACGACTCCCGCGCACTATCCCTAATGAACGCCGCCGCAGTCGCAGTATTCCACGATCTAGGCGGCGAAGTAATATCCATCGCCTACGGCGTCTCCGACGAATTCTCCTTTATATTACGAAAAGAATGCAACCTCTTCGAACGTCGAGAAGCAAAATTAGTCTCTACCATCGTATCAATCTTCACCGCATACTACATCTCCCTATGGTCAACATATTTCCCTTCACAACCGCTACAAAGACCTCTACCGACTTTTGATGGGAGAGCGGTGTGTTATCCCACCATTGAGAATGTAAGAGATTATTTGAGTTGGAGACAGGCGGATTGTCATATTAATAATCTTTATAATACGACTTTTTGGGCGTTGATATTGAAGGGCGGGATGACGCCGCAGGAGGCGGAGAAGGAGTTGATGGGGACGCTGGCGAAGGATAAGAATGAGATTCTGTGGAGTAGGTTTGGGGTTAATTATAATAATGAGGAGGAGATGTTTAAGAAGGGGAGTGTGGTTTATCGGAATGTGAGTTGTTTTTTGATATTTGTTCTGTTTATTGGGGAGTGGTATTGGGATACTGATATTGGGGGTAGTATGGTGCCGTACCGGAATCTTCAGCAGACGATAAATCTGATGATAAGGAAATGGACTCAGAAATAAAAGAGAAGGGGGTGGTTGAATTGACATCGATGGTTTCACCAGCAGAAGCACAAAAGGGTAAATCGAGATCACAGCAGAAGCGCGAAGCCAAAAAACTTGCCAAGGCTGAAGTGGTAATCGAACACGTTGATATCATAAAAGATGCATTTTGGGAAAAGCGGCCGTGGATATTGCATTGGACGCTAGGACGGCAGAATGAGTATGCCGGGACAGAGCAGTGATGGTGCATCTTTCAGTAGATGTGTCTGATATTTTGACGATTTGATGTTGCATGATAGATGATACCCATAAAAGCAAATTGTTTGATAGACACCATGCATGGCTATGCTAGATTAGCAGCATATGAAATATTTTTAATCGGCGTCTACGGTCCTTAATTTTTATTGACGTGGGAAAGAAAAAACTGTATATAGCTCAACGGCGACGAGAAAAAGATATAAAAAAAAAGGATATGTATACAAGAACTAGAATCTCGCAAAAATTAACAAGGGTCTAAACCGAGATTCTAGCACGAGAAACCCTTTGAGAGAAAAGGGTATCTCTTTTTTTGCTTTCTTTACAAGGAAGTTTTCTGGTTTTTCGATTGCTAGACTTTGATATATAGTCGCCAAAACTATCACAATCCAAGGGGTAGGTCGGTAAGATTGACAGAACCGTTTACGAGAACATACGGGTCATACTGCGATAATTGTTAGTCATATAAATCATGACACAGACTCATGGAGGCTGCAGAAGGGGAATGACATACTCGTTTCTGATTCTCTGGTAATCGAACAGGCCCTCGACGCTACCGAATGCGCTGATGGCAATATCTTGGTCCCAAATGTGCTTCTCGGCGAACTTCATGACGTCCTTGGGGGTAATAGCCCCAACGACTCTCTCAACTTCACCAGGTGTCATACGGCGACCAGTGGTGACCAGCTGTCGGCCAATATCCTCAGCGATGGCAGTGGTGCCATCGAGGGAAAGGAGAAGGGAGGCCTTGAGCTGAGCCTTTGCACGCTCGACTTCAGATTCATCGACGGAGGTGGCGAGACGGGTCCATTCCTATAACGATTGATTAGAACACTGGTTTTTGAGACAGTAAATACGAGTACCTACCCTCAAAGCGAAGTGGACGAGGTCATCAATTTCGGCCAAGTGGTCGGTAACGAGGTAAATACCCCAGAGACTATCCCAGGTTAGTACATGGTGGTGTCTTATTTCCTATAAGTTTGGTGCACATACCCAGTATCGCTGTAGCTAGTGCTGAAGCTCATGAAGCTGTTGGCGAGGTGGTGCTTGTGTACAAAGCTGGCCAACTTGCTTCCCAAGAATGGAGCATTACCCATAGCCCTATCCCAGTTTCCAATGATGGCCTGAGCAACCAAGGCGGTGAAGTAGTTGTCATCCTTCCAGCTAACACCCTCAACGGCAATAGCGATGTGGGCGGTTGGGTAGGCATCATCTCTGATTCTGACTTCGGAACCGACGAAGTCTGGGATCTCAGTTCGAGCAGATCCGAAGACGGTTGGTGTAGGGGAGGTCTTCAGGCCTCCGAAGTGCTTCTCGGCGAGCTTGACGAGTTCACCGTGGTCGACACCGCCAGCTCCGACGAGAACCATCCTGTCGGCAGTATAGTTCTTCTTGATATAGTCGACAAGATCCTGACGCTGGATAGCGAGGATGTTTTCCTTAGGCCCGAGGATGGTTCGGCCGAGAGGCTGGCCTTGGAAAGCGGTGGCGTGAAGATGGTCGAAGACAACTTCCTCGAGCTGCTTGTCGACCTCCTCCTGTTCGCGAAGGATAACCTCACGTTCTCTTTCGATGGCGGATTCGTCGAGACGAGAGTTCTGGAGAATGTCGGAGAGGATTTCGACGCTCTTGGCTACGTCGTTCTTGAAAGCCTTGGCGTAGTAAACGGTGTTTTCCCGCTGTAGACGTTTGATATCATGTTAGATATTGGTGGAGAAAGGACCGTTCGGAATGGAGACATACCGATGTGTATGCGTTCAAATGACCACCCATGTTCTCAATCTCAAGCTCAAGCTGGTTCTGTGTCCTGCTTTTTGTTCCCTAAAACACAAACGGCTTAGCACCCGATGTCCTCTCAAACAGCATATCGAGTGATATATAAATAGGCGTAAATATATACCTTGAAGGCAAGATGCTCGAGGAAATGAGCAGTTCCATTGTTGGCATCAGTCTCGGCTCTGCTTCCGGCATCGATCCAAACACCTAGAAGCCATCAGCTTTGTATTCCCTCCCCTAGATAGAGTACCCGGCTCGTATATCGGACGAATGCATACCAACGGTAGCGGTCTGTTGACCGGGATTCGATTCTGTGGCTATCTATCTCATCTGTCAGCCATTGACTGCCAATAACACAATAAATGAGAGATCCAATCGTACCGTGAAGCCATTGCTCAAAGTGGTGGTCTCGGTTTTATTCGGGGTCCATGTGGCGGGGGCAGTGGTGGCGGGGGACGCAAATGCCCTGGCGGCCCGGGAAGGCTTGAGAATAGACTTTGTGAGACCAGCTCTGGGAAGGGCCAGTCGCGATAGGGCCTGACGGGTAGCAGCCATCGCGGACGAAGAATGGAGACGAAGACGCGGAGGTAGTCGGAGGGGGATTGAGAAAGTGTATGGGGAGGTGGATTGATGGTGGTCGGAAGTCAGTCGAGGTATGGGATGTCAACAGTCGAGTCGTCTTAGTCTCGAGGTCTCAGACAGAACGACGAAAATTTGGCTGGGGCACTTTTACACGACAGCGCAACGCATGGCAGGGCAACATCAGGCGAGAATTTCGACCCCTCAGATCCGAGTAATCATCTTTCGGATGTTATCACATCTTCTATTCTTCGTGAAAAGTTCTGAAATCTAGCCAGGTTAAGCTTTGAAAGTAGAGATATCATCTTATCAAACTCGGATGTCTATCCGGTGCCTGCGCGTGGAGTTAGAGCCCCGAACGTGAACCATTCGTGGGTGGTTCTTTCACATGATATCATCGCAATGGAATTGGCTGGCCTGTCATTGGCTGGTTTGTCGTCCACGGTTTTTGGCCGACGAGAAATTCACAACTTCAAACTGACCGCCACTCGCACGACCTTCCTTTCCTTTCTTCACCTCTTCTCCTCCAAACAATCACAAAAACAACCACCGCCATAACTATCTCCAAGTCCAGGTCGATATATAGATAGTTAGATAGTCAGAACCAATCTTTCTATTACATTCCGGTGGTTGTTTTCAACAATGGCGTCGACTCTTCGCTCATCAGCTGCCCGACGAATCCTCGCTGCTACAAAGCCCACCTCGGCAATACGGCTACTACCGCAAACCCGAGTCGCTGCTTTCCACGCTTCGCAAAAGCACCAGATTCTGCCTCCCGGACCTCGTACGTGCCAATTATTCATCTAAGAGGCCAGTTCTGTTGAAATATTCGATTTCAATCGGGTGGAAAAGGAACAATATGAGGATATTTCGCTAACTTGTATGGCACTGTTTCTCGGCTACGATAGAGGTCGTCCACGGCACCGTCAATGATCCAGTTCCAGTTCCCACACCGAATGCTACGTATGTTTTTCTAAATAATCGACTATTAGACAAATATAATTTCTAATAAAATAAATTTGTCAGCCATGGATCCTACCATTGGGCATTCGAGAGAATTATCGCCCTCGGCATGATTCCGCTCACCGTTGCTCCATTCGCTGCCGGGTCTGCAAACCCTGCTCTCGACGCTGCCCTCGGTACTGCATTGGTTCTACACTCCCATATCGGTTTCGACGCTTGTGTTACAGATTATTTTCCAAAGTATGGATTTTCGATATTTATAATACAATTCAATTACATATGCTAATATACTTGGGACAGGCGACAATATCCTAGGACAAGGTCATTTATGGTCTGGCTGCTAAGGGCATCTACCATCACTGCTGCCGTGGGGCTCTTTTCGATCCAGACGAACGATGTTGGACTTACAGAGGGTATCAAGAGATTCTGGAGGGCATAGATGGGATCAAAAGTTTGGATTGGATTGGATACGGTAGTTGAGAGGGTGCCTTTTCTTGTATATTGACAGTACTGAAGGTTTTTAATATACGCTTTTGATGATTACCAGATGAATTTGGATATTGTGCTTTCAGAAGGATATATATAAGCTTCAATTGGGAGGTAGCCTAGCTACAAACTGCTAGCAAATCAAAAGTAGAAGAGTGGTGCTAAGATACATTAATCGAGGTATTAACACCTCAAAACATGCAGTCATATCCTCCGCCGACGCGACCAACCTAAATCTCCACCCCCTCCCTCCCACCGTTAGCGCAGTACCTAATCTCATCTCCCTTCTCCACTAAAGGATCCAAGAATAACTCACCTAAAAAAAGAGGGTGAACAGTCCTCCCCACCAGAGTAATCGGAATCGAATCATACCCTCCGCTCCCCCCACCCGAAGATGAGAAGAAACGTTGGATACGCCACGTATCGCACTAAAGTAAACCTCCCCTCTCACATAAGCACCCCTCCCCCCCTCTCTCCCCACAAAGCAGAGAGAAAGAAAGAAATAAGTGAAAATGATCAAGTAAAAGAGGAATAACGATCTTCGCACTGGACTCCCATGGGGAGAAAAAAAGGAGAAGAAAAAAAGGAACAACAATCAGAGGCAAAGTCAATGAAAGCCATTCCTCCCCCTTCTCCTCTTTCTTCCCCGTGATTTCTGATGCCGAACGTGCGGACGTGAAGAATCACGTCGGGCCCTTAGGGGCGGGTTTCTAGTCCTAGGCTAAAAGCTTCGGAAGAAGAAACAAGTGAAGATTACTCCGAATTTCTCACTCGCATTCTGTAGGTGATTCATGATCCTTGGATTCCGAGATGGAAGCTGAGGATTGAAATCTGTGGGTTGCAAGGAAACGTGGCGTTGGTGGGGTGGACTGTTGAGGGAAGGAAAGGGAAGAGGAAGAGAGAGAAGCGAAGAAGGATTGGGAATTTTATATGCCAAGGAAAGTTGAGGTTTGTGTGACTCAACACAACGCAAAGTGTGTCCTGAATACCACAAACACCCGCTGTCAAGCTCTAGATGCAGCGCAACCACGCGAGACCAGTACTGGGCAGTCTAGCCTACAGACCACTTACAAATATTAAGTAACAAGGGCATCCTTAGTCACTTTATAGTTATCCTACTTGCTTCGAAGCTCTCAAATTTTAAATAGATCAGCTTTTTGAATGTACAATCGTATCAAGCCTTTGCAAACTTGATAATTATATAAACACGCTAGAGGGCTGCAATGAATAAATAGCAAAAGCTAGTCTCGCCTTGAGCAAGAGATACGGTTGTAACTTTAACGTGCCACGGAGGACCCAGAGGCTATACAAATCTTTGTATACTTCGCTGGCTGGACTGCTCAATGGACGAAGTTTTAGACAAGCCCGGTTTGCCAACAACGTCGCCACAATTATATATGCAAGCTATCATACCTCGTTATCTCCTGAACTCCCGGGTTCTTCTGACGTAACAGAGCCACGAAATCATCGGGACGATAATAGTAATCATAATAGGTTCTAAACCTTTTCAAACCCGTAATCGACAACTCCCCCAACAAAAACACGTATTCTTGCGCACTTTCATAAAACCTAACTTCCTCCTCGTCACCGGACAACCAGTCCGAAATGAGCTCGGTGCCTGCGTGACGAGTATCCATGGTTAAATCTTCAAGACCCACAAAGGGATGTTTTGCGAATTTCCGCCACCACGCAATCGAAACTTCTTGTTTTATTGTTAATGCTTTGGTGTTCTCTGGTGGGATGATGAAGAATGAGGGGTGGAAAAGATAGCCCGTAAGCCCTAGGCCTCTTAGTTGCTTCAAGTCGGTAATTGTAGACTGAAGGTCTCTTAATTCAGGTAGGTCCATGACTGAAGAAGGGGTATCACGAATACTCTCCCTCCATTCCAATGAAAGATACTGAAGGTCACTCGTCCCCTTTAGTATTTTCGTTAATAATTCGATATCGCTAAATGTTTGTTCTAGAGATAGGCCAACTTCTGGCTGCCCTCCGCCAAATGCGAGTTCCAGATTTGTGATACATTCTAATGCGAATGATTCAATTGGAAATATAGCGGGGCCTCTGGGATCTCCAGTGTCATTCATCCTTTTTGCGATAATAGCCGGCTTCTGAGGGAGATTTAGTTTTGGGTATTCTTTCAACGTTTTTAGTAGGTTGATTGCTCCATTGGAACCTCTTGCTGAAATTACAGTTAGTTTATGCATATTCTCAAGCTCAAAACTTCACAGCACCCAGTCTGAAAGGACCAGAGAACAAAAGTGTATATCCAAACCGGACTCCACCCTGGATACTACACTCACCGATATCCTCCCAACACAATTCTACCTGTTGTATCTTAATCTCCCCCGCCAATAACCGCTCATTCAAAATATTCGACAACCTATCCAACCCCGGATCTGCTCCAGAAAACCCCTTCTCAGGGCTTAAATCCCCTTCCTTAAACGCCACTCTCTTAACATGGGCGAACCCCATAGCCTCCACCCCAATATCATCCACAATATCCGCTATCTTATATAATCCCCGCGAATACCTAGCTGCCGCATGTCTTTTCCGTGGACTATCATTGGATTTAAGGGTATGCCAGAGATAAGGACGTGTCGCGTGGTATAAACGTTTTGAGGCGCGAAGCAATGACGCCCTGTTGCATGGTTCGAGAGAGTCGATTATGTTTGAAAGAAGTTCTTGTGGAAGGGTTTCGACCGGAGATAGACTTGCGGGGTCTGCTGTTGTATCCATTATAGTAATAGTGGTGCAGGATCGACAGTTTGAAAGCTTCGATGAAATGATCTTGAGTAGGTCTGGTGGGTGGATATCTGGAGAGGGGTCAAATCGAGGTATCTAGGCCGGATGTTAGTATCAAACATTACATAAGTGCGGCAACACAGTTATTTAGGCGTAAAAGTTATGTGACGTGACGTATACGCGTAGTGGTTTAGTCTTTCGATCGATCGAAGGCTACAGGTAGAGTGCACTTAATACACCCATAACCATGTTAACCACCAAATCGGTTCAATTGACCAATTATAATGATCCTCACTACATTCCCAACCATCCATTTACTTCCTATCATAATATTTTTCAACGGAAGGCCGTTTGTAAATATTATTAGAGTATGCATCTTTAGCTGTACTTCGAACTCCTTGGAATATTTCCTGTAAGCGTCCTATTCTATTCGGAGCTGTCTATTATTTCCCATTTCTGCAGGACCGTCATAAACAGCATCAAGTCAAGTTTGTTTAATCTGTTGCACAATAGTAAAGTTGGTCAGCTCTTTGCTATTTCCATATTTTATATATCTGCCTTCCGCCAGATTTACGAATTGCGTAGTACCGTGTCCAGAACCCAGACGATCTCCGACTATAGGGTTTCGATCACTACAACAGTTTAACAGCTTCTATTCGGCGATTATAGGTATGAGCTAAGATTCGTTCCCAAAGCAAACTTGATATTTTATCTCGTATGTACACAACTTTAACATCAAAATCAGTTGTCAGAATTTCTGAGCGCTAAAAAGAAAAGGTTCTTGATGCCTATATGTCGTGGGTCCGATCTCGAGGGTCTTGAAGCCATGCCAAAAGACCACAGCAACACATATAATGTTGCATTTCCGCATCAGGAAGTTCAAAGGTAACCTCCTCCTAGGTCTAGCGCTACCCCTCCTCGACCCTCGCACCTGCCACCGCGCGGCCTTGACTTTTATGACGTCAAGCGTTTGCGGCAAAATTTAGAAAGTAATGGTATAAAGTCTTTTCTGGGCTCATTACATTCATACAGCCCTCTTATGCAGCAGATAAAACTCACGGGAAGATATCGGGACCTGTTATACCACGCGCTTCTCATCTGTATTTTAAATTTCGTTATAAACTTCACAATCTCAAGATACTACATACCACCGTCGCCGCCGCCGCCGCCACCACGACGACGTAATGCCAACCGCCAACCAAAGCATCGAGTCCTCTCCTCAATACCTAACTCTCAGCTCCTTTACCAACTTCCAATCCACTGCGTCGACAACCCTAGAATCTCTAACGTCCTCCATCACCCCGACCACTCCGCCATCCACAATATCGACATATCTCGAAACCCTCTGGAACTCCCTCCTCCTTCTCGTCTGTCAAACAGATTGGTCTTCTCTAACTCACACAAAACTGGCAAGTTTTGTTCAACATTTACAAGCCCTCCCTCCCCTCCCTCTCTCCCCCGATGAAGAAACCGATAATACCCCCCTCCCAAAATATAACGATACAGAATTCACTTGGTCCCAGCTTCCAGATCTAAATATCTATATAAGAGACTGGTATAACTTCTCGCCACCATTTTCTAAAACATCAACACCCCTCCCCGGACTCGTCTTCTCTAAAGATGAATGGATAAACCTAAACGCCTTCCTTGCAACTCTCACCAGATCTTCATTGTCCGCGGATTCACGCCCAAAAATTGAAAAATCTCCAACAGATTACTCTCTATACGCAATCTGGTCTCTCCGCAGTCTGGAGGTGCCACCAGAAACTCTGGATACCCTAGATCCGGTGGATATTCAAACAGCAGCGGTGTGGATTGTTACAGCTAAGACCGAGCTATATAAATTATGTAAAGAAGAGAAAGAGTACGAGGGAAATTTGGCGAGAGGTGGAGAAGGGTTTAGAGAAAAAGGGTGGAAAGGGTTTAGTTTGGAGAGATGGAAGGTTTGGGAGGATGCTTTTAAGAGGCTTCTAGAGTTGGAGAATGAGAAGGAAGATGGGGAGATTGGGGTTATTAGGTTGGTTAGGCAAGCCATGGTGGTTATGAGGATGGCTGGGGCGAGTGATCCTTAATTCTCGTGCACAGCACCACGAAGATAGAAAGTACTTAAGTCTTCATGCTTGTGAATTCTTCCATCGCATCGTTCTTCTTCTTCATTTTGCTGATTACGGGGGGCCCTTTTTTCGCTATAGATGTGGTGTAGGAGGTGCATATTGGGTGTTTAAGTACCAAAGATGCCTTTTGGAAGATAAAAATGTCAAGTAAAATCATTTCTCGGGGTCAAACGACAAGATCAACTGAGATATATTAGTACTACATGATTATGGGTTCAGCTTCTCTGATAGGTATATATGGATTATTACACTACCTTTAACTTGCCCAGTTTCCGAAAAATGGCGAATTTTAGCGATTAAGTATATTTATAGACGAGAATAATGGATCAACCGGACAGCTAGGTCTGTGGACTAAGCACTAAGCAAGATCAATAAATGACAATATGAGTTTAAATACGTTTGTTTGTTCTAGAACTCTTTGCACATCTGTGGTATAATCGTAGTTTTTCGACGTATCCCCGTCTCTGCCCTTTGCAGCGGACATAGCATTACATTCTTACAATATAAGCTCTGAAGACCAATATTTACTATGTTGCTACCCGAAACTTTGGGGCAGTCCTAGTATTGAAATTTTAGTAAAATTTTAAAAGCCATTTTATGTACACCCAAACCCTCTGGGAAAGTACGTGAATGTAGCTTTGTTCTCTAGGCCTCTATAAAAACGGCACACCAGCACTTGGGCTGATCGCGTGGCGTTGACTGCAATTGTATCCGCCCGTTCGGCAATGAAGCCGATGCCACGGTTAACTTCAGCCATCCTATTAAGATCAAGGGTTGCAGCATGGGTCCTAATGTTGACGTTTGGGCCTAAACCTGGGGCAAACCAAAAATTTTCTAAGGAAGCGAAGGCGCCCTGAGCGTCGGTGGGGTGTGGAACGAGGCGAGATCTCGTGAAGACGGATTTTACCGTCTCAGACTAGCCGCCCAATCCTGAATGTTCTATTGGTTTTAGTTTACCTAACATCGGCGATTCCTTTCGAAAGCTTTCGCAGCGCCAAGATACCCCGACATAAAGTATTCAGCTGTTTACAAAGTACCTACGTACTCAAGTCGTTCGTATCCTAATTGTTCCTATTATGAGGAAATTTTGTTTGAAGTAGATCTATAGATGACAAAGTAGCCAGAATGCGATACTGGTTTTCGTAGATATTCGTTCTCTATAGGATACTGTGCCCACTCGAGTTCGCTTTGTTACAAAATCTAAAATAAAGGAAGAGAAAAGAGAGAAGGGAATTCCCGGCCAGTAGTGCCTCCAAGACAAGCTACGGGTATAATTAATGGATCGATTTGGACTACTGGATCCGATCGATGCACTAAAAGTCATAACTCATAATTCTACCAACCATGTTCATAACTGCCTCCCCCATTCCATAGGTTTAGCATTAAACTCTTCATACATACTACTACTACTTCTCGAATTCTGAGAAACCTTGTTATCCTGGGTGGCAGCCTCATTGCAGAATTTCAGAACTTCCTTCAGATCCATAATCCGCCCCCCAACTACTGTCCCATCGTTGCCGTTACGCTGTGTTTCCAATTCTATGTTCTTGACCGAGGATTCCACTATCCGTTGCGGTGGTGTCAAAACCTCACCGAATCTTGAGTCATCTCCAATTTCTATATCCTGGAGATATGTCGTATGACCGGTATCACGGGGGACGTTCGCGCCTACGTTATCAGAATATGACCCGAAGCTCTGACGTTTGAGTCTGGAGCTGATTACTCTGGACCCGAAAGCCTTTATGGATGGTGCACAACAGCAGAGCATTCCTAGAACAACCTGAATAAACAGGAATATCACTACTTTCCCAGAACTATCTAAAACATTTAAATCCGTTAGAGCCATTTTATATCGAGAGTAAAAGTATCTAATTGCACCTACAAGTGGGGTTGAGGCTGGCCCTTGCTTCTTCTAGCTGACCAAACCGCAGGGCTTCAATAATACAGCCACTAGATAGTAACAACATAATCATTAACTATAGTCCATCATGAAGGTGAGAACAGTGACACTTACCCGCCGCCTAAAGCAAACATAACTAGACTCTGAAATTTCTTCTTTTTGGTAATATGCAAGTCGATGATCAAGATTGCTGGTAACAAGAACATGAGGGCATCGATAGCTAGCCCCACGGAAACAAGCACATAGACAGCCACGATATTCGTGCAGGTGTATTTTATGGTGCCAGGAGTCCAGAGAGTGCTGATAGGATTGCATCGAAATATTGACGAGAATATAGATACGGTTATATGTGTCGTGCTAATATGAACGAGAACCGATGTGATCGTATAGATAAGTTTGGAAGAGGTTTTTGAAAGACGTCTGATGAAGAGGAGAAGGGAAGCACGGATTGCACCAAGAGCAATCAAGAGTGCTATCTGAAGGGCGTCTAGGGTTTTGGCGATCGATGTCAATGTTCTGAAGTTAATTAAGCATGGAACTCTGCCAGTTGAACTATCGCTTACAGAATGTCTGTTTTCAAAGCATATATATTAGTGAACGATAGTAATAAATTTATAAATCGAAGCTTAATGTACCTTCATTAATTTGATTGTATTATCTTTATCCACCACCGGGTCAACATGTGATCCTAATTTGTAGGTCGTCGCAGCAATCATGGTACATGCTACTCCCATGGTGCATATCTATATTAAACCAATAAGTCAAATCGATCGATTAGCCCATGAACTATCGGTTACCCGCCTTCAAAAGGAAAGTGCGGTGAGAATTTCGGAATTTATACATACATAAGCCGGTCCTACCAAAATACAATCTTCAAGATATAGACGTTGATTTGCATCTTTTAGTCGTGTGAGGAGTCGAGCAACCACGCCTGCCGTACATAATACCATCGACACGACGGCTGTCGCTACCGTCAGTGCTGCGAGATTGGATCCATTTCCTGTCGTAGATTCCGCCATGCCGACGTATTTGCGCTCAAATATTGGCTTCTTCCTTTAGCATCCTCAACCCCCCCCCCCCTTTTGGAATGTGTAAATTTGGGATTAAAACCGATAGTAATTGTAGATGTATATAATTTTTGTGTCATAAACTCCTTCGTGAATTCAGATTCAAACTTCTGTCGTAAAACAAAACTCAGAATTAATTCTAGATTCCGTCGCTGTATACGTAGGTTTCGCTGGTGAATAATACTAAGGAAGCTCAAAGATAATACGATATGGGGATAGGATGGGTATTAATATTAATGCGTCCTAGCCGATACGAGGACTCTGAAATCCCTAGAACCGCATTAATTCCTTAACTTTAGAACTTGTACTTGGCTTGGTCATCCCCCGTCCTAATGTGACACAAGGAATTGCAATATTGGGAGCCAATCGGATTTGTAAATGCAGATAGCAGCCAGCCGCACAGAACTATACCAAGACAGAGTGGTTTTTGTGCCTGCTAACCGAAAGAGTGCTGGTTTGTGTGGCACACACGCGCACGCACCGCATCATAGCGCCGAAACATTCTGCATTCACGGTAAGCACCGGATTCGAGGTATTGAGGGTCATAGGGGCCTTGCCTCGTATACTAGCATACTACCGCTTCTAGTTTTCGAATCTGAAAGCTTAATCATCTACTCTCAACTTACCTCACCAACCATTATTCTAGTTGTCTACTCTGATATATCAACACAATTATAATTGTTGTAGATTGGGTAGTCTTGTGCTGATACCAAAGTACTTAAACATTTATAAATCTGTTGGGTTGACTGTGAAATGTCGACCGATACAAATCATGAGATGCGCAATCGAGCCACCATCATTCAAAGGATCTATGAAGCCTTCTTATACATACAATTCGAAATGCATTCATTTTTGAGACATTCCACCAGCCGCCCTCAATCCCATTCGATCGTTCAGGTCCTGAGTAATATGTCACCTCATATCTGCGGATGCGCATGGCCAAACAAACATTCCTTGTGGGTGGATCAATATGGTTCTGAGTCTGGCAACGAGACCAGTCCTGATACGCCTAATTGGAAGAAACCAATGGACCGCAAATTTACAACGGATATATCAGTATGTCAGCTAAAACCCTTTAAAGTTTCTTAAAAACCACTTCATGACAGTTCGCGAATTAATATAGCTGGGGTGTAAGTGAATACAATTTACAATTAATTAGGTAATGTTCTAGATCTTAATTGTCGCAATTGGTATACGGCGCATATCTCTATGCAGCTATGCATATGTTCATACTATTTCGGTACGGACCATTGCCTGATATGAATACCCCGCACAAAGTTGTGGCACAGCTGCACGGAATCCTGAGAGCCCGACTTTGATAAATACTTACTCACAATGTCGTGCGGTTCGCTAAGATTTATTATATTATATCATAGAAAATCTTCAGCTTTTAGCTTTCTCCATCATATGTTCGAGCATTCCCCACTTAGCCCCACGTTGCAAATTTTCTGACCGATTCTTCGAGTTCACGACCGAGCTCTGGCAAGCCGCTAACGTATTGGTCAAGATGGATCGTTTGTTCCGCCGCGAAAGTTATACTATAGGTTGGATATGCGCCTTACCTTTGGAGTTCGCAGCGGCCATTGCCATGCTAGATGAACAACATTCACCGCTGCCGCAGGATGATTTGGATGATAATGCATATAAGTTTGGGCGGGTCGGCTCTTATAATATAATTATTGCCTGCCTCCCATCCGGCGTTTATGGCGTAACATCTGCAGCCATTGTCGCGACTCAGATGCATCGGAGCTTCCCAGATCTAGAAGCTGCTTTGATGGTGGGAATCGCTGGAGGAGCACCTGAACCACCACAGCGTGATATTAGGTTAGGCGACGTGGTAGTCAGCGAACCAACTGCAGGATTCGGAGGGGTGTTACAATATGATTTTGGGAAAACGGAACAGGAGGGCCGATTTGTGCAAACCGGATTCCTTAATAAACCGCCCAAAATCTTTCTCACAGCAATAGCTAAACTCAAGTCTGACTACCTGCTACAGCACAGTGACCATCCTAGACTCTCCGGGCACGACTCTCAAAATAATAACATTGGCGGGATCATAGCTCATGTTCTGAGGAATGGAATCGTTCCCCTAACATTCGCTCGCCCATCAAATGGTTGCGACAGGCTCTTCCAAGCGGGTTACGATCACCCTTCCATAAACGCATCTTGCGACCAATGCGATGCTCGCATGGTTCTTTATAGAGACTCTCGCCCACACGACCAACCGTATGTTCACTATGGATTGATCGCATCTGGGAATCAGGTGATGAAACACGGTATCACTAGGGACTCTTTAGCTCGGGAGAAAAACATATTGTGCTTTGAAATGGAGGCTGCAGGAATAATGGACGAGTTACCCACATTGGTTATTCGAGGTATTTGTGATTATTCTGACAGTCACAAAAACAAAGTCTGGCAACCATATGCAGCTTTATCGGCTGCGGCTTTCGCAAGAGAGCTATTGCTTCAGCTTCCTTTCAGAGGTTAGTACGAAGTCGTCTGGGAACGATCGTACGAGACCAGTACGAAGCTTCGGTACACTTTATAGTTGATCGAGTATTTTGAACATATTAACGACTATTACTAACCCTTTCATTATGGTGAATAGCTAGCGAGAGGAGTGAACTGGAAAAAATTGTGCTGAACTTGCCTATCGCTGAAGGGGCAACATACGGGAGCTACGTGGATCAACATAAACCAGAGTGTCTGGCTGGAACCCGGACAGATCTCCTCGACACTATTGCGAACTGGATAGAAGATTCGCATTCGCAAGTAAAAAGCTTATTCTGGCTCGTCGGTAAAGCGGGGACAGGAAAATCCACGATTTCTAGAACAGTAGCACATAACTTAAGCACAAGCAACCAACTCGCAGCCAGTTTCTTCTTCAACCGAGAAGAAAATGACCGCCGAACTAGTACCCGTTTCTTCACTACGATTGCTACTCAACTGGCAAATCATTATTCCAGCATAGCGTCCAAAATCCAAAAAGCAATTCAAGTTGACCCGGATATTTCTACAAAGGCGTTGAAAGAACAGTTCGATAAACTAGTTTTAAAACCGCTTTCAGAAACTCGGTTTGCGACCTACAGGGCCAAGTTAGTCCTAGTGATTGATGCGCTCGACGAATGTGAGGAGAAGGAAAATATTAAAGTTATTATCTATCTGCTTTCCCAGCTAAAAAGTATCAAATCTGTGGATGTGCGAGTGTTCTTGACTAGCAGGCCCGACATACCCATTCTCTCCACATTCAAAAAACTACCAGATGATACATACGAAGATGTTTACTTGCACGAGGTGCCAAAGATTGAGCACGACATCTCGCTCTTTTTGCGGCATAAACTTTGTGAGATACAGGAAGAGCGGGATGAACTCTGCCTTCCGGAGCAGTGGCCAGGCGAAGAGAATATCGAGAAGCTTATCAAAAGAGCCATGCCGCTATTCATTTACGCGGCGACCCTATGCAGGTTCATTGGGGACGAACTATGGGATCCTGACGAGCAAATCGAAATAGTTCTCAGTTATCAAGCTAACTGGCAGACTTCACAACTGCAGATGACCTATCTTCCAGTTCTGAACCAGCTGATTATTGGGCAAAGTCCCACTCAAAAGCAAAAGCTAATCGAAGAATTTCGACAAATAGTTGGTACAATCGTTAATCTTGCTAGCCCAATGTCAGCTTCTTCTCTGGCACGCCTACTGTCTCTTCCCGAAAGAACCGTTAATTGCAGGCTAAGACCTTTGCAATCCGTTCTTGACATACCTAACAACCCCGAGGATCCGATCAGAACGTTCCACTTATCCTTCCAGGAATTTCTTCTTGATCGCGAGCTTCGTGAAAAGAACCCGTTCTGGGTGGATGAAACCGAATCACATCGGTTGATCGCCACGAAGTGTATCGAATTGATGTCGGGCA
The DNA here is from genome assembly GCA_036971725.1 of Arthrobotrys conoides. NCBI lineage: Eukaryota > Fungi > Ascomycota > Orbiliomycetes > Orbiliales > Orbiliaceae > Arthrobotrys > Arthrobotrys conoides. The sequence goes on from JAVHJM010000001.1 coordinate 1,536,218, forward strand.
GCGCCGGACCTGGATTAAGAAGGAATATCTGCAACCTACCATCACTCGGAACCCTCAAAGGAGAGATTAGTGGAGAGGTGATCGAAAAGCATCTACCACCTGAACTTCAATATGCTTGCCGTTACTGGGTGTACCACCTGATCCGGAGTGGCCATCACCTAATTGACAATGACCAAACCCACAAATTTCTCGTCAAACATTGGTTGCATTGGCTCGAAACAACCAGTCTTTTAAATCTAAGATCCGAGGTATTAAGGGCAGTCGATGATTTGAGGTCTATTATAGACGTGAGTTCGTCAAACCCCTGATAAAAAACGATCGGTGGGAGACTTACAATACTAGGCAGCGATCGGCACGAATATATATATATACTCATTGGTTGATGACATGAAGAGATTCGTACTTCAAAACCAAGACATCCTCCATAAAGCCCCCTTGCAAGTATATACTTCGGCTCTTATATTTGCTCCCAAAAGCAGTAAAGTCAGGACGATGTTTGATCCAAAGAGAATGGTTCAATGTGTGAGCCAATTGCCTCGCGTTCGAGATAATTGGGGTCCAGTACTGCAGACATTGGAAGGGCACGAATCTAGGGTCAACAGTGTCACGTTCTCGCCAAATGATAGCAGAATACTAGCGTCTGCATCAAATGATAGCCACAATACAATCAAGCTATGGGATAGTATCACTGGAGCACTATTGCAGACGTTGGAAGGGCATAAACATTGGGTCAGTGGTATCGCATTCTCACCAAAGAAAGTTGATCAAATACTCGCGTCAGCATCAAGCGACGGGACAATCAAACTATGGAATATTATTACAGGAGCACTGCTATATACGCTAACAGGGCAAAGACACTGGACCAAAGATGTTACATTCTCAGCGGATGATGGCAAGGTACTCGCATCTCATTCGGCCAATAAAACGATTGAATTGTGGGATACACTTATGGGAACATTAATAAAGACGTTTGAAGCGCATGAGGGTGCCGTTAATTCCGTCGCATTTTCACCAAAAAATAGCGAATTGCTCGCATCTGCATCATCTGATGGGACAATAAAGTTATGGAACATCACTACAGGAGAATTATTACGGACGTTACATCAACCCGGGGCCTATCGTGTCGTATTCTCACCTGACGGCAAGTTACTTGGGTCTGCATCGAATAGAGGGATACTTAACCTGTGGGATCCCACTACAGGGACACTATTACAGACGATGGAAGGGCCTCAAACTGAGGCCTTGAGTATTGCATTCTCACCTAACAGCGAGGTACTCGCATCGGCATCACGCGATGGGACAATCAAACTGTGGAATGCTACGGACTATGGGAGGGATACTATGGGGTCGCTACAGCAGACGTTGGAAGGGCACAAGAGTTGGGTCAATAGTATCGCCTTTTCGCCTGGCGGCCAGGTTCTCGCATCTGCATCAAGTGATAGCAGTGTCAAATTATGGGATACTATATACGTATACCAAAGGAGCGGAATTATGGAAGTCCTACCACAGGAGCCGGAAGCACATAGCCTCCGTGTTACTGGTATCGCATTTTCACCCGACGGCAAATTACTCGTGTCAACATCGGACGATACAACGATCAAATTATGGAATACCGAAGGAACACTATTGCGGACGCTAAAAGAACATACGGATTGTGTCAATAGGGTTGCATTCTCGCCTGACGGAAAGACATTTGCGACAGTATCAAATGATGAAACTATCAAATTATGGGATACAACAGGGGAGTTATTACGGACAATAGAGGGACATGACGCATGGGTTCGAAGAATCGCGTTCTCGCCCGACGGCAAGATACTCGCGTCCGGAGCGAATGATAACCTGGTCAAATTATGGGATACTACAGGAACACTATTAAAGACGCTACAAAGGCATGAAAGTTGGATTAGAAGTCTCGCATTCTCACCCGACGGTGAAATACTTGCGTCTTCATCGGATGATCAAGCGATCATATTATGGGATATCAGTACAGGAACATACTTACAAAAACTGGAAACGTGTGACCATTGGTTAAGAGATATCGCATACTCTCCCGATAGCAAAATAATCGCTGCAAAATTATCCGATAAGACGATCCAGTTGTGGAATACGGCCACGGGAGTGCTATTGCAAACACTAGAGATACAGAGCGATTGGGTCAGTGCTGTGGCTTTCTCTCCCAACCGCGAAGGGGATCGATACGTCGACACCGATATAAAATCTGTATACCAAACGATCTTTTCTTTAGAAAATGTCGGAAATCCGAATCCTGTGGAGTTTCAGCCGGCTGAAACAGTCATCGTTCATGATGGATGGTTGGTCCGAAATGGAGAACGGCTTGTGTGGCTTCCATACGATTATAGGCCAAATTGTGTAGCCGTGCATGGTAGCACGATTGTTTTGGGCCATCTTTCTGGGGGTGTTTCTTTTTTCACATTTTAACTGTTGAGCTTTATAGTCTAGCTCCGAGACTGCTTCATAGTCTGAATTAATTCTTGTCGTTACGCCGATACGATAAGAACTAAAAGATAGAACAAGGTCAAAAAGTTTGTGAATAATTGTATATGAATAGTTCGGAAGGTCAAGACCATACAGAATTCCATAGATCTTACTCTGGGTACGACACTGGATCTTACCTAATTTGCTGTTGCTGAATTCTTAGCTCACTCACTCATATTATCAAGCAACTCTCAATATTATATAAAATGGCCATCGAACTTAAGTGCCTAAGTAGGTAGACATCCGGACAACACTATCCTTCCGTCTTCCCTCGTGTTATTTTTGTTAGGAATCGGACTTCGTGTGACACTGGCAGAATTAACTTCGCTGTATAAATGTATCGATACGTATCTACGTGCACCCTCACCGAAACAACTTAAAGGGATCCTGTCATACTAAACCAATGACTTTTTGGAAGGAGGCAATTTACAATCGACGTCTCTATGGTTTTTTAATTGATCAAGTGGGCAGGCGCTCATCCCACGCTAAGTAGATCCCAAACCAGAAATATATAGAACGACCAGCCCACTCTCATCCCAGCTGTAGAACAATATCGGATCCACATCTAAACCGCTGCAGGTATATCTCAAATTTAACAAAAACATTGAAGAAATAACTCTCATAATATCATTAAAAGGATTTCCTAACGCTATATACTTCGCAAAATATCATACTTTGCTTTTTGTTTTCAACTTCCACACAAAAAGAAACCCCAATCCCGCTTTCGCTCATCAAACTTCTCGAAAATCCGCGATATAAAAAAACCACCATCTAAAAGGAAATGGGACTAAAATAGAGAAACGAAAATATGGTATCGTGCTTAAAAACTAAAGACGAAGAGGAAGAAGCAAAGATTAAAAACAAAACAAATGAAAGTCATGAATGGAATGTAACAAAAAAGAATCCCCAAAAAACTCCACTTCGAATATTTCATATACAGAAAAAAACAAAAGAAAGAGAAGATAAAACGCCCGACAAAGGCCCCTTAGACTTCTGCGGTCTCAACCCTTTGGTATGCCACTGCATCTCTACCTTTCCTTCCAAATCTCTTCCAGACCTGCCACCATTTGCCTTCGTGGATCTGTCCAACCTCCTCTTCAATACCCTGAACAGTCATCCAAGAAGGGCGTTTCCAATAGTTCAACAGCAAACTGCTACAAACAACACTAACACTGCTCGCAGCCATAGCGGCACCAGCAGCCATAGGATGTAAATGCAATCCAAAAGGCAGGAAAACTCCCATAGCGAATGGCATACCAACAATGTTATACCCGCAAGCCCAAAGAAGGTTCAGTCGGATTCTCCTAAAGATAGCTTTCGAAAGGTGTAAACTGGCAGGGATATCTAATAGCTCTCCACTCCTCATCAGGACGATATTGGCGGCTTCCATAGCAACGTCTGTACCAGATGCCATGGCGATACCGACATCAGCAGTTGCAAGAGCTGGAGAATCGTTGATACCATCACCAACCATGGCGACGACATCACCTTCTTCCTTCATAATGGCAACAAGGTCTTGTTTTTCATCGGGGGAAACGCCAGCCCAGACTTGGCTCCTGTCGATCCCAACAGCATCGGCAACAGCAAGGGCGGTGGGGCGTTGATCTCCGGTGACCATAGCGACTTTGACACCCATGCGTCGAAGAGCCATGATAGCGTACTTGGCGTCGGCTTTGATTTCATCGCTGAGGCATAGATATCCGGCGTAGTTTCCGTCGATAGCAACAAAGACTACGGTCTGTCCGGCTCCAGCAGATTTCTCGGATTTGCCCTTCGAAGAATCTGGTCCGCCAGCATCGCCCATAGCTTCAGTCTCCTCGTGTTGTGCCAGTGCAATATCGTTTTCCCTCAAGAAAGCAGCATTTCCAATGTGAACAGTATGTTTCTTGCTATCCTTGGCCGGAACGATACCAGCAGTAATACCTCGTCCAACAACAGCGCTGAAGTCGCTTATGCTTCCTTCAATCGTGGATTCGGAGTTCATTCCCAGCTGTGCCTTTGCATAGTTCGCGATAGAACGGCCAATAGGATGCTCACTTCCGGCCTCGGCAAGTCCCACCAAAGACCACCAGCGCGTAACCCGCCAATCGCTAGAGTTCCAGACGGAGCTTTGGTAAAATCGTGCGACCGTCATTTTTCCAACTGTAAGGGTACCTGTTTTGTCGAAGACAACCTTGGTGACTTTTGTAGCAGTTTCAAGGGCTTCTCCACCCTTGACCAAGATGCCGTTTTGTGCACCAACACCAGTACCAACCATAACAGCCGTTGGGGTGGCTAGACCGAGAGCGCAGGGGCAAGCGAAAACGACGACAGAGATACAAAGCTTGAGGCATACCATAAACGAACCTCCGCTCTTAGCGCTCATAAAGATAGCTGGTGGGTTCGTAAGGACGTGCGAAAGAATCATCCAGCTCACGAAGGTAATGAGGCCGAGTGAAACGACACCAGGGATGAAGTACCCAGCCACAACATCTGCCATCATTTGAATGGGTGCTCGTGATGTTTGTGCCTCTTGAACAAGCTTAACAATCTGGGAGAGTTGAGTATCACGACCAGCACGGGTAACCTTGAAGTCCAAACGGCCGGTACCGTTGACGGTACCACCGACGAGGTGGGAGCCATGGGATTTTTGGATTGGCATGGCCTCTCCGGTGACCATACTCTCGTCAACGAATGACTCGCCATATACTACCACACCATCGGCAGGAATCTTGTCGCCCGGTCGCAGAATAACAATGTCACCAATTTGAAGGAGTTCAGTTGGTACCTTGCGTTCCTCGACGGCTTCGATGTCGAATTGCTCGGTTTTCGATTCGTCGAGCAAGTTTTGGGTTTGGGTGGCATTGGGATTAACATAGATAGTAGCCATTGGTGGAGCGAGAGACATAAGCTTGGAGAGGGCGGAAGAAGTAGAACCCTTGGCCCTGTTTTCAAGCCAACGCCCAAGACTAATAAAGGTGATCAACATGGTGCAGGTGTCGAAAACAGTGGCTGGGCGGGTATGGGGCGGACACATAATAGAAATTAACATCGAGACGCAGGAAAAGATAAATGCAGAGGTGGTACCAAGAATGACAAGGACATCCATAGTAGCAGACTTGTGTTTGATGGATTTCCAGGCAGATCTATAAAAGCGTTTTCCGATACCGAATTGGACGGGGACGGTGAGTGCCAGGCAGACAATGTCGCCGAGGAAGAGACCGGGGATGAGAATTTTGATATTTCCAAAGTTCAGAGGCTTCAGGTACATCGGTATGATCATACTGATTAGGAAGACCGGTACAGCAAAGGTTACGCTGAAGAGGAAGGCGGTTTTCCATTCCCGAATCTCCTTAGTTTTGGCAAGAGATTCGAGCTGAGCATTAGACTCCTCGTTATCAGCCATAAGAGCATTGAATCCAGCATCTTCGATAGCTTCAAAGATAGTACGAACTCCAAGAATAGATGGATAGTACTCGATTTCAACTCGCATGGTTCGGAATGTAACAACGGCTGATTCAATCCCGTCGAGTTTGAGAAGAAGACGCTCAATCGTAGTGACCGACACTTCATCTTGCATACCGTAGACTTTGATATTGAGGGTTTGGCTCCGGGTATCTCTCTGGGCAGCCGCAGAAGGGAGGTCGCAGGAAATTACACGGGCGTCAAAACCCCGGTCTTCGATAATTTCTGCAATTTGCTCCGCCGAGATGGCCTCTGGGTCATGCTGGATGACGGCTCGGTTCATGACCAGTGATACTGATACTGAAGCAATACCTGCGACATCCTTCAATCCACCTTCAACTGCTGAAGTGCAAGCACCACAAGTCATTCCGTCGATTCCGATGGTGGAAGTGGCATATTGGGTAGCCTTTGTTGCGTTCTGTTTTGATTCAACAGAGGATATCAATGCTGATTCGAAACCTCTATCTTCGATCCTATATTCACAACTTCATTAGCACATCCTATAAACCTTGATACTAAGAGAATACTTACGTATCTACTATTTTCTCCGCCGAAACTTTTCCGCTCTCATGAACAACCACAGCACGGCTGATCAAAAGCGACACATCCACTGATACAATCCCATCCATTCCCGCAAACCCCTTCACAATAGCCGATGAACAAGACTCGCAAGTCATTCCATGGACTGAAACCGTCGTCGTGGTCAAAATCCTTGTATTCGCTTCCGACTCATCCTTCTTCTCTTTCTTCGGTTCAACGGTGGATACTAATGTCGCATCGAATCCTTTATCTTCTATCGTTTCTACGATTTTGTCGGCGGTAACAAGTCCGGAGTCGTGGATTACAACGGCTCTATTGAGAATTAAAGATACCGAACACGATTTGACCCCGTCCATGCCCTTGAAGCCAGATTCTATGGATGCCGAACAAGCACCACATGTCATACCCTCGACTGCGATAGTGGTAGTAGCATAATGGGAAGTATCGGCGCTACCAGACGACGAAGACGACTGGGGCGCCATGGTCCTTAGTTGGAAGTCCGCCATGATGTCGGCGTGGTATAGGGGTGGTATTCCCGCCCAGCGATCGGTAGTAAATCAGTTAGGATTGGCGATAGATGTAGATGGTTCTGGGAGAGAAAGCGAGGTGGGAAAGGAATGCGGGCGTCTGAGCGCTATAAAAAGGCGGGATCGGAGCCGGCTGGAGGGAATGTGGGAGTTCTGTGCTCGCCACCTGCTGAGGTCAGATCAGATTGGAAGGTGTCGCAGCAGATCGGCCCAACACAAAACCCAGAATAAAACCCAACTAATTCAGAGCGGCGCAGTACCACAAGAACTTGTTACAATGTTTGTTCGTGCTTTCTGTTCGTTCGAAGGAATGCAGATATTCGAAGGCAGCCAGGCCTGTTTTTTTTCTTCTAAGTAAGTTAAGTTAAGTCTAGTCTAGTCTATATTGTCGTTTGAAGATCGGGCGGGAAGTTTCCCTAATTTTTTAGGTTTTGGAGATGCTAGATCTGAAAAGCTGGACTGTGGTTGGTCGGAGATGGTGAAATCGGAGAGGGAAGTTGTGATATTGTCGGCCTAAAACTTTACTCTAGAAAGCAAAGGGATCAAGATGGAGTAAAGGTGCATATGCAAGGACCGATCAGGTTTTGATTTTCGAATTTCGAATTTCGACTTTTGTATTTCGATATTTGGGGGTCGTTAACGTAATTTAAATAACGGGGAGAGAAAAGTTCAGGTGCGTGGAGAAACCAGATCCAACGGCGCCTATGAGGTATATGGGAAGAAGAACTACCAGGTCCAATCCAATCCAGTCCAGTCCAGTCCGGTGCAAGTCCAACAGTTGATGGTACGGGTCTGTAAGTACCTTGACGAAGCCTAACTACACAGTAAAGGAGGGAAGAAATAAAATATCGTGAGGAAACACAGCGTTATTTAACCAGTTCGAGGAACGGAAACCACTTTCTTTCCCTTTAAATTTCTTTTCTTATTCCCCATTCCCTTCTTAACAAGAATAATAATTATAGTTGGGTCAGCTAAGCTTCCGACGCTTCCACTGCCACTGAATCACACCAGAACAAAAGTTATCTGACCAGCATTGACCATTTAAGCTTGGTCCCTATCTCTCCACCGAAGCAAGGATACTACTGTCCATCCCACACGTGGAACGAGGAGTGGGGAGACCTTTAATGACTTAACTTTTAGGGTCATGAGGACCCCATGGAAAGGCCTGCCTTGAACCACCCAACTTCCCGAGCAAGGCAAAGGTGTTCTTGTTCTTGTCTATTTATCGGATGCAGTGGCCCCTGCGGAAACAGAGACAAGATCGATAGTACTCGACAATACTTATACTTATCAGAGTAGACAAGGGCATACGTAAACTGCAGGCGGAAGAAGCGGGACGACGGTGCCGAAATCTCATCTTCCCCAAATTTGCAAACCATCCCCAATACCATCCACATTATCAAATCGACCACCAAATATCTATGTAATACCTGACCCACGAGACCCATAAACTAATGAAAATTTTCTAATTTGGCTTTTCAGCTAGCTTGACCCGTGCAAGTCCGTGGCGCCGGTCCAACCTGTTAGCTTTTTTTCCCTTTGAAGTGCTAACTAATAATTTAGCGGACAGGGGGCTGGGCGTGCGAAGCTTGCCAACCGAAGCGCCTTTTTAACCCCCTTCCTGGTGGTTTCAATCCCGAAACAACCCCCGTTTGGTGTAGAAACGTCTTGAACCTCGCCTCAAACTGCATTGCCTCGCATCTGTCAGTCTTTCAGCCAATCTTAGATCATGACGTTGAGGCCAGATTTTTTTATATTATCGTAAACTATTCAGATTTATTTCAAGTAATATGCACTCCAAAGTGCTCATATTCTCAAAACGTTCCCGGATTTTAACGTATCCAATCGTGTAGTACTACCGGGTGAAGCTGATGATTTTTTTGGCGGCGTTCACTAATAACTTAGTCACGCAAAGCTTGGTGGTCCAATTCTTCCTTCCCTGAATTCCTTCAAGCCCAAACCCCTGTAGGTCCTGTTCCCTTGTGTTACTAACCGCTTTTGGATGGTCCTGTTGTAGAACGTCTAGGCAACACATATTGACATCCATCATGGGGGCAGCCTGATAGAAGGTAGTTTCGTACACGGACACAGTTTAGATCTTGCGGCCCGTCTCAAACGAATAATGCCGAGAAAATGTCGTAGAGTATAATTTCTCTTACCTTCTACATTTAGACTTTCTACTATACACAATATCTGCAGCTATGGCGTCGTTCTCAGACAATCAGATGAAACGGAACGGTCAACGTAGGTGCACATTAATAATACATTTCGTTTAGATTCCACAAAACTTTAACTTGACAATGGCCTAGATCTGGTCTCGGGATCCTGTACTCACTTAATCTCGATCTAATCATTGGTCTTAATCTTATGAAAAATATTATATCTATACACCGTTGTCATGTTCAAGTACTCAGTTTCAATTCTAAATGATCAAAATATCAACGGTGGCTTAGCTTTGTTTTTACTTCTTGTTTTTGTAAACTTAAACCTCTAATTTTATATAATAATTGAGTCTGCTGTAGATATCAAATTAGAAGCTTCATATAATGACAGATATTTTGTATTTAAACTTTCGCCTGCCCTGGCACAAAAAACTGACTGGCGCTCATATCCCAAGGATAATCATCCGCAGTCGGGGATTCACCACCAGTCCTCAATGTAGCACCAATAGCACTACCTCCCAAACTCTGATCTTGGGGTGCCACAATTGGTAAAGCATTACTATTTACCTGATTCACAACCGGCGCTCCACTTTGCACTGGGAACGACGCAGTTGGTATAAACGACGGCACAGCCTGAACCATCTGTCCCATACCACTTCCAGATTGAAGAACAGGATAATCATTCACCCATCTGTCCACCCCCCGCAGGCCATTATTAATCTGTCCTCTTGCCCAGTTCCCAGCATTTCCAAGCCCAAGGTTTGTCACATCCTTCGCTGCTTGCCATCCTTGACCTAAAGCCGGCCCGATGCCGTTGAGATCTTGAATTGCGGTGTTGTATGCGTTTGCGGCGGTGTTTGCGATCCACTGTCCAGTCTGGGCGATGGGTTGGGCGATGTAGTTATTAGCTGCGTTTTGGACCCACTCGCCGCCTGCAACTAAAGGAGCGCTGATATAATCCACAGCTCCGTCAAGTGCATTTCCGGCTCTATTAATCCCATTTGCAACCTTCGTATCAACCCACCCACCCGCATTTATAAGCGGTTGAGCGACATAATTTACACCATTATTGAGAACCGCACCGGCTTTGTCATAAAGATTATTTCCGGTTTTCCCAAGCCAGGCTTTCGCATCTTGTTGCCACTGCGGTGTGTTTTGAGAGATGTACGTTGCGGCGTTTGCAAGAGGCCTGGCTACGAAGGTGTTCAGCCCGGACCTTAGGGTGTTGGCAACGTTGGTCAGACCTTGTGCTCCTCGTTGTAGCCAGTTTCCTTGTGGAACAACGATCTCGGTTTTGCCGAGGGAAATGATTTTGAGGGTAGCGGTTGGATAGGCTTTTGTGGCCTCGAGGACGTTGCCGCTGGAATCGGTGAGTTGGCGGGTTAAATATGAGGGCTGCTTGTTTTCGCTTTGGACTTCAATTTGGTTTTTTTGGTTAGCATGTTATACTTTATATCGGAAGGATTGAGGGTGATTATGCTTACTACGGAGGGTTTTGTCAGCGTCATTATTGACCACGGGACCGAAGTACTCCAGTTCATCACCGACGAGGAGAGAATTATTTATATCAATACTCTGGTATACCTCCCCTCTCTTCACCTTGAACCTATATCAACCACAATATCCCCAGCATTAACACCCCTCCATATAGTAATGATATATACACTTACACACTAGGCTGATATCTGACCCCCGGATTCGTGAATCCATATGAGAATTTGGTGTTATAATCCGCCTGGCTCAGCAAGAACGGAGTTTCAAGAGGATTCGACGTCCCTCCGTAAAGGTTTATTAGTGTTTGCATTTGGTCGCTGGGTTGGGAATTGTAATTCCATAGCCAGGAGGAGCCCTCATTTGGACAGGCGGTTTTGAGAGGATCGACGACTACGGGATTCTTGCCAGGGAGGGGGCGACAAACTAGATAGAAATGTTAATATTGGTACGCCCATGTATTCCGATATTGAATATTCCTAGGACTCTGTTGTTTTGCGGTTTATTTCGACTGCTGGATGTTTAAGTGATACTTACGTCGTAAAGTTGGAAGGTCTGTTCCTGGAACCGATTGTAAGACATCAATGATAAGTCCTGATGCACTCGTCGTGAAGACGGCGAGAACGGTTGAGATTACCAGAGATATCATGTTGTGATCGATATCTAGATATATTGATATTTATATTATATGATTGTACTTTCGAAAATGTAGTAGACGGTGATATAATCCCCAATCGACTCTAGATCTAGATATCTATCGTTATCAGACCGATGCACTTATATGGCTCCGATTCCAACCACATGCACTCAATGAGCGTCACAATCTAACTGCAAACCCTGAGGAATAGGTCTATAGAGTATGTGTTAATACCTAGGCAATGGAAAACTTTAACGAAGGGGTATCCGGGTATGATGGTCATATGGTATATACGTGGAACGAGCGTGGTTGAGCATTTTTAAGTTGCTTTCGAATTTGCGGACCCAATGCATCGTTGATATTGCTTCCGAAGCCTCGAATTAGCTCGAATTGGTGCAAATTAATTATCCGCGTGATGTCTATAGCGAAACGTGTCGGGGTCTAGTACTAGTCTTGTTAGAGTCAAGCAGGCTGACTATAGCTACGACAGGAGTGTTATATTAATGAGCTTGGGATTAGTCTTAAGATCTTGTTTCCAGACGTCTCAAAGGAAGGCGTCTTGGGATCGATATTAATATAATGCAGTACAGACGAAACAGAATATTAACGCATGTACTTAGTATATATATATATATGTATATAGGTATACACTTGCTAAAGTATATGCATATCGAAGACCTATTATAAGCCCTAGTAGTTGAATATATAGAAGATAGTGTTACTCTTTAGACAGTGAATCAGGTTGCTTGACCTAAAGGCTACAGTGAACCGACTCCAATAACTTATAGTATTTGCAAGTTTCAGTGATTAAAAAAAAAATACCTGAACATCGTGGGAATTCGAAGTCTGCATGCGCATATCCGGACAATATATTTGTTGATGGCCTTTACTCGAACCCTGTGGCCTCCCTAACCTTCTCTACTTCCTTCGATTTTGAAGGCATCAATTTGCTTTTAGTCCAATCCCACCATGAAGGTCGTTTGAGATAATCCTGGGGTATCTTAACATCGAATGTTGGAGGCATTAACAAATTCTTCATTTCTACCGCCCTTGGACCGTTTGACCAAGATATCCCATCTCCCCTAGTTTCATCCCAATCCATATAGATGTCTGGATCATATACCCTATTGGATGAGTCCCAAGCTTCGTCATCTGACAGCACCTCTAGTTCCTCCTGATCATCTGAATTCGGCCCAAGGTTCTCTCTAGGAATAACATCTTCACGCACGCGCTGCGGCTGTCCCCCCTGCGGTATACCTTGGGAGAATGAATCATCACTGTCAGCATCTTCCGATTGCGCTCGCTTTTCTAAAGAGCCAGTCGGATTCTCGAGCTCAGCCTCATTCCGACGTTTGAGTACTTTGTCATCAAAATTACCTGTTCCGGGATCGATTTCGTTCTCTCCCTCTCCAACTAGCGCCTCGGACCATAATAGTCCCGGCGGAGAAGACCCATTGCTTTCGTTCTCCTCATATTGCATACCCGTTTGTGAAGATGGTCGGTCGTCGATCCTGGCGGAACTCTCGCCGGAACCTTCCTCCTCGATTTGCTCAAGGGGTAAGCCGTTGTAATCAACATTTCCTACTCCTCTGGGGATGCTGTCATCTGGGAAATAATCTTCGGGATCTAGCTCCCCCTCCCACTGGCCTGGTAAGAGCTGTGACTCCGAAGCGGGCTGTTGGCTAAGACCGCTGTTTCCACCAGGAGGTGACTGGCTGGTTCCAAATGGGTAGGGTGAATTTCTACCTTGTGAGTTACTAGACTGTCCGAGTAATGATGTTGGGATATCAAGGGGTCCAGACTCCGGGATATCAATATCCGGTACGGCTGGGTCGGGGAGGTTAACGATATCCTCGTTCTCCGCCACTTCGTCAATGTAGACTTCCTCAGGTTGGTAGTATTGATATCCGTTTGTATCACTACCGGCGGGGTTTATAATTATTGGTTCATGTTGATATATGTCAGTGTCAACCGGGAGCTGGAGCGGGGGCTGCTGATCTAAAGCGCCAGCGAGATTGAATCCTCCCGAGCCACTATAGCCATTAGAACCTAAATTATCGCCGTCATCATCTTGATAATCGTTAAGATACAGAGCCTCGACAGCATGATCATAAGGTATACTGCCCCAAACAGGTTCGAAGTCGGGTGCTTGCTGTGAAGTAGACGAGAATGGCTCCATTCGAACAAACCAGGGAAGTGCGGGAGGGTATTCCTTTTCCCCATCTAGACCAACTTCTGGGGGCTCCGTGTAATATCGCTCTTCAATGATACTTAGCGGGAGCTTTTCATTAGATACCCCTGCACTAAAGCCTGGAGACTTAATTCCTCTAGCAGGCTGGGGGCTCGATCTTGAAAGCCGGAGATTTGGAGCAAACCCCGATTGCTCTTGGGACTGCTCATCGGTCTGAGGGCGTGGGGTTTTATTAGAACCAGCTCTAGAAATAGGAAGCCCCAGGCTTCTTGCCAACTCACCCGCCCCTGCATCGCCTCGTCCAGGTGCTCGCGCTCCCTGTCCCGGTTTTCGCTGGATCATAAGATTCGATAACTGCAGACCTGGAGCCTTATCCTCAAGCGGCCCACGAGGCCAAGCCAAATCATCCGGGGTTTCTTCGTAAAATAAGCCTCCGGGATCTTGGTCCCTAAGATTTTGGCCTAAGTTATTGCTTTGCAAGTTGGGAATGGCCTGCACCTGCAATGGGTCTCGTAACTCTGGCTGGGAATTTTCTGGCCCTTGTTGTATTAAGTCTGATTGTCGAGGGGCCACTACTATCTCTCCAAACTCTCCTGTTAATCTGATACGCAGACCACGGACAAGGACTTTTGCGTCAGAAGCAATGCTGGTATCATCACCCGGGAGAAGGGCGAAAAGTTGATATTTGTAATCCTTGGCTGGACGACCCCGAGCATTTGGGGATCGCATTACTAGATTTTTGAGCGTTAATAAGAGGGTTTCTCCATGACTAACTTTTGGATATGTTTCCCCCCGGGCCCTTCAGGACTTACAATAGAAGGATGTGTGAGATTCTTGAGGCCCTGGACCAGCAAACACTACCAAGTCGCCATCTTGAACAGGGTTTCTCTCATCAATAAGCTGTAATTTTCCGTTTCGTTTCAACCAGAATCTTGCACAATAAGTTAGTTTAAAATCTCTCGCAAAGCCTCATATAAGAAAATAATGGCTATATAGTCTAGACCTACTCCGACTTGACGTAATTTTGGCGATCTTCTTTTACCCCAGGTGCCCCAGAGCTCATTTTAAAATAACGATCGGTCGGTTGCCCAGGACTCAACATCGCATGTATGATATAATCTCCGTCGGTCGATCGCAGGGCAAAGTATGTGTGAGCACTTGTAGGGGCCATCAATTCTTCGAGTACCCAGTTGTCGAGCCCGCTCTGTTGCGCACATGTTGCTGGCGATGGAACAGCGAAAATTATACTAGGAGTGAAAGATGCATTTATTTCTCCCACGGGGTCGCACACTGTAAAAAGTTAATGGCTAATATTCATTCCATATTTAGCAATATGTCGTAGCTAGGTTCTTTCACCGAGCCTAGCTAGAATGTAGTAAATTGATTGAACCAAGCCTTACGTGTTAGATTTTCTATGTATCCTCCCGCTTCAACTTCCCTGCCTTCTAAGCTGATTTTGAATGCTGTAGCGTGATTATTTAAAATATTACCGTAGAAGAGAAGAGAGGATATGGACAGAAGTCCAGTTTTTGCGAGAGCCGATAGCATGGTGGGTATGGTGTTTGATAACGACGACACCTCGATGCTCGCATGTAATCACAACGTGCACCCAAAGCTCTCTCTGATAATATATTGGATAGCGAGCTTAGCTAAGGCGCACCTGACTGGTGAGCAAGTATGTCCGTATGCTCCCATGCGGCATAGAACCGAAATATATCTCTCTCGGATGGCGAACATTTAGGTATAAGAGGGAAATTCGAGCACAGAAACTATAATAATGAAATCTAAACTATGATTTATATTTGGGTAGGAGCTGAAATATATGAGGTTGTATTTGAATTCAGAATAAAACTAAAGATACCCATTGAATAGGTTAAGTTTGGATGCGGCGGGTTACATAGCAGATCTCGAAGACAGTCTGTGTTGGGTGTGGTATTGTGCAGATGTGGCAGTGCAGATAGATGTCAAGGGGCGTCAGTGGCTAGTGTAGCCACGCGGGGCAACGCAATTGCCCTTTTGGAGCTTGAAGCTCTACCATGTAACGCCGGAGTCAGTTATCAGTCACGTCCTCCACTTCACCTCATCCTCCCTCGTCCATCTACCTATCTCTCATATCCTCGCCGACTCTACCTCTAAACACCTCTACAATCTACAATGACGGATTCTACCAAATATCTACAAGCTCTAGAAGAGTTTATCCTTCTAGGAAAGTCAGCTCCTGGTGCTGCTGCCGTCGCGAACATTCAGAAGTGTATATCATCACCAAACTGCTTCGTCTTTGCAGAACTGTTAGAGCTCCCAAATGTACAAGCTCTCCAGAACGACCCGGAACATTCGAAATGGCTTGAAGCTTTGAAAATATTTGCATATGGCAGTTATATGGATTATAAGCGTAAGTGCCTGTTTTTCTGTTTCTCATCTCTACTCTTTGGATCCTGCTTAACCACCCCTCCATGCAGACCAACGGACAACATCACCAGACTCGCTGCCAGACCTCTCCCCGCCTCAGCTTACAAAGATCAAACAACTCTCCTTGATCACCATCGCCTCAACGGAACCCCACAAACTTACCTATCCTTCCCTACAATCTCTCCTTGATATTCCAAACACCCGTCTTCTTGAAGATCTTATCATTTCTGCAATCTACGCCTCGCTCTTGGACGCCAAACTCGAC
This sequence comes from Arthrobotrys conoides, assembly GCA_036971725.1. NCBI lineage: Eukaryota > Fungi > Ascomycota > Orbiliomycetes > Orbiliales > Orbiliaceae > Arthrobotrys > Arthrobotrys conoides. The sequence goes on from JAVHJM010000001.1 coordinate 1,552,380, forward strand.
ACAGCAAACCAGCGCGTTGAAGTTTCGTCTACCGCTGGGCGCGATGTTGCTCCCGGTGATATTACAAATATGATCGCAGCACTGGAATCATGGTCATCCAGCTGCTCGTCAGTTCTTACGGAAATCGAAGCTCAAATCGCTAGTATCCAAGCCTCAGCTGTCACTCAGCGCAAGGAACAGCTTGCGTATGAAAAAGCAGTAGCGGATAAACAGAAGACGGCAGAAAAGGATGGAAGTAAAGGGAAAAGAGTTATTGACCATGACGGTCTAGGACTGGGGCCGGGGGAAGATGAGATGGATTTGGATGACGGACCGTTTGATGACCAAGGTGGATCAAGGAAGACAAGAAAGGGCGGTAACAGAATGTTTAGCAGAAAGAGGTGATAGCGCATTTTTTTTTTTTTAGTTTTCTTTTGGCTCCCAGTTCGCTGTTTCTTTCCGGTTAGCTTTTATCTGGGGATAGAGGGCACGGGGATTTGATGGATGAGATCATATTCGCTAATTTTCATTTTTACGATGGTGTTGTATGCAAGTCTGCGTTCAATGCTGTTATGATGATTTCTTAAATGTTTCCCAGATCAAGAAATAACTGATTGAACATCATTCGCGGATATGGGTGGATGGAGTGGAGGGCGAGTGATGGAGGGCTGGATGTTTATTTTCGCTGCTGTCTTTTAGCTGGTTAATGGCATATTGGCGTTCAATGAAAGGCTTAGTGAGAGTTATAGGTTCATAGAATCTGGAAAGACAATCGATACCATCTATATTAAAACCGTAACTCCGAGGCTGTGCATGCATCAAAATATTGGTACAATTTTAGTGGGCGAGTAGGACAACAGCCGATATTAATCCCCGGCCTTCCTCTTCTTACCCTTCTTTTCGGCAGCTGCAGCTCCCGCTTTCTTCTTCTTTTGACTTGTGGCGGCAGTTGGGCCTACGATCTTCACATCATCATCTTCACTACTTTCTTCAATGTCCAAAAGGACTGGCATCGTCCAACTCTTCTCTTCTTCTCTGAAGTTCCCTGGCGCATCATCCATCCCAATCAAGTCTACTTCTTCGTCCTCCCGATCTAATCTAGCTTTAGTCATTTCCGCCCTATCTTTGTAATCGAATTCGTCTTCTTTCTCAATATATTCAACGTTCTCTTCTACTTCCTGGAAATCGGGAGCTAATGCCGACCAACGCTGCGGATTGTTAGTAGCCCATATGTATATTCTACCGGTTTCTAACCCTGATGCAACGATCATTGGTCGTGTGGGATGCCAATCCACAAAGCCTAGTTCCTCTTTAGGACCTTCAAGGATCTTCACTAAGGATCCTTTGTTTGTTTCCCAGATATAGACGTCGTGATTCATATACGTGCTTGCACATATATATTCTCCCGTAGGTGAAATATCGCAATGGTTCCAGTAGAGGCGATTAACTAAGTCCTGGTACGTATGTTCAACTTCAAATAGGATGCCAGAAGGATCTTCGATGTCTTCGTCTGTTAAAGCGGGCATATGGACGGTACGCAAGATACGATCGCGACTGTTGAATATTAGTGAACGACCAGACATCGAGAGACGGGCTGTGACTATAGCGGATTTAGTGACGCGGGAGGAGAAAATGGTGGTTTGTGTAGCTGTATGGATGATGTTCACCCAGCCTCGTGTTGTAGCGGTAATGATATATTGACCCATAGAGTCGAAGAGAGTTATGAGCGTTAGAGCTTTGGCATCCGATGCAGCGGATTTAGAAGGTGGGGCAGCTTCGTCTTCTGATGTTGTAGTGGATTTTCGGGGAAGCGTAGAGAGCTTGATACGATTCGCTTTTGGAGTAGATATGTCAACGAGCCATGGATGGTCTTCGTGAATCGCGGCGGCGAATAAATTATGGTTGAAAGGGTGTAGTTCGGCATAGTATACTGCTGCTTCGAAACGGATGATTCGCTTTCGACTGCCATCTTCGAGGTCCCAAAGGATGCACTTGCAATCGAGAGAGGAGGATAAAAGGTAGCGTCCATCGTGAGACCAACTAATAGATTGGACTGAACGTGTATGACCACGCATTATCCGTGCAAGTCCACCGGTTTCGACATCGAAGAGGACCACAGTTCCGTCATGCTAGAGATGTAAAAAGTAAGAACCGTATCAATCGGGTATAGAGCCTGGGGTAGTTACCCTGCCAGAAGCTAATAGGTCACCCCTACGGTTAAAGATGACACATGATGAATGCCCATAGTCTATAATTGACTCCAATGGTCAGTCTCAAGTTGAGGATAGAGCGGTATTCGAGCTAGTAAAGGATTTATTTCTTCAAATGGGCCTAGACTTACGAAGGCTGTGCGAAAAGACTTCTGGGTAGCTAGAAAAAGAAACGGCAATTAATGATTAGAACGTGCACCAAGTACCTCTGCGTATCTATGCGACTCAGAATATTGTGCACGTACTCTTGCGACAGTGAGAACGGGTCTGCTAGCGACAAATTCATGGTGTCGCGCAATATCGATGAAGATGTATGAAACCGTTGTTACTGTGAAGGTGGCCGTTTGTGTGGCTTGAGGAAGATTAGTTCCCGTCTAGGCCATAGATCAATTGTTACCGGTTCATCGATTGGGTGTCAGGTGGGTTTTTAGGGAGCTGGCTGATGTCGTAGGTTGTGGATATTGAAGCCCGTGATGAGGATGAAGTTGGGGTAGAATCCAAGCTTGTAATGGCCGACAGGGAAGTTTGTTGGTGTTTGTCAGGATCCAGAGGATCGAATTGTTGTTTGCTTTTTTTAACAACTCGACTGTCTGTTTCGCCTACTTTTGCCCACACTGGCAATCATCACTTTCTTACTCCATCACCATCACCTAACATCATCTTCACTCCGACTCAACCTTCACCATCCTCCGGCCCCGACATCTCCCATTGGTTCCGGAAGGGTTTAATTCGATTTTAACGGCCATTCGAACTGATTCTGCTCGTGAAATCGTCTTGACGCGGTCACGACTGGAGGTAGCAGGCAGCTGCAACGGTGTCAGAACAGAGGGAGGATCTAACGAGAAAACCATCGCCACCCTCCGATATACCTCCACGACTATCGCGATTCTTACCGTCCTTTCGACATCTATCTATTTCTATACTTTCACATAGATTATTACGTTCTTTTAAAAGGCCTTGCGCGTGAGGCAGGTGGTCTGGAAGCAATTCGGGAGAGTGGTGGAAAGGCAATAAATATCTCCAAAAACGCAGCGCCTCTTCCATCGCAGAAATATACATCTGGCTCTTTTTGTGATTAATAGCCTGCCAATATGTCGCTCTCACATACTTTCCCGCACTCCTCGGCGCCTCTGCGCACGATCCAGGAGGTTCAGTTCGGTTTGTTGTCACCAGAGGAGATCAAGGGGATGAGCGTGTGCCACATCGAATTCCCGGAGACTATGGTATGGCTTCATGAGTTTCGTGTAGTCCCCCAATGTGTACAGTATACTGATTAATTCGTACCTATAGGATGAGTCCAAGCTGCGACCTCGAGAACGCGGTCTTAATGATCCCCACATGGGTTCGATCGACAGATCCTTCAAATGCGCAACTGTATGCCAATTGAATGCTCACATTGTGGTTTAAACTTATGTGCTAATTATTCTCGTCAGTGCGACGAAAATATGTCAGAATGTCCTGGGCATTTTGGGCATATCGAACTGGCCAAGCCAGTTTTCCACATTGGTATGTTTCCAATATCTACTCTACTTTGAGACAAGTACTAAGACCACCCTCTCTAGGTTTTATTACAAAAATCAAAAAGGTCCTGGAAACAGTTTGCTTCAACTGTGGCAAGATCCTGCTTGATGAAGTGAGTCTACCTTGAGGCTGGGTGGGCTCTAGCTTTGCGACCTGAAAGGGAACGCGAAGCATTAACTGTTTCGAAGAACACTTTGGCTAACATCTGCATCCTGTGATGCGTGATATCAAAGAGTAACCCTCAATTCGTCGATGCAATGCGGATACGAGACCCGAAAGCTCGTTTCAACGCGGTCTGGCGTATATGCCGAGCTAAAAATGTTTGCGAGAGCGACGCCAATGAAGGTGAGGACGAAGGGCCGAATGACGCGCTACCTGGCGAGGAGAAGGCTCGAAAACACAAGCACGGCGGTTGTGGTAACGCCCAACCCACCATCCGAAAGGATGGTCTTAAACTTATTGGAACTTGGAAGCCTAGCAAGGACGAGGATGAGGAAAACCCGCAGCCAACCAAGCGGAATCTCACACCACAAATGGTTCTTAATATCTTCAAACACATTTCAGACGATGAAATCACCAAGATGGGTTTGAACAAAGACTATGCAAGACCGGAATGGATGGTCATCACTGTCCTTGCAGTCCCACCACCACCTGTCAGACCTAGTATTTCTGTTGACGGCATGGGAGGTGGTGGAATGCGTGGCGAGGACGACCTGACATTCAAATTGGGGGATATCATTAAGGCCAATAACAATCTTCAAAGGTGTGAGCAGGAGGGCTCCCCGGCACACGTTGTCAATGAATTTGAGTCCCTACTGCAATTCCACGTCGCCACATTCATGGACAATGATATTGCTGGTCAGCCACAGGCTGTTCAAAAATCTGGCCGCCCCATCAAGTCGATCCGAGCCAGATTAAAGGGAAAAGAAGGAAGATTACGTGGTAACCTTATGGGAAAGCGTGTCGACTTTTCAGCCCGTACCGTCATTACTGGAGATCCGAATCTATCTCTCGATGAAGTTGGTGTCCCGCGAAGTACCGCGAGGATCCTCACTTACCCGGAGACAGTCACTCCGTATAACATCAAAAAATTATCTGCGTTGGTTAGGAACGGACCTAACGAGCACCCTGGTGCTAAATACGTAATTCGAGATACCGGAGAACGTATCGATTTGAGACATCACAAGCGCGCTGGTGAAATCGCGTTGCAATATGGTTGGAAGGTCGAGAGACACATTGTCGATGGCGATTTTGTCATTTTCAATCGTCAGCCATCCCTCCACAAAGAATCTATGATGGGTAAGTTTTGTGTCTAGTAAAAACCTCCGAAGGCATGAAGCTAACGGCATGCAGGTCACCGTGTGAGAGTGCTTCCATATTCAACTTTCCGCCTCAACTTGTCCGTCACATCCCCTTACAACGCCGATTTCGACGGCGATGAAATGAACATGCACGTTCCTCAGTCCGAGGAAACAAGAGCTGAAGTCAGTCAGCTTTGCATGGTCCCGCTGCAGATTGTTTCCCCGCAAAGGAACGGTCCGTTGATGGGTATCGTGCAGGATACTCTTTGTGGTGTCTACAAACTTTGCCGTCGTGATGTCTTCCTAGACAGAGACCAACTCATGAACGTTCTGTTGTGGGTCCCTGAATGGGATGGCACATTCCCCCCTCCCGCCATTGTCAAGCCCTCCCCGAGATGGACCGGTAAGCAGCTCATTAGCATGGTCATTCCGAAGGGAATCAACCTTGTTAAGCCTGATAAGGAAGGCATGAGCCCACTTGCCGATACTGGTCTCTGTGTTACTGATGGCGAGTTGATGTTCGGATTGTTCAGCAAGAAGTCTGTTGGTGCCTCTCAGGGAGGTATGATCCATACCATCTACAACGAAAAAGGATGGCAAACCTGTATGGGATTCTTTAATGGAACGCAGCGTGTGGTTAATTACTGGCTGCTCCATAATGGATTCAGTATTGGTATTGGTGATACTATTCCTGATGCAGCTACCATTCAGAAGATTCAGGATATCGTTACACAAAGGAAGGCTGAGGTCGACGAGGTTACCAAGCAGGCCCAGGAGAACTTGCTTGAAGCATTGCCCGGTATGAACATCAGAGAAACTTTCGAAAACAAGGTGTCTCGATCCCTGAACTTGGCTCGTGATGACGCTGGTTCTGCGACTGAAAAGTCTTTGAAGGACTTGAACAATGCCATTCAGATGGCCCGTTCTGGTTCCAAGGGTTCGAATATCAACATCTCTCAGATGTCTGCTGTCGTCGGTCAACAGTCAGTTGAGGGAAAACGTATTCCGTTCGGTTTCAAATATCGAACGCTGCCACATTTCACCAAGGACGATTACAGCCCAGAGTCTCGTGGTTTCGTCGAAAATTCCTACCTTCGAGGTCTCACACCGCAAGAATTTTTCTTCCACGCCATGGCTGGTCGTGAAGGTTTGATCGATACCGCTGTCAAGACTGCGGAAACCGGATACATCCAGCGAAGATTGGTCAAAGCTCTCGAAGACGTCATGTGTAAATATGACGGAACCGTCAGAAATTCCCTTGGTGATATCATCCAATTTTGCTACGGTGAGGACGGTCTTGACGGACAACATATGGAGCTCCAAAAGGTCGATATCATTACCTGCTCTAACAAGGACCTCGAAAAGAAATTCCGTGTCGATCTTATGGATCCTTCTTTGTCACTTTCCCCAGAGCACTTGGAGGTTGCTTCTGAGATTCAAGGTGATGCGGAGATTCAGGCAGTCCTTGACGAGGAATGGGAAAGAGTTCTTCATGCCCGTGATACTGTCCGCGAAGTTACGAAGGATGCCGACGACTCGATGCATTTACCCATCAACGTTCTGCGTATTCTTGAAAACGCCAAGTCAATCTTCCGCATCAAGAAGAATGGTCGTAGTGACCTTGAACCGGTCGAAACTGTCCACAAGATCAAACAGTTGCTTGATGAACTCGTTGTCATCCGTGGAACCGATCCGATTTCTATCGAAGCTCAATACAATGCTACACTCCTTTTCCGCTCCCATCTACAGGGTAGGCTTGCATTCAAGCGTCTCGTGTTGGAATACCGTCTCACAAAAGTCGCTTTGGATTGGGTCATCGGAGAGATCAAGGCCCGTTTCGCAAAAGCTGCTGCAAACCCAGGTGAAATGGTTGGTGTCTTAGCTGCGCAGTCCATCGGGGAACCAGCTACTCAGATGACACTCAACACCTTCCATTTCGCTGGTGTGTCGTCCAAGAACGTTACCCTCGGTGTGCCACGTTTGAAAGAAATTTTGAACGTCGCAAAGAATATCAAAACTCCGTCTCTTACAGTTTATCAGGAGCCAGAGCACATGTATAACCGTGAGAAGGCCAAGTTGCTACGAAGTGCTGTCGAACATACCACTTTACGGTCCGTCTGCGAGGCAACAGAAATCTACTTTGACCCAGAGCCAAGGGATACTGTTATCGAAGCGGATAAAGATATTGTGGAAGCTTTCTTCTTCATGCCCGACGCCACTGTTGAACAAAATATTTCCAGGCATTCACCGTGGGTTTTGCGTATTATCATCGACCGTAGGAAGATGATTGACAAGGGCTTGCGTATCGAGGATATCGCGGGTAAGATTATGGAAACATACGACCGCGATCTCTTTGTCATCTTCAGCGACAACAATGCAGACGAGTTGGTTATCCGTTGCAGACTTTTGATCGACCGAGAGGATAAGGAAGGGCTAGAAGAAGACCTCATGCTTAAGCGGTTTGAGGCACACGTCTTGGATGCCTTAACCTTGAGAGGTGTTCAGGGTATCTCTAGGGCTTTCATCAACGAGAAGACCCGAGTCAAAGTCGATAACAACGGTGCGCTTGTCATGAATAGGGGCGAGCCCGGCTGCATTGAGTATGTTCTTGATACCAGCGGCACAAACCTGGGGGCAGTCCTTACTATCGACGGAGTTGACCCCACTCGTACCTACTCGAACAATTTCGTCGAAGTCCTAGAGGTGTTTGGTATCGAAGCTACCAGAGGCGCGCTACTCAAGGAATTGACACAAGTGTTGGCCTTCGACGGCTCCTACGTCAACCAGCGTCACTTGACTCTTCTTTGCGACGTTATGACTTCCCGTGGTCATTTGATGGCTATTACCCGACACGGTATCAACAGAGCAGACACTGGCGCTCTTATGCGTTGCTCTTTCGAAGAAACCGTGGAAATTCTTCTCGAGGCTGCCGCTGCTGGTGAACTTGATGATTGCCGCGGTATCTCTGAGAACGTCATGTTGGGTCAGCTTGCACCTATGGGTACTGGAGAATTTGATGTATATCTTGACGAGGGGATGCTCAGCCAACTCATCACGGACAATACTCGAACTGGGGCACCATTTGCCAACAAGGCAGACAACGGCTTCGATTCAGGCCAGATGACACCATATGATCTTGGTTCTGGCTCCCCAGACCCAATGTATCTTGGTGCCGCTTCCCCTGGCTTCAATGTTTCATTCTCTCCTATGGTTCAGTCGGGCAGCGACTACGAGCCACCCAGCTACCCCATGCCAGAGCCATTCGGTGGAACGACCCCAAGAAGCCCTTTCGGGATGGCTTCTCCCGGATATTCCCCGGCCTCGCCAAACTACTCACCAACTTCTCCGCGCATGGCTACGAGCCCGGGCTTTGCAGGTGGCCTTGGATTTTCTCCAGCAAGCCCAGCCTATTCCCCAACATCCCCAGCTTACTCTCCCACATCTCCCTCCATGGCTGGCGGTGCATATGGAACATCTCCTACGTCCCCTAGCTACTCACCTACGTCTCCAAGTTACTCGCCCACTTCACCATCGTTCTCTCCAACTAGCCCGTCCTACAGCCCCACATCGCCGGCGTATAGCCCTACGTCGCCGCAGTACAGTCCGACGAGTCCACAGTTCAATGGTGGTGGTGGAACTACGAACTTTAGCCCTACCTCTCCTACGAGTCCTAGCTATAGTCCAACGTATGTTTCTTCCTTAGCGTCGCTATCGCGATGGATGCTAACCCAAATGCTCAAACAGATCTCCCCAATACTCGCCCACTAGTCCCAACGCTTACTCGCCGACCTCACCTCAGTTCGCTACCCCCGGGTCTCCAGGTGGGGCCGCGCCTTACAGCATCTCTTCACCAATCTGGAGCCCTTCAAGCCCAAGGTTCTCTCCAAAGTAAGTTAAGCACATTCTGCTTCTGGATATGCCCGATACTAACCCAAATCACAGTTCTCCAAGAGACCCACCAGCACGAAGTGGTTAGGTGTGATTCTGAAGGACAAGAAGGCGGAGTGAAGGATAAAGCTATTTGGACTCCTTCGTCGTTTTCTGTAATGTTTTCAATTTTTTCTCTTTTTCTTCGTAGGCGAAACGACAGCCATGGTTGCTGCCGTAAATTTTTACTCTAACGATTTTCTACGAGCATACATGCAGCTCTCTCTATTTCTTACGTCTTTTCTCAGCAAGGGGAAGGCTACTTTGTATGCTATCCTTTTAGGACGAAAAGACCAAAGATATAGCGACTGAGCAAAGGAAAGGGGAAAAAACATTTTAAAAAATCCACGTCCATTCACGTTTTATGTTCTCCAAAGCGTTGCTTTATCTGTTTTAATTACTTTTATTTGTTTTATGTTCCCTGCTTGTTTTTTGCAACTGGTACCCACACAATGCCGCTTGCTTCTTACTCGGTCAGCTTCCTTTTTTTTTTTTTTTTTACCCTGCTTTTCGTTGATGCACTCGAAATGCAGAATCGTGGGGGTATGTGAGGAGGGCTAAGAGCCAGCTTCCGCATAAGACAGATTGTACAATAGAATTTTTGGCGACTGATCATGCCGAGATATTTAGGGGGGTTAGAGATATAGAGGGAGAAAAAAATACTATTTGGATTTCAATTGGGAAGCTGCAGATGTCATCTCATGTCATTTCATCGACTTAAACTGTGGCCGTGGGGTTAAGATTCAATTGAAACGATTCGATCGAGTTCGTCGTATCGATTTAACCTGATCGGGCAATCCGCCGATTCCGGACCTGCTATTTTTGCCAATCGATAAAGACAGAACCGTCCTGGAAAAGCAGCGCTGGATTCCTGATTTTCTGAGGCGGGCCGAAAGGACAGGGTCATAACCGGTTAGCAGTGGTCTTAGCCTTATCCCTCACGTTTTTGCTGATATTACAATTACGATTTGAAGTGTCGGTATGACTCCCAAGTTTCTGTCGGGTAAGTGAGTGTCTTGCATGCATGCGTATAAAAAATAGAAATTTGCGACTGCAATTGACGTCTGCCTTCTTCCACAACATCCAACAGAACCTGAGATTATTGACAGCGTCTCCCAACACTATTAAGAGATTTTCTACTACCGTCGCTACGATACCGGTATTATCTAGGAAAATGGCAACTGTTCTTCATCTCCGTGCTGAGAGTGAGTATTCCTTTATTATATTATTATTATACTTCAGGGCGGTTTGATTAGTTTGCTGACTTTGGGGGGTTATAGCCAAGCCATTGGAGCACAGGTCATGCTGTATGCATACCCCGCGATGAACCCCACTATCGATCGGTCGATCGATATATCGCCAATTGGGATATTTAAAAAACTTGAACTCACGGGTTTATTTGGATTTTAGTGACTCCGACTACTGCTAAAGCTCTTGTTGACGCTGGATACGATGTCAGAGTCGAGCGTTCGCCACAGAGTATCTTTGACGACAAGGAATTCGAGGAGTAATTAAATCCCACCCCGCCACCCCCTCCAATATAATACTCCTTCGCCAATTGTCTTCCGGAAAAATAAATATAAGAAACTAATATAGGAACTGAATTATTTATACAGTGCTGGCATCCCACTCGTCGAGACCGGTTCATGGATTAATGCCCCAAAGGACCATCTAATCGTCGGTCTCAAAGAACTCCCCGAAGAAAACTTCCCTCTAATCCACGAACACATCCAATTCGCACACGTCTTCAAACAACAAACCGGCTACCGTGAAACCCTCGGTCGATACCAAAACTGTCTTTACGATCTCGAATTCCTCAACGACGCTAACGGCCGTCGTGTCGCCGCCTTTGGATACTACGCTGGTTTCGCCGGTGCGGCTCTGGCACTGGAGATCTGGGCTTGGAATGTTACACATCCTGATGGCCCTGGGTATCCTCCTGTTAAGCCGTACCCTAATGAGGCTGCTTTGATCGGTCATGTTAAGGAGAGTATTGAGAAGGCGAAGGCGGTGAATGGAGGTGCTGAGCCGAGGGTTATTGTGATCGGGGCTTTGGGAAGATGTGGAAGTGGGAGTGTGGATTTGTGTACCAAGGTTGGATTGGGGGAGGAGAGTATTTTGAAGTGGGATCTGGCGGAGACTAAGCCTGGTGGACCGTTCAAGGAGATTACACAGTGTGAGTATCTATCCTCTTCTTTTTTTTAAATTTTTTTTTTTTTTAACAAAAATTGGGATGGGAGATATAAGTGCTAATTTGTAAATGTGTATAGCGGATATCTTCATCAACTGCATTTACCTTATGGGCAAGATCCCACCGTTTGTGACCAAGGAGGCTATCAATGCGGATGAGAATCGCAAGTTGAGACTCATCTGTGATGTTGCCTGCGATCCAAATAGTCCGTTCAACCCAGTTCCGGTTTATGACATTTGGACAACATTCGATGCACCAACTGTTGATGTCACTGGCATTGAGTAAGTTTTTTTCTCCCCTTTTCTTATTATCCATTTAAGGTCTTATTGGAATACTAATCAAACTATTATTATCGTTTAGATCCGGCCCACCGGTCTCAGTCATCTCGATCGATCACTTGCCAACTCTACTACCTAGAGAATCTTCAGAATCCTTCTCGTCGCAGTTATTGCCGAGTTTGTTGCAGTTGAAGGATAGAGAGACTTCCAGGGTCTGGGCTGATGCTAAGAAGTTGTTTGAGCAGAAGAAGGCCGAACTTGACCAGTAGATTCAGATTTTCGCTGGTTGATTGGTTTCTTCTTCCCACTCTTCTTAAGTCTGGTTTGGAATGTTTTCCATGGACATTTCGATATAAGTGGCATTAGTAATATTTACTTATGTATCTATACCTGTGCACAATATGGAGGATATGTTTTTGGAATAGACTTTTTGATCGATTCTCGATTTGATGCTGCCTCACTCCTCAGTAGTATTTAAACCGTGAATTCATTATAGAATTATAGGTCTGGTATGCGGCACATGCACCTTATGCATCGCGGAACCGGTATCAATTCCTAACGCTACCCCAGTTCCTCACATACGGAATATACTCCATCTTCCCCTCATTGATGCATTATCGACGATCTCCCATCTGCACCGTCACCAGTGGTAGTAGTATCCAATCAGCGTTCAACACATTTCTTTGCCTTTTCTGTCGAACTCAAGGCTGATAGTATCCAAGGTATTTCCTCCCTGAAAGGTGATCTGAGGGGAAGAAGTTCGTGGTGGGTGAGTATCGCATTCATATCCTCGTTTTCTCTTTGATGATAGATTTCGGTGTATACCTATTCATCTCATACCGATCAATCCTATTCAGAAGGCCGGCGCACATCGATATCTCAATCCTTATAATATAAAACCCCCCATTCGATCTTTTAAAGGTCACGTACCTATACCCGATCTATAGATTTATAAGAAAAGAAAAGAAAAAGAAAACCAAACATGTACCCCCTCGCAATACTCCTCACCCTAGCCACAACCCTCACCGCCGTCCTCGCAATTCCAATTCCAATACCGATTAGCAGCGCCGATGGTATCAACACCCACGACGCAAGGGTAGTACAAGACGGCTATATGATGAGCAAACGCGGAGAAAGCACTTCTAAAAGGAGTGTTAATATTAATATCGGAAGGTCGGATCAGGATAATAGAGTTAGATTGGATACTCGGGCGTTTTTGGAGATGTTTTCGGGGGAGCATTAGGCGTTTTCTCGATCTGTGGGGGTGGGTTCTACCGCGGTACCGGTGTTATTCGGTGGTGGGGTTATCTGGTTGGAGTTTTTGGGTTATCATATATATGGGATAGGAGGGGTATCACTGGCAGTCGTCGTTTCTATAGTCTTAATTGACCGTGGTATTGACGTCTCGTACCCAGGTATCGAGGCTGTCGGATATAAATCTGGAGATAGTTGGTACCACACATTCCCTCACTATTATAGTAGCATGCAGCTGCAAGATCACCACAAAGAAGTTCTGTATACCTCAATCCACTGCTCTATAACTTAATTAATATAAAGATATGCATACTATATAAAATTAGAATACAACGAAATAAAAAATATTAAATAGATTTTTAGTGTAGATAGTATACTACTAGGAAAAAGGAGTGTTGATTTGACTGTTGCAATGTTGCGTTTTTTGGTTGCTGTAACCAGTTTACAATAAACTACTTTTTGTAAGTCAATAACCTCAGGGAGCCGACCCCTGATCGATCGGGAAAAAGTGCGCCGAGCTGGTGCACAAAGTCTAATCACTCGGGCCGCCGTGGGCATCATGATCGTTTTCTTGGTTCAATGCTATCTGGATCATAGTAGTACAGAATAGTTTAGTTTCACAGATTTTTCGAAAGGGTTTTGGGTGCCTGCAGTGTCTTTGTTCCTTCCCAACTCGATCTCTCGATCCTCACGCCACTGACTATATTCTGAATACGAGTCCCCCCCTTTTTTGATCTTGATCGATCCAAAGGCGACCAGCTTCAGGGGGATTGGGATCATATACGAACAGAGACTTCGAATTTTACCAAATGTGACGTACGATCCAAGCAAGTAAGTAGATATCGACACGAGCCAGATAGGTCAGCATACATACACGTAACGTCGTGTCGTACCAACAATACGTATAGCTATCTCAAATATATATTTTCTTTAACCAGGAATACATATTAAAAGAAAAAAAAAAAAAACCAAAGATCCCAGATAAAGCTTTCAATCTCGCGATCCACGGATCCGTGAGACGTGAGACACTACTTAAGTTATCCCGTGGCTTGCAGTTGTGCAGTTGCACATGCATGCATGCAGGAAACTTTTTCACACGCACGCGTACGGTTTATATTAGATTTCACATGTGATATATTCTTCCCCCCCCCTCCTTCGACGGGGTTTATACGTATTCGGAACTCTATCCGTTGATTCGATTCACAACCAGGATTTTGTGGTTATAACATACGCCTTACTTTAGCGTTATTCAGTGCCATGGTACTTATTATCGTCGTGTCTCTACATGATTTGAAGTTCACTTGGACTTTTCCTTTCTTTCTTTCTTTGAAACCGATTGATTGATTGAATTTGATTTGATTTGATTGAATGATTGCTCATCTACTTACTTCTTACTATAACCACCCATCCACCAGCACGATATCCTATTTCCATCCACCATATCGTACACAGATAAAATCCACTAGGAACTATGACTAGTACTATGACTTAACAGAGAAGAAGAAGACAAAAAAGGATATAAAAAAAAAATCGCCAGAAACACCAAATGTTGCGTAATTGTAAAATCAAAACAAAAAACTGACTCGGAAAACAATTAAAAAAAAAACTTCGTTTCGATACGATAAAAGAAAAACATGTTCGACCGCCTTGTCGCCTTTGTGGTATAATACTTTGTTGATTCGTTCGTTTTAGTTAGATGTTGAATTTCCCCGCCCCTCGTGCGTCCATCCTATCATATAGTAGAGTAAATAAAAAAAAAGAGAATATATAAAATGAAAAAAGCATGTTGAAACGCCATTGAGGATGATGGTTTGGTAAAAGATAAAGCAGAATCGATGATAAAAAAAGTAGGGTATGGCAGCAGGAATGATTTGAATCTATCATTTCGACTTTTTCCGCCAGAGTAAAGGATTGCAACCTTGTAATAGGAATAAGAAGGGAGCGAGGTATAGAGGAAGAGAGGAAAACAAGAGAAACACCGATGCGATGCAGGTGCGAGAAAAAGCATTCTCATGAGTTAAAAAAAGTGTTTATCGACGACAGCAACAGTAGAGAAATCGTAGAAAGAGAGGTAAAAAGAGAAAAACAAAAAACGCTATCAATACTTGCCAACATATACGCCTTTCGTCACCTTCCGCGAGAGCCTTCCTTGAACTACTATTTACACACCATATACTTTCCTAGCTCTCCGGTTTCTTTGCGGAAGCGAACCACCGTCCCGTTTCAGGGATATAAGCCACGAGCCCTCTTCGGATCGCATTAGCTCTCTAGGCCGATGCAGCCTCAACAGGCTCGGATTGTGGTGCTTTCTGTTGAACCCCCATATACTCCTCGACAACATCCGCGACGTGCCTAAGCATCCCTGGATTGCTATCGGTATCGGTATCGTTATTGGGGCTGGTCACGGCCCCAAGGTTTTCATGGCGGAAGATATCATCTTGAGCCTCCAAAACCCTTGGGTCGGCCACATGAACCTTTCCGATATGTTCGGCGCCTTCATCGGAAATTCCCGCTTCAGGCACATTGTCGCCATAAGCGGTCTTCAGCTTGCCTGCCGCCCGACTCATCTTGTCGTTTTCGAGTAGTTGTTCGACGATTCGCCCGCGTGAATTGATTCTCAATGCTTCGTCGAATTGAGCATTCTGCTCGTCAATCTTGTTGCTTCTGAATGAATTGTAGGAGCCTTGGCTGAGGAATGATCCGGCAAGTGCGTCTTCGTAATGTGCATCGTCGTCATTCTCGTCGTCATAGTACTCTTCTTCGCCATCCATTGGGCCATCTTCATCATCGTCGTCGTCATCATCATCCTCTCCCTCGTCTTCCGAATCACTGAAGGCAGCATAGTCAATTGGCTGTCTCCAGTAGATGAAATCCGTACAAGACTCATCTGTTGTCAGATTTGATGTCGGCGGGAAGAAGTGGTCGACGTCGTCTCTCATGTTGACATATGTAGACTTGTAGGTAGTCAATGTAAGGAGGTCTAGGATGACGGATCCATTCGAGTCAATGGTGTAGATCCTGGTCGATGGGATGTTAACCGATCGATAGGAAAGGGCATCCGTCAACCGATTTCCGAAGCCGGCGTAGAAGGGGTTGGCATTTTCGCCGAACAAGCTAAGGATATCACGCAAGCATGCCATCTTGAAGACTTCTGGTTTCCGAAGATAGACTTCGCGGCGGAGAGCAGCAAGAGTTCGATCCGGAGACATGATAACTGGTCCCTTTGGAAGTTTGTACTTGTCTTGCACGATACCATTAAGGTAATTCCGCGTAGTATCCGCTTGACCCACGGATCGACTGGTGAGATAGATGATATTGTACCCGTTGGCCGAAATCTCAGTGAAGAGCTTGGCTACACCCAAATGAGTCCAGTCCCTCCCAAGCATATTGTAGAAGTGCCCGAGAGCATCGGACTTGGTGATTGTTCCATCGATGTCGGAAATCACAATTGGGATGTTCCACTTCCACAACCAAAGGTTGGCATTGCAGACAGCCTTGTTGACCGAGAAGCTGAGAGTATTCGCACCGGGCTTCAGGTCCAAGCTCTTAAGTTGGCAGCTGGTCAGCCGTAGTGTCTTTGCGTAGTTCTTGGGTTCCGACTGAAGTCCTCCTGGGGGCGGCGTCTTTGGGGGGGTGACAAGCTGCTCGTTTGTCATGCTCTTGCCATCATCTGACGAATAACCAGACTCTAGATCGGAAATATCAATTGGTGCCGCGGAAGCCTCTCTTGCTCGTCTATCGGCCTCAGCCTTGGCTTCTTCGCTGGTATAGATGATGATGTTACCATCCCTGTCTGCTCCTATCAGCGAGCCGAGGTCATATCCGGATTCGAACTCGTCAGCCAGTATTCTCCTAGCCATAACTTCGGCTTGTAACGAGTCCTCCTCTCCGGTCTTGTAGCCGTTCATATCGAGCATCAAGTCACCATCATCAGTGATCCTTGTGGGGATTGAGATCTTGCGAGAGAGCGCTCTAGCTCTTTCGAATCTCTCTGGATCACTAAGAGGTGAAGAGGATCGAGGTGTGTTCTCGGCCGATTTCGCTTTAAGGCTATCATCGAGGCTGAACTTATGACCCTCCGACGGTAGGATGTCTGCCGAGGTCGATCGGTCCAAACCACTATATTTCCAGTCACCACTCTGCGGTCGGACTTTGATGACATCTGGTGGAGATAACGAATATGGCGAGGCTTGGCCGGCGTCTGACTGTGCCCTTCGGGGTATAGCGACGGAATCCGAAGTAGCAGAAGATGACGTCTTTCCTGCATTCTCGAGATCCTCCAAAGTTTCTAAATCCAGCACTGATCCACCATCGGAAACCGGGGACATCGGTCTAGGGCTGGAAGCAGGTGATACCAGGGGCGAAGTTTGCAGGTCTTCTGGGATGTCGCTGGTGGTTTCGAAAACGAAAAATGCCTCTCCTCCTTCGCCTAGCTTCATGGGGAAGTTGGTTCTGTGTCCATTGACGCGGAATTCGACCTAAAATTGGCAGAATACAAAGTTAGTTCTAGAATCAGGGCGAATGACAGGGCGGAAAGCTAGGGTAGGGATGTGAAGCTTGCCTTCTTCTCCAGAGGCCGTAATAACGAAAATTTGCCAAAGCGAACATGGAACGGGGAGCAAGCCAAATCTCCTAGAAACAGACAGCAAACATCGTATTAGCATGTGACAGCTCGTCATCATGACCATATTGGAAAGACCACCGTACCATTTTCCTGCTCTACAACAATAACATCGATTGCACCGCTAAGAGTAGCAGGGTTGATGGAGTTGTAGGTCTTTGTAACAGAACCGGCGATACTTCTGACGTACTGCATGTTGGCGAATTCGGTAGTCCCTAGATTTTACTACTATCGACTATCGACGGTTGAATGTTTTTGAGGAAGAGAATGAATGGAATGAAAGGCCTCCTTGACAGAGAAGGGGCTTCCTTGGGGTTTTCTTCAAGCACACGACTCTCACTCTCCCTGGCTCTCGCTCTCTCTTGGACTCCTGTCACACTCTCATGCGCTCGAAATGGAAATGGTATGAGAAACGTGGTGACCAAACTGAGGTTGTGGCGTCAAGAACGAAGGAAAGGGACGCGGTATTCTTAGGTAACGTAACGAGAGCAAAGAAAACGGGCGACAAGCGACGGGTGACGGACGACGAACGACGCAGAAAGAGAGAAGGCTGGCTAAGTAAGGCTCAGAAGCTCCAGACCAAAGTTGAAAAAGTAATGACGACAAAGTGCAGAACCGGAGGTCGCAGGGCCTTGATTAGCCGTTCCTAATGGGTGTTTGTTGGGCAGCTGACGACCACCACCAAAAGCCAGGCTGGGGTTTTTAAGCTAAGTAATTAAGCTGGCCGTCGGCTTTACGGCGATCTCCTAAGTGATGACGGTTGAGGCGACGAACGAGGGAGAGATACCGATTCGCTGTATTGGATGAAGTTGTTCTCGAGTCCTAGGTGTTAGGAGATTAAGAGTCGGTGAAGGAAGTGGTAGAGTTAGAGTTAAAGATGATGGAGATGATGGAGATGAAGATGAAGATGTTGTGAATGAGAAAGAAGATTTGACTTGATTTGGGTTTGGTTGTTTTGCCTGTTAACGTCTGTCCTGTTTCAACGTTGGATGGAATTGGAAAGTGTTGAATTCAACGTTCTGCAGCGGTTTCTTATTCTGTATGTATGACAAGTCCTGCTATCTGCTTCTATTTTATATAATTTGGTTCTCTTATAAGGCTTCGGGAATTCGAACTTGAAGTTTGGCTTGCGTTTGCTTTAAATATTAATTTCAGACGGATAGCGGATAACGGAGGAGGAGGAGGCAATATATTCAATCGAGCCAGTGGACAGACAGCTGGAATGCTTGTTTGCTTATATGCAATATCGGACTTTGCCTTCGATCGAAATTAATCCAAACAATCAAAAACAATCAAGATACTACTCGAATGGGCTGAAACAAAACCTCAAAAGCTATGAGACGAAAAAAAAGAAGGGTCTAAGGAATACGAAAGTTACGAAAGGGCCTTTTCAACCTGGGGCCTGTTCCGGTCTTTATTAAAATTACAATCCCCCTCCGGATGTATCTCCGTATACGTCTAAAGACAAAGACACTTACTTCTTTGCCTATGGTCTTATTCATTCCCACCATTTGCAATATTTAATCCCAACCGCATCAAGTATCCCTGTCGCAGCCCGTACGTGCAGGCCAGGCGCCGACTCGACTCCAAAGGAAATCATGGCACAAATGCGAACGTTCCAACCCCAATCGAAAGATGGCAGGATGAGCCCTCAACAGCCGCAGAGCCAAGGCGTAGGGCGGGGGAACCACATGCTACATCGGTTCGGTCGGAGACTTCGAGAAAAGCACTTGTCCCGCTCTAGCTCTTCCCGGTTCATGCGAGGATGGGGGAACTCCATGCAGAATATTGGCCATGGCCCCAGCTTGGTTTTAGTTCTCGATGCAGCAATCGCAAGGTTACAGTTCCGGCAGCAGGTTACTTTTCATATTTGAATACATCATCCTACTCAGTGACGAAGCTCTGACGGCAGGTACAGGAACTAATGGAAGCCTCGGCCCAGGGTCTTGAGGTTGCAGGGATCCATCATTCCTGTCTCTTGTTATCTGTCAAACTTTGTGGGTATCTTAACACTCTTGAGCAGAAAATTTTTATATAGGCATATTATCGTTCGGAAATCACAAGCTTGGAACCCGGAGGGATTTGCACTATGCCGAAAGCCACCCATTGGAGGGATAAGACACCCTCAAGTTCCAGGTTTTTTCTCTCTTTATCAATTTCGATCAAACATACCTGCGAACGGGCTGTTTACGATTGAGATTCGAAGCCAATGCAATGCATCGAAAAGGCTCAAGGGCTCTAGCTCGAATCGATAAAGTATATAGCCATCATCTTTAACGGAGACATACCGAGTCTGTTGACCGATTACGATCCGCAAAGTCGAGCTCAGGTCACTTGCGTCGGCCTCAAAAGGGTTGAGCTCCAATGGTTGCAATCGTGGGGGCTTGGGATTTCGAAACGGGCGTCCGTCATCAGTCACCTGGTACAGTCACTTATTAGCCCCAACAGCCGTTAGAAAGAAGGTCCTGGCGCTCATCGATGGCACTAAGCCGTCGTCGGCACCTCGAAAAGCTTCAGTCTGCAGTTCTGTCCCAACAGCCAATGCACAGTCGATGCACGGTTGATGCACGATGCTTGATTCAATTGGATTACCCCGGACAATGATAGAGTTAAGCTCTTTCCCTTTAAAGCTTTGCGATATCGCGCCGATTGGTGCTTAATGTTGATGAGAAACCATTCCGTTCGTTTTTTAAAGATGCCCTGCGACTAGAAATCAGGCGCCCTTGAGGCCTTCCTTTGGCGGTTCTGCACTCTTAGTACGGATTCCAACGGATATTATGCGGTCTCGAATGGGATTGGTGCTGGGTTTCCAGTTAGATTCAACGCTAGGTTACTGGCCAGGGTCTAACCACACGAACAACACCAATTACAATGAATAGCACATGGACAGCTTATCCTGTGGCAAGTTTCACTGTTAAACTTCGTCAAATCTAAATTTATCTTTAGCCCCTGCAGTATACACATTATCGATTGAATAGTGCCTCGACATTGAATTTAGAGAGGGTAATAGGATACAAAAACCGCGCCTCGTTGTGACTGTGGGTATCAGTCATCCTGCTTCAACCCTTCCAATACCTTCATTTCTGCCTCCTTAGCGCCGTCAGTCACTTCCTCCACGTCAAGAGTAGAGTCTGCGAAATCGACTATTCGCAGGGGATAAGAATCACCCCCCTTGTTGTAAGTTATGTTGCTAAGCCAAAGGTCTTTATGCAGAACCCCAAGACGGTGAATCTCCGATAATGCTTTTTTGGCCTGCTCCTTTGTGTTTGGGTTTTGGAAGCAGTCGTATTCAATTTGTTCGCCACAGTCTTCCAGAACCAGAAGACCATACGCACCGTCTATGTGATTACCACTGACATATAGCCGCGGGATGTAAGTGCCTTGAAGTGATGATAGGTGTTCGTACCTATATGAAGAATATTTTAGCTATCAAAAATAAGGAATCGAATGGAAAGGACATTATGAATCGGGTGGCACGATTATTACTTACACGAGGATCTCTCTTTGATATTTTGGAATGGCTTTTGGATTGTAAAGACTATACATCTTCACAATCACCGACGTTCCCGCACAAGTCTCCGGATCTTGACCTACAACGAAGGCTTTGGCTCGCGCAACGTATACGTCGTCCCTTCCAATAATCTCTTGCTGCCAAAGCCGCAACATCTTCGCGCTTTTGCTTGTACCATTTCCCCGGTCTAGTTTCACGCCTGGAATCGGTGTAGTCATTTTTTCGTCTTCTTCCAGTTGGAAAATCAACTTCGGGAGCTCGATATCAGAGACAGGATCTATGGGCACATAGGTAGGATCGTTTTTGAAAGCCTTATAGACTGCAAAAACATACGCGGCAAGAGGGGAGTTAGGAATCTTTCCTTCTACGTTGATTTCTGGGGAACACTCTAGCAAGCCCTCCGGGTAATCAATAGTGTGGATACGCCTGAACACCCTAGTTGACTCAACAGTCGTCAAGATCCCAAATTCGACCTGGTTGTAATACATGTAACCATGGAGTTGATGTACCGCTTGTAAGTACTTATTTGTCCTGTCCTTTCTGTTTTTGTTGACTTCTGTGACGATATCTACGCCCTTGAGAGGGAGATCATGTGGTGTCCTGGTATTTACAACTAACTGTGGTCTTGGCCCCCCGAGGTTATTAGATCCTTCTTCTCGTTGAAATGTGAGTACTCGACTTGGAAAACCGATAGTTAAGAATGGGTTAGGTGGGCAAAACTTTGGACGCGATCGTCCACCGTATACCGTCTCGATGGTTTTGATGCATGGAGCTTCGAATGCGTGGATGACGGAATCCTTGACATCATCTTCATCCGTCAATTTCGTATTTTGCAAGGCTTTCAAACCTTGTTCGTCGAATGTCGATAAATTTAACTATCAGATGTGTTCACATTTGAAAGTGAGTGACACTCGACAAAGTATTTTATACGACGGTATAAACTTGGGAGTTGCAACTTACACGAGATTTCAAGTGTAACTTAGAGAACGTTTCGACTTCATCAAAGAAAGTTTTCCAGGTTCTAAATTCTACCCCCAGGGCTGTTGGATCCGGGCCGGTGTGAGGGTTTTGGTTTGCCCGTTTCGATTTACCAGAGCCTCCATGAAAGAACCTTTGCAGGGTTAAACCGGCACATAGAATAGGTGACGTACTCGTTCTCGTCGGTGTAGAGGACTTCGGGAATCTTGTACGGCCGTGATGCCAGGAGGAGCCAGGCTTGATCAATGCAAGAATGGGGCGATGCATTTTGTCGGGTAATGGATTGGTTTTGTCGACTGGTCTGCGAGCTAGCTAGGTGTCAAGCTTAGGGGTTGCGAGGAGGATTAGTTGAAACTCCAAGTCAGCCTATGAGATTGCTAGAGGTAAGATAGTCCGTAGCTTTCACCATCGTCTTGATCGTGTGCTGTTGAGTAATATCGGCGCAACAGAGAGTTAATTAGGTTGGAGATCTATCTACAAGATCAGTTGAGAATACTACTGTACAAGTACTACAGGTTTGTTTCTAAACTCCTACTGCAAGACTTCGACTGGTCTCGCTACAACTGCCTCAAGAAAATCCAACAACATCGTGCGTTGCAACAACTCTCATTCTCTCTCACCTCGACAAAGTGGATCCCTTCTTTTCATCCGTTCCATACGAGACCACAGTCTAGGCCGCGAGACCAGTCTAGGCTGAATTAAACTACATGCATGAAGCTACACAAGCAAGGATCCTCCTGACCCAGGGCCCTGGCCGAGTAAGGTCCACATTGGCGAACGTTTTCAACAAAAGGCAACACTTTTTTAGGCTAGATTGTGGGTCGGGGTGAGCTCAATGGGGACGGTTCGAAGTTCAACGGTTGTTCTTTTCTTCCGGGTCTTTTAGAACAGGCGTAGAAGGTGGGCTTGGGTTGATTTTACATTCAGCCGTTTTTTGGGGACTAGTTGTTAACAATTGTTCGTATTTCGGGTGGGTATACTCAAACTAAGTATAGAAGCGATTTTGGTTATCGAAACTGATGTATCGGGTTTCTTTGCTCTGGACCTGAGTTAAAGCACAGAAAATTACTACGGACTCATGAAACAATTACCTAGATGCCGATTCGATTCTTTTTATTTGGCCCATGGCATAAGGTGAAGGCAAGCTCGTTATTTTGAAATACCAGCGATCACAACGAGCGCTGCCACAGCAAAACTGCAAGTTCGTGAATACTAGTCTTTAGACTAAATGAAAGTGGCTCAGCTAGCCATCTCTAGAGTTTATTTCGATCCAAGCTAAGTATCATTCCTCAAATAGGTGTCTGCACTCTCGATGTCGACGCCGGCCAGGCAAGAAATTTGGAAGCAGACCACAGTAAAATACAACATCAACGCAAAGTTCCGTGGGTACGAGACTAACGATAATGCACCTACTGGCTGTCTAAAACGTTTGCACAATTCTGTAAATCCCGACATTCGATTTGAGAGAGGAAATGGTCGGTGGGCCTAACTAAAAGGTTGTTATCCTGGAGAATGTACTGTTTTAAAAAATATATTGTTTAGGAATTCCAAGTCCACCCCTAGACTCGATAATTCTATTGAACGTTATGCTTGACAACATTTATCTTAGGATTGAAGACTTTATGTTCCCCAATAGTTTTAAAGCCTTCGAATTGATTTCTGATCGAGAGTGCGGCCCCGGGCCTGCCATGCTGAGTATTAGTTTAACCGGTGGCCTATGCATATGGCTGGGGTGTGATTCATTTCGATGTTTGGAACTCGTGAAGCTAAATGAGAATGTTCTGTTGTGTCATATCGAAGCAAGAAGTTAAGAACGGATTCTAGCTGTAATATTGTTTTGGTGTGCTGTTGTATTTTTCGCCCTTAAAATGGGTCAACCCGGTTTTCGAATTTTGCCTCAAGTTTCAAGGGCCGGACTCAGCAGAACTTTGTGACGTTCTCATGCGGGCTTGTCCTGTTAGGTGCACGTTTTTTACTAGGGATATGGAGTGGCGAATGAGGTGATGTATGCATGATCCGTGACACCTACTAAATAATACCTTAGCAGGGACTTTTTATTTAATGGGAGTGTGGAGGTACACGCATATATATTGCATGGTTGATTGATCGCGCAAGTGATATAGCTTCGATCGAGTACCGAGCTTGAAAGTAACTGTTGGCGGGATAGAAATCGAAAAAGCTTTGGCCAAGTATTAGTATTTGGGAGTGGAAAGACAAGGCCTGCGATGGAAACACAGATCATGTCTTGTCTTTCTCTGAAATACTCCCTAGGCCCTGGGTACAGACAATTGGACAAATGCTTACTTCCCCAACGAGATCTTAAACTTTTGTGTAACAACGTTTTGACATAATCTAGCTTCGTATACATGACAGCGGCTATTCTTTCCTCGGCCATACCATCACGAGTGTAGGCTGACCAAGCAGCTGGGGCCTAACCAGTTTACTAAACATCGGTAACAATTACAATCAGACCAAATTGCCTAGCCTCAACAATTGAGACCGGTACTGACATTAATATTTATCCTAGGCCTTTCAACCTCTCCACAAGAGCAAATATGTCGACCGCCGATTCTCTCCTTGCAAACTCGTCCAAAAAGGTCTACTCAAAGTCGCAGACCCGAAGTATATCTTTGGGCCTCGACCTCAGGATGAAGAACACTCTCATTTCTATCCCCCCTTCTCTCGAATGGTTCATGAAAGCTATCTATTCTTGGCCAGCTTTGATTGCTACCATTTCTGTCACGTTCATTTTTCTTCTTGGATATCATCTGGGAAACAGTGCTGCAGAATATAGACCTGGAATTGGTTCCGATATCTCTCTCCAGGTAAGTTTAAAGCCTTCTTCATTCGTTCGCCACCTTTCCTTTTCGTTAAATATCGTCGGCTTCGGTGTAACGAACTGGGCGTTTGAGTCTGTATGCATACAGTGACCCGGCTATGGATCGTTCTCTAGTCGTCGCTTGCTCCTGTCAGCCCTCCCTAGTCAGCTGTGGGCATATGCTGGTGCTTGTGGACCTTCGCGTCAGGATCCGATGATATAAGACTTCGAGTTTGATCATGTAACAGAAGTGACTAAGCCTTCGTGTGATCACAGATTCCATTTGCCCCGATAAAAGACCGACCATTGATTACATACGTCTACTTCGAAACAGAAAATGCTCGCAAAAACGCCCTCTTTTTCATCCGACATGGTTTACACTTCGAGGCGGATTTCATATTCATCATCAACGGCGAAAGCGACATTGTCGACCATATCCCAGCCTTGTCGAACATCAAGATAATACGACGGGAGAACACTTGTTTCGACTTAGGTGCCCATGCTGAGGTGCTGACGGATAATAACAATGCTCTAATTAATAGCTATAAGCGGTTTATCTTGCTTAACGCTTCTATTCGAGGACCTTTCATGCCTACCTGGAGTCGAGAATGTTGGAGCGAGGCATATTTGGCTAAAATCACTGAGAAGAATAAGGTATGTCGAGGACTCCCCCTTCCCTATACGTATAAGAATCCATCTATATGGCTTCAAGTATCAGTTTATCTACAAATGGTTGGATTTTGTGCTAATACAATCTTGTGGATACAGTTGGTCGGGATGACCCTGAACTGCAACATTGACAAGGGAAGAATGAAGGTCTTGAACTCAATGATATACGCCACAGATCGCGTCGGTCTCAATCTTATCCTTCCGGTTATCTCGCATTGTTTCAAAGATTTTGGGTCCGCTGTACAAGCTGAAAACCGAGCTGCTCGGGAAGTTCTCAACCAAGGATATGATGTTGAGGCACTTATGACCGCGGCATCCTCGCTCCCTGATTACGCCAGACAATGTACACATGGGACTGTCCTTCGACCTAACTCATACTTCGGTATCAATATTCACCCTTACGAAACCATATTTCAGAAGGCCAATCGCGACATTGCCCCTAGAATGTTGGAGTTAATGACAAAATGGCACGACCAGTCGAACTATTCCAGCTGGGACACTTGTTCGAAAGCGAAGAAACGGCTTTGGTAGACTGTTTGTGAGAGTCTTCTTTGAGTCCTAATGAATCGGTGAATCGAGGGAAATAGAAAGGGCAAATCATGTATTGACTTACTATAATGTACTAGGGTGCATGTAGGAGGCGTATCAGGCGTTAATGGATACCAATGCGACTACGAACTTAATGTATAGATACACACATGTACTAGTACTGCGGTGCACCCACCCAAGTACCTATTAAATACTTGTGTACTTAATAGAAAGATAATATAGACTACGAGGAAGCACATAAACTAGCATTCAAGCCAGCGTGTAAATGTCGTGATAGAAAGTCGAGAAACGGCTGTTAATTGTTGCATCTTGGCTCAATGTTAATGTCGACGAAAACAGGCTAGAACGGTTAAAATTGCTAAGAAAAATTGAGCATGTCTTGGCACCTTGAAATCATGCAACAGACCAATGCAAACCCCCATTGCATCTACAAACAATTCCACCAAAACCCACCGAACAAACAACCTCGATTCCTCTCATCAAAGGCTTCAAATCCCCAGATCCGGCAGCACAAATCGCGGCTGTCCCGTATCCGGCCGGCCATAATGGTCGTCGCTTTAGTGGCGACACTCCTCGCCCTCGCATGGTACGCTTATGATCGTTCTCCTCGCGACACCTTCGTCCAAACGGCATTCACAACGTGGAAGGCAGACTTTTAAAACCTACAAGACTTGTATGCTGATGATATCTTTTACAGGCTTACCCACCGAGCATCGAAACTACTTGCGATTCCGATTCCTGTCCTGGTTAAAGGATTAGGACTGGATATACCAGCACCCCCGCGGGTCTCACTCCACAACATCTCCGCAGATTCGATCGAACTACATTGGGCTCCACCTGAAAAGGCAGGATCTGTAGCAAAACACATAATCCAAATCAACGGCCAGAATGGTGAGTGCTTTTGGGGTATCTTGTTACGGTAGTTGCCGAGGGGGTTGACAACTGACATGGGGTGGAAACAGTTGGCGAAAACGAACGCAGGGATACGAGCGTCGTCGTCACCGGCCTTAGCCCCGACCAAATTTACAACGTCCGCGTTATAGCAGCAAATTCATCGAATTTCCAAGCACCCAGCCCCTTGATACGATTACGTACTCTACGGTCCAACGAGGAAAATCAAAGGGATGGAGTTGGTGCAGCTACGGGTGCCAGCTCTGCTGTCAGTGGGGCAGCGTCTGGGCTAGGAGCAGCGGGTGGAATGAATGGTGTAATTGGCAATAATCCGGCTCTTGGTCCAGACGATATCCCTACAATCCATGCTACCGATAATTTGGCCCAGACCCCTCAATCTAGACGGACGTTTCGGCGACAACATTCACCGAATACGACAGAAGAGAACCTCTTGGCTACAAATGGAACAGCGGGTCACGGGGCCTCCCTTGGTGACCCGGCTACAACGGATGCTACCGTCGAAGCTCTAACAGCGGAATTGGAAAAGATTCAACGGGAGGCAGAGGAATTGGAGTCTCAGTTCCTGTCTCAAGAGGAAGAGCACAAGGCTGCTGAGGCTCTTCTGCTTGCGGAATTAGAGGGAGTCCGAGACAAGAAAAAAGAAGAGGATAGTGTAAGATCCCAGTTAAGGACGGAGACTAGGACACTTGAGGATGCGAAGCGCGCGGCAGAAGCCCAGAGAACCAAAGTAGAGAAAGTCTTGAAGGCACGCCAAGACGAGATTACGAAAATGCAGGAAGACTGCATTCGATGGGACGAAGAAAGAGAGGCGGCATTAGAGGCACTTCACAGGCTTGAAGATGAGGCAGAAGCAAGGAAGCAGGAAGCGGAAGATATGGGAAAGAACAAAAAGAAGGAACTGGAGCCTATTCTCACAGAATTGGGTAGCCTAGAGGAAGAAATAAGAACGCTTTCTCTAGCCATCAAGACGATCAATGATGAAGAGGAGAGGCTCAAGGAAAAGGAAGCTGACGACAAACCCAAATCCGCTGACGGTGATCTCGCTATATCTAGCATCCTACCGGCCCTCCCCGGCATGCCGCAACTCTCACGAGGGCCCAGTTTTCCTGGTGAACCGGAGGACGCCCGAATCGAGCGTGAATGGCAGGCTCGGTTTAAAGCTTTGGAGCTGAGATATATGGAAATACTTAAACACTTCCAGGCTGCACAGGATGAGTTTTTTCGTTCAGAGCACCAATTACGTGCTTGGCATGCTCGCAGGGCTAGTCTTCCTGCTCCACCGTCTGATTCGACAAGTTTGAAAGGCAAATCGAAACAGCGGAGGAATCGTACCAGAAAGAATCGCACTCAGACGGTCTCTTCTCCGTTAAACGTCTATCCAATGGCGGACCTTCCATATATGCCAGGTTCTATCCCCTTTAATCAACCCCCAACACCGTCGTCTACAACTGCTCCGACGCGAACTTCTCCGCCTTTCCCCTCTTTGCTTCCGGCAGCTCCGTTATTCGGATACGGAAATGGCATCGATCCCATGTTTACACCTGAGATGGATAAAATTACGGGCGGTGCACCCATGTCTCCGACTGCAGATTCTCTCCTTCCCTCCAATCTCTTCATGAGTATGGACGAAGTCCCTCCTAGTCCAAAAGGGAGCACATATCTTCTTGACTCCCACACTTTTCCAACTAGTGATAATATACAACCTTTGATTCCGGCTGCCCAGTCGCCGGGGTCCTCAAATTCAATGTCTAATTCGCAACTTTCGTCACCTCGGACTTCCTTCCCTCAATTTCCTGTATATACTACGGAGGAGTCCGAAAGGCTGAACCGATCCAACAGCATTTCATCTGTTAATAACAGTCTCCGAGGCATCCCCCCACCGATGCCGGAAGAACCCGTTCCTCCCAAAAAGATCTTTCCGAACTTGTTTAACTTTACTAGGCAACGAGGAAAGACATTGTCAAACGAAACACCGGCACTTGGAAGCCTAAAGCCATCCCAGTCCAGCTCTTTTCCAAAGCAAGAGGGTGCAAGTCTTGATCCAATCGGTACCCGTCGTCGGAGTGGCTCGCATGGGACTAGTTGGATGACGACTTCTGGCCTTGGATTTCTCTCTAATAGCACGAATATCAAGCGTACTCTGAATAATACGAATGGTTCCCGTACCTCGTTCAATCACTTTGACCCTGAGTCAGATCCTCTAGATCCTTCACGACTTCTCTCAAAGGAACCACTGTCACCACGCCCTTCGTCCATATCTTCCTTTGGAGAAAGCACTCTTCCTAAGCCTACAGCTGACTTTAGTGCGTTTGGGTGGCCCGCTCGTGATAATGCTGCGGTTGTGCGTGCAAGCCCTCTTGCCGCGAACTGGGCCGATATCCCGAACGTGAATAACACCTCATCTCTTATTCCATCTCTCCCACCTTCTCCACAAACTTCGCCTCCGCATGCCCATCCAAGCCGCCTCGCGAAGATCTTCTCATCGAACAAAGGAAACACTAGCTCGCCAGTTCCAAATACTAGCGGTGCTATTGGCCCACCTTCATCCTCCAATGTCAAGCTAAATCCCACGGCGCCAACTTTCGATGCGTATAACGCGGGCTCAAGCCCATCCTCCCATCTTCATGCTGAAACTCGATCTCTTAACACGGAATCTTCATTCGCAAGCTCTGCTAGTCTTGATCAACTGGCTCTTACCACTTCAATCACGTCTGTTGATAAAGAATCGGCGTCCGGTAGTGCCGGGAAGGAGTCATTGCTTAGTCGTATCGGTCTCAGCCGGAAGGGAAGCCATACGAAGTTGGTTGCCGGAGGCAACACAAGCAGTCCTAAACTCGGATCTCCTGCGAAGTTTACAATCTCGTCACCTTTTAAGAAGGAGGGCGGGTTGTTTTCCCGGAAGAAAGGAGATAGCGCTGTCACTCCTACGACTGATGTAATCGATGAAGAGGTTGATGGGTTGAGTAGTATCGTCATTCCGACTCTTGATGGGTCAACCCCTGCCGGGGCTGCAACTCCTGTCGAAGGCAAGGAGAAGGACAAGGAAACAAAAGAAGGAAAGGCAGCAGGTGGAAGAAAGGGCCACAGCTCGTCCGGTTCTATCGGGAGCGCCACTGAGTTGTTCGGCTCGTGGAGGCGAGAGAGCACAGACGCTCTGTCAAGCCCCTTTAAGAAAGAGGGCGGATTTTTCGGTGTGATTGGAGGTAATAAGAAGAAGAGAGGCAACATCCAAGTCGATGCCATGGCCAGCACTTCGGAAGCCGACGAAGACGATGGGTTGGTTATGGTTGAAGGCGGGGAAATATATCCTAAGGACCACGAACACCAGCAACACCTCTCCCCGCAACAGCATCACCACCACGGACATCATTACGGACTTCTGCACAAAAAGGGCAAAGAAAGTAGTGAGAAGGACCGAGAGTTTCCGAGTGCGGCCACTGGGAGTGCTAATTAGGATTTACACTTCTTGTACGCGTTGGGAGAGAGGAAGCAGGGAAGAAAAGTTGCAGACTGGAGTTTGTGGAGTTTTGGGGATATTATGATGTCTAGTGTTCAGGGGCCGATCTGATATACTGCTATTTCGCCTTTTTTTTTCTATTCTTCTTTTTTCTGTATCGATGAGGATATTTTATGTACGAACTTAGGTCCATAACGACTTTGTTTATGAGCGGTGGCATAATTGATGAAGCCTGGAGGAGAGTATGTATACATGAAGCTGCATGATGATGACGCACGAGTGTAAAGCTACGCTGTTGGGTGTTCGCGGCAAGATTTTATTGAAGCTTGCGAGATACTCTTAGTGTACAGGATAGACGAAGTGAAACAATTCAATGAGATTCAGATCTAATTACTCAAACGTTCCAGAGCATGAACCGTAATCTACTGCCCGAGGTGACTAGCTGGAGTTCTCGCCTAATGCAATGCTCAAGAGGAGGGTGGGTTCTTCATGTTACACAGATCGTGGCTCGCTGGAGGCCTCCAAAGTTGAAAGACAAGTGCCGGCCACGTAACCACATAACCGAACATGCGTTGCAGCAATGACTCCAGATTTTGAAGCCAGAAAACCAATTCATCGAATCTCGATCGTAAATTACTGAGATTTCTAAGATCGAAAGGTCATATTATGCAGAAATCTATGAACGACTCTTTTTCTTTCGCTGGACAGGAGGTGGTGCCGTTGACAGGGCGTCACGGTGCAGCTGCACATCACCGGCCCTAATTATTTGGGTAAGTGTCCGTTTTGGGAAATAGACTAAACTCACGTGACTTTGCTAGAAACGACAACATGCAACGCAAAAGGATATGTGTTGGTAGAGATTCTTTGGGAGTTTATTGAAGGCAATATGGTAGACGCTTTGTGAGGTTGACGGCCTGTGTAAACCTCTATGCTTACTAGGTAGTGATATTGAACGCTAGAGAATATAGTTAGTTTTGTTTCGTACAGAATATGCGGGATATCGATCGGCGTAGATGTAATTCGGTATGCGTTATGTATAGGGGTGTGTTATGTCAAGGCCGGAGATCGAATATATTGAATAGATCAATACCAAAGCTGCAACCGATTGATTGAATCGTCACCTGATATAATAGTAGATTGGTTTTCGAGTATCCAGTAGTGGTATAACTTCCGGTGTTACGCATTCTCATGTGCGAATATCTTCCTGCCGAAATTCTAATCTCGAGGTGTCAACGTCTTGGATATAAAGGCTGAAGTAATTGTAGTCTCAAGACCAGGAGCACATGGCAGACAGGGCCATTATAGTGAAGGCCAAACAGCATGCTTACCAGATAAATGATAGCCTCAAGTCCGATAGACGATCCCCATCTTTGTGTTCGCCATGCTTGTTTACATTTCTTTGTGTACAAGCGTCTTGAGGATTCAGAAGCCAGTTCCGTTGTGACAATTGAATGAGAAATATTTTGTGAGACTCTCCCAAGTTTAGATTTCTCTCGCCTATAAGTATTCTTCTCCTTCTATAATCTTGTTCCTCCTTCATCTTCCTCCTCTAACAACCGTTCTTTTCCCTTCATCGACCTCTAGCTTCTTCCAGGATTATCTCGAACAACAAGCAAGATGCCAGACCCACCACCACTCTGTCATTCGACACCTCTAAAAGAAATGGATCCTGAGACGCTCGCAAAAACCGAGGAGCAGAAACGTGAAACTGCCGCTCCGGTCTTCGGTGGTCTTGGTACGAACAAAAACTTTTCTTTCGATTTTGGCGCGTCGGAAGCCCAAAAGGCTTTCGCGGGTACGGAAACGGACGCTGTATCATTATCGAGTGAGCCTGAGGCTTCCATAGTGGATCTTGAGGACTACACTATACAGGATAAAGTCGAGCCGGAGAAAGTCAAGGTTATAACCAAAGAAGTTCCGCCTGGGTTGGTTCAGGAGTTCCGAGAGTCGTTGGAGTTATCAAAGAAGCTTAACGAAAGTCTTCAGCGTTTGGCTGGTCAATTGGGATCTGGACCTTTTGATATCAACACGAACAAACAAAACCCGATATCAGAACCAAAGACTTCGCAATCATCCCTTCCCATCAACAACATCGACTTTGGTGTCTACGAAATCCCCAGCTGGCAGGACAGAACTTCAAAGTGGGGTCGTTCAGAGAGCATTGATCTTACCGGAGCTTCTCAACTCCTAATCGACCCTGATACGATATCAGCTCCTTCGGGGACATCGGCAAGTGCCAGTTTCCATTTGAACCAGAACAGAACTTATTTCTTTGTGCAGTCTGAAGCGTCTACAACTCGGCCACTCAGCAATCTTCCGTCAAAAAACAACGTCACCTCAGACAAAGCTACCAAACCTCCAACTCAGGATCCCAAAGCTACTGCTTCAGGAATCAACGACGCGTCTAGATTCAAACAACCCCTCCTTCCTTCCGTCACCGTCGAAGAGAAACCTTCAATCCCAGATCCTGAGGAGCACATGAAGATCAAAGAAGCTAGCATCAGACAGTGGGCTGAACACCTTCCTATCTCTGAACCAGACACAAAACACGTCCACGCTTTCGACGTCGATAAACCCATCATCGACATTCCAACCAACAGTATTATCCTAAAAAAGGATACTTCACTGAAGTTTTCACCACCAGATCCAAACCATCGCACTCAACGTCGCCACTCAGATTCTTTCTGTTCTAGTGGTCGTGTCAAACATACAAGTGCGCTTACAATCGGAATCAAACCATACGACTTTGGAAGAGACCCGAAGCGTCGACCACGCACACCAACACGAAGGATGAAATACGCAAACCGATCTCCCGAGAAGTCCGAGCTTCCTGGCAATGAAAAGTCAGATATCGACCCTACCGAGCATACCGAAAGGGCTACTACCCCAGTAGAACCCACTGCTCAAGATGAACCCGCTGCTGGCGACGATACCCAGTACAACCCTTACAAGACCAAGACTTCGCTTCTTGAAGAGGAACTACGCAAGGATCCAATCTTCTCGAAGCCACTCCCCTTCAAAGATGTCAAGAGGGCATCTGAGAAGAACCGTAGATACAAGAGGGCGTTCTACGACGACCAATTCGGCAAGCTTTGGGTCGGTGCCTATGAAGCCGTTAAGGCCCGACGAACTGGCAAATACAATCCCCTGGCAGGGAAAGTAGAGTTCGACAAGAGAAAAGGAGAGAAGGAGATCTATGATCCAGTCTCCGAAAACACTGGAACTATCGACTGGAAGGCCCACCAGGTCTTCGAATGCTACTTCGGCATGCTCGAAGTGATCAACGAAATGAAGAAGATCACGGAGAAGCAAAAGGCTGCTGGGGACGAGATCCCTAAGCTGAAGGAGAAATACGAAAATGGCGAATTCGGCGAATTTCAAACCGCCGACGTCATGGCTACGTACATCCGCAGCCGTGAATTCGAAGTTACGGATATTCTTCCAAAACAATCGAGCAAGCTCAAAGTCCGCCAGACTTTGATGAAGAGGGCCGGGGAGAACCATTTGTGGGACATCGCCAAGCAGGACCACAAGTTCCAGTATACCGGCGGGATGTTGGACGGAATCCTCTTTATGAGGAATTACTTTGCGGACATCAACCCGGCCTACACGGAGGCCGAGTTGGATGCAATGGGGGTAAAGATCCCCCATGAGGAATTTTAATGGCCCTCCCTTCCTCTTTTCCCTTTCTGCTAGCTGCCTAGCTCACTGGCAGCAACGATGCCCAACCCACTGCCTGTTGCGTGTACGCAGACTACATGTAAATAGTCAATTTTAACAGGCTGATTATCGATTTTATATTCCCATACTAGCTCCCAATAGGATCCGATTTTGGGTTCGCTGCGTAGATTGCTTCTTAACGTAACTTCGTGTCATCAGGGTTTGGCTGGCCAGTTATGTTAACGAAAGGTATCATGAAATCGGAGAAAGAAAGAGAGAAGGCCTCGAAGAGATAAAAAATGCCTGGTCAATGTCGAGAAAGATGTCAAGACGCTATAGACTCGGACAATTGAAAGGTCTCGTCGGAAGAATATAACAAGCTGTGTGATAGTTTTCCAGTGAAAGAGATCCTGAGGCCGTCGGGACGATATTGGTTGGTACCATGGTGATCTTCAACAAGAATTTCTACTGCTTTCAAGAAGTTATGTCGACTGTACTTCTTCTGGAGACGAGGGCTCGAGGGATGAATATATGCCGATGACTAGATAGATAGTAGGGAAAACATTGATCACAAGAATCAGGATTTTGATGATCAAATAGGTGCTCTATTGTATTGGCAAATGTAAACAGATGGAGATATCGATAGAAAGAACTGAACATGATAGTGTTACCAGCAATAGTCGTTATCCATGGTTCGATTCCATCACGCGCACGTCTTGTTGTGAAGCAAACACCATCGGTGAAATCTATCAGCCTTGCAATATCTCGCTTCAACGTGCCTAATCTCTCGGCATTCTTTGTGTTTCAAGGATGCACGATGTATCCCTGATATGTCCCCCTTTTCCCTCTAAGATTTCTCGTAGTGGCAGTTAATCAAATTCGATCGATAGGTCAAGTTGGTCCAATTTAGCGGATATCATCAAAAGTAGCGGTATGTTCCAGACACTGTTTTTCACGATGAGTCCACCCGCCCACTCCTCCCGGGATCCCCTCAATTTCTGACGGTTGACGATCGACGGCCATCAAGGCTAATGCACAGACCTACAGTAATCTTTCACTCGAGCCGTCCGTGAAAATCTTAAGCGTGGAATGTTAATTAAACACGAAACGTCGAGGCAGTCGATCGATCGAGACCGAGAAGAATCGTTGCCTTCCCAGGATTTCGGTGGGGGTTAATATCAAAAAGACAAATGCAGGATGCTTGAAGCTAACTAGAAAGAAAGGGTTCCGCAAGGGTTCCAGAGGCAGCTTCCCGGGGGGGGGGCTTATAATTTCCTGGCTCCTATGGAGAGGGTTGTCCTCGCAGGTCGGTTTTCGACCTTCGACGATGCAGAGTTTGCAAGGTTCAACCTGGCTTGGGCCCGAGGCTTTGAAGTTTGGCCTTGTCGACTCCCGGTCCCGGCCCGATTTACAGCCACACCCTTCGAAAAATAACAGACACGATAAGAAGACGAATGCATGAGTCAACTTCGGAAAATCAATTACGTCGATAGATTTCGAAGTCCACGAAAAATCAGCACCGCGTAAGAACGAGGTTGGGTTTGAGTCCCCGATTAGGTATAATATTCGCGAGGCCTGGCATTGAGGTTTCATTAATTGTGGCGCCATGCATGGTGATACGGTCGTTGTAAGCAACCAGAGTTCTTAGTCGTGGACATTGGATCCGATCAGCATGGTAACCCAGATATCCTTGGGCCAGCTGATCAGTCGGTTTCCCAAGATAACCTGACCAATCGGTGACCAAGAGAGCAATGTTGCCATGGCAGAGAGTGATACGGCAAAGGAATTCAGGTCTGCCCAGGTGTCTATAGACGCGTAGACACGTACATGCATGAATCCTGCATATGCATGGTCACATATACTTAGTAAACAAAGATGTGGACTCAAGGCGAACAAAGATGTCCCCCTCGCGTTAACCCCACAAATTTTTTGTTACAAATTTTTTCCACGGATGAGTATCTGTAAACCAATGAATATTCTAGAGTTCGGGGAGAATTTATTAAGACATACTTCGGTGAACTTGTATACCTAACATGATGCCCAAAGTTTCCAAAATTGGGAATTATTACATACGCATGATCTTGATAGTGAGTTTTGAACGGTAAATATTCGATTTTATAAGTTTAAAGCTGAGCGATATTGTGAACAGCATCATGGTTTAATCATCAGATGGAAAAGCTTTTTGAAATGTGATAGTATATACAGGCTAATATGGCAGAACTGATAAAGCAGCATAGAGTATAGTTAAACGGAAATAAAGATGCAAATATCTGCAGTGTTGATAATAAAAAAGTTTAACATCAATATTGAATATAGTGCAGAATAGTACTATAGTGTGGCTTCGAAGCTTCATTATGATATATTTCTAGGTCTATAGATCTATAAAAAACAAGAACAAACTTTTCCATGAAGTCGATTAAAGCATTACGATGATAATTATAAAATACTTAGGTCGCAAAATGAAATTATATTAAAAGGTTGAGCCGAATGTCGATATATATTCATTCGCACCGCACCGTTTATATATCTTAGAGATCATCGATTGCAGAGACGACTCTATAGTTTGAACGGCGTTCTGGGGATGATACTAAGGAGCCTTAAGTCGATTGTGATAACCGTGGCAAAATTTTGGTCCTACAGAGAAACTCTGTATGTTAGTGCTGGTGCAAGTGTGAACGTTCGAACATCGTGTCCCGAAGCCGAAAAGTCGATGACTATGCCATATATGGGAACCGATATTGCTAGATACACCGCCGAACAGATAGGGAGGGTACTCACATCACATTACCCATAT
The DNA here is from genome assembly GCA_036971725.1 of Arthrobotrys conoides. Classification (NCBI taxonomy): domain Eukaryota; kingdom Fungi; phylum Ascomycota; class Orbiliomycetes; order Orbiliales; family Orbiliaceae; genus Arthrobotrys; species Arthrobotrys conoides. The sequence continues at coordinate 1,589,010 of JAVHJM010000001.1, forward strand.
AAATTGCATATATATGCTCTTATTAAAGCCTTTAACCCATCTTTTTTTGACAATCATTGAGAGCTGCAGCTCCCAAAGGAATCCGATCGGTCCTGATAGCTATAGGATCAGTTTTGAACCATTAAACTCATCTGTGTACCAGACTCATATGATCATGTCGATCGTGGGTAGTTGTAGTCTTACCAAATTAGGCTGCCCTGAGTTAGACCGAGTAATGTATTCTGGTCGAAGGCGAACTGGGGGCTTCAACTGCCCATGAAGATGTCCCCGGCTGATGAGCAGAAGAATGACACGCAGTTGCCTGCATGACCAGAATGAGGCCCTTAGCTCTCCTAACTCTCCGCTTGGTACTGTCTGTCCGTCTATACCGATGGTATCTTCCAGGATCCTCATTTCTTGAGGAGATAGTTCTGTCCGTATCGACCAGACAAACGAATTTGGCTTCCTCTGGGAACCAAAGCGATTATTTGCGCAGATGACAGGATACCGCCTAGGTCTTCTTCGCCCCATTACGGCGTTTATGTATTCCTCCATCTTTTCTACTAGAACGGTGCGGCGCTCGTCCTCTTCTTTTTCTCGAAGAACTTCATCTGGGTTGAATTCCGATAGCTGTAGGGCTGGCATTTTTTAGAGTTTACTTGAGTCTAAAAGGTATATGAAACTAAGTTATAAAACAAAATATATTCTGAGAAATTTTGTGACTGGTTACTCTATGCAAGAGCTTAAAGATTTGGAAAAATTAGTTGAAGAATTATTTGTGATAAGCTGATGGTTTTAATTTAATCTTTTTGCTTGGACGGTAGTTAATATTATTATTGTTGCTGTAGGGAAATATAGATATATCTGAGGGGTCCAGTCCGCCTTTTATACATATTAACTGGCAGTGCAGTGCTTCTCAGTGCCAGCACGTAAGGACATGCATGGTAGAGCTGAAATCTTTTCTTCCCAAAACGCGGTCACACGAATTCTCTAACTGTGGTCTGTTCGATGCAGGCGCGAGGTAGGTTTCCATCATGATATCGCCGTCGAGTTTGTTTTGAAGATATCATGCTGCTTTTGCTGGTACATACGTATCCAGAGCTCTGTTTATCCTTTCCCAGATCATACCATCCAGCTAGTTGAATTCATGAACAGTACGTACCCTATTCAATCCAGACTGAGCGGTGTCGTACATTCCCACTATCGATTCAATCATTGTAGGTACCCAGTTCAAATCTCACGTGCTCACATGCACGAGTGTCGGCATAATTCTCAATTGCTAACATTTCCTGTCCGGTCTCCAGCCGTTACATTTCCTTCAGAATAACCAAGCGTACTTTCGTGAACAGCCTCTGATTGACACATCCCACCTGGAAAGACTTGGCTAAATTAATCTCCACAAAGAGCAGAGAGTCCAGGTAGCATTTGAATTGATCGATTGGTGGTAGTGGGCCCCGACCCCCTCTCCAATAAGCAAGTAACTCACTAAAATTTATGTTTCACTCCTCAGCTCCTAGGATCCTAGGATCTTAGGATCGTCTCGAGGAAGCCCTTACACATATGCACATACTGTGTATGCACCATACAGATCATTGCCTTTCTAATGAACAATTTCATGTCTAGTTCTCGTTACTAGAATTACTAGGCCTATAGCTTGATGGCAGCTGAAGTATTTGACTTTTCCCTGCTGCCATGGTATATATTCTATAGGAGTAGATATTTATACTAAATACAATTTTCACCTTTATAGATCTATAACATGCCATGAGCTTAGACTCTTTGGCTCTATGTATCGACCGGAGCTGCCAAAATCTCAGCGGCCGTAGCGTCAGTACATATTACTATATCACATTATAACGAAGTTGCCTCGCGAAACAGCCTACAACATATGCATAGGCTCGCTTTTCAGTCGGCACGGTGGTCACTCACAACACTCCTGCGTTAATTTGTGTAGTCCGTGCTGACTTGAAGTATATATACGGCCTGGGGTTTGCCGCCCTGAGTATACTCCCGAGTGATTTGTATCATTTGGGTCGCCGGGCTCCTCAAGCTCAATCGCTCCCAGGAAGGTCCCTGTTCAGCATGCATATGGCAAGGATCCTGTCCTCGTATTGGGAAACCAGCCACCGTTTACGACCCGCATGCGCAGCTGAAGGATTCTTAAATTAAATCAAAAATGATAATTAATAAATAAATCAAAAATGGAATGGAGAATGCAAGAAAGAAAGAGAAAAAAAATACAATTTTTCCAACACGCGCCGGCTGGATTTATTCTCTATTGTATTGGTTGTATGTATTATGTATTTTATTTTATTTTTTTTATTTTTATCTTAAACCGATCTATATTTCTAGCCTGAGCTTGGAAGATGCAGCTTATCCTGCAAGTTCGTGTGAGTGCCACATGCAGGATTAAAATGAATTCAAAGCCTCCGGACGTGTTGTTTTTTCTCTTTTTTGTTTTGTGAAAAACAAGGAACGAGCGCCGGCTGTCTAATGTTGAGACTGAACAAGGAAGAAGATGAAATAAAATAGAAGAATCCCTAGTTGGACCAAAGTGCACACCTCCCACTCAATCGAACATGCCAATAGGAAGGCTTGCCAGACCCTCCTAGCCAAGGCCCTTGCCTCGCGGCTGCATCTCGCGTTGTTACAGACTCGAAATTGATGTTTTCGTTCTAGGTTCATGAATTCACGGTGTGGCCCCCCAGAACCGACCCAAACGCAACCCTCTCGTATGCACATGTACTGTCTATAGCTTTTGCTCGAAGATGCTCCAGCCGATTGCTTTGCTCTTCCAGTTCACAAAAATATCACGTTGTTGTTTTTATCCTTACGTCTACAAAGATCTAATCAATATCAAACGGACTATATTACAGGTCATAGTATCATCGATCGTATATCATTTCTCAAAATCACATCTTTTAGCTGAACATACGCAAAAAAAAAAAAAAAAAGCATACGCAGAATCCTGAGTACTACTACTTACCTACATACAAGGGATTGCTTTCAAGCCCTTCAAACCAGCATATAACTATGGCAGAAACCACCACAATAGACCAGCGCCTCCCTTCATTAGTATGGTCTCCAAGTCTCAAACGGAAACGCTCAGATACAGCATTAATGCTACTTCTTCGAACAGAAGCCGCCAAAGTCGTCAAGAAGAAACTTGGTCTTCATATCGACCCTAGGAAAGTCCATATCACCTGTAAACCGTTTCCAAAAAGGAAGACGATTTATCTGTGGAAAGTAAACGGCGAATTGAATGAAACAGAGCAAAGTCTGATCGCTCGGACAATCAACAGCGAGTCTGAACAGCGTCGCTTCTTTCGAAGTTGGTCTGATGATGAAAGAGCACAGCTCACTTCGTTGATCAAGAGGGGGGGTATTTTACCGGAATATTACATCAACGATTCAAGTACGGGTCGCGTACCTAGAATGCGTCAAGTAGTTCGCACACTGGGCACTCCGCCGGATTCACAGTCTGCTGCGTGGGATCTTGTGTCTAGTGACACCGAAGATGATGAAGAAGACGTGGAAGACGACCTTTCAGTGGATCACCAATCCAATCTTGACCAGAACAATCAAATACGGGCGTCGACAAGCGAGCGTCCTGCGAAGCGGTCTCGGGAAACAACTGCCGATAATGATAATAGGACTTCTCCCGAGACCCTTATTCATACTGCAACTAGAATCTTACCAGAATCGTCACCAATATTAAAACCAGTAACTGTTCAGACTCCACCAACAGTTCAAGTTTCCAAAAGATGCTCTCTACAACCTTCGCAATCCCCTCGCCCGCGGACTGTATCACCAGAAACAAAGAGCCAGCAAAGCATTGGCTCTGTACAAGCCATACCTACTCCACCTCGCACAATGTCTCTCAATTCAAATGGCATATTAGAGCTCGTCCCTCCACCTACTGCAGAAATTCACTCCCCTACAACTTCAGTAGCCCCTATCGCGGCTTCTCCATTCACGCCAATCACCGATTTCCTCGCTCTCTTCAACGAACATAATAAAATCGAGAGAGCCTTTGAGAATGAAAAATTTAACGAATTGGCTAAAGTTGCAATCACGGATCTAGAGAACACGATGAAAGCTTTTATAAGCAATGCTACGATTGGGTTCTTGAATCTACCACGTGTATTGAACGAAAACCGCACCTTGAAACGAGCGAAGGAAGAAAAGGAGACTCAATATGAGGAACGACTTGCCTTTTTAAAAAAGGAACTTGAAGCACAAGTGAAGCTTGCTTGTGACAAGGAAAGCATGTTCAAAGGGATAATATCCAGCCTGGAGACTGCAAACACCATGCATATCAAGAAAATCACGGACTTGGAGAAGCAGAATGCAACCCTTCAGGACGAGGCGAGGGTCTCGAGGCTAGAGGCGGAGGCACAAGCGAAGATACGGGATGACATGCAAAATCGAATCAACACCCTCGAAAGTGATCTTGCAACATCCAAAGTCTCTGAGAAGCATCTTCGCGACAATGAATCTATCATGAAAGATTGCTACCAACGCCTCGGAGCTGAGCACGATAAACTGAAAGAATCCGCCGACCTCGAAGCGGGGCAGCTACAGCAAAAGATCGAAGCCCTCGAAAAATGTCAATCTGAGTCGAAAGACCAATTGGAAAAACTGGCTGAAGCTCACAAGTCCAGAGAAGCCGATCTCCAAGAGAAGATATTGAATCTAGAATCGGGCCTATATATGGCTGAGAAAGTTATCCAGGATATTATGAGTTACAAAACGAAACTTGGAGCGCCTACGCCTACTATCGACAGATCCTCCAGCACTTAGCCTAGCTTAGCCTAGCTTCCTCAAGCTACAGCTAGACAACCTGCTGTTTGTTTACATGAACGCACTTCAAACTCGAGCGGAGACTTCAAAGATGGTTTTAGATCCACTATTTGTCATGTATTGGTACTTATGACTTAGAGTTGTGTTCTACGCTGGCTGCTAATCAGGGGCTACGAGAACTCGTAGGTATATCCTATGCACCGCATAACCGAAGTCGTCAACGAATGCTTTATCGTTGGTTAAAAAGGCAAGGCCATGAACAAGGCCGTCACATGCCTGCTCCTAAATAATATCTTCCGCCAACCTATCAAGATATAGCTTAGTGTTAGCAGGGGCTTTTGATCCCTTCTTAAACATAGAACTATTTAACTTGTTTGGAATTCATACTCTTAACTTTCTTCTTACTAGTGGCTGCTTTCGTCTAACACATGGGCCGGGAAGAATCTTTATATTCAATTTTTTTTTAAGCTCTCTTTCAACATCTGCATAAGATTATTTCCCCGTTCGCTTTTGGAGCATCGATAGGTGCTCAAGACATATTATATCGGCGTGTAGCCAATTCGGTGTTTCGATGTTCGCTAATAAATTATCGACCCATGAGGTTTGGTTCTCCACCTCCAATATTTTTGTCGTCAATATATTTGTGTCTATTAAAACACTTCTCGGCTTTGCTTCGTTGTAACAGAAGGACTTCGAGATCCGGGAAAAAGATGGCTGGTCATAAGCTTTCGAAGTGTATTGGTAGCACTTCAAAGTCTACGAATACACATCCTTACTACAGCAATTAGCACGCATCAGCGAAAGAAGACAGCAGAACAACAACTGCCTTACCGGGTCATCTAGAAGTGAATTTACAGGAGGCGTAGGCTATAGGCCTGTAGGTGGCGTCGCAGCACAAGACTATGGAGGTGGTAGGCTGGCTGGCTGACTTTAGAATGCGTAGGCGGTAAGCAGGCTTGGTTATTAGCTGGCTGGCTGGCTGGTTGGAAAGTGAAGTTACAAGACGCGGAGGTCAGAGGTACCTGCTAACAGCTCAACACAAGAAGGGTCACCAAGACCACTATTAATTACTGCTATACTAATATCCGGATATCCTCAAATAAGTAAATTATAAATATGAATTAGTATCCTTCGATTGATCTCCAGACTGATTGATCGCTCTATTCGACTCGGAAGATCGATTCGGCAGAACATGGAAACTCGAACTTGACGACCGCACAGCCTTTCATATGGGGAGCCATTCGCTCCCTTAACAATTTCCGAGTTTGGATGAGCTCCTCCATACTATATTACTATTACAACTCTATACAATACATACACCTCAACCACTGGTTCTAGCCAGGGTCACGATAACTATAACCTAGGAGTACTTTTTTTCTTTTTTGCTCAATTTTCAATTTTCAAAAATTTTGTTTAAACAAAAGGTTGATAAATACGGTTTATCCAAATACAGATATTGCAAATGCAATATAGGTTCTTAGCTTTGCCGGTGGGCTCATGCATGGGTTATCTAGAAGCTATTGGGAATACAATAACCTAACATGGTTTACATGACCCTAGACTAATCACCGCATTGGGACCATTCCAAGGCTAGTTAGACGCGACTCGGACACTCAGGCATGTCTGATCCCCAGACTACAGCCAGGTTAGTGATTCTAGGCCTCGATGAACGATAACTTTCAATTATATATTAACTCTTACCCCCAAACTTAGGTGGTTTCGGTAGTTAGCGGATTAGTTTGCTACGAGGAGCCCACCATCGGCCACCCCCTGGTTACTCTAGAGGATATAGACGATGGAATCCCCAACCCTGTCACGTCTGATCGTGCCCAACTACGCGGCGTGGCTCTGGCTTTGCGCGATTAACTAGGAGGCAGTCAAGGTTAGAGCAGCCTTAGTTAAATCCTTGGAGGTCTTGAGGCCGGGATGTCTGGCAACTTTCAAAAGGTCTCTAGATTCTCGCGGTTATGTCTCCAGGTGGACGAGTCTTTGGTGTTGACATGTTCTCCCATAACAAATTGCAAGATTGTTTTGGGAATCATGATATGTTTGGCCGACGTGTACGCTGCGGTGGCTGATCTCGCGCTCGTATTGCGGATAAAGCCCAACGGCCTAGATTTGATGTCTGCCCCCAATTTTGTAGAGCAGCCCATGGACCTCAACAACCTTTTTTTCTGTGAAAAGATTTTAAAAACCAGGGGGGAATCAACATGACCCAGGGAATCTTACGCAAAAATCGTTAGTACTATAATAGTTCGCTAGTGGGCGTAATACATAATCCGAGCCACACCAGCGAGGCAACTTGAAAATAGGTAGTACTACTATATACCAAATCAAAACCTTGAAATGATATAATTCAAAATCTTAACTTTGTATAATATTTTAAAGCCATATAATAACTTCTTTAATTAAATCAAAAAAAAGAATTAGAGTTATTAATTCGAAATTGAATTAATTATGATTTTTCAAAGATTTTTTACTTGCAAAATGTAGGATTTGGTGGTTTGCTTCGCTGGTGTGACTCGGGTCACGGTGCGGTCAGTATTCATGCTAGCTGCTTTATAATTTGTAATTTTGTTGTTTATTTTATTTTCTCTCCTTCCCACCGTGATTATAGTAACATCTAACACATTTGAAGTAAAAACATTCTGGAAATAAACGGGTGGTACAATTTTTGGGCTGTTTGGGGTTTAGTCTCGTGGGATTTGGCCATCCGCCTCCTTGGTGACTTATCCCTATCGTACTCCCGAACACAACAGCTACATGCATGCGCACGACCAGTTCAATTCCTCCGCGACGAGCCAACGGCGTCCGCTATGCCCGTATTTTAATCTAAGCACAAAGATACATAATTTAAAACGCCATTGCATTAACTATGATTTCCATCGCCCGAAATTTAATTTGCTGGAACGATGGCTCATGAATTCGATGACACAGCCCAGCTATCCCAGAACCGGCATAATCATGAACTTTTCTTCATCGGCATTGTTTGAATACGCAATGCTGACCTATCCGATAAGATACCATTAGCATTTTATCAATATATAATGGAAGGATTAATGTGACGTACCTTGTTGCCTTCTACCGTCCACCCCTCCCGTGAGTTCACTTTATGGATCCTACGAAGCGTTAGAAATATTAATTGCGGGACTCTAATCTCGGGTTTACAGCTGATGCGGGGCGGCCTTACCTATAAATGTCACAGCCCTGATCATCTTCCTCTACAGCCCATTCACATGGTCCATTCTCCCCCGTCCCAAGAGCTAGAGGATATCCTTCACCGAATGCACATAGATTATGATGTTGATCCCCAGCACAAATATTATCCATATCCGTGGTTTTGATAAGGTACCGACCATCGCCGACGTCTTCGAAGCTCCACTACGAAATCAGTTCATACATAATTAGATCATTAGAGGGCGATAGTATTTTCTGGGAAGAACAAACATACCATTGGGTCGGTAATATCATCGGCAAAAACCTGCTTGCATTGATCACCAGGAATCATCGGGTCGTTCACGTGAAGGCCGACCCTCTTTTGGTTTGCGAGGGAGATGATGTGATATCTGCCAGATTGAAGAACCATCTTGATTGATTGGTTGGTTGATTGAGTCCGAAGAAAAAGATTTGTAGATGTAGAATTCGAATGGGTTCGGTGTGACCGAGATGATAATGGTATATAGATAAATTAAGGCAGAATATTCAATTCGTTGATGTGTAAAGCTATAGAATGAATCTGATCCAATGCGAAAAGCTGCCCTTTTATGCTTTCCCATGAGTCCAAATAACCAAGCACTTGACCAGCTGACGAACTCGAGATATCGATCTAGATGCAGGCGAACACCAGAAAACCAACTCTAAAAAATCAAGTTTCGTTACCCACGGCTATCAATTTCCTATGATAAACTAGAATATGCAACAAAGAGCTGAAGATACTACATCATGATGCCATATTCCTGATCCCACTGTCAACCCCTCAAACGAATGCGGCAACATCATGCACCGCTACTTCGAGATGTGGTTTAGATTGTGTTGTGAATGAGTTCATGGTAGACAATCCTCCCACATTTCCTGGCACGATTGGCTATGTGCCGCGGCCGATCTAAGGTGATAAATTCGCCTAAGTTAGCACTCCTGAACTAAATTCTCCGTAGAGGGTTTTTTTCGGTTGGTTAGTGGAGTTAGGTATTTCCGAGCCGTGGATTAACAGCTTATCAGCTGGTTCTGGCCTGGCGCCGTGACTAACATGCCGGTCGTCAATGCATTAGGATATCATGTTGCAAAACTAGGACGGTTTGCGTTGTTGATCAAGGCGACCATATTTCAGAAGCAGTCTAGTACCAAGATTGGTTTTCTTATGGAGAAGTGATACCTGTTGGTTAGTTTAGTTCCCCGCTCGTTAGTGGTCGTCGGGTTGCATCTTGGCGATGGATAACGGAATACTAGTTATAGTAATAGCGGCGGCGTATCATTGTTCCAACAGCTTAAGGTTGAAAGCATCAACAGTGCAGTGCTAACAATCGATGCAATCACAACTTGCACACACAAAAACCAAGTTTTTCACTTGTCAGCCTCGATCTAGGCCGCACTCCAGAAATCACGGACCTAACCGAAAACCCCGCATTCATTTTCTTATAATCGAATTAGATCCAGCAAATAGTCCAACGGTAACAGAAAATGCCTCGTGTGATGTAATTCTTGGTTGGTTAAGCTGATTTTGTATTGCATGCGTATGGCCGATATATCGATATCCTCGATTTTTCAAAGGGTTTGCCGATATTTAATATTTCCACTGGCCAGATGGATTGCTTATTAGTTACTGGTTGCGCTGTACAAGGAACCGTTTAGACCGAGTTCTATAGGCCGGCCCTTGTATGCATGATTGCCTTATGGAAATTTGATCTGGCCGATGACAGGTTGCGGAGATTTAATAAGGTTGGTGCCCCATCGCCTGGCCTGGAACTAAGCGACGGGTATGCTAATCCAGGAACAGGGCACTTCGGGTCACAATGAGACCTGCACCGGTTGCCACCTTACACATGCTTGCTATAAGAGCAATAAGGTAACTTGGGGCGTCGAATAGTGTCCACGTAGGTAGTTTGAAACGACTGGAACCTATAGCCTACACAAACATGCCAGCAATACTGTCATTGCATTGCAGTTGAATTGTGATTCCCACGGCCATGTGGTCTGATAAGCTGCCGATGTTGTATTTTTTGTGTTGTTTTGTCGTTAACATCTTGTGTGACAGGACCGAAGCTCGGAGTAATTAGTGGTAGATTCCAACTGTATCTAGCATACAAGTGCTAGGAGAATAAAGTTCGGATGAAGATGTATAGGTACTCTGGTAGTTTCCTATCTTAGCTTTACCCTTCCAGGGCATGGTGCAAGACAAGATTTTACCATCTCCAACATCAATTAAGACTCACAAACGCAAAAAAAATAATATTTATCATATTCATGATATTGCCTGGAATCGAGTCTAGATATTGCCGGCCATTGCAATAAACCAGAAGTACTGCACCTAGCTATGCCTTGGTGCTATAAGAAACACGAAAAATCTCACATTAGATCTACACAGATCGAGATTACCAAGTTCAACCTAAGTTACACACTAGACGAGACCAAGTTATACCTAGTTTTCTCAGTTATATCATGATGTTTTCTTCTTCTCAATTCAGATCCATCTGTATAGATGTTTCCAAAACTTTATCTTGTCAGGAGTGTATATTCTTACAATGTCATCACGGAAGCAAGTTCCACGAGACGAATAATGACACATGCACATGTACATACATGTACAGGCATAGCTATAGATTACATTTGCCATTCAGATTTGTCACACTCAATACTATATACTACTAAAGGTATAAACCTTATTGTTCGCTTCAAGCACACCTCCTATCCAGATTGAAGCCTCAAGATTTAATCGATTTCGTGATACTCGAATCTATGATTCCCAAATTCCCATGATGATGATAATAACAAGTTTGACTAAACCACGAGATCTTGTTGATCTGCTGCCACTAATACGGAGTATCTATCAGCGGAGCTATTAACCCGTTAATTTAAGCCAGAGCTGACTTTCATCAAAGCATATAAGCACTTGGATCCGGAATACCTCCAACGTAAACGCCCTCCAAATTCTAACCCCACGGTTGTAAATCCTCAAGTTCTATTTAAAAAAAAAATTTTCCTTCTTGAATGCCTTTCAGGTTCCGCAAAACCAAGCTTTATCTCCTTTTAGGATTTTTTCTCCTACGATTCGTTCTATCCCCTTGAGTTGACGACGTCTGACTATCGTCACTTTATCATCGATTCTATACTCCGAGAAACAACAAAATGAGTGCTTTAATACTCCCCTCGAGTAGTAGCTCCGCCAGCCAGTATGGATCCGGTAGTATTGGCGGTGGGGTTGGAGGAGATGACCCCCATCGGCCAGGGGGTCATGGTATTGGTGGCCATGGTGGGGAGGACAATTACGGGCCGCCAGTCGAGGCTGCAGCTGAGGAAAACCCCGATGAGGAAGAACAGGAAGTATTGGAGGAAACCCCGGGGAAAAAGAAGAAACCAGCATACGATAGCGAGAAGCGTAAAGAGCACTATAGGGTCAACAACGTGGCCGCACAGAAAGCCTTAAAGGGTGTAATGATAGACTCCTTGAACGACAGAGGCTTCCAATATATGGAGAGGGGAAGAGCTAGAGCCTTTAACTCGGCTGATGCGGATAGAACCCATTTCTTTCGTTCGCAAAGGCCCACGGACACTCAGGCGAGAAGCCATAATTTCTACTGGAAACGGAATCCAGATGTACCATTTAATGGTACGGCGGACGAGGAGGCTTGGAAAGATACTTTCAGTAAAGGAACTACGGCTTCCAGATGGGGCGCCCAAAACTTAAAACATGTTGGAAAAATGGTCAAGGATGGTAAGATAGTGCCCTCACAATCATTCAAAAGGAAGGCTACGCCGGCCCAACGCTCGCCTCAACCTCGACCTCAACCTCAGCCTCAACCACCGGCATCAGGACAGCAACCATATATAGACCCGGCTTTGTATACGGATCCTTCACCGTTCTTCATATCGCCTCTCTTGCCAGGAGAAGGGCGGGGCGAATCGTCCAACAGCAACCAGAACCGACAGCAGGGACATCCCGGCCCGACCTTAGGGACTTTCCATCCACGCCAAACGAATGGTCGTACTGGCCCTCCCACACAACAGGCCTCTTTGGCTGCAGCACACCATAGACAATTGACCCAATCGCCAAATTATGCTTCTCAACATGCCCATCAACCTTCCCAACCAACGGGTTACGCTCACCAACATCCTGACGGAATAGATTACACTGCAATAGAAGGATTACAAGATTTCCAAAATCTTGAAGCCAACTTCCATAACTATATGAGCACTGGCGATGAAACCTATCTGGTGGCTACGCACCCTGGTCAGTTACAAGTGGAACCAGAACCAGAACCAGAACCAGAAGAAGAAGAAGAAGAACAAGGTCAACAACCGTATGAATCAGATCAACAAGGACAAAATCCACAGGGGCAAAATCCGCAGGGGCAAAATCAGTATCCTGGACAGCAACCTTGGGGGTATGGTAACCCACCCCCAGGCAATCACCGATTTTAATAAGCCTTCCAAATGGATTGACCATATCGGACGAGAAGGGTTGTACTTTCGAAACTTAACATGCATACTTTTCAGTCTGTTTCAATGGTGTTTTCACATGGAGTTTTCACAGGGCGGACGCAGGTGTAAAAGGGTATGGGCATAGGCTTGTATCCGTAGGCTCGTGGGTTCTTTCTCTCTCGCGGGATGTCCCCTTCCTTCCTTCCTTCCTTCCTTCCTTCCTTCCCTCCTTCCTTCCTTCCTTCCTTCCTTCCTTCCTTCCTTCTTCTTTATTTATTTCCTTCTTCCCCCTTTCTTTCTTTCTAGACTCACCTCGTAACTAGCACAGACATCTCCACCATCTATATTCCACCTAGCTTGGTTACGAGGCACATTTTTCTTGTATTCAATGTTTTATCATGTAAATGCGATAGAAAAACGAGCTGATAAAATTAATATCAGATATTTCTATAATACAATCAAATGAGGAACAAAGAATCCCTCTACAAGTAATAGTTCCCCTCTTACGAAGCTAGATCTTCTTTTGGTGCTATGCTGCATGTATGGATATGTTTGCTCCAATACTCTTTGGTAATTTTAATGTAGTCGTTTCATGATCAAGTTGGAATTTGTCTCAAATTTAGAATGTGATTTATCTAAGTATTTCCAATAAATCTTTATGCTAAGATGGCATTAATTAAACTGTTGATTCGGTATTCAATCTCGTTTGTCTACATCTGTAACCATCCAAGATGTCGATATCTCGACCATGATGTTTTAGACACACATCTGTTTTTTTGCAAGACATTGCAGTCATGAGTATAAGTTAGCCTCGATTCCAGCTACCTTTGATTCCCGAGCCTAAGAAAAGTGCAATCCAGCTCTCGGAATTATCATGAAACCGGCCAGTTAAACGACGCAATGCCTTGTAGATTATACCATGATTTCGTAAGTATATAGCACACCGATTATTTTAATGAATATAACTAGGCTAACCTCTACCAATCATGATCTCGATATACCACTCGATCGAGTACTCCACAAAACGAACCGAAAGATGTTTGTTATAATTGTATATCCACGTTCGCTAAAATTCGGTAGGAACTCCGGTACAGTCAAACTAGCTGCAGTGCTTCGGAAAACGTCAAATGTGACTACTAGCTAGCCTCGAGACCAGACTACTAGCTACTTCTAATCCCATCACATGCGCATGTCATTGAACAACGTTTTAACTCAATGACATATGATACCAATAGTACTGTATCTTGCGATCAGTTATTTGAGGGACCAAAATCTATGTCCCCTCTCGCATTCGGGTAATCAACGGGGCAGGATAGGGAAAACTTTCTACCATACATATTCTCTTGATATCAAGTAGTCGATCGGGTGAGCACCATGATTCTTGTAAGGCTTTCGCCTACGAAGAGGGCAAGATTGTGTTTACGAACGAACATAGAACACCACTAATGTCTAATGCATTGGATCTTGAATTTTAGAAACTCAAGAAAGATTGGAATTTGAAGTATATCTCGTGACAAAGATAGAATACCGGTTGCTCGTTGAACGGTCTGTATGCCTTCCATCAAATTGATCGGATTCTGTGCGCCTTGGAAAGATTCAGTGAGTAATGTTATAAGTCGAAAGAAGAGTTTACGCAGTTGCACATCTCTTAGGCCTATAGTAGTCTCGAGGCCAGCGCTGCCCCGGCCTATAGCTACGTTAAGGAAAGCTTATAAAGACGGTTGATCTATAGCTATGCATTACTATAGCTTAGGTCTCAAGAATAACCCGACTCTATAGTTAATATTATAACTCTTTTCAAAAAACCCTTCTCTAATAGTCAGTGATCCTAAGCTAAAGTTTCTAAATAATATTTTATAACATATTTTCCTTTAAACCCCAGTGCATCCCTTGTAGTGAAATGTAAGAATTCCGTACTCATTTTTCCGCAAACAAAACTTTCCACGAATCATGAGTACTCATGCTGGGTATCAACAGGGCGGCGGTGCGCCACCACTCGGACGGCCCGCTTTCAACGGTAAGAACGGTGGTTGTGGAGGAGATAAAGTAGGAACGATCAGGGAAGATGAAGAGGAAAAGGGATCTTCTGTACAGCTGTTGGAAATACCACCGGAAATCAAGACGAAAGAAACAAAGACAGAAAAGGAAAGAAAAAAGTATACGACCCCGCTGCTAGGGAGCAGCAACATGTTCCAAACCAACTAGCACAAGTGGAAATAAGGGCGAGAATGAAAAGAAGCGTTCAAAACCATCTAAACCTGGGAGAAAATGACATGTTCTAGGTGGACACCGTCGAACATGAACGCTTTGGGTGAAATGGTTGAGGAAGGTTTAATCATACCACGCCTGATCTCAGATGTTGCAGCAGGAGATACATCGGGGCTACTTCTTGATATGTCCGCACCGGTGCCTGAAAATCAAGAACAAGTTACACCAGCGCCTTGTTATCCTTAAGATACTTTGGGACAGCCAGGTCCCTCCTCACGAGGTCCAATGAAGCCACGGGACCAGCTCAAGCCCGTCAAGAAGAATACACCACAGCCAAGTCCTTATTCAAAGGTTCCTACAGTCCCTCAAAATGGACCTAAAAATTTCCAAAATATTCCGCAGCAAGGGATTTCTCCTGTGCAGGATTCTCAATCTCAGGGTCACTCATCGTCTGCGCAGACGATGCCAGTGCACCAAGCTAAACCTCCTACGAGCGAGCAACCTCAAATAAATTCTACACCCCAGATCCAGTCGCAGGTCACTAATACCCCCCCAAGGAAATCTTCATTTTAATCATGCACCGCAAGTACAACCCCAAGCCGATACAGCACCCCAATTACCCGCTCCCGTGTGGGTACTAGAACAGTATCAGGGTGGCAAAACCGTGTGGTACATTTGTAATAAGCGCGGAGGTTTCGAAAGAGTGATAGACAAGCCCGAAACACATGACCTCGACATTTATCAAGCTTACTTCTGTGAAATAAATACTGTGACAGGGCAAAGAAATTTAAAAAAAAGCACTTTGCACCCGTTTTATCTCAAAGAAATAGTGAAACCCAAGAACACGTGAAAATTCAAGGGAAGGGTTCGCGGGACTTGCTGTACATTCGATAATGTTGAGGAAATACCTCTACCGGCCGGTACATTCCATATTGTTTGATTCGGCGTATCTGCAATGTGTCTTTCTAATTGACTTCCGGCACCAGTTGCCTTGGCTCTAAATTGATTTCATTTCCCTAGAATTTATGGATTTTATCATATTGGAATTAGCGGATAGCTTAGAGATTCCTCACTAGAAATTAACTAAATAAATAGAAATACGAAGACCACTTATCTAGAGTCGAGTATGAGTAGTATTGAAAGAGTGGATGAAAATATTGCAATTGAATTAGATCTTGATCACCTATCCGGAAGACTTGACGCACCTAATCTGTGCAAAAGTCCATGATAAGATGGAAATTCTTACTGCTATAGTTTTTGTTAGCATATACCCAAGTAGGTCCCTACTAACCACTGTGGGCTGCGTCCGCAATATATACTGTAGACCTGAAGCTAGATGCGGCGGAACCTACTTCATGGGGAAGTTAAGCATACAGAATATACTTAACTATTATTATACTAGTAAGTTAGAGCAAAACGGTATTGACGACTTATGCGTCACTCGGCGTTCTTGATGCCATGCATGCTAGAACATCCCGAACTAGTGCCTCTTCTGTTGTATTTCTTTTCTCAGAAAAAATAAGTTCCAGCCTGTCAATAGTTATGTGGGAATGGAATCGTTCAACTATTTATATAGCTCTGAGTTGAAACGTTTAGAACTACACCGTGATTAGTTCTGTGTGATATAGTTGAGTATGGTAGTGGCCTGTTCAAACCTTCTGTATTCATAGAATATGGTTCATGATATCGATGATCAATGAAGAATGATCGAAATCGCCGAGGGTGGGCAACTGTAGATGTTGACTATGAACTAGGTGTTGATTTGAGAGTGAATCAGTAAAGAGGGGACCTGAGAGGAAGGAACGTGCTAAAGTTAATGTCAACCACTGCCCGCTCCTTCAATTTTGAACTTCAACAAACCCTCAATCCGTCACCGTCGACTTCAACAACCATCTTCCGCCCTTCTTGATCACCACAGCTCTCATCTACTCTCGTCTTCAACAATCAGCGTTCCAAACCAGCTTTCACAATAGTTTCTCTTCCTCAAGACCAAATCACAATGGAATCTTCTCGAGACATCCAACTTTCTCCTCCTTCCTCTCCATCCTCATCCTCATCCTCATCCTCTTCTTCCTCTCCTAGCTCCCCCAACAATGGCCATCAGCCATCGTCTTCCTCCGCTCCGCCAGCCAAAAAAAGAAAGAGGGAGTATAACTCCACAAAACGCGTCCTGGCATACACCAACCTGAACAAACCGGCGTACCAGGCTGTCAAGGAGGCAGCAGTTGATTCACTGCTCCTCCACCTCAAATATCACGAGAGCGAGAAGGAGGTCTGGCTTAGGGACATCCCTAAGCCAGAGAACCGAGTCAAGGGTGGTCGCCCATATTATTGGGCAGTCTCGGGCGAAATGACGCCCACCGAAGACGAAGGCTGGAAAGCCACAATCGGGAAGGGCAGTTCCGGCCCTTCCCAAACCGGTAGCCGATGGGGCACCGAAAACCTTCGCATCCTCGAAGGGATGATAAAGTCGGGGTGTGTTCGCCCATTCTACCTTGAAGACGGCAAGTCCGTCTGTAATGTGGTCGCCCAGGGGGGTAGCGTCCTCGGGCTGGGCTGGGGTCTGATGGGTGACCATGAAGACCCA
Source organism: Arthrobotrys conoides (assembly GCA_036971725.1). Taxonomy (NCBI): domain Eukaryota; kingdom Fungi; phylum Ascomycota; class Orbiliomycetes; order Orbiliales; family Orbiliaceae; genus Arthrobotrys; species Arthrobotrys conoides. Next base: position 1,606,222 of record JAVHJM010000001.1, read on the forward strand.
TCAACATACGACAAGGAGAAGTATGCCTCTAAGGGGATCACTCTCCTCAGGGAGCTCCCTGACGCCGCGGACCGTGTGGTTCCCGGCTTGTTAGAGGGTCCTGGGGATGAGACCCCGAAGAGTAGGAAGAAGAACAGGGAGTAGGGAGGTAAGATTGAATCGCTATTCGTTCGCAACGGAATTTTTGTCAGAAAAGATACTGACCTGTTAAATAGGCGGGAGGACCGGGCAGTGCAGCGGGTGGAATTCTTTTTTTAATTTTTTAATTTATAGCTTGACCCTATCACTATTATCTCTACTGGTCTATTTAATGCAATAGAGCGTGAGGCTCTTTATTACGCTTCTGAAACATACGTCGTCGCAGATATTTGCGAATCACGACAATAGTTATGCCAGTCTCTGTATTGATATTAAGCTGTCGTGTTTGCAACTTGTGGTATTTTTCGTGTTGGGGCTTCATCACGAGCTATCCTCATCACGTCTCCCCACGCTTTGTTCCGCGACCATTCTCAAGCTTCATACCACTCCTACCCATCAATACCTTTCTTTCTTTCTTTCCCTCCCATCTACAAACAGAACCACCACTGAAGTAGCCGACATCATGGCGGAAACAAATGGGAACATCAATGGCGAAAGCTCTACTCAATCGACACTCAAGTCTACACAAGCCACAGAATCGGCAGTTGACACAGGCGCATCGCGGAGGCCTCGAGACGCGAGAACGATCCATCTGATGCTGGCATCTTTAGGTGTTACTTCATACCAAGAGAGGTATTACACCATCTCCACATTCTAAAATTATTTTAGGCCACTTTACTGACGTTTATCATTAATTTGCCAGGGTCCCTCTAGCTCTAATGGACATCGCATACCGATACACCAACTCCGTTCTCCAAGATGCTCTCCTCTACTGGGACGCCGCCCACCCAGCGACTACAACTGGTCAACCACCTCCCCAGATCACGATGTCCGACCTTAGAATGGCGATATCTGCGAAGGTCAACCATCAATTCGTTGCAGCACCACCAAAGGAGTTTCTACTGGACGTCTCACAGGACAGGAATAAAGTTGCGCTACCACCCGTGAAGAAGGATTGGGGTGCAAAACTACCTCCTGAACAATACTGTTTAACTGGCGTCAACTGGGAACTTCTGGCCGATCCGACGGATGATGGCGTTGACGAGGAGGAAGAAGAGGAGGAGGAGGAAAATGGAGACGGAGATCTTACACCGAGGGAAAATTCAAGGAATGAACGTGATGAAGCGGATGAAGAGATGCCTGATGCTGTGGCTGATATGTTCCGAGAGAATGGCGATGGAGATCGAGACGAGGATATGGTGATGTAGATGGGATGTTTCTTCTTTTTCTTCCTTTCATCCTCTATCCCTTCTAAAAAGAATTTGCATTCTGGCGTTCTCTGGAGTCTTTTCACAATTATCGAGATACCATCGTTTCTTTTTCTTTTCTGCATCTTCACAACTGGTATGTATTATATCTTGCATTCATCTTTAATATAAAAATCCGGTTGTCCATCCCATTTTCTATCTGGTCCGTCTTTTGGTGGAATTCAGCCGCGGGTCCCTCGTCGCGAAAAACATCCATGTCCATCCCATAAACTTCCCACCAAGCCCTTCCCTCCACCACCAGCAAAACCCTCCCTCCAGAAAATGGCCGTCGACATCAACTGGCCAGCCCTCACCACCGGTCCCGATGGCAAAGAATACGCCGACGCCCTCTGCGGCTTCTTCCACGACAAATTCCAACAAATTCCCTTCCCAAAATTCCTCCGCTCCGTGAGCGTCGTTTCCTTCGACCTGGGCACCGTCCCACCCGAGATCGAAATCCAAGATATAACAGACCCATACCCGGAATTCTACGAAGACGCATACGCCGAATGCGACGATGAAGACGAAGAGTTCGATAACGAAATCTATAACTCGCCGGAGGAGATTCTAAAACGGGCACGGGAGAGACGGAGGAGGGATCGCAGGGAAGGGTTATCGGATTTCGAAGGATCGTATCATGCAGAAGACATCACCACGACTTCTGCGCCTGTAACATCGTTACATACACCGTTATTGACACCGATGGGATTACAACCTCCTCCGTATATCGACCACCGATATCCAGGTCTCAGACCATCCTTCACCCCAGCGGTTGACCAATTCTCATCATCAACGTTCCGCGGTCCAACGTCAAATCTTCACTACTTCCATTCCGCCTTAACATCAAGCTTCTCAGGCGGGTTAACACCTCTAGCTTCCCTCCAACAAGCTTCGGTCGAAACCTTCCCCGGTCGTCCATCATTATACTCCCGAAGCCATCGACAAAACCAACAACCCCGCTCCGGTCTATCATCAACCTCACCCTCACAATCCCCACCATCAACAGCAGACTCTTCAAAAATCCCAGCACCGATCTCAACATCCCACAATAACCCACCACGTCTAAACCTCTCCTCAGACGATACACACCATACAGATGGAACCCGTGAACCCCCTCCAACCCCTTTCTCCGACATCTCAATCTCCTCTGGACCCCAACAACAGTCGCAACAACAGCAACAAGGAACCCTCCATTCACCACTAGACTCCCCAACAACCCCACCAGACCCTCACGCCCCCCGCCTCCGCCTCCGAGAACCCCGTGATTCAGATATTCAAATAATCGCCAGAGTGAGGTATACAGGCGACATACGTATGGAATTAACAGCAGAACTGCTAATCGACTACCCAGCCCCCTCATTCGTCTCCCTACCAGTACGCCTAACAATAACCGGCATGACATTCGACGGAACAGCCGTAATAGCGCACATCGGGAAACGAGCACATTTCTGTTTCGTAGATAACGACCACGATCATCATGATCAATCTCACCCAGGTGGATTAGGAAGTGGAGGAGATGGAATAGCTAGTATGTTGAAGGAAATTAGGATCGATAGTGAGATTGGAGAGAAGGGGAAAGGGAAACAGGTGTTGAAGAATGTAGGGAAGGTTAAGGATTTTGTTTTGGATAGGGTTAGGAGGATTTTGGAGGATGAGTTTGTGTTTCCTAGTAGTTGGACTTTTCTGTTGTAGATGTGGCCCTTCTTTCTGCTCTAGTCTCGCAGCCGAATGGTTTGGCTGGGAGACTGTTTCTCATCTATGAAGGTATTGGGTTTGGATCTTTGAGGGATAGGTGCATTGTATATATCCATAGGACGGCGTCACAGGCATAGTTGGCATTTAATAAGGGAGGTGCATGATTCCACTCAGAATAAACTACGATACGATATCAAAAAATAGTCAAAAAGCAGTATACTCCTTCCACCGTGAATCAGGAATTCAAATAAACCATATAGACACGCAAGAAACCTCAATAAATATACACACAAAAAAGAGGCAAACCGGGGCGTAACCCAAAACAAAAGGGCTTGTAAGTATTGATTATACAGAAAGAAATTTTGTGAAAGTAAGAAAAGTTCTTTTGTTTTTTGGGGGAAAACAGGCTTATTAAAGAAACCTGAGCGGATCCCATGAAGGACATCCGCCAGATGGTGAAGTAATGCTCCTCGTCTTCTGCTTCTTCTGCTCCTTCGCTTCGATCTAGATATAGGAAAATCACTTAATCTTGATCATTGTATTTCACCATACCAAATCAACTAACCCCTTAACCGGTGAGTTTGCGCGAGATCTTGGCGATGACTGTAGTAAAGACGTTAGTATCCAAAACCCACTATCTTGAGGGAAGGAAAGAAAGAAAGAAAGAAACATACTATGTAACGCCACCACACTGAAGATAAATCCCAAACTAAGCACAAGAACAACAACAGGATCAACCTTCAATCCCGGCGACTCATCGGTATAAAGCTCTATAAAACAAAACAAAAAATCCAGGTAATTAGCCACAGTGTCCCCACTTTCCCAGAAATACTTCATAGTTCGATTTGGACAGGAACGTACTCAACATGGTACTACTACTTCCACCTGCGCCAGCGGCTCTGGTGCTCGAAGGACGAGCATTGGCCTGCGTGGCGGCTCTGTCGGCTGCCGAACGACGCTTGATGACGGACTTTGGACCGCCGGGTGGGGCTGGCGAGGCTCTACCGGTGCTGGAGCCGGTTGGTGGCAATTGTGGTTCGGGGGATTCAGAAGACTATTTTGAACACGGTAAAGGTTAGTCTTTACCTTAAAGAATTGAAGGGAAATGTATGGAACATTGGCGACGGCGGAGGGTCTCCGTCGGCGTACTATTGCGATATAGGTGGTCAAGGATGGTATCGAACGACGAAGGGCATCATAGATGATAAAGACTCATAGTATCATAAACGACTGTTGAAACCGTAGAGTCATCATATCATTTTAGACTTCCAGTCATCCCAAATCCTGCCACCATCGCCTGTATCGCCTCCACGCCGAAGGAAACCCTCGCACGACAAATCAATTCCCCAGACGTCATGAGAACCATACCATTATGACTGTAGTAATTTAAGTAAAAAGATATAAATAAAAGAGGACGCGCAGCAATTGACTTTTTAGGAGGGGGTATCGGAATTCGTAGAGAGTTTTCTTTTGTAATCGTGCGACGTATTGTAGTTTTATTTCGATGTTAAGATAACAAGTAACTTGGTGGTTTTGGCGGTGGTTTAATACGCTTTCCGAGAGAGTTCGGTTTGGTGTTTTTGTCAGGGTGAAAGGACACCATACGCCAGAATCCGCTGCTGGTGCGCCACAGCTGGTTTGTCTGCACCGCCACTTATATTATACCCATATCGGATATCTCCTTCTATAATATTATATCATGGCTTCTATAGCAATATACAGTCTCGTATGGATATATATCATGGAGATATGATGTATTGTATGGTCTATACAATATACAATGGCAATATATACAATTCTAGTCAGAAATTATGTACGCAGAACACTCCTCCCAAGTGATCTAAAGCACCCCGGCTATAATAGATAGCATGGTCCACCGGTGTTCGGTATGTATACCATATCGATATATCCAGTATCAACGGGAACAACCTCTGTTTACCTAAGTAAGTACTTAGGTATATCCCTTTCACCCAATCCATGATAGTAACCCAAGGGAAGTATATAAACCCTCATACCTTCCCTTTCTCAGCCTGTATGGTTGTAGCGGCAGCGGCAGCAGCAGCTTCCTCCCTTTCTTTCCGTCTCTTAATCTTCTCCGCCTTCTCAAGCTTCTTCTTAAACCACTCCTCTCTCGCACGATCCTGTTCTTCCTGTGTAGCGTTTAACACCATACACCCGTTCATAATCCTCTGTTGTTCTCTACAATTCCATACCATACTAAACGTCTTTCCTCTCGCGCAGTCCGCATATCCTATAAACCCAAATTATTAGCTAACAGAAACAAAACAAAACAAAACAAAACCACCCCAATTGACAATTTAACCTGAAGGTTAAGAGGAAAAGAAACATACGTCGAATCTCCTCCGCACATATAGCCCTAACATTGGCATAATACTGCTCTCGCACTTGACTTTCTTGTGAGGAAGAAAGTGGTAATGGATTCGCGGATGGGAGGTGGTAGCGTGGTTGTTCGGGATCGGGGAGTGAACCCGATGGGTTCTGAACGGGTCGTGGCATCCTTTTTTTGTTTTAGTTGAAAACCCCTTATCTATCGTGATTCATGACGGGGAAAAAAAGAGGGCCTGAGTAGGAGGGTGGTGGCGGTGGTTGTTTTCGTTAGTCCATGGTGGAAGTCGCGGGATGGAGTGTAGTGGTGGTGGAGTGGCTGGTGGCGGGTGGTCCGATGTTGAAGTTGAATTTGGTTTGCCGGCTGTGGTTTGGCACTAGCCACAATTGCACGATTGCCGTTCCAGCTGCGGACTTCACATTGAGACGACCGCGATGTATTCATGGAAAACGTAAGTATATAATATACAAGAAAGCTTCTGATAAGCTTCACTTTAGCATAAGTAGTGCTACCCTTAAATAACCCAGGTCTTCGAATCCGTTTTCATAAAAAAAAGTGAAAAAAGGTAAAAGAAAATAGAAAAACAAGAGAATAACCTAAACGCCAGTCCCAGGAAATGCATTCGACCCGCTAAGAACCACCATCCCCTTCTCTCTCGAAATATATCCCTTGATATACCCCTTATAAATCATATTCGCCAAATAACATTCAACCTCTTCAGTCTCCAATTCCACCCCACTCTTCCAACTAACCGCCGCCCTGAAATGATCAACCGGAATCCTAGTCTTCGAGTCCCCAGCTGCTAAATACACTTTTCGGAATAGATTTCTCAGAGTGATGTCTCTACCGCGTTCGAGGGTTAGGAAGATTCGTTTCTTGACAAACCAGTCTTCACCTCGTGCGAGGTTCTCGTCGTATCCGCGTAGATCACCGGATTTGATGCACTGGGTGAGGGGTAGGATGAGGGACTCCAGGTGTGGGTAGGGTTTTAGTAATGTGGCGGAGGGGAGTTGACGTCGAGTTAGGAGTTTGGTGGGGATTAGATATGTTAGGATAAGCCTATAAACCGTTAGCATCTATCTCCCTGTCATAGTTATAATAGCAAATGGGGTTTCCATACTCTTTGTTCTTCTGAGCATTCTTATGACAAAGTTGGTATGCCATTTCAAGATGTTCCTCCGCTCTGACATAGTCTTCATCCAAGAAGGCAATGACACCGCAGTAGTACTTAAAAGTAACCACATCCGAAGTCCTAAAATCCAGCAAATCCGGCATCTCGGTCGTATTCGCAACAAGTGCCTTCAATATATTCTTCGACAACGTAATAGCATTAAGCTTGAAATACGTCTTGAAGAGTATATTGATAATGTAATAGGTGCCCCATTTCCTACTTTGTGCGAGTTCGGCTCTGTATCAAAATAGCAACGTTAGTCAAAAGGGTCTCTTCATGGATATTTTGTGGAATGGGATATGTCGAAACATACCGGTCGTTCAAGCAAACGTTGAAAGCTCGATTAATAATCCTAGCAGCATCTTCCAACGACTTCCACGTATCCTCGCCGTTCGATCTTTTCGCTTCATCCGATCGTATCGCAACGTATCTCAAATACTTGCAGGCAGTGTATAGTACCTCAAGTTGCCAGACCTCCCACAATCCGTTCTGAAACCCTCGAATGACTGCCCTATCCAATCCACACCGTCAGTCATATATCCTATCACCATCAAGCCCCCCTAATAATCAAAGAAGTGACCAAACATACTGCGTCATATCCTTCATGGCCACAAACACCTGCGCCCAATCGACATCATCATGCCTCTCCAACGCCTGTGCGACCTTCCAATAAGCAACATAAACCTCAGCCCAAGCCTCCAGACCCGTTTTATTCGTAATCTTAGGTCGAGAAGAATTATTCTCGTATTCAAGCGAACGGAAGATATCTTCGGCGACGCGAGCTGGGTTGGTGCTGTAGGCGAATTCCTCCAAGTCGGTGTTTGTGAGGGAAATGGTGGAGGCCAGGAGCTTGCCGTTTTCGTCCACGTGAGCGGTACGCCAGGCACGTCTGATAGAGAGGTTAGTAAAGTTTTTCGATGATGAGGTTTTGGGGAGGTGCAGCTTACATTAGCGATTCCATGGTGGTGGTTTATATGATTTGAAGATCATAAGGACATGGTTGTCGCGGTTGTGAACTGTTTGAGCGCGGGAGCCAATGATATCACAACGCACAAACGAAGCTGGTTCAGGCTCTAGCTGATCTCATATCCAGAGTTCACGAAAGTGTTGCCAGCTAGTGGGCAAGGTGTACTCGGAGCTCCAGACGAGACCAGACCTCCACCAGACTATGAGAGAGCTTAATATTCTTCACGATTCTTCAGGATATATATTTTTCAGTATCCAAAGGCTTCATTCTTAAATCAAAAGGCTTCGATAGATCCATTATTTTTTAGTTAATGTTATATCCATGCAAGAGTCAGTCAGATGCAAGGTTAACGTCCCATACAAAAAGCAATCCCAGAAACACCAAGGCACCGCAAGCAAATGTCACCATGTATCAGCACTTCTAGAGAATACTTTCCCCCTCTTCTATCTCTTTATCATAATATCACCAGGCCCCTCTATTATCAATTGCTTGAAATAATATGCGCTTTTCATTTAAATTCAACAAAAGACTCAGTCAATCACTCAATTTGCCGTAACATATGCTATGCCTAGGGTTAGCTGCCAAGCCGAATATGCTACGGGACGGAGGGGGAAACTTACTAGCATCAATCTGCTTGATATGCGGTATAGCCAAGCGGATTTTATTTCTATATGTCGCCGGTCCCATGAGCTGCAACGGGTTCGCTTCGAAGTAGACGGTCTCTAGTTCCGCCTTGTCCTTCAAAACATCTTCAACCTCCTTGAAGGAGCTCAACTGGTTCTCCGAAGCCCAGAAATCTACAATGTGAGACAAATGCTCAATCCCCTTTATCGAGGTGAGTCGGTTGTGTGTGACATCGAGATTCCTGATGTTTGGGGTGTTCTCAAGACCGGATAGGTCTTCAATGGCATTGTGGGAGACATAGAGCTCTTCCAAGTTGTTGAGACCGTCTAGACCGCTTAGTTTCGTCAGTCGGTTCGAAGGCAGGGATACGATTTTTAGGTTGGATAACATTGAGATGTTCTATATTAAAAGTCAGCATAAGCACGATCGTAATTATCAGCGAAGGTGTATATAAACGAAGCTACCAACCTTGATCTCAGTAATCTTATTCTTCCCGAGCCATAGCTCCTCTAACTTTGTCAAGTTCTCCAAATTTTGGATTTCCTACGCTTCATTAGCCTTCCTCCACCAAGCAAGTTTCCACCCACCCTCTAGATTCTGTCAGAAAAAGCGCATACTCTAACTTTATTAGCTCCCAATTCCAAGTTCTTCAACTCAACCAAGGCATCCAACCCTTCGATCGATCCGATCCTATTCGAGGCCAAATACAAGTTCTTCAACTTGACCAACTTCTCCAGATTCTTGATATGTTTGAGGTCATTGTAGCTCAAATCCAGATTCTCAAGGTTGACCAAAACCTCCAAATCACGTGTCATATGGCCGATTGCATTGTCGTATAGATCGAGGTCTTGTAATGTACCGGCGATACATTCTAGCCCTTCGATACGAGAGATTTGGTTTTGACGGAGGCAGAGACGGAGGACGGCGGTTAGCTTTTGAAGGCCGAGAGCGGGGATCGATGTGATACGACAGTGGACCAAGTCGACGTCCTAGCGGGGCGTATAACAGTCGGTTAATACGTCAACTTTTCAGTATCAAAAAAGAATTAGACACAAGTTAGGTGACGAACTTCTGAATCTGGAGGGAATTCTTCGAGGAGATCTGGAGAAAAATATATACTATGTTAGAGACCATGAAAGCTAATATTTTACTCATTCAGGAAGCTAGTTTTTTGTACCTTCATCGGGATCCAAAGATGGTGGTCGCATGGCGTTTGCCTCATCTTCGGCAGACGGATTGGTCAGAGCTCCCGGGTTTGTGAGGATGGCACGAGGATGCGTTTGTTCGGACTCCTCTGGTCGCTGATCTTCGCTTTCGGTCGTCATCCTGAGGAGTATTCCGTATGATCGAACGACTTTGTCTCTGGTTCTATTAGAAGGTATTGCTTGGGAGGTTGGAGGGAATATGGAGGGTATCGAGGTGCAGTTGACGTCCCAGAAGACTTTATGGTTGAAGGGTTCGGTTAGGATTGGCAATGGCTCGTTTAATGTTAAGTAATAAATTTAGTTAGCAGCTTGGACAGGATCCTAAAACATGTCATGCCAAACCCCGACCCGCATGCACCTGGATATCACCTTTCTTTCACCTTTTGACATGCTTTGTAGCCTTTAAATTTCAGTACACTCGATTTTCACTACTACCACATCGATTTGAGACCGATATTCCAGACTTCGAGTCAAAAACAATACTTTTCGTTTATCTCGAGGTTGTTCTCCACGTGCTAGCTATAGCATGGCATATGATATCCTGTTGTTGGAATTGAGGCTGCAACGCGGTAACATAACTCTGGGCCGAGATCGAGATCTCACCGGTTTGATTTTATCAACGGCGGCGTTTGATGGCAATGTCAGCTCTTACCTCAGCTGGAGCAACAGCTTATAGATCTTTACTGTCTTTTGAGAGAATATTTTATTTTATTTGCCTTTCAGGTCAAATATTTTGGGTTCTCTCTTTACCCCATGGCCTATAAAGAGATTTCTTTCCGTACGTGCGGGAATATATAATCCAAAGGTTTCTCGAATTCACAATTAATACTGTCTTGCAAGTTAACATGGGAGAACTAGAGTATTTGATTGTAGCGCACCAAGTGTGAACATTCGTTCGCTCTTGACATGGCATCGAATATCTTGATATCGGAGTTTGTTAGTTCGCAAATTTCGAAATTGTACTTCTTATACGAAACGGGAGATATGGTTTCTCTCCGTTGACATATAATGAACCCGACTTAATTATAACTCCCTGGACTGGCTTATAATATAAGTCAGGGAGTTTAAAAGTGTCTTATATCAAATCAATACACCAGATAGATTAGATTATCAATTACTAGGCCAATGGTGTTCATTTTCCACCATCTTCTAACCCTCCGGCCTCGACCATAGCCAGAGTTCTCTTCAAAAAGTTATAGGACGTTCTTTGTATGACCCGACTTGCAGGATCAATCCCGGCTCTGGTTTCAATTTTTGTTGGTGCAGATTTACATTGTTTTTAATTTACTGGAAAGTGTCAGCATATTATCTTTCTGGGAATTCCCTGCACTGAACGGAATAACCTCACCTTCTTCAAACCGCCAATTCTGATGATTTGCCGGCCACCGCCCCCAAAGCTGTATCGGGGTACCATTGTTCCCATTTCCATTATCCCCCAATTCGGCGTTTAGAGGACACGGTTGACGCGGGACAAAAATACTTCGAAAGAACATCATTAGAAAACGGATTAATATTATAGGAATAGAAATGCATATGCATACCGGTATATAGATATATCATACTCCTCGGGTACAATATCCCACTGTACGGGGAAATCAGAAGCAGCCAGACGCGTTCCAAAATCGACTTGTGTCCCCGCGATCCCTAAAAAGCTTCCTTTATCCTTATTTCGAAGGATCCATAGACCATCTTGCTGTTCCAAAATCCACTGAGCAATTAAAAAAACCAGTATACGTATAAGTTAGATGTATATCTTGAAATCATAATGATATATTCGTTGATGGTATTTGTTTACCTTTTGGTTATCCCCGCCCTTCCAGTTCCATCCTGTGATAGCATGTCCCTCTATACCCGAGAGGTCAATGACATTCCCCGTCTTGACGTTGACTATTCTGTAGGTTCTGCCTGGTATGATTCCCATTTTTATTGCTAAATCGAATGATGTCTTTTAATTTCTCTGGTTTCCTGAGTTTAGGCTACTTATATTCTGGCCGCTAGCTAGGGTCTTTGATGGTAATGTTAGCGAGAGGCGGGAGAGATCTTGGCTTGGGCTTGGGGACGCTAGTTGGCTGCTCGGTTACACAATTACAGCGACTCCCAAAACTAACATGATACTGGTGCCAGTTTATAAGCTTAGTGCACTCATTTGAGAAGCCTCTAAAGCTAAACACGATCATATGATATGAATATTTGAGTAAAAATCGATCTAGTTAAAGACAAAATCGATATGTCGAAATTAAAGATTCAGCGTCCATTTATTGATATCAATCCAGTTTTATATATATGTCATTCTAACAAATGAAATAATCAATCTTCCACACGATATATAAATAATCTCCCCTCCTCCCTTCATTAATATCACAGCTCATTCCATCCCACCCCGTCGGTGGGATACACTGCCGTCCACCGCTCCTCCATAATGCAACATCATATATGGCTGGTCCCGTAAATCTATATACGTACTTCAAAAACCGGAACTCCTCGCCCGCGCCTTTAGCCAAATCCGCTCTGGCCGGGTCACCATTACCAAGACGTTCTATGCCGATATATTGGAGTCGACGGCGGTCGTCTGTATCTTGTTGCTCTTGATCCTGTTGTAATTGTTCGATATGTTGCTTGTATGGGCGTGGAGGAATTGTCTTCACTACCTTTTTGAGATATACGAATCTGGTAAGATGAAGTTTTTAATCTTTTAGCTTTTGGGTACATGATAATATTACTGTTGGTTTGGAAGGAAGCTTACTCGCCCTTGTGTCCGGAATTGAGGTCTGTGAGAGCACCAGTGATTTCGGGAATACTCTCGTGTGCGCGGCCCACACCGTAGATAACCTGGAATATGTATTAAATATCTGGAGTATGTAACAGCATTATAGGCTTGACAAGCTAACTAACGTACCTCTAAGTGACTGATAACTTCCGCCATCTAGGAATTGCTGCTATCTATCCTTGAAAAATAAGATCGTATCGATCCTCGTTTCAATGTTGAATAAAAGTTTGAGTCCAAAATCACTCCCCTCCAGCAATTGAAGAGAACTTTACACATAGCCAGCATATATATATATATTGCCTACAAGGCTGTCCTCAATCGTCACCCGTGCTTCTAATCCACCAATTGACAAAAGATACGCATACCTAAGAACTCGGAAACTACCGTTATAGGTAGCTTCGACTCCATAGGATACTTCGGCCGGTAAGTCATGCATGCCAATATCAAAAAAAAAAAAAAAAAAAAAAAAAAAAAAAAAAAAAAATCAAACTTCACATATCTCATACTGTAAACTACCCCGCTTGGGAAATCCAGTACCCCATGTTTAATGCAATGGATGTAGGATTTATAAACCGGCCTGTGATCTTCGCCTCAATACGCTTTCTCATAACTAAAATAATCACTAACCGGAATTCAACCGGCCTTTAGGATGCCTCCTAACTTAAACCAACCTAGAAAATTGGTCTTCCAAATATAACATTTTTCAAAAGTTTTTACTCTAAGTATGAGCTTTACACCAGATGCAATAGAATTGTTCGCGTTCGGGACCCCTCTCACGATCACAAAAACCCCAATTTCTAAAAAAATCGAAGCTGGTACATACGATTTTATACCAAAAAAAAAAAAAAAACATAGACTCAATTTCCAGCTTCCCTCAAGCGAGATGCGCCGTTACTTGGGTCCCTTGCCCGCTTGGCCATCGGTTTTTGGGTAAACTGGTGCTCTTCTCCACCTGTTGTTCCTGGTCCAGGGATTCGCACCATAAATGCGCTTTCTGCGTTTGCGCGCCCTGTTTGAATAGCAGATGCTAGGAAAGACGGACTGAAGAGAAGGTATTACAGAAAGAAGATAATACCGCCCGTAAATACTTAAGCTATGTATATGATTTCAAATCTGTTATATCGCCAGCGAATAAAAAAGACTAGTATGTGTATACAAAATCCAAACCGCGCAGTGCACAGTTCCCAAGGTCTGTCTCGTAAATGAAGAAAGCCGACCACCATAAACCAGCTAAAAACAAGCTTCACGGCCAAGCTACGAAATCTCCAACCCAACAACCCCTGTAACATTCCCAAGATTCGCAAGAGAAAGACACACAAACCTCAAAACAATAATAAATTCATCATCTACTGTAGTAATCTGTGGCGGTGGTGCCGGATTAACAGCTGGAGCCGTTGCTCCAGTCGTAGTCGTCGCCGCGGGTGTAGCCGCAGCCTGTCCGGACGACCCATTCCTGCGCAACTCCTCAAAATCGAAGGTTTGAGTACAAGCCTCATTATTATCCACAAACTTCCCATTTACTCGAGCGAACAGCTTAATCCCACGCTGTACCGGAGCCGTGAGTGAGATGAAATGAAGAATGTTGGTATCATTCGAAAACCATTCATTCGCTTTATTGAGTTTCGTGTGACCCAAGTCATAAAGCTGATTCAGCCGCTCGAGTGCCGTCGCGCCCGATGTGAACCCGTCAACAACGCCTCGCGGGGCCGCACTGATAACGTCGATGGAGTAGTGGACGTTCGCTACTGCTGTGTAGCCGTGGAATTCGATCATCATCTTTTTTAGGTTAATGCTCGTTGGGAATCCTCTGGGGATACGCAGGGTTTGGATACCGAGCGCATTGAAAGTGGCTTCGTCGGTACGAACGAGGGTTGTGAGCTTGAGGGGTTCATGGAGCTGTTGGGCTCGAGTGGTCATGGTTATGAGCTCTGGTTCTGGTCTGTATTTGGGCTCTGGGGGTCTCTTGCTAGCCATGCACGAGTGAAAGAACGGTAACCGCTTCTTGTTGAGTATATACTAAAGATTTTATGGGAAGGAAAGGGTTTGAGGGAGAAGAAGGGGGCTGCCCTGGTTTATCTAAATTCCATGTTATTTTCAATCAAAGGATCACGAATTCATGGAGCCTTAGGCTTATTAATTTGTCATTGCGTCGTGGAGGCTGTCAAGTTTCTTTGGAGGGGATCAACATGGAACAAACATTGCATTCGTCAGTCGAGTATACTCAAGACGAGGTATACCCGGGTATATGTGGTCTCGTGGTATATGATATTAGTCCGTACATGCATGAAGTCAATGTGAGTGTTGGAATTTGGAGGAAGTATATTATTTATTAATTTTCGGCTTAAGATCTAAACAGTATTTTAATATACTGAATACTATATACTAGAGTAACGAATTTGGCCTTGAACCTAATAACGAACCTTTGTCCCGTGTAAGAAAGCTACGCGTAGGGTGGCAAGAGGGACCATAAGTTCTTCTGCGAAACTCTAGCAACGAGACCGCCTGGCCATTGGCTTGCAACTGTAAGTCTCAACCGTCTCAACCGTCTCTAATTCTAAGTTTTAGCATCCGCTCCGAAAACACACACGACACTTGAGCTCGCAGCTTTCCCTTTGTTGAAAACAGATAATTCATGAACACTCTACAGCTGTTTAGAATGAGTGGGTATGATGACTAAGATATAAGATATACTATTAATTACATTGTACTATTTAGTTGGTATGGGTTACCTGGAAAACAGGCTCCAGGGTTGCTGACTATTAGCTGATGGTCCGCACCAGTGCTTCGGTTTTGCCTACAACAGACAAACTGCTATTGCTATAAAAATAGTAAACAAACTAATACTCTTGCCAGCACTAGCAGTACCCGTGTACGCCGGGGGCACGGCCGGTAGGGTCGTGGTGGAGTTCGTTGAAACAGTTGGGGAGCCACTTCCACTTGAAGTTGGTGCGTAGGTTGGAATGTCTGTATGATCATGGGAGAGAATGGTGGTGGGTACTGTGGTTGGCTCTTCAGTGGGCATAGAAGTAGGGCCCACAGTGGTAGTGGTTCCCCCGTGAGCGTGTGTAGAGGAATCGGCTGTGGTCGCTGGGGTTGTCAAACTCTCTGTGTTTGGTTCCTCGGTAGGCTCTGGATCAGGAATCGTCGATGCAGTTGAGCTGATCGAGGCCGTCGTAGAGCGGCGTGTCGTCGTAGATGAAGATTGAACAGGCGGTCTCGGACCGGTCCCAGGGATTATACTTGCTCGCACACTCGTTGAGTTACTGCAGTCCCCGATGGGTGCGGGGCCCCCGGAAACAAACCTGATGGCAGAGCACTAAATCGTCACGGTTTAGCAATGGGTTTTCTAGACTCGTGAAAAGAGATGGAGGAGATTTATGCAACTCTACATACCTGATGAAGATATCCATCTGGAGCCTGTTGCACCACTTGAAACACTGCATCCTGTCCGATCCACGCTTCGACGCCGGGAAGTGCGGGTAAGCAAAACTCTGAAATGCCTGTCTGGCGAACATTTGGGTATATATCAATGAAATTTGACATATCATTAAGAAGCGCAGCTTTAAAAGTCCATATGACATCCAAATGGGTGGTGATGACGCTGAAGGGAAACCCGCTGACTGGCCACTCAGTAACACCACCACTGCGATCAGTAGCGTCGAAACCACCACAGGGGGTTTCGGTCAGTTTAACATCGTCAAAGCCGATGCTTGGAGGGCTTTGCAAAAAATAATGGGCTCTGGCGAGAGAAGAAAGAGAGGCAATTGCGATGAGCTTGCTGAGCATGATGGGCTGTCTTGAAATCTAGAAAACGAACGGATCCGCGGATATTTCACACGTATAGTGTATTTTGTAAGTCTGCCAGGCTAAAAGCGAGTGTGGTCAGAAAAAACAGAGGGCAGTCAGCAAGAGAAGATGTCTAGATGGTAAGTGAAGGGGGGAAGAATTGATATCTGATCATTGGTACGCTAAATTTATAGGTGCATGGAGATATATAGGGGACCCGCTTCTTCTACATCTGGGAAGTGGAAACTCCAAAAAGAGATGATCCGGTTAATTTGAAAAGCCCAAGAATCTTTCATTTCGTTTTCCACAGGATTCAATTCAACTGAACACCCATGTATACATCTGCACCTCTTGATCATGAAATGCAAATGTGATTGGTGTTGGACTCGAGGCTAGATTGGTGTGGCTCTGCTTTCCAGCTGTTGCATTTTCATCTGATACAGGAACCTGCGCAAACGTGCTCAGCATGCAGGCCGGCTGGCGACCCCTGTCTTATATTGGATTCCAACATCAAGAGATTAAGCATCAGTTACGGTTTTTATTACGCCCGGTCCTGTGATAGGAACTCGTGCTACCTTCATTTGTGCTGTGTAATGAGAGTGAGTGCCTAGTTTAGAGATAGCAAAGGTGCCCCCCCGGATATACGTGCATGTGGAATACGCCCAATAGTACGAAGTCGACTGATTAGTCTAACCTTCGTATCCCATTCTACTCTCTTTCTTTAGCACTGTTTTGAATCGCTCCTACAGCTTTTGGTCTTTATTCCGTTTGATTCTTCTGGAGGCCTCTATTCATGATACATCATCTATAGCGAGGTCCTATTTCTCATCTCGACGTCTGGAGATCCAATTCGTCCAAATCCTTCTCAAGCTCTAGTCAGATCATATATTAAGCTGTCAATTCAGTTCTCGTGACTAGATTTGTCTGTCATTTCTTCATCTTGACGAGAAAATATGAATCTTTTAAACGTCCCCTTTCTGCTATCTCTCATTCCCTTCACAGCCGCCCATTTTGTCCTCCAAGTCCCTACATCTCTCGGCTTCAACGATATTAACGAAGTAGAGGCTCCCTGCGGCGGTTTTGACATCGCCAGCCGTGGTACAGTCACCGATTGGCCCATCGCCGGTTATCCTATTGGTGTCGTTTCCACTCATCCGAACGCACTGTGGCAAATCCGAGCGGTGTTATTAGAGAAACCCGACGAGTTTGTGGATTTGTTGCCAAATATCAGGCAAGATGGCATGGGCAATTTTTGTCTGAGGGCTGTGCCAGGCCATGCGGATTGGATTGGAAAAGATGCAGTTTTGCAGGTGGTGCAGACGGCCGTTGATGGAATGTTGTATCAGGTGAGAATTCTACTCTATCGATTTTTATCAGGATCCCCCAGAAGGTATCATCTAAATACGAGACTAAAAAGTATAACTAACCGCATTGACACTCATTTTCCAGTGCGCTGCCATCAGATTCGTCGAAGGGGCCGCCGCTGCAGTTCCAGGGAATTGCAGAAACGGATCAAGGATAGTCGCATCCGTGGACCCAGACTACACAGGTACAGCAACTCTTCCGACTCAAACCTCGAACTCACCGCTAGATACTAAATCTGGGTCCTCTGGTGCGAATCGATCAGTCAACCCACCGCTGTTGGGCTTGTTAGCTTTCACAATGTATACTATATCGTGGACTTTCTAATGTCCTAAAGTCGAGGGGTAGTTCAAGGAGCCATAAAGCGAGTCGCTGTAAAGAAGATTTTGAATGTCATTGATGTATTCTTAATATTAATTAGGTTGGTTTGCCGCGTGTGTTAATAGCAAATTTAAGATGGATATCCCTATAAATCATTTCGTTTTCAGGCACAACACCATTTAGGGAAGGTAGCTGTAGTTATATCCAAAATGCAACATATTCGCGGATTAGTTATACTCGTTAGACTCGCGACAGATATTTGAACCATGTATTCCGCAGAAAGACTTTTCACTTGAACAATATTAATGCGTGGTTAAGGCAGAATATCGAGCTATATTTTCATTGATAGAGGCCCACTTAAGTAGGCGGATACTAGTCCGTTTGGCATATTATATATATTGGATTAATTTACATTATCCTGAAGATGTCGGGCTTTATATTCCATCCCAATGGTAAAGCAGTAACCGGCTAATTAGATGTAGGCAGTGGCCTATAGCTTAATGCTCATGTTCGTGCTCGTGCTGGGGGTTACCCCACTGAATAGCGATTCCGGTGTCGTTAAAACAGGTCTCCGGATTGACGGTAATTGCGGGACCCAATGGCTTGAACTTAACAAGGGCACACTGTAGACAGAAAGAGATAGATGTCAGAAATGCAATTTGGGATGTAGCATAACCCAATAATCTCGGGAACATACCTGATAGAGGGCGCCGTGGTGTCCGTGCTGGATAACTTGAATGACGCCCTTGCGGCCGTACCATAATGGATTCTTGGGTCCTGGGATATTGGAAAAGCAAATGCTTCCAAGACCAGCAGTCTGGGTGATATTTGGCGACAAGTTGACCCATCTGTTATTGAAGGGAACGACAGAGGCTCGGAATTCCCAGATAGCTGTAGAGTGTGTGCTAACGACTCCAATCGGGCCGCCTTTCTTAGGCCACTTAGTTTGCGTGAGACCAGTTCTATTGGTCTGGTCGAAACCACCACATGGACCAATGTCTTCGAATTCGTCGTCGAATCCGATAGAGGTGGGGACTTCAAGAATGAAATGGGTGGAAGAGACGCCGAGAAGGCTGAACAGGAGAAGACTCTTAAGATTCATTTCGGAAATGGTGCAAAATATTGCCCTTAAAGTATTAACGTATGTGAGATGGGCTTGGAGACTACTAGTTCCTTGTTGACTATAAGTCTATTGAGGCTCCCAGAGGAAGGAGACGAGACCTTATATACGTTTCTCCAACATTAGCTTATATCGCTGAGTTAAGTACAATACTTAGAACGAATGGCATAAAACCAAGTTCGCGATGGACGAGGATCGCTTCTTCGGGTCTGGCAGCGCCCTTTTTTCCTTACCTATGCCGGTCGTCGTCGCTCTGGCGCCCTCGTTCAATGTGCATCAAAAACGAACTCAATTCTTCACAAACCCTGTGGACATTCCGCTGTGGATTCTCTAACGAGAATTTGCGAATGCAATTGCGGCCTGCATAGTTCACACATTTTAGGTCTGTTTTATGCTTCCTTCTCCCAAGTTATAGGTTGCGCATGTCTACAAATCACGATCATAGATCCCTGTATACTTGTGAATCAAGAGATCACTCTGATTGCACCTGTGGAAGAGTTTCCTACGCGCTTCGCAATAAAGCTATATCATCTCGGATCCCGAAATATTAATTGGATTTGAAAAGCCGGCTCTGATCCAAGCGAACAGTTATTGTGCTATCTTCCACTTAAACCATCCTCCGAGCTCCAGTTTGTCATTAGCATCCTTGGTTTTTCCTTTTCCTTTCCTTTTCCTTTTCTTTTTCCTTTTCTTTTTCCTCCCTCTTTTTTTTAACCCCTATGGCACCTGCTAGAATACCTCATAAGCCAGCTTAGTTTAAGGAAATGCGGGTGCATGTCAGCATAAAAAGCACGGTCAGGTCTCGACTAAAACCTGGTCAATCGATATGCGGGCCCGCTTTGCAACCCCCCCGCAATACTCCTCACTATCCCCTGGAATATTAGAACCAAATGAGGAGGTTTGAGCGCATAAATGCAGTTCCAAATGGCTTCATTTTCGTGAGGAATATTGGGATGTATAGTAGAATGACTAGCAGCTAGCTTCAAAATCACCATCTGAAATCTTTTCTTTTTATATACATAAGGGGTAGTTAGTTTGAGCGGGTTAAACGGCTTCAATTGCATCCAAATAGAGAGCGGAGTGGGGAACTATTTCAACTAATAACTGCAGCTGCTGTGGACGGGCGGGAGATATTGATAAGTGAATAATCGACGTCTATCAGAAGCGTTCGGCGTTCGTGGCCCAATGGAGATACACCTTTGGCGAACTATGTTCTATCTGGTCCACAAGGGCACAAGCATACATGCATATATACTACATCTAACATGGGTGAATATCACGAGGGCGTGATGGTTGGCCGTGGAGGCGGTTCCGGATTACAACCACCCCGCAGCACATTTCGAGTTCAGCCTGAGCTCTCGAAAGCGCAATTTCGTAAAAGAAATGTTCCTGCAAACTATTCCTTTCTGCTAAGGCCCCTGCCTGCGTCTGGTATCTTCGGGTTCCCCTTGGAAGGTTAGACACTTCTTGCTTGTTTGGCGTGGATGGGTCAGTCGCCACTTGCACCTAGGAACTACATCGATGCATCTCGATGTATTCACATACTAGCAACAAGTATATTAGGCCGGCTTGTTCACCTAAGCCGTCGAAATTTCTCTCTATGGACCCCGATACCTAGCTCAAGGGCTCAGAAAGATTTCTTACAAATATTAATATTGTGATATCGTTGTCGACAACTCCAAAAGATGCGTTTCCATCAGCTATTCTTTCTCCTTCTCACCTTCCTTTCTCCACACTTCGCCTTCGCCCATTTCTTCCTCAAAATTCCTGCCTATATTGGCTACAATGATGCCCTACAAGCTACAGCTCCGTGCGGCGGTTTCTCTGCAACTTCCCGTCCCGTCGTCACGGACTTTACGGTAAACGGATTCCCAGTTGGAATTACAAGCACCCACAACGGTGTCACCTATGAGTTCAGGGCGGCGCTATTGAGCGCTCCGACAACATGGGTGTCTCTTACTCCAACATGTCAAGTGACTTCCGGCGGCTACCCGTACTTCTGCGAGCCTCAGATCCCAGGTGTCGCTGCTTGGGCAGGCCAGGACGCCGTATTGCAGGTCATCCAACATGCATCAGATGGGACCCTTTATCAGGTATGCACTCAAGATCCAACGCGAAGCTGTGCAATTTCCTGATCAATGCGGCTGCGTCACCGCTTCGTTTTATCATCTTTAGTGTGCTGCAATCAAATTCGTCACTGGCGGGCCATATACAGGTTATACTACGACGCAATGCAGAAATTCGACGTCGCCTGCGACAAATGCCGTTTGGGTGTAATATTATATATTATTATATATTTATAACGTGTGATTTGATGGAACAACTCCGCATATCCCCTTGAAGGATAAACTACATGTAGTTAGGTCGTATCGCCAGTTGTAGTTGTAGTTGTGGTTGTGGCTGTAGTTATAGTTATAGTTCTAGTTGTGGTGTGGTGTGGTGTGGTGTGGTAAAGTGATAATGATAGTTAATATGACCCGATGTTGAGATTATTTAAGTGTGGTGCATGATGCGTCTGTTTGAGCTAATTGTTTCGGGCTAGCTGCAGGTTCCAACAATTTCAACATGCCCGGCCGTGCACTTGCACTTTCACTTTCGTTCGCGTTCTAATCCTCGGGTTATTCTTGTTCCCGATGGGATATCTTGGTCTCGTAAACCAGGATATCTTGATATGCTATGATATGCTATATTTAATTACATACGTACATATACTTATACACTGTAGCTGCCCGGCTCCGATCTATAAAATAGTTTAGATAGTGCAGGGAAACCCGTTTCTCTATAGATCCATCATTCAAAATGTTATCTTCACATTTCTTCAAGCTTGTCGGTCTGGCTTCGTTGACCAGCGCACATTTCTTTCTCGAAACGCCCATCGCCATTGGTTTTGATGACCTGACACTTACAGAAGCCCCATGCGGTGGATTTGATCCCATTGACCGAAACGCCGGTGTGACTGAATGGCCGGTTCTAGGATACCCTATTGCTCTTATCACGACTCACTTAAACGTGAACTGGACATTTCGGGCTGCTCTGCTAAGTGATGTTAACAATTGGGTTGATATTTTCCCCAGGATTCACCAAACCGGCGTTGCAGAATTTTGTCTCCCAGAGGTGCCTGGTATTGAGGCTTGGATCGGGCAAGATGCTGTCGTACAGGTTATCCAGGAGGCACCCGATGGCACCTTACACCAAGTAAGAACCCAGGTACCTTAATTGCAGTTGCTTATCAAGGAATCGAACTAACGGTGGATAGTGCGCGGCTGTGAAATTTGTCGCGGGAGGCCCAGCGGTTCCAGACGACACTTGTGATAACGACCCGATGATTTCGTGGAGTGTATATCCCACGAGCATGAGCACAACCACTTCCCCAACAACGACTCCGAGTACCGCCCCTGCCACTACTACTCCCACAACTACGAGCATTTCATCGACGACGACGACGACGACGACGACGAGCCGAAGCAGTTCTCAACCCTCAGGAACTACCTCAAGTACCACGAGCCACCCTCCATCCTCAGATTCTACAACCACTACCACAACCCCTTCGACCACTCACAAGTCACATACCACACATCTGCCACAACCTTCACACACTCCATCCACGACGACATATGTCACCGAAACTACCCATCAAACCATCCCATACAGTGATACTACCCCAACAGCCGGTGAGACTACCCATGGGTCACAACATCCAAACACAACTCTCACTACATCACACGGCTCTGGAGGGCCAGTTCCGAGTTATGAGTCATCATACTATCCTACTGATACAATAAGATCATCCACGGATGGCCCCCATGAGAGCTCCTATCATGAAACAACCTCTGGCTCCCGCACGGTCAATCCGGTTGTCACTACCTACCCAACTCCACCACCGGCCTACACGGGTGCTGCAAATTTGGGAAAGGAGATCAGCCTCAGCCTCGTGGCTGTATTGTTCGCTCTCCTCCTTCAGGCTTTCTGAGAACCGACGTTTTAGGCTACACACTTTATATCATTTCATTTCATTTAATTTCCTTTAATTTCATTTAATTTACGTTGAAGCTGCACATTGATGGACGAAAACTGGGCATCCATGTCAATTAATTGATCTGGCAACATTTCCACAACAGCTCACAGTTGAAGAGTCTGGCGACGAGACAACAACAGCTTTGTAAATATTAATTATTAATTACATGAATGGTCAGAAAAAAAAGAAGAAAAAAAAGAGTAGATTAACGGGGTAATACGTAATATTTTGATCATTTCTCATCGGGGTACCGCTGCCTCTAGGTACGAGGGCGGCCTGTTCTTAGATTCCTAAGCTAAGATAATTGGAGTGCGACAGTACACTCGATTTGATGGGTCCAGCGGTGACAATGTTAGCTTTAGCAGATGGTGCAGGATGTACGAGCCCACGTGTCCCGCATGTGCAGACCTACTGCATTTTCGCAATGAGCTTGGTGATATCCGAGGCCTAAGTCTTTTTCATCAAGCTAGCTCATTAGCCCAATGGCTCTGGAAACAACGAAATCTGATGTTTCGGAAATACTATCTACTTAACTAGTTCTATTTCGACTGACATGGCCTTCGCGTTGTTGTGTGGTAATCTATTTTAAGTCACGTGACTCAGAGCCAAGATCTCGACTTTTTGGTTCCAGTTTCCTTCAGAGAAACAAACCCAGATATTCACCTGCACCCACCACAAACATCCTCATCATCAAGGCCGATCTCCCCAACCAGTCTTATAATCCACCATGTGTAAGCGCCCCCCTCCCATCTCCCCATTCCCTATCTCTTCCTAAAGATCTAACCAAAAAAAAAACCATCCTAGCTTCAATGCGCAATGCAATCCAACGTCGCAACCACAAAGAACGTTCCCAACTCTCCTCCCGTCTAAAATACGGCCACCTCGAAAAACACAAAGACTACGCCCTTCGCGCACAAGACTACAACTCCAAAAAGGCACGTTTAAAGGTCTTAAAATCAAAGGCTTCGGAAAGGAATCCAGATGAATTCTACTTTGGAATGGTCAATGCCCGGACGAGGGATGGTGGTATTTTTGTAAAGGAAAGAGGCGCAGGTGGGAATGATAGTAGGGTTATGGGCATGGAGAAGGTTAGGGGGTTGAAGATGCAGGATAAGGGGTATTTAAGGGTTATGGGAGATGTGGAGAGGAGGAAACGGGAGAGGTTGGAGGAGGAGTTGGTGTTTGTGGGGGTAGATGGGGTGAACAATGGAGTTGAGGGGGGGAAGAAGAAGTTATTCGACGAGGAGGGTAACGTGATCAAGCCGGCTAAGGGAAAGAAAAAAGTAGTGGACGAAGATGAAATGGATTGGGAGGACGAAAGTGACGAAGACGAAGGCAGCAAACTAACCAAAGCGGAACAAAAGGCTGCAAAGGCGCGATTGGCAAAATACAAAGAGCTCGAGGCAAGAATGAAGCGTGAGGCAGAACTTCGAGGCCTGGAGAGGGAACTGGATGCGCAGAGAGAATTTATGGGCAAGAGTGCGCCTAGGATGGGTCTCACAAAAGAAGGCAAGCGGTGGTTTAATAACGCCCGGAAGAAGTGAAAGCCGATCAACTGCTTTCTTCCTACGTGTACTATATACTGCATGGGTTCTGGTGTTCCGGAAATTCTTAAAAGTCCATTTCTTTTTATTTGAAATCTTAGCGTTTTGTCTAATAGAGTTTGGTTATCTATAACGACGGCTACCTGTTAGTGTACACTGTTGAAACTTATCAACGTCGCCCAAGTTCAAAATTAAAGGATTCGAATTCGAAAAGGAGATAGTTCTGCTAGAACCCAAAACCATTTAGAGCAGAGTTATTAAAAGGAGAGAAGAGTAAAGAGAAAACCGACAACGCCTCGATACACGCAGTCACATATTGATACCCATCTTTCCAAAGCCTGCGCCAAAAACCATAAACCCAACACTTTCGCCTGTAACTACAGATATATCTCTCGAGCGTCTTTTGGTAAGCTGTCGGCGGGGCAATAAGGACATTTATACCGGCTTCCAGTGCCTCTAGCAAGCTTCTGCACGGTGTCCTTAGCCAGCACATGGCCACACGGGATCATCATCGGAGGGTTCGAGTCGGTCGTCTGTTCCTTAGAGACCGGACAGACGAATATTGAATGGTATTTGAATTTGTCTGGTAGGGGTACTTCGACAGGCAGTTCGTTTTGACTCGTCCATTCGGTCTTTTTTGCTTTCATGATTGTCGCCATCTTGTTGAAGGTAGGGAGGGCGATGGCGCCGGCTGTTGTTGCGACATAAAGCGGCGACTCTGCTGAGAGGCGCAGTAACGCGCAGAACTCAGTCGTGAATAAATCAATGGTGCTCTGCCACGAGGATTCATCCTGAATGAGAGCAGCATAAGGTGATATTGCTAGCTTCTCACGCCATACCACGCAACCAGCCAGCTGTGAAATTTCTATGAAGCACCTTGTTAAATTTCGATCTTCGATCCAAGAATACATATGAGAGGCAGCACAAACCTGCGAGATACTTTTTCTGGAATGGTCCAAACTGAGCCTTAGCATAGGCCAGTGCATTCGGTACATCGTCCGGTGTCCCCTGGAACAACAGGATCATGTATTGCAACCGATGTAACTCAAACTCTAAGTTGGTAGCTCTAGACTCCAACTGATCTCGACGTTTCTCAGCCCATTCGATTGCAGGTTTTAACTCCTTCCGTCGGAGAGATTCTTGAATGGAAAACAGCTCTCGGAATTCGATATCTAGTACCGAGGGAACGTCTTCAACAAGACCCGCTTCTTTGGCGAACATATCGGCTATCTCGAAGTTGCCCTCGCGGAGGAGATGCATTTGTATTGCGCGATTAATGAGGGGTTGGCGGTTGGCCAAGGCACCGAATGCATTCTCATTGGTACTGTGTTTGAATTTCTGTACACCATACATGAGTTTATATGTAGACCATCATATAGGAACAGCATATACCTTGTCCAGAGCCTTGCCATATTTCGTAATGCCTCCATGCAGACCCTTGAGGTTGTCGTTTGCAAGCTGGAATCCAGACTTAAGCTGCGACTCGAGAGCTTGGAGTGTAGGAACGGTCGTAGTGGGGTCTTAAACATATAAGTCAGTCTCAAATTCGCCCTGATTTTTCTCAAAACACGAAGTGGGAGCCTGCAATACCCTGTTCGATGGTCGTCCGAGCATTCATCAAAATTTCCAAGCATTTGTCGATGTCTTTGATGGACTTGGACAGGTTCGCCCCTCCATTTGTGAGCTTGTCCAACTCCTTCTCAATCGCATCCATCTTGAGGCCTATCTGGTGGTCGTAGTATGGGTCCGGAATGTAATAGTCGTGAGGGTTTGTACCATTTGTTGGGAGGTCCACGGAAGATGAATATCGTCAGCGATACATCGTTGGAAGAATGGTGGCGTGGTGTCGTAGCGTGGAGGAGGCTAATTAGCAGTCGGCTGGACCGCGGTGTCGGGGTGTGGCGTCGGTATCCAGGCAACTTGGCATGCAGCCCAACACGTCAGGCACGTGACTATCAAATAAACCTCGAGGACTTCACTGCTTTTCCTTCTTGCTACCTCAGAATGCCTTCATATGCGTCACTAATATAAGCATCCCATTCTGACCATCGCGCATTAGACGTAGGGAGCTCTTCCCTTCATCAGACGACAATGACCCAAACTCATTACAGATAGCATTTTTACAACAACACAGACTAGTTCGAATTGAGTACAATCCCGGCTGATAACAGGTGAACATGAACACCAAGTCTACAATCCTAAGATGAAGTCGACACCGATCCTGGCAGGTTGTACCAAAAAACCGTTGTGCTTTCCGCTCCAACAGCAGACGATATCTTGTATCACGGCCCCGTTGGCATATACGAAGGAAGGCATACAAAAGCAATTGCTCGTTTTTTATATCATCCATGTAGAATTTATGCAACACTCCGCACACAAACTGTACGACCATATGCGAGTATCAGAGGTCGTATCGGCAGTATATTAATAATTAATATCCTTATAATACCCCTTTATAGAAAAAACGGAGTTAACAGTTATTGATAGCAGTTGTTCCGGAAACGCTGGTTCGGAATAGGTTGGCCTCGTGAGAAAGGGCTCAAACTCTCTGTATCAATGTTGGCCCCGTGGGAGTAATAACGTGTTCCTTGGAAGTCAATCGTTCGACATACCATGCATTTCCAGTCATGAGTCGGATTTTCGAGATAGCTTTCGGCATCACTACTTAGTTATCAATCTCCAAAGTAGAATAACTTGGCCCAGAGCGGTTATCAAGCCGAGAAAATCCAGAAATCGAACCGTTCAAGCAATTCTGAAACATATTATAACCGATTTTTTGATTTTTATTTTCTGCGAGATCTTTTGAGACAAACCGGTGCCCCCAAGGTAAACGTCAATTCAACGGATCTATTTATCGATTATCAAAGACATATAATATCTACATACTTTCTTCATCCCAAATACCCATTCCATTGATAGCAGCTCATCCTATCAAATATGGACAACAAAGTCGACTCAGACCCTACAATAGTGGAAACACTCCGCAAGCTCCAATCCCGAGTCCAAGTTTGGGTCAAACCCACAGACCGCATTCTTACCGACGCAGATGCCTACGAATACGACCTCTACAGAGCAGAAAAGGCTTCAGGCGAAGTATCATTCCAATGGGGTCTCACGCTCACCATCTTCGGTATCCTGGCGGGGTCTATAACGTATTACACCTGCTGGCAATTGGTATCTGGGAACCTTGCGAAGATGGATCACACATGGGGGGGTTGGATGTTTCCAAATGATATTGCCGGGTTGGTTTCGGTTATGTTGTTTCATTTACTGGGTTTCCCAGGAGTGGTGATGATAAAGGGGAATCAGAAGGTCAGGAGGGTATGTGGGGAGATTGTGGGGTATTGTATACTATCGTTGATTCTTGCGGGTGCATGGTCTACCATGTTATTTAGAGCGAATGGATCGAAGAGAATTCTCACCTTCGAATTTATGCCATTCAAGATTGGTATAGCAAGCCACGCTTAGCAGTGCTATCCAGTACAAAATCCGCAATAGATACACTCCAGAGAAGGGAACAAGGATCGCCTTTTATTCAAGATTAATTCGAATGTAGTGTTTGTTTAAGATTCACAAGTAGATTTTCAAGCACCTGCTGCTTCGAAGATTTCGGAGACGGATGGGCTTCTGAATTCGATTGGTCAAGACAATCTATATATACATATAAAGAATTCGAATTGATTCTTATTACAAGATACACTATCTAACTAATATAATTATATATAAAATATGGGGTATATAAAGAAAATTCCGCTCCATGCAAGGGTATATTTAATAAATTACTTCTCCACACCAAACTCTCATAATGTAAGAGCTTTGCAAAATCCAAACTTCTTTTCGAAGAGAACGTGCTGCTTATTTTGATTAAGGCTCGCTTTTGTCTCGGACCAACTTTGTGGCTTTACCAAATCGAACAAAAAGTTGGCAAGCTTGCTTTCGGACTCGATTTTTGCTACTGTGGTGTAGCTGTAATCGAATCTAAAGCTGCTCTCGAATTTTGCGCCAACTTGGCGTTTACCCTCGCAAAGACCCGTTGAATCGTAGCCTAGATCCATGGTGGAGATCATCTGAGGGTTGAGTCCGGCCCAAACACCGAGTTTTCCGCTGATAGTGCTGTTCTTGAAGAATGTTGCGCCGACACCGACTCCTAGACGGAAGTATGGATTGACCTCGGAATGTGATTTCACATGAGAAGCACGGATGATAGGGTCGACTTTGAGGGTTCCCCAGTCCTTCTGGAGGACCTGGACTTTGTCGCTGCTTGTGGCCTTTAACATGAGAAGAGGTGCACCGGTATCCAACTCGAATCCGACGGTGAAATTTCCTGAAGCGCCAGCCTTCATGATGACACCTGGTCCGCTCAAGAACTGGGGTTCTAGGCAAACGATATTCTTGACAACATATGCTTTCAATCCCTTAGAGATGAAGTCCGCAACATAGTTGAGTTCCTTGGATACTGCGGCTGTCCCGGTAAGCTCGAGCATAAGCCTTGCCTGGATCTTTGGCCTAAATCCAACTATCAATTCGGTCTTTCCAGTCTTTGAATCGCGTCCACCGGTTGCGGTGTACTCGAAAGTTCCTCTGACGTAGCAACCAATACAAGTTCCTTTGATATCGTAGTTGGAAGCGACACCATCAAGATCTGGGAGTGGGCCGGCTGATTCCACAAAGACGACCTTATCGTTAATGTCGTCATTTCCCCATTCGATAGTAGCTGAAGCCATTGCCTCGAAACTTGGGATGAGTTTCCACGCTCCCTCGAGAGCAGCCTTGGCAGCTCCAGTCAGGACTTCAAGTTCTCCAAAGCCGAAATCGCCATTTGCTTTGCATCCAGGCATCTTAATACCATGGGCATTGGCTCTGTTGCAGATGAAGTCTGCGATGATTATGGTAATGGGAGAAGGATAGAATCCAACTTCATAAGGATCCCGTCTTTTGGTGAGTTTAACTATTGGATGCTGGATTGTTTCGAAGCTGAATGTGAAGTCTCCAAGTGCTTCATCCCATGATGCATCTTCAGTGATAAGCACTATGGTCGACCTTCGGGCGTCCGACTTGACGGAAACAATTTTATGGGGTTTCCTTTCGTCTTCAGGGTTGCAGCCGTTGTGGTGGTGTTGGGAAACGAGGAAGAAGTGGTCCTGGTCCTTGTGGTTTACCCAGTCCCATTGCTTGGTGGCATAGATCATTGCATCCCTGTCTTGGAATTCAAGGACGATATCTTCGCCCCTGCAGCTGATCTTCTTTGTGAAGGCATCGAATTTCTCCAAGGCAATCAAAGGATGTTGCGGGTCTGGCTTTGCATTGATAGTGGCAAGATGGATGTCAAGTCCGGCTAATGTTCACCATTATTGTCAGTAACGTAATTCGCACACAAGAAAGTATCAATATATGGATAGAAGAATAAACTTACTAGCTGGCTTTCCGAAATATAGGGTAGTAGTCTCTTCGAGATGTAAAGTCGATAGATCGTCGCTTCTCTTTTGTAAATGTGGGAATAGATACTCCTCACGGATTGGAAGTAGATCATGGGAGTCCGAAGCCTGCTTGACTACCGGAGCAGTAGATGCAGTCTTGGAGCGAGCGTATGCGGAATAACCACGATCCCCTTCATAATTGAAAACACCAGCCGAAACTTGTGTTCCAAATAAACCGACCGATACCACGACTGATAGGAGTTTCGAAGGGATCATTTTTGTGTGTATGTGTACCCGTTAAAGATTGTATGATGAAGAGAAGACCTCCTGAGACTACTTCTGACGGATATACTTTATAATATACTTATCTTCGAGATTAGGCTTCAGATTCAAGAGTACTTCTTAAAGGAGACCAGCAGAAAAAGAAAAGGTACAATTAGGTAAGTGGATTTAAAGAGAAGGTAGGTATAGATGTGATATGAAGATAGCCTCGGCCCTAGTCCTGACGTGATAATCTTAATTATTCACTATCACGAATTAGAAGAACCACGATGTCGTGTCGGATCAGGACGCTGGATACAAAGAGCAGTTACAATGCGTTCACCCATTGTTTATATACCCATAGATTCTGATAATCACGTCTGAGGAAGCATCGATAGCGATGTAACATCGATACATCTCGGTGCACTCGAGAACTCGCGCGGAGAGCTCCAGAGCCTCAGGGCCAAAAAATTTTTTATTGTCTCTAGGTGTCCCAACAAGACTCTAGATCGATGTTCCAACAAGACCACGAATGTTCCAACAAGACTTCATGAATTCACGCGCGCTCACGTATGCTCATGCTCTTACGTACTAGTAGAGGCAATAATTGCGTTCGACGTCGCGAGCTCCATTTGGGTAACAGCCAAACCAGGGCATGTGCATACGCCATGCAAAGGCCAAGGAGATCAATAATGTATTGTTCAAGTTAACTAGCAAGCGTCCCTTGTTGCATTTTGGCAGGTTTCTAACGTCCTTTCGGTAGATGACGGAGCATTAGCAAATCTTAACTATTCCCAAGCCCCTACCAAGAGGAAGGCACTTGCCGCAGCCATATTAGTCCGGCATAAAAATTTCCGCTACGAGGCGAAATTAGCCTCTCGCTAATCTATGTTGGATCTAGAGTCTCTACAGTAGGTCGCTGATGTGGCGAGGTTGTGTTTTAAAAGAGCAGTTGGCTAGTTGAAATGGGGGAATTCGAATTCGGAATCCCCACTCCGAAAGAGGAGGACAACCCAGACATGATTCAGATCCCCGCAAATGCTTCCTCAGGAAATACTCGAGATGATCTGTAACATATCAACTTACCCATTCGGGAATTAAACTCTATCGCATAATATATACGAAATATGCGATAGACCCCAGGCTGCAGGGACCTGGTTTCTAGGTGGGATTCGTTGGCGAAACTCATGACAATGCAATACACGAGGTTTCACCTGTCGAAAAGGCCCCCGGCACCCCCCTCCAGGAACTTGAGACTTATCATGGAGGGGTATACGACTAAGTACGTATATAAATCGATATTTCGACCGTGCAAGGATTATCCTCTTCTGAATCCATCATAGGAATCCATTCTTACCAGAGTCCCCCTGGTTATACTGCCATACTACATACTATATTTACACTGGTTAATAATCTCGTCGTTAGCTGGTTGATACCTTCTCTCCGGATCTCTTTTCTTTACTGGTTGAAAACCGTCATAGATCACCCCCTGCTATCTATCCCCACCAATCGAATTTCATATCCCAGGCCAGGCCTAGGACCTAGGAAGTTCTACGCCCTTAATCAATCGAGAATTGAAAATCGATCGATCTTCGGAAAGAAACAATATTGCAATCATGAAGATCTCCACCTACATCATCGTGCCTTTCCTGATCCCTGCGGTTTTGTCGGCACCTCTTGCCAACAATGATTTGGGTATCTACAAGCGCTTTCCGCAACCGGTCTATCTGTCCAAGATCCTTCGTGAACGAGCGCCGAACTCGGACGTTTCAGGTGCTTCTGAATCTGGATTTCTTAAGAAACTATTCCTCGAGGCGCCCGTGATCGAAAGACTTGATCCCAAAATCCGTAAAACATTGGAGGACATGCCGGACTCTGTGTTCGATAGGCTGAGTACTATCACGGGCGACAAATTCCTGGCTTACTTGGAGGATCTTCTGGCTGGAAAGATTCCCGAGTGAGGATTTTGCTCGTGAACTTTTAGTTTTTGGAGTTTCTTGGAACGAAGGTTATGAAGTTAATGTTTTTCTCGTATGTAAATATTTTAATGTGGTCGTGATCACGAATATTTACAACAAACGGCCTTACACTGTTATCAACACTTTTCGGTTCAATTCTGTATCCTCTTGGCTTGTGGCTGGTACTGACCAAGACAGCATGCTGTGGCGTTCATATTTTCAATTTTCAAAGCATAATAATTGGGTGGAAATTTCTTGAACATTTAGCTTGTATAATAGATTAAATTGAGGTTCTCGTTTTGCAAATACCTATAACCCTTTGAGTAGGAAAGTTCTACCAGTTACGAACATCTTCCAAGGGGCCTTCCAATTATATGGATTTGTTGTAAGTCGGCCTAGTTTTGTTAGCAGGCGCGAGCATCCAACTTAGGTAGTCTCGACTCTCGAGGCTCGCTGCACCGAAAACGTACCAAACCGTTTATGTACAGAAGCACAATGTCAGCATGAAACCAGTTCATACCTAAGAAACCATCAAACGATACTACCCTTCTGTATATCCGAGTTCTGACCTCGAGACTAATCCGAGCCAACTCTCTGTAATGCAAAGCCGTACAAAGTCAGTGAGCCACAAAATCTCGAAAATGTGTTGCGACAGGGTTGGCAATGTTACACGAAGCAAAAATGTGTTGGTCTCTTGAATTTTTTCTCTTGGCATCGCGCTTTTCTGTTCAAAAATTTCTGTTTGCTGGATTCGATAGCAGCATCATAATCTACCTAGACTATCTCTGCGCGCGGCCACTGTCAACCACAACCACCTTCCCATCGGTCGCCGTAGATATACATTACTAGTCGCCAATCATGGCCAAGTCGAAGGCTACCAAGAAGTTCGAAAAGAACAAGTTAACTAAGGTCCTAGAACAGCGGAAAGCTGTTAAGAAGATCAAACAGCGGGTGAATACATCGAAGAAGCGAAAGACCGAAGATCGAGAGTATTACAATGATGAACAGGCTTCCGATGATGAAGGTGCTGAGAAGAAGAAGCAGAAGAAGCCAAAGGGTGCTTCGGCGACCGATGGTGAACTATTCGAGAATATGAGCGTGGAGCAATTCTTTCAAGGAGGATTCGAGGTGCCATCGCAGCCAGCGAAGGAGAGCAAGAAGAAAGAGAAGAGTGGGAAGCGAAAGAGGGATGAGGCAGAAGGAGAAGCAGCCGCTGAAGAAGGGCCTGATTCAGATGGAGAGGGGAGCGACACAATTGAGGGCCATAAGGACCAGTTGGCAGCACTCGCTGAGAAGGACCCCGAGTTCTTCAAGTACCTACAGGAGAACGACTCGGAGCTATTGGATTTCAAGATGGCAGAGCAGGACGACCTTAGTGCGATTAGTGATCTTGAAGATGATGATGAGGAAGAGGCACCTACAAAGAAGAGCAAGAAGGGCAAAGCAGTGAACGACGGGACTTCGAAAATCGTCAAGAAGGCACAAATTGAACAATGGGAGAAGTCGTTAAAAGAGCAGAACAGCTTGAGGGCGACAAGAGAGGTTGTTTTAGCATTCAGAGCTGCTGCGCACGTAGGAGAGGCAGAGGAGAAGAACTTCAAATACTCGATTGCAAATCCAGATGGTATGGTTTTGTCGCCAGCTCTCATCTAGAAGTAATAGGCTAACCACGGTACCATGATCTAGTTTACCACGATTTGCTTGTCCTCGCATTAAAGCGGATACCAGAAGTTCTCAACCATCATCTTCCTGTGAAGGAGCTTCCAAGCGGCAAAATGTAAGCTCTCTCACGGTAATGTCGCAGTCATGACCCATACTAATATCATATTATAGACGTATTTCCACCGACTCTGCCAAATTCAAGACCCTTACGACCCTCCTCAAGTCCCACTCATCCTCCCTTCTACACCTCCTCTCCAACTTAACAGACTCCTCCACCACAAAACTCGTTCTCAACTCCACCCTCGGCCTCATCCCATACCTTCTCTCATTCCGTCGATTTCTCCGAGATTTCGTGAAGCAGGTCGTCGAAATCTGGTCGTCACCATCGACTGAGGACTCAGCCCGAGTAACCGCCTATCTAGTCCTCCGAAAGCTCGTTGTAATTGGAGACTCAACTCTACAAGAAGCCTGTCTCAAGGCCGCCTATAATGGCCTTCTCAAGGGCTGCAGAGGAACAACTACACATACCCTCCCAAGCATCAATCTCATGAAAAAT
The DNA here is from genome assembly GCA_036971725.1 of Arthrobotrys conoides. Lineage (NCBI taxonomy): Eukaryota > Fungi > Ascomycota > Orbiliomycetes > Orbiliales > Orbiliaceae > Arthrobotrys > Arthrobotrys conoides. The sequence goes on from JAVHJM010000001.1 coordinate 1,640,385, forward strand.
GGCGGTATCGATCTCTTCGGTGTTGACGAAGATCTATCTTATATGCTCGGATTCGGTTATATCCGCCAACTCGCCGTCCATCTAAGAAACAGCATCACAAACAACTCGAAGGAAAGCTACAAGCAGGTTTATAACTGGCAATATGTGCACTCATTAGACTTCTGGTCTAGAGTGCTTGCCACACATTGTGATGGCTTGAAACAGGCAGAGAAGGGTAAACAAAGCCCACTTCACCCGTTGATATATCCACTCGTGCAGGTTACGCTAGGCGCAGCACGGTTAATACCTACCGCACAATACTTCCCGCTACGACTACATTTAGTCAGATCGTTGATCCGGTTGTCGAGACATACCGGGGTTTATATCCCCCTCGCATCGATAATTTTGGAAATCCTGACCTCGAATGAAATGAAGAAGGCACCAAAAGCGTCGACATTAAAACCCCTAGTCTTTGCCACGATCATCAGAGTACCAAAAAGTTACCTACGAACTCGAGTTCTGCAAGACGGTGTTGGAGATCAGGTCGTGGAGGTTCTGAGCGAGTACTTCGTTCTATGGGCAACAAGTGTGGCTTTCCCGGAATTGATTGTTCCACCGGTGATGATTGTGCGAAAGTACTTGAAGAAGGCTAGTGCACCTGGCACAGGGAATAAGAACGTTAGGTTTAATAATGCGTTGGCTGGGTTGGTGACGAGGTTAGAGAGTAACGCTAAATGGATTGAAGAGAAGAGAAGGGATGTTAACTTCGGGCCTGGAAGAATGGACGAAGTTATGGGATTCTCGAAGGGATTGGAGTGGGAGAAGAGTCCGTTAGGTGTTTATGTCATCACGCAAAGAAACGTGCGAGAGGAAAAGAGAAAGAACCTAGAAGAGGCGAAGAAGGAAGAGGAGAGGCGTGAGAAGAAGGCAAAAGAAAAAGAGAGCGGAAAGGCAAAGTCGAATAAGGGTAAGAAGACAAAACAGGTCGCAGAGGAAGAGGAGAGCGATGAGGACGTCAGCGACGATGACGATGAAGAGAGCCTACAGTTCGAGAGCGACGACGACGACGAATGATCTATTGTATAAAAGTGTAATTGGGGTGGTCTATCTAGATCTAGGGCACAAGTTTATTAAATATTACGGTGTACGATAGGAGTTTCCAGTACAAAATATATACATGATGTCCCTAAATTTTGTTTCGCTTTAAATACCAAATAATGCTGCTTTTACATGAGAACTACCTACTTGGCCCAGTATCTAAAACTTGATCGTGATGTTTTTCAAATCGAGTCCGACAGCTAGGCTGCTCAAACCGACAGCGTATGCAAATAAAACGCCCATAGAAACCGGTGTTTTGGTATCTATCGTGTTCATGGTCATGTTGACTAGTCCAGTAGCAATATTCGCCTATAGATCCAGTATAACTCTTGTTAGCACACCGTACTAGTAAAAGTAGCAGGCAAAATATTAATATCCACTCACCACCAGAAAGATAATCAACCCATTCCGATTGAACGCCCTCAATAACCTCGGACTCCTCTCCTCATAAGTCGCCACAGCACCACTCTTCCCAGGTGTAGATTCCGAATCACCCCAGCATACCGTCTCGATCAAATAAAACGCCAAAAGCTGCCAGCAGTTAAACGCTGCTACCCAGCATAGATACGGCATATTCGCTATCCTCCGCGAGATTTGTGTATTAATCATGCCATACTTGTAGTTATCGGTCAACTGGTATAACATCGTCCATACGACTGCTTGAAGCAGTAATGGCTTGATAAGTGGTTTCTTCGCTACGCTTTGGGTGGGTGCTTTCTTCTTGCTGATTGTCTGGGATTGTTTACTTTGTGATTGCGATTGTTTGCTTGGCAATTCTGGTTGCTGTTGGAGGGGTAGTATTCTCATGCCTGTTGCTTGACCTGCTAGGAAGATAGCGAGGTATCCGAAGAATGATGCGATTCCTTCTTTATTCGCATTAATGATATTAGTGCGTTCAGCAAGAAGAACCCAATTCTGAAGCCCATAGTTAAACAAAACCAACTGATACCCAGCACCGGTGCAAATAGCCAACAACTCCGGAAACGCCATTTTCGTAAAAATTCCCTGGAACAGCGCCACGAAGGGTGGTAAACACCCGAGCGTCATGAAGAAGTTCCAGTGTAACCCGTATTCGGTGATGTGTTCATGATAATCGGCGGTTTTGGTAAGGAAAAGTCGGACGAGACCAAGTGCTAGTAAGGCTAGAGAGCTTCGGAAGCTTCGTTTCAGACGGACCAGTAAAGGTGCGGTTTTGCTAAGGTGGGCGTCTCGTAGGATGCCGCGGGCGGTGGCGACACCGTTTGCGAAGACGAAGGAACCGACGCCGAGATCCATCTATATAATCCCCAGATATCGTTAATAAAGCACCCCTAAGAGGAATAATATAATAGGCATATATCAAGTCCATACCAAGCTTTGACCCCAAGTCTCGACTTTAGCGAAACGCCTTGGGAATACAGGGAAATCAACTGCGAGGATGGCAAGACATGTAATCATCATCATGCTACCCCTCCAAGCAGTAATGAACGCCTTCTTCGGAAGATAAACATCCAATTTCTCCTTCTCAGATAAGTCCTTTGCCGCATCATCCTTCGGTGGTGGTTTCCGTGTTCTCGATTGAGTCAATGGGGACTGTGCGAAATAAATAACGAACCCGTTGAGCGCGAGGAAGAGACTGAAGTATAACGCATATTGGGAGTATACGGTAATCGAAAGTAAAAGAGCTGCGGCATTCAATCCGAAGTCTATCAGGAATAACGGTAACGAGTATTCATCCGATTGAAAGAAGCCTTTTCGGGTTTGAAGTGCTGCATAGATAAAATACGCAATCTATAAAAGACACCTTGCATGCTTAGCACCTATCCACGCCAAATAGACATGTCAAAGTGGGGCGGGGGATATACATACCGGCGCTACTGCAGTGACGAAATTAATCTCTGCTATCGATCCACCCTTGAGATTCGAGTAGAAGGCCTCTTTGTTGTCCTTAAGTGACTGGAATATTTTGGCCGCAGCGGCCTGCTCCGGAGTTGCTTCCATAGTTGACTTCAGAACCGAATCGAATGAATTGTATGCTTTTTGACACCCAACGTCGTGAAATTAGCGTTCTCAGCGGCCGTTATATATTTCTCTAGTGCAGACGGTATACGGTAGACTTGGGAGGGCCTTTTTATTCAGGAGCTCGTGGTGGAGAACATCGTGGCATATTCACTGGCGCAGAGGCTTCGAGAAAGACATGACGTTCGAGGTTAGGCTGGCTTTGAGTACAAAATGGCCACAGTACTACAGCCAGGCATCCAGGGCTCATGCGCCGAGAAATTGTAGCCTGGTGCGGGAGGCTCTGGGCAGGGGAATTGCTGGGCTACGTGGCTGTTTTGGGAAATACCACACGTGAGCAACGCAGCCTCCTATTCTCTCTGGATCTATGTCTATTGAGCATTAATTATTGAGGATGGGAACAAGTAAAGAGGAAGTATGGAGGATTAACGAACAAATCAATACCTAGCCTTTATGTCTGGGGGTATGTCGTTATGAGACCGTAGTTTAGAATCTCCGGATGTATCGACTATTCGTTTACTATTCGACCCCTAAATCAATAGAGATATAGAGCTCCTCATGTTCCTATCCATTATATCCCTAAGATATGTAACGTGGCAAGTAGATATGGCATGTTATGGTAGTGTTTGAACGTTTGCTTCAATTAACGTCGTACCCGAGTATCGGTCTACTGCTTAGCTCGACCGTTAGTTCTTTCCTGTGTCACACGACCGTAACCTATATCTACTCCATTACAAGACCCACCGACATGGCGTTCATGAGCATGCAAGACGGAGCTTTACATAAATTAACTATATAAGACGCGTACGGAGTTAATACACTTTGCCTAATTTCCATCAAATAGTTTATCCGAATCCTATGGGACTATCTTTTATGCGCATGGACGGCATTACCCGTGGCCGTGGCATGGCTAGCCGTCGGAACAATACTTCTAAACGAACTGACAAACTTTGAGTTCCATGGTATACCATGATAGTATGTCCACATAGACTCTTAAAAGGCTCATAAGATATACCCTTTTTTGCAGGGGTAGATGCTTCCATGTCACTTCTATTCCAGGGGGTCATCTGAAGGTGGACAATGGCATCTGAAGACCACCATTGCGGGTGGGGTCTCTTCCTCAAATTCATACCCGGTATACCAAATATATAAAAGCCAAGGAATCGAGCCTCTAGAGCTTTAGTCTTTTATGAAAAGGTAATACAAAGAATACCCCTTTGCCTTAACGGCCATCATACTGTTAAACCACGAACGCCTTAGATTCTAGCAGCCCCTCTTATCCCATATTATAAATATCCAAACCAAATCATGTCAACCCACCCCAACCCCACCGAACCCAAAGACCCTCTCTCCAGAGCAGCCTGGCGACTCCGAAAAACCGCCGCAAAGTCCCTGCGCACTAACCTCGGACTCCACATCGACCCCCGCAAAATAACCTACACCGAAAAGGCATCTTCCCTCCACGGCTACAAATGGGTTCTTGATACCAACAACCTTGCTCCGGAATCTGTGGAATACAAACGTATGAAGCGTATGGCGGTTAGTTGGAATGTGTATCCGAATAATTGGAATAGGATGGATAGGTTGAAAATCGCTCAGATGATTGATGTGGGTTGGTTGAGGCCTGTGTCTTTGGGGAAGAGTAGGAGGGTACAGAAGATGGTTGAGTATGATGAATGGCAAGAAGAGGATGGCGAACTTGAAGATGATGGGTTGTTAGAGGGTCAGAGCAACTACGATGACAATGCAGGATTTGGCATGGAGCAACGCTGTGAATCGGAAGAAATCGAGGCCATCTCTAGCTCTCCTGCTCCTCTGTTAGGATCATCAAGAGCTTCTCGTCGCACTATCGGGACTGGTGATGAAGTCTTGATTTCAGGCACCTCTTGCCAAAATGAACCTGTAAGTCATAACCTGCTATAACCCATATGTGACATTTATCTGATACTTGGATACTCATAAATCATTGTATATAGAATAGCGATCTCGAGGAGAACCCTCTAATCAAGGCTTCCCGCTCCCTGGACATAAATTCAAAGGTTAGATCATACCTCGCGCTTACAGCCGAACTAGTGCGGGACATGGACGCTCTTTGCAATCAATCCACCAGCTCTCATGAGGGTCATGAACATGCACGGAGAGAGAAAGGAATCGCAGCGGAATCTACTAAAGACGAATTAAAGGTGTTTCGAGCTGATCGAGTAGAGCTCGATCAAAAAATCAGTTTCTTGGAGAAAAGACTCGAACATCTTGCACGAGAGATGAAAGAGGTATCACCAAGAACTCAAGGCCAAAATGCAGGGTTTAGATCCAGTCCGCATATGTTATATCGTGGTAACAATATGATGGGAGGGCGGCCCTCTTCAGATGTCTAGATTCAGGATGAAACTTGTTATTTAAAGATTCTTGGTAAATTTTGTAATTTCAGAATATCACTTTATTAAGTTTTAGCTTATATCTATAGCTACTTATAAAACCCTAAAGAAATCTAGAACCTAATTCCTTAAATTCCACTGCAGTTAGCTAATGTGAGTCCTTGTCTAAGTCCTTATATATATATATCAACTGCTTAAATAGAAAATTTAAATTTAAATTGTTGTATGGATTAACAACTAAATCCAACCTGTACGCCATCAAATCTATGCAGCAATATTGCATGTTATGCATGTACTGTTTATTCAAAGCACCCCCCTAGTGGCTTGTAGTCTCGAGGCTAGATGGCTTGATAGTCAATTGATCAGTCGTGGTATAGCTACAGCTGACTAACTACCTGCTAGTAACCAATTAACAACGGGAAATAGCGAAACGATTGCCACGTTTTATAAGTTTAGGAATATGGTGCCGACCAAAATACGACCTCCTGTGTAGTGAACCAGGGTCTGCTCCAGCCCCAAATTTAACAAGTCTAGTTTGCATCCTGCAGCTGCAGCGCCGCATGTGCGCTTTCAATGCTTGCTACATTAGCAGCACTGATTGTGCCTACAGTTCGAATCAAATTGGGTTAATATAATAATATAAATCTTGACTCAGCAGAAAAGTGTGCTGTTATTTCCGACTTCGATCTGCTACTATGCAATGAGACCACAACATGAATTGGTCGATGTCAAGTTGCACGCCAGCGCATAGATTATAGCTTAGCTTGGATAGTTTGCACCCGAGTGCGAAAGAGGCACCTCTTTTTATTCGCGTATACCCTAGCTCCCCTGGAGTTATGAGCTTGACAAGCTCAGTAAGCTAATCCATGCATATGCCATCGACAGCTATCAATACCCCGAGTTCTCCAGCTGCATGCTGCGGTGACGATGCAAAGATTCACAACCTGCGTTCAGCCGCACTTAGCTATAGAGCCGCCACCGAAAAATTTTTTTACGAAGAGAGATGTTACTTGCATGATTGGCTTCGCACTTCGGAATAAGTGGGCCAAGACTGTATTCCAAGGGTACCCAATGCAAGAATCGTATGTCGTGACGGCGTGTAATTTTATGTTTGGTTGTTACTAGACTCAACCAGCGCCACAGAATGTTGTAATGTTGGAGTGGTAGGATATGTTCGATTCTCGCGTCGAGGAAGCTGCGTGAACTTTGCGAAGTATGCGTGATGGGCTGCTTGTAGGTATCACGATATTATATTTGATATTTTTGCTTAAATAGACCTGTTTCCTTTGCTTAGATTCAAGAAAGTAGACAAGTAGTTAAAGAAAGTAGACAAGTAGTTAAGGCTTTCTTTCTCAATCGAAGTTTCAGATTCACTAGACAGTCACTCTAGAGATAGCCCCTAATCTATTCTCCATAGAGCGCACGCTTTAATATATCAAATGCTTTATACTCTCCCAAGCCTCTTCTTCTCTACCTTTCTTCTAGGTTCCGCCGTCAGTGGTGTCGTAATTCCAAACCAAGATGGCCCTCAATTAGAAGAAAGAACGGGAAGCAGCGGTTGCAATGCCGACAACTTACTCCGCCTCATCCGCGGCCAGGACAACTTACCGCAGGGACTCGCGTTCTGTAGTACCTGGCTCGGAAAAATCCATACGACTCTTACCCTCGTTGGGGAAACTGTCACACCTACCATGTAAGTCAATTCTCTCCAGATATCAGATATTCAATGACTTCAACAATATATAATAATCCCTTCATTAGCACCAATACCGAAGTATCATCCACCACATCAACAGACCTTACCACAGAGACATCAACAATTACAAACACAGCCTACACCACCATCACAAGCACCAAGACGGTGACCGAAACTCAAAGAATCGTCACTATAACCATCCTCAAGAAGAGACGTATACGCGCCGCAACAGCTCGACCTCTATCAGACCAAATTCTATCAAATACATATCCTGCATCTAGAATCTCCAGTGCTTGTAATTGCCTTACGCTGGAACCTGCTACTACCGCTACAGTTTATTTGACTGAAACTGCTGCGCCGGTCACTTCGGTGGTTGTTGTTCCGGCTTTGACGGAAATGTCTGTAACTATTACGGATACTGTGTCTGTGACGACTACTATTACGTCTGAGGCTTGTAAGACTACGACTACGACTGTTTGGGACGATGGATGTCTGACGAAGCGGAACAAGAGGGGTGTAATTTGTTAGAGGATGTAACGACTGAGTTTACTCTATAAAGGTCAATTGGGGTTTGAAATTTAGTATAAGAATTGAGGATTTAGTCCCTTAGCTATTAGCTGTAGATCTTGAAGGGATTAAATGATTTTATTGTATTTCTGTTGGGTCGCATTTGTTTTAGTGTACCATAGCCAGAGATAATCCTGTTGAAAATATTAATACAGTACGAGGTTCATATTGATTTCGAGTTTAAAAAACTGAATAAATCGATAGTAGCTTGGTAAAGCTTGATTATAATTGATCTTATCAGTTCAATCTTGAAATCATTATCACCAATCGTATATATGTATTCACTATGCCGAAATATTCGAAATCTAGACCGTCGGCCTACCATAAGATAAGCTTCGCAGTTGCAGTTCAGAAAGGGCTGTTGTAATTTTCGCGTTGTCGACCCGCACGCGTTCAAAGAGCTTCATCCGATGCTACTGACTTTCAGACAAAGCCAAACAAGTCATCGAACATCATCGTCATCATTTACCATCCATACCATGGAACCATCAACTCCACCCCTACAACCATCCATCCCTGCGACATCACCCTACGGAAGTCCAGATCCTCTCAGCGATCTGCCGGGTCCATTGAGTCCAGAATCTCCACTTCCAACACTTCCTGTACAACCCTCATCCATCGATAATACGCCATGTAAACCTCGCGCTCGATTTATCCACGAGGAAGAAAATGGACCTATCGCTCAGCAGTCTAGTTGTACCGCTGCCCTGCCAGATTCATCGATGGAGTCGAAGTTCCCTATATTCTTACCGTCGGAGTCGAGCCCGCCTCCGGAGTTCCAGACCAGTCCGATGAAGCAACCGACTTTGGAAACCGTTCATGAACAGGAGGACCTCGGAGTTAGTGTCGAGATGATTGATGCTGAAGAAGCAGGTATTCAGGAACCTAGCTTCGAAGATGAATACACCGACATCCCAGTCCTAGAAACAGTTCATGAACAAGATGGGCTCGGCACTAGCACTTTTGGTGATGCCGAGGAAACCGACATCCAGGAGCCTGCTCCAGACAACGAATACATCGACCTCCCAGCCCTCCCAACGATTACTGAATCACCACCTGCCGAATCTTTCCAACCAGAATCTTTCACACTCACATCATCGCCTCCACGAATGCCTAGTCCGACTCCTAGTACAGCAAATACGCCAAGTGTCCCGGCTGCCAAACGTCGTCGTCTAAACTCTTCGATGACTGCGACGAACAAATTGATGAGACCCTTCAAATCGCCTTTGAAATCCAGCAATGCACTACACAATAACTCTACACCAAATCGTGAATCCCCACGAAAGTATCCGCCATCTACTCCACCTCAAAAGACTATAATTCCGTATACTCCACTTCCTCGTCTTCAGAATCCTAGCGAAGAGGTTGAAACTGCCGTAGAGCCTGCAAAGCCAATTGATACGCCAGCAATTCGCCCACAACGATCTATAAAATCTACTCTTAAATCTAATAATCCACCTTTCCGTTCATCCTTCTCAAAGACTTCGAAACTCAGCCTCTCCAGTCCAGCCTCAGTCTCCACCAAAGATCCATACATCCTATCGTTAGAACAAAAGCTCTCTCAACTCCAAAATTCGCTTCGTCATGCCAAGCAAGTCCTTGAAGAATCATCGCAAGCTCTGAAGATTGAACAATCCGGGGAAGATGATAAACTTGAGGAGCTTATTCTTAAATGGCGACAGGCAGCGCAAAGTGCGGCCGACCATATGTTTTCGGGTGCTGAGCAGCGTTTTCAAAGAATGGGTGGGATGGCAGGATATCGCGATAGACAGAACCGTAGCAGAGGTGGTGGTGGGTGGGGTTTTGCCGATGAAGATCCTGAAGAAGGGTTGACGGAGGAACAGAAGGAGACCAGACGACTTGCGATGTATGAAGCGGGTTTTGATGAAATGTCCGAGTTGGAAAAACAACAAAATGAAACCAAGAATACCGTTAAAGATGATGGTGACGTAAGTACTTCCTCCTTTTACAGACTTTTTATTTCGAACAGTTGTGAAAGACATCCTTTACGGATACTTTCATGTTTTAATCTACACAAATCCTTCCTTTTTCTTCTCAAGCATTGAGGAAGGACAAGTTTCTAACTTGGTCATTCAATGCATCTGATTTTATTTTCGTGCTACAGCATTTTACCATGGATATGATGCTCGCGTCACTCAACATCGACATCGACATCATCGGGTATGACAAGCAGTTGCAACGGTGGGGCAAGTGAATTTATACCCTGCAAGATTGTGCTTTACCGTTTTACTACCACCCAAACTTTGGAAGACCTGTATTCGGAACACGAACTATACCCAATGACCATCAACCCAGATTGCTATCTTTGTAGATTGAATTCTATGGTAAGTACACCCCCAAAAACGCCGAATGTACATGATTATTAATGGCTAATTCTTCTAGATTTATTATATATATAGTTATACCGTTTGGGCTGCTGTTACCCTTTGCAGCGTTATCGACTTTTGCTACCTTGTGAATTGACGAAAGCAATGAACAAGGAGGGTCGATGACAATTTTTTACCTGCATAGCTGCACCTTATTGCATTCCTTTAGCCGGCTTGGGCATCAATGGAAATAGTACAGACTATCGTTCATTATATCAATCAAGAACTCGGCCTCCAGGCTTTGACCAGTCCATCCTCTCCACCAGTATACACCGTTGCATTCTAAACAACCGCACATCATTAGCCATTATTCATTTGGTGAGAAAAAATGATAATTGCTTCACTTACCACATCGTCCAAGTACATACATCGAACAACCTCCCCTCTATGCCCACCCACCAACCTAACCACATCCTCTCCTCCCAACGTCCAAGTCCCTGTCCTGTCCACATTCAAAGAATGCAAATCAATCCACCCTTCACTATGAGACCCCACAGCCAAAATTCCCGTTCCAGCACTCTCCCTACCCCTCAACAACATCTCAACAGCATAATCACATCCCAACTTGGGTCTTACATCACCAAAGACCACGGGTCTGGGTTCTTCAACATCTTCATTCGGATCAGCCAGTTTGTAAACCGATAAGTTTTCGTCATGGGATAGACCGTATATTGTTGAGTCGTTCAGAAAGCCGGCGTGGTGGATTGAGGAACCGTGGTTTATTACTTGGTGGAGGGCGTCGTCTTCTTCGGGGATTGTCATGTCGTAGATGTTTATCAGACCGTCTGTGGAGCCGGAGAGGAGGAGGGAGGTTATTGAGGGGTGGAAGGATAGCTGGTTATCTTTTAGTTCTTTTGTTTCTGACTTTTAAATTTTTGATTTTAAGTGAGGATAGGTAGGTACCTGAGTGACATCGTCGTTATGTGATTCGACATAGGACATTTTCTCTCTACCTTCGAGATCCCTATTATTTATTCCAATCACCACCACCTCTTCGTTAGCTTCCCATAAAATTCTCAAGAAGAAGAAAGATACAATAAAAGTAAATACCTACCAAACAACAACCTCAGCCGCCGTCCCCGTCAACTCCGTCCCAACAGCCAAAAGTCCCCTCTCCTTACAAACCGCCAACGCCAAAATAGGATCCCCATTCTTTCTAAACACAGCAACAGCCCTCCCCATCCCCTGTCTCAAATCCCAAAGCTTTGCGGTCCCATCCCTTCCAGCTGTAAATAATAGATTTGGATCGTTCTCGTCAAGACATGATAGACAGGTTACACCTTCTACATGGGATGCAGAGGTTGTGGAGGTTATTACGTTGAGGGTTGTGGGGTCTAAGACTCGGATTTGGTCGTCGGAACTTATAGTGGAGAGGTAGGGTCCTAGACGGGAGAAGGAGTAGTGGTAGGTCCCCTGTGGGGAGGAGATTGTGCTGGAAAGGGAGGGGGTGAAGGGGATCATTTTGGATGTTGATTTAGGTGGAAAGTGTTGTTTGGGATTATTTTGAGGAACAGGAGAGGTTAGAAAAGGAGAGGAAGTTTTTAAGTTGGTTAGTTACTTAGTCAAGAGAGTGCTTTGAAGCTGTTTGGGAATGAAGAAGAAGAAGCATTTCGATTCGAGAAAATTGTTGCAGGGATTAATTCGGGTTGGTAGGTTTTTGCGCAAGGCATTTGATTGGTTGGCTTTGTGGGGATGGACACGTCCCATACATTATTTATAGACTTCGTGAGAATAGTACTGTAAATATGAAGATTCAAAACTTCAATTGGTTTAACTAGATGCTTAAATAACCTACTAGTTAAGTAAGTAAGTAGATGGGTAGTAGTAGGTAAATATAACAGTAAAATACAGTGTCAAATTCCCATCAATAGCTATAAATATAAGCAAATACCAATTATCGTACTCCTCACTCCTCAAGACATGTGCACATCCATGCAGATAGGTAAAGTAGAATAGTTACCAATCGATCATGAGAGAACAGACTGTCCCTTCGAAGAACTAAGCCCAGACCTAATCTTATGCAATCCCAGCCTCTCCTGCGCTGGATCCGGTTTCTTAAATGCATACTTCTCATCATCCCCAGCCTCACCTTCATCCCAATGGCCAACTCTCCATCCATCAGAATGCCATTCCCAGATCCCACCGCCTTGTAGCGTCCTCTCCTCTCCATCCCATACGACGATTCCACTCGTCCCCTTTGGTGTTTTAACCTCCAATTTCCCACCTTTCTTCCATTTCACCGTGAATTTCCCGACGGCGGTGGCGTATCCTCCTTCTACCCAGTCGAGGTCGACGAAGTGCGGTTCGATCTTCCAGGTATAACCCATCGGGCTAATGAATTTGATACCGAGGATTTCTGTGGAGAGGACGTATGTTGGACCGCTGGACCAGCCGTGGGCGTGGGAGTTTCGCTCTGAGGAGCCGTAGGCGGGGTATTCTATTATTCACCATTTATATTAGTATATATACCTCCTAGGTATTTTTCGTAGTATAGTTTGGGGGCTTACTGATGTTCCCATCAATTGTAAACCCTTCAAGGAATGTACTATTCGTCATCCCCCTCCCGTCAAGCATGTATCCCCACATTCGGCGCATCAGATCTACTGCAGTCTGATGTTCTTCCGCATAGCAGTGAGCAATAAGTTCGAAGCCTGTTGCGAATGGTGAAATCGTATTTGGCATCTACACATATTCAGTCAGGATATTATCTCAGAAAAGAAAGAAAGGGCTTGACTTTACCTCAACTGCAGGAGCACCATACTTATTCCACCTCTTCCTCAAATTCTTACTAATAATCTTCGCTCGATCAAGAGGAACCAACCCCTCCGAGAAGATAGCCCAACTATTCCCATCTTGTGGATAAATATTCCTTCTGGTATCAATATTATCCCGATAAAACCCCGTCTCTTCATCCCACAAGATTTCATAGTTGAGTTCCATAGCACTCAAGATATCATTCAACATCCTCGCTTCATCCAAACTAAGATACCCAGGTCCCATGATTTCAACCAATGCCAAAGTTTTCTTCACCGTTAAATAGAATATCCCGTTTGCTTCGGAGTTGTAGCCGCCTTGTCCCGGTCTAAGCCAGTCAGCGGTAGACCAACACCAGAAGAGCCCTCGATATCTATTCCACCTTCTCAAGGAAACTCTAAGAGCACGTTTATAAGCCGGCCAGTACTCTGCCATCCATGCAACATCACCAGAGTAATGGACGTAATTCCAAACACCTAGTAAAGCATGTAGATGATATGTATCGCTGAATTCGCCATGATAACCCATCGGAGGACCAGCATACGGCATCCCACCGTCCCAATACTGGTGGGCGAATAACGTTTCCAAGGCATTTTTGATACTTTCTAGATCATACGTTGAAACTGCAATACCGGGGACGGCAATTGTCATATCTCCAGCGTAAACCATACGATCACGTTTTGCACCGTCGGTGGTGACGGATGATCCATTACTTATTGTGAAGTTACTAGCCCACGCACCAGGTGGGAAGTGGTTATGATCCACACGTTTGTTAAAGTCGACTAGTGAGCCTCCTTCCTCAGGGTTTACAGTGGTGAGTTGAAGGGTGTATGCACCCGCGTACCAAATACGGTTTAGGAGGTTATCAGAAGAATGGAAGTATCCGGTGTAAGCCTTTGGGTTTTCGAAGTGTGGCATGGCAGCGTAGGGGACGAAGATGTCGGAGATCGTGAATGATGGAGTGTTATGGCCGGTGTAAGATGAGTTCTCGTTGATCCAGATGGTCATGTATTTGAAGGCTCCACGGATGTATATCTTATCAAAGCTGTTGTTACCGGCTTTGAGAGGTTGATCCAGTGGGAGGTCTTGGTGTCTTGCATCTGTGGTGGCATCGGAGTGTCGGCCGATGAAGTCTGGGGATTCTGTGAAGCCGAAGGAGAGTTGGAAGGATTCGGTGACATGGTTGTTGGAGAGAAGTGGACTGTCATCTACTGTCCAGAATACTCTGTATCTTATGATCAGAAGGTATCCTTTTTGAAAGATATGAACCTGGTGATCTTTGAGATTAAACTTACCGTCCTGCAATGTTCTCTGCGAACTCGTATGTAATTAACGACCCCGGCGTCAAAGTGGCTTTCCCATTTTCTGTTGGTCCTTCAGGAGTAGCTACATCCCCTTCAGTAGCGTATACCTTCAACGGTCGAACTATTCTCCCATCGGGTGCTTTATTATAAGACTCCCATGGACCCTTAAACAAGGCCTCGACACCATGTCCCTCGAAAGCACGACCCTCGACCAAGCTGCGCACAGCGCAAAGATAAACTAGAAGAGCAGACCGTAACATCGTTTGCAAAAACAAAACGAAAAAAGAAGTTACGGTCCTAAGAAAAACCCTATACCATTCAATAACTCCTTATCGGATAGAATGGTGATAGGAGTTAAGGGAGGATAGGATTTGAGGGGGGGAAGATAAAAGGGCGGAGAAAGTAGAAGGTTAGCTCGGATTCAATCCCCTGCAAGCCAGTAGGTAATCGGCTACCCAGCTGCCACCAGGGATTGGAGACAGGACAGGAGGCTGGGGATTGCCGAAGAAGCTGGGATGGGTGGAGCTGGCCCCACTAATTCATCCCGAGTTTGGTCGGGTCCAAGTTGGAGATAGTTATGTTAACATGCATGCAAAGGAGTGAAACGGATGAGGTTTGTAGCTGATCGATAGTCGGTCTTATTAGCGCAATGCCGCAGTCTGTAGACCTCGTGGAGTTCACGAGTTTAGAATAGAAAGAAACCTCAGACTCGACTTGACTTGACTTGACTTCAGCCCCACCTCCAACCAAAACCAACAGAGTTTCTTGGAAAGCACATGATGATATTAGAGGAGAAACGAAACATCAAAACTTCCAGTCGAGATACATGTATGTACTGTACATACATGTCGCAGTTTTAACTCATGTTTGAAGGGTTCTTGCAGGGAAGAACAACGCGGGTTGGAAATGGACCATCGCGTGACCGAATTGGCTGAAGGTCACGGCTGCAAGGACAGGGAACAGGGCGTCATTAAGTCTCTCGATGGACTACTCATGTATTGCAGGTTATGATAATTTACAACTCATGATAAACAATTCCAACCTTGACTCATTTTCTTTAATGTTAAAATCCAACACTATACTAAATTTTAAAATTATAAAAAAAATATCTAATTAATTATTATTTATAAAACTTTCTAATAACACTCTTACAAATTTATTATTATTTAGAAAAAAATTGAAATCATTATCACTATTAATTTAATTATTAATTTGATTGGAAGATATATTTCGTTTTTTTCTATTATTAATAAGAATAATATAAAATATAAAACTTGTAAATTTTTTTGATAAACATCTATAATACTTAGACTATTATTTTTTTTATATTATTATTTCTTATTTTTAATTTTGATTTGTTTTTATATATTGTATATTTATACTAATTATTAAATAATTCCTATTTTATTTTAATATTAATTGATATTAATTATTATATTACTATATTTCTTTATAAATTATTTATAATACTTTAAATTATATTTTTAATAAATTACAATATATAATATTTCGTTCTACTAATTTTATAAATATATTTATAAAATAATATTATAATAAAAAGATATTATATATAATAAATTAATTTTTAACATTAATAATATTTTTTAAAATTTAAAATATTTATAATAATTTGATATTATTTAATTTTATTATTAAGAAGGTGTCACGGCCCAGCCATATTAACTAACTAGATTAGGAAATATGTCTTAGCACAACAAATACATTTTTAACCTAAGTTTTATACCTCTTAACTAAAAAATTTTATTTATTATACAAATAAAATACCTTTATAAACTCATATCCTATATAAAATATAACAATTTATAAAAATATAATTTTTTATATTATATTTATTTATAAATTTATTTACTCTATATAAACCACACACTCACAATACTCAACTCTCTTATATTATTTAACATTCTATATAAAACATAATTTTAGTGTATAATCCATATAGTTTATAAAACCCTATATAACTTACATAACCTATAATATTATATAAATTTATCTTATTTTACTATAAAAACCATAAACTTATATATTTGTTTATATAAAACTTCATCATATATTTAAAAACTTTTAAACAATAATTATTTTTAGATTTTTTTAAAACCTTATTAATTAACTTATCAATTTAACTATACATTTAATTAAACAATACTATAATTCTTTTAATTATTTTATTATGTTATATTTTTTATTTAACAATTTTAATTATTCCACTAAATACTTATATTTTTAACCAAAAGCTTTAAATAATTAAAATTAAAAAATATAATAAAATATTAAAATTATTTTAAAAATTTTACTAAAAAAATTTGGGATAGGTGTAATATTTTAATTAATTTAATTCTTAATAAATAAATAATATATATCAAAATTGTTAGATTTAAAATATTACCAAACATAAAAATTATTAATTAATTACAATCTATTAAATATTTTTAAAAAAAAAAAAAAAATTCCTAAAAAAAAAAAACAAAAAAATTAAAAAAAATTTTTGGAAAAATAAAGTGATAGTTTAAATAATTTTTACAATATTAATGATAGTCTTATTCTAGAATAAAAATAAATTAAATTTAAATTTATTAATTTTAAAAAACCAAATATCAATATTGTAGTATAAATAAATATTATAATTAAAATAATAAACTCTAAATACAAACTTAAAAAAGAAATTTACTTAAAAAAAAACACTTTTTTAATTTGTATAAAACAAAAATATGGATTAAATAATCATATCATATTAATAAACTTAGATATACAAATATTCTTAGTAGAATTATTATAAAAAAACATACGTATTAAACATATTAAAAAATTAAATCAAAACATAAATTAATTACTAGCAAAACTAAAAATGTTTGATTTTATAAAAATTATTTTTAAAAAGATTTTTACTGCTTTAAATCTTATTAATATCTCTACTAAATTTAAATTTCTAAAAATTAAAATTATTTAAATTAAATTTATTATTAAAATCTTTCAACTTCAAATTTAAATAGATTTTAATGTTTAGAAGGAATTTAATAAAATATTATAAGTATACAATCCAACTAAGTTTAATAATATACCTAAAAAACTTAATTATTTTTTTTAATAATTTAATATTTATTTTTAGTTTTAAGTTAAATATTTTTTTAATAACAGAATTAAAATTTTCTTCACAAAAATATATTTTAAAAATCTTATCCTTCAAACATACATTTCTTACTAAAATTATTTTTTAAAATTGGAAAAATAATAAGATTTATATATCATCAATATAATAAATAATTTTTAATTTTTTATTATATTTCTTAAATAATAATATAAAAAAGATGATAAAATTTTTCACATTTATTAATAAATTATTTTTTTTAAACAAATTAGTTTAATATGAAATTATTTTTAAAAATTTAATAAATTTGTTGTTTTTATAAAGTAAAATAATGATAATTTTTATTACTAAATTTATAAAAAACTCAAAACTAAACTTTAACAATATATCTATATTCAAAAAAAAAAACACAAAAATAAAAAATTAATTGAAATAACTTGTATGGAGATGTAATAATATACTATTGAGATTAATAATATTAACTTCAAAATTTAAATTTATTAATCCTCTTATAATAAAAACAAGAATAATAATAATTACGAAAAAAAAAAATATAATAATAATAAAAAATTCAACAATAATAGATAATAAAAATAAAAAAATAATAAAAAAATATATTTTCAAAAAACTTTTAAACCAATTTTTATAAATCTCAACATAATATAACATATTAAATATCTTTATAACAAAAAATTTTAAGTATTAAAATCCAACACATTTCTATACTAGAATTATAATAAAATAAGATATTTCCAAAAAAATTATTTTAAAAATCATTAAAATAATATGCAACACAAAAATTTCCACAACACCTCCCAAAAACTAAAAACTTTTTTTTTTAACAAAAAAATCAACTTCTAAATAATATAATAATCAAATTTTAAAAAATTAATTAAAAAAATTCAACAAAAAATCCTTAAAACTTTTTACAAAACAACCTTCTAAACTTCAACTTCAAATACTTAAATACTTATTCTAAAATCAACAATTAAAAAAAATATTAAAGAAAAAATTATTATTTTTTTTTCTAATATTTTTTACTTTCCTATTAAAAAAAAATATTATTAAATATAACAAAACCTAGTTAAAAGAAAATATATTAAATATAAATAATATTTTAACAAAAAACTTTTTTAATTTTATTAATATAAAAGAAAATATTATATTAAAAGAATTTATAATAATTTTAAGTTTTAAAATCTAATTGTTTATTTTAAAATTATTTTTCATTAATCTTTATATATTATTTTTTTTAAAATTAATATTATTTTATTTATTCTTTTTAAATTATAAAACATATTTGAATAAATTTTTATAAATAATTAAAACAACAATAAATATTTTTTTTTTTTATTTAATATTAAAGAAAAAGAATGATTTTTTTTATTTAAATTTAAAATTTATTATTATAACTATAAAAAATTAATTAATAAATAAATGGAATATTACAACAAAATAATAAAGAAATAAGATATTTAATATTTTGATTATTATTATATATTTATTTTAAAATATATTAATTTTAATTTTATTTGTGATTATAAATAAATAAATTATAATTAATATTAAGTAGTATTATATTTTGTTAATACTAAACTATATGGACAACTTTTTACTAATTATTAGGAAATTTATTATTTTGTTATTTGTGTAGAATATTTTATTGAAACTTATGATAAATTTTTTTTTTATTTTATTGTTAGATAAATCAAAATTTTTTCACCAATTAAATATTATTTATGTTTTAGATATTGTGTTAATTATTAACTCTACAAAAAATTTCTACATTTATGTGTTGAATATTATAAAAACTAGTATTATTATACAAAATACACCACCGTAGTTAAAATTATTATTTTAAATAAAAATATACCTTTTATATATAATTACTACAATAACAAATTTATAATTTATATTTAATAAAAAATTCATAGAAATAAATATTTTCAAAAATTTTAATTTAACTTTTTTTAAAACCTCATAAACTACTATTAGTATAAAAATTATTTTTTTTTGGATTATGTTGTATGTTATAAATTTATTTTAAATAATAAATAAATTTGTTATATTTGTAATATTAAAGTAATTTATTAATTTTATAGATAATTTTATTTTTATAATAAATATTTTAATATTTAAAAAGATTGTACTGGATTTAGATATTTTATAAAAATTTTTATAATTTAATAGTGAAGTTTTGAGTATGTTTATGGATATTGTAATTAGAGGAATTTAATATAGAATATTTTTTTGAAATATTATTTTAAAAAATATTTTTTTTAAATAAATATTATTTATAGTTTTTTTTATAATTATAAAATAAAAATTTTTGATTCAAAAATTTTTAACTACAATTATAATAGTACAAATTTCTAAAATAATTTTAAAATATATAAAATTTACTAATTAATTAAATTTAATATTGTTAATAATATTTAAAAAAAAAAATATGGATATTATTATTTTAGAAATAAAAATAAATATTATTTTTATTTTAAAAAACTAATTATCACATATTATAATAAACTATTATTATATAAAGAATATACCAAAAATTAAATTTAATAAATAAAACACATTTATTATCTTCAAATTTATTAATAACAACTTAAAAATAAGTAGTTTAAATATCAATATTATCTTTACTATAATATCAAGATTAAAAAATAAAATTAATTTAAACAATATTACTCTTATTCCCATTCATAAAATTTCAAAAATTTAAAAAATTTTTTCTTCAATTAAATCAAAAAAATATACCATAAAAAAAATTAACCTTTTAAATCTAATTTAAACAAATAAATTAATATTTTAGAGAAATTCTTTAAAAATTTAAACTAAAATTACCTCAAGAATTAATATTATTTAAATAATTTAATCTATATATTATTAAAATAAAATTCTTAAAAAAAATCTAATTTAATATTATAAAATAATATTTAATTTTTTTTATTTATATTAATAAAATATTTATTAACATATTTCTTAATAGTAATATTGAAGATTTTTTTATTAATTCAAAAATCATAAAACAACTAAATTTTTTAATTTTTAAATATTAATTTTTAATCTTTATTACTACTTTTAAAAATAAACTACTTAATATTATTATTAAATAAATTATATTCTTTTTTTTTATTAACAAACATTTCAAAATTATTATAATTAATATATTAAATATTTCTTATAATTTAATTTTAAAATATTTATAATTCAAAAAATATAATTTTTAAATTAACTAAAAATAAAGAATTATTAAATTCTTTTAATATTTATATAAAAAAGTAATATATAAAATAAATTTTATTTATATAAAAAAATTATTTTATAAAAAAAAAATTTATCTTAATTTTATTTAATATATATTATTAAAAGAAGTTAAAAATTAAATTAAAAATAAATTAAAATTTATTTGATGTTATCTAATAAAAATTAAAAAATTTATATAAATTTTAAACTTTGATTTATTTACTTAAATTACTTTTAATAATCATTTAATTTTTAAATTATTTAAAAAAAACAAATTTTTATTTAAACTTAATTAATTTATTTATTATATCTTTTTTAAAAAAAAAATTTAATTTAGATTTTTATCTATATATATATATACTAAAAAAAAAAACTACTATATTTTAAAAATATATTAACAAAAATTTAAAAAATAAATATATTCAATTTTTAAATTCATTAATAAAACATTCTATTTTTTTTATTTTAAAAAAAAATAGAAAATTATACATATATATTAATTATTAAAATCTTAATAATATTACTATTAAAAATATAGGATTATTGCTTCTTATAAACAAATCTTTCAATCAACTTATAAATACTAAAATATTTTTTAAATTCAATATTATTAATAAATATTATAATATTTAAATTAATTTCAAAAAAAAATAAAAAATTGTTTTTAAATGCTATTATAAATTATTTGAATATATAATTATATTTTTTAAATTAATTAATATATTTGCATTTTTCCAAGCTTTTATAAATTATATTCTACAAAAATATATTAATATAATTTATATTATCTACTGTTGTTGCTGTAGTAAAACAGCCATCTTCAAAAGTAACTATAGCCAGATTACTAACTACTATAGAAGCAGATTATAGCAAGAATTTTAGTATTTACTACCCCTATACCTATTTTATAAAATTATTTTTATATTAGAGAATAATTATCAATAAATATATTTATAAAGATTTATATATTTTTTGTAATAAACTATATTTTGTATTACTATATATTATAAACAATATATTATAAAAACAAAAATTTTTTTTTACATCAAAAATAATATATTAAATAGTGTGTATATTTTTAAATAAAATTATTGTTATGTTAAATATGTTTTTTAATAATAACTTTTTTTATAGTATAGAGTTATTTGATTTTAAAAAAACTAATTATTTTTTATAGAAATTAAGTATTTTTTTATGTTTTTGAATAATTATAAAAAAAAAAATAAAATTGTTTTTTTTAATAAAGAAATTTGTTAAAAATATATTAATTTCTAATATAAAGTTAATATTAAGTCTAGGATTATTAAGGAGTATAAAAGTTTAACAATCAAATTTTAATATTAGTCAATTTTTTATAGAAAAAGATAAATTTTTTGTAAAAACTTGTATAATAGATTTTCTAATATATGTAATAAATATTAGATTTAAAAATCTGTTTTTAAATAAGAATTTAAAAAAAATAATAAAGTATTTTTATTAGAAGTTTAGGTTCTTAAATAAAAATTTATTTTTTATATTAAAAATAAAATTTTAAAATATAAAAATTGTAAAATAAAAAAATTTTTATAAAATAATTATAGATTTTTTTAAAAATATAAATAATTTTGAAAAGAAAAAAGTTTTTTTATTAAATATAGGATTTATTGATAAAATATTTTTATATATATTTATAATTGTTTTTAAAGTATTTAAAAATGAATTTATAATTTTTTTTATTAGAATTTAAAAGGTAAAATATTTTAATAATTTAGAAATATATATTTATTAAAATTATAAATAATATTTTATAAATGTTTTTTTTATAAAAAAAAATAAAAATGATTTGCTTAAAGTTTATACTTTTTTTATTATAATATATACTATTATAAAAAATAATAAAATAAGAAAAAGATTTAAAAAAAATTTTGAAATTTATAATTTAGATTTTAATAAAAAAGATAAAAAATTTAAATAAAAGAAATTTAAAATAAATTTATATTAAAATAAAAATAAATTATTTTTAAAAAAAATAATAGATAATTTATATAGATATTATAAAAAAAAAAAAATTATTTTTATTTTAATTATAAAGAAAAGGATTGTTTTAAAAAAAATTTATTTAAAATAATAATTAAAAATAATAAGAAATTTACTATTTTTATTTTTTATATAATAGAGGATTTATATAAATAAAGTTATAGAATTTATAAGAATATTTTTATATTTAAACAAAATTTATATAATAAATAGTATATAAATTTAAATATTAATAATTAAATATTAAATAATTTTAATTTTTTTAAAATATATTATTTATTTTTAATTAGAAAAAAATTTTTATTAATAAATGATTTTTATATAGAGGTATATAAGATAAGTATTATTTTAATAAAAATTAATATATATAAAATAAAAGAGAATAAAATTTTTTATATATTAAAAATGATTCTAAATTTAATAATAATAAAAAAATTTATAAGTTAAAATTTTAATATAAATTTTAATAAAATATATTATTTTATAATATATAAAAGTATCTTTATGAATAAAGTTTTAAAAAATTATATAATAAATTTTTATAAAATGAAAAAAATAAACATTTAATAGTAGTTTCTTTTTAAAATAAAATTAAAATATTATATTCAATTTTTATAAATAAGAAATATAATAATTAGAAGGTAAGTATTTAAAATAAATAAAATATTATTTTTTAAATTACTAAAATAATAATATTATAGATTAAGTTACTTTTATTTTAAAATAATTAAAAAGATTTTTTTTTTTATAAAAATATAAAATTATATTTTATTAAATAAAATTAATTATATTTATAAATTATATATTTATAGTAAGTAGATAATTATGTTAAATAAAATTTTAATTTATTAAAAAATTATTAAGCTTCTAAAGTTTATTTATATAAATTTTATAAATCCCTAGTAAATAGCAATTCTATAAAATAAATATAAGGTTAAAAATTTTAACAAATTAGTATTTTTTTTAATAAAATATGTTTTTATAATAATAAATAATTTTTTTAGATATAAATAGATAAGATTCTATTTTTTCAAAGTAAAATTTAAAAATAAATTTATTTAATAAATTATTATAGAAGAATAATATCTAAATAAAAAAATATTTAAATTAAAAATAAATAATATTAAAAAGTTTATTTTTATTAACATAAAAAACTTTTATAATTCATAAAAAATAGAAATAAAATTTAATAAAATTTACATAATAATATAGAATAATAAAATAAAAAAAATAAATTATTTTATAAAAAAAATAAATTATTTTATAAAAAAAATAAATAGTTTTATACTAATAAAATTTAATCTACCAAAAACTTTTTAAATAAAAAGATTTAAAACAACAATTCATATATTTAATAGATATTTTATAAATTAAAAAAAATTTTTTGGAATAAAAAAAAAAGATTTTGCTTTTACATTATATAAAAAATTAAATAGTTATATTTTAAAATATGGAAATTTTTATTTTTTTGATTACTGTATATATGTTACCACTCCCAAAAAGAAAAAATAAAAGCTTTTATTTTAATATAAAATATAAAAAAAAATTTTAGTAAAATATATAAAAAATATTAATTAATATAAAATATAAGATTTTTTAAAAAAAATAATTTTTATAATAAAAAATATTTAAGTAATAAAAAATTTTTTTTTAGTTAAAAAGAATTATAACCTTTATTTTAAAAATTAAAAAAAGTTTTTTTTTAAAAAATTACTTTTAATAGAAATATTATTTATTAAAAAAAAAAAAACTATTAAAAATAAAAAAAAAAATTATTTTTAAAAAAGATTAGAAAGAGTAGTAACCTTTAATAAAAAAAATAATTTAACTAAAAAAATAATAAAAAATTAAAATCAAAATAATAAAAAAATAATACTTTTAATCTTTTTAAGATTTTAAGAATTCTTAAAAAGTATAATCATATTATTTTATTTTAATTTAAAAAATATAAGAAAAAATAGTATTTTTAAATTATTAATATTTTATTTTTAAATTAAATTAAAATCTTTTAATAAAAAGAAGAATCTAAAAAAATTAATTTATATAAAAATTTATATTATATAAACAATAAATATAATAAATTAGTTAAAATTTTTAAATTTAGAGATTGTTTTAAAAGTTTAAAATGTTTTTTTATAAAAAAAAGTTATTCTTAAAAAAATAATTTTTCTAAAAAAAAATAAAACTTTTGTTAAAGTAAACAAAATTTTTTTTAAAGTGTAAATATATAAGAATTAAATAAATTTTTAAAAAAAAGATTAAAATTGATAAAAATATTTTTTATAAAATAAAACTAATTATTAAAAAATATAAGTAAAAATATGGTATTTATTATACACAAATTTATATTTTAATAATAAATTTTAAAATTGTTAAAATTATTTTAATTTTAATAGCAAACCTGGGTCTATATACATATTAAATAAATATAAAAATAATTTTTTTAAATATTATTTTATTTTTAATAAAAAAAATATACATAAAATTATTAATAAGATATAAATATAATGATCTTATTACCATAATTTTTTTTTTATTAAAATTATTATATAATTTAAAATAAGTATTATATTTTTAAAATAAAAAGTTTTATTTTTTTTTAATTTTAATAAATTTTTTATTTAAAATGAAATATTTTTAGATAGATAAATACCTCTATATTGGAAAAAATATAATTATAATTGTTTATATAAATAATTTATTTATATTTTTTTTAAATTTTTCTAAAATAAAAAAAGTTAAAATTACTCTTAAAAAAAAGTACGAAATAAAAAACTTAAATAAAATAAAAAAATTCCTCAATATAAAAATGATCTATAATAAAAAAAAAGGCTGGTTATATTTAGATTAAAAAAAATATGTATATTTTATACTAAAAAAATATAGTTTTTTAAAAATAAAAAATAAAATAATTTTTATAATATCTAAAATTATTTTTTTAAAATATTAATAAATTAATAAGTTTTTATTTTTAAAAGAAATAATTTTATATAAAAGTATATTTGATAATACAAATTATATTATTTAAAAAACAAAACCTGACATAACTTATACTACTGTAAAACTGAAATAATACTCAAGTACTTCACAAAAAAAACATTAAAAAATTATATTATAATTTTATAAATATTTATTATATTTTAAAAACCTAAGTATAATTTATAAAAAAAATAATATAATATTTAGAAAATACTTTAATATAAATTAAAATCAAATTATAAAATTTAAAAAAATAAATTATAAATTTATATTAAAATATACATATAATTTTTGTGGAGTAATAATATTATAATTAAATAAACTATAAATTATAATAATTATTTTTAATATAAAAGCTAAAATAATTATGAATAATTATACTAGAAAAGAAATTATATAAATACATAAATTAATAAGAGATATACATCACATAATAAAATACTCTTTATAAAAAAACAAAAATATTCCACCTATAACTTTTTTCATGGATAATAAAAGTGTTATTATAATATTTATAAATCTAAAAAATTAATAAAAAACTAAGTACTACAACATTGTTTACTTCTAAATTAAAAAAAAAACCAAAAATAAAAAGTTTTTTCTAACCTTCATACCTACTACTAAAATAATAGTAAATGTATTTACAAAAACACTACTTTTACTTTTATATAATAAACACATTATAAATCTTGGTATAATAAAATTATAAAATTTGAAATTTTAAAAATAAAAAAAAAAATAATTTAATAAAAATACTTGAAAAAGAAATCTATTAAAATTAAAATATAAAAAAAAAAGAAAAAATATTTTTTAAAC
Organism: Arthrobotrys conoides; assembly: GCA_036971725.1. Classification (NCBI taxonomy): domain Eukaryota; kingdom Fungi; phylum Ascomycota; class Orbiliomycetes; order Orbiliales; family Orbiliaceae; genus Arthrobotrys; species Arthrobotrys conoides. The sequence continues at coordinate 1,666,706 of JAVHJM010000001.1, forward strand.
CAAAATTTTATATACAAAATTAATTAACTTCTAAAGAAGAAAATTCATTAATTAAAAAATATATCACTACTAAATTAACTTATAATAATTATAAAAGAATAAAAACTCAAAAATTACTTATTATTAATATAGATATTTATTACATTTTTAATGTTTACTAAAGTTATAACTTGAGTATAAATTTCTTATAACTAAATATATTCTTGAATAATAAGAGCTACTACAGCTCTAATTAATAATAATAATAGTGTTTTAACTAAAACCTATTGCGAAGGTGTGAGGTAATTAACAGTCTATAATTATAGGTGCAGCATTCCAGCAAGAAAACGAAGAATATAATATAAAAAAAGAAAAAAAATCATAATAAAGAAGTATATATTAAATATATTTGAAATCAAAAAATATTGTATAGTAATAAAATTAAATATTAAATAAAAAGAAGTAATAATGGATATATTACTCATAACTATATTTTAAAATTAAAAAAATTTTTGAAAAATAAAATATTAAATTAAAAAAAATTTATTAAAAATATAACCCTATCCTATTCTCAAATAAAACTTGCATTTAGCCTATAAACTAACTAAAGATTAATAATATTAAATACTTTGATTTTTATTCTGTTATTGATTATAATATTTTTGACAACGTACTACCAACTTATAAGTAATAGTAAAAGCACACACAACATACTTTAAAATATTAACAACCATATCTACATTAATACCCCTAAAAATATAGGGGATAATAACATTGTTATTAAAAATAAAATTAAAAAAGATAATACTAACTATAATATATAAAAAAATATCTACTTATAAAAAATAAAATGAAAAGATTTATATAAAATAATATAAAAAAAAAAAAATTAAAATTAAAATAAAAAAAAAGAAAAGTTTTTATATATATGCTTAGTAAAAACTATAGAGTGCTTGAAAATTTTATAAGAGTATATTAATAAATTTTATATATTACTTAATTATGTTTTATACACTAATAAACCAGAAAAAAAGTATAGCACTACCACCATAAAAGTATAAACATACATTAAAACATTTTAAAATAATACTCTCTTAAAAATATTTTTTTCAGAAGCCTATAAAGTTTATAAAAGATTAATAATGCAATTAACAAAGCAAAAAGCTTAACAAGACACAAATAGTATAATAAAATATAACTCTAAATTAAAATAATTTTTTAATATAATAAATCTATATATAAATATAGAGTATAATTATAAGTTTATTAAAATTTAAAAACTAACAATATAAAAAATCAAAAAACACAATATAAAATAAAATTTATAAAGTTTATAAAAGCACTTACTATATAACACATATAATATTGATGGATTTATACTTTATAAAATTAGATTAATGTACTTAAATTTAATAAAAAAGTTTTATATACAAATTTTTGTATAAATAACAGTATATTTTTTATAAAAGTAATATAAAGAATAGTATAAAAAGATATCTAAAATATTAAATTATAAAAAAGTTTTGAAATTAAGTAACAATAGATTTATATAGTATAATAGCTTATATAAAAGAATAAGTAAGTTAATAGGAAAAAACATAGTTCTTTTTACAGAAATATAAAAATAATTAAAAAAAATCTAAAATTTTAATAAAATAACAGATTACTTATAATATAAAATTAATTTTATAATACAGTATTTTTCTAAAATTTTTATTTTTAAGGTGATAACTAAATTAGAATATTGTTGCTGTAGTAGAACAACTATTTTTAAAAATAACTATAGCTGGGTTACTGACTACTATAAAAGTAGGTTGTAGTGAGAGTTTTGGTATTCGCTATTTTTATACTTATTTTATAGAGTTACTTCTATACCAGAGAATAATTATTGATGGATATATCTATAAAGATTTATATATCTTCTGTGGTAGACCATGCTCTGTATTACTACACATTATAAACAACACTTTATATAAAGAATATAATCTTTTCAAAAATTTTTTATCAACTTTATTTATAACAAAATATTAATTATAACTTATAAATTTTCAAAAACTATTATTTTTATTTTATAACATAAAAAATTTAGAATTAACAAATTTTAACATATCTATTTTTAATATATTTTTTTAAAATATAAAATTTAATAAAAATATATTTATAATCAAAATTAATTTTTTTAAAATAAATATTAATAATTAATTATAAATCAAATTAAAATAAAATTTAATATTGCTTTTAAAATATATTTTTAAATAAATAAAATCTTTGAATATTTAATTTAAATATTAAAAATCTATCTCAGATATTTTATAAATTATGTATAGATAAATTAATTATTTTTTTTATTTTCTACTAAATTTACATATAATACTTTTTAATATTTTATAATAAAACTTATTTCTTATAAAATCTTATATAGATAAATATTAAAAGTTTTTTTATTATTTTTTTAATTTAAAAAAATTGTATTTGATATTAAAAAATATATAAAAAAAATAAAAAATTTTTATAATATTTTTAAAAAAAATCTTTAATTTTTACAAAAACAAATAGTTTATTATTATAACTAAAAATACCTAGAAATTTTATTATTAAAAAAAAAAAATAAAATATATTTGTTTATACAAAACTTAAAAATTAAATATTTTAAAAAACTTAATTTTTAAAAATATAGTTTTTATATAATCAAATGATAACTAAAAAAATATTAATATAAATTAAACATACCTAAATTTTTAAAAATATATCAAATATTTCATATTTTTTTTTAAAATTTATTCTATTTAAACTATAAAAAAATTTAAATAATATAAAAATTGAATACAATAATTATATTAAATATAACATCAAAAAGATTTTCGAAAAATTTAATAAAAATAATAAATATCTTATTTAATAATTTTTATTTTATAGCCCAGAAAATAATTTTTAGCAACCAAAAAAAAATATTTTTTTAAAATTTATCTAATTTTATTTAAAATAATTTAAAATACTTACTTAACAAAATATTGTAGAACCAAAAAAAAAATATAAATAATCTAAAAAGAAAAATTAATTTAAATATATTTTTTACTTTATATAAAAATTAACATATTTAATTATAACCCTTTTTATAAATATATTTCATTAAACATTACCTATACTACTTATTTAACAATTTCTTTTCTAACTCCTATTTATAAAACACTAACTTCAACACCATTTATTAGGCAAAAATTAACAAAAAACAATATTTTAATACTTAAATAACACCCCCCACCTCAAGAATAAACTAAATCAAAAATTTAATAAAAAAAATAAGAAATTTTTAATAAAACATATTATTTTAATTTAAAAAAATTACAAACACAAAAAAAATCAAAAATCAACATTTATAAAATTTTTCAAAAATACCCCACTAATAATTTCTAAAAAGTTTATTTTAATACCCCTATTAAAATCCTCTACAATTTATAAACTAAAATCTTCCTAAAATTTATCCATAATTTCTTAAAAATTATTTTTTAAAACAACATCCTTTTTTAACTAAACATCTCCATCTTCCTCCAAAAAAAAATATTTATTTTTATAAATAAAACTTTCTTTATACTTTTTTAAAATAATTTTTAATTTTTTACACCTCTAAATAATTTTAGTTTAAAATTAAACAACTTTTTATTATAATTTAACAATTTCTATCATATTTTATAATAATTCTTTTTTAATCTCAAAAAACTCCTTTTTTTTTTAAAAACAAAAAACCTTAATATATTTTATTATTCTAATATTAAAAAAAATTCTTATATAAAAACATTTCTATAAAAATTTATTTATAAAAAATTATATTATAATAACTATATTTTTATTTAAAATAAACAAAATATTTATTAAATTTTAATTTTATTATAATTAAATATTAATGATTATTTTTTTAATAAAAATTATATAATATTACAACACTTTTAAAATATTTTAAAAAATTTTTCAAAAAATCTTTTTTTATTAAATTTTGTTTATTTAATTTTTTTTTTAATTTATATTACTTTAATACTTTTACACTTATATTATTAATATATTATAATTGAAATTAAAAAATATTTTAAAATTTAAATTTTTATTTTTATTTCTTAAACAAATTTTAATATTTTTATATTTATATTTAATTATATAATTCTATATTTTGTATATAATTATTTTTATATTTGATTGAAATCTTTATAAAACCTATATTTAAATTAACTTCTTATATAACAAAAACTTTTTAAAAAAAAAAATAATATTATAATTTAATTATATTAATTAACTAAATTAAGAAATATATTTTAACATAATAAATATATTTTTAATCTAAATTTTATACCTTTTAATTAAAAAATTTCACTTATTATACAAATAAAATATTTTTATAAATTCATATCCTATATAAAATATAACAACTCACAAAAATATAATTCTTTATATTATATTTATTTATAAATTTATTTATTTTATATAAATTATATATTTATAATACTCAACTCTCTTATACTATTTAATATTTTATACAAAACATAATTTTAACATATAATCCATATAATCTATAAAATTCTATATAATTTATATAATTTATAATATCATATAAATTTATTTTATTTTATTATAAAAATTATAAATTCATATATTTATTTATATAAAGCTTCATCATATATTTAAAAATTTTTAAACAATAATTATTCCCAAACTTTTTTAAAATTTTATTAATTAATTTATCAATTTAACTATATATTTAATTAAACAATACTATAATTTTTTTAATTATCTTACTATATTACACTTTCTATTTAATAATTTTAATTATTCCACCAAATACTCATATCTCCAACCAAAAACTCTAAATAATTAAAATTAAAAAATATAATAGAATACTAAAGCTGTTTTGGGAATCTTGCTAAGGAAACCTGGGACAGGTGTAACAGAAGGTTATCTCTTTGCATTATCTAATAATAAAGTTAAAATTATATAAAAAATACCTAAATCAACACTATACAAATATAATATTATTTTTAATAAATATTTTATTATATATTTTTTTAAATACTAAATAAAATTAAGATTTTGATAAAAATACTTAATAATCCATACTATATAAAATTTTAATAATATAAATTAAATAATACTATTATAATAACCCAAAACATCCAACATCCAGTAACTAAAAAAAATAAGTATTATAAATAAACATATATAATAATTTAATATTATTAACATAGCAAAAATCCAAAAATTCAATAAAAATATATGATTTATAATTATTAAAAATTAATAATTGATTTTTAAATATATTAGATGATATTTCAATTTATAAATAGATTTCGAATTAATGAGTTTATTTAATATTAAAAATATTATTTATCTATTTTTTTTTTATAATATTAAAAATAGTTTTCTTGTTATTTAAAATAGTATATTAATTTTTCATATAATAAATATTTTTAAAAATAATTATTAGTAATATTATTTTAATATTATTAATATTTATATAATTAATAATAATAATATTTTTTTTATTATTATTTTGAGCTGGTTAAATATGTGTTTTATAGTATATAATATTTTAATAATATTAATTTTAATTTATTATAATATTTTTTTTATTGAAATTTTATATATTATTTTGTTTTATAATTTTGTTTTGAATAATAATTTAAAATTATGAAATATTAATATAAAAATTTAAATAATATTATCTACAAATATTAATTTATATAATTAAAATATAATTTAATAGATTTTATTAAAATTATTATAATATGTTTTTTATTTATATAATTTAAAATTCTACATTTTATTTAATTAATAAATTTATTTTTAAATTGAAATATTTATAATCAATAAAAATTAGAAGTATTAAAATAAATTATTCAACATAATTCAAATATCTTATTTATAATAAAAACCAAACAAAGGGGAAATCCCCGATCAAAATAACAGAATATTTATTTTATAAACTCCTACTTTTATAAAGTATTTAAAGACTAATTAATTAAACAAGATTTTTAAATATTAATATCCTTAAAACAATGTTATAGATGTTGGTGGTTAATATTATATTATCATATTATTTTTAAAATATTATAATTTTTAAAAATTATATAACAAAAAAAGTTTAAAACTTTTTTTATTTTAATATCAATATCTATAATAATTATTTTAATAATAAAGATATTATTGTTTTTATTTAATTTTAAAATTGAAAAAATTATTATAATAAAAAGGATTTTAAAAAATTAGATAAATTCCTTAAATAAATAATAATAATATCATTTGAAAGTCATAATAATAAAAATTAGTATTATATTTTTTTTATAATTTTAAAAATCTAGTATAATGTTAAATTTCGATGTTTAAGAAAATGAGTTGAGGTTGGAGTTATTTATCACAAACTGCAAATTATCATAACCTGCAACACACGAGTATGCTGTGGAATGTTATGTGATACTTGGAAAGTCGTAACGACTAGCTACACATACACAGATGTTCTGCTCTAGCTTTGATTCCGATAGACATATACACTAGCACTGTACTATGCATGTAATCAGCTGCTGACTAAGATATGTCGTGATTGTATTATATAACAACGTTACCTGCTACGGGACATCCGAGGTTCTTTGGTCCGTTCTTTCGGAAGTCTGTGGACGTTTCATATTTAAACTCTGCCAAAGGAGAATTTTATTTGAAGCTGATTGCAGTTGAATCGATTCGATTGAGTGAAGATAGAAATTTGAAGAACGTTAGAACCAGTGGATGTCCATAGTAAAAGTCGACGTCTACTACGAATTCCCGCCGCCCAATTATCACAGTTGCGATTACGCGACGTACTTCTTACTTACTTACGAATTGACCAGCGGTTGACCGAACATCGGCTTGATCCGAGGTTAACGTTAACTCTGACATCCAAAGATTGAAGTTTTTATATTCGACAGAACAGTTTGCATTTAATATTAATTATTCGATTCTCTCTGATCTAATAGTACTAATACTGGTTCAGCATGACATCTTTCACTTCAATCCCGATCCTTGATCTTTCTCTGGCAAGGTCTGAGGATACCAAGCAAGGTTTCCTGAATGATCTCCGTCATGCACTAATTGAGGTCGGTACATTCCTTCCTTCCTTCCTTCCTTCTTTATACTCACTTACATCTACTTGAATACAATCGGTGGTATGGTTCTTTATGATTAGTTATAACTCAAGCTAACTTAATTGAATACATCCTTCCGATTTCAAAAGGTCGGCTTCTTGTACCTCAAGAACACCGGAATCTCCAGCGAATTGATCGATCGGGTCAAGAAACTCGGAGTCGAGTTCTTTAATCTTCCCGAAGATGAGAAACTTCGTCTTGAGATGAAGAATTGTGCGTAACATATATACGAGGCTAGATTATGTGCAAGGATACTGATAGCTATGTAATTTCTCATAGCCCCTCATTTCTTAGGATACTCGAGACTTGGAAATGAAATGTATGAGAACTTCATTCCCTGATACTTACTTTTTGATATATATATATATAAATAAAGTACTTATGATATACAATATAGCACCCGCTTCGCCGTCGACTGGCGTGAACAGATTGATATTGGCACAGAACTACCTGCTCCAAAGCCAGAAGACCCAAGATATCGATATCTTGTGGGGCCAAACATCTGGGTCAAGGATGAGCTTCTACCTGGTTTCAGAGCTACTTACGAACAATATATGAAAGATATGGCGGATATGAGTTTATTCTTTACCAGCCTTATCGCTGAAGCTATTGGATTGCCACGGGATGCGTTCGACAAGTATGTTGTATTTTCTCCCTCTGACTATTAGAATATATAAACAGATATATACTGATTACTATTTGGGGAAATATAGGTATTTTGAAGGTGTGAAGGGTGATAGACAGCAGCATAAGTTGAAGATTGTTAAATATCCGGATTTGGGACAGCTCAAGGAGGGTACTGGACAAGGTATATTATCTCAAATACAACCTTGCGATGAGGCCTAAATAATACGTACTAAACGATGTATCCGGATAGGTGTCGGACCTCATAAGGACTCGATGTTATCATCCTACTTGCTCCAGGTAACACCTCACAAAGGTCTTCAAGTCCAGAATTCAGACGGACTGTGGATCGATTGTCCACCAATCGATGGAACATTCGGTATGTAACCTACTATAGTCTTCACTATCAGATCTACGGCTAGAGCTGACAAGAAGAAACGGTATAAAGTCGTCGCAATCGGTCAAGGTATGGAAGCAATAACCCAAGGCGTCTGTACCTCCACAACCCACCGAGTTCTCTCACCCTCCCCCGGTTCAGGCGCCAGGTTCTCCATCCCCTTCTTCCAAGGTGTCTCATACGATGCATCGTTCGAAGATATGAATGTTCCTGAATCAACGCTTGCCTTGAAACGACAGATTGTAGGGGGAAGTAAAGATTCGATTGAATTCACGTTTAAGAAGGATAGGTTTAAACATCTGGGAGAGGCTACGCTTTTGAATAGGATCAAGAGTCATCCAGATGTTGGGGAGAAGTATTATCCGGATTTGTTGGAGCTTATTAGGGAACGGGAGGCTAGAGATGCTGAGGAGTTGGAGAGGCAAAGACAGGTGAGGGAGGAGCTGAAGGGGGGTGCGGGGCAGGAGATTGGGGTTCATTGATTTTACATATAATAAATATATAACATTTGAATTCATGAACTGATACCAATGGCTTCCATGATGGAGATTAAGGAAGAACTACTAGCTAGGCATGCCTGATGGCATTAAGTGGTTGAAAGAAATACCTAGCCTGGCAAGTCCCAAATATCTTCATACCCTCTCCTCAATAGTATAATGACACAAGACAAGGATAATTGCATAATTATACTTACCTGATTGTCAATAAAGACCTAGACTGGGTGTATGCTGTGTAGAATAAGCGGGGAGCTTGAAGCTTAACCTGGTCTCTGCCTATAGGTTGCTGGGGTGGGTATGTGTTGAGAGTGTTGTCAAGCCCTGAAGCTGTTTGCTCCGGAAATCTTTCCCGATCCAAGAAAAGCAGTCACCTCCTAAGTTTTGGTGTCTCGCTTGCCCGCCCTAGCAAATTTGGGTATCTTGAATTTTCGACAAAGTGCTCCCAACACCAGCAACCATCATCAACGACCACATCACCAACTAAACTTACTAACCCGCTACAGGTTCTTATATCAAAGTAAGCTCTTCATCGACGGGAAATATCACTGGCCGAATTATTCGATACTAATAATTTATTCTAGGATGGGTACGTTACTATTGCTCCTGGTTCCAGTCAATCGTTTTCGAAAATCTGTGGGATAGTGGATGAGTGGGAAACAAAAGAGAGAGAGAAAAATTCGAACATCGACATCACGATAATATTTGCAATCCGACTACTTTTTCCGATATGAAGGCCATTGCTTGCGGGAGGATGGTTTAAGCTGGACAATCATACGACATTTTCGAACAAAATTGCTGATGGATGGGGTTTATGTAATTGCAGGTCGTCTTCAGGAATACCAGGTCATCGGCCGCAAGCTCCCATCGGAGACCGATGAGACTCCAAGATTATACCGCATGCGAATCTTCGCCCCCAACGATGTTGTCGCCAAGTCGAGATTCTGGTACTTCCTCAAGAAGCTCAGAAAGGTCAAGAAGAGCGCCGGAGAGATTGTTTCTTTGAACGTCGTATGTACCATTGCAACCACAGAACACAGATCCACCTGGATATATTTGGCAACTGCAGATGGGTTAACGAGAGATTTCGTTCGGAAACTTTTTAGATCCATGAGAAGCGTCCATTGAAGGTCAAGAACTTCGGTATCTGGGTCAGATACGACTCCCGAAGTGGTACCCACAACATGTACAAGGAGTACAGAGAGCTATCGAGAACCGATGCTGTCCACTCCCTCTACCAAGATTTGGCTGCCAGACATCGTGCCAGATTCAGGTCCATCCACGTATGTCAACATCTACAAAATAGGACTCCTTGCGAGGGACCACTCACTAATGAATTATCCAACTACAGATCCTCAAGGTTGCCGAGATCGAGAAGTCCGCTGATGTCAAGCGACCATACATCAAGCAGCTCCTCACCCCCAACCTCAAGTTCCCTCTCCCTCACCGTGCCCCAGTTGGCGTTGGCAAGAAGATCTTCCTTGCCAAGAGACCGAATACCTTCAGCTAGATCTTTCGCGCATCCTGTTGTTATCCGTCTTTTCCGCTTGTATATTTTTTCCTCACCCTCCTATTACGCCTCTACATTATTATACCGGCATTGACACGTTCCCGTCCGCCTTCTTCCCATACTACTTCCTTTTTCTGTCATACGGTGTTTACTACTACCAAGGGAATTATATGATCATTTTCCCGCTCTCGTCCTCTTCTTCTTTTTTTTTTACTCTCATAGGTTTGTTAAAGGGGGGTGGGCTATGGATCCGGTGTACTTCTTAAATGCATTGATGATAGTCTCGGAAACCAAAGAATATAATGATATTTACGGAGAGCAATTATCCTTCCAGCTTGAAGTCTCGTATTGAGCCGGGAATTTTGATGTCAATAACTACGTCGTGATGTTATGTATAACCCAAACTACCTCGGATACATATAGTACTGGCCCCGTTGAATAGTACCATACTTGGTGATGCACAAAACAACGTGAACCATTATACGAATATACAGAGCCCGAACACTGTTCAAATAGATCTAAATGGAGCTAGTCTGCGTGCATAATTCCAAGATCGATGCCGGCCTATCAGAGCCGTAGCATTCCAATGTGACGTCTCTCCTCCATTAATAGCAGGTTCCGGCTAAGCTAAGGGCCTTCGGCGACAACAAAAATTTTAGCCACAGCGACATCGGGTCACTGAACCGCGACGATTTGACTCAACTTTAACCCACCTCAACAATTGCAACCAGTCATCTCCCCTTTAAAAAGGGACCTTCTACACGCCCTCAGACCGTATTCCTTCATTTACAGTTCCTACCTTCCTAAACGGAACTTCAATTGACTAATCTCCATCAGGACCTTTCCGGTCAATTGCAACTCGCTCCTTCCAATTGGAAAAATGGCGGCCGCCCCACTAATCCCCGCCTACGACTTTGTCGCCCCACCAGCCACCGGTCTATCGATAGAATCGATTTCCCACCTTAGCTGGATATTCCTCAGCGTCACAGCAGAAAACTACACTCAATCCCTTGAATTCATTCCTCAGAACTTCAATCGATTTCGATTCCTCGTCGATGTGTCAACACTAGAATCCAACGACGTTACGCGGATTAAGCAACTGTTAAACGTCGGCGCCTCGAAAGTTATTACTAGTCTCAAACAACTCGTAGCCCTTCGTGATCCTAAGTTACAAATCGATGAGGATCGGTTGATACTCGCTATTCCTCGCGGTGATAATTACACTCGTGATGAATTCGAGAATGCGATTAGACATACGTCGCTTGGGGTCTTTGTTCCCGATGTTCCCGATGTTAATGTTGGGTCGGTGATCGAATGGTTGGAGGCTTATGGGACCGAGAGCCGACCGCCGGTTTATATTTCGTTTAAGAGCAAGCCGGTGCTCGAGGAGGTGCTGAAGCTGGTCAAGCTGAATGCCACGACTATTATCGGTTCCGAACAGTTGACAGTGGATTCCAAGAAAGAGAGTGGGTTATTGAGTGTCGCTCCGATTTATGCAACAGCTGTCAAGAGCGATAGACCCGATAAGCTCTTTACAACATTGGTGGTGGATGAGCAGGGAGTCGCATTGGGATTGGTCTATAGCAGCCCGGAGAGTATCTCAGAGAGCTTAAGGACTGGGTCTGGAGTATACCAAAGCAGGCAGAGGGGATTATGGTATAAGGGAGCTACGAGTGGAGCTATCCAGGAACTGATCAGGATCGATATGGATTGCGATGCGGATTGTTTAAGATTCACGGTCAAACAGAAGGGCAAGGGGTTTTGTCACTTGGATACAAGAACTTGCTTTGGATCTTCTACGGGTTTGGGAGCATTACAGGCTACATTACAGTCACGGTTCGAATCGGCACCGGAGGGTTCTTACACGGCGAGGTTGTTCAATGATCCGACGTTACTAAGGGCGAAGATTATGGAGGAGGCTGAGGAGTTATGCGATGCGAAGACGAAGGAGGATGTGGCTTGGGAAGCGGCTGATCTGATCTACTTTGCTCTTACAAAGTGTGTCAGCGCGGGCGTTTCCATTGCTGATATTGAGAAGAACCTCGATGCGAAGAGTCTTAAGGTGGTTAGGAGAAAGGGGGATGCGAAGGAGAAATGGACGAACGGAACGAACGGAACCAGTGCGACGAAACCACAGGAAGCTGCCGCTGCTGCACCTGCAAAGGCTGTTGAAGTTTCGGCCCAGAAGGATACCAGCAGTGACCGAATCGAAATGCGGAGATACTTCTCCGCTGAAATCACAGCAGACGAACTTGAAGCCATTCTAAAGAGGCCCTCACAAAAGTCTTCGGAAACAATTATGGGAATTGTCAACCCGATCATCAAAGCCGTTCGTGAAGACGGAGACAAAGCACTCCTCGGTTATACTCAAAAATTCGACCGGTGCCCAGACTTGAAGTCCACGGTTCTCAAAGCGCCATACCCGGAGAGCCTCATGACTCTTACAGCTGAAGTGAAAGCAGCTATTGACCTCTCTTACGAGAACATCTTGAAATTCCACTCAGCCCAGAAGGAATCCAAGCCGTTAGTGGTTGAGACCATGCCAGGTGTTCAATGCTCTCGTTTTGCAAGGCCAATTGAGAGGGTCGGCTTGTATATCCCTGGAGGCACAGCTGTTTTGCCATCCACGGCACTTATGCTCGGCGTTCCAGCTCTGGTCGCCGGCTGCAAAACGATCGTATTCGCATCGCCACCTCGCCCCGATGGCTCGATCACACCAGAAATTGTTTATATTGCTCATAAGGTTGGAGCCGAAGCCATTGTTCTTGCAGGAGGCGCTCAAGCTGTCGCCGCCCTTGCATACGGAACTGAATCTATTCCAAAGGTGGATAAGATTCTCGGACCAGGAAACCAGTTCGTGACGGCAGCCAAGATGGTAGTTTCTAATGATACGGGGGCTACCGTCAGTATTGACATGCCAGCTGGCCCATCAGAAGTTCTAGTGATCGCAGATAAATCGGCAAATCCAGCTTTCGTTGCATCGGATCTACTCTCACAAGCGGAACACGGAGTCGATTCACAAGTTGTCTTACTTGCAGTTGACTTGTCCAGCGAAGAGCTACAAGCTATTGATGACGAGCTGCACAAGCAAGCTATGGCCTTACCACGTGTGGACATTGTTCGAGGTGCTATCGCCCACAGTGTAACTGTTGTCGTTGATACAATCGACAAAGCATTCGAAGTAAGCAACTTATATGCACCGGAACATTTAATATTGCAGATCGCAGATGCAAAGGCATGTGTCGAGAAAGTGCAGAATGCAGGTAGTGTCTTCATTGGACAATGGACTCCAGAGTCTGTGGGAGATTATAGTGCTGGAGTCAATCATAGTTTACGTAAGTGCACTTTGTCAAGAGATACCCATATCCTCTTTCCCCCCTATTTGCCTGCATCTCTCGATGTAAGGGATCCTTGAAGGGGGGCGGGCGGCTTGAAAAATATGATATCGGCTAACATTATTCATCTTTGGTAGCGACTTATGGCTATGCGAAGCAATATTCTGGGGTTAATTTGGCGACCTACGTCAAGCATATCACTAGCTCTGAACTGACTGCGGATGGCTTGCAAAACCTTGGCACTGCAGTCATGGACCTTGCAGCTGTGGAGGGCCTAGATGCCCATAGAATGGCGGTAAAGATCAGGCTGGATCACATGGCAAAGGGAACCCCGATCTGAGTGGGATGAAATGGGCGGGCTAGAACGTACATGTATTCTGGAGGACAACTGTCAATAAGAATTGTTACATGTCACATTGCCCGCGGTTTGCATGGCATTAAACCATAGTTATTCCTGACTAGGACCATATTACAAAGCTAATATCATATTTTCGAACGAAGTAAAGCAGCGAGATCCTTGCATTCTCGGTCTTATGCATGTACTTACAAGCTGTAGACCTCTCAGGCTTGAGAGCTGTTGGCATGTTTGTTAGTCAAGTAAACCAATCTTTCCAAGACTTTTGCGTTGCCAGCGTCGTCATGATCCCATTGCTTAGCCCAAAGCTCGGGCCAACTCTAAAATCGACTTGTCCCGATACATATACCTCCTGAACATCACTGACCGTTGAGCTCACGACCTCTAAAGGCCCCGGACCCGCTGGCCGTACCGTCTGGACCGGCCAGAAAGGCGGACCAAGTTCCAGAATCATGAACAACCCCCAATATCACCCCGCATACGCGCCTTCGCCGTCTTTCGTCCCCACTCCCAGCCTCTCTTCAACGATATCATTGGATGAGGAGGTCAAGCTCTATACAACCACGGCCCAGAGGTCACTACACGAGTCCCTGGCCGATCTTTTCTCAATTATAGTCGCTCTAGACTTCCTAGAGAAGGCCTTTGTGCGGGATAGTATCAAGGAGCATGAGTACACACCAACGTGTTTCCGCTTGCTTGGTCAGTATAAGACGATTCTCAGCAACGATGAAGTGAGCAAGGCATTTGTGGATCTAGAAACATTCAAGAGAGAATATGACGTAGGTGTTCCCCCCGGTCCAGAATCTTCAGTTTTCCATATTAGTATATTTCTGTTATTTCTTTTCTTTCTTTCTTTTTTTTTTCCGGTCTTTTCTTTTTTAGTCTATTCATATCTTCTGGAACAGTATCACAAGATACACCAGCCCTATCAAGATACGACAGCGGGTATCCGATATCTGTCTTGTCAGGATATGTGTAAATATGCGTCGGCTTCTTGCATCCCAACAAGGGATAGAATTTACACAGAAATGGCGGTTGATGAGTTCCCTTTTGGCTGAATGTGATACAGATCGAATACCCCGCGGCAACCTCACGCCTCAAAATTGGAGTACCCGCTACCTCCGAACACCCATCACGAGGGGGCGGCGCTGATCATTCACAGGGCAACATCCCTAAGAACGGCATCACGGCAATCCTCGGGCAACCGCAGCCGTCAGCCGGGCCATCTGCAAAGGCGGTTGCTGAGTGTACCCAAAACTTCATCACCTTTATGGACGCCTTATCTTTGGATTTCAAGGCGAAGGACCAGTTACACCCTTTGCTGTCGGAGCTCATGAGCAGTCTTAATAACGTTTCCAACGGTGATTTTGAGGGTAGAGGGAACCTAGTGCACTGGTTGATCAAACTCAACGGCATGAAAGCGACGGAGGAAATGGAGCAGGAAGATGCACGCCAATTATCCTTTGACGTGGACCACGCGTATCAAGCTTTCTTTAGGACACTCGAATGAACAAGGCCAATGGCGGAACTTTCCGGACAGGGCCAGTTTCTTTTTTTATTTTTATTTCACGACTCGATTTCGCAGTTCGAAACTGCAAGCTACCTTGTACTATCGTACAATAGGCTCGTGAAAATGCATCAAAATTCGTGATCAAGGGTAGCTAGGCAAAGGATTGTAAGGGGCTTTGACTCTTTCTCTTGATATCTGCGGATTGGCAAAAAATAAAGGATACCTTGCTTTTTTCTCCCTTCTCCTCATTCAAGGATTGGCTGTATTACTCGATCTTGCATGAGCGAAGGCGTCGGATTCCTGCAGGATGAGCCCGTTTCAGAAGGCCGCAGACAGCGTGCGTCCAGCTTCAAGTCAAGTGATTTACAACTTCATCTTGCATTTCGTATTTATTTATTTTTTCTTCCCCCTTCCCTTCAAGGATTATAAAAGTCAGGAAATGATGACCGCATTCGGGTGTTTGCACCGGCAGGAAAATAGCCGCGCTGTCATAGATATCGCTGCAGTCTTCCTCAAGAATCTTTTTTAGCACATCCGTCGTTTTGAAGCTCCGTTAATGAAACCCCCCAATATCGAAGAGATTACGGACAGACAACCGAATGACACCATACTTTTGCACGCGGACTATATCCGTGTTCAATATTTTCTCTCGGTCGAAAGCCAATTGAAGAGAAGGGAGGGGTGGGATTGGTAACTTTCCCATTCGTTGGAAAAATCCGTTCCAGCAGCTTTGCCCATGCTTCTTTTTCTTCTAATCCGAAAAGAAAAAAAAAAGCGTCGAATAGCAGATTTGACACGCAAGGAGTTATGAACTCTGGAGTTAACGGACCCCCAAAATTCGGGTGAAGGTTCACCTTCTGCCGAGGGTACTTTCGATTCATCCTGATTGGAATGCATACTACACCTCGATCTACTTCTGCTTCTTTATTCCCACCGAACTGTGCCGCGCATTTACATGGGAAAGGCCTGCAACAGAGAGAACCAAGCTCCGTGAGCTTTTAACTTTGCAAGGACAGAGCTCGCAAAAAAGGGCACTAGAGCAAACTCCACGCTGGCGATTGAGCATGGGAAGCCCAAAATGCTCAGGCGCGGTGGCGCCCAAGAGCTTCCCTTCTAAACGAGTAGTAAGACAACATTGAAATTGAATCCCGAGTCTAAACTCGAACAAGATTCACACGAAAAAGGTGGAAGAAACAGAGAAAAGAAGGAAAAAGAAAAGCAAGGAAATAAATATGGGTTTTAACTCCTTGACAGGTGGATCAAACGGAACGGCTTGGGATTTCAATGATCGAGCTTGCGTGTTTCCCTTCCGCCAGCCCATCCCTTTTGCTCACACACACCCGACCAACCCTTGCAAGCAGTCGAAAGGTTTGTGCGTTAAAACCCTCTTTGGAGATGGGTGGAAACGCCGGACGGTGCAGAAGAGAGACAAAAAAAAAAAAAAAAAAAAAAAAAAAAAGAGAGAACCAAATGCAATGCAAATGCAAACTGCAATGGAAAAAAGAAGGTCCGACGATAACCTAACGAGCGAGCACGCAGGCGGGGCCATGTCAATCCTGCAGCTTGTTGCATGGTACTTGTACTTACGTCCGAAGCAGGAGGAACATTGGAGGGGGTGGACGGGTAGCTAGTGGTCGAACATGTCTCTACTGACTTACCGTACTTACATCCAGATGTCCAGTTCCGTTGAGGTCTTATTCTCAATCAGATGGTTGCATGTTTGAGCTCCCCCGGGCTCGAGATATTTCTTCCATATTCCATTCTCCACAGTTTCCTTTTTTCTTTTCTTTTTTTCTGATGTTTCTGAATTGTTCTTGTTCCGGATCTTATACGCAAAGATTGAACCACCTCGCTTCGGCCCACTTCCCTCATGGCCGCCCTCGCCGCTTTGTTTCCCAATCTCGTTACCCCATTCCCCGCTGTGGTTGAAGGTCTCGATCGAGCTTCAAGATACGAGAACGGTCTCAATCCGTTCGAGTTTTAGTGGCATTCTTTTGGGAAACGATCTGGGTTATAAACGGTGTCTTCTTTTTTTTTTGACAATCGAGCTCTCCCTTAACGTTAGGAAGGTGGTGTTACGTTTCACGAAAACAGCCTTGCCGCGACATGGTCACTCGAATCTCGTGATAATCCGTGATAGACCTCTTCTCATTCATTGCATGCATTCATATCAAAAAATAATAAAGAATCTAGTCCTTCCCAACGTTAAGATAATATAGACCCCGTAGCGTCGATCGCCTCCATTGGAATTCCTTTTCCTTTCTTTTCTTTTCTCTGTCCTTTCCCGTCTATCAGAAAAAAATCGACTGGGGTGTAGATATATAATGTGCTATGTATATATACTAGGAAAGTATATATGTATACTAGCTATATATACCCTAGCTTTGTGTAATTCGATCGATGATATCAATTTAAAAGCTTGTAACTGTAGGTTGGTATAAGTTAGCTAACCGGTTATATTTGTTCGAAACGGTTTCCTTTTTGACGTATGTATGAAACTTTAGTTAGAACAGAATCGAAATTGAAAATTCTCGCCTCGGCGCCGGCCGTTGGAAATGTTCGAGAATTGTCGTACCAAGCATGGGTCATGGTAGTATACTTTTGACAAGTTATATTGCAAAAAAAAGTAGGGGACCTGGACCTGGACCTGGGCGGATGGGGAGAGATATGCTTATGTGTATGTATAGTAGGTAGAGTAAGGTACCTCGCTGGGAAGTGAGAATGAAACTCCGTCCGGGGTTCTCTTTTGCTTTCTTTCTTCTTGTGAGTTCTTGAATCGAATTTCAAGAAGAAAAGAAAATAAAGAGAGAAAAAAGGAAATAGAGACTTTCAACGGTTTTCCCTTAGTGGAGCCTCTCAAGATAAAAAAATAAAAAAATAAAAAAAAACCTTGAGGATATTTTTTTTCTTGGGAATGAGCAAAGCGGTTTCAACAGCGACAATAAGCAGTGGTGGTGGTGGGCCATCGTGAAAGCTTGCAAGCTTGTTTTGACACCTTGCTTTGCAAGGAACGGATAAATCCATGGAAGTTTTTTTCAGATTAATTGAATTCAAAAGAAAAGAAAAAGGTTTCTGGCTAACCGATGTAATGTAATGTAATGTATTCGAATAAATTTGACAGCTTCATCACTTTCTTTTGTCCTTTCACTCTTTGGGCCTGCCCTTGCTTCCCGAGCTCTTCCACAACAAAGTCAATATCAAACATCAAAGAATAGAAAGAAATGGGGGTATTTTTTCTAATGGTGGGGTGAACTCTTTTTTCTCTCTATGCAAGGAAGTTTGAAGTGAGTGAAGTGAAGTGAGGGTGGTTTGTTTCAATTAATTCGTGACTTTGAAATTTTTCATTCCTTTGGTTCTTCTTTCTTTCTTTCTTCTACGCGGTAACAAAAGTAAGCATCATCGTGACATTATTAGGAAATCAATATTTCAAATTTCAAAGGAAAAGTTCCATAAGCATAGCACAGCACAGCATTTGCAAAGGAATAAACAAAAAAGTAAAAAACATCAGTAGACTTTTTTTTTGAGGATTTTGTCCACAACCCGTGTAAAAAAGAAGAATGAAGAATTATCATAAGTCAGAAAATATCATGAGCGAAAAAAACAATTTACGCCAACGGAAAAGAAAAGGACGAAATCAATTTTTAGTTCCCTTTTTGATAGAAAAGACGACAGATAGAGAGATGCAACCCCCAGAAAGGAAGCCAGGACATGACATGTCGTGATATTAGAATCAATATTGAGGATAGGAAAAAAAAGTAACTCCATTGGAACACCTGCTTTCTTGAGAACAGAGGCCGCCCACACATGATAAAGGAAATATACCCAAATTAACCGGTGTGAGAT
The DNA here is from genome assembly GCA_036971725.1 of Arthrobotrys conoides. NCBI lineage: Eukaryota > Fungi > Ascomycota > Orbiliomycetes > Orbiliales > Orbiliaceae > Arthrobotrys > Arthrobotrys conoides. Next base: position 1,685,913 of record JAVHJM010000001.1, read on the forward strand.
GAATGTAAAATCCCGATACAAAAAAAAAAAAGCGAACCAGAAAAGTCAAGAAAAAGACCGAGCGGTTGGAGGGGGGACAAATGGCAGTTAAAGGAGGGGTTTCATGCACAAAGGTTTATGCAGGATGGACGGGGCCCTCTTTTTCTCTCTCTGTTCGAGAGTGATGTTAACGTTGCGGGACAGGTGGGGTCGGCGCGGACTAGGTAGCTGTCATGTCGGCATCCCATATTTTCTGCCGATGGTGGTGCATGGTAGTTGCGGAAAATCCATCGGTTTCAACCATGAGCTCCAGATCAGCTGCATGATAATTGACCTTTCTCGGAGCATATGTATAAGGTGAGGTTAATTAAGATGTGGATCTTTGACAGTTCGCTCGCTCGCTCGGATCGGAAAAATGGTAATTAAAGGATAAAGAATTATGAAATCCTGTCAGGTCCCAGATAAGGAAAAAAGCGAAAAACTCATAACTTTCGGAAATGAAGACCCCCCCCTTCAAAAAAAATCAGGCGGAGTAAGCAGAGGGTTCTGTCCGTCGGCCGTGATGTCAGGTGAATGGGCTGTAACCGATTCGACTCTGTCAAAGGGCGTCTAATTTGATGTTGGTGTTCGTAAAACAAGCCATGGCGTGATAAGGTAGGTATGGTATGTACGGATTATCCGGCGGGTGCCATGTGCAAGCCTCAAATGCCCATGTGGAGAAGTTTAAGATTATTCTCCTTCACGATGCCTGCTTGATTTGCTTGCAAGGTTGGAATTTTCAGGCCTCCGGATATAATGCTGAGATCCTTTGAGCTGGATAGGTTGGTGCGACGACACCACCACGGCGAGCTTTGATTAAGTAAAATTTCCTGCTTATTCAGGACGGTAGAGCGGGACGCAGGAGTGACTTCGAACGGACAACGGCTAGATATCCCATACGAATAAGGGAAGGAATGGCTTGTCAGCACTCATATAATAATTGAAGCAATTAAGCAGCTCGCCCGCCAATTGGCAGCTCGACGGTTCGGCATAACACATGGAAAAGCGCAAAACTTACCCAAGACGAAAGGTGCGAAGCAGGAGGAGGAGGAGGACATCATTTTCTGCAAATATAGTCGGAATTTCTGTAGGCCGCTAGACAGAACCCGCTCCTTTTCGCAGCCGGCCAGAGCAGCTGCGAGCAGTTGTCACGATCCCTTTGCCTCGCAATCTTCGCACTTGTAGTCATGTTTTACTAGTCTCTCCTTTGGATTACAAGTTGACGTTCTCGAAGCAGCACACGTGACTTTATTGCAGGTCTGGTGGCCACAGCTGTAAATTTGGACGAGGTTTTGGCACATTATGAGGGTCGTGCGTGTGTGTAGCAAAAATGTGGAGCTACCAGGTCGGTCCCAGGGATCTTCTTCCTGCAGAACTAGCTCCGTTTGCAACTTGACCGCACACCGAGCAGAAGAAGAAGGGGGAAAGTTTCCGCACAGTCGAAGAGGCTATTGATTGACTGAGCTGAACTATCGAGAGGTTGAAAACCGCAGCGTGCTATATCTGGTCGTCGTCCCAAACGTTCTCGGTCTTTGTGACATAAATATGTATGTATACGAGGCGGGTGGATATTTTTTTTTTATGGGGTCTCGTTTGCAGAGATACCAACAAACGCTCCGAGCTTTGTGCAGTACCTGTCGAGTGTACTATCCCGCGACGTATGAAAAGGCTTCAAGGGAGCTAGAGGTCGAAAAGGTGGATACGCAAGAGAAGGATGAGAAGACCAAAGAAGATCTGGATGCAAGAGAGGCATGCCTTCTTTTATAAAGATCCAAGCACGAACCCGACAACGCGGTTCCGGTCCGTAGGTGGTGCCATTGTTGCCAAAGGGAAGATAGCCCGTAGATATCTCCTGAAGGAATGCGGATGAGGTTGCGTCGTGCCCTACCGCGGGTGGGGTGTGTCTCGCAAAAGAATAAATTATACCTACCATGGGGATATAAGGTGACTTCGCCATTAGCATGGACTGACGCCCATTGATTTGATCAAAGTTAGCTCAGTTCAGTCAAGTTAAGTTTCGTCCGTTGGATACGGTACATACCTACACCGTGCATCCTGGCCAGAGACCCCAGCGGGCTTGCCCTGCAGCCTGTTCCTTTGCTCTTTGCTCTTGCTGCTTGTGAACTGGAGCTACGACTATTGAAGCTAGCCGGGACCGTAGTAGACACGGCAAGGAATTCATGTACTCAGAAATAGGCCCTTGGTTGGCTCCTTGTTAGTGGCGCGAGGCTTCCCCAATCTTGACTGATTTGCATTTGCGGGAGGCATCCAGCTTGGCCTATTCGCCAGATTCGATTTCAGCTTTTTTCTCAGCATCGTATTGTATCAAATCATACCATGGCATGCGCATGACACGGCGAAGGGGGCAAAGATGGTTACCTGGTAAAATTAATTGCAATTGACTGGAAGCAAGTCCAAAACTCAGAAACATTGTCAAGTGCTCCAGACTGGTTTAGCGTAGTTCTGGGCCCGTCGGCAGCTTGACCTCGAATGGGCACTCCGAAAGATGTATGACGGGTCTAGAGCTCGCACACTATCATGGGGTCAACGGGACTAACGCAACACGATAGCGTCCGCACCCCCAGTCCCTTAGCTGGGCCTTCTTGCGTGCTCTCGGCTTGCTTTGGTCTGGGCTGGGTGTGGGTATGGGCATAGCTACTTGCTTACTTACTAGGCATGGTGGCATGGGCGGAGGAGGGTGGATGAAATGGGGATGATACCGAGATCGATGGTTCAGGTGAGTACTCGAGTTATTCCAATTTCCGTTTCAATTCCAATTTCACTTTCATTGCATGTTATATTAATATTAATTATCATGCTGAGTATAATAATAATAATATCAATCTGATCACTTCACAGTCTAGTATCATATACTACCCGTCATCCGAAGACATCCCCCCCGGGATGCATCGAATGCGCATGTACGTGTGCTTATACCTGCACTCACAATTAGACTTTCTGACCGCTCTATAAGAGTAATATTATATATAAACGGTGCTATTATTACGAGGGGACAGCCTCGTAAACTTCCCCAAACCGCGGGTTCTCCCTTTGCTTCGCTTTGCTGTGCCCGTTCGGCACAGTCTCGAGTTTATGGCACCGTCAAAACTGCTCGACCAGCCTATCCTTGTCAACTATCCAACTTCAGAAACCTTCTAGAGGCCTTCCAGCGCTTTGATCCAGGGTTTGATCCGTCATGAAGCCTCAAGGCAAACCTTTGGACAATGGCCGGCCACATGGTCACACAGAATTATCCTGTTTGATATAAGTCATGTCACCGCCTTCGGTCGAAGCTTAACTTATCACTGCACTCCATTGCATCACGAGACTACGACGGCCTGCTAAACATGGGGTCCGATCTGAGACCGTTCGAGTAGGTTGCCAGGTGTAATGCGACAGTCTGCTAATCTAGATCAGAACGGCCATTCCATTCCGTCCGTCCCAGTTTGGTACTGTACTTACATGTACTTCTTCCTGATCGAGATCCAAGTTCCAGCTACGCATAGGTAGTTAGAACCGACGCCCAAGCAGCTCCTGGCCATGGCCTAAAAAAATAATTCACTTCGCCTCTCTGCAGACGGCGGAAGTGAGGTCCCACCCCGCCCTCCGAGCGGTTATTCACATCCAACTCTTTGACAAATCATATAACGCGACTACACGCCGGGCTGCTGCACCACGATCCTTGCTACCATCAAGTAATTCCCCGAGAGATTACGCATTTCGCTGATTCTTGCTGTCTTCTATCAGCCAAAAAAAAAAAAAAAAAAAAGGCTCACGGCAAACAAGCAAAGTATGTTTGTGCATGAGGACCCTGTTTCTTTTCGAAATAAGGCCCAGATGTAGCAGATTTAGCGAGCCCTCGGCGAGATTGCAGATCCTGGATGAGACGTCTTGTCTTCGAAACGAAGGGAAATGAAGAGCAAAATCCCGATAGGATGCACAGCTCGTATAGAATGATCTGCTGTGCGGAGTAATGGAGATATAAGATCAGCTTTTCCGGGCTTATATCCTGTAGACGGGATGACTTTTGTTCACAAAATGCGAAGTCTTCCGTGCCCCTCGGTTTCACGGTTTTATCCACCAGGAGTCGACGGGGCCTTGGTCAACGAACCTGCATTTCGAAAATCATTTGCAGAAAGGAAGGATTAAAAAAAAAAGAAGTAGTAGATGAGCAAAAAACCCTCAACTTTGCTCCACATTAACTCAGGACGAACAATGCAGCTGCTCAGTTCTCTAAACAGCCAAGCCCTGAGATCTCAAACCCATACAATAAATTGCATATTAAGGCAAAGCTAGAAACGAGGAGATTATGGAGGTTGTGAGTTCATGAATGACGTGGCTCGTCTCGAGCGTCAAATTTGGACCTCAGCTCGGGCTCTTACGAGTTCCTTGTGTGGATGGAACAGGAATCATCACAGCAGATCGCTTTTGAAACATATTGCTGATTCTTCTGAAGCAGCTGCATGGAACGCTCGCGCTGGTAAACTTGAGGAGTTTTTCGCTTCAACCACCCAAACTCATTCACTAGCACATGCTAATTAGATGCTGTCGTTTGCAAATGCATTCCGATTGTTTAAGCTGCGCAGATTCCAAAACACCAAGCTCGCTGTATGCACCCACACTGGGTAGCGAGCTGTAGCTTGTGCAGCACTGCATATATTAGACAGGCTTGGACCTGTGCCCAAATGAAGTTACTGCACTGCCAATTGGCTGCTCTCGGGTTTCTGACATGGAAATCCCAGTAGGATAGCTGTGGCACCAAAGTGTTGCCAAATGCGCCTCTCCTGATCAACTATTACGAGAGCTCGAGAGTATCGTAATGCATTGACAAGATACGATGCGGCGTTCGTTTTACGTACAAAAGGATTCTCGGATATCTATGTTGTAGTAATGAGATATATTTATTTTATTTATAAATTTAATTTAAAAATAAGCTTAACTTTGCCTTACTAACCGTGTGAATTCTTCGCTCGTCTTCTAACGGAATGCCCGAGCCTTTAGTTTCCCCCACAGTGGAGGAAATATACAGGGTTGAAGATAAAGCTCCAGACCAAACGTGGATTGGCACTCTGAACGAGAGTGTTTTAACGCTTCAACTTATAAGAGCGAGGTTAGGCTACAACCTCTCACTAAAGATCGCCGAGTAGGACTGGTCTCGTACCCAAGTAGGACCGAATTTAGGATCAAAGATAGCATCTCTACGCTTACGCCTCAAATACTCCACAATCCTTGAGGGAAAAAACCAAAAATATTAGCCTCATAATCCCTAGTCCTTTTAACGATGGAATCGCTGCCTGCTTCGTAAATACCCCACAGCACAAGGTTCTAGTCCATCTATGCGCTAGCTAGCATCTATGATTAGCTTCGTTGGCCGGAGCTCGGGATTGATCCCATTTTGCTCGTCTAGACAGACAGAGATCGGGGATACGCTGCCGTCGGGGAATACCGTCTCTTTTCGACCAAGCCTGTACAGCCAAAAGGCCAGGGTTCTTCTAGTTTTTTTATTTTATTTTTTCTGACAAGTGGATCTCTCTAGGCGAAGCATTCGGACTGACCCCACCGTGTCGACGGGTATACCTGTCTATCCCTCAATTAGCAAAGCAGTCTCGCTCCTTGGCGTTTTAGGATAGAAAAGTCAATTTATTATAAATTTGAAAAGAAACTCAGGCCAGGTTTTTGGCTTTCGCCAGGTTGTTCTGGGAGATAAGCCGGTTTTTCGATCTTGGCAGGTAGCCTTATGGGACTGGGGGATCGTACTATAAGGTCTCACGAGACCACAAACTTCCTGCAAGAGACATTGAATTGACAGCTGTGCGATTATGCGTGTGAACCGGAAATCTAGAACCAGCATGTACAGAGCTCTCATGTGATACGAGAAAGGCAGAAGATATCCATGATACACACCGGCGTCCTCATTTTAAGCTTAATGGTATCAACACCTCAAAACATGGCACCGGAGCGCGCTGGTGACTGATATCTGCAAGCAGCAGCGGTCACTGTCACAGACAGTTGTCCCGAGATGGAGCCGGTCCCGATAAACTGGCCGAGAATTAGGTGGACGCAATGCGCCACAGGCTTTTGTGATCTGTCGCGCGTCGAAGGGGTCTAGGTAGCCACGTTACAGAAACGACATTTCCCATGTCGCAGCAGGCGAATATTAAGTTGATTTCGGATATCTTGTGCCTCGAGAAAACATACGCACGAGCTATATACGAGCGGAAGCCGCTCCCTAACTCTTTCCTCGAACCCTCGTTCGTCGCGGATGTGCCCCCGGATTGAAGCCACCTGCATAGCAGAACCATCCAATAGTTGCAGATTATGCGTTGTGTGATATCGGGATTTGCAGTTCTTTTCCTTGATTAAGGGAAAGTTTTCCTGCTTCCTTTCCCAAGCTGCGGTGTGATAAAAGCGGCTGCGCGCCAGCGATAAAATGTGATATTATAACCCCTCTTCCATCGCTGGGAAATACCAAAACTCGCACACGTGGTGCTGGAACTGGGTTTCCTTTGAGTTTGACATAGGAGCTCGTCTCGAGGTTTGATCGTGATCATAGGTTTTCGGAAGCTGTTGTGGACTTCCGGTAAGCGGATACCTGACGGTGCTTCAAGTCATAACTGATTGTGCAATACTATACTGACGGGGTATATAACCTGCGCCGTCTCCACCGTCCCATTGCCATGCTCTCGGACGAGGAATGTTCCAACATCCAATTATCTCACCACCTATAACTAAGCGTTTTATAATGGTTAAATGCAATCCGGGATTCTAGTATCACATCTGGTCTTATTAGTGTAGTCCCGGCAGAAAAGTTAACTTAACTCCCATCAGGATTTCCGTAGCGTATATGCCCAAAAGCTTCCCCCCTTGTCAGTTTCGCAAAAAGCGTCCACATCCATCCCTATTTGTATGTAATTTTGCTGCATCAGCGTCGTTATAAATGTTATGTCTCCGAGGAGTCGGGGAGGGTTGATGTTCTTGTTCAGCTTCTTTTTTAGCACCTTTTGCCGTTCCAAGTTTCCATGAGTTATATTTCCAAGCCTGTGTCACATGGCAGGGATGTTGCGTTCAAAAATGCAACATGGTTTTTGCGTTTGGATCGTCGTGCTCCTGTCGACAGTGTCAATGCAGTTGATTAACATAAAACTTAAAAACTTGGTACATGGTTCTAGATTAGGAAAGGTGCTAGGATCCTTGACTTGGAAGTTACAATACCTTATTCCAAGGATATATCCGAGTATGGCTACTCCAAAGAAGAATAGCTATTAATAATACTATATCATCGATATCTCGACATAACCTTACATTACGAATGCATCGAATGAAGGTTACGCATATTTATTGTCTGTGTAACCTTTGAATATTGTCTATGGGAGGAGGAAGACTCCTACACAAGATACACCTTTACGGTGATATTTTCATAAGCCTAGTAAAGCAGGCTACCTGCCCATGATTAGATAATTTCCATAGACTATACTATACTAGCTGTAGCACCTAGTACACTACCCAGTCGTTAGTAAAGCTCGCACGGACAAAACTCCAATTCCAATGTATAACCACGTCAACGTCGCGGCATGTACGCCTAGAACCAATCCAGGCCCACAATGAACCTTGGAATTGGATAGACAAGACCAAAGTTGTCAGATAAAAAACGTCCAGTTGAGGACGCAAGCTAGGATATACCCTTGAGCCTAAAGCGTTTAAAGTCCTAAAACTAAAGTGCTATAAACGCCATGCATCCCAGATCGGTTTCGTGGCGTACGGGCCGAGTGGATCTCGCGGAGACATCGATCGATCGCGATCGGGACCCGGCGGGAATCTAAAACATCCGGACTTAAATGTCTGGACTTGCATTCTGATATGCAATGCATGTCATTCCCGTCTTCTTTTAACTTGGGGTTAGTGTATCGACAGGGAACCGGGGCTGAAAGTTGGGCAATTGAGAGTTAATGCCTATAAAAGGTGAAGTTGTATGCTTTTCGCCATCAATTTGGCCCATCCACCAACCCATAAATTCTGGAATTCGAAGACAGCAAAAAGAGGTTTTGGGGGAGTGAGTTTGAATTCTACCATATAGCGTCAGATGTAATCGCTTTCCCAGATTGATACTCAATGCAGTACCTCGGTCGAAAAACTGAACACTAGAACCAGCATCTAGAATTTTAGTAAAACAAGGCTATCAGAATTTAGGATATCAGCATCGTTCACAAGTTTAAGACATTTTACCAACCGGGAGCCAGTACACACCCCTCGAAGCAGCAAACGTTTAAACGATGTGCACGCGACATGCATATAAGCGTATAAATGGCATTCAAACCTCCATGTCTGGTATCGAGGCTAATCCGTCTTAGCCTAGCTAGTTATTGGTGCCTGCAAAGTCATGTAATATAACTAGCATGAACACCTAAATAACGACGCATTGCCCTGTCATTTGTTGGCGCATCTGCAGCAGACTCGGACGCTTTTACTCGCCATAAAAACCGTACAGGCAACAGAGTTGGTCTAACCAGACCAGTTTGAGTCTGGATTTTCGTTGGTTGTTTAATTTTGATTTGAGTCAGTTGAATCCTGTCCAACAACTAGTCGGTTGGTCGACCGCGGGAAATATGCGTCCACTTATACCCGCGCGAGGGAGGCTTATAATTAATTATGTCATAAAGTTTCAAATTAAGGTAATCAGAGATATTATGTGTCTCGCCGCCAGACTCCTCATCTGTGGATCTTATATCTGCATAATGCTATAAAACCAAGGCCATATAGCTGGACTATCTCGAGTCAAATGATGTGAATGAGGTCAGTCAGTCATCTTGACAAAAAGCGTGGGGGGGATTGATCCGACTGGAAGGCTGATCTTAAGAACCGAGATTCAAACGCATGCTAGAGATACGCAGTAGTATTGCATGGTATACTAGAAACTTTATAATTATTAGGACCAGATGGCTCTCCCCTGGACATATCTGCTCACTATCGTTTTTCGCAGAAACCAGTAATACGTTTTTCGAGGGCTCGAGGGTGTAAAGGTATATAGTGTTTGGTTAGGAATAGGCTTTGTCTTGAGAGATTGATCAGGAGAGCGGGACGATGCCTGCATATAGATATCGGTGCGAGATATCCCAAGTGCTTTACTGCAGTAGTAACAAGCTTTCCAAGCAAGTTAACACATGTCAACTAGAAAGAAGATATGGGCATAACTAGGCAGAGCACAAACCCTTCCTCCTTGTTTCTTCTTCTCGAGACCTCTTTTTGTGACATCTGGGGACGGCCGGGTCCGGGATGATGCAGTACCCAATACGCAAATACAGGCATAGGAGATTCCCGAGGATAGAGAGAATCGTAATCTGCAATCTCCTGCATTATCGCCCCAACAATCTTACGACGATATCTACCTCCAATTTTTTTCCCGATAGTAATTTCAACCGAGGGATATTAATACCTTATCTATATTTCTATTGAGTAGTGGGGGAAAGAAAAATATTTTTCCCAAAGAAAATAGCGCGTTTGGTGGCGAGTCAGAACTGCATATGCATCATAGATTCCGAGCCCATGGTCGGCTATTTTTTCACTGGCTGTTCTATCGTATGGGTTATGAATCTAGGTCTTTTGGGACTCTAGGGATCCTAGGACATTGCTACCAGGGGAGAATAAATGTGGGACCCATCACCATTTCTCTGACAAATCAGTATGCACATATGTAATGTAGCATGCGGCGTATAATGATCACTATAGTTGAGGTTTCGAATTGATGTCCCGGTAAAGTAATCACGATATCAGCTAGACATGGCAGATGGAAGATTTAATAACCTTAAGTTTGTTTTTTACGTGTGCGATAGAAGATTTTATAAAGGATTCTCCTTCTAAGGGGTACCTGGAATGCAATGTCGTTGAAAATATTGCAATTGAGACCCTCCAAAGTCTGTTATTATGGATATATATCCTGATATCAGAATCTCTTCGACGGCACAGGGTTAGCTAATTAGTTGTTCTGATACCAAGCATCTGTTCGACAGGATTCCATCAATCTAACCTGCTGGCACTATAGGTGGGTTTATCAAACGACTAGATCTAGGTACCGGTGGATATCATATCAAGCATGATACTTGACTAGAACACATGTGCATAAGCAAGACTCCTTGTTAGATCCTTTAAAGACCTAATTACCCTCGTTGTAAATTACCACCGGGCCGTAACTAAGTATATTTTCTGAAACATAAATGTAAAATTGTATCCGCGGGAACAAATTTAAAATACATGTGTAGATACATGGAGGCAAGAGAATGATGAGGGGATACCGGGAAGCTTAAGAGGCCTATCCCTTCCGTGATGAAGCTTTCAAGTACCGCGTGCATGTGGCTTTTTCTTCTTAATGACAGCATGGTATCATTCTCTCCAAGAAAACATAATTAGATTATAGTAATGTAGTAATATTTCCCGCACTACGAGTCAATTTTGCGATTTCATATAAAGGCACGGAACAATCCTAGCATTCATGTAACCACTGATCCATAGGGTTTCGAAACCTCCCGATAAGAAGCACATGCAAATGACCTTAGGTCTTACTCTTAGACTAGTTTCAACTTGTTTTTTTTTTTTTACAAAAAAAAAAAAGTCCATCCGATCCATGCATTATTCGCTTCTACCCGTCAACTATACAAATCAGGAAGCTCGTGAGCTCTGCTTGAAACAGAAAAGCTTCAATAGTGCTAGTCGGATCTTATCTTTCTCGATACCACCGTCTATCAAAAGATCATTCCACTCTCGTGACATGCAAGGGAAAATTTTTTATATATCATAACCTTTCGGGATAGTCCCTATCAAGAAGAGAAGGCTAGAACCGCCACAAAAAAATACCACAGCCCACCCTCGGAATTAAAAATTCTTCACCATTCCAAGGTCAGACATCATTTCCACAGTTTTAGAGGGGGCCCTGCAAGGTACACGAGAGCGAAAACTCCCGTTGCGTTATTTTTGCTACCCGATTCCGAATACAACAGCAGCAAGCAGCAGCCAAAAAGCAAGCCAGATTATAGCAGGGCCGTTTTATGTAAGACAAGGTGGGCCTGGAAAATGCGGAGAAGCCCTGTTGCTTATCAAGGTAAGGGAGAAAAAGTTTATTCGGACTTGCTCCGGTGTCTTTGGCTGTCGAAAAGCCTACCGCGGTCTCGGGTCTTCGATATCAGTTGACATCGGGTTGTTGCCGGTATCCAATTCGGGCCGTGTTCGAAAGCAAATCGGGCCACACATGTTCCATCGAGGAAGCCGAAATTCCCGAGTCAAGTCAGCGATACCAGCAGAGACAGGACGAAACTCGTGTCCAAAGCATTTGACCTCACAGGAAGCTTGGAGCTCCATTGCCATGAACCGCCACCGACGCATTTGAAATATGACCGTCATATTGAAACGGAAACCAATCGACATTGGCCTTGGATATGCACTGCAAGGAATCACATGAAGTCCCCACCATTCACGTAAGCCCTGACTATCTGCCTTTTCCCATTAAAGCCTTTGCCTATCAAACATGTGTGCCCTTTCATGGTTTGCCAGATGCTGCATGGTCCCCCCCTAAGCGATCGCTGGGATTATTCTAAATCTGCGCTTGAAGCGGTCGATGACGAATAGCCCGCTACATCATTGAGTGTACAGATGTTACCATTAGGCATCCTTGAATCCCCACTTGCTCGAAAACGGGTTCGAAAATGGTGTTCACAAAAAATAAAAACTGCCGTGCCATGCCGAGTAAGGATAAGGCATGTAGATGCTTTTCGGCACAGAGATCCACACATGCTCAGAACAGCAATTTCGCGGCCATAGATAGGATTGATGGATGCAAAGTTACACAGGTCGAGGTATATGTTCCGTGAGATCATACCAGGGTACCCCGCAATTTCCCGTCAACGAAAATTACAGAAGGGCTTCGAAAGTCAAGGAATCGACCGTCTACAGGGTTGGCGTGGGTACATCGACGGTCTTTTGTGCATCTGGCCCGCCTGGGCATGATTGTTTGCGGCTGGAATGGTATGATAATGGCCTTTTCGAAATCGAAACCAAATTTTCCAACAGGAACACAAAAGCTGCAGATCTTTTTATTTTTTTTTCAACAAAAATTTTCCCTGTGGCTATAGGTGTTTTTTTGCTTGTCGGAACGCACCGAAAAATTTTTATCGGTAGAGCTCTCGACTGAATCCTCTCGGCTGTGAGGCTTGTACACGGGGTTTGCGGAGTCATTTTTAGGCTTATGCAAGCGAAGGGGAAAAAAGAGGGTCGGCAGGCCGAAGGTCCGCCTTGAATTTTTCAGCAAAGCCGGCTTCTATAGCCCGGGTGGTCGGATGTCAACTGATTGCATAACAGATTCAGTTCAGCCGGTTCGACAATGTGCCGTGCGCACCGATACAGGTCGGTCTGGACTAGGCAGTTGGTGGAGAAGAAAGAGCTAAACAAAGACAGCCAATGGTATACAGCCAAGATATGCAACAGGCCCCACCCTTGAGAAGCTTAACGGGGAAAAGGTTGTCGGTTTTCACAGTTTCGTGACATTTGTGGGAGAAGAGGCCAGAGAGACAAAGCCATGGACCATTGACATGCATGAAAGATTGCATATCTGCGCATTGGATATCCTGCTAACTGATGCACAGTGCAGTGGGGGGACACTAGCTACAGACTGGGCAATAAGCAAATTTGATAACAGAAACTGTCGTCAGCTTCTGGTAGTAGGACTCGAGCTCCCGGTTACCGCGGGGTTCAAACCCACAAAGCCCGAGACTGACTCTCAACAGAAAAGATTTCTAAAGGTTTCCCTTGCATCGATAGCAGATTGGAAATCTGTATTGATAATTGACCGCTGACAAAAGCAGCCGATGGCCGCGTCGTAATTACCCCAGACTCGGTGTGCGATCATGTGCTGCCTCAGCGTCATCATGCCGGCGTTAATACCAGAATCCGAACTCCGCGAGCTCGAGGACCCTGAACAAACAAACAAGGGAGAAGAGGAAAAATTAAAAAATAAAAAAGGGAGGGAATGGATTGGCCCATGGAAAATTCCAGTGAACACCTGCTGGGAAATGTTAGTTAATCAAAAAAAAAAAAAAAAAAGATGAGTGAGATCTGGACTGGACCACCACGTGCGAATGGTGTGAACTCGATCGGATGGCATTTGCCTCCGAGGAAGTCGGTTGGATCATGACGCTGGGGCCAAACGTCAGCGGCCCCCGTTTACTGATAAGCTTAAATGCACGAGGAACCAATGACGGGGTTCCGTCCCACCAGGGATGTCCTGATTTGCTGCTGGAATCCCTGAAGCGACAGGACAGCACCAACCAGGGCGAACAGACTGGAGAGTAGGTGTGCAGGAGTGTGGAGCTCCAGCAGTTTCGCCCGTATGAATTGTCTCCCGGCTGGAAAGAATTGGGCAATTTTGGCTCAACACCATCAGGAAATGGCAGGACTATCACCACCTCCAAGAGAACAAGGAGAACCGGCACTGGGCTAGCGTCACACCCTAACTGTTGCCTGCGTCCGATCGACCATCGTTCGCTTTCGCCAACCTCAACGGAGGGTAAACCTGCATTTTTCTTAATTGGCACACCTTTTTTCTGGGCCAATAGACGGTCAGTTCGCTCAGTTGTGTCTTTCCATTCGCCGGCTTCGAATTCGATGCTTCGATCTTGGCTAATTCCCTAGGTTTCCCCATGCCCGTCATAGCACCTCGCCGCTGTAACAGAGGAATGGTACTTTTTACATGTACAGCCTCCCCCTCGCCGTCGATGGCCATGGTTGGATCAAGTTGGCAAGTCCAAGAAGCTCTCTGTTGTAGATTCACACAGCCAAGCGTTCCACTGCCGCCTGGAAATAGTAACGACTTGCCCTTTCCCCCCCCATTGTTTGAATCTTAGACAGAAACGAAGGTCTAAAATCGACTAACTCCAGGCCGCTTGTTGCAAATTCTCTGCGGTTGCGACGGGGTTTTGAAATTCATAAGGGGAATTAAGGTTATCCCCCGCCTTCGTCCGGTACAACGGGTACAACGTGACCTCATAGATGGTCTCGTCTTCTTAGCGCATTGCATCAAGCCGACCACCCTGGAATTTTCAAACGCTAAATGAAAGAAGGTTGCGGAACTCTTCGTGCCATTACGTGGGGGAGGTTTTCCTTTTTCTTGCATACAATGCAAATGCAAAGGCAATGGCCATACGCCGAATTGGTGATCAGATGCTACAGCCACTACACCACCACCACCACCACTACGACCACTACCACTACCACCCGGGGAAAGAACTTTCTCCTCTTGGAGCTCTCTCAGAAAGTTATAAGAACCTCCCCTCCTACCCTCCATCTCTCTTCTTATTTTTTCAGTTTCTTCAGTAGCCTCTCTACCAACAAGCCAAATCATCAATAACATCTATCGGTCCTTACAGTCCTTTCAAGTACGAAGATATCACCAAAAAAAGTTTCATCTGTATAATTATAAGCATTGCTAGCTGTCGCAAGTCGAAGCCTTTCAACCATATAATAATCGTCTCTCGATATTCACTTTATAATATTCACACTTCAACAACCAAACCAAATCCCCAAAAAACAAACTTCATCTTTCAACATGCAATTCCAAACTCTCGTCCCAACTCAATCCGAGCCAATCCACACCCCTCACTCGGCCTTGTCTCACCACGCAACCATGGTCCGTAGGGAATCAACCTTCCTCGCTCTCACTGAGGAACCCGCTGTTGCTCCATGGTTCTTGAGACAGCGACGACCATCCAACTTCCTCGTTTTGGCTCCAGTTACTTCTGAGTCTTACCCATCTGCTCCAAGACCACAGCGGGCAACCATCATGACCTACAGCAAGGATAACGAGGAAGCAATCGCCACCTCTCCAGAGCTTGGTCCATCCGCTGCTCTCCTTCCAGTTGAGCCAATGGTCCTCAAGACTCGACGAAGCACCAGTGTCAGTTCCACCAGCAGCGAGGGTCGCCGACTCAGGTTCCTCAAGCTTAACCCAGTTCACTGGGGCGGTGAGGAGGGTGAGGATGACTACGCCATTGAGGAGTAAACTGCTTTACATGCACTCCTTCTAGCAAAGTAGTTTTCTTATCATATTTTTAATATCATATCATACCACCAACCGGCGTTCCCCGATCACCATTTTCTTTATTCTCATAATACCGCGGTCGCTTATTTATTCAAGACCAAAAAAAATTCAAACTCTTCTTTTCATTGTGGAGTTCACGAGGAGGCTACTCTTATTTGTACTTGTACGACTGGTTTTTTCTTCTTTTTCTTTTGCATCATTCTTTTGAAGTTACGGCGGACCATGACAGCGAATTTTCGGTGGAGTTATCTTCTAGCTAGCTTGCTTTTGATTTTACAAATGTGATATCCTTGGAGGGACTGGGACTGTAAATGTTTTGATAGATACCGGCGAGGAAAAGCAGATTCCTTTTCATTAACTTTTTTTTTTTTTTTTTGGAATGGAAAATGGGATGAAAAAAAAATATCATGTTCTCAAAGTTATTAGTTAGTCTTTAGCTTAGTTTGAGAGACATCCAAATTGATATTTTTCACTCTTTCTAAACTCAATTCATACTTCGTAGACTTTAATTTTTCCAATGAATCAATTCAATATGTATAAACAAACATCCCTCAACTTTAAAACAGTGGTGATCGATGACTTAATTTTCATACGACAAAAGTGACTGTTTCCGCAGTACTAAAGATCAATATGGAAATCAAAAGCTTCGTATTATCACGAGCGGTAGACATTTGTTTGCGTTTACAGAGAAAATTGTCTTCTGATAGTATACTTTTCGGGCAATCACGCTAGATGCCGGAGATCCGGGACCCTGTTATCGTCACGGAAGATTTGGTCAAAAAGATTTTTAATGTACGGAACAAGGCCGAGAATTTGAACGATAACTGTGCAAATTTTAGAAGATAGAAGAGAGATGAGATGATAAGTGTCTCTTAGAAGCAAGTCGGGTTTCGTTTTCGCGGGATTTAATATTTTTCTTCTTCTGACTTCAACGGAAAGGAGTTTCGGGGAATCAATGCATCGCGGCCTCAAGTTTTATTTTGCTATCTCAATAGGAGGCCGGAGGGGGGGGATCCCTATGATTTAGATATTTTTCTAGTCTCGAGACCACCATTCTTTTTCCAATCAACGTTACCATCTACCAACATGCATAGCTCAAGACTCTCACGAATTCGTGAAATCTCCATAAAATGTTTTCCAGCCTGATTTCTCTCTCATCACGATTTCAATAACACCCCCTCGGTGATCGCGGCAAAGGTATATATATATATCTGAAAAAGGATAGCTGACATTTTGTGGGGGTCCCTCAGACATCATATCACTTTTTTCTAGCAGGAAAATCGGAAAATAACCCAAGGCGGGTGTTGATATTTGAATACGATGCCTTGTCCTGTCGAGCTGAACTTCAAAACCCAAAAGTTTTACATCGTTCCTGTATCTTCTTTTTAAAAACCCTACTTCTTTCTTATTCACATCTCAGTGCATAAACCCTTTCGTCAAATACTTGCACCAATAGATCAAGTCCCAGAGCCCCTTCAGCTGATAGAGTCCATGCAAGTAATGCATTAGTTTAAAAAGTCGTATGTATTTGCATTCAAGATGATTATCAAAACCATTCTACTGGTGCTGA
Source organism: Arthrobotrys conoides (assembly GCA_036971725.1). Lineage (NCBI taxonomy): Eukaryota > Fungi > Ascomycota > Orbiliomycetes > Orbiliales > Orbiliaceae > Arthrobotrys > Arthrobotrys conoides. The sequence continues at coordinate 1,702,577 of JAVHJM010000001.1, forward strand.
CTTAGCTGCAACATATGTGCACATCTTTGATCCTTAACTGAAGCGAACCAATCTTGACACATGATTATTATTTATTAGGCCCCACACCGCGCAATGTCACAAATAAGCTTAACTGGAAAGAAAAATATCACAGTCACTTTTTTCTTCCCTTTCTGCTGTGCTGAGTAAGTGATATTCGCTCGCCGTTCATCCGGAATCCTAATAATGAGGGGGGGAAGAGAGGGCTGGCCGGAAAACGAAAGAAAGAGAGAGAGAAGCCAAGTCTTAGCTAAGAATTTGACAACATTGCTCTGCATGATTTGAAGATGCAAGCAAAGCCCCTCCCCCAGAAAATCACTTTCATATTTGTAGTATCAAACTCTCAAATCTGATTTACCTAAGGGGAGAGAGTCACGGTGGTGAGGAATCCTGGGATGGCTTCGGCAAAATGGATAGGTTATCCAAGATTCGATTCAAATAAACCCCAGAAAATAAATCCGATTAAACTTTTGAGTTTTTTTGGGTGGTTTGTGTTCGGATCTGCAAGATACAACATTAGATTTCGTTTTCTTTTCCCCACAGGCCGCTCTTTTTTGGGAAAAGCTGGGCCGGGAAGAGTCGACGAGGGTTCGATAGACATCTATCTGTTATGTATGTACCCCACTTTTCCTGCGAGGGAAGGACGATGGATTCGTAAGTTCTTTTTCCTCTCTCTTTCTGTTCCGTCTCTTTTGTCTCCTACGGAATATGGAAAGCCTTCTTTTCTCTGTCTTCTTTTTTCAGCCCTTCTTAGTTTGCGTCGACGTACCGATGTTGCAATTGCAGGTGACGGAGTAGTAGTAGTTGCACAGTACGTGCACATCTACAAACATAATCCTTCAGCCTGTGGTCGTATTACCTACTGAATAAGGGAGAAAGGTGACCCTTTTGTTTGGGGGAAAAGCGAAAACGAGGGAAAAGAGGGAGAAGAAAAAAAAGAAGGCTATCTGAAGATGCCATTTTGCTCGACATGGTTATCCTTCCCTCTCGGAATTCGAGGGAAATGGGAGTACATGATTGGTACTTTTGGCTACTTGGATCATCCCGCTGGGCGGCTAGCAGTGTGGCGGGTGGGAAAGAACGTGCTTTCCAATTTTGGGTGTTTAGGTGGGGTTTTTCTTTCGGCGAAGGCAGTACGGCAGTCAAGCCCGTTGGACAAGGGGCTTTGGGAGATGCATATTGTGGCTTGCTGGAGTGGAATGCTGTCTTGGGTCGCTCAACCCTCTTTGGATAAAGGTGGAGAGGTCTGACAGGGGTTTTTGCGAAGCGTAAGTGTGAAATTTGGTCGATGGGTTTTTTGGAACTGTGGAGAGGTGTGGCAGCCAAAAAAAAAAAAAAAAAAAAAGTAATGGTGGTGGTGAGGCTGTCGACGTTTCTTCATGTAATCGAGATAAGGTCTGGGGGATTTCGAGCGGCGAACTTTGTGGTTTGCATGTATGACACCGCCATTTGAGGAATTAAAAATACTGAGAAGGGGAAGAAAAGGTATTTGAAACCCAGATTTATTGATTGGAAATAGTGATATTGATTTGGGTTCCTGGACTTGATCGATTGCGACAACCAGGGGCGCTGAATTCGAAAGATTGTTTATGGCAATGAGGCCGCTAAAGGGGAATGCACTTGCGGTGACCGATATGCATCTGGCATGGTTCTTCGATAGGTATACGGCTAGCATACTCTTTAATATTTTTTCCTCCAAGGCGACGGGTCGGTATAATCTATAGTTCACCCGTTATAAGGGCCACTCGGACAGATCGATTTTAAATGTTTCTCTGAAATTTGGATATTTGTTTCATGAATTCATCAATCCAGGTGGTACTTTCGCAGTACAATATCGGTACATAAAACATAACAGCCACTATTAGTTAGTTCACAGCTTTCTTCCGTTCCACGTCAAACTTCAGGCGACCGACCCGAGCGGACTGGCTTTGAAAGACAGTTAATCTTGAGAGGAAAACATCCCGTGCCTTTGGTTCAAAACCGTGGCTGCGAGCGAGTCTGAACGTTTTTTTCTTCTCTTCCTTCTATCGTCTTCCTGGTCCGCTACAGATGCAAAGTAGCGGGTAACTTTCCTGGAGCCAATTTAAGGATCGTATGTAGCCCATGCCGCGCAGTATCACAGACCACGGGTCCCCCTTCTACCCAACCTTATTTCGCTTGGGTTCACCTGTCCAAGCATTCAATTTCTCTTGACTTGCTTCCACGTTTTTTTTTTTTTTTTTTTTTTTTCTCTTTGTCAGAAACCGAATTTCCCAGGGAATCTGTCGCATTGAATTTGGGGGTAATTCTGGATAATTAGCCGCTTAGGGGAAACTTTGTGAGGATTGCGCACATCGATAGTACGTCCCAATTTTCTTCTTCTTGACTCAGAGAAGGGAATCGAAGTCAAAGGCATCGAAATCGAAACCGAAAGGCGAGGCGTGTCGTCGGGCGATCCCAACAGAGCCTCGCAGGATACCCGTTTGTGTCGAGTTGGACAGGATTGCATATTATCTTTGCGCTACTGCGAGAGGAAGGACCAATACCAGTGCCTGCGCTGGCCTGCACTGCAACCTGTCGCTTTGGCATTTCTCATCACTGTCGCTGTACGTACTTTCAGTACAGTAGTCCGATAGTCTGGTAAGGTAAGATGGCAGATTTTTTTTTTTTTTTTTTCGTTCCCCCTGCTATCTTTGAGTGCATCATCACCATCACCATCGTTGTCGCCCATCACCATCGATATCGATATCAGCATATCTCCCCCCACAGATTGTTTGAGTCGAGGGATGGCCTGGCGCAATTAGTTAGCAAGCAAGCATCAATCAATTGATCCATCGGATATCCTTCGACAAACAGCGGACTGAGGCCTGGCCTGGGGGGTATACAGCGGTACATTACCTTTTGAGAGAATCCGGGGTGTCCAGCCAACCAGCCAGAAGGAAAGTGCTGAAGGCAAATAAGCGACACGCCTAGGCCACCCTTAATTTCCTCCGTCTTCCTAACCCTCAGAAAACCGTCCCCTCGAACAGGTCTGGCTTACAACAATCTCATTATTGTCTTTGATTGATTGATTGAATGATTGATTGATTGCGCAGAGTGCCTCTCGTTTTCCCTCATTTCCCACGTCTGTTCTGGTCTGGTTCTGGCGGGTTTGGTCTGTCAACGTGATTCTGGGTTCGTTCTGAGGCCTCATCCTCATCCCCATCCTCATCCCCCCCATCCATCCATCACCCATCCATCATCCATCTTCCATCCATCTTCCATCGTTCGTTCATTCTTCCCTTCCACTCTCCACCATCTCCCCGTTGCTTTCTTGGGTTTTCGCGGTCGGCTTCACCCTAATCTTCCCCCCGCCGCCGGTAAATCAAAAAGTATCTTTTGCATTCGTGTTTATTTCTCTTCGTTCTTGAAAGGAGGAGTAGTAGTACCTAGGATCAGGTTGATCACAGGCTATTGTCCGTCTTTTAATTTACTTCACTTCACTCTTTTTTTTTTGACTTCCCTTTCTAAACTTACACACTCTTTTATCTTGTCTTCTTCTTCTTCTTCTTCTATCTTCTATTTGATACTTTTTTTATTTCTTTCTTATCGAGTCTATTTTATTTTATTTTATTTTATTTCATTTTTATTATTATTTTATTTGATTCTGTGGTTCTCATACTCACTCGTCTTCCATTTCCACCTACGCTTTTGGTTCCAACTCTCAGCTTTTGGCCCATTTCCGCAGCACCCACAGCGGTCCGATACTTCCATCTTCCATCAACCTCTCTTCTCGCCTTCACCACCATCTCCATCACCATCACCATCACCACCAACCTATTCTCTTCCATCTTACATCTTCTCCCATCACTCCCTTACTTCCATTCTCTCTCCGACCATCTCATCGCGACTTCTTCATCGTCTCCCGACATCGGATAAATCCATCGCTTGGCTCCTAACACTGGGTGGATATCTTATCGAGTCTGAGAAAACACAAAGACTGTACGTTCGCTGCCTCGTCTTCTTCCCTCTCTCTCTGTAGAGGGATTTAATTTTCGATTCCGTCCACATTACCGGAGCCACCAGGGAGAATCAGACGAAACGTTTTGTGCAACCGCATCGCAGACCACGCTTTGTTCACCTAAGATATATCTTCTCCGATCTGCAATTCGAACCTCAACGTGTTCGCAGCAAGGCAGTAGTAGACGGTGTCTCGCATGGTCCATCGTTTGGCTCGTGTTTGTCACTGTTTCAATTTCGAGAGTGTTGATTTCAGATTCCCTGCCGCATGCGTGAGTTTAAACTTCGAGAGAACATTCTAACTAACAACAGCAACCGTGATCACTCCCTTATAGATCTTTTTTTCCTTTTCTTTTTTTTCCCTTAAATCGCACAGGCTTCGAAGAATTCTCCAGGCACGAATTGGAGATATTCAGACGCGACTTGCAGGGCCTGTGATTCGAACTACATCGTTCGCAACGATTTCCCCGGCCATCTCATCCTTTATCCATCCCCTAGTCGGACGGGGCTGCGGAGGTGCGTACAATTTTACTAATCCCGTTTCCGGATGCGCTTTGACTGTCCGCCAGACGCATTTCCATTAATTGCGACAAATCGCTAACAGTTAGATTATAGAATCCCCTTAATACGGGAATCCTCGCTCCTTAAAGGGCACATATTGCACGTGGTATTCGCAGGAACTTGAAATCCCATTCCCTGCATAAGTTGAGAATAGAGAGAAAAAAAGGCCGCGAAGATGTCACAAGCTCAGCCCACAGATTCGGGTATGCCTCTCGCCGATTCCTCGTCTTCAAAACCCCAGGATTCTTTACTTTCTCCTTCTCGTCCAAATTCAAAGAATCAACACTCATCTCTGACGTCTACAGCTACGACTGCCAATAATGCTAGTCTGGTGGAAGAGAACGAGGCCGCAAAGGGTTCCAAGCGGAGACGAAGGGGCGACGGAGCGAGCATAAGGTCCAACCAGAAGCCGAAACAAAGCGGTGCCTCGAAATTCTTCAGTTCTTTGCTAGGATGCTGCCGGGCGCCGGATTCATATGCAGGAGGTGTCGACGAGAACGCGAGAAAGGCGGAAAGACCACGCACCGAACCGCGAGACAAGGCGAGAGTGCCAGCCGAGGCTACCGCTGGGAAGTCGAAGGAACAAGAACGGGTCGGAACTCCACCGCCACCACCAAAGGAAGAGACAGAGACAAAACTCAACGAAAAGGTCCCTATTCCAACCGAAGAGACTCCATCTGCGCCGGAGGCTTTACCGACAAAGGAGGCTGAAGAACCACCACTGGCCAAGTCTTCCACCGAATCTACTAATGGCGAAGCCAAATTTCCCCGAGCCCCGGAAATGCCGACAACCCCGCCTCCCCCAGCCCCTGAAGCGCCTGAAAACAACCTCTTGCCACCAGCGATAATTCAGGAGCAACAAACCCAGGGAACATCGACGACCACTACTGAACCGGAATATCCTAGCGGCCCTTCTGTCACACATACCCCACCTACTCCACATCCGGATGAGGGTAAATCTGATGAAACTAGCTTGCCAACGGTATCCACCTCGATACCGAGTGATGACAAGCGAAAGTCGACATCTAGCGTCCGACCAACGACACCAATTGAGACAGACGACTCAGATGCCGACTCGCTGAATCAGGAGACCGGAGCCGCGGATGTGGGCATGGTCCCAGTCCCCGTTCCCGCTGAGATGTTACCGAGCGAAGATCAAAAATCCAAGTGGCTCCTTCCGCCAATTGCCCCCGAACACACTGGCAAGAAGTGCCTTGTCCTGGATTTGGATGAAACTTTAGTACATAGCAGTTTCAGGGTACGTTCAAATAGATGAAACATTTGATCGATAGTCTTTCATGTGTCTGATACTGACTGGAATCGTCTTATAGCAACTGCTTCAACAACCGGACTTTACCATACCCGTCGAAATTGAAGGATCTTATCACAACATCTATGTCATAAAACGGCCTGGTGTGGATCAATTCATGAAGAGGGTTGGAGAACTCTATGAAGTTGTTGTCTTTACCGCGTCTGTTTCTAAGGTGGGACCTAACAATCTCCTCAACTGTTTAACTTGTAAAATGCTGATTGATATAATCTAGTATGGCGACCCGCTTCTTGACCAACTCGACATCCACTCTGTCGTCCATCATCGTCTCTTCCGAGATAGTTGCTACAACCATCAAGGCAATTATGTCAAGGTATGTAATTTTAAGACTATGAGGAAACCCAATCCCCTAGAACTCTTGGCTGACGCAACGTAGGATCTCTCTCAACTCGGACGTGACTTAAAGGATACTATAATCATCGACAATTCTCCCACCTCTTACATCTTCCACCCGCAGCACGCCCTCCCCGTAAGCAGCTGGTTCTCTGACGCCCATGATAATGAACTGCTGGACCTCATCCCTGTCCTCGAGGATCTAGCAACAACCCAAGTTCGAGATGTTAGTCTCGTTTTGGATGTCTCTCTATAATCTTCTGCATATTTCGGCTGCAGTCCGATATATACACCCTCTGGACGATCATGATCTAAACCTTCTTGCTTTGCACATTCCGTGTTTCAACCAGCACCAGCCATCTTCGACTTTTGTACAGATACTTCTTAACGCCCTTCACATGCAACGTCTAGTCATCTGAAATCTCCCGGGCATCCCCACGGTTTTCGTACCCGAATATTGCAACGGATTGTATTTATGGAACATCGTTTCTTACTACACCGGAACCGGCGTCTCATAGATTAATGATTGTTTCCATAGAGCAAGAAACTCGCGTTGCCTTCGACTACCTTTCCCCTTTCTGCTTTTGTTTTATTATGGACCTTTTGTAACACTTTTATTTCCTTTGTTCCAACAGCTTCGGCGTCGCTATAGCGTCTTCTATCCCGCCGCCTGGTGCCAGGCAAAATTCGCTTTCCAAAGCATTTCTATCATTTTTATTTCCTTTGTCTCAAAACCTTAACACCCCAACTTCAACTGTACACTTGGCTACTAGTAGGCGGTTTCGTGAGATAGCGATACTTATAGCTGCCCTCCCCAGCGATACTCTAGCCTGAGCGCCGCCGTTTTCTTTGGTTGTCATGTGGATTTCCGCCTCCCCCCCTAGCTTCAGTAGTTTCAAAACCTGTGGTTTCCCTCCAAAGTCGGTTTGGCTTTCTCTTGCTTCCTTTTCTTTTTCTTTCCCTTTCCTTCCCTTTGCTTTTCTTTTTCTTTTTCTTTTTATACAAATGTTAGCGTGCGTGGTGTATCATCATCACCTTACCCATGTTGTCGGCACGTTTCCTCACCTTTCGGATCTATCCATAACACCCATCCACCTTAGGGCCCAAAATCATTATAATTCCGGATCGTTTTTCCATTTCGCAAACCCTTTCTCATTACCTTTCATATTTCTCGTTCTTCTGCTTAGTACTAGTTTTAAACGCTTTACTTCCCTTTCGTAGTTTGTATTGTCTAGTTTATTCACTTATAGCATGGAAACCAGTCTGCTGTTTTCCCTTGTTCCGTCCCGTACCGCACCGCACCGATTTCACCTCTTCCAGAAAGTCATATATGTCCCCCTTTGCTTTTTTATTCCCTAATTGTAGGATATCGTCTAGCATAAACATAGCCTATACTGAGTAGTAGTTTTTAAGTAGTTAAATAACACCAGAGAATGAATAACCTTTTAAACACCAACCGATTTCAATAGTAACGAGTACATTCCATAGCCGCCCCCTCTATCAATCTAGATGCTATGTGATGACTACGGGCCCTAGCGTTCTGTCGTTCTGTCGTTCTGTCGGCTAAGTTGGTTGGCGTTTTGATGCCTAGAAATGTGTTGCGCGGTCGTCAGATTGGACGTCATTCAATCCAGTCTGACTTACCTAACCACCGCTTTGTAGCTACTGTGTCGTCTTTCCTCATCCCGCTGAGACCCAGCGGCATTACTAACACCAACTTACCATCATCACCACTTTGCTCTTGACCCAGCTACTCCAGAATTCGGATCGCGTACCTCAGAACTCCATCCGACATCTATTTCACTCCCATCCATAGGCTTCCCGTCGATTAATGTTCAATCAAAGACGGTAGCCTATTGGCGAGAGGCTCGTTATAACACACAGCTGGCCTGGTTTGTTTCGAGGGATATAACAGTAACCGTTCGGCCACCACGAAACAGAAACTTTTTGCTGAAACGAAAATAAAATATGGCGAGGAAACGACCTTATGGGGTTTATATCTGTACGTGGGATTCTTTCATCTGGTTTAGGGAATTCGTGTAGCTAATTCTATACTTTTCGTGAGGTAGTCTTGTTTCTCTCCACGTTATCGCTTGCCGCTCACGCGATAGAACCCGTACCGGTATGGACATTCCCACAAGCCATTGAGTGGATTTTGGGATTGTATATGGTATTAATATATACTGGTTAGGAACATCGGGATATTCAAAAGCCACTCGGTGAGCCACACGGCGATATACTCACCGATGGTATCGATAATCAGGAACAACATGAGGATAATGATTGTATGTCTATTCCAACATCTTCGACATAGTACGAAATGTATACTGATATATTGTCTTACACATAGCCCAACAATATGTCACCGAGGCCCTCCAGCTCTTAAGCACCATTCGTCCACCCCTATCCCATTCAAGACGCAAGGATTCGACATCGTACTGGATTCATCAAAGTCTATACTGGCTTCAGAAGACCCTGGATTTCCTATTCGTTGCCAATGTTCCGACACAAGAAGAGCCGTCAAGTGGAGAGGCTAGAAGTGCTCCGGTACAAATGAGTAAAACACTCCACGAGGCGGAAAATTTGCTTATGAGGGCTTTGTCGATGAAAAATGCGGATGCGATGTATCTGTTGGCGGAAATGAACTTCGTAGGTGGTTTTCTTGGGGGAGAGAAACACTAAAAAGATTTGGGGAATATGAAATTAACGGATATGGTGGTTTAGTATGGCAATTGGTCACACCCAAGGAATACCGCGACGGCATTTGGTTTCTATAAAGAATTGGCATCTCTTACAGGAAACAGCACGGCTCAAAGTATGCTCGGGTTCATGTATGCGACTGGCTATGGTGGTATCATACAGAAGGATCAAGCTAAGGTACGGTGAATAACGATGAATACTGAAATCGCATTGTGCTGAAAAGTTTATAGGCATTGTTGTATCACACATTCGCCGCTCTTGGGGGGGATGCTCGATCAGAAATGACGCTAGCCTACCGATATCATGCTGGAATCGGCGCACCTAGAAATTGCGAGGAGGCTGCATTCTTCTACAAACGAGTCGCCGACAAAGCAATGGCTTACTACCATTCCGGTCCTCCAGGTGGTCACTATCTTCCACGCAACAACCATAAAATCGTCGATGAGATCGGCGGTACCTACGGCGCTGGTGCAAGTGTTGGACATACTGGCCGGTTATCGAAAAGAAACGACCATAACTCACTGTCCCTAATCGACGACATCATTGAGTACCTCTTGCTGCTAAGCAATAAAGGAGATCTAGCCGCGACACAGCAGCTTGCTAAACTGTATTACGAGGGGCCTAGAGGGCTCTCTCGTGACCTCAGAAAAGCTCGAGATTTGTATTTTCAGCTGGCAAAGAAGATGTGGACTAAAGATGGTAAAGAGGTCAAAGATCCGTCGGATACCGTTATCGAGGTTGCTGCGAAGGCGGCTGGACACCTTGGGAGAATGTACCTGAGGGGCGAAGCCGTTCCCCAGGATTTTGCCCTTGCAAGAAGGTGGTTTGCGAGGGGCTTGAAATATGTTTGTGATCAATCAATTTCTGGGGATGGAGGAGTTAGATGCTAATTCTTTACGATTATAGTCCGATACAGTCTCACAGCATGGGATGGCTTATCTCTATGAGCACGGTCTTGCAGGCTTAGAGAAGAATGCGGAGAAAGCAACCAAACTCTACAAGTCAGCGGCCGAGGACGACCATGGTGCGGCTCAAGTTGCTATTGGTAAAATATTCTACGGGAAAGGCGAGTACGCTATCGCGAACAAGTGGTTTGAGTTAGCTACGCGCCACGGCGAAGTCGAAGCATATTACTATTTGGCAGAGATTAATAACCAAGGGAATGGGCGAGAAAGGAGCTGTGGTATGGCCACGCTTTACTTTAAGCATGTTGCCGAGAAGGTAGAGGCTCTTCAGGCACCGCTTGAATGGTCCCATCGGATGTACAAGAGTGGCAACAAGGAAGCTGCGGTTCTTGGATTCATGATGGCGGCAGAACAAGGTTATGAGAGCGGCCAGGCGAATACTGCTTACCTGCTCGACGAATTGAAGAGCCGATTTCCGTTGGATTGGTGGCGTGTAAGGCACAACGATGCCTTGGATCAAGAGTTAGCTTTGATGTATTGGACGAGATCTGCCAAGCAGCAAAACATCGACAGCTACGTTAAAATGGGCGACTATTACCTTGCCGGGATTGGAACTGAACCAGATGCCGAGAAGGCTGCGGCTTGTTATACCGCCGCATCCGAATTCACACAGAGTGCACAAGCGTTATGGAATCTTGGGTGGATGTATGAGAACGGAATCGGCGTTGGACAGGACTACCACCTTGCGAAACGTTACTATGACCAAGCTTTAGAGACGAATACTGAAGCATACTTACCGGTTACGTTAAGTTTGGTGAAGCTGAGGGCAAGGAGTTTTTGGAATACTGTTAGCGGTGGATCAATTAATGCTATTGGGTCGGATCCAGAGCCGGAGAAAAAGGTGACTGTAATGGAGTGGTTGAAGCGGTGGTTTTCCGATGAGAAGCCTCAGTATACACACAATAAGCCTGGGGAGTTCGCGGATCAAGAGGCAGATACTGCACATGGTAATCAGGATGGCAGTAAAGCTCACCAGGGAGACCCCGGACATGAGTTTTACGGGGAGGACGACGAAGAATTCGTGGAGAATATGATAATCCTGGGAGTCATGTTTGCGATTGCGGGGTTGATATGGTACAGGAACTGGAGAGCACAACAACGAGACCAACAGCAGCGAAGAAGGGCTGGACAGGTGCCAGCGCAAGGACCCGGTAATGGACATGCTGCCCCGCCCGGACCCCCGCCTCCACAAGGTTTCCAGGGGTTTGATCCAAGGAATAATGCCTGGCATGTTCCACCGCCTGCTGGGCAATAGATCTTACTCGTTTTGTTGCTTCTTGTTTTTCTTCGGCTTTCTTTTGTTTATTTCGATTCTTTCGTACCATATATGGCGTGAAGCTTTTAGTCGAGCATATCAGGAATGATTGGTAGAGCATGTGGTGATGGTTTACTCTACTGTGTATAAAACTTATGCCCTTTTTTTATTCTAGCAGCCAGCGTCTGATTTTACAAAAGCCGTACCTCTTTCGTTGCATCAATTACCTAAAATCGTTTATGAGGTCACTACCTTGGGCTACTAAGCGTCCTGTATATGTGTTCGCACTAGGGGACGTTAATGAGTGCTACTGCATATTTAATATTTGCGTATTGTACATGAACACAAGCAGAGAACCCTAACACCATTTCAACAGTCCTGATATGCAACAGAATAAGTCTTTTTTTGTATATATGTACAGCTGCTGTCCATCTAGGTTGGATATAGAGCCCAGCCGTTTCGAATGCAGGCCTAGCAAGCCTAGAGTTGAGATCGTATATGTCGTGCTACGCCGAGCCTACCCTCCAATTCCGGAATCTGTCGGTATCCTCGCGTGAAAGTATGAGCGTATTCTGTAGATTATGAGAATGAATATTTGGTTTTGTTCGAAACACTCCATCGAACGGATAAGGCGGCCAGGCTAGAGGGGGGTAAGTACAAGGTAATGTAGAGGTTTGTAATAATTGTTCATCTCTCTCTCCCTCTCTCTCTCTCTCTCTCTCTCTCTCTACATTCCAAACATGCCACCAGCACCAGGAGCACCACCTTGCCGCGATGCAGCTTGGCTTTGCATCTGCTCGCTGACTTTGACGTTGACCTCGAAGAATTTGGCGACACATCGGTCGAGACAGACGGATTCGCCTTTGTTCAGGTCGCTTTCGCGGTAGTCATGTGGGACGCACTTTTTGAAGCATGAGCTTGTGAGACTTGATTCCTCGGGAAGGTAGGAGGTTAGTTTCCTTATGTATATATCTCTATATTATGCGGGGAATGGGGCTAAAGCAGGATTGAAGCTTTTCATACCGATTGAACATGTCAGTGACCATCTCGAGTTCTGCTTCAGCGGCCGCGATCTTTTGGGCGGATGTGGGGCCTTGGACCCCGCCGAAACCGAACATGGACATCGTGGAAGAGGTTTTGAAGGAAGATGAATGATAAATTAAGAAGTTTAAAGGGTATTCGGGTCAGGGAAAAAGGATTGATCGGGATTCCGACGGTGTCCTAGGCTGTTTCGTTGCTTCGCTGATGTTTTGATCGTGCGAGGTTTTTTGTTCAAGGTTCCAAGATTTTGAGGTTTTTGGTTTAAAGCGGCTCTTAATTTCAACACGGTTGGACGTCACCCGCCAAAGTTTTTTTCTTTCTTTCCTTCTCCTTTATCGATACGACGGCTTGGAAAAAAACTGTTATAAGCGAGCAATGCGAGTTTTTAATTTGCTTCCAACAAAAACATTCACGACAGTTCATTTCTTATAGACGACGGAGAAGCCTTGATTGGCGGCTGACGGTTAAAGGTATGTGCATTGCATTATTCTTTAGATTGTTACGATTAGTTTATTTCTATCCCCTTCCATATGATGAGTATCAAATATCAAGAACCGTTGCGAATGACCTGGAGGTTATTCTTCCGGGCGTGACTTGAACAAGCTTCGCATGCTTTTCTCTCTGAATTCCATTTATTCCCTTTTTCTTTCTATTTAAAATTACATTTTATTCTTTTATCACTTCTTCAATTGGATGACGTTCATCCGACTGACCGGCGTGAAAAAATGTGGAGGAGCAGTAGGGTCTGACGCGCGTGGTGGACTGGCACCCCCGCGACGTATTTCACTCACTTAATACTATAAGTATTACCTAGCCACATAATGTCACTGTCGGCTAGGTATATAGCCACAACTGGCAGACGGGTCTCCTGTCGTTCTTTCAGACCCGTCGTAAGATCGAGGGTCCCGCCTAGCTCACATATCCTCCAACGTCGTCTGTTGAGTCAGACGGCACCGCAGGATGGGAGTCATATCCCATTGCCTGCCAGTCCTTTAGCGGCTCAGATACGGGAGAGTAATGTACTCGAAGACCGGTGGGAGGAAGTGGCGACCGGAAGGGGCGATGTTGAGTATTATCCGAGGATAAAACCGGATGTTGAACGTCGTGTTAGTATCAGGGAGTTTTGTGATAGATACTCTTATTTGGAGAATGAGGCTATTGAAGAGGATGAGAAGCATTTGGTTACCGTTTATGGTCTGTTCCCTAGGTTGATTTGGTACTTTCCTTCCTTTCTGGAGCGGGGGAATGGAATTGATATGTGGCATGATATTAACTATTGGTGTTTTGGGTAGGGTAAAGGAAGGATTAAAACAATACGCAAGTCATCGTCTAAACTAAGGTTTCTTGATATTGTTGCCGATGGCTTCAAGATTCAGGTTATGAGCAGCTTTGGCCGGTCAGGGGCGGAGCGTGCGGATTTCGATAGTGTACATTCGAAGATAAAGAAAGGAGATATCATAGGTAACAAAGACTGTCCTTGTTTGACCGTGCGAAGGAACAGGATACTAACGAGACCTGTTTATCAACCCTAGCTATTACTGGGCTACCCGGAAGGACCAAGGCAGGCGAGATATCCATCTACGCGACTGAATTGCCGAAACCCTTGTCGCCTTGTCTACACGTCCCGCCTTTGGAGCTCGAGGATGTGGAGAAGAGGTTCCAATCCCGTCATGTGGATTTGATGGTCAACCCTCTTCCTTTACATGTTCTCAAAGCACGATCCTTTATCATCAACTGGATGAGAACCTATTTCCTGCAGAGGGAATTCGTTGAAGTTTCCACACCCATCCTCGCCGAACTTTCTGGCGGCGCAGCTGCGAAGCCCTTCGAAACCTCCTCGAAAGTCTTTGGGTCGGATAAAAAGATGCAACTCAGGATCGCACCGGAATTATGGCTTAAACGATTAGTTGTGGGAGGTCTTCATCGAATCTTTGAGATCGGACCGAGTTTTAGAAACGAGAATGCAGATGCTACGCATAACCCCGAGTTTTATACCTGCGAGTTCTACGAGGCGTTTACCGACATTGAAGGGTTGAAACGGACGACTACGGAGATGCTTGTGAATTTATTCAGCGATTTCGAAAAGGCTAGACCCCAGCGGTTCCCCAACATTGAGGCTTACAGTAGTCGAAATTTGACGATAGAAGTTAAGGCGCCTTTCAATGAAATAGATTTTATCGGTGGGATAGAGGACGCTTTAGGTTGTCAGCTACCGATTCTGGACGAATCGGATGCGGCAGAGAGGTTATTGGAGATTATCGATGATAACGAGATTGGGAGACCGGTGAATTGCACTTTGCCTGGTATACTAGATTATCTCGCATCAGAGTATCTCGAACCGGAGTGTATACAACCCACGTTTTTGACAGACATACCAGCTTGTCTATCACCACTTTCCAAAACCAGCAGACGAGAAAGCGATGGACAACTAGTCGCACACCGTGCCGAGTTGTACGTGGGCGGGAAGGAGCTAGCAAACCTGTACGAGGAAGAAAACTCACCGTTCGAACAGCGGAGGAAGTTTATCGAACAGAACAAATTCAGAGCAGTCGCTGCCTTGGAGGCAGGTGAAGACTTGCCAATCGAGATTCTGGAGGAGGCAGAGCAGGTCTTACCGGAGATGCCCGTGGATGAAAGTTACATTGGAGCTCTGGAGTGGGGGTTGCCGCCAACTGGCGGTTGGGGGATTGGTCTGGATCGACTTGTGATGCTATTGTGCAATGTTCAGAGGATCGGGGATGTTATGACGTTTGGAGGTCTAAGGGGGACCGTATTGGCAGGCCGAGGTGCCCACAAACGGGTGGAAGAAGGAGGGAAGGAGTTTACGGCGGCCGCGGCAACGGACAAAACGCGAGACAGTCTGGAATAATCCAATCCAACAAAGCAAAGACCCTCGCTATCTCTATTTCACTCTCACCCTCTCTGTCATCCTTCTCGTCATATCAACAATATTGGTCCAGTCCGTGAGATAATCAAGAAACCAGGGTTTTGGTCAAGCTGACGACGCGAGAGGCACGAGTTAGGGAAAAGCCATGTGTTTCGGAACCATACATGGATCGAACGATATTTATCCGCGAAACGAATGGGCAAACAAAGATCCTCCTTGCCCCTCAAATAAGGCATCTTGTTCCGTGGTCCTGGGGCCCCGTTTATACACCTTGTTATTGTATATATTTTTGGAGAGATATCATATTTTTTATTATTTTTTATTTTTATTTTTATTTTTTCTTTCTCGCGCGGTGATATATCTTATTGGTGGGGACAAGTGGTTTAGTTGGTTGATGTTACACAAGGATTAGAGGTCCTCGCTAACAGGTACGTCGCAGCTTAGTGCTTGTTATCAGTGGAGAACAGTCAAGTCGGCGACACTCTTTTTTTGCTTACGAAGAAAACTCTCTTAGGGGTTTACAAGGAACATCTTTGTAAAAAGAAGAACCGGGGGAAAGTCAATGCGGCACGGGCCCAGCTTCTGTTTCATGACTTCTCGCATTCGGGTTTTAGCTATAACAAATGATGTTAATAAATTAACAGGTTTATAGATTTGTGAAGATATAGGTTATGCATTTTGTTGTGTTCCTCAAATTAGACCTAATCGACGGGAATCTAGATTCCTAGTATAGTCCTAAAAGTTATGCATTGGTCAGGCGATGATACCATGCAGGTACTGAAAAGCCAGCATTAGTAAGACAAAAGGAAAGAGAGACAGAGAGAGAGATCTTGAAATTTAATTTCAATCGTTCACGGGAACCAGGAAAATTAAAAAAAAAAAAAAAAAAAAAAGGACGGAGATAAATAAAATTAAAAAATAAAAATAAAAAAAAGATGATATCACGGCATCATTTCCGGACAGTTAGAGCTGGCTATCAGTGTGGCCCCTAGAGCTCCATCTATTACAATTCAAATATGACCGGTTCTTTTTTAAGACATTGTCGGATTCGAATTCGAATTCGGATTTGATGATTGCAGTAGTTGATAGGAGTATTAGCTGCTACCGTGGCATGCAGGAGAGCTTTCTTTCTTTCGTCTAAACTTGACGATATTAATATATTGAGGCTGGTCATTATCTATTGAGAAAAAATATGAAACGGCAGGGCTCTGTATCAGAACGTATGCACATTGGACCATGACGCCCAATTGGAAAATCCTCGAAAAAAGCCTTGTAGTTAGTTAAGCAGTCGATGCAAGGGGAGCGACGGACGAAACTTTCAAGTTCATTAATAAGATTGACGAAATATCATATCACAGATCTCAAAGCAGTCGTAGTATGTCAATACCCCGAAAAAGTCCGATGTGGGATATAGACGACTAGGATTTTGTGATATTGATCCCATGACGGGAGGAGGGAGTTTAATTTGCCTTACTAGCTTACACTCGGTATCTAAGTACTTTTCACATGTACCGTGGCCACCTACCTCTTGATTCAACCTGAAATGCAATGCGGCGAAAAAACCTGTAACTCACCCTGTTGTGGGGGTTATTATATTTGAAGTGGTATGAAGTATGTAAATATAAAGATCTTCTTGTTCTCAGCTTGCTGTGAGCTCCACAAAAGAAGGAACATCAAACCCTTAAGACCCTAGTTCGGGCCCAAAGGCAGGGTTCTGGGTCTTGGCCTTTTGCCTGGTGTATGAGGATTATTCTGTGCTCGCAGTGATATGTGGAGTTTTTTCTGTACGAATTCTTTGCAGCCTGCTCTTTGTTGCCTCGATGTTCAGCTACAGCTGTCGCCTGTCCAGCTGTTTGACTTTGCCCATGAGGCCGAGGCAACAGCGTTAACGGTTAATCAGGGCTGTGGGCGTTTGATATCGTATGTATAGCTGGCTCGGCAATTGCCATGGGACGAGATATCAAACGAGGTTCAACCAGCCACCTGGTTCAGATTTATCGCAGATGCGAAATATTTAAAATTTAGATGAGGGCCAGCAAGCCCATGGACGTTGCGGCCTGGTGGTGAGGCGCTAAACAAACGGCTCGGTACCTAAAATTCCGGCTCTGTTTTTCCTGACAGAAACGGCATACGGGCAGCTGGGTTAGGGCAATGGGCATGACGTTTTTTTCTGGGGATGATTTGGGGGACAAGGGAAATGAATGATCGTCTTGCCATGCTCGATTGCTGAAACGGGAATAAGAAGCATGCATTTTCTTTTTCGTCTGGCTCCTTCGTTAAGTCGTAGGGCTAGTTTAGGACCTACCAGATTGAAAGAGATCATATGCATGCTTTTTTTTCGATGCACCTAGGAAATTTGATGATGGAGGGTGCGATTCCCTTGGCCTGCTGCACCTACATCCTGCTCGTAGTTACTGCAGATGCGTCACTGCAGCCGAATAGATCGGGTGCAGCTCTTACAGAATCCCAAATGGAACCAGTCTTTCTGCTCACATACGTCTGATGAGGCACTGTCCGTGTCAAATGTCCACATCTCCCCCCCTTCTGTGAGCCAGGAATGCTTCTCAAGACACTTCTGTAGAGGGTAGCGCAACCAACAGCCTAGGATACCCTGCAATGCAGCCATCAGAGCTTCTTTTCCTAAGGCCTGATTGAACAGGAGCACAAGGTCCGCCATCATGGTTGACCTACAGGGGCCCAAAGTGGAAGGGTCAGGAAATCTTTTTTTTTGTTTCTGCTTCGTAATTTTCTGGAAAATTGCCTCAAATAGACTAGCTAGTCATGGGATTATGCGCTAGACAAGGGTCCACAAACAATAATCCTGGTCCAAATGGCGTTCTTTTTTTGTACTCAGCCTCAAGCGTTCTTTTCTATCTTGGGACTTGGTCCTGTCTCTGTTTCTCTTTGTCGAAAGAGCCGCGAGTGCTTTGCTTGATATGCGGAACCCCATGCAGGTTATGGTATCTGTGCTTTTTTAATAACGAGGATTCGACCATGGTGACAACCGCTCCCAATCCCCATGATGATGCTACCGCATATGCCAGGTAACAACCAAACGTACGGGTATCTTTTTTGTTGGGACTAGAAATTTGACAGGTAAGATGACGGATTGTCAAGCAAGATGTAGCAGGTGCAAAGTCGGGCAAGCTCTCCGTTTCAATACCATGCCTTGTACGGTGTCGTGAAGCCTCCCAATGTCAAGAAATGTTGTGGAACCGTAGCCTTCTGCAGCTTGCAGCTGCTATGCCGTGTACAAATTAATTGTACCGCGCGGGGGAAGAGGGTGGGAAGGGTGGCATCACAGGTTGTAAAAATCGATTAATTGTACAGATGCAGACGACAAGGGGACCGATTCAAAGACGATGCAATGCGCGATGGAACTCAATGCCCAATCAACGCCCCAGAAATTAAAATTGGAGTGAAATCGGTGGGAAAAGACAATTATCTTGGGAATGCACCTGCATGCACAGTGAACTGCTAGCAGCATGCTGTGTCTTGTCCTTCAGACCCGGCATGAGTATGTAAGTATTTTTGACGCACCTAATGGACGGGATCCTTTCGCTGCGGATGTTGTGCCATTTCAGTGCGGAGATCGGATTCCTACTTGGAGGTTCGATGTGAGGGAGACGTAAGTGGGCAAGTCACCATGGGAAGGCCCTGGCTCCGAGGCCAGGAGTATTATTTTTTGCGTCTTCTCGTTTGGGCACAGCATGCAGGCCTGAGAATCATCCGAAAAAGAATCGCGGCATGCGAGCACAAGGGCCGTAAGTCAAAAGCAAAACGACGAATAGTGTGCTACTCACCGATGTAAGCAATTCCTAAAAAGTAATTTAGAGGCCAAAGTAACTGGAAAAAGAAACGAACTCGCTCGCCGGTGGATGGACCCCATTAATGAGCTTCCTTATTGTCGACGCCGTCGATGCATGCGAAGGCACATTTTAGATCATTTCTTAGGCTCGGGAAGATGCAAGTGTACTTGCTTCTGACTTCCGTCCCTTAACGCCGTCAACACAGCTAGGTCGGTTTTGTCTTGGTACCCATGCATGTCGTTTCCTCTTAAATGATCAGACCGAGCTTGTTGAACCCCGGTTTGCGCTGCGAGTATGTAGGTATTTGCTTACTGACAAAATACTTTACACTCGATAAAGCAAGCAATCCTATAGTTGCTAGCAGATATACTTAGTACCCAGTGCTGCCCTGGTCTGTCTGTCCATCTGTGAGGTTAGCGCAGCCAATTGCCAAAATGCCTGCTCGTTCGAACAAAAACTTTCGAAAAAGAAAAGGGAAAGAGACCACCGAATGAATTCTTTGCTTTTCCTCCCGACGTTGAAGAGGTGAGTAGTTCTGAACGGTGGAAGTTTCTACTGGTCAATGTGTGACCCTTGTCGACGGCTCACCAGAGGCCGGCCTGCATCAGCCAAGCTAGATGGTAGACGAGACGAGCGAGGTTTCTTTTTCTTGATAGTCCGAACGGGATGGGACTGACTTCCGTTGGGTAGTAAAGTGCAAGTATGAACATATGCATACTTAACTTACCTACACACCTACTTGGACTGACTTGCTTGCTTGCATACGTATATGTCCTAAGCTTAGTTCGAGATGGCGATGAGCCGGGAGGTAAGAGAAAGGGTGAGGGGTATAGGCATCTGCTTGGCTGGGCGTGCCTCGTTTTGCTGCACACCCATACCCACCCAACAACCAGGACCAGGCCACACCACCCACACAGAAGCTGTCCTGTACCGTACACCATGCTGCACCGTACTGCACCCTTCCCTTCTCGCATGCAGCTAGCCAAGTTATCCCCATATTGCATCCCGTATATATAAACCTTACGGCTCCCGCATTTCTTGTAATATAAAATATCTCATCTCATAGGATTAGGTACTATCATTGCAATTCGGGTATTTATATATATAAGCATCGGTCTGCCTCCATCATTATCATTACCATTATCATTATCATTATTTTTCATACAACAACATCAATTTCTGTCGAACAAGTATCTTTACATTACCACCTCTCGGAGACATACACAGGCTACTTATATATAGGCTAGGCACATACTATACATCCTGATCTTATATTCTTCTACATCTCTTTCATACCTACAGTATCAACATTCTCATCTATTTCTCATATATCTCTGTCGATTCCTGGATCCTGACTCTATCTATTATTCTATTTCTCTATCTATTTCTTTCTCTCTCTCTCTCTCTCTCTCGGACAAATCGTTCCCTCGAGCTTCTTTGGACGGGTTTTATGCATATAATCAAGGCTCCTCCGCCTCTCAACTTACTATCCAGCCTCTTAAAACCATCTACAATATCATTCCAAAAGCCCACAATGCCAGGCCTCACTCTACCTATTCCAACCCCAGAGCCACGCAGGCTCTCGATCTGGGAGACTCCTCTTGGCCGTGACTGGACTCTTTACCCAGACTCTCCAACTCTCTCTCATACGTTTGACGACGTCGATTTGGATGATATTACCAAGCGAGGTATCTCCAAGGCTGCATCGTTCAAGGAACAAGAGTACGATCCAGCCATGCTGATGTACCACCCATACGACAAGACTGAGGCACAGTCTTACCCACCACCTTTTGAATGGGAGAGATGTATATTGTTTGATGACCTTGCTAGTCTTCCCTCCCAAGCTCATTCTCCGTCTATTACATCGAACAAAACTATGGATACTACAGAAGCAGCAGCTTCAGCTTCTAGAAGGGGAAGCGTCCAGCAGTTTACTCCTTCTGCTACTGGATCTTCTTTCTCCAATGTTGATCCTATCCCTCGTCGAAGCAGTTGTGCAGATACTTCGTCTAGAATATCTCGCTATCAAGATTTTGCAGCCTTCCCAGTCAGCAACCGGCTCTCCTATTTACTATCTTCCTTCACCTTTTCTCGAACTCAGGATTCTCTATCCCAGCCTAGTAGATTTTCACAGGACATTAGTCCTATATCCCGTCGGACCTCTAGGACTAGCTTCTCAATCACACCAACAGGCACAGGCACAAGCACATCTTCCTCTCGTTCGGTCTCCAGCCTTCACCCAAATGCTCCACGCCGCAGACGAAGCAGAACCAGCAAGCGTAACACCGCTTTACTCCTTTCCCACATGGGCACTGGTCTTACATCTTATAGAATGGATTCTTATTCTTCAGAACTACAGAAGGTAGTTTCTGGTATCCCGATCTCAGCTTTCATCCATCCAAAGATGCACATTCCTGGAGGTGTAGAGTATGGACCAGTTGAGGAAGATGGGGGATACAGTGATGCTTATCCCTTAAGACATACAAGACAGTGGACCTTCGATAGGGTAGGGTTGGCTGATGCACAGGGCGATTTGGTCATGGATGGCGTTGAGTGGGACTCTGCTATTGGGGGGGAAGATGCCGTTTCCTTCTTTGGGGCGGCGTGATGGCTCTCTTGCTCTTTATTTTCCTCTACATCCTCCTTTTTTTCCCTTCCTTTTCCTTATTCAACCTCGTCCTTCCTCTTTTTTTTTTTTTTAATTCTTCCTTCTCTTTCGGGTTTACTGTTCATGAGTTTAGCCACAAGGTCTTCGCACTTTTTTCATTTGTCTCGGGTTTACCTATAACCATAGCGGGTCATCAGTTGGGCTTTCTTTTCATCCGTTCTACTTCTCTTTCTCTTTTTCTGCCTTTCTCTTCGTGTAGATACATTTTTTCTCTGATATCCCCTTTTGCCTTTACTTTGCGTTATGGTTTGCCTTTTTCATATATCACGGATGGGTTTTATTTAACGGGTTATATTTCTGGTTTTTTACGGATTTTTTTTTCGTCATGGGGCACTTTTGATTTTTCACATTTCACTTGCATTGCACCGCATTTGGATCACGGCCGCCTTGGGTATGGACGTATGGATATGAATATAGATATTATACTAGCTTATATACTCGCGATGTTTCGTTGGTCGTTTTTAACGAATGGGATTTCTATATTTATCTATGAAAATAAATTTCAAAATAGCACAACAAGTTTTCTTGGATCTAAAGTAACCCTACCGATTTATAATTAGTGCGATGCAGCTACGTTTAATATTTCCATCTATCTATTCCGCGATTTACCCCAAAAAATACATCTGGTTAATATCTATATTTAAATTTTAATTTTTAATTTTGGGTTTGCTGTTTCTTTCTTTCTTTCTTTCTTTCTTTCTTCCTTTCTTATTTTAACACTGAAAATCTTGGTCGCCTCACAGGATCCAAAACTGCAGGTGGGAATCAATTACATGCATTACATAAAAAGATAAGTTATTGATATCGTAACAGCGTGCACTATTGAATGGGGATTATAGAAACTTGGGTATCGGGCCGAATGGAGAGCCAGAATGTACCTGTACTTAGAAACATACGTATTGTCAGTGGAAGAAGTATAGCGGGGTCACAACCCAGATACCTTGAATTCATGAACATATCACAAATTAAAATTTAAAACATACAAAGTTACATAAAAAACGAGTCCATTCTCAGTATATGGATATTGTGGGGCATATATGCATAACCGGGATAGCAAGGTAAGTATGTAACATGTATATGTAACTACCTAGGTATGCTAGATATAAAACAAAAAGAAACTGAGAATTACAGATTGTTCCCCGCCGGCCTCCGTCTAACTGGAATAACCCGGTCTGATCAATCGTCATTATTCCAAAAAATTACATGATAACCTCAAACTCTCTTGGATATGAAAGGCAAGGGTTACTTTTTCCAGTTGCGTACAAAGATAGGAAGAGAGAGGATTAAGAGAGAGGCCGGGTGATTATGATCGGCGTCAAAGCACATAGTATCCTGGGATTGATACACTTGACAGTCTTGGATTTTTCTTTTGAGCAGGTGAGATAAGTCTAGGGGAGGGGTTATGAGGTTCTACTTTATCAGAAGTATGCATGTAAAGTATACTAAGAAACCCCGTATCTGTATCTTAGCCATATACCATGAGCTCACTTGTTGGGATCTAGGTTAAGTAAGTATAACCCTTTGGGTGTTAGTGGACCTCCTGGAAGGGGGTACATTGTATACATAGAATCGCTTTGTACTTAGATATATTTCTCCTCTGTGGACGTCGCCGTCGCTTGGTAACCGTTATTGAACGAATATGTACCCTACGTCAGGCGATATAGTCAACTTTTGCAGTGATTCCTAGTTTTTTTTTTTTTTGTGAGACGCAAACAATGAAGATGTAGAACTACATGTCTTAAAGATACACATATGCGGAGGTATTAGGTACTAACTTAGTACCGACCCTAGCACTAGCTATGAATCGCACATGATAGGAAGGAGGATGCGTGAGAGTGAGTGTGAAGGGGGGGAGGTTCAGGTATGTGCGCCTTCTCCGATACCAAAGTGATCTTCAGAAAGAAAAAGTAAGAAAAGAAAAGAAAAGAAAAGAAAAGCACAAGTGGATAAATTTAATTAAGCGGCTCGGTGCTTTTGGAACGTTCTTTCGCGTAAACTGTGGGAGAGAAGGGAAAAGAGGAGAGAGGAAGAAGGAAGGGAATGTGCATATGTCGTGAACGTGATGTCCAATTGAAGACACCCAACTGAGATCCTGATCCTTGTAATTCCACGTGGCAGTTGCAGGGAATAGAGTGGAGACTTATCCTTGAACCCCCTCTTCATGCATAGACTACGTTCAACCAATACGATATTGTAATCAGGCAGGGGGTGTGGTATGTAGTGGGTACTGAGCCGATGAGGGTTGTTCTTTCATCATGATCTGGAACTTGCCAGGGTGACTAAAGCCAATGATCATGATGTTTTTGGCTCTATAACGAAAGAAGCAAAGGAAAACGAAGGAAAAGAAACAAAAGAGAAGTGGAAATGGGACGGGGATTGTATTGCATTGTCTTGACTTCGTCTTCGAAGAGAATACGAACTGCCAACATGCTGCAATGTGGATTGGCTAAAGTCCGTCTGTGCATGGTTAACACAAGTTGACTGCATATTAATCTGCATGATATAGAAAAACGACTGTAATCGAGAGCTATGAGTGGATGATATCATGGGATCCTCCGCAAGGAAAAATAAAATAAGATAAAGGGAAGGAAGGAAAATAAGAAAAGGGCCTCTTCCTCGCGATCGATTGAGGAAATGTTTTCCCCCGTTGGTCGTCGTTTAAGCAGCCTATCTCAGACATCTTATGTTATAAAAAAAAGTGCTCAAGGAATTTGCACTTTGGCTCCGCCCCTCCTCCTTCTCCCCCATCCCTTCTAGAAATTCCTTAAGCCTTGGAGCGTTAACCGATCTCGTTGTGCATATACATGTTGGCTGCTGTGGATAGGGGTGCATCCTCCACGGATATTAGCCAATGGGGGATGGAAGTGTTGTCTCTGATGTCTTTGCTTTGTCCGACCCTTGTTGCTGGCCAATAGGAAGCCTTGGAAGCAACCTTTGTGTTGCGGTGCTCAGCCGGTTACCCTGCCAATCCCTGTCCAAAAATCCTTCTGCCGTGGCTTCCAGAAGCCTTCCCTTTTCAGTCCTTTTTTCTTCTCGACTCCCTGCTTTCTTCCTTACCACAATCCACAACCCGGTCTCTGTTCACGGAGAGTACACTGGACTAGTACATGTACATGTACATGTACTTGTACGTACACAGCTCCAGAGACTAACGAGAGAGAGAAAGCCTTGTCAATACCAAAACCATGATATCGATCGTATAACCTTCCTTTTGTTCCATCCTCCTATCTTTTCATCTCTTTTTGCTTTGTCAAACCTTTCCCTTGCTTATTTGTCTACACTAAACGCCCAAGGTGCCCGAGTGGCTGTGCTTCTAAACAAGACCTTTGTGGCACTGGTAATCGGAACTTGACTTCCTTGCTTCCTGCAATTGCTCATTCTCTTACTTGACGACAATAACGAAGTGCGAGTGGCCATCCGTATTGGTCGCCCGTTGGATTCACACCATGACCCGCAGGGAATCGGAAGAAGCGCCTGATGAGGTTCTAGATGGTAATGAAAGACTCTCCCTTCCAACCCCCTATATCCCTGCTACTGCATTCTCTTTCGTTTCCCTCTTCTGGTCATTTTACATCATTTGCTTCTTCCGCTTCTTGTTTTACTTCATAATTTCTCCTACGAAAGATCCGACTATCATTTCTGAATCGACTGAATAGAGCACCCCCGCGCTCACATCTCGTCGTAGTCATATCATTAATACATGCTTTTTGTAAGAGAGCGAAAGAAAAGGCTAAGGAAGAAGAAAAATGATAACGTAGACTAACATAACCCCGGGGTTTTTTTCATTCTTTAACTTTTTTTTTGTTTTTTTCAGTGATCGATTTCCCTCACCCATCCACACGACCTGCTCTCAATACGCTCCTAACAACCCTCGAATTACTCGCCATCCGCCCTCCGTCATGGGATGATACCTCTAGCGCTTCTACTATTTCCACTAAAACTGATTTATCCAAAAAGAAAGTTCAAGTCATAGGGAATCCAACCCCCTGGCTATTATCCCTCGTCTCCTCCCCTCTGAAATGGCTGCCAACGGATGAATCCCGTGAAATGATCTGGGAAACGGCAAGTACCAGACTATCAGAACGTTGTGGGCGGGCAGCAATGCCGTCCCTCGATCGAAGTTTTAGAATTCCATCACTATCATCATCAAATGAATTGGAAATCAAAATCCACGAACCAACTTGGGACGGTGATAATTTGGGACTGAAGACTTGGGGCGCTGCTTATGCTCTCGGGAAAAGGATTGGTGGGGATGAAGTGATGAGGAAGGGTATTTATATTGCTCTTTTTGGGTCAGAATCTGGCAGTGGAAGGTGTGGGGATAAGAGGGTACTGGAACTTGGAGCGGGGACCGGACTTGCTGGACTTGCTCTAGCTGGAACGGTTAATTCCATCTTTCCCCAAGATGATAGTACCGGTGATATCCACGTCCACCTAACAGACCTTCCAGAGATCGTTCCAAACCTTCAACGAAACGTCGATCTAAACAACCCCTCTATCCCATCAGCCGTAAAAGTAACAACGGGAGTTCTAGACTGGCGGCTCCAACCCTCTACAGAAGCCGAACAAGAGGTTTCTCGATACCCCGTAATCATCGCCGCAGATCCCCTCTATTCACCCGAACACCCAGCCCTCTTATCGACTGTGGTCGGGGGTTGGTTAGAACGATCAAAAACCGCAAGGTTTATTGTAGAACTCCCATTACGGAAGTTATTCGGTGGAGAAGTATCGGGCTTCAGAAGATTGATGGCAGAGAAAGGGTTTGTGGTGTTGGATGAAGGGGAGGAGATTGCTAGAGATGATTGGGGGGAAAGCGGTGAGAGTATGACTTGCTGGTGGGCCATCTACGGCTGGCAGGTTTGAGTTGGCCAGATAGATGGGTTGATGATGTATGTGAATGTAGCTTTGGTCATTTTACATTGTTTCTACAGTGCTGTTACATATTTCTCAATCGATAGATTTAAAGAATGTATTAGCTTTGAGATTGGATTAAGTCATTGTCGTTGTTTATGAGGTTGATTGTTGGATTTTGGATGATGTAGGCGCAATGCAGTCACTTTTAGTGCAGAGACTGTATACGACTATAGTGAACTGGATCGGATAGTTCATAAGCTTACTAAATTATAGACTATAAACCTCGAAGGTCTATAGCTCGATGATAACTTTACTTTACTTTATAATATTATTTTTTTATATACATGATTTCGAAAATACAGGCGGCTTCATATCAAGTGGGTCAGGTCAGTACGGCGGTGAACTAACAACTAGTGAAGCAAAATTCAGAAACCCAAAAGCATTAAATCATTCACAGTGAATTCGTCTCACTTATCACACCAAAAGACATTACAAAACTCAATCCATCAAGATCGTTCAATAAAAACAGAATCCAAGGTTCGCATCTGAAAATCAGAACCAAAAAACAAGTGGGACAGTCCAGAAAGTAATTTTCAAGCAAGTTTTAATCAAAGTTAATGATACAGGGGACTCCTAAAACGCCCTTTGTATGTAATAGTAATAACGAATCAAAAACAAAACGGCCAAAATGCAGAATCCAACGCCCCCCTTGTTATCCGCCAAGTTAACCAGTTCCTCTAATGATCCCCAGTAATCCATTAAGACTCCGTAAACTTCGTATCCATTAGAAGCATTTCGGTTCATAAAGAAAAAAAAGTTCCAATCGCTAAACAGAACATGGCATTCGTTTAATACTTAGCCTTTCTTTCTTTATATGTTGTCGAGTGTTGTTGTAGGTGGGTTGTCGAATAGTTGTCGTAGGGTAGGTTGTCGAGATGTATGTAGTTGATGCTTCAAAATAGACATTGGAGTATGGGAATTAATCGATTTAACGGATGGTCATCTGCTTGGAGATGTCACCGCCCTTGCCAGTAGTAGACATAGCAGAAACGGAGGCAAGACCAGCAGCACCGGCCTTCTTCTCAAAGATCTTCCAAAACTTGAGAGATTCATCTAAGAAATCGAATGTTAGTAACAATCTGGAACACAAGCATGGTATGAGGGGTAGCTTACCAGAAGCAGCAGTGGCAAGAACTTGGCCATCAGGAGAAAGGGCGGAGTGGAGAACACGGGTCTCGTGGGCTGGAATCTCGGCACATTTAACAAGGCTTGGGTAGCTCCATACTATGAGCTGGTTGTCTGGGAAACCGTGGGTAGAAACAATCTCCTTGTAGGAAGTGCTCCACTTAAGGCTGGTGACCTGGGTGTTGCAGTCAATGGTGTTGACACGAGCACCAGTAGTCGAGTTCCAGAAGTGGATCTTCTTGTCAAAGGTACCACCACCAGTGGCGAGGAGGTTGTTTTGCCAAGGGCACCAAGCGATAGCCTTGACAGCAGCCTTGTGATTGGTCTTGGAGAATCGCGGAGCGGAAAGAGCTCTTGCATCCCAGATGTTGACGAGGTTATCGTTGCCACCAGATGCCAATTGGGCACCGTCGGCACGCCACTCTAGTCCACAGACTTCGGCGGTGTGAGAAACCAAGGAAGCAACCTTGTGGTCAGCAATGCGAACATCGTGATTGATGATCTCGCCACTTCGGGAACCGGTGGAGAGAATGTGCTTATCCCAAGACATGACACCAACACGAGAAGAATGGGAGTGCATCGAGCGGATCTTGGAGCTCTCTTCCGGATCCCAGATTTGCACTTCACCAGTGCCGAGACCAACGGCGACAAAAGAGCCGTCATTGGACCACTTGACAGACGTGATGTGTGTGTCTGGGCTACTCTCGAGTAAGGAAGAAACAGACCCAGTAGAAGCATTCCAGATGTAGACGTTGCGTTCCAAACCAATTGCAACCATGTTACTTGAACCCCAATCCATGAGGTTGAGATAGTAGTCATCGACAAGCCCAGGAGCATCAAGAACACGCTCCGGAGCTGTGAGAACACGTCTTCTGAATTGGGCATTGCTAGCTGCCTTAAGTGGTCGGTTATATTGGCTTCTCAAATCAATAGGTCGAGAAGACTCCGGAGCTGCTGGCTTGAAGGCAAGGACCCTTGAGTCAGTTTGAATGCCAACAGCGCTGCCGAGAGCAGACTGATAGGCGGCAGAGTTTGGTGACATCTTTGGCTTGGATGATGGAGAGTCACAGTCCGCGTTGCCATTGTAGGTTGAGAGAGTAGCAGCAGAAAACTCATCAGAAAGGGAGTTAAAAATGCTGTCAGGATCGGTATGTCCACGAGGACCAGTCTGTCTCTTGAAGTTTGCCTTCGTGATACCAGTTGGCGACGAAGCGGTCCTATTGGGGACAAACCTGTCGATATGGCCAGAGTGAGCTTTGATTGTGGTCTTTCCCTTCCTGACCTTCTTGATCGGACTGGCATGCTTGATAGCAACATTGGTTTTGTTGTTGAGCTGATCAGCATTTGGACCAGTACCAGTAAGAGCCCAATCAGAGACACCTAGCTTGACAGGTGTGAAACCATTACGGGTGATATTCGATTTAGGAGAATTCTTGAAGGTGGGCTTTTTGACACTACCATTAGCCACAGCACTAAAGTGGGAAGTAAGACCTCCAGCGTAAATCGAAGTTCCAAGATCCTTTCTACTAGCACCCATGGTTCTAGGAGGTGGTGTGAAAGGGGATCTGTTGGAAGTAGAATTGGACCTGTTGCGAGGAGATGGGCTCAAAGGCATCCTACCTCCAGCGGTCTTCATGCTGAATATTCCAGCGTGGGACTTGAGAGGTGTGTGAACGGAAGCGGTTGCCATTTTGTCTTGATATGTGTTTCAAATATTCGAGTATGTGTGTGAGTGGGGTGGAGATATGTTCAGAAAATACTTCTCAGGCGTGTAAAGAAAGTACTGTTCGCAAATGCGTATTATTGTCGTCTCTAATGAGTCTCGAGTGAATCAATCTTGTCGGACGGATTATATTATGGCGGTAATAATACAATCCAAGATGATCAAATTAATGGATCCTGGATAGATGCAAAGGTCGAGAAGGGTCCTGAAGGGCTTCTTGATACCAAAGATCTAGCTGATATTCGAACTTCGACCAACGAGTCAACGTCAGGAGGGACGTGTATGCAACTGATAAGAGAGCTTTTGGACGGTTGAAGCAAGCTTGAGGTTATCTTTTCGGATCTGTGCAACTGTAGATTTGCGAAACTTAGGATAGTGGTGTTGGGAGATAAGGAAGATGGAGAGATATGTATGTGTGTTTTGGTGGTGAGAAGGAGGAAGGAAGAAGGAAGAGAGACAGTCGTGAGAGGGAGCTTATGTACCTGTCGACAACACCAAAACCTGTGCAGCTCGGAAGTACCTGATGTGTGGTGATCGACGCTTTTGGAGTTGTTGCTGTGGGAGCAGACTACCCATGCGTTGGCAGCCATCAACAGAGAGCTACTTTAGGAAATCAACATGGCATCACCATAGCAACCGACCACTATTGAGGCAAGGGCGCCTGGCATTTGAGACGACTGCGGTAGCCATCGCAACAGCACAATCTCCATGGAATCTCTTTCCTCTTTGACATTAACCTCTCCACTTCCTCTCCACTGCCCTCTTCTTATTCGGCCCTTCATCTCCGTTTGTCGGATGTAGAAACACTCATCGGCGCTTTTTGTGATATCAAACTCAACATCAATATGTTTTCCAAATCAGGAAGTCTAATTAGGTCAAACAATCTTGGCATCAAATTAGTTTGTACCACCTGAAGGGTTAACTTGAAACCAACTTGCGACTTATGAGGCACAGATCAGCTCGCAAATGACTTATCATGTGCCCATGCCTGGAAACAAATTGACAGCCTCTCGAGAACTGTTGGGGAGTCCGCGGTACTGCAATGTCGAATGTATGCACTCCGCAGAACATATTTGTCACACGATAGGCTTTTCCTAGATCCACAGAAACCCGTCTGGACGTCCATAATCTCGGTATCTCGGCGGGATGCTCAATCCACGATGCAGCATTCTGTCTGCCGGCTTGTCTATCCGTTGATGGTCCATGTATGTTGGCTGGTGGTGTCCTGCATTGGAAGTATTTCTGCGGGCGAGAACGAAGAATACGACATTATGCACTACCCTGCTAGCGCGATGCATGAACAGCAGATTGGCCTCTCTTTGGGTCTAGTGATCAATTTTTTTCTCTTAAAGGTGGTATTAGCTCAATACTGTCGAAGATTAACAACAGGATCCAAAGATTATGCCTTATGAATTGAAAGGCTGACTGCTACCATATACGCAGTACTATACAACGACTCGGGGGTTTTTTTATTTCAATTATGCAAGTACTGAGCGCAGACATCCCGGGCTAATATAACTTGCTGCAGGATGCATCGACAGTGTTTCAACAGAATCGAACATAAGAGTACAGTGTCCATTGTGACAGTATGGAAGGTATGAAAAAAATAAAATAAAATTCGGACAATTTCGAAATCAGAGTTAACTCACAACCTCGAGCCTCGTCCGAAGATGACGAAAACACCAAATACATAAGTAAACCATATTAAATATTTCCCAAGCTAAACAGGACAGGCATCTAGACTAAGACAAGGCAAACAAATTTACAGGCCCGAACTAGCCCAGAAGCCCAGATCCTCATCAACAGCAAAATTCATAAAATCTGAGACAGTATGGAATATAGTGTCGACGTTACGTTTACTTTCAGTCGATCATATCATTTTTTAAGGACCAATATTACATCTCCACTATCATGCATATCACACACCTATCTCGAAATGTAAAGTTGAAATAAATTTTCCGTTTCAAGCCAAGGGCGACGGTATCATAAAGCTACGCTCAGACATAGCCTTCCGAGCCATCCACACCTCCAAAGCCAAGGCTTGAAAGGCTATGGAATATTTAGCGAAGGATAGTTCCTTACATATCATGGCGTGAGAATGTCTAGCATACTTTCGATCCTGTCCCAAAGTGGAGGCCCTGCCTACTTCTGGCAGCAGCTCAAAAATTCACCGTCCCTGCAGAATGGCATTCCTGAAAGCCAATTGGTTTAATCTACAGATGTGATATTACCAGGCCGGCCTGCCTCGCAATCGATCAAGGGGTACCTTGAAGGTTGGCTCAGATGATCATGCAAGGTACGCGAACTCGCTCCACAGGTCCTCCACGGGATCAGACCTTGGAGTTGGGTTGCAATGACCGATAACCGATAAGATCCAGATCCTATTACATTGGAAGGGAAACAAAAAAAAAAAAAAAAAAAATTGTTATCAGTTTTTGTTCTATAGAACTGGTCTGGCTTCTAGCTCAGAATCTGTAGTTTATAAACCTCTAATAAATTCCGTCGATCCGTCTTGACAATACCACCACTGCGAGCTAGACAAGCCATTTCCCTCTGATCTTAACAATAATACTACCAACATGATTCGTTCAATCCACTCGTCGTCCTCTTCATCTTCAAAGACGCTTTCCGTTATCTCCCCGTCAACAGCGGAAGAAAGCAGGCAGAACATGTCACCTCGCCAGCAGCTGTCAAACACAAGTCGATCCCATGAGTTAGTTGAAATGCCTCGAAGAAGGCCTGGAACAAAGAAAGTTCAAAACGAAGCAGGTAAGGATAATGTCCGATATATTGAACCAAAACAGATCGCATATAGGCATGAAATATATTGCGGCGTGTTTCTATCGTGGTAACTGCCTTTACTAAATTATAATCCACTGCACTAGAATTCCTTTTCGATAAGCGTCCAAAATACGGCCCCGGTGCCCGTTCCTCCACCCCAGTCGAAGAATATCCCCAAGACAAATTCTTCGGCCTCTCCCAAGAATACAGCTTCAGCCAGAATGAAATCAACAACAACCCAAACATTGGAATTGATCCTGCACTCCAATTGACCGTTAGCAACCTACCGGAATCATCCTTTCACGAGCCTCTGCCACAAAGTGGACGTTCTGGCATGGATCGATACCTTGCAACGCCGAGGCATGGAGATGCAGTCCGTTACTATCGCCCTCAGTAACAACGGTGTACATGCATGTATGAAATTATGAGATTACGGATGTACGCTTAAGCGCTTAGCGGGTCGCAATCGTTTTTTGTCATGTTGGAGATTTAGCTCTTGAGCAATAAAGGGATACCCGGTCGGTTAGTCACGATGTTGTCTGGTGGATATGGGCTTCTTGGATTTTGATTTCCATTGTTTCACTTGCATTCTACTATTTTATATTTAATTATTATCTTCTATTATTGTATTATCATTACTTAACGTTCTTCAATTTTTTACAAGTTAGTGAATTCTATTCTCAGTTTCAAAAGCTGGTTGCGTCGGATGTTGTATTTGTTCTAGCTTATGTGTTGGAAGGTCGACCAATTCGGATTTTGATTCGGTTCAGTCTCGTAATCACTTGGGGAGGGACTGTTCGGATCCCAAGTTCTAGCTCGCTCTTTTCCACGTAACTTGAGATATGAATATCTATCGTAGGCTAGGCGGGATTTAGTCAACTAAGTCAATGTTTTGATTCTTTTATTTAGTTATTATGTACACGGATATTTATTTATTATACATCTACGCCTACTCCTCCTTTATTACTGGATTGTGCTGTGCAGGTCTATTCCTCTTCCACCTATCCTTCTCAGCTGTTTGAGGGTCCATCCTAATGATCTTATCGCAGTTGAGAATGCACATGGGATCGAATGCGAGTTTCATCTATGATTTTATTAGTTAGCAAAGGTCATGACCCGTAAGATCAGGAATCTGCTCAATCATACCTTTCTCATAGCATCCACAGTAGCGGGGCCAAGCTCTTTGGGGAGATAATCCCTCTTGACAAGTCCAACCCCATGCTCTCCTGTCGTTGTACCTTCCATAGCGATTGCCCTCTCAACCATCCTGTGGACCACGCCTTCCGCTTTTCTTCTATCCTCTTGTCCAAAGAGTAAAATACAGTGGAAATTTCCGTCGCCGACATGCCCAACCATAGAGCCGAGGAGATTGTTCTTGTTCATGTCATTTTTGGTTGCCTCAATGATGTCTGGAAGTTTCGATATTGGGACTGCGACATCGGTAGTCCAGACTTGGTCATCGGGCTTTTGCTTCAATGACATTACCGACCAAAGTGCATTTTTCCTTGCGGACCATAGCTCAAGTCTCTCTTCTTCTGATGTTGCGAACTCAAAGGATTCAGATTTGCATGATTTAGCAATCGCTTGAACCATAGAGATCTGCTCTCTGACCCCGTTCTTTGTCCCTGCAAATTTGAAGAACAGGGTTGGCTTCTCCTTCCACGCTCTGGCGGTTGACTTGCTCTGGTTTATACACATCATTTGTACTTCGTCCAGGATCTCAACAGCTGCGACGGGGATTCCTTGGCCAATGACCTTTGACGCAGCAGCAGCCGCATCTCTTATTGAGGGGAAAGCACAGACAGCAACGCTCTCATTCTGCGGCTTGACGGCTAGCTTCAAGGTCGCTTCGGTAACCAATCCGAGAGTGCCTTCCGACCCGACAAACATCTTTGTCAAATCATATCCTGCAGAAGACTTTCTTGGTCGCTGTCTTGTCTTTATGATTGTACCGTCAGCGAGAACAACTGTAAGGCTAAGAACCCACTCCCTCATCGTGCCGTATTTTGCCGCATTCGTCCCGGAACATCCGGTTCCGACCATGCCTCCAATCATAGCGCCCGGACCTGGATCAGGTGGGAAAAACAAGTTGTGTTCTGCCAGCATTTCATTTAAGTCTTCCCAGCCAAGACCTGGTTGGACAATGACATCCAGGTCGTCCTTGTGTAGCTGCAGAACCTTGTTCATGTGTGTGAAATCGACACAGACACCACTTCTCGTCGCTGCAAAATGTCCTTCCAAGCTGGTACCCCCAGAATACGCAGTAATAGGGATCTTGCGGTGGGTGCATATTTTCGCGATCTCAGAGACTTGTTCAGTGGTTGACGGGTACAAAACCATGAAGGGCAGGTCGTTCGGATTTGCAGGGTGTGAAGACCAACTGCTTCCAGCATGGTGCTCAAGATCATCAAGGTTGCACGATACGTTTTCTTCGCCGAGGAGGAGCACAAACTGCGACCACGCAGCGCTTAGGTTATGTTTCGAGACATCGTGGTATATTTCGGGAACGTCTTCTAGCTTGGTGGTTGATGACGGCTTTGCTGGTCCCCATCTATATGTTCCGAGCCAATAAGCACACACTGCCGATAATACCCATGCTATTTGCACTGTTAGCATACCGGTACAACTCCATTAGCAGAAGTTTCTTGATATTCAAACTTACCAAACATTTGGGGCAATGTATTCGAGAAATACCCGTCACCCTCACGGTTCCGTTTCTCCTGCCTCTCCTTCCAATACCGTTCCATCTCTGCCCGCTCGGCCTGAATACGTTTCGCCGTGGATTCCCATACTTGTCCGTGGAACTGTCCCGGGCCGGATTTATTCGATTGCTCACGAATCTGACGGTACGAAAGCCGTACCCGATTCTGTAAGGTGGCAGCAGAAGAAATTGCCTCGCAGGTTTTCCGCCTCAGCGGTGCCCGGGTTGCATTGCGCAAAGAAACAGATACTGTTGGGTGCATGTCGGCGTTTTTCCCGCGTCGCGATTTGATTTGGCAGTTGATAATGCAGTCCAAGACTGTGGGGATCTGGGGAAACGACCAATGCAGTAAAGGAAAGATACCCAGCACTATATGAACGCCATTGGAGGCTCCAAAGCTTATGCGTTATTTCGGCTATCTGTATCTATATGCGTAAGTAAAGTACGGTGTCGGCAGCCTCGGCCGGCTCGGATGAATGGCAGTTGGAGTCTTGTCGACGAAGCCGAAGTCGAACTTTGAAGGAGAAAACTTTCGGTATCGGCATTTGTCGAATCTGGTGGGGATTGGTGCAACCTCAAAATTACAACACGGGAAAGGCAACATCTCCCCGGGCTTTGTGTTGAATTTCTGAACCTCACGACGCTGATACGAGGATTAATTGTACTCCAGACTCTCGGACACTTGAATAAAGGGGAAAGCTTATCGCGGTTAGTTATATTTTTTTCTTTCTTTTTTTGGTTTTCCTCTCGGGAGGGTTAGGCTGGCAGTGTGCTGTATTTGCGATAGATGGCACAGCTGCTGCACAATGGACAAAACAACTTAGTGCATAAAACCAAGGCCAATGCAAAACGGATATTGCAGAAGAACACCATGTGCGACTTCTTCGTCTTATCTTCCCACTGGAAGAAGGTAAAAGTCCAATGGCGAATGATAACCCTGTGACAGCCTCAAAAGGCGCGCATGCTGTCTTTCTTGTCACATGAACATGGCACTCGGGTTCGCGAAATCCAACATGTTCCCATGAGTTAAGTTACAATTCGAACCATTAAGCCCTTTAGGGCGAACGTTATAACTCAATCTAGTCCTATCGATTTTCAACGGCGAAGAAAACCAGGGGAAAGATTCACCGAATTAACTCTAAACACAAAGCTACGGCGGCGCCGTCGTCAATTTTCTCCACAATCAGAAGGGTCGGGTGATGTTGCGTCATTGATGCATACACATGCATTGTTTGAACAGCCGGTTTGCCTGTGGAATGGAGGAGCCATAGTGGCTGCAGAGCAGCCAATGGAGGCCTTCCGCAGTAAATTTTGGAGTTTCGAGTATCTAGAGAACAGAGCTCGAGGGTGTGGGAAATAAATCCCTCAATGGTGGTTGCATCGTGACATACGAATTCACGAATAGGCTGCCCGTCTTCTTTCTCGAGAATCCGTGCCACCCCAGAACTGATTGTCCGCAATTGTATTATTTCCAGGAAATTGGCGAAGTTTCGTCAGTCTAATTTAACTTGCATTTTCGTGGTTATTTCGGATTCTCCTGATAATAGAGAGACAGTAAAGACCGCTCAAATATTCATATAAGGGGAAGAAGGACGGCCACTTTTTGTGACAAGACCGTCTGAATTGAATTTGATAAAGAAGTACTTACTTAAGCAGTTGTCTTCCAAGCTGAGACAGTTCGACTATTTTAAAAAGGAAAAGCCGAGACACTCCAAGCGAAGAGAGATCCGATAAGATACGACGTCAATCAAATCATCCCATTTAATTCCAACAACCACAACACCGGCTGACTTTTCGGCTTTCGATACCCATTTTCTACCAAAAAGAATACTCATATTTTAACATCCAGAAAGGGTAGAGGGAATCGAATCGAAGGTTCAAAGAAGGAGACCAACATCCTCGACCGTCCTTTACTCAGTTGGTGGCTTGCATGCATAATCTGTGCTCTAGTCTCCTTGCAAAAGTTACCCCGGCCGCTGTACGAACCAAGCGCCACGACGATCAAAGAGTGGTCCGATGGAAAAGGAACAGCATTAGCTCCAAATGCATGTCAGCACAGGTTGTATGCTTCAGGCAATCTTTCTATCCCTCTGGGGATTTGAAGCACTAGGGATCCCGGAAGATAGCCAGCTACGTGTCCTCGCATTTTACCAGAGACTTGCTCTCCATATAGAGAGGTTCAGACTCTCATGACCAAGTCAGAACCTTTAGGGTTACACTACACCAAAATTTGACAAACTTTGGATGATTGACGCCCATAGAGCAAACTAAATACAGAAGTATTTACAAGAGATCGCTTTCATTTAGGGCTGGCTGGGTCTTCATGATCTTGCCTTCGTGGAATACGCCCGGTTCGAACACCTGCAGCCGTCAATTGGCTAGATAGCTTGTGCTTCGTGTTCCATACTCTGCATATGCATCAAAGCGATCTGTTGAAGGTTAGTACTTTTAGTACTTTTAATGATCATGAGGTTTGTGATAACGAAGAATTCTCGTTAGCTAGCCCCGCTCTCATGCACCCCTCCACACGGCAATCACCAAACTTAAAAATGGGCATCGATAGATTCCAAATGAAAGTTCCGCAGTGTGCATGAAGCGAAATTTTGAAAATTCGAACGAAGCCTCCGGGGGGTATGGCATTCAACTCGCGGCTATCTACTTAGCGGCCAAAGTTTAGGAGGATGTCCCGCAAAAAAACTTTTTAATCCGCCCCAAGACCTACCTTGATATTCAACTCTCTGATACAATGCCGCTGTCGACGTCGACGACCTAGATGGAAGTCTATCTGATTCTTTCAATCGGCATTGGAAGTCCAAAGCAGCATACGTGTCCCATTCTAATGTTATCGTCACGACCACGCGTATACGTCGGTGTGGACCCCAGTCCGGGAATGCTTGCCTTACGCCAGCACCAACATCAACCTTGAAAGCAATCGTGCCACCCTGTAC
Organism: Arthrobotrys conoides; assembly: GCA_036971725.1. Lineage (NCBI taxonomy): Eukaryota > Fungi > Ascomycota > Orbiliomycetes > Orbiliales > Orbiliaceae > Arthrobotrys > Arthrobotrys conoides. The sequence goes on from JAVHJM010000001.1 coordinate 1,740,314, forward strand.
ATGTATGTACATACATTGTTGAAGCTGCATATTATTGGAATTGCGTGAGCTGCACCTTCTAGCTGTTTTTGGCAAATGAGGCTCAAAATGACTTGACTGATGGCCGCGAAGTATAAAAGAGGTTTAATCAACCGCGATAAATTTAAAATGGATAGACCGATCAGTGGCTTTCTGCTACCCGTTGGCGGGATATCATCGAGGCTCCTGTTTTTAATTCTTGGATGCTAACGACTGCCCGCACCGACCTAAACTTTTAGGTTGTAGTCCCAATCATATATACTCTTTCACATACGCACGGGTGCGGCTCACACACACCTTCATACAAAAAAAGATCTGGACCCTCATAATTAATTCAAAATTTCCTTCTTTATCTCTCTCTATATCTATATACCGAACACTTGCTTCTATATACTATCCCGTTCTATCCTAGCTCTAGTATCCCTTTTGGATTCAAACTCTACTCCTTTAAAGGGCCAATAGCGGAGCTCCTAAAACAATTCTCAAAAATGGAGAAGGCACCTTCCGAGATCCATGTCCAAATCCTCCGCTACCTTTCGTCACCTGATGTTCTTGGGACAATACAAGCTTTACCATCCATTATCCTATCCAATATCCTCAATTGGAACCTATCTTTTTTCGGTATCGAGCAACTCCTCATTCTTCACAGATACCTGGAAGAAGATGAAAGTCTTGTTTCTGCCGCCGACGGGTTGGTTGTAAAGAAGAAAATACTCCAAACTCTCAGAGGAGAATTCCGAAAGCTCGCCGATAAAGTGTCCAACATCAGGGAAGATGATAAGAATGCCAGTACACGCGACCATAAGAAAGAATCTTATCTAGAACACAGCCTGCTCAATTGCTATTTCGATGATATTAAAGCCGTGGTGAGCGAAATAGAGGCATGTAAAACTAAAGAGCCTCAAGAAAGCGGCTTTACAGTACAAGATGAAATCGCCAACCAGTTTCTGAAAACTTTCCACTACAGAAACAAAATTGTTCAGGAGTTTTGTGAGACGGTAGCAACTGTAGATCCTCACGGTGGAACCTGTCGCTATGACAGGATCAAACCGGACCAAGAAACCTTCTTTAAACATTTACTGTTCTGGCGCGCAAGCGACTATATTCGAAACCCTGGCGAATCCCCGAAACCGTTGAGTCAAAGAGTGATCGCTGATCGTTGGAAAACCTTTCTCCACCGTATCGGTGCAGTATTCGGCCCAGACACGGAGACTTCACTTAGAGATTGCGTTTTAGCGAAAAGCGTCATTCTCTTGAAATATCGTGACTACACTGCAGCCCACGCGTCGGCAAATGCATACAACAACCATCAGACTTTCCGAAAAATGCTGATAAATTCATCTCTCGATGTTGAAGATGTCTCGACCTTTATGTTACTACAGGGGCTAGATATCGCTTACAACTTCTTCCATGAGGACGTTGAAGCAATAAACATTGTCATATCTCGAGAGGCAAGAGAGATCGGAGCCTGCAAAACCTTTTGGACCAACTTTGAAGAACCGGACTTGCAATAGTAGTACCATTAATTAGCGGCTCAGCATATACGGCGCGGCGCGGGTGCAGCCATAGCCACAACCCTGACACCAAACATTATTTCGAACATTTCTTTCTTTTTCTCTCGAACCTCTCATTGAGGCCCTAAAGGTCTTCGCGTCATGCCTAATGCAAATCGAGCTTGAATAGACATATGTCCCAACTTAGCTTGGTTTCGAGAGTAGTATCTTTCCTCCCGGACTCAAGGAATTGAATGTCCTGGCAAACACAGGCCAAACAAATGACAGGACAAACCACCAGACTTGATCTATTAGATTTTAACTTATTCAGCTTGTGGTTCCGTGTCTTGCTTTACACCCAAAGGCGCCGACCTCCACCAATTCCGCTACTAGCCTATCAGCACTCTAAACTCTCAATATCGTGTTGGATTTCCTTATGCAATTCCATATTCTTACTGTTCTCAGTCCCGGATATTATTCTCCTGTTTCTTTATTTTAATCTACAAACCGAGCGGGTATCGCCTATTATCCTTACTCTTAGATTGTTTAATGTTAATGTTATAACGTATAACTAGCAAGTTTTCAATACCATATTGTGTATTTTCGAGTTAGCTATTTAGTTGGTAGTTTAATCGAATCTTAGTTTAGACATATCAAAATATCAAATATCGAACAGGCTAGCTACTAGATCGATGTAATTAGTAAGCTTAAAGTTCTAGATAACCAATGTAACCGTCCCGTCTATTCATGATCAATTGGTTCCAAGTTTTAAGGCCGGCTGCTTTTAATTTCAGCTAGTCAAGCCCAACTCTTAACCATTATGGTTCTCCAAACCTCATCTATATGACCAAGTAGGTCCCTCCGTATTAGCTCTCGTACAGCCATCTTAGCTTAAAATACTCCCGATATTAGTACCCGTTTCGAAGGTTTCATCCTGCAACCTATCGGGCAGGTTCCACATTTATGACCTAATTGGGCCGAAGAGCCTCATACAACCCAACACGCTAACAAAATGCAACACGTCTCATCCATACCCCCATTGGCCAAATCGTGGAGGCTAAGTTCACAGGTTACATTTCTCCGATTCATCATGATACCAATGTCGCCGGGATTCTTAGTTCTAATGCAAGTTAACGGTGATCCGAGGTACCGAACTGCAAGGTACGTAAACCCCCCTTCCCCCATGTCTATCACTATACTGGATCGAGGATATATTACATTTGGATATGCACATAGCCGTTCACGTACGAACATAAATGCATGCACATGGTGTGCAATGAGATTCCCATGTTCCACCCAGTTTCCCTTCTCGACTGGGCTTCTATATTTAGATCTCTGTAACATAGGTATTGTATTTTTTGTACAATGCCGTTTCTTTGGCGATGAGACTTCAATATTCATGCCTTTCTGGACTATTCATGCTCCTCAGCCGCAACAACGGCAAGTACAGACGTCCGGACTTACGCAACCCCCTCCTCCTCCTCGTCAATTTAATAGGCATTGAAAAGGGTAAGATTGCCGTCCATGCCGTCCTAGCAATTCGATATTTCCTAATGCAATCGCGAATAAAACTTGGATCGGAGCCGAAGGGCTAGACTTTGGGATCAACTGGTTTGTTATTTGCTCCTATCAGGCTTCTTCCAGGTCTCTATTACTGTACCCCCTTCGTGCGTATGTTTATTCATATACAGAGCGTAAATCTTCTAGATCTATCATAAGATAACCTGTGGTTTGGAATATATAACTTAGATTGATTATATAGGCATACCGTGATCATGATTGTCGATCGTTGCATTCAGCCCCTTGTCGCCGCGCCGGCTGGCATATACTTGCAGTTGCATTTACCGAATTCATTGAGCATTTTGATAATTCTAGATGCTTTTCAAATTAATCACATATGCAAGATGAGCTATTCGCCACCGTAGAGCTGACCAAGCTTCCGCATACAGGAATAGCTGAGGTCCGTGGCGTGTTGCGTGAAGCTATTAGCTTTAAGCCTTGTAAATTTGGCGGGGGTCTCAGCTTCCCATTTTGGTCTCAGCCCCTAGGTTCAAGAGGGGGTTGGTATCTAATCGATTCAAGGGAAATGGGATGCAGTCACAATTGGTTTATGAGCCAGCGCCATGGCGCTTAAGGGATGTTTGCACAGTAGCTACCTAGTTACTTCTGGTACCGTGTTTCCCTGTTGAATACTTTTTATATAAAAGGATTGGATTTCCCAACCGCCTAGTGTCCTTTTTACGAAGCAGACCTCACGCTCGAGAGCAGCCCATTTCTAAAAATCCCCGCGCTATACATATATTAATTACCTATCCAAAAATGCATAGAATCGCGGCTCTCGTCACAGCTACATTGCTAGCGGGTCGAGGGGTCGAGGCCCTTCCATTGACACCCACCGAAAACCCATATCCGGTCCCCTCATATTGTCCTTTCACACAAACAAAATTCCTTCCATTTCACAACTCCAAAAACCAAAATTGGAATGACGCACCTACTCTCAGTATCACAGTCAACGGTCTTCCCCTAGTCGCTACTATGGACACCGGATCGACTGGTATAGTAATCGATTCCAAATACGGATTTAACACTACCTACCTCAAGAAAAACTGTGAGGCTGGACACATATTCTATACTTCATCACATTGGTTACAAGAGGGTTACTGGTGCACTACTGATGTGGACGTTGGAGGTGTGGTCACAAGCGCTTTGGCACTTATCAGGACGAATGAAGTTTGCTGTCCAAATTTCTCGGAAGCAGACGGGAATCGGTGTAAAACTCGAGAGAAGCCGTGCATTTGTTCAGGGACATGTACGTCCGCAGCAGTTGATCAAGGTACCCTGATACGCCGTATTCTCGAGGAGGACGAGGAGATGTCTAGAATTGAGGCTCGACAAACTGCAGCTGTCGGAAAGGCTTATATGGGCATTGGATTTGCTCGTGGGAATCCGCCGGCTTATAACTTATTCATGAACATCAAGTCTATCGATGGGGTGCCAGTCACTAGTTCGAAATTCAGGACTGGTTATGTGATTAATTCCACCGGTGTTTGGTTGGGAATCACGAAAGCGAATACGGTGGGGTTCAGTGCTATCAAGTTGAACCTTAGGAAAGAAAATGCCGACAATAGGGATTGGGGAGAGCCACCATGCGAGGTCCAAATCAATGATGGCTCGTGGGTTAATGGAACATTCCTGGCAGATACCGGGATTCCGAACGCCTATGTTAGGGGCGATGTTCCCAATAAAGAAGGAAATAAGATAACTATCAGTATCCCAGACTCAATAAACCCATTTGGAGAAGTGAAGTTCGTTTCTGTACCAAAATCAAAGGCTGGAAGCGTTGGTACCGAAAACCCCATGCAGCCTACTTGGGTTGGGATCAGGTCTGTTCCTGGCGTCAATACGTAAGAAACCCGGCCTCCAAAATCTTCTTGAATCTAAGTGAATATAAAACTAATTTATCAACAGAGGGCGCAAATTCTATAACGGCTACGATCTTTACTTCGACGGTGATGGGGGCTACTTCGGTCTTAGGAAAAAGGTGTGTATCTGTTCGCGTCTGAATCTATATGCAATATACAATTTTAATAATTCTATCTCTAGTCTAATTAGAACAAAGAAGGGGGAAGCTCTATAGGGCGAGCTGATATGGTGTAAGGGGTAATAGGGTAATATGTTGACATGTTGGGTTATTTTCAAGCCTTATAATATTTTTTAATTTTGCCATAATATGCATAGCTATCTAGCAATCATTTAATGTATGCTAGCTGCATGTATCAGTTAGACTTGGGTCGAATAATTCATTTCCCGTCGCTAGTAGATGGGTTAACGTCGCTAGGTAGCTGCACAGCTTTATCAAGTGAGATTGGAAGTCCACGATGGCGACCTCTGTATAAGGGCAGCCATTAGTCATCTACTCAAGAAGTTATATATACGGGAGCGCCTTACCGCAACATAATTAAACACATTACGAGTTTAGACAGCGATTTAAATTCCCCTGCGAAAGAGTAGCTTACATCTGGAAACCCAGTACTGACACCGACGGTACCGTATCCAGAGACAGCTAGTGTTGTGGGCTATGTTAGCATTATATCAGGATGCCCAGATTTCATCTAGGACATACCTTCGAAGCATATATTAAAAAATGAGAAGTTATTTGGGTCAGCCTCTATTCTCTTAGCTTCGATAACAACGATTACCCAGATACAGAGAACGAGAAACCTAGTGATCAGATAAGTTAGTATCAATTCGTGTATGTGACCAGTGCCTCGATTAATATACGTACCAAATGTCATGAGAAAGCTGTGCTTTTAATTGGGATGTGAAGAACCCGAGGAATGGCTTAATCTTATCTTGACGAAGTTCGTAGATTGTATCGTCATCTGCCCTCTCTTCATCGTCGCCTTCATATATACCCAAGCTTCTGTACAAGTACTCATTACTCCTACGGATTGTAATGACAACCGGGTATACTCCAATATACATCCTTTAGGTTTTCCCCCGAGTAAGCACTTCTGACCAGATATGAGGGTCTAAGACACAAAGCGAGGCTTACATAATTACGTATAGAGCTTGCAAACTAATTCTAGTAGCTGCAATCGGCACAACGTAGAAGCCTCCGCTTCTAATGGCTAACGCTTGGAAGAGACCATCAATGATCCTTGCTGGCAGTGGGAGTTTTTCGATTTCAGGTATTCCAATCTAACTCGAACATTAGTACAGAAACTATACCATACATGCCGTTTGGGGAGCATGATTATGAGCTCACATTTAGAACTTCAAATGCCACCTAATTTTCTGTTAGTCACCGCGCATAACGAATCAAAAATTATGACGGCCCAGTACTTACCCAATCAGTTCCATTCAAGAATATCACAGCTGTAAGTAGCCACCAGGTATGCTGGGGAGGGAATCTATGTTCAGGTTAGGCACGACCCTGGGCGCCCGGAACAACGGTCACAGGGTATAAGTCAACCTACAGATGAGTGAAGCATCTCCGCGGATGACGCAGCAAGAAACTCAGCGCCCGTTTTGTCTCATGGAAATATCCGTTTTCAGGCAGGATTTTGAAAAGAGTCCACAAAATCAATCGTAGGAAGATCGGGAAGCTATGTGGGATGGATTAGCCTGATATCTTGGATCCTTTAGTTAAGCCCCACCCTTGCTGAGAGGATACCTACCATGTATTCCCTGCCAGAATAAGAAACGACATTGTCACAATGACAAAGTAAGAATCTTGGAAAGCGACCTAGGCAGTTTGGTCAGACCATGGAAAGTATGGCTAGAAAAAAAACAACCTTACCATATTCGCATCTAGCAAACTCATCCCAGAATTGTTAAATGCGGAGACCGTATTAAACGCCCCGACCCACCAGGGGTTTAACCCGTTAGCCCGGGTCACATCCGCCTTATAGGTTGCGATCCATGCTCCAAGGGAAATGCAAGAAAAAAGCTGCCACAGGATGAAATACGCTGGAACAATCCACGAGAGCAGATAAATGGCTCGATACTCAAGTCCCCCGAGATGAAACCTTTGTTCCTGGTCTAGATCGCTCCTATGAACCTTTGCATGGTCTAGAGGTCCACTCTGTGTGACATGGAGATCATCCGGCTGTCCAGCTGATGAGCTATTGTGCAACCTAATTGCAGATGGTTGTTCATGAATGTTGATATCCAAATCATTGTGAACTGAACAGGGAACAGCCTCGACCGTATTCGTGTCAGGGATCCCGCCGCCATGGGGTGCAAGTTCCTTTGAATGAACACCTGATCGGTTCCTATCTGCTGCAATCTGCGCGAATCTTTTCTCAAACGCGAATCGCCGAATATGAACAATCACGATTGAGACGAAGACCTATTCCAAAAGCAAGGAAATGCATAATTAAATGTCAATCAAAGTCCTCGTCAACACAAAAATGCACGGATGCAGCTTTTTATATTGAACATCGAGTACATCAGATGAGATGAAGGCCAGCGGAACTTACCGACGAACCAAGCAATAACTCTAAGAAGAGAATGAACTGCTGGAAAGTGTTCAAAGTAGACAGATCCACCTATAAATGACAATATCCATGGTTAAATTACGAACCTATTCTAAAAGAGGGTAGGTTCCATGGCTATGTTCAAAGTTTGAAGCGGCTGGTTGATTACTAACAGTATTGAGCCCAGCAAGCGTCATAGCACTTATGGATAAGAATAATGCATCGACATATCCAAGTTCACCCCGCGGATTGTGAGCACCCCAGAGGATTCCCGACGCGACAAGGGTCGTGATAATGAAATAGCCATAGTGATATGTCAGAAAACCAACACCTAGTGAGGGTAATCGACGCCCAAACAGATGCCTGAAAATGGCGGGTCGCTTGAATTTGTGTGAGCCTATTCTCCGCAAGATATATGAAATTAAGGGAGGTTGATTGGTCCCGTTAGCCTATTTCCTTACCCAAAGTTTTCCCCACGATTTGCGTGCACTTGTTAGGACAGGTGATGATCGGATCAGGGAAAAACTTACCCACCATCCCATATACTCGGGATGAGAGCCGATTACTTCAATTTGATGATACAGGTTGGCTTTCTCCCAAGGATCCCGGGCTCGAGATCCTCTTAGTACTACCGTCTGGTTGCTAGCTTTCCGCTCGGTATTGTCAAGGCGGAGAAGCCCCGATATCAATCCGTTCAGGTTGCGCCTGGTATGTTGTAATGTAATGTAGGTGGAATACGTTGCTGAGCTAGCGACTGGAGCCGCGAAGGTCAGAATCGGAGATGCTCGGGCCTCGAAATTTGTTAGTCGATACTTTAGGGGATCAGGAGGCCTGTATGCCCTCGAGTTTGCCGATGTCTAGAAAATCCCGGCTGGAAAGTTTTCCCGTAAACAAGCTGAGAATAGTACGCCGATTTACGTACTATACTTTGTAGCTTGCAAGCTGACTTTCCTTGAAATTCGAAAGTAGGTCAGATAAAAGTACCTGGTATGCACTGAGAACAACAGGAAAAATTCTTTTTTGGAGCGAATGGCGGGAGAAGGGAGAGGGAACCAAAAAAAAAAAAAAAAAACCTCAGGGTCTGTCTCGTATTCTCAAGCGATGCACGTCAAGCTAAGGTTACGAGCATTGTTTTCACTCCAACCTAAAAAAAAAGTCTCACTCTTTGTCATTAAAATTGGGCTGGTGAAGCGAGTCTGATGGTCGAGCTTGGTATCTGCTCCGTCTACAAACGCTCAAGGCATCAGAGCAAACGTTCCGTCCCTCGCTAGCTTCTCACAGCGAGGGTTTTGGGAACTTTCGGTTAAGTTATCCGTAGACCGATTTACCGGCGCATACCGCAGCGCCAATTATGCATCCGGACATCACCAGCTAGCCAGGCCGAATAGCTGCAAGCAAGAAGGATTAGAGCGAGCTAGCGCAATTGCAAGTGCTGTCGACGAATGCGAGGTTGTGTCCAGACGTGCATCCGATATTCCGAGGATGCATTTCCGTTGGTTGGGGTTAGTTGTTATGTGAGACACAAATGCGTTGCGGTTTCGACAAACCCAACATCCCGGAGCGCAGGTCTGTGTTGCCATGGATTGTGTACTTACTGTGTAACGGTCTGGTCGAGTCTGATTGACAACTGAGTACCGCAGTCAATTGATCAGGATGCCTTGGTATCTGCAAATTAAGTAATTACGTTACGATATACGGACGCTTGGGCCGCTCGTGTAAACGTTAAACTCGAGGACTTTGGTAATTAGAGATGAAGTTAAGATAAAGCCAGGAGACCAAGGTTCGTCTGATTCTCGGGAAGTTATAGTACCAAGCCTCGACAATGCCCGTCGGTTCCAGGGAGCCCTATCCTCGACAAATATATCAGAAACAACCTGTTTCAGGATTCGAACCGAATCAGACAAAGCAAAGCCCGGTGGGTTAATCGATTCCCGCAACCGATCGCGATTACCAAACAATAGCAGTTACCCATAGGTATTTCCGATGTAAGGGTTCTTGATATTAACAGTGCACTCAGTGTAAGTACGTGTGTACATGTACAATGCTGGCAAGTTTAGCCAGTCGCTGAGACAGTGTTTCGCGACGCAGTCCATGTCCCCCCGCATCCGCGTTTATGCATTTAACCCTATCTGGTCGGATCTTGTCTACCGCAGTTCCACTCGGGAAATGGCCCCCAAAAGCTAAAAACTTATTCAATTCTTCTTCTGAGTCTAGAAATTTACCAGCATACCTCAGGCCGTGCATCGTGAGATCACTTTCCTAACTATGGTTGCCTACGACTTTGCTTTGGTTCAAATTCCGCAGAAACCCTTGTGGCTCCCGATTAATTATAATTCTTTGTGATTAAGAGCATTGCAATTGAGTTTTACCGGGGTGGAGGTACAGCTCATTGCTTTTCCTAAGCATACATACTTACTTAAACGTTTGTGCCACATGGAATATGTTCCCCACGGGACGGGTCGAGTATCTCATATCTCACATCATAGGGGAATATAGTATGTAGTGATAAGCCAATCCCGTTGTTTCTTGTAGTCATCGTCTTTGTCATGGTTTCAGATCAACTCCATGCGATGCAGCGCATCTGCATATGTCCTCAATGCACCGTCCACTTCTAGACCCAGAACTGCCTGATAAAAAATTTCTTCTTTCTTTCTTTCTTTCTTTCTGCCTACAGGAGCCACTCGCAAGGTCGATTCCGGAATTCCAAGATGTATGATGCATGTGCTACTCAAAAAAAAGGTTCCTTTAAAACATCGATATCTTACATGATTCGTGCACAGCACTACAAAACATACACTCAAAAGTTGGAAACCCATCGTCATATCAGATCATTTGGCCCCTCGGGTCTTCTAAAGCTGCAGAGTAACGTCAGTGATTAGAGCTCGATCGGGTTGAAACCACAAGGCCATGCTAATACGCAATATCATGCTGTGTAACAGATTATATGTGCATATGAATTCGCCTTGTATCTTAAATACACGACGGTTTAGGCTTAGAGCCTACTCTTCGATATTCGAATATTCGTCTGAACAGGAGTGGGGAGAACGCCACCAAGTCATTCACCCAGTACAGTGACGCGCGATGAAATCCGACAGTCATCTAGATTCCCAAGCAAGCTCTCTTGTGTTACAAGATAACCGGCTCCACCGAATACTGTATCAGAGACAAAAAAAACTTTCGGTCCGCCTTATGCCGTGTTCAACATGCGATCTAGGTGGTATCAAGACATGACTCTGTAACTCCAACCAGTACTCTCTTACGCCTTGTTATTCTATATGTATAAGGGGGGAGAAATGGTTATCCTTCTCCCGAACCTTGAATTGAGGTAGGTGGTACAGGATCTCGATCTTCCCACGCAGTATGCAGGTCTGATTCGAATATTCCGACCCATAAGCAAAGAGAAAAATCGATATAAGTACAACTCTCTAGCTCTCCAGAGCTACTGCACAGTCTCGGACAGCTACACACACACACACCATCATGGAAACAACCGCCTCTCAAATCTTGTAGAACGTTGAATCCGTATCGCACCCTTTTAGCTATGACAAAAAAGATTAAGATCTGAAACATGCATGGCAAGTAGAGTGGGAGCTCCGATATATATATAAATACGTACTTATTACCCGGGACTCCGTTCGAACATTCCAATACCTGATTTTGCGATTTCGGGTTTCTGGCGTCATGAGTTACCTCGGGTGCAAGTACTCTCACTTGTACATACAGACATATGTTTTAGATATTGAACTCGTATTAAGTGACAGCAGAGATACACTGCAGGTTCCACGGGGTGGGTCACCAAACAAATACCACATTCTCCCTTGCCATACGTCCCTACCGCATAGTAGTAAATTATGATAGGTCCCACTATTTATGATATAGGATTCTCTTCCTAGCGAATATACTGTGCTCCGAAAGTCTAATCACAAATTAGCTACCTAATTAAAGGCCAGATTTCGATATTCTCAATCATTGAGTCTAGCGGAGGGAAAGAAGCAAAACGAAAGAAAAAGGACAAAGAGAGAAAGCCACGCTTATCTCTAATTCACTAATTGTTGAAAGGGCTTTACGAAGGCACGATTGGTTAGACTAGGATAACGTGACAAGCTTCTCAAACGTATATCTTTGTGGAGTCAATTCAACAATGCCCTGTCACGGATAAGCTCATAAATACCCAAAATATAGCCCCCTGGTATATGTTATATGACGTGTAACACTGTCAGGTCTTACACGAAATATTTTTTGCGGAGAGGGGGAGAAAGAAAAAGAGAAAAGGGATTGAAAATCGCAAAAGCTACGAAAACCGTGAAATATTGAGTTACTATCTTGAACGGGTCAAAATAACATTATGAGTTCAAAAGAAAAGAAAAAATGGGAAGTTGGAGAGGAGCGCTTTGAACTTTAACGTTCCCGCTGTCTTGTTTTTGGGAACGACGAGGCGAGATGGGCTGGCTCCTTTTGGTTTAAACCGTGGCCTTGAGCCCGCGTGGGATTTTAATCCGTGTGCTGTGACGATCGTATCAAAGAAGGGGAAAGGGTGAAATTTGTCTGCTTTGATAGTAATGTTGAGGTGGGGAGGAGGTAATGTTATCAGGGCATTTGATCGATAATGGGTTAGTACAAGAGAGCGAGGAGTGACCGTATTATCGTATCATCGAACCTTCGGGTGTGGGATGGTACCAAACCAAAAATTCACAAACGACCATGGATATTGGAATGACTGTGAAAGGAATAAGTGCCCCTTGCGGAGCGTATACGATTTTTTTTGAGCTATGTAGAAGGCGAATGAATCTAAATACAAAAGGAGATTTAGAGGACAAAAAGAAATAAGATGAAAGAAATAAGACAAAGTAAAAGACCAGTTGTGTACTATCCACAATCCCCAAAACTCCCAAAATATATAGTCCTCCTATACTACTGTTACAAAGTATTATAAGGAGAAGGAAGGAAAGGCGTGTGGGAAATTGAAATTTTGGTAATAAAAAAAAAGTATGCAAAGTTTCGCCCACCAGCCAGTTCCAATAAAAAAGTAGATGAATGATGCTCATGATATCAAAGAAATACAAGGGTAAAAATTGAGAAAGGACAAAAATGGAAATGGATTTTTGGAGGACAGAAATAAATAAAAATAAAAAATACTCAAACCCGCAGAACGCCTTGTGCAGATGACTTTGGGAAGCTATTATCGTAGGGAACAATTAAACCTTAGAAATACCAATATGGAAGAAATCAAACTCCAGGACGGGCAGAATAGACTTTCAAGGAGATGAGGACAAATTTAGAAGTAAAGAGAAAAGGAAATCGTTATCAAGGAAATAAAATTGGGTGCTAAGATGTTGGTATGCGAATGGAAAGAGGGAAATGTGCAGGCGACGGGGAACTCATAATATGGGCCATCAGATATTATCAAAAGGAATCCGTAGGAAGAGGGGTATCTTTGCATGAATGGAAGAAACGCAGGTAAGCAGAATATTCCGGTCGAAGCCAACAGTGCTTCGAGTACGATGAAAACGCATCAAGGAAAGTGACGAGGCGAGCCATGATTGTAAGTAGATGTTAAGGGCGTCGGGCAATCCAAATATGCCTAGAATCACAATTGAAATTAGTATCACAAAAAGATAACCCGCCTAGCCGAAGAAGAGAAAAACTTACATGTTGTTGTACGCATGAACTTTCTTACTTAACATTTCCTTTTTGACAGGGCCAAGAAAGCCGGTGATTTGTTCTAGATCCCAGCCGTAAATCCTGTTGAATGGTGCGATGCAAAGGGACTCTAGACCTTCTGACATGGCCAGTGTATACCAAGAGCCAATCTTCTTCAGGTGAGGATCGCTTGACCACGGGCTGTAGGGTACCTGAATGATGACTTCGCGGATATCTGTGAAACCGGCATCCGCAAGCATCTTTCCTGTCTTATGTTGATACCGAATTGTTTTACCAGATCGTTCGGTGGCGTCGGCTAGATATTGATACCATTTGACAAGAGGCGAAATGTTTGGATTTGTAGACATAGTTCCATCGTCACAGCGTGGCTCATAATCGATCTCTACTTGTTCAAACCACCCATAACCCGGTTTTAGATGGCTGTGATAGATGATAATTAGAATCGGTATGTTTTGATACTTGAAGTTTAGAGAAACTTACTTGAAAACATTTCTATATAAGCCGGGCCAGCTCGAGACGCTGCCGACACCGTTACGCATGTGGATGAGGTCGAAAGAATTTTGTCCCAACGTCCAAGTGCTCTCGAAATCGCATATTCTGACTTGAAGATTTCGGGGAATCCTAAACGTAGTGAAATATATCAGTTAGAAATTCTGTGATGTTATAAACCATATAGCCAAAATATAACAAGAGTCGTACCATTTTGGCTGAATCGGGGACAAGTCTGTTCCAATAACTTCGGCGTCTGGATATTTACTGTTCAGAAATGCGTTGTTAGTCTGAATCCAACGCATATGTGTTTCTTGACGCTACTTCAACATACTCTGCCATATCTATCGACCAAATTCCGGTTCCTGTTCCAAGATCTAATATTCTGGTTTGGCTATATGGAGTGACGGAAATAGGAGCGCGATGCAGTTCATTTCGGCGGGAGACAAGGTATAGTTTGTGCAGGATATCTAATCGATCTTGTTCCTTCTGTAGACGCCATAAAACAATCCTATTGTTAGCCCCAAACGTCCTGAACAACACAGCCCAAGAAAGCTCAGCTCAGACATACCTCATCGTTCGGATACATATACAGTCCAGCCAAGTATCCGTGGTATCTGCGATTCAGCTCATACTGAAACGGTTCCGACCTATGGACGGGAAATAAATGGTTAGTAAATCATTCAACCCTCAATGCTTCGTTTCGGTACGCTCTATTCGAAGGAACATACTGATATATCGTCATGTTTTCTTGTCGATTCCCGTGTACTCTAGGTCCTGGATTCGAATGAGATGGAAATGAAGGCGGAGGCGGAGGCGGAGGAGCAGAGTACCCGCTCGGGGGAGGTCGTGAGTTCGCCAATGCGGATACTCCTCGTTGCTCCTGCAAAGAACCGGACGGTTGACGTTGAGCGTATTGGTAGACTTCTGTCATTCAGACCAATTCCCCGGAAAAGGGGGGTTCAAAGCCTTGAAAAGAGGAAGAGGGAGAAGGGAATGGGAGAAAAAAAAGAGAAGAGAGCGAGAAAATGATGATATTGATCTAAGTTGGTTCTTGATTATCGAATGTCTAACACGGGCAAAAGCAAAATTGCCCTTGCGGAAACGTTCCTCCAGGAAATCGATGCTGCAGAAGGAATCGTTCTAGTCGGGACAACTAATCGACCAATTTCTTGGGAAGCAACCTTCAGCACTAGGACCAAGCGGAACCAAGTAGAACGAATAAGGTAGTGAGTCGGAATCAAACGTTCCAGGGCCAACTGATGCAGAATGATCCGCGCACAATGATGAAGTGTATGGAAAGGGAAAACCAGGCTGGTCTAGCTGGCACACTACACCATAAGGAGCAGTGTTCGAATTTTCGTGGCCGAGATGTCGTGGATAAGAGCTTGCGGCTAGTTTGCTCGAAGTTCAGAAATTTATCGGTCTGCTGAAAACGGGTTGCGTGTATATGTTGGACGCCCGATGGGACAAGCAGGTCTGGTTCGTCTTGGAAAACTCGATTGACAAAGCAACGCGGTAATTTGTGGATGTCTACTGTCGACGGTCTGAGAATTTTTGATTTTTGAGGAAAAGTGGAGAAGAGAAGACCGTCTGGTTTTTAATTCTTGAGTGAGTGTGAGAGAGGGAACAAGAGAAGGTAAAAAAGTGTGTCCAAGAAGCTCGCAAAGCGCGGGAGGGCTGCTCGTTCCTCATATACTTTGGGATAAAGAAACTCTCACCTCCACTAGTTTTTCTTATTCGTTTTTTCAACTTCTTATTATTTTATTTTTATTTTTTTTGATTCTTTCGTGCCTACGTGAACCCGCTTGATTGTGAATTGGAGCTAACATGAACATGTGCAGACTTCTGGGCTCTGGCGGTGGGACCCAAGCGAGGAGGAAGGGGATAGGAAAAAGGGAAGGCTCGCTCAGGCCTTAGTTTTGTCGAGACTAGCCTTGGTTTTGGGACTGGACACAAAAGTGCAGCGTACGTTGGAATAAGCAAAGAATGGTAACGAGGGCCTCTGTACCATGTACAAGTTGGAGACTGGGGAGCGGCTAGCTGGAAAGTACTAACTTATTGACACTAAGCTAGCTGCTGCCACTACTACGATGACGGGAAAACTTTAATGCTTCTGGGATCCGAGAGCTGAACCCGAGAAGATACAGAGACGTACTGTACCAACTGCACACAGGATGCATATGCCCGGCGTCTGCAATGCAAAAGATACAGGTAGACATGGACACGATGTCATGCCTTCATTCCAGATGCATCCGATGAGTGGAAAGGAATCTTGCAAGAGAGACAATCACGATAAGAAGTATGGAGTGCCATCCAGTTGGAATATTTGGGAACGGCCGGGGGTCCACTGTTACGTAGAGCTATTTGTGGTACCCTCCCATTATCAGGAATTGTTTTTTCCTTCGACATATTCTGCAGCAAGTGCAGCCCCGGGTACACCAGAGGGGTGTACGGGCCTCGATGCGTCAGGATTAAACAAGCCTGCAGCTTTTGTTGCTTTTTTCTGCATGCAAGATTGGTGGCCCCTGGGTCCTACGAGGAAAATTCCCGGAAGAAGGTGCGATTTTCAAGGGTAGTGGTTGGCCATGTTTCTCGTGGGAAAGTTTAGACTTGCTCCGTCGATGGGATGGAGAAAGGAATAAAGACGGAGACTCGATTCTGGATCCCTAGGAGATTTGGTAATATTATAACGTACGCATGTATAGAGCATTGCGGGTTATACTATTATTGCATGGAATACTCTTGCGGACTGCTTCGAGATAAGCTCTAAGTATGGCAGTTCTCAACGGGAATTGGCGGCGGTCATCTGGCCCACCTGCGACTGTCTGGACAAGCAGAATGAGGGTTAAGTTGGCCATACCATTTCGGTCTGGCTGAAAAAGTGGGGACTCTTTTTTTTTCTTCTCTTTCTTGCTTTCGAGTTCTCCTTCGTCTGAGAGAATCGCGGGAGAATGAAATTTAAATAATTTCAACCGATCAAGACGAATTGCTCTCTCTCAAGCTCTCGGATTGCGTAAGTACATGCCCATGATAGAAATCCTTTTTATGATCGGAGATATCGTCTTCTTCGAAATTTCCTCGCGCGATGACACGCCCCAATCCAACTAATCCATCAATCAATGATTTCGATTTACGCGGAAGTGCGAGTCAAATGTGACGGGACAGGGAATACTAAGTCGTTAGTGGGCTGAGCTGTGTGCCAGCAATTTTCTGGTCACCAGCACAGCACAGTCCTCATCTTGTTTCATTCCAACCAAGCGACTATCGCCTCAACGGCTCACGGGGATGTCATGAATAGCGTCAACCCTGATAAAATTAAAACCAAAGCAAGAGATCTCGAACTCGAACAAAAGGAAAAAGCACAAGCCCAGAGAGAACTTTAAGCTCTTTCTACTTTGTCATCCTTCCCAATACATCAATCTTACAATTCGAAAGAGCGCATATTGAAGAAACCCTCAACTTGACTGTGCCGGAATACTGGGGACTGCGATTGAGGGAGTGGGTCTATCGCCTCAAACCTCAACCGAAAAGGCTCCTTCAGCATCAAACCGGAGGAACTAGAGTGGATCCATACCTTGGACTCTCGCAGACAAGACAGGGAAAGTAAGCGACAAGACCCATAATTCGGAGCTAACAACCCTTATAGACCAGCATCTCTTGAATCCTTTTTGTAGTGAAGCAAATGAGTTTTCACTTTCAGAAAATTAGACTATTGTCACCTATAAAATTGATTGCTTCAGGAACGGCAATCGAGATTGTCAAATACTGTCCAAACAAACATGGACTTGTTCCTGGTTTCCAACATGAACTGGAACATGACCGGTTTCTGTCAAACTGGTCGACCTGACCAGTTCCTGGGATCCCAACTTCAACTACTTCCTCTGCTTCCAACCACCACCCCTTCATGAGCTCGCCAGGAAATCGGACCGGTTGTTTCTTCTCGCGCGCTTTTTGGCTCGTGCCGTGTTACCCTCTGGAAGTACCCGGTACTTGTTCCTCAGCACACAGCTGGTTCTAGCCAAATCCATGCATAGTGCCAGACCCCGACCCAGACTGTCGGGAATGTTGCTTGTTAGCTCTTTGGGGGCTTGCAAAGGGAGGATCCTCCCGTCAGAAAAGGTCCCGGTGAGATCTTGGAATGCACCTACCAGTACGGACCCAATCGCGCGGGACCCAACTGGAGACAAAGGACCTTTTTTCTTTACTTCGTGCCTGGTGACAGTTCTTTTGATGATGCATGATGATGGGCCTCTTCGTAGGAATCCAACTTCTAACTAAAGGTTTCAACATGGTCTAGTCGGGATCTTAAATACCAGCACTAAGCATACGTATACGTATGTATTAGCAGCTGTGGATCCGGCTGGTCACATGGCCATGCGAAATCTGAAATCTGAATTATTCGTACGAAAGAAAAAAACTTTCACTGACTAGTTTTATTTTTATTTTTTCGGAGGACTAGTTTCAGGAACAGCTACGCAATCATGAAAACTTGTTATACTTACCGACTACGTGCTTCGTTTGGAGCCTCCGTCGATTTCTGTAGATTTAACCTTGGTAGCAATTGAAACATTTCAGGGCAATTGAAGACGAGGCAAGGCGAAGAACTCGTCGGTGATCACAGCTAAATGAAGCTAGTTGATATCAAGCTGTCCAATAGAACCCCCAAACGCCAGCCAATAGGTTGGGTTAGGCCATGTGGATGAATCTCACTAGTAGAGTTACAGACTTTAGGCAGCCATATTAACTTCGGCCTTCTGTTGATCGGTCTGTGCTGAATCCAGCTGCTTGGGTACGCTTCTGTCGATTTCGAGACAGTTAATCCTCCACATCCACGCCAAACCACGCCAACGATGCATTGAAGTCAACTTAACTTATCCTGAAGAGGCTCGATCATGATTGTGGAGATTAATTAGTCGATTCCTGTCTGGAGAGCTTGTTCCGGCTAAACCTCGACGCCCATAGGATTGGGTTCAGACCAGGAAAAACCATGCTGGTTGGTGCGGTATTTTCCTGCACTAGTCCGGGAATACACTGGGCTGGTCCTGGGACAGTCCTGAGGGGTCTTCCAGGGCCCGGCCACCAGCGAGAGTCCAACACCAATCCGGGCACAAAATCTGCGAGTCGGTTCAATTGGTTACCAGCACGCTGGGTCGTCTGTCCCATTACAAAGGCACCCGAGCCGTGAGCATCTCGCCTAATCCAGAGCATTGGATATGGGAGCAGGATACCGATTGCGGAGGTCTCGAGCGAGCAAGGAGAAACAGGCGTGTATGCAAGGAGGCTTTTTAGCATTCCTAAAAAAGTTGAAGGCGCTGGCTGGACTCTTTGTCCAATCGTGCTCGATGCGCTGACCTTGCAAGTCGGATATGGGGTACATTATTATAAGCATGAGGGCAGCATTGTGGCAAAGACTATTATGCATATGGCGGTTCGAGGTCGAGTCGAGTCCGAAGTGGCGGTTCGAATATTATTTCAACCTACGTAATTAATTATATTGCTTTCTCGTATGCTATAGCTAACTAATAGCTAATAAGAGGTAAGTAAGATGGAAGAAATTCTGGTCAGGACGTATTGAAAAATCCTCCTCTAGGCTGACAGAAACATATAGTTCTTTAAAGGGGCTGCTATTAATCCACAATCTCAAATTATAACGGAATCCCAGATCGAATCTCTCAAATTCGAAGGAAGAGGACAGGGACCATCTCATCAGGGTATATACATACATACATACATACATACATATATTCCCAAAGACCCGGTCTACCCCTTCCGTACGTAGCATGTCAGTTTTTTGACATGTCATATTCAAACAGCATGCTGCATACCATGATACTGACGACAACATGACCCGACGCATCGACCGTCTCCACTTCTATGCATTTATTTCTGGCCATCTAAGCCGGCTAAGCCGGCGTTTCGCATATGATATGATAAAGGTTAGGGGTGTTTTCTTGATGCTGGTAGCCATCACTTCAGCCGTCGTATCACCACCAGTGAACCACAGGGCTGGTGTGCATCCCGTGCACGGGGTCCCCACATGGCTCTCCAGCTAGTCGCTTTCTTTTTCCATGCTTGAGCAATTAAAGTTTTTGACCTAAGCTAATTGGAATGTACCCGAACCTGATTCTTGGGTATGAAATCCTGCAGCTGACTTACAGCATCCCGGTTTCCAACTTATTTCCTTCTGGTTCTCCTGCCTTTTTTCGATGTCGATATGCAGCTACCGAACGAGCTCTGAAAAAAAAACTGGCCGCTCGGTTCCTACCCACGTTCCCAGATTTCTGGCTTGCCTCGCATTGGGATAAGCCGACATCATTATCCGGACATTCCCCCCTTATGTTTTCCGAGGACTCGACAAATGTGAAAGTGCAAAGATAAAATAAATAAAAATAAAAAAGTAAAATAAAAAAATAAAAAAGAGGGATACCACTTGCCTTAGGCATGCATGAGTAACCTGTGAAAGAGTACGCATGTTCCAACAACTTGGTTCCAAGCCACTCCCATCTACGAAGCCCAAGCGGGATTCTTCTCTGTTCCAGAGCGAAAGACTTGGCCTCGAAAGCCCGCATCAATGGAAGACCAAAATACCACCAATCAGGAGCAAAGCCAAGGAGCGGATGAGGGGTATGTCAGCTCAATGCCCATCGAGCATGAAACGATCAACTTCGCATAGACGATGTTCTTTCCTGGCTGAGGGAATAAACTACCTGCAGATTCTAGTTGCGTCCGATGTCAGTCAGGTTTTCTGTTTGAAGAAAAGAGAGAGAAAAACGGCCGCGAGAGCTGATTGTTCATCGACGCCTCATGTCCGAACGGGTTCTCGTCAGCCTTCCCCGCCGACAAGGGCATCGTACCCTTGATAGGGTCGAGCAAAGTTCCCGTTTCATTCCAGTCGAACGGGTTTGGTAAAATCACGCCAGGCGCGGAGACGAAACCGAACTCTATCCCACCCTGACGTATTAGCGTCTCCACCGAAGAAGCAGAAGAAGAAGACAGCGTCTCATCACCGGCTTCTATAATCCAGTATCGATCCCCTCCCCCTCACCGTTCCAGGAATACGAACAACAATTGGGAATTGGAAATATTGTTTGTCATGGTGTGCGTGATTACCACAGCCCTTCATGCAGGTGTGCATTCCAAACATCCAGCAGAGGTTTCCAACCAGCTGGTCAAGGAGACGAGATCTTGGGTAACCCTTCGCTTGGGGTAGAACCCGAGCCCATGGCCGTTGGGGCGGAATACGAGACTGTTGGTTGGCAGGCGGCAGCAGCTGCGTGTGCAAGTTGGTTTCAAAAGCGCTGCAATGCACCTTCCTTAAATTACCACAATGCCGATCGAGGAAGCAACACAAATAATATGCCATCCCCACCGTAAGTTACAAGTCACCACGACGTTGCTTCTAACTTCTTCGAAGAGGTCTTCTGTTCGGCCTGCGCGCATGATCCCAAAACCTTGGTTCTTTCGTGTGATTCATGTCCTGTCGAGTCCATTATTGGTAGGTATTATTACGACTTACGCCGTTAAAATGGTCCCGGGCCTCAGCAAACCTGCGGCACAGGCCATTCCTCGGATCAGATTGCTTCAACTTGCTCCGACTTCATGCACTCGCTGGCAGCCCGTCACATTTTGACTCCTCTGATGCCCGGGATATCCAAAGCCATGACAAGGGTACATGCCTGCAGTTTAAAAATGACAATCAAAAACAAAATAAAAAAAACACCGTTCTACGCAACATTACTCACAACCGAGTCGATGTTATGTCCGTCATATCGAAGCTTTCGAATCATGTTGGGATGCGGATATTTTCCCTGGAGTCCGAATCCGCGCCTTACTGCATGCGTCTCTCCCTCATCCAATACATCCGTCTCAGGATATGTCGGGATGCTCCACCTTTCTGCAAGTGTACATACCATAAGTACTTTCTTGCCTTACTTGCTTGCTATATTCGTTCTTCTCAACTTGAACGGATATTTTCCTTGTCACATACCGGTCCGGTCCCTTCATCCGATCCTGGGGGCATTTTGGGGCGTTAGACCGCGGGTAGCCCGTCGGGCGAACCGTAACCACGGGACCCGAAGATCTGGGTAGTGTGTCTGGAGAGTTATTTCCTCATGCACGATGCTTCACACTCAAGCCAAGCTTCGCCGGTTGGCTAACTGATATCATCTCACGATGTAACCGAAACCGATTCTCTTATCTCATATTATGATGATTATCCCGTCATCCCTCGGCTTGCTTCATTTGGGAACTCGAACCCCCCCTTCGAACATCTAGAAGGAAAGAGCCGGGTTTGAAAGTCTGCAAGCTGATGCAAAGTGGAGAAAAAGCGTCGAACTTGGAGCTTCCTTTTCACCAACCAGAGCCGATCATTGCAAATATAGTGGGCCATTCTACGACCCACGAAGGGACTAAGGCTCCATGATAATGTTATCATGTCAATAGTATGCCATCAATTGACCGGGGTCGTTCACGTCTACCTTGGGGGTTCATTTGCTAATAGAGATATTTCCATTCAGTCGGGACCGAGTCCCAGCTGTTTGGGAATGTGCAAGTTACCCAACAGCTGCATTTACAGCGGATGCTGTGTAATTGTCAATTCGTCAAGGCCCCCTTTCTCGATGGCATCGATCTCGCAGCATCTCAGCAAGTTGTCCGATTGTTTTCCTGGGGGGAAATTCTTAATATAATAAAGCCATTGGACACCTCTCAATGGGAAGAAGCATAGCATCCTCCTCTACGTTTGGCACGCACATTCTACGGTTTCTATTGTTTCTATTGTTTGACAGAATGCCTGCAGCTTGACCCTCAAATCCGCGAATCATTAATACATATATACATACATACACACAGCTTGAAGTTACATTTATCTACTATCATTTTTATTCTCAAGGGATATTCCCAGCTGTTATAAAACATACTGAGCTACCATGTCATCCCCCCGCTCAGCATCCTCGATCCATAGCTTGATTAATCAAGCTCTGGGTGTCTCTGGAAACACAACCTCAGACAATTTCATATCGAAGTCCCTTGATGCTAGAACAAATGCTTCTTCCCGATCGCCGCAAACCACCTATGCTGACTTTTCCGCTGTTGCATCACCGAACGAAACCCGTTCCGGCTCCATTTGCATATCTCAACATCCACTTGGAAACATTACCGAAGCCGCTTCAACCGAGACATCCGCTGGTGTAGCTCCACAGCATCTGCAATTCAACACAATCTCACACCAGACTCCCTTGAATAATCCCCTACATCTCCACCGAGGCGGTGGTGAGAATAGGAACGCCTTACTTTTCTCGCACGCTTTTACTACGGCGGATACACCCGTCCGGGACGGTTACGAAGCTCTTGTTTCATCAATGTCCATTGCGTTATTCATTCCACCCCGGCATATCCCAGAACTATGGATTTTCCCAGCTCCACAATCGTCTGATCCTAATTCTGATTTGCGAACGGATCCATACACTCTGCAGCGTTATCTTGCAGAATCTTACACCGAAGATCCATATCCGTTCCGGTGCAGATTACAACTCAGAGGGCCATAGCCCGGGGAAATTTCGCAAAAAGTACAAATCTGAACGGTTTTTCCGAATCACGTTTTTCCTGTCATGCATGTGCTCTCATTATTATTTCCGTTCTTGTTCGAGGCTTCAAAGGCAGCGTGGCCGCCTCTTTTTGATTTTTATTATTCTATTGATTGCTTTATAACGTATTACCAACCAGTCTTATAGCTTTTTGCTATATATAGATGGGGCGTTCCATTTCGACGGTCGTCACGCGAGATTTCCAACGTCTTTTTCAAACGATCGGTCAAAGTATTTTCCTTAACGAATCATGGGTTTAATCCGCTCCCAATAAAAATGCGGAAGCATTAATCCGAGCCGATACGCAACGAGCAGATTCCCCACATTTATGAGGCATCTCTTAATTAATTTTTTTTAATTTTGGGGCTACAAAGTTCGTAGTCCACGTCCGGAGTGGCCTGACTACAAATTCCCTTTTACACGTTGATTCGGCACTTTTGTCTTGTTTAAGAGTTTCAGGCTGGTGGAGCAGTAAAAAATTGTGCCGCACTTTTTAGCCATTGATGTCATGTTAGGTGCAGAACATTCTGTCCTCCACGATCGATTACAAGGATTAGGGTTCGAAGCACGGGATAGGAAATGTGATAGTTCGAACAAGACACTTTTATGTTATTGGGCAGAGACTTCAGGAAAAATCTTTTATATAAGTATATTGGACTTTCAAGTCAGCGCATATATCCTCCTTAGGAGATACATTTCTATAGTTTTTTCTGTATTAAGGCCATTAGGCAAGTTAGTGATAGCAAACGTGATAATGCAACGTTGAAAATTGCTCAGGCCTCTTTAAGTATTGTTTTTCACACTCGGACTAGACCTGCCTTTGATTTGGACTCTACGTCTTCTGACTTAGGTTCAGTAACCACTGCTGCCTGTTCCCCGACTTCTCCTGCAGGCCGTTCCGTAGCCGGTACCTCAACGGGATGACCAGTGGCTGTTTCCTTCAACGTCGGTTGCCCAGAAGATGTTTCTCTTAACACTAGTACTGGGCCCCCTTGAGCAGGTTCTTTGGCCGTGGATTGTTCGGTAGGTTTCTCCTCCACCGCGGGATAATCCGCCGCCTGCGCCTCCGTTGCAGTCGTAGGCTGTACCTGTGACGCTGATCCTGGCTGTTCTATCGACATAGCTGGAATCTCCGGTGCCGTATGCATTCTTTCAGTCCTCGTCTCCGGCTCATCTTCCACAGGAATATAAATAAATTCCTGAATTTCAGCCCCAGCGACCGGTAGGACGCTTTCCGTCGATGACGATCTCCTCCGCCTCATCCGTCCTCTCTCTTCCTCTTTCTCCAAGATGACACCTCTATCCCGTCCCTTCACCGCTTCTAAAATCAATATGACCAGAAGAATCCCAAGGACATAAACCCCAAATAAAATCAGAAACCTGCCGCGCGTTCCATAAAGTACCATTCCGATTGGAATGTTCGCAAGTCCCAGTCCGAGGGTAGCCCAACCTAGAATAATGTGGAGCTTGTTCGAGAAAGGTGTCTTCAAAGGATCTTGAGTATTGCGTCGGACTCGCAGCGGGCGTAGCATGAAATGATTGATAATACCCAGTAGGGCTTGTGCCAACACTGCAGCGAAGACCACAGCCCCGATCTGGAAATGTGGATTCTTGAATTGATATTTACTGCCAGGCTGGACTGCATAGTAACCCAGTACGAAAGCTGCGAAGACAATCACATGTTAGATCATGCACATAAATGTTACTAATGCCACCCTAATATACATAATATCAAGAGAGGTAAACTATATGAGTTTTTGCTATTGCAGGGTTTCAGAAAGTACTTACTCAAAACCATGAAGATTACCGTCCCCATCTGTATCGTAAAATGGAGACGAAACCATATCCTTCCCCTTCCAGTCTTTGCAGTTTTGAAAAACCTGGCGATAATAATTGCGACGGGAGCGAAGAAGAGCCATGCTACGGCTGCAAATGCGGAATGTATGAGAACTAGTTTCCGTCTTTGAGGACTAAGATGTGTCTTAATCCCTGCGTCGAGACCTTTATCGTCGCCACGGATTACTTTACCGAAATCTGGCTCCGCAGATGACAGTACAGTTGAAGTAAAGATGAGAATAATGGCTGCGTAAGCCGTAGCCCTCATGCCTATACCAATTTTAGGTCCCATTGCCAACTTCCAAACCCGTATTCGTAAGTACGGTCTGTGACGATCCTGCCCTCGATTGATCAAATCCTATAGGGAAAAAAAATATGAGTTCTGGGAAAAACCTTAGAATCCATGGCATACAGTGATATCTCCCCACAGTAGGGTAGCCATCGAAAGTAATTGTTACATCTTGATACCATTTTGAGACCCTGATCGCTCATATCACCTCTAAATCCATCGCCTCGTGGCCGGCCCTGAACACACCAATCCCACCTCTCAAAATGCAACAAAGTCAAACCCCATTTGCAACACAAAATCCGCTCTTTCTTACAAAACTTAAAAAAATATAGCACAAAAGGTCTTCCGTTCCACAAGATTTAAAACATTCTTGAGGGGAGTGGATTAGAGCCTTTAAACGACAACTTTAAAGTATTAATACCTCCCAGCAAGGTGGCGAGCATTGGCGAGGAAAAAGAAGGTTAAAGGCGTTCCCGTTTTCGTGCAACCTGCACCGCGCCGAAGCCGCCCTATGAACTTTGGGATTTTGGGATGCATGTATGGGATATTCTTGCGTTGCCACCGAACCCAATATAATTTTAAAGAAGTTCCCTGTTTGTAGAGGTTGAACTGCAAGATTACTTCACACTTACTCTTTTTGATGGTTTCTGCATAAAATAGTTCGTGCTGTTCGAACAATCGAAACCGAAGACCGAACAATACTGTACTTGTGGATTGTGCATACAGGTTACCAGATCATTAGTCGAATACAAGGGGGGATACTTCATGCAGCCTGGGGAAAGAAAATTCCTTTGTTCGATGGCAATTCCTTCGAAAAGGCCCACGCCCGTTCATGAAGATTTCGTCCTGCATCCGGGGTATTCCGGACAGTGCATTGGGTGGCAACTTGCAGGTGATATACGTATGATTTCCTCCCATGGGTGAAAAGTAACAGGTATCGAGTACAAAAAAAAACCAACAATGCATGAAGTCCGTCCAGAAGCAGCCGAAACTACCGCTGCACCATGCACAATGATTTTTCTTTACCCCAATAACTTGCATATCTCGGGTCAGCATTTCTGGTCTCTCTCTTTTTCCACTTTAGCACTTTTTTGTTCTTGCAGGAGTTTAATCTGCATCTACTACATAGATCTGCGGGATTAAATAACTTCTTCGTTGTCACAGGAAAAATTTACCGGCGTCCTTTTTGTTTCCTTTTTCCACTTCCTTTTTTTCTCCACAGCCAAAATGGTTATTTTCTGTTTCGATGCGGGTGATATCTGATCCTATTTGTGCTCATGTCTGTCCTTCATGTACCCAGTACTTCACCTCATATCTTCGAAACAGGATAATCGAGCCCTTTTCTTTCTTCCCTTTCTTCGGTGACCACATTCCTTTCGGGGACATGCAGTGCAATGATCAGTGGACCCGGCCTTCTGGTTCGTGGGAAGGGTTCCCATAGGAGGGACCATCTCGAATGCATGCAGAGGGACGGAAGGGCCTTAGTCTAGGGGCTTTATGCAAAAGGAACACAGGATGCACCGAAGAATACGAGAATTCTGCAAGAAATGAAGGGGGATGTGCTTTAGCAAGTTATCTGTTATGTATGTATGTACAAAAAGGTGGTTTTTTTGAGAAAAGAAAGTATTTTTTTTGTTCTTTTTTGGGGGGACCTGTTTCCTTCTCCCTTGACCTAAGTGATGACCACCCCCAAGGGGACTTCGAACGAAACCGGAGATTGCATGAGACAATATATGCAGGCCAGGGAGAAGTCGAAAGGGAAAATGCGAGAAACAGCGCATGCTTTGATGGGTACCAATTGGCTGGGATATACAGGTTTTGGTAAAGAAGTATGGCACTGTGCATGCAGCAAGTGTATTCCACTTTGTTAGCCTTTCTGGTTAAAGTTACCTAAACGAAGCCTAGTGCAAACACTTGTGTCTTCAAAAAAATGAGAGAGACAAAAGGAAAGGGGATGGTTGTGGGCAAGGAAGAATAATATCTACAGAAGAGAATGGAAGAAGACTAAAAAAAGAAGTACATGGGATTGATCGATTGGGGGGGTATGGAGGTATGGGGTATAATGCAAAGATGAAAGAATAGCACCAAACTCAACCTATGTCTAAACAAAAGAGATTTGGAAGGTAAAATATGCAAAAATGCAACCGAAAAAATGCGAGTTTGAAGGAAAGATAAGAAGTATTTATAAATATAAGAAGATTGGGGGGGCCGTCAAGCCTTCAACTCGCTATAGGCGAGTGGCTGCATATAAATGCTCACCGCCACATCTTTGAGACATGCTAGCGAAATGCTTCGATAAGCAAGAGCGTGAACGAGATCCGTGAGGTTGTCTAGTCTTCGTGTAAAATTTCCTGAACGACCTTGAGGAATTTGTCGCAAATGCCCCAAAGCTTCATACGCTGAAGTAGTGATTCGACAAGCCTGAGCACTTCCCTAGCACCTTCAATCGAATGTAGGTCGCCTATGCGCTCAAGCCTTGCCTTTCCACCATGTTTAATCCAGTAGTTTATCGAATCACTGCTTGAGGAACACAAGTTATCTAATCTGACAGCATCATCTGGAGGAGCCGCGGAGTGCTCTTCAGTGACTGAGGAAAGGTACTGCGTGGTGGGGAAATATTTTGCAAAAGCATGAAGGTACACTCCGGCTATGAAAACCCGAAGGCAGTCGGAGCTGGTATGAAGATTGTACCGTCGGCCAGCTGCGAGGATCTGACCAGCGTGCTAGAATATAACTCATGTCATTAGTTTCGGAAGGACCGGGTACGCGGGATCCGGGAAATGTGCAGGGTTCCCCACTTACCCAAGCGAGTTCTCGTGCATTGACCATGTCTGATGTGAATATATTCTTTATTCGGTTGATCCGCTCCATCCTCTCCACAAATTTCCCTGTGGCGGAATGTTTGGCTAAACTGATGGCCAAATCAACAACGTCTCTTGTGGCATAGAGGTGTGCGTAGTGAACGACAATGGCGGTTATACTATAAATAGGATCAGTGTCGGGGTTCTGAAATAAGGGGGACATGGACACAAACCTCGAGTCTACATATTTGGTGTCATCGTTTGGAGTTGAGTTCAAAAGAATCATAGATGCCTTCAAGAGGTCGTCTTTGGCAGGCTTCAAACCAACCGAGAGAACTGGTAGCTGTACTATGCGTCCAAGAGGGCTGGTTTCTAGCTCTCTGATGTCCCAAATCACTAGGAAAGAAGTCAGACGAGGGTGGCATGATAGCCATGGGTTATCCAAGTTACTTACTGCGACTGATACCTTGCGCGCAGAGTCTTCGGCCCCAAGCTGACAGGCTGAGCTGGTCTTGATGGCCATTTAGGATGTCTCGCAATACAAAGTAAAACGGCATCCCACGCGGGGGGATTGATTTGTGCCTTGGATAGAGTGCCGCCCATGTTTGGCTATCAGGTGCTTCCCATAAAACTTCCTCACACTGCACAAAACAAAAGTCAGCACCTAGCAAGTATTGTTAAAAGAACCGTAAGGGTTGAGTGGGCTTACAGGCAGTGGCAAGCAAAGGTCTGTCAAGGCAATGTTTCCTCTTCTATTTGTGAGAACACTAATTGCACAGTCGCATTCAAAAATACACCAAGCAAGTCGCTTCTTGAATTCTTCCTCTCTCCAGTCTAGCCAGTGTTGTTGGAGCTTCTCTGGGTCGCTTATGTCCGTTGACGGGAGGAAAGGGTCCTCAGTCGTCGGCTTGGGGCGAGGACGGGGTGATCTTCCACCAGGTGTAGTGAAGAGGCCGAGGTTACGGCATGCATTGATCATGTACGATCGAGTGGCATCGGCCATTTCGAATAGTCGCTTGTTGCCAGCTCCCAGAGCGTATACACTCTGGAGACAGAATGCCATGAGGTAAGAAGCCGACTGCTTATAATCCTCATTGTACTCACCCTATCATAATGGACATTGCATATTAGCATCTCCAATAGAAGTGATGTGTATTTCAAACATCTAACAATACATACCAGCCAATTTAGAGCCTTATAGCAAAGGGCATTAAGATTATCCGCGAACTCAATAGCATGCTCCGAAGTGTGATACCTGGCACCAATGGTGGCAATCGTGATCAAAAGGAAGTTTGGACATGAATCGGTCGTAAAGGTAGGGATGTGAAGCATCGGTAATACAGCATGGAAGTGCCTGAGGTAGAGCTGGACAAACTCATTTAACACCTCATTGGAGGGAAACTTTTCGTCCCTAAGATCCACGTTATTATGTGGCAGCCTCTCATAAGGTGCTTTTAATATCGTGAGCATATCCTTTCTGACTTGATCCGAAACTATGGTTTCCTTAGGTGATTGTCGGTCTCGACCACCAGGTATTTCATGACTGCGTTGTAGCCCAGACTGCCTATGGAATCCCTGCTGAGGAGCCTGGAGTAGTTCTCGAAGCGGTGGCAATATAATTCTGGGTTCTCGGTGACTCGAAGACTGCCAGTCCCATGGTAGCGAATCCTCAGCAAGGTATGGTGGTGCGGAGCCAACATGGGGGAGTCTGATCTCTTGCTGATAACGTGGTCCCTCTATACCACTAGGGCTCTGATCCTGTGGAGAATGCTGACTGGATGAGGCTCCCCAACTTGAAGAAGGAAATGAAGTATTGAGGGAGGGGCTTTTAGAAAGGGTTAGGACTGAAGGATTGAGGTAAGCATGTGGTGCCTTTTCAGGCCTGCCGAACGGAGATTCTTCTGGGATCGAGTGCAAGGAGAAGTCTTCCCTCAGAAAATCGAATTCGAATATGCTAGGGTCGAAGAACCAGTTCTCGGCCGGATCATCTAGTTTTTGGAATAATTGTAGGCTACTAAGCATCGCAGGTTCCCTAGAACCGTATCGACTTGATGAACTACTTCCAAGGCTTTTCTTCATGGAGTCGAAGTAACTAAATGAATCGTAAGGCCGACCGCCTGGTAGCATTCCATTAAGAGCATCCGCTGCCATGTACTCATCTTGCGACAAGCCTGGCCAGCCGGAGTTCTTGCGTGACTCTCTTTCAACATACCCTCTAGGTAGTTGGGCATGAGGGAAAGAAGTAAATGATGGCGACGATGAGAGAGAGGTGCTACTACTGCTTCCACGACCAGAGCCAAAGTAATGGCCATAATTCACTGGCGGAGGCGCCCCACCAAATCCGGGAAGATTCGGATTATAATGAGGATATGTCGACCCTGCTGTGCATATATAATAAGCAAAGACAATATCAAGTGAAAACTCAGGGGGGCTATTACTAACCAGTCATGGACTCTGCCTTCGAGAAAATAGTGGCAGTCGAGCCCAAAGATGAAGACCTACCGCTAGAGGTTCCAATGCCAGAATCTATCGACTTCATACTTCGATGGTCCATTTGGAAAGCGGAAGGTTGACCTTCGTCTATAGTCCTTCGTCGCTTGAGTGAAGGTTCTCTAGTTTCGATTTCTCCAATTTTGAGTGGTTGAGGCGCAGAATCCATCGAATCGCTAGTCTCCATTGTCTCCATCAAGTCCATGGCATTCATGTCGTCGTCGTCGTCGTCCACCTCATCGTCGTCTTCGTCGTTGATATCCGCCTCAGTAGGATCATTGAGAGACTCCCTCCGAATGACGATCAAATCCGAGTCCGCATCGAAGACACACTCATGGCCCCTTCTTGCACATGCATCACACGGTGCCACAACCGTCCGGCCTTTCGAGGCACCGCTCGAACATTTAATCTTGAATCCAGCACATCTTATACAACTTCTCCGTCTCGATTTCTTCACTTCAATCTTTTTTGTCTGATGAACAGCTTTGACATGTCGACTCAAGACATCTTTCCGGGTAAATCCCTTTGTACACAGGGTGCATATATATGTCTTCGCCTCAGATGGTGGCAAATGAGTGGCCAGATGCCGGTCAAGATGCTCTGCCCTGGAGAACCCTCGTCCGCACGACTGACAGATATGAGACTGCTGTTTGATGGTCGGGGTCGGCGGCGCAGAATTAGACGTGCTATTGCTCGACAATGACCCTTTCCTCTCAGGCGACGGTATCACGGCTGGAGGATCTGAGCTCTGCCGTGTCGGAGTCGCCGGCACAGCTGACAAGGGATCCTTTCGAGTAGGCATAATACCGAAGTTTGCGTTGACCGTGTGTTGGGCATGAGCGGACCTTATTTTATGACCAGCCTGCGTCTACCAGATTGTCGAATAATTTCTTTCTTTCTTTGATGCCCGATGATGATGCTGCTGCTGATAATGGCGATGATGTTGGATATGTATAATCTCCTCCCTCCAATCGCAATCGAGTCCTTCGATATGGCACTACTGCACAGCTGCCGTCTATAGAATCTGTATAGTCTCCTCCCAAGAGAACCAGAGTCGCGTGTATTTAGAGAGGTGGGTCCCTGGACTAGTCCTCCGTATTGGTGTTCCCCAATGGATGTTATATCAAGCTCCAGCCGTACGTCAAGCTACAAGTCAGGACGGGGCGATAGAACCCGCTAAACCAATTCGAAACGTCGCCTTTTGCCTTCCTTCCTGTCTGAAATATCAAAAATGTCTTGCCTTAAATTTCGCCCAGTTCGTCTGTCCGGTCCAGTTAAGTTGCAGTTGTGGATGCTTTCGAGTTTCAACCAACGGCTTGGGCGACAACCAACGACGTCAGCTTACATATCTATAAAATCAAAGCAAAGGATCAGTTTCTTGCAACTAACGTTAACGTTCGAACTTGCAAGCACTTGTCGAGTTCCAAACCCAGTCAGAGAGGTTCTATTGGAACGAGCGATCCATTCTGACTGGTCATCCAAGGTCAAAGACAGAAAAGGGAAATCTCAACAAAAGAAAGAAGGGAAAACGCCTAACGGAAAATAGGGAGGGTCCAGAGCTAAGGGATAATTCCAGTAGCCAACGGTCGAAAAAAGAGAGATCCAAAAAGAGGTATAAAGGAAGATCGTGAGAAGAGGCTTTTTGTTGCAGATAGGCTGTGCCTGGTCCTTTTTAACGAATCTGGCTTGCAGCAAGCAATATGATTACATAGCGCCAGCGCCAATTTCCAATAACTTCTTCCTCGGCCTCGAGGTGGTATGTGCTTGCGCTATGCTTCAGATTTTGCTGGTAAGTAAAAAACATAACTGCACTGCACTGCACTGCCTATAGCACTGTACTTACTGACGACCGCAGTTAGGTCACTTTGTTCTCTCGTCCTGCCTGGCCCGCGTAGGTTGGGTATGCCTGTTCCTGCAAGTCACTTGGCCCACGACGGAGTACCTCGTTCCTTGGATCAAACGACTGACCGATGAACCAAGAAAAAAAACGAGGTGCTAGACTCCACTCCCTCTTTTGTCCAACTTGTGCTCCACAATCTGGAGACCGGGGCAAGTTAATATGGAAGTGGAGTTACGGCTCTTTCTTTTTTCTTCTTTTCTTTTGTTTTCCCCTCAGAAAATGGCGCTCCTTCTGTGGCACGGATCGGTGAAATCTCGATGTGTTCGAGGGGCTCTTTAAATTCTGCCTATCGAGGATGGCATTTAAGGCCCTAGAAGAAGGAAAAATAAGAGGCAGCAGAAATAAATAAAAAAATAAATAAAAATAAACCAGGTACTAGTCCAGGCAGGCAGTCTTCCCTGAGGGTTCGTCGGAACAAAGTTGATAATAGGCCTATCGCTGTATACCTGTCCTGGCCTGGCCTGTGCGTTTTGTAGATGTTTCTTATTGTTATTCTTTTTTTAATCACCTCAGCGGAATATTCTTTCAAATCGGCTCGTTGGTGGACCAGGAGCCCTAGTTGATATGATTCCAAGACGTGCAGGCTGATGTATGTCAGTCGGTCTATACTGTTGGCGATATGTATAGATTCGTCAATCTCGCCGGGCCGGAACTGTCAGCCGCGGTTCGAACCCCGAGTAAGTGTTCAACGTCGATGGG
The DNA here is from genome assembly GCA_036971725.1 of Arthrobotrys conoides. NCBI lineage: Eukaryota > Fungi > Ascomycota > Orbiliomycetes > Orbiliales > Orbiliaceae > Arthrobotrys > Arthrobotrys conoides. The sequence goes on from JAVHJM010000001.1 coordinate 1,773,558, forward strand.
GTCCAGAGGCAGTTATGATGTTGAAGACGATGATAATGGTGAACTAGTTGCGCATGCAAACAGGAAGTGTCCTGATGATGTGGTGATAGTAGTAGTTCATAAACGACCGTTTTGCTGTATGTATGTATGTATGTTTTTTTTTTTTTTTTTTTTTTTTTTTTTTCCTTACCCCTTCCCCATAAATTCGTTTCTTCTTTCCCGTCCGGCTGTGGCTAAGGCATCCAGCTGCTTCTGCTGCTTCTGCTGCTGCTCATTGATTCGTGTGGATGCTAATTCTGGGTGATCGGGGTTCGCTGCATGTTAGATTCCGTGCAGGCAAAGCATAACTAACTCGGAGTCTGGCGAGCTAAGTAACATGGAAAGCACGTATTCCGGTTTCCTTGCTCTCGTCAAAATGCACGTTTCGTTTCCCAGCATCCTCTTCGGCCTCATCTTGGCGGTTGTGAACCATTCATTTAATCTCGATTCTTCAGAAGGGCACTGCATGCACCGGAACGCGAAGCAATTGCGCCGCACGTGAACCTGGTAAGCTCCTGATGCAATGGATCTTTAATCTGACTTGTTAAAATAGCGTGCTCTCATCGTCATTTAAATTTTCGGTACGCAAAAATTAGAGCCAAAACCACTGGTTCGCAAGCAATCAAGTGGATAGGCTCGTGCTTCTTTTGTGGAGCTCCACCAATGACGGGGCCTATCGATATCGATGGGATATCATCAAGCAGATTTCAAAGCGGCCTAAAATCGGGGTTTAATGTCAACATGCCTGTACTACTACGGGATGTTTGGTATATATGGATGCATCTGTTAATCTACATTACAGAATTAACAAGCAGTGCACGGGGTATCACAGTCGTACACATATTCCGTACCTGCGCAGAGGCTTCGGAACAGCGCTGCATGTCAACAGCTAAAGTTTGGCTAGTTCCGAGTGTTTGCCCGAACGGTAGATGAAAACCAACAGCTGAATGATTAATGATTTTCAGATTAACAGGGACTCGCTTTTAAAATACGCATAGTCGGACCGGTCAACTGATATAGCCTATATTGGACGCTAGACGCGACCTGGCCATGGCGGGGTGGGGACAGGCCCAAAACGCTATACAATCGTACCCCATACTGCTGACTACCAGAACCCTGGTACACCCTCGGAGGTCCTTTTTGGCTGAACTGCTCAACCAAAGCTCGTTTCTCATATTGGTGCTGGTGTTATAGGCCAATATACGTATACAACGACCGTTTGCGAAATACTGCTCGCAGGAATATACGCAAGCAGTGTTTCACAGAAAGATTGTATTTCAATATACGATCCTGGGATCCTTCGAGTTTGCATTTTCCCTCCAAGTTCAAAGCGTTAATGTTTCCGTTCGTCGGAACCAATGCAATGCCTGTGAGAAATCGGAAAACGACGGTGGGAGAAAAACCAAGGAAAACTTACCGAACCGAGAGATGCGGAGGTAGCGGATGGGGTTATCCACACGGCCTTGGAGGGTGGTCTGATACGGATTCCCTTGAAGGTTTGTCCAAATGGCAGCCAACCGACCAGTCTAAACGGAGCCCAAGCATGCCAAAGTGGAGCTGAAACTCTTTGCCCCCGAGGAGCCGAATTCCGCCCAGCGGTTCAAAAGAGAAGGGAGGTCCGCAGAGACTTCGGATGAATAGAAGAATCGTATTGATAATTGACAACCTCACCAAACTCGAATCTCCAATACGAGGGGGCGTATTATTCGAACCCAACGATAACAATCGGTCGATTTTAACTCATGAACAAGGTCTACTCTGGTTGTCTGCTTCCCAGACCCCGCTGCCAGTACGGATATTGAGTACATGGGATATCATATGGGAAATCGACAGGCGCTGAATATAGCAATGCAGTTCGGGGGGAACCTTAAGCCTTAACTTATCGTCTGGAGTTAACGCCCGCTTCTCCGCCAAAAACACCCATCAGAACCATGCAATACTATGAGCTCTGAGGAAATCTCGCCAACTTACTACTCATGGCTATGGTATTGTCGACTGAGGATCAAGCAGCCGCCTCGACCCGTCTGTTTGTCTGTCTCTCTGTCTGTCAGTTTTTTTTTTTTTTTTTTTTGGTGTCCGTTAGTTGTATGGGTAAAACAGCTTCGGACCACCACAGCAATGTTCCGAAGCCCAAAACCCCCAAATCCAACATCAAGTCTGGATTGGCAGGCTGTTTGCTTTTTCAACTCCACCCACCCCAAACCAAATTAACCCAACCTCACCTCTCCAAACACTGCCAGTCCATCGACAGCGACACTCTACTGCCAGGCCGAGGTCATCCGTTATACAATTTAACGTTACGAGGGACATTTCGGTGTTCGATATTATCGCTATAATCGACAAGTAATACGAGTGAGGCGGCGCAATCTCGTCATCCTGCGCCTGCGAGCTAGGTTTCGCCATTCTCGAATTGGTCAATACACCCAGAGCAGATATACCGGACCATGGCTACCACAGATGCAATCTCACTATCGCCTAAGATCAAAAGGCATAAGCAATACACCCTCGTGATCCCTCTAGATCTTCAGCGAGACCGTGTTCTACTAGGCTATAAGCTCCGAGGCTTCGGGCAGGGAAAGTGTACGTTTCAGATCCCCGAACGTGTGTTCGATGTTCAATCACCAGTCGCAATTCCTGCCGGCTTCCCCCAGGCTGGACCTTCTGAAATAATATCCCTAATATCCTTATATCCCTATATCTCATACCCGATATATGCCTTTAACATGACGTTGATCTTATCACTAACCGTCTATAGCGAACTTCGTTTCCCTTCCCTTCCTCCTCGTTTTGTGATTATGGGTCAATTATCTCAAATGGACAAATGGACAAAAGGAACAGCGTCAAATATTCTCCGACGGGACCCTTGGTCTATCTAATAGACTCATGCATACTTATTTTTGTGCCATCACATGAGTGATCTGTAGTTCGACCCGTTTGGCAAAGACTTGGTGGAGCACTCCAAGGTCGGCGACATGCCGTCAGCCCCCGCGGAACAGGCTGTCTACGAAAACCACAATCACTATAACGAGGAGAAAAGGAGAAGAAGGGGAACGTCCGGTTTGCATTTCCTCCTTGGATATAGACAATGGCTATGGCGGAAAAGTTGAGCCTAATGAAACCGTTATCGCTGCAGCGGTTCGTGAACTCCACGAAGAGTCAGGTCTTCTCGTCGAAGAACCCGCCATGATTCAACGTGGTGTACTCTTGTTGGAAACTGTGGCAGACAATACCTCGCCAATACTCGAAATACATGTCTTCACAGTTGAAATATGGGAGGGGACAGAAATTGCGTACGTATTTTTCCTTAGTACCTGCTCCCCATAGGCACCACTCTTCCTTTCTTCTATCAGGAATAAGCTTTTTCTATTCCGTATACCCATCGTCGTCATCTGATGCATTTGAGATTACTTCCTGTTATCTCGCTACCCATTGCAAGATAATACATGGGATGTTGCAGCTTGATGCATCCCTCTTCAGGGTATTGATACTTCTTTTTATCAGAATCCCGAGTCAGCCTTGATCTAATCAAGCATGACTAGTCTCAATTCCCACCAACGTTAAATAATTGTTTCACACAAACCCTCCAACCTCTTCGAAGATCTAGCTTTCGGTATCAAAGATACCGGACTGGACCAAGTGGGGACCAACATGCTCGCTGAGCAAAATTGTCTCGCTACCCGAGTTATAAACCTTGCAGAAGCAAGTCCGTGATGGCGGTTTTACGTCCATCTTTGCATCCTATTCAACACCGTCGTCGGATGCAACGTGGGTTCGAACCTAGCGCCTGACACGATAATGTGGATCTTGCTGCTCTCATCCTTTTTACCACATGGACAACGCAGTTATATTCAACCGTCCGTATCAGTTTCAAGGCGAACGCCTTCTTCGTAACCGCATGTCGACTGCATGAGGACCCACCAACCATATCGATGCGTCGAGCTTCAGAAATGCACAGGCCTGAATCACCCTGCTTGTCTAAATAAAAATTTAGACCATGGCAATTCTCGTCCCGTGAACTATATCTAGCTCAATCTGACGCAGGAGAAGAAGAAGCAGCTAGAAGCTAGAAGGAAGCACAATCATGTATACCTTTCGGCATGGCCTTAAAGCTCAGCATTGACTAAGCTCTTAGTCTGACGGAGCTTTCGGTATCTTCCATTACCCCCAGCCATCCTTCCCCTCTACACCCCTCTCCAGTGTCGGCTTTACTACCTTGATTGCTTTAAGCCTCAACCTCGTCGCTTGCTCTTTTTACCCTTCTTACCCGAAGTGACACATGCTTCCCCGGCCTTCTCGTTTCACCATCGAATAGATTAAAAATGCCTCGTGGGAGCTCACATGACTAGTGATTTTTTCGAGGATAGTGCCTACGGATATACGCATACCCCTCGTATGCACTTCTCATTGCTCCCCTCCCCTGGCATCTATACCCCCTTCACCGGTTATGCAGATTGCCTAATATCATCTACGATTCCACCATCGTCATGATGGTCCGTGTCGTAGCTCAAGGCTAGAAGCGAAGGTTTCGATGCCTGAAAGCGCTTCTTAAATCCACTTGCTTCATTCGATTTGTTTTCATTGAAGAGCTCCTTCCACTTTTATGGTCCACCTGAGAATCGTATCTCTTCCTATATTCGTTCATTTCATGCTTAGCTTCGCCCTTCGCCGAAATTTCTTCTATTCGGTTGTTTTTTTAGATGTGATATGGCCTGATATAATATGATATGATATGATACACACAGACATATTTACATACATAGCACATACACACGCATCTTCTTCCCTGCTGCTTTTCCTTTTACTTTCTTTTTTCTTTTACAATGGCTTACATTTCAACACCTGGACACCATCTTCCCCGCCTCCGTCTAAATTCCCCTCCCCTTGCATTGACATACTTGCCTCATCACAAAAAAAATGAAGCGGGAGGGAGGGAGAGGGAAGAGCTAGTCTACCTACCTAGAAGCTCATCTATATCGTTTATTGTTCTATATACCACACGTATGAATTAAACAATTGATTACTAACTCCCAAGTCTCACCCTCCAGTACGGAAGAAATGACCCCCCACTGGTTCTCACTCTCAAAATCGCTGGCTGCCCCCACGACATCAACTTCATCAACCGGAACTATTCTTCCTTCGTTCCTATCTACTTCTTCTTCCTCTTCGTCCTCGTCATCCGCAGCAGTAAGGGCAGCAGCAACAGTAGCTAAAGATCCTTCATCTGGCGGAGCACATGACCTCCCTTCCATCCCATATTTCCAAATGTGGGAGGAGTCACGAGTCTGGATGCCCCAGTTGTTACGACATGTTTCATCAAATGAGAAAGGAATCCTAGCGGGTGAAGAAGAAAAAGTCTTCCTATCGTCATTATCATCGGAGGGTCCTGCTCCGACTGCTGCGGGTTTGGAGGCTGCAAATACTATTGAAATTTATGGTGAAAGTGAGAAGGAGAAAAAGAGATACTTTATCCACCACGTGCAATTCGTCGGAGGGACGGATATGGATGCTATCGATGGCGGTGAGTATAGTATTTGGCATGGTATGGGTCCCAGACGACTGGACTGGGTTGATGAACTACCAATCGCAGAGTGGGAAGGGAAGAAGAGTTTTGGAACGTATCCTTAGAGCGGCGTTATAATCACGCATGACTACCTATCGATAGGTGAAAGATTCTGTGACCTTTCATTCTACTTCTCTTCCCTCCTTTTTTCGTTTGCTCGTATACGGGTAATTGGTATACGCATCATCGTTATAGTAACGCTACAGAATCCTTTAGAATCGAAACTAGAATGGAACAATACTCTTTTTTGCATTAAAGGAACATCTATATCCCACTCAGATTTTAAGTCATATATAAAGTTAGTCTCGTATTACAGATATAAAGTCAGCATTTAATTTAAGTACCCGTAGCACTAAAGTTCGACATTCCATCGTGCATCCTTTGAATTCACTTCAAATAAACTAAAATGAAAGGCGGAGTCGAAACCAAAGTGTCCGCCCGACGCCATGCATGTAGTTAAGTTAAGTTACCGGTCTAGTCGACTTCCCAGGCCAGGGCTATCTATATATCAGAAATACTCAACCCGGATACGTATATTGATATCGAGTAACGGAATAAAGATTGATACACCATGGAATATAAGAAATTAACTAAGTAGTATTTAAGTGTATACGTATCGGCTTGTATTCGATGCTGGAGATCAATATTGTCTACTAGCTTTACACTTAGGTACAACTAGACTATCGATATATCGATACCTTTGATCCAATAGCATAATTGCAATCTTAAGCCATGTATGTCATGATATCCCATACAGAAATCTAGGAACAGCATTGATCACGTTATAGTAAACTCTAGATCCATCCCCATGCATACCGATCCGATATCAATATCGATATCCCACACTAGAGTGTTGATGCTTCATTGATGCATTGATCATGATCGAAATTAATTATAATATTCTTCCTCTTGAAGGTCTATTCCAACGAAGCCGACTGTTTATAAATTTAATTTATCACTGTCACAAAATTATGGTTGTTATATTATGCATCTCTTTCGGGTTCCCACAACTACAAAACTACTTAGTCTACCGATACTGTAATATGTAAAATACTTTATCTATCATCGTGACTGCTCAACCTTATCTATTCGCACGATCATATGAATTGACACCCTCCTTCGCATCATCAAGACTATTTTCTTCTTCTTCTATAACACGTCTCCACCTCTTAATTTCAAGAAGGGTACTTCCTAACATGCAGCTTAACCCTCACCCCCCCCAAAATCACATCAGTCTATCGAGAGAAAAAAGAAGAAGAAAAACGTAACACTTCAGTTTACCCCACCGCCTTTGGTATATTATTCCTCAACCCCGAATGGTAGACAAGAAAGAAAAAAAGAAAGGAGAGATATATGGTTGGTTTGAGAAAAGAAATAGAGAAGATAACGCCGGCATCTTAAAGAAAATGCAACAACAACCAACGCTAAAGGGAAAAAGAATATAACATGATGCATCGCCCAGCATCACCACCAACCCGTTCCGATAGATAAAAAAAAAAAGACGTAGAGAGCACAGGAAGGAGTTTTAGAATAAGAAAAGAGATAAGAGATCAACTGATCTCCATCCCCTCTCCATCATCACCTTCCCCTGTAGCCTCCCCTCCAAACCCGTACCCCCCTCCCGCTCCGCCACCTCCAACCTCTAGTTCCTCACCTCCCAAGATCCTTCCTTCCACATCAATCTCCTCAAACAATTCCAACATCGCCTTCTTACTCAACTTCCTAAACCCTTCACTCCTCACCACCCGTCCCCAATGCATCATACAATACCTTGCCGCCTTACTTCTTAATAGATTCTCACCAGCAACGCCAGCACGTTCCCATATACCTGCTGCGGTATCGACGTCTAATTCCTTGTTGATCCGTCCGAGACATAACGCGCGTAAGCGGGGGATATTGTAAATATTACTGATAACAAGTAACCCTCCTACGGTCGCTAGACTCGAACAGAATGGAGATGGAGCGATACTGTCAGTGTAGAGGTAATACAAGAATGCTTTGACGACGCTGTATGGTTCTGGGATGTGGAGCCTTCCCGTATGGAATTCGGCCATTTTGGCAGCATAGAGGCGTTGGAAATGAGACCAGCGGCTAAGGAGTATGAGCTTGTGGACGTGGATTGCTGGAGAGATTGAAGGATCAGTTGGAGTGTTGGAGGAGCCAAGACTATTGGCTGAAGATGATGGGGATTGATGGTTGACGAGGCTGACAGTGGTGATGCCAGTCATGGCCGTGCCGCCTTGAGCTGATAGAGATGTCGCAGATGGAGAGGAGCCCCGTGGATGGGGGACCATAGCCCATACGGCTTCCTCATCGTCGCCATAATAGTTGTCGTTTAAAGCAGTGACGATAAAGTCTGATGTGGAGGCGTCGTCGAACATTGTTGCTAAATCGAAGCCCATCGTGCCGGGTCCACCCAACTCTCCTTCTTTGCGCTCAGGCGTGACACCGTATCGGCGAAGGTCGATCGGGAGTATATCGCTAAGATACTCTGGTTCTTGACCTTCTTCTTCGAGTGGGCATCCGATGAGATATGCAGTTGTGGAGTCGTGGGAGATAGCAAGATAGTGCCAACGGTAGTTAGTATTCACAAATACGTCTTCACCATCGGCGAGGTGCTTCCAAACCAAACTGTCGAGGTCTAGGGCAGACAAGGACGTTTCGTGGTCTCGAATCGTATTCGCAGCTGTTACAAAGTCCAGGAGGGTATTGTTGCAGAAATGGTGGAAGTGGTTTCCTGCAGTTTCTATAGGGACGTCTGCACCCCTAACGAAGCGAACAGCATTGACAGAACCCGGGGCGAATGGATTGGAAGTTTGACGCATCGGCGATGGGAAGCGGTTCTGAGAGTTGGCTGGGGCAGCGAGGTGGTTCGGTGTATGGCGTTCTTTACGTCCATGACGGTGGTCAAGACCAAAGTTCGTTTGAGAGAGCTGGGGTGTCAGGCCGTTCGACGACTTCCAGGTCGGGTGCTCGGAGAAGTCCAACCAGCAGAGCTCGCCCGTACGGTCCATCTCTTGAGTTAGGCCACCGAAGACGTATAGGCGGTTCTTGTATACCCAGCTAGTGTGGTCGAAACGGCCAACGAACCTCCAAGCCCGGCTCCAGGTCATGGTATTCAGGTCAAGATATACCAAATCATCAAGGACATCGGAACCGTTAGTTCCACCGATAACATAGAGTTTATCATCGTGTAGGCAGACGGAATGGCGAGAACGGCCTCGAGGGGTAGGACCTGATATCTGGGGTTGGGACCAGGTTGAGGTTGTGATATCGAAGAGATATACGTCGGCAAGGTAGACTCTATTCTCGTTCTCGCCACCGAAGACAATCAACTTGTTATCGCGCCAGTAGGTAGTCGTATGTCCTATATAACAGAAGGGTATCAGCAAGAGTTGAAATGAGGAGGGGGGGGGGGGGGGGGAGGGGAGGATATGTACCCATGCGCACGGAGGGGATCTCGCCGTAGTTATCGACCAGGGTCCACGTGAAGGTGGATAGATCGAGTCGGAGAACATGGTTATAGACTACAGTTTCCCATTAGCTCCTGTATTGATACCATACGAAGATATAGAAGCGAAGTGGGGATGAGGATGAAGAATACCTTCATCTGTGAACTGGTCGAATCCGCCGAATGCGATGATTGTGTTGTCAGGACATCCTGTGACTGAAGCATTGACCAAACAGGCCGGGCGTCCTCCTGGTCCGATATAAATATAAGATCTCGGGTCAGTACTACCACCACACCATGAATAATTGGAAAGACAGAATCTATAGAACGTGTGATATAATAAAAGGCATTATACTATACTATATTATACAGGGGAGAGTACGCTGAAAAGAAAACAAGGAAAATAAAATAAGAGAGAAAGAAAGAGCATACCTTTTGTTCGGAAAGCCTTAGGCTTGTATGGTCCCAAATGAAAGTCCACAGCTGTCTGGGCCCCAAACATCGCCATAACTTTTTTTTAGTACCCCTTCTCCTCCAACAATAGTGTAGTGTAGTGGTGGTAGTAACAGTGGCAGCGAGAGTCACTGTAGTGGCGGGTGGTAGTGGCAGTGGTGAATGGACCTTCACCCCTCCAAGGCAAGCAGACAGACAGATAGACAGACAGACAGACGGGTCTAAAGCTTGTCGCTTCTTCGCAGAGTCGGAGAGAGCAAGAAAGAGTGTGGTACAGCAGCTTTCAGAGATTGATCGGACTTTGTCGGCGATTTCTTTCGTCTGGTTTCTTTCTGTCTGGGAAGCTTGAATGGGAGGAACAGCTCGCTGATTGGCCAGGAATTGGCTGGTGGTAATGGGTTTTCCCGTTTGGGCCTGTTTTTCTGGCAGTTCGAAAGCCAAGAGATCGAAACCAGCGACAAATATATGCTAACTGCTGCCGGTCCTGGTCGTGGCCTGGCCCTGGTCTGAAGGGAGGGAGATTATCTGGGATAAAGATTCTGTAGAGTATGTATTACAACAGGGACAAAGTTGGGGTTGAAGTTGAAGATGAGATGTATCGATGGTGGCGGAGAGAAGAGGAGGATGGATGTTGACGAAGAAAGGAATTAATCTAGAACAGAAAGAAAGAAGAAGAAGGAAAAAATAGTTTCGCGTCTGGCCAATGAAGTGAGACACCTTGATGCCTGAATATTCTGCATACATACAAGAGACATGATACTATACATCACGCTACACCCAGCAGATCTCGTATACGCCAGTAGGTACATGTACTCAGCATAGCATGGCACCCACTTACTTACTTAAGTATATTAGGTACTCAGGTACTTTAGTGTGTAATGGATAGACGATTTAAATTAATTGGTTTAGGACGAGTAACTAGCGGGAGATAAAGTCGATTTTATTGTCAACGCCGTGTCTATAACAATTCAGATCTGATAGATCGAGAGAGAGAGGATGCTTGTTCCGAACGAATAATAACGATATATAGAAAAAGAACAGTAGCCATTGATGCCATGCAAATATAATAGAGTCTTGTTGTACAGTTGATGTATCCTGTTAATACAGCAGCCCGATGTGTCTCTTATTAACAATGATAGTTTCTTCGTAGAGCATGATTCGTAGAGGATTATTCGTAGAGTATATGCTTTGTAGTCTAGTTCTGACCAGTCCTGGCTTGGAATCGTAAAGCTCGCTCCGTCGGGTTATACCTATCGTGATCAATTAGCCATTCGATCATTTCCACCTGGGCTTTTGCAACTACCCGACAGCTACCACTGTACCATCGCTGCTACAAGAGCAGGACAGAGCAGGATAGAATAGAGATGCAAGGAGTATACCAACCTCAGCAGCTTCTCGATCAGGTCAACATGTGTCATGATCATTCTTCGGCAGCAGTATCGCTTGCACCCGAGCTGGTCCATAGCGTCACTACAACCCCCCTCATCACCACTGTTAGCCTTCTGCCCCCGGTGTCCTTATCTCTCCCATAACCTTAAGTTCCCCGAGTAATATCGTATGTGTGTATATGTAGGGATGTATGTACGTGTCCGGGTGGGTTATGGGGGTGAATGGGTGGGAACGAACCCTTCGTTGACGCCCTCCTCGAGCAGGCGCATGTACGGCTCCCACAGGTCGCCGACAACCTAGTTCATTCAAGAACACACGCTTTGTTAGCTAAAAAAAACCATCCCTTTCTGACCGTAAAAAAGCGAAAAGAGCAAAAAGACATACCTTTCCACAGCTGAAGCAACGAACGGGAATAATCATCGTGTCTGTCGGATTTTGGTGTTGATGATGAGGACGATGTCGAGTTTAGATTGGAGGTGCGATGAGGATTCGTTAGTCAAGAAGGGCGTCGCAGAAAAAGCTGTTTTAAGCCGCCAAACCTAAAAAAAATTATTTTGGCGAGCAAGCGAGAAAAAAAAAGACACCCAACAACCACTCTTTTTTTACTCTTCTTCAACATCGTCAACCGTTCTCGACAACCTCAAACAATCAATCACACTTCAACCACCTTATATACCGCCTTGCTGCCTATCGCCCTGTATCAGGGTCGCAGTAGCAATGGCTGATTCAACAAGATCTCAAAAGCATGGCTCAAAGCCTGCATCGTCATCAAAACTCGACTCTCACTCCAAATCCAAAAAGTCTTCCTCGAGCGCAAAGCCTGCTACCCGTACCAAAGATACTGAAAAGCCGTCGCTTCCAAAGACTTCAAAGTCTAAATCGAAAAAGATCGATAGTGCTGCTGAAAATGCAGACGTTGAATCTATAATACCTACTGGCGATGCGAAGAACAAGAGTACTGTCATTACTCTCGCTGTCGCAGCTCCCGTGAAGCCATCAAAGGAACGGAAGGACAAGCGATTCAACGACTTGACACCCGATGCGAAGCAGGCTAAGCGTCGCGAAGAGCGTCAAAAGAAGAGGAAGGCTTTAGAAAGCACTGACGCCGTTGCTCTCGCCGTCTCAGAATCGGTCGAGGATGAAAGCACTGCTAATGCTACCATCGATAAGGAGGCCATAACCACCCCCACTACCTCTCTATCAAAACCTCTAAAACCGACAGAAAAACCATCTCTTCGACTCAAACGGGAAAAGAAGGAATCCCTCAAAGCTAGAGAATGGAAAGTCTCTCAACCAATTGGCGGCCGCTACAGCACAAACAACCTCGTCTTCTCCCCAGACGAGAAATACATTTTGATAGCTCAGGGTCCCTCTCTCAAGGTATTTTCCACTAAAACCTCTCTCTTATATCGAACCCTTCAGCACCTTCGCCCTCCTCCGACCCAATTCCCTTATTCGCCCGATGGGAACTACTCCTCAATCGCAAATTACACCCTCGACCCCGCCAACCCTTCTCAAGTCTACACGATTCTTTTCAACGGTGACCTCCTTCTCTGGGACTACACCGAAGGTACAATCGAAGGATACTGGAAAACAGACCTTCGTCAAGGCCAATACCTCGCCTGGTGTGGTCTCCGCGTCCTCCCGTCTACCACTGACTCGAAGGAGACGACCTTGTGGACCTATCACGAACACTCACTTCGCGACTTCTCGCGGAAAACGGCCCGTGAAATCAGAGCCTTTACTATTCCCACCCCTTCTATAACCGAAGAACCAGTGGTGATACCTTCTCGCCTAATACTAAGCATCGACGAATCTCGTCCTCGTCATCTCGTCATCATCGACTCAAACACCTTCACCATCGACTCGGGCGACAGTTTCTACGTCGGAAACCGCCAACGTGCCACTGCTACAGCTGAAGTGACACCTGATGCCGCCACTAATGCTCCAGAATGGCGAATCAGAAAAATTTCTACCCCAGGAAAAATCTTGAGCATCGATGCCATTATTCGTCACAAGAAATTCGGAGCAGGTGCAATCCAGGGTGACGTCGCAGTAGGCCATAACACTGGTCAGATTTTCGTCTACCACGACGTCTTGAATTCGAATTCGTCTACCAGAATTGTGAAATCTAAGCTACACTGGCATAGAACTGGCGTTGGTTGCATCAAATACTCCAAAGATGGTAAGCTTACCTCTGCAAATGCTCACATCACCCTCTATATAGCATTTTACTAATATTATATGTTCTTATAATAGGCACCTACCTAATATCTGGTGGTCGCGAAACCGTCCTCGTCCTCTGGCAACTCTCCACCACCTCCCGCCAAACCCTTCCAAACTTAGGCGCCGACATCAAAACGATAATCATCTCCCCAACCGGTTCAACCTACGCTCTCATTCTAGCTGATAACAGCATCCTCACCATCTCGACCACAGAACTTAAGCCCACCGCATCAATAAGCGGCATTCAATCTCGAGTCTTCCTTCGCGAAGAATACCAAAAGATCTATGGAAAAGGCGGAAAGGTCTCAAAAACACAACGGAAAACCGAAACAGAGACTACAGCTAGCTGGAGGATTCCGGTCCTGAAGCATCCATGGAATGATATGCAGATTTTGTTGGCGGCGCCTGCGAGTCAGAAGGGGGAGAGTTCGTATCCTTATCTACAAACTTTTGACTTGGCCCAGGATAGAGGGGTTGCGCGGCAAGCAATCACACGAACTTTAGTGTCCATGAAGAATGTGAACCCGGAAGGCGGGAAGGTTAAGGAGCCTAATGTACGATTCTTGGGTATCTCCGGGGATGGAGAGTGGTTGGCTAGTGTGGATGAGTGGGCGGCCCCGGCCAGGGACTTTGTAGACCCTGGAGCACCGCAGCCAGCGTTCGCAGACCGAGTTGCGAAGGAAGTTGTCTTGAGGTTTTGGAGGTGGAGTGGAGTTTCTTCTACCTCTTCTTCCTCAACTGGAACAGGGAGTGCAAGTGGGAAAGGAAGTTGGGAGTTGGTTAGTATGATCGAAAGTCCACATGGAGTGTTGGATAACGGAAGCGCAGGGGATGTAGCCGACCTCACCGGCTCACCTAAAGGCGCCATGTTTGCCTCCGTGGGAGGAGACGGAACGATCAAAATCTGGGGCAAGAGAACACGAACCCGAGCCGGTGTCAAAGTCGAGAAGGATGATATGGTAGTATGGAACTGCAGAAGGAACCTAGAGCTATTCAAGAGCTCACCCAATGTCATTCAAGACGGAAGACTAGCATACTCCGGTGACGGCAGCGTGGTTGCAGTATCTTACGCCGACGCTGACGACGGAGTTGTTACCATCATCGATCCAGTAGAAGGGGTTGTCAAACAGGAGATCGGAAGCTTACAAACCGGGCGAATTTTCGCTCTTACCTTTGTTGGACGATACCTAGTCATCGGTGGAGCGGAGAGGGTGGTGATTTGGAATCTTGTCAGTGGGGTTGCAGAATGGGGCAGTGAGTTGAAACCGTTAGTAGGAAAGGGAGCACATCTCCAAAACGATAACTTTGTACCAAACATCCATTTGGCTGGGTGCGAAGCGCAAGGTACCTTTGCTATCTCGGTAAATTATCCATTGTTCGAGGAAGACAAGAAGAAGAGTCGAGGACTTGAGGATTTGACGAAGGCGGGGAATACGACTAGTATGGTTAGCGTCTTTGAGGTTGAAGGGTTTGGGGTTGTAAGCAGGAAGAGGGCTGATAATGGCGTATTGGCCTTGGAGGCGGCAAGTAATGGGAAGGGCGGGCAAGGGTATTTCTGGTTGGATGGGGCGGCGAATGTGTATTTCTTGAGTAGCGGTGGGGTTGTCAGTGGTGGTGCTGGAGCCGGTGGAGCTGCGAATAACGGATATCTCGAGGATATCGACGGAGTTGGTGGGCTCGCCAATGCCTTTTTAGAAAAGGCAGTGATTGAAGACGAGGATACTCTTGAAATAGGCGAAGAAGGTGGGGATGAGAAAGTTGTCAGAGGCCACATGTTATCCAAGTTATTCCCTGCACCAGCGTACGCCAGTCCTGCGGTTGGGGACGTCTTTGGACGGTTTATGGAGATCGTGGGGCAGAAGGCTTTGGATGTTCCGCAGTCTTCTGTTAACGCGCGGACAACGATGGTGGCAGGGGAGGCGGAGGTTAGGTTGATTGAAGATAATGAAGAAGGGAGCGATGACGAGTTTGAGGACGCACACGATGGAGATGCGGATGTCTCCATGCAAGATGTCTCAAAGGATGCCTATGCTGATTTACCGGCTAGAGACTTTGATGTCATTATTGATGAGGCTTGAAAGAAACCCCGACTTCTCATCACGGGGTAATACGACGGAGGCAAAGGTAAAAATCAGAGGACAGTTATATTATATGGCTACATATATATCTAGCTTGATCTTCTTTTCCTTGATCTTCTTGTAGCGTTTTTTGTCCATGTTTTATTTGATGAAGTATATATATTGCTTGACATCTTCAAAAGTCTTGTTTCGACGACAAAGCTAGGTTAGCTAGATTAGAGTAGTGTATGATAGATCTATCAGAGGAAGAGTGTATTATTACCTTCTATTTTATTAGCTACATTCAATTGTTTCCACCGATTAGGCAGCCCCATGATCAATCACAGAATTCAATTTACAATTGTAAATTTACTCGCAGCTACCCACGCATCCTAGTCTGAGCTCAGTAAGGATTATGAAGTGGATCGATTAAAGATTATATTTTACTAGCCATATCTTGTAAAATCATCACCAGTAAAGAAAAGAACACATCGCTAACGTCAAGCAAGAACAAAAAAGAAAAGAAGAAGAAAAGGAAATCTATCGCTACTATCTGTATCTTCGAGCACGAGCTTCCGCTGCAGAAAACAAAAACCAACAAGTTTAAAACACCCCCCTCCTTTAGCAAAACAGAAGTCAAAAAGTGCTTCAAAAGAACAGATAAAGAAAAGAAGGGAGTCTTGAGTAGGCCCTGTTAGGACCTCTTGGTGTAAGGCATCCGGTCTATGTAACGAGATGATCCAGCTCTGGTACCGTCATCATCCACAACAGCTCTTCTTACTACTCCTCCCGGGGTCCATCCTAAACACTTCCTCCCAATCCCTCAGCCCCCCTAGTCGCCCACTCGCCACGCCACCCTTCTTTTTCCTCGAACTACCCCCTAGTAAACTCGATGAAGGCCCTGATATCGACCAGTCGCCACCGTCTCCATACCTATTCCTCGCAAAAAAAAAAGATAATTAGCTTCTTAACCTCCAAAGGATAAGCTGAAAGACTTACGAAACCCCACTATTCGGATCATCAGGATCCACCTCCCCAAGTTCAATCCTTGTCAAAATCACCCTCGCAAGCCTTTCAAACACTTCATCCACATTCTCCCCATTCAACGCAGAAGTCTCCATCGCAACTGGAATGCCAACGGTAGTAGCCCATCTGCTCCCCTCATCATAAGTAACCTCACGGGCTATATCCGTCTCCCCGGTATTATTACCATGTACCGTCCCTTTTCTAGAATTCGTGGAGTGAAAATCCCGCCAGGGGTTACTACCGGGATTATTCCCATTGATAGTAAGATCCGAGGAAAACGACGCAGATGAAGAATCTACGTATGAAGACCGAGTAGACGTTCCAGAGGTCGGAGTGTCGAATCCATTATTATGATTACTATTATGATTATAATTATAGGTATTACTCTTTCGGTTTGTGATATTCGTGGGGAGTGGGGATGTGCCCGTTGTAAACCCGGATTGTGTGGGTGTTCCAGGTGGGGAATTTGAGGGTGTGGAAAGGTCGGACTTATTGCCTACTAGCAGAACTGTAAGGTTTTCGGAAGCTAGAGCTCGGGCGTCGTCGAGGAAGGTGGGGAGGGAGGTAAATGTGTGACGTCGGGTTATGTCGTAGATTAATAGAGCGCCGGCGGCGCCGCGGTAGTAGCTTCGAGTTACGGAGCGGAAACGTTCTTGGCCGGCGGTATCCCAGAGCTGTTGGATTTTATAGGTTATATATTAGTGGTGGGGTTGGTGTGTAAGGGGTATAAGAGGGGTGGAGGGGTTACCTGGAGCTTTATACGTTTCCGCCGACTGCCGGTTCCGACTTTTATGATCTTGGAGGAGAATTCAACGCCAATTGTTTGGGAGGAAAGGATTTTCCCTGTTCAATAGTAATAGTTTTTTTTGTGAGTATTATATTCATCCTAGGCCGTGTAATGTCGCAATAGTTAAAACGTGGGTGTAAGGAATACCAACATTCGCCTCGAACGAATCGGTGTAACAAACATGATCTATATAGAGTTCCCGGTCGATTGGGTTCGTTAGCTGGGGATTTCCATATCAAACAAATTAAAAAAACGTCATATCTGGCCCTTAACCAACAGCGCCGAACTCAGAATAAAACACCAACTGAACGGTCTAGTTTTCTGAAAGGGAATAACGCAAAGAACAAGGACGTACTTTCCACACCCGCTGGGTCCGAGCAGTATAATCTTTGCTAGATAATCGTACATCGTTCCTAATTCTTGCTTTATCGCAGATGTCAGCCGCCTTATCGACGATAAAAATGGTGATAAGCTACTCGATAGTCGGAGTGGGCATTTTTGGGAAGGTCGCACGTACTGGATCGTGCTCCGATAACGAGTGAGATGATGCTGTGGATGCGCCGGATGGCGCTCGTGCCCGTGGCATCGTGGTAGCGGTATTCGAGGGCGTGGTAGTTATAATTAATGAGGGCCGAAGTCGTGAGTTTGTAGTTCTGCGACTCTGAGCGAGTTTGATACGTTGGTATCGGTATAGCTTTGGGTACCAAGTCGAGTATGTGCCTTGTAGGTATGGGTATGGTAAAGCAGCAACCCCGCGCGATGAGATGTGAAGCGATGGGAAAATACGATGCGGACGATGGGAAGGTGTCTTGCGACAAATAAAATGAGGGTTAAAAGATGATTCGACGAGATATGATAAAGCGGTGGAATTTCGTCTGATGTTTCTGACCAGTCCTTCCCCCTCAGGACCAGAATTGTAACTCAGAAGTCACTCACGGCCACCGGCATGCGCTGGCATTAATAAGGTTCCTGGGGAACGAAAAACGACAGCCGTCAGTGAGTGCTTGTCTTTTTTTCGCACGAAAAGGCTGCAGTAACAGGATTTTCTTCCAACTAGCCCGAGACTTCCTCTTTTTTTTTTTTTTTTTTTTTTTTTTTTTGGAAGAAAATGCGCAGGCGACCTGGGAACTTGTTTGTTAATCTATTGTAGGTGGGGGAAGCTGTTTAAAGAGCGCGGGATGCAGCTGCCGAATGAGGGCTGTGGCCGGGATGAGCTCGAAGAAATGGTGCGATGCAAGGGAGAGCGAGAAATGGGGACCTGGGATTGGATTGGGCCCACCGACTATCCATCCACCCATGGCCGACGACCATGCAATACGCATGCACCCGTAGAGCTCTTTATATGGGAAAGGTATTGAAGCTAGAGAAGTATCGTGAGATATCGATATCTTCAATTACTTACTTAAGTATGTATAAAAAAGAGTATATTGGGAGGTAGATCATACAGAGAGACAAACTAAGAGGTAGAGTATGTAAAGATCTAAAGATAAGAGGGGCTATATAGGTGGCAAGGTGGACAACACAAGTCGAGTCAGACCGACGTTGGAATATACTCTGCAATATCAACCGGATCTCTGTGCAACCCCAGGACCACCTACCAACCACTATAAAAACCCACAATAATTATTTATTTACTGCCAGCTGACTCGTGACTCGACAACCACGACAATCAACCAGCCTCTCATCTCCATCCACTTCTCTCGTGATCAACCAACGAACCATCCATCACCCATCCATCAACCAACCATCAATCCGTCGATTCGTCAATAGCAACCATATATCCGACATCATGGCATCTCAATCACCCCAGCAGCAGCAGCAGCAGCAACAACAGGCATCAAACACTTCTCTTCCTTCTTACTTCTCTTCTCCTCCTTCTCCAAATCATCTCCCTGACCACCTCATCGCGACGGTATCACCTCCCAATGCTGTCCCTCATCAATCACACAAGCGATCTCGTGACGTCTACGAAGTTGCCATAGTATCACCATCATCATCAGGAGCGCTTGCCAACCAACCAATTGAGGTCATCGACCTGGTATCCGAGGACAACACACCTCCCATGTTTCCTCCGTTCAAACGCCAAAAACTGGAATCTCGTTCCTCTTACCTACCGATCTCTCCTTCTCCTCCTCCTATCTCTCTACCTCCTCTCTCTCTTCCTTCTTCCTCCCCTCCTGCTCCCGCTCCTCCCGCTCCTCCCGCTTCTCCTTCCCGAGTCAATACTTCTTCCTCAGGCGAGACCCAGGAACAGGAACAGGAACCCGAGGTCATTGACCTCACCGGCGACCAAACTACAGAGAGTAGTGACAGCGAGAGCACTTGGTCACAATCCTCGTCCTCCTCCTCCAGCAGCGACCCAGCTCGCTCCGGCATGGTATCTCCAGCCACCTTCTATCCACCAGCCGAAGTCCTCCTCCCACCCAAGGGCCCCAACCCTCTGGGTAACGACTGGGAAGAACTAGGACCCCTCGATGAGTTTCCCGAGGACCCACTGATGGCCTCGTACGAACCACCAGCCAGCTACCCCTTCCCGGCCGGTGTATCATCAGATATAATATCAGCAAACCCGGAAGTGGCGTTTTTGTTCCACGTCAAGTCCGTCGGTGCAGAGAGGTACGATCAGAGGCCTCTCTCATCAGGAGATTCGCTCTGCTTCGTTCCGACGGCGCTTTCGACCACTTTTTTCATGTCCATAAAGATGGATATAAAGGGGATGAAAAGATTGAAAAGAGATATGGCGATGGCGAGGCAGATGGGGTTTTTACCCTTTAGAAACGAGGCGGCCGCTATGAATGCGGTCAATAGATATTCGAGAATGAACTGGCGGCGGTACGGGAACCCCGAGATGTTGGATGGGGTTGTTGAAGTCACGAGGGAGGATGAATGTGGGGACCCGTTGTATTTGGCGGCGGACTGGTACCCCGGCCACGGCCACTATAGGCGGATGATAGAGGAGTGGATGGACAGCCATCCAAACATCAGGGGCACACAGGGGGTCCCGGGTTTCGCGGGTCCCGAGGAGTGGGGGACTCGCGAACCCAAAGTTTTGAGGAAGTTCAACTGGGGGAAGTGGGAGGTGGAGGGGTTGAAGGGGAGGTGATGAGGTGGTGGTGGTGGTGGCAGCAGTGGTGGTGCTAGATTCCCGGGGGGAGGGGGTGGTTTTACTAGATGGGTGACCCGTCATGGCATGTACCTTAGCCATGGCCGTTTTGTTAATGCAAGATATATTTTTTTCTCATTCCATCTTATCAGGTTAGCGTTCCATATAACCATAGGAGGAAGGGGTTTTGTTTATACAAACCTCGATACTTGCCTGAAGTGATATCAGAAATGCATCGCCAACCATTCATGGATCCGGAACTCGAATTCAGTACAAAACGTAGCATCGTATATCATGATATCAGCGTACAACATGCCTGAAATAACAAAGAGCATCATTGAATACATGCACACGTGTAATCTTTCATGAAAGAACCATAAGCCCACCCAATTGAAGAACAAAAGTGTATATAAGGTAGTATATATAAGCCGTTCGATTCAAGCTTTCCACAAAATGGTATATAATACTATAAAAAACACCGAAGACAATCGAAAAAAATGCAACAGTTAATCCAGCCCCCCAAGAGTAGAAGAAAAAAAAGGACTTTGATTTTGAGAATCGAGAAGTAGAAAATCTAACTTTGGTTGTTAAAAAAACGTAATATGCACATAAAAAATAAACCCCGCAGTTTCCGAGTATATATAATATATAAAACAAGCAATTTCCCTCCCAGAAAGTATTTTGTGATGCAAGTAAGAGAAAGAAAAAAAGTGATAGACAAGAAGAAGAAAGAAAGAAAGGTCAAAAAGAGGAAACGCTGTAGTGGGTTCGAGCGCTCGGAAAGAGGATTGCTGTGCAAAGAGTGGGGGAATCTTCATCGATGTCATAATCGGTCCCGCGCAAAATCCAGATAGCAATAATAACACAGATAACTCCAGAGAAAAACTTCATCCGTTAGCCCAGACGGGGTTTGAAAAAAAAAACAAAAGGCCAAAAAAGCATAGTGATAACAGTCTGTTTGTGTGAATCGTGATGATCTCGGGGTTTGCGTCGACGAGATATAAAAAGAAAGATCGAAGAAGAATAAAAAGATAACGCCGGGTTTCCCATTGCTATAGTAATATAGATGCTGAACTTTCAAAAACACCTGCACCCAATGATAACGTGTATTCCCTGTAATCCAGTAAAATGATGAAAACAGTACTAAAAGGATAAAAAAGTGGACAAAAAACAGATAAAATCTTAGGCTTTGTGCAATCGATATTTGCGTCAATTCGTGGAGGTCGTGAGGTTAGTCGTAAAGGTTTCGACTACGCGTGAAAGAGCGAGGTATCGAGGAGTTGAGAGGGTGCGGTGACTTTATAAAGTGAACGTAGAGAAGTCGTAATAGTATTTTGAGGAGCGATGGTATAGAAACGGCGTTCGGTATCGGATGGGTCCAGGATTTTAAAGCTGGTAGACGCACAATCGGTCATTGGCATATGCTCTTAAGTGTTCTTTACAAAGAGTCTGCGAACCTTTCGACCCATCTTCACGAACCCAATCTGAACCCACATGACAAATCCCTGCCACTGGTTCTTGAATCCTCGTGGAGAAGCACCTCCCCCAACATGAGCTCTCTTTTCACTTCTGGATCTCCGTCCTCCTTCAGCTGCGCGAATAGGGATGTTTCGTAGACTTGTCGTTGCATCTTTATTCCCTCCACTGTACGGGATTCCGATTGTCTTTTCGTTTGTCGTTCCGAGATCTGGAGTCGAGTGTCGAGCAGCGAACCATCTCGATGATTTGCCTTGTGGGTTGGACCCGATTGTTCCATCGTTCGACGGTCTCCTCGATTCGTCTTTGCTTATCGAGC
The DNA here is from genome assembly GCA_036971725.1 of Arthrobotrys conoides. Taxonomy (NCBI): domain Eukaryota; kingdom Fungi; phylum Ascomycota; class Orbiliomycetes; order Orbiliales; family Orbiliaceae; genus Arthrobotrys; species Arthrobotrys conoides. The sequence goes on from JAVHJM010000001.1 coordinate 1,795,423, forward strand.
GTCTCCGGCTTTCCTCCTTGCTGATGGATTTCCTGGCCTTCTTCTCCTCTCTCTCTTCCTTCTTTCTCTCCTGTTCTTCAAACTTTTCTCTAGCTTTCTTCATGCTCTCCACATATTCCTCACTTGAATTCCTACCGCCAACAATTTTGCGTTTTCGGTCAATTGACTCTTTCCGTCTGTCAAAGGAGTCATTTCTCTTTTTCGCATCGAGCGAATCGACGGTTTGTGTCCTTCCCAGCGGCGTGACTGGTGATATAGGTGCACTCTCCGAGAGCGGAATCCTCGGCGGCAGTGCCAATGGCAATCCGGTCGAGCTGGTGACAATCCTCAACTGTCCAATTTGCCCACCTCCAACCACCCTCTTCCTCCCAAACCTCTGCTCACTGTACCTGTCCTCGTCCTCGTCGTCATCACCACTTTCCGAATCACCACCTAAGGAGTTCGGATAAGATTGTGTCGGCGTCGGCGCATACCGTCTTCCAATGTAATTCGGTGAACTGGCGTTCGAGCCTCCCGAATTTCCCGAAATGGTACGCTTATGTTGTTGTCGATGTGTGGGTACGAAACTCGACAGATCAGTCGCCGAATTCCTACCCCCAATATACGGCGACGAAGAGGAGTAATAACCACCACCAGACCCACCGTCCGATTTTCCCAAATCCAACTTCCCACTGCCACCCCCTGTGCTCGAAACCTTCTTAAGCAACGACAGAGGTTTTATAATCCCCTTCTTATGATGCGAAGGATCCGGCGGGAAGAATTCCTCCTGCGTAGGCGAAGGAACAGATATGGATGTTTCTTTCGATATCGACCGTTTGTGGAGTTTTCCATGTAAATGTTGAGTTTGCTCTTTTTCGTAAGATGATCCCGGACGGGCTGGCCCGGTCGCACCAGGTCCGCCTGTGGTGGATGAAGAATATGACGAATAACTCGCCATTCCCGCGCCTCCTCCTCCTCCACCACTACTTATCGTCCGGTATGACGACGAGTGTTTTTGAAGTGTTGATGTGCGGGGAACTATACTATGGGAAGATGACGAGGCGGTTGACGTTGAGAAGGTGGAGTGGTGGCGGTATGTGGTATAAGGATGCGAAGGGGGCGAGTACTCGACGGCTGTAGCCATGTGGGAGGGGGACTTGTCATGTGTGGATACTATATGACCTTTTAAGACAAGAGAAGATGAAAAGAAGTAACTCTGAAAAGACCGTTTGAAGCCTTCAGATATTATCTTCCCCTCTTTCTATCTTCCACTCTCTCCTCTCTCTCTTCCTTTTTTGTTCAACCTTGAAGGATGAAGTATGCAAGTAAGTATCTCCCCGTAGCCCAAAGGGAAGGATGGAAGTCCTCTTTCGAGGCTGGCTGGCTGGGCAACACAGCTGGACAGGCGTTGGAGGTTGAACCGCAGCAGCCGGCTAGTTCGAACTTGCGACTTTGGTGGTCACCCAAAATAGCCCTGCGGTCCTTTTGCCCCCACTTTTGGTTAAGAGGCCTGGAATGGTATGCCCCGAAGCACGGTTACTGTTACGTTCCCAACCCGCGGTCACCGAAGCAGAGCGGTCTTATTTAGAGCTTTGGTCGGTTGGATGTAATGTAATGGTCGTAGTCGCAAAAGTTAAGACAAAGACCTAAAGACCTAAACCCTTTTGGCTGCATACGAATGCGATCAGTTACAGTTAACTTCCTGTTTTCTTCTAATTCTCTTGTCCAAAGACATAATAGGGTATGCATAATATCGGCGACAGGGCGTTAAAGGGAACCTTGGTAAAGGGAATTTGGGGAGGAAGATGGGTCTTCGACGTTTATGAAACGAGACGGATAGGACGTTTTATCATCCCGTTCGCAAAGCAAAGTACCGTCTGACGTCCGTCCTAAACGATCGAAACGAAACATGTGTACATTGTATTCCAATTGTACATTTTAATCTATTCATCGACAATAGAAAGCTGACCCGCCCCCAAGATATTGTATGCAATACTGGCTGGCTGGCCTGGTATAGGGACGTACGTTTATTTTATGTTTGCGTCTGCAAACGTAGAAACGGGATGGATGGAGCAGCAGATGAGATGTGCGGGAAAGAACCAAAGAAAAGGATGCAGATGACTGCGGATATGTCATCTGATCAGGCAACCTGAGCAGGCGCCAGGGGACCCAGATAGACGGGCCTCGTCCTTTTTTTTTTCTCTCTCTTCCTCGTCAGTGGAGATACACAATCATACGGACTATGTGTGTTCTTTGCGCTCTCTCTCTGCTGATTTCGATAAAGGCGGAAGGCGGGATGGTCAAATCAGGATGGGTTTCACGAAGGTACCCTCACCCCTCATTCCGAACAAAGACAGGAAAGGGAACAGGCGAGACCAGATGATTTAAAAGCGGGGCGATTTGAGGGTTAAAAGAGGGAAAAAACGACACTATGACGAATGTCGAATGGGTAAAAACGAAACGAAGGGAAGTCAAGCGAAGGGAAGAAAGAAAAAAAAGGCCTCCACTCTCTAGGAATGCTAGGAATGAGGATATTTTCTCTCAAGAACAGATGAAGTGCAAGGGTATTTGTACAGCGTCGAGAATATGTTCCTTTGAAGAGGTAAATATTGACGGAAGCATACTCCCCGTTTGATATTGTTGACATGTAGGAAGGAATGTTTGCATTTGCATATAACTCAGGAACCAACTTTCTTTTCTTGAAGATGCTAGCCTTCCGTAGAAAGAGGAAATCATAATAATAATAATAATAATAACAGGGTGTGATCTATTAAGGATTTGGGGGACCAACCTGATCTTTTGATTCGACGGACAAGCTGATTCGATTTGCTGCTTTTGTGTGCAATCGTACAAATATGCTGATAGGTACCGAAGACACCGATCGAGCGTCTGGCCAATGATAGCTTAGATCTCACCGGGTAAACCCCAGTTTTCTTAGAAGGGAATTCCAAATTCGTGTTAGATCGGGGGGATGTCGTCGAAGTTTTGGGTAACCGTCTACAGAAGTACCTTTTTGACTAACTGGGATCTTGCTGGAAGAGGGAATATATGCTTAATAGCGGCTATACTATTGAAACCCTCGCGATTCCCAAAACTGACTGACCGGATACCTGGGAATATCGCCCAAAGGGAATTTTTCCCTTTAAAACTTTTTTCTTTAAGGGAGGGTGGTGTGCGCCTTAGTGGAAGCTCGAACCGATCGGGATTTCCTTAAAATAAATTTCTTTTGAAGTATTTTACTTTTTGAGAACGGAATAGAAAGCAAAGTTCGTGTCGTTTGCGCACTTGCTTTCTGCCGTTGGATTTACCGCTGACTTCCGGGCGGTTGTCCCTGTCTGCCCGTCTCCTAAAAAATCTCGGTTTGCGATGGAGAGAATTGAAGTATGTTCGGTAGTATGATGTATGGCTGAAGCTCAGTAGGCGCCCGCGAGCTGCAAGAAGAATGAATAACAGTTGGAATCCCAATAACCTCCTGCACGTTTGAACCCTAATAAAAGTTGTCTGTCGATGTCGTCCTTTCTTTTTATCGCTAATCGTAACAAAGCTTCTTACTGACTGTCGCTTTTTAGTGTTCAAATAACCGCTGACCGGATGCAAGCGATTTAATAAAATTTGTCGAGAGGGTTTGAGCGACAATCCAGAATTCGGTCAAAGGGATCGATGATTATTGAGTTTGAAAGAAAGGAAGAAAGCATGCAAGTAAGAAGATAAAATCGGATTTAGATAATATCGGAGATGCCGTAGCCGTAGAAATGCAAAGAAAATTGGCGCAAAAGGTTGTGTGAGTGCGGGGTGGATGGCTGGATGGCTGGAACCTTGACCGGCTTCAATTCACGAGCTCGAGTCAAATCGAATCAACGGCGACCGTTCTGGCCGGCCTTTGCTTTAAGGCAGAAGTAAGTTTTAAAACAGGAAAACAAACAGCATCTGCTACAAAAACCCTCAAATCCCACAGATATCGAGGATCTGTTAGATAATCGGATCGATTTGCAAATTCGATGGGCCTCGCGGGATGGTTTGGCCTTTTGTGTGCAGCTGTCCCGTCGGTAGCAAGCAAAGCAAGCAAAAGTCGTCGTCAATTGTTGCGTCTTCCTTCAGCTCAGCCCTGTCGTAACAGCCGAGCTAGTGAGCGCAAGCCTGGTGAGATATTATAATATCGATGATGGTTTGTATCAATCAAGATTGCATGTATGGATGAAACGCGCAAGCAAGCAAGCAAACGGGTAGTAGCGCTTTGTGCGGGGGGGTTAATAGATCTATTCAATGAAGAAGAAGAAGAGAATTGATAATTGAGATAAGAATGAATCCAAATGATTAGAAACGAAGTTCGAAGAGTCGGTGTCTCGATCGTCCAGTTGTGCAGCCTTCTCTATTTGTGATGTTTCGGCTTCTGCTTCCTCTGAATGCACAGCAAAGGCGACTGGAGAGTTTGTCCGGATTTTCAGAAACCAAGAGAGCTAGCTAGAGATCAAGATCGAAAGAAGAGAACCATGAATGGGATCAGGCGAAGAAGAAGAAGAAGAAGAAGAGAGAGGAAATAAAATAAAATGGTGGAAGAGAGGGAGGATTAATTAGTTAGAGAGGCTCGAATGATCATACGAAGCTACAGAATAGAATATGTTATAATCACGATCACTCTCTTTCTCTCTCTCTCTCCCAAGCTCTCAGATAGGAAAGAGTTCTGGCATGGGGAAGCTCAAGAACCTCTTTATGGGATCCGATCAACAAGAGCTTCCGAATTTCCATCCAAACCCTGCATAAGCTTATGTAGTCAAAGGCGATCGAGTTTCTGTTCTGGCATTGCCATTGCACCGCTGAGAGGTGCCGATGGAATGCTTTATCCAGTCTCGATCGAGTCGTCGCACTGACAATTTTTTCATTTCAAATCCCACACCACCCCAATTCACGCACATTAAATTCTCTTTTCACCTACATATCCGTAGTTGATATGCAAGGCAGCTGCAGTGTGCATGCACGAAATAGATGTGAAGAGACAAACGCTAAGAAAGCGCTGGCTGGGAATGGTGGATCTGATACCTTGAGAATAGGCAGAGCAGAGCAGGTTTTTCGGTGAGAGTGGGGAGCTGTCTAAGACCAGACAGAGCTTTCTTCGATGCCTTCGAGTTCTATCCAATCAGAGTCCTTCATCACCTTCACGTCTAGAAGCAGACCTTGAGTGGAAAAATTCTTGTAGATGCAGGAGTTGAGAGGTTCTCGGCCTCGAGCTGCCAGAATCGGCATCCCGGTCACGGTTTTTTTCTTCTGTCACCAGCCAGCAGAGACGGTCCGAAGCACATACTGCAGATGTCTACTGCAGCTTCACATCGACTCTCTCTCTCTCTCTTTGACACAAAAATAACGCTCTACGAATCCATGGAAAAGTCTTGCCACTATCACAAATACATACGCATCGCCGTGCTGTTAACAGCTGTTCAATTCATCTAGCTATACCCTAAGTTAAGTTAACATTATCCTGGAGTCTATATCTAGATACGGCACTGATTTCCAACATGATCCTAAGCTCAAACAGACCCCAGACGAGAAGCTGGGGGAATTATGCCTCATGGACCAAACTATTCCTTCAAGAACGTATATATGGAATAAGAAATCTTCGGACGAAAGTCCTCCTCGTTCCGTCTGGCCAGAGAGCTTAATTAACCTCGAGAGCTAGCGAAAACATCTATAGACGTAAGCCTAAGCGTATCTCTAGCTCCCTCCCATCTTTTGCAGCTGCCATTACTTCTCTTAACTAGCGAATAGAAACCTAAGCTCGATCCGAAGAGCTATCCATGATGCCGCATAAAGTGGATCTCCACCAAGATGCATCCCTTGTCACCCCTCAACTTTGTTGACTTTGTGCATTTGCATTCGATGCATTCAGGGGAGCAAAGAAATTCTGAACCTGACCATGAGCCTGCCAGCTCTCCTAGCTCCTATTTTGAAGCTCAAAGGCACAAGTTAGCCGACAGCATAGCTACTCCCCTAGCTCTTAGTTCGGATAGGTTCTATATATTCTCACCACAAAGGGGCCAATAGGAGCATCGCCTCAAAAAGTTCTCCACAATTAATAGAAGAAAAATCACGCGATGAGATGAGCAATGAGGCCGAATTGATCAGAGAATCAACAGAGAAAGAAAGTGAAAAGTGGACCCTTCACAAAATCTTCTACCAGCTACCTTGTTATTCTGTAAACGTAGAATCCCCCTTTTTTATTTTCGTGACTTCAAAATTTAGTTTTCGTTTTCGCGTTCGCTCACCTTGCACGAGAGAAGAAAATAAATCTATGTAGCTCGCATCTTTCTCACCAACGATGCCTAGTCGCATCGTCAATACTTTTTCCGTGGCTATGTTTTAGGGAACTGTGATCCGGCCCGCGGCATTGCTGAATGGGATTATCAGTCAGGCAGGTTCTACCGGACCCCTGCGCTAAATTGTAAGCAAAAAGACAGATTATGCAGGGGTATATACGAAAAGCCCACCACCAAAAGTTGGCAGAAAAGTTGGTATTAACTCGTTGGTTCCAACGATTCTTTTCTATGGGCGAGAACTGTTCATGACCAGCTGAACAATTCGCGATTGAGGCGCTGTTGGCGACCTAACTTGAACTGCGCCTCTTTCTCCTCGAGTCGAACAAACACCACAGCCTTCTCGTGATAGACGAAAAGAGATCATGAGTCGACGTCGTTCGTTACACATGTAGCAAGGATCATTTAACTCCATGCGCATGCATAGATGTAGAACGAGCGATTGACGTCAATGATAATATCATGATCGGCGAGGTAGTTAGAGCCGAAACCCGAATTCCAAAGTTTCGGTATATAAGCTTATTCGCTTTTTGCGATCGCGAATCGATCAGTGACTTCGCCTGGGGAGATGTATGTAATTCATGTTATACAATTACGAGGCTTGCAATTGAAGGGCGAAGTTTATAATTATAATAGCAAGCTTTAATAATAAATATTAAATAAAAAATACGAAGCGCGAGATTGATTGACGGTTTGAAGGATTGCGGGGAAGGGCGAAGAACTAATAACTAGAATCGCAATTTTGGCTTGTCACCATGGAGGCCATGTCGCGAACCATATGATCGAATATATGAGAAAATATTTATAGTCTGACGGGCTATGAGAACCCAGTTTGCAGGCGCAGTAATGCAGTTGGGTTGACATCGATCTTGAGACTTAGAGAGGCCAGAAAGTCGACACCTTATAACGTACTTCCAGGCAGAAATTCAATTAGTTCGAATTCTCAGGCAGAAGGTCTGAATAGATTAATCAGCACTTGAATATTGTCGCCTCTCCCTCAGCAGCGCAGCGCTGTCGCAAGCTGATTCCAAATGACATGCAGTTTGCCCCCAAAATCTCGCCAATGCAATGGCGCCAATATTTCATAATGAGACCCCCAAAATCTACAAGGAACTATGACATCTTAAACCCGAGCGACTCGGGACAACATAATCAACGGTTCAAAAAGCCACGAGCGGAGGGTTTAACGTGATTATGTCGGGAGACCCGTCGGCTTCGGAGCCGGGACATACTACGTAATCCATGGTATAGTCTCAATATCAGATCATCATTTTTCGGAAACTCGAAATTGGTTAATACTGCATTTGCGGCGTCAAGGGTATGGTGGGGTTTTCCCTGCAATGCAAATGCATGTTTGAGGCAATAGATCGATTGTATGATCAGGCCTAGAGTCTTGGAAGTCGACTCAATCTATAGACGTCTAGACGAATCTCCGCGCAGATACACAAAAACTTCCTCTCGCTAAAGTTATAGTAACATACATTTTATGAATCTTCGAGGTCCGTACGTCTGTATGCTGGCTTACATTGTCTGTGATAGGATCCACCCTGCCTACATATGCGCAGGCCAGGCTAGTTAGCGCCGCTGCTGCTGCGTGGTTTAATATTAATCTCCCTCTCTCTCTCTCGGCCGTCGAGACATTCGTACGCTTTAGAATGCAGTGATATTTTGGATCGATCGTACGACGGTTAAAAACGTTTACGGCAAGCTTTAGGTAAGCATCTCGAACCACCAGCTGGCTTTGCAGATGCAGCTAAGCAACTTGGAAAATATCAAATGCTTCAACGGCCACGAATGGGGATTGTTTAGATTCGATCAACGAGATTATTGATCACTAGATGCCGGCAGTTGTAATTGGAAAGGTAGTCTTTTTGAACTAGGTATTCGAGTTTAAGGTCTTACTAGAGCTCGCAGCCCCGAGTGGGGTTTTTGTACGTAGAATCTAATCCATGATATATCGATATTCATACAGACAAGGATCTTGAATATTCAATGTTACAGTTCAATTTAGCGAGAGAAGTGCCGAATCGCACGGATCGTAGTGATAGCTTAGAGATATCGCCATTCAGAAGTCTACCCAAAGGTTTCTGTCGAGATAGTTTGATTATTCATATTCATTTGATCACTTATCATACACCACGCCATATTCTCATATAGCCGTAGATGGCCATTTAGATGACCGCTATTCAACAAGGACAACAGTTTCCGCACTATTAATCGGAGGGAGTAGTTCCTTAAAAACAAAAAGCAAAGGAAATATATTTTAAAGTTATAGAAATGGAAGAAAACCTAACAGATAATAATGCAAAGGAATGAAGAGAAAGGTAGAATAAAGAAACATGAAAACGTCCTGAACCTTCGAACAATTTAGAAACGAAACCCAAAAGCAGAAGAACGAAATGAACGCTGCCTTTTTGACGCTATGCAAAACTGAAATCCAATAAGACAAAATGATAAAATAAAATAAAATAAACCGCTATGAGAACCTGTATGCGAGCCCGATCCAAAGATCTATGCAAATGAGCAACGCTAGAGAAGGACATGAATGAGAATTGGGGGAATGATATATGGATATAACAAAAACAGACAAGGAAGGAATGTGCATTGAAGCCATTATAAAATCTATATGCGCAAACGAAATAGAAACGAATTGAGAACTGTAGAAACCAAATTAATTAAGGAAAGTGAAATGCGAATAGCTCACAAGCAAAATAAACTAGATCAGATGTTATGAGGGTCAAGATGTTATTACCCGCCTGGTATTGTCGCTTCAGCGTTGTTTGTGTGACGCCAAACTTTTCTCAACTGCCGGATCACTTTAAGGTGACGCCGCAAGAGTGAGAGCCGCTTCCACATCAACTCTTCGGAAGGCGGTTCCTAAGCCTGTGCAGATACCTCGCAAAACCAGTTCTATTCGATATCTGTTAGCTGTCTCGTTCTTTCTCGATTACTTTCATATGGCGGAATTCTAGTGCTTACCTCGAAGCAAGATGTCGACTTTGACCTCCTTGCTGTAGGAAAGGTCTTGGTACTGGCGCGTCGGCCCACTCCGATAACCACCCTCCATAGCCACATCCTCACCTTGTGATGGGAGAATCACCGGTGGAAGATTGTATGGTGGACCAGTCTCGGGTGGCCCGCCATGGTATGGGTCTTGCAGTTGCCATCTCGATTCGCTGCGGCTGACGAGGATCGGAGAGGTGGGAGATGCGGATGTGGTGGTCAATCGGATGCCTCGGAGTGCAAGGACCGCTTCTACCTCATCCGGATCCAACAGGCCTTCATCCTCGAGTCTCACGACCACAGGAATGATCTCATCAGCTTTGTCACCGAAACCACGGTTGACGAGTGCAACCTTCAATAGATCTGGGGTCTTCGTGGCACGGTCTTGATCCCTTGGGCCAACGCGAATCTCCCGAATGTTTCCGTTGAGATTCCGTTCGACCCGATAATGCAACCCGGATCCTCCAAGATGGGCAATTGGGAATTTGGCCAGCTGATACGGTTCTTTGTCCCTTCCACTGAGCAAGAGTCTCAAACTCTCAAGCGTCTCATCCTTTGATGCAAAAAGCAGACAGTAGTTTGCGGGTAGATTCTCGTGGGTGACATCTGAATTACCATTAACGAGGCGATAATACCTCCATTCTAATGCGAGTCTACGCAAACGTTGAGCAAACGTTCGTTCTTCGTGAGGGGGTAATATCAAGCTTGTGTGTGGTGATGGCGATTGAACTCGACTTGGAATACTGGCGCGGATTCTTGCAAGATTGAATGTGTCTCCTGGTGTGTTTGGTGGGATATTTCCACTTCCCTGGCTCTCTCGACTACCGGTGGACCGCGAACGAGAAGGATGATCCCCCTTGCGGACCGTGCCAGCCGGTCCTGAGAAGAAGCCCTCTTCTGTCCCTTCCATGCCCCCTATCAGCATTGGACCGAGAATCTGGCTCCGTAGGTGTCTGGCAATTTACCTTCAGCGTCTGCACCCCCTCTTAGTTTTCCGCCTTCCTTGGGGTTTTCTTCAGGATCATGGTCGCCACCATCCTCACCTCCTCCTGCCGATGTTCCAATCTCTTTTGAGAGAGCCAGGATCTTTTCAGTTGCGGTGCGTAAAGTTTGGCCGAACTGTGGATGAGCTTCGACTAGCTTGTGTTCAATGGCAGAATCGTGGATCTCGAAGAAATGGTTTAGCATAGTCTCGATAGTAGACTCTAGATCCTCAACTCTGGTCTTCAATGATGCGATAGTGGTTTCTTTTCGTTGACGGTAAGCTCGCTGCGCGAGTCGGATTTGAGTTCGACGTCTCTATGGTAGCACAAAGCAAATAAAGTTAGCTAACAAGCTTTTTAACGAGCGGGAACAGATACACAAGATGCAGGCGGTACGGCCAATTGATAAGCAATGGCTAGCTTCTTTTTTATTATTTTTTCTTTCTCTAAAAGAAAAGAAAAAAGGGGTGTGCAGCGGGACAAGAAGACGGTGCCTCACCTCAGCAGCAGTCTCATCCCGGTTATCAAGTCGAGGGCGGCCGCGGTGCTTCTTCTCAATCTCCTCCTGGTTGAACTGGTCAATCTTTTCTTGGTCGACGTCCATTGCTGCAAAGTCGTTTTCAAAGCCGCCTCTTCTTGAACCGGAAGATCTCTTTCTACCTCTTACTATGGCAGATGAAGGACCATGAGAACGAGAGAAGTTTCCGGAGTGAGGGTAGTTATCTAGATCTCCTTGGTGGTACACGTCGGTGAAGTCTTGAGGGGCAACCCCATGTCCGAACTCCGCATCTTGCATACGGGCAAGATTGCTAAAGTACTCCGCAGATTGGTGTGCAGGCGACGCAGGCGCTGAGAACCATGGCATATTAGATCGGTCAGACATGCCTACGCCCGTACCTAGGTATTCGTACTGATGACTGGGTGACGGGACGGAGTAAGCCTCAAACCCTGAATGGTAGTTGAAGAGTTGTGTGTCTGGGTGCGGTTCTGCGGTCAGCATGCCCAGATATGCATTATCGAGCAATTGTGGACCGGTCGTAGTTAAAGCACGAGTGGTCTCGGATGAAAAATTTCCTGCGTGCACATGCTCTCCCCAACTTTGAACCAAGGGATCAACAGTGAAGTTATCATGTTCACTGATATTTGATTCACGCCTCCGCGACGGCTGACTGAATCTTGCATGATGGTGGTCCATGTCAGTCATGGAAGGCGTCGATGCACGCTGCCCACGACGAAAGCGGTCACCAGGTATCTCTGCCATTATCTTCCCTTTGTTTTTTCGCTTCCTTGCTTCGCTGTGGGTAGCTTAGAAGATTCGCCTGACACAGCAAAGCGATGCTCAACTAATTCGTTCGTTTGTGCCGTGGGTCAAGGCAGAATTGCAAGAAGCCTTATGTAAGACCAGTCAATGGGACTCAGGAACGATAGTAATCAAATAAAACTAAAAGGTATAGCGGCCGGGACGAAAGTGTGTGTTAATTTGTCGTTTATGTAAACTGATATGCGATATTAGGATAGAAACTAGTCTTTGTCTGTCTCTAACCCCACGACTGATCCGATTGACTCGATGTATAATATAATAATGCGTGATCAATGATTTGCTTTGCTGGGTCCTGCTCGAGCGTCGTTATGGATTGATTGATATATGCCAATATGCTATATTCTTTATATTTATTCGCATGAAAGGGAAGATGTTAAAGCGGTTGGCCCGAACATGGTAGAAATCTTATATGATTCTTGTTAAACTCGGACATGCCCTTCGACGGGTACGTATATGCGGTACATGCGGCGACCCTCTGGCCTCTAACCTGCCAATTCTACGCTATGCTATATTACAAAGGTTTACTGATACGTAGCATGACGATCTTTTTTAGGGTCCTTTCCTTCAGAAAAAAATTCGAAACCCTGATAACCGGCCTTGCGCCGCCGCGCAGGAACGGTTTTCGAACAGACAGGGGGGGGGGCGCTCAAGCTGGTGGAGGAGGTTTTCGACCGCTTACCACAACGAGCTTAATGCTAGGCGGGCGTTGACAAAGCCCTGTTAGATGGATTATGATATCAAAAAATAAGCTGTCGAACAATAAGGGTGTGTCCTGCATGCACTCTGCACACCCACGATGCAACTTTTGCTTCTTTTCCCCAGCAGTACCCTCGGCGATAGCATCTTGTGTAGGAGGTACCTCGCTGGCATAATTTACTGTACTACTCCAGGTGTACCGGTTTCTTATTCTTTCTTACTTGAGCATGCATGCCCACAGACCCTTCGATCGGATTCCTGGCCAATCCACGAGAATGTCTGGCTTTCACGGGGCGAGAACACTTATTCCGTAAGACATTTTAGTTTAACTTGTTAATGGCATTATACGAATTAGAGGGCATTGACTCGAAATTGCAAATTGTTCATTCGTGATGAATTAATTAATTTATTCATTCCCACTAGCTAGTACAATACTAGTTAACGTAGGTCTCTCTTTTTTAATTAATTCTTTGGTTCGGAATACGAGATCCACTACCAAAATCAAACCCATTATCCGGAAAACACTCCTTATTGTCTTTAGCCAGGGTTACATTATACACTCATGATCACTGGCCGACATCTCCAAAGTCGCAATAATGTTCACTGTGGGGCGGGGGGCGCTGGTGTAAGACGGAAGGGTCATAGTTCGAGTTAAACAACATACCATCCCGAAGAGCAATCCCGTCTCTCTCCCAAGCTTGTCATGTCGTAACGATATTCTCATGTCGCTTTGAGCTCCAGAGTTTTCTGGTTCGCGATAGTACATATTGGAAAGTGCCACAATGGGTGTGATAATTTTAGAAATAATGGGCTCGTTTGATGGGGATGCGGAGCTTAGCTAGCTTAGCTTCTTCAAAGAGGGGGGGCATGAGCATGGGATTGCAATTTAGGCCGGGCATTTCGGCTCTGCCCTGCCCAGTGGTCGTGACATCAGTTTTGTCCAACCAACCAAGCCCGCCGTTGAATAATCCCTGTCTATCTCACCATTTTCCAGATCCAGGGGAGCTGATCCACTCTTGGAATTGCGAACGAGAGTTCCCTCGAGAAAAGATCCGAACTGCAACCGAAATCACGATATACTTCTAGCTTTTTGATATAATGACATAGTGGTATTGTAGGACTTTCCTTAATGTCATTACCCGTGTCTTTATTTAACATGATTGGGTGCTGAGCCTTCTTGCGAGCTCGAGATGCATCGATAAGCCGCGCACACCGTTGCCTCTAGAGGTTAGATGCCTAAAGGGAAGGTGTTTTTGATTTTGACATTTCGAGCCGCTTCGTCCCATGGAGCTCTATCGATAACTGGGCAACGGCCGGGACACTACGGACAGAATTTTGATATCTCCGTCGCCTCATTCATGTTCGAGTGGTGCTTCTAGAAACAATACCCTAGGGCCGCGGGGAGCCGTCGGCATTACTAAAGTCCACAAATACCTAGGTTAGTTCTATAAATTCCTGAAATCAATTTTTTTTCCTTTTCGGCTTCGGCACAAGCGAATGACATGATGGTCCGCGATTAAAAACCTGGGTTCTTTTTTATTATGTTCGCGCGTGAGCATAAGTACATAATGTCAAACGGGAAATCCTTTGGAGACAAGTATTAGACTTATTTCCTCTAGAATACAACAGTTTCATCTCGACCATTCGAGGGACGCTAAATTTTCAGCATGTCAGCAAATGCCTAATCATCAGGACGTTGGTGTAATGCAACTAACTTTCCGGTTATCGAACTTAATCCCGCTTAGAAAGAGGATCGGGTCAAGCTAACGAGTTAGTCAGCTCTAGATCCGGTCTATCTTTCGTGACTAGCTTCAAGCCCGTCGCTCAGACCCCGGCTATACTTGGCGCGATGTTGGATCTCCAATATCGGAAACAGGGTTTTTAACGGGTTGGGGGTTGCTGCGGCTTCGTACTTGACAGAAATTGAAGCTACTTTCTCTACTTCGGGATGCTGAATTGTCTGAAAATAGTGACTGTTCCGAGCCTTCTCGATTATAATTTCCCATGAAAATTCCAGGCTACCAGTCCTAACCTGGCTTGGCGAAGGGTCTGAGGTCTTCTTTGCTAATTTTCCCGTTGACATAAGCTAAGATCCCACATTTCAGAGCCCGGCCGACTCGAGACGATCCATTCGATCATTGGATACGAGCTTCGAGTTATTGCTTCGCCGGCTTAGCTTATCTGATGAACTAGTTTCCAGAAGAGAGTTCACCTCCTCTTGGCACACCCGAGATCAACAAGCATGGTGCCCAGCTGCAATCGATGGCGCATCGTCGACGAGAAGAGCCCGTCACGAGCCGTGTCTGGGGGAGTTCCCTTCGAGGAATGGTGGCATGCTCTTGCTTACTAGGCTTGGACGTCCACGATGGTAAGTACAACGACGCAAACATGCAGAAACAAGCACTTCAGCTACTGGAACCTGAGTTGAAACTCAGTTACACAGCTTCGTCCGGTCCAGATATATGGGAGGCCTTGGCCTTGTCAGATCTCGGTAGGACGTATGTAAGACCTCCTTAAAACAATGCACCATCCACATGGCCCTCAAGCCCCTAGGACAATACATATAACAGTTTGTCCACCGTCACTGGTCGCTTGTCCTTAGCTCTGCCTCCCCCACATAATTTCGATGTTGGCGGTGCTAGCATGCTAACATAAGCTGGGTTCAAGCCTCAACGCCAAAAGGGTTCGTTCGTTCGGGACCCAGCTTAACCGAAGGCTTGGACACCTGGATGCATAAGATTTATCCGTAGTATGGGAGGCCTCGAGGTGCCTAGGTATGCATACCTGTTCAATTTCGGAATTGGGAGCTGTAAAGGAGGAGTTTTGCTTTGCTTTGGAGAAGCTGCCAGATATTCTGCTGCTGCAGCTAACAAGTAGGAAGCATACTCTGCTCTGCTACCCAGGCCAAGTAAGAGCATATGCAGAGCGACAACGCACACGGACACCGAAGAACTCCAGAACTCTTCAAACCGCTGCAATGAGCTCCGGTCGATGCAATGTCGAGATCACACTCATCAATTGAGGCAGGTTTGCTTGGGATTTAATACGCCCAGAATGCACAATTACAAGTTCGACATACGCCGGCTTTTCTCGTATAAAATTATATTATCCATTGAATGATACGTACGATTCTGGCTACCCGTCCGCTTCCCGTCCGCGTCCCCAGATAGTCGATATATTCCCACTAGAATATGTCGCTATCCCGTCCTTCCTAAAATCCCCTCGTATTCGTCCCCACTTGCTCTGCAACGTCAACAGCACAATCAATATGGGTAAGAGGTATGGAGCTGCGCATTTACGGAACTCTTCCAGATGCTAGCTGCTAGCTGGCATAAATGGTAAATTTCAAAAATGCAAGCTACAATCACATATTCATGGTTTCTAACGTTGGCGATAATAATATTATGGGTCCAGAACCCCCCAATTGGAACCAGGGGTTTCAACACCGCCTCTATTCTGTTTCCAAACATATACATTGGCCATGCCTATACTATTCTGCAGGCTCTTATCACTGACACGTGCTTGCCTTTCGCTTCCGTCTCTGTGGGATGTGGAAATGCACGTCTTCCTCCTGGAACATTAACCCGGTGCTGTTGACAGCACCGCCTACAAGAGGTTTCAAGCTACTACCAACGATTAGTGAGCTCTTTGAGATCCATGATTCGAGTTCAGGTGAGATGTCTCGAGGGCCGACAACAACCGATTCGTCTCCATCTTCCAGACTAAAGATATCGTTTTCACTTTCCGACATATCCTGCGCGTCGGTCTCACACTCTGCAGTGTTTCCTTCAAGGCCTTCCAAAATTTCCGAACCAAAGCTCGCCTCCAGATCTTGCAGATGGATTTCTGAAATATTATCGTCCGAAATATTCATGCCCTGAAAAACATCGCTGATGTCAGATGTGAGCTTCTGGAGCTCCCTCAACTTGATATCAACTGGATCTGTTGAGCAGAGGTAGTCTGGACGACTAATCGATGGTTCCTGGGACCGTATAGATCCTTCGCCATCTGCCAAGTATCTCTCGAGGGTATAACTCGAAATTTCGGTAGGTATTGATCCTCTAACATCCTCGTTATGCCCTTCTCCTGCTTCTATCTCAATGTCTCCTGAAGGATCGATTTCAATATCACAAGATTCCTTTGAAATACTCTCTAAGAACCCCGACGGTGGTTCAAGAGGTGAAACGACTAATTCTTGATCGTCAGGCTCTCGAGGGGGTGTCCATAATCCAATCCATGAGAGTGGAGATACCCCAGGCCTTGAAGCAGTGTCGTTGCCATGCATTGACGCTCTCATAATATCACTGTTCCGACTATGCAGTGTTTTCGTGGATTCCTCTGATGTTATTTTGATCAGAGGGACTTGTTCGTATCCTGGGGCGAAGAGCTGATTATCTTCGAGTGTCTCAGACGAAGCTAGCAATGGGCTCAATTTCCCGTCCGTTCGTATTTTTTTGAGAGGTCTAGAAAGGGTCGGTAATATTTGATCAAAAGATTCAAATGTCTGATTTTGGTCCGATCTGGCTACCGGCCAAGGGAACTGTTGCCCGCAGGATACGGGATAAGAATAGGGCCTGCCGACTGCCGACCATGGGCACCATGTGGCTGATGGAATAGCGATATCTACGCTCATTTTTCTTGGTATGAACAGCTATTCTTAGGGGGGTGAAATGGTATATTTTTTTTCTATGGTTTACTCGTCGTCTTGAGTTCCCAGGAGGTCTAATTAATTCAGGAAAGGCATCCTAAATCGTGAGATCATGATGAAGTTATATATATCACCAGATAATCTGCTGGTGCATTCGCCTGAGGGGTTAGCGTTCCAATCCTTTGGTCTCGCGTTTTCTGCGTTTGAGCATATGTGCATAGCGCTCGCGGAGGCAACACCCACCGATTCTAGCGTCTACAATTCAAAGGCCTGATTTGGATCCTCAGCCTGAAGCGCAAAGTTGCCTGATTCATACTATCTATCTTATGATCAAAACCCATCCTCGAGAATACTAGCTAGAATGAATTCAGCTTTAGCGCTGGACTGCTCTTGCAAACGCAGGCGAAACTAGTGCTATCTGATTAAATATACCAAAGTAAAATCATGGGATTTAACTTTCTATTTGATCCAGCTTAATACGTGTATCTGTCTACGGCCCCAAGGCTGTGGCTCTGGCTTGAACTAGTTACTCTTATTACTATGTAATTATGCAACTGCCCAAGGCTGCGTATTTTCCCAGCCTCGAAAGTTTGCACAGCTACACTAAGTACTTGAATCGATTTCTATGAAACAAGGCTACAAATAACAACACTGGTTCCAGTGGCAAAGAGTTCTGGACGACTGTATTTGTCCGGTTCAGCAGGAGGAGGTAACATATCCCAGATCTGCGGACTATATGGCCATGCGTTGGCCCCAAAATCCCATTTCCCGGAACTGAACTGCACCGTTGTCTCGCGTTTCGGTACCAGGCTACCGAATTGCAGCACAAACTCAAATTACAATATTACTGTCCTTGAATAGGGTGATTATATCCGTAAATGAATTAATCCACAAGCCTGCGTGCCAAAATTTTGAGAGGATTGCACAGGATTCGGTGCATTATATGTGATAAAAGCGGATTAGAGAAACTTAAGGTATGTTTGGTTTGATAGGGACTGTGCCATATTGAAACTCATTTGAATGATATCGCGAAGCGGAACTGCGTTTTAATCCCATCTGACCACTTGGCTAGCGTTGAAAATTATAGCTAGCCTGCGAATATCGATATATCGCCTGGCCTCAAAGAGGCATGACGTATATCCTTCATATTGGATTTGGCAAATTCTTCATTCCTACACGTGTACTTATTCCTCTGGAGGGATTTAACTAGCTAATCGACTAATAAAGTTTCATATATTTTCTGTTTGCTAGTTGTTAATACGTTTTTCAAATCAGAGCTAAAGTCGCGAGGCGGATATGAAATTATGATGGAGGCTAAGCTATAGCTATAACTATAGCGAGCCTAAATATTGGGGTCAGCCGTCGGATTGCCAAGAGGACATGGCTACAGAGAGGCCTTGCAAAGTGTCTTGGATATTAGTTAGCACCGTACCAGTTACGCCGGGCGATTGAAGATCTTAGAAGGACTTAAACTGGGCAGCTGGGGTTGACTAGCACAGACTGTGTGTAACCTGAATCTACGTTGTAATCCGGGCCGATGATCGACATGATGATCAGCCCAAACGGGGGGTCATACGGTGCCGAGAACGCTTCGTGTAACTAATATATCATTTACAACAGGAACAACACGGAAGAGCAGTGTTGGTCTTTCACATGGCATAGAATCACTACGTCACTAAGGAAGACTATTGAGCTAGCCTTCCTATATTATTACTACTACTATTATTATGGTGAAGGAAACAGTGGTATTGAATTTGGATTTAGAAGACAGGAAGTAAGATGTCCACTTGCTATGCAGAATTGAAGACAGGTGCTTGCTGAGATTTGTCGTTGTGCAGTCTACTGACTCGAGGAGCCTCGTTATTGTTGTAGATCCGTCCAATGACACTCTCGGGCCTGCATGACTGTTTCAGTAGCATAATAAGGTGGGAACAGCATATTAAAAGACACGATAGAAGACAATAAAGGAAACAGTGGTAGTGTTGTGACGAGTGTTTGGTGCACCTAGATTGGGATGCACTTGGAGATGTCACGCTCCTGAGTCAAGTAAACATACCAGCCTTCAGAAAGACCACCGTTGGTAGCCAAACCCTCGAACTGACAGTTGTATCGATCAGTGCACCCCGGCCAAGCGCCACCACAACGAACCCAACCAAGGAAATTCATGTAGAAAACGTTGACAACCAACGAGGCGCGGTTGCCGACTTCACCGTTAGGGACACTGAACTCGGGAGGGGATAATCCACCACGACAAAGCTTGACAGCTGCACCACCAGTGCAGGCACAGTTCGTACAGTCTTGACCTGGTCTAACGTGACAGTTGGCGGCGACCTTCTTCAAACGATCGGAGACGTAGATAAATGCACTGAGCCAGTAGATAAGAGGGTTGGGTCCAACTCGCTTCGAGCAGGTGTAAGCCCAATCATCCTAGAAGTATATTAGCCTTGGGAACTCTTGATGCATATCATGGCTTATAGAAGGGCAAAAGGTTTGGTTGGTATTCACTTACGCGTTTGTTTAGGGAATTTATTCCAAGTTGTTCATTAAGGTTCTTGAGGATAACGTCACGTTGCTCCTATATGTATTCGTTGGTTGGTGGGATGCTAAACTCGTATGAACAATGCATGAAGTGTGAAGCTACTTACAATTGGAGGTTCAATGAGAGTTCCGTTGGCGTCAATGACAAGGCCGAAATCCTTAGCCTATAGAGGTAAATGATTTAGTATTTACACATTGAGAGCATTCATAAAACTGCATTGGATCGATAAATGGAACTTACGATTTGTTGCAATGATTTCATCTCGAAATCAGCCGGAAGATCCTGTAGTTGCAACGAATATTCGAATGAGTTTCCTAGCAGCTTAGTTACCTAGATAGGGGAGCAGTGACTTACGAGAGTGCCATTGAGGGCTGGGAGAGGGAAGGCCTGTGGTTTCTTGTTAGCGATATTGATCGCGTCAATAGAAGCTGAGAATATTTACCTTCGTAAAGAAGACGAAGAAAAGGGTAGTGAGGATAATAGTGATACACTTCATTTTGAATGAGTAAAGAAAGGTTAATAGATGACCAGGAGGTGAAGTTAAATTGATAGATGTTCTATTGATAGACTGGTTGGTAGCTTGGTTGTTATGTAAATAGTTAAATGTTGCTGTGAGGGTGGAAGGAGAAAGAGGTGAGGTGAAGGAGAAAGAGGAGGAGGAGGAGAAATGTGTCGGTGTAGATTAAATACTGAGAAATCTCAAGTCTGTGGGGTTGCTAGATCACACACCGCAATATTTCTACGCCTAGTCTATGCCTCAACTCTGACCGGACCTCTTCACCAGACAGGAAGTTTTGGAACTATGGTTACGTTGTTCAATAGGCAAGCTAGCTTTCTAGAAATCAATATAAATTATCATGATCGATCTCGATACTTACATTATAACCTAGGCACCGGCGGCATATCGATATCGATCGTGCATGTATATGTGCACGTGCATGGTATGTTGTTTTGAATCCATATCTGAATTATTCGACGAGCACTAGACTAGAATCCCAAATGTACATGTTTACTACTAGTATACTGGTACAGTGCTCTTGGAGACTAGATTGCTCACGTATGCCGGCCTAGTATACAATAACGAAACATTAATCTCGTTTTCGACATTATATGCACTATGGGAGTTTGTAGGCTTATGTTTTTTTAATCCGTCTCGCATAAGGCTAGAGACTTCTCGATTTGCCAACCTTCAAGCCCGCCGTCATAGTAGCTCGCTCAACTGTTCCTTGATTTAGGAAGCCATCATCATGAGTTTGACCATTTAATTGATATCTAGATATGATTCTCTAAGAGTCCTCTATGAATTTCCATAGTTCCTCGATGCTGACATGATTGCTAGTTAGTTTTGAATATACTTCTGAGTTATGAGTTTCTTGGCTGGACTACTCTTTCAGGGAGGATCTATCTAACTTTACTCAGTCAAATATGGTTTCATACGTGGAACCAAACAGAAACGAGGAGATCAACTGTTACATAGGCTTTCATAATTGAATACAGGGCCTTGAATGGCTTTCATGACACTACCTAGTAGGTATATAGTGGAATAAAATCCAACATAGTTTTGAGTTGTGTCTAATGACGTCACTGCAAAGCACATTGAGATTTGATTGGGAGCTGCAGATTCAGCACCTTCAAGACTTTTGAGGTATACAGAGCTCTATCTATATTTTCCGGCAATATGATAACAGGCAGAATATAGCTTCATCAAACATAACCGTTGGAAAAGGCCCGATAATAGCACGTGATCTGGTGCAGGTATTGGGCTGGGCCTCTGCTTTAGGGTTAGTTCCGAGGCCGGTTAAACTCCGGCTAAACTACCACGCGGACTTCTGGCTATCGAGGGCGAGGACCGAAGTTAGACGCATATTACCGATAATCTTTCTCTGCAAAATTATGGTTAACCAAACTA
Organism: Arthrobotrys conoides; assembly: GCA_036971725.1. NCBI lineage: Eukaryota > Fungi > Ascomycota > Orbiliomycetes > Orbiliales > Orbiliaceae > Arthrobotrys > Arthrobotrys conoides. The sequence goes on from JAVHJM010000001.1 coordinate 1,816,806, forward strand.
TTGGTACCGAATTGTAGTATGACCAGGTGGAGGAGTTCTCTGGCCGCTTCCACGACCGGAGAAGGTGCGAATATATTACCCGTGGAGTCTAAGATTCTTATGGCGTTCTTGTCGTAGGAAATTGGCCGTGATTCGTGGGTTTGGCCTCTACGGAAGGCGATCACGGTTGAAGGTTTTTGCAGACGGAGTGGAAGGATAAATACTGCCTTTTCCCTCCTCTTTTTCCTTTAATTTATTCTTGAGACCCATTCTGCTTTTTCTCAATCCTCCTCTGTAGTACCTACGAAGAACAACAGACCTTTGCTGCTAAAATGGGTGGACCACAGGTACGTAGACATGTAGACGGACGGAAGCGGGGACTACCCCACTAACCCCGCCATAACACATCAAAGCTTAATTTGGTAACAGAAACACTGATGGCTTTGCATTTTGCTTTAGAACCTTTCATTTGTCCTTGCTAAACCGTTGGACGTTAAATTCGAGGACCGACCTATCCCGGAACTCAAGGACCCACGAGAGGTGCTCGTCAGAGTTCGCGTAACTGGCATATGTGGTAGCGATGTATGATGCAACAGCCCGGTTTCCTTAAACCCTTAACAATCATGGCGAGAAAATTTTTAACCAGTAGATGTTTTCTGCTGATAGGTTCATTACTGGCAACATGGTCGAATCGGAGATTTCATCCTCAAAGCTCCCATGGTTCTGGGTCACGAGTCTGCTGGAGAGATTGTCAAAGTGGGGTCCGCAGTGACAGACCTTCAACCTGGTGACAGAGTGTGCATGGAGCCCGGTGTCCCATGCAGACATTGCCCCGAGTGCAAGTTTGGCAAATACAACTTGTGTCACGATATGCGCTTCGCTGCCACTCCTCCCTATGATGGTACCTTGGCAAAATACTATGTCCTTCCTCAGGATTTCTGCTATAAGCTACCAGAAAACGTCAGCTTAGATGAGGGTGCTTTGATGGAACCATTGAGTGTTGGTGTTCATGTCGTCAAGCAAGCCCAAGTCAAGCCAGGAGACAGCGTTGTCGTCTTCGGTGCCGGCCCAGTCGGTTTGCTCTGTTGTTCGGTTGCAAAGGCGTTCGGAGCAACTAAAATCGTTGCTGTCGACATCGTCCCAAGCCGTCTCGAATTCGCAAAGAAGTATGCTGCTACTGGTACGTTTCAGCCGACGAAAGAAGGGACACCGGTTTCCAATGCTGCCCAGATCATCAAGGAGAATGGGCTGGGCGTTGGAGCAGATGTCGTCATCGATGCCTCCGGTGCGGAACCTTCGATCCAAACTTCTATCCATGTAGCCCGGAATGGAGGCACCTTTGTCCAGGCTGGCATGGGCCGTCCCGACATCACATTCCCGATAACCGCCCTCTGTGTCAAGGAGTTGACAGTCAAGGGTAGTTTTAGATACGGTGCTGGGGACTATAAGCTCGCGGTTGAGCTCCTGGCGCACGGAAGGTTGAGTGTTAAGGAGCTGATCACCGGGGAAGTCAAATTTGAGGATGCCGAAAAGGCTTTCGAGGAGGTTAAGAACGGCAAGGGCATTAAGACCTTGATCCGTGGGCCAGAGGACTAAAGCCCTTTACATATAAAAAGTGTTAACATGGCACATATGTATTTTTTTCTTCTCTTTCAGCCTGTTCACAAAATATCTCTCACACAAAAAATTTTAATTAATATATCACTTCCCTAATTGAAGTTCAACTGGAATATAAAAAGCTTAACTAAGTTCGAGTTCCCCGGGAGCGGGCCGAAAAATACTGGGGTCAGCAAGTCACGATGCCCTTCTTGCTTATCAATTGGTCGAAAAAGTCTCGATCTTATCCCCTGCTATCTGCTCATCCAACGACTTCCAAGACCCATGCAGTTCCCTTTTCTGTCGTGCCCTGTTCCAACGGAATCTGGCTGTGCATATGTTAATTTTGCAGTTGATGAGTTGTCACAGCGTCACCTTACCTAAGAAGGAATTTTTGCCTGCAATGCCCGCACTTTACGCACAAATAATCTGATGGCCTTCGAAACAGCAAGCGCACACCCGGTGTTGAACCACGTATGTAATAGCCACTTGCCCCAAACTATGGCAGGTGAGTTTTGGCGGCAGTGGATAAACAGGGAAAATTTGGAGTCCTTGGTGTTTTGGAATGCTCCGTTTAATGCAAAGTCTTAAGAATTGCTCTACGCACTGTATTGCCAACTCACTCCAAGGGATATCTGCGGTTACCATTGCTCAGGGAAGCGATTTGCACCAATTATACCTGAATGGCAAGTGATTTGAAGCTATTGGACCCATAACAGGGTCATTCGTTGGCCCACGTTTCGATTTCTAGCTCTGATCCCAGCGAGTTCCTCTGCGGTCTAAGTAAATGCGGTTACACTTGGAATCGTCTTCCGTAATACTGTTGGCTGGAGTCTTTTTCTTTTCTGTTAAGTAGTGGAGCCTATGCTCTCTCCATCTCAGCCCAATATCCTTTTGAGTAAAATTAAGAATTGTACAAGTCATCTCTGATATCATTTATATATTCTAGAGGGCATCTTTTGTCTTACGCAAATTTTACTCCCTCTTCTCTTCTCTTCTCATCTTCTCCTAAGCTCGATAGCCAATTGTGGTTTGAAATCAGCTGCCCAGTTGCATCTCAGGAATTCAGAATTTTCCATCCACTTGTCCGCAGTCAGACAATCAGTGTCCTCCTCAAAATTACCACAAAATCAACGCACTGTGCTCAAAAAAAATCTATTTCTGGAGCCTTCACAGCGTTTTAAGCAGTGAGGGGTTCCTTTGGTCAAATAGTCAAAATTCAGTCGGTAAAAGGTATCCAGACTGTCTCCGTCTCGCAAGAGACTTCCCATCATTCTCTCCAGGCCATAGCATTCAGGCAACCGTTTAAACTCGAGACCGTATTTACTTATACCCAACCGAATATCAAGTTCTCCGTTAAACCGGATTTAAACGCTCCACCTTCACCCGAAGAAAACCCAACAGACGTTTTTTCGTTCACTCAGCCAGGATCCGGATTCGCTGTTCCACCACCGGCCCCACCGGCCACTACGAAATCCTTTTCTGATCTTCGATACATAGACGATTTCCCTAGTGATTGGCAGGAAGAGTTGCCCACTGGTTACATTCAACGAGCGGGAAAGCTTGAAGCCACACACATAAAAGCTGCCCCCGACGCAACTAAAAAGTCAGTTAAGGCTATTGGCGGTTGGGAAGTCCTTACAAGTTTCGAACCCGAGACAGATATCGAAAATTTCCTTGTTCCAGAAGAAGGGGAAGAAGATAGTGGAAAGGTAGACGTTGCTACATTTGAAGTCAAGGATAACATAGCCACTAGGAAGGAGTGGAAGGCTATTACCCAATTCGAAGACGAACTCGACATAAGCAAGTTTTCCCAAGAAGAAGCGGGGAACCAGGAACCCAACGAACCTAAACCGGAAGGGACCGAAGAAGCCAAACCGGCACCTAAGAAGGAAAGACTTTTATTGACATATCCAAAGATCGAAGCTCTCCTTCCGCCAAGGGATAGCCTTATTGTCTACACCCGCCAGGTTCTTGCGTAAAATAAATAAATAAAAATGGACCCAGTCACAGAATTACACCACCTCAGGTACACAGGGAAGACAGATGGGAGGAGGCATCTGGCCAAGTTCGAAAGGCTAGTCGCCGAGGCATACCCTGGTGCCAAAGATTCAGACAGATGGCACTTGTTCATCAAGACGATTCAACCGGATAACAAGCAACCAATTGCTATTGACAGCCCCGGAGGCTGGTTGATTGGTTTCAGCAAGACTGATGCGTAAGTGACAAAATACTTTATGCTTTCTATATATCGAACTCAAACCCTCTAACTTGACATACGTGTAATTAGATGGAAGTCTGGTCGTTTGACTTACCAACACCTAAAAGCTGCCTTCTTAGACAGATGGGCTGGTCGAGGCCGTCGAGATACTGACTCTCCGACCGAGAGGCGAATGATCGAAGGGCCCTCATCTCCAGAAAGTGAAGCTTCTTATCACAGTGGCCCCACGAAAACAACAATTGAGATCGACCATAGCAACAAACAAAAGAACCAAATTGTGGTTAGCTTCCCCGACCGAAAGCGAAGAAAGTCGTTCGGTGGTGGTGGCAATCTTGGTCGACCACGCCACCCAGGTGGATATCCCAATGATTCCATGGAATCTCCATACTCTTCGGACTATTACACCCGCTCTCCAAGCCCTAGCGATATCGACGGTCCTGCACCACCACCAATGCCACAGCCTAAGCAATTGCAGCCAAAGGAAGTTGTTGTCGTCGTCAATGAAGAGAGGGCACTTGCCAGAGTAGAACCCCCAATGGCACCAGCGGCCGCTGCAGCTCCAGCTGCACCCCTACGGTCTAGACTACTGGAGGGCAGGGTTTGTGCTATAACTGGCGCTTCTAAGGGTATTGGAAGAGCAATCGCAATGGGCTTCGCACAAGAAGGCGCCCATATCATCGCCCATTACTGGGGCTCGTCGGCGGACTCTACAAACGACGAAATTGTCAGTCTTGCCGTTGATATCAGAGCAGCAGGACAGGGCTGTACACTCATCTTTGGCGATATCAGTGATCCAAAGTAAGTAGCTTTAACACGACTCGTATTGAAGTAAATAATCCTAACGAATTAACTACAGGACGAGCGAAATGATTGTGAAGAAAGCCGTTGACTCTTATGGCCGCCTTGATGTCTTGGTTACCTGTGCTGGAATGGCTGGCTTAGACCCTATGGACGTAAGTGCTTGCTAGAATCCATTAATTAATCCGAAGCCCTATTAACTCTCTCCTTTTATAGATGACACCTGAAGATTTTGCCCGTTTCTCAGCTGTTACCTACGAAGGAACATACCATCTCCTTCGACTCGCCGCCAACCAAATGGCGTCCCAGAATGTTGATTTGAAACCAGAGGATCCCCGTCCCGACTACTCTGTCATCTGCGTTTCCTCTTCCAACCCCTCGGAAATCGGCAACCATAACACACCTGCAAAAGCTGGAATGGCGGCCCTCGCCCATTCTTCTGCTTTGTCGCTAGGAAGCAGAGGCATTCGATGCAACACTATTCTCGCAGCAAACATTGAAAGATCAGCAGAGCAACTCGAGGGTACCGCCGAAGAAAGAAGAAAGATTCTCGAGAGAATGATCCCTCTAAGGAGAGTAGGTAGACCCGATGATGTTGTCGGACCAGCAGTATTTTTGGCCAGTGCGATGTCACGGTATCTCACTGGGACAACAGTGACTGTAGATGGCGGGTTCGCTGGTTCGTTCTGATTTATCGCTTTGCAACATATATACACTACATTCTTTTTATGTTTGTACGGGGGTCTTTTAAGTTTATGTTTCAATTCATCGAGATATACCTCGCATAGCATTTTGCAGTTTTTCCAGCGCTGGGTGGATAATTTATGCACTGTCTTTTTTTCTCTTTTTCTTTTTATTTCCGCACTGTCTTTCTTTTGGGATAATTGTTCTTTCATATATTACCAGCATCTCGTTTGAGCATTTATCAAGAAGCTATACGTTATACTATATATCGTTATGTATTTACGCAGCTCTCATTTGAGCAACTAGCATCCAGGATATCGATAATAGATACACACACACATTAGATATAAAAACAGTTCTAATCTCCAAACACCCATATTAAAAAGAATTAAAACCAAGAAATAGACTCGATAATGGATAGTTCGTGTATCTTCTTTGAGGGCTGTTGTTCCGATGGCCACATCATTGACTGAGTCGGGATACCAAATGGCTAAAGCCGGTACACAGGAATACTTGTTGGGGGTCTCATGATACTTGCCAGCTGGCAATGAGGCGCTAAGACGATGAATCCTAGTCGATGTCACTTCTAGGCCCGTTTAACCACCTCTCTGTACCCAGATATTCGGGTTTCGACGTTGGACTATTCTAACTCGATTGGGTAGCAGGACATCTTGGCCTCATCTTTCAACGCCGAGGAGAGGATTACAAAATAGTAATATTGCTTTATACGTGGTTATAGAGTTTGTTGGATATATTTAGTCATGTAATTCGTGAGGAAGGATGTTTTTATTAGGTAGCTAAAACATCTCAGGCCAGCCACTAGATTGCGCATATTGCATTCTGTTGGGAATCTTATATAATTAAAATATAGCATGTTGTTCCTACAATATATGCGCGATATAAGAGGCAATTAGCCTTGCGGGGAACAAAGCTGACCGATACGCGGTGGCCATGGGCAGTCCGAGAAAAGGTTGTTTTGTGGTGTATGAAGAGGTAGTCTACAGTCTGCACCAAACTATAGAGAAGGATAGTCTGGTGGGGTTCCGAGTGCAATGAAGAGGGTTGTACGACTAAAAGACTAGGAAGAGGCCTGGGGAAGAAGAGGGACCAACTAAAGAAGAGGAAGTGATAAGTCAGTACGCTTTGCATGGGTCGAATAGTCAATTCTATTGTAATTGACCCTCGCAGTTCGAGTTTGTGTAACGGCGCTAGCAATCCAAAATACAACAGGTCCGGCAAGGCAATTTAATTGCAATTGACAACAATATTAGTCGATCTGGCGATCTTGTAGCGCTCTGTTGTTTTAGATTTAATAGCACAGTTGAGGAGTCTGGCGACGAGACAAATTTAATAGAGGTTTTGTGTATACATCTAATATTTCTACGCATATGTCTGACCAAGTCACCGTACTGCGCCGTTAATATTATAATCCAGAAGCTTGAGGTTAATATAATTAATAAGTGATTCCTTAAGGACTTTGGCCTCCAATCTGGAACGCAACAACACCCCTGAAACCACAGCGTATCGAGACCGCATTGCTCACTGAACCTATGAAGAGGACTTGAGTGTGTATTTCTACTACTCCAATACCTCCTATTCTCTATTTCACTATGTTCCGTTAGAATCATGCTGATCTTGAGTTCGGCACGGATTGTTTCAAGCTTCAAGGCCCATCGTCTGGATACGAGCCGCGTCGACGGCTGAATTTACTGTTTGGCAAAAACGTTTAAACTTTGAACATTCCATAGCGTCGATATCCTACAATCCTTGGAAATCTAGTATTTGATGTGCCCTTGTGTGCATTAGGTGTGCCAGGATGTAAAGTGCCTACCGCAATATCATGAGTCCGGGTTCATGAGTTTTTAAGCGCCCGCAGGTGTCAGGGTTAATTTTAGTACAGCTTTGCCGCAATATATATAAGAATAGCAACCCCGAAAACACATTTCAAGCATTAAATATTTAAAAAGAGAATTCAGTATGGCGTCCAAAATGTGTCAAGTGTTTTTGCATAAATAATGAATAATAAAAAAGTGGGTCTTCTAACCACTTTTAATAACCACTCTACCTCTTTTAAACCATACTCCCCTCCTAATAAATTCACAAGCTAGCCTACAACCTGGTTCACAGGCTGATTCACAGGCTGATTCACAGGCTAGCCTGCGAGCTGGCCTACAAACTGGTTAACTACTTAGTTACAACTTGCCCTGTGAATCAGCCCTGTAAACTAGCTTGTGAACCAGCTAGGTCAGCTTATAAGCCAGCCTGTGAACTAGCTTGTAGGCCAGCCTGTGAACTCGTTAGAGAGGAGTGTGGCCCCAAAAAAAGAGGTAGAGTGTAGCCCAAAAGAGGTAGAGTGTGGACAAAAACAGGCAGAGTAGTTACTAAAAGTAGTTAGAAGATCCACTTTTCTATTCAGCATCTATATAAAAACATCTGTCACGTTTTGGACGCCAAACAAGCAATTGTCAGACTCACAGGATCCCAGGAACAGGACCATTATCGTTTTCGTGATCTTAAACGCCGGATGGCCACAAGTTCAGTGTGAACAAATTCAAGCTGTGAAAAAAATATATAGAAATCTACTATAGTACTAGCCGCCAGTAGGCTGGCCGCTTTATTGATGCGATTTGCCCTGTGTTCGCCTATTTGCTGCTTTTTGTTCGATGCATGCACACAGGTGGATACCTCCTTAGGCGCTAAAACGACAATTCCTGGTAGATATCAAGCCCCTAAGCCATGGATCTAGGGAACCTTGGTATAGGAAGCGTCGACACCTACTAATAAGCAAAGGATACTAGTATATATAGATTAAACCTCGCTTCATTTGACACTTCTTAGCACTTTTCATAATATTGATCAAAGAAATTCTTTTTTTTATAAAACCTTCCTTCTTAAGAATCTACGGTCGACTGGCCTCGTCCCTAACTTACTGTTCATAATCGATTGGTTATACAATATTATTCAAACTTTTGATCAATTGAGCAGATTGCATTCAACCCCGCAAAAACCAGGCGCTTATATGTCTACCTCAAACTAATCAGACTCTCTTCGTCGACCATCGATCCTAGCTGGCCTTGGTACCGGTGTCTCGTCCTCCCAAGACTGGTTTCCAGTTGTGATACTCATACTTCGGGTTTGCAACAGAAATTGGAAGCTAAAGCCAGAATATAAAAATGAATCCAAACTTTTCTTTTGGATCCAAATCTACGGAAACCCTTGATGATTATCTCGTGAAGGCCAGGACCGCTAGTGTTACCTCCACGACTAATGTTACTGTCAACAATGCACCCCCCCGACTCCGTCCGTGGTTCCTACTACGAACCTTCCTCCTTATATTTACCCCGATACTCGTCACGGGGCTTTACCTTGTTATTTGGCTTCAATTCATGGTATTCGAGGAAGGCGACCTCAAGTTTGGCAACACTGACCACCAATGGCTCTTTTACGCTTGGTTCGTGGTTGCTACGTTCGGTTTAAGTTGGTCAAAGGATGGCCTTGCTGGTGCCGAAGTTGCTATGCTCCAGACATCGTATTGGCAGGCTTGCAGTGATACGACGCTCATGATGCACATGCAAAATCGCTGGAGTGGACCCGCCGGATGGATATACTGGATATTACATATTCGATCTAAAGGGGGTCTAAACTTCCATAAACTCTTCGTCGTGCTGTCATCTATCAGTCTTCTCATATTCGTCGGCCTACCGCTTTCAGGTCTGACAATTAACATAACCGAAGGCTTCATCGCCTCACCGACACCCCCATTTGTCATCGGCCGCACTAAGGAGAACCTCTACGACCGAACCCCGACCGAATCATTTGACTTGCTAGTCGATAGTTGGAAGATTGGATCCGCCCCAATAGTGCCCGGGTATGGGATTTTGTATACCCCGAAGAACGTCTCGAGGGGCGATTACGAGAACCTTAATAAGTTTCCCAATACTCTCCCTTTGACCCAAAGCATACCCGAGGTATTCCTGGCTCCCCAAGCCGAATATCCAATCTCAGGAAGACCATGGGGTATTCGAGCCGCCTACAAATGCGCTATAGTAGAAGACGCTTCAACCTTCACTATATTAAACGAAAGGTCATCGGCAAGTTATGATTGGAGCACTGTGAAAGCTCGTCCAGTGAACGGCCCGGATCCCATAAACACATCGGTCACTCTTCGAACCCCGTCAGGGAACTCAATCTCTGCATTTGTCGGCTCGTCCTTCAAGGGCACGAACATTGTGGCTTACGCTGAGATTGGCAGGAGCGTAATCCGCCCTGAATCTTATGACTCGCTCTACAATGCAACGGATATCGATTACAACGACCATCATGGTGTATTAGAATATGTGGTGTGGCAATTCCGCCTCAAGCACTCTTATAATGAGACTGAATTCAGGCCTACTTACAAATTCAACAATACACTCGAGCCCACGATCAGAGGAATGCCGAGTCCAGTCATTCAGCTCGACAACGGAACGTGGATCCGGAACACGACATTCTTTCAACTCAAGAAGACAGATTACTCTGGCAATCCTCAAGATGGAATCGATGACCTTAAAAGCTTTTTGAACGTCCAAGACTTCCCAGTCGGTAATTTCACTATGCGACCAATCCAGTCGGTCGCAGAACCCATTGGAGTTCGGTGTGAATATACTTCAGCGGCTGGAACAGCCAAGTTGGAGCCCGAGACATCTTCGTTCAGCTCATTTATCCCCGAGCCTCCGATGTGGGATGTCACACAGTATAGAGGCAAACCTCTCGGATCATCGGCCGTAGAAGTCCTGACGGATCGATTTTTTGACCTATTTTCTTCTACGGGTTCTCCGCCCCCCGTCGCAATCTCTAACTCTCCGGCCTATGAGACCTTCATCCAACCACGGGTATTGATGAAATCTATCATGCTGGTGTTTGGTCTCGACGCATTGCAGATCATATATGGCGGTGCGAATGTATTCGAAGGAGCCTGGCGACACGAAAATTTGACTTCATCGAGGAAGGCAAATGTCATTACACCAGGTGTCATTCCTCCATACATCTTGCTCATCTTCTACGGCCCTTGGGCCGTTGCCTGTCTTGTGATAGCAGGGTGTTATGGATTCCGCCCGAGGTTGAGTGACAAGCTGGATTATGATAGCATATCACAACTCAGGGAGAAGCTTAAAAATAGCCTTGAATCTATGCCGTGACAAAGAGATATTGACGAATGATGGTCGAAAGCTATTATATTGATCTGTATTTTATTCTAATGTTTTATACTTATGTGGTGAACTGCGTGGAGTTTTATGGGTATGCTAGATCTATAGATCTTCTACAACAGCTAGTTCTACTTGGTGAACTGGTTTAATTGCTTGGGTACCGGTATACCTTTTGTTTTTAATTTTTTCCATAGAATATATTAGTCTCGTATTGAGAATATACTACTCTATACGTATACATTCAATAGCCTGAGTTCGAGCTCATTCCTGCAAAGTCTTCGCACTGCGAGGCGAATAACCTAGTGTTAATACTGTTAATTTGCATGGGAGGCCAGGCCTTGAGTATCTCCAAGCCCCACGAAACCATCATTACTTTCGTGCAAGCAATCCGCGAGAAAGAATGTTTTATCATGAAGCTTTACTTGAATGCTAAAAAGGCAGTTCGACTCCCGAACCACCCAGATCAATATTGCAAAATGCTAATTTAGTCTGAAATATTTACATCTATGAGTGATCATAACAATGGCGTTTAATGCCACGAGCAGATAGATATCCGCAGCTTTAAAGATCAGCATTGAAATCTTAAGCAGTCTTGATCAATGATGTGAAAAGGTCGCCAATGACGCGAGCACTCTTCTTTGGGTGCCTCTTTTGACCGCCCTCGTAGTCGACATAGGTGACACCAAAGCGGGTGACGTAGCCCTCAGCCCATTCGAAGTTACTATAATTTTTTATTAGTATATATAACTAAAGTAAGGTAGTAGTGAAGTTGGAAACTTACTCCATCAAGGACCAGGCAGTGTAGATGCGGACATTGACACCATCCTCGACAACGGCGTCCTTCATAGCGTTGATGTAGCCTCGGAAGTATTCGCATCGGAAGTCATCCTCAAGAATCTCTGGGAATGGTGGTTCGGCTTCGCCGTCACCCCTCTTAGCTTCGGAAGTACCGTTTTCGGTGACGTAGATCTTAGGGTAGTTGTATCGTTTGCTCAACCAAACAAGCAACTTTCGGAAACCGATTGGGCTGGGTCTCAACCAGACACTCTGGGTCTCCGGTCCGATGTTTTCCCCGGCCTTGCTGTAGAAACCGGTCTCAAGGTTTCCAAGGAAATCAGCTGGCTCAGGTTCGCCCTCCTTGTGCTTGATGTAGTTGGCAGTGTAGTGGTTCATTCCGTAGAAATCGTTGGAGCCCTTGATGAGTTCAACCTCTTCTGGTGTGAATTCTGGGAGACGGTCTCCAAGTTGTTTCCTCATCGACTCAGGGTAGTGGCCGAAATAAACTGGATCGGCGAACCAAGAGATGGCGAATTCGATCTTGCGGTCGCAAGCCTCGACATCAGCTGGATCTTCTGGGTCCCATGGCTCGGCCCAATCACCTAAGATACCGATAATGTTAGATTCGATTGACCAATATCGCAATATAGCGGTATAACTCTAGATATCTTACCATTCAATGTGATACCAATCTCACCACCATTCTTAGGCTTGAACTCGTCACGATAGACCTTGACGGCCTTTCCGTGGGCAACGAGCAAGCTGTGACCAACGATCCAGCACTCAGTTGAAGAGTCACCTTCAGGGGAGACATCACGGTTGCTTGTCCTTCCAGGGGCGTGGAGGCCGACATTGTAACCAAGGACAGCGCTGCACCATGGCTCGTTGAAGGTGATCCAGTGCTTAACAGTTGGGAGAGCCTCGAACATGACTCTAGCGTATCTCTCGAAGTCCAAGCTGAATTCTTCCTTGTTGAGGAGACCGCCATACTTCTTGTCGAGGTTATCTGGAAGATCCCAATGGTATAGAGTGACCATGGGGGCGATTCCAGCTTCCTGGAGTTTCTGGACGAACTTTTGGTAGTGTGCAATGCCAGCTTCATTCACTGGGTCGTCTCGGCCACCAAGTGGGATAACACGGGGCCAGGAGATGGAGAAACGGTACACCTTAGCACCGAGGTTCTTGAGGAGAGTAATATCTTGATCGACATTGTTGTAGGAGTCGCAAGCGACATCTCCAGTCTTTCCGTCAGCAACCTTTCCTGGAGTCTTCGAGAAAGTATCCCAAATGGACGGGCCACGACCGTCCTGATCGAAACCACCTTCGATCTGATAACTATAGTCAAAATCTATCAGCAAGAACTTATATCTTTGCCCAGTTATATGGTACTAAAGCATGGGATAAGTTGGAATGGAGGGGAAGCGTGCGGGGTTACATACGCGGCAGTCGCAAACCCCCAAAGGAAATCGGATGGCAAAGACATTCTGGACCTCTGGTTTTTTGATAATATGTTAATATGAAGATGTAGTTTTCTCGTCGGACAAAGTTAATTGTTCACGAAGGCAATGATGGAGGAAATATACGAACCATCTTGAACATCGAGCAGAACCTCCGAGCTTTAAATACGAGATTCTTGCGTTCGGTCTCTTCGTCGCGTCGATTCCGAGAGATTGAGCCCTGGCGTTTCTCTAGTCGCTCGGATTTACTTGATGCGCCATATAGCCGTATATCCACTCTGCGACAAGGTCGTAGCTTGTAGACTGTATAGCTCTACGTCGCATTCTCTGAGTTTTGGAGCTCGCCAGCTGAACCAACCATACCGTTTTAGTGCCGCCATCAAGCTATCTTTCCGTCGCATTGATCCGGGAAGTCTGGGGTAGCAGGCAAGCAGGCTATATGGCTACCAGTTAAGACCACGAGCAAAACCCCACGTTCCCACCGAAAGTTTCCACAATAAATCGGTGACGTGAAGTCTTTCGGAACATCTCTGGAATAACTTTCACAACACAAAGCCTCGGAGTAATTCTGGAAAAACTTTTTGAGGCTCGTATCATAATTGTTTCTTAGAGGGCGACACTTGTGTTTCGTGATAATGGTCATTGCGTCAAATAGAACGAGCGCGTGCTATCGAGATTCGAATTGAAGCTACATCCAGTGGGTTTTTTGTCACGAGATTTCGGAAACATACGAGAACACATCGGTCAACCACTGTGACCACAAGGATGATTCGTCTGATACTAATCAGGCCAGGTTTGCTCTTACCATTTGAATCTGTAATATGGAAAGATCCCATAGTTTTTATGTTGCCGCAAGATGTCTGCTTCAGTGGGTTGGAAACTCATCTACGGCTGTTCGTCCCGTCTTCCGTTTCCGAGAGTGCTGCTGCCAAACTTTTAACGCATCAGATGATGATGGGTAAATACAACATTGCATAAATAGAATCCATTTCTCCGCACTAGTATTGATTAAAGTATCTGATTCTCGCCATAGTCTCGTCATTATATGAATCGGTAATGTATACGCCTATGTAGGCGATGTTTTTTCCGTACTGTCGCTACCAAAACGTTTAAACTCGGATCTTGTTGATATGCAAATTAATGCCCAGATCTTCTCGGCCGCTCGGCAATCTCCTAGGTCTATCCGGTTTCCGAGTCTTTGGCAAACGCCCTGCATATTGAACTTGTGGCGTGATCATATGGTTGAAAAGCCTTCGACATTTCGCTGAAATTTATCACTTGAATTGGTATACATTTTCAAAGTTTGAGGTTGAAGTTCTTCCGAAGCATTTACGAACAAAATACAACATTTTCAACACGGGAGCATGTGTTGTTGGTGACTATTGAGCGGTCTTATATATGCAAAAGGAGACGGTCGTGTTGTCTGCCCGCGAGACCAAGACGGACCGGACGTCGACATCAAAGACCGTTTTTACCTTATTGATGCTTATTAGCTAGTAAGCTCAGGTCAGGTATATATCTTATCATATATATCTAACTAGGAGCCGAGTTCTGAGATTTATATAGATACTCAAGATCAAGTTTTCTAGTTATATTGTATTCAATTGTAATCATTCTTATGATCTTATGGTCAGTCTGACTGGGGGAATTGTTTCACCACACAACCTTATAAGACCAATGATTACATGCATTGTTTTACATAACAAAATGTCAGAGTTCTTATTCCTGAGGATTATAGGTAAAATTTGGCGCCTGGGATAGACAGACGGCTCACATACATATGTATGTACATGAGTATACCAGCTTTATTGATACAAATCGAGAGAACTTTCGTTTTACTAAGGTCGACGTCGTGGAGCACCATACTCCTCTCTCATCGGCGTGTGCGTTATATGTGCAACGAAACTAATGATCAGAATGACGAGCCACACACATCTTACCGAATAAATGAGGTCTTTCCTTGGGATTATGAGTGTCGATGAGGCTACCAGAGCTATATAATTTTACTATTATTACTATTATTATTAATACTATTTATTTCTCTTCCAGGTATTCTCAACCGCTGGAACAGAACCTCCAGTCCTAATACTCGGATGTACTCCCAGGAATATCCTTTAAGAATTTCCCATAAAGACACTTCGTTTTTGGGACTCGGGATTGACAAGCTGATCAACATAGGCATTCCCTGATAGGAACTGGACAGGGTCAAGGCTGTAAAACATTTTTCGTAAGAAGATTAAGGCTGAGGTAGCGTTTCTAGACAGAGTACATCAAAGTTATGGGGGTAGTGATATATAAACACAAAATAGCCCACCGTCAGCTCTATGAGAAATACGAGATCTGTCATTTAAAGGAGCAATTTACCCAAATTAAGCGAGAGAGATAGACGGAAAGGTGTCTAACATGATGTTTTTGTGATAGGCCATATATATAATGTGCGAAAGATCACAGCATATACCGCAAGTGAATTCATAAATGTGCAGCCTTGGCGAATTTCCTAACTAGCTGGCTCTAGTTTTCTGGTTAATTAAAACCCCGCAATAAGGGGTCTGGGAGATCGTCTATTGATGCAGGTACGGTACCAAGTATTCAAAAAATGTGATATGGTGACGCAGGGCCTCAGAAGTCAACGATTGCCGTAAGGTCTGCCCGTACTCAGCCCCTATTCTAAACCACCCTCCATAGCTCTGTGTCGGCAAACTAGAGTTCGTAACTAAATTTACAAATCGAAGTCGTTATTTAGGAATACGTATTTAGCCTGCTAGGCTGATATGGGGATATGTAGTACTAGTTGTATCGAGACAGTGGGCCATGGAAGCAATTTCGTGAACATAAATGGCGCTTTTAGAAATGCATTGGCTATTTAGCAATGAAAGCAAAGCCATGAGGATCGACGACCGGCTTCGAAACGAGAGCACCAAGAAGTCGCTAATGATAAGTTGGTGATTTTAGCCAGATAAGTCCTCCTGCCAGAAAATAACGTGTTTGCCATGCTCTCTGCACGGTGAATCCCAAAGCCTCACACGTTCGACCATGACATATATTATCCCCAGCCAGAAAGCCAACAGTGTTATAATAGTGTGTTGAGCTATTTACTTGCTGCATTTAAAAAGTATTTCCCTGCGACTTTTTCCAAAAACGTTAAACATCTCCGCGTTTCCCCGCATGGCACTTTTGAGGCTAACTCGAGTTCGAATCTGGCGCCCGTACGAGACTCGCTCGGGTCCCCCTTCTCACGACAAAAAGGACAACCGGAATTCAGAAATGGGGTAGTATGAACATTATGTATGCGACTCAGTTCATGTGAGCTCAGCCAACTGTGGATCAAAAACGGAGACATTCTCGAACGTGCAAACTGCGTCAGAGCAGATACTAGCGGCTATCTTCGACGATGAGAGCGCCGTGATTGGGCGATTTTAAAATTCGATACGTCTGACGAAAAGGAATTTTATATCTCGAAAGCTTATTCTGTTGAAGGATCATATGATACTTTAAACCGAACACACAGTTCATTGCAATTGGAAGCAAATTTCACCCGCAGGGGTGCACGGATATAAAAATTTGCTGCAAGAGCGCCGCTTGGGCCGCCACGTCCCCTCTTTGCATTTTATAACGACGACCACAAAAGAGAATTGATCTGCACCATGGCGATACACGGTATTTGGGCACCATTCAGGCAAATGCTTCCCCTTCGTCGAGTGCATCAGCTGCGTTTGAAGCCGTTTATATAGAAGTTCTTGATTTATTCAGTTGCTGAAACGTTTCCGAATCTGCATTTTGATAGTTAAATTTATAAATCTTATCGTTACACACTCCTGCAGAGGTTTGATAAAAGATAATGTAGGATAGCGGGAACGGGAAAACTTCCAGGTGCATATACGCATCTCAGCGTCATGAACTTGTGTCTGAGAGCCCTCTGAAGTACGAGGTTGGCATTCGTATTTCCTAAGAGGTGAAACCTGCCGTGTTATTGCAGTTTTATATGTGGATACGACGAGCGACAAAATCTTTCAGACTTCTGTCAGTGCGCGCTGCGTTGCAACTTCATTTTCATTCCATTCCAAGTTGACTTCAGAGCACAACCACGGAAAAACTATCCTCCTGCACCAGGGAATACGAGTCCTCTGGCCATGGCGCAAGTTGTCAGTAGAAATGCACTAGAGGGGGCCAATAAAACATCGCACTCGCCATTCTAGCGCAACCCATTCGGGATTACTGGATAATTCTTGTGGCCAAGATGGAGGTGCATGGTGTCGGAGCTGGATGACGGTCCCACCGTCCCGGCTAAAAGCAAGGACGGCTCACGAGAGCATCGCCTGCAGGTTCACTTCCAATCAAAAGAACGCCACTGTTAAGGGAATCAGGACAAAAGCGTTCAGAGATCCAGATTAAATTTGATTATTATGACTATTGCGCTGCTATTGCTCGGAACTTTTGCGAAACCGTTCTGTGGTGAAGTTGCGTATAATGTGAATCGACTTTTATATTAAATTTATGAGGCGCCATATGGCAGACATATTATTGTAAGTAACTACATGCATACCGATACGAGTTCCATTTGGCCAAAACTAGTGCTAAAGATTGTGTCAGTTT
The DNA here is from genome assembly GCA_036971725.1 of Arthrobotrys conoides. Taxonomy (NCBI): domain Eukaryota; kingdom Fungi; phylum Ascomycota; class Orbiliomycetes; order Orbiliales; family Orbiliaceae; genus Arthrobotrys; species Arthrobotrys conoides. The sequence continues at coordinate 1,834,097 of JAVHJM010000001.1, forward strand.
CCCGCGCGAAACAAAGTGGGGATGTCCTACACCTTATAATTACTACTGCGTGGTCTCGTTCCCTACTGCTTATAATCCCTTAGAAATACATGTACTCCCAGGTATGGATCCTGTTGACTTGGGCTCGACACTAGCTCCGCTGAATTATAAAAGCCATTCCTAGCGATATCGGTCACGCTTCTACGACGTAAAACTGGAGGGATACTAGACTGTTTAATGTCTTGTCCTGCGGGATGTCGACTCTGAGCGCCGATAAAGTGGGCTGCTATGGTTCGTATGCGGGAAGAACACCCGCATGCATAGATTCTAGAAGACCCGGCAGATTCTTTTCCCCACCATTGGGAACGATTCCAAAAGCTGCTTTCTGGCTTGTCAATTTCGACTTTGGGTCTTACCCCTCCCTAGGAGTTCCAAGGCTTTTTTCTGACAATTCGCCCCTCAGTAAAGTTGTGAACGCCTGCTCTAATGATGGTCATCCATGTCGACACTTGCTCATGGGCTCGTATACCTTTGCCTCGCCCAGTTCAAAATCACGCTTTTTTCGGTTAAATAGCACATCTGACAAAGAGAAGGTTCATGGTCGAGGGTGGACAGGGTCTATCAGAATTCTTGGGTTTCTTCCACGCATTTCCCCGTATTTTCTTTCCTGACCTGGTGTGGGTCGTACCCCGGTCCATAACATCGGGGCTCTCTGGCGGAGAAGCAAAGGAGAAAGGACTTTTCTTCTTTTTCAGTATGATTTCTGTTATCAAAGGCGACAGTGATGCCGCCCTCTCAGATTCTTCCGGTTGAATTCAAGAGACCCAGTCTCTGGCCACCTGCAACAGCTTGTCGAAGCACGCTATACCCTTTCCATATCCCTGCGCAAATCACCTACGCCTCATGGTCACACTGTCAAAGCGTTTCTCCACAGTCTCTTTTCTACATAGATCGCTGCGTTTTCTGGGGCCGCATATCCAGAACATACTTTCTGGAGATGGGGACTCCGTTCAAGGGTATGTGTTTTGTCTAACTCACACACTAGAAGCAACGGGCTGGGGACCTGGTCAGGTATAGACTCTCGTCTTGCGAATGTCCTAGTGCATGCAAAAATGCAAATCGTATAAGAAACTCGCCTTCTCCCCTGTACCGACATACTTTTAAAAAATTGGCGACCATCACTCTCTTTTCCATACCTATTTCAGGTACTTCCAGAAACGTGAACATCCACCAATCCATTGGTGAGACAAGCGAGCAAGATACCGATAAACATCTATCGATATCTGGTACCCCGAGTCAAAGCTTTGACTTACCAAGTAGGCTAGCTTGGTATAGTCACCAGTAGGGAAAGATCAGGTATAACATTTTATAGTGGAGGAAAAGCCGGATCCATCCGACATAGGAATCGAACTTGTCAATACCTGAATGTCAAACTTCAATTCGAAACCAGCAAACGAGTTTGATTTCGGTTTCGAGGATAGTAGGCGACGATCAACAATGGGTCGACAAGACGAATCACAAGTCTACTACCAGGAGCGGGAATCGTGGGGGAATAACAGCAACCAGGACCAGAATTCTGAGCGGTGGAGGCGAACATATGGTAAGTATCGAACATCCTTTGACAATTCTCTACTAGTATATTCTAATCATAAAATCGAAGTAGTGTCGAACGAAACTACGACAGTGAATGAGCAATTTGAATATGCACCTTCGCAACATGAGGGTCAAGTCACAACAGTAGCTAATATCGGTATGACCTCGATCACAAGCCTAACATGTCCTTCTTTCAACTTCATCTCATATACTAATGAAAATTTCAGGTTTGGCCGATGCCTTACTGGCCACAAAACCTTCGCCATGGACATCATCCATGTTAAAGTTGTACACCTTTCTGCTGGTGGCATTCTTGAATTCATGCATCAACGGCTACGACGGATCTCTAATGAGTGGTATTAATGTTATGCCCTACTACCAAAAGTAAGCTCATAATCTTCAGGTCCTATAACGAAGGCTCTGGCTGACTCCGTCCTAGATACTTCGGCATGGAAAAGGAAGGTGTGCAGACTGGTTTAGTCTTTTCCATCTATACTATTGGTAACATCGTTGGTTCTTTCTTCGCCGGACCCTTCACAGATTGGTGGGGCCGAAGATGGGGAATGTTCATTGGTGCCTCCATCATTATTCTCGGTACTTGTGTTCAAGCTCCAGCCACTACAAAGGCTATGTTTATTGGTGGTCGATTCGTTCTTGGTTTTGGTGTCGCGATTACCTCCACTGCGGGTCCCTCATATGTGGCTGAAATGGCCCATCCAGCCTGGAGAGGCACACTTACGGGTCTCTACAATACCTTTTGGTTCGTCGGTGGTATCCCTGCCACCTGGACTTTGTACGGAACGAATAAGATCCAAAGCGACCTGTCCTGGAGACTTCCCATCTGGCTTCAAGCTGTTGCCTCGGGCCTCGTTGTCCTCGGTGCCCTCTTCTGCCCGGAAACTCCTCGTTGGTTGATCTCCAACGACCGCCACGAAGAAGCCATCCAAGTCCTCACCAAGTATCACGGAAACGGCGACCGCAACTCTCCAATCGTTCTTCTCGAGTACCGAGAGATGATGGAAGAAATCTTTACTGAAGGTTCCGACAAACGTTGGTGGGATTACTCCGAGTTGGTTAATACCAGACCAGCACTTTGGAGAATGTCTTGCGTTATTGGAATGGCCATGTTCTCTCAGCTCTCTGGTAACGGTCCAGTGTCATACTTTATGCCAATCCTACTCGACAATCTGGGAATCAAGGATGTCAAGACACAACTTATGTACAACGCCGTCCTCAACGTTCTATCCTTCTTCGTGGCTACAATTGGCGCTCGCTTCACTGACGGTCTCGGACGAAGACCTGTTCTCTTAATCGGAACTTCTCTTTTCGTTTTCATCTGGACTATGATTACCGTACTCACGGGTCTTTACGGTTCAGAAGGAGAACAAAATGAGGCAGGTGGCCGGGCAGCCATTGCTTTCATCTATCTCTTCGGCATTACATATTCATTCGCCTACACACCACTTCAAGCTTTGTATCCCGTCGAGTGTTTGTCATACGAGACTCGAGCAAAGGGTATGGGTATCTACAACTTGGCAGTCAACATCGCGGGTGTTATCAATACTTTCGTCATCCCAGTTGCTTTCAAGGAGATCGGATGGAAGCTTTACTTCCTTTACATTGCTTGGGATTTCTTCGAAGTTATTTGCATCTACTTTATGTAAGTTCTCTTTACTCTACTTCTCACCAAAGATAAAAGAACAAGACTAACATGACATCGTATAGTTTTGTCGAAACCAAAGACCGCACTCTCGAAGAAATCAGCGAAATTTTCGACGCCCCCTACCCAAAGCAAAAATCGTTGCAAAAGCACATCATTGTCATCACCGACAGAGGTATCCTGGACAAGGGATACGATCAGTGATATCTTTGATTTCTTTTTCTGCTTTCCGTTCTTTCGTGTGCATGATTTTGCATAAGCAGTTTTTGTTCTTTGGGAAAAAGTCTGTACACCCGTCTTCGAACTTGCATCTACCCACCGTTCGTTCTGTGCAGGACACCGACGAAATATACCTAATACCAACAGCCCGACTCATACTACCAATAATACCACACCGTCCTCGCCACATACTAGCAAAGCGTCGGATGCAATACTTTACGCTCGTTACGCTTTTCATACCTTAATACCCATTCATGTACAAAGTTTAACCACCAACCTTTTCGATTCCCTCAATACGGCGTCAAATTTGGATCTGGAACGAATTTCCCTAGCTTTTTCCCTTTTGGCGTTTATTCTTGCTGACTTAACTCTTCTTTTCTGCTTGGAATACCACTATCACGTCGTTTATTTATTTTGAGTATCCTGCTCGCTTTCATTTTTGGAGGACCAAGTTTCTGGAATCAATTTTCATCGATCGCGAACAGACTATGTCTGTCTAACCTGCCCTTTTCTTCGAAAATGCATATTCACACGCTCGCTGTTCAAGAACCATATTATTTTCTTTTTTTTCTGTTTATTTCGTCTCGCTGGTGGAAGCCCCATGTATAGCAGACAGTAAATGTACATGTACTATAACCTACTTACCGATTAACACAAATTATATATGAAATACCCTCCAAATTTTATACGAGTTCATGGATTTAAATTGTAAATTTTAAAATTCATATACCCAAAATTATATTCCCACTCCCACAAATAGAGCATGTTAATTAGTATCAGAATCGCAACTGTCAGCGAATTATAGTTCACACTGACGTACTAGATAACAAAAAATAAAATGTTTTCGAAACTTTTGAATGATGAAGCTACGATCGGTCAGCTCGTTCCGAATCGAACCTTGGGCTCATGTCCGGGACCCAAAGATCATAAAGGACAAAACCGGTTTGTTCAACTTACAATGCCAGCCTGAAGGACTTAACTTACCCTCGGTAACGCAACTTACCAAAGGCGAGATCTCAACTGCATAACACTTCCCGGCTGATTTTCACAGACAAAAACGTTGCAAGTTGGCCAGTGCGCCTTTACCCATTTGCCTACAGGATCCAGCCAACCGACCAACTTGAGCAAATCGTTACGGAAGGGACATAGATGCGGACCTTCACACCATCTGACAAGCTCTCAAACAGCACTAACACACTTTTACATGGACAAGGGCAGCGGATATAGCGAACAAACCCAGTTATGTCACGAAAGAAAGAAAGAGCGAAAGAAAAACGTAATCCCCAGAACTGAACCCCAGAAATCATGGCCCTGAAGAACTCTCCTTCCCTTGACCATGATCTGACACAAACGTAGAAACTAGGTTTATACCACGAGCTCCCCGAGCCTCATAAAATAACGATACCCTTCCATATTTTATTTCGGCTCTTAAAGTTTTCCCAACTGGCCGGCCAGCCTATCATTTTCCCATTCACCTTCATGACACAGTACGTAGGTGTAAGTTCTAAGCTACACACCCCTCCTCGTTTACTAAAACAAGCTGGTCCATACGAAAAGGGACATGCATGATATCTGCAATATTCACCGTTTTAACAAAATTCAGATTTTAACCTAACCATGCTCACACATCACCAACCATGCATCTTTGAACGAATGTATCCCATGTCAGGTACTTAGTATCCACATTGTAAACTTGTACCTGACTAGGCCGGGGCCGCAGGTGCTCTGCCCCACCTTTGCTTGTCAACGCATTTTTTGATGTTGTATATCCTGGTAGGGTGGTCAAGGGTCATCCGGGTAAGTCGAATATAATCAGCTGGTCCGGTTTTTGCGCGCGAACAAGTTAATCGAAGGAAAAAAAAGATCGTTTCAGAATCTGTATGTCACTACATACATCGCGTGAAGAAAATAGCAAGTACGTATATAAGAATTGGAATATTGGTTCAAGTCTTGTGATTTCGTTAGTTTGTGGTTAGTTTAGTATATCGCCTGATTTAAGGTCGATGCGATGTTGTATTTTTCGAGCATCATGAGATCGAATTCCGGTTGTATAAAGGTTCTTAATTTAAGAAGGATATGCAAAATCCAATGGGATACTACTAACAGATTCAAGTAGATCTACTACTGCAGAGGCAGAGGAATCACTGCCACATGTCAAAAAAAGCACCCTCTTTTTTTCTTTTCTTCTCTTTTTCTTTTTCTTTGTCTCTTCCATTGGACTTATTGACCAATTCATCCCATCGTCCTTGCACCCCATGTCGAAATATACATTTTCATGGACATGCTCCCCAAGCTAGCCCTGTCCTGCTCTTCAAAAGCAAGGCTCAACTTTACCCGATAACCACACTACGGGAACCACATCCCGACCAACTTAACGTGCAAAAGTTCCCTCTTTTTCTCTCTCCACATTCACTCATACACACACGAATGATGCATCCCGATGTCCCCAAATTGCTATCACCCTAAAATAAACCTCACAATTAATTTGAATTGATCATTCGAGTATAAGCGGCAAAAATACGATTTCCGGTAGATTGGGAAAAATAACATTTACGTACTTACACACGGACGTCTGCCACAATATGGAAAATATGAGGCAGTGGCCACGGCCCGGTCGCCAATCGACTAACCCACATACATACTTTGTATTGTGCATACATAGGACTATGGAATTCGAAGCGGCGGACAGGCGACAATGGATCCCGTCTAGCTAGATGGTGTTTGCACATCCGAATTTAGTGTGTGTCCTAATCTATCGAGAAATTACCCTTTTTTTCCTTTCCTTTCATTTTCGTCCCAAAGATGCATTGACTGGATAGTTCGCCTCTCGAAATCGCGAATAGATTAACGAACTCGATGTCCAGTTCAATGGGGTCAGCGGAGGCAGTTGGTCCGTGTTCAGAAAGGACTTGGCTGGACCCGTACCGGCATATAGTGCTGCTATTTCGAGGTCTCCTTTATTCTCTAGCTCTCCAGGGTCCAACCAATCACTTCCTGATTTCACAACTTGTATACTACGGTAGTTCGCTACGACAAATTAATTGAATTCAATAGTATACATCCTGGCCATATCTAAACTAAAGGCCTCAAATTGGCAATCTGATATCTAGTATTAATCATTGAAAGTACCGCTAAATACCCACGCCAATTGATATAATGCGAATTAATTCTATTCACAGCCGCATTTCATATAATACGAGGGACTGCTGTAACCATAAGTATTAAGTCAATATTGGTTGGTATCCTTCTTGAAGTCGAAAAATCCATCCCATCCAGGCCAAAAGGTACGGCTATGTCACAGCCAGTGACTACTTTCAAGTTTCATAAACTGTAAACGTCGTAGTATAAACATCTGATCCTGACACATCCATGAAGGGAAAGAAAAGCCACTGTCTTAAACATAAAACACTGTCCTCTGGCAAATAGGGACTGCGGTTCCGAAGCTGAACTAGCAGGCCTCTAAAATTAATCTCTGTAGAGGCACATCTATCACGATAAGCCTAACAAAAGAAAAGACGACGATATAATATCTGCAGTCATAGCACACGCGAGATAATGGGCTCAGGATCGAAAGGTGTAAGGAATATGAAAGAAAACAAACGCATCGATAGAACGGAAAACAACCCTGGGAGCACAGATGATACTGAGATGGTTTTGATATTACACCCGGTTTTTGTAACCTGAACGCCGTTAGCTTGCAAAAAGAGACCGAGGGAAAATAGCAATATTCTGGAAAGCCATAAGGAAGGAGCGAGAATTAGTGTCATGTCTGAAGAGAATCGTCTTGGACTGATCAATGACCCAATGCAAAAAGTCAGAAGGTGCAGTAGACTGTAGAAACTGTGGAGTTGGAAATAAAAACAAGGGTGAGGCTCATGTGATTTGGATGCGGCTGTTGTAGATGTTTCATGTCTTCTAGCCGAGTTTCTCCTCGATTTCGGAAGAAGAGTGATGGATTTGTAAAGAAAATATTATCCAGGAAAAGCGAGATGAGGTTGAAATAAGAACAAAGTGTGATCCGACTGGATTACCACTCATATTCTCCGGTAGCTTTGCCGAAGACGTATCTATATGACAACACGTTAGCGATTTCTATCACACACAGATGATATCTCACGTCTCGAAAAAAAAAAGCTTCTAGGCATTGCAGGGAAGTATTCATGAACGTACTCTCTCCCGTTTACAGTCAAGACACCATTGCGGAGCCAACACTTCCATTTGTTCTTAGTGCGCTGAACCTTGTCGTACATGCACAACATGATCTGGGAGATGCCTTCACCGTCATCATCGTCATCGACCGGTTCCTCATCGGTATCGTCGAGGTCAGAGTTGATGGCGTCTTCATCCATTTCAGGACCATCAGTCTGAGTTAGTTTGGGGGCAACTGAAGTGCTTGATGAGCCGGAAATGGCATCAGGAATGGGTGACAAGGTCAGATCTGTATCGGTAGTCTGATAAGAGACGGCTCGTTTCCCATTCTTCTTCTTCTTCAGAGGACGGACTTGGAGAATATCCGTTTGGATGTTGAACTGTCTCAAGGCTTCCGCAATGGCATCCTCGTAAGTACGAATTTGTTCTCCTTCCAAGACAATTTGTTGAATCTGCTCATCAACCTCTTGCCTAGTGGGTCCGTCATCAGGTCCGTCGGTTTGGCCATTATGATGGTGCTGCTGCTGAGGTGGTGTAGGCAGCATAAGTCCAGGAAATGTCGAGCGTTGTTGGGCATTTCCTCCGAACTTCTGAGCAACCATCTCGCGAGCACGTGCTGCAGCGAGACTTGGGTCGCTAAGGGCTTGACCCAGTGGAGCCGGGGCAGGAGGCGGCGGCAATTCAGCCTCTGGCTCTGGCTTTATGCGGGTACCATCAGAGGCGAGGTCGCCGCCGGTATCGACAGCCTCTTGCTTAGCAGCTGGCTCAGGGACTGGCTCAGGGTCCCAAGGGAATGTAGCTACCTTGAATCCGGACAGCTTTTCTTGCCAGACCTATTCACGAGAAAACATTATTTTTAGTCAATTCGCTTATAATCATGAGGGTATTTAACGGATGGCTAAAGAGTTTGTTGGAGAGGCGTGTTGGGCTGCTGTGTTGGGTCGTTTGAGCGAATAAGAGACGCGTCCAAAGTTCCAATGGGATATAAAAAGGCAGCTCAAGCTACTTGAGCACCTGGCAAGATCTTGTCCCAGCCTAGCCGAAGGAAAAAATGCGACCTAGCTTAAAAGCCCAGATTCGCCCTGATGGAACCCCGAAGGAATTTTGCCCCAGCAGCACATCTTTTTACCAGCACACTTGCAGCGAAAGAATATTTTTGAGCAGAGGGATAGGAAGCTAGAAGGATCGCGACGCCCGAGTGGGATATCAAGGCCGGATTCCCAATCTCTACGACAAAGAACGACCGAAAGAGCTCACAGTTTTCGGTGCCCCATGCCGTGACAGCCCCAAGCACTCTGTTGAGGGTGGCTCGTTGCGCTCAGGGCAAGCAAGCAAGGCAAGGCAGGGAATATGGGAATCTCGGTCGGCGAAAACAAAAAAAAGGGAACATGTACCCGTACCTTTTTCAACTCCTCAAGGACGGAGGGATCAATACCACTGTCTTGGACATCTGTGACTGAGCTGTCGATGACTTGCTGGATGACCTTCTCGTATACCTTGCCCTGTTCCACGTCGGTTCGGTCAGCCACCACCCAAACAACAATGAGCAAGCATTAGCGACACTCACAACGGTAATGTTAGTCATCTTGATGGGCCAGGAAGATTTGTGCGACGATTCTTAGAACGGGAGAATAGGATGGAACGATGACAGCGGACAATGGGTGGAAGTGAATATGTGGGTCTCGGTGGTGAAGCAGAGATGATGGCTTGCTTCTATTCGACGGATTGGTGGAAAGAGAGGAGCAAAATCGCTGCAGTAACAACAACCGTGTGATATCTTTCAACAAGATATTCCTCCAAGTATGCAGCCGAGAGCAGTTGCAGTTTCTAGCTTTTCTCTGTTATGAAGTTGGGATAACCTCAGGATCTTTTTCTATCTTTTGTCTCTCGGCAGGGTTATGTAATCCGTCTTTTGGGAATGTCACAACAAAGTCAATTAAGTATTAGATTCGTTTTATTGCTAGCAATAACTTCAATTGCTTCTTATGAAGCTTGGTTCTTTCAAGCGTAGACGATTTCTGGCTGGAAACTGGTTGTTTCCTTTGCTCAGCGCGGAGGCCGTCGGCGGCTTGCTTTGTATGGCGGGAGCGAAGAGAACGAGGCGAGGTGATGGGTATTTATAGGGAGGAGAGTGATGGTGGAAGGATCAGGTTGCAAACAGGATGGTGGAGAGGGAGAAAGATCCCTGGTCACGTGCTGAGCCACTTCTGAGTAAGCCTCGTGCCAAAAATACCACATTTACAACACGGTATCTTATCCTCAAGACTACAGGATCCAATTGTCGTCACGGATTGGAAGGATCCAGATACTCGAGTCCCCAGGATCATAAATGAAGCAATCTAATAGTATAACCACTTTCCCTTCATCGGCACAGTATTATTGTGTAACATCAATCCCAACAGGTATACATCATAAAGCCAATGCGGCTCAAAGGAAGCCTGATATTGTGTGAGCTCTCTAGCATTGCATCGGTAGTAGGCATCAATGCAATCCTCGCCAAGCCCCCTGCCGGCGGGCTGAGTCTGGCTACAACCTAGGACGAAATCCTGGAAGACATTTTAGGTTCATAAGCTCATTGTATAACTAAGCTCTTACCTATATGATCATGCTCTAATGTACATTTATTTCACGATGAATTATACACATCCTAGGGCTGGCGACGAGACAATCCTAGGGTACCTTCCTTAAGAGACTACCTAGCTTCGAAGATGACTAACTTATGAAATATCCCGGTCCAACTAATGCAGATTCAATTACGCCAAAACTATGTTCCCCTCTATCCAATAGCAGTCAACGTCAGTAGCATGATTAAAAAAGCAGTCCAATATAAAGGCTTAAAGCCTTGCACCTCCCTCCTTAGACTCTGGTTTTGTCTCTTCCCTCTTCTTTTTGGCTTCTGCAACTATATCCTCAGCCTTCTTTAAACCTTCATCTTTTTTCAAACCCTCGTCTCCTTGCTCCAAATCCACCAATTCCCATCCTTTGACCACCCCATCTCCGAAAATTTCCCCATCTCTCTCCTCCTCTCCATACCCAGCAACACCCTTCCCACTTTCTCTCAAAAATTCCGTTATAGCCCTAACGTTTAAATCTAGCACAGCTTCCGAGTCATCGACCCCCAGTAAGTACTTTGTACTCGTAGGGAATAATATCCCGAAGTCGCTTTGTGACATATGTGCGGATTGGGCCACATAATAGAATCTTCTGTCCGGTTGTCCTGGGATCGATAATTGTGATTTTCTACTCTGTGTTCGTTTCAAAGAGAGGGCTTCCGCGTCCTCTTCTGGTTCCGATATAGTGGTGTCCGTTGATTCTCCTTCGTTTACTTTTGTTTCGTCGCCCTGGCGAAAACCTGTAGGTAGCTGAGGTGTAACGTCTAGGCTGGAGGTTCTGCCGAGTTTATGGATCTGTGGTAAATTTTCGTCCTTGGCAGCTTCGTTTTTCGTAGGAAGAGAAATTGTAGGAGCTTTATCTTCCTCTGCTTGCGCTTCCTTGAACCACTCGCTTTCGACAGCCCCGCCTTTACGGTTCATAACATGCCTGTATCCAGTTTGTTAGCCCGTTCCTATATAGCTAAATAGATCCACCAGTAGTGAAATTATTTACCTGAATCCCCTCAAATTCTCCTTCCACTTAAAAAATTGCTGGCTAAAGACACCAACCGTAGGCCCTGGGATGGGTAGTTTCCACATAACCCTCGTTCTATCTCCCAACAGTGGCAAACACCAAGTATCCAATAATACCGTGCCGGGTGGTTTTGATGTCTTTCCGATCGTTCCATCTGGATGAAGATGTTGGAGTAGATACTCAGAAGGAACGTATAGCGGTTCTTTTAGATCACCGTTCTGTTTGAATAACGGAGTGTACCAACAGCTCTTTACAAACTGGGTTGTTGTTGCGGCGCCGAATGAATGTCCAGTCCAGGTTATGCTTCCGGGAGAAGCAACGTCTAGTCTTCCTTCGAACATCTTGAGTAAACGGTAGATATCATTAACTTTCTTGACGCCGGTGAGATATAGGTCTTCGTCGATATCTTCCTCTCTCCATCCCTGCTCAAGCTTTTGAACAACAACGTATAGCACTCCAAGCTCCCACAATCGAATTTCGAGTTGTTTGTTTCTAGTTGCGGCGGTGACCGGGGAGATTTCGTGGGCTTGGGAGATGTAATCTATTCTTCGACGAGTAATACCCTTTCTTTTAGATGTATAAGTTTTGTCCTTCTTGCTTTTCTCGTCTTTACTCTCACTACTACCGTCTGTTTGAGGCTTCTCCTTTTCATCCTGCGAACTGTTTCCAGCGGACCCTTCTTCACAATCAGATCCACTGGAGCTTGGCGTTTGCGGTATACCATCAATTTCGATCTTAGGAGGTTCATTTTCAGTATTTTTCAGAAGTTCAGCTAGGCCAGATTTCCTTGTCGGCTCTCGAATGAAAGTAGCGGGTGCACTTCCATCCCTATGTTCGGGACAGAATACGACGCAGCCATGAGCGGCGAGGGAAGCTGTGATGTAAGAATATGTATTCCTCGTCCCACCTAGGCCATGGGAAAAGACTACGACAGGAAACTTCGAGGGGAATCCTAGAATATTATGGTTGGCGTAGGCGGGGATTTGGATGTAATAAAGATGACGGGGTATGTATCTAGGAAACATTAGCTAACACTCCCGTATGTCATAATGAAAACTATTGCATATTAATACATATGCATTAATAACGTCAGACATATTCAACAGATACTTACGAAAGAACATTTGCTAAAAATTCACTGGCACCTGCAAACCTACAGTACGCAGCTACGTACTCCTTCCTGGGCGACGGGATCCAGTTAGCGCCCTGGGTGCCAGTGGCCTCTCCTTTCAATGCAGCAGGATAAAAGATTCGAAATTGAATTGTTGGAATGTTAGAGTGACTTGGACATTGTGGGGATAGTCCTTCGTCGACAAACTGAGAGACAGGTATCTCAAGATCGATAGTACCGACTTCGTAAGGGCCTTTGTAAGAAGGGAAATAAGGAATTGGGCTCAGACGAGAGAGGAGATAAGTCATTTTTGCTCGTGGTAAGTAGTGAAGACTGTAGATTCAATTAACATATAACCAGTTGAGTGACGTTTGAAGGAGACCAAGAGCTTGTGGATCTGATCAGGCAGATGTATGATATTCAGTGAAGAAATGAACTATGTCCATTTGCGATCTGAATCCGAGCATTAATATCCGGACTTAGGTCTTGAATTCGAGTCGTTGAATTCCAATTTCAAGACAACACCGAAATTGAGGAAGTATCTCAAAATACAACAGGAAGGCTTTCAAGCATAGATCGACTCAATAAATGATATATCAGACCAAGCTCAGTTCGCTTCTTAAATTCTAGAATTTAAAGCTTCAAGAGAATTTAGAAAAGAAACGGGAACAAGGAGAAAGGAGAAATCCAAATCTCTAAATCACTCCTGGAAGAAATTTATCTTTACGCCAGCCAGAGCGAAAAAAAAAACCCTTTAAATTGTCTGAACAAGAAGTGTCCACACGGCGCTGCCGTCATACAAAATCTACGAATCCACAAACAGCATTCTTCCCGGATCCACGCATCCGCCAGCCAGATCCGGTAAGTGTGCATCTGCACCCAGTTTTTTTTCCTACGATTTTATTGGATTGCAGAGTCGGAGCTTCAAAGTCTCCGGCTCAGGGACATGTATCGTCTGCATGATGATGACGGCATTTTCCTGTTCGTTATGTTATGAGCTAAACCGATGAGCCGAGGTTCATTTAATCAAGCTAGCCCTGCTGGACATCAAAGAGCTTGAAATAGATTCAATTATGTTAGTCTCGCATGGGTGTATTGTGGAAACCATACGGCTCGGGAACGTAATTCGCCCGTCATCCCCCAGCTTCCTAGAGTTTTCGGTCACACGAGCTGACCTGGCCCATGGATCTGTCTGTGGTTTCCCGGGCCGATTTTGTGCGAACCTACATCTTTAAAGGTAGCACCGCGAGGTTCTAGTAGTCAAGGCAGAGGTGAGCGTCCCCCAGCCTAAGGTTCTAGAGCCATCTAAGGGTCTCAACATGACTTAGTTTTATTGCTCAAGGGTTTGTAATTTGATGTTTCAGAAATTTTTTACAAGTTACACAATAGTAGCTTGTCATTGTCTGGACTTCAAGATATCGAGAATTATATCGACAGGAGGTTATAAACCTATACTCTAAAGTATGACGATATCGTCCCCTAGTTCACCGTCCCTTCTCTCCTCGATCGGGGCGTCAACTTCCTTCTTTTCGCTGCCCCACAAATCCGTCAACCAAGCCGCAACTCGGTCGTAGAGCTCGAATGTAATCTTGCTGAGCTTCTCGTGCGCCTTCGGGTTCATCCTCTCTACGCTCTGATGCGTAAACCCATGCCTGACATCCTTAACCTCATCAAAGACAAAATTCTTCTTAACCTTCCCGAACTTCTCATAAAACTTCCTAGAATCAATATTTAACATGTCGTATTCGCACCCTACCAAGTAGATATTCTCCGGCAAGTCCTCGGCTTTGGCGAAGAAAGGACTTAGGCTTGGATTTTCTCGGTCGGTGCCTGGGGGAACATATCCAAAGCTAAAGAAGTCCCCCATGTTGCGGAGCACATCCGGTGGTGCATTTTTGGGGCGAAGGGCAAGCTTTTCCTGAGTAGTCATGGTGAAATCGAGGACCGGATAGAATGGAACAATTGTTTGGATCTTCCCCTGGAGCTCTGGTTGGATTGACAATGCCGTTGAGAGGTTTCCGCCGGCGCTGAAGCCCCCAATAGCCACCTTAGAGGGATCATAGATATGGGAGATTCGTTCATCTTTGAGTAACTCAACAACCAGTGCTGTAAGATCCTTGACTGGAACTGGCCAGCGACTGTATGGTGTTTTACGGTATGCCAGAGCAACAACGACACAGGACGCTGCGTCAGAGATGTATCGGTTGAATTCAGCGTCCAGGACTGGATGGCCAACATTGAACCCACCACCATGGATAGTGAAAAAGAGAGGATATCGCTTCGATGAAGAAACCGGGACTGTAGAAGAAGAAGTAGAAGCTGGATAGGATTGTGGAAGGTAGACTTCAACGGTAGATGGAACCCAGTAAGATGATAGTCTGTGTTGAGGGACGGTCAATGTGAAAGTCGGAGCATCTTTGTAGTAACCGAAGCGATAGAGACGACTAGAGAGAAGACATTTAGCTATTGATACTGTAGGCCCAGTCCAAGTAGGTGGTGGTATACCGGACGAAGAGGTAGAAGTTAACGAAGTGATGCATCCACAAGAGTTTTAGGAAGAATTTGGCCCGCTTCAGCAAAGGCGGAGGCGGAAACACGGTCGGCATCGTGAGCCAATTCCGGTTCAAATCTATGGTCGAGAGATTTTAGATTTGAGAGTTCGAGGGATTGGTATTAGGTGATGATGAAGGCCGATGAGAGGAGAATGAAGCTTGAAGTTGTGATGTCGATTTGAAAAGGTGCCGGGGAATTTGGGCCCGGCGCCCCAGATCACAGCGTGCTCCATCAGGCCAGCTTATCGTGGGTTTGCCCACTTCTAGGCCGAGGCATCGGTACTTGTTCGTATAACAGCGAAACCAGCTCCACTGAGGATACCAACATAAAGCATGAAATGTCCTTGACTTGAGAATGCTCCGGTCGTGAGACGAGTTTACTAGATGATGTTTAGGTTTTGAATCGCAAAATAAGCTATCTTAAGATGAGATTTCGGATGGTGTCCAAAGGCTTGTCAGATCCGTGTAACCTGATACCCTAAATCTAAAATACCACAATATCAACTCTTTTGGTCAAGTTCGCTATAGTGAGGCGAGGGGAAAGCTCGAAGGCTCTAGCTACTACTCATGGACACCTTACTGGATCCTTCTCGGAGTCACAATTGAGTATCCGCCTTAAATTGATGGAATTGATGGGATTTGATTCCAATGTACATGTTCACCTGCCTCGTTGTGATACTTCACAACAGTGTACTAGCACATACCGGTCCTACCGACCTTATATAATCGTTCCGGCTGCAGCTAGCTGGAGTCTCGATCATCAATTGATCAATCCATAATATGGCCATGCTTGTGTGGTATAGACTTGATGCGCTCGAAACCCGAAACTCTTATTGAGAATGCTTTGATTTAGAATATCTTAAATAAATTACAGAATAGACGAGATGAGGCCTGAGCTGAGGCTCCTAGCTCTGTGCTTATCGGTATATCCAGGTTGCGGATTTTACAACAGAATCAAAATGATCATAATCCAAAAATTTTTACCCGAAACAAGGTACGCTGGATATCAGTCATATCCAGTGGTCTAAGAGTCCATTATCTGCCTGGGGGGTCTAAACTTGCAACAAGGCATCCAGATACCCTTCCTCTAGGCTGCCAAGGCCGTTCCATGTCCTAACATTTGTTCCACGTGACTGGATCCTTTTGGGACATTTTCTGGATCCTGACTAAGCTTTTAAAATCGCCTCGTTCACCAACGTTCCTCCGTTTCTTCAGCTGCGCCTTTGCATTATAACTCGCACCCAAAAGATACAGAGTGTGTTAGAACCCCCCCAAAAGTGCAAAAAGTTTCTCTCCTTTCCCTTTGATTGTGGACTTCGTGATTTTTTCGATCTAGTTGTTGAATAGTCTTTCGCCGTGAACGGGTTTTTTTTGACTTACTGAAATTCGTACTCGCACTATTGATTTCTTGAGTGCTGTGTCGTGCTGTATTCCCGTCAACGTCACCTAAAGCCCTTCCACCTAGATCAATCTACAACCGTCCACTTCATTCCAAACAAACCAACCTCTTCCCCTTCCCCCTATACATCTCATCATCTTTATCCCCTCAATATCCTATATCCCCCCCCCTTCCATCCTAATCCTCTACAATCACCAACAGAAAAAGCTAGCCATGGTTAAAGGCAAGGAAATTGACACCGCTAGCGGCGGTGCCACCGGTACCTTCGAAGACCCCCACAAACTCACCTTCAGTATCAAAGATCTTCCTGCGAACTCTGTAGTTCTCTATCCCGATCAGGCACAGATTATCCGTGACATTGAAAATGTCCAATTGAAAGTACGTACATTATTTTTTAAGTCTCCCTAGGATTTCTCGTAAAACCCCTGGTGTTATATGCATGTGCATGTTGGAGTTCGTGAAGTATTAGGATATCTAGCTAGATATCAAAAGTCAGTAGATGAAAGCTAACAACTATATCTTGTAAAAAATAGCCGGGTGTCAACGAGGTCACTATCAAAGATCTGACCGGATACTGCCAAGAACACTCGATCAAGGTCGAGGGCAAAGGCGATGCAATCATCACTGATATGGTCGTCGAGACGGTCTGGTTCACCAGACCTCCAGGACAAGGCCTCTTCGGCCAACGTGCCCAACCTCTCTTTCCAGATGATTCTTCAGAATCAGAAGATTCGGAGTCCGAGTCCGAGTCTGAACTTGACCCGGAGGAAGACCCTGCCTTTGCTGAAATCCGACAGATTGATAAGGAAATCAAGGAAATTCGTGCTTCCGGTCAAGATGCCGCTGAAGAGTTGAAGAATGCTGAAGTTCAGCTAGGAGCTCTGGAGAAATATGGTAGTACGATTACAGCCGAAGTAGCTGCGCCGGAGACCATGACCCAGTTCCTGGATGCGTACCAAGAATCACGCAAGATCTTGTATAAGCAGCATAAAGCAGCCAAAGCCACCCTTGAGAAGCTGGAGAAGGCTTTGATTTCCAAACAGAAGGAGAGGGCTAAGAAGCTGAAGGGGCCAACAGCTGCTAAACTTAAGGCTGGCAGGAACAAAGCTAAGTCTAGAGCAAAGAAAACCGAAGAGAAGAGAGAAAAAAGAGAGCAGAAGGATGCAGAGAAGCGCCTTCGCCCTGGGAATAGTTATCGTGTCAAGGTCATGGTTGAAACCAACTCAGAAACTGAAGCCAGTCTCACCCTCAAATACCGTAAGTGTCTATACCTTTCCCTTCGTGTATCAAGATATCACTAACAGCCACAGTTGTCTACAATGCCAAGTGGTATCCACGCTACGACTTGCGTCTCGACAGCACCTCCAACACTGGACAAATTGTCTACCGTGCTCACTTCGAGAACAAGACCTATGAGACCTGGCGAGATGCAAAGATCACCTTCTCATCGTCAGCCCAGACATTCGGCGGGTTGAGGGAGGTCGTCCCTGTTATGACGCCTTGGACACTCTCGCTCCAGAAAGGCTTTAATCGCTTTGCCGGAGATTCCGATAACACTGCCGGGTTATATTCTATCAAGGAACAACAGGCGCTTGCTAAGAAAGGTGTTTTGTTTGGTAACAACGTAAGTGAAGTACTGAATGCCTCGTTCAAGAATAAAATATATACTAACCCTCGAACCAGAAGCAACAACAGCAGCAATTGCAACAGCAGGCAAATATCGTTCAAGCACAACAAGCCCAGGTTACGCAGAATCAAATGAACCAACAGCTCCCGGCAGTGAAAGGGGGTGGCCTTTTTGGACAGATGAATAATAATAACCAAGGATTCGGCGCCTTTGGGCAACCGGCTCCAAATCAAGCCCCAACTGGTGGATTATTCGGTGCCTCAAATAACAATAACATCGCAGGAGCATCCACTCTAGGTGATCTCCCTGTCCAGGGCGCCACAAATCCGTTTGGTGGATTCAGTGCAGCTCAGCAAGCAGCACCTGGCTTTGGGCAGGCTACAAGTCTCTTTGGGCAGCAAGCGCAATCAGCCTTTGGCGCGCCCACTGGGGCTACTGAAGGCGGATTGTTCGGTGGCGGAGGTGGAGCTCCTCCCCCACCACCTAGAGATGCTGGTCCAGCTGGACTAGTAGATGAAAAACCTGAAGACAACCTAGGGGCTGGAGATGACGGTGCCTCTACCCTTGCACCATCCCGTGCATCGATGCTTATCGCCGAATCAAGCAGCTATGAGTCCTACGGAATGACAACCGCGTATGACATTTCTGGCCTGAAGACCATTAAATCAAGTCCTCTTGTTCGTCGTCAGGTGATCAGTACTATTGATCTCCCATCCGTCACATTCACTTCGGTCGCAGTCGCCAAGCTTCGTTCTGCTGCCTTCCTTAAGGCTCGTTTCAAGAACACTTCCAAGCATACCTTCCTCCGTGGTGTCGCAGGACTCACTGTCGATGGCTCTTTCTTGGGGCAAACCAATATCCCACATTGTCCTCCTGACGATGTCATCAGTCTCTCCCTGGGTGTAGACACCGGAGTCCATGTCTCCTATGCCAAACCTACACTCGTTTCCTCGTCTCAAGGATTCATTTCCAAAGAGAATGTCACACTTTACAAACGTTCAATCTTCATCCACAATGCTAAATCACAACAATTGACGCTTACGGTCCTCGATCAAATCCCAATCTCTGAGGATGAGCGCCTCAGGGTTAATGTTGTCAATCCTAAGGGTCTTCGCGATGGTGGGGACCCCGTTAAGACCGGTGCTCCTGGTAGTACTAACCTTGACAGCAAATGGGGCGCCGCATCTGCTGTTATGAAAACTGCTGGAAATGGAGAGATCACATATACTGTCAAGTTGGAGAAAGGAAGAAGCTGCAAACTGCCACTGGAATATGAGGTTAAGTTGCCCGCCGGTGAGAAGATTGTTGGACTCACTTAGATCCCAATAAACTATTGGATTGCAATCCCAATCTTTTAACTTTCCAGAGGTTTGAATTCTTTTGTTCATCTGTTATTTATATTTAACTCTTACGTTTGGGTTCATTATTTTACATGGGAGGATCAAAATGTATATTAATTCTATCACCGCAAGTGCGCAATAATTAAGCATCCACTCACATTTCCCCATAGACACTCATAAGCCCCTTGCATCTTCATATGACCCCCTCAGACCATATATGCATATCGACACACCGCGAAGGTATGATATCATGGCAGGTGTGTTGTTTTTGTGGTTGCCAAGCAGCGGCCAAAAGCGTGTTTATGTACGCATCTCCTATTCAGGCAATTCTGACCTGCGCCCAATCGCCATTAATTTCGACAGCCTGAATTCATGACATCCTCCGGCCAGTCGGCCTCTTCGGTCTTTTGCATTGGTTCGTAGTCGTTCATGTGGTCATAGTCGCCTCTTCTTCAAATTTTCTGTCCATCGAAAATATAAAATTCCCTCCCATGCAGCGTGGAAGTCGCGGTCCGGTTAATCATTTCTATATCAGGGGATCCATCGACGTTACATTCGCAGATTATATCATGACCATGGCATTTACACGGCTGCTATTCTTGTAGACATTCGGGACGCTCTTCACTATCATCACCATCTTCTTTCTTCTATTTTAGCATCTACTCTTTTTTTAGTCTTCAGTTTTCTCTCTTTAGATCGCGCATACGTTTACATTTTGATCCCGTCTGTCATAGAAAAAACATAATCTCTAATACTCCTTCACCATCACATATAAACAATTATCCTTCTATTGACTCCCTCTGCCCCCTCAAATCTCTACCCCTCATTCCACCTCCGGGGTCGGTCAAATAGCAGAGAGAGACACAGTCGCTCACAATCTTTATTTTAAAAAATAATGAATTAAATGTCTTCCGCATACCGCCACGAATACCTCGAACCACCCCACGCCCGCCGTCCATTCCTTCATACAGACGTCGACACCTCGTCGAACACAGCGCTCTCTACAACCGCCGTAGGCTCCTCACCCGAGGGTACAGTCTACAACAATTCATCCGATCAGCTTCTCGGCCAGGGAGGAAATAGACTTCCACCTCCCCAACGGGCGGTAGAAATCCCACCTGGTGAGATCGATTTAATCCCGCCGCTGAGGACGGGCGCGTATTCTGTTACGCCTGAAAGTGAACGACTAGTCGGTGGTGGCGTTGCCGGGGCTGGGTTAGGTACTTTTAGATCGACAAAACAAGAATCAGCAGCAGCAGTAGGAGGAGTAGGAAGAGGTGAAGTCGACCAGGAAGAAAGAGAGTCCGAGGCTTTAGAAAACGACGAGAAGGCTAGTTTATTTACACGATTTACACGGCGCTGGAGGAATCCTGTGCTGGTAGGGATTATAATTATGTTGCTTATTGGGCTGATATTGGGATTGGCCATTGGTTTAACGAAAGGACAGTCGAAAGGTGGGAATAATAAGATAATAGTAAAGAGTCGGCCGTATTATCCGTCACCGAGAGGAGGATGGGTGCCTTCCTGGCAGGATGCCTACGAACAGGCCGCAAAATTAGTGAGGGATATGGATGTCCCTGAGAAAGTCAATTTGACAACAGGAGTGGGATGGAGCATGGTATGCCAATCTTTAAATCCTGGACTTTGATCAATAGGTAGCATACTGACAATATACGAATAGGGTCCTTGTGTCGGTAACACCGGGTCGACAAAACGTATTGGCAGTCTTTGTCTCCAAGATGGCCCGGCTGGTATCCGTTTCGCAGACGACATCACCGCCTTCCCAGCCGGTGTTACAGTCGCAGCTACTTGGTCGAAATATCACATGTACGCCCGTGGTAAAGCACTCGGCGCCGAAGCCCGCGCAAAGGGTGTAAATGTCATTTTAGGACCCTGCATAGGTCCGTTGGGAAGATTCCCCGTCGGTGGCAGAAACTGGGAAGGTTTTGGTTCCGATCCTTATCTACAAGGTGTCGCATCGGGTATTACGATCGAAGCAATACAAAGTGAAGGAGTCATTGCGACCGCAAAACATTACATTGGAAACGAACAGGAAAGATTTCGACAAGTCCCCGAAGCACACGGGCAGGGATGGCCAAATGTTACCGAAGCACTCAGTTCGAATATCGGGGACAGGACGCTGCATGAGTTATACCTCTGGCCCTTTGCAGAGGCAGTCCACGCAGGCGTCGGCGCGATCATGTGCTCCTACAACCAAGTCAATAACTCGTACGCCTGTCAGAACAGCTATTTGCTCAACAATGTATTGAAGGATGAACTTGGATTTCAAGGATTTGTAATGAGCGATTGGTTGGCACACCACAGTGGAGTCGCAAGCGCTTTAGCAGGTATGGACATGAGCATGCCTGGCGATGCCAAATCGTTTTTGGACGGCGAAACATACTGGGGCAGCTTCCTTACCGAATCTGTGGTCAACAAGACGCTTCCGATTGAGCGACTGGACGACATGGCTCTAAGAATCGTGGCAACATGGATTAAGATGGGGCAGCATAAAGATTTCCCCGAAGTTTCTTTCTCCAGTTGGACAAAACTACGAGATGGATTTGTTTACCAAGGAACCTTTTCGGGCCCTATGGACGTCGTCAATGACTTTGTGGATGTTAGACAGAACCACTCTGTTATCGCGCAAGAGATTGCAGCAGAAGGCATTGTTCTTCTCAAGAATTTCAATAACTCTGCGCTTCCGCTGAATGATAAGAAACTTCCTAGGGCAATCATGATCTTTGGATCGGATGCAGGACCGAGCCCGAACGGTCCAAACGGATGTATCGATCGAGGATGCAACCAGGGGACCCTGGGACAAGGCTGGGGTTCCGGATCAGTCGACTACGGCTACCAGATCACACCGCTCGAAGCCATCCAAGCGCGACTTTTAGGCCGACGAGGGAAGAAACCATTAGTAGAATATTCACTCGACGATCTAGACCTCGGCCGAGCCTCAAGGCTTGCAGAGACACCCGGCGCCAAGTGTTTCGTCTTCGTATCTTCAGACTCTGGAGAAGCATACCTTTCCTCAGAAGGACACTTGGGCGACCGAAACGATCTCAACCTCTGGCACGGCGGTGACGACTTGATCAAGACCGTTGCAGCGAAATGTAACGA
The DNA here is from genome assembly GCA_036971725.1 of Arthrobotrys conoides. Lineage (NCBI taxonomy): Eukaryota > Fungi > Ascomycota > Orbiliomycetes > Orbiliales > Orbiliaceae > Arthrobotrys > Arthrobotrys conoides. The sequence goes on from JAVHJM010000001.1 coordinate 1,856,476, forward strand.
TACAGTCGTCGTCGTGCACAGCGTAGGCGCCGTCGTTATGGAAGAATGGATCAATAACCCAAATGTCACAGCAGTTTTAATGGCCCACCTCCCCGCCTCCGAATCCGGCTCTTCGCTGGTCAATGTCCTCTGGGGCGACGTCCCACCATCCGGCCATCTACCTTACACCATTGGAAAAACCCTCGAAGATTATGGTCCTTACGGCGATATCCTCCGCGAACCGAATGGCCCCGTTCCACAAGACAACTTCAAAGACGGACTTGACATCGACTACCGCTACTTCGACACAAATGGTATTGAACCGCGTTTTGAATTCGGTTTCGGACTCAGTTATACCGAATTCGAATACGGAAACCTCACAATCCAAAAAGTCTATCAAGGGAATATATCATCAGAACTCCCACCTCCACCAGACAAAATCCCCGTTCCAAAAATGGATACCAAAATCCCAGCCCCTCGAGATGTCATATTCCCAGAAGGGTTTAATCGACTGAGGAACTATCATTATCCATGGTTAACCCGTAGCCAAGCCTCAGCCGTCGAAGGCCTGTTGGGGTCCGACAATAAAACCGAATACCCATACCCGGAAGGATGGAACGCAGAACCACGTTCCAACCCACCACCAGGCGGCGGAGGCGAAGGTGGCCACCCGGCTCTTTACGATGTTCTATTCCACGTCGACATCGATGTTAAGAATATCGGAAAGAAGCCTGGTAAGACGGTACCACAACTTTACGTCACTTTCCCAGATGGAGTCGGTGTATACACCCCCTTTAGACAACTCAGAGGGTTTGAGAAAGTAGGTGTCGGCCCAGGTGAGAGTGTTACCGTTGGGTTTGATATTAGGAGAAAAGATATAAGTGTTTGGGATGAAGTCAGTGGGAAGGGGTGGTATATTCCTTCTGTCAAGGGAAAGGCTGTTGGGGAAGGATATACTATTTGGGTAGGGCAAAGTAGCAGAAGAGGAGGGATTGAAGGGAAGACAACTGATTAAGCGATTGATTGATTATTGAATCGATGTTTCTTGTAGATAACTTTTTTCTTTTCCTCTTTACTTTCTTTTCTTTCTTTCTGTGGATGAGGTTCAAGCGTCCAGGCCTCTTTTTTGCTCCTTATGATGACTACTCGTAAGGAGTAGGTTCTATGTATTTTCTTCACATTTTCTTCTTGTATTTTTTGGTATTAGGATATATTTTTCATGTAATGATTAATGGTAACATATGGTATCAGGATCCAAGGGTTTTATCACAACTATCACGAACGTACAGGACTAATTGCATTTAAACGCTTATTGAATTTACGGCAGCTGAGTCTAGACGGAAATTCATGCTCGAGGGAGATATCGTTACTTGAGAAGTTATGTGTGTATGTACATACATGTGTGTCGACACAGAAGAATAAGATGCAAATAATGAGGGTGGGGTAGAGGGGTGAGTGAAAATAGCGCCGACGACACCATAACGACTTGAGAGTGTAACGAAACCCACTTCATATCATAACAATAAGTAGAAGTGGATAGAAAGGTCTTGTAAAATATGACCAAAAGAATTTCTAAAAACGGAAGAGAGAAAAAGCATCCTTAACGCCATGAAGATCAAGAAAGGGCAGTCCTTGTAGTAGGATGTAATAGGATGTAATAAGATGCACGCTATGCAGAATGCAGAATGCAGGATGGGGTATCATGGCGCGTTCATAAAAAAAAAAAAAGCGTGACAGAAAAGAGCACGAAATCAGAAAAACCAGAAGAAGTAGAGAAGACCGTAAACGGTGATGAAAATAAAATAAGGCGGAAGAAGTGACACTTCAGTGGAGTTTTGGTCGCTTCTGTCTTTCGCTAGAGTCTCGGGATTGTTGATCTTCCTCTGATGGGCCAGGAGTGTTGATAGCAGAAGACCCAATGTTGTTGTTGAAGCCAGCCAGTGGATGTTTACCTGAAGCAGGAGGACGAAGTCTCTCTCCGTTAAGGAGAGTGAACCCACACGACAAGGCACGATCATGCAGGACGCCTGCGACTCGGACGGCGGAATCGACGGTTTGATAATTGGTGTCGATTAGTTGCATTATCCTCGGGTCGTAGTATCGGCCTAAGACCACAGCTGCGCTGACAATCCCTTCCATCGGTTTGCCCTCGCTGTCGGCGCTTCCAAGCCACTTGCCATAGTCTGTGCCAGCCTTCTCCAGATAGAGTGGGATCTCAAAAGGGATTGGATCCAGAGGACGTGTAGGATCTGTAGAGAGAAGCGGACCTAGGAAGTAGACGGTGATGAACTTGGGAGTATCATCTGTTTGGCCTTCAACGTAGCCCAAGGCGAGAGCAATCTTGCGGATGATCATAAGGGCATGGGAAGCTGGGTCCCAGACAGAGAGGGCCGACGACGGTATGTTCTTCTTGGGGATGCGAATCGCATCCCCAATCCAGATCTTCTCTGAGCCGAAGAAAGTGCCCTCCAGCTCGTAGATGATCTTCGCCTATTATTTGGAAACCATCCTGGTTAGTACTATATCAATCAAGCCAATGGATCATGAGAGATGAGAGCAGTTTAGAGTCACTTACCCCATCCCACGATGGTGCGACGTTCGAACGAGCGACCTGGAAGACCGCATTCGACGGCACCTTGGCCGCCGCCTTCGAGACTTGGTCGATGACAATCCCGCGATTGTCATCTTGGACCGGGGTCTTGACCCATGGCAGGACGTACCTGAGGTTGTAGTCCTTGACGTACGTGTCACTGCCGCATTTCTGGATGCGGTAGTGAGTTCCCTCAGGCTCGTCGGCCATGTATGCCTCGGCATAGTCCTCGATTGTCATGGGTTTGGCCGAACCCATGACAACGGCCGTCGAGGAACCGACGACATACCCCGCAATCCACCTACCCCCGGCACCAAAGGTGCCATCGGGGTCCGATGGGTCCGAGAGCCTTAGCGGCTCATCGAGGTCCCCTGACCCGGTGGGCTTGCGGGGTGTCTCAAACACCCACACCAACTCGCCTTTGCGGAAGTTCCAGGCCCCGTCGATGTGGTCCTGGCGCCTCTCTACCATGGCGACCTGGTAGTTGGCCTTTATCGAAATGGCTCTCCTCTTGGAGATCAAGTTGTCTGGTCGCGACATCGTGGCTTGGGATGGTCGCCTGGTCTTCTTGGTGCAGTGTTGGCAGGTGCACGCGTAGAGGGGGTCGTGAGGTATCGTTGTGTTTCTCGGGAAACCACTGGGGAAACAAGAGATAGAGATGTTAGTAAGAAAGGTATAGAACAGGTATGCAGGTTGTTACTACATCGACAGAGGTTGCTGATTTGGTCCATGGAAACAGCCGGATAGCTCTCGTCCAGTCTCCAGACGAGCGCGCTCACCAGCCGCCTTTAAAAAAGCCAATGAATCCCGTCAAAGCCAGCCAGCCAACCAGCAAAGTACACAAGCAGATTCTACGTTATCCATACCTTAGAGAGCCCTCGTTTTGCCTGATGAGACCGGCCACATGTGGTAAAAACTCCTTGGGCGAACGATATCTAGCTCCAGACGGGTGGCCGTAGAGGTAGTAGTCCTGTCGTTCGATGACAAGTTTTCCCTTGTCGTCAACTATTCCCTTCTGAGATGTGAAGATAGCATATCCAGAAGGAAGATCTCGAAGCATCCAGTCCTCTAACATCCAGTTAGCTTTATCTTTATCGGAACCCTCTACAAAAAACATTCATACCAGTTCCTCGGAAGTGAAATTCCTCGGCAATTAAATCACCAAGCTTAGCTCGATAGACATTGACTGCGGCTGTGGCATCATGCAGGTACCAGTCAATCTTTTCACCAGGCTTGAGTGACTTCTGGTGATCTCTTATGTTGGTGGGGAACGCATCACTGGACGTCACAAGTGATGGTAGCTGTAAGGTCAAGACCCGTCGGGTCTTGCCTGAAACGAAGGCGACGGTTGCGTCAGCACTGAAAATTGGTGGGAGGTCCATTGTTGCTAGCAACAGTGTCGAGCGTCGATGATCTTCATCAAACAATGGGAGGTTGGTGGGGAGATGGAGAGTGCGGTTGGATGTGGGATGAGTGTGGGACGTGGGAAGAAAGCCGTTGCTAACGGGATGGAGTTTTTGAGCTACGCGACACTAATCTACACAACACCAGGAAAGTCAACCGCAAAGTCACGTGAAACCGCACAGACACAACAACACAACAACACAATCTCCTCATATCTCGGGTTCGCAAATCTGACCAGCACATAGGTATAATAATATATAGTCCCAAAGTCTGGTTACCGTACGAGACTGTCTGAACATGAACAGCTGAACAGCTTACCACGGCCAAACAACTTATGTTCTGGATATGAGGCCAATCATTCGAAATAGGTTTTATCTCTCAGTAGCGAGATAAGTCCCACACTCTACTGCTGGGGAGGCTACGTACACTAAGTAACTTCTATATCATAGACTCCATTCGATATTTTTGTTATTTTCTCCGTCTTTTCCCCCCGGTTAACCCATAAATCTGCACTTGTATTATATTGCTTCAATTCCACTGACACAAGTATAGCTAACAATTACTTAAATTGACATGGGAAATACAATAGGACCTAGTCTCGTATTGAATAGGACCATAGGTACTATTGGATCAAGATAGTACATCTTATCTCAAAAACAGAATACGAGGCTGCCTCAGAGTAGATGGATTATAGCAAATACTCGTTCCTTGCGAGTGCGTTCCAGATCTCTCGGGCGAGCACAGGCTGGTCTCGTTCTCAACCCTAAAGCCCAGATACCTAGAACAGTTATAATGTATGTAACCTATCTCATGGTATCCTTATCTAGACCCCTTCATGACTGGTTGAAGACAAAAACCGGTTCTTAGAAAAGGCCTTGATCTTATCTCCGTTTCTTTTGCTACTAGCTAGTTTACTACGCAACGTAATTCAACAGATAATCTGGCGGGATCATTCGGCTTACAAATAAAGATATCATATCATACAATACTAAGTACCATTATTAATCCTGTGAGACAATACAAAATCTGAAAGCACTTTGTGATCGTACGCTGACCGTTCATGACTCCAGGATGGTGGAGGATCATATCGAAAGAAAGAGTTTTTTTGACACCAGGAACTTGGATTAGTCAAATCGCATGATATTGAAACCTGGTTTCGGAAATATATGGGTCAGAGTATCTGTACACGGACCCCCGAAAGGCTAGATACAAGAAGTGACTCAGGGGGCGTGAGCTCCTTGCCTTTACTTATCATCTAAAACCTAAAGACTCTCAAACCATCACATCCGTCTAGATCAGGGTCAGCCTATCTAGATCTATCATCCAATGAAGCTCTGCTATTCAAACTGCTCGCTATTAGTGCCGTGACAGTTCAATATCGAGCAAGTGGTCCAAGCGAAGTCAGCCGGTATACATCCACTTCGCTTCTAAACCCAACCTTGTTTTTGGAGCCTTGTAGATAGAGGCTCTTACGCAGCGGATTGGCTAATCTTGGTATCCCTGGCTTCGCCGAAGCAAAGCCTTTTCGTTTCACTTATTAGTTGTTTCTACGCACTGTCGATATTGCATTCATGCCTTTTTCGATCGGTCTGGGCATGCATATATCTCTGCCTCTTTTTGGCATGTCTATCTGTCTAGTATAGCCTAGACAAGATTCTAACTACCCCTTATCGATACCTACCTGATTATGGTAGCATATCGGTGGTAGAATGTCGGCAACCATGTCAAAGGATTCTAGCTTAGGAATATACTTAAAATCATGTATTTAGTGACAGTACAGATCAAATATATATTACTGCTTAGAGAAGTCAAAGAGGGCTTAGCAAAAGCAAAATATATATCCCCTCAAATCATTCAGGAGCAATGGTAATCCACAGATCCACCTGCAGTGTGCTCTACGAGTAATAGGTTGTCAGAATTCCGACCCCAATCGAAATTTAATCGCTGACATCGGAGCTTGTCCGGACCCGACAGTTTGGTATTCAAATCGAATCGAGATACCCCCCGTTTATCCCGCCCTTGAGATCTCCCGCAGCAGCTCATGCACCAAGCCTACAAGATAGCAATCCTAAAACATCAGTTAATATATCATAAACTCCGAGAGAAGGTTAAGCCACCTATCACACCACCTGCATATGCATAATCGATAGCGAAACGAGGGAAACTTAAACCACTTTGAGTAGTTTAATTACATCGATCCCGCAATCTCTTGATTCCAGGCCCGTCTCTATGTCTAGCATCGTATTAATCATATGACGGGACTACTCTCACCCCACCACAGAGAAGAATGCATATATGTCGGCACTCCGATAAAAATGCAACAGTCAACTTCGAGATATTCACCCGCGCCCCCGCTAGCCAATCGTTCCAAACGTCCCATTGTGGCGTTTGTCTTTAATGTCTTAGACCATTCCCTCGCTTCGGTTACATAGCCCATCACCATGCACCATAGCCATGACCATATGCAATATGTGATCATGCATTGTTCGTCTCCCAAGAAATACAGACAACCATGTGCTAAGGCCATGGTGTCTATATACTACGCCGTTTGAGATTTAGTTGAGTCAGAATGATGTGAATTCACCTCGGCCCATCATGTGCTATCCATACCTTTGAACGTTACTGGGAATGGAATGGTTTTGATTACTTGATGTCTTTAGAGCATCCGAATATGTTATGACAAATGTTAGGCAAGAAAATTTATTTAGTGTGCAATTTAGAGCCTCTGTCGCTTGGGCCAATCAGTGTTCGTATATTGAATGAGGGCCTGGGTGGTGAGACAGCGAAAGAAACACTCCGACTAGCAGGAAAAGTTGGGGAAAGTTGGAAGTGTGTTAATATCGGCGAAACACTCTTGTTTGAAAATACTGAAGTAGTTGTGGGGGGCAATTGGTACTTCGTTGGATTTTAAGCGTTGTGGGAGGTTGAGGATCTTCTGTTCCTTCAGAGGACAGCGCTTATGAGGCTTCGAAGCTCAAACCCCAATATAAATTATAAACGTATCGCAATTTAGACGTCAAACACATACAAAAGCAAGAAGCTTCGAATACGAACAGGTGAAAAGATTTCTTCGCAATTGGAGGTTTCGGATTTAACACTTTCAGACAGTACTGAAAAGATTGGTTCGTTTTTCCGTCCTATTGCCTTGATGAACGAATGGGCGTGATTCCTGATTAATTGCGTAGATGGTGTTTCAGCAGAAACATTAGTTGCAACCATGGCCGGAACGTTGTTCGATCGCGTGCAGATGCTGTGAATCGTGGTATCGGAGAAATTCATACAAGGCTGATGGCTTGCTAGCTTACCAAAGCTCTAGCATTCCAGCTGATTCTTTAGCCAGGCAGTTACGTAGTAGGTTGGTTTTTCCGAGGTTGATGGGGTTTTCTGACGACGCTAACGTTAAAGGTCTGGATTCGTATAACATTTCGCAAACCGAAAGCTGAAATGTAGTAAGAAGTACCTGTTTCTAACATTGATGCATCGACGAGCTCCCCCTCTTACCTGTCTCTGTCACGAAAACGTCAAGAAACGGATATCGAATTTAGCTAAAAGAGGAAGTGTAAGCTCTGTCTTTGCGGGAACAGAAAGAGGGCTGATGAAAGGTTGTGAAAAGGTTTTTCGGATGCAGCTTCGCTGCATATGAAGAAAAGCCCAGTTCAAGCTTCTCATTGGCCCGCACCGTTGCGTATCTTCATTCCTCATGGGATGGAGGGGTTCGAGGAAGGTACATGCCCCGGAAAAAGAAAAAGGCTTGCGGCCCTTCTAACCAGGATGTCGATGTTTTTCTTATTTCTATGTTTCTTTGTTCAATAAAGAACGGACGACCACAAAGACGCGATGTCCAAGATGCTGGTTTGTTTGATAAAAAGTCACCCAGCCATCGACTTTTTAATCGCGCGTTCGTAACATGGATCCGTTTATTTTTGGCAGAAGCGAATCCGTCGCCTGAGGACCAATGCATGAGCTTTGGGTTCGCGGTCAAGGTCAACCGATTCGTTCCCAGACTTCTGCCCCGAAAGAAACATATGTCACAATTCAGGGACGGGGACTTTGAACGGCTAACAAAGAAAAGGGACCAAATATTCCAGGGACTGGCTGACAGCTGTGAGTGGTCCGTGAGGAACGTTCGGGTGGCCAAGGAGTAAGTGGCGGGACACAATTGTAATTGAGATCTGTGAATCTCTGTTTCGATTTTCTATAGAGGTTCCATGAGGGGTACATGGAGCTGTGCTCCTGTGCATATTCGGCACATGGGAAGCCATTGCATCGAACATCTGGCGAATTGGCCGACAATTGGCTGTGTGGGCACCACGACACCATCTCGCCTGCGACAAGGGCAGCTAATCCTGGGGAGCTAATGTAAGTATGTGTTGTCAGACCAGATTGTGGGGTTCCTTTTCAGGTTCTTTCGTCTGGTCTCCTTCTCTCTTCTCATCTCTCGGGATGATGGTAATAGCAATATTATGTGGTAATGTAATATTGTGATATTGCTTGATGAGCAGAGGCGGTTGAGGGGGGAAGCTGGATCCAATGACATCCAGTGACTTCTCCCAACCCTGCTTCAAGATATCTTGCTATAGCTATATCCGGCCAAAGTTATTCACTGTTGGCTCCGGACCCGATCTTATTTGTTTTGATTCCTGACATGTCTTCTCTATAGCAATCACGTTACATGAACATGGAAGTACGAGGAACCATGCCCTCGGGCTTTGAACCTGTTTAGCAAAACAGTAAAAGCAAAGTACCAAATAGCCCGCAGAGAAGTTAGTGACGGCGGGGGCTGGTGATGCATCTAGGTCATATCCGGTTGGAAAGCAGGACGCACCTCAGACTCGCATGCATACCTTCAAGTTCGAGTTCATTCATTCACTCTTTCCCATTGCCCGTTTTGCTGCTGCTGCGATGAGAAACACCAGGTTCTATTTCCGGACAAGCCGATCCCTACATCATGCTGCTGCATAATCTTTAAAAGCAGCGTGACATCTTTCTTCTTTCTCTTTTTCCAAACCATGCGTTCGTTGCCGTTTGGAGATCTTCAATACAATCGGTCTTGTTTTCTACTTGCTTCTCTAACAAAATTAAATTTCCTTGTTGCATTATTACTTGTCAACACAAATTATTTTATATAATTGACCAGCCCTCGCTATTATCACAGCACACAGCCAGCGCAGATTGATAATTCAGACTCTCGTTCTATTGGAATCTATAACCAATCATATAGTAAATATATCAATCAATATACATAATCGGGAAGATAAGAAGAAAATGTCGACGGCTACCGTTCTTAACCATCGAGTCGGCCACCGGAAACAAAGCTCTGCTCAGGCGAATTCAATTTCGAATCTTCCCGTCGAGACTATTCTGGATATCCTGACCAATGCCACTTCTTTCCACTCCCTCAGGACTTTACTCCAGGTTTCATCTCATAACAATAGGGTTATGCAAGTGTTCATGCTCAACAAGGACTATATTTATACTTCAATTGCCAAACGTCAATTCACCCCACTAGAGGATGCTCTCGCCGCAGCGTCTATGGTATCGCTGACAGCTCCAGCCAATGAATTGGACGAACTAGATGATCCAACGGCTCCATTGACACTTCTCTCTGACCGCGAAGGGAATAACAAATCCCTTCGTGTTCGAGACAAGGGTCCAGAAGGCCTCGAGGAACGAATCCAAAAACTTCTCGTCAACGATATGGTTGCCACAGATCTCGAAGTACTCTTTGAACAGCGTCTCCACGGATCTGGATACAAACTCTCGGCCACAGAGAGGATCACATTTCGACAATCACTTTATCGAATCTGGGCCTTTACCGCTGGAATTCCTCGCTTTGCCACCCGTTGTGTGTTTGATCCTGAAGAGGTCAAGCGACAATACTGGGAGGTCAGGTTCTTGTCGAGATACTCTGCCAGAGATATCTGCGAAATCGGAAAGGTTTATTCCTTCCTTGTAGGATTGGTGGTCGAGATATGCAGACGATGCCGTCACCAAGAATTCTTCGAACCCGGAAACGATAATGACGAAGAATACCTCTCCGGTCAGCAAAATAACCCTTCACCATCTTCCCTCTAAAAGTCGTGCTAACGGACCTTTTCACAGACGTTATTGGGTATCATATCTCTAAAGGCCCCGACGCTGTCCTGGAGCTCTTCAAATTAGCCTCCTCTGAAGCAAATCCTGCCAAAGTCTCCCGCAGACTAGCTTGGGGTGCTGTTGGCTACCAGCGATTCCTCATAGGTGACCTCGAATACGTTTGGTATAACAAATATGGTGGCCTTAATTTCCGCCAAAAAAGCTTCCGCCAGAGCTCCAAGGACGCCATCTGTTCCTAAAAGCCACTAGAACCGGAAGTGCACATCATCAACGGAGAAGCTACCACGAAAACTACAACCAGGGTCCTCCCAGACCCCCTGTTCATTCTTTCGGTTTGAAAGCCTGGTCTCTACCCCAGCCTATCCGTAACATTTACGATTTTTCTCTCTTCTAGTAGTTTCTTTTCTAGCGACTTGAATTTTTTCTTCTTCCCCCCCAACCCACTAGCGAGCGAGCGAGCATGTTTTGTCTTTTTTTATTACTCCTGGTGCTTCAATATCCTTTCTCGGCCACCTATCTTGCGAAATCTAGCGAGCGTGTGAAGCGATCCTTCCTGTTTTCCTTTTCAAAAGTGTACCACTCACGATTTTCCTTTCAAAGATTCTTTTCAAATACCACTTCATGTTGTGGAGCCTATCTACCTACGGATACTTTGGCAGAACCCCACCCCTAGAGAAGCTAATGATTTATAGACGGAAAACTCAAACCAATACCCCGAAAGAAAAAAAACTTTTTTTTTCTTCCCTTCCCTTCCCTAGGACTAGTCCTGCTCCTGTCTTAAGACCACCTACAAGTTCATTCTGCCAATCAGCAATTGCAAGAATTCTCGACTGTTTTTTTTTTTTTTTCGAGCGGGTTCCTACAATGTATTTTTTTCGGTTCTGTTATTAATTTTCTATAACGACCTCATGCAAGTACAATTTCCTTTCGCTTCCTTTCTTTATGGACCGATTATATGTAACTTCCCCTGTGTACTAACGACTCGAGCTTACCTGCATGTATTCTATACGAGCTTATGATGCGTATGTGTCTACGAAAACATGAAATATTCAGACCACCCTCCAATAAACCCCTCAAGATCGCAGCAGCGACATATATGGACTAATCACAAATATGGAAAATTAATTGCTCGACTATAAAGTACTGTATAACAGGAACCACTCAAAATACTACAACTGACAAACGCGATAGACCAAAAAAAATGTTTCTTCAAAAATAATTAGTGTATTTAAACCCGAAATCTCCAACACCAATCACCAACGAATCCAAACAAAATCTCAAACACCAAGAAAATAAATTAAATAAAAACCTACACCATGTTGCAGGCAGAGGCGCAATATTCTTCGTCTGCAGGCACGAACGTTCGAACTTCCCCAAGGTGCAGATCACTTCGTGCCAGGCCCCGACGGTACCTCCGTTAGATGTGAATGTGACACTCTAGTTTGGTCAAGCAAATCGGAACATGCTTGCATTAAAAAAGGATGTCAAGAACAATATCCTGAATTGATACCGAAGAATCCTATTCTGGTGGAGGAGGAGGAGGAGGCCCCGAAGATGGCCCTCCACACATTATAGTCCTCATGACGCCGGGTTTAGACATTCTATTCTTCGAATAGAAAGACTATCTTGGTTACCCGAGTGTATGAACACTAATATATTTTTGATAGAACCTAACCAGACAGAGTTGAACGATGATTCGCAATTGAGCTAACCAAATCGAGTATTCTGGAAATAGTATCTTGATCAATTTGGATAATTGTAGTTTTGTTATAGTTCCATAGTTATAAGTTAAACCTTAAGTTTCGCTGCCCCATATATATATATACGCAGACGGATCAATGCTAATGGGTTCGAAATAAGGAGCTCGAGGTTAAAAGTTGTCTCAAACTGGTCAACCACTTACATTATTGTATCCTGCTCTGGAATATTTGTTCAGCTGCAGTATGTAGACTTGTCGATCTAGTACTTCCACTCGTTATAAATTAACAGTAATGTTAATTCTATTATACATTGACTAAGGGTCACAAAATATCATTTTAAAAAAGCTGATGAAGGTGTTTTTCCTAGATTCAGCAGAAAGACCTGCGGTAGCATTTAGTTTATGAGATAAAGAAAGACCGAGATCACGATCGGAGTATGTATAGAACTTCTAGATTGATTCAATTAAACACTAAATTGCTCGACGGTACAAGGTATTTAGGCTATTAATATATTATGACGCTCAACATAAAGTCCCTGCAGAAAGTTCCAAAACTATAGGGCGGATAGAAATATAGACATTGTTATGAAGCAAATACAAGATATATAGACTCGCTATTATAGTATAAAATGCAACAAAGAAATCGGTAATCTTCCAACCTCGCATGCGTCTGCAAAAAAAAGTCTGGAATTGAGCCCTGCCACGGAACGTAGACAGATACTAATTTATTTTTCCCTTGAAAGAGTGGGAAGCTGCGCTACCTCAACAGGTCTGGGGCTCTCTACCGCCAGATTCGGTTTCAAAGGGTCATATGCGCTGTCGAGCTCCACAAGATGGCGGTTCGGCGGTAATTCAGCCGCAAGATGCGAAGAATGCAATTCCGACAACGGCCTGTCAAACCCACCAGGTGGTGGCGGAAGGCCATATGTAGAATCGAGCACAGGTACAGGCGGTAAATTCCGCCGCCTCCTTCGGCGTATGAAAAAGAATGCGAAAATGATGGCAGCGATGAGTACGATGCTCCCGACTGACGCGCCAGCAGCTATGGCAGCTGTGTTCTTTTTGGTGCCAGAGCCGCCATTGCCGTTAGGGTTATCGGATGATGATGCCTCAGTTCCTGTGGGCGTAGAACTACCGGTTCCAGTAGGCACAGGGCCGACGGATGTACCAGTAGGAGCGACAAAACCGCGAGTATAAGCTTGTGCAAATACTTCCGCGAGAGCAGGATTGTCCCAACTCTCTGGTTGTCGCCTATACAGATGTTATTAGATATTTCCAATCAATTAGAAGGAAGGATAGAGTTTACCTTCTGCCTACAGCGGTTCTGACAATCTGAGGCCGCTCATAACCTTGTGCACTGGCATCAAAGTGAGACCAGCCCAAGTTCTTAAGATCATACCATGCGAACGGAAAATTTGCGTATTCTGTGCCAAAGCCATATGTGCTGACTACCATGAAATATCGGTCGTTAGGGCATGAACAAGAGACGTTATCTAACAGAGAAATGTCAGTTAGAAATTGCTGCTCAACAATCATTGAATAAGATTCAACCTACAGGCTCCGTGGGTAGTTCGATCACCGGTAAGGCCGAAATAGTACTGTACCCATTGAAAAGTTGGGACCGTGAGAGCCCACACATCGTCTAGTTTTAGTAGATCGTTAGAGACCGTCCGATGGCTGCCGTGCAATATTATTTCATAGGAATCCGCAGATGCTGTATAAGAAGGAGAAACCGCGCAAAAAAATTTTCGGTCTATAGGAAGGCCCTGGACATCGTCCGCTGGCGTTGCAATTTGAGAATACGATGTGGATGAAAGAATATCATAGACCCAGATATCTTCCATTGGCATCTATCTCATACCCGCATCAAAAAATTCGTTAGCAGAATGCCTTCAAACTCTTCTTAATATAATAATTCCGAAGCCAAAAAACATACCGATCTTATTCTCCCACTAGAATCTATCATTTCCCCGCCGATAGATACTAATACACCTTTCTTTCCAATTGGGTACCATGACATCTGCGACCCAACCAATGCTGGCATATCACCAGTGTCCTCCACGGATATGTCTCCAGTGTTCAAATTCAACTTCACCAATTGCTTCAAATACTTCCCATTATTATCCATGCCCCCCAAGTAGTACCCAAATCCGTCAAGGGATTGTGCCGCTGCCCCATGGTGTGGATTCAAATACCCTCCTTCTACTATCTCATCGGCCTTGGCTCTAATCGTGAATTCGTCGAAGTCTGCACCTTCTGTATTGTACTCATACAACGGATTCTCTGGGTCTACTTCGTCACCAGTTCTCCCACCAAACTGTACAAATTGAGATCTACCACCTCGAGCATCTGCCCATTTGTAATTGAATAAAGCGCCTCCAGAGGAAGTTCCTGCACCAGCGGGTTTTTTTATAAGTTTTAAACGACCGCTGTCCCAAAGTTGGTCGAGTCTGTTGTTTGATGTATTCCCCGCTGTGATGATATTTTGGGTGAGGTCAAGGCTGTATAGGTAAGGGTCTATTCACGCTAATCAGTTATTGAAATTCAAAACATTTCCTAATATATTCCATAAAGATAGCGTTAACATACTTGGACCGTAAGATCTGTCTATTGTGGAATTGGAAAAATTCGCAAGTCTAACAGGGAGGACTTCGCCACCGTCTATCCATAGCGTTGTGCCTATTCATGCAGATATTCGCCTGAGTGTTAATTTTTGCTTTCCTGCGATTCTTGCTTTCCGGTGGAAGCATATCGATTATCGAAGATTTTATATGTACCAATAAATGCGGTCTGGTGGTTTCGAATGAACTTGAGTCCGAAATAGTCTTGGGACCCCGCCATATTCGCGCCTCGAATGTCGAATGTAGTTTTATTTTAACTTGGAGATTCTGGCCGTGATGATGAAACAAATTCGCTAATTCTTCAAGACCTCGGGAAACGTTTGAAACCTTCCGTGTTTAATCGCGTTCGAATTACTGATTACTGATCGTGCCGCAGGCCGGTCATGGGGCTCTAAGAAGCCAGGATCGCAATTACATGATGGGAATTGAAGAATAGGATGGAAGGTCCCTTAAATATGGAAATGTGCCCCCCCCCCCTGGTAAGTGCCATTGTCGACGATATTTTGGTGGTTGAAAACGCCAACGTCCCGCTCTGAAGGTGTGCGAACAGGAAACGGGATCTAAACATGGGGGTTTCGCTCTCTTTTCCTAGTTTGGCAGGCCCGAATTTCTCGCAATGCATGATCTTGGCTGCTTGGGCCAGTCAACGGCAGAATTGCAATTATATTGCATATTGTATGCGCCATCTGGTTGAAAATAGAGAGTCTGGGGACCTTGCAGCGGCAGTTGAAATGTGGGCAGGGTAAGATCCTGAAGATGGATTTGGTAGAGTTCAGGCCGACTAGAATTGGTCAAGTGCGGCCAAAGAGTGGGACGGAACCTTACATAATTCAGCTAATCGAGATTAGATCCCAGCTGATACACCGGCGCGCCTACCCCCGGTGAATCTAATCTTCAATGTGAGAAATATCAAGATCGAGATGTCGTTATTTAGAATCCCAATGTATCGCTGACTGTCGACCGCAACATTTAAGTTTTGGCCAACCAGTGGCTGTATCCAAGCAGCTGCAAGTATACAACTGCCACGATGTAATGTGTATACGTGTATGTAGGTCGCACAGAAGCTCGAATCTGACAAAATTTTATTTCGCTTTGTAGCCTTACGGTGGTATCATATATAAAACCATGACGAATTCGCATTCACGGTGCACAAATTGGTAAGATTAGCCTGATCAAAGTAACGTTCCATGCATGCATGCTCAGTCCTAACATCATTCTTTTAATAGAGTAGGCCAGCTCCAAACTTCTGACTATATACAGTAATGGGTATCTACAGGCCTGAATTCTCCAGCATTACAACCAGCCCCTTTGACCTGCTCTTCGAACATAACTTCTAGAATAACTTCAATGGTAACTCAAATCATATCATGAATGCGCCAGACCAATGCGAATACGCCCTTAACGGTAATAAAAGAAGAGACTCCGTCACTCCATCCAATGGAACAAAAGATACTAACATAAAAATCAAAAGGAAGGGAAAATTGATCAGGAGAATCGATGCTAGCTCTCCACACTTACTGGTCCCAATTTCTGGTAATCGCACAAACAATCTCCCTGCCCACGTTTTGCAGTCAAATCATTCAAAGGAATCACGTCTAGTGAATCTTTGTCTCTACAAACAACCTGCTTTCCGCCTCCAAACTTCTCTTCCGTAATATATACATTCCCCGGCCACTCCCCACGGTAGGCATTCCCTTTAGAATCGCCCTTTTTCCATCGAAACTCGGTGTTATTGACAAACATCTTTGCCGTTAATATGCTATTTGGGAACTCGCATGTGGCTTCTCGACCGTCTATAACAACGCTGCTCGTTCGTGTGTAGTTCAAGGAGAATTGGTAGAACGACGTATTCGTATTTGGGAATCGCATTAAATATAGATGTTCGGAGGGAAAGACATAGGCGAATGGGTTCCCACCACTGGAAATAAAAAGCGGGCTTTCGTGATCTATTTCCGTTTCATTGGTCATGTTTCTTTTCGATATGAAGAAACTCCAAACTGCTTTACTCGCTGAAGGTGGTGTTTCGTAAGGAGCACAGCGCCACAGGTCTGTTTCTTGTCCATCCGCTGTCGGCGCGCATCCCGTAGTTTCGTTCATAAGTGTCGTTGTGTACGCCCAGGTACCGAGGAAGCCTCCAGGAGGTGGCATCTCCGTCGAATTTCTCGCGGCCCACCATCCGCTGCGATGTCTTCGCTGACCCATTTCCCTTCCAATCACGATTCCAATGATCGTGCCAACAACAATTGCTAATCCAGCGAGCCCAACAATGATCCAGAAGCAGTATCCTTTCCGCCTTCTCCACCATGGCTTCGAAGGGTCCTTATCTGTCGGATCAAACAGCCCAACTTTCTCGCTCCACGTTTTTGTGCGCCCATCTGGCGTCAGAGTCGGTGTCAAGGTTGGCGATAGTAAAACCTCTCTTGTTGTAATATATTCTGGGGGTGGGTTTTCAGCTCCATGAGGAGGAGGAGGCCCGTGGAAATAATGAGGCGCTCGCGGCTTTGGTTGTGTATTCCGTAGCATCTCGATAACATGAGGAGGGATCGGTAATGGCGGCACACTGCCCTCTCCGGGGACCACCGTTTTCATATCTGCATTCGAAAAGCGCACCTGTCTCTGTATAGGACTTATCGGGGTGAACATTGCAAAACTTGATGCAGTCTGATTCGATTCCTGTCTCGTTCTTATAACTGGGGGAGGTTGAGAAGCTCTTGAGGCAGCTGAGGTGGTGTTCATTGTTTGATCGGACTCCTGTCGTGTTCTGAGCTCAAAGTTATAATCATGGCCCTTTAAAGGAATCTTTGGAGGCGGAAATGGAGGAGGTGGTGCTAGGCTGTCTCGAAAGTTCTCCGTGCCAACAAGCGGGGTGCCATATGGGTCCTTAGAACCAAGAGCTCCAATGCTTGATTGTGTGTGTATAGAATCGGATCGCTCAGTATGGCCCTGTTGGCTGTTATGGCTGTTATGGCTGCCGGCGGTTAATGTCCTTGATTTGTCCGTCTCATTCCCTTCCGTGAGGTCGTCATGGTAGCCAAGATCCGGGATTGATTGATCAGATATTATGGACATTCTCGCATCATGCGGCATATGCACGCCCAACCCCGAAGGGTATGGGGAGGATCCTGGCGTTCCATAAGCTTGAGGCACGGGAAGTCCGTAAGTTGAGGGTGGGCCATATGTTGAAGGTATGGAAGGTCCATAAACAGATGGTACCGAAGGCCCATAAGATTCCGTGGAAGGAACAGGAAGTCCTCCAGACGTTGGAAATGAGGTTGGCGGTTGTGGAATTTGGTCTTGGCCCGGTAAATTGGTTCCTGTTGGACTTATGACTGTTGGATATTGTAGTCCCACTCGAATCGAATTGTCGACGATACCAGCAGCAAATAGCGAATCGGTCGGTGATAATTCATCAACATCATTGCGGGGGTAGTATTCGTCGCCGCTGATGTTTTCTATATCGCTAACAAGCGAGAGTCGGCCTCGGTTGTTCCTTGCCAGTTGATATCGGGGTGTCGAAGGCCCCTCGCCAGCGGTGGTATCCTTACTCGCCATCCTGGTCGCAGCTTGGCTTGGTGTGTACTGCACAGCACAAATCACGAGCGCAGGCGGAATATGGCCATCGATATGAACGTTCAACCAGGATTAATGATGGGTAATAGAAAAAAAAAAAAAAAAATCATATACCTGTATCGCAGAGAACTTCTGGCGAAATAAAAGGAATTCACATTTTGTGAAAGGTGGTGGTGCAGTACAAGTGTCCTCTTAAGTATGTCGAAGAAGATACACTACAAACCTGCAAGCTCGCTTCTAACATCGACCTACTTCCAAAGTACTCCGCTCTACTGTACACGCCATTTTTTTTACTCCGAGGGAATCGGAGGCAACAACTTAGGGATTTTGTGATGTATGGGACTAGCTGAAGACCCATATTTTTCCCTTCTTGGACAGACGCAATTCCAGGTCGAGAAGGATGCATGCGAACTGGAGCGGAGGCCGAGAGGGCCACAGATTCATCTTCAAGCTGCCATGCATGGCTTTTGCATTTTTCGTTCAATGAAAATCATCAGCCTTTTAGTTGGCTGTTTGCCGCCTCGAGGGCTGTAAATTGTTTCCACGGTTGGATCACTCGAAGATTGCATTCTCAGCACCAGCTTCGTCGAGGCTGATATTCAATATCTTGCTTTTCTTAGCTTGGTACCGGTACCTGGGAGCTCCTAGGCCTCGCGGAATTCATAGATATCATTCTGGACTTAAGTTGCGATCTTGTCGGAAATTAATTTGGATTATAACTTGACAAGCGAGCGAAAGCTCTGATAGTACGTTTCTGGACCAATTCGAAACTCTGACTTGAGTTTAGATTCGTGACATAGGCTTTTAGCTGCGTTAGTTACACCGCCAAAAATCAATTACTGTGCTTCATACGCTGAAAGGAAGGAAGAAGAAATCCTAAAACCTCGAAGCATACGTACCGTTCGGCCAGAGATGGAGCCTCATAGGCGAGCTCGTACATGTCGAAACCAGATTCCTGTTAACTAATTCAATCGGGTCGAGGTGGTTCTTTGCGGCTGGGTTTGCCTTTGATGCACTTCATGCAGCACATATCGAACCAAGAACTCCATATGGGCCATGTCCCGCCGTTCGGCCATGCACATGTTCACACGCGCAGGTCCTCGAGATCCTCAGATACTAGACAATAGTACCTAAGAGCTAGGTACTTTATGAGTTAGCATACACACCAGAAGCCGAGTATTGCTTATTGAAGCCGTTAGTTCTGAGGGGGAAAGTTGGTTAGCAGTGGCGTCGTCCGTTGGCTGCTCGTTGTGGGGCGTTGTGATGAGGTTGGAAACCAGTTCCGAAATAGTTGTTCTTATCGTCTGCTTTGGGTATCGAACGCATGGCAAAAGAAATGCAAAGGTACCATCGACGCCATTCTTTCTTATTCAATTGGAGTGTCTTGATGCATGGTATGCCATGATAGCCAGATTTCTATTCTGCATTTGCATCGAGGAGGGGTCCGATAAGAATCAATTGGAAGGTGACAGTGTGGGCCGTGGCTAGGCCTTGATGCAATGCATGCAGAAGCAAAGAGGCCGAAGTAACCGCCCGAGATCACAGGTTTAATATGGCCATGGCCATGGAATCCGAATTCGCTCGAACGAAAGCCAAGATATTCGTCTTGCTTTTTCTTCGCGAACGGGTTCCTGGGCGTCAACTATCAGAGTTATAAAACTTACAATATGCATGTTTCTTCCTGAATGAACGGAGAATAACCTCACTATTACGAATGCTCTTCCAGTTTTAACCGCAGGTAATATAAGGCGGACATATTGGAAATTAGAGTCAATCTAATAGCTAATGCGGCAGCGTCGATTCGCATCAGACGGATATTTTGAACTCGTCATGGCTGGAAAAGACGGCTAGGAATACGCGTTTCCACATTGGTGGTACCATCGGCGCCGCTCATTGCCGAAGCAAAATTTCTTTGGCAGTTTAACTTGAAGTTCGAGGTTTGGGGGTCAATTTCAGTTTTTCAGTTTTCCAGGACGGATGACCTGCACGCCTGGCACGCCTGCATGATGGGAAGACATGTCTGTATGTTAGCAATGCCAAAAGCCCAAAAGCTTGAGGTCCCGTGGACTCGCTCTAAGCCTGCATTAGGATCGACGGATGAGTGTCTATAAGCAGAAAACGACGGCGATTAGCGTAGTCCCTCGGGATCTAGATCTGGTCTGAGGATTGCGGAATTTAGGTTTCAGTGGAGCCATGGAGCCCAGATAACCTACTTGGTAGGTGATTAGTGAGCTCTAGCCGAGCCAGTAAGGTCAGTGCAGTTGTACGCCGATTGACTCTGGTTGTCCAAGCTTCGGCGGCTCAAACATGTCTTGTCTTGCACATGGCCATGGTGATTCGAACGGGATTGGAGTTTTAATTAAGTAGTAGCGACGGGATCCGGGATGGGAGCTACCTTAAAGACTGCTGGTACATGTACTATCGTTAACCATGGTCTCAAATGGGACCTTATCCAAAGTTCATTGCATTATATATCCATCCAATTGGCTACAAAACAACCTGATTGAAACCCAAAACCTCTATACAGCTAGTAAATTAGTAATATGTTCATGCGGATACTCGCTCCGTGAAAATAATAAATAGGAAAAACGATATGGTAAATCAAAAACAAAATCCATGACATAAGCCTCCAAGGTCATTATTCATGTCGTCACAAAAAATGCCGCACCGTTGTGGATTAAGCGCTTGGTGGCAGATGGCTGAAGCCATGTCATCTATTACTCCCGCTGTTCATATCCCCCAAAGACTCCACTTTCACGTCTTCTCTCTCTTCTTCGCCTCTCTGTACTCCCGTCGCCCGCTTCTCGCGATTCCTCACGAGATGGCCGATGGTGCCTTCGCGCCTTCTCTTTCTTTGGTGCGTCACCGCTTTCGACTGCGTCCTCAAAGTTAACCTCCTTTACGGGTCGCTTCCTTTCCTTCTTTCGCGGACTGGGTGTTGGGGTTTCGTCCCAATCTCGCTCTCGCCGGTGGCGTCGTCGATGTGCTTTAGCATCTCCTGCATCGCCAGTGTCAATACCTAATCCGCTGACATCCTGCAGTTCAGGCATTGCGGAATCCCTCCTTCGGGGCGACCGTGAAGGTTTGCGGCCATCTGATCCTGAGCCATCTGACGGCACATCGAAATGTAAGGGGCTTGGACTGGATCTGTGCTTTCGGTTTCTTGAACCTTTTTCATTAGGGATCTTTAAGCCACCCTCTTCTCCTTCAGCTTGTACTCCGTTCTCCTCTACGAGTGGACCATCCGCAAAGTCAGTAGGATCGATTTGGACGGGAAGTGTCATAGAACGATGCCTCCTACGCCTCCTCTCATCCTCATCGTGAGAGTGGTGTTTTCTCCTTTCGCTCTGTGTATGGTCGCCGCGATCACCTGTCCTCCGCCGTTCTATCGGCCGTGGAGTCTCCTCGACTTGCTCGCGACCTAGGAACTTGTCTCTCTTTGACATGATCCGACCAAGGAGCCCGCCGCGGCTTGGCGGAGGTTCTTCAACTCGTCTCTTCTCGGTAGGTTCTCTATCCGTGTGTCGCCTTGTCCTATTTCTTCGTGCAGATTCTCCATTCGTGTCTGGAGGTTCTATACCTAGAACCTTGCTAGCCTTCGATTTCGGTTCTCGCAACTCGTGTTCTGGGTGATGTGGTTGAAAGTACCCACTACCCTCCTCTGGTATAGGTGAAGGGTCGCCCCCTTCTCTTCTGCTCCTATGACCTTCTCGCTTTCGAGAACTTCTCCGCCTCGACGGTTTCCTATCGGATTCCCCCTCTGCTTCGACCTCTATTGGAGTGGCAGGTTCTGGAGGAGCGGCAGGTGGGGCCTCTGGACTGTCTGGTGCATCAATCGGGGCCGGAGCTTCCGGCGCAGGCGGTTCTGGTTCGGTTTCGATTACTGGTACAGGGGGGACCTCTTCATCCTTGGGAGGACCATCCTCATCTGATTTCGACCTCTCACGCCTACGTGAGCTTCTGTGTCGGGGAGGTGAAGGCTGCAAGTCATTATCTCCCTCATGTCTATGTCTATGCCTCCTATGCCTATCTTCATTAGGCGCTGCCCTTGAAGGTCTTACTTTCTCTGCAGACCCATTGACCCTGTATCCTGGAGCGTCGGCGGGTGCGTTACCACCACCAAAACCTAGGTAGTTGAATCCCGAAGAGAACATCGCGCTTAGACGAGATTTGGTACCGTCCTTTTGTTTCTCTTCGGGGGGTGCACGCTCGGCATCATCGCGATGTCGATGGTGGTGGTGTCGCTCTCGCTCTGCAAACTCGTTTTGGCTATTCCGAGGGTCGCCACTTCTGTGTTTCCTTCGGGTTGAGTCCCTGCCCGTGTAATCGTCGACCGGTGCTGGAGGGGTTGGCGCTGGGGGTGGTTCCCGATCGATACTCCGCTCGTCATGATGTCGCCTCGACCTACGGTTTTCTCTTTTTTCGGGGCTTCGCGAGCCTGTGTATTATTAATATGTCAGTATGAAGGCGCGACAATT
This sequence comes from Arthrobotrys conoides, assembly GCA_036971725.1. NCBI lineage: Eukaryota > Fungi > Ascomycota > Orbiliomycetes > Orbiliales > Orbiliaceae > Arthrobotrys > Arthrobotrys conoides. The sequence goes on from JAVHJM010000001.1 coordinate 1,878,913, forward strand.
TATTTTGTGAGAAATTGGGTCATCTACCTCTATCTTCCCTTTCTCGAGGTGTTCTACTGTCCCGTTTTCTTCGATGGGATCTCCCGTCTTGTGAACCCAACATAGGAGTTTGGATGTCAGCAGCGACCGCCGCCCCCGCCGCCGTAACTACTTCTGGTACTGGTTCTGCAGGTTCTGCAGGGGCTTCCTCTGGAGCTTTCTCCACTACAACTTCAGGAACCTTTTCCCTTTCCTCTTCCACAACCGCCTCCTCGGGCTTCTTCTCTGTAAAAATCGTTCCTGTCGCATCTCCAGGCATGACTCCAACACCGGCTATAGGTTTTGATGATCCATGACCCGTATCGTGTCCATGGTGGTTTTTACTTTCTTTTATACCATCCATACTCAGACTGCCACGCAATTCGTCTTTCTCATCCTCACTTTTGAGTGTCCACCAATCACGCACAATGGCAAACATTGCAGATTGACCCCGGTGGTTGCGCTCGTCTCGGCAAACCGGGTGGTGGAAAACCCCTATAATGTAGTTGATCAAGGGTTCCATATCCATATCAGGCTCGTCCCATGCTCTCATAACCAATGGGACCACGAACTTAACAATTTCAACTGCTATTCTACCGGCCGGTTCACTCAGTACATTGGCTGCGCTGTCTTTGCTAATAACCGTATGTACCGGGTCCGAGCAGTATGGATCTGAAAATACCTCTCCCTCTTTTTCCGATGCGATTGCGATTAATTCATTCGCCGACTCCGCTAATTCTATCCTCGCTTGTTGAAGAACAGGGAGGATATAAGGAGCAATCAGAGTAAATGTAACGACACAGAGCGACTGTTGAATCTTTTCATACGTGGCAGCATGACTGGGAACTTCTTCCATGCCATAGACAATCTCTCGCACCACTCGGTCGTGCATTTCCAAAAAAGGGTATATTTGGTCATAAAGATCCTTTGCATCGAGATCCACAGGTTCCCCATCGTCGGCTCGTGTTTGTACTTGTTTCTGCTTCTCCTTGCTTTGTTCTTCAAGAAGGTCGAGATTCGCAATCGATTGTTCGTTAAGAAGGCCTTTGGGAAGAATTTCGAAAAGGTCCCTCAAGACCTTTGTTTCGCCTCCATGCGCACTGTCGGTTTCAAGAGCAGCGGTGATCTGTTGCTCTATAAGCTGTAGCTCGGAAGGGTTTGGGTTCATCGGGTCGCCGCCAACGACGCTTGACAGAAAGTGGACTGTTCCAAAAGATCCTGTGACAAGTGGGAATACTTGCTCCCCCTTGACTTCCACCTCGGTCGCAGTTCCAACATGAGGAAATACCCCTCTCTCGCCTAGTTCTCGGATGCATAGTTCGATGTAGTTGGAATGTGCGGGGAAATCTACCAATGGGCTATCAGCATAATTGTCGCATCACGAAATAGAAACAATCTAACCTTCGAGCGCATGTAAGGCAGCACCCAGGTGCCGAAGTGCATCATCAAAGTCCTTGATATTCTTCTTGCGGGCGTGCTGTCGTCCCAGCTACATCGTAGGAATGTCAGTCAGCATAACATTCTTTATCTAGGCAAATATGCTGCATCTCCCGCAGTGACGCCGTACCTTAATGCACCTTCCTAATGCCTTCCTCACATAACCCGCCGTGGTAGTAACGCCGAGCCGCTCGTTTGCGATATATCCTTTCATGCCCGTTCTGTCGTCTGGGAATAGTTCCAGGTCCTCATCCACTACCCCCCGTAGTCTACTATCGTACTTTTTCGCATCGATATTATTCGCATAGTTTTTCGGGTTATCTAAGGGTATATATAATATTAGGTATATGGCGTTTACGGAAGCGGTCCAGGAAGGAGTGCGATTATACCGAGATGTTCCTCAGGCCGATAAACACTCTAGATGAACCGAATTAGCATTTTGCTGAGACTTTGCCATGTGCAAACTTGTAAATCGGGATATATAACATACCAATCTACTATCAGAAACCTCAAATTCTCCAGTTCCATAGCCAAATGTCATAAAAGCAAAAAGCGCCACCTAGGTCACTCCAATTAGCCCCACGAGACCCCCTCACGTTGATGTGAATAACTCCAGCATTATGTAATCCACATACCAGCGTCCTTAACACGTTTGGCCCAACAACTTTTAGAAAAGCAACATCCATAATTTGCGAATAATCCCGTAGCCAGTTGCCAAAGTACACTCTCTTAACATCCATTCTCGTGAAGGCCGTCCCGCCGGCCGTCCTGGCCAGCATAAGTCCCAACAACGCATTCTCGATATCCCCATGTCGCCACTTGCAGTCATCGGAAGATGTTGTCCCAGCTCCAAAGGCGCTTGCGCCGGTCGTAAATATGCAGAAAAGGATTATCGTCAAGAGGTAAGATACACCGCCGTACGGCGACGGGAGCGTGCGTCCAAAGGTCGAAGTCATTCTTTCTTTCGAGTCCTCCCCCCAGGCAAGTGGCCAGTCGTAAGGGAGACGGTTGACGGGGTCTTCGAGTTTTCGCTAAACTAATGATCACAAAAGAAATTCAAGTATTGCAAATCTCCAAATGAAACGGAAATATTACTAGAACGCTCAAAAACTGGAATGGAAGCTCGGTCGAATGAGGGGCGTCATTGCTAATGGAGAAGGAAAGAAGAAGAAGGATGTCTCAGGCCGTCATGGCAGTCGACGGTAAAAGAGGAAGTGGAGCCGATGAAGAGAACCTGAAGATATTCGCGGTTCGAAGGGCCCACCCCTCGGTGAGATCGCAACTGACATGTATTTTCTCACAAAAGAAAGGCGCTGGTGTACCTTAAACACCGCAACTGGACAGGAGACAAGCAAGAGATGCCCCCCAAACAGGGTTACCGGCAGAGATGAGGCGAGGCTGGGCCTGCTAACTGGTCGGGCTGTCTGGCGCAGGCCAGAAAATGGCTGATTACGACTGCAAGGATCCCGAACGCCTGCCAAAAGAAGGGGGTTGGTGATTGGCTGAAGCAAGACGGCGCAACAGCAGACGATGGAAATTTTGCCAGCTGAACTATAAATAATATAATATCTCGAAGCCGCCGTCACAGCAAGCGTCAACATTCGCGTTCTTGCGATGCATTCGACATTTTTACGGTGTATGTCGGTGGAAGGGTACCTAGAAGAGCGGAGAGTGGAAGAGGCGATGGGAGAAGAGATGATGGAGAGATGGAAATGGGCTTTATAATTGGAGTCGCAGTGCAATGAGTGTAGACAATGCCATGCTATTGAAGCTATGCGTGTGAAGAGTAAGCCTGTACTATTGATTAGATCTAACTGATCTGATAAGCCTTGGCAGGCCTGATGTTAAGAATAAGTACACAGCGTCGTGATAGGGTGGAACTGTGTTGGCAGTGTAGGTGCCAACGTGCAACGCAATATCTGCAACAAGTCCTCAGACTTGCAGCCAGCAGCGCTTGTCCTTCGATCCATATCTATCATGATCTTGATAATACAATATCATTCCATTCTAAATACATGCCATCTATAAATGGAATCCACCGGCCTGTAGTACTGAAAAGACGCCTTCGGGATCATACTTCCGACGAATACCTCGAAGTCTCTGATAGTTTGCCTGGCCATAGCTCCGGAATGGGTCCTGATCCGGTGCTGCAGCATTGAGGTAGACGAAGTCGATATGCTTGCTCTGAGCCTGGGCAAATCTTTTCATTCGTCCCACAGAGGCTTTCACAGCTCCAGTTCGATTTGCCGATTCGGTTTGGTTGATCCAAGAATATGTCAACAAGGCTATCATCAGGGGTCCATTCTGTCCGTCCAAACCCAATGCATTTCCACCAGTCCTTCGACTTGCAGAGAGCATACTGGTTGCGTAAGGCTCAAACGCAAGAGTGAATACTCCAGGTTGTACACTACCACCCTTGCTTGCTCTGAGCTTTCCTACCTCTTCTTGGAAGATCTCAGCAACCTTTTTGTTGACCAGCCCGGATTGTTTGTAGGTGAGAGACCTCCAAGTGTGGCTGAAAACACCTAGTGGAAGACCTTCCCTGCCATTTGGAACGAGCTCTGAGTATGATTTCGTGGAGACTGTATTTGCAACAATCCCGGGGATATTGAAGAAAGGCTGGAAGGCGACTGGAACCCCAGTGGACGGTTTGCCATAATAGATAACGACTTCAACGAATTGGCCAATAGCGACATCACTAGCGTCCACAACATTGACGAAGAAAGAAGCTTTTGAATCAAAGTCTAGGTGTCGATGAACTGTGTCAATCTTTTCGAGCACCATTGGTAAGCTGGAGTACTGATAAGTAATCGTCCCCCCAGTAACCTTAGATAATGGATACATTCTCATGTCGAAAGCAGTGACAATACCAAAGCGGTTACTACCCCCCTTCAGAGCCCAGAAAAGGCCGGGGTTGGAAGAGGCATTTGCGTTTCGGATTTGGCCGTCAGCGGTGACAACCTAGATTCCAATGGTTGGTTAAACTGGCTCGCTCAATCCTGGAAGAAGACCAACTACCTGGAAGTTAACGACTGTATCACAAGAAAAGCCATGTTCTGGGCCCTGGAAGCTTATGCCACCTTCAGGAAGAAAATATAAGCAACATTATCCCAAAGGCAAAATAGTACCATGGGGTTCCTGGTACCTACCTCCCAAGATCAGTCCCCCAACTCCGACGGACCCGATTCTTCCACCCAGGACGACTTTCCCAACCTTGTCAGTTTCACTGTAAACTTCACTCCAAATGTTCCCAGGTCCAATCCTGGCAGTTTTACCACGAACGTCCAAAGTTTTCAACTTTGTTGTGACAAGTAAGATAGCACCGTTCTGACCGTTGCTGCCAGGGACTGGGAGATGTCCACCGCTGCGAACCGAGAAACTACAATTTGCACCATTGAAAATACGAACCGCATAAGCGACATGTTCCGCTGTCTCAGGCGAAAAGACACAAGCTGGTCGGACGATGTTGGCCGCGCTGAAGTAGTTATGTGTCTCATTGGCGTAGATGGGAGAGTCCGAGAAGCTTACGACTCCGCTAGAAACTCCTTTTAACGCAAGACAGCAAATTTGTGCTCGAGAAAAGCCCGTGACACCCGCGAGGTCGAAGCCGTTACCCAGGATTGACCCAGATGCGGCCAACCCATGTGCAAGAGCGGTTTGCATGATGGGGTGGATAGCTGGAAAGGAGGTTTCGAAAAGAAACAGGAGAATGAGAAAAAATATTGCTGATCTGAGTGTGGGCGAGAGTCAGAGGGGTTGTAGGAAGGATACTGAGAGAATCGAAGGGACGATGAAGAGGATGAAATGAGAGCAACGAGAGGTGAATTGAATGAGGAAGGGGAAACTTTGGTAAAAACGAAAAAAGGAAAAAAAAATCGGGAGGCCCTTTAAGCCCCAATATCCAGTCTTGTAAGCCATCTCGACCCACTGATTGAATTGGCTAGGGTATAGGTTCCTACCGACCATGGATTTCGATTACTCTGGGACTGTACATTTAGATGAGCCACCTCATAATCACTATGGTACTAAGGCCAGGAGAGCCCAATGATCGAAGAGTGTACGTATGTTTTATCCAACTGGATGTTTTCAAGGTCGGCGCATTGTTCACCAACATTCTTATCGATAAGCCTTAATTTCTGACATATATGCGGTGCGATGCAGGGTTCGGTTTGCGTGCACAAACCGTGTACCTCCTGCTGTGTCTAAAACCTTTACACCGCGCGAAACGAGAGTATTGCGCTTTGATCGATCATACCATCTTATGGGATTGATATGTTGACGTATCGATATCTCAACAGTGGTTTTCGATACAACTCTAATATATCAGGATATAAAATTCCAACAAAGTGTTTTACGAACCTAGCATGATGGCTACCCGCAATCTGGATCAGCCTCATCGAACAGTAGGCTTTGGAAACATGGTACTTACATGACCAAGCCTTGCACGTCGCCTTAGTCTATTCCACGTGGTGCAGCGGGATACGAGAGCAAGGTCAAGAGGTTATCATGCCGGCCCTTGAGTTCACCACATGCTCTATTTCCCAACTATCCCATGGCTCGTTACATTTTATCTCGTTAAATTATGAACTAAAACCTCTTCTAAACCGCATTGAACTGAATTGGAAATAGGACAGGCCTTAGCGAAGTAACGTACACCAGCCATGCTTCCTTGAATTTCGTAGCTATGACATTCGCCAGCTTGTGGAATTATCAGGATGCCCAAGGGTTAGCCATGTTATTTATAATTATCTTCTAACCAACCACTATGCGCGGAAGCCAGTTAGCATTCCCGCAAAGTCCAATATTTTTTTCTTTGCAGGCGCGGAGACCATAGTCGTATTAATCTCTATCAACACCCCTTATATAGCTCAATTATTAACTGCGGTACCGTTAGATTATAGATTCCATTAGTCTGGCATGCAGGCAGAATTCACAACTAACGTACCCATGGTCAGATACCTAAATTCTTTCGAGGTAACCCGGCCCTCGGGGCCTTAAAGCTGTTCCAGAAGCCTAAAAGTAGATTCAGCAGCACCGAGTACCTGATTTTGATATCCCGTCATATGACTGCTCTTCCAGGTCGTCCCTGTCATTCTTTGGGTTCCTTGTTTGTAACCTGGTATCCAACCAACAGATGGTAGCACATAGGGTAGCACATGCATGCATAAGTGCGCACCAAAAAGCGCTTAGGTCTGAGCTCGAGAACAGTTAAGTTGAGTTATACAATTCACACAAAGATTTCCGTAGTATACCAGGAAGTTTTTGTCATACAGAGCTTGTAGTCTCCTACTAAATCAGACAGTACATACAGTCAATTCGATGGCTTTGGATTTGGAAATTAGAATCTTCTGTTGATGCTTTCCTAGGTTAGAGTAATGGCACAAACGAAAGACTACCTAACGACCTACGAAGATCTTTCTCGCTTTCGCTCGTTACACGAGGGTATTTCCGTCCAAATTTGTTTCCTATTTAGGACAGGATGCTCGATGTGGATCTGTCGTGTAACCATAAGGATGTGTAATTTTGGCGGTGCAACACACTAGAAGCTGAACAGCCTGTCTCGACACTAGACAACTTGGTCGAGCTGAATAGTAGCCCTGTCGTATTCCTGGCCCATGGCGATTATAGCAGTACGCATGTCACGGACCGGTTCACCAATTTCCTTAAATCGGCTACTTGCATACATACTATTCGTTTATTTTTTCCCTTCTAGGAGGAACAGAACGTCGAATACTGTCTGAGTCTGTCGGATCGAGAAATGTATTACAGGTATGCTAGGTGTATCTTAATCTTGACTAGGCCCGATTCCAATATTTTTTTTGTAGCCCCACTGTTCCGGCTCTAGGGTCTAGCAGCTAAGCGCTTATATTTACAGGCAAATTACGTGATTCTAGATCTTTTACTGGATACATTTCTTTCAACCGATCGAACGGATTTACAAGGGCAGCAATGTTGGTACCAGAACTCGTCGTATGTGCCGCATGTGGAGTATGTTGGATTTAACAAAGCGAATTCTCGGAAGCCGCAGTTATAGCGAAAGTGAAAGCAGGTAAGGAAAAGATAATTGGGTCTTGAGCCAATCGGTTTATTACTGAACTTCATGCCACTGATGCATCATCAAATATAGCTAGGGATATGGTACTTGCTTACCCAGAATGCAGTGTCATATCTTTAGCATATCATAGCTGTAAAGTTGGATTAATTCATAGGTTAATCCCAGCTAGCCTGGGGGGCTCATCCGATCTTGCCTCAACTTCTCAATATAGGCACAAATTTAAATGGTAACGGCTCTGCTTTAGTATGTTGATTTATGGGGTCGGTGCTTGTAGTTGGGTTTTTGGGGAAGGTTGAGCGACTCGAGCGTATAACTGTACTATCCTCACACCAACAAAGAAACGAGATATATCTTATCTGTTCCGAAACGTATTACGGCCTACGAGACCATTATGGCCCTGAATCTCTAAACCAATTTTCTTTAGAAGGCGGAAGTGTGTAGGGACCGCATGTATAATCGCCATAGATTATACCTGGAAAACCCCACCACTACCCAGAATATCTGCATATGCGCATGCACCCAGTTCTTCCACAGATCCAATCATCTTTGAGCTTCAGCTTCATCCCGATCCTCCCAAATTAACACTCATAGACACTGTATCCCTATATCTAGATAATTGTGATATAACACCCCCCTCCCTCCCGTTGCAGCAGCATGCAGGGCACAGGACGCCGTCGAGGTAATCGCTTTGAGGGAAACCCGGCAATAGACTACTTTGACATTCTTACTTTTCCAGAAGATAAAGGCCGCCCGCCTAAGAGAGATGTCGAAAAAATCTACCCTAGAATCCGTGCAAATATATTGAAGGAGATCAGAAGGGCTAATGAAGCCGGAGACATGGAAGGGATAGAGAGCCTTGAGGACGACGTTAAAAACCTGGAAGAAGCATACAGTTTCTTCACCCAGGATGACCCAGGAAATACTCTTTTCGATCGATGGGTAGCAAACAGAGCAACCCAAGATCAACACGGACTCGATTCTAGAGACTACCCTCAAAATCGAGATAACTCAAGGCGAATACTTTTTCCAGACACCGGGAACCCTCGCATTTCGGACCCACCACTGTCTACTGACGGTGATGTATTCAAAGGTGCAGCCAATCGGAACGGGAGGGTGCAGAGGAAAGTCGCTTTCAAACCTCCTAGCAACGTAGATGATTTTGATATGGATGAAGTGCCGTTAGAATCTCCTAGCGAGGGAAGGGGCCAACGAGATGAAGGTTCATTTCCAAGAGACCAGTACACCGGTAGAATTCACCCAGAGATCTGGCGAAGGCTCGGTGTATCACCTCCTCCCCAAGAAATCCAAGATGCATACGCTCGACACCCCCGGCTCACCTCGAACGAACTTGATTTCGAATATTCCACGGCAGAAGAGCTAGCTATCTCATCGCCATCTCTGCCACACTCTAAAGACAATGTGAGCCATGGTCAGAGCTTGGAAATAGAACTCGGAAATACAGAAGAGCGATTATCTAAGGAATACAAGGCTTCGCAACAAGATAGGCAAATGGACAATAACCTTAGACGTCGTCTGAGCACCTGGAGAGCTCTTATAAATCAAGGAAATTTAACAAATCAACAATTACTACGACGCATGGAGGAAGAAGAAGAAGCCAACCACCAAAGAGACCTTGATGCTGAAGTTGAAGCTGTAGGCAACGCCCCTAGAGTTCCATGGCAAGAAACAGCGCGCCGAAGAGCATTAGAGGCACAGAAATCCTATAGAGAACAGCGACGGGCGCTATTTGAGACTAAGAATAAAACTGACTTAGCAGATCAACTTCTTAGACTTGATCTCGAAACTCCTGGATGGGTGAAGAGCGCTGACTATTCTTACTGGGCTCCGGGCATTGTGGCTCCCGAATTTGCAGAAGCGAAACTTCTGGACGACGAAACAAATATCAATTGGAGAGCGCTTGATGTTGAATGGCCAGCATCACCAACAGCCGAACAAATTACTCGGAGCAACCAGCGACTCAGAGATATAGAAGATCGCTCCGATGCAGCAAGGAGAAACGGGGAGCTAATAGATGAGGGTGACCCACCAGAAGGTGAGAAGAGGGAAATGACAGATGAAGAGCTACGAGTGCGGGTTAAGGAAACAGAGCCGAATACTTGGTGGAAAAGCTACCAGAGGTCTTGGTTTTCGAGGCTCTTGTTTGGGGAGCACGAAAGGTTGGTTGATGGACGGGAGATAGCACTAGTCCCAAAGAAACACCGTTTTAAACCCAGCGTCTACAAACTCAACGACAACATGGAGCTTGAACATGTGTGCAGTCCAGGAGAATCGTATTATGAACACCTTTACTTTTCGAATGATACCTTTATTTGGCCGGAATCCCTTCCGAAGCCTCCAGGTAGGTCCGCCCGAGACCGATGGATCATGAAGCTACAAGAAACGGATGCCTTGAGACATCGGGATGGCCTGCCACAGCTTGATCCAATTCCAGGCATAACACCGACGAATCTACCGTACGACCCCGACCTCTTTAACCTACCCCCTAAGCCGCAGCCAACACCGACTCCTAGTGCTAGGACAGACCAGACAGCATCAGAACAACCACTAGAAGAGGGAAGAGATATGACCCGAAGGCCTAGATTTGAGGATTTCGTACGGGATATGCAGGAGCAGGGGCGACAAATGAATCGGAACGAGAGTGAAAATCAGCCGAGTGGAGCTGGGAATGGAGATTAAAGAAAGTGAGGGAGGGAGGGAGGGAGGGAAAACAATGCGAGGGTGGATTCGAATGGGACTCGGCTCTAAAACTTAGACAGGGTTTAGCAAAACGATGATTTTGATGCTTAGTAGGTATTAACGAGTTTGATCAGTAGCTAACGTTCTATGTTTATCATGTACGCATACATATACGAAGAATGGGAACTTGTAGCATAGTGTGCTAGAGCTGGGCTACCCGTAAGGAATACGAGACTATACTGCTGGAAATGTACGTAGATACTACAATGGTAAATACTATGACCAACCAGTGAAAGTATAGCTTCTGTTTAACGAACTTAGAACTTAGATCTTGATTTTGTTTACTCCAAATGCATATGACGCAAATTTTCAAATCTTCTTAGATCAAATGCTGGAATAGTCATACAGTCCCCCAAATTACAAAATATCTGGATTGAATATGTCACTATAACTGCGCCTGGTCTCAAAAGCTACGCCTTGAATATTATAACGTTACTAGCCCAGGATTCTGTGTTTCGATCGAGTCCAAGGTCATTATTATCGACCGACCAACCGTTACCCTTGGGATGCATGTGCTTACCCGTCGGCTCTATAACCGCGATATGGATTATCCCGGCTTTTACAAGTAGCAGCTGCTAGATAATATCACTACTATCCAATGGTCTCCCCTAAGCTAAGAACACCAATTCGCAGGGGATACAACCTTGCAATACTCAGGTGCCCGAAGTTTTCGCATGTCCTCCTAAAAGAACTTAGATGTGCTATCCGACATAGACCAATAAATCAACTAGTATGCCTCAAACAACTATTCTGTCAGCCTAACATATCTGCAAGGCATAACTAATATGTTTACTGCCAGGGTATCTAGTACACGCATTTCATGTTACACAAGAGTACTTGTCGGATGAATACCCCATATCTGGAATGGTTAGTACTTACCTCGGACAAAGGTCCCCCCTCTAGGAGTGACTACTATTGGGCAAAATAAGATTAGAATCAGCTCTCTGGCACCTGTCGTACCTATGTGATGAATCGGCCAAATAGCCTTTGAATTCATGCACACCGTAAATTTCTGAAATATGTTGTAGTCAGTAGCACAGGTAGGTGTGTCACGCATGTCCTTCGCATGGAAAATGTGGCTTCTACGGTGACATAACAAGAAGTCAATCCAAGAAATATACATGTATACAAATCCCACAAGTCAGCCGAAATGTCATCGTGGATGGATGAAGTTGCCAGGCAGACAAGCTCGAATCGTCAAGGTGAAATAGTTAACCGAGTTTTAAGAGCCTCCGTACCGTAGAAGTTTCAAAACCAGTCATTCATGCTGTTCGGGTTTCAATTTACTTCCATGAGCTGGTAGATATTCAATACCTAGCAATATAAGATTTGATATCCCGTATGCGTCGACTAGCGTCGCTGAACCCTGCTAAGTACCAACATACAAGGATAGAAGGTTCGGCCACTATGGGCTCGCGAGGGAAAAAGCATTCCGAAATGCGTTAGTAGGTTATATTTGCGATTCAAGTTAGCTACCTTGCTCTTCTCATATGTAAAGGAAAGTCATGACCGGCCGCTCTCAGACCTAACTCGGCCAATCGAGCGAACGCAACTTATTCGCCGTTCTCACACAATCCCAGTGGACTGCGTGCTAATCTTTGTTGGTCTCGAAATTAATCGATATGGATAGCTATTAGGCTTAGATGGGAAATGAAGAAAAGGTCAGCGCTGTCCGCGAGCGTAGAAAAGACTAGTATTGTGAGGGCACTGATTCTGGGAAACTTCTTTGTTCGAGAACCCCCTCAAAATGCAACACCAAACACCCTCAACATGAGTTTTGAAAGAAGTCCGAGCTGGCCCACCAACATCCATCGTCTTTCAACACCACAGCCATAATAATTTGCATTCTGTAACATTTACTCTCCCAAAAAACTAGCCTCGACTCATATCCATTCCAATAATACCTGCAGATTTTAAGCATTCTCGGAAAGTGCAGCGGCCACATCTTAAATATACACCAAAATACTTGATTGAATCAACTTTTGCAACGTTGCACAGGTGCAGGGCACCTAGATCGGATCTTCCCATTCCTCCCTTGAGCTTGCCCCAGACTCTTCATAGTTTCAGCGATCAAGATCCCCTTCCTAATACCCAACACTGATCACAAAGTTGATAAAAGAAAGAAAAAAATGTGATAGTCCTCGCTAAACATCATGACGATTGGTGATCCAACTTTTTAGCTTCGAACCGTGCTCTTCGCTTATATCTCGCTGGCGAAGGGGGTCTGGGTTACAGCCGAGAGGGGTAAAGGGCCGATATAACCTACCTGGGCTTTGTATACTTGTACAATGTAGCCTTAATCTGTAGTGGGCTATGAAACCAAGTAAGGGAGATGCATGGCGTGCGCATAACATACTTGAGCTCATCGTGGAGATAAAGATATAAAGTCCAAGCACACCATTGGATAGCAGAACTAACTAACCCAACTTTTCCCTTGTGATCTCTCGAAGTTCTTAATTTTATTACTCGCATACAAATACTAGACGCTCATGAACTCGGTCACATCAAAGGGAGACCTCAAGAATTAATTATCTTGAGGCTCTAGACCCCCCAACAGTTACTCACACCCGTTCTTGCTTCGGGCAGATCTTCGTATAAGCGAATGTCTCTAAGGCCGATAGAAGGTTACTTTTTTATTTCCTTGAATCGAGACACACTGATGATCTTTATCCAAGCTCGGTATACCTACGATATCCAGCTTCCAATTTAATTTATAGATCTATTTTATGAGAATCTTGATCTTCTGGCTCCCTCTATAGAGTTTCGTATCTCAGGCTTCGAAGATCTTGGACAAGTCAAAGCACCTACCTCGACGATATCTACAATATAGTCGATTCGTCAATTAGCAATAACGAAATGAATGTCCTTCAATATACTGTAAGTCGTTTGAAGTTTCCTCTTGAGATAAAAGGTGCAGGTATTTGACTAAATGAATTTTCTTACGCTTATAATAGATTTGTTATATCACTTTCTTCATAATTTCTTTCGCTGCGACGGCTACTCGCGCATACACTCGAAAGAAGATCAATCGTGGCCTTCATACCGAAGATGTAAGTTACTTAAAATAAAAATTATGTCTATACATTATATCTCAATGCGAAAATAGATTAACAAACTACCCGCGCTAGTGGCTTGCCATAGTAGCCTGTTCTATCCTTCTCATCCAGACGGTTCTTTCCTGCCTCTTCACCCCACGCTACACAATCCTAGTTGATACTCCGCCAGTGGAACTATTTGCCAAGCTAGGATCCATACCGAATTTTCAAGCATATCTTAAACGGACACTCGAATATCAAATCGGCAGCCATGTTGGATTCCTAACCTCACTTTGGCTGATCAAGTTTTCGTTCCTATTCTTTTACAAACGATTGGCAGAGGGGAGAGCGTGGAGCAAACTTTGGATTTTCACAGTCGTATTCTGTGCATTGAGCTACATTGGGAATATAGTTGGGTATTTCTTCGTTTGTATTCCGTTGAGTAGTTACTTCGATAGTAAGATATTACTCTACCCTTGCGATTCGTTATGCATTGCGGGTTTAGTACTAATTCTTTCATATCAATAGCAACATGCGCAGCTCAAACTGGTCGAAGCAACGCTTCTCTCTACGGAGCTACTGCTACGGACATCATCAGCGATCTTTTGAGTAAGTTCTCTAACCTTACAATTTCCAATTCTTGTCAACTTGCGATCTCAACTAATTCCCTCGACTCACCTATATAGTAATGGCCATTCCTCTTCGTCTTATCCGTCACCTGCGCATGTCAGATCTTCAAAAAGTCGGCCTAGCCTGTCTCTTTTGCCTTGGTTTTGTTGTAGTCGTCCTCTCCCTCGCCCGAACGATTCGGATCAACGCCGGTGGATCAGGTGCATATCCACAGTCTGATCCGCGATGGGTAGCATTATGGAGTATTGCGGAAGAAGCTACGGCAATTGTAGTTTGCTGTTTGCCTGCGATTAGAAAACTCTTCACTGTGCAGAAAGAAAGGCGAGCTGGAACTTCTGCGGCGGTCGGGTCGGGCAGTCACGGAACAAGAACGGGCGTGGAAACAATTTCGGGTGGTAGGAACATAGGAAAGAGATGGTCTTTGAGGAGATGGTCTTTGAAGTATGGATTGAAGTCTATGGAGTCTTCGGTGAATAGAACGAGAACCGACAGTATGGTTGAGTTGGAATACGGGGTTTCAACTATGCCTTCATCGCCAGCTTGGCCATTATCCCCTCGGAAACCAGAAAGTTTGCTGACAAAGGCGCGAAGTGAGAGTTTCGATGGACAGGGAGCGTTGGGGGTTATTCCTAGCCCTCCTGGTTCTTGGAGAGGAGGACCTTAGTTCTTTTCGTCAGGACGAAGCTGGAGTTAAAGTATTGGGATATGTACCTAGGTACTTAAGAAGTAGGTAAACAGGTAGCTAAGTTGGACTCGACATCAGGCTTGAACCTCGATATCCCGCCGGCGCGATCTCAATTGTCATGTACGTAGCAAAACTATAACTTCAATTCGTATTTACCTAGTTTTCGTTAGCCAGCAATTCTAAGTATCATAGATAACCTTCAGGAAAAAAATTGGTAAACCGTAATCATATTCATGGTGAGCAACCAAGATACACAACTAAACTATGCTTAACTCACGCCCTAACGATAGGTAAATATACAGTAAGGGTATTAAGGAACCGTAAGTGCGGTCAGCCATATGGCTATCTCGTCGCCAGACTCCTCCACTGTGCACAATAAGCATATGCCTCTACAAGTTATCGCGATATCAGCTAGTTAGAAAAAAATAAAGCAAACCCCGCAAAGCCTTCCCCAAGACAAGAGAAAAAAAAGAAGAAAAGAAAACTCCGCCAATTTCAACTCCTCAAGGTACATGTATGTACACGCAGACAAAAAACCTTCCCCCCCAATACTATGCCAACAACCTACTCCAGTCTTCTGGCGACATGTTTTGTTCACTCATGCTCATCAATTCTGCAAAGAAAGCCTCAGAGAAAGGATCCACCAGGTGTCCGAATTCTAGCTCAGGATTGTAGTTTTCTGGGTTGTAGAAGTCGTAATCCATGTTTGAAGTCATATTCTGCCCCATTGTTGAGGGCTGGCAAGAGGAGAGATTGTGCGTATTAGATTTATAGGCTGTGTCGCCTAGGTAGTAGCCATTCATCGAGCCTGGCGTAGTTTGAGGAGGAGGCATTACATTCAAGCTTTCTGGAGAAGCGCTAGCCCCAGTGGAAGCGTTGTATCCATTGTTATCATATGTCGTATCCATCTGCATGCTCGTATCTGTTGAGAATAAGGAGCTAGTTAGGTTCGTAGCGGGATTTGGTGATTTGTTAGTTGGCGAAGTTGGTTTTGGAGTAACACTCGAAGGATCAAGGAATGCTTGAAGCTTCCTCATAGCCTCGCTGTTCTTCATATGTAAACTGTTGATAGGTCCGGTCACATCATCCCGGTCAAGACATCGCAAGCTAGCTTTTAAAGTGTCGAAAGCCTCCTTTGCCTCGATCGCCCTGGCTGATTCTTTGCCCTTATGTGCCCTCGAGTAACTGGCGAGTGCAACAGCACAAGTCAAGAGAATCATGGAGATAGTCCCACAGGTTAATTGCTTGAGGGCTTCCTGACCCTCATAGCACAAGCGAGTGACTGTTAGAGCTGACGCAAATACCTCCTCTTGCGCCTGTAAGCGGATTGTAGCATCTTGATGATGAAGAAAACTCCTGAATAGCATCATCTTCGCGCTTTGGAACTTGAGAGCAAGATACAGAGCTGGTGCATGTGCAACAGGGTCCGCAAGATCCGTGGGAAGATCTTTGGCAAGGTTATTGAGCTCTTCGTTTAATTTGGAACCAATGTGTTCTGGCGGAGGACGGAACGGATTTCTACTTGTCGCAGCATAAAATGAAGGAAGGTCCTTCTGAGCAGGCTTCTGAAGTTTTGACGTGATCTTGCCGGTTATCTCAGCCAGCCTAATCTTTGCTTTCCAGAAATCAGGTTGCCAACGAGGAGGCTGTACGCTCTTCGGTTTGTAAACAAAAGTGGGCCAAGGTGTATTGCAGTCCTAGAAGATATTTGTTAGAATAACCCCAGCTAAAATCCACTACCAGAGAATCTTTACATACTTTGTCCCTTATAGCTAAGGGGCGACCGGTCGCTAGAGAATACCAACGATCATAACACTATTGCGATCCTGCATCAGCACTAAACAAAAGAGCCTGCGCGGTAGTCCTTGATGTAAACTTACATATACCTCCCACCATATCATTCTTGCCCTATCTACCCCACTCTCGTCAAGGTTTTGAAAGATAGTAGAATTAGAAACATGAAGCCCTAGGGCTTGCGCAACCCGAGCAGCAGCGCCTGAACAAAGGTATCCTATATGTATACAAAGAATTGTTAGATACTTCGCAACGAATCTGACAAGGCAATTTACCAACCTTCATCCAATCTTCCCGTCGTTGTTAGAAAAGAAACCTCCATCAAAATCGTATCCAAGGTCTCAAGCGACAACTGCGACCATAACAACCTTAAAGTCGGCTTGACAAGAAGATATGCAGAGAAAGCCTTGAAACTATCTGGATACATGCCAGACAAAAGCGCCAGATATAATCCCAACGTCAAAGCCGTGGCCGGAACAGTGGGTGTGCCCGACTGTGTCGAGTAGACCTGATTGAAGGTCTCCATAAGCTCATCGAGATATGTATAGCGTTTTCGCAAGAATGTAGCTCGAACGAAGGATGCCAGATATTGGAGGGCATCCTCTTTAGGAAAGAACTTGACCGGGGGTAGTTCATCCTTTAGAAGGCTCGGCAGGTAGTTCATATGTTGTGGTTGCCACGTAATTTCCCAGACTCCAAATCCGCCGCCGCTTGGTTTCGTTTTCGGTAGACAAGTCTACATGATAAGTCGTATTGTTTAGTAATACTTTCTTACTACCCAAGGGCCTAAAATAGCGCACCTTATCCCTATTCTCAGATGAAATTGTCGAAGGTGTCGCAGGCTCACTACGGGAGCTCGAGGATACAGGCGTATCGGGGCTCAAGGCCGGAGTAGTATTAGATATCGACATCCCATTGCTTCCGTTGGTCGCTTGCTTCGTCAATAGCGTCTCAAGCTGTGCGATCCTGTCTTTCAAGGCCTGGAGGTCGGAAGATTCCATAGTAGAACTCGAGGGATACGCAATATCATCCTCAGCCGAAGTACAGTCGACTCCATATCGTACGCAATTCTGGCAAGGTCGAGTTCTATCGCACTATCCATATGAAAACGGGTTAGAATGGCGAACGGAAATACGATAAACGAAGACTAGATCCAGAGTGATTTACTTTGATTTTCCTTGAACCCGCAGAGCAGTCAGCATGAATGCTAGATAACATGTATAGAACATAAAATACTACGGACAGCAAGACCGTACCTTGAATGGCATGACATGCACGCAGGAACTTTGATGCGACTGGTCGTCGGCTTCTTCTTGGTAATCCCAGCAGAGTGTGTCCGCTCGCGTTCAATTGCCATGATTCCTAGAGTCGTTCGCTCGACCGGGGAGAAAGATTGGACCTATGACCGCCCACCTATACCGCTATTGACTATCGATAAAAAAAAGGATAGTAGTCGTATGAAAAGGTTTAAGTTCGGGAGACAATAAATGATTCTCAAGAAAAGATTGAATTGTCTTCCTCGCGACCGGGCCAGCTGAAGTACATTCGGTTAAGCTATGCTGACATAATAATCATGAATGTCGAAATGGGGGTATATAAGAAAGTAGGAGTCGGGGGGCTTATTCTCTCCGCTGCGCTCCCACTTGCATCGAATCAGTTATCCACCTGGAAAGAATCGATGCCCCGGAATGACCGGGGATGTGGAGTTAACAAGATGCATTACTAATGCGAACTGGCGAACTAAGACCAGTTGTTGAACCCAGATCCTGTGCCTCGGCTCATGTTCGTGCTGGGGACAGCTGCAACACAAACGGTCGTCGAAATGATTTTGAGGCGGACGTCCACCCATCCTTGAGGTCGTACAGTGGACATGCTCCTTCCTTATGTATATACTGTGCTTATGCACATCTATTTGAGGTCGTAGATATATAGAAAATTTCGCGCCCTGGAGTAGTCATTCTCTTGATACCATGTAGAGCGCTGTCCGCGGCGTCCGCTGACTCTTCGTTTGAGCACCACGTTGGGGACTATAAAATGGGCCATTCGCCAGCCATTCGCCAGCCATTCGCCCGTTGTGCAGCTGTTGAGCCCAACACAAAATATCCAACAAAACACACCTATCTCTAGAAATGTAAGCGTCCAAAGGCGGCCCGCCTCGAAATCTCAAAATTGCGAAACCCTAGCCATAGATGTATAAGAAAGTAGTTAATAGACTGCATTATAGAACCAAGAAGCTATAACCACATGGCTAGTCTTCTTAAGACCATCAGGCCACCTCGGCTACGACCCCGCATTTCGGCTCTCCCCACACCCCCCACACTCCGGAGGCCGACTGCTCCGCTCCCTCTGATTCACATGCTCAAGCCGACGGTTCAAATTCCACAGAGGGCGTTCAGCACACAGAAGCCGAGCCCGAATCCGAATCCGGGCCCGAATCACGGCCAAGAAGTTAGTCATGAGATGCCCAAGATTAGCTGGAAAGACCTTGGAGCTTCGCGAACCGTCAAAGTCGTCGTCATCGTTGCTTTAAGCATTGTCGGCACGATGGAAACAATATTTTACGTCAAGGTATTAATGAGGAAATTCTTTCCCGACGAAGAAAAACCTGTAGGAGATGAGGAGCCGGTCGTAGACGGTACGAAGGGTGCATGATGCTGATGCCTGGTTCCCTTCTCCTTTCCTTTGTTAGTCGCATTGCTAGATAGACCATCTCTTTTCCATTTCTTACTCTTTTATCAGTTGTGTATTACTAGACTTTTCTCCCCTTATGATCTTTGCTTTTAGAAACTAAATAATTCCAAGCGCTTACTAAATATAAGAATGGCATAATATTGTTAGTCTGAGACCCTATCTCTGGTTTGCAACGCGCTAGCTATAAAGGCTAATCCGTCAATATATAAGTATCCATCATATATATAATACTGTTTTCTAACTAGATCTTAGACCTACCTCATGTTACTCTCGCCTACTGTACTAGGTTCAAAACAGCGCTGCAAAGCATGAAAATTCTATATTATGGCTATGCCATCGTGGTTTACGCCCCACGGTATTCCGTCCTACAGGTCTAGTCTTTTTGATTAATGTAAAAGCTATAAGCCAACTGAGCGCCTCTGGACTACTGCACCATAATATTGGACCCACAACGGGATTAAACCCCACCGAGATCTTCGTGCGACGTAAGGGGTCAACAAAAGCGTGTTATACTGTCATTTCATGAATTCGCTGGGGTGTAGCAAGCGCTGCGGGCTCTAGATCCAAGCACAGTCTGCAATAGCAACGGATTCAAACTTTAGGCTAAAATTACCAATTCATTCAACATTAAGCAGCTACCAAATCATGTATAGAACATAAGTACTTTCAACTAGAAGAAAAACAGTCCAATGGAAACCAAAAAGAGACACGGATAAATTATCGTTTTCCTTTTCTCCAAAACCAAACTACCCTACTTAGCCAATGCATTACGGTTGGTCCGGAATATCTCCTTGCATATATTCGGCAGGACTGGTACCGAGCTTCCCCATGATACCCACCTTTGAACATGGGTAAGCTACAGAAAAGAATCAAGAAGCTCCAATAATTGTTAGCAACGATGTATACCCCACTAGAAGGGTACACTCGAGCCTATTGATCAAAAATAAATGCTTATAATTAAAGTACAAATTTCCAATATAAGCCTGAAGTATTTTCTTCCCGTTTTCAAGCTCCGGTTCATGATCAAGCTTCACCTCTACTAGTTGCACTCGGAGCGACCTCCAAACTACTCTACTAGCTTTCTCATCTGTTCCGCTTAAGCTTAGCATACAACTCACAAAATCCAACAATTGCGATACTCCCGCAACCTCGACAATATGCGTTCGACACTCCTGGCCCCCTTCCTTGCCCTCCTTCTTTCCACCCCTTTCACATCCTCCCTCCAACTAGAATCGACGACTGAAGGCCGTCTCCCAGCCATGGGCTTTAATTCCTGGAACTGTTTCAACGAACACATCAACGAAGAAAGGTTTTTAACCGCAGCACAGCAACTCGTCGACTTGGGATTAAAGGACTTGGGATATACATACGTCAATATCGATGGTAAGATCCACAAACTACATATCATATGTCCAATCAAAGTATTTGTATGGAAATAAAACTTATTTGTGGTGGTAACTTTGGTCGAAAATATAGACGGGTGGTCAGATAGAGATCTCTGGCGAGACGTAGAGACAAAGCGGATTATCGTTGACACCAAGAAATTTCCAGATGGAATCTCGGGGCTGGCGGATAAAGTCCATGGACTAGGCTTAAAGCTAGGAATATACTCCGATAGGGGGACAAAAACGTGTGCCAGCTATCCCGGAAGTATGGATTGTAAGTAGTTCAGTCAACTGTGAATCCATGGAGTGATATCGGGCACCATTTCTAATATTTGGGAGACGAGGAAATTGATGCAAAGACATTTTCGGATTGGGGTGTCGATTGTAAGTTTTACCCACCATTTAGTACAACTTCAATAGTAAACATTAGGATATATATCTGACGAATTCCGCGGAAAGATTTAAAATACGACAACTGGTAAGCGATCTATGACTGAAGCATGCCAATATAATATTTCTAACCGTCTGAAAAGCTTCATCCCCGACGAAGAAGAAGATGAATACCCCTGGGCTCCCGAATGGTGGAATACTACCCATGAGTATTTACACCACTTTCTCCGCTTCTACAAAAACAAAAGGCTTCGGATACTAACATTCCCACAATAGTGGCAACAAAGTCCATGCCCCAGAGTCCTATGACTACTCAACCTCCCGTTCCGCCCAACGCTACCGCACTATGCGTGATGCCCTAAAAAAACAAGATAGACTAATACAATTTGGAATGTGCAACTGGGGCCATGCACACGTTGAGAAATGGGGCAATGAGACCGCACAAAGTTGGAGGATGTGAGTAGTCCGTTTTTAGATACTACACAGGGGATGTTTATGCTAATGAATGAATGGAACAGCTGGGGTGATATATTACCTCGTAAGTAAACTTTCACCTATGGGAAATGCGGAGAAGCCTAACTCATACTCCACAGAATGGACCGGTCACAAAGACCACATAGCATGGGGTGTCAGTAAGTGGCCCTGAAAACAGAAACCATCCGTCCATCGGTACACACTCAAACTAATTTGATCCAGTGCCAATCCTAAACCATGCCCTTTTCCACCTCTCGCAAACCAACTTCTGGGGCCATGCGGACATGGATATGTTAGAAGTCGGCAACGGTCTCACACCTGCCGAAGACCGCTCCCATTTCGCCCTCTGGGCTATACTGAAATCCCCATTGTTAATCGGTACCCCACTAGACAAAATATCTCCAGAGACACTGGCAGTATTTAAAAATAAAGAATTGATTGCATTTAACCAAGATGAAAGTTTTGGAGGGCCGGCTTGGCCATATAAGTGGGGTGTCAATGCAGATTGGACTTGGTAAGGAAGCCGTCTGCTGCAAGAAGAACGGCCGACCCAAAAATGCAGTGAGATATACTAACAGCATTTCGGTACATGTAGGAACCAAACTCATCCCGCGGAATACTACTCTGGAAACTCTACTGCAGGTCTACATGTCTTCATGCTGAACACTCTCGAAGAAACGGTTACAAAAACCGCGATATTCAATGAAGTTCCCGGTCTAGACTCCACAAAGAATTACATCGTCCATAACATGTGGAGCGGCGAAGATATCGTAAGCAGAAACCAAAAAAAAAAAATATGTATATTTACTCAAGTACTTAATAAACTAATCAATATGTATAGGGTATCTACGAAAAGGAATTCTCGATCCTGGTAGAAAGCCACGATATTGCCGCCTTACGGTTCAACGAGGCTTCTGAAGGCGCTAGGGAAGGGTTGAAGGTACAGGGTAAGGGAAAAAGAACACACCGTGCCGGAAGAGCAACCGACGAACTTTGAAATACAAAAGCCTTTACTAATCTTATCCAAAGGCTCGAGGGACAAAAATCTCCAGCAACCGCTATAAGCAGTCAAAAAATTTATACTTCTAGCGTTTAAGGTCTTGTGAATACACGAGAGTATCATAAATTCCAACCACAGTAGCTACCCCAGCTAGATGTTGATGAGGATGAACCGCTTAATCAACTTCCAAGAGCTCGTACTTCTCTCCCTTCTTTTCAAGCAAAGCCTCAACCCTCTCCATAACACCAAGAACCTTCTCCTCATCCAACCGTTTGCCAACAATTTGCACACCAACCGGCAACCCGGCCATCTTCTTCGCATCGTAGTGAACATAAGCCCCTTTTGCGATCTTATTCAACTTCTTGATATTAAAGGTTGCCGGTAATGCATCCTTAGCTTCGTCGACCTTGGTAACCGGTAGTACACCAGCAGAGTAGTCCAACTATCCCACCAGTAAAATATTAGTTAAAGGGCATCGGCTGTAGAGATTAAATTGATTAGAGAAAGGTGCACTCACCAGGTTAAACAAAAATGTATAGCCACAGCTCGCAACCGCAGTCGCCATCCCATCCTCTGGCACTGCCGGTGTAGCATTCGGCACCGTCAACAACATATCGATCCCCAAGTCATTAAACATCTTGTGCCATCTATACCTATACTCCTCCCGATGGCTAACAAGCTTCCACTGTTCCACTGTGGTCTGCTCCCTCCAATGTGTGTCCACAAGCCCTGCCCACATCTCATCACCCTGAACATACCTAACCCACCAGACATAAAACTTCTTAATTAACCAAGGCATCTTAAACCACTTGGAAAGATTTGCTACCCCGGCATCGTTGTATTCAAAGTAAGAAGTAAAGTAGGACTCGTAAGTCTTCCCTCCATCGTTATTGAGTAAGATACTCGCCAACTTGAGACCCTCATATGGACTAGGAACATCCTTAAGATCCAGCTCGATGACTTCCTCCCCGGATTCTCGAAGCACATTTACAACGCTATCGAGAGCTCGTGCACAAGCAGGTGCAGGAGTGACAACACCATCGTCACGGAGAACTGCATACTTGAGCTTTCCGGATCGACCGGCCTCGAACTCCTCTTCGCGCCACGGGATGGGGTGTGTATGGTGATCGTAAGTCCAGGGTTTCATGGCCAAATAACTCCGCCAGAAGTATATCAAATCTTCGTTCGTACGGGCCATCGGAGAGTATACTGCCAAGACACCCTCTTGGCCTGCCATGCTTGTATTCTATCCCTCAAGAAACAGACGCCGTTAGTCCCCGATACCGTTCATAAATGCAGTTGATAAAAGACGGAAGTGGGAACCAGTACTGACATTCATGCTCTTCATAAATCTCCCTGTCGCAGCTCTAACCGTATAAATGCCAGCCCAGTGCGCTGGTACTCTCACACTCCCAGCAACATCAGTTCCAATCCCAATCCTACTCCCACCGTACGCCAAGAGCGCACTTTCGCCACCAGTACTGCCACCAGGGCTATAAGCCTTATTATGAGGATTCGACGTCCGTCCAAAGACATCATTCGTGCTCTCAAAACTTAACAAAGTAATAGGAACATTAGTCTTGACGTACGGCACGCAACCTGCGTCCTTCAGTAGTCGTGTAAGAGGGGAATCCATCGGAGCTGGTTTCCCAACCAACGAAGAGTAACCGATACAATAGTCGAAGCCTTTGATACTGACAGTATCCTTGACAGAGATGGGGACTCCAGCGAGTGGTCCAGTGAATTCCTTGTTTTCGACATATTCTTCCATCTCTTTAATCATGACTTCGGTTAGACAGTTTGTAGCCTCGTGGGCTAGAATTGACTTCTTGCCATAGGCTCTGAGCACGTCGATGGGAGCCCATTCTTTATTACGGATGTTGGAGGCGAGTGTGCCGATTGGCGTGGAGAGAATAGAACGGTCTTGAGAGGTAAGAGGGGTGGAGTAGTATGATGGTAAGGAAGCAATCCGATTTGCACGGTCTTGCTGCTTGATTTTGCTACAATTGATCCCAGATGGAGGGTGTTAGCAAAGCGTGTTGGACTATGTGGTATCTTGAAAGCTGGCTAGCCTCGTCCCAGGTCCACAGACATGGGTCTTGATAGCTCCGACTAGACTGTACAAGGGTCATGGACAAGTCGAGATAGCCCCAAAGAGCCAGATATAACATTAAACGTACCAATTCTTTCGATGTTGAAGATACGAAAACATCCTGGAAACGATTCAATGGTGTCGTGTGCGTGAAGCCTGTTCAATTGGCAATTGAAAGGAAGAAGCTCAAAGTTTGAGCTTAAGTTAAGTTTAGCGGCGAGGTGTTCGCTATTTAAATGGCCCCACACCCATGGCACCCGGAGGGAGGAAGTGGGATGGGCGAAGGATGCCGACGGCTATCGTCGACTGGCGCTTGGAACCGACGGTAACAATTCATCGAATCCAAAACAAGTATCGTTAGGCCCCACATATTACCATCTGTGGATTAGTAAAATGTGGAGAACAACAGTCTAATTAATATGTATTATCGGGTTTCTCCTGGCTAGAACTCGAGCGTATGTATGTACAATATACCTGGAAATCATGTATCGAGAAACAGAAATAAAAAGAGATATGCCAGCATCCAGTAATCATGTATTCATACAGTTTCAGAAGCGAAATTGGGGAGGGAAAACGGAGACCATTAAGAAGCGATAAGAAACCACGGGCAGCGCAATGCATGCTTTTGTGAAAACAGGTCAACTGGGAATCCTGGGAAAGACCAAATACAACGTGCTACCGATGAAGAAAGAGACAGAAAAGAAACCATCGAGTAAACGCCAAGATGCAAAGAGAACAGGCTTCAGTTTCGAGAAATAAAGTCGGGGAGAAGGAAAATAAAAAGAAAGCAAGAAGGGAAAAAAAGGAAATATGTATGGCGAAAGAAGTTCCATATTAAAAACAATGTATTCCGGAAAGTGAGTTATAGAGAAGTCGTATACGCATCGCTTTCTGTCTTCCCTTGGTTATTATTTTCATTGATTGCTAGTCGTATTCTTCAAAACGTCCCTTTCCTCCCATGCTCATCCACAACCTCTGCTCGACTTTCTGTCCCGAAGACCCTCTCGTTCGTGCTCGTCATGCTCACTTTATACCGATTGACTGTTCCTAAGCTCGCTGGCCGACTGCTGCTCGCATCATCATCGGCTGCGATCATAGCAGGCGTTATAAGCATAGAACTACTGGTCGAGTAATTGCTATTCGCATCTCCCAGGTTCGCACTCTCAGATGCTTCTCCGCCCAAAGCAGATGGGCCCATACTAGCCCTAGTGAATGGCAATCTATGAGTAGAGCTTGTCGATCGATTTTCGTGCAAGGGTGGATCGTATAGTTGTGAATGGACTCGTTCTGGTGTTTGTGGCAAAGAATGGTACAAAGGTGTAGGGACCAAGTGCGTAGACTGCCTCTTAGACGACTTCCTAGGCACTCGGGGTTTCACGCTCTTCGAACTCTTCCTGCTATTCACTCTTGATTGTACCGCAAACGCATCTCCCGTCTGGATTTCCGGCAGTTGAGGCGGCAAAGGTGACAACTGTGATGTAGGCCTTGGTGTTCCGACCCCCTCGTCATCCGAGAAATCAGAGTCGGTGATATCTTCTTCGCTAGAAGATGTATCGTCAACCCCCCGAGATTGTATCCCGCCGTCTCTTGCCGGTTCTTGAGATACTGACTGCCGCGCTTTTCCTGCCGCAGTTCCGACCCTTACTTCCTCATCCCCGTCATCGCCCTCGATTGCAGATCTCATTGGTGGTGGCGCTCTCGCAGACCGCACAACTTGGAATCCCTTCTCCTTATTCTTCCCCTTTGTCCATCTCGAGAATTTATTCAGCCATCCGGTAGCACTCGCTACCGTACTTGTCGGATCTGCCGGTCCAGTCCTTAACCTTCTTGATGGTTGTGCCGAAAGCGCAGGCCCTCTAACTCCATAATAGAAATCTGACTCCCGCTGCGAGTAATCCTGCATCTTTCCGGATCCCATAGAGTCCGTATGCTGTGGTGCAGGAACGGCCATAAGTGCTGGATTCGAGTAACCAAATCTGGCGTTTTCATCCATATCGTTCAATTGGATGTTCGAAGATCCTTCTGGTGCTTCTCGTGTCGTATAGTCCGTAGGCCCGTTATACTTAAAGCTCGACGGTCCAGCAGCATCCCAATCTCCACCACCGCCCATAGAACCAGATGTGCTATGATTTCGCGGTTTGTTCTTCCGAGGTTGTCGGTAATAGGGGCCCTCGTTCGGTCGTCCGTTAGAGTCCAAACTCGCAAGCGCATTTCCAAGTCCGGGTTGCTGAGTTAGGCCAGGGGAACTACCGTTCACGCTTTGCATCGCTGACTGTGGATTAACATTGTCAAAGTATGATTGGCCGCTGAGATGCCGCGGCGTCGCTGCCCCAAAACTTGTGCTCCCACTGTTGGTATGATGGTGGCCTCTTCCTTGAGAAGACGTCTCTTGGATCGGGCTCGCGTATTCCGTGCTAGGTGTCTGCGCAAAAACCGCTTGTTGAGCTGGAACATTACCTTGGCCGAGCAAGATGGCAGAGCTACCGGAGATCGATCCTCCGTGGCGAGATCCTGTCATCAAGCTCGGTTTCCTCTCCTCGTTCATGTTAGAACCACCCCCCAGGTATCCTGTTAACTCGGGACTATGCCCACCAGGGCGATTCGAACGCCTCGCAAGCTGTCTTGAACCGAAGACCTAATTGCCAGGTATCGTTAGCACTAGATTAACTACAATAAGGGTGCTTATATAGATACCTTTGACAAGCCACCTCTTTGGGCACCATCTCTACCCTCTCCTGCACCCGCGATTCTCGCCGCAACCTCTGCCAAAGTTTGCAGAGCATTCATAAAAAACCCAAACACCAAAACCACTCCATGCAATATTAAAATTACATACCCAATCCAACCCCTCACAGCGTCATCAACCTCCAGGCTCGGTACAAATGCTACTTGGAACAGTACTGAGATCAGTCGGCTTACGCTAAAACAGCTATGATAAATGTTCATTGAAGTCTTCGATGAGAAAGGCCGGAAGGCATTAAGGGTTAGTATCTGAACAATCTCGCAACTGGCGAGTAATGTTAACTGTGCAATCCCGGATGGTTGAAGGAATCCGAAAGATGCCCCTCGAATAAGGCTGATCCCTAGATAGACGATACAATAAAGAGTTGCCGCTTCATCGTAAGTGTTGTAGAGTGGTCCGTAGAAGAGTAAAGTTGGAAGGTCGTCATATAGAGGAGACCTAGGTTTATAGGTGCTGATCCTCCTTACGAGAAAAGCGGCCGCCACAACTACCACAGCAAACACAATTCCAGAGACAATATCCACGGACAGAGGGCTACTTCCCGATAAGATAAGCTGGTAGGCGCTGAGAGATAATATGGGCAGTAAGAGATAGTTGTAGACCACCCTGACCAAGAGCCCCCCCAGGAAAGGAATATTCTTGGCTCGTAGATCACCGCTCTCGTGCAGCTTAATCCGCTTCATGACCCATCTCGCAGTAGCGATGACCACCACGAATAATATAGTAGCTCCGATAATTCCGGAAAATATGACCATAAACCCAGCCCATGCATCCGATGGATCGCCCTGCCCGACAAGCTGCGTAAGTCGACCCATACCATGCTTGTGGCTTGTAAAATATATATTATCCACTGGATTCTGTGTCGATTCCTGGCTCACCAACGAAAAGTTGAACATCAAAAGTGACCATGCTCCGTTCGCTACCACAGGCTGATAGAATCCAGGATAGTTTAGCGATAGCGCCCCGGTAAGAACCACAAATTGTAAATACTGTAAACAATCCGCAAATCCGGGTGTGATCAATCGCAACATGTCCAAGTCCCGTCGATAATTACTGCTCCATTGAAAAATGTCTTTTGTTCCGTTCCAGGGGTTGAATATCGCTGCGACTATTGTGGCGATGCCAGTCATAATGACTATACCAAGAGGGATAAAGGTTAAGAGGCTGGATATAGCGCTGCCGAGCCTAGGAGTGATGGACGCTTCAACGCAACCAATGCTGATTCTTTCATTGTCGGCGGGGATGATACGATAGGTGTTTATAAGGGAGCTGAAGGCGTATGAGCTGGAGAGGTTGCGAGTGGTGACGAAACCTGGAAGTTTTTGAAAATCTGAGCCGCTGTGTCAAAGGATTTATTAGCATCGAGAATCGTGGGTTAAACGCTCGCCATAGGGAGGCCTACGCATCAGGTTTAGGCAAGATATCGCAGGTTGTTCCTTCTGCAAGTGATTTGCAGAGGGCGACATTGCCAACTAGAGGAATATATGAGAGAACATTGATCTTTTGCCGTAACGTCGCTATATCCAACAGTTAGCGATTTAATTAGCAATAAACACAGCATATTCGAGATTAACATACTCAGAGCATTCTGCTTTTCGTCAAAATTCTTAATGACCTGATCCGGGCCTGTAAGGTTTCCATGGACCTCAATCGTTAATGGATACCCATCTGCCTCGTCCCCAAACTTCGCATCGACACTAAAGGGCCGAAAGTGCGGAGCGCCTGGAGGGGGACTTCGTAAACAATCCCGGAAAGGAACTTGCACAGCATTCGAAATGCCTGCCAACCCAACAAATAACAGGAGGTAGACTGTTATGAACCCCATGGGTATGAAATTCGAGATTCCGATCCGCCGTCGCTTCATGTTAGATGATATATATGTATGGTGGCAAAGGGTTGCCCTTTGCTAGAAATAGAGGCAGATACGAGAGAGATTTAGGACGAGTATTGCCAACAATACCAGGAATGAATGGCGTTAAAAGAAGAAAAGAAAAAAAAGTTTAAGAAAAAAGGCCGGAAAATGATTGAAGAAACAAGACGGAATCGATCAGTTAAGCAGCGGCAGCTATCATTTTGGAATGGAGGCTATGAATTTCGTCTCATCACTGGATATCGATTCCGCCACTATTGATTGGTATCGGGTGGGATAAATGTCGAGATGGGTGTGTTTCGTTCTGGAAGAATGTCGAACAAACAGGTTCCCAGGGTGGTCTGCGAACGACCGCCTCGTCTGACGTAGGAGTTAGGGGTCCAGACAACCGTTATATTCGGGACTCGGAAGGTTATAGACGAAATAATACCGGTGAAGAGAGAACTTGGGAGGTTGGAAAGCAATATATCGAAGGAAGCAACCGGGTTAGCGATAAGTTGTTGATGGATTAACTGGCAGGCATTCGCTCGTGTTTCGACGGGACTGGCTGGGCATAGTCATTAATATTATCTATTATAGCTGAGTAGCGACAAGAAAGCTGGCGAGAAGCGCACGAAAATGGCAAGACAGAAATAAATGGCAGCGACAGAGAAAACCCTCGAGAGACCGGGATCAGGATGCCGGAGAGTGGATGTATGAATGTGTGTATGTATTATTGGAAATCAATCTCCTTTGCACATTGTTCCCTGGGCTAACTACCAATTGGCAATTGGCAATGATTGGAAGTGTAGGTGCAAGATGATTGTCAGTGCAACCGCTGTGCGGCTGGTACGGATGTATGTAACCGTCCAGGAACACCCGTCGCTAAGCAATTTGCATCCTCTATTTTCCTTTCTGTGTGTGGTTTGTCTCTCAAGATTGAATCCTCTCTCAATCAAGAGTGGCCGAACAAGGGAATCGTTCAGTGGCGATGGTGGGCTTGGTGGGGGAGCCCTTTCACGCTTAAACGTTCGGATTGGGAACTTTGCGAGTGGAATCGAGGACCCTTGGGGTCTATGCCGTATTGTATACGTATTCACGTGGACCACGAGAAGCATGAAAATGCAATACAGGGAGGCAACCGATTGACTAGTGGTGATGATGATGATGTGTATGATGATGGTGATGGTGATGATGGAGGTGGTGATGATGAGGGAGGAGGTGATGGTGGATTGCTTACCTTTCGCTCTACAGAATGGTTGATGACCAGGCCAAGATGCAAGGCCAATTTGGGTAAGCGAGCCTGTTCAAGATCTTTCTTCTGATGCTGCCGAGTCCCGAGTAAACTGTCCGATTCGACCGACCGACAGACAGTTTGAATCTGATCTGATGATGAGGGTGCAGAACGAGGAGAAAATTACAGACACCTCGTCTCCCTAGAAAAATTAAATTACAACCAACATCTTCATGGATTCTAGAAAGTAAAAGACATCACGACCCGAATAAAAATAAAAATTTCAAAAGAAAAAAAAGGGGATTAACAAAAGCGTACAGTTGGGGTTACAGTCGCGCGGTGTTTTTGCATGGCCTGCAGGAGGGGAGCCCACCAGCGAAAGTGGCTATGCCCGTCGCTATCAGGAACATATATCCCGACCAGTTTCAGCCCGCCTTTGTCAAGACTTCTAGCTTCTCTCTCTCCACTCGTTCTTCCAAAGAGCCGCGCGGATGCGGTCCCAGTCAATTTCTCATCTAGGTAATTAATCAATTATCACCGTCATTTCGATATCATCATTCTATTCAGGAAAAAATAATAATAATAATAATAATGAAGAAGGACCGAAATAAATAAACTGACAGCACGAGAAGTACAAGGTGGTATTATCGTTACGGATGGACAACTGGATGGTAACAATACCCATGTCCACACGACAGAGACATGGAAGCTGCACGTTTCGCTTGTTATAAATAGAACCCTCATCATACAGAAGGAGAGGGAGAGAAGCTTAAGGGAGAAGGGAAAAACAATCTTATTGAACCACTGACGTTATCACAGGACTCTTTGCATTCCAATTTTTAAATGATAACCCTCTAGGTTGGACAGATCTAGCCGGTCTGGGGGAAAGATTTCCTGTTCCATCACACCCCATTACACCGAGATTTACAAATGCAATATTGATATCGCAGAGGTATCTTATATCGATGTTCAGCAACTTGAAGTTGCCTGGCAGCTGGCCATGGTTTATTGAAACATGTTTGGAAACATATCCACCCGTCGCGAAGTGCATCTGAATATTTGGGGAAGTTACATTCCTAGGTCGGACGATTCGCTTTATTCTGGCCACCAACTAGCCACTTTGCAGGCTAGTTCCAGAAATACCTAAGACTATATTTAAACCTGCGCCCTCAAGTGAGGAAAGAAAGTAAGTAGATATATAGGTATGTACCGACCAACGGTTAGCAGGTGTAAGGCCGGGTGTCTCCGAGGTTCCCCAATAGTATGCCTATTCATATCCCGAAATGCATGTCTTATTGTTTCCAGCATCTCGTATTTCGTCCCTTCGTGTATGTATGTAAGTACGTGTAGGTACATACATACATGCAGGCCCCTCTTACGGATCTTAATTCCGTTCCCTTTGCTCAAGCCCTTCCATTTGGAATCAGTACGGAACGTAAGACCCTTAACCATGTCATTATATTCACCTAAGGTTCATTCATTGTCCATTATCCCCAGCTTGCAAACAACCTTTTTGACCTGCTCGAAGTCCCTATTCGAATCCAACCAAACAGCTCCCAATAAAGCCTCTACAGCCGATGCCGAGGTCACCCTGCCTATTTGTCCACCTAGTAAGTGCAAATAAGCTTGTTCCGGAGCTACTAGAATCTCGCTCGTTATCCCTGACCGATCCGAGCATTCTTG
Organism: Arthrobotrys conoides; assembly: GCA_036971725.1. Classification (NCBI taxonomy): domain Eukaryota; kingdom Fungi; phylum Ascomycota; class Orbiliomycetes; order Orbiliales; family Orbiliaceae; genus Arthrobotrys; species Arthrobotrys conoides. The sequence continues at coordinate 1,910,865 of JAVHJM010000001.1, forward strand.
TAGCTTTCGGTTGGTTACACTGTCTTTAAGAAGTTTATCCGCGATCTCTAGAGGTTAACAGGTTAGATATCAACGATTAACCTCTATTGAAATGGCCTGGTATCTGCAGTTTAATATACAAAACCTACCCCTGCTCTGCTTGGTTCCGTACCACTGGTCAATCCGTACCATTCCTAGAACTGCATCTCCCAGTAAAGCCAACCGTTTGTGGCCATCTTCTTTACCAGAGACGAGACGTGCATGGCCCGTTGATTCGAGAGCCTCAACCACGAGGGTATTGGATTTGAATACATAGCCGATGACACTTTGGATCTTTTCTATATTGACGACCCTTGCCATTTTCGAAGAATGGGTACTCAAGTAGCTACTTTGGGAATGAGACCAGCGATAACTGATAATGTGACTAGTAATTGTAAGGTTGGTCAGTTGCGACGGATTCAATCATATACTTCAGAAATACTTACCTGGTCTTTGATATATTTCGGGAATGAACTAAATTTGTATCTATCCAGGAAGTCTAGCAGCTAGTGCAGCTGCCAAAGCGGGGCTAGAATCGGGAAGGTCATCGGCATATGAATTGCAGCCTTGCTAACAATTGTTGTAAGTAAGAGGGACACAGTTTGGTTACGAGACTGTATTTTATCATTCGATTCGATTCAACCTCCAATTGCAGTGCAGGAATTGCAATTGGTTGCGCAGCTACAGCAACAAATTAAATAAACTGTTTAGCCTTTCGCTTGAGGCCGGCACCAGCAATCCAACCTTAGCCGGCTCAATAACCATGCATAGCAATATATACTTACTTAAGTAGCTACAACCGCCTCCAAACCTACTATTTCAAAAACCGTTATACGTTATGGAAAACTAATATCGTCTATTGGCTAATCAAAAAAGGTACTTTATATCAAGCATTTAAGGCACAAACCCGGTTTTTTCAGCTGTCAAATTAATATATTACGCATCGCCAAGGTACTTCAACCTACGGAGACAAAAACTCCAAAACCAGAACGTAGAAACCTTCCAAGGTAACCAACCCCGAAAAAAAGACAAGTATGCCTCCGCCCTCCTTTCTCGTTTCTTCTTCTACAACCCTTATCCGCATATACTGTATACCTCCTACAGTCCTCAGAAACTAAGATTTCAATCACTAATCATTATCACGTGAGAGCACTGTCAGCAGGACGATCCGGACAGATATACTCGCTTGTAGTTTTCCGATTTGTAGATGTTAAGCGCAACTTCGGTGCGGATGTTAATGCGCGCCAGAAAATATACAGGGTCGAGTCGCATCGAGAAGTTCCTCGTAAACGAATTTGTGCAACAGTTTTGGCGTAAGTGGATACCACGAGGAAATAGATATCGAGAACATCAGATTGGCATCTATGCACACCAGATCTTTTTCGGGGTTCGACGCCTCGAGAAGCGGTAAATTGTAATTATTTCAGTAGACTTTAGTTACAGCTAGGTCATATATGTATCTCTCGTTCGTATCCGCATGTTGTAACCATGTTGAGAATCGTTCCTTCGTAGTCAACCGGTGATACCGATATATATCAAAATCGATCTTTTGTACTTGCATTAGATTTCATTGTAGCACTCGAGCAGGAGACAATTCGAGTAGGCTGATAATAACATCTTGAGATTACAATAGTACCGAACGATATCGTAAGTTTGGAATAGTCAAAATGTATATAAGAAGCTCAAATTTCATCTTCTAATCTTCCTTTTTCTCAGCAGCTCCTCCAGCCCACTCATCTTCAGCAGTCTCTCACAGGCTACAGACATTCTTTTACAAATCGGATTATCAAATCCCGCCATTCTTTACTATATATTCCTTAAAAAGAGTACTCTACTACTCAAAAAAGAATGAAGTTCACACTCCTTACATCCAGCGTCATCGCCCTCACAACTCTCACTCCCACCATATCCGCCCACGCCTTCATCTACTGGGCCGCCGGTGACGCCGACCCAAATCAAGGCTGGGCTCTCGGGTACCGTACTACCACCCCCACAAATGGTGACGGTTAGCTCCCCTTCCAGCGAGACGTGGCCGTTTTTTCCAACCCCGCTGTTCCATGTAGGAAGAGTAGATGGCGCAAAACCTGCGAACCACGGGAATATCTCCCCACGGGGTGCGGTCTCAGTCTGTTCTACATTAACAGATACCACGAGTCACACAATCCAAACAAAGATAAACCATACAAAAAGTCTGGAGGTATAAAGAATGATTGGTACTACATGACGAAATATGTGTCGAACAAGCCGTTCATTCCCATTGCGTCCGAGGTGCAGAAAATGGTGGACAGCAATGCGCTTCCACAGGTTACGAAGGGTGGGCATTTGATTATGAAGATTCATCAGATCAATGCCGATGGTGCAGGAGCTTATAGGTGTTTCATTGATTTCGGTGGTGCTGCGAGTTACTGGCACGCTGAGTTGGCGGTATACTTATCGACATCTGTTGCTTTTATATATACCGCGTTAATAGGCCACTAATCAAAACAATTGCAAAACAAAACAGGTCCAATGGCAAGTCCAGTTCACTGGAGATCGCTCAACAAACGCACAAGGAAATCTCAAGAACCAACAACTTCGAGTTAAGCTTCCAGATAACATGAGCTGCGGTGGATCATATGGCGGTAGGAATAACATTTGCATGATTAGGTGCCAGAATTCTGCCCCGTGAGTTAACCATAAAGCTAACCCTGATCCTTTAATCTTATTCAGATTTATACTCCAATAGTATAGTACTAATAATTATTTTGGTCTAGGAACGGTCCATTCGGAGGCTGTGTCCCTGTTCAAGAGGTTCAACCTCCACAACAGCCACCAGCAGAGATTCCACACCAAGAAGACCCAGGCCCCCCACCACAACAAAGCCAACAGGACGCCGATGACTACAACGGTGCTGATAATGTTCCGGAAAGCTATGAATACATCCACTAAGATAGCTTTTAGTCAAGGAGTGTTTACTCACCTGCTTCAATGTCTCTATCGGCTCTCTGTATGGTAACATGGCAATATATTCTTCTGAAGAGCAAGTTGCGTTGACTTTGTTGTATTCTGGAACCACGGTTTAGATATCGAGTCGCAGGTTTTTATTCCTCTGAACACCGTTTTGAGCTCAAACTCTCATTTTTATTCTTTATTTTTATTTTTTGGATAAGATATGGGAAACAGGGAATTGAAATTTTGAAGAGCTGAATAGAACCTTGCAAGCCTAGCGATGTTGTCGAGATCACGTAACATACGTACTAAATAGCTAAATATCTGAAGCCCACACAAGCAACATGATCAACAATATTTGGCACGGTGACACCAGTATCAATCGATCTTAGCTTAGCATGCAGCAATATCAACTCCAAACCTGACAAAGTCTTTTTGTGACGAAAATTTTTACTTTTGAGAACTGAATTCTGACATTGCTCATATATGCGAGTTATTTTATTTGGTTTCAAATCCTTCTAGGTTTATGGTTTTTTGTTCGTGTTCGTCTGTCCAGACGTCTATTATATAATACAGATATACAAAATATCAAAAAAGTCGATACCCTCGACCAGTCGATCCAGACCCGGGCCGATCAGATAAACTATATATCGCTCAAACTATTTGGTTTTTTGTAAATGTCGATATTCTCTGCTTCGAGTTTATATACTCCAGTTCTTCTTTCCGTGGTATAGGGAGCTTGATTATCAACAAGGTTCCTCTTTCCATAATTTCACTATTAGCTATAGCGCTACCCCGATATATATCGATAGCCAGAAAACCCCCCCAAATTCCCAGGAAACCGATCCCACATATTTATTTCGGGCTCTTCATCCAGTCCTTCTAGCCAATATGGTTCTTTCGTGCCGGGCACCAACCATCTCTCTCTAGAAACCCCAACCGCGCCATCTTTGCTACCTTGGTCTTCAAGGATAGAGGGTAGATCCATTGGATTGAACCTCCTACCCTTCCCCTTACCCTTCTTTGATTTCCGTTGATATCGACTCTCCGGTGGCGGCTTATATTCTTTATTTAGTGCGCTAAATAAGGATGCTGCTGTTACCTCCGGATCGTCTCTTGGGTAAACAAGTAAGTCACATGCGCATCCTATACAATTGTTAACCTTAGTGGTTAAATACTAAAAAATCTCCCACAATCTTCATAACCCCAAAAAAAATCAAAATTTGAGAAGCAAAGATCGAAAAAACCAACCAAGTAGATAAGCACAGCTATCCGCTTTCTCCTGACTCTCGCACCTCGTCTTCTCCGGCGATAACGTCGGGGGCTTTAACAAAAGATCCCCATTCTCATGCCTCAACGTATCTCCCGGCATACACACACACTCGTAACAGTGAGTCTTGAATTCTTCGATGAATTGAACAGCTTCTTCGTGTGGTCTCGACTCTATTACATTATGGAGAGCCCTGTAGTCACCTTGGCGGATCGGGCCGATGTTTGGGGGATAGGACTGTTGAATCCAGCGTTTAATGACGTGTTCAGCAGACAGGCAGTGGATGATTGAACCTTCGGCGTACCAACCGTTTGCTGGCCCGCGCCTTTGAGGGTTCGGTGTAGTCTCGTTTAGGCTCGGTATGATTGGTTCTGGAGGGCTTTCGAGAGGGTGTTTTAGCATCGGGGAGCTGAGAACTAACTTGAGAGTGTAAGGTTGAAGAAGAAAATAAATGAAGATTAGCATGGCGATGTTTCCTAGAGGTACCATCTGCTTAGGGATAGAACAGAGCTATAATTGCTATAAGTTTTCAGAGATGTAGCAAGGTGCCTAGACCATAATCTTATAAGCCGGTAGTATAATAGGCTTTTGAGACTGCAGTGATGGGGACGCGCCGATGAACAAGACTACTAGGGACCCGATAACTTATTTATTTCACATTTGAACGATAGAAATCATTTTCATTCTGTACGTGTCCACACTGAGATATTTGGAACAAACAGAAATAAGTACTTAGAGTATATGCGCATGAACTTACACTAAAAGATATCCAGATTTTAAGATGCTACCAACTATGTGGCAAAGCGGTGTCATGTTTCAAAGGATACTCAGTATTAATACCAAGAAATAGGATAGACAATACCCTTCAGAATACTTTGCGATCTTGGGGCTTATTGGAGGACTTGCCTCTGATTTTCATGTTGGTAAGTTGGGGGTTTTTTTTTTTGAAACTTGAGTGTTATACGTTATATGCATTTTATATCATATATAAGTATGCAGATAAGCTAAGATGTCTCGACAGGGGTTCATTCTAGAGTTGAATAGATACTTTGCACAGCACAGGTATTGGTTTCGCTCCCATAATTCTGAAACTGCGCTAACAGTTTGAAGTTGAAGAGATTTGGTCAAGCTCGGAATTCATATGAGCAAAGCATTTTGAATTTCGCGGTTAACTCAGGATGTCGATATTGTGAATTCATGAAAAGCTGTGTCGAGTCTGGCCCCGAGACTAACATCCTACATAATTGATACTGTGTTGGGGAGTTCTAGTTGTTGTGCTATCATTCTGGACGATGTTGTGAGTCAATGCTCAGGTACCAAGCCAGGAATCCTCGTATCACTGCAGCTGCATAACGTACGATTCATTCCAAAATGTCATTTTTGTACTCCCCATAAATCGATATATCCCCCATCTTGATTCAACTGGCAAGTTACATACATTAGAAGTACTAGAGTATTCGTAGCGTTACACGCACAACTTAACCTCGATCACGCTCAACGCAAGAAGCTTAAGGGTCACCGAGCTCGAGACTAGATCAAGCTCTGCAAGCGTTAGCTTAAGCAACTATAAGTCGACTACGGTGCAGCCACGCTGGCCAAGGGGGGGAATGGCTTCACTGGCAACCCTCCCCGTCGAAACTCTCCTACTAATATTCAACCAAACTACTACGACCGGTCAGAATTGTTGCGCGTTAACGTGCCGCCGACTTCATAATATCGTCTACTCATATTACAGCATTGACTGTATATTCCGAGTAGACCATACCTCCCAATCGGCTTGGAGATTCCTCGAATGTCTTCTTATCAATCCTAGCTTCGGAGGACGAATTAGCAAGATCCGGGTTACATGGCATCGCCGGCAGTGGCGAGATGGGACGACTTGGACTCGGAAATGGTATTGGACCGCGGATGAACTGGTCAAAATCCGGAGAATGTGCGATAAATGGGGTCTCGAATCGGTTTATTATGCCATCAGAGATGGGTTAAATTCCGAAGCCTTATTACCATTGTTGCTCTGCTATACTACACGGCTGGAATCACTTGATATCGGTAGGATATCGGGGCCTGTGGTAGAAGATCGACTGCCCCAAAGTCTTAAGAACCTTAACGCAATTTATAATTACTGCGTCGGAAACGAATCCAAAAGGGAGCCTGGCTGGGAATGCAGATGCGATACTGAAGCATCGTTTCAGACGACATCAAAGATGTTAGTACAAGGTACACCATGGTTCTACACGACTTTCAACCCAGAGAAATGGTTACCGGGACTATCCAGCATCAAGAAATTCTCGTATGGGGGCTGTCCCAAGAAAGGACTCGAGGATTTCGGTTCTTGGCCATTTGACAATCTCAAGAAAATTCTGCTACTTCCGCGGCTTGAAATGTTACGGCTTAGCGGTTTGGGTAAGCCGAAGCAATCTTTTCACTCCTACACCAAACCACATGAGAAACAGTTCAGTAGGAGGAGCTTGATAAAGCGTCTAGAAGTCATTGATTGTTTGTTTGGCTGGGATAATTATAGAACTCTCGCAGCGGAAGTCGGTCCAGTGGAAAGCCTTAGAATCGTCATACCTTACACCCTGTGGACAAGCTGGTATGATCCATTAAGGCATTATGGATGCAAAAAGGTAGCTACTCTCTTCCTACCCAAGGGATTTGAAGGTTTTAAAGAAAAACAGTTTTTGGTTGAGGTAGGCCATTGGAAAAATCGCAACATCTACAGTCATGGTTATGATGGTGATGGTGATGGTGATGGTGATGATGGTGATGGTGATGATGGTGATGGTGATGATGATGGATATGATGGATATGATGGATATGATTATTATTCTCGCTATGACGACGATCGTGTTTGGTATTTCGGTGAGCCCATGCAAATGGAGCTTTATGCGAGTAAACGGCTTGAGAATGTGGATGTCAAATTTGCATATTGGTGGTGTCAAGAAGAGGGATTGGGCCGCAATATGGCAATCAGGACGAGAAGCTTGAAGGGCAAGAAACTGAAAGCCACTAAAAATGATAATAAACTATACCGAGTAGTAAAGCTATAGTCATGTATAGTATGGTATTATAATGTATACTTTTGCTATATTAGGAATCCACAGCTTGCATATATATATACCTTAGTGGAAGAGCAACCAGATAAACTTCTACAGAACTGTCTAACAGAGAATTAAAACATTACACATACGTATGCATATGCATATACATATATGGACTGACTACACCAGAGGTTCTAGCCACGATTCTAACATCCTATCCAATAAAAACCTTGCAACAGTACCAACCTTGGAATTAATAAGTAATGCGAACGGCGACACATTGCACAGCAGATAACAGAATTTTCAGGGGGGGGAATATCTCATTGGCCCGAGTTTCGGTTCTGTTCCGACGATATAATGTATGTACATACATGCCTGCCTGATCTAAGCATCGGTAATATCGATATTTTATACTAATATCCGAACCAAACCGATGAGTGTAAGCGCACTTCCGTAACCTAACTGTGATATCTAAACTCGGGCTTGAAGATTTTGTGTTGAATGTGGTATAATGACTCCAGCCACCTGCTGTCTGTGCATACATCGAATCGATGTTAGCTATAAGATTCGATACATGTAGTTAGGTACTTAAGTATCTATTAAAAGTGCGGTTTATGATACTTCATATATATATAAACATCTGCGAAGAAAACCAACAATGATAAATGGCTGTAGAGCGTATTGATCGGGTTTAGTTTGCATTCCTGTTTGCCCGCGTGAGCAGATATCAATTGTGATCGATAGGAACTCCTGCAGCGTAGCGTGCAGCCAGTGCAGCCTTTCCTGCACCACCCGCACGGCCAGAGATAACATGGGTCCGGGCATGGCATGGCATGGCATGGCATGGTTGACCCTCTTTTGACATTCTCATCTGTTTATCCCTCGTTTCAATCTTTTTTTAATCTTCTTCTCCTTCTTCTTCTTCCTCTTCCTTTTCCTCTCCAATCTTCAATCTTCATTTCGTTCGGTCCGGAAACATCAAAGTTGCATTGGTTAAGTTGGTTGCCCGAGATGGCGACAACCGAGGCCTCTGCAGTTGAACTGCAGCTCCCACAGCTCCAAAACCTCACCCTCGATGACCCCTCCACCTCCACCACCATCACCTCCACACCTTCCACATCTTCTCCCTCCAAACCAACCGTCATCACGACTTCCACAGTCTCCCCGGTCTCGGTCAAACCGGAGATATCTGTCCCGGCGAGCAGTGAGCCTGCAAATGGTCCGACCCCGCCGTCATCTCCGTCGCAGTGCGGTTCGTCCACTCAAGCTGTCATGTTGTCGCGGTTGAGTGGCCCTGCAGACCACCAGCCTGGTACGGCTGCCACTCTTTCGAATTCCACTCCATCACAACCTCCACTCCCACCGCCACCACCATCACAGTCGGTCCACCAGCAGCCTACTCCGCCAAGCACCCTGCCCGAGGATGCTGCCTTTCCTCAGGCTGCCGGCGACAGCATCATGAATGATTCATCACCAATCTCTCCAAACCCTGTCAGGGATCCTTATGTTGTAGAACATGAACATCGGCCGTCTGACGAGACATCTGTTTCCCCTGTCTCTCCTAGATCAGCAACCCCTTCATCGATATTAGACGACGGCGTTCCCACGTTAGACGCGAACGAGGCTGCCTTCATGCTTGAGGCCGAACAGATGGATAGCTCTCTTCGTGACCCGGAGACTCGGCAAGTTGTCGACTCGACAGTCCCTACTCCCGTCCATCTTCAACAACGACCTTCACAGATCCCTCGTTTTCCTTCGAATTCCAGCAACCAGTCCATTCACTCCGATCTCCCTAATTTGCAAATCCCTCAGCATTCTCCACCGGTCCCTTTCCAGCCTCATCAAACTGGTTCACACTACTCTTTTCCGTATGCAACCACGTTGCCTGCCGACCCTCGACGGACACCGTCAAGGGACATCCAACGATTACAACAGGCTCCTTTGTCGCCCGAGATCCCACCCTGGCAGCCGGACTCGGAAGTCACTAGCTGCCCTATCTGTCGAACTGGTTTCTCATTTTTCTATAGGAAGCACCATTGCCGGTAGCCCAATTTCTACAACGTCGTAAATAGTATCTAAAAATTGTGACTAACTTGCTTCACTTTTAGTAAATGCGGCCGTGTCGTCTGCGCACCTTGCTCACCACACCGAATCGCGATCCCAAGATCATATGTCGTCTACCCCCCACACTCCATTGAGGCAGAACTCGCCCAGTCGTATATTGATGCTCACGGTCATCGAATATACGCAGATGGCGAAGAAGGTGTCGAGGTCAGGATATGTAATGAATGTCTGGCCGGTGAGAACCCTTCAGCCGGGAGGATGGGATTGAATAGGAGACAGTCGATCCAATCGCCGCCTGGTGGTGCAGGAAGGTTTTGGCAGGATACTGGCCCATCGGCTGGTGGAAATGGGAATAACTTTGTTTCGCCGCAGGGTGTGGGTTTTGGAGGAAGTGCTAGCACTCCTCGCCGTAGAACGGTATCCAGTGCTAACCCATTCATTCAAGTAAGCTTTTCACTCAAGTCAACTGGGAATATGGTCTCGTATTCTGGGAATATAGGGATAGCACTGACGATATCATAGAATCATGGAGCTATTCCAACAGTCACAGGCGGCTTCCCTGGCGCCTTGTATCATCATCAGGGCATACAGCAAGCACATTCACTCGGATCAAGAAGCCAACCCCATGGCTTCTTCCCGGGACAGCATCACCCACCATACCACTCACATCCTGTCCATCAGCCACCGCCTCTCCAGCATCCCACTCCTTCGTACCCTCACCCGGGGCACCAAACGTTCACATTCACGGCCCCTCAATTCTATCCATCACCCCAACCGTCAACCCACCATCACCATCACCACCACCACCACCAGAGGTCCATATCATCCTCGCACGCATATACTCAGTATTCGCCTGTCAACCAACCTATAAGAGGGCTGCTAGATACTTCGCAACAGCCCACGCCGGCTTTTAGCATGCCCGCTCATAGACAGAACTTGCCTATTGCTAGCCAGTTCATGTCAAGCGGCTCGAGGGAGCAACAAACACACTCTGCACCACCTCAACCCCAGCCGAGGTTGAAAGAAACGGTATGCGACTTCTTTCTTCTGTTATATGTCCTTAAATAACCAACGAATATAAAACAGGATTACTGCCCAATCTGCATGACCGTGCTCCCGCCACCCAACCCCATAACAAAAGATGAAAGTGCTCGAGAAGCTCATATCCTACAGTGCATTGAAAATGCAGTTGGGGGCCCAGAAGTTCCCCGCCGAAGATCAACTTCAGGCACCCCATCAAACCCCGCCAGTCTTGCCAATAACACAATGTCTTCACAACCCGCTCAAACTCTTTCCACTCCTCCGTCCCAAGACCAAGCTCAAGCACATACCCCTGGCCTTGAGCGAAGCAGGAGAAACACAATCTCAAACCGTGCCGGCGGCAGCGGTAGGATGGTGGTTTATACCGCTACGGAAAAGGATACTTTTGCCATGGGGAATGATGCCGAGGCGGACGGCCAGAAGGCGGAGTGTGTCATTTGCTTCGAGGAGTTTGAGGCTGGCGATTCCATTGCACGGTTGGAGTGCTTTTGTCGCTATCATAAGGTATCATCAAACCTTCCCTCCCCCTTCCTTAGTTCGAGTCATATACTAACGATAGAACTAGAAATGCATTACCGACTGGTTTAACCGTCGAACCGACGGACAATGCCCGGTGCATGCCATGAACGAATGAGGGGTAGCTAGCGATTTATAGCTACCGGGTCCTGTTAAGGACTTTTCCAAGGGATAGTGGTGGGTTCATCAAATACCTAACCCCACTTCCCGATCTTTACACTTCTGAACGGGAGCCTTTCCCTCCTTATAGCACAGCACAACGAAACTAGCAAGCGGTTGTCTCTCTTTTTTGTTCTTATGTTCCATTTGATCATCGTTTTATTAGCGAAGTCTCTTTTTTCTTTCTTTTTGTTATTATACACACGCACACTCACACACACAACCACACATGCATGCGCAACCCCAACAGGGTTTCCCTTTGTTATAAATCGTTTTTAATCTTTCAAGTCCAGGTCTCTTCTTCCGTTTTTTGCAAGTCAGGGGGGGAAGGTATTAGGTCTGGTGTTATAGTGGTTTCCTTGAGGTCGTTGGCAAGCTTTTCATTATATCTATATCTCTCGCTGCCTTTTTCGTTTGCTTTACTGGAGTCTCTACCTCTCTCGATACTGGGTTTTTATCCTCAAGGTGTTTTATATTTCTGGTATCCTTTTCTTTCTTTTCCCCCTCTCCTCTACATTGACTCTTCCAAGCTTTTCATTTCATTTTTCTTATTATTATTACTATTATTACCTAGATACTTTGTTAGATGGCGACTTATACTACATCTATTTGAATTTTTATAAATTCTCAGGAAGGTTGAACTGGGATCGTAAGAATCTTAGGGTAAAATAGATAAAATGTATGAGACGATGTAAGTACTAAAGTATGTACGAGCCATAATACTACCAGCCTATAATACTCAAAAAGTATCATAACCTATGAATCTTTTAAGTCGGCGGTCCTTTGAGGCTTGTTCTGTTTTTTACGAAGAAGTTCACCTGTCTTCATAAATATCGTGGTATCCTTATGCTTCACAGCCCCCTCGCCAGAGCTATACACCGAAGAACCAATATATAAACCAACGAGGCTAGTTGCAAAGATACCACACCTTTTTTGTTCTCGCCTTCTTCCCTCTTGGAATATATAATCAAGTAGAAATAAATTCCACGAGATTGATGTATATCTGAAATCTCATACCCAATGTAGAAGGGGTTTTAATACTCACCGTTCACGAAGGTTTGTTACTAAGTGAGTAAAAAAGAGATTGGGATGGAAGACAGATTTAAAAGGCTTATGAAATGATCCTACTATCACGATGCCAAAAACACCCGAAGTTCCCTAGAACAGGTGGGAATTCAGGGTCGAAGCCCGGAAAGTCCTGTAGAAGAAATCCCAAATACTTCAGTTAATTCTATATCAAAGTCCCCCTTGTACCTTACTATCGCAAAACCATTAAGATGTATCGGCCACCCAAGATGGCGATATAAACCCTTTTAAAACGAGAGGCATCAATCCCTTAGTACTTTCCAGTAAGTACGACCTGCTCACCCTTCGACAACTTCTCAAATGCCTGTAAAAGATCGTTCTTCAGATCTTCCCAGTTTTCAACACCAATGCTCAACCGCAAAAGGGTTGTGGGACAGGTGGTATCGCTCATCGCCCGCCATTCGATTAGTGATTCCACACCGCCTAATGAAGTTGCATGTGCGAATAGCTCGAGATGGGATGGAAGTGTCTTTGCCAAAAGTTCAGTTTTCATCTATCAAAAAAAGATCAGCAATCACAACCTTCACCAGTTTGACAAAAGAAAATACGGGGGAGAAGTAAGTAGATACCTCAATCCCAAAAACCGGTCCAAACCCTCCCTTCATCTGCTTCCTAACCCACTCCTCCTTCTGCAAACTAGCATGCTTAACATTCCCCACCACTTTACTAATTACACTCCCTTCCTTCCCAATCTCCTCGCTCAACCAACCCACCAACCTCGTCGCATTCTCACTCTGCCTCAAGACCCTCAACTCCAGAGTCCTAGCACTCCTAGTCCCCAACCAAGCCTCAAGATTCCCCATAACCCCTCCCAAATACAATCTCTCCTCCCATAACTTCCATCTAGTCTTAATATCCCTCGTCACCAATACTCCCGCCAAAACATCCGAATGCCCACCGATATACTTCGATGCGGAGTGCATTACTATATCAGCCCCGAACTCAAACGGATCTTGTAACGGCGGTGGTGCAAACGTAGAGTCTACCATTAATATGGCTCCACGACTATGCGCCCTATCCGCATAATATTTAATATCGAATGCGGTACCCAATGGGTTTAGTGGTGTTTCGAGGTGCACTACATCTCCAGGTTGAAGGTCTTCGACAGGACAATCTAGGGGTATCTGTTTCATCCCCGTCAAACGACTGTGAATGTCTGCGACGCCATGACAGCCGTGGTAGAAAAGACTGCCGGAGAGTTGACGAGGGTTTAGGTGGACTAATGCTGCGTGGAAGGCTGCGACACCAGAGGAGTAAACGATTGCGTAACCGTTTAAGTGAGAAGATAGGACGGCTTCGAGTCGTGCGGTCGAAGGCGATGAGAGACGGGAGTAAACATGGGAATCCGCATCTTCAAGCTAAACGAAGTTACAAAAAAAATCAATCAGTATAAGCTATGACTAGCTGGAAGCTTAAGATGATGACGATGTAAATACTTACCGGCAAGTCTTTAGCAGCAACTAACTTCGAAGGATCCCGCGGGTAGCGAAAAGTAGTAGAAACGTGTATCGGAGGCGCAACGTCGTTCACATCGTTCAGAAACTCGTCAGCGTGGACGAGATTTGTCTCCGTGCTGTACTTGGAGGGGATGCCGGTCACGGCGGACGGTTGAAGAATGAACTTGCTCATCTTTGCTGCTCTTATAGGTTTGGGGACAATTGGCAACACACAAAATACCACAAAGCCGTTAAGAAGGAATACGATAATGAAATCCTACTAGATTGTGCAAGAGGGAAATAAACCTGTGAGATTCAATTGAATGGATGGTGAATGAAGCCTCAAAATTACTGGATCTCTGAAGATAATCTGGTGCTCCTTTATATACTTCCTTCTTCTAATCAAAACTCTGTTTACCCACCAAAAAGCTTAGAAAACCCTCATTCGTTTACCAACTGATTGCGATATCGAATCTATCAAACAAATTCTAACAAGCGGCAATTAGGTAATCCACTTTTAGTTTGCCCTGATCCTTCATTATAAAAATATTAAACTTTGCGACTCGACTCCTTCGCGCGAGAACATTCGCCTACTATACTCGCTTGCTTGGAGCTCTCGAACCTTTAGGTTCGATTAGATAGCTGCGGCCTAGCCGGCGGGGACCTTTTTTTTTCCCTTTGGGTTTCTCAAAGCAGGAAACTTCGCGAAGGGACTGGTGCCCAATCCGATGTGCCCGGTTAATATTACCCAGTGGACTATGCCCGACAGTCGGGCCTAGCTCTACACATCCCAATGACACCATATGCAGGGTATCCTGCACGGTTGGGTAATGGTACCAGTTGGCCTCGAGTCCAGTGCGGGAGGTACATATTAGGAGGGATTGGGGGTATACCCTAGCCTTATGTCTATATATACATGTCTATACCCGACAGGAAAAATATTTACAAGAATTATATCTACAAGAGGGTCTATATACATATTATACACATTGCCTTAGCATACCACTTACGTCTGCTCCCACCTAACCCCTTCCCCGATCCTCTCAAAGAACTCCTTCCGAACGTCAACTATCTGCTTCACGAAATCCGAATACTCCAATGCCACAATCTGCGCATTTTTCGAATCAGTCGACCAATGCCACGGCGAAAGCTTTGCCTTGACAACGTCCCCGTACTTCAACTTCCTCCCAATATTGCCTGGAAGGTAGACTCTAGCTCCAGAAACTCCGAAGCCCTTGATCTCCCCGGAAGCAGGGATGGGATGCTCTGCAACGCTGATAATCTCAACGTCGACTTGTTCCGGTAATCTCGGGTCTTTAGACTTCCAGAGTTGCTTCAGTAGTCTAATACTCCAAAGTCTTATAGTCGCATTATCCGCACTCTGGATCATCCGTTCCTTGTGCCTGATTTCGTTGCAGAGATCCGTTATTTCATTCTCCGTGAACATAGGTTTCTTCAGCTCCTCTTTGTCGCCTTTAAACCCTTCATGTTCCGCCAATAACTGTCGCTGAATGATATGATGGCTCACAAAGTCTGCAAATCTTCGAAGGGGGCTGGTAACCTTGACATAACCATGCAACCCCAATGCCGTATGTCTTTCCATTTGAGGTGTTAATTTGGACCCTCCGCCCGGGAAATAAAGCTTCCAGAAGTCGATGGGTACGATACCATCCTCACCTTTTGCTTTCTTGAGGAGATCAAACCACTTTTTCTCTTCGACTTCGTTCGGCCATATAAGGGCATGCTGCCGGTACATCTGCGCCATGCCCCTCTGATTACTCCATACCGCTGCGGCTTCACCAGCCACCGTCATGGCTTCTCGAATCGCACTTCCAGACGAGAAAGTCTCCTTTGACCTCATCAACTCCGAGAACTTCAATGTGATCGTGGGTTCATAGACATCCAAAACAGGTTTCTTGAGAAGGCCGGGGTGAATGGCATTTCCATGTCCGTTATCGACTATGACATCGATGTTGGCTTGCTTCGAAACTTCCATACATCCGTTTCGTACCCGACGTTGGAGTAGCTCCCATCCTAGTTTGTAGAACTTCTTCAAAACCTCCAAGTCCTTTTCGTCGAGATCTGGTTCTTCCTCTTCGGTCTTCTCCGGCTGTGGCTTATTCGACAAAATTATGGTCTCTGCGACCTTGGCTCCGACTAACTTGTCCACATAAGCATACGAAACTCTCTTCACGTTCTTCACAATCGAAGCTCGAATCTGTGTCTCCTTTTGTTCTCCAGTCTCGCTATCAAGCCGTATGCTAAACGTCATTGCCGGCCGGTTCGGTGCTAATCCAAGTTTCTCAACTGAAAGCCTTAACGGAACCATCGAGTAATTTCTGGCCGGACCATAAAATGTCTGGGTTCTCTTTGCCGCAATCTTTGAGATCCAATGGTCCATTGGAAGGAATGCCGTCGGGTTGGCAACGTGAACGTGTAACCACACATCTTTCGAGTTTTTAATCTCCTCCAGCGAGACACCATCATCGATATCTTTCGTTTCCGCATCGTCAATGCAATAAACTGGCATATCTCCCCAGTCATGTCGTAAGCCCTCCATAATATCCTTCAACCCCAATTTCTCAACTGCCCCCTCCTCTTTCTCAATGGTATCGTATAACTTTCCATCGTCCTCAGCTTCCACACTAGCCCGGTGACCCGGTAATCCCAATTCTCGTTCTCTCAATACCGAATCCTCCCATGGCGAACAAACACCCACTTCTCCTAAAAAGTCGAACAGTCGTTGTTCATCTAGTAATCTGCTCTTATCGTATCTATCCAACAGCCCCAGAACGTGCGGATACAACGATTTGAGTGTCACGCTCTGTCCACGTCTATACTCCAGCGCCTCCTCGAGTGCTCTCAATAGCTCCATCTCTTCGTCAGTCCATTCAACATTGAGTTCTTTTGCCACTTCATCAGCACTTTTCCCTTCCTTTATAGCTCGCCTGCTAAAGTCGATGACCTCCCTTGCCTTCTCGACAAAGTTATGAATAATCTTCCCACCCTTCGAGTCTCCATTAGCAATACTCTCTCTAATTATCCCCTCAACCCTTTTCGCCCTTTCAACCCCTTCCAAACTTTTAATTTCCCAAACAGTCTCCTCTCCCCATCCTTCGTCCACAGAAAAGAGATCCCGTCGCGCTAGCAATGCTATATGTGCGGCGTATATATCCTCTCTGGAAGGATTCGCATCCCCAAGCATCATCTTTGCGACTTCATTTGCAGTCACAAACTTCGTTCCTTCCTCACCACCATTTCCACGATTGAGCAATTCGATGTGTAACTTATCCATCCTTGCGTTGAAAGTTGGGTATCGAAGATGCACTTTTGCCCTGAATTCACGAAGAAGCTTTGTCATGTTTTGTACTAGATCCGGATCCAATCGTCCCGTCGTTTGAATGGACTCTAGAAACTCATCAACTTGTTCCACTGGAATGAAATCGGGGAGTGAGAACCGGGACATATCCACAGCAGTGTGTATGATAGAGCCTTGTGGGGTAAGTACATATGATTGACGGGAATAGTTTCCTGTCTTGTTCTTGAGAAAGACGGTCAAGAAGGGGATTGACGAATCCGTGTATCTGTTTTATCACAGATATGTTAGCATTCATGTAGAAATAAAAGGCAACGTTCTTCTCCTCCCGAAAGGGATAACGAACCTAACTTCCACCAAACTGCCTGGGCTTAAATCCGCATTTCTTGACGCATAAGCCTCAGGATTCAGATCATAGGCATCGTTATACCCGGCCCCAGAGCTTGCGTTAAGAACCGCGTCTTGATCCTTAAACTCTTCTTGCCATGCTGCGTCTGTCATTATTTTTTCCATGATCAAGTCTATATTTGTGCCCTTTTTGAAGGCAATTGTATGATCATCCTCTCTCTGACGCCATTCATTCGTGAGCTTCTCACGCATTGTCTCGGTCGAAACTTGATTTGCATGAACAAGTGGTTTGGGTTCAGGAGGACCACGATGAGGGCCCGTTGGGTTAGACTCAGGCCCCCGAGAAGAAAATTGTTCGTTGACGCCGTCGGGCTTGGTTTTATTGAACCGAATGAACCGAGATCCTTGGTTTTCGAGTTTTGGCTGTCGATAATTCGAGTCCCTCATATTTCGATCAGATTTCCACGATGCATCTCGACCTCCAGGTTGCCTCGAACGATGCAATGAGTCGGCAGCACCGTCAACTTGTTTCTCAAACCTATCCAGTGTATGTTCGTCAAGCAACGGGTCTTCAAAAGCCACATGATGTTCGGGTTTCGGAATATCGTCGCCCACAAACTCAACGGATTTCCGTTTGATAACGTTGACTTTGAATTTAGGGAATTCCATATCATTTAGCAAGTAGCGCTGGCGTATAATGCCCAAGTAGCGCTCCTCATCCTCGTGGATCGTAAGTTCGTCGCCGGGCAGTAATCTGTTGATTTTTGTGACAATGTCCGAGAGTCCCAGATCGTTTTCCTCCCTTTTGCGAGCTTGAAACTCTTTATATCGGCGTAAATCATTGCCACTGCGACTAAGCGGGAGGGTAGTTGTAAGAGTTCGACGAGGGATGGCGGGGAGGATGAGACGCTGATGGCGGGGTAGCTGGCGGGGACGACATGTCCTTAGGCTGGCGATGAAAGTACATCGCGGACATTGAAGCGACATCAATGGCCGCTGATTAAGGGAGTTTCCCTAATTTCGTGTATAGGTTTTTGATGTTTTGCTGAAAAGGTGATTGTATTCTCGGTATCGATATGCAGGCTTCGAGGAATGTAACGGCGACACAACTGGGTCGCGATATCGAAATAAACTGACAGTGACTCTAAGCTTCGGTTGAGAGTGTATATCGGTACAATGCAGACCAGATGCCCCTTGCTATAAATTGTAAATGCTATTTTAACTTTATAGATATGCTGTTAAAATCAATAAGAACAGAACTGTTGAAGTAGGTGATGTCGAAGTAGTGGATGTTCAGTTGTTGGTTTGAATTTTTTGGTGGTCGAAGTTTGCGACCAAAAAAAAAAAGTTTTGGCGTCGGAGCTCGGAAGGAGCTTTGAACGCCGAAGACCACTAACAGTGACAATAAAACACTATGCCAGGCGACAATCATTATATACGATAGGTAGTGAATTACCTGGTACCTAAATATATTTATAGCATGGAGATAGCAATCGCAAGTTCAGAATGGAGATTCAACTGTTTATTCTATTTTTGGCGTTCCTTATATCACCTTCAATCCCCAGAGAACTGAACCGTAAGTTCCAGAGCGAGAGCTATCTCCAAAACATTCAGAAGGGCAGGATGCATAGCATAAGAGGTAAGTACTTAGGTACTCAGATATTTACACGATATTGCTCCAATATACAATATTCCGATATCTACTTGGCCGTCTAGTTAATGCGTTTAGTATATACGCATATCTATATCTCCTTGTAATATCTATGCCTCCGCAGCAGGCTCAGATGCTTCCTTTTGAGCATCACCAGGTGCAGTTCCATCCTCCAACAGCTCGCCAGACTTAACAATCACGAACTTTCCGTCCAGGATCTTTCCGTCTTGTCGCTTTCCCTTCTTTGAAATTCTATAGACGACCTCCAAGCTTTCCGAGTCGGCAACTTCTCCGAAGACAGTGTGCTTGCCGTCGAGATATCCGAGTGGGACTGTGGTGATGAAGAATTGGGAGCCATTGGTGTTCTTGCCGGCATTGGCCATGGAGAGGAGACCGGGGCGGTGGTGCTTGTGGTGGAAGTTCTCGTCGTCGAATCGATCGCCGTAGATGGATTTCCCACCGGTACCCTATAAATTTTGCAGCATTTTAGTTCATTGATTACCATAATATTCAGATAATTCAACGATCAAGGAAGTAATAAAGAAAGAAGAGTAGAAGAGGGGGGACGTACATTGCCCTTGGTGAAGTCACCACCTTGAATCATAAAGTTGTCGATGATACGATGGAAGTGAGAGTTCTCGTATCCGAATCCCTTCTCGCCGGTGCAGAGAGCTCGGAAGTTCTCAGAGGTCTTAGGAGTCTCGTCGAAGAGGTTGAATTTGATACGGCCCCATGTCTCGGCTATCACAATTATCCCACTTGTCAGTATTATCACTCTATCGTCAACTGATGTGTCTCCCCTCCTTCGGTATGAGAGAGAGAGAGAGAGAGAGAGGAGGGAAGGTATATTTGTAGAGAAATATATGGTGAAAACTCACGATCATTGGCCGGTCTCGCAGGCTGCCACTCGACATCGAAAAAGACCTTAGAGTGGACCATACTGTTCGCTGAGGCACCGAAGTAGCGCACGGATCGGAGAGCAGATGGCTTTGTAGCGGTGGAGAGTAAGGAGGAGATGGTGGATGTGGGGAAGCGGGGAGGCATCGTTGCAATTGATTGTGGAAGAAAACAACTGCCTAAGCTTGCTATGTGTGACGAGGTTGATTGAACCTGAACTAATCGACGGTATTCTGCGAGATTGTTTTTTAATTTGGTTAGATCCACACATGCATACAATTATAATTCCTGAAAGAAAGAAAGAAAGGAACAAAGAAAGTAAAGACGGAATGTAACGTAAGAGAATGTAAAGGGGTACCTGCAGCGACTGAGGATATCAATCTGTGTCGGGATGCTAACGATCGAGAGAAGTCAAGTTCGGAGGATGGAAGTTGGCCTTTCAAGCTTAATCAAGAGAATGAAAATTTTGACGACGTTTAAACATTTTCGTCGAAGCGCTGTTTCGCGAAAATTCCATGCCGCCGACAGAACCCCCTGTCGATTCGTCTCTACACTAGCTTAACCATAGTCACGATCGGGTTAATCTTCTTCTCTACTGGATTTAGATCTTAGTACACGTGCAGCCTCATTTATCTAAGTTGTTTTTCGAATTAAAGATCTTATACGTACGCCGTTTATTGCAGGCTGTATAAGTACCTTTAATTAATTTCTCCCTGCTGGTTCAGGGCAAACGTTCACAATATTAAATCCGAACTGCGACGACTGCCTCGGCTCAAATATTATTTAGAGAGCACTGTTTGGAAAAAACCATTCCAACTTCAGTATATTAACATCCGGATTGAACTAATTGCCTTCCTCTATTTTATCTTGCTTAGGATATTTAAATGATTATCAAGAGCGATATAATCACAAATCTTGTGTGCAAATCAATCTAACAGCTGCTTGATCAAATGATCAAATGAATTACGCCGTACTTACTACTTATTTATATAGGTACCTACTATACGCATATCGCCAACTGTCTATAACAAATGCACAAGTTGTCTCCAATACCTCCAACTGGGCTTCTAAACAAATACCTACTACAGGGCTTACTTACTCACCTAGGTACTAAGTAGGGAAACATTTGAAACATGCCAGTAAAGTACGCGCAGTGACCGTTCCAAAAAAAATGCAACAAACCGCCTTGCAATTGGACCCGTTGGGCCTCCAAAACAACCGCCGCCGCCAACATGTAAAATGTACAAGCCTCACAAAACTAACATTCAATTGAAATCTGAAACGGTTCTCACATGCTCCCTCTGTATACAGCTGTAGTCTGCTTTCTCCTGTTAGTTAAGACGTTGTATATAGACGAGTCAATGGCACAGTTTTGCTGTTATAAGCCTACTTTAGGGCTGTTCCGAGGAGAAGCAAAAGATTCTGTCCAGATATACCTACTTTTATCCTCCAAACTTCCCTATTATCCACTTCATTAGTTTCATATACGAAGTAAGGCCGTATAATACATATATGATACTTCATATGTCGGTCTATAAGATATCTTAAATACTTCTTGAAGAGATCCTTCGAAATGCCTATCTTGAATTTCATATATTCCTTAGTCCTCTTCCTCCCTCTCCTCGCACCGACACCCATAGCCGCCCTACCAGCTAGCGGCCCAGATCCACCAGCCCAAGCCCGCCCTCCAAGTGGATCCGTCGACCACCTAAATGCCTACTGCCAAATGAGTCTCTGGCAGCATAGTCCAGGTAAAGGAGCATCCTGGACCGGCTGGCCGCTCTCGCGCTCCCCAGACCCCAAAGCTGGGTTCAACTTCGACGCAAACCTCAACAACCAATGCGTAAACCTCTTCGAACTCAACCCTTCCGGCCTCGCCGGTGAATTATCGTCCTTCATAGTCACGGGATGGTGTGAATGCGAATTCTTCGCCAGGTTAGAATGTCGCGAAGGCTTATTCTCGGCATATAATCGTCGTGATGATACTCTTTGGGAGAGGCATAATGTCGATAATAGGGTTCAGAGTTATAGATGTTGGTATACTCAGCGTGAGCAGGACTTCGATTGGGGGACTGTTACTTGGCAGGGCGTGCAACCGGATAGTTTTAAGATGGTTAATGGCCGCAAGCAAGTCGTCTGGGAGAAAGGTCCCCGCTGGCAGGATGTCATAGATAAAAAGAGAATAGGGAAATGTCGGAGTCTTCCTGGCAGAGATGATGAAGAGTGGCAGGCTATCTCGTCGGTTGTCGTAAATGGCTGTACCTGTAACTTTTATAGTGAGGAAGGCTGCCAGGGTGATGGATTGGGATCATTCGGAAACGCTGGAAGTGTCATCGTCAAGGATTCATTTAGCCCTCTGTTCTTTGAGCAGGGGATTCGTTCATACATGTGCTTTTATCCTGTGGGGATTCCGGATACACCCAGGACCGATTATGATGTAGCAGGAAATCCTGGTATGCCGCCCAGTGTGGCCTTGTAATTATGTTTCTGTGCATACTTTCTATATTAGTAGTTGTTTTTGTTGCATATTTTGCTGCTACAACCTGACATGAGGCGGAAGTAATCTATGAGATCTTGAAACTGTCGTATACCTCAAAATTATAAACATAGAAAAACGTTGAAGAAGTAGAAAACTAAAATATTCTTTTTATCGTAAGGAGAGAAGACAGCGTACGCTATGCTCACACAGGGAGCACAAAGAAACAAAAGGTCATAGTCATATAAAAAAAAGACGTCGCAGGTGATAACCACAAAACCAAAGGGTCAACATATAAATACATTGTGAAGTGAATAGAGCGAAGAGTAGCAGAACCCCTCCTTCCTAGCCCAGCAAATCAAAGGCACTTGAGGAGCTGCTACCGCCGGCGGGCTTGTTGTTATTGTTGGTGGAGGTCCCTGTGGTTCCCCAGATTCCGGCGGATGCTTTCTCCTTTTGCATGGCTGCCATGCTAGCCTGGGGAGCAGTTGGTGTAGCGGGTTTCTTGACACCAGCGCCGATGCTTGCAGTGTTCCAAATGTTTCCGAAGGCGTCGCCACCAGCTTTCTTGGGTCCACCGGCTGCGGAGTTGGGCGTTGTGGCACCAGTATTGGTTCTTCCCAGGCCACTGCTTAAGGTTGGAGACATTGGAGTCGAGCTCGTGGACGAGTTTAGTGGAATTGAAGTGAAGTAGTTAGGCTGAGCGGGTTGATATCCAGTAGGTTGCAGTGGCTGCATTGGTTTCGCGATCGAGCTGGACGCCTGTGAGCCAATTGAAGGCGCTGGAGACGCCGTCTTGAATCCGACGAGGTCTTGCATGCCCTGGTTCTGAGAAGCGGAAACTGGTTTTGGAGATACAAATTTGGCAGTGCTTGTAGCGGGGAGTGAAGTCAAAGCAGGAATTGGTGTGATAGTTCGGTTAGCAGCATTCGTGGGCGGTGGAGAGATTGGTGCGGCGGAAATAAAGTCGTCAAATTCATCCTCATCATTGCCCGTTTTGAAATTACCAAAATCGTCGTCCAAGGCTGATTTCGACGCACCGCCGGCTTTCGAAGTAGCTGCTGGTCCGGGTGCATCTCCAAAGAGCAGGTCCACAGCAGGTTCCTTCTTTGGTGCAGCTTTGGGGGGTTCTGGTCGGGAAGGTTTCTTGGGAGGTGGAGATGCAGGCGTAATTGCACCCTCGTCGAATTCATTGTATTCCTCGTACTGATTCCCCCGCCTTGACGTATCCGCGTAGGAAGACGATCCGCCAGCACTAAAGCCTCCACCGTCGCCATAAACTCCACCGGAATAACCACCATATTCCAAGTCTTCCGATCCGAATCCGCCATATCGGCTTCCACCTCCGCCTCCGGAGCCACCGCTGCCGCCGCTGAATCCACCACCGCCGTAACTGCTACTCCCTACACCACCAAAACTTCCCATACCACCACCCTCCATCCCCTGGAACTTGCCTCTACTCGATTTCGACTTCTTCCGTTCGGCGCGAATCTTTTCGACATCGGCGAGTAGCTCAGCTAACTCCTTAGCTCGATTTCGTACATTCAAACCTTGATCCTTGCCGTTCTGGTCTATGAAGTGGAATTGTTTGAGCATCTTGACGGTCGAGATGTGCTGCCGGGCATCGTCAACTACTCGTTCGGAGCCGTTTTTGACCAGGAATTCTAATAATTGGAGAGCCTATACATGATACCCAATTAGCCAACCGCCTTCCTTGGCATCTTCCACGAATTTCCACGACAATATCTACCTTATAGATCTGCCTCCATTCTTCTGCCGCCTTTTCGGTGAATCGCTTATAGATCATTGGCATGATCTCGTTCAGTTGTTGGCTATACTACGGTTAGCGAAAACCTGGAGCGGGGAATACGATGTTCTATCGGACGATCGAAGGACGTACTAGTTAAAAGTACCGGCGGCAATTTCGTTCATAAGGGTAGATGAAGCTCCCCATGGTTCGTTGTTGGTGGCTTCCCGGACCTATACCACCCAATGACGTATTTAGTCAGCATCTTGAAGAACAAAAAACTCTCCTTATCAAACCAGAGTGTCGAGTATTTTACACACCTTAGCCTCCATCTCGGTGAAGTTCATCACCACTAGAAACGTAAAAACAAGCCATCAGTCCCAAAAGATTCTCCTAGTATACCCTGTCGAGTGTATCGTGGGGCCCGAGCGGTAGGCGCAAAAAGAAGGAAGTGGTGGGTGTAGATGTGGGTGTAGATGTTTTGGCAATTGTGGCATATAAAGGTGTATCCCCTTACCATTCTGGGCTTTGCGAACGGCGGCCTTGACATCGTAGAGTGTCAGATTTGTGACCTGGTTCTTCAGGTCGTCGAGCGTGAAATTCATAGTTGGCGAATTGCAGCTACCTGGGGAGCTATCGGAGGGCGACTATGGTGGAGATCGTGACTGTGATAGTGGTAAAATGACCGTGATGTTGGTGTTTTGGTGGTGGATCTGGACAGGTTGGTGAGAGCAGGAGGTCTGGCTGGTCCGGGCTCAGAACTGGAGCTTCTCAAAATGTCTCCCGTTCTCTCCTGGCCGACGCCCGATCTGGCCACCAACAAACACCTGCAACCCAACACATTCTTTCAGCTTCTACCTATTAAAGCTTTTATCGATTTGGCAATTATATAGCTCGATCCTGTGCAAGTTCTATTTTCGATACAGCTGGCCTGAAATTGCAGCTGGTATGGTGAGTTTATTCAAAAGGCACAATAAATATCGCGTGTACTGAGATATCGATAGTTTACATGGACGGAATATCTTCAATATAATACGATACACAGGTTCGTCGACCGTGTCATTGAATAAGTTCGAATCGGAACGACGACAAAATCGCAAGGCTAACTTGGTATATCGCGATCACGGTTGTATAAAATGCTTCAGTATCTACATGAAAAGGTAAGTATATAATAAAGTTGTCTCTTCCAGAGAATACTCAGACTGATTAAGATCAGATTACCCAGGTTCTCGGACTCGAATTGGAACCAAAGGAGCCAAGTATATGCATTACCCTATCAGTATATCACCATTGATAGATATATGTATAGGTTTATACCACGATTGTTTTCATTTCACCGGAGATCCTCCTCCAGATCATGGAGCTTTTGGGTTCAAGGACAGGTTGCAGGACATTATGCGGTCTCAGGCTTGTAAACAGTCATCGTTTTCAGGCACCTCAGCATACACTACGGGCTCGAAAGATCCTATGAATGCTGTCATGAGCTTTCCGGCTCTACGGTCACAGATCGATCAAGTCATTGTGCTTGGGTAAGTACCTAGCGAGGTAGCCTCGAGCGAGTCCTTTTCCCAATACTTAGAAACTGCGTGTCTATATACTTAGCACTGTAGCCCTGAATCCGCAAGATACGATGGTGAGTTAATCAACCCTCATTGGTTTCATTACCAATATTCAGTTGCCAGAGATCCCCATGGACCTGTGATCTTTTGGATTTACATTAGGATAAAGATACTTAGCTCAGAACATGACTATTACTCAAGCAAAATATAAACTTTAAAGCCTCGCCTCAGTCTGAAGACCATGTCCGAACACTAATCTACAATCCACCTCTGCCTTCTCCTTCCAGCCAAACCGTCTCTGAACTACAGCCGGTGCACTCGTGGCCCCCACAGCCTGGAATCCCTCACGTCCGATCCCTTCAAGAATCCAGCGTAGCGCAACCTCAATCGCAAGTGGATCACCGTCTCTATCAGCGTCAACCACAAGGAATGCACCCATAACCACAAATGCAATTCCAAAGCTCAGATCTCTACATTTCGATAGAGCCTCTTCGGTTGGGGCTCTTTCAGCGAACTGCTTGATATCATTCCAGGTGTTCTTCAGTACCGCTCTAGCTTCTGTTAAGGAATTGTGACCTTGTCCGTCGAAAACACGACTTAACCAGGTACTTAAAGCGGCCAAGCTGTCCCCCTTGGTGAATGCACGGATAATGTCTACCGAAAGCACATTCGTGGTACCCTCCCAAATAGGAAGAACATTAGCGTCCCTATATAGTCTGGCAATGTTAAGTTCCTGCTCATTCTCTAAATAACCAACGCCGCCCTATACACATTTGAATTAGTTATTAACTCCCATAACTGGATTTGTAAACTTGAGAATCTTACCAAACACTCCATGCACTCCGCCAAAGACGACACAGTGGCCTTTGCTGTCACCATCTTTACCAATGGTGTCAATACTCTCAACATCAACGCTGCCTCCTTCCCATCCTTTGGCATCCATGCAGCCCTCTTCTCGGGCATTCCTTGCTCGTCAAACCCAAGCAATGCAACAGTAAAGTAGGTCAATTGCATATTTGCCCTGAACTGCACCTCCATCTTCGCCAGGCCGCTCAAGTGAAGAGGATTCTTCCACAGTTCTTTATTCTGCGTCTTTCTAACCTTCGCGAACGCCTTCACGATCGCTAGACCTCGACGCCAGAAGCTCACCGAGGAAACTGCGTTGTGAACTCGAGTAATGTTTAACATAGTCGAGATATATTTTACACCTTTCCCTTCTTCACCCACGAGGTAACCCTTCATGTCCTTTAGCTCGAGCTCAGCAGTAGGCAAGGCGCGAGTACCGAGCTTATCCTTAAGTCTAACGATCCGAACGCCGTTCCAAGATCCATCTGCATTTTTAAGGGGAGCGAAGAAGCAAGATAGCCCAGCTGACGTTGGAGTACGAGCGAGGAGAATACCCATTTGAGAATCTGTGGCGGACGAGAACCACTTATGACCCGAGATAAGATATGTTCCATCCGATTGCTGAAAAGCGGTCGTCTCGCTGTTGCGAACATCGGAGCCTCCAGCTCGCTCCGTCATCCACTGGCCGGATGTCCAGGATTTCGCTGGATCGCGGGTTGTCAGATTATCGTATGCATCTTGAAAGACAGATCGCTTAGTCGTAGAAAGCGATGCATTCTTTAGCTGAAGCTCAAAAACTCTAGCCGCCGCATCTGTCATAGCCAAAGGGCAAGTATAGATAGCGCTAGAAGGGCAGTATATATAATATTTTGTGAACTGGACGATTCGTTTATACGGTCCATATTTGTCTTCGTAGGCGATTTGAATGATACCCTCTCGGGCGGCCATTTTGCCGAGCTCCTTCCATCCTGCAGCGGTGTGCAGAACGCCCTTTGGTTTGCCAAAAGTAGTAAGTTCTTCGACATATGGCTTATTCTTTTCGGCATCATCGATCCAGCGGAAGATTTCTGGCTCTACAGCTTTTGCGCCGATGTCTCTGAAGAGAGCGACTGGAGAGCTAGCACCAGAAGCCTGCGATAGTTCAGCAGGCAGGTATGCTAGATTTTTTATATAAAATTTAAATTAGAACTTGAGATTTCCAATGAGAATTTTTGATTGTTAGAAATTACCTTGAATCAACCTTTGAAGATATAAATCTTCATCGTACTGGTTTCCCAAACGAGGTTGTTCTTGAAAGAAGCCCTCTGTTGCAGAATTTGGTGTGAGACGAGACATCGTGGTTTAAATTGATAATTCCTTTGAATCCAACGTATCAAGATATCCGGGGTACCGTTATAGCGCCTCCAACACCAGACCTATTTAATTGATGTCGAGAAAAGCCATCCATGGCGGAAAATCCGGGGTAGAAGTACAAGTACTTGGGGATAATAAGCCGAGGCTGTTCGGTGCCGGCCTTCCATGCACTGTTGTAGACGCGTGCTTGTGACGGAATGGGCAGCTAAGACGTGGGGAATGAGACCTCCAAGCGAGCTGCTTCTTCTTCTCCGCTCCTTCGTTTCGACGACATGCACAACATCACGCCACAGAAATAGGAAGTAAGTTTTAAGCCCCAGATAGCTTAATTATGAAGTCGGAGCATCTAATCCTCCGTGCGCGGGAATGCCGCATTTAGAAGATTTCCTTCAAACTAGATCTGAATTACGCCTGGCATATATATTTTTTTCGAGGTTTCCTAAATAAGGCTTATACTCTACGTATATACTCGCCAGTCGACAGACAGTATCAAAAAATGGCCAGCACGTTTACGGTCCTCTACTTCGCGTCCGCGCATACATATACCGGCAAATCTGAAGATTTCATTCCAGGTCCAATGACTGTCTCGAAACTTTTCCCCTACCTTGAAGAAAAGTACCCGGGTTTTAGGAAGAAAGTTCTTAGTAGCTGTGCTCTCTCCGTCAACCTCGATTATGTGGATTTGGCCGAAGATGCGGAGAAGGAAATTCAAAACGGAGACGAAGTCGGAATTATTCCGCCTGTAAGCTCGGGTTAGGATGGAATTTGAGCTTATGCGGGAATGTCTCTCTATGAACGGCTATAAAGATCGGATATGGCTATGGTCCGTTGCAATCTACGGCTCTACACGCCGTCCTGGTTGGTAGGCACGATCTTCGGGAGCTTTCCGCCTTCGCCCCGTCTTCTTCTGAGTTTTTACGGGTCTTGAAGGCCCGCCCCCATTGCCACTCTGCTCGTTGTCGGAGCCAGACCCGGACCCGGGCCCCTCCCCGGCCCCCTTGTCAACCTGATTTTTCATATCAAGGATATCGATTCGTTCTTGTCTTTCTTCCTCACGATCTTGAATCTGAATATATTCGCCATCCTGACTTGCTTTCTCCTTCCGGGCTGGTGTCTTCGGGTACACTTGGGGCGAATCATTTTGCTGCGGCTCCCACGTCTGTTTTTTGGGATTCGAGGCTTGAGACGAGACTTCCTCCACCTTGTACCATTCATTCTTGTTAGCAGTTAGCTCGGCATCCTTCTCCTTACTGTTCTTCAGTATTGGTTTTGGCTTGAAGCCGGGTTTCGGTTTCACGGGGTAGGGCACCGACGGCTTCTCCTTTGATTGTCCGTCGCTATTTCCTGCTACCTCTTCATCATTCTTCATCTGCTGGAGATCGTTTTTCTCTGTTTTGTTGTCTTCGCGCACACCATGTTGCTTATAAGTCGGATCTGAATTTCTTCTCCTTCTTCTCCTTCCCGTTTTCTTCGGCACGGAGGGACTTTCAACTTCCCGTTCCTCAGATTCTTCACCCCAATCCGGCTGATATTCTCCGTCGTCGTCCTCAATTGTTACTTGATATTTTGGCTTAGGTTTCCTAGGAGGTGGACAAGGCGTATCATCTTGGGGATTTCTTGAGCTTGGTGAGAATACCACGAACCTCGGCGAATGGTATGGATTTACAGGGCGGGGCTTGGGCGTCGGCGTCGGCTTCGGTCTGACTGGTACTCGGACCGGTGGTGACTCATACCTAGGCCCAGTGTCGTATTTCGGCATCCGTATCTTCACCGGTTCCCTTTTCTGTGCCATAACTAGCGGCCGCTTCGGTAGAATTCTTGGTCTTCGAGGGGCCACTGGTTTCGGTGGCGGGGCGGTCGAATTAAACTCCAATTTGAGATTATTCATATCAATTGTACGCGGCTCTGCATACCGAAATTTTCGATATTCTGGATCATAGTATGGAACCCTGAGATAACCTTCTGAGAATTTTCCTAAGAGAGTTCCGGTTTTGCTTACGAACTGTGAAGCAGGAGGGGGCGGGCTGTCGAGTTCTTCTGCTCGAACGAATCTGTGGACATGTTGGAGCCAGGGTGGTTTCCTACCGCATGAGAAAGGACTCCGAACTTCTCCTCTAGCTCTTCTAGGAGTCGACGAACCAGCAATATATTCCGGTTCGAGAATTCCATGAGAATACTCGTGCGCCTCGTCTTCTTTGCCCTCCCCAGGCCCTAGCCGCCACGGCTTCGCGACATACTCGTATCGCTGTAGTCGAGGGTTATATTGCTTCACCCAGCATAACCTTGTCTCCGGCTCTAAAGGATCAGGCTTAACCTCCCAGCATGGCTCTGGAGTTGGCTCTTTCTTCTCTGGTGTTTCAACGTTAGATAATACCACCGGTGGTACTTCCATGCCTGTGCGAACGGCGACCCCATTGCAAATTGTTTCGCAGAACGATCGTGGGAACCTGCCAGGAAGACTCCAGGTTATGGTGCACATACATGCTCCTCGTTCGGCCCACTCTCCAGACGCAGCGCAATGTCCATAGTCGACATCACCATATTCCCTTTTTAAGAATTTTTTCCTCTCGATCTCTTCCTCAGTCTCAGTCTCTGCTTTCTCTTCTTCTGGTTCATTAGCTTCCGGCTTCTTCGATACTTGTCGCCGTTTTATCGACTTTGGAACAAACCGATCATACCATCGCTTTGGCGGCGTCATCAGCCCATATCTCCAAGTAGGAGCCTCTTCCTCCTCCTCATCCTGTTCCTCCTTCTTCGGTTCGTCGCCGCCATTTGGCTGGATTTCCTCGACTTCCTCGATCCGGTTTGTGGAACCTAGGATTATTCGCTTTGTCGACTCTGGGATAATTAGATTATACCACCTTGTAGGAGCTTCTGGCGGAGTCATCGATCCATATCGCCAACCGGCCAGTCTAGTGGTTTCATCAGATGGATCGTAACGTCCTTGGCATGTTGACGGGTCCACATGAAGATTATATGACGGTGCAAACATTTTTAGCGGGGAAGCTCAAGGGTTTTTTCAAGGTTTATGATACTGAAGATTACGTTATATCAGGCTACGAGATAGCGTTACACGCCTAGATAACGGCAAAGTGATAAACAGACTAGTCTAACGGGATAGAGAGGTAATCAGAGTGTCACGATTGTTTGCAGCCTAACTAGCAGATCTTTATGTTTATTGTTCCGCTTCATCACTCTTGAACGGATTATTTGTATGGTTCGATTGGAGACAGGTCTATGACAAGATTACAGTTAATCTCGACTCGAATACCACGAGCAAGCCTTGTTTAAATTGTGGCGAAACTATCATAATCGTTCGATCAGGAAATTAGTTTACGAAATTTTAATATTGCGAGCTTGTCAAGGTTAAGCTGCAAGCTTCGATTGTAAAATTGTGTTTTGACATCATGTTCCAGATCTCGCGGATGTTTATTTTGAAAAAGAAAGATCACTTGACCACTACTAGCCTGAACAGAGGGTTCTCGATCTTTATTTCCCATGATGGTTTCGGTATGAAGTAATTAATACCAGTGCATGATAAAAAGGTTCGGGAAATTACACACAGAGGCTGCTAGTTCATTTAGTGCCACCGCCTCCAGCCGCAATCAGAAATCATGAACATGGCAAATGGCGGCAGGGAAATGTATACCGGCCACGCGCACGGCAAGCGGGTGACATTAGTACGAACATCACAATTCCCACCGTCGGTACAGTAGCGTACGGCCAATCGAAGTTTCTTGTTTATTTATTTTTCTTGTCCTTTTGCTTTGTCTCTTGCAAGCCCTTGCCGTCGACATCGACGGCCGAAACATGGAGAGGTTGTCCGTCAAACATTGGACGGACGCCGTCTCCACTTATTCTGCATCTGATCCTACCATTGTAATGCATAACTACCTAACCTCATGGTATACGTACCCCCATCTACATGTACATGTTACGAAACTTCGAAACAAAAAAAAATTGCGACCCATCTCGACTATACTATCTAAATCCGTCTATCGACACTGTAATATTAAGGAGAGGTCGACGAATTCAAAAGGGGTCCAGCATGCATCATGTCATCTAAACCGTGTCGATCGAATGCAGGCCCCAGAACAGGCAGTCAGTTAACTCATAACCCGTACCTGCATTCCTACCTAACCGTCTATGTCCACGGTAAGTACTATATAGTTTAGCCTCAGGGGACGCTCAGTCTCGGAGGGAAGAGCCGTATTTCGCTAACCAGTCTCGTCACCAAGTCTATGGTGTCGCTAATCCCAGGGCCCCTCGCCTTCTAGTCCCACAAAGGTTCTAACATCATGCAGTCTAAAAACCACTTCATGGCTTAACGATGGCACCTATATGTAGCAACAGTTACAGTCTACGACTATCGACTAATACCTAGCTAATCTTCCATAGTAAGAGCCAGGGATCACCCATGAGGCCAGTGCACAAAAATACGGAAGAAGGAAAGAAAAGGCAGCAGTTATGGGGCCATGGCCATGTGCTGAATGGATCCAATACGCAAGATGCAAGAACTTGACAGGGTTTTCGACAAAAGCTCCGTTATCGAGCGATGAAGTTCAGCTACACTGGCGTGATAGTCCCCCTCGGGGTATCTTGGCCATTCGGGCTTTTTCCCTACCCCTTGCACCAAAACACAAAACTCCATAATTCGTCGACGAGAGTCGGCCCCATACGGTGTATGAGCTCATTGATCCCATTGCATCGATTGGTCCTGCATAGATCCTGCCGCAGATTCTGCAGTGAATATTTGAAGAAGATTACATACTCCGAGAGCGCAACCTGGAACCAAAAGTTAAAATCTTGGGAAGGAAATGTGCTATTTTCATCACCGTTTTTAACTTCTCTGCGCGCCCGTGGAGATTACATTATCCAAATTTCAAACCCATAGAGAAAGAAAAAGAGACCATACCGTGCGAAGAAACGACTACAAAAAGGGAATGGAAAGGGAAAAACTGCTAACAATAGTGGGCCCAATCAGTCCCAGATCCAGCGGCATAGCCCTCTTTCTCCCAGTTAACATTTCAAACTATACCCCAATCCTCCCTAGTTCCAGCGGCCGATCTTGCAATGAGGCGTTCGAGCCCGGGGCAGCATACCGTTAAGTTGCGGATGGTTTATGCGCCCATGTCTTTGAGAGTTTAATTATCGATTACTCCATCCCACAATCGATTTTTAATAGTTTTACCACGAGGAAGCCCGGGGCGGGGTGAGCAAAGGCCAAAAAAACCATTACAAAAGGAACGAGGAATAACGTCTTTCTTAAAAGATTTATCTTCTGGAGAGTAGTATGAATTTATTTAGAAAGGATCTTTAAGAGAAGTCCGTTGAAGAGATATCCAGTATCAAAGCCTTGACTGCGCTTTGTGCAACAACACTCGTTTTCGATATCACAACGTTCCCGTCCCACCGCTCATTATATTGCGATTCTATTTTAATTTCTTCCTTTTCTCTCTCTCTATAATTATCTGGCTTAACAATATAGTCCTCTCGTCCCTATTCATAAATATAAAAAGACTTCCATTGTTAACTCTCCGGGATTTCTTACAAAATGCAAATCTATCCAAACCCCTTCGGAAACTCCGCCCATTCCCTCAAAATCAAGAAAACAACCACAATGACAATGACTACTTCTTCTACAAACTCGTCTACAAGCCAACTTCCCCCTTCCCTCCCTAGGCTCAGTATTGAGTCTCTACATCTCGATTTGGAACAAGCTGCTTCCCGCACCCGCGCAAACTCCATGCGTGCCCCACGGACAGCTGCCTCGACTACGTCGACAGTAGCACCGCCTGCTCTACCTCCACCAGCATATATTACCCATAATCTATATGAGAAGGGTAGTGGAGATTATATGCTTCCTCCGCATGCTCAGGTTCATGATGTTGAAAGTATTTATGAAGTTCGACAGTAAGTTATACATGCTAATATCTACCTGATATCCACAATGCAATAACTAACACGAATTTTTTATAGAGTCTCAATGCTTGACCGCTTCCAAGAAAGTCACCAACTACGTATGCTATTCATCCTGCTGTTATCCTTCATCATTATCGGTGGCATCGCAGCAGGTGTTTTAGTATTACTGGTTAAGAAGGCTTGAACAAAACCAACAAAGACTTAATGGGCTTGGTTTAACAGCCAAAACCCATAGAATTAACGACGAAATGATACACATACGAAATTCATGGAGGATTTCCTTATCACTGTCCCGCTCTTCTTCTGCCCCCACCCCTTTGGAATCAGGGGGAGTCCTCGAGCCCGATCACCCCCCCCCCATCCCACGAGAATCCGACAGGTGAATCAGGAGGAGAAAGGAGCTGAAGTCTATCCATTCCGACGGTGATAAGAGAGGATCCTCTTTCCTTTCCTCTCTTCCCTCCCGTCTTAGGCTTCCCTCCCGTCTTCCTGTCTCTCTTCCTTTATAATTATCTCGAGTTTCACGGGAAATTACAGCCAGCCATTTCGTACTACCATGCACGCCAATAAAGCTGTGGAGATGGTGTTAGCCTGAGGGCTGATCCGTCTAGAAGTGCAGGAACTCTGCAGACCCCTCGATTCCCTTCTGAGCTCGCTTCGAAAATGGTTACACAAAACAAGAGTAATTAAACAGGAGGCTTGGTGGTACATACAAGGCGGGGAATGGACGGGCGGCTTGCAAATGGTTGGACACAAGACACAAGGAATACAAACTATTTGGGGAATATAATGGTATTTCATTTGATTGATTGTTGGAACAAACTGAACATGCAATCTCCTTTCCCTTTTTCATTTTCCTTTTTTTTGTTTATTGGGAAAACCGAGGCGTTTTGAATGGAGTTGGAGTTTGATATTTTGATGGATCATTGTATATATCTCTCAGTACATTTTATCTTGGCTGGCCGTTTTGTTGTGAATATTTTGCTTTGGGAACGAACAACCGGATTGGACAAAAAGTTATGGAATTTTACGGATATATTATTTAGTATCGGCCTCTAAGGATAATAATCATAATGAAACAACGTATACAAAGTACAAGATCCTCACAAGAGTAATTGACATGAGTGTACTTAATATGAGTGCAATCAAGAAGTCTGCTGGTACATAGTACTATAGTGGGCAAAAGGCAACGGTTGGGCGGGATAACATATATTGCATTGGGAAGATACCTACTTAATCATGCAGAATAAAATATTGAATATTGGTGGTCCACATTGGTCTCGTACCCAGAGCTCACGAAAGTGTTGTCGTCCACATTGCCTATAGTAAATAAGTATTTGAAGAATTGCATATATTTTTGTAACAGAATGAACTTCATAGCCGACGATTATAAAAGTGATTATTATATCAATCAACTAGCACTAAAACTTGTATGCATCCTGCATTCTGCAGCTGTTATCACTTGTGCAATGGTGCTCATAGCTCATGCGTTGGATTTTTCGACAGACGAAATACAATCACGTGATTCAATACCATTGTGAGCCTCGGCTTAGCTTCGCAGCAGGAGTGGGTCCGCAGTCTGACCGTAGTCTCTCGCTATCGCTTTGTCAAAGCTGTTGAAAATGATAGGATGAAGTCCGGGACTCAAAAGTTCTCAGAGTTTAATCTTTGAAGAAAGAAAAAAAGCCTCCAAGGGTTAATGCAAAAAGCGGGAATATGATTTAATCACGCATTTGACCCTGGATGCCACGGACGGAACCATACACAATTCGATTCCACGAGGGGGGCTCAGTCAATTAATATCAGAATCCTAAGTTAAGTCCCAGGCCGGGTCCTGGTTTAGCTGAGGTGAGTACGGGAAACCAGGCCAGGTACAGCGTCTATAGACAGAGGGAAAAAGGAATTAAAGAATTTGCGCAGTAAATATAGCAGCTTTCGAAACCCCTCTCCTCCCCTCCTTCGGAATTACTCAAAAGTCGTGTCGAAATTTTTTTTTTTTTTTTTTTTTTTTTTTTTTTTTTTTTTTCCAATGATACTTCGTAGATATCTCAACAAATGTACAGAGATGATGAATCCCCATTGCATTGAGGGGGTGGCGGATAGAGAAAAATTTTTTTAAAAAGAGACGAGAGGTATTTATCTTGAAGACCT
The DNA here is from genome assembly GCA_036971725.1 of Arthrobotrys conoides. Taxonomy (NCBI): domain Eukaryota; kingdom Fungi; phylum Ascomycota; class Orbiliomycetes; order Orbiliales; family Orbiliaceae; genus Arthrobotrys; species Arthrobotrys conoides. The sequence continues at coordinate 1,946,690 of JAVHJM010000001.1, forward strand.
TGCATAAGACATAGATGTCTTTAGAATATTTTTGCCCCCTGCCGTAGAAGAAATATTACATGAACAAGCCAATTTGGTGCAGCTGTCTGAACATGTGTGTCGTCGAGGCTCGTTCGTCGGTATGCTTGGCATAGTTGTTATACATGCGTGCTTCCTGCCATGCACTCTGACTAGCATATTTTTATGTATGTCTGTAAGTATTTCGAGTGCAGAGGGAGGGGAAGGTGCATGTCTACGTATATATACATAGCAGAGGCGTAATATAGAATAGACTGTGATACTCGAACACGAATGCACAGAACTAACTAGATGTTTCCGCACATTGCAGTAGCAGCTGTTTAAGCTAGTACTTTCACTTACCATGAATTGGAATTAGCTCTGTCAAGCGGGGCTTGCTGCAGCTCGAGAACATCTGTAGCTACTTAGTTGTATTGTAGCTTAGCTGTCTAATGTGTGTGATAAGAGGGGGAGCCAAGGGATTTGTTCGATTCCAGCGAGAGAGGTTTTAGCTGCACCTAGCTGAGGTAAGCTAGCTCGGTTTCTAGAGTTGGTGATTCGGAACAATTAAGGGCAGGCAAAGGTGATGTGATGACATACCAGTGACTTTTGTAGAATCGAATCCACAATGCTGTTGAGGAGAGAAAAGAACGCGTTCAAGGACCTCTCTTGCATGTTTTCGTCCCCTCCCCTGCCATTGATGTGCTGGTTGGCCGTTGGTGTCGTTGGCAGGTAGACTTTGAAGGCTCAAACTTGGGTTATAAAAAGAGGATTGAGTCCCCCTTCGTGGTCTTTGAGGTTTTCTTTCTCCGTCGCAAGTCCCAGTCCAGTTTCCCGTCATCTAGCTAGCCGCTAAGCTATAAGTTGAGTGAGAGAGGATCCTCGAAAACTCGAGATTTTTCTCATTTCTATCAAGACACAAAAAGGCATTTCCGAGCGTTTTCCCGGTCAATTGCCTTCTTCCCACCGTCTTTTCAAGATCTAGCCTTTTAGATTCTTATATCTCCTTTTCAATCAGCAGAAACCTGTTCTCCTAGAGCACTTAGGTTTCTCTGTCATCAAGTGTCGACAATTGCGTAGCTGTTGGGAAGCCGTTCAGTCTCGTCGTCCTATTCAGGTAAGGTTTGGCCCCACTTTGATTTCGTCTGAGCTAGCTTCAATTTACGAAGCTCGACATGATCGTTTTTCTTTTTTCTTTCATTTCCTTTGCCTCCTAGTCTTAAAGTCCCTTGCTTTGTCGCTCTTTGAATCGTCGGTCAGTGGCAACGATGTGTAATCGCGTTACCTACTGTAAAAGGCAGTTTTTTTTTCCCCCTCGCCTTCTTTCTGGCGGTCCTCCTTGGAGGGGCAATACTATATTCGATCTAAGGGAAGAATGTCGGAAGGATGGTCGGCATGTGGCTTGTACATACATGTACAGTACATGAGTAAAATCTTTATCGATAACCGTTTGGTTCGATGGATGTCGGTTGCAATTGGACGGTGCAGTTGTGCATTGCATGGCCATCCGCCATGACATAATTGGCTCTCCGAATGGCCATCCTCAAGCCCGACTACCACTGCACCTGTTAGACACTATATTAATAGTATAGAGGAAGAAAAAAAACTCTTCTGGAATCTGATCAAATGGGGATCCGGGAGATTAGCTTCATTACACACGTACCGTTCATATATCCCTCAGTTGACAGTTAACTGCCTGTACGGTGGATGTTGATGTGGATGTGGCCCTGGTCAGGTTGGCCTATTTGTCTCTCTCCTACGTAATTGCTAGCCTCAAAAACCACCCGCATCGACCTTCTTTCTTCCTTTCCCTCTTCCTCCTCTACTACAATTCACTTCACTTCACCAGTTCTCTGAAAGCACGCTGACCACGAGATATTTCAAACCATTCTGGGAGCTCTCTCATAGACATATTAGACATCGTCGTTAATACTACCGTACCGATTACTATTTACCGGTTCCACGTTTCAATTCCCTCAAAATGTCGAAACTCTCTTTCGCCGGCAGCTCCCTCTTGAACCCTGAGGGCTTCCCGACGTCTAGAAGACATCCAAAGTCCCAGAGTGCCTTTGTGAGTTTCCAATTGTCCTCTTTTCCTCCTTCATGATAGAGTATTGTACGAAACGGAAACGATACAATCGGGCAAAATCCAATACAGTCTACTTTCGATGCCAGAGTCGCCTAGGCAGAGACGACGGTCGTTGAAGGTTCGAACCTCGGGCGAGATTGTCAGCTACGAATCTACGGAATTCATCAACGTATGTGTACCGAATCAATGAACCATGATACTGACAGTTCTACTCTTTATTGGTAGGCTTTCGACAATACATCGACATCGGTGGCTGCTAGCCAAATGCGAAATGCCTTGAATAGACTGGCCGACACCGTCAAGGACCCACAGACCAAGAAGGTATGGTCTCTATATTTCACTATATGCATGGTCTACAGCAGTAGCTAACACAATGGATGGAATTACAGAAGTTCGAGACGGAAATGGACAACTTCTTCACCCTTTTCCGCCGATACCTCCAAGACAAGGCCAAGGGTGCTATGCTGTACGTTACCCCTCAATCACCCCGCTATCGGCTGTAATATATGCATGTTGGCTAATCGAACGAACAGGGATTGGGACCTTATCGCCCCTCCAAACCCCAAGCAGGTCATCGACTACAATACCCTCCAAGAGTCCAACAACACCGATCTTCTGAACAAGCTTGCCGTCCTCAAGCTCAATGGTGGTCTCGGTACCTCTATGGGTTGTGTCGGCCCCAAGTCCGTCATTGAAGTTCGTGATGGCATGTCCTTCCTCGATCTTTCCGTCCGTCAGATCGAATACCTCAACCACACCCACAAGGTCAATGTCCCATTTGTTCTCATGAACTCCTTCAACACCAACGATGATACCCAGAGCATCATCAAGAAGTACGAAGGCCACAACATTGACATCCTTACCTTCAACCAATCCCGTTTCCCACGTATCCACAAGGACTCTTCCCTACCCGTCCCCAAGGAGTTTGATTCTTCGATCGAGAACTGGTACCCACCCGGCCACGGTGACGTCTTCGAGTCTCTGAACAACTCTGGTATCCTTGATCAGCTCATTGAGTCTGGGGTTGAGTGGCTGTTCTTGAGCAATGTCGACAACTTGGGCGCCGTCGTTGACTTGAACATCCTCCAACACTTGAACGATACCGGAGCCGAGTACATCATGGAACTTACAGACAAGACCAAGGCCGACGTCAAGGGTGGTACCATCATTGATTACGAAGGTACCGTTCGTCTGCTCGAAATCGCACAGGTTCCAAAGGAGCACGAGCAAGACTTCAAGTCCATCAAGAAGTTCAAGTACTTCAACACCAACAACATCTGGTTGAGCCTTAAGGCCATCAAGCGCGTTGTTGAGAACAACGAGCTTGAGCTCGAGATTATTCCCAACCACAAGAACATCTCGGTCGGAAAGGGTGAATCTGACCTGTCAGTCGTTCAGCTGGAAACCGCCGTTGGTGCTGCCATCAGACACTTTAAGGGTTCGCACGGTGTTAACGTCCCACGTCGCCGTTTCTTGCCTGTCAAGACTTGTTCCGACTTGATGCTCGTTAAATCGGACTTGTACTCCCTCAAGCACGGCCAATTGACAATTGACGCCTCAAGATTCGGACCCGCACCATTGATCAAGCTAGGAACACACTTCAAGAAGGTCTCAGACTTCCAGAAGAGGATCCCGAGCATTCCTAGGATGCTGGAGCTAGACCACTTGACAATTATTGGAGCCGTCAACCTAGGCAGGAAAGTAACTTTGAAAGGTTAGTGATCACATCCATGATTCCCCGTAAGCTTTGTTTCTAGGACATAAATGCTAATTATTATATCACATACAGGAACTGTCATCATCGTGGCGAGCGAGGGTAGCACCATCGATATCCCACCAGGAAGTATCCTTGAGAACGTTGTCGTCCAGGGATCCCTTCGGTTGCTCGAGCACTAAAAGCATTACACACTTGCTATCATTATTCTTTGATATACGTTTCTTTTTCCCTTTTTATTATTCTTTGTAAAACTTGAATGTGAAGGAGCGACTTTTGGGGTGGGATCATGGAATCATGTCATGTTTGGTTTTTTTCAGAAGCGCGGAGGAGAAAAGAACCCGAACTCATTTGGTTTAGTTTACTAAAAGAGTTTTTTTTATATCTTTGTCGTGGTTTTTTTGTGGTTGAGAGCTTGTGAGCAAAAAGTGTGGTTTTTTCTATTGTCTTAGGAGCTTGAAGGTGTAGCTTTGGAGCTTGGTTGTAAAGCTTTGAGCTGGCTGGGTTATCAAGCTATCCAATTGAAAAATAAAATAACGATTTGTAATGAAGGAATGGAAACAGGCATACGCGTTCAGTTATCAAAGCACTCGAGTCGTCTCGGATTAATATTGTGAATACCGAATAACCAATGGAGCTCAGAGAAGTAGACCAAGAAGACGGTGTTTTAGAAACGTTTCGAATTCGTAAGTTTTTGTACGTTCATCGATCTAGGACGTTACTATAGGCCTAACAAGCGGTGAACCCGACTCCTCGTCTTCGACATCTAGTGCGCTATAGTGTCTACGGGTCGGTAGACGGGTGACTAGTCGGCTAGCGACTGCTTTTAAGTACCAGAGCTACTGCAGGTTCCAACGGTCAAGCAGAGCGGTCTAGCTTGTTTCATCTGATGTTGTGGTTCCAGCGAATGAGAATCGCTAAAGGCACTGCGGCCACCAACCACGCGTTGAACAATTAATTCTTTGGCGAAAGGTTGCCTCGAAAAATTCAACATTCCTGGGAGAATTCATAGACCTCCAGAAGAGAATTGAAGAGGTCTGCATGTGTGGATGGACCCACAGGATGCAGAAAAGAAGTTTCCCTTGTCCAGAAGAGAGAGAAAACATGAATCTGAAGAACAAGAAGAGCAAAAGTTACAGGGGACAAAAAAAAGACGTGGTTCAGGGCGCTCCACTGTTCATGCACTCTATTTCTATCGACCTGTATCACGTTCCAATCACCAGGATAGAAGGAAGACATCCTATTTGTCGCCTTTGAATCTCCATCTGCCAGTCGATTACAAAGACCAGAACCAGTGGATTCCCCAGCCCCCGGGGACACGCCTGTTAAATCAATACTGTGGCAGTAAGTAAGTAGTCGAGTATGGAAAAGCCATATCTTGACATCTCATCAATTCTTCCCTTTCCCTTGTCCAACCCCCCCCCAGGATGCATCTGTCTCGCCAGGCGACATGCACAAATTAATATTACGCATGATCTATTTTTCGACTTTTACTCGCCCTGTTTAAATCTGGACTCTCTCTTACATATTACCCAGGTTCATTGAATTCAAATGAGTGGGCCAAGGGACGGTGCTTAAGCGAACATGCACGGCGGCTGTTGGTGCAGTCCCGGAGATTGATTCTGGACCTGTCGTTAGTATTGCAACTGCACCGACCATGACCATTCCCGACCAATACTGATTTTTTTTAGATTCTCGCCGTTCGCATCAATATCGCATTGTTCTTGGGATTATTCATCATATGCGCGACGATTCCTTAGCTTAGCTTAGGCAATGCAATAGGCGGGAGGGCATGGATCGACAACCTCCTCGCTGTGCTGGCACAGTCGTCATGTCCAAGACGACAATGGAAGTCATGAACACGATCTATTGGCTACCATAACTCAAGAATCCGTATCTTTGGCAGAATATCTTGAAACACTGCAAGTTTAAAGACTCGATCATAGAGACCAAAAGCTCGAAGGATAAAAAACAGTCGCAAGATCTCGATCACGAAGATATCGCACGACATGCCCTTGATCCATCTTGGCGATTGTACTCATGTTTTCTTATTCCTCCCACAGACCGGGGCTTGACAGCAGCCCACGACCTATGGCCTGCGATAAAATGCATAGCTCCAGTTACCGATATTAAAAAGTCCGCCCCAGTTGTACTGGTTGGCGATATTAAGAGAAAAGAGAGTGCGAGAGCTAAATATACCTCACCCCACTCAGAGCTCCAATCCACTCGCTCAATGATCGCGATCGGAGAGCTCTAAATCCCAAATCCCAGTAATAAACATTAAACGCGAGTTCATAGAGAGAACAGATGGAAAACGGAAAAAAAAGAAAAGGAAAAAAGCTTGGTTCTTTTTGCCAGGCGGGTGATGAAGTTGGGCGGGGACTCGAGTCAATCATGGGTATACGCATTTTTTTGCATTCTGCGGATGCTATGCATAGATTATTGCCACGAGGCAGCAAACAGATACTATAGGACATGCATATGATATGCACAGCTCTCATGTATATAGAGGAGCGTGAACACCCGATCTATCGAGATATCCTTTTTTTTTTCCCTTTCATTCCCAGAAGCATTGTTTTATGTGCCTTTCGTTTGCATTTTCCTTTTGTTTCAATTCTACCTTGCCTTCGTTTTGAGGTTTTCGTAGGCGATATCGATACCAGTCGAAACAGTATCGTCGAGGCACAACACAGATCGATTGACATATAAATTTCCTGTCGTGATCTTTTAATTTTGAGACTCAGTATATTGGACTTGAGGATCCGAGATACCTTGAGGCTACCTTTCATCTATTTCTAATTTTCTCCTAATTTTCTTCATCTTTTACTTTTTCTTCAACTTCATTCGCTTCGACACTGTCAGCCAGTTGAACTCGGCAGGAACCTCAGTGTGGTATTTCGCAACAACTAATTGTGTTGTCGACGACATCTCAAGCTTCACCAACCTCATAAGGAGATCACTACAAGCTTAAGATATCTGATTTAGCCAATCAAGAAGCAAAAGAACCTGCAAGCTCGGAGAAGCTTCAATACTGCTCTATCTAGAGGAATCCGTATCATTAGAAGGCTGAAGCTGTAGAAAAAAGGGCTGGCTGAAGCTGAATTCTTATACCAGCTCTATCCCCAGCATTCTCTGCCTCATTCCTGATTATTAGCCTCACCAACACCACCATTTTTTTTTTTTTTTTTTTTTTTTTTTTTTAATTTTATATGTGTGCGGGTTGTTGAAGAACGTTCTGATATAAATCTACTCGCGATATTTCTGCCTACCTTTCTTTCTTTCTTTCTTTCTTTCTTTCTTTCTTTTCTTTCTTCATCAACCATCAACCATCATCATCACTTCACATCAGCTACCAACCACCAACCATATCATAACCACCAAACATCCAAAAGCTTCCTCTCCATTTCACCTACCGACTTGAATTGACTTTGATCAGTGACAATGGACTCTTTCCTGAAGGTCTCGCGCCTTCTGGGGTTCCAATATCTCCTAATAATTCTTGCTATTCTCACCGGCGGCGGTGTCAATGGCCATTCCTGGGTATGTTCTACAGCCTCCCCTACATCTAAACAAAATCGTTTAATATCTACATACATACCATATAATGATCGAATTAGTAGACTAACTCAGCTATCTATCCAGGTCGACGAGCTTACTTGTGCAAGCGGTCCGTTCTTTACAAGCGCAAGCGACCCCGCGAAAGGATACATCCGGAACTATGGTACGTACTAATCCCTAATATCTTCTTATTTCCAAAAATAATAATAATAAAAGAATACTAACAAATGTTACCCACAGTTGGCCGTCAATCTACCGAAATTGACCAACTGACAACTTTCCGTATCCTAGACTTATCATCTAACCAACCCGTCTGTCCTCCCGGCCGCACCTCACCCGGCCAAAGCGATACGTTTCCAAAGCTCAGAGCCACCCCAGGAGATCTTATCAAAGCATCCTACCTGGAAAACGGCCACATCTGGCAAACCCTCGCTGGCGTCAATGGTCCCGATGCAAAACCCGGCATGATTTACTGGTATGGGACTCAAACCCCCAAATCGGACCGTGACATCGCTAGTGTTCTCAAGTGGACTCTGGATGGGAAAGGTGGTGACGGTGAAGGGTTTCTGTTAGCAGCGACGCCCTTCGATGATCGTGTTTGCATTGAAACCGGTCATGAAGATGCAGGAGAGGGACGTGTAGGTGGACCTTGTAGCAGTTACTTTCGACTTCCTGAGACTGCTGAGACCGGCAAGGATTTCACTGTCTACTGGCTTTGGGATTACACCGAGCACTTCGGACCACCAAAGCCTGGTTTCATCGAGGTTTGTTTCTCCTTCTATTTGAAACTTATTATATAAACAAATGAACATATATACTAACTATTGTGATAGTGGTACTCATCTTGCCTAGACATCACCGTCGTCTCCAAGGAAGATGCCCTCAAAGAAGTCGAGGAAGCCCGTCGTAACACCCAACTCCTCCCTGCAGACTCCACTCCAACGAAGGGTCTTAACCGCCACCTCCGTCGTCGCCAACTCTACAACGAACGACGAAATCAAATCGGTGACAAGAAATCGTCATGGTTCTCCTGGTGAAACCATTGATATATTTCTTCGTCCTTAAGCACTCGAACACACTTTATGAGTATTTCCTTTGTTTTCTCTTGCATGATAAGTACCATGGCACTACCACGAAAGGAAGATGAATACATCCTGTAAAGATACCACTATTGTATGGATGATTTGCATGTATGGGGGTCTCTCTGTTTCTGTGTTTTTGCCATCTGCATGGCTGGTCTTTTTCTTTTCAAAGCTTTATACCCCCTTTCCTTTTTTTTTTTTTCCTTTCCTTAGCATTCTGTTTGCTGGCTAGTTTACGATATCTCCCCTTTAATCAGCATCTCACAGCCTGTATCATGAAATACCAGGTTCTGGAACGAGTTTCCTTTTTTCTCAAACTCAACATTCCTTCACATGGGGCATCTGCATTTGAATCATGGCGTTCTGTTTTTTGAAAAAGTCGTTTTCTCTTTTTTATATTTCCTTTACTTTTCTAGCATAGCGTTGTAGATGGGAATACCTCATCCATTTTACCTATAGGTAGTATACATACATGGGTAAAACCGAAAAACAATCAGGAACTCCAGTAGGGTTATCCTTATAGCTTAGTACTTATTCATAATTTAATACATCAAATTGGCATATTGACTTCCGTATCTCTCTAAGTCTCCGTGTAATGAATATCTAGGATGAATATCTTTAAAAAAAAAATGGGAATTAATAGAAACCAAGATCGAATTGAAGTCAAAATCGCAAACGAAGGCAACATTATAATGCTTAAGTACTACCTACCTAGGGAGCTGATGCCTCTAATCCCCTATCTACGTAGTCTAAAGCTCTACGCACGTCTAATACGAACATGACCGCCACCACATATCCCCCATAAACTGCCCCCAAAGGACGGTATGCATAACTGACTTTAGGCCGAGAACCCCAAAAAACCCTTAACCCTCCTCAAAACCTCCCTCCCAGCCGCCCTCTTCGTCTCCCCCGTCCTCCCAAGCGCATCTTTATTCTCATCCGCCCTTCTCAACAAATACTTCACACACTGCTCCATAGTACCCCAAGGTATATATTTAACAACATTAACCCCTCCATTCTCCTGCGCATTAATCACACTCATAGAAACCTCATCAGCCATACCAGCCAACTGAGCGAATGTAATTTCCTTCCCCTCCAATAACCGTCCCGCTTCTTCATTTTTCAGACGAGAAAGCGTATCCAGTGCCTTCGTAACGCTGGTTTGGTTGTGTGATGCTACCACGATGCCGACGTTGATACCCCCGTTCTTTGCACCACGTGAGTTATCGAACGTGAGAAGTCGGTTGATGCCCCCGTTGTAACTGTCATCTGTCCCTTCCTTCCCTTCCCAGAATGTACTCCTCGGATCGGAATGTAGATAAGCACCCCTAACCACTTTGGCGCCGAATCCGAACCCTTGACTCTTCGCGGCCTCCAAATGGGATTTTAAGTTACTCGGAGAGATTTTTCGATACATTTGGTAAGTATTGTATACCGTCGGCATCCGGTCCGGTGTGTTATATCTCTTCATAAGATGTAAAGTATACTCATCCATCGCATCTTGATATCTCGTCTGTTCGGCATCAAATAGTAATTTAACATTCTTCCCATTCGCCTGTGCCGCTTTACAGATATCGTCAAGAGCCGTCATGAACAGCGGAGACTGCGGTTCGTTCGTTTCCATATTCAAAACCGATGCCGGTCCCGCACCGGAATATTTAACCGAAATGAAGGAATTAGGTTCCGCATATTCAATGGTTTGGATAGTAGCATCCTTCCAAGTTTTGATATCGAACTCTAGATGTTCTTGTGAAACGTTTTCCCTTGAGAGTTTGGCGGGAACTTCGACTTCCTTTGCGTATGCTAGGATAATTCCTCGAAATCCCCACGATTTTAAACGGGTTAATGTGGATTGGATTTCTTTGGGTGTGTTTCCAGCGCAGAAATGGTTGTAGAATGTGTGTTTTAGGAAGAACCGTGGGATTGGGTTGGTGGTTAGGAAGGTTGTGTAGGTGAGTAGAAGTTTGGTGAGAAGGTTTGATAGGAATGGAGAGGTTGAGACAGTACAGATTAAGATTGTACGGAGGAGGTAGGGGGTGGGGAGGGTTGAGAGTGGGGAGATTGGTGTTTGAGGTGTGGGATTAGAGTGAGATAAGGATGCTGATCCTGGTGAATTGGCGAAGGATTCAGCAGTCGAGAGAGTCGAGTTTGGACGCCGCTGGGTGGATATTTTACGAGTGCATATTAGTGGTAAGATTGACTTGGAGGGGGTGAGGGGGAGGTTATGGACTAGGGAGACGCCGGAGCGCCGGAGCATTGTTGTATTTTGTGCGTTGAGGGGGGATTGATGAGGAAAAGCGTCAATGGTGGTTGCAGGTATATATAATGAAGAAGAACTGAATTTCAAATCCCAAATGCCCAGTAAAAAATGCAAAAAAAGGTTGGAGATAGATTAGAAGTAAATGTAAATATGGTAGCCAATTTCTTGTAGTAAATCTTGCCCTGATTGTCAACGAAATACTTTTTTCTTTTGTCTTAAACTCTATGGTGTTTACGAGGTAGGCAGGCCTGGGTAGAAATTCAGAAGAGAAATCAGGGCTATCGAATTAGTATTCCAATGCGGGATGCGACCCGCCCTTTTAAATCACCTACATGTCTCCGATAGTACGTAATAGCTGATACCAGAGGGGAAGAGAGGGAGGCAGAGCACGGTACCATCGCGATGTCGCACAGACAAGACAGCAAGCTGTCCGGCCGATCAGAGTTCCGCCCCCCGTTCTTGTCATAAGTTGGGGGTGTATTCTGGCGTCATGGGTCATCTTCGATAAGCTTCGGATCTTCAGCGAAAAGGCTGCTTTGGCTGTGTGCAGGCGAATAAGCAAGATAAGCTTAAAGCGGATGGACTGTCCCGCTTTGAAAGAAGAGTGGCCCAGACCAGTGCGGAACGCCTGTGACATGACTTCGAGTCTTGATAAGGCTTAGCATTTTAGGAAGGGGATAATCTTTGAAGGAGCGCAGGGGAATATCGTAATTGAAATCCCATTGGATGCTTATTTCCTGGAGACCCCGAGATCTTTAGTTTTATTAGTTTAGAAAACTAAAAAAAGAAAGAAAGAAGAGAGCTAAGCTAAAGAGCTCGAGCAATCAGGTCGTCGTTGATATGATGTGTTAGGGATGTTATATCATGGTTCCGCGTGATGCATGTCTCTTAGCAGCTTGTCCCTGGCCCGTTGTTAGCCGTCCCTGCCGATTTTAATTTTGGGGGTTAACTAATGTCAAGTAACCTTCGGTGTTCCGCCATGAACATGGTTGGCTGAGTCCCGTGGTCGGACAGTGCAGCTACATGTAGAAGGGGCCGTGAAATATATTGTGGTACGAGCAAGTCCAATGGGCGAGTAGGTGCCTAGATGTATGCATGAGCAGGGAGGATGTTGAAGCTGTCATGATATGATGCATGATGTCTGATAAAGCTCCAAAGCTTGAGAGTCAAGACAGGGAACTTGGACTGAACGAGGTCATGTGTTGAGGCGTCGTTGCCAAAGCAACACGTTTTGTCAAGATCTTGAACTTCCACAACACTCCAACCGACCTCCACCTCAATCTCGCAATCTTCAAGTCGACGACACTCCTTCGATCCATCATCAACATCATCTTTAGAATTACCATCACCATCACCAACAATGGCCACGGCCACAGCCACCCTCCCGATAACCCCCTCACGGGCCAGTCGTTTCACAAGTGTCAAAGACATGCTGCTTGGAGAAAACCTCACAACATCACCTTCGCCCACAAAGAACATCGACCCACCGTCAACAAAACTAAAACGTCCAAACAAATCCGCCATCTTATCCCGCAAATCCACGAACTCTCCGTCCTTGCTTTTGAAGAATGGTAAAATCTTTGGAAGAGCTACAAAACCATCAACTGCATCTATTGTTTCGAAACCGAAAATAGTAGACTCATTCGATATATTTGCGATCCCATCTTCGCAACCCGAGGAGGAAGAGGAAGAGGAGGCAAAGGAAGGACTGCTTGAAACACTTCCGAAAGAAACAAAGGAACTATACATCCCCGCAAAACGACTATGGACTCCTATAAAGGAAAATACTCGACCAGAGGTTATCGACCTCTGTACTCCGGACGATGTGGCAAAAGCTGCAGCAAGAGGCTCATTCGTCTCGCTGTTAAGTTCTTACAAACACAAAGATATACCTAGCAATACTGGCTCACTCAATTCGACGAGTTGTAATGAGCCACTAAAGAAGGGTAGGTGTATCGGTCTCATTAACGTTCCAGGTAGAAGGAATTCTTTGACGCCGTTGGCAGAGGAGCAACCAACTGAGGAGTTGGTTTCGAAAGTTACTGCAAAGGCCGTACCGAAACTAAAGAAACCGAATGCAAAGAAGGGCGCAAAGACTATAACTGGATTGGCAGTGGCGCCGTATCTCTCTGCCGACCCAGAGCCCACCGCCCCTCCAACTCTCCTGGAAGCATATATGGGGAACCCAGTGGAACCGAAACCAAAGAAACCCCGCAAGAAAAGGGAGACTTCAACAACAAAGACACCAAAACCAAAGAAGACCTCCAAAAAGTTAGCGGCTCAGCTACCTCTTTTATCTCCAAAATCCGTGCAAAAGCAAATGGATACACAAACATTCGTTTTCGGAACATCGTCGCAATTACTCAGAACCGACCCTCCAGAGGAAGGCTGGGCGCTGGAAATAGCAGGCAAAAAACTGAATACGATACAGACACACGCAAAGATTCACGCGAAAGCTATATGGGACTTAGACAGTTTTAGCGATATTCAGAAGGATGTTGTCGAGAAGCCCACAGTGCAGTCGGAGTGTGCGGTGGACACATCTGGATGGGGAATTTCTGACTTGGATATAACGAAGGCGAAGAGTAAAACTGGGATGGGAATGTGGTCGGTGGCGTCAAGAGGGTCATCGGGAGAGTTGCACTCGGTCGAAGTGCTGAATCTGGTGGATGAGGATGATCTAGATGACATTTTTAGCCAGAGATTACCCTCGCAACAGCCGAAAGTAGTGAGCTCGAAAGTACAGAATAAAGATCCCAAACCACCAACCAAGGAAGCCGTCAAAGAGAATACTGCACCCCCAATGCCGAAAGATCTGCCAGCTGTTTACTGGACTCAGCTTCCGACACCTGATTCAACTAACCCAAGCTCTGAATCTTTGAAGTCGAAGCCAACCAAAAAGGACGAAACTGCCAAATCAGCGGTTCTATCGGATCGTCCCAACTTTGAAGGCTTCACCATGATCCAATTGCAAACCCAAATCAAACAATACGGCTACAAACCCGTTAAGTCAAGGAAGACGATGATCGATATCTTAAATCGGTGCTGGGACTCTGCAGAGATCATGATAGCAAATCCGCCATCACCTGTAGTGATTAAGCCTAAAACGGCAGTAAAAGGGAAGGTGAAGAAAAGAGCAACTGCCGACGAGGAAGCAGAGGTGGTTCCTAAGAAGCGGGGGAGAAAAACAAAGCCTACAACAGAACTTGAAGATGAGATGGAGGCCCCGAAACCAAAGAGAAGAAAATCTTCAACCGTCACTCCGGCCAAGAAGCTCGATACTTCGACGATATTCAAAAATATTGCTGCGGCTATCAAACAGCAACCGACTTCACCGGACCTCCAAAATCCGTCATGGTGGCAGAGAATACTTATGAATGAAATGATCGTTCTCGAGGAATTTTCGGAATGGCTGCTCAGCAGTGGCTTGCAAGCCGCAGGCGTGGACGAGAGAATCTGGGTCGATTGCGGAGTCTGCGATAACTCTACGGATGTCGATTCCAAGGACAAGAAACTGGAGGTGGTAAAGTTGTGGTGTGAATCTAGGAGTGTGGCCTTTGTAGAGAGGGGTGGCCAGTAACAGGTTTCATTTTCATTGTTGTTAATGGCCTTAAATGTCTAATGTTTTGGTATAGCGATTTGGCGTTAACTTTGGGTTTTGGGTACAGCACAATTGAAGAGCTCAGAGGTGCATATACGATATCAGAACTTGGGAGTGGTACTCCTAGGAGGAAATTGTGACGATTAGATAGTAAATACTACTTAGGTATAATCGAACATCGTCGTGCGTATAAGCAAAATGGCAAGGGATATGAAGGATCAAAAGACTCCGATTGAAACAACCAAAAGAACTCCACCTATACGCCCTAAAAGAAGCACAGATTCCACAGAATTTAGAACACAAAACACTAAAGGAGCTCGAGCTGTAACAAAAAATAGTATACAATTATTTCGCCTGTGGTGGTATATGCAAGTAATTAGTAGGCAACCACCTCCCTAAGAGAATAATTCACCACCCTTCAGGCTGCCCCTTTCTGCCTTCTTCCTCTCCGACTCCAATTCTGCCTTTTCCTCCATAAGCCTATCTTCGACATCCATGCTAATCCCCCCGATATCCGGTGGAATTTCTTGCATTTGTACACTCGGCGCTCCCTTCAAATACCTCAGTTGCTCTAAAACTTTCTGCCTCGCCAACTCCAAATGTTTCCTCGTATTCTTGTTCTCGTGCTTAGTGGTTGCAAGATCGGGATGGAGTGTATAATCGGGTTTCCACCAGTCCGCATACTGGGAGGCTGGTAACTTGTTATCGAGTTCGAGGTTTAGACACAACCCCGTTTCGTAAGCCCACAGACGGGATACATTCCGAGGAGTGTATCCACCGCCACCTAGTACTAATAAAGGCAAATTGAACGACTTAATAAAGTCTACGCATGCACCGTGGGCTTTGATGTTTAGGTTGAAACAGCCGAGACGGTCACATCCTAGAGAGTCGGCACCACATTGAAGGACGATAGCTGATGGACGATAAGAGAGGAGAACAGCTTCAGAAATAGATTTGAATAGGAGGATGTAGCTGTTATCGTCTATTCCGTCTTTGAGTGGTACGTTTAATGCGTAGTGCTTTCCATTTCCAGCGCCAATATCATCGAAGCCCCCTGTCCCGGGGAAGAACTCCTTAGGATCATACTTGTGGAAGGAGAGAGTCATGACTCGGTCTGTGGACCAGAATGCCTGTTCTACGCCGTCACCATGGTGGACATCTATATCGATATAGAGGACTCGAGGGTGGTGACGGAGGAGTTGGAGGATGGCGAGGACAATATCATTGATGTAGCAGAACCCCGAAGCCTCTGACTTCTTGGCATGGTGGAGTCCGCCAGACCAGTTGATAGCGATGTCCGATTGGTTGTTGATGAGCTTTCTGGCGCCGTCGAGACTGGCACCAGCGTAGAGGGAGCCGAAGTCGTACATTCCATCGAAGATAGGACAGTCGTCACCAATATTGTACTTTGTGATCATATCACTGGAGAAAGTATCGGTGTTATGAGGAGTTACACGGCGGAGGAACTCGAGGTAATCGGTGCTGTGGAAATCGGCGAGTTCATCCTCGGAGGCTCGGCGGGGGACATAGACGTCCATGAGGTGGTGCATACCGTAGCCTAAGACGAGCTGATTCGTGAGAGTTAGACGCCATGGCTTCATAGGATGTGTGGCTCCGAAGTGATGTTCGTCGGCGGCGGGATTGTGATGGTAGGACACTTGGACTTTCGAGCTGTCTTTAACGGTGAAGAGCTGGCGATAGCCAAGTGTCTTGTCATCGACGGTCAAGGTCGCAGGACCACTGGGCGGCGGCTCATCGCGAGGGTCGGAGGGGAAGGTATCATAGGTCTTCACGACCATCGTATCGATCAATCAATCAATCGGCTGATCAAATGGGCGGTTGGAGGGTGTCTGAATGTATCGGTGTCAGGCTCTTGGATGGAATCGCTGCTACCGGAGCATATCGTCGAGTGAAACAGCTACGCCATTTCCGGGATTAGTCAGCTATCGTTACCAATACTCTCAATGGAGCTTTGTATTAGACTTATATGCTTACTGGTGATGCCAAATCGGCTGGGCGATGGTGATGAGAATGGGTGGAGGAGATTGGTGGAGACGATGATGAGGAAGAAGAATAAAGAAGAGAGGCTGCTTAGCTAAACCAAAGAAGGATTCAAACCTCATCCCATCGCCACTCTACTCTCCAACCTAGAACCGCTCCGACCTCCCTCCAACCATCAACACCCAACCACGGCGCCACCAAAGCCTCGAGTAACCCATAATCTTCTGGTTCCAATCAAATCTACATCATATCACGCACCGGACCCAAGGCAAAGAGGGAGGGAAGTAACGAGGGAAAGGAAGAGAATGGCAGCCTTCGGCCCAATCGAAGACGTCCAATCCGTCCTCGAACAATTCATCGAAAACGTCTCCAACCTCCCCGCCGAGCTTACACATCTTTACGAAGAGCTCTCAAACAAAGATAAACGCGTTCACGCCTTAAAACAATCGATTTCCCAAAAGGACGCTTCCATTCAACGTTTCATCCGTCAGAATGGTTCCCAAGTCCCCTACCCGAAAGAAGCAGCTTATAATAAAGCTATCGGCGAGGCATTCAAGGAAATCAGTGTAATCCAGGACGAGAAATGCAAACTGGCAAAAAGAGCGACCGAGTTGATCGAGAAGCATGTAAAACGGTTGGATATGAAAATTCGAGATTTACAGAGGGACGGTCTCATCAGCGAGGACTTCATAACCCCACAAATGCTGTCCCAATACGCCCCACCAAACCTTTCTGGTCCACCATCGTCCAACAATAGCGGCGCTAGCATCGGTAACTCGGGTGGAAACAGCATAACCGTCGGTGCCCTCCCCGGCCGCCACCCACCATCACTTTCGAGTTCGAGAGCAGGCGGGAACAGCTCGGCTGGTGGAGGGATGAGCACAGCATCAACATTGGAAGGCGTATCAAGAACTCTAGCAGCATCAGCTGAGGACCAGCTACTCCACACTCTGAAGGGAATACTCCCTCCAGACCCGAAACGTAGACGTTTAAACGCCAATGGCCCAGCCCCCGTCGGCCCATCCCCATTAGCGAACGCTTCAAACGCAAATTCCGGTGTAAACACGCCGACCCGTGGGCTTTCATCATTATCCCAAGGTCAGGCCTCAGCCAGAAGGAGCGGTCCACCGCCCAAACCCGCCAGACGCCCAACAGCTAGTGCGGCTCCCAAAAAGCAAAAGAACGAAGACGACATGGACGAGGACCATAGTGATAGCGATAATGACGAGGAAGAAGAAGATACAGGCGAAGATCAGAAGCCATACTGCGTCTGCCAACAAGTTAGTTTTGGAAACATGGTCGCTTGTGATAACAAGAGTTGTCCATTTGAGTGGTTCCACTGGGGTATGTCCTTTATATATCTCCTAAGTACCTACTAAACTTATTTATTCGGAATAATAACTAACATGGCGGGTTATATAGGCTGCGTAGGCCTCACCAAAGAGCCAGCGGGCAGCTGGTTCTGCGACCATTGCACGAAACTAAGGAACCAAAAGGGTGTCAAGAAGGAATAGGATCTTTCTTACCAATCTCTTTCTCCTTATCTTAAATCACGCGTGGAGGGTCCTGTCTACCAAGTCCCTGCTTAAAATAGTTTCCTCAACAAGATTTTTGGGGGAAACCTCTTAAGTCGCAGGGGTAGGCTGCGCGGGAGGCAACCTCTTAAGCTCTTAGCAAACTCTTTTTTCTTTTCTACCTCGCAATCTAGTGTGAAAGAAAACGTTCATTTTATGAACCTCCTTTCTTCACTCCCCAAAAGCGATATGTTCGTTGTACATTAGTTGGTGTTCGGTTTCTTTTAGCGGATATCTTCTTATTTCCTGAAATTGGGTGGGCGTATTGGACTGGCGCTTTCTTTTGTCTTGAGATGCCAGAAGAAACAGTTGAGGAGCTTAATGCCGAGACTGATAGTTGAGATAATGTAAATAAATTCATGATATCATGATCCCGAAATACTTTCTCTAATGGAAAACCACGTTGATTTTCATTCTAGATCTATCCTCGTAATATACAAAAGCTTCGTTCTGTCCGGTTCTCCCCGATAACAATGATAATGCATATTGAATGATGTTATTTCTTTTTTTTTCGCTCCCCTTTTCACCTTCGTTTCTTAGTACCCTTCTGGATCCATAGAGAACAAAGTATGGGGAGGTGAGACTAGTGAAGGTGTGCTTGATTCCAAGAGTAAAGGGGAGTAGTATGAGTTTGAGTGAGGATTAGGTGAGGGTCGAGAGGAAGAGGGAGGACAAGCCATGCCTAAGCTGCCACCAATCTCAAATTATGCATATACCCGAGGTTTGCCGTTGAGAAAACAAAATAAGAAACAAAAAAGAGAATATCTTGTCGTAGGGGAGAGGGGGGTAGAATACTTGGTTAGCAAAAAGGCTATCTTGAGGTGTCCATAAACTATCTAATGGTGACACCGGATCTCTTGCTGTACATTCTTGCAGCAATATTCATGGCCGTCAGCTCCTGGAACAGGAGTTTAGCAGCATACGGAAGATGGATCTGTGAGATCTTCGTTTTGTTGCGACAGGGCCGGCATTCGAAGAGGTTTTTCTTCAAATTACTATATTTCCCGGTTCATTAGGTACTTGGTTTCCAACTTGAAGCAGTAGGGTGCGGAAATGGGGACTGGACATACGCAATTGGTGTCATAAGACCACAGATGTCGCAAACGTGGACTCTGAACGCATCCGAAACCTCGAACAGACTGTATCATTTTAACGTTAGCCAATCTTCTTCTTTTCTCTAGTTGGTGGGATGTGAAGACGTACCGTTCTTTCAAGAAAGCACTTGCACCGTGAGAAATCATACAATCGCGTTCCATCTCTCCGAAACGCAATCCACCATCCCTAGCACGACCCTCCACTGGCTGTCTTGTCAAAATCTGAACTGGCCCTCTCGCTCTCGCGTGGATCTTGTCGTCCACCATATGCCTCAATCGCTGGTAATACGTCGGCCCCAAGAAAACTTGGCAGACCAATTTCTTCCCCGTATGACCGTTATACATGACCTCAAATCCTCGAGATTGGTACCCATGCTCTCGTAACAATCTCGACACATTCTCGACCGTGACTTCAGTAAACGGCGTCGCATCACCTTCAAACCCTCTCAAAGACGACACTTTGCTTAATTGACACTCAATTAAATGTGCAATTGTCATACGAGAAGGAATGGCGTGCGGATTGATGATGAGATCCGGAACGATACCCTCAGCAGTAAACGGCATATCCTCGTGTCGGTAAGTAATACCGATTGTTCCCTTCTGTCCGTGCCTGGAAGCAAACTTGTCGCCGATCTGCGGAACTTTCGTGGTCCTCATACGGACTTTGACGAATCGCATGCCCTCGGCATTTGTAGTAAGCATAACTTGGTCTACTATACCATTTTCAGTGCTACGAAGCGGTGTGGAAACATCGCGTTTAGTGTGATTCTTCGTTCGCTGTCCCAATTCTTCTGTATCCGCCGGGATAGGCGCCGTTTTTCCAATAATGATGTCCTCACCGGAGACTCTAACCCCGGGAGCAACAAGGCCATCATCGTCGAGCTTGTCGTAAGTGCCATGCTTCAGCCGAAGAGTATTGTTTCTCATCGGTTTTTCGAACTCTTCAATGGTTGTCATACCAATTCGCTTTTCGGAGTCCATATATGCTCTGTAGAACAAACTTCGAAAGAGTCCGCGATCGATACTACTCTGGTTCATAATCACGGAGTCTTCTTGGTTATATCCACTGTAACACATAATACCCACAATAGCGTTTTGTCCGGCGGGAAGCTCTCGGAATTTCAAAAATTCCATGGATCGGGTGGTAGCAAGCGGCTTCTGTGGGTAGTATAAAATATTTGCCATCGTGTCCATTCGTTCGTTGAAGTTCGTCAGGAAAATACCCATAGCTTGCTTACCCATAGCCGATTGGTAGGTGTTACGAGGGGACTGTTAAAGGTTAGAGACATAAATAAATACCTAATCGATTCATTAAGGATGCATACCTGGTTGTGATCTGGGAAAGGAATAATGCTGGCACAAATACCCAAAATCATACTTGGATGAATTTCACAATGAGTCCACGTGTGGGCGTAAGGATTGACTTTCGCTTTGACCCTCTTCGCCATATCACCGCTGTCATCAACTGGGATCTCGTAGCCTGCTTGGACCTGACGAGAAATCTCAAGATCTTCGGGACTCATCGAAATCATAATTGTCTCCTCTTCCTCAGCATCCACGTATTCAACACAACCATCGTTCAAAAGCCCATTCCAACCGTACTTCTCCTCCCCAGGCGCAAGATCCTCAGCAGTCTGGAATTTCGCATTTTCGAGTTTCTCAATGTGGTACTTCTGCAGAACTAGCTCGCCCTTACGTAGACTGCCCGGATCGTTGTCAATAACATAGAGCGGGCGAGTCACACGTCCAGCATCGCTGAAAATTTTAAACTCTCGATCACGGATATCACGAATAACGCTGACCTCGTGGCTTATAACGTTGGTCCGGCGCAAACTAAGAACCGTTCGGTAGAGAGATGCAGCATCACGGTGAACACCGACCCAGGATCCGTTGATGAAGACCTTGGTGACGTTGGGCGATCTGCCAGGTTCAAATGTTTCCAATGGCTCCAAATTCCTCTGTTCCATAAACGCCTGGATAGGCTCCGTAGGGGATCCGACAGTGATATATGACATGAGGGACAAATTCTTGACCAAACCGCAGGCTTGGCCTTCGGGTGTTTCGGCGGGACAAACCAGCCCCCAGTGGGTATTATGAAGTTGACGGGGTTTTGCTATTTTCCCGTCTCGTCCAATAGGTGTGTTCGTTCTGCGCAAATGGGAGAGTGTCGAGGCGAAGGTATATCTATTCAGCACCTGGGAGACACCAGCCTTTGCTGAAGCCGGTTTCTTCTGGTCACCCCAATTACCTGTAGCCAACGAGTATTTCAGTCCGTTTGTAATCGTGTTCGATTTTATCGCCAACGTAACGTTAAAATCCCGCCCGCTCTCGACGCACTTTTGCAAGTACTTGAAAACATCCTTCACCAGCTTTTTGAAAAGCATGCGGAACAGATTTGCAAGAAGTGGGCCCGCAAGATCGAGACGTTTCCTCCCAAAGTGATCTCGATCATCGGTTTCTCTTCTTTCTAAGGCGCACTGCAACATTTTGTGAACCATGTAACCTAGGAAGAATGCCTTTCTCGTTTCGTGCCCTTCGGCTTGGGAAATGTGAGGCAGAAGCTCCTTCTGCATGATTTCTTTAGCATACTTGATACGCTTGTCGCGATTTATACCTTGAGCGGATCCACGCTTGCCGATGAAATCAAGAGCCACCTCCCGGTCTTGGATAACGAAAGCTTCTTCGATACAAGGTTTCAACATCTCCAACATGGCGGTATCGTTGCGATCGTAGCAAACTCGATTGAGGATGTCTTCATCGGAGACGACACCGAGGGCACGGAAGACCACAGCGATGGGAACATCTGTTTTGATGTATGGGAGTGTCGACCTTATAGTTCTCCCAAACCCTGTTCTTCCTTCGCCCTTGGCCATCAGCTTGATGGTCAAACTGCTGATTAAACGAGATCCCTTCTCCAAGGCACTTCGGATTTCAGCAATGTAGCTGATAGGTGATGGAGCCGCTTTCTTGAAACACTGGACAATGTTGGCAGCACTTCGTTCTTGAGCGATCAGAACCTTCTCAGAGCCATTAATGACAAAGTAACCTCCTTGATCATAAGGGCATTCATTCAAGCCGTAAAGGCCATCTTCATTGAACTCCTTCAAAACGCAGTATTGCGATTTCAACATGATTGGAATCTTGCCGATGAAAACCCTAGTGTGATTTGAAGTATCGATGTCGTCATCATCGTCACCAACTTCCTCAGTTGTATCCCCGATGACCTGCCAATGGAAATCCTGCTTCTCTTTCTTCTCGCCTTCCTCTGCATCATCCATATCCTCGTCCTCATCTTCTTCCTTCTCAGCCATCGACTTCTCACGCGCAACCATGACTTTTTGTGACATTTGAAGATAAAGCGGCGATGCATATGTCAAATTCCGTAACCGAGCTTCCTGGGGCTGCATAACCTGGGTAGATCCGTCTCCTTCGGTGAAGGTCGGTCGTGATAACAGGACATTCCCAAATTTGATCTCGAATCGACGAAGAGCAATGCCTTCATCGTTACTCGGGGTATTATGATCGAGAACAAGTTGGTTGTCTTCATCAATTAATTCCTGCATAGTCGTGCTGACAAATTCGTCGAAGGAATCGATCTGCTGCGAGACCAAGCCTTTAGCATCGAAGAAGGACGAGATGACCGTCCAGCAGTCCTCGGCTGTGATGTTGGACTCCTCCTCATATTCATACTCCTCTTCCATGTCGGACATCTTGGATAGTGTATATCAAAATCGGACCTCGGACGGCGGTTATTGAGACAACGGTGGAGCTAGAGCTTGGACGCGAAGGAGGCGAGGTGGCCACGCTGTCGCGTTTCAACGCGGACGAGGAGATGGTTTACGGGTCGAAGCCAATGCAAAAGTATCGTCAATCGTAAGTGTAGGGACCGAAGCAGTAAGTGTGAGGGTTCCCAGGTTGAAGAGCAGTGAGGGTGGATGGGGATGATGAGGTTGATGAGGAAAGGTCGTCGCTTGTGGCGAGAGTTCTGGCGGGTTGAGCAAAAGTGTGTGGTTCGGGCGACAGTGCTCAGCTAAGCGACCAATTTTGCGCCAGTCGACTGGAACAGAGCACAAATACCTAGAACAGGATCCAGCTGTCGAGTTACAGTCGACTAGCTCCAAACTCAAGCACGGACGCAACAATCAATAAATTGGACTCCGGGCACCTAATATAGATAGATGTATCGTCAAGTGGGTACCCGGGTCTATAGGTGTATACATATATTATCAATGACATGGGTGTGTATAGAATGGGTATGGCGGGATTAGTTAGCTCAGAACTCGAAGATTTCCTCATAAACCTGTGATATCATATTTTACATTTCGACATTTTAGAGAAGAAAAAGGATATTGATAAAAAAAAAGGACGCTCAGCCGCACTCGCACTGAGAGTCATGTCCAACTCTGAGGGAATCGAGATGGCATTGGCACACACAGTGGAGAAAAAGACGATAAGAATGATAGAGAGCTTAAAAAGAGCTGAGAAGAACCAAAGACTTCAAAATCACAAGAGAGAGAGAAAAAGGACAGGGAACGACAACGTTAACGTTAACAGTCCAAAGAATATAAAAATCGCCAAATCCAATCCGCCGCGTCCAGAGAGAGGGGAGGGGGTTCAGGGCCTTCCTCCGATCAACTAGGATCCAAAGGAATCTGGAGTCCAAGGCCCAGTTGATGATATTTCAAAAGATTCAGAATATCCAAAGAATTTTTAATCCCAAAAGCATAGTATAACATGTAACACCCATGCTCCCATTTTTCATCCGCTAGAATCGCTTGATGATGCCTATATGGTAAAAGAAAATAGGAAAGAATACACAAAAGACAGGGTGCGGAATGCCGTTTGATTTTAATTGTTATTTCATTTTTTTGGTATTTTCTAAGCGGTTTTGAAGAGCAGTATCGCGACGTGGCCGAGGTAGAAATAGATAAAATGTTTGGTTTCTACGCGGGTATCATCATCAGTCTTGAGCCTCCAGAGCTTTGCGATGAGAGGCGGGGAGATTTAAAATATGCATACCGTGAGTAACAAAGCTGCCAAAATTCCTGCCAACGATGCAATGCCAGGTCGACCCGAATCGGTTGTCAAACTATTCCCATGCAGAAGATCGCGTCAGTCACGTTTTGGCCCAGTAGGATTCATAGCCGCGGCTGATATATGATCTGAGGAATACACCACATACCTCTTTCTTGATATGCTGTGCGATGTCCTGCAGAAGATTAATTGAAAAGTCGTTAGCCACTTCGGACCAGCCAAGCGCTTGTGCTCCGCGGACAGATGCCGCTGCAGCTTCGCCCTATTTTCCTTATTTCCCCCCTTTGGTTCATACCTTCTCTATATTCCACTTCTCCATAGCTTCCTGTGCTATACAAAAACAATCAGTTTCGCCCAACAAAAAGTATGATTGCCCCAGAAAAAAAAAACTGCAACTTGCAACAACTTACCAACTTTAATGGCATCCTCTTGCATAGGCTCGGCCTGAAAGGAATGAATAACGGCACAGTTAGAGGTTGAGAAACTCTATGGAAGGAGTAGGAGAGCAATAGATCTCACCATGTCGGCCGACTTGACCACGGCTATAAAGCAGAGCAAAAACAAACAGTCAGCACATCCGTTTACATAACACGATGCATGCATCGAGACCATCATATATCCTCGGCTATAGAAATCCTAAACATACCCTTCATCTCGGAACTAGTGCTGTCGTTGTTGACCATTGTTTCGAAGGTTCGTGTTGGGAGATCCGAAAAGAAATTGATTGATATGGCTGTGGGTATCGGAAGGCTTCGTCAGTCGGGTGTTATAGCTCAAAAAGATATCGTCGAGCAAAGGAGAAAGAAATCAAGAGATAGGAGAGAAGGAGTAGAAGCTCGATGAAGCTTACCAGAGGTATGAACGATGGGTGTTTATGTGAAGAGATGTGAGAACGAGATGGATTCTTCGATGGGGAGGAGATAAAGACTTAAGTAAGTAAATCTAAGAGGTAAAGTGAGAGCAGCAAGTGGTCAGGATGAAATTGGAGGGAG
The DNA here is from genome assembly GCA_036971725.1 of Arthrobotrys conoides. Classification (NCBI taxonomy): domain Eukaryota; kingdom Fungi; phylum Ascomycota; class Orbiliomycetes; order Orbiliales; family Orbiliaceae; genus Arthrobotrys; species Arthrobotrys conoides. The sequence goes on from JAVHJM010000001.1 coordinate 1,971,686, forward strand.
ACAGTGTAACATGTGTCTGTCTGTGGTCTCAGGCCGGAGCAAGCATGGAACATTCTTGGGAGCGCGAAATTCCATGCTGTGCCAAGACTCAAGACGTGCCCAAGCCTCGGCGCCGTGTTGCCCACCCTGGGCAGTTAACTTGGGCGCGGGAGGGGCTCCTCCGGGCTCCGGGACGATTGTCCTCTCTTCCCCGTCGTCCTGTCCTGTCCCCGGTGTCTGCCAAGACTCCACATTAAAGTTTCGTCGCAAATTTTTTTCTATTTCTTCATCTTCCTTCGGCTTCTTTCTTCTCAACCTCGACCCCAAACCATTCTTCACGATAAAAATGACAACCGAGGAATCTTCTCCTGCTGGCACGTATGGTATCTCTCCTGCTTCCCCCCTCCCTCCATTTTTTCTTTCTTGCATTGCACTGTCAGCAATATTTACTAATGTTTTGCGTGTATAGTCGTCAGCCAGCATCCTCCCGCATCTTCATCAGAAACCTTCCTCCCACCAACTTTACCACTGCCCTTCTGAAATCCCATTTTCAGTCACTTTCCTCCACCACAATTACAGACTGCCGCTACCTTCCAGAGCGCAGAATAGCCTTCATTGGCTACAAGACCCCCGAACAAGCTAATGCCGCCGTCAAGTACTTTGACCGGTCTTACATCAAAACCTCAAGACTTTCTGTCGAACTAGCCAAGTCTACGAAGGATGACAGTCTTTCTCGCCCGTGGAGTGCGAATGCTCCGGGCTCTTCCGCTTATGCGAAGAAACATGGCTCAGACGAACCTGCTGCCAAGGCCAGAAATCTCAAACGGAAACGTGATGAGATTGTTGAGGCCAAGAAGCCCGAAGACACCAAGGGTAATTCCTTTGATGAGAATGACCCGAAGTATAAAGAGTACATGCAATTGATGAAAGGTCGAGCGAACACCAAGATCTGGGAAAACGAGACCGCTATCATCAATGAAGAACAGCCGGTAACCGCCCAACCTCCAGAGGATGAGAGCGAAGGAGAGTATGAGGATCTCTCCAGGTCAAGGCTTGACAAGAAGAAACCCAAAAAGGATATTTCAGAGGCCGTACTTGTACCTGTTCCCGCAGAATCAATACCAAAACCAGCTGTCGAAGCAGACCCTGAGGCAGACCCCGAGATTCTCCCGGACGTAGCCGCCCAAACCGGTCTATCTGATGCAGACTGGTTGAAAGCCATGACCAGCAACAAACTGGAAGCAGTCGAACCTCCAGCAAATGAGGAAGCCAATAAAGAAGGCCCCTCGGACGAATGGAGTGGCATAGACAACGATGCAGAAATGAAAGACGCTCCCGAATCCGAAGGGGTTGAGATAGACACTCCAAAATCCGAATCCGATCTAGCCATCGAAAAGATTGAAGAAACAGGTCGTCTCTTTGTTCGGAATCTGTCATACTCGATCACTGAATCCGAACTCGAAGAATTATTCAGTCCGTTCGGAGAACTTGATGAGGTAATGCATCCCTTTTGCATCTGCTATCACGTACACATTACATACCCACCCACCCTACACAATGGTCTCCTCGACCACCCTTTATATGATGACATCCTCCTTAGATAGGGACAACTGCGATGTATCAAAAAGATACCATCGATGATGATCCCATTCATAGATAGTAAAACAGTCTGATAAAGCATTTCCCTCACTTCATTTCATCCACCATATCACCACCTCGCTTTTCGAAACTCTGACTAATAACCATTCTAAAGGTTCACCTTCCCATGGATTCAAAATCACACACTCCAAAAGGGTTTGCTTACGTCCAATTTACCTCCCCATCTTCTGCCATATCCGCTTTCAAGGCCCTAGACACCTCAATTTTCCAAGGTCGTTCCCTCCATATCCTCCCTGGAACGGCCAAACGTACCGCACAGCTAGACTCCTTCACCCTCTCTAAGCTGCCTCTAAAAAAGCAGCGTGAAATCCTCAAAAAACGCAACGCCTCTAAGGCAGACTTTGAATGGAATTCCCTCTACATGAACATCAATTCCGTAATGTCGTCGATGGCAGACCGTCTCGGTGTTTCCAAAGCAGATATTCTAGACCCCACATCATCAGACGCGGCTGTGAAACAAGCACACGCGGAAACGAGGGTAATCCAAGAAACGAAACAATATTTTGAAAAACACGGTATAAACCTCGCTGCTTTTGCAAAGAAGAAACGCGGGGATAAAGTCGTGTTGATCAAGAATTTCGCTTACGGAACAACCGTTGATGAACTTCGCGCTTTATGCAATGAGTTCGGTGAGACGAAGAGAGTTCTGATGCCGCCGACGGGTACCATTGCCATTGTTGAATTTTCAGACGAGCCAAGTGGTCGGGCAGCTTTTACCCGTCTTTATGGCAGAAAATTCAAAGACTCGATGCTTAAAGTCGAAAAGGGGCCTGAAGATCTCTTTACTACACCCGTAGACCCATCGAAACAGACAGAAATCACGCCCACCACTGGTAACATAGCCAAACCTTCAATTAAGGACATAATCTCCACAGACGACACTGAAGCCGTACCTGGTGAAACATTCTCCCTATTTGTAAAGAACCTGAGTTTCGCGACTCCACAGGAGAAGCTTAAAGATTTGTTCTCGCCGCTGGAGGGCTTTTTGGCGGCAAGGATAAAGATGAAACCAGATCCTAAGAACGTAGGGAAGCATCTAAGTATGGGCTATGGGTTCGTGGAGTTCAAATCCAAGGTATTTGCAGACGCAGCTGCAGCGGCGACGAACGGCTACTTCTTGGATGGGCATAAGCTTGAAGTCAGAGGGTCACATAAAGGAGACGATGCAGCTGCGGAACGCAAAAAGGCGGATCTTAGAAAAAATGCAGCTAGTACCAAGATTACGATCAAGAATCTTGCTTTCGAGGTTTCTGAAAAGCAGATCAGAAGTTTATTCGGTCAGTACGGAAAACTTAGGAGCGTTAGGGTGCCTAAGAAGTTCAATAGGACTTCTAGAGGCTTTGGTTTTGCTCAATTTGTTAGTGTACGAGAAGCCGAAAATGCGATGGAGGCATTGAGGCATACACATTTACACGGCCGTCCATTGGTGTTGGAGTGGGCTAAGGAGGAATCGAAGGATGCAGAAGAAGAGATTCAGAGACTTACGAAGAAGGTGGGCAGACAGGTTGAGAGCGTTAAGTTCGCGAAGTTGAGTGGGGCGGCCGGGAGGAAGAAGTTTGATATCGAAGAGATGGCTAGAGAGCAAGATGCCCTAAGGAGGAGTGGTGGCGATGACGACGATGATGGCGATGAGTAGATCTAGACCACTACGACATTTGATAAGAATTATAATTTTTCTCGGGATGAAGATGCTTGACTTTTAAACCCATTACCGCCCCATAACTTGGAATACTCCACAGCCTCACATGTCGATGCCATGCCCGTATTCCCTTTACTATACATAGGCCTCCCGTTATACATGCTAGCCAGTTGCTATAAATACAGAGTCCATCGACCCCAAAACTAATTTTTGATTGCACTATGCATCTCTGTCATATCTTACATTTCGTTCCTGTGCGCATTAGTTTTCCCAACGGCATTAATTCCCACCCAGACATCCATCGTACAAATAACATAGAACCCAATAATGCAATAGAAAATAAGAAGAATCCGAATGAGAGAAAACTACCGCTTTCATTAACCTCCTGCAGTCAATAAACCGTGCATGTCGTACGACGAAGAAATCAAAAAAATTAAAAAGAAAGGTATTTTTAGTGTTCCCAGACAAGAATGCTAATATATAACAAAGGAAAAAGCGCCCGCTTTTGTGAACTGATTGAAGAAGTCATCCAGCATCGATCGTCAAGAAGAAAAGCCCTAAACAACGATGGCGGGCCAGGAAGAAAAAAGACAACATGCAACAGCGAAAGGAAACTAAAAGGTATGCTTTTTCCGCAAAAAAGTCGTCCAGTGCCCAACGAAAGAAGAAGTAGAAAAAGAAAAGAAGGGAATAAGAAAAATGGAATTTCCCAAAGTCGAACCAAACAAGATATTATGATAGCTAGATCACGAGAGGAAGGTGCAGACTTCAACTAAGAAAACAGCTTCTTCAGAGTCGTTTTGCCGCGAAGAGATTTCTTAATACGACCATGCATCGATGATAGTGAATGGCTAGAAATCCCAAAATCAGCCCCAAAGGTCATTTTGTCAGAAAATGAGGAGGTGTGAGTAATAGGCGAAACCGGAGCAGTCGAACCCGGTGTTGAGGGTTCCGTAGAGCTTGTCGAGTGAGTACTATACCTCTCGGGTGAAAGACGCTGTAGCAAACTTCGTCGGCGATTTGGCGGCTTAGTCTGAAAAATCCAATTCTCTTTGTCATCTTCCTCCCGGATTCGAGGAACTATATTATGCGAATCAGATCGCCCAAAATGCCGGCCGAAGGTTTGCGGTCCTCCAAAGTGATCAGACTTGCTCCTCTTCGGTCTCAGGCTTCCTGAGCGTTTAGGAATGATCAGTCGCGATGGACGACCCTTCTGGGTCGAACCCTCGAAGTTTGTAGGCGTATAGCTTCTTTTCCTGGACTGCCAAATGCTCGTAAGGGACAATTTCCTCATCAGGCCCTTCTCCTCGATATAAGAAGTTGACATAGACCTTGCAGACAAAGTGTTCAGCCGTCGTGGAGGGCCCTTCTTGGAGATAGGTCCTGATAGTATATCGGTGGAGATAACATGTGAGTACAGATTCTCGAGTGTGTTCCGTTGTTCTGGCCAGAGTCTAGAAACTGCCTCCTCCCTCTTATCTGTCAACAATCTCTCTAGGTCCGTATTCTTTCGTAAAAATTTTTCTAGAGATTTGTTATAGACTGGCTGTACCAAAGGTCTTGTAGATTCCACCTCTTCTTTATGTCCCAAAGAAAACATCCCAAGTGGCTGAGATTTCGAACGCAGAATCCCGGTTTGACCTTTCGCCTGCAACAATTGCCCTTTCAGATCTATGACTGACGGTTTGTCATCATTTTCTCTGGCCCGAATATCAACTGGCAGATAGCTGAGATGATTTGTCGAAGAGTTGCCATCTGTTGTAATCCCATCAATGCAATTGGATAAACTAGACCGCCATACCTCAGCATCTTCAGCTGTCTTCGCCGAGATGCGGATTCTGTACAATCGATTGGCTTTTCTGAAATTGATCTTCCAAGAGAATTCGGCGTCCGGGAGAGATCGATCTGTAAGTACGATAGTTAGCTCCAATCCTGGTTAATATATCACATTGAAACACACCTTGAATATCGTCTGATTTTAAGGCAGCGAGTGGAACCATAAACAATGTTGAGCAGACAGCCTTCTGCGTTGCAGGATCAACAGTAGGCCGAGCAAGCAAGAGATGTGTCCTATAGAGTGACCCGATTGTATACCGAGCAGTTGGGCCGTCATTTGTAGAATATGCAACCTGCAAAATACCACATAACAAAACCTGCCCGAGATGTCGAAGTACGCTTTTTCGACGGTCGACTGTTACACGGTTCGAAAGGCAATCGATTTCCTACGAATTGTATTCAGTCAAAAGCTACCGGTAAATTTACTAAGACTTTGAACGTACCCTAGGCAGGCTTATCATCTCACGTAAAAGCCATGTTTTTTCAAGTTGATCCCGAGCGCCAGATGTATTACATTGGACACTGTTAAGCTCGCCTCCTAAATCCTTGACTGCCTTGATGATTCTTTGAAGGGATTCGTTGGCTTCGGGGGCATCGATGGTCGGTGTGACCTCCAAAAGTCGGTTAAGAAGCAAGGGATACCGACAAATATGATGAATGGGCTATCAGAATTAGTATTTAAAATCCCATAATAGACGGTTGCGATAGGCCTACTTTAATTATGAGGTCTGAAAGAGTCGCTGCCTTCTTGCCAGGATAATTTCCTTTATTGCATTCTGCGGAAACTGCGTTGGCTAACATCTCAAATCCAGATTCCCAAGTTTTCGATCTAAATGGAGACGATGGATTGCTGTTGATAAGCTCCTGGAGTGTGTCAAAGTTCGCACCGTATTCGACATGCGCAAAAAAAAAAGCCATCTACAAATATTAGCCCCACAGCTTTCAAAATGCCCAGAGAGTATAGGAACCCTTACCCTTGACTCAAAGACATCTGCCAAAGATTTAACGAGTGACGGATCGGCCAGATTATCGTAAGACGATATTCGAACCTCAGATGCGCTGCCATTGGTGAATAAAGGTCTTGTGGGCAGTGCGATTGATGCTGGTAGCCTAGTAAACAACTCTGATAGAAAGTTTTCCTGATACTCTAGAAGATCGGTCATATTATCGACGATTCTCCGCTTGATTCGTGCGTCGGTGGATGGCGCGACGGCGTCTTTTAATGAGGTGAAAGCCTTCGATTATATTTAGTATACCCGATTCATAGGTAAATGGATGTCTCTGTCGCTTACCGAAACCATGGTCTTCAGATCCATTATGTACTCTTCCTCTGACAAAACAATTTCGGCCAAGATCTTCCACCTTTGCTGCGCCCTTTCAATTGTAGCATTGTCCAGGGTGTCATCTAGGGAATCCTCTGTTGTTAGATCTAGGTCTAACTGATCAACAGGACCCCGTCCTGAGAAGCCCGCAACACTGCCGTAGAATGATAACGACATCCTAGATGCTGTAGCAGTGCCGACTCTTTGTAGGAAATTCGTTGAACCGGTGAGCTTCGTAGCACTCGTCATTGCAGAAGGTGCAATTGAAAGATTTCCATGGACAGAATTCCTAGCCGTCTGACTTTTATAGATGTCGTAATGCATATGCGGGAGCTTTGACTTCCCACGAAGACTCTTCATCCATCGGAGCATGACACCACGTCCATTTCTTCCACGGCCTGAGGAGCAAGACTTGAGAGTATTAAACTTGGGTGTTGGAAGGCTGCTGAATTGTAGATCCCCACTATCCTCTGTAGAGAAGGATAGTCTCCGAATGGATTCTGGTGCATCAACGAAGTTATCTCCATCCTGTGACACAAGAATTTGAGGGGCAGGTTGGTCTCCGAAGATGCTGTCAACCGGTGTAACCGGGCCCATTGCTGTCATCATAGACTCGCAGTCACTTTGGAGGACAGACTCCCTGGTGTCTAGGACCAGATGCTCCGACGACTCCCCCATGGTGGTTGACGACGACGACGATAATATATGTAGAACCATATGGATTTAGATACCAGCTCGAGTAAGTACTCAAAAAAGAAACCTGTCAACTGAGCGGCTATGGTTGACGAAGCTGAAACCCGGGACTAGCGATAACGATTCAAGGCCGACATGAATATAAGAATATCGAGTGGAATGGTGAACAAGTAGATACTATTTAAGTTATTGGCGAAGCGGGTGTTTCATCAATGTAACTGGCGTAGGGATATGGACCCTTCTCGAGGAGAAGGATATGAGAGCGAGAGGAAGAGTAAAAGAAAAAAGAGGAATGGAAATATTTCGTCCCTATGCGTTCGTGGCTGCAATGTTTTGGGAATCCGAGTGTTTTTCTGGAACTGAATCTGTGGTGTTTGAGCTGCAGCATGCACATATCAGATCGGATATCACGTCTGTATGTACGGCCAACCAAGCAGTGGCGCCTAGAGACAGGCCAGCAGCCACAACCAAGGCCCTCCTCTGCCGCTAACGATATACCTCTCTGGTAACGGGGGTTACTATCAGAGTGCTAGTGTTATATGCTGTCACCTATAACATCCCTTGGATCATATAGGTACTTAAGTAGTCAGTGGATCTGTTTGTAACTGTAGGTACCCAGTAGACAGTTTGGGAAAGATATAATAGGTAAGTAGTAAGTAGAGTAGAGAGAGAGAGAGAGAGAGAGAGAGAGAGAGAGAGAGAGAGAGAGAGTATATAAGATGGTAACAGAGTAGTTAAACAGGAACACAGTACGATAGAAGTAATTATGATAGAGGGAGCTTAAGTCAGAAAAGGGAGGGGATAGGAGTGGGGGGTTTCGTTACATACCCTGCAGCATCCAGCATCCTGAACCCAGGTCCCAGGTCCCAGAAATTAGAATTCACAGTATGCAACCAAATCGAAAGCACAGAAGCGATTGCTGTTGATTGTTTATCACAATCCAAATGCGAACCGGTGAAATGAAGATGGCGGCGAACGGAGGTGAGGACTTCATTCCTTCAAAAGAGGTCCACAATTAATTCGACGAGTAAGAAGCGTGATAAGTCCAAGACTTGTATTCGTTATCGGGTCGACTGACTGCCTTTTGAAGAGCGCCAGGCAGACAGGCATAAATTTCCCTCTCTTCTGAACGCAGGAGCGAAAGAACGTGGCCGTCAACGTCAGTCAGTCCGTCAGTGTATGCAAAAATAAGCATGTTACTAAGGACTTAACTTTAAAAGGCCTACCTAGTGTCTGTAACGCTTGCATTTGGAAAATCCGGATCCCTCCAAATAGACGGGACTGGCCAAACACTAACTGCTCTGGGACCAATTGCTTGAAGATGAATTGAAACTGCTCCCAACAATAATAGTACACCCATCATCACTAAAACACGCGCTAGAGTCGGAGTATACACAGGATATGCAATCGACAATGCAGTGTTCCACCTCAAGGTGGCTGTTAAACTGTTCAATTTCCTTTCGCAACACATTCCTGACACCAAATGACGTCGCCAATGCCACGAACCCGACCAAAGGGGACTAGAGTTGTATGGCTAACCAGCCGGCTTCCGATCAAAAATAAATACACACGCCACTGCACTGTCCATTTGACACGAGCATTTAATTTCTCCCCTTCCGTAGCGTCTGTCTTGGGATGGTAGCAATGTACGCAAAGGTTTATCGTTGAGGTCCACTTCCGTGATAGATCGATATCGATAGTAGTGTGTCAGTGGAGATGTTGGAAAATGAGATGGTGTTTGTCGTTTTCGTGTTGCCGACGTTGGCAGTCCATCCATTCACTCATTCTAACATTCATTCGTAAGCTCTCTCTTCTCTCTCTAACTAGATCTCTCCCTCTCTCCCATCGAACTCTCCCTCGCTTTCGACCTCTCTCCACCTCATCAAACGTTCAAACATCGGCTACTTGGTTTACGATATCTGATAATTAGAAATCAGAAAGAGAGATATCCACTCAACTTCATACCGCTAAAAAACATAACATAGCATAATATAGCATAACATATCATGGGAAGACCGATGGAGGCGAACATTCACAATCCTTCCGTTGGCGGCCAGGCTGCAAACACCCCCTCTGCTTCTGCTTCAAACGGCACCTCGTCGCGAGATCGCATTCTAGCTCTCATGAAAAGAAAGGACACTCTCGAGGCAGAAATAAGTGCCCTCAGCGCTGTTCTAGACACTGTACGGGGGGGTCCCTTCCTTCCACTTCCATTTTCAGCACAGAATATAATTCTACCGGATCTCTGGAATGTTACAGCTAATTGGTTTTTTGTTTCCCTTTCCTTCTGGGATTTTTAATATACTTGTCCTAGCATGGAGTTAACATGCAAACGCCTTTGACAACATTTGATGGATATCCAAGAGATGACATTGATGTCGCACAAAGTTAGTTCCCTTTGGACCTTTGGCTTTCCGGGCGAGGGATTTCTGACTGGAATTTTTTTCTGAATTGTCAAAGTCCGAACAACGAGAGCGCGTATAATTCCGCTCGTCAATGATATGAAGGCCTTGATGGTCGAGATTGAGAAAGCTCTTCATGTACACCATGCCGAACCCACTGGAACATCCACCAGCACGGATTCATCTTCGACTTCGGTTCCTCCACCCACAACAGCATCTCAAGGAGAAACACCTGTGATCGAAGCGGTATTCGCAATTGTGGACCAGGTTTTTCCATCTTCGCCAGCAGAACAAGCTGGTGTTCAGGTGGGCGACAAGGTAAAGAGGTTTGGGTCGGTGGGAGCTTTGAATCACGAAAAACTCGCCAAAGTTGCTGCCGAGGTTCAACAGAATGAAAATGTGAGACCTTCATCCTTTTCTCCAGCTGCATGCAGCTCGCAAGCTTGTTGGGAGCGTTCTTGACTGACGACGACGACTCATATGTATTACTCAGCGAACTATCTCGGTTTTGGTGTGCCGTGCGATTGGCGATGGAGAGCAGGATTTGGAGCTGCAGTTGACACCTCGACGAGATTGGGGTGGACGAGGGATGCTGGGATGTCATTTGCTTCCACTATAATTAATCGCCTCTTGTCTTCCTCGCCGCCTACCGTCCAGTCGCCTCGTTTGGATGCATTGGGACACTTGTTTTTTCTTCGGACTGGCCTGGCATGACTACTTAACTTAGCATTGATCCTGGCGTTGACTTATATGCCCTTCGTTCATTACAGATCTATCACTCTATAGCTCTATGGTATACACCTTTTTTTTTTTTTTTTTTTTTTTTTTTTTTTCCTTCCCCCTTCCCTCTAAGAAGGATTTAATAGTGACTGGTCGCCACTACCACCTTCAGAATTATATAAACTACTTATCAAGTATGATTGAGGCTCTGGGATTTCAAATCAGATGGGACTACCTATGTAATAAGGATCGCGATCGTAGTCATGCTGGGGAAGAGTGAAGGCGAACGAAGTGTCTTAGTCAGCAGCCCGTGGCCATGGCCCGGGACTTCTTGGATCCTTCGCGGGGCGGTTTTTATATGGGAAAATTCCCTCTCTATAAATTCTGTTCTCTTCATCAATCAAAACACCACCGGCGTCTAACCATATCCTTCAGTTATAAACATCTCCATCATCATCACCAACCTCAAGTAAAAATATACTTTTCTCATCGTAAATGTACGTTCTGCCCCTCTCGTCGCGTGTCTACTCCATCGTTCTTCCCCCGAAATGCTGCCGCTCTCGACTGCGTCAGGGGCAAGGATGAGACCTCCCCGAGCTTCCCAAAGCGAACCTCCAAAATTTTTTAAACTTCTTCTCCTCCAGCAAAATCAACAAACCAAAACCATCTCCCATCCTCTTCACCCCCCTCTCACCATACCACTCCTAGTTTCTTCATACCCCAGTTTCTAAACCTCCTACTACAACCACCACAGACACACATCTACAACTGCAATGGCCACCTCTGCTACACCCACCTTCAAGCTCGTCCTCGTCGGAGACGGTGGTACCGGCAAGACCACCTTCGTCAAGCGTCACTTGACTGGTGAATTTGAAAAGAAATACATCGCCACCCTTGGTGTCGAAGTCCATCCTCTAGGCAAGTTTTCCCCCAGTCCATCTGGTATCATACCAGGCTTTCACATAAAAGCACGCCCACCTGCCATCTGTCCGACCACTCTCACTCCAGCTCGAGCACCCACTCGACCCGTGTCACGGTCGCCCGGATGTCCAGCTAGCAAGAGTCAGACCGGCCAGCTCCTCTCGCGACGTCAGATTTTTTTTTCTTCTCGTCTCTCGCTCGTTGAGGTGGTGCTCGCTGCTTTTGGGTTGGCAAACCAACACATACACCACCAAGATTTACCCCTCCAGTCGCTCTTCGGCCTATGGTGCCCCACCGGCGTGACAAGATCCTTATTCTAACCTCCGAAAACAACAACAGGCTTCAGCACAAACTTCGGACAAATCCAGTTCGATGTCTGGGATACTGCCGGTCAGGAGAAGTTCGGTGGTCTCCGTGATGGATACTATATCAACGGGCAGTGTGGTATCATTATGTTCGATGTTACCTCCAGAATTACCTACAAGAATGTCCCGAATTGGCATCGTACGTATTTTACACCAACTAGCACCTCGAATTTCCAAGGGAGGAAGACAAAAACTAAATCAATACCTTTTGTCTAGGTGATCTCGTCCGCGTTTGCGAGAATATCCCAATCGTGCTTTGTGGAAACAAGGTCGACGTAAAGGAGAGAAAAGTCAAGGCGAAGACTATCACCTTCCACAGGAAGAAGAATCTCCAAGTATATCTATATATCTTCAACCAAAGCTTATGGTCGAGTGTCTAACTTCCTGGATTAGTATTACGATATTTCTGCGAAGTCCAACTACAACTTCGAGAAACCATTCTTGTGGCTCGCAAGAAAGCTGTCTGGCGAATCCAACCTTGAGTGTACGACCCCCTTCAGCCATCTCAAAATATATCTCACAAATTCGCTAACAAAATAAACAGTCGTTGCCGAAATCGCCCTCGCTGCACCAGAGGTTGTCATTGGCCAAGAACAGTTGGCCGCAATGAACCAGGAGTTGAAGGAAGCTGAAGCCGCCCCTCTCCCAGATGAAGATGATACGTAAGTCTTTAAAGATATTTTTCACTAGTATAAACATAGACGCTAACACAAACTCATAGCGACTTGTAAACATCTTCTGCCCCCCGGTGCGAGATAGACGGCGTTTTTCCTCAACCTTCTATCCGTCTTTTTTTCGCCTCCCTGTTTTCCTTGGCCCTCTTTTTTATTTGAGAAGATACTAGAAGAACGAAAAAGAAAGAGAAGGAATCAAGAGAGAATCAAACTTCCACATATGTCAAACGCTTGAAGAATATGGAATCTAGAGAATTGCCCTGTGCTTCCTGTTTTTCCCTTTGTCTTGTTTTTCTTTTTGCTTCAGCTGGGAAGGGAAACGATAAGGAGGCATAGAAAAATGACATAATATTCTTTTTTTTACGATCGAAGGGGGGGAGTGGGAAGAAGGAGGAGGTTATCACTGCTCTCTCTCACGGTTCCCTTTTTTCTTCTCTACGTTGTGCATTCCCTACCTTTGATATTCAAATAGCTAGTAGACTTCTGCTGGGTTTTCCATACTTAGCCATCCAAGTGTTCCCGTCTCCCAACATCTTGTCAACCTTTTCTTCCCCTTCTTTCTCTGGGCATTTTAAGATTGAAAAAAAAGGGCAGGGTCTTCGAAAGGAGGAAACGTGAAAAAAAGATTAAAAAGAAAAGAAAAGGGAAACCTATTATGATAACATGAATCTTTTTATCCTTCTCACCCTCTCATGTGGATTTCTTTATTCTTTTTTTTCCCTCTCTCTTTTTATTATTTCATGTTTTACTCTTGTGTGTTTTTGTTAATCTAGACCAAGCTTATGATATCACGAAGGTTCTCCCGTTTCATACGATATTATATTAGAAGTTGGCTGGATTTAGACGTGAACTCTTGGGTTATTCAAATGTGAAGTTCCCGTGTTACCGCTCACGTCGTCCACACGTGTGTATGCGCAGTATGCATGGCTGACTTGTCTGCATATAATTATAAGGATTCTAAATCCGTCTCAATCGTGCACGACGGGCTGACTTAAATTAGCTTGATGTATTTGTCTGAATCTATATCTATTACTCGTGGTTTCTACAAGTAGGCACAATAGATATAAAATTTAATGTTCAAAATTAATATTTTTTATTTTTTTTTTCATAGAATTTTATTTTGTTTTAGTTAGGAAGGTATCAAAAAAACCGATATGCCGGAACCTCAACTTAAGAACTCTTTGAAGTACACATAAAGAGGACAAACCATGGCCGTGATGTTGAAGATGTAACTCCTCAATAACTAACAAAAACCGCTGGAGAGAATGAGTAAGTAAAAATGGTAATAAGACATATTTGTTGAAGCTTGCTTCGGATGAAAAGGCGAAGATGAGTAAGATGAACAGAACAAAACAGAAACCACTCGTTCAGTCAATGCTCGCATCGTATACACGAAATAATATTAAACAGTGAAACATTATTATGTTGAAAAGGGCATAATCGTAGATAGTGGCCGAAATTATGTTGAATGGAATGATGTTGATGTGTACGTGGATGTTATACAATGAAAAGGATGCATTGATGCGTTAAATCAAGAATAAGAAAATAAAAAAAAGTAGAGAGAGACAAGGAGCTTCAGGGTATCAAATCGTTATCGTATCAATCCTTACTTCACTCCCCCTCCCAAAGCCCAAGAGAAACATAACCTAGAACACCAACTCGCAAAAGCCAAAGAGAAAGAAAAGGACCCAATGTGGATCAAACAACCTATGACAAAAACCTATAAAACAAAAGAACAAATGATAGGATAGACGCTTATCGTGTCTATGTGATGTTCAACATCCGAACAGGGTGAAGCCCGTACCCTGGTGGTGGCGCCATGTTGGCGTTGTTCGACATCATGTGAGCAGGTAGCTGCCCTGCTTCTTCTGCAAAGCTTGGTAGTCGCATTCCTGCTGGAGGAGCGATAGACCGAGGAGTGAAGAACTCCTCGAAGGCAGGGAGTTCCTCTGCTTCCAATTGTGCTGAGAGATTGTATTCACCAGATGACGTTACCTGCAGTGGCAACTTGAGGTTGAAAGAACTCTTTAGTCGTGAGCTGATGTCCACCGATAGACCGATATCGAGCTCGTACTGGCGGCCAACATGACAGGATTGGAATGTTGGTGGGAGAGCCTTGTCTTGTGGTTGGGAAACCGGGACGAGGATTTCGGCGTAGTAGTGGTTTGGAGACCCGCTCGAGAAGGAGCTGGTACTACCACTATCAGACATATCAGAGCCTCGGCGAGAACCATAGGTTGAATCGTTCTCTGGGTCTGCGATACGACCACGACGCCATTTGATGCCGTTGAGGGCCCGGGAGGAAAGGGTGATTGTTTCTTGGTATTGACCCATATATGGGTCGATTAGGTGGGATTTCCGCTGAGGGATGATGTTGATTGACTTGGTGGAATAGAAAGTCCGATACTTGAGCTTTGTGGTAACGTTACCGAGCTTTGGAGGTTCAGTAGCGTCATCTGTGGGAATGAAAGTGAGGTTCAAAGAAGCGGTAGTGCTGGCACGGTGCTTGGAGTCATGAGATTTGTTTTCCATTGGGCGAGGCGGGTCGGCTTGGACGATGAGGCGACCAAGCTTACCCTTGAAGAGACCCTTGCGCACTTCCTTCTCCTTCTTCAAGACGAATGTATTATCATCCATCGGTGGAGGGGCTTCGACATAATGTGGGGTGATATGAAGGTACCGCTGGTGTTCAGCAATGACAGCTTGCTTGCCGTCGACTTCTCTTCGTCGAGTTACCCTGACTTTAATACCATATCGAATCTTAGCCATATCGGGAGTAACATCGTCAAGCTCGAGGCTACCGTCTTGACTGATCGCCTTTCCTGTTCCCATTGTGGGAGGAAGTTGGAGATGAGCCTGACGGACGACATCGTTTTGTAAGATGTGACCGCAATGGCTGTCCAAGAGCTGATCGGGGACAACGAAGCTGAATGGAAACGTGTATTGCATGCCTTTGAGAGCAATCCGTGGCACAGGCAACATGTTTTCATCAACTGGCTGGTTCATTTTGAGGAATACCCTGCGGACCTCGCTCCTGGCGGTACCCATTGTAGGGCCTGTATTTTCGGTCCATACTCGAACATTCCCTATTAAAGAAAAAAACGAGAAAACAATCAGCTTCCAAACACTTATTTTATAAGATAAAGAAAAATCGATCCAAGTTATGGGGACATCTGCAGAAATTTTTCTTTTAAAAAGAAAGCTGGGAATTTGACAGGGTAAAAAGTTGCTGCCTAGCTGTAGCGAGGATTCGGCGGGTAGACTAAGGAACACCCAGGGTTCTAATACGATAGACGAGAAACATACCTTCAAAAGTGATGTAAATGTCATCGAATCGGACATCGTGCTGCGGTACGATTGTGACATCTCCTTCAATTTTATCCCGGGTGGTGAAAGAGGAAGGGATCCTTTGGCCCTCCCGTTCACCCTTGAGGGTGATGGTGATGTGCGGTTTTTGGGTGAGAAGGCCTGCCCGAACCGAGTTCAGGGTATGCTGCGCCGTCGAAATGGACGAAGTGTAGCGGATAGAATTGTGGTCGCTCATGATGACTGATTTAATATTAAAACGGACAAAAAAAGGAACGATGAAGATGTTGAAGACGAGAAAGAAGAGAAGATGGCTATGAAATTAACTGTCAATAAGAGGAAGGAGGAGCAGATGGATCGTCTTTTATGTCGACGTCAGCCGTATATAACGAGATATGCCCAAGAGCCCGCACCCAATACTAGTCCCAGGCCCAAGATGGCTTGGCCCAACAGACGATGCTTTATATAAAGGAAAGCTATCAAGATAGTGACGAGGAAGTGTCACACGCCGCACTTCCACAAGACTTTAGACGAAAAAGCAGTCCCAATATCTGGCCCCTTTGAGGTCTTGGGAGCTTCGGGATATGTCGATGCAGCGCAGTGACAAGCCCTTGGTGCAGGGGAAACCGCTTTACTCCACCCCACTCCGCTGGTTTTTTTTTCTTCTCTCACAGGAGCTGCAAGCGTTCAAGGTCCAGGTTCGATGGTGGAACCCCTCCACTTGATTCGTTCCAACGGAGGGGAAAGAAAAAAAAAGATGGGTCCGGTAACGTTAGGAGCTAATAGCTAGGGACTTCTCCCAGGTGGGTTATTCGGTTGGTCAAACGATGCGTCTAGTTGGATGTCGGCACGGCAGGTCGTAGGTCCGGCGGTACTTTATCTTGCTCTCCTCTTGAAACTGGCTATTTCGATAATAGTGGCGCCGAATGTGCGGTATTTATTCGTATACGAGATCTCCAAAGAAAGTTCTCTGTGTAGATGTTTCTTATGGTGGTTGTGTAGATATGTAGATGCTCAGTATATATATAGTCGCAGTTCGGGTAATTGAATATATACGTATACGAAGCTGCTGCATGCAATTGCTGAACACAATAGGCTGGATGGATTAAATGGATAAAAATATAATAATCCTGGAGACCAGACGGGATGTCTTCTAGAAGGTAGGCTATTGATTAAAAAGAAGCAATCAATGAATCAATCAATCAATCACTTAAGTACTTAAGTAAGTAATTGATGTGATCTTGAGATCTTTGTGTGATGCTATGAATTGGGCTCCATTGGGACGTTCAGGATACCCCCAGGCTTTTATACAAACCCGCGATAAGATTGCGATCCGGCTCATGATTCACACTCATATTGACAATTTGGACGTCGGATATCACATAATCCGCAGTGTTACTAATACACTGCTCTACGGAGTAGCTCGTTAGCCCCCGCAGAGCTGTCGCAATGGAGGCTTAATCTCAAAGGGGTTTGCGCGGTGTGTGGGGATACTGTAGTGAAGGATCTATGCAAGCATTCAAGGTGTGAAACTAAAGATAAAGAAGCAAAAACCAGTTAACATCCTAGCCGTTGTCCCAGATTCCTCAAAAGAAAAGCTTCAAAGATAGTTAGGGCCCGGTACGGTGGACGGCAAAAGGAAAAGCATGCGCATGGTGGTCATGTCATCCCTCCGGCTAAAGCTTTCGTTTGTTCATGAGAAAACCCAAAGGGACGGTGCAGTGTCGACAGAAAAGCTAAGATCATGAAACTAGCAAAGCTAATGCGAATCTAGGGAGCTCTCGTTAAAACTACCCTGATTACAAAGATTTCTTCTTGACTCATCAAAGGGAAAAACGGCCCCTTCTTTGATCGTGATCGATACTAGCTATCACAAGCTTTGATCTTACTATACTACGCATGTAAATATTAACATGCATGCTAACTCATGACCCCTCCACCAATCGTTTGGATCTATAACGTTAAAGGACAGAAGAGTGCCTCTCCTCAAAAGTCGTCGCCAGATATCCTCAAACAATCGCAATTCACTGTCCTTTCTTTGTATTGAAATGGCCCTTGATTTATCAGCATTTATGCAGAGCCGTCCTGGCTTGGCTGTTGAAAAAGGACTGGCAGGGAAGGGAATTCATATCCCTTTCCAGTAATCAGCCCTAGCACGTTAACCCGTAGCCATTCGGTTCCACGACGCCGCTAGTTAATGCAGTGCAGCTGAGACCTTGTTGGTCAATTTGCTGTCGCATGTTCATTTTCTTGTTAAAAAAAATTAGGGCGCATTTTGACATTTTGACGAGAAATTTAGTGTCTTTCTCGCATTCGAACCGGGATACTCGTGACTCGAACTGGAATTTCAATCCTACTACACAAAGGTATGTAGCAAAGATTAGATTTCCTCGATCCGAAGTAATTAGATAACCGCTGTGTGCTTACGAAAGCATAACGCTGAACGCAATCGTCCCTGCGGATTTCGAGCGAATATCATCCCAAAACCTGGCGTCATGGACATGGACATGTTTTCCACGAGGATGAACCTTAGTCGAATTCGAACCGCGGAATCCAGTGGCCAAGGGTCTACAACTGCCAGGAAATGACATAATCTGATCTGGGTTTGCAGCGATCAGCGAGCGTTTTCAAATAGAAGGGAATGGCATGCACTTGCGTTTAGCTGTCTAGCTCAATCGCTTTCGAATTCGGACGTCTGATAGAGACGCCCTTAGGGGATCATTTGTACGTAATCGCATAGCCATTTGTAATCGGATTCGACAATTGTAACGTCTTTGTTATCTTTTAGTCTGTCGCGTCGGTGTTTAAGTCTTCCGGGTCTTCAAATTAATTAAATTAAATTAAATTAAATTAAATTAAATTCGAACTTTGTCTTTGTGTTGAGATGTTGTTCATTTGAGTCCGCCGACTCGCCTAACCTGCCTTCTGATCCTTCGACATGATCACGATCTAGATATCTAATCTATTGAATAACTTCATCACGACTCCAGTCCAGAAGCCCAAAGAAAACAAAAAAATTTATAGACTCTAAATTTTAAATAAAATAGAATAAAATAAAGCGGTATCGGGGTAGTCAGTTCTACTAGTTTCCAGACCCATCTCATGCAAATCGAATCCACATTGCATCGACGGGCTCCCGAAACATACATTGGCGCCGTCGGCATGATTGCGGAGTGCTGAACAGCTTTCGACGTCTAAACATCGCCTAGACATCGAAGACCCACTTAACTGGCATTAGCTCGTATGTTGTATATAAAAAGACTTCCATGAGTCAAGAAAGCAATGATACTTCCATAGGGAAGGAATTCCTACTTTTTTCTCGCACAAGCCCGAGCGAATTAACGCCCACTGAACATCGATGCTTGCAGGCACATGGTCCCCTCGATTGTATGTACTATACATGTACAATTGTGAACCCCGGCAGCTTGGGCGGGAAGGAAACGCACAAACCACAACAACCCCCAGTCCGATATCGCCATGCTTCTACCACCACTTGCCTCTAAGGTTCTAATCCTTCACTTAAAACGATCCACTATCTCATTTTTTAGGTAAAAACTCGTCTCATGAATTCAAGCCACGACGGAGATGTCTATTTTTTTTTTTTTTTTTAACGGGAAGGGGCCCGGCGTTAAGGGTCCCCAATATTAATATTTCCAAGGGGCTGTATGCACGCCTTACCTGTTGTCAAAATTCGCGGATGTGGGTATTCTCCATGCGGAATTTCTATTATATAAGAACTACACATCTTGAGACCACTAGTTTTTCCGACGGGAGACCGCTGGGCGTCGGTGCTTTTGCCTTCGTTCCCATGATCCAGCTATATTTATTTCCAGGGATCCTTCTTAATTCGCACAAGAAGTTTTTTTTTTAAATTTTAAAGGAACTCGTACGATATTTAACCTAACTTTTGAAAGACACCAAGAATTAATATTCTTTTTAGGCAACGGCAAGGAGATACGGGAGTATATACCAAAGGAGAAGATTAAGGAAGACGACGATAATGAAAAATACATTTGACACATCTGATGCGTACTAACTTTCATGACATCTCCGGAGCCCGACAATTTGGACTAACTACGATTCTCTCCTGAGATTGATTCAGAATCTTGAAAAGAAAACGATGTTCATGGGTTGACAATTGGATCACCTTATTAGATTGCAATCCACATACAGATCTATCCCATGGATTACGGAATTTCTCTTACTGCCTTCGCCACCATCACGATCTATCACCACTGTACAATCATACGAATTAAACGCGGATATACTTTCACCAAAATTCGAAATGCCTTTTCGATAGAGAGAATATCCAGAAAATCCGTCGTACTCACGTGATCACACATATCCTCCTAAGGTTTGACGGCCGGAACAGATTGAACTAGTCGCTCTATCTACACCTGTATCTCAGGAATTTCTAGGAATTCCACGGTATTTCTCAGGAAAAGGGTGACACCTAACTCTATATTTAATGACGTTGGCGCCACAGTATCGATTCGTAGAGGCTTGATACGAAAGACACATATAAATGTCTAGTCTACGTCGGGCCTTAACCCTATTCTCAAATTTGCCTTTGTGGCGATGAGAGAACTGGAGATATCTAGCTTATTTTCATCGATCTTCGACATTCAGGCTATCATATCAGTTGGACTTCATAATAACTATTCTAAAGTGAATATATATATCCCCTTGATAGGTCTTGAAATATATTGGCCAGGGGCCATTTTAAGTTATATAAGACATAGCCTCTCTCAAAGCTTGCTACCACACCGGGCCTGAAGAGGGGTGAAAGAGGGCTGTGGGTTGTTTAGATAAAACCTATATCAGATATCATAACTAAGCCAGTTCTGGTCTCGTCCCCAGACGTTACAAAGGGAGGCATGCTAGTGTGGGGGTCGAGGCATGCTACTTCGCTACTTCGCATATTCTGGCCAGCTGGGTAACTGTATTTTAGACTCTCGTCTCCAATAAACTTGGAACACCCCTCGTAAATTAATACCATCTACCAAATCACAGCCAAATACAACTATAGAACAGGCATCCATGCATGCAGATACAATCCCATTAATCTATATCTATATCTATATCTATATCTATATCTATAGCTGTAAAGATATATGATCATTGGATCATCGACTTCAAAGCCACGGTACCCAGCGAGCCACAACATAAATTACTGGAGTCACTGCTTCGACCAGCCGGCCGACAAGGTAGATATAATCTTATCACCAGACCCGTATTTTTATGTACGTGGTCCACAATCTAGATTGAATATTATATTTGGATGTACCCTTAGGTTTTGCCTCATATATTTTGTGGCTGAGGATATTTAAATATTGTCATATGTCCCTTTACTACTCTAGCAACAGGCTCGTATATTATATACATATAACTGCGAATCTATAGAATCATTGAGATTTGGGCTAACAATTTCGAAATTATATTCACTACTATATTATGGTAATATTATAATTCAGAGATAGTACTCAGGTAGGTAGTCTGCCCCAGTTACACTACATGGATATCCATGATCGGTAGGCTTAAAAAAGCTGATTACGGGGTAGTTATTGTGTATCTCAAGCTGGGGTATTTGGTCCAATTCATACTGCTTATTAAACATCTGGTCTGGAGGCCGTAATCATATTCTAAATAAGATAAAACAACGTACTACCGCTTGGAAGATGGTAGTGTTTTCTGTAGAGGAATATCTGGTAAAAGGGACACCAATATCATGCTTTTAGTAGCATATTGGCGCCCTATGCTTGATCGGTAGGTTTGTATGGATTGGTTCGGCATATCCTCATAACCTTGTGATTGTGATATCATGATGCTCCACCCCTCCTCCACTAGGATGACTTGTTGATATGTGGTTATGTGATATTATGAGAATATCATAACGACAGACAAAGTAAACTACTTTGTCGCCACGGGCGTTTGGTTCTCGAGGTTCATGACGACAAAGTATTCTACTTTGTCGTCCACGTTATGGAGTTGATTTTCGGTGGTAGATCTTCATATCCCGGAGGATCTGGCTATATACAGCCATCTCGTGGTGCATCCCCATACAGGGAGGGGATTTAACTCCTTGCTATTTAATACATCTACCAACTCTAGGGACTAAGTCGCCATATTCATCACAATGTGACAGGCAAACCAGTCACACTAAGAGTCAAGAGTATTTTTTAAAAAAAATATGACTTTTGTGAATATATTTCTTCGGACATGGAAGTCCGGTCGGGTAGTTCTGATAAGAGGCGCACAACATCCATTGGGATTTCGGCCTGAGCCGCGGATCCGTATGTTTTGATCGATTGGTTGAAGCCATTAGCCTAGACCTTTTTCAAGGCCTTGATAGCTACTTTTTGTGGTATTTTGTTTCGCTTGTGGTGGATTCAGCAAATCTTGGTGTATGGTATAGGGGTTATGTATCTGTTGATAGACATATGGACTCTTGGGCCGGAAGATGGCCGGAGCCAGTTGTGATACTTATTATTTGAGTGGAACCAATGTATAAATAATGAACCACAGGCAATAAGAGGAGGATTTGCATTATAGTAATATAAGTGCAGTCGTTGTATATTGTAGGTATACCAACGTGATGAGGCTTAAAGGGCCGGAGCCCTGGAGAGAATAGAGGATGGAGTAAGAATTTCTCAGAAGGAAGGGCAGCCGGAGATGTTTAAATAGTCCCGACTTCAAGAAGAGGGGAAATGATATCACCGCTTTTGTATTACTTGACGTGGTTTAGGCTCTATGGCTGCCGTGTATTTTCAATACGCTTTGAGCTCCTTGTTGATGTTGTGTCAACAGGTGTCAGATGTGCATGCTACTACTAAGAGTGTGAACTCTGGCCAATAAAAGTGCCTGACTGCTTTAGCAGAAGGGATTGAAGCGAATGCATATGTGATACACAAAGCTAGAGTTTGCTGGAAGGTTTAGGCTAGATTATTAGCTAGACTACTGATTAACTATTCTCTAAAAAATTTTACTAAATTTCTAAATAGGTATTTTATTATTTATTTCAATTTTTTATTTTTTAAAAACAAACTTATTTTTTTAATATATTTAATATCTATCTCTCCTGTTAAAATAACTTATAGGTGACTAAAATAGGTAAATAACATTTAATACTACAGGACAGAAGTAAGGAGGGGAAATGTGTGTCGCAAGACACCATATCTAGTGTGTTGTATGGAAGAATTTACAACGTTACACCAAGCTTTACCTGTGTAACGTAGGAATGACAAGGAAAAACCTCTGCTCCAAATATCGCGGTTGGAATTCCCTTGTTCTGGTTCTGGGTTGGTGGGCCCCCTGTATTCCGTAGACATGTAACACACCACATGAGGCGGGAATCGATATATAATTGTTGTCTCGATATCAAATCAAATGCTTCATTTACAAGCTTACACGGATTGAAATCTTTGGAATACTATATACATCCTGGGAATCAATTCACACTGCAAGTAGTTCTTATAGGGTATCTATATTAATATTCTAAATTTCTGTAGTACCCCCATCGCAAACCTGATGGGGAACAATCATTGGATATCGTAAAAGACAGATAGTGCGATACCACACTTTACAAACCCTTCCCTTGAATACGCCAAAGAAATGACAGACTGGTTGAAGCGAAATGAAAAGAAAAAAAGAGGAGAAAAGAGGGAAGGAAGTAGGAGGGGATACGCTAAACAAACAATAATTTATACATGCAGGAATCCAAGAATCGAAAGAGCTAATGAAGTTATATAATGCGACTGAAAGGATTAAAACCCCTCTGAAAAGAAGAACGCCTGTTCAGAATGCTCTAGCGGTCAAAGCAAATTGATGGAAGGGGCAACGAAGAAGTCAGTAACGCAGCAAGAACATATAAAGGTATCAAATAAACGCCGTCCCATTTATGCGCTGTAATTTTCTTGATCATCCCGGGAAAACCTGCAAAAAAAAACAAAACCTGCAAAAAAAAAAAAACATGCCATCTAATCGTCGAGTAGGCTGATAACCTCGGGCATCTCCTTCTTGATTTTTGTTTTCACAATCTCAGGGGGGTCATGAGGCCTCCACATCCCGTCAGAACGGATAATAACGCTTTTGGCGTTTATATATTGTCCGTCCGCTTGCACTTCCTTTAATTTGGAAACGGTATCTTTCATGAACCCGTCAACTATGATCGTAGCAGGGGTACACTCACAACTGCAGATCGGGCACTTCCACGAGTCTGGTACCGAAAACCCAGATGGGTACTTTGTTCGGCTGGTGAGGTATCCCTTGAGGTCAAAGCAATCAAGGTGCTGACAATCTTTGCCTCGGACAGGAACATCGATGATTTGCTGAGACATGGGGCAGGTGACTGATACAGTCACTGTGTCTTCCTCGACGACGGATATATCATCATCATTCGCTATGGCGTCAGCAGACCTTTTTAGGCGCCTGATGATAAAGTCTTTCGCCTCACTGGAGGAAAGACTTTGGGTTTGCGTGATCAACTGGAATAGTGTATTGTAATCTGCCACCTCGACCTCTTCCACAGCGGCATAATACGAAATCCCGTCAGCCGTCGGATTCTCCATCATCGCGATTTGAATAATGTTCTCTCCATGATCAAGCCTGTCCGTAAGATCGGTTGTACAGTCTTTGCCCCAGTTTCTCTTCCGTCGAAAATGTAGCCTCCTTTTTTTAGCTAACTCCCGCTCCTGTGGTGTATTGCTTGGAAAGCCTGGGGCCGACTTGTCATTCAATTCGGCAAAAATAGATACTGGCCAACAGGTCTCGTGACTCCTCCAAATAGAATAGGTTTCAGGCTTAGTGAGCTGTGTCAGATTTTTCTTTGAAGCGACACAGCGTAGGCGGTAGAGTTTAGACCAATTCCGAACTGGGCGGATGTTGGGAACAGCCCCCTCTACACGGTTGGTTTTAGGGTATGACTTGCTCAATGCACTTTCGATTACGAAAGAGAGTTGTTGCATCCTAGCGGAAACCTTGACGATAGGAGTAACACATCTCCTAAAATAGGTAAAATATTCTGAAGTGTCCCCTTGGGGCTTCTGAAGGTCTGCAGGTAGATATTTCCATTCTTGGATTAACTTCCAACCAGGAACTTTGCCGCCCCAATCTGTTGTAAAAATTTGAAGCGGTGTGCGCTGCGCAGGTCCAGCATCGCCACTAGAAGAAGTCTTTCTTGGAGGCATGATTTGGGGGGCTTTTCGCATAGATTGAACATGTGGTTGTTGTGGTTGTCTGGGAACTGATGTTACTTGATTTTGTTGTGGTTGGTGTTGGGCGGGTTTGGCATGGTGTATCAACATCTGTGACAATGATACACTAATAGTCTTTTGCAGAGATGGCGAAAGGATACCTGCAGACGCAATTAGACTTTGCGATGGGCACGAGAGCCTGTTAGAGTCACAATAGTTGTACAAAGTGTCGAATATTGGCCGAATATCCTGAAGTAGCTTGAGTGCCGTCACCATATCATCGTTGAACCCCTGAACCTTCACTCTTGCCGCGCCAAGATCCATAGGGATTTGTGCGAAAATGTATAACGCCCGCGTCGAGAGACTGGAGTTTGCAAACAAGAGTTGGGAAAGTAACTCCAGACCAAGCTTGCTCCGGGGGTCGTTCCATATGAAAGGATATTGGTTTTTCAGGATCGGGTGATCAGCGTGACAGAATAATAAATGCAAAGCAACAAACAAATCATCACCCTGCTTGAGAGCGTTTTCAAGCAGGCTCGCTCTGAGACTATCATTCGGTTTCCATGGTTCTGTACCCGGTTGTGCCATGAGATAATGAAGCTTTTCAACAAACGCGTAGCTCCACGGAGCTTTTGTGCGGTCATTTACAGGAGCTGAAACGACTGACGGTTGTTGTTGGATTCGTGGTCGTGTTTGTGGGGCCTGTGCTAGGAATCGAGTAGCCTGTGTTTGAGATGCAGGATAGTTTGTGGTAACAGGGGGTTGAGGCCAAGACTGCGTGTGGGGCGAATGAGCTGCGGGCATTTGGTTCTGTGCATAAAAATCCGCGTCCTGAGATGATGGGTTACGAAAATGGCCGATTGATGGCATTGATTGGTGGTATTGTTGGGTGTGGGGCTGGGGTGGCGGAAGCATCGTGTTGGCTGGAATAGCTCCTTGCTGTGATTGTGCAGCATGTTGCTTTTCCGCTTGGGATATTGGTACACGATGGTGGATTGGAGAACAGGGAGCTGACGAGATTGGGGATTGAGGAGGGTAAGTTGGCACTGAAGGGGTACGCCGACGCAAGATATCAGAAACCAGCTCATGGGTTGATTGTACGGAACTTTGGTTGATCTGGCGCCGGATTGCGTCCAGAGCACGGCTTAGCTTTGAATATCGCATCACCAGAGTTTTCTCTGGAGCCGTCACTTGCGAGTCCTTAATTTGCTGGCCCAATCTCTGGAGTTCGCCTAGCAATAGATTATGGTCTTCAATTGTCGGCTTCCGCAGGTCCACCCGGTGCATTTTGCAGGAACCATCAGAAAGGTATCTTGGTAAATCGATGGTAGTAATTTCTGGCATCTGCGGTGAGGCTACCGGAGACGGCATAGCTGAGCTGGGGTGCGCTGACCTTAGCCCCAGGTTATCAACCCCGTTAAGGACTGTGGCGCTGACCGGTGATGTTGAAGGTGGTGGTGTAATATTTTGCATATAGGCGGTAGCAATGGCCGTCTGCAGAGTTGGCCGTATGCGAGGCGCCGGGGCTGGCGCTGGTTGCTCTACACTTGATGCTCGCGAATACACTGCTGCCCTAGGAATACCTCCATTCGGTGTCCTTGTCTCAATTGCAGGGCTTGCTCTACTCCCAGCTACACTCCTTGGAGAGTTCGCGAAAGCCGGTTGTCTAAAAGTTATCGGGTTTGGAATCGGGGAGGGAAGGGGTGGAGGAGAAGAATTTGCCGTGATTTGTGGCTGGGGTGTTACATTGATAGAACATGTATTTTCCGGGGTAGAACGTGCACTCGTCGGCAGACTTGTCATTGATATAGGATTTGAAAGCAGGTTAATAGGAGGCTGTTGCTCGGCCTCCGCCTCCAAAACTGACATCTGCGGCGTAGCATTCTGTTCGTCAAGCTGGGTATCAGGAATAGTTATTACAACGGGTTCGGCTGTGGGATGATTCGGCGCAGGAGACGGCTGTGGCACGGCTGGCAATGCAGCGGTGCGGGAGGCGTCTAATTGAGATTTTCGCTCTAAGCTCGGTATTTTTGGAGGGGTCGTTTTGACTCTCTTCGGTGGAGGGGCCTTCGGTGTGTATGAAGGATTTCCTTCGGCCCCTTGTTGCATCCATGAGTGTCGTCTCCCCCCCATGAACATAGAAACAGTGTTATTAACATTTGCAAGGCTTAACATAGTTCAGTTTCACATGTTAGCAAAGTCTTCAAGTAAAGGGTATACAGTCATGGCTCACTAGCAGGGGTAGCTGCTTACTCGATGTCTGCTCTTGAGCTTGAAATTGAGCTCTTGCGTTTTAAAGATGGAGAGGCAAGGGGAGGGCGTCCTGGGCCCGTTGGTGTGGACGTATCGATTCGTACCCCTTGGCCGGTACTTGTAGGTTCGGCATCTTTGCTTGCGCCGTGGGGCGGCCGATCCAATTCAACTGTTGCCATCGGTTCTTCAGGCATCAAGAAAGCCTTATTGCAACGAATAATCCGGCAGATATAGTGAAATGAAATTTCTTTGTCTGGACGATAGAATATGGCTGTTCGTCCGCATTGAGAGAGAGCAGAAAAACAAGCCCTTTTTGCCAGAAAACTTTTATCAAATCAAGGCAGTGAGAGGGCTCTTGTAAGGAGGGGGTAGTAGTGAGTCTTTAATATATGAGAGATAGTGTTTCCAACTGTCTTCCATCAGTTCACAAGTCTTATTCGCAGAGAGTATTTAATAGGGGCCTTAAGCCCAGCCTAGGGTTCGTCTGGCGAAAAATATATTAGCATCGGGGTCCTCTTTGGTACATCTCTTTGGTACATTCGCAAAAGCCTCAAATGTTATTCGAAGGATGCTCTCTCAACCACCAACAACGACTTCACTGGAGAAAGGAGAACGTTCATTTGGCTGTCAAAGCAACTTGTGGGCCGTCGGTCTTTCTTCGCTTCGAGAAAAACGGTTAAGTGGTGTGTTATAGGGCTTAGAGTACGCCGTTATAGTCCGGAGACGACAGGTTCTCCCATGCATACCAAAACAACCAATTGCGAGACCTTAAAGCGTGCTGGCGTGCATGATATTATGACGTGCACGTGTGGATAACACTAACTCAAGCTGGCGAGCCAAAACAGCTATCACGTATAAGGTGTGGGAGTACTTGCGAGCACCCAGTGTACGAGGCCGGGGAGCACCCTGGAGCCCCCCAGACTACACCGTATAGAGTTTGCACACGAAATGAGGGGGAAAAAATAAAAAAATAAAAAAATAACCCAAGATTCACATAAAAGGACAGCCACCTGAAGTGTCACAAGCGAACGGATCGATCGATCAAGATCCAGTCAAGAGGAGACACGAAAGAGCCTTATGCATTGGAGAAAACAGATTTTTCTTAATAGCATCCGAACACCCGATTGCGAGAAGCCACAAAATCTTGCAGCCGAGAAGTAATGCTAAAACAAATGAATCCGAAGATATATATATATCATATATATAGCGAAGGACGGCGCTCAGGAAACGAAAAGCAGAAGGACTTACAGTTTCGTGATTCGCCTTCAGCGGATTTTTCAACAATTCTCCGCCAGGTTTCGGGGTTGACGGTCTCTAGGAATATGTACCTAGTGGAGATGTAGCATCTCGTACCGATGCAGGTATCTAGGATACTAACAAAGATACATGCCGAGAGCGAAACGAAGATTAGTAAGTCAAGATCGGGATGAAGCGTCTATGGGGCATAAGGAAGTTCAATAAAACGTTGAGGATAAAGGGATCCATACGGAAAGTCCAATAGATATTATACGCCAATTCCAACGGTTGAAGGAGGAGGCTAATCGCTTGATTGTTTAGACTGCGGCTCAAAAGTTGAGAGAAAATATGCCCGCGTACTCGTCCAGAAACCCTGAAGCCTTGCGAATACTGCTTATGATGTCTTTGTTCTTCTGTTTCTTCTTCTTCTTCTTCTTCTTCTTCTTTTTTTTGTGATATTGGATACTATGGTATTCGTATCAAGCTGATTTATGAAATGCCGTAATGACTGCTAAATACTGCATGACATCCGGAAGAGTACTGATCTTGCTGTGGTATTCTTATAATATGGTCTGGTTCTTATGTAGAACAAATCTAGCATGTAGACATGGAAGTGGACGAGGAAGCACTATTGATGCGGTCGAAATTGGGAGATCCAAAGCACTATAGTTGGGTTTTATAGCTGAGCTCAGGCAGCTAGCTCCTGTGCACACAAGAAGTTGAATAAGGAGAGTCGGTCCCGGCGAGGAGGAGGAGGAGGAGGAGGAGGATCGAAATTGATATAGAGAGTCGAGCTCGAAAAAAAAAAAAAAAAAGTTTTCTCTGGTCAAAGACTTCGGATGCAAGGCTGAGCTCCCAAGTTAATTGCAGTGTAATCTTCTGTCCCGAAGTTTGTTGATTGTGTTGGATCTGATTCAAATTCGATTTTTTGAGCCTCGTTCGACTTGCTTAAGCGAGTAAGAGCTTGCAAGCTTGTGTGTCGCAAGCAGCCAAACGGACATATATGATAGGGAGGTCAGGTCAGGTCTAACTAGAATGGTGACGACGATGACGATGGTGAGGGTCAAGGTGAATGTGGTGAATTTAATGATGATGGTGATGGTTATTATGGTGGTGATTTTAATCCTTAACCAGAAAGGCCAAGAAATAAACAATACTTATTGAGTAAAGGCAAGTAAAGTATCGTGAGAAAAGGAATTCTGGTTATAATCAATATTAGTCTCTCCCAGATGGTATGTATGAGTTACCGTCTGAACTTATGTAAGTACCTCTCAGTAAGTATGTATTGTATAGCAGAGCAGTTTCCCGTAATGACATGAATTCGATATGTATGATACGATAGGCTTTGCAAGTAGTGGCGGTTCACAACTTTAAATATTTTCAGGTGTCTTTTCCTCTCTCTCGTCTTTCCCTTTTTCTTTCCTTTTGATCAGTTACTTTCCTTTCTTCTCTCGAATATCCAGCTGTGTCACACACCCACTAGCCCAGTACTTATTACTAGGTAGTTGAACTGTATGCACATAAGAAGGTGGTTAGCTAAGTTGGTTCAAAGTGAATTAAATAGAAGAAAAAACAAAAAACAAAAAACAAAAAACAACTTTCCTTTCCAACGTTCATTTTATTTTACTACTCTTCAAAGCAGTTAGCTGTTGTTCGTGCTTCAAGGCTAGTCGTTGGATCAGGTATAATTCGAGTTGGGACAAGTCAAGCTGCACCAAAGTTGCCAACCTTGATATCCAACTAATGCTTCAACCCTGTCCGCCAACATTTCAATCCGTTCACAGACGCTTCTTTGTCTACTGTCACTCGACCAAAATTTGAGGGAACCAAATTTATTAATGGATCGGTACAGATCCTATGTATCTATCCATGCTGGCTCCCTTCCCGCCCCCTGCTACAAACCTGTTTGCTTTTGCGGCAAAAATCCCTCATACAAATCCCACTGTTTGCTGCTATTCTTTGTCTGGGCCTTGACCAGGCTGGCGAGGTTCACATGATGGACCCACAGCATGCATGAATGTCGCGAGCAGTAATTCCGGGAAACCTTTAAAAGGCCCCAATCCCCCACTATTTTTTGGCTTAGTATGCAACTATGATAAAATGAAAGCTGCACAAGAGTCGAAATTCGACCTATCAGAACTCCCCTCATACAGAAGTTCCCGAACCTCTCAAGCCCAGGACTTACCTCATTCCCACAAAAGGTACATACAGAGTATATTTCGTTTAGTCTGCGGGTCGTATTGGCGAAAGGCGTCGTCAACAACCTGTGGTTTTCGTTAGTCCCGAATACGTCGTAGTTTATATACTTCTATAAGTACTTTATCTGCGTATTCGAGGGAGAAAGTTAGTGAGAAGAGAAGGCGTTCGGGGAGACGGGTTGACTTGTGTAAAACACCCCATAGATCTGCATTCTGCATACGTTCCCTATATGCATCGCGATATCTTTCATCCCATTTTACAAACTCCATTTTATGACATCCTTTCTTTTTGTAGTCTCTGGGAAAATATCAGACCACCTTGTTTCGAGTATCTGCTCTGTACACACAGCATGTAGATTGAGATCCATTGCATTGTCGAGAATAAAACCAAAAAAATAGAGTGGATATCCGTCACGGGATTGGATGCATACACACCTGCCGTGGCGTTCGCAAAAAATATTCCTATTCGGCAACAAGTGTCGAAGGAGCTCTGTAGATGTTTTTTCCGCGCCACCGCCGCTAGCCATGCAAATCCTGTAGATTCGGGTAAGTACCAGGGTTGTGATAAGATAGCCTTCCTATCCCACCTTCAGTCAAAGCTTCCAGAAGAAATGACTGCGTTCAGAAGGTGCCGCCACAAAACCAATCTGCCCGCATTTCACACGGGAGGGGCAACTTATATCGATAATAGGCATGCGGAGCCATACATCGTGATGCCGGTGCATCAATTCCTTTGAATTCGTCGCATAAGTATCGATTCTTTTAGATCGATTGATCAAAGCTCGTTAGATCGTAGAGTTCGCTGCAGATGCTACACACTCTCAAAATGGGGACGGCTGGAAAAGAAGCTTCATGGCGGACCCTTAGAGAATGCTTCGATATGGCTCCTACACAGTACGTGATAGCGCGTAGTTAGTACAATCGGCTGTGTCCACAATCGTCCAGAACTTACCTAACCATTAGTCGAGAAGCGTTAAAAAATTGGAGGATATCCAGGACTGGCTCGGTTTGGAACAAAAGCCACAGCCAAATCTTCCGTCGCAATAAGGTTTGCGCGATGTTTCTGTAGTCGAAAACTAACTTTTGTCGATTTGCTCATCGCTGCCGGCCGTTGTACCCGAAGCCTGCAATACATCGACCTGGCTTGACGTCTTACAATCGACAATCTTGATGCCAATATCACATGTTCGAGCTTGAGGCTTTTAACCCTTTAGCCTCTTAGTGTCGTGAAGGGCCTAGTCAATCTGCCAACAACTGTGTTCTTTGTTAGTAAATGTTCCGCCACCGTACAGCACTACTACGAATCCATCCTTAATAGGATTTTTCGGGTCAAGAACCATCAAGTTCATGTCATGATCGGAGCCACAGTGTCGCATCTTCCAAGACTCAAAGACCCTCATCTATTTTTCGATTTTCCCACCGAGTCGCATCGGCATAGAAGCCTCTCGCAACGGCGCCGTAGTCCCGCTTTACCCACCCAAGCGAGATTGGACTTGGTTGTTTCTATCAAACTCGCTTCGCATCCATAAGCCCAAAACAGCTGGCTCTCCGCTCCGCAATCCTTACAGATTAACAACATTGTATCGGGCGAAAACCAACAATAACAGCTTTCTTTCTTGTGTCGATACGCGCGCCCTTCGTCGTCCCCAGAGGCCCCGCTTCTCGCGTTTTGTTGACGGATAGGAATAGGACCGCCTAACCCGTGGTCGCCTGCCGCCGCCGCCGCTGGCAATTCGTGCGCGATCTGGATTGAACCCAAAAGACATCCCGGAAGGGCACCCCCCTCTCCCTTGCTAGATAATGGCCGATCACCAAGTCATCGATTATCTCCGGGTCCTGCACGATTTCGATGCTCGGTCGCCGGATGAGCTGACGCTTAAGAAGAATTCCAAGATCGAATTGTTGGAGCGAGATGAGGAGTACAACGATGGGTGGTATTTGGTACGTTGCCTCCGTATATACCAAAATAGTTCCCCCGAATTGGGGCATCCCCGCCAACAAAATTACCCATTGCGGCCATTCTGGTTGGGTTGCGATGCCTTGGCTGCAACCGCCGTTGGGTTGCGATTTTCCTAGAGCGTTGTGGAAGCATTCAGCTGGATGACCTGGGTGAAATATCGTATTTGCTGATCAGTGTTAATAACAGGGGCGAGATCCAGAGAGTGGGAAGGTTGGACTGTTTCCACAAGGTGTGTTCATTCGACCCTTCCTCTGACCACTCGAGAAGCCAGCAGCAACAATGGCAAGACGATCTTCCATAGATTTCGAAGCGCTGCGAGTGAAAATCCGACAAAACATTTTGTTTGGCGCTAACAGTAGGCTTTCGTCCGCAGTCTATACGACACAATGGCCACCAGAGTCAGCATTTTCGCAACCAACGATCCTAGGTATGCATATCATGCGCCTAGTCTCTATTATTGATTTCCCGTAACTAGGGCTAACAGGCTAGCAGAGAACCAAGTTGCGCCTGATAGCGATGCCGCCCCCCCGCCAGCATACTCGTCAGCGCCCTCAGAACCGAAGCAGGAGATCCCAAAGAGACTTTCGGTCACACCAAGCGAGCTGACTTTGGATGAGGCGGGGAAATATGGTGGATCTGCAAAGGATGTCACAGCCGAAACCCCGCCGCTGGCTTTAGAGAACAATATGGACAAACGGCGCGTTTCAGAGGATTTCAAGAAAGAACATCCGCAGATACAGAAGTTGAGTCGCAGCCCAGTGGTTGAAGACACGTTAAGCGACATCGAGGAGGCACTATCAGAAATTCGTACGGCGCCTCGTTCCGTGGGAACACATGCGCAGAAGAACAAGCAGCCGCCTCCGATTATGGAAACCCCAGAGGCTCACGCACCCGTAGAGCAAGATTTCGACGATTCTGCATCGGATTATTCGAGAAGCGCCTTTGACAATGAGAGTTCTTTGTCTCTAGCAATAGCGAACCAACCATCTGTCAGTGGCTATCTTGAGCCTTCTAGCCGGGCAACCTATGCTGGACGATCTCGGGAATCGATACAACGGCAAAGCGACCATCCACTGCAGTATTCTCAGCAATTTGAACCAGAGTCCTCATCAGATGAAGATGGTGATATAATAAATCCGGTATATTCAGCAGAGGAAATCCGCTTATGGACACCAGCCCAAGTATCTGCGTACTTTCAGGAGCAGCACTTACCGCTGAGCATTTGTGATAAGTTTGAGGAGCAGGAGATAAGCGGGGCTATTGTCCTGCAGCTGGAGATGGCTCACCTCAAGGAACTTGAACTTGGTAGCTTTGGAAAGCGGTTTGAAGTTTGGAAGGAAATTGAGAAGCTTCAGTCAATAGTGAAGAATGCTGGAGGGCCCATCGGCGAAGCTGCCAAAGAAAAGAAGGCTCGCCATAGGAGTAGTAGCACACCAGCTGGGGTTCTTCCTAGACTACCTAGCCTTCATAACCGCCCGCCTGCCCGAGGAGGCTCTTTAGCAGTACCGTCAACGCATATAGAAGAGGCGATATTTGATCCAATGAATCCCATAAGAGGTGAGATCCTAGTATCCTTTGTCTTGTTGTTCTTTCCAATACATAGGTTATCAAGACTATTAGCTCGTCAGGTAGATGGGCCAGAGGAGGTAAAGAAACTTGGAGTGCAGGCGCTAACCACCTCGCAGAGAGCCCCACAACCATGAGTCCATCTAGTCCTGGGCCAGTACCCCCTCCAAAGTCTGATGTTGGATCCGGTAAGTTAGCGATTGACAAGGCTCTCACGAAGCTGGAGGTTCGCGTTATACTGACCTTGATAAGCCGTTCATAGTGACGGACGGTCTATCTCGACGGCCTCGATGGAACGGGCCTCGAGTAGTGGAGGACAGCAGCCCCAACGGGTACCCGGAGTTCATGGACGGGACCCGTCGTTCGACCGGGCTTGGACTTTGAAAGGCCATAAGGCCAACGAGAGCTCTGCCAGTGGCAGGAGCAGATATACAGGTGATAGTGGCTTCGCATCGCAATCGTCGTCGAGTGTATTTGCCAACGAGAGTCGTTCTTATCATAATGCAGGTGCCAGTGAAGATGGAGGCAAACGGGACCGTAATGTGCTGCACAAGAGAGCCGGCAGCTCCGGCAGTCACGGTCATCACGTCGTCCATGGCAAGAAGTCCAGCTACACCGAGGAGCAGCGCAGCCGCTCAGGTAACAACACTCCAACGTCCACTCCGTCCTCACCTCTGCCGTATCCTCCTAATCCACCTCCACCTCACCCACCATCACCATCACCGTCCTTGCGAGGTGTCGTCTCCAAGCAGACCTTCCCTGTTTCCGAGAGGTCGTACGAGACGGTACATCTCGCGAACGCTTATCCATACGCTCAAGCACCTAGACCATTTTCCCGAGAAAGCATTAACCAATCCTTCGTTCCTTCAGGATATTCTTCACCATCACCGGCTTCGATCGCCTACCACAATACCGTCAAGGGGCGGAAACGGAGCACCAGCGAAACCCAGATCACGTCACTAGACAGCCGGGCCAGAGAAAGCCTCGCTGCATCTGTTATGCCAGGTGGCAAGCCTCTCAGTGTTGAAAGGCCCCCGCCTGTCGAAGAGAAGCACGTCCCTCCAAACATCCAAACAAAAGCCGGATATCCCCATAGATCCATCTCTGACGGAGCAGAGAAAGCAATGTCCATGTCTCCGATGTCTCAAGATACGAATTCAACCTTGATGTCGCCAAATGGTAGTGAACATTCAGCCTCCATAAAGATTACAATCGACGCCCCTGAGAGGAAGTCGGACGAATCAAAGCAACGAAACGGTAGTAGTGGAAAGGACAAGAAACTTCGAAGTGTTGCTTCCGCCTCTGGAATCAGGCAGAAGTCCAAAAAGCAGCTCACGAGTGCTTACCTTGAAGGTCTCAAGGAAGTCAAACCCACCGATGCTGCTAAGGAAGCGGATTTCAGCGGCTGGATGAAGAAACGCGGCAGTAGCGCTGTCGTAGCCTCGTGGAAGACTAGATTCTTCGTCCTCAAAGGCCGGCGCCTATCTTACTTCTACTCTATGGATGATACAAAAGAACGGGGCTTGATTGACATAACCTCTCACCGTGTTCTTCCTGCCTCTGATGACAGATTCGTCTCCCTCCATGCGTCAGTTGCAGCGATAACATCGTCACCATCTCACGCTTCTTCGGCGACCCCTGGTAACGGCCAATCTGGTCCAAACCTTCCTCCGACACCACCGTCCAAGGGCGGCTGGTTTACCTTCAAGCTCGTCCCTCCCCAGCCTGGGGCAGCTAAAGGAGTCATGTTTACCCCTCCCAAACTTCACTATTTTGCCACTGATTCGAAACAAATCGGGCGAGAATGGATGGCTGCCTTCATGAAGGCAACTATTGATAGAGACGAAACTGCACCGGTTATCAGCACCTTCTCTGCGAATACTATCAGCTTGGCAAAGGCACGGGCCATGCGGGCGAGGCCTCCAGGCTTTGGAGACAATAGCACAGACCCCGCACCTTCACCGGCCCTTGGTCTTCCGATCATGAGCTCCCAAGGTAGCTTTAACGATTCTATTGAGTCGGCTCTCGCGGAACGACACCTTATCGACGACGACGCTGCCAATGCTGCCGATGATGAGCGATAGTCGCTATCTTAGTATGGATAGATGATATGGCGATTTTCTTCTTTGTGTCGCTTTCTTTTCTTCTTCTTTCAATTCGTGGTCCATACTTCAGTCTCTACTATGATCTTTAATGCTTCCCCATTCTTTTGCCTTTTCAGCTTAGCCCTTTCTTTACCTACTTTGGTTATTGTCTTTGAACCGTTAATCCTGGGCATTTCTCGCGTAGTGATTGTCCCGATTGCCTACATTACACTGCATTATGCTTGTTTGCACAGATACCTCTAGTGCAATTCATCTTGCGCACATAACCTTTTCTTTGCAACCACCGGTCGTTTTGCCGTCTTCTTTTTTGCCCTTTCTACGACAATATTGCGATTCGGGGCCACTTAAAGAATATGTCGGCCTTTTTTTCTATGGAGGAATCTTGAGCTTTTGACTTTCTTATTACACCATAAATTACGGGAGATGTACGATAGCATGGTATGAGGTGAGAAGGGGACGACATTCACACAATCAAACACACAATTCACGAACTAGAATCCCATAGCTATTTTAATCATACAGGGGCTAGGTGTGATAGCACACCTTAGAAGCTACCTACTCACCTATACATTGCGTTTTGACTTCCGAAATAATGCAGTATGTATGTAGGCAGTTTCACCAAAGACCATACGCATGAGGCTCGCCGTGACTCGCGGCAAAAGTATTTTCTAACCCATTAACATACTTCATCTTCTCCGGCCTAACCACCTCTTTCAGATCCTTCCCTAAGCTCTTCAAGTCCAATGCCAAAATATTTACACTCAATATTTCGCCGATATTCTTGACCGGGATGTTCCCAACGATAAAGAGGTTAGTACTGCATGTTTTGCAGAAGAAGTGACGGCCCCACTCTTCACCCTTCTTACATTCCCCGCGGTGGTAAGCTGGAGAGTAATAGGTTAACTCCTCGGGAAAGAGTGAGGTGTCAGTAGTGTTTGCATATCTGATGACTACTGGTTCGCCGGAGGGGGTATTGGTAACTGAAATGTCGCCAGGTTTGAGCATCGTGCCGAGCCTGTGCCGGTTAGGAATGCACAATTGCAATTGATTGAGGTTATAGACCATAGCAATCCACTTACTTCCCAGTGGCAGTACAGATTGTGCCTGATTTCAGTGAAGTCAGCAGCCATTAGTTTAATAGGTATGCGGAGACGAATAAGCTGGTATTAGACATACAGTTGCACCTCCCAACGTTGCCTAGATGAACATTATTAGCCTTGAATTTGATTGCCCCACAGTGGCAAGAACCGTTGATGTCATGGCTCTCAGATGGTGTTTCAGGGGTAGTGGACATTGTGTAATTGATATATATCGATAGGCTCAAAATGCTAGGCTAATTGGAATAAAAGTCTGGTTACGAGACTGAGGACAGAGTTGGTGATGTTGGATATTATGTAATTGTGTGTTGTCTGGGGAAAAGCACAAAGAGAGTAAGTTAGAGGCTGCTGACTAGCTTGGGTGCTTGGTTTATATACCTGGATTGTAGCTCCAGACAAAGAACTACTTAAGTACTTACTTAGTCTTGTATTAAACACTTCGGCTGCTGAGCGTAATAAAGAACCTGGTCGATACGTTGAGGACATAATTGTACATAAGAAAGGCCCCTCAGCTGGGGCGGAGCGAATCAAAATCAATTCTGATCTCAAAGCAGGCGGAAATATCATAACGTTCTAGCTGCCCAAAGCTAACGTTATCACAGCGGGCATCCCCAGACTAGTGGCTAGGTTATAGTCCCAACAAATATATCAATGCTAGAGATCGGCGAAAGTTGCAGCTTTGTTCCGAGCTATGCAGTAAGATCGTAGAGTCATTTTGTAAACTCGAGTCAGACCGCGTCTGGGGACACGAAGTCCAGTGACTTGGGTCCACCGCCCCACCGGGGTTCCAAACCCCACAAATAACACGTCGCCCGAGAAGATAGCCTTGATTATTTAATTGCTGGGCCTTTGTTGGTATTAGATCGTCTCAGCCCGTTCAGGGGTCTGCATACAACGTCCCACCAATTGATCCTGCGAAGGCTCCTCAGAGTTCCGAGACCGTCCTCACTTGAGCGAGATGCCTGCTTTTGGCCAATGTGACTAATTTGGCGGACTGCTGCAGACGGCAAAGACCTTCATGGGTACGGCCTGTTGCAATCTTTCCCCCAACACGGTTTTGTAGCCAACCGTCCGTTTCACGTTTGTAAAAGGCAAGGTTTTTGATTCAGGGCATCATCGAACCTGAAGTCGCACCGTCGCCAGAGCTCTGGTCAGCATCCAAAACCTTTCGTCACGAGCGCTGCATTTGCCCCAGTCGACGTTTAAAAGCTGGCTGTTTGTCCGGTAGGACGCAAAGCTAAGTCTTCGCGTTGATTAGCGCTGCAAGCGCGAATTGGATCCTCGTGTATGCTTCTTTCTTTAGCCAGCCTACTGATCCAGATCTCGCTGGACCTCGCCGCATATCTGCATAAACCCGGCCAATCGAATCGTGGCTTTAACTTGTCCGACATCATCTACGGCTGGCTGCAGCTGAGAAGTTCCTCGAGTCCACTCCGTTTGCCTTCCGAGCCAACTTCCATCCCCTTCCCTCCCGAACCGACTAGCACCAACAGCCGATAGAATATCTTCCGTCTGATTAGGTCGTAGAATATTCTGTGAAAATTCGAGCTGGGTTCCCATAGGCTGGCTGACAGCCGGCGTGGGTTTACTATCCTTTGTGGGGCTTTTGGTGTAACCTTCCTGGCTATTAAAGCAGAAGCTCGCCCTTAGCAGGCAAGATGAGCCAGGCACGAGGGTTTAAGATGCCGGGTCAATATCCAGGGTTATCGTCAGACAATAGCGACGGCGAGGCTTTTTATAGTGGAGAGAGCGACAGCCCGAGTCGCCGCACTCTCGAAGTGGTTCAAACCGAACTAAGGTAAGCTAGCATCCATATCAGCCTTGTTTTCTCGGGTTGATATCGTAATACAAGATGGGAGGATGGATGGATGGGTGGAAGATGGGATGGGTGTATACATATAGCTACCCTTGGTTGTAGGTATCCAACCCCCGGGTCTGGAATGGACGGATGATGGATGTTGTGAGGCAGGATAAGGAGGAGGAGGAGAGCCTGAGGTTGGCGTCACAGCAACTCTAGCACGCACTCCCTCTTGATAGCTGAGACTTGATTTCGCTGGCTTCATAACCCCTCTGCCTGCCACGCAACCCAGAAGAACCTGCCTCCCACTTCCAGCTTCGAGATCTATCTCATCCTTATCACCACCCTCATCACCTCCCCTCCACCACCCCCATCCATCATCCAACACCAACTACCCTCATCTAGACCTTAGCTGATAAATCTTCTCCCGCCTGCAGTCAAAAAAAAGCATTGCTCGAGTGTCTCCCACAGGAAGATACACATCGCTACGATCTCGATATTCTCCAAGCCCAAATCCTGAGTTTGCAGGAAGAATTTGATAGGCTTACTATGGATCATCAACAGGAAGCTGAAATGGCCGAACTTCTCCAGGCCTACAATTCTAGCAATGAAGAGTTCTCTAGAGTAGATGTCACACCTGAACTCGGTTCACATCTGTTCAGTGCCATCCCATCTCAACAAGACACTGCTAAGAAGAGAACATATTCTCAACTCGATCAGTCAACTCAAGACAACCAGCTCGAAACCTCTAGGCGCCTTGCAGGGCCCTCCCATGGCACACCAGCTCCATCGACCCTTTACGCGCCTTCTGCCCCTTTCAGGCTGGCTTATCCGACTGGTGACATTCAAAACATAGATGTGATTCACAACGGCAGGTATCTACCTACGACCCAAATTCCTGGTCCTAGCAGTCACCAAGGAGTATCGCGACAGCAGCAATTAACCAGGTAAGATTGCTTCTTTTTTCTGAAATCCTCCTTTCGTCTACTTTTATTCACTAACCTAGGTTATATAGTGATGAAGGGCTCGCTCGCGCTCTTCAACAACAGGAAGTCATCGATCTTACTAACGATGACGATGACTATGCTCCTGTTGCCCTATCGGCAACCTATAATCAATTCGTGCCTAACCAGTACGCAAGAGCTGGGTTAAATTCCAACCGAAATCTACGGGTTAGCAATCCTATCCCGAAATTCGAGCCTAAAATACGAAACTATAACCCCGGAGGGGGCGCGGACTGGTCATTTTATAATGAAGACCAAGACCTCATGGTCCAAGGTGACCAGATTTCGCTGTTCAACGTACCGATGCCAGGGGTATCTGATAACCCTATTGTCCTGAACGATGAAGACGATATTAGCTACGGAAACCAAAATGGATTAATGGGGCCGTTTTACGGACACGCACATCTAAGCAGGCAACATTTTGGTCCACCATTCCCTCGAAGCTACTTTCCTCAGAACTCATTTCCAAATAGCTCACCCCGTAATGTCGATCCCGACGTGCTCTATAATGACCTAAGATATCGAGCGAGGGACGAGCAAGAGGATGTAAAAAAGCTTCTTGAGCACTTGTCAGATGATGCCCAGACTAAGCGCCCAAGTGATCGCATACAAACTCCTCCAGAATTAACAATAAACTTGATGGAGCATCAGAAAATCGGCCTGACATGGCTTGGGAAGCAAGAGGAGAGCGGTAACAAGGGCGGTATTCTTGCAGATGACATGGGTCTTGGGAAGACTATTCAAGCAATTGCATTGATAATTCACCGAAAAAGCAGCAACCCACACCACAAAACCACCCTAATCGTTTGTCCCGTTGCTCTGATGGCTCAGTGGCAACGGGAAATCCAGCTCAAGGTTAAAGCTCGACATGCTTTGTCCACTTATATCTACCACGGTACTCAGCCGAAAAGATATAAAAACTTCAATGCCTTAAAGGAATTCGACGGTAGGCTACCAGAAATATGAAGTAGCTAGACTATTAGCTAACCACGGTGATTAAAATATAGTCGTTCTGACCTCCTACGGAACCATCGCGGGAGAATTCAAGAAAAAGCAGGCGTGGATAGCTGAGAAACGGGTCAGATTCCCAGCCAATGAGTTCCCTTTCTTGTCGAACGAGAGCACTTGGTATCGGTAAGAACTCGCCACCGCTATTCCACATTGTTTGCGTTTAAACTGACTTAGTATTCCCATAGTGTGATACTTGACGAGAGCCAACGTGAGTACGAATTTGAAGATACCCGAGGCGTGTCGAAGCTAATTGAGATCAAATAGATATTAAAAACCACAGGACCTTAGCTAGCCGAGCCTGTACTGACCTAATGGCAACATACCGGTTATGTCTCAGCGGAACGCCCATGCAGAATAACATTGATGACCTCTTTGGTGCAGTTCGATTCCTTCACCTAGCCAGGTACCGCGAATTCCGTGCTTGGAATACGGACTTCGGATCCAAGATCAGGCTCGGAAAAGGGTTCGCAGCGGATGCTATGCAACGGTTACAGGCACTCATCAAAGCAATAATGCTCAGACGAAAAAAGGATTCTTTGATTGACGGGGCACCTTTGCTTGTGCTTCCACCAAAGAGCATCGAACTAGTCCATCCAATTTTCGGCGAAGATGAACAAGAGATCTATAACGCCGTCGAGCAAAAAGTTCAACTACGCTTCAACAAATATATTGAAAACGGCTCGGTACTTCGAA
This sequence comes from Arthrobotrys conoides, assembly GCA_036971725.1. NCBI lineage: Eukaryota > Fungi > Ascomycota > Orbiliomycetes > Orbiliales > Orbiliaceae > Arthrobotrys > Arthrobotrys conoides. The sequence goes on from JAVHJM010000001.1 coordinate 2,013,314, forward strand.
ATTACACGTACGTCCTCTTGCTATTACTTAGGCTCCGGCAAGTTTGCTGTCACCCAAAGATGATCAAAGATCTTTCTGTAAAAGTCACAGATGAGGAGAAGGAACTACAAACCAGGTTGATCGACCTATTAGGCCCCGGTGTTGTTGAAAGGTTGAAAGCGGACCCTGTTGTCAGCTGCCCAGTCTGCTTAGACAGCCCCGAAAAAATGAAGATGGTATCCCCTTGTGGGCATTGTTTCTGTGAGGATTGTTTGACAAATCATATCAATCTATCAATTGCGAACGGTGATGATGGCAATCGTCTAACTTGCCCATTCTGCCGCGGGCCTCTCAACCCATCTAATTTGATTGATTGGCATGTATTCAAAGAGATACATCTGCCGGGAGGCGATGGAATACAACAGGAGTTAGAAGGGATAGGAAATCAGCTTGATAATGTCCTTGGAGGCCAACTCTCGAGCAATGATTCGGACTCGGACTCGGACTCAGATTCGGATGCAGACTCGGAATTCGACTCTGATGATGACGGATCCGATCTTGGGGGTTTTATCGTTCCAGACGGCGAGGTCGATTCGAATACAGATAGCGAGTTCTCAAATCATGCCGAAGAAACAAGGTCACGCTTTAGCCCGGTACCCCCAGTGAGAACCAAGCAAGAGCCCGGGCCTTCGCGCCAGAACGGCGTTAGGAAGGAAGAGGAAGTAGAGGAAGACCTTATTGGAACCAAAAACTTCACAGCATCCCCTAGCCCGGGGCCTAAATTCGAAGACGATCTTTCCGATGATTTTTGGAAAGAATTCAAGGTAAAGAGTCCTGTGAAAGAAGAAAATGATGGGGATGTTCCTCAATTCACCAAAGACGAAGCCACAGACGTTAAACTGAAGATTAAGAAAGACGACAAAAAGAAGAAGGCCTCAGAAAAACGCAGAGACAAGGGGAAGAAACCTGCTTCAAAGAAAACCCAGAAATCGAAAAAATCGAAGGGGAAACAGAAAAAGGAGAAACGAGTTTTAAACCTTAGTGATAAGAGAGCATTGGCAGTTCGAAACAAAAAAGCGCGCAAGAAGTATTTCCGCGAGCTCGCAAAAGATTGGCATTCAAGTGCCAAAATTGAAAAGGTCCGGCAGATCCTAAGGGACATTAGAAAGTAAGTTTAATAAATCCGCTGACTTCCTAATTTCACTAGCTTTAACACGTCTAGCAGGAATGATCCTTCGGAGAAAACAATTATCTTCTCATCTTTTACTTCCTTCCTTGATCTGCTTTCCATCCCGCTAGACAGGGAAGACAAGTTCGATTTCGAGAGATACGACGGATCCATGACGGCCAAAGACCGTAACGACGCCGTTCTCAATTTTACAGAAAATCCCGATATCACAGTAATGCTTGTTTCACTAAAAGCCGGAAACTCTGGCCTTAACCTTACAGTCGCCTCACACGTCATTATCATCGAGTGAGCTATTCTATTTCCCTTGCCGCGTTTAGACCTACGCTAATTTTCATTGCGTTTCCAGTCCATGGTGGAACCCATACGTAGAGGAACAAGCGATCGACCGTGCCCACAGAATCGGTCAGGAGCGTCCCGTCTTTGTCCATCGATTGATCATCGAAAACACTGTCGAAGACAGAATCCTTACACTTCAGGAGCAGAAACGGGAGATAATATCCGCTGCAATGGATGAAGAAGCGATCAAAGGACTGAACAGACTCAGCGTACACGATCTTATGTATCTGTTCACCGGATCTCGCAATGACTAAATCTTTGAGGCTTAGTGATACTTCGGGCGTTAGTTACTATAGCCCTAACCGACACTTCGACCTCCCCTCCCCTTATTTGTTCCCATTTCCTAGACTATATCCCCCTTCCCCCAACACATGAAGCTTGATGTTATGCTTGTTGAGTATTATATTCTTGTAACTATCCTTAGACACCGAATCCTGTGCGCATATCATTTTCTTTGGAAGTTCCATGGAGTTAGTGGACGTTTATTCTTTTATTTCTTGACGTTTACATCGAAACCCTAGAAACCTGCACCAGGTGGGCTATGAAGGCGTTCAAGGTGCGGCAAAATATTCTAGATTTTTGAAACTGTTTTCATTACTATATGATTTATTACAGCTAAAAGCATATTGTTCTTGAGGCTAATATATTTTTGGTTGCCGCTCATATTTTTAACTATCTCGTTGGTAGACCCTTATACCCCTAGATACCACTGGAATTAAAGATGCATTGATGATTGATTTAAATAGGTATAATTTATGAAAGGTCGTACTTATGGGCAACTGGCGCCTATAGACCTAGGATCCAGACTCGACTAAGTTTAAGTCTAAGCCAAAGTTAATTAACAGAACCGCCAAAAATAACTGTCATGAAGACTGGAAATGACCACTAGTTTAGGTATGCAAACATATTTAAGGCCTAGGCCGGGCAGTGGCTATTTTGCTTTCGGAAATTATTACCTAGGTATAAAGTAACATTGTTAATATAATTATAATATACTAAAAAGTGGGACGTAGACGATCTGTGACCGTATATAGGAGGTCTTCTTTCATATAAACTCAATCAATCGGGAAATATCAATTGCAAATCGAAAGACTAAATTCATTCTCGTGTTATTAAGATAATCTATTGGTGGGATCGCATAAAACTAGCCGGCGCGGCGATAATATCGTAAAAGAAAAACGGCTATAATTAGCGTATTACATATATCTATCAACGATATTTCTGGGAGAAGTATGACTGTGGTTGGCTTCCTTGGAAACTTAAACGGTTCCCTGCAATTCATTAAAACGCGGGTTGACTCCACGATTTGAAGGAATTCGAAAGCAGAATTCTTAAAGCACAGATGACATACCTACGGATTGAACCCTTGCATCGGTTTCCAAGAGCCTCGGAAGCATCGAAGTGGCACTCCATGAGCCTTGCAACCCAGCTGCCAGACCAGAGAATTCTTAAAGTTGCAACATGACACCATATACATATACCACATAGGTCCCGCGGCGTTCCATGAAGACTATAGCTAGGACTCAATTAAAGTCGAGGGGTACAAAGGATATAATTCATGCGGGTTAATATTGTTCTAAGTTTATACATAAACAGAAAACACAAAACAAGTAAGATTGAAGGCAATGAATTTAAGGCTTAGGTGTCCTGAGGTCCCGATCTTTCTCACTGCCTCCCCAGCTTAGCGGACGTTAACATTGGCAGGTTTCATTTTAACAGTATTTCATGCATACGGCATCGATACCGATCATGAAGCAATGGCTACTAGGGCATCCCCTTGTTAACGGCCAAAATCTTCATATGTCACACCATCCCATACTCTTCTCCTCGCACCATCTACACACGGGGTTCAATAATATAAACTTCTGCCAACCCCATCTTAAATTGGCTCACATGGCGGCTCCCCTTAATTCGATGGATATTTCATACATCGCTTTTAATTTTGTGCATATACGTTGTATAAGTACTGCAACTACCTATGTACATAGACATGTACATCTAGTTTATGTATGTATATTTCTTTATTCATTTATTGAAGGCTTTTCCTGACCAGAAAGATATCGCATATATAGATAAACCCCTGTCTATAGCTCGAATATAGTGACGTTGTCGGTAAAATGCTAACTTCAATGTCAAAACTCAAGATTCTAGCCCAGAACTGGTCTGGGCCGTGACTCCAATAGGCTAGCTTAGATGGGAGCTTCGTACTGCTGTTGTATACACAATCCTTTGGTTCGGGTATGCCCATAGCATAAAACGCTTCCGGTAGCTGCCAAATGTCAACATTGTCGTGTTTTATCCGAGTTAGAATATACCAACTTGTTGTCTTTTCGCTAGATCTCTCAATTGTGACTGACCTGTTGGTCGTCAAGCATTGCTAACATACTTATATAGGTCATTTTGTCACCTCAAACATGCATAAAACGGTCCTATCCACTCCAACGTGCCAACATAACGAAGGGAGAGTGGCAGAAGCCTAGCCGGACAAAACTCCGAATACTCGATCGGACCGTAGCTAAATGTTAGTTGGATAGGGAAGGCTAGTTAGCAATAGTGCCGTGGTACTGGACCTAGAGAGCATTCCGAGTAGAACTTGGTTCTTTTTCTTGGTTATTGGCGCTCTTAGATGGTTTTAGGTTAACGAAGGAGACCATGTTTGGTGTGAAATGTCCAAGTTTCCTTGTTGATACGTTGTTATGTATAAAACGTTGGATTTTCTCCTGTTATTTGCGTTGTAGATGACTATCTTAACGTGGCTAACGGAAGGCACCCTGTCGATAAATAGAAACGCTTGTGTAGAGCATTGCGTATAAACCCTCGATTTGCTAGGTTCATTTCCTCTTATTCATTTCCTCCAACTTGTTCGCTTTTTCTTCCTTGAATGGTGATATATTACCCCAACAGCATAAGCAACTAACCTTAATTCCCGCTGTTAATGTTATGCTCCCTTAGAACGTGTTCGATTGCCTGCCCTCGGATTTCTAATAGATTGGTATCATTCGAGAGTGAACTTATATGGGACCTCAGGTTTGTGCTACCGTCTTGGCTTAAAACGAGGGACTTTTCCTATTGGTTCGATCGCACGTTTTCTAACATGTGCTGCAGCACGAGCAGAAGTGACAGCTGCATGGTAACCGCCTATTGTGGGTCGTACACTTGAGTTACACAGAGCTCTTATAACAAGAGAGGCTTGCTGGGATGAAACCCGGGGGGTTTTCTCCCTCATGCACTCGGCGGGGAGCAGTTCCTAAATTATGTTGCTCAAGGCCTAGGATTCTTTGACACAACGGATGCATGTATTATATGAAATAGTAGTATATGTAGTATATACTGAATCTGTGATTTTTATCACCAGTTTTTCTTTATCTCTCTGTTACGCAAAACTGGACAGATATCCCCCCCACATATACACCTTACGTTTGATTAAATACATGGCGCTTCTAATATAGTCGGGGAAATTTCAAAAGTGGGGGTATAGTAAAAAGGAAACGGGAAGAAAAAACGGGTGTAGAAATGCGGCATTGGCAAGTTTTCCACCGTGAGGATTGATAAAGTAGTATAGCAGCAAAAGAACAAAGCCCAAGATAGAAGAAGTTCGCTTATAACACCGTGATATGATCGAAGATATAGACATGACCGTGAAATAGCAAGTAATGAACAGAAAGATCACTAAACAGATATCAAAGGGAAAACGTCAAATAAATCCCAAGGAATTTTGTATTTTAGAAATGTTCTTTCCAGAAGGAGAACTGGACGGTCTCAGTGGAGACGGATCTGCAAGCCAACTTGACAGACCGAGCCGCTACATTTGGACCACAGAAGTAGACTCCAACCTTGGTTTTGAGACTGTGGTCTAGACCGCTGATATAACTCTGGTCGAGGATTCCGTCTCTCATGGCACCAAACAAGCGCTTGAAATCTGGGCGACCGAAATTTGTTCGAGAGCGTAGTTCAGTCAATGGATCAAGTTCAGCACCAACAGAGTTGAGAACGATATTCTGGGCGGTGTCAATGTCGAGCTTAGCGGTGAGGTAGATGTGGATGCGCAAGAAGTCGGCATCAGCAGAGAAACCAGGCGTTTGCGATTGACGTTCAAGAGAGGAAAGAAGAGTGTGGAACCATTCAAATGAGGAGACTTCCTTGCAGACCCATATGAATTCGACACGACGAAGACGAGTTGGTGGGTTTGGTCCTTGTCGCTTATGCCAGATACTCTTGAGGATGGACGCCCATGGAGTGACACCAATACCAGTACCGATCAGAACAGCGATTTCATTTTCAAACACGTCTTCTGCTGGCGCTCCGTATGGTCCATCGATGCGAAGAGCTGGCATTTGAGCACCGTTCCTGAGGGCGATTTCAAACATTGCAGTAGGATCCATATTAGCGAGTTCCATAGCCTTGGAGTTCTTACCAGCACCGAGAACTTCACCGAGGTCAGTAGTGAAGTCACCAACTTGACGAACGTGAACCGAGATATATGGATCGGATGGACAAGAAGTAATGGTGAAAGGATGCCATTGGAAACGGGAAATGGATGGAACATTGAGGAAGAGCCATTGACCAGCCTTGTACTTCATCGATGGCTTCTTAAACTGGATTTCGATAGCATTGTACGGATGTCTGATAACCTTAGTGATTTGAGTCTCCCTACGAGCTCTGATCATACGGTAGACGCGTTCGATGAAGTAGATGACTCCTGGAGCCAATGTAAACCTCCAGGATTGATAACCAATGCAGTGGTCCCAGAAGCGTTTGCCAGCGAATGGAGAAATGGGCGTTTTGGTATCAGTATCTCGCACGAAACAGCCAGTGGCGTGGGTGTACAGCCCAATGAAAAAGATGAGAGCCAAATGATGAGTGTACCAGAAGACCTCGAAAGACTGGTTACGGATCTTGTGGTGGGCGGTAGTGTACATCAAGAGCATGCACAACAGCATGATATGGCCAGTGATACCACCAGCATCACCATAGTGGATTTGCAAAGCGGTGAGAGGTCTGGCTTGAAGTTTCTCGACATTGAAGAAGCTACCATTTGATACTTATGTTAGTCAAGTGTTCCAAATAAATAGTTCATGCATACGGCTAAGGGTTCATCACACTCACTTGACGTAATGTGCGGTTGTATGGACAATAGTGAAGAAGAGCAGGCTGTATGCAACCTGTCTATGAAACCATTGCGATTCGTCCAGCGGCAGCCATCTGATCTTGGGTCTAACAACACGCAAGATGGTCCTGCACATGGGAAGCAATATCAGACCGCAATCATAGGCGAGAACCAAACCAGCACCACGAGAAATCCAGACGGAGTACTTGAGACCGTTGAGAAGAGACAGACGAGGGTCCTGGGCTTGTTTGATCCTGCAAATTCACATCAAGGTTAGTATCTCGTGTTTTGGGTCCCACAGAAAGTAGGAATTGGAATATGAATCGGATTACTCACCATCCGTATGCAAAGAGTCCCCAATGCGAACCGTACCAGAATATCCAAAAGAACAGCCTCCTGCTCAGGAATTCTCGATGAAATCTTGACTCTTGTTTATCCGCTGCCATTTTTGCGGTATATCGACGGGTATTCCAACGACGATTGTGTATAAAATATTAAAGTCTGCCCGAGGACGTCAATTCCGTTGACCAGCAACAGACGTTATATACTCTCGCAAATTGCTTAATAAGGAGAAGGAAAGAAGAAGGTGGGGATTCGAGAGATTCAGGCAAAGGAAAGTGAAAGTGAAAATGATTGCAAGATCTCCAGCTCCTCGAGAGTGTATCGTGGATTCTTGATATACTAAATCCAAACGGAACACGACGTACACAACGGAAAACGTCCACAAACTTCGTTTAACTACTCGAGAAAAGAAAAGGACAAGAATCGACGTGCCGGGGGGGGAGGTGCTTGTTAAAGCTAAAGGCTGGCTGGACGGTGGAGTGGGAAAAGGAAAGATAGCTGCACTGGTCGCCCAAATAACGCTAAGAAAAGAATGTATTAGACAAGAACACGATGGGATATTTACTCCGAAGGCAAGAGGCCCAGAGAGAGAATTGAATGGAAAGGAACGTGGAAGGCACAGCCCGGGCCCTTGTAAGCTAGCTAACAGACAGCTGCAGAGCGTATGCAAGTCGTCGAATCGAAAGTTGGCCAGTGTGGAAGGGAAAGAGAGAAAAGAAAGAGCCACAAGCTCGGCTTCTCTTGTGGAGACTGCCTGGAAGATAAGTGAATTGCAGCCAGCCAGCAGTCCGCCAGCGCTAAATGGCGGGATGCCATTTGGTGTGTTTGGTTGGCCCCAAGTCACGGACCCACTGGGGCGGTTCGAAACCTTGGCCAGACGCTCTGTGCATGAGGACTACCCCGGGCGAGACACTGATTCTCCAGCACAGAGGCTTCTTTGACCCAATATGGTAAGTCCGTCCATGATTCTGCGCTGCTTTAGGTATGATGATGGCATTTTACGATCTTGTTCTGTTGACCATATTATCCCTCTGATAAGTTTGTAGCTTACATGTATATTAGGGGATGTTCGCTTAGGTCAGGGACAGACTCCGAAGCTTCAAAGTTTGGCATCGGAAACATGTTAACATGTTTAGTATATATTTGCATGTTTCTTGTCTCTGAATCTTCAATCGAAACGCTGCCTGAAAGCACTCTTGAATGCTGAATCCTGTTCTTCGGCTTGATCCGCTCTGCGAATCTGTCAGCGAGCTGTCAGCCGTACCAGCTCCTCCAAGAAACGAAACGCTTTCTGATAGAGAATGCACATCTCGATCGATCGATCCTGGCTTCTGGAATATTAGCCGCTCGCTCGGTCTCCCGTTGGTGAAAGATTGATTGCATTCTGATGCTTCTGGTAAGCGCTCAAGTTGCACACGCACATGCCTTACACTTATCGATTCAGAAGTCCGTGTGTAGTCGAAACTTAGGAAAAATCTCGTATTCTTTTCCTTTGGGCTGCGAGATGTCTAAATTCAGCAAACGTGATTTGTTGAAGCTATCGACACACGGCACAGCACAGCAAATGGGCATTTGCCAGATGGGTCCTTCAAGAAAAGATAATCACGGGATGTCAACGTGATCCCGCTCGACGTGACTCGACCTGCATATCCCAGGTGGATGGGACGAAGCAATAATAGCAGTTTGCTAATTAATTCACGATCCCATCTCAACTTTGATTCGATTAGACTTCAACGAAAATGTCTTGATTGATTTCGACTGGTCGAACTGTACTGTGCCGGATTGCGAGCAGTCTTTAGCGAGTTCCCCTGTGGGTCCCATGCATGAGCAATCACAGAATCTGGTGTTCCGGGGGCGACCAAGGTGTGGCAATCGAAGGCCAAGAAGGTTCTATTTTAAGCGCTGCGGCTTGCACATATCTCGCATACAACCAATCAAACAGTCAGAAAGCTTGTTCATCGACAGTCCTCCAACCCAGGAACCAAGATCCATCCACAGGAACGTCCCAATTTTCAACAAATAACGTTGCCAGCAAGTCCGAGTGGACTAAGCAAATTCCATCGAAATTTGTAATTTGCGCGATTGAATTGGTCTTGTAAGGCTCTACAAGGCCAGGGCGGACAAACTCCTGTGCCAACCGAGCTCCTTTGATCTGGATCTTTTCATGGCGACAAGGGCGGGACTTTTCGAATGGTTTGTGCAAGGTGGCGCCCCTTAGCGATCTCTAACCTTAAATCACTTTTTTTGAGAAATCGCGATCTTTATTCTCCTAAAGCAAATAAAGTGCGAACTAAGCATTCTGAGAGGACGCATACATGCGCATATACACCGTCCTTGCAGCTGCTGGGTTTGACATGATTGCTTCTTCTCCCCATGCTGGGCGCGAATTCGAATGGTGAAGGAGAGATATGAAATGCCAAAGGAAAAGGAGGAAAATATTAATTCATGCAAACCTGGGGTGCAGATTGGTCGAAAATATATTAATAACATCGAGACATTGCAGTCGCTTTCGTCGGCCTCTGGCGAATGCAATAAGTGTCCGAACAACGAAATAGAACAATCTGACGAAAGTCATGCTAATATCAAGTGATTGTGGGTTCGAAATACAATGATTGTCAGCCCACTACCTCGTCCTACGCCTCTGGCGGGCGGGATAGACGCCGTTGAGGCCAAAGGCTGTTAATATTTCCAACTGATATAGGCCATATAGGGTTCGTTTAGACGGCTGAACACTCCCTTGACCGACATCTGCGAAGGACTAGGACGGTGGGTCTCAAGGTCTTAGATCTCGGCTTTGTGCAAACTTTTCATAACATGGCTGTTATCAAATTGATATAGGTCGACGAGATCTGGGCGTTGATAGCCACTATTACTTGGAAGGTTTGGCAATTTTGAGGGCGACATCGTTTCTGGCAAATGTGGAAATGGCCATCTTCGACCGTCCCTGTTTCTGATAAAAGAAAGCCACCCCCCGGCCAATTATGGAGGGCCGTGGATCTTATTACTAACTACCAATACCACTTCATGATAGTGGGAACAACAAGGGGAAGGGAATGATGTCAATCGGATCCAGCGTGAAGAAGCGACTGCATACTTTTTATGTGGAACAACAGGTTTAGTATGATATTTTTGCTATCTCGTTGTGAACCGAAGTGGGCTGTGAATGTTTCCCGCCCCGTGAAACGACGTACCTGCTCCAAACAATTCTTGCACCAGATCACGTTTCGCCAAAGCACAAAAATACAAAAGAAGGTTGACGACCGCAAGACAATGCATTAATGTTTCCAGGACCCGACGAAAAGCACCGAACACATGGCTGCGGCATGAGGGCAGGAATTGACGAGAGGAAACAAAGCTGATATCGCGCGCATGGTGTAGGTGCTTGGCAAGATCAGAACTCGTATGCACCAAGGCTTGTAAGGTGATATCTGCACGAGTAATGGCATGCAGTGATATCTCCAGCACGATTGCAAATAGTTTCTCGGCAGCGTCAAAGCCGAACAGGTGTCCGGACCGGTCTATAATCCACAAATTCCTCTGCCATGAACATCGGCATTACCACCATGCGGGCTACAAGTGGATTGGCCATCCGTTGAGCCATCAAGCCTTAACGAGGTAGCCCTCGATAAAACACCAATGGAAACAACAGGAAACTCCAGATGTCTCTGAGAAGAGGGCGGACCCTTGCAGGCACACCGATCTCTGTTCAGGGAATGGCTGGACGGTGACCCCTCCCCACGATCCATGTCTTAGCCCCTGCTCCGGCCAATGAGACCGAGCCAAAGCCCCAAGAGCATGTCGCAGGCCTGTCAAGCGCTTAAACGTGCTCTACCACTGGCAGAATCATTCTGCAAGCCATCATGAGAATATAACTAATATCACATTTCTCCACCTTTCAGTCTGTCTGTTTTCCTCTCTGCTCAACGCTGCTACGAGACCGGTTCTTTCTTTCTTTCTTTTAGCCAATTCCTTTCATAGTCTTGTCTGGCACGGACGGATCGGGTAGAAGAGCTTGCTCTCCCTGATATTCTTTCATTCTTTGCAATTTTCAACGTTATTTTTTTACTACACCTTCTTTTTTTCCCTTCAATCTTACCTTTACCTTCGTTCCCACTGCATTACTTCTCCAAGACCTTGGTGGCGCAAAAGTCTCTCATCGTTTGCTCAACAGGTTAGTGTCTACCACATGTGCATGCCACCTTTTTTAGTTTACCAGTTTTGTGCACGAAATGTATGCCCACCAAGCGCCGGGTGGTTGGAAACTGGAGGGTCTTGAATTGGCCGACCTTCGTGGCCCGGGTTTCCTCCCCGCTCAAAGCGGACTAACGTCGGCGGCTGCTCGACGGTCACGATTGATGCCCAGGCCCCACTCCAGCGCGCCCATCGGCCCAATTTCTCAAAGCTGTGTCTTTTGGCCATTCGCTTCGTACCTGCACTGTGCAAATTCCCGGCGACTAGGATCGATGCTTTCCTTTTTTTTCCCAGTCCCCTTCCCTTCTGCCCTTTTCTTTATTTTTGGGAGCACTTACATATAACCGTCCAACTTCCTGCAAGTTGATCGTTCTTATGTTGCTTCTTGCTCCTTGTGACATGCTTCCCTCTCCACAGCCCTGTTCAAGTTGAGCATCTGTTTAAAAAAGTTACATGTTGTTCAACCTCACACATACATCTTTTACCCAACAATTATAACCGGGCCCAACGTCATTTAAAGCTGTTTGGGTTATCGATCATTGTTCTAAAGCCTTTTTATTCTGTTGGAACAGGTATTTTCTATATTTCGTCCGGAACGATATAGAGCTAGGACCACCATTCGAGTCAGTTTCACCTCGTCAACACCTCACAACTATCTCGACCTGGGAAGCATATTTCCACGACCAAGTGCAGACACCGTACATATACAAAAATAAAACCTCCGAATCAAAGATTTATCCTTTCAAAGAATATCGAAAAGAAATAAAGAAAAATAGTCAAAATGGGCAAGCTCATCAAGAACCATCTCGCTCGATTGATCGTTATGACCGCTGCTGCCTGTAAGTCGTACAAGCTTTTCAATTGGTTAACGAAATCTTACTGACAATTGCACTTTGTAGACCAAATTGCAGCTGGCGTCCACGGCTACTTCTGGCCCAAGATCTTTTGGGACATGTGGACAACGACCTTGAACCCGCTGGTTACACCCGCACCAATCTTACAGACCTTGAACGTTCTGGCAGGTCTCTTCATGCTGGCATGGGAATATCCTTTCCCATTACTCGTTCCAGGAACTGCCTTCCATCGCAGCATCGTCGCTCGTCTCGTCGCCCTGCCAATTGTTACCTTGATTGCTGTCCTATTATATCAAGGAACAAATCCAGCACTATACTATATCGTTGGAGCTGGTGTTTACCTGTGGGCGTTGAATGAAGGAGAGGTAAGCTCGGGTCTCTTTCCTACTATAATAACGTTTCGAGCAAAATGCTAATGCAAATATATAGGTTGTATGCATGCCATGGAAAGTACCCACGAGAGGGAAGAACCAGGGAGGTAGTAGAGCATAAGCTCTCGACGCCTCTCACCCTTTTCGACACGAATTCGCTTCTTCACTTTCGTTAAAATATCTCTATAATCCTTGGGACTTTTGCTTTTACCAACGGCGTACCTGGAGACCGGGCGGTTTCTATAAAATATTGGGCAGCGATATTACATTTTGTTTTCCGACTATATGACGATTCTTCTTTTTTGGTTTCTCGATAAACTTCTTTCGCAGCATCTTTACTTCAGTTATGGGTGCGGCATTCATTTCGAAGCGATTAGAGGGATTTCTATTTTACCCTCCGTCTTGGATTGCAGACGGACTCCACCATCGTGCATTTGGTGGCGTAATCTTCCTTTGCACATCTCGCACTTCAGACCAGATCATTCGGCTTGGGATTATTTTTGTATAGGGCCCTTTTACTGTTGCATGATACCACATTTTTCTTTTGCTATTTTCTTTTCTACACCGAGATTTTTTAAGGTCTACTAGGTCTTTGATCTTCTTACGTGTTCTATTTTTCATTGTTGATTCTTTGACGTTTAGCGGTTTATACTTTTCCTGCATCTCCTTTTATCTCCTTGTTCCTACGGAGCCATATTTGTTCTGGCCGTTTTCTTCTTCCCTTTCCCCCACTCCAACCACCACTACTCACTTTAGATGTATAATCTTTCCTTCTCCGCTGCTGACCGGTATACCGCTACCGGGAAGCGGAAAATAAGAATGGCAAATGTCCGGTTGGCTGCCGAAGGGCGTATCCCGAGGCAAGTCCACGGACTTGAACAAGACAAGAAATGGATTTCATCCGTCCCTATCGTGATCCTATCATGAGCCGTAACATATTAGGTGACAAGTATAGTGAATCCATACTTCTTAATACATCATATCATCAGCACATATAGCTAGAAGCAGGTACATATAACTATAATAAGTCGAATAGGTCGTAACAGGGACGGTTTCAAAGTCGTTCACATGTACTTCAAAGGGAACGGATGACTTGGCGGGCAAGGCTACGCTATCTACGTATGATTTGGAGACATTATCTGTATGATATTGAAACCATCGTTTCGAAACTTCAAGTCTCTCTTTCACTTTCATCTTTTTCATTTTTCATTCCAAGGAATTGTTTTCAGCATGTTAACTTATTGGATGTGGAGTTCTGGTGTGTGGTGTTGCATGTTGGAGGGGTTTTAACTGTGCCACACCACTTTCCTGTGCTTCGCCACAATTAGCATAACGTACATGAATCGTAACTGGTGCTTGTCGTGGCACTCTGCATCTCATTCATTCAATCATCATCGACTTCATCGAGTTCGCTGCTAAAGTTGCCTGTTCCTTCTGGCGCCAGGTATCCTACCTCCATCTTTCTCCGCGTTTTTTGATACTCCTACTTGCTAATTAAGTAGCACTAACCCCCGTTCTATTTCTAGCTACAACGTCCTAAACATACCATACCCATAATTAATCAATCATGTCCTCCTCAGAAACCCCTAAGGATGCTCCTCCCCCAGAGCAGCCAGCTCCCGCCGAATCTTCGTCTTCCGCGGCTGCTACTGACGAACCCAAGGACGAAGAAATATCATTCACTGTCAAGTCTATTGCCGACAAAAAGATACCCATAACTGTAAACCGCTTCATCTCTGTCACGGACCTGAAACAGAAACTCGCAGAACCATCTTCCATCCCCGCCGACCGCCAGAGACTAATATACTCCGGCCGGGTGCTAAAAGACGACCAAACTATTGATAGTTATAAGATTCAAAATGGCCATACCGTCCATCTTGTTAAAGGTGCCGCTTCCACAGCCTCGGCAGCTCGAGGGGCTGTAGGCGGTAGCAGCGCGTCGACTAGCAGCGCCGGAGCAGCAGGAGGATCAACCGGAACTGGTGGAGCTACAAATCCGCCTCAGCAACTGCCTAGTATGGCGGCGGGAACAGGAATGAACCCGCTTTCTAGATACGCAAACCATATACCGTTGCCTTCTGCTGATATGTTTGGACCTGATGGTGGGGTGAGTGAGGCTCCTATGATATTGCGACCCGAGTATCTATTCACGTACACATCCGCTTTCGAATTCGCATCTGCATTACATATCGCGATTCTATTGTTTATAGAGATCATTTTATGCTAACTTTGCTTGTTTTCGTCTATAGATGGGGCCACCACCAAACCCTGAAGTAAGCACCTATTCCTGTCGCACAGGTGTATATATGCGGCACAGCGGTGTCCCCCCGCTCACACACCTAAATTTAACAACTCCACCCCAGCTAACCACGAAATACTAAATCTAGCAAATGCTTTCCATGATGGAACAACCCGAAGTTCGCGCCTCCATGAACGCTCTCCTCCAAAATCCAGCCCTCCTGGAATCACTGATACAGTCAAATCCAATGCTACAATCTATGGGCCCTGAAGTTAGAAACATGATGCGGTCAGAAGAGTTTAGACGGATGATGACCGATCCTACCATCTTTAGACAGATGACACAGATGCAACGTATGCTCGGGATGGGCCCATTCGGGGGTGGGTTAGGAGGCGCTGGTGGTGCGAGTGCATTCCCAGCGCCTGGAGTGACCGACCAGACACCGGCTGAACAGCAGAACCAGCAACAGACAGGTAATGAAACAACAGGAACAGGTGCAGGTGCAGCGGGTGCTCCACCAATCAATCCGTTCGCTGCACTCTTCAACCCCTTCGGTGCTGCCACACAGACACCACCAGCCCCATCAGGAGCCGGATCATCAGGAAGCCCTCCGCCAAACCCGTTCATGCTCTTCAACCCCGCAATTTTCGGTCAACAGCACCAGCCGCCGGCTGGTCAGACGCAAACGCAAACACCGGGGTCAGGTGATGGACAGACTGGCGCTACGCCGACAGGTGGAGCAGCAGCAGGAGGACAACAGCAACCGCCAAACCCGTTCAATCCTTTCCTACCACCTGGCGGCGGAGGGATGGATCTGAATCAATTACAAAATATGATGCAACTCTTGGGTATGGCTCCCGGAGGTGCTGGTGGCCTCGGTGGCTTTGGAGGTCCAGCTGCTCCTGTTGATAATAGGCCGCCGGAAGAGAGATACGCAGACCAATTGAGACAGGTTAGTTCTTCTCTATTCAACATCATGAAGCGTGTTAAGAATTACAACGCTGATACGTAGTATATAGTTAAACGACATGGGATTCTTTGATTTTGACAGAAACGTTGCGGCACTCAGGAGGAGCGGTGGTAGCGTCCAAGGCGCTGTTGAGTACTTACTTTCAGGGCCGTAGTCGACTAGTAGGAGCTTGCAATCAGTCGTCTTTTTCTTTCTTCTTGTTTCTTATTATCATCATTATCTAAACTCCTTTTGAATGGGATGCAGAGCTACTTGTTGTTGCTAGGGTATCATATCGCATTCCTTTCTATCCTTCTCTCCACTGTTCTTCCCCTTTCCTTTTCCTTTCTTTTCCGTGCGGGGTTTCTTCTTCCATTCGTGCTATCATTTCAAAATCGTGGAATTCAGCCGTTATTATATTTTCTCTCTTCGGTAGGGAATAGGTGGAAAGAAACAATTGTGTATTATCATTTCTATCATTAATAATGGCATTTAGTGCTACTGCCTTCTCTGCTAGCAATACGTGTTTAGATCAAGATAGGGAAGAATGATATTTTGATTACGAAACTCTTTCTTTCTGCTTTCTCCTCCGTTCTTCTTTTTAGGTTTCTAAACTAAATGACCCACAAGAAGGTCAGCTGGTAATCATAGATTCGGAAATTTTAACTTTTCGTCTCATTAGTTTATGGATATTGGATGTGTATAAGACATTACTTTAGGGTTTTCTTGGGTAAGTACCTAGCCTAGGTAAGTAGGCAATCGAAATCACAAGCCTTGAGATTCAAGTCGAAGTATACCGACTCATATATTATACTATGCCAGCCAGGGAACGTAATCCCAGCATACTAGTAGACTAACTCCCAATATTTCACCTTCAGGTATAGTACGTATGCTCAGGGTAGCTCCAGGGTCCACTCGAGTATATATACCTGAGTATAAAAAAGTAAAAAAGCATCCAAAAAAGATATTGTACTCTGGCGTACGATTTGCATTTCAACCCTTCTGTGCATCCTACTCTTTCTTCCTTCAAAAAAAAAAAAAAAAAAAATGTTTAGCTTCGAAGCTTCCTCATTACATTAAAATAATTGAAAAAACTTTAACTCCCCTAGTGCCCCGCCTCTATTCCCCGAAATAATACGAATACAAATATTGTTGGCTAAAAAATAAGTTATATAGAAAGAGAGAGAGAGGCCACCATAAACGGTGTAATATAAAAAAAAGAGTCTAAAATCAAAGACCAAGTACAAAAGGTTGGCTGGAAGGTGGAATGAAAAAGAATGAATGAAAAAGAAACCATCAGTCTATGTAGGATATCGTTTGTGTGTCGACAAAGGAGAAAATGTAGCTGATAGGATGAAATGATGGGGTGTCTCAGCTAATTAGCTACCTGGTCTTGGGAAAGCTACCTAGCCAGAACTTTGGAGCTATGCAAAATTAAATTATAGCTAGAATCGAGACGAAGTTTTTAGTCTCAACGCTAGGAAGGAAGAAGAAAAAGTGAACTTCAAGATTGAAGAAAAAGAATAAAAAGAAAAGATAAGTTGAAAAAGAACAGATAAGGTGATGTACAATCGAAGGTACCAGTAAATATTATAAGGCTAAAAAAATGGTATGGGGTATTATCCGTCTTTGACCGGTTCAAGCCAGCGAAAAATCTTTGTTGAAAAATCCAACTATGGGGACCCACAGATACAAAAACGCCTAGGGAACGCCGCCACAAAAAAAAAAAGAGAGACTTGGACAATACGTAAGTTTAAACCACCGCACCGATTTGGGAGGCTGGGAAAGACAAAGAATAAATGGAGTATTGGGGTAGTTTATCCTAGTGTTACAAAAGAAATTGATAGAGTTTATCAGCGTCCGGTTTCCGGGTCGTAGGTGGTATACTTCAATCAAATATAAAAGTGATGATGGTGATGATGAATGATAGGGAGAAGGAGAACTGTGAAAGTGATTATCCGAGATAATCCTACTAAGTGTTTGGAATGGTGCCCATGTGCTCAGCCCGAGGAGTGGGATTCGTTGGAGAAGACGGTTGTCGTCGATGTTCGGTCTGCCGCCGGCGGGAGAAGTTCAGTGGGCGTATATTTGTCGCCATAAGACGTGTGGGGTCCAGAATGATAGGGGCCTCTAAAGAGCGTCTTTTGGCAGCAGACTTCAAAGGCGTGGAGGCAGGGCTAGCCAGCGATGTGAAGAATGACGAATCACCTTCATCATCTGAGAGTGCCTGAGTTAAAGCTTTATGATCAATTGGACTTTCCACCACGATCTTCGGCGGCTTCACCACCACCAAACTACTTCTTGACTTCCGATTTTTTGCTGGGAAGAGAATATTGGTTCGACTCCTCTTCAGCTTCTTGCAATGTCCTGGTAAAAGAAATGGCGGGACCTACTCAGCCAAGACTTCTGCCAAAGATTCTTCGTCGACGGGAGTTGCAAGAACGATAGGTGCAGATTTCCGGGGCATCAGACTAGTTGGTGGTTTAAGAAGCTTTTTGGATGGTGAAACTGAAACGTTTTTGATGGAGCTAGCGGCGGATTTGGTGGATCCTTCTGGGCCATTATCGCTGACTGTAGTAATGCTACTGTCATCAGTCACTTCAACGTGGCGAGCCAGGCTCGAAGATGCAGATTCCGGGGCTTTAGATCCAGACCCGAATCTGTTCCAGAACCAAGAACCGACTCCACGCTGTGGCTTTGGTGGTGGTGGGGTTTTAGGTGCGCTTGAAGAAAGAAGAAGGCGTGTATACGTTTGCGAGCTGTATCTCGCTGGTGTATTCTGAGCTGTTGCGGGAGTTATAACTGCCTGCAGTGCATTGAAGGCATTTGAGGTCGAGGTGATGGAGATTGGGGCCTTTTCGCCCTTTGGTGTGCCAAATATGTCAATGGGCTCTGTTTCAGGAACAAGAAGAGATTCGTGTGAAGTTGAACGGACAAGTCGTCTACCGGGGATAGTGGTCGCGAGGAATGGAGAAGGCGTGCTAAGTTCAAAGGCATCGGGTACATCCCCTTCCTCATCTCCCTCTCCATCATCATCATCGTCACCATCATCATCATCCTCTTCCTCGTTCTGTGGGGTGGAATCAATTTCAAACTGGGGCAAATCTCCAGAGTCCTGCAAGGCAGGCTCGCTTTCCTCAGCGGGGGATATGTCCCCTATTGACTCACCCATCGACTCAACAGGCGGGTGAAGGTCTTGGAATTCCTCTTCACTTAAGACAGAGAAAGGGGGCGGGTTGAAGCTTGAATGGTTTCTTCCATGCCCTCGCCTCTTTTCGACGTTGATTGGACTAATCGGCATTCCCGGTCCCATAGACCCCGCACTAGTGGGCCTTGACTCGTCAACATTAAAGCTAGGGTCGAAAATCGAAGAGTCCCGATATGTCGACGGAGCGGTCTCTGAGATGACAGTATTTGGGACTGACGAATTTCGAGTATGTCCACCAAAAGCACTCGTTTGAACAGACGATCGTTTTGATGGAGTAGTTTGCTCAAAAGCAGCCCAAGCAGGAGGCAAAGGACTCGAAGACGGTGGGTTCCTCGCTTGCGGAGCCTTAACCCGCCTCTTAACCTTCCGTATGCTTCCCTTCTCCTTTGGCGTTAGTACGTGGTGATGGTGATGGACGTGCAGTTCCTGTGAAAGCTTCCTATAGCCATCGAATTCATACGAAAGCGGCGACCGCCCAAGTTCGTTTGGTTCTGGCCGCTGTGTAAGCAGAACCTGTTCCCTCAAAGCACCAATCTCGTCCTGGGCAATTATTAACATCTGACGTAATTCAGTCGTACCAGCTTGTAGCTGCTGATTATCCTGAAGAATTTCCTTCATAAAATTCGATATAGCCGCACCCTCCATCTTGTCGGCCGCGAAGTGGAGGCCCCTTATCGATTTTCTAGATGCTATCTTGTTGGCCAACTTCTGGGTTTTGATTTTCTCTTGCATGTACTCAGATTCCAGTCTATTGTATTCGTCCTGAAGGTCCTCGACCTGTCGCTCGGCCTTCTGCCACCTTGCGGCAGCACTTCGTTCATCTTCAAGGGTTATGGAGAGATTTCTCCTAAGGTCGTCCTGTTCGGTTTCGAGGACGGTGAGTTGAGCTTCAAGGATTTCGGCACGGGCAGCCCTGGCGCTAACACGGTCAAGTTCTGCCCTGGTATCGTCAAGGTCGGCTGTAAGTTCCCTCAGCCTAGAGTCGGCCTGTGTGACGGATTCGTTCAAGGTCTCTAATGACTGTTGGGTTTGTAGGACAACACATTCCGAGGGGTCAGCCCATTTCTGCACGATAATATCACACACAACGGTCGAGGAATGTGACCACAACAGGCGTCGTTGAAGCCGTTGAAGTGAGTCCGAGAGGGGGTGAGAGAGTGTGAAAGAGGGGAGACAGAGAGATGGAAACAAAGAAAGAGATATAGATAGCACTTACATTTAAAAGATCCCGGTTCTTGTCTATACTCAATGTATTCTGCACTTCTAACTGTTTGTTCAATTCTTCGAGTCTGTTGATTTTAGAAGCCATGTCGGACCGAGTCTTTTCGGCGTCATCAGCTTGGCGTAGGAGAGCCTGGAAAATCGATGAAGGCATGTTAGTGCTGCCGGTCTTGTTTAAGTTTGCATCTCGCAGTCGCATCCCAGCGAGCTCTCATCGCGATGTCATAATCATTGCGAAAGAGTTTCTCTGATGCGATCTCCTTCTGGATTTGACAACATTAAAGGGTTAAAAGATTTTTTTTACAGATAAGAAGATGCTAATGAATATACCCCGCGGCCCACGGCCAATCCATGGTAGAAGTTAATTTCAGAGTGCGGACTTGGGGAAAAAAAAAAAAAAAAAAAGGCGTTAAGTTTAGCCTGGGATGGTGAAGTAAACAAGGAGGGACAACGGCAAATTAGCTTGCCAAAATAACGGAAGGTGGGCTGGACAGCGGAGCCAAAAAACAACGATATTAAAAAACCGATTGCGACCGCGCACCGTTGGAGGATTTTTGACAGTCGATTGGAAAGGAGGGAAGGTTTCGACGTCAGAGGAAATTTGGGTTAAAGACTAAGCTTGACAGATTGTCATTGTGAAATTGGTGGGAGATTTGGCAGAAGCTATGCGAGATATTCAGGAACCGGGAGCCGCATGCGGCCTAGCGACCATCCTAGAGCTGGCTAAGCTGGTATAGAAAATATGTGATGGGACGAGGCGACCTGCATTTGCAGATGCTCTCAAACATGCATGGTCCTATGCTCTCGTTCCTCTCAAGCCGATCGATATCCCCGTCGATAGCCATGTTCATTGGCAGGACGGTGCAGGGCATGATCCAATCGAAGCCCCCTTTAAGGCTGCTTCGAAGCTTCTGCCGCCGTCGACTTGGGCTAGTCCCGTCGGACAAACGAAAACCCCAACAAACAAATAGTCGATCACACCGGCTGCAAAAGCTGTGCTGTGTGCTGTGCTGTGGGTGTGTGCTGTTGACAGTGTGATTTGTGGTAGAACTGTGGGCTGTGATGGACTGATCAATTGATTTGATTGAGCTCGTCATTGCTGCGACAATGCACAGGAAATTAAACAAGCCCTTCGCCTGCCTGCCACAAATAAGGCAGGACATTCGCACAGTAATTTTGCATCTCCTGCCAAGGGGGACGGACGAGCGAGCTCAAAGGAAGGGAATTTCCAATTTAAAGGTAAAAAACAAAACAATTTTTTTTTTTTAAAAAATAGAAGGAAACGTGTACATGTATGTATGTATGTATGTACTCTGGTATGGAGGGTATATGTAGTATGAGTATATGTATATGTATATGTTCATGCAAAACTCACCTGTCCAAGCTGTGCAGCAGTCTGCAAGTTCTCCTCCAATTCGGACAGCACCGAGATGTTCTTCACTCGAGCTTCGCAGGTCTTCTGGCCGCAACAACAGTGAACTTCGTGCGCCGGACTGTGACTCCTTTCAACACCGTCTGCTGTGGACGCAGGACCGCTACCCCGACCGTCAAAAGACGAAGCGGCTGTCGGTGTATTATAAGTCGAATAAGGGTATTGCCTTTCACGGTCCAAGAGTTTATTCCTGGTGTACTCGGTAATAGCGTCCAGACTAGTTCGATCGTTGAAGGTGCGAGAGTGTAAGATTCTCCGAGGACCGATGGGTGATGACATGACGGTTTCAAAAGGTTGATTGCTGAAATGACTGTCGGCGTGTACAACCACTCGGTCGTCCGTCCGTGAGGGACAAGATTTCCTCGATGTTGGACAAGAGGACTTTTATTTGATTTCCTGTGGGTGCACGGCGATGGTAAAACTCGGTATCACCTGAGGGTTTGTCGGGGTGGGTTTTTATAGGGAAGTTAAGGATCGATGTTCTCGAGTGTGTAGCGTGGGCGGTTATAGTTTATGGTTTAAGTTTTAATAGCTCGACTTTGTATCGATAGCTACCTGCTAGTTAAGCTTCGAGCTATGTAAAAGTACGTAAGTACTAGTACAGAGGATGGTCTTGCGATGGTGAAGTACCTAAGTAGACAGCACGGTACTTGTCGTGTTAAAGTCGGGAAGTTTGGAGATGTCGTAATCTCGCAGCAAGCAACTGCAGGATTTAAAGTATTAATCCACGCGTGTCCCGTTCGACGGCTTTCGATGTTAGAACCTGTCAACGGAACCAATAAAAATAAAATAGAATAAAATAGAATACAATAAAATAAAATAAAATAAAATAAAATAAAAAGGATGAGTTAGATAGATAGTATGTAGAAGTTTAGCTTTCATCCCCTTGAAGCTCAAGCGTTAACCCTGGAGCTTCTGAATGGTTTTTCCAGAATGGCTGGGTGGGCCAGGCCGGCTAAGATAAAGGCGGAATAGCTCCAGCGGAGAGACAGAACTGATGATTTGGCGCGTTCGGGAACAGGAAGCTAAACCCGGCCACACACAAATTACATCCATCTCACACATATTTCGGGCATTTTATACTTATTTTACATACTATCACCTATACATCTATAATCTTAATATCACTCGAATCAAGTTACATACATACATACGTTACTATTCTTACACAGTACTTACTTGCATATATGCATATGTGAGTAAGTAAGTTAATGAGTTGGTTAAGGAGCAAGGGGAAAGCGATGGGATTCACGATGGTTTTGGTGCAGTGCCGTGCAGTGCAGGCTGCGTCATCCACATCCAACCGTCGATGGCTTCCATTGGATGGGATATCGTTGGTATGTGATATGGACGATGGTTCACATGCACAGCGTCCGACCCAAAGCCGGCCACTTGCAGACGACGACCGTTCGAACTAGTCCTGTAGTGGCTTTTCATGCACGATCGAATTCAGACGAAACATCCTACTGGCTGGGGCGGGATTGATTTCTATTGATATCACATGTGGTCGTCGACAAGAAAGCTACTTCTCTTGCCTACTAAGTAAGTAAGTATGTACCTACTTATACTTAAGTGCCGTTAACTAACTTTCTTTCGACAGTCTTTGAGACTTTTTAGCCTCACCCGTTCAGGGTCCAGGACGTACTAGTACACGGAAAGACTTACACACGTACAGACTACAGACACCTGTGCACCATGTCTAGAAGAAGAAGAGGAAGTTAGGATAGCCCCACAGTCGACACAATAAGAATTTGTGAAGAAGAAATTTCACTATCACTTCCAACTAGCTCCAAGTAATCAGCCCCCGTCACATTCGCGGTGCGAGATCAAATTTCGATTCCAACAATACCCGAGAGTAATAAAGAGTGAAACTTGCGCTTTGTGAGGCCTATTCGGGTTTTGTGGCTGCCATGAAACGAAAATTGACAAACACCGGGTCGAAAGAAAAAAAAAAAAGGATGGCGGCATTCCCCGTCAAGTTCTTCGTTCAAGTTCATGTCATGATGTTTATCGGGATCAGAAGCGGGTCCCCATGCTATAGTACTAGCTATGCCTAAGGCGTCGGCCATCCGTCGAGCTCCGTTTCATTGTTTGTTGATATTATATTACAGCTTCTCCTTTTTTTTTTTTTTTTTTTTTTTCTCTCTCTCTCTCTTGCTTTCTGTCTGTCCCTTTTGTTTTTTCTCAGCCCTACAATTTTGCAATTGTGCAATACCATTGAAATCCATGTTGATAGTACACACATACTCAATGTAGGTAAGTAAGAAGTATAAAAGTATCTTTATTGTCATACCAAGCCATTGGTCAAGGCTTAGATGTATATGATGCACCTATAGACATAGGTAAGAGGTAGGTAAGTAAGTAGGTGAGTATGAACAGCGGTGACACAAATCAGCCTCTGGCATTAAGCTTAAATGTAAACCCCGGTCGGTATTGTCGGTATGCACTAATTAACTGGCTGACAGACCCTCGAGATGGATTGGCCAAAGCCGCAAAAAATGCCTTCCCAGTCGCCTGTCCTTAATTTCGCTTGTTGAATTCAAGAGCTAACGACCTCCTACTAAGTAGTAAGTAGAGTTTATAGTTGATGGATGTCTGAGGCTTATTTGATCCCGCGAATAACGTGACCCTGCAGGACCTTCGAATCCCATAAAGTTCCGCTTCGCCTCCCCTCCCTCTCGGATCGATCAACTGCGGAATCTTGTTTTTTCTCTTTTCCTTCCAAGACCTTATAATTATACCTGGTAGTAATACATACATCGCAGGGACTTACTTGGTTAAGGCAGCACAGCACAGCATTTGCATCGGCGCTGACGAGAATAAGCCGACCGACATTCGTTTCGAACATTATCTTCCTTCAACCCTCCTAGCTTCCAATCAATATCAATCAATCATTCCATTGACATTCACTCGATCCACGTCTCTCATTCACCCATACCTTCCCTATTTTATCTACTTTCTATCTCTCTCTCTCTCTCTTTGTTTCGTTCCTCTCTTTCGCTCTATCCGCCAATCCGTTCCCTTCCATTCGCATTTTTACTCAGCCCCCGTCCGTTAGCGACATTTTTGGTAGACGATTAGAAATAAAATCCCTTGAAAACAAAAAACTTTCCCGAAAGGACACCACTTTTCCTCATCCTACGACGCCGACATTTCACCTCGTGAGTCTTCTATTTGTTAGTGTAAGTCCAAGTTTTTTTTTTTTTTTCTCTTTTTCGAATTCAGCCCTGCCTGCCAGTGCAGAGGTCCACTTTGAACAGGGTGTATGGTGGTGTATGTGCATATGTGCTGTCCCACAAAGACTGCATCGCCACCATCTCTGTCCTGAGGTGCACACCAGTTCACCCTTTTCGCCCCCATGTTGAACCCATGACTTCATTGCTGGTTTATCAGCTCTGCCTTGCCCAGATCTTGCATTTTAGACTTCCTTCTGAGATATAAGGCTGCATCTGTCTCCGCCCACGTTTTCTTCTATTTCCTTCAGCCTTCTTCACGGCGCGATAACTGCGATACCTTTTTGTTTCAATTTAATTTGATCGGAATATTAAATCCAATTTCCAACACATCGCATTGACACTCTTACCAGTTAGTATCCCAATCATCAGCCTCCACGACCGTACAGTTTCACCGTAAGAATCAGAATTATCGGCTGTCATCACTAGCAGCCCTCAGTGATCATTCTCGAAATGAAGTACACAACAGTATTACAAGCAGCTGCAACAACAGTTCTTTTCACAGCCGGTGTTTCCGCCATCAACCCTGTTGCTAGGGCAATCGCTCACCTTCAGCCTCTTGAGAATGCTGAAGATGTTGCCAACAGAATACATTTCAAGGAGAGGAGAGCGATCAAGCATGTCACACCACTTGAAGACGCCGAGGACGTTGCTAAGAGGCTCACATTCGACAAGCGATCCGTCCTAGAGAGCGCTATCAAACACACTGCACCTCTCGCAAACGCCGAGGATGTCTCGCAAAGGATAACATTCGATAAGAGAGATGATGGCGTCTCGAGGCCGATCGAAAACTTCAAACACTTGGAAAAGAGGAAAGGTGGCGGTGGTGGAGGAAAGGGTGGTGGCGGCGGTGGTGGTGGAAAGTCTTCTGGAGGTAAGAGCTCTTCCGGAGGAAAATCTAAAACTTCATCTGGCGGCAAGTCGTCTTCCGGCGGTAAGTCGTCTGGCGGCTCGTCCTGGTATAAATCTTCGTCAGGATCAGGTAGTAAAACTTCAAAAGGTGGTAAATCTAGTTCCTCAGGAGGCGGGAGCAAAAGCAGCGGCAATAATAAAGGCTACAAGACCTACGGTGGCCGATACAGCGGTGGTTCCTCTGCTGGGTACGTTCTTCCTTTAATACCCATAATCAAAAATTCATCGATCCTAACAAACAACTATAGATACAAGTCCGGCGTAAAATCCCCACTTGGATTGACTCCGTTCCTCCTCCCGCTTGCCGCAATTGCTTTGATTTTCCCGGGCCTCTGGCTGTACGCTGTTTACAGTTACCACTACAATACTCTCTACCAGTACTACAACAACTCTCTACAGGCCATCCAGTCTATCCCAGTCCAGTGTTTGTGCATGCAGTACTCCGATTGCGCTTGTGATGACAATGGAAACACCACTTTCATCGACGAGCTTATCGCACTCAACCAATCGAACACCACAAGATTTGCTGTCGTTGATGGTGTCTGGACTCTGCTCATTAACGGTACCGTCGAAAATGGAACTGGTCCCGCAGCCGGAGAAACAGTAAATGCGGGTTCCAGTCTCAACGTCCTCGGCTACCTCTGGATGGTCGCCTTCACCTTCTATATGGTCTATACTATGTAACGACTCCTGGGGTCATTCTTGGCCTCGTCCGTTTCCTATTCAAAAAAAAAAGAAAAACTATTGCCACCCTCTTGAGGGAGTTAATAGGTTGGTGCGCACCTTTCTTTTTATTCTTCACTGCTTCGATTACAACACCCTTTCTTTGGGTATTGTCGTTGCCGTTCTTTTTTGTACTTCAATTCTTTAAGCTGTTCAGCGTTATAAATTTCCCCTTCGCATTATATTTTTTATTATTCACTGGTGGGCCCTTTTTCGTCGAGTACTTCGCTTCTTTTCTGATAGCGTGTATGATGTTATTTGGCTCTTATGCCTTTCTTTTTCTTTCTTTTTTCTCTTTACGAATTAAAATCCAGTCTATCGAAGAAACGGGCGTTTTGGGGTTGTCCTTATTTTTCATTTTCATTTATTTTTATTTTTATATTTATTTCAGCACACATATGATGTTACATCACCACTTTATCTAGATCTACTACATTCTTACTTCTCCTTTCTATTCCTTGAGAGACATGGAGCGGAAATATACAGAATTTTTTCTTATTTTGTAATTACAGAACCCTAAAGCGTCCCGTTTTTCACATCAATGGTATCGATTCTTGAGCTTAGGCGTGAAGCGCTAGCAAAGCGCCAGCAAAGCAACCTCAAATAAAATACGATCAATCAAAATAATTAGAGATTCAGACATACTTAAGTACCTAATAATGAAATAGTAAATATCAACAAGCGAAAAAATACCATGGTATCATCAACTATATCGATTTAGCTAGTTTGGTCAACCCCTGCGCATGATGTCGTCGTATTTAAATTTAAGCTTAAATCAATGGGCTCGAGAATCCACGCAAGTCAAGTTTAAATTCAGCCCTGTGTTATCTTACACTCCAAAAAACCCCGGCCATGCAAGCGAGGTGATGACGACGACTTTTCTTTCTTTTCCGCCCCTCGTTGTGCCTTCTCTCTGCATAAAAGATGGTCCGTGTTACACATCTAGAATCTTCGAAAGGAATACTTTTTTTTTTTTTTTTTTTTTTTTTTTTTTTTTTTTTTTTATGTTTTAGCTGCATGCAAGGGCTTCGGTGTGGTGGTTTCGTGCCATTGGGTCTGGCCAGCTGCAGGCCATGAGGGTTTTGAGAACGCGCAGAAAGGCTGTGAGGTTTTTAAAGCGCTGTTGGTTTTGTTAACAGTCAACGCAGGTCAAGCACTCAACTTATACTCGACCCAGCGACCAGAATGGGCCTGTCTGGCTTCACATTGCATTGTAGGTGAGTTTTCCATGTATTAGATACTGACAGCTAGACGAGACTATTCCGTGTGAGGGACGGAATTACGCAGATACATTAACTGAAATTCGGATTTACTCCCTCTCACATTGGTTATTTTTTCCAAAATAAGGAATATTAACACGGTAGGGGCCGTCCAGGTGAAGACAGGAGTCGAGCGGAGATCGAACCTAATGCCTTAGCCTGTCAAGAAGAAGGAGAAGAAGTGTCATTTTTCTTCTGGGGTTAGAAGTACTTACATGCAACCCTCTAGAAAGTCTCCCGGTTTCTAGGTAGTCAGCCACTACAAGCCTCCAGCCGGGCCGTAGTATACTATCTGCCCTCATCGAAAAGGGCAATTACAGGTTATTCCAGTACGATTTAGGGAATCATACTATCCATACCCAAGTTGTGTCTATGTGACACTAAATTATCTCCACTGCAACTTTTTTGGGCAATTTTGCAATTTTGGCGGTTTGAGCCGCAGTATCGACGAAGCTATTCAGCCATCCTCGCGTTTTGAACGAATTCGCATGTTACACAAAAACCTGGTTGTGCTAATATAGGCTACTCGAGGCGTCGTCGCATTCGCTTTGGTCACAAATCGATATGTGTCAGTTGATAGAACTTCCTAATAAACACTCTCCCTTCACAAGCTTTGCGATAAGCTACGGAAATTTACAATTGACCAAATGGAAGGTATTTCGAGGGTTACCCGAATAGATACCCCACATCTTGGAAATTCGGGTCACTTTTTGGGTCTTATTAAGTAGAATGAGATACCAAAGCCAGTGCCGGTTTACAATGCCGTGTTTATATTGTACCATTCACCCTTGTTTAGTGATTTTGAGATGCACGCCAGAAACTCTAACTGGTTAGGTAGGTTGAAGTGCTGCACTGCAGGCTGGTTTGTGACATTTTGACGAGCAACAACGCGGATCTGACATGGTCGACATTCATGCTCCACTCTCATGCTGCATCCTTTTTTGAAATTAATCACGAATGTTAGTAATCTGTGATTTTAGTTGTATTCTTAATTTAGTGAAGAAACAAAAACTTAGCGACTTGTCTTCGTTTTTATGCCTGGAAATCTGCAAATAGAAAGGTATACTTTTATCATAATTGAGGGTAGACGATAAACATACAAGTATATCTGCCCAGATCGATCTACATAGCTCGGGCCGCCTAGATGACTATTTCGCTCGGTTGATTGTGATATAATATAGGCTAGGCGTCTCGGATCGGAAAGAATACCAGACTTCCTAATATGAACACTAGCTACCAAAAAATCCCGGTTTAAATTCCTCTAGGGACAGAACAGAATTTTGAAATACACAATGCGGCTATTCGCTTTTCTTTTCGGCTCGCGTGTGGCGTGCAGCTGCAGGCATGCATATTATTGTCTACTCGGTACTTCCAGGATCGCAACCGGAGCTTGCTATAAACCGGCTTTTTTTAACATACTTGCCTAGTATTCAGACCCTGAAGCTTAAGTCTATAGCTACTTCGATAGTCATATTATTAATCAAAGGTTCAAAATTCCACTTTTGGAGAGATGTACTCTAGCGTTATAACGTTATAGTTATATTGTTACATGAAATAAGCTTTTGGGGGTTAGTACTATAGTAGGTATATGGCCAGTTCACGTATGATTCCTTTACGAAGAACTAGCTATTTTTACGAGGTAATGATCTTCTTAGCCTATGGTTTCCTGAAGATGGAAAACATGTCTCTAAGATGCCTCTGGATACTAGATTGAGAAGTTTATCTACTGTCATCTATCTTTCCGTTGAGTCTTTAGTGTGAATTCGACATCCAAGTTGACAATTAGGTGGAAGATACGTCTGACTAGTCGAATTCACTACTACATATATCTAGATGAAACTGGGGTGGTATCTAAGGTTAGATATTTCTATTTAAGGACCACGAATCTCCCATGATGGGTTCTTCTTTTGTCCAGCTCATCGCCAGCATCGCTTCCAAGGTTCCCAGCAACTCTTCGGAATAGCAGCCTCTCTTTCTTTTTCTAGTTCTGAACCATAGCCTTTCATTTATCACAGCAACATCCAGATTAACCCTCATTCATCCCACAATCCTTTTTATATCAAACAAATTTGGCAAAAAAAACAAACACTCCTTTCAACGATGTACTTTGTCATAAACACCCCAATACTCTTGGCCCTATTCCAAGCAGTACTCGCGCTTCCCGGTGCCGCCGCAGCAGAAGCATGCAACATCAAATCTGCGTCTTCAGGTGATACCCTAAAGGGTAGCGAAGGCGGTAGCCTTGAAGTTCGTGCCGGTAACGGTGCCTACACATGCTCGCTCGATGAAACCGGTAGCGGGACCAGTTGGGCAAAGCAATTGACCACCGCTCGTATCAACGGTAGCTTGACCGTTAGTCTTCCTAAAGGCCTCAATTGCAACGGAAAGTTTAAGAACTCCGATGATCTTTGCATCATTAGGTGCGAGAATAGCAATGATCCAACGGATACTATATGCAGTATCTTTGAGCAGGTGGATCTTGATGACCAAGACGACGGAGCCGATGAAGCAGGGAAGAAGATTAAGAAGCGCGGACCGGAGCCAGAACCAAAGAAGAAGAAAAAGAAGGGAGGGAGGAGGAACGGAAACAATAGGAATAATAATGAGATGAATTTCTCAATGGATAGCCTAAAGGTTTCAGAAGATAAGGGGAATGGGGCGTCTGTTCCGAAAGGTGGCCGTAGGAACGGCAATAACAGGAATAACAACGGCATGAACTTCGCCATGGATGATGCGAAGATTGGGGAAGTGGACGACGACCTCAAAAGGCTTGCTAAGCGTGGCGAGGAAGGAGTTGCTAACATTACAGAAGACTCTCCTGAACTCGAGAAGCGTGCCGCTGGAAATAAAAAGGGTAGGAAGCCAGTGACGGCAAAGAAGGCGAAGAAGAAGGCAGTAAAGAAAGCATCAAAAAAGAAGAAGGTGAAGAAGGTTACCAAAAAGGTAACAAAGGGACGCAAAAATGGCAACAACAGAAATAACAATGGGCTAAACTTCGCCATGGATGATCTGGATGTCGAGGAAGAGGGGGGTGATGAGGAGGAAGAGGAGGAAGAACCAGAAGAGGAGGAAGAGGAGGAAGGTGAAGACACTGAACTCAAGAGACTTGCAAAGCGCTTCCCACAATACCCCCAAGACCCAAAGGATCTTAGCAAGCGCTCCATGGATCTTGAACCGAGGGATCCGAAGAAGAAGAAGAGCAAAAAGAGTGGTGGCAGAAGGCCTCGGGTTCGCAAAGTCGTCAACAAGAAGAAGAACACCGCAAATGGTGCTAAGACAGGCAGCCAGAAAATCAGTTTGAGCATCACCCCAGCCGAAACTGCTCCCGAAGAGGAGGCTCCTATTGACGAAGGGGAAGAGGTCGAGGAAGAAGAAGGAGAAGAAGACTTGAAAAAGCGCTCCCTCAATCTTGAGCCTAGGGACCCTAAGAGGAAAGGGCGTAGAGTACGCAAGAATAAGAAGGTGAACACTGCCAACGGTGCAAAAACAGGAAGCCAGACGATCAGTTTGAATATTGGACCCGCCTCAGAAGAAGGGACAACCGCCGACGTCGAAAAGCGTTCAATCGAACCAAGAGACCCGAAAAAAAAGAAGGCTGGAGCTAGAGTTCGCAAGAATAAAAAGGTGAACAAAGTAAACGCTGCGAAGACCGGAAGTCAAACAATCGATATCAAAGTGACTTCCCCCGCACCTGCCGCTAAAAAGGCATCAAAATCGAATACCAAGACCACGGCAAAGAAGAAATCCAAGACTCCAAAAAACCCTTCCAAGCCAGGTACTCCTAAGCCAAAGGGTGAGGAGCCGGAGGAGGAAGAACCGGAGGAGGAGGGAGAGGAGGGAGAGGTGGAAGAAGAAGAAGAAGAAGAGGTTGTTGAGCCAAAGACTCAACCAAAGCCTTCAAAGCCAACTACTCCAAAAGCCAGCCCTCCAAAGGAGGAGCCCCAGCCAAAAGAGCCCGAGGAGGGAGAACCCAAGGAGGAAGAACCCAAGGAGGAAGAACCCAAGGAGGAAGATCAACCCAAGGTGGAAGAACCTAAAGCGGAAATCACCAAGGAAGAAGCCCCGGTGGCAGTGTATAAGCTTCGATTTCACAGAATCTAGGGGCGTGTATCAATATACATCATGATACCATCGACCCGAGAAACGCTTGGCAATATCGATATATATATCTCCACCGCACTCGAAATTTCGAAACCTCTCGATATAGCTGCACAAATTAACGAGCCCGATGGCTCTACGGATTTCATATACTTGATTACTACATCGTTATGTTCATATAGATTCGTCTGCTGTTCCAAGTTGATTCAAAGTTTTTCGGTTTAAGTGTATTTAGCATCAAATTGAATCCAAGAAAGCTCAGCTCAGCCTCGCAAGAGAAACATGATCATCGATTATCGTCCACTGTATCGTTATATACCGTGGATGCAATTTGAGGAATTGACATCTGATAAATTGGTGATATCGTGATACAGTCCAAAGATCCTTCTTAGCTTCGATTGCGCCTTACAATTAATATTAATGCAATTGGGATCAGTCTCTGAAGCTCTGGGTACAAGACCAGGGTAGTCCAACCCTAAATTGTACTGAGCAAAAATTGCAATTGACGTTGCATAATGACCCAACAGTATACTACTTGCATTTGCTTGGCCTAGATATAAAACAGCCACCCTGCTTCAAAATTACCAAGTTTCAAACCTTGAACCTTTCGAAAGTGACGTCTTTGTGTGCAATCGTTGCACATCAGACTTGACCAGAGCTCTAGAGGCAATTACTTAAATTATCCCAGTCCTTGTATTGTTGCACAACATTTGCTTATGTCATTACCCAACACTGCGCAACGCACATGTGGGCTCTAACCTTGAAATCTGGACTTGGATTTACTGATATAGCGACAGTGAAACTACCTGGTGGAGTAGGGGAAACTGGGGCCTATACCCAAGTAGGCACCGACTTAATTTATATTCGATAGGAGTTTCTTGACGCTTTGGCTTGCTATCTGACTGTGATGCCTACTAAGTTCTGATTCCTAGACCACCCCTAAGCTTAAGTACCTATAGTATACCGGTTTAGTTTCACGAATTCAGCACAATAATCCGCAAATTTAGCATGTGTGTATCGTTTCTGTTTCTTGGGGGTTTACCAAAAATTAGACACATATTTTCCGAGTTTAAGTCCTGGATTGTGTATCATAGTTGATCTCTTAACTGCAGAAGATTGAGATTTCCCCGAATCCAAGGGTTGCTGTACTTTAGTAGCAACTAATAGCGGCCAATACACAGGGCAAACAGATGAAGGAAGCTGAAACTATAGGATCAATATTAATTTTAATTTCCTTGAGTAGGTATGTACACTATGACTGTACCCCCCCCGGAGTTTTTACCGTAAACAACCAAGTGGTACCTATGAAAAAACGAAGTCATCTTCGATAACATATTGAAATATTCTCCGCCAAGTTTTCTCCATCCGTCCGCAGTCTAACACTCCGACGTACAGACGACACTCGGGGCTTAGGTCTTTTATAGGCTCAATATATTCCTAATGCCTCGTTAGAACCGACAGTGAGGTATTGTAAGAAGGATTCAAAACGATACTTACCCTGAAAACAATAAGTCTCTTCCAGTCATCAATGCCTAATTGATAGTCCGTGGCTCTTAGGACTGCGGTGCACGGAATGCTCGACAGCCATTTGGCGATTTCAGCCGTAGTTGCAGATTGAGGGCAGACGCGGTTTTTAATCATGTTGGGTTTCCCCAACCCCGTTTCCGCTTCAGAAATCCCCATGCAATAATGATAATTATCTTCAAATTCGCGCCTTATCTTTCGAATAGCGATGGCGTGTAGGTATGCTAGACATAACATGATAACCTCTCTTCCAGGTGGGATGTTACCGCCTATGCTTGGCTTCGGGTAATCGCCATTTGGCCCTAGCACGGTCCAACCAGAACAATCTTCCGCTTCTTTGGCTGTTATTGTAGCTTTATTGGGCTGTTTTGAAGTCGCCCAGCTTACTTTTAATGTCGCCATGGTTTGTTTAAGTGATGATTTAACGAGTCGAGTTGAACCTGGTTGGGGTGAATGCCGTAGTTTTGAAAACTCTTGTAGCGGAGTACGAATCGAACTGAAATAACGGTCGTACGACTCGAGAGAACAGAGGTATGGTATTGTTGGCAGCTTCATTTTGCGGATTCTATTATGTCCTTCTATATATCACTTGTAGCTTATAAAGTACATATATTGATACAGCTGAGGGGCGGTCGCGGTCGTCGTCTAGCAAATATAAATTGATACGAATATATTGTGATAGTATAACAATTAGGGGTTACTATCTGTTAAATCACAGTCACAATTATTCTATTCCATCTCATTCCATTTCGTTATTCAGATCGACAATGAGATGTGTTTTGGGGCAGATGCATGGGTGGTGAAGATGCATGCAGGGTGTTAACGTGTTACTAAGCTACGAGACCAAATGTCACGGTTTCGACAACCGAATGCAAAATACGACGTCGGTTTTGCGTTGTCCCGGCTCAACTACCCCGGATCTTGGCACATACGCTGGCCCAAAGTTACTTAACTTGCGAAGCAAAATTCATATGATTCATGATGAATTCAGATAGTTGAAGTAATAACTGCCTTGAACACACTCAAATCACTTTTTCTACCATACCAAGCCCTCCATATCCCGGTGTATAGAGAAAATAAAAAACCTGTAGGCCTTACCCTTGTCACTTGTGACGCTTTAAATACAGCAACCACGCAATAATCCTGTGACGTCAGTGTCGACGTTCCGGGGGTGTGTCTAGCCTCTTCCAGGAACAGGCCCCGATCGACGCGGAAGAAAGAGATGGGGGAGCACCTGAGGACATACGACATCATTGTTACTCCGCGTCCGGGCGTGGGGACCCTTTAAATACACCTTCAGCTCCCCTCTTTCCTTCCTGACTACAACTTCCTCCTTACTCTTCCCCACCAAACACACAAGTACCATCATACATTTGAAAACTCTTTGAATCAACTTAATATTAATTAAATTCACTTTTTTTCTTTAAAACAAAACCACTTTTACTTCCAAAATGCGTGGAGCCGATAAAGTCAGCAAGGTCTACCTCCAAAAGAACAATGAGGACTTCATCGTTCTCGTTGAAGACAAAGAATCCCTGAACAAGTGGAAGGGTGACTCTAGTGTTCCATTGACCGATGTTATTAACGGGTTCAAGGTCTTCACTACTCACCGGTATGTTTCTTCGTATTCGGGATCGAACGGGGGTTCCCAAGAAAATACTATGACGTAGACGCTAATCATTCACACGATGTTGAATATATAGACAAGGAGCCCAGGGCGTTCTAGACTCTGCTTCGAATGCTATCCTTGACGCTTCGTTCGGAACACACAAGGTCGACGACATCATTCCTGTTATTCTAAGAGAAGGGCAGTTGCAGGTCACCAGTGGTGTACGTGCCATTTCATCATCCTTTGCATTACGCCCTGGAACCCACCCAGAAGCTAATATTACTTTCTTACAGGGCCAGGACCGTGGTTCCTCCACAAACGATTCGAAGGGCAGCATGGTGAATCACAGATAAACACATAATATGCATCATTGTCTTTTCTTCTTCTTATTGGGCTGTGAGCAAGAGGTCATTTTCGTATTTTTTTCCTTTCTTTTTCCGACGATAGGAAAATCGAACATTGGGAGATAAGAAACGGAGAATTGCTACCTGTATTGTACTTTCAATCTTTGAAGGGTTTGTATTACAAATAACGACACAATAGGCTCGCTTGCTATCCTATTTTTATGGAATAGTCACAATCACAATATAAAACGGAAGGCCCAACCACCTTTCTTTCAAGAGTACTCTTACGAATTTGAACTAGGGCCATCCTACTAGCCCGTATTGTGATCGTATACCACCTCACATTTGCCTATCCTGCCTAGTATACATGTATAAAAGAGCCCTCGCGTCACGCCTTCAATCAAAAATGGTACTCAAAAGAGCCATAAAAAAAACCAAGCAAAGCTTGCATATAGCTTTAAAAAATTATAGCATCAGACTTCTTTGACTAGCACACAGAGGTAAGAGTGTTATGGCCACATTCGTGTAGCCCCGAGCTAAATGATGCCCTCTTATCTTCCACCTCTAAAAGCTTGTGAAGCGAAGAAATCATTCATATCCTGTCCTCCAAGACCATTGTTTGACATACTAGCGTCTCTGGTGGTCCGTGCTGCGTCGATCTTACCTTGCTATAAAATTATTAGCAGCCGCACAGTATTTATACAAAAGAGAGGGAATCTTACCAAAGTATTCGAACGGACATCGATTTCTTGAAGAGCTCCGAGGTGGTTGTTCAAGATTTTAACAATCGTTGCAAGCTGTAATCCCAAAAATTAGTGACATCCGGTCCAACTTGTATCCGATAGAAAAGGCAGTTACTCACGGGATCCTCTGCACTACTAGTCTTGTTGATCGTGCTTGTCGCGTTGTTAATGTCTGTGATGATATTTCCCAAACCCTTGCTCATAATATCAAGCTGTTTATCGAGCTTCTCTGCCAACAAGTAGGACTTCTCCCTTTCTTGGTCAGCAGGCTGCATTCCTTCGGGCCCACCGATTTGTGTCTGAAAGATATCGTCAACTTGTTTCTCGTACAGCTCAAGAGCAGCTGCGAGTTCATCTTGTTGCCCAACGACATAGTCAAGGGCCTTGTTGATGTCCTCTTGCTTCTTGGTAGCTTTCAGGGTCTCAGTATGCAATTCCACGAGCTTGTCACCATTTCCTATAAGCATGCGGTCCCAACTCGCAATCTCGGCGGCCTGTTTGTTGAACTCTGTTGTGTATTTATCGAGGTCTGAAGTCCAGCGGGTGATAAGCTCGTCCAGAGACTTGTTCTTCAGACGGGAAGCTGGCTGAACTGAAGTAGACCCGGTAGACTGAACCGGGGGGGCTGTAGTTGCAGGAGCAGTAGAAGTTTTGCCCGCATCTCCTGCTGGGATAGCAGCGGTATTCGCACTTGGCTTTGTTCCGAACAACCCCGGGGCAGCGGTAGCGGATGCAGGAGTGGCAGTTGTGGTCGATGTCGGGGCGGCCGAAGCTGCCGTAATAGATGGACCCGCTCCAAACAGACCGCCACCAGTCGCTGGAGTGGTAGTTGACGGCGTAGCTGGCTTGTCAGTAGGTTTGGAACTGAACAATGAAGGAACCGGGGCCGTAGTAGCTGATGGTGTAGTGGCAGCACCGGTTGTAGTAGCTGTATTCGCTGGTGCTGTAGTTCCAAATAACGAGCTAGGCTGTGCAGATGTTGAAGCGGGAGCCGTAGTTCCTCCAAAAAGGCTTGGGGCTGAAGGTTTCGTGACGGGAGCTGCGTTTGATCCTCCAAAGAGGCTACCAGCGCCTGTTTGCCCAGATGACCCGGCTCCGGTGCTGAATAAGCC
This sequence comes from Arthrobotrys conoides, assembly GCA_036971725.1. Taxonomy (NCBI): domain Eukaryota; kingdom Fungi; phylum Ascomycota; class Orbiliomycetes; order Orbiliales; family Orbiliaceae; genus Arthrobotrys; species Arthrobotrys conoides. The sequence continues at coordinate 2,050,289 of JAVHJM010000001.1, forward strand.
ACTGGCACCAGGTTTAGGAGTAGGTGCTATACCAGAACCAAAGAATCCTGTAGCTGAGGTGGTTGGCTTTTGGGCATCGTTAGTTGTCGCCGCTGGAATGGCCGCCGCTTGCGTAGTAGCAGTCGCTGTATTACTAAACAAGCTGGCCTTAGGTGGTTCCGTCGTCGTAGTGGTAGTTCCGAACAACCCAGCGGGCTTTGTCTCTGTGGTTGGTGTACCTGCGGTGGAGGTAGGAGCAGGTTTAGTTGAATCGAGACCGAAAAACCCACCGCTCGCTGGTTTCGCTGCCTCTGTCGGCTTAGATCCGAAAAGGGTGTTAGGAGTAGCAGTTCCTGACGCCGCAGTAGGTTGTGATCCAAACAAACTGCCTGCCGAATTACTGCTGAAGAGATTTGGAGCAGCTGGAGTAGCAGTACCGGACGCAGCTGGAGTGGTAGGTTTTGTGCCACCGAATGTCGCTGGGCCTGCCGACCCAAAAATGGATGGTTTGGAAGCATCACTAGTCGTCGCAGCCGCTGGCTGCGATCCAAATAGTGAGCTCCCACCTGGTGTAGCAGTTCCAGACGACCCCGTGCTAAACAAATTGCTCGCGGTAGATGTAGCCGAATTTTGTTTTTGCCCTGCACCGAAAAGATTTGTATTTGAGGCACCCCCAAACATATTCAATGCTGCTGGTGCCGCCGCCGGTTTAGTCGAGTCGGTAGGGGCGGCTCCAGTAGAGGCCCCGAACACACTGCCACCTAGATTCGTCGGCGGTGGAGCAGCGGGAGTGGTCGATGTTCCAAACATATTGTTGCCCTGTGCTCCTCCAAACAACTTGTTTGGGGCTGGTGTCGTAGATCCGAAGATATTCGAAGGGGCCGTGCTCGATTGAGTCGGCGTTGCAGAGCCCGGAGGCGTAGCGATTTGCGTAGATCCGAAACTGAAGCCAGAAGTTGCAGTAGATTTTGGTATATTGCTAGATGTGCCGCCAAATAGCGACGAGCCAGTTCCGGTTGGAGTACTCGCGCCAGGAGTATTGGTAGATGCCCCAAATGTAGAATTCGTAGACTTTCCAAAGATGCTACCGGTACCAATAGTAGGTGCCCCAGTCCCAAAGAGATTACCTCCGCTCGTTGTAGTGCTCTGTGATGGAGTATTTTGGCCAAAAAGTCCAGCACCCGATTGACCACTGCTCGCAGGTGTGCCAAAGAGATTACTTCCCGAGGAGGTTCCCGTATTAGCGCTACCGAAGAGAGCCCCTGAGCCTGCACCTGCGCCAAATATGCTGCCTGAGCCTTGATTGCCGGACATTTTGTTGGAATTATGAAACGCGTAGATCAAGCGTACAAAGGAATCTGGAGTGCGGCGGGCTGGCAGCTAGAAGTGCTGCACGTATCCGAGACAGCGGCAGTGTCGCGGATTAAAGATTGATGTTCTTGGTTGGCTGCTGAATGTCCTAGATTGTATCAATAGCAGCGCAATTAGTAGAGAAATGTTGGGAATTGAGGGGGCAAAGTTGGTGATCGGATTGCGATGGGGTTGGAGTTGAGGTTGAGGTTGACTAGGATCTAATCAGCGCCAGGACGCGACTCTAAAATGTCACACACCAACACCATTGAAATCAGTGCAGTGCACTGGACATTGTGCATCTACACGCTACATTTACTATATGCATGCAGCTAAATAGCAGGACAGCATGCAATGTGAATGTTAACACGTATGTTAAGAAATCAAGTGTCTTGGCGGAATTTATAACATCATCTTGAATTAGGTACTTAAGTAGATATAATAATATGTTCTTTAGCTCATATACGAAAATTTCGAAAAAATCATGCCTTGTCTACCGCCACAAATGGTACATCATCAACATGAACAATGCAATGCAACCATATCATGAACTTGGAGACATTCAATTCAAATATGGAACGGTCACGCTTTTTACTTGGAACCAACAGGTCTATCTTTCCTTCTCTTCGCGAGCACTCTTCCAAGAGCATCCCTCATTTCAGGCTCGGACTCTATTCTTCGTTCCACTAACCAGTCTGCCATCTGCATTTTCAGATCCCTGTCAATACTTCCATCCTGTCTAACAAATGGTGCGATCTCCATATCGGAAGCGGCCTTAGCTTCGTTCTTGATGGCTGCCGCCTGTGCCATTAACCTGTCCAGAGGATCTGAGTACATGGTCTCTGACCACTTCGTCTTCCTCTCTTGGAACAATGGCGCCAACTGGGATATTCCAATAATAGCTGAAAGCAGAATTTGCTGTGCCAGGGCGACTTGTTCAAAAGGCAGAAGAGTTCGTCGAGTGAAGAAGTAGATAACCCGAGTAGAAACCAGAAAATGTGGCCTTGTTACTGAGGCATAGTCAAAGAAAAACATACACGCCAGAGATAAAAACCGCCACTAAGTCACAAAAGAGCTGTCAGATATCGTTTTCGTAAGACTTTGAAGTTGCACCAATCTAGGGACCCATACATATTTCCCAAACTCTAGTACACCCAATGTCCCGAGAACTACGAGCACGATAAGAGTACCAGTATAATTCGGTAGCTTGGTCCATGCGGCATGTGCAACGAAGTCGTACCGAGTTTTGCATAGAGCCCAGTCTGGGAGCGTCATCGCGGGGCCTAGTCTCTCATACGCAAATCTCTTAACTGGATCCAATAGAACGTCGTATGCGATCTTGTATTGTACGAAGATGTGTTCCGCACCGGGTCCGGCCTTGTCTGGGTGGTATTTAATTGATCTAAGAATGATGTTAGGTGCGTGAATCCCGGACAAAAACACGATGAAGTTTAACATACGCCTTCCTGAATCCTCTTTTGATCAATTTCTCATCCGCATCTACTGGTACACCTAACATTTCGTAAAACGTCTGTTGGCCTACTATTCCTACCCAGCATTCATAGATAGTAAACGCTAAGTATGTTGCAATGACAAAACAGTAGATGTATTTGCGATCTCGCATGTAGCGCGGACTACCAGCTTGAGGCATAGGATCACCAGCGCGGGTGAAGAGGCGGTAGAGGAAGGACTGGATCCAGCCAGTTACCAACTACTTTGAAGGCATTCATGTTAGGCCTCGAAACCCTAAAACAGAGTGCTAGAGTAGATATAATTTATGGAGTTCACGCACATTAGGGAGGAAGGCCCATCCTATGAAGGAGCCGACGGGCCCGATGTTATATGACGACGCTCCTGCCGCAGCCGTCATGGTTGAATGGATTGGAATGCTGTCGAGCGCGAATTGAACCAAACGAACGAACAAAGGTAGATAGTGGATACGGTATGCCAGTGTTGGCCTGGCGCTACCCAAGCTTGGTTTGGATATGTGTTGCTTGTGTCAACACCTGTTTGATTATCGAGATATTCCATATTTGAGCAGGGACTTATCGCTACCCTTATCGGTCACCTGATCTGAAGCCATCCCAAAACAAAAAAGCAGTCCCTTCTGTGCGGTTTAGCTGTTGATTCGAGGTTTCTTGGCGCTTTGAAGCCGCCCCAGCAAATTTGTCGAACCAGAGACGCAAAGAGAATATTGGTCATTCGACATCCAACCTTCAGCGAACCCCATCGACACCTACCTTCTCCGTTTCCGACAATCCACGACGAACACCATTCCCATCGTCCTCATAATCCAACATGGCTGATTCCGTGACAGTATGTCGTTTCCTACTCCCATGGATTTTTTTTCGACGGCGCGAGATGGGGATGGTACTATCAGGTTCTAACGATGGATGAATGGCTAGGTCCGAACCCGCAAGTTCTTGCGAAACCCTCTCCTCCAGAGGAAGCAGATGGTCGTGTAGGTTATTCTATTTGTTTTCTCTCTCATACTCTTTCGATATCTACGGATAGATTTCTTCAGGAAATATGGGCATGCGGCTAGTCGACGGAAGCTTGAGGCGAAATAAATTGGGGGGACTGTGCTAGAACGACCACGACTTGAAACGCTATGGAGTATCTGGAGGACAATTCAACACAGACTTAGCCTTTATGCTGCCAAAATTCCTATGAAGAATCGGTAATCTCCGATAGAACGATAGAGAATTCCGGGAGCAACAGTCACTAATATATAACCTCTTCCGTTCAGTGACATTCTGCACCCTGGTCTCCCAAACATCTCTAAGTCCGACCTCCGTGAAAAACTCGGAAAGCTCTACAAGGCCGAAGCTGGCACTGTCTCCGTCTTCGGATTACGAACACAGTATGGTGGTGGAAAGACTACCGGCTTCGCTCTCATCTACGACTCCCTAGATGCCTTGAAGAAGTTCGAGCCTCACTACAGACTTGTCCGATACGAGTACGCCACCAAGATTGAGAAGGCTAGCAGACAGCAACGTAAGCCCGGACCTCAAAAATCTAATGCCGCGTTACGGGCTTTCGATATTGACAAATTTTATAGGCAAACAGCGAAAGAACAGAATGAAGGAGGTCCGAGGAACAGCAAAGACCAAGGCCGCCTCCAAGGACAAGAAGAAGAAATAAACGTTTCATTTTCTCTTGTTCTTTCGTTCGCTTTATTGTTGCTTTCCGCTTTTTTATATACACCTTTTTATTACGGCGAATTGATCTGGACTCTTTTTTCCTCACTTCGGGGTTCCTTTTTATCCACGGGACGGAATGAAAAAACATCGGTTTTTCTCGAATTGTGTTATATAATATGTCACGATAACGTCCCTCTCATAATTGCGACGAAGCAGAATTTTCTTTGTTTCCTCGTTATTTCCCTTATCGGTTACCAACCCTCCCGTCATCCCTATTCATCCTATAAGGGGCAGATTCCCTCATCCCATCACTCAATGCTTCATCTATGACTATCCTCATCCCTCACGTCCTGTGTATATCACCTCATGATCAAAACCTCTTACAAATGAGGATTGCAAAATAATGCTGATACTTCCCGATACAAACGAGGGGCTCATACCCTGGGCCTATTATGAGACTACGTAGATTATTCGTTTTATTTTATGTACAAAGGCTAAATGGGGATTTCCCCTCAACATATGGTGTATACCCGTATTGGGGTATCGCTTCCATAATACCAAAGCTGCCTACCCGACTCATCGATTTCCTGTACTTTGAAGGTGAGTCCCGCAACAGATAGTTCTGTATCAAATTGACGGAGCGTGCTTTCATTCCGTACTGTAGCCGATATGATAGCTTTAGCGCCCTTGTCCCGATTCGCCACAAGTAGTTTCTTCAGTGTGAAGACTAGGTCTGAGAGGTCTCTAGTATCATACGTAATGTCGCCACCAATAATTAAATCCCAGGATTCCGTGTATACCGTACAGTCTTCCTGGGAAGCACCCCAAAGCAACTGAGAGACAGAGATATCGTTTCGACAACGGTTGTGATTGATGTTCCTCCGGATAGCCTCGCAAACTTTTTCGTCCCCATCCGTCGCCAGTACGTGCTTAGCGCCCAATTTAGAGAGTAGAATGGATGTGAAAGCTGTCCCTGCACCGAGTTCTAGGATCCTAGACTGTGGGATTGGCTTCGGGATCGGTAATGGTGTGAAAAGGAAGAATTCACCGAGTGCTAGGGCAGCTTCCCAAGTTCTCGAGCCAGTATGGCCATCAGCAGAAAGCACCGATTTCCGTTCGGATATGACGACTTGTCCCTCTCCTTCTTTCTCCTCTTGAGATAAAGACTGACTTGAAGGTAGAAGGTAGGTTATAAAAGTAGGTTTTGTAACATCGGAAGGCGAATCAGGTTTTGACATGAGATTAGAGTAGAGGGTTAGAATGGAATCGTGAAGTTCCTTGACATTCAGCCCCCAATTGTATCAGCACCAATCGTCTACCATAATCACCCATTATAGAGATGGGAGACTGTGGAATATAAGACATACTTCATCCTCTGCTAGATTTCTTTCCAAACAAGCAATAAGAAACTTGAGGAACCGTCTAGTATATGCATCGGCTGGCTGGTATGCTGTTGCATCTTTGCTGAGGATTGTGTTGAAAAGATGGTCCTGAAAGCCCCAATCCACTTGCCCCACAGGCACGAGACCATCGAATGCGATGCTTCCTGCAGGTACGGATTGAAGGTACAGCCGCTTCAGCTTGACGATGTTGTTATGATTCGAAGAAATATTATTTTGCTGTACACCCATTTTTCCCTCTTGGTGTTTCTCCTGTTAACCGCTGGTGAATAACGATTCATGCGGGGTCTGCAGTCTTGGTACATGTACGTTCTAGGGCAGCGGCCGAGCATTTGGTGCCTGAAGTTAACGTTTGGCTTCCGGCTGGGATTCAAGGCTGTCTAAATTTTAATTTGTTTATCTCAACGCCCCAGCTCGTTCAGTCAACCCAACGCGACCTGACTCAACTACTTACTTAACTTACATCTTATCGCGCCCGTTCGACCTCCCTCCTCCATTGCTTTTCACACCCCTTCCTTACGTCTCTTACCAGGTACCCGGGGCTCCTCTTTACCTAAGGAATAACCTTCTTGTTTACCTCATCCCACCTTATTTATTCATTGAATAGCTTCTCGACTCCTTCATCGATCTAGCTCCCTGAACCCCACCACTCCTCCACAATGCGCCGGGCACGCCTGCGCATCGACCGGGAAGGTCTTGCCCCGGTTCGTATAATATGGCCTTTACAGCCTGCAATTGAACAAAACTCGCGATATTCTGTGTATGACCTCCTCAAGGACGTCAACAAAGCTTTCCCACTCGAGGACGGTGCTTCCGGGCTCGAAGACTATACTGTCGAGATTGCTGGATGTGATTTGGTCCACTACATGCCCATTGCCCATCTGGTCGGCGACAAAGATGAGATTACGTAGGTTACTCTCTTTAAACTCAAGGGACGCATTTACTAACACCAGCTAGGATCCGGCCTTTAACCGCTACAGAAATACGTGAGCGCCGCAGAGGTGGTCGACGACAAATCAGCAATATCGGAAGGGTGTTGCTCGACGGTGTCGCACCTGGCAGGCTCTTTGTGGATCCTGCACGAGACCGCCCACGAATCACAGGAAGTGATCGCCCTGTGAAGCGACGTAAAATTTCCAATACCTTTACAGACAACGACAGTTGCGGTCAAGACACTAGTATATGGAAACCTATGACGACATCTGGGAGACGAAGGGCACTAAGGTCAAACTCCGGTACTAAGAGCGTTCACTTCGAGATCAGTGAAGAAGAAGACCAAGAGGAAGAGCTCGATCACTCTTCAGCTATGATCCTGGCGCCTGGGGTTCACGAAGAGGAAGACGACGATGAAGATGAAGAAGACGAAGATTTCGATCCAGATGGAGAAGATGAGTATGCTGAAGACGGAGACCAGAGCGAGGATGAGAGCGAAGACGATGATGAAGACGAGGACGAGAATGATGGATCGGAAGAATTAGCTGCTAATTTTGATGAAGATGAGGATGCCGAATCCAACGAGGAAGATGAAGACGAGGACGAGTCTGTTGCGACGGTCGATCTTGACCAGGTGCTCAAGAGACTCTCACGAATGGGAAAGGAATCCCAGGAGGAACAACAAGAAACTGATTCTAGCGATGAAGGAGAAGAGGATGAAGATGAGGATGAGGATGAGGACAGTAGCAGCAGCTCAGATTCATCGAGTTCTTCGGGCTCGGACGAAGAGGAAGAGGAGGAGCTCAAACCCACTAAAGCCGTCGAAGCCGATCTGAAGAACGTCGCCAACGCAAGGAAGCTTTCGGATAACTCTTCAAAGAGTTCTAGCGACTCCAACGAATCCGAAGATGATTCTTTTCGAGACTCGGATGTTGAAAGTTCATCTGACCCCAGCTCTGACTCGAGCTCCGACTCTAGCTCTGACGACGATGACGATGACGTTTATGAAAAAGGAGAGGAAGCAGAAACTAAAAAGGAGAGCCAGCCTAATAAGCTCCAGAAATGGGAAGAATCTATAGAAGCCGAAAAGCCAGAGGAGGTTTCATCAAAAATCGTCACTAGTTTTCCTAAACCCCCCCAAGACCTACCGCCAATGGTTACGACCACAAAGCCTTCCACTACCAAACATCTGCTGGCAACCACCACCAGAACCCCACTACCGCCCACGGTGGCAACTACAAAAGCTTCCTCAAGCCTACCGCTAGAAATATCAACCATGAATCCTCCTTTTAAAGGCACTTCTAACACGAGATCCCGGAATCAGAGGAGAAAGGACAGTAAGCGTTTAGAACAGCTTATCAGGGAAGGTCATTTACCAGTTGGATCAACAAAAGAGGACTTGTATAGATACCGGGAACGGGAAAACTTGGATAATGGAGAGGTTTCCACTGTAAAGCAGAAGATTGCAAGAATTGATACGGATACTGCGCTTCAGACTAACGAAAATACTGGTCACCCCTCTCCGAAATACACACCAATGGAACCTCTAGAGGTTATCGTTGAAGAACTGAGTGTTTCGCTTGGTACCCCAAACGCCTCGGAACAGGATCCAGAGGCTTCGAAACCCTCTCAGTCCGACGAATCCTCTTCGGTGCCAGTCGATGTCAATAGACGCCGTCCCGGTGTATCAGATGCAACGAGGAGAACGTTATTAGGTAGCCTTGGCTTAAAACTACCGCGAAACCAAGCTGAAGATGCAAAACAACGAGAAGAATGGAAGAAGAAAAATGCCAAACTCGTTGGAAATAAGAGCAAAGGTTTCCTCGATTCAATGGCAGGCAAGGAAGGAGTCCACTCACGGTTCGACGAGGACGGTGAGGTAGCTATGGAGGTTCCGGCTACACAGCCAGCACAAGATGAAGACGCCTGGAAACAAAAAATTCAACTATCCGCAGTAGAATGCGATGAGGATTATATGAATGAAGAGGGTAAAAAAACACTCATACCGACCTTTCCATTCGATCCAAGACAATTTGTAGGAGGGCAAGATGAGACGAACTTTGGCAAAAAGTCGAAAAAAAAGAACAAGAAGAATAAAAAGAATAAGCGTAAACAACACGAGGAGGAAATTTATCAAGAGGAGGAGTGGAATCCAAATTTTTACGACGATTCTTCTATGCAGGTCGATTCCGCACAACGGCCAGGACAAGTTGAACGAAGTACACAGGGGGTTGACGAGGAAGTCGATGATATGCCACCTATCCCTGAGAACCTCTCTGATTACCCCGCAATCAAGCAGCCAGTTTTGCCGGAGTCTATTGTAGTTTTCAGAAAACTCGTATTCGATGCTAACAACTCCTATGAATGTAGCTACAAACAAGTTACCGCTAAAGTCCTAGCAATCGAGGGCTCCAACATCATATATCAACTCGCGAAACGGGATTGTCCGAAAGCGGTCTATGATCAAGAAACAGGCGAGAGAATCTTTGGGAGGTTTCATATGCCAGGGACGGAGGACACCGAAGGCATCGAGGAATTAGAGCTCGGATTAATGTATGAAGGGAGGGTAATCAAGGAAGGTGTTGTAGCGACTGAGGATGCTGAGAATTCTGAGCATTTAACGGCGGAGGAGGAACGAGAAATTGATAGGGTTCCAGAAACCATTCTGGAAGGGGTGAATATGGACAAGGTACGATTTCATTAAGAAACAAAAGATGTACTTTCCTTGTTACCTCTTCAGCGTGTGCTTTTTCTAATCAAATCAAAAAAAATCTTTTCTTGTATGTAGGATAATATCAAAGTCCGAACTATTTCACAAATTGAAGACGACGATATCCCTATGATAGAAGCCGAGGGCGTTCCATTCCTCCCAGTCCCCAACGATTCTATTCAGTCTTCGAGTTTTCTCGAGCCACCATTCCAAACAAATGGTTCGGACGGTAATATCGACACCGACAACGATATGGATGATATTCAGGAAGAAGTTGAAAATGCGGTATCGGAAAGGAAAGAACAAGATGAGGGCAAGATTGTGTTCAGCCGGGCTTCTTTACAACCCTGCTCAGCCGCATCTATCACTAACATGGAGGATGAACCTATGGATTCAAGTGCAGAAGCCTATCGATATGAAGACGCGCCATCACAAGACTTAATATTACCGGACGACCTTGTTTCAAAGAAAACCTCTCTAGCAATGCCGGAAATGGGGTCGCAAACCCCGACAGCAGAATCTGAAGAGCCAGTCGTTCAAGTACCCGGGACACCAAGTTCAGGCGCACCTGGGTCACCGATGCAAGACACAGGTATCCAACATTGGGACCTATCAGTAGACATCTCTGCATTAGACCCTGGTGATGCCGCGATTGTTGAAAAGATGATAAAGGTAAAAGAGGAGTGCCCCGAAGACCCCGATCTACTCAGGGAAGCATTAAAGCCTTTCCATCACCCCCCGGAAACGCAAGACGACATCAACGTTAGCATTGACATTTCACCACCCGTTTCGCCGATCATTAAAAAAGAACTTTTGGGCACACAAGATGCCCTCGGATCTCCGGTAACCCCTCTTCAGGATATCACCGGGCGCTCAACAAATGGTGACAATGTTGATCACAACGAAGAACCTACAGAAGTAGGCGATGACGATGGCAAAGATAACCCTACTCTCGGATCTGGATCTGGAAACCTTGGTAACGAAACATCACCTTCCGTTGCCGGCGACCTTGCTCCATTGAAGTCTGACAATGCGTTTAAGCGGCGGCCAAAAGTCGGTGCTCTATATCGTAGGAAGCCGCCAAACCAGGAGGCCAAGGAGGTCGTTAAACAAGAATACGATGACAACGACGATTTTGCCATTCCTTCTACCATGCCGGAGCGGTCGCTTGTTAGTGGCCGAACAGCTTTCAGCGGAAGAGCTAGCAGTACAAGCACTACGTCCTCAAGAGAAAAATCCAAAAAGAAGGAACCTGAATACATCACAATCCTAAGTGATGAAGAGGAAAAAAGGTCTGGCCCCAGGGCAAGTCTTGGAATCATGGGGGGCACGATTTCCACCAGGCGTGGGACGGTAAAATTGAAACCAGCCCTCCTGAAACGACCAGGCTCAACTGGGGGCTCCCAAGGATTTAGTTCGCAGCGATCAACCTCTTCACAGTTCTAAAGGTCATCATTATCCACATTTAGTTGTTTTCAGCCTCCCCCTCCCTACCGGCACTGTATCCTAATATTACTTGTATTGCCTTTCCCGTGCACCTTTCTCCTATGTACCACTATAGTCTGGCTTCCATTATAGGTTTTTTTTCCCTTTTTTTCCCTGCTCTCCCCTTAGATATCGGGGCGGTTGGCGTTTCGATCTTCTTTTTCCTCTTGTTTTCAAATACTGAGCGTTTGGTACCGGTGTATAATACAAGGCCGTTTATTCTTTATGTTGACAGTGGGGTATATGGTACGGTAATAATATACAAATGGGGTACACTAGTCTGATCCCAACAGGTTTATGTACAAAAAACTGCTAGATGCCAAGTTCTCTTTCAAATTTATGTAGATACTGATTCTAATCTTCCTACCTAAGTACCCAGCCATACAGTAGTCGGACGAGTCCATTGGCACGCACCCTCATCCATTGACGCCTATGAAATAAATTTCTTTATCTCTTCACATATCAAAGCCCCTGCTATCTCTTCGGTTTGTCCTCACTATTGCTGACCGGTTGCAACTTCTCGTACTCTTCCCGTAACTTCGCCGACATCTCAAAGTCCAATGCTCGTTCTCGCTTTTGACGTTGACGTTCTTCATCGCGGACGACGCCCTGATGCATTGCCTCGCGCTCGGTGACTTGTGTGTTATGAACGGCGACAACGACGAGACCAGTGATAGCGGTGACAAGACCGAGTGTTACTTTTGAGGCCCGCGACATCCTTCTTTAGGTGGAGTGTGGAGAGAAGAAGGATAGTAGGGCCTAAGTCTTTTTTTTTTTTTTTTTTTTTTTTTTTTTTTTTTTTGGCGGGAGGTTTTCTGAAACTTCGAATAATTTATTTTCCCTCCTATGAAGAGTTTATGGGATTGATTATATCCTTAAAAAGAACCCTAAGGCCGTATTAGTGAAGCTATTCTTTCGGAAAAAACAGGAGGAGACGAATAGCATACTATAAACTCATCCCCGCTACCTAGAATTTGAAGCCAGGAATATGTGTTTAGGTGTCGTTCAAAGAGAAATTTCAAGGATTGAACGTTTCTAGTCGGGATTGATTGCTTAGCGTGGGGACTCGCATGACGACGAGGGGCAGCTCGACTCGGACTCGTCAAACCGAAGCAAACCAAACCAAACCTCCATATCCAGTATCAGTATCTATAGCTTCCCTTTCCCACACACTCCCCCCCCAAGATCCCGAAACCGCCGGCCGATTATCGCTTTACCCCGAACTCGACCTTCTTCGTAAGCAAATATGGTAGGATAACGGCTCCCCTCCCCGAGTTTGGATAGAACAGAATAGCTAATGCTAGTTGATAATAAACCCACAGTCGGCGCAAAACTCCCAGGGCAAGTTTTAAAGAGTCCCACGTATGATGACGTCGACAGGTGGTTCAAATCTAGATTTCTAACGGTGACCTTTTTTTTAAATTCGGCATTATATAGGGATCCAAACCCTCCTGAATGCTGAACAAGAGGCCCAGAAGATCGTGCAGAAGGGTGAGTCGTTAGCATTTGATATTCTGTGATATTGTGGGAAACCCCTGCTGATATACCATCTTCTTGGATTTGTGACGGGTAGCTCGAGCTTGTACGTGTACCTTTGGGCCGGAATACCTCCGATTTCTCCACGCCGGGTTTCGTTCCTAACCACATACCTGACCTTTCTCACAGACCGAGTCCAACGCGTCAAGGATGCCCGTGCGGAAGCTCAGAAGGAAATAGAAGAATACCGTCAGAAAAAAGAGGAAGAATTTCAGAAGTTCGAGGCGGAGGTATATATAATAAGACCCCGGAATCAATTTCGATAGAAACTCCGAGAATCTAACCGGTAAATTCCCAAAAACCCAGCACTCTGGAATAAACGCCCAAGCCGAAAAGGACGCAGAGAAGGAAATCGAAGGCAAGCTGAAGGAAATCGATGAGGCGGGAAAGAAGGGCAGGGCACAAGTGATAGAGGATTTAATCAAGGCGGTTACAACGGTCGATCCTAAACCACACATCAATAGCAAGCACAAATAAACGAGGGTACTGGGCTTCTGATTTTCAAGTTATGGCTATCTAGACCAGGGTATAATTCCCTTGGGTTAGTCCTAAGTTTAGGGAGGAGCTGCTCTTTTTTTTTTTTTTTTTTTTTGTAACGTTGCTATCTTGTTTAGCGGAATGCATCCTATCATTTTCCTTCCTCCTCTTCTTTCCTGTGGAGTCATACCAACCGCTGATATCCCCCTGAATATCTGTGATCTAACTAAACATCGAATCTAACTAAAGGTTATCTCATCCAAGCATAGGTTAATATTTTAGAAATTTATGAGCAGGTCTGAGTATATACATCGAACATGAAGGTAATAGATCTAGTGTATGCTATATATAAGCAATTATAGACAGTTGGTACGTATTGCATGACAGTATCCATCTAAACGGGTATACAGATCAGGTTGTCTTTGTATCAATGCCCCGAATAGAATCAATCTCCACATGCTCCGACGAGGTAGCCTCTGCAGTTGACTTCAGCTGGGTAGATTCAATATTATCACCCGCCTTCAAGGTAGAAGGCTTGTCTTCGCCAGAGCCAGAGCTAGAGTCAGGAAGGGCATCCAAAGCAACATCTTCCGGTTTAACTCGGTCCGAAGGCTTTACATAACTCCAAGGCAAATCGTCCTTCCTGATCTTTCCGCCCGTATACCAGACCTATGATAGGAAATTAGCACCCGTGCCCAGACAAGGGACAGAAAAGAAGGGAAAGATGTAAAGGGGATACACACGGTAACAAACGACGTCAAGAGACATAAAAACCCAAACAGAAGCACCATGTTATTCCACCCAATCGCTTTATTCAAAAACCCACCCAACAGTGGACCCATAACGGACCCAAGCGACCATGCAATGTTGAATAATGCATAAGCCTGTGCAAACGCTCCCTTCTCTCCAAAGATACCAGGCGACTTCTTCTCAAACTCTACAACGCTGATACTAATCTCGCTCATAGCACCGGGCATGGATGCTGAAATTACAAACCCTATGCAAAAGAGGAGGGCACAGAGTAAAGCTATATGTCCAGCCTCCGGCCTTTGTGGAAGACGGAGAAGAATGAATAGTGGAAGACAGATGAAAAACGCGGTGACGACGAGCCATCTTGGACCGTACTTATCTGATATTTTACCGCAGAATGGGGCAACCAAGGTTGGGATAATGATGGCAAGGAAGATTAAGCCGGCAGCCGTGGAGTTGAAATGAAAGACATACTTTACGCGAAGGGGGAGGACTGCATCGAAAGCTGTGAAGATGGAACCGAGCATAACGGTAATGAAAAGTGAGTTAAGGGTACGAGGCGATTTGAGTAAGAGGATAACGGCAGGAACACGGGACTCCTTGCGAAGCACGGTATTGGCATCTCGACTGTTGAGCATCGCATCGCGGATGTTTTCCTCCCGCTTGATTTTCTTAGTTTCGGGTTTCTGGTCTTCGAGGTTGGAACCATCCGCATCTGGTACTGAGGGTTCGGATATCCACTGTTTTGCAGCGGCTTTCTCGACGACTAGCAGTCGCATGATGATATCAACTCCAATCTATGCATGCAGATTCATTAGCCGTACTGCACGATCAAAACTGCCATCATGAGGATTTTATGGAAAAACGAACCACACAGAATGCCAAAATAAAGACAGCAGTATATCCAGCCTTGTCGTAAATTACACCGCCTAGCAGCGGCCCCAAGCTAGACCCCGCTGTTAAACCGATGGATACAAACCCCATGGACTGGGCCTGCTCCTTCGCTGGAACTGTATCAATTACCAGCGCGAGACCGACGACCCAGATGCACCCTCCTGACATTCCCCTGTTTAGATTAAATGCGTTAATGAAGTCCCATTTAAGATACCAATTTGCACTATGAAGGGCTTAAGAGAAGATGACATACTGAATTAATCGCGCCACGACCAAAACCGGGATACTATTCCCAACGAGGAACATGGCCGTGGAGGCAGCGAGGAGTATCAAACCCCATAACTAAGATTTTTATGTTCAGCATAAATCAACCCATCAAAGGGAAAAGGGACAGCATATACTTACGAACGGCGACCTACGATACTTCGTATGATCTATCATACAAACCCATACTTAGAATCCAATAATGAACCGCACCTCTTCTCGTGTGCGTTTGGTCAAATTATAACTGCCACTAACCTGCGATGTACCCAAAAATGGCTGTGTACAATTAAACAATCAGCATATGCATATATTGGATCTCGAATCTCAAAGCATGATATTCCAAATGTTTAAAAGTGATGTCGATACTTACGAGAAGCGACCAGCAACCCGGCTCCATAAACCGCCAACATGATTGAAATCCATCCTTGGACCGAATCTTCCGTAACCTTCGCTCGTGAAACCAGCGCGAACGGTCTGACAATCCAAAACCACACTAGTTAGCCTCGCACCGCAATAATACAAAGAAAAACGTCCCGTGAAGATCTTTGCTGGACAGCGTACGAAGAGCCCTGCCCTTGCACTACCCCAAACAGATCGTGGAAATTTATCAAAGGAATTAAAGTTGAATAAGAAAAGAAAGGAAAGGGAAAGAAAGAAAAAAAGGTACAAGGTAACACTAACAGCACTGGCACAACAATCGAGTATAGAAGAATATCAACGAAGATGCCGAAAGAGACTGTCCCGATTATAAACTCCTTGCTAGATCGCCAGTTCAGCCATATCGGCCGACTTGTGCTCTTTCTGGTAAGAAAACCCAAGACCCGGGACGCTGGCATGTTGTCTCAGCACTAACTACTGAGATGAAAGGAGAATGTAAAAGGTAAATTGGTTGTAAGATGGTAAAAGATATGTTCTATAAAAATCCCGAATCCATTATCGAAGGATAAAAAAAAGCTGGCTGGGAAACCAAGAAATTTTATATACTTTCGTTCTGACGAAAGATAGAAGAAAAAATGGCATAAGGAGGGAGGAAGGAGAAAAAAAAGAGAGGGAAAGCTAAAGAGGCTCCCAAAGCTTGTGAAGCTTAAACCCAACGTTTCTAACCGGGGCCAAGGTTTTGCCAGTCAATCGGCGGGTGCGCAGCAGGAGAGAGAGAGCCAAGTCTGCTCAATAATCAAAATGAGCGAGAAACCCCAGACTCGTATGGTGGGTACAGATCTCGACGTTTCTTCGGGAGGTGATTTCGTAATACGTACTACGTATTTTCGAGTCATTCACACTCGGGTTGGTGCGATCGAGGGAATCAAGCGAGCTCGACATACGCCACGACCCAATGCATGCGCATGGCCTGGGCCCGCGTCCGCGGGTCATACGCTGTTTTCCTCGGTGCCGAACCATCGAATCAGGATATCTCCCAGTCCTCTATTATTAGGTAATAAGTCGGAACATACCTCGTAAACTTCTCTGTTCAGGCAAGATCCTGGTTTCCGATCGATAGACATGTGTAGACATGTGGAGAGGTTGTTGTAGCAGAGTTGATTATTCAAGCTCAAAACTTATCAATTGTCGCGCTGAGTAACCGTCGCACAGCATATGCACATATGCACATATCATTCTTCCATGCCAATCGATGGAACTACGACTTAGGCTTAAGAACCAGGTCCTAACCGGAAAAACCATGAGCATAAGAAGTTGTAGCACTCTAGTAGGCCCCGAGCCCCTAGCAGTCCGGCCGCAGATTGAATTATCAGAGCTCCCGGATTTCTGTGCCGAATACGTGTTCCATCGACGCTGTCCTTTCTCGAAGGACTGCCTCCGAGGTAAGCTAACCAAGTACTTACCTATACTACTTATTGAATACTTAAGTATCAACATAAAGCTAATGATAACAATGATGCCTTGTCTCGTAAACCGACTGACCGGTTTGCGGGACAGATAGTGCCTGGCTTAGTTGATACATCGAAAAAAAGGCCATGAACAACTCATTACCTCATTCGAGAAAGCAAAACCTCGCGTCTACAGAACACAAATGATCCTGAAACTTATTCCCAGTTTGATGTTACTCCTTTCTATCGGTTGCACGATTGGGGCTAGGCAACTTTCCAAAGATTCTAAGTGGTGGCAAGCTTTTCGATGGTCTACTGTTGCTTGTTGCTGGATTGGGGCCCCTACGGCCGTCGTATCCGGCTACTGCTGGGCAAGTTTGGCTACACGCCGTGAAAAACAAAAAATGCATGGTACCAATGTCTGGGAGAAAAGGAACTGGTTTTTGGAATCGGCTTGGTGGGATCTTATCATCGCGATCTTTTTGGCGGTGTGGTCTGCTGGATTTATTTTACCCATCTGGGCCTGACTTCTATCATGACAAATCCAACAAAGGTCAACGCAATATCAACATTAATTCACCTCTTGGATCCATCGAGTTAGGTATGCACACGGAGAAATCCAATTCTGATGATAGAATTCTAGAGAGTTTTATGAGCTATCTACAGTACATGTTCGAAACACCTAAGAATAGGGAAGGAGGAGAACCGGATATCCCGAGTTCAAGGCTTAGTACACATAGTAACCGACGATAGTCATTTGTGATGCACGCGGTCCCCCTCCCTTGATTTTTCACCAATATATTCCAAAAATAATAATTAGCATATATATATAGTATAAGCGTCCTAGAACAATGCTAGTTACCAGACTGCCATACATGTACGCAATCGTATGCTGCCAGTATCACGCCTGCCTTAGCCACCTTATCGGTCACACTTTCTTGAATTAAAAACGATGTCGACATCTAGAGATTCCCCAGCCTCGGACAATAATGATCACGAACGAAGCAATTGCGTTGCTCCCTACTGAGATAATGATACGAGAGGGGAGAGGGAGGAGGGGTGTGTACCCCGAGAAGCTGGATTAGTCGGTTCTGGCTCGGACACTGGTGGGGCGGGACAGTGCTCGCCCGGTAGAATCGACAATCGGGATCCAGTAGGATCACCTGAAAACACTACCAACAAAGGCCCGGAAATATATGATCATGGCGCAACGAATGAGAATTTACACAGGAGTGCTCTGAGAAGCTTCGAAGGTTCACCCATACCGCCATAGGAAGGTTTATATACGGCCGAGGAGCCCCAGAGACCAAAAAAACCACCATCACCCATCGAGAGAGAATGGCTTCGAATACTCTTGATATTGTATGCGGAATATGCATGCTGGCGGGGCTCGCAATTTTTATTCTTAATTGTGTCGCCACGTTTGGGACGCCGCCCTGGGCGGAATTCAAAACCAATGTGATCTTTTTTGGGAGTGGCGCAATGGTTGCAGGTGTGGGATACATTTTACAGCGAATAAGAAAAACTCTTATTCCAGAGCTCAACAGTGACTGGTTTTTGTTCTTGCAAATATGGAATACCGTGATTGGGCTGGTGACTAGCTTGATCAATCTCGTAATCGCATTTGCGGCCCTTGTTCTCCACAAGGACATCAAGACTTTGACCTGAATTTGGGGAAGTTGGCCAGACCGATCAGTTTTGAGTATATACCATCGTCTACCTTCGATCAGTGGTTTCAGAAAGGGTACTAGGTTGAAGTGGGAAATGTTAATTCCATAGATGGGATAAAAATGGATTTGATACAGTTTATTTCAGCCATTCGGGCCTTCAAAGAGTCACTTTTAGGAATCTTGAATAGCCAAACGTAGTTCACCTTTAGAGGCATGCATATGTTAGATACATGGGAGTGGGCTTGGTTACAGATGCCCGTGCGTGTTGCCGCTCGGCCAAGTTGTCTAGTGTTGAGACTGATTGGTTACGAGACTGGAGACTGACCTTCAGTCTCGTAACCAAACTGTGTTGGGGAACCAACACAACTGATCTTGTGGGAGGAACGCGCGGAAAGGACAACACTCAAAATCCCAGAGGTCTAGGGACCTTAATCCTGAATTCTCTCTCTCTCTCTTTTTTTTTTTTTTTTTTAAGAAGACACAGTACAAAGAGAGACTAGCTTCAAAGATCGTACAAATATAGATAATGGTCGTCAAATGCAGCCTGCTTACACGCTTTAACCCAAACAAACGAGTTCCAATAAATCAGGCCTGTAGTCTGGGGGCCAGCTCCGTGCAACGCAACGCAGGAGCGGCGCCTTGATCAGGGTTTATAACCTCAGAAACGGGGCCGAATTCTCGCCCTGCAGCAGCTGCCACTCCCTTCCACCTTCTGGAACCTGGATAATTTTGACACCCCTGTCGCTTGCGAACTTGACGAGATCATTAGAGACCCTGTCAACACCATTCATGATGACTTCTTTTAGACTTTCGCGGCTCTTGCCGTGCGATATCAACTGGTAGACTCCAGATCCATTGACGGAAGTTGATGAGAAATTCAACTTCCTCAGACAGGGTAAATCGTACAACGCCTGCACGGACCTATTTGTGTATTCGTAATCTCCTTCCACGGAGAGTTCTTCAAGTCCTTCCAGTGATTTGTGCCCCAGATAGTTTTCGAGCACATCTTCAAATCTAATATTATTTGCCCAGCCGATTCGAAGATGGGTTAACTGATTTTCGTACGGCGGAACGAGGTCAAGCAAAGCCTCTTTCGGCAAATTCGACTTGGTCACGTTGAGCATCTCCAACCTTGGCAGTGTCTCTTGGTGTTCTGTCGTATTCTGACCCGCAAATGTCGTACCGGCGACGTCTAAGACCTTGAGGCAGGATGGGTAACGTATGTCCCCTGCTGTGACGTTCGAATTCCGGCAGACGAAGGTTACCAATTCTTCTAGACTAGTCATGTCTAGCTTCCCCCCGTTGAAGTTGATTTTATTTAGTTGAAGTTCTTGTAAATTTGGCAGAAACTCCACCAGGCTCTCCTACACCGCCCGAAAAGATGAGCAAATGATCCCCTACCAAACCTGTCCAAATAGTCATAGGAAACAGAACCTACCAGATCCACCGTCCTCCTCGCTGATGCAGACTCAAGCTCCGCAAAGTTTACCAATATCCTCTTCAAAGACACGCATGCTTCCCTCTTTCCAAAACTCAACGCCTGCGATCTCTTGGTAGGTCCCAAATTCAAACATTCTAGATGCTCCAACGGTACTTCGGGATGAAGAATCCCTTCTAGTGTTGTAAACGGAATTTGGCAGTGTAATATCAAAGTCTTTAAACTCCTCGTCAACTGCATTGCTCTCGTTAACGTACTACCCAGAAGCCCGTCCATGACCTTCATATACTCTAAATCCTTGCAAATGCTAACCATATCAACCAATGTCGTGTCTGTATAGTTGTGTATTCGATTCAAAATTGCTTTCGTAAGCGTATACTTTGACTTGTTGATACAACTTTTGAGCGCAGTCTTGCTGATGGGTTTCCGGGCACGGGAGAAGTCTAATGTAGTCCAAAATCGGGCATTACTCGATATCACTCTTTGCCAAGTCTTCGATACTCGTTGCATTGCGACAATATTCTGGAATGGGAGATGGTTGAGGACCATCTCAAGAAGTTCAAGCGGAAGCACTTGCATCGGGTCATATACTTTCTTAGCAGCAGCTCTTATAACCCTGTCTTGTTTTTCCTGCGCTTTTTCGAGAATTCCCTTCAGACGTGGGAGTTGCGGGTCGGATGGTTCTGCGTGCTTGATCCCAAGTTTGTATATTTCAATAGCAAGATCGGCTTTGTCGAGACGGTGGAGCACTTTCCCGGCTCGAAGGTAACCCTATGCTTAGGTAGTATCCCTTTAGTTTCCTTCAATCGTGGCTTATTCTTCTGACATATGGTTATATACCTTCGGATTCGCCTTTTCCTGTCCCATCATACTCTTTGCGTCTTTTAGTGCTAGCTTTAATTTCTCGGTCTTATCGTACAGTGCTGCCCGTGTATCCAGAAGCGCCATAAGTATCGGCGGCTGCATGTTGATAGCCTGTAAAGGACGGGTTGTTAAGCATCGCAACTATGATACAAGTAGGCTCAGAAGTGTCACATACCTCCGTCAATTTCTCAATCGCAGCATTGTAGTTGCTCTTCCGGATAGCTACCGTAGCTTCCGCTTGTAGCTTTTCAGCTGCGGCGAGCTGGACGTTTGAAGATTCGAATCTCATGGGTGGGGAATAGGTTTGTGTATCTTGTTTTGATGGATGTTCTTAGAATTGGCCGGCTTTTGATACGAATGATACCAACTTGCTTAGGTACATTGTAGGAATCAACTGGAATGGCGGCGACGTGATTGTGTTTGTGTTTCGTCAGGGTCAGGAAGACGTGACGGAATGGTCATCGTTCCTGCGCGCGATTGCTTTAAAACACCACAACCCGCAGCATGATTCGTATATATACATACCTGTTGACTTACAGCTCGGCAGCTAGGCTTGAAGACCTTACTATGTCCTCCGCAGTCTACAATTCAGATTCTCGAGCCTCAATGATTCAAAAACAGTGGCCTAGGATCAAGCCCACTACTGTATCATTCTTGTATATACTTGCAGGAATGTTTATCTATACCATACAAGCTCCTTTAACACAATATACAATGACAACTGCAGATAGAAATCGCTTGATCAACTGTTAACCGGACTCCTAGTAAAAAAATGAAGAACTGGATCGCTAGCTAGCAAGACCGAAAGTACAGAACTACAACCTTAGAAAATGCCCCGGAATGTCCATTCTGGCAATATAACTTTTGGAAGGGTGTGCTGGAGAGAAAAATTCAAACATTCTGGTGAAAGCGGTAAGTCTGTGCGAATGAAATAATCTTAATGCCTTTTGCTAAGAAAATTGGAAAACAGTAGGTACTGACTGCCACGCAAAGCTTGGGGAACCTCGGAGGATCATGAAATACAGAACACCAGGAGAAAGTTGTGTGTAGCCAATATATTGCAGAAAGGCTGGGTGTACGTGAAATCGAAGTGGGGTCGTGTACAGCAAAAGAATGGAAGCAGACACTTCCATAGTGAAAGCGGATTACGGGTTAAACAGAAGAATACTGGTTAAAAGGATTAAGGGAGGGAAGCACGAACAGGAAGGACTGGAAGTAAAGCAAAGGATGTTAAAGTATGAAGATTGATGATGGTAATAGTCCTTTGTATCATGTACCGGTAATAAAAATAAAAATAAAAAAAGGGAAAAAAAAGGAAACAGTGGACTCCAGGAGCAGGGAGAATGGAAACCAGCACATCAAACCATAAACATTATACGGTAAAATTTAAAGTTTCGAAAGATATAAACATGCACTAGAAAGGATGTTTAGAAATGAAACCAGCTAAGGATAGTAATAATAAGATGCGTTCACTGAGAATAGACACCCAAAAATGGGCGTCCGTCGGCTTCCATTCGATCAGCAACAGACGCATCATTGGCAACAGCCATCTGATTCAATTTCTCCACTCCGAGGATTTCAGTGGGAGGGACGGGGTTCTGGATGGCACCGGGCATTCCAGCTGGTGCGGCTGCACCATCTGCCCCTTCAACGCCTTCGGGCCTCTCGGAATGGACGGGGTACGCACTGGGACTACATTATCATAATGATCTCCGCGGTTAGCTTTCCATATCTAGACAGATACAAGGGAGAGGAATGTTCCGGCTACGTGGGTTTTCGAGTTCAACGGTGTGTAGAGACATAGATATACATCAGATTGCGCAGTTTGTCACAAAAGCCCTTCGTGTGGATCCAGTGGGGTTTAAGAAAAGAATACGGTTAAGAGATAGAGAGCGAAGAAGTTTCCATTCTGATATACCTTTTCATGTAACAGGTGGATATCTTTGATATATGCCATGATTGGGAGAAAAGAAAGGGAAATTTTTTGAAAAGGTTGGGGATAGAAAGATGGGATAAAAACAAAAAAAAATAAAAAAGGGAAAGGCAACAGAAATCCCGGAAAAACTAGCAAAGGGGCAAAATTGTAACAGAGGAAACAGTATCATAAGCACCCATGATTTTTTGTAGAGCACCCCGTTTATAAAAAGAAACGAATCAGACAAGAAGCGGTCGTCTTTGGTATGGAAACTGCATGCATCGACCACCCAATCCAAGAGCCCACTAACGGAAAAGCAGAAAGCTTTTGGTCGCAGAGACAAAATAACAGAAAGAGACTCGAACCACCAGTGGATATTAGGAGTGTATCAGCAGCAGCGTCCTGTCTGCGGGTCCTCTTTCAAAGAAAGAACTGAGTTGTCCGTAGGAAACAGTAAGTGACTTTTGGGAACTTGTTCCCGGTTTGCATCATAATCGAAGGATTTCATAATCGACCCGTAAAAGAGATGAAAGTGAATTTTGTGGTGCCAGAACATTTGAACTCCGTTGGTTTTCCAGAAAACAGTGCACAAGGAAAGGAGCAAAGCAACAGCCACAACGAAGAAAGAATAAAATGAGGGGGAATAACATTGAAACGCGAAAGGAAAAGGGGAAAGGAGGATATCCATCAGGGCATAAGGGGGGAAGGATAAAAAGCGCGAGACGGTGAACAAAAGAGATACGATAGAAGGAAGAAAGGAAAGGAGATAAAACAACACCGTGAACGCGTAAAACAGATTTAGAAACCCACGTAGCCTGTAGTTGGGATTTTAGTTAACGAGACAAGTCGGAAAGGGCGTTTACTTTAGTGGAGCGTATGGTCCGAATGGGTGTTGAGGAGCCATTCCCATGGATGGGTAGACGGGTGGTGGGGGTGCTGGGCGGTATGGAGTGCCGGCGGGTCCAGAGTTGTTTTGGCTGCGGCCCCAGGAGAGTCTGACACGAGAGTTGCCGATTGGGTATCCCTGCATTTGGTTGATAGCCATTTCCGCCGCATGTCGCTGAACGAACTGAACGAAGCCGCATCCCTTGCCTGGTGGAATCTTGACGTATGTGATCTCGCCGAATCCCTGGAAGAATGAGCGGAGCTCATCCTCGGTGACGTATCCGGAAAGTCCACCGACGAAGACAGTAGTGTTGTTGGGATCTGTGAATTGGTTCATTGGCTGAGGAGCGCCGTAGTACCCCATGGTTGGGGCACCCATGGTGTACATTCCCATTTGGGGAGCCATACCTCCCATGCCCTGCTGCATCATGCCCTGATTTCCACCCTTGTTCTTCGGGGTTGCGGTAGAGATACGCATAGGTCGGTTTCCGCAGTATACGCCTTGCATCTCAGTGAGAGCACGCTGCTGGTCCATCTCATCGGCGAATCGAACAAATCCATAACCGCGGGACATGCCGCTGATAGGATCCGTCATAATCTTAGCAGACTTGCAAGATTGGAATCGGCCCTGGAAGAGAGAAACGAGAACGAACTCGTTAACCTCTGGGCCGAGATCGCCGACGAAGATTGAGTACTCAGGACCACGGTCATCTCTATAACCATGTTCGTTAGAAGAATATTTACCATACAACCAGGGGAAGGGGAAGAGGGAGAGGGAGAGGGGAGGAGAATAACGCGGAGGGAGATAAAGATCGTACCTCCTGTCAGCAAGGCCGCCGCCGGAAGCCCAGTTGAGCTTGAATGGGCGGTTGCTGTTGGGGATTTGAGTACCGTTCAAAGCTAAAGCTTTAGCAGCAGCCTGTGGGCTGGTGAAATCAACGAAACAGTACCCGGCGCTACTATACAAAATTGGTTAGATCGCAAATCGTTAATCAAAATTTTTCTAAAATTTTTTAATCAGATATGTATGTTGTATGGTAGTCTCACCCGTTGAACTTGTCGCGGATCATCTTAACATTGACTTGCTCACCGAGACTGTACCAGACGCTTCGGATGAAGTTCTCATCAATCCATGGCTCAAGTTCACCCATCCTATAAAGAGAGAAAAAAAAGGGAGAATAGAGACTAGTTTAGTATTCATTCCTGTAGATAGATATTATAGAGCAGCTACACGCACCAGAGAGTGGTTTTGGCGTCATTGCCGTTGGCGCCGTTGGCGGACCCATTGCCATTGAATGGAGCTGGGGACTGGCTTGGGGGCTGTCCGGGGTTGGCGGCTTGACCTTGGCCTTGCTGGTTGGTCCCTCCGGGGGAGGTGGAGCCTCCCTGTTGATCGTACTGATATTGGAAAGACATGATGCAGTGGCTGTTGAAAGACTACTTTTCTACGAAAACGAAAAGAGCGGAAGAGTAAACTGTGTCGGAAAGTCCGTTTCTAAAACGTTGGAAGAGAAGGCGACTAGATGTGAGAAAAAAGAAAAAAGAGAAGGGGAAAAAAGCAAAAGTGTTAGGATCCGCAGAGTTTTCCAAAAAAAAAAAAAAAAAATTTCCATTTGTGGGAGTCTCAAAAATGTCCTCTTTTTTTTTTTTTTTTTTTTTTTTTTTTTTTTTTTTTTTTTTTTTTTTTTTTCTTTCCCTTCCTCCCTTGCCATACCGGCAGAAGAGAATCGGCAGACGATGTAAAGGGTAAAGGGACGGGGAGGGAAGGAAGGGGAGTGTGGAAGGCAGAAGAAATAAAAATGAAATAGAGGTAGATGAAAACAGCGGGAGTTGGCGGGACTTACAGTGTTTAATACTGGAAAACGGAAAGAGATGGGAATCCGAAGAACAGCAAGATAACTCCGTGTAAATGATGTCGAGAGAGAAGAGAGAATCCTTGATTGCAGGCAAAATTCAATCCCAAAGACTCGACGCCAAGTTGCAGCAGAAACAACAAGAGACGGAAGGATGAACTTTTGTCTATTATCGGGGTTCCTACGACGAGACGGGACTGACGACGACGAGGGCGGAAAAAAAAAAGCTGACGATGGTTAGAAACCGAAGAAGCCGATCGGGAGAAATACGTGCGAACAGAAATGCGACGAACGATAAACGACGAAGCAAGAAAGCAGAACGGGAAGCAAAGAAGGAGAAGAAAAGCGTGGATGGTTGACGGGAGAGTCTATTAGAGTCGGTGGCGGGGAAGAAGGAAGAGGGAAGAAGGTGGGATGTGGGAAGATGGGAATTTAAAGGTGGGCAAGGTGGGCAAGGTGGGCAAGGTGGGCGGGTTTGTTTGATGGGAAGCGATAAGCCCGCAGATGACGGACGGTAACGTAACGTAAGACCGAACAAGCATCAATTTTTGGACGGTTTTGGACTCGTAAAATAGTGGAAGGGAGGAAAATAGAGATAAATAGGTAAATAGAAAACAAAATAAAATAATATAAAATAAAATAAAATAAAAATAGGTTATGGAAAGAGTATCGAGGTCGGAGTGATTATAAAAGGTATGGGCGCACATGCACACAAGGCTACAACTCAAAGAATGCAAAAGGCAACAACAATAACACTGAGGGGGAATGAAGGCCGGTGGTAGGATACAATTATGATAGCACAAGACAGGGTGGGATGGGATGATGGGAATGGGACGAGGGTAGGATACGTACGGTGACAGACAGACAGTCAGAAACAGCGATGAGGCTGATGGGGAAGATGAGGATGAGGAAGATGCTGTGTGATGGGTGGTGCAAAGTGGTAACGGCGATGGGCAGGGACAGGAACAGGAAGAGAATTAACAGGAAGAGAATTAACAGGAAGAGCGGGAAAAAAAAAAAAAAAAAAAAAAAAGAAAGATAGGACGCACACACACTTTCCCTCTTTTTTTTTTAAAAAAAAAAATGATGAATGAAAGGAATAGAAGGAAGGAAGGAAGACTCTTAAAGTTAAGCCGGACGAGAGGAATAGGATTGGAATGGTGTATAAAGTAGTAGCAGTGATAGGTAAGTAAGTAAAGTACGTACCCAAGTGGTAAATAAGTAAGTTAAGTAACAGTATGGAAGCACCCCAGAAGAAGGATGAAATAAAACAGCAGGAATTTGAATTCGAGGGAAACAAGAGGAGACGATGAAAAAATTTTAAATTTTAAAATTAAAAAAAGAACTAATTCGTGATGCTACCGATTAAAGAAAAGAAAAAAAGGGCTGCAGGACGACGATGGGAACTTGACTTTCTTTCTTGGATCTGGCTAAAGATAGAGGAAGGGAAGGGGAAGGGGAAGGGGAAGAGGAAGAGGAAGAGGAAGAGGAAGAGAAGGAAGGAAGAAAAGGAGAAACGGAAGAGACGATGGAGGGTAAAAAAGGAATTGTATCTGACTGTCTGCCAGTTCTACCGTCGGTCTTGCCTGTCCGTCGACGGGGCTCTGCTGCTCTTCACCACCACATCTAAAATTATTTTTTATTATTATTTTACTATTATTTAATTTATTTTTATTTATTTTTTCTGTTTGTTCCCCTCAATCGCCGGTATTCTAATTTAGTCTTCTCGTTGAATATTCGGCCCGATCTACGGGAATCTACTATTACCTACTTACCCACTTAGGTACTTGGAGGTACTTACTTATGTACATATGTATCTCTTATACACTTAGGTATACCGACTAATAGAGACGAATCCTGGACATCGGGTTTCAATCCATCCATCCAGTTCATCCAATAGTACTGGTAGTGGATTTCTATGCATCCTGCAAACTCACGCAGATGGCGTCTAAGACTTCCCCTGTTCCCCTCTGCCCTACCGGAAAGACCTGTTCTTTCTTCTCAACTTTCCCTTCTTAACAAGTACTTAAATAAGTACCTACTAAGTAAGTAAATTATATAGCACCGTACGTTACCCTATCTGTAGTAAACATTGTCGCCAGAGCGAATAATCAAAAAGAACCTTATCGATAGGCGTCATAGCGGGGGATATACTTCTAGTAATTTAAGCCCTCCAAGCACCCACCACATGCACAACCCGAAAATAAAAATTTAATTCTTTAGTTGGTTTTTTTTTTTTTTTTTTTTTTTTTTTTTCTTCGGTCCGTCGTTGACGAGCTCAGGTAGCTGCACTAAGTGTTCAAGTGGTTAGTTTACCTGTGCCAAGAACACTAAATGATCCTCCTAGCTGACAGCAGTGGGGCCCATTTAAGTGCGGGTTACTCTTGATGAACATCGGAACCTCTCGCTCGTGCAGCATGCCATGCCGTTGCCATTATCACAATTCATAGTAATATCAAGCTTTTTGATATTGAAACATGCTTGGTGCGTAATATACCTGGCTGGATGGAAGTGTTTTTGAGCCTCAAGATCCTCCTTTATATTTATTACAGTAAACGAAATCCCTCGAATCATCACCCGCGCCCTTCCGCAGAATGGTCCACGTGACGAAATGTTCCGCCGGTTATCAGGTGTTTTCGGGGGAACGTGGGAGGAAAAATCAAGTTGAGAAAGTTTTTTTTATTTATTTTGTTTAACCCTCTACCTACACAGTAAATATCCCTTCAGGTTTTCACATGAGAAATTAATTATTAATGAAGCCAAGGAAATTTTTTTTAAACAAAAAAAAAAAAAAAAAAAAAAAAAAACACCTGTCTGTGAAGTCCACTACGAGAAACGCAAAACGCGAGGTGGAATTGAATATTGAGGACGCTCATGCTCAGCTAAAAATCTCATGATATAATAGCAATCTGACAAGGCATTCATCCTGAAGTGCATGTGCTCTGTCCTGACTTGGGTTTGGAGGTCGGCTGCCCCGGACAAGGAACTGGGCTGTCAGGAAATCCACAATTGTTGGCGCTGCAGTGCCAGTGTTGCATGGAGCTTTCATACTTTTGCATGTATACGATATCGCGATGCCTGGCCGGATAGCTACTCAAGTACCTTTCCGGATACAAATCGGAAATGTTAATTTCAGAAATAAGAAATGCGTTAATGTATTTTAGTAGAAACAGCTGCAACACCGTAAATGAGGGTCGACTCATTGGAATTTCTCGGACCCGTAGATAATGTCACGTAATATTGATTCCTTGGCTAGCTTTATGGCCACTAACCTAGGAGTGCTTTGTGAAATACTTAACATGGCGCTAGGTGGGTCCTTGACGGGATTTCAGGTCTAGGTCTGAGATAGAATATGGGTCATAATAAAGTAGGCTTTTAAGAACAGCACCACAGAGGCCTATTTAGATCTGATGCTGCTTCGCAATTCCCGAGTGCTAACAGTCGTGGGCGGCGGCTCTATATTATCGCTTTGTAAGTCTCCGTTCCTGGGATTCTCTATTGCATCCATTGAAATTATGTTAGTACACCACCTTCGACCACCTTATAGTCATTTGATCGACCGAAGCTTACCAACAAGGTATTGAATACGACACAAATCTTGATATGGTACGAATTTACGGTAGTATTCTCGTGTAGTCTTGTACGGACACTTTCCGAAAGTGACATTTGACGATGAGGGTTGCTGAGGATCACCTTTATAGACGGTGTTGGCTAGAAGCCCTCTTGTAGAGCGTGGCTTTGACCTAGAAGTTTGTGTCTTCGTTGGGGAAGATGATTTCAAAGGCTGTTGATTGGACGCATGCTGTGCCTTGTTGGTTGGAGAGGATGAAACCGGCGAGTTGGAGGTGATAGCTGCCCAACATTGTATTATATCAGCGTTCAAATTCGAGACTGAGCGGTGTCAAAGCCGTTCGAAACCAGCTTTGTGTTGGATACCCACTCGAGATGTTGTAGTTAGCACTTCTCCGGGCGCGACGGAAGGAGTATGGGCTATCCCTGCCTTTGGGGATCTCCATAATAGAAACCTGCAAGGACAGTCGTGAGTTTATGGGGTTGGAGTTTCGTCACAGGTTGGCCATACCTCTATTGGTAACGCATTCGGAGAAGACGCTATACAACCTTCAGCACCACCAATATGGACACGCTTCAGCTTCTTATTTGGATAATCTTCCGTAATCTTGATCGAACTCTCATTGGCTTCTCTTTCTGCTTCTTTCTCAAGCTCTTCCCGCTCTCTCATGCGTCGCTCAAAGGCCCGACGCTCCACTCCCAATCTATAGACATCATTCTCCATCCATTTTCTTTTCCAAGAATACAACTTCGTCTTCGGATTAATAGCCCTATCCACCTTAATCAGATTTTGATGATCTTTTCTCCAGGTATATCCCGTAAAGCGCTTCCCATCCATCGTGCTGCTCTCATATTTCCCATGGTAAGGACCCTTCCGAACCATCTTCGGCATAGCTTCGGAAGTATCACGGCAAAACAAGCTGCCGATTCTCCCTACGGTAACTAGGATATTCAAAGTGGATTCCCTCAGCTCTTCGGCCGGACCTGTAGGAGTTGTGAAGAATAGAGGAGTTTCTCTAGCATTGCCGCATCTTTGGCCCACGAATTCTATGCCTGCCGGTAAACCATTAGGTTTGATGCTCGTGTGGTTGATATACCCGATATCAACTATCTGACCGTTGCACGATAGTTCGACACGGATATCCAGGAACTCATCTTCGCCTTCAGGGAGATCTATATCGTGAATTACTTGTTGAGACCATACCATAAAGTGAACTTGCAATGGCTCGCCCGGTCTGGCGACTATCTTCGAGTATTCTGTGTGTATGTGGTTGCAGTCGTATGCAGGTAGCATCAGTCCATCAGCCATGAACTCGTGCATCTCTGGTCGGATTTCTTCTGGGAGAGCAATTGCAGGGGCTTCCCGAGGGCTCTGGTCTGAGTCGCCATTGTCGAACTCAGGGAGGGCTGGAAGGGGGTAGGACGTAATGTAGGTGCGCAA
The DNA here is from genome assembly GCA_036971725.1 of Arthrobotrys conoides. Taxonomy (NCBI): domain Eukaryota; kingdom Fungi; phylum Ascomycota; class Orbiliomycetes; order Orbiliales; family Orbiliaceae; genus Arthrobotrys; species Arthrobotrys conoides. Next base: position 2,080,672 of record JAVHJM010000001.1, read on the forward strand.
CCCATCTCCATGAAATTCTGGCATTTTCTTTCCTTCTTCTTGAAGTATCCACTATAAAGGAATGTAGAAATCTATGTTAGAATAGAGGCAGTTGGTGTACTCTTCATGTGAGCTATAGTGCCATTCCCAGTTGACGGTGATCAATGGAGCTGTGTCGTGGTTGGTTAATCAAATAACGATAAGTCTATGCCGAAGAAGCTCTGAAGCAATTGGAAAGAGATGTTGTAGGTTTTGTACCAACTAGCCTGCAAGAATAAGAGGGAAGGGAGGTATAGAGCAATGAGTATATAGAGCTGGTGTCCAGGATTGTAATATAGTTAGCTCTACGAATATCAAGTTGTTTGGCCTCGAGACTGGATGAGAACGATAATTCAAGCTTCACTACAAGGCGTCAACACTCCACGTAACATTCCAGTGTTGTTTTTGTGGTAATTTCAGAACCCAAACAACGACACACCAACACAATCAAACGCTACCTTCATAACATGACTTGCATGTACATATGCCGAGATCCTCCAGGCTTCGCGCTTCATAACCCGAACCAGCCCGAATCCTATTTATATCTTCATTTCCATTATACCTCAATACACGATTTCCTAGAGTCTTTCACAGTTTATAGCAATGACTCAACCGGGTGGTTTCATCCCACCATCAGCATCTTACCTTCCCTCCCCCGCCCCCTCCAACTACTCCTCGACAGCATCCCGTAGTTCAAATGTACTCCCAAACCAGCGCTCCATGCCCCTAATATCTGGTTCAAAACGTGAATCAGCGCTGAGGAACTATCTTGATGATGCATTATTACAAATATCTCGGAAATTTACCAAAAAGTTTCCAACCGAGGAAGAAAAATCCGATGTTGCAAGGGCAAAGAGCGAGATAAGTACAACTGGCAGTGAAGGATTGATATTGGGATATAGCAATGTAGAACCTCTTATTGAGGACTTGGAAAAACTAATAGGGCTCGTATGGGTTAGTGGAACAGGTATGTGATACACTGTCCCTACAAGGGTCTCGAGTTTTCGATTTCCTCGACCAACGGGACCACGAAATGCATGAGTTATGACTAATTCTTCGCGGCTGTCACTCGAAAGCGTCCCTTCAAATTCCTTATCTGTTACAAATTGCTGGGAGTCTATTAGATTATCTCCCTCCGTTCCCACCACACCCTTTACCGACATTCCGACTCTTCAACAAACTTGACTTAGCATTTTATACCTTATTATCAGACTACCGCATGTCCATAACAGAAAAGGTACGATTAAGTAGCATCGTCAAAGTTTCAAGAGCAATGGTGGTACGATTGATGGAAGGGCATGATTTTCTTGACGAAGCAGAAGAGAACGATGAGATTCAGGAAGAACAGGGTGAAGATGACGATGAGGGCGGGGGTGATTCGGATTTTGACCTAGATCTAGATAAAGAAAACCCTGATTTCGACGAAAACATGGAAATTGACGAGGAAACCGAGGGCGACGCTTCGAGGTTACAAAGGAACTACGGTCGCCAAACAAAGAAGGAGGTCGATCGAACAGAGCGGGCCCTGGAAGAAGAAAGGGAAGAAGAGGAATGGGAAATCGAAGTTGCTAGAGTATATAGTAGAGTTTTAGAAAGCCTTGGAGGAGAGATAGGGGGTGACCCGATAGGGATAGTTACTCTTGACTGAGTTAGTGAGCTGCCTTTATCTTAACATTTACATCTATTCATTTGTAATTTGTAATTACATCGTGAGAGGGGAAAGTAGCGTTAAGAAGACCTTGAATTTTCTGTTGACATCGATGTATAAGAAATAAAAGACTAGCTCGCCTCAGCCACTTGCCTCGTTACCAGATGGTGGTATCTCTAAGGAGCTCGAGACTAGTACGACCGTTCTATCCAAACAATAGAATGCTATTTACATACTAGACTGTAAAACAAAAATTCAAATAGAGGGGTATTCCGATATGAATGTCTTTTGACGCCTGCCTGCTATGCTTTCATGAAGAATGGCAAAAAAAAAGAAGATGAAGAGAAGGGGGAAGAGGGATGTCATGCATATCGTACACTGGAAGGAGGCCGGTATCAAGGATCAGGAGAGATCAAGGGTCGATGTAATGGAAGCGAATCAAAAATCACCGAAAACGCCACCCTGTCGCCGAATAAACCGCCCAGTAAGGAAGCGATGAGAGTGAATTTCCTTACCGTACAAAACATGGAGAAAAACAGTATGGTATCAAGATGTCAGTCAGGCGCGTAGTTCAAAGTCGGTATCGCCGATTAATTCCACCTTGATACCGTACTGTTTGAGAGCCAAATATTGTACGGTAAGGAAAGTCACCCTCATCGCTTCCTTACTTGCGGTTTTCTGCCCGAATATATTTTTCAGAGGGCCGACATTGGTTTCCTGGTCGCCATGGTCAAGAGTAACATAGACATTGTACATCCCGGTTTTCCCTTCTACCGGCTCCAGTTTTCTCTGAGGCGCTTTAAACCCCAAGAGAGAACAGGCTTCTATAATAATGTAGAAGCAAACGATTAGCGGTCACCGTAGTCTCTAAACTGGGCCAAAACCAAAGCGCTACTTACCAGTAGCAATCTCCCCTATAGTTTTACCGGTTGCATCAATTTGAACCACGGAACCGGGGGCCAAGACACGGCCTGACTTCCCAGATTTCCCTTTCATCTTAATAATTTTCGGATTTTTCTCTGCGATCCAACGTAATGCTTCCTCGGCTGCCCTATTGCGAGCTGCCGTTTTGTTCGGATACTGGGGTATGGCGTTCCCGAATTTCTCCTCACCATTAATATCAATAGTAATTTGACAGCCAAAATAATATGGCGGTTTGCTATTACTTGTGTCTAGAACATGGGGCCTAGGAAGTGCGTTTTGGGAGCAATACCCTGTGAGGCCAAAGGGTGTCAGCAAGTGGCATATAATGGAAACCAGAATGTAAAGAGGAGGTGGCCATACTGTTAAGTTCGCCCATTGGGCTCTCTCCTTTTGTCTTACCTGGCCCAACGATGATATGTTCAGGCTGAACAGGGATTTCCTTGAGCTTCTGCAGCGCAATACTTGCAACATATTCTTTTGCAGCCTTTTTGGAAGGGAATAGTTTAGGGGTGTCCTTTATATCATCACCTTTCCGATCATAATCTGGTTCAATAGGAATAGGAAATCCCTTGAGTTGGAGAGATACGGTGAACTGCTGTTGATGTGGTTCATCAAAGGTAAACTTTTCGACGGGGTGTTGAGGACAGTGGCCCTGTATGTATTCGTATAGATCGGAGACATAGCTTGTCGTAGTTCTCTCTCCAACGACCCTCGTAGGGTCTCTTGGGTCTTGTATGACCGAGGCAGGTACACTGCTGAAAGTTGGGGCAGGGATATTTCTCGCCGGAGGTTTTGGATTCTTGGGAGGCACGATAGGGTCATTTTCTAGATATTGCCCAACGGGTTTTAAATGCACCGTGAAGGGAATACCTCCAATATCTGCGAAAAAATCGGCTTTCAGGTGTGACGATGACGGGGCCCCCATCATGTGCGGCGGCTTTGAATACTGCTGCGACATGTGCGAATAGGCATGAGGAGAGTCAATGGCCATTTCGTCATTTAATTCGTGTTTTATCGATATGTGGTCCTCCATAGTTATTTATATTTTATTTGCTGATAGAACCAGCAAGCCCCCTAGAAGATGTGCCCCTTTGGCGGGGCGTTTCGACGAACTCTTGATGTATGTATCCGATATCTGCCAGATGAACGGGCTACAGATAGATGAGAGTGAAAGATCAGGCAGCTACCTGAAGAGGCTAAAGTTCGGGATGATATTTTTGTCAGAAGGACTCTTAGAGCTACCTGGGTAGTTTGGACGACTGGTTATTAGTAGTTGTTGCATTTTCAAGATTTGGAGAATCCCAGCATAAGACGAACCAACAAACCATGCATGGAAGGACAAACCAAAGGACGGGGAAGAGGATGGTGTTCTCGTTGGGTCATAAAATCCTGGCTTACGTTTTGAAGATGACGACCTTTCTTTTGAAAGCGACCAAGCTACCACTCTGAAGCTAAACCGTAAGCGACAAGGGGCCGATTATAGACCGATCTTGAATCGATCCAGCAGACAGGTACAGGTTGAGGGTCACAAGGCAGGCAGGCGAGGCGGAAGGCACGGTTCATGCTAAAGTATTAGTGTGAGGCGGGTGGATGTCGAAATATGAGGGCTCTTTGGAAGGGTATGGAAGGCTGCGGGTGTGATATATACCAAATGGACCCAAAGCTGTGCCGTGCGATCAGGTCGGTCCGTTTAACGTTAACGTTAACGTTCCTTATATTGCAATCACTGTCATAAGTTGCCTGAAAGTTTAGGTTATGTGTTTCCACGCTGTCAAACAACCTCCCTCGACGGACGGCTACCCGCTTCAATTTATGCGGCTCCCCCCCTGGTTGGGAGAACAAGCGAAGGATTCCGCCCCCCAGCCCAGCTGTGGCAACTAAGACATCGTGATGACTACAAGCTACGATTCTGCACCCTGAATGGCTATAATTGAATCGTCATGGTGGGTGCGACGAGATATCTAGCATGGTGCATGCTTTGTTTAGAAGGTGTTCATTTTCCCTCTGATTAATTCACCACGCCTCACGTGTTCATTCATGATTTAATTACATCCTGTTGCATGTTGTCAAAGTGCTTGGTCATTGGTGCCACAAATTTAAAAGTCCGGACCCAGGTTACCCACGCCTGCACATTCACGAAATACACCCAGGCAGACCTAGGCTCCTCCATCAAGACTGTAAGGAGCTCATATAATACAATAGGGGGGATCGCAAAAAAAAAAAAAAAAAAAAAAAAAAAGAGGAAGATACATGGGCAACCAGCTACGAAATATGCAAGAGAATCAAGGCCAAGGAAAAGGAGAAGTTCTAGCAAGTTATAAACCAAAGAGAACTTCAATGCAGTCGCAATATATTAACATCGAGCTCAGGACCCTTCAGAGTCAGCTATTCCTCCGTTACTAATGATGTATGTCGCCTCGCGTTCCGGACAGTCGGGACTGTCCTGAATCTGTCCAAAAAATAACCTAATTAGTATAATTCAAGGAACCATCCTAGCGCTTTCGTCTACGCCTACCTTAGCGACTCTTTCTTCTCCGCGGCCTTTGCGCTGTAAAATAAATTAGGCGTCTAATATCAGCAATGATATCTAGATATCTCGATTAAAGGTGATTTCTCGCAACGTTGATAACGCCTGGAGATTTTGAATCGTTGTCGACATACCAGTAAAACTCGGGTAGCACTGGCGTGAGCTAGGACATGTCCACCTATTACACTGTTAGTCATGGCTCAGCCTGTTGATTGTTCCATTTCTAGAAAGATGCAGGGTTGCACTTGCCAACTAGTATTCCAGGCGAATTTTGAGAGAATCAGTTCCCAATTTTTTATCAAGTAATGTTGCCTGAAACTGTTTTCGAATCCAACTTACCTGGCTTGCGTCTGCACGATGAACAGTCAGGTTAGATTCAGTACCACTCATCCATATCCGTATTAGTTCAATATATACTCACCCGTCTGCACCTGCAAACAGTGCGCTGGCCCCTGGGTCGCTCTGGACCTGATTGGTCTATGCGAATCTCTATTAGTGCCTGGACTTTATCCTGCTATGTTCTCTCGTTGATTTACCATATAAACTGCGATGTTGAATTCTTCTGCCATGGTAGTCAAACGAGCTAACATCTGCCCAAGTTTTTGTTGACGCTCAGAGAGCTCTCCACGTCCGCTGTAATCGACGCGGAAACAGGCCATGATGGAGTCAATGACTAGAAGACGGTATTCACCCGAGGCAAACGGCTCTGCAAGTTTTTGGATCAACTCCATTTGGACCTCACTGTTGACTGCGCGAGCGTAAAGAATGTTTTCAAGACAGGCGTCGCCATCAACTCCGAATCGTTCAGCAATTGCTCGGATTCTATCGATTGGGTTAGTACCGTCTAACAGGAACATCAGTTTTCTTGGGAACACCTCCTAACCTCTCAGGCCGAAACGTTCCCTCGGTGTCTACATATGCAGCCTATAATCCAATTACCATCACACAAGTTCGGACAATATATCTAAATCGATTACTTGGGGGAGTGTTACCTTTCCAGCTGCCCCACCCATGTCCTAAGAGTCGCTTTGTCAACGTAATTTCACCTTGCCACACAATGTGAGAACACCTCACCTTTGGTAGTTGGCAAGTAACACAGAGTGTATGCCCCATTTGAGTCTTCCCGCAGCGGAATTCCCCAAAAACCTGTGTCATAAAGACTTATTAACATCTAGAAGTTACAAGTGAGTTTGTGTAGTATGGGGAAAACCTCACCTCAGAAATACTCATGGTGGTAAACCCGCCTCCGAGGATACCATCGAGACTCTTACTACCTGTAGAGATACGAATGACACGCTTACGTTGTTGGCCATATTCGGAGGCAGTAACGAAGGCGGACCCGGAGGGGTTGATTTTTGCAACAGCGTCCTTGATCTTGTCGACTTTGATCTGTAGGTTTAGATATTAGTAGAGAAAGGCTTAAATATTCTCTAGATTGAGACGATGGTACCTCACTGAGACCCTTTATCTTTCCAAGAGTCTTTCTCATAGCAGAATGAACAGACTAGTAGAAGTTTAGTCATATTTTATCGGGATTAGAAATTGGATAAAGAGCTATACAGCAACAGTCCAGTAGCCGGCGGCTCTGAGTTTTGCAATGTCCGCAGCTCCAATGCCTATATTCCAAATTTAGCAGCAAATCGCAAAATTAAAAATCGCAATTTCCTCGTACGAACCATGGTGCTGAAGTTGGTCGATGTCGATGATCGTAGACTCCTACTCACTTACTTGTTAGCAATCATAACCTGAGGATTGGGTCACATGAGCCATACCTCGTCAGAATCGAAATCATCATCCCCATGATTTGATGCCGACATCTTGAAATTCTTCACTGTCTATCAGCTTCCTAGGTATATACTAAACCAAAATAGACCAAAATACCAATTTTTGCTTCTCCGCCACAAACTTAACAGAACTAGGAGACTCACCGGTATAACTTGAGGTAGAGAGACGAGCTTATCCTAGAATACCGGTATAGAAATGTGTGGGAGTGGCTAGGAAGAATATATAAGGATGAGGATGTATGCACCGATGTGAAAGGGTAGGTTATGCAGTCCATAAATTAACAGGTATAAGGTATGGCTCCTACTTACAAGACCAGCTTCTACCTAAATTCAGATCGTTTGTTTCCTTTTTGCAACACGGGTTTGTGTTGTTTATCAGGTCCTGGCTGACATAGTATGGTGACGACACTGGACATAGTATCTATCTCAGTTTGGCATTTAAAAGATATAGACCACTGCGGTTAAACAGGGCTTGAAGTGGGCATCTTAGCGGAACTTAGTCTCGGTGACCCTTCTTGTGTTGAAGCGGAACTAGCAATACAATGCTGAATAGTAAAATTCATCGTGTGTTCTAACTCCTCATGGGGCGGTTTACTTCAAAGGGGATCCGTCTAATTCTTGTCATGTTCTAAAATTCACTAACGGTGTTCGTGATTTGTTTGGGGTATATCCGGCCCTGTTACCAATTTGATCTAAGGAGCAAAAAAAAAAAAAAAAAAAAAAAAAAAAAAAGGGGGGGGGGGGAGAGACAGAATATGATGGGTTTGGTCCATCGAAGCGCAAGGGCTCCGTATTGACTGCTCAGAGAAAACAATACTACAGAAAGTCCTTGATCCCTGAACTAGCATATTTTGATAGAGAAGCATGTATTCTGGAATAAGAAACGTGCCGAAAGAGAACGGAGCTTGATCGTCTAGAGGGCGAAGGAGTTCGTCAAACCAAGGAAACAAAGAAATTTGTGGGAGCAATTGTATTCTGAAATTTGAAGGGGCAGGGTTGTATCTTAAGTAAAACAGCAAAGAAAGAGGCCATGGAGAAGGGTCGGTAAGTTAATGGCGTTTATTCGTATAGGAATAATTGATAATGAACTGTCGAAAACTGCTTCAAAGAGCCAGTGCAACAAATGCAGCCAGGTGAAGCCCAGTCGACAAGGACTATAAGAACAATACTATCGATTTGCAAATCACAAGTCTATCTCATCGCTCTAACCTAATAGTCAGCTACTCTAAGTGGTTTGAGCTGGAGCAGCTGGAGTTGCAGTTGCGTCCGTAGTAGTTGTAGTGGTGGTTGTAGTGGTGGTAGCGGTGCCGGCGTTGTCGTTACTAGTAGCTGCATTCTGGGGACAGTCTCGGCTCTAGGGAAGGTTAGAAGAGACAATACTATCTGACTGATTTAATTCTCGTCCGTGTCACTTACGATGTGCCCAGCTTCACCGCAACGATAACAGGTTTTACCAGCAGTGTTCAATGGTCCGCCGTTGGGAGCGGTGCAATCGCGGCTGATATGGCCTAACTTTCCACAGGCATAGCACTTCATAGCCTGGGCCTGGCAATCGCGAGCGTAATGATTCGGTCCACCACACTTGTAGCAAGTAGCTGGTCTTGGTGCGGACGCGTATCCTCGCATGTTGTTGCGTCCGTTGAACCCACCACTCTGGAACCTTTGATTTCCAGGGCAGTTACGGGCAAGATGGCCAGGCTGGCCACACGAATAGCATCGACCGCTGGTAGCTCCACCGTTGATTCGAAGGGTTGGGCAGTCCGCCTGAACGTGACCGAGTCCCTGGCAATGGTAGCACTGCTTGGCTGTGAAGAATATGGTGTTAGATTCATCATCTTTATCTTCGGTCTGTTGTCAAATCTGCTATTTGACCGATTTGAACAGAATTCGGGGCCATACTCTCAGTAGTTCTTGGATGTGGGCAAGCGTTAGACTCGTGTCCTGAATAATCGAGTTAGTCCCGCGATGTGGGAGTGGTCGGTTGAATGTATGTAAATACCCGGTTGCTTGCCTTGAAGAGGTTAAAATAATTAGTGACTATTATAATAGAATAAGCTAGAAGCTCTCGAGATTTGCACTCACAGTTATAGCAGAGTCTCTCTGCAGAAGAGCAGACCTGGGGGGGAAAGAAACGTTAACAAAACCTATCCTCGTAGTTTATTTCCAAGCGATGGAAGTGAGATGCAACAAAAACTTACTTCAGCGAAATGCCCAATAGACCCGCATCTACGACACGACACTCAACATCAGAATTCAGCTGCCCCCTCACACTTTGGCGTAACTTGATCTGACCATATTAAACATGGCAAAAAGATGCATGATAATCGGGGAATAGATCGAACGAGAAAAACGGATGGTCCTAGGCTCACTTGTAGCATGCTTTTCGCGATAGGGACGTCATATCGTCGGTGTGTTTATGCGATAAGGAATTGTTGGTAATGAGATCTCTGGTTAGGAGAACTGGAGAGAGACGTCTTGGAGAGACTAGAGGAGGTGTTAGATTTTGAAGCCAAAAATTATTCGACATCTCCATCTGATGAAGCTTGCAACCGGTACAGTACATGTGACAAGAAGCTAGGGAAAGCAACAGGCGGTTCAAGGGAGGAACCAGCGAACTAGAATAGATGGAATTTAGGGTATGTGAGTACTTACTAAAAGGCCTGATCGACGAGCAGAAGGATGCACCTAAATTACCCGTATGAGCTCGTTAGTAACGTGGCTATAACTCATCAAACAACCCGAAGAACAAGAAGAGGAACAAGAAGAGGCACAAGAACGAGAACGAGAAGAAAATGAAGAAGACGACGAACAGGTAACAAAGGGGACGTATATACTGCTAGGTATAGACAGTATTGCCGCAAACCCAAGGAGTGCTGGTGATGGATGGGTATTGTAGTTTCAGTTGAGGGAAGATGAGATGAAGTGGAAGAGGAAGAGGAAGAGGAAGAGGAAGAGGAAGAGGGTTGTTCTGTGGATAGAATGTGAATATAAATTTCTCTCAACGAAGCCAACGACACTCGACACATGAAAACAGAGAAAGAGAAACAATACTAGAAACAACTTTCGGAGTACCACATCCAGATGGATTCAACAAGACTGCTGGCGGAACAACGACGACAATGGTGATGATAATACGATTCTCCAATCAGCCAATCTGCTGGCCATTTGGGCTGCTAACGATTATTCCGCAGTTTGGCGCACAGCTACTCAGAGGCTATGAAGAGTGATAGAACAAACCTACTTCCTCTTCCTCTTCATCGTCCTCGTATTCGCCCTTCTTCTATAACTGCTGGCAGCCTGCTTCATTTATTTCCATTCATTTTCAATTTTTACTTTTTTTTTTCTTCTTCTCCATTTTTATCAAAAGATAAAAAATATATAGAAATAAAAAATAAAAAATAAAAAATAAAAAATAAAAAATAAAAAATAAAAAATAAAAAATAGTAAGAAAAAAATACAACCATCACATCAGGTCGCATTAAATCGTCGTCCTTTCTGCAGGTACCGTTTTATACGAGATCCAGGTTCCAAGAAGAAGAACATTGAAACAACCCAAGGGGAACAGATCCTCTGTTGTGGAATGGCGGGAGCCAGCCGCGAGCCGGAATGTCTCGAAACGTACCTCGAAGCGATGCAATTCTGGTACCGAATGCGACGACGACGTTGCAATTGGTCATGTAATGATGGCCGTGTGCCGTGGTGAACTTCAGTAAACCTGCTCCCCCCCCCCAAGTACTATTTGCTGCCACTCTTCTGATTCCGGCTTTCCCCAAAATAACACAGCGACTGCCTCTTCTTCTTCTTCTTTCGACTCGACTTCGGCTTCAACGACAGCTTCGACGACTTCAACAGCTCAGCTTCAACTACCAACCCGCTCCCGAGCACTCGAAAGGAAGGGAAGAGAGAAAAGAAAAAAGAGAATAAGGAAAGAAACCCGTGCCTATTCGATCGGATACCCAACGGAATAAAAGAAGAGAAAGGGAAGAAGGAGAGTTCAACCCGGGTGCGACAGACAACCTTTTTAGCACCTTTTTTTTCCCTGTCCCCTAGCCACTAGGCCGATTTTTTTTATTCGAACGAACCAACTTCCCGAAAAATTTTGGAGCACGTTGATTTAAACAAAAAAGCTAAAATTCTCAAGAGGCAAAAAGGAAAAGAAAAAACAAAAAAGTTACTTCAAAACGTGGACAGGAGAAAAAAAAGTGTCTGGTGGACACGTTATTATGAACCTCGTTCGAAACTATACATATCAATCACCCATCTTCCTTCGAAAGCAGTACATTCGAAGTGTCCCGCTTTTCCTTGTCTGGACATCTTGCTCTTAAACCTGCCTAGGAACGACCCGCGGCCTCCCCAAATACGACATACCGAAAGTAACGAGTCTCTTTCGAAGAAAAAAAAAAAAAAAAGGAAAGGAAAGTATTGATTTGTATGGTCTGTATTGTCCACATGCGTACATAAGTACATACATGACATACATGACATACTTCGAGTATGCATGCTGGTACTAGCATATCTCGTTATTCCGTTCGTGCAGCAATTGCTTGCTTACATCGTGTCCGTTTCCCACTCACTCCCTTGTTCAAGAGAGGGGCAATGACTACGATACATGCCCAGCTATGAGGCAATGGGGGCCAGTCAAAAATCCCGTAACTGTTCATATATGTAAGGGAAACAATGTTCGAATCGGGGTGGTGCCCCCCATTCTCTCTGGGTTTTGAACAGCAAGACAAATAAGTGCTGGCAAGATGGACGAGGAACAGGACACGAACCATACAGCCAAAGTAGGTGCTTGCATGGGCTATGGTCATAGTGGCCCCCGCTCCTCATCGACATTATGCTTAACCTGGCCTGCAAAATCATCATGTGCCTTTCCTTAATATAACCTGGCCGTGATATTTGGGCTAGCGACAATTGGCAAGGTCCACGAAGAAAAGAAAAAAGGTCTCGGAAAGAGAAAGGGCCCATCGTAATCGGATCAATTTGTCCGTTCTGAACTCGAATATGGTCTGAGATATCGTCATCCTGCTTCCAATTTCTAAATTTCTTTTCGATTGATAATTTTATAAGCCAGAGAAGACAGACGATTGATGTTGACCCATCTTCGCAATTGATGTGAGATATATATTATAGAACCGCTTATATTTGTGTTTTACTACTGACAACCCCTAGCACTTTCCCAGCGTATGCAACGCGCTGGGCCATGGGAAAGGATAGGGTGTTTAGCCATGAGGCTGTAGCGGCAACATCCAAAAAAAGAGAAGAAGGAGAAGAAGGAGAAGGAGAAGGAGAAGCAGAAGCAGAAGAAGCAGAAGAAGAAGAAGAAGCAGGATGGAAGGGAAGAAAAGAAGAAAAGAAGAAAAGGCTGTCGGTTCAATCCCGACCTATCTTGTCATTCCCTTCTCGGTTAAAACGTTTGGAAGAGACCGGGAAGAAAAGAAAATATATCTCGACCGAGCGAGGGAGGGGAAAGGGACCCAGAGGAGGACCTCGTTCGCGAAGACGCCCCATGCGAGCTCTTCCTGTCGAAAACGGTTTCCGCTCATATTAATAGTCCCCAGTAACTTCGTTAGGTAGGTCTGTGGGCATCTCGGATCAACTCAAATCTCATCCTGCAAAAAGCGGGTCACGACAAGAGTAGTCGTGCAGCTGCATATGAACAAGCGCCAGAGCAGAACGAAAAGAACAAGGGCCAGAGGTCCGGAGCCAGCCTGCGAGCTACAGGTATATATGTAAGGTATGTATGTAAGGTATGTATATAAGTAAGTATGTATGTGTGCAAGTACGACACGCCCGTTTACCTTTCAGCCCTCTTCCCCTGTGCCCGAATTCTGCATCTACCGGTGTATGTATGGATGTACGGAGTACATGTTTTGATATGTGTCCGTTCGTACGCAAGACTTTGACCAAATTGCTTTGCTATTGAATCAGCCTGCATAATATACTCACATACTTACTTAAGTACTTGCTTGAGCTCGTTCGCTTCAGACCGGCCGGCGTTGGCCAGCATGCAGCCTCAAGCGCCAGAGGAGAAAGAGCACATGATTATTCTTCAAATCCGATCTCCAATGAAGAACCAAACTCCACACTTCGTAATGATAGCTCAATATCAATCAGAGAAAAGAAAACATCGTAAACCAAGTATCCACCGAGAGGCACAGCATGTGTGTCCTGTGCATTAGTAAATGCATACCATCGGCACCTTTCGTCTGAACTTGAATAGCTAACGAGGAGGAAAACCTACTATTTTTTACCCCTCGCCTGCCCGTTTCTTTTTTCTATCGATATCAAAAAACGCATCGTGCAGTCGTCGCTTACCCTTGTCCCACCTGTCTAAGCTAAGTAACCAGCCCAGCAACAAAGACTGTGAACTCCAGGTTACTATTCCCTTCGCCTCCGATTGATAAGATGCAGGAAAGGGAACCCCTATGACTTCAATGGGAGTCACCTGCATTTCTCGTAGTACAAAGTGTTATATGCGAAAGAGTGTACACATGTGGGGTTGTGGTTGTGGCCGTATACATGAGTAGGTACCTACCTAAGGTAGTCATATGTCATTCCAGATCTTGACTCCGCGACTACCCAACCAATAGTTCAACCACGAACTATCGTATTTTACTTAAGTAAGTATATGTACATATACTTACTTACTTACTTACTTACTTACTTACTTATCCCCTTTTATTTTATCCTATTAGGTATACGTATTTTGGAGAAGAAGAAAGGGGGACAGCGAAACCATGTCGAAAGCTGCATGCAGCTGGTGGGTTTAAGGTTAAATATCAAAAACAGGCGAGTTGTGCCGAACTTCACTCGAATGGTCCGACTCGACTCGGGGCTTGGGTTAAAAAAGGAGATCTGAGCGGACATGATCGTGAAGGGTAAAGCCCTGGCTGTATTCGTTATAGATCTAACAAATATTTGAATCACAGCCTCTTACCTTACTTCAAGTCACCCACTATGCTGAACAAGTTGTCTAACTTCTTCGTGAGGTTGAATTGCTTGAATATATTCGCTGGCAAGTTAGTTTGTCGAGTGGGGTAGTTGCTGATATATATATATATATATATATATATGTCGAGCCGCTGTTAGGCTAGATGCTGTACGTGTATACAGGTACAGTTAAATCCCACAAGAAATTCGAAGGAAGACTTGGGGCTTCATAGCATTGATTCGAAGGCTGACCATGGGTCTTTTGGCGATAGGGTAAGTACCTACCTATTAAGTACTTATAGAAGCAAGCTTATCTGGTGGCTTCTTACGCTTCTGGGCGCCTGAAACTTCACTGGGCCTGGCTGGGGGGAATGCCTCGACACCTCTCAGTAGGCGACTTACTTAAATACGTAATTTTCACTATATACATACCTAGATGATTCGAAGAAGCCAGGTCAAAACGGTGTTCGATACCACAAGACTAGTTCGATGCGAGGTATATGGTTAAGTGGTATATAAGGTATGATTAAGTTCCTAAGCTACCTACTTAAAGTATCTTATCTTAATATAAGTAAGTACTTACTTGGGCCAGGCTGTAGGAACACAGAGAGTCCTTAAGTTTTCTCGAAAGAAAAAAAAAAAAAGCCTCTATAGGTACCGAAGTACCTACACCTTAGGTAGAAACTAGAAGTTCTGCTTGTGCATGTATGATATTTCGAGGATGCTTCCTTCACCTTTATCTCGATTTGTTCATTTTATTTATTTTGTTTTATTTTATTTTATTATTCTTCTGGATACCATGATAACTTCTTTAGGTCAAAGATTGATTTCTCACTTTATAAGTCGCATTGCGCAAAGGATGAAAAACTGGTGGGTGGAAGCTAGGGGGTGAAAGCAGGGCGACTACTAGAAAGAGAAGAGGGAAGAAAAAAAAAAAAAAAAAAAAAACAATAATAATAATAAGAACCTGAGGAAACAAGTATCAATTCCAGGGGTTAGGGGAGCTATAAAATCGAGTAGGGACAAAAGGAAAGGAGAAGCTGTTCGACAGGAAGAATATACGATAAAAGCACTTCCATAGTTTTCAAGTTCTTACTTGTCGACGTTTGGTTCCCGTTTGAAGACTAGTAAAGAATATTTTTTTTTTTTTTGGTCTTTCGCCGTTTTTCATTGTTTGGTAAACCAACGTGAACAAGCCAGTCCGACGAACTTTACGCTATCGAAGTGTCTTTCTATGACCAAACAAAAATATTATATTTTCCCTTCTAATCCTTTCCAGCGGTCTCCGTCTCAGCCGGTGGGGCGTCAGCCATCGTTGTTTCTTTTCCGTCAGCGGTGGCCTGGTCGGCTTCTGCTTCAGAGGAGGTCCAGAGGGTCTATTCAGACGACGGGTCAGTTTCTGACAACTAAAATGTTCCGGTTGCTCGAAAGAAGGGATATATCCTACCAAGTTATCGCGGAGAAGCTGCATGATCAATGTGGAATCTTTGTAGCTCTCCTCACTAAGGGTGTCAAGTTCTATTATTGATACATCGGTCAGTTGGTGTCAAAAAGGACAAATGGATATTTTAAATACGCACCCGCAATAGCATCATCAAAGGCCTGCTTCGCAAGATGGCAAGCTTGATCCGGGGAGTTCAGGATCTCGTAATAGAAGACAGAGAAGTTCAGGGCAAGACCGAGTCGGATTGGGTGGGTTGGAGCCAAATCGCTCTGGGCAACCTCAGTAGCGTTCTTGTAAGCCTCGAGAGACTTATCAGCAGACTCCTTGCGCTTGTCACCAAGAGCAAACTCGGCGAGGTAACGGTGGTAGTCACCCTTCCTGGTAAAATAAGCGTGGTTAGAAATCAGAACATCAAACCTGCTAGGCTTCCATCATTCGTCGTCCTCCTTTTCTTTTTAGAAAACATACATCTTGTGATAGAAGACCTTGCTCTCGCCGCTCTGGGCACTGGGAATAAGGTGCTTATCGAGAACCTCCAAGATATCCTCGCAAATCTTGGCAAGTTCGGCCTCGATCTTGACACGATACTCTTTGATGAGTTTGACTTGAGCCTCATTGCCCTTCGAGTCTTCCTTTTGTTCAATGGAGGTGACGATTCTCCACGAGGCTCGGCGGGCGCCAATGACGTTCTTGTAAGCAACAGAGAGAAGATTTCGCTCTTCGACAGTCAACTCGGTATTGGAAGAGGCGACGGTCTTCATATTCTCAACCATCTCTATACAACAGAGTTAGCGGCTAAACCTAGTCCTTTTCTTTTTATGTAATCCGCCATCCTCCGCGCCCCGTTTACCGATAGCTAGGAGTACAAATTCAGTTAAAATCAATTGGGATGGGATGAAATACCTTCATAGCGCTCAGCTTGTTCGGCAAGCTTGGCCAAATAGACAGCGTCTTCGTGACCCATTTTTGATTATTTTGTATGGCAAGTTGATGGAAAGGGGATTTCTGTATGATAAAATGGTCTGAGTTAGCCATGCTCCCATGTAGTTGTAAAATACACCGCATCGGGCGTATGTGTTGATATGATGATTGAAGCATGCAAGAATCCAACTAGCTACTCCGGGGGAGCCTTAAGGGGTCTCATCGGACGGCAAGTAGGCGTTTCGCGCCCTCGGAGCTCCCCAAGAGCCCAATTTAGCAAAATATATGGCCGGAGTACAGAAACAACGGCGGCCAGGGAGTTGATACGATGGTAAAATGACTAAACGAGCATCGGTATCGATAGAAGGTCTGAGCTGCCTCGTGTCGCGAGCCTTGGTCAACAGCACCAACAAATCCTCCGAAGGGATAAACAACTCGATATTCAGCCGTGAAATACCTGATTTCGACGGGAGAAGCCGATATTTGCTCGTATGTGACGTTGTTTCTGGTTGTTTTTTTTTTTTTTTTTTTTTGATGAAAGAGCGAGAATAACAGAAAGGAGGGGTAGCAGCAGGGCAGGGAAAAACTCGACGACCCTCGCTTGGGTTGGCTCGCTCGTGTAAAATGATGTAACCAGACAGTCAGACTCTCACCTTTAAATGGATTTGAAGGAATCTTGTTCGTGGAGATGAAAATTAGTTGGGATGGTCGGCTTGGTTTGCTGGACGATGTTTGAAGGAGAATGAATGCGGTTAGCGATGGCGATTGTTGGGAGGGAGGGAGGGAGAGGTGGAAGTTTGAGAGCGGATGGGGATTTAGATTGGGATTTTGGCTTTGCTCTGCTGGGCCGTACCAAGAAAGGGCGATTTGCACAACAGAAAGCGGAGCAGCGCCAGGGAACTGGGAAAAATGATGAAGGAGAGGAAGAAGGGGGAAGAGAAAAAGATAGAGAACAGGATATGGGGGTTACTAGTTACCTGAGAAAGTTATTGGATATCAAGAGGATGGTGTTTCTACGTGAAATTAGAGAATGAGAGGAAGAAAGGAGGAGGAGGAGGTAAGTGAAGAAGTAGGTGAGGTAGGAGGTACTTAGGTTAGGAAGTGGGTAGAAGGTAAGAAATAAGTATAGCAGGTATTGTAATAGGTACTTACTTACTTACTTAAGTACTTACTTACTTACTTGAGGGAAGTAGGAGGCACTTACTTACCTAAGTACTTCTTTTGGTGAGGTGAGGTGAGGTGATGTGAAGTGAAGTGATGGTGCTGGCTGGCTGGCTAATCTAAGATAGGGAGAAGGGGGCAAGAAGAGAGAGAGCTAACAACACTCAGGCAGGGCCAGGCGGGGCGGCACAATGCAAGGTGGGGGATGATATCTAAGTACGTATACCTACTTAAGTACCTAAGCAAGCATATATTGAGAAATACCTACTACCTACTACCTACTTAAGTACTTACTTAAGGTACTTACTTAGTATCATCATCGCACAAACACAAGACTTATAAAACTAGGGACTACTGCTACATGGCTCATGGTCTTGGGCTGATGTATCCAGACCTTGCCATCCTTCAGAACTTGCTGAATATCTCAAGTACATAAGTACCTAGCTTAGCACCTGTTTTTGGTACTTACATGTACATACATGTACGCAGCTTGTCGATGTGATTTATGTCGTGTAACCGGTATCGCGATATCTGTTTTGAGATAATACTCCTGACCGCTGCCATACAATATGTGTACAAAGAAGCAGGACAAATGACTCAGCCACCCCAGTATTCTCCTGGAGTGCACGAATCCACTAACCAGCTGTCTTCAGTTAGGTGAATACCTAGGTAAGTACTTAAGTTAGGTAGCTAAGGCTATGGTGTTGAGTTGAGTAAGGATATCGATATCAGGACATCGAGATGTCTTCCTCGATCCCAAGAGGTAACGCGACCATGGATCCTGATATTACCATAAACAAGAACCTCGTTTATATGTGCCCAAGTACCTTTTAAATTTACATAGTATGTAGGGCAATTCACTTTATATCATTTAGTACTACGCTTATGTAAATGGGGGCGCGAACTTTCATCACCGTATCTATTATCCATTCTCTGATTGGTTCTATCGTATGATAAAACGGGGAATGGGCTCGAATGACGATACTTAACCCGAACGTTCTGGCTTCATTCCTTCGTTTCTTTGTTCCTTTTTCCTTTCTACCTCTCCTTAACCTAAGTATTTACTTACATACTTATGTACTTACTTCTTAAGTATTCTCCGTGGGTGGTTCCCGGTCAGCCACGTGAACCCACCCAGATGTTAACGCTGCAAGGCCAGACACCGACAGTGAGCGGATGTGAGAGCAGGCAAAAGAGTCCAAAGACAAAAGAAAGATAAAAGTGGCGTTATCATCCCACCATGCAGACGGCTTTGCTTTGTGTTGCCCCACACTCTCTGTGGCTAAACAACATGCAAAACCCTTCTGACGTCTTGTTTCTAGCTTTTCTCTTCGGACGTCCGGTATAAATCCACCACCACACAGCTTAGTCCACACACAACATTTGTATATAAAACCCCGAATATCTCTCCAATCATCTTCCAATTAATTCAAATCCCGCAAACGACTATCCAAAATGGCTCTACGAACCGTTCTTACTAGGACTATCGCCGGACTCCCACGAGTTACCGCTCTCCGACCCTCGGCTTCTCTCATCATGAACAGAGGATACAGCGCGGGAGATACCGGTGGCATCCGATACGGAGGTACGTGCCTTGATTTGGATTACCATTCAATCTCCCATAGCCAGACGCTAACTATGCTCTTTCTGATTGATAGGAGAGCAAGCTGGGTAAGCCTCGTTTTATTTTCTCTTCCGGAAGAAAGTTATACCTTCTCCGATATCTAACGAGTTGTTATATCACAGCGACTCCTTCACACGCCGTGAGAAGGCCCAGGAGGACTTCTACATCAAACAGCGCGAGAAGGAGAGGCTCTCAAAGCTTAGAGAAAAACTGGCCGCTCAGAGGAAGCACCTAGACGATCTTGAGGAAGATATGTGAGTTCTCTCTTTAACGCTCTCCAGATTATCACGTGTTAAGGCCTGAGACGAGTTGCTGATTTCTATCGATTTGAAAATTTAGCAAGGAGTTGGAAAAGCATGCTGGTGGCGAGCACAACTAGGCTCTTCTTCCGAAGACCCATGGATTCATTGAATTCCAACTCAAAACAAAAACAAGATGTCGGAGAACGTTTTTGCGAGCATGACTCAGCATTCCTTCATGTATTAAATCGAAAACCGTAGCTCTCAATTGTTTGATCGTGCATGTTTTAAGAGATATCCCAACCGGAAGAAAAAAAAAAGTAAGGGGGATAAACAATCTCACTTTACAGGATGCTATGCTTGTGATCTATAAATATTTACCGCCCAAGTATCTACACTCAATGTCACACCATTCCTAAATCTACACACCGTAGGTTCGCCTATTCTCTGTATCCTTGGGGGATACTTCGTGATAACTGAAACATTTAAATCGTTGGTTATATACATCAACCTAATAGCTACTTTCCGGCTTTGCCTACCCGGTGTGTCAGTATAAAAGTGAACTAGGAGCGTAGGTAAAAACTATACCAGTAAAGCACCCTTCCCTCCTAGGGCTTTCTCTAGCCCGTTATGTGGAAATTCTCTCGGAACAGCTGGTTTATCTGGATAAAACGAATAGATTGCACCGCAGAGTCCAAAGGCCGCTAGTACGAAGCAGGAGAATGATATGGCTGCCTGTTTTGGTGTAGCAACAGTGTACTCGTAAAGTGTGAAAATGCCGAGAGTGTCTTCATCTTCGTGGACCTACTCCAGATATAACATGAGCTTTCATAATAGATATTTTGTTGTTTAGAGAGCGCGAGGGCCATACCGGTTCGCCAAAGTTTCTTCTTTCCTGTGGATCCCACCACTTCTCGTATGGATCTCTGAACTGACGTTTTAGCGGAGGCGGCTGGGTAAGAGAATAACCATCATTCTGTCCATTCATTGGTGTCCAATTAGCATGGTAGTCGTTGGATGTATACAATGGTTTTCATATATCGGGAGAGATAAATATTGAGGAGGGTAGCCGGGGAATAAGGGAAAGACTGATACCATTCCCGGATCATCGATTTCAGGGTTTCCTGTTAAAAGTCTCGGAACGGGCTCAGGATGTGGTGTATTGGTAGAGGCATAGCATCTCTGGCGGGGAACCTGAGAGAGGATTGGTCGGGCGAGCCGCAGTCGCGAAGTAGCAGCGGCAATGGATCTGATGGGGAGCATGGTGACGGCTGGCACAAGGGACATTAGCATCAAAGTTCAGGACGGGTGTATAAGGGGGGATTGTAGACTAGAAATATGGATTTACCTCTGGGTACCGAAGTATGTTATCAACTTCCCTAGCAGGAGGACAGTGGTGTCGATGTTTCTCCAGTAGAGGTGATATATCAGTTTGTAATTGTGTTGGGGGTGAGGTGAGGTCAGAAGCAAGCCAAGACATCCTTCTCCGTCGCCGCTGAGAAGCGCTGTGTTGTTTGCGGAACCACTGCGTAAGGAAATTTTATATCATTTTAATCCTTCTCGGCAAACCCCCCAAAAACACTAAACTCTAACCTCAACCGTCCGACCTGAATCACAGCGCCTTCTATCTTCACCTGCCAATATCTCACCAACTACGCGGTTCCAGCAAACGCGAATAAGCTATCTTGGAAGCTTGGGAATTCAGCTTCAATCCAACCAACTCTCAGAAGGTTCTCGAATAATTTGGGTGGTCTGGGACGGGTAAACCGCAGAGACCACCCCAGCAACAAGCCTGCTGTTATGACGCCTGACGACCCAAATCCCGATTCTGAAACCCCTCAAAATGACCGTATGTCCTCCAACTGGCTTGGAACGGCTTTTTGAATCCTCCGTCATCAATTGGTGCCATACTGAGCAATATTCTTTCCAGGAAACGGCCACTTACCCGCTACCCGTAGTAGCTCGAGAACAACTAAGTCCTTGCAGGTCGATACCGAGACCGCCCAGAATCTTAATTCAAACTCTACCTTGAGCAACGAGGTTCTCCAACTTCTAAATCCGTCTAAGAAACGAAAGTTGAATGGACCTCCTTCGCCACCATGGAAGTCGGCCGCTGCCCAAACCCCATCCAGTTTCATCGACGGCACGGGCAGGAAGAGATCGATGAGGACCATGCCGCCACCGCCCACTCCTGTCACTCCGGTAAAGGGGGGTCGACTTACAAGGTCCGCTGCAGCACGAATATCACCAGATTCTTCTACTACAAGCAGTCGCACTAAAACCAAAGAATATAGACCTGGGACCCGGACATCACCTAGGTCGAAACAACAGCAGACACCCACGGCCACCGCTTCGAAATCTCAAACCCGGGGTAGCGCTAAGTCCGCTGCCACCACTTCCTCTCGTAGCCCGGCAGCTATAAAATCCAACGAAATCCTACAAGCTATCCATGTTCGAGCCACCCCGAAGCAATCATCTCAAAACTCATCGAGCCAAAAAAAGATCCGAAATGCCATTCATCTTTCGACAGCCCCTAGAAGACGAAGTGGGAGGCTTGCATTAGCCGAGGAGCATATCGAAAATGAAGATGAAGATGTTGAAATGGAGGACGAGTCCCATAACTTTACTGAGGAGACTTTCGATGATTCTAAGAGGATATCGTGGCGACTCAAGTTTAGTCGTAAGGTTAAGCCACCTCTTTTCTGTAACATTATGAATATGCCACATTCTCGCAAGTTCTCGTCCCTCAGGCAATATCTTGATGCCGAAGATAACGATCCGGACTACCTCAAACAGATGCAGGACGGTGCCATCACTGAGGCTATCAAGCGTGTCAAGCTTGAAGAAGCCTATGAAAATGATTCGTTACGCCCGGAGAATCTTCAACTCGCTTTACCTCAACTCGTACCGTTGCCAGAGCGCCTGAAACCGCAATGGGGACATCAAGACCACTTTGTTAACCATGCCCTCCGCTTCAGTAAACTCTTGAAGAGGGAGCGTATGCAACATATCAAGGATGCCAAAGCTATTGCCAAGGATGCTGCTGAAGCCGCACGAAAAAGACGCCCAAAAACACGTGAGGAAGTCGAACTCGAGCAGAGAGATCTTAGCATCAAAAGATACAAGGAGGTTATGGCTGGTTTCAAAGTCAAGTTGAAGTTCACAGAGAAGGCTGCGCAGGACATCAGAAGGGAGCAATATCTCGAAGCAACTCGCCTTGCTGGCCGAGAAACCCTGAAAATGATGCTCCAGCACTCTAGCAAGCTCCTAGATGCACGTATCAAAACCCGGGACGGCATTCCAGAAGAACTCGAAGAAATCGATGGCGAGCTGAATGCCAGTGAGCCGGAGGAACATGATGATGAAAATGATGAAAATGCAAGCGAAAACGAGATCGAGGCCTTTGAGGACGCCTCAAATATGTCTAGTACGGATTTATCGGACGAAGGAGGCGGAGCAGATGATAATGGTGATGACAAGCTTAGTCCAGAGGAGTTGCGACGAAAATACGCCAGTTTGGCCGACATCGAGAGCGACAATATTTCCGGGGAGGAAGACACAGATGTATCGATGTCCATGGACGAGATTGGAGGGATCGAGGGCCTTTCTGGTACGAATGGACTCGGGGATGACGATCTGCATTGGTTAGAAGACCAAGAGGTTGATGAAAGTGATGAGGATGTCCCAATGGATAGTGAGGAGGACGAGGAGGGTGAGGAAATGTCTGATACCGAGGGAGGGGGGAGCGGTCGATACGAAGAAGAAGACTACGATGGAGAGGATGGCGACGATGAGGAAGATGATGATGCAGATGACGGTCTCTTTGGCTTCTTTTCGAAGGATGAGGTTGATAGAATGCGACACAGGAGTGCCGAGGCTTCAAAACGCTCTCAAGGCCTTGATGGTGTGAGTGATGAAGATGAAGACCTTGAAGAAGTTGACATGGTGCCAGTTAATGCGGAAGGGAGGCAGGATGCAGATAACCTTTCTGATTCTGTTACTGGCGTTCATCTGGAGGAAGAGCACTCGACAAACAAACATCACCCCCATTCTAGTGATGATTCAAGTGTTGCAAAAACTGGTATATCCGAGGTTAGCAGCGTCACTACTCCAGCCTCCACTGGCAACGTTGGAGATCACAAAGAACCCAAGACCCCAATTTCAGCTCTGCTCAAGGGCACGTTGCGTGAATACCAGCATTTCGGCTTGGACTGGCTTGTTAACCTTTACAACAATGGGACAAACGGGATACTGGCTGATGAGATGGGCCTTGGAAAAACAATACAAACGATCGCCCTTCTATCCCATCTAGCTACTGATCGCGGAGTGTGGGGGCCGCATCTCGTGGTCGTACCAACCAGTGTTATTCTTAACTGGGAGATGGAGTTCAAGAAATGGGCACCAGGATTCAAGATCATGACCTATTACGGCAGTCGCGAAGAACGACAGGAAAAGCGTAAAGGGTGGATGAACTTGAATTCTTGGGATGTATGCATTACCTCCTATCAACTTGTCGTTCAGGATGTCCAAACATTCAAGCGAAGGCCATGGCATTATCTCATCCTCGATGAAGCGCACAATATAAAAAATTTCCGATCTCAAAGATGGCAGACTCTTCTTAACTTCAAAGCACAAGCACGCCTTCTATTAACCGGTACCCCGCTGCAGAACAACTTGATCGAACTGTGGTCTCTTCTTTACTTCCTTATGCCTTCCGGCAACAACATGTCTGCGGCTATGCCTGCTGGATTTACAGATCTTAGAGAGTTCCAACAATGGTTTTCTCGCCCTGTCGATCAACTCATCGAAGGCGGCCGGGAGGGTATGGATGAAGAATCAAAGGACAGTATCAGGAAGCTGCACACAATCTTACGACCTTTCCTTTTAAGGCGTTTGAAGAAAGACGTGGAGAAGCAAATGCCCGAGAAGCATGAACATATTGTTTGGTGTCGACTTTCCAAGCGCCAAAGGTTCTTGTATGATGATTTCATGTCTCGATCACAAACGCGGGAGACGCTCACAAATGGCAATTATCTTTCAATTATTAATTGTTTGATGCAACTGCGAAAGGTGTGCAACCATCCCGACCTGTTTGAAACTCGCCCCATTATTACATCGTTTGCAATGGGCCGGTCAGTCATCGCCGATTTCGAAATCAACGAACTCTTTTTGCGTCGCAAATTCATCCGTGATGGTATTTTTGATACAGTCAACCTTGACACGCTTAACCTCAACATTATCAATACCGAATCGGAATCGCGTATTTTCACAGACACCACGAGCAAACTTATTGCACACAAGGTGATCAAGGATCGTCTCCATGATCTTGAACAGGAAATTGTTCCTGGTCTCCAGCCCGACTTCTCATCTTCCAAAGCCCTCAACAATTACATCTCAAATTGCAACAAAATCTGCCAATTCGAAAAGGTGAAGCAGACAGCCTACATCAACACCTTGCGATGCCGCAGGAAGCCAATTTACGGAACCGATCTACGGCAGGCTTGTAATATTGGCGCACGCCCTCAGTTCACCTCTCAAATTCCGGACAACCGCAAAAAGCGTCTAGATTGGCTGTCAGGTGAAATTGGTGCTCTGAAAAATATTACGGCTACTATAGGCCAGCGTGCGGATGAATTCGATACAACTATTCAGAAGTTCGGCTGTGTCACGCCGGCTGTTGTTGCTTCTGATATGCCCTCCATAACGGTAACACCCGTTGGTCAAGAAATTCTGCGTCTTGTCAAGGCCAGAAAACTGGAAGATCCCTTCCACAGAGCTCGAAACCGCCTCTCGATTGCTTTCCCCGACAAGCGTCTTCTGCAGTATGATTGTGGGAAACTACAGAAGTTGGATACTTTGCTCCGACACCTACAGGATGGTGGGCATCGGGCACTAATATTCACACAAATGACAAAGGTTTTGGATGTTCTTGAGGAGTTTTTGAACATACACGGTCACAGATACCTCAGATTGGACGGCGCCACTAAGGTTGAGCAGCGCCAGATCCTAACAGAAAGATTCAACAACGATAATCGTATCCTAGTATTCATTCTATCATCCCGCTCTGGTGGATTGGGTCTGAACTTGACGGGAGCCGATTCAGTTATTTTCTACGATCTCGACTGGAATCCTGCCATGGATAAACAATGCCAGGACCGATGCCACAGAATTGGGCAAACTCGCGATGTTCACATTTACCGCTTTGTTTCAGAGTTCACCATCGAGTCCAACATTTTGCGCAAATCGAATCAAAAGCAGATGCTTGACGATGTCATTATACAAGAAGGCGAATTTACAGTTGACAAGTTCAATCGGCTGACAGTTGCTGATTTGTTCGGGGATGACGCGAAGAAATTTGGACTCGAGTCGATTGGCGGGAAAACGATCGGATCAACGACGGGGAATATGAACAAAGCTCTTGAGGAGGTTGAGGATGCAGATGATGTTGTAGCTGCTAAGGCGGCATCGAAGGAAGCAGTCGAGAATCTTGATAGGGATGATTTCGGTCGGGAGGATGGGCAGAAATCAGGATCGGGATCGGGAACCGGAGTTGCCGTTGATGAGATGTCAAATAATATTGGAACGCCACGAAACTCGGAGCATGCAAGCACACCAGTGGCAGCTGCGACACCGGCCGAAAACGAGGACGTTGAGGAAATACAGATTGAAGCCGGGGGGAACTCTAGCACGGTTGACGACTACCTTGTTCGACTCTGGGTCTGGGAATTGCGTGATACACCTGTCCTCATACCAGACAAGAATAAGAAGAGAAAGGCGAAGAAGGCGAAACCACCATAAGGGACAGTGGCTTTTCTTCGGGAGGCTTTTGAATTTCATGTTCATACTCTTTTCATTATTTCTTTCTCGGTGTTTTAACGGTCCTCATGAAACTTTTAATTGTTATACTTTTTTTAAAAAAAATATTTTCCCCCTTCTCTTCTTTTTCCCCCTTTGAACATCCACTCCGCACAAAAAATATGGCAGGCCGATGATGGCTTGCCTATACACATTACATACAGTTTCTGAAGGTCTGTAACTTCATTAGAACCAACGATGTGTTCCCTCCCTTTCCGTCCCGTGTCTTGTCCCTTCAACAAGTGTATTACTAGCACATTAGGTGTATTCTTTTTTATCACGTTCTTGGTGTAGACAAAAAGTATGGGACCAAAATTGTTTAAATTTTAAGCCCCGTTCTTGAGATAATTTAATCATGCATGCATGAATGCAGAATAGATCAGTTGGAGGGAAGGGAAGGAATTAGCGATCGACTGCAGCGGCGCCTACCGTGTCCTTTGCGGGAAAGGTCGACGGGGTTTATTGATGGTAGTGTGTTTGTTGGAGGGGTCGCAGGTGATTCGGGTGCAGCACAATGACGTAGATGGCTATTCTGAGCTGCGCTCTCATGGACCGGACAGCCCTTCACCCTGCACATTCCAACGCACCTCAGAACTAGGTTCTCAGAGCGACCGCTTGAAACAGAATGCTCGTTGCCCAGTCTGGTCTACTCAGGTACTAAGTAAGTATCTAAGTACTTAAGTACTTGGAAGGTTGTGCCTCTGCTTCTATTTCTATATCAAATTCTTTTTTTTTTTTTTTTTTTGCCTCCAACCGAAATTGATACCTACTCGTCGTACTGCTTACAAATGATATGCAAATGGGCACGGGAGGCTGAGACCATGTTTGAGGACTTGGGACAGAGAAGGGAGAGATCGACTTGGTTTGGAGCGGCATCTTTTCCGGGTAGGTTTGCATGGCGATCCACATCAGCTGGCACACCGACCGAGCTCAAGGAATGGCACAGTTCTAGGTACTAGTACCAGTAACTCGACGAGGGACCCTGATTGAACGGATTTTTTTTTATCTCGTAAACCAAATCAATGCCGTCGGAATGGGGATTTGAAGGGGAGACAAATTGTGAGGTCGATTGGGTCCGGGTTTACCCCGAACCCGGAGGTGGTCTCTGCTGAGGGGTTAGGAAGCAACAAGCTTCGCCATTGAGGATAGGCAGCTGGCCGGCGGGCGAGAGAAAGAAAGAAAGGGAAAAAACAAAAAGAGAGAAGAAAAAAAGAGATAGCGCGGGGATGCATGTTTTCGCCCGTACATGTGGCTTTGGTATTCCCCTGTAGATTACCAATCTGTGGACGGTGGACGAGCGCGATGCATCGTTGAGGTTGAGTTCGTATCGAAGGTTTTGATCCCGCCCGCTTGTACAAACATGAAAGATCCCGTTGAGATCCTAGTATCTAGATTGTAGTTTCCAGTCGGGAAGCCTATCAAGAAGTCGAGTAAAGTATGTACCTACATCTGAAATCTCAGTAGTATACTGGTAAAGCTACGTAGCATCGGTTCATCCGATGCTAAGTCTAAGCCCAAGCTAGCTGGAGAGAGGACCTAGGTGTACATACTTACTTAGGTAAGTACTGAAGTAGGTAGTAGCTGTTGGTCGGGCGCCACCAGATCTAATTCCAACGTCCAAGGACGTTAGCTCCATATCTCTCAAAAAAGAGTCTGAAGTATACTGTGTAAATACACAGTAAGTAGTAAGTACCCAAGTACTTGGTACTCACTTAGGTGCTTAGCAATAGCAATAGTTCTAGCTGGGTCAAGGCAAAAAGTGAAAGGTGGGTGAAAGGTGAAATGTGTGTGGTTGCAGCTATATTCCGTTAAGCTCTACCCCCCCTCCTATACCTCCTATACCTCCCCTCCTGTTGCTGCCATCACATCTGCTGCTATTATACTTTACTGCTCATATCCTTCTTATACTCACATATCCATCCCCTATCCCTTATACCACAGATTCTTCTTTCATGCCGTCACTCTCCACCATCTTCTCCGCAATTAGCTATTAGCACCAATAGAATACCTCGAGCATACGTAAACCAAGGTAAACCGTTCTTGATCCCGGAATATAAGTACTTACTTAAGTACTTAATTATCGAGACAACACAGCTGCAGCTGCATGACAGCTTTTATTTTCGCATATCGGCTGCTTAAAACAAGGCGACGCACCTAATATTAATATAATGATCAAGAAATCTTTTATACCTCAGGCGATACCTTAAAAACATATAACATCCAACTCCCACAGATCCCTTTTTATATTATATTATTTTGGTTATTTTTACCCTTTATCTCCTTAGGCACATACCTAATCTATTTATTTTTAAAAACAAAAACAAAAACAATAACAAAAAAAGATATATATAATAAAAGATAAAAAAATAAAAATAACAATAATAAAAGAATTAGGCGGGGATGTAGTGGTCCTTGTGATATCAATTTCTAGCGTTAGTTGGATCCCAGTTTGGGCCCCCTTGCTTTTGGGTCTAGAGCTCCAGTTTAGCTCGACGGACCCTTCTTTTGCTTGAAACCACAAAGCACATCACATATATCATACATTACATTACATACAGTACTGTGCTGCACTGTATATCACCCAGCCTGGAGTTGTCCTGGCCAATCTTCCCCCCCCCCCCCCCTCTCCCCCCTCCCCCGTTTTCCCCCTTCGAAGCTTCGTTTTCCTTCTTCCCACCCATCCTTCTGGGGACTAACCAAGCCTTCGAAATATTCCGAAACAGGCAAACTCTCTCGAAGAGTCCGAGAAGCTAGAAGTTGGGGAACAGCTCATCACGGTTCTTCTCTCTCCTCCCTCTCCTCTCCCCTCCCTCCCTCTCTTTTTTATTTTATTTTTATTTTATACTTGTCCCCTCCCCGGCCCCTTTCATTCTCCCCTTCTTCAAGCTCTCCCTCCTCCTTCGAAGGCTGCGTGATCGACCGTGCACCATTTCACATCTGGAGTAAGTGGTACTCTCAATATATATCATTTCCCTATTCACTAGGCCTTTCTGAAGCACATCTGCCTCAGCTCGGCGGAGATCACGGGAACTAACTGGGGGGGTCCGGAGTCGAAGGGAGTTTGGATTTGAATTGCAGAGGGGACCCTCCCGTCAGCACTTTCGCTGTTGCGGCTGCTGGACCTGGCCCGCCTCATCTTTGCCTTCCCTTTCCGCTTCAGTTCACGGTCCCAGTCAGTCTCACTCTCTCTTCTACTCTATTCCCCGACGTCATCCTGAAACTCGAAGGAAAGGTTATTCTTCGTTTCCACGTATCGGCCCAATCGAGCTCCCTGATCCACATTGGAACTCTACGTGGGCTCCAGTTTGATGGAATATTCCCTTTTCGCTTCACAAAGGCGACCCAATTGTCTGGATGATTGTAAATTTTTTTCCTTCGGGATAAATCTCTTTCCCTCTATCCGTCAACCACTGCACTTCTCGCTTGATAAACGGAGGAGGGGTGACTTGATCCTGCCCTGCAAGCTGGCCCAGACCAGACCCAAACCCATTCTTTGTCGCCTTATCTGATAACCTAGTTTACCTTCAATCTTCTGCCTCGGCGGCAGCTACCCTTCTTTCTCGAACTTCTTTTCCTTTCAATATACCTCCTGACCTCGTACTTACACAAAAGTCTTGCTATCTTCCCTGCAGGCCGGATCGCTGTGTTCTCGGTTACTTACAATAAACCAAAATATTCAATAAACTAACGGTTGTGACAACACTAGAACCTAGCTTCAACGTCCAGCCTCTATTTGAGTACCTTTCCTCTCACCTTACGCTTCCTTCTTTCGTACCTCAGACTCGCCCGGACTCCACCATTCCTCTTAAATCCCAGAAGGGTTTCATAGATCGACACAGCCCTCAAAGTAAAGTATACCAGCCATTTTGGAAATAAGAGCGTCAAAAACGTAACAGAGGCTTCCCCTCCACTTCCCCTCACCCGGCATCCGCTCTGGAGGAACCGCCCCACAAAAGACTAAAGATGTCGGTTTCTCCGGATATCGTCGCCGCAACTACAAGGCTGCTGGCATCCCTCGCTGCGGGAGGTCCATTAGCACCGCTGGCCAGGGCAAAGCTTCCAGGCGATGATACTGAAGAGAAACGAGCTCTTGAAAAAGAAATATTTGCCCTAGCAAACCGGATACGATTGCTTGAGCTCAAGGCCTCGGCTGTGAACCCAAAGCTCTTCCCGGAAACACCGAACGATGGCCCACCGTCCATGCTGGCCACGCCGGAGAATAGTGATATCGCTACAACTGCAACTGTAACTGCAACTGCAACCACGACCACAACCACAACTAACAACAGTAACTCTCTTCACGATGGAATATTATCTACTGCCCAAGTACCACCGAGCAGTAATGCTAAGCCCATCGATATCGAACCTGATTTGGAGGTACTCAAACAACATGTTAAAGCCCAAGAGGGTGAAATTCAGAGTCATGGGAAGAATGTCGAGGTTTTGGTAGAAGAGATCAACCAGCACCAGTATGCTTTGCAGAACGTGAACCAGGAGTATAGCAGGGTCGAGATGTTAGAGAAAGAGCTCAGAAAGAGCCAGAGGGCAAACCTGGCCTTCCAGAAGGCGTTGAGAGAGATCGGTGAAATCGTGACAGCCGGTATGCTCTTTTGCCCCCCCCCCCCCCCCCCCCCCCATCTTGATCCTAGTACACAGCTGATATGAGGTTATACGTAAAATAGTTGCTAGAGGTGACCTCACGAAAAAAGTTACTGTCCACGACGTGGAGATGGATAAAGAAATTGAGATTTTCAAGGGTACTATCAATAACATGACAGACCAGCTCCAAACATTCGCCAGCGAGGTTTCTCGTGTCGCTAGAGAAGTCGGAACGGAGGGCCGATTAGGAGGTCAAGCCAGTGTCAATGGAGTCGAAGGCACCTGGCGTGAATTAACTGATAACGGTTTGTTTCCAATTTCCCTCAAGGCATTTTCAATGCTCAAGAACTAATGAACCGTTTAGTCAACACTATGGCTTCTAACCTTACCTCGCAAGTGCGAGAAATCGCTGAGGTCACCTCTGCGGTCGCCAATGGCGATCTGTCGAGGAAGATTCACGTCCATGCTCAAGGTGAAATCTTAATGCTCCAGCAAACAATCAATACTATGGTGGAACAACTCGGAAGATTCGCGCTAGAAGTCACGAGAGTGTCAAGGGAGGTCGGTATCGAAGGAATACTTGGTGGTCAAGCAGAAATTGAGGGAGTCAAGGGTACATGGAGAGAGCTGACGGATAACGTCAATGCTATGGCCGCAAATCTTACTGAACAAGTCCGAAACATTGGTAAGGCGAACATAAAGAGGCCCTAAGACTATGCATGGACTAATTTGATATAGCTACCGTCACAACTGCCGTCGCGAAGGGTGATCTTAGCCGAAAGGTCAGTGCCAGCTGCAGAGGCGAAATTTTACAACTCAAGGAGACTATCAACAAGATGGTGGATCGACTTCA
The DNA here is from genome assembly GCA_036971725.1 of Arthrobotrys conoides. Lineage (NCBI taxonomy): Eukaryota > Fungi > Ascomycota > Orbiliomycetes > Orbiliales > Orbiliaceae > Arthrobotrys > Arthrobotrys conoides. Next base: position 2,112,202 of record JAVHJM010000001.1, read on the forward strand.
GAACTTTGCTAGCGAAGTTACAAAGGTCGCTCGTGAAGTCGGCACTGAAGGCCAGCTCGGTGGTCAAGCGAATGTCGACGATGTGGAGGGAACTTGGAAGTCTCTCACTGAAAGCGTTAACGGCATGGCTACCAACCTTACACTCCAAGTTAGAAATATTGCATCCGTTACAACTGCTGTCGCCGAAGGCAATCTCAGTCTTAAAATTGACGTGCCTGCTGAAGGTGAAATCCTACAGCTGAAAAACACCATCAACAAGATGGTGGAAAGACTGCAAAACTTTGCAACTCAGGTCACGAAGGTGGCCCGTGAAGTCGGAACCGACGGGATACTTGGTGGTCAAGCTCGGGTGCAAGACGTGGAGGGTGTTTGGAAAGATCTCACTGATAACGTGAATGTCATGGCTAATAACCTTACGACTCAAGTGAGAAGTATTGCGGATGTCACAACTGCGGTGGCACAGGGTGATCTTAGCAGAAAGATCACAGTTCACGCACAGGGTGAAGTGTTAGCTCTCAAATCTACTATCAACAAGATGGTGGACCGTCTCGAAGTGTTCTCTCGAGAAGTGAAGCGAGTTGCTCGCGATGTAAGTCGCAAAAATCTCTTGCACGTCATTCCCGTCAAGTACTAATAACAAAATCACGATAGGTCGGTATCGATGGTAAACTCGGCGTGCAAGCTGAAGTCAATGATGTCGACGGATTGTGGAAAGAAATTACCACAAATGTGAATATTATGGCGACCAATTTGACGTCTCAAGTGCGAGCCTTCGCTCAAATCACCGCCGCTGCCACAGATGGAGACTTTACAAGATTCATCACAGTCGAGGCCTCTGGAGAAATGGATGCTCTCAAGACCAAGATCAACCAGATGGTGTTCAATCTCAGAGATAGTATCCAGAAGAACACTGCCGCTAGGGAAGCCGCTGAGTTAGCGAATAGAACCAAGTCCGAATTCCTTGCCAACATGTCGCACGAAATCAGAACACCCATGAATGGCATCATCGGCATGACTCAACTTACTCTCGACACCGATCTTACCCAGTTCCAACGAGAAATGTTGAACATTGTCCACAACCTTGCTAATAGTTTGTTGACAATCATCGATGATATTTTGGATATCTCGAAGATTGAAGCCAATCGTATGGTTATGGAGGAGATTCCGTTTTCTCTCCGAGGAACCGTCTTTAATGCGCTCAAGACCTTGGCTGTTAAGGCTAATGAACGATTCCTGGATCTTGTGTACAACGTCGATAATGTGGTTCCGGATCATGTCGTTGGCGACTCGTTCCGTCTTCGTCAGGTTATCCTCAATCTAGTTGGAAACGCGATCAAATTCACCGAGAGTGGAGAGATCACTTTGAGCATCAAACCCGCTGACCAAGGCCGTTGCAAAGAAAATGAATACTGCTTCGAGTTCTCCGTGGCGGATACTGGCATTGGTATCCAAGCCGACAAGCTGGATCTTATCTTCGATACATTTTGTCAGGCTGATGGATCCACAACAAGAAAGTTTGGTGGTACCGGTCTTGGTCTTTCGATTTCTAAGCGTCTCGTTAACCTCATGGGTGGAGACGTATGGGTCAAGAGCCAATACGGTGTTGGAAGCACGTTCTACTTCACTGTCGTTGTTAAACTGGCAGAGACTGATCTCACTCTCATCAGACCACAGTTAGCACCTTACAAAGGACACCAAGTCCTCTTCATTGATGACGTGGGTGATCAATCTGGTATTGCCATTGCCGACATGCTCAGACAACTCGAGCTCGTCCCTATTGTAGTCAAGAGTGCAGAAGAAGCCCCGAGAGCAGATCACCCACTGTATCCTGCCAAGAATGGTATTGCATACGATGTCATCATTGTGGATTCGATGTCAATGGCTCTTAAGCTTCGAACTTTCGACCACTTCAAATACATCCCATTGGTATTGCTGTCTCCAGTGATACATGTCAGTCTGAAATCGACCCTCGACCTCGGTATAACATCCTACATGACCGTTCCATGCCTTCCGATCGACTTGGGTAATGGAATGATACCAGCCTTAGAAGGAAGGGCTGCGCCTTCGATATCCGAAAACTCCAAATCGTTGAACCTACTGTTGGCCGAGGATAACGTGGTGAACCAGAAACTTGCTGTCAAGATTCTTGAGAAATATCACCACACAGTCGAGGTTGTCGAGAATGGTCTACAAGCCGTAGATGCTGTTCAAAAAAAGCGATATGACTGCGTGTTGATGGACGTCCAGATGCCGGTGATGGGTGGATTTGAGGCAACGGCTAAAATCCGTGAATATGAACGGGACTTCGGTCTACCCCGAACTCCAATCGTGGCTCTCACTGCACACGCCATGTTGGGCGACAGAGAAAAATGTATCCAGGCGCAGATGGATGAGTATCTATCCAAGCCCCTCAAGCAGAACCAACTCATTCAGACTATATCAAAGTGCGCAGCTTTGGGCGGTACCCTGCTAGAGCGTGGTGTTTCTAAGTCGGACGATAGAAGGGTGGTCGCTAGCCTTACTCGGCCGCCGTACGACAGTAGGTCTATGACCTCGAATGCGTCTGTTATGAGGCCGGAGGCGAGTGCCAGCTCAAGTGCCATGTCGCCGACAACACTGACACCTGAAGAAGCAATGGAGAGCAGGGTAAGTCGAATTCCGGCCACGAAGAAGACCGGGTTGAATAATCTATCGAGGCGCTAACATGTAGGCTAAAATGACCCCTTAGCCGATATTTAGATCTAACAGCTCTTAAAACAGAAACTAAAGCTAAAAGCAGAAGATGAAAAAAAAAACAAAAAAACAAAGAATAATTTGTAATTCTTAGACTTTGTCTTCTTCTTGTTTTTTATTGTTCTTCCTGCTCTCCCTGCTCTCCCTGCTCTCCCTGCTCTCTCTTCTCTTCTCCTCCTCCTTCTTCCTTCTATCATTTTGGGTTTGCGCAAGGAAGATGACAGCTCATGCGGTGTGTTCTGGGTATTCTGTTGTGTACAGGATGGGGGTTTGGAGCTCAGCGGGGCAACATTGACAGGTCTTCTCGTCGCTTGCGTATATTTTCGATTCATGAGGAGCGCATGTTTTAGAAAACTATTCCGTCTACTTCGCTTTTTGAGGTTTCTTTACTTCTTTTACTTTCCCCTTTTGCTATTGGGTTTCCTGGTTTTTTTTTTTTTTTTGTTTCGGACGGGGTTTGATCAGAGCTGGATGGCATACGAATATTGACAGTGCTACTAGTTATATTCACATTCTTGTTTCGTTCCGGTTCCTTTTGTTTCCCTTTGCGGCTCTTGTTTCATTTGTCTGTATCATGGATCATGTTACTCTTTTCCTATCCTTCCGAACTCTTTTTACTTGCGTTTGAATTTCATCATTGCGGGGGGGGGGATAAGATTGTAAGGGTAGAGTTCCTTTATCTTTCTCTCTCTTCTCCATCCTCCCTTTTAGTGTGGCCTTGAGACTATACGGGAAGCACGCCTCCTTTCTACATTTTCCTATGATGACTTTCGGGATCTTTCTTCTTCTTCTTCTTCTTCTTCTTCTTCTTCTTCTTCTTCTTCCTTTTTTTTTTTTTTTTTCTTTTTGGTTATTGATTAAGACTTTAAACCATTATCATTACTCTATTCTTCCAAGATGCAAGAAAGGAAAAGATCAAAAAGTTTATCAGCTTAATCAGATGTACCATGTACTTAACTTGGGCAAATTGATACTATAGTTCCAATAGACCAATCAATAAAAATAAAATAAAAAAGAGACCCACAGAGAGGGGGAGAGAGAGAGAGAGAGAGAGAGAGAGAGAGAGAGAGAGAGAGAGAGAGAGAGAGGCGACAACGTCTATGACTGCCGCTTTAGGGTGTGAGGGCGATCAAGAACCAGAAGCATCGTGCAAAACCCCCTCTCGACTTTGCTTTCCAAGTTCTCGTCAGGAATGTTAATTGATGCTCACGCCTCTACCGCTAGTTAATAAATACGCCAGGATAAGGGTAAGTATAGGTACTTACATGTACGTAATCTGTACAGGACTAGCTTGGGTAGCGTAGCTTACACAATAGGCTCTCAGCTCTCAGCTTCTATTACTACGCTGGCGTACATAAGCAACATACTGCAGTACTGCCCCGGAAGAACCCCGCAGAAGAGTCTGGGTTCGAAGAAATCCCCTTCAAATCCTCTGGTTATAACACTATCAAGTGTAGATTCAACTACTATCCAAGGTCAGTAGCACAACCCGTGCTTCGATTCACTCGATTGAGACTGTAATCACCGTGATAACTAAACTTCATGTCTTGATTAACACGTCTCCGGAGTACCCATAGATACGCTGCTAGTCTCTTATTTTACTTCTCATTCCTCTACCTCTTTCTCCTCTGCACAATGGCGGGAATCATCGACTCGACTCTCAAAGCCCTCCACCTCATAGACTCGACCGTTCCGCCTTCGGACGAGGAAGTCTCTGATCTTAAAAGCAAATACTCCGCCGCTGGTCACCCCCACGTCTTCAACTTCTATGACTCCCTCACCAACTCCGATAAACTGGCACTATTCAATCAATTGTCCGACATAAACCCAGCTCGCACCTCCGAGCTCGCCGAAAAGGCTTTAAACCCCACCAAAGCTTCTGCAGACGATGCAAAGCCCGATTTCCAGCCTCTGCCTGCCCAAGCTCGCGCTTCAACATTAGACTCTTCTAGGGAAGATCTAGACAAGTGGCATAATGAAGGTCTTGAGTTGATTGCCAGCAATAAAGTCGGTGTGATCTTGATGGCCGGAGGACAAGGAACCCGTTTAGGCTCCAGCGATCCCAAGGGTTGTTATGACATCGGTCTCCCATCAAGGAAGAGCCTTTTTCAAATTCAAGCAGAAAGAATATCAAAAATTCAAAGTCTGGCAGATAAATACAAAGGTGTGAAGAAAGGTGTCAAAGTCGCACAGATTCCATGGTACATCATGACATCCGGGCCCACCAGGAAACCAACCGAGGAATACTTTATAAATAACGACTATTTCGGATTGGAGAAAGCTCAGGTTGTATTCTTCGAACAGGGCGTCTTACCTTGTATTTCCAATGACGGGAAGATCATTTTGGAGTCTAAGTCAAAAGTTGCAGTTGCGCCTGATGGCAACGGGGGCATATACGCCGCATTGGATAAATCTGGTATCCTCAAGGATCTTAAGACCCGAGGTATCGATCACGTACATGCGTACTGCGTCGACAACTGCCTTGTCAAGGTTGCCGACCCAGTGTTCATCGGCTTCAGCGCCCTCAAGGGCGTTTCGATCGCTACCAAAGTCGTAAGAAAACGTAATGCAAAGGAGTCAGTCGGACTCATCCTCCTAAAGAACGGCAAGCCAGACGTTGTCGAATACTCTGAAATCGACAAGGAGATGACGGAAGAGTTGGATCCTGAGAATAAGGAGCTGCTTAAATTCCGAGCCGCAAATATTGTGAACCACTACTATTCTACCGAGTTCCTTAATACGATTCCGGAATGGTCCAATAACCTTCCACATCATATAGCACGCAAGAAGATCCCCTACTTGGATACTGAAACCGGCGAGCAAGTTAAGCCCGAGAAGCCGAACGGGGTCAAACTCGAACAATTCGTGTTTGACGTTTTCCCAATGCTTGCTCTCGATAAATTTGCATGTTTGGAGGTAGCTAGGGAGGATGAGTTCTCGCCACTAAAGAACGCAAGGGGTGCCGGTGAGGATGACCCGGACACTAGTAGGAGGGATATCATGTCCCAAGGAAAGAAGTGGGTTCAAGCCGCCGGGGCACAAGTCTTGAGTGAAGATGCAGATAAGGACGGAATTGAAGTTTCCCCATTGTTGAGCTATGTAAGTTGACATTATCTATTCTCGTTCCCAAAGTTGTTATCTAGCTGCTAACACAGACTTATTAAGGGCGGTGAGGGTCTGGAGTTCTTGAATGGTAAAACCATCAAAGGACCTGCGTTAATTGTTCAGCCGGATGAGGCCTAAGCACTGTTGCGGTTACTTATTAGTCGAGCATTAGGCAATTAAAATCGTTCCTTCTTTCTTGCTTTCTTCTTTTCTTTCTTTCTGCGGAATAAAAACCGGGTTCTTTGGTATCTTAATGGTAAAAGTTCGCTCTGAAATCTATAAACCATATATAGTACAAGATAAAGTAAAAAGATTTTGAAGAGACCCACACATATCACGCAAATCGACACACTTCAAAGCATCATTGAATATAGTAGATGTAGATTACTCAGCCTGCCCTTCTCGTTTCCGCTTCTTCTTTTCTTTCTTCTCCTTTCGCCGCCTCCTCGACTCCTCGTCGTCTGAATCCTTGCCGTGAAGTTGTGTGATCCGTCTTTTCGAATCCCCCGTGGTTGCTGCATGCTCAGGCCCGCTCTCGATGGTCTCCGGTACATCGTCATCCTTAAAGCTCCCTTCTAATGACAGCATGCCTCCTTCAGCCTTTACAGCCGTGATTACAAATTTCTGAAGCCCTCCCACCTGATTCCCTTCCGAATCAAACCACCTTCCCATAGCTTTAGTCAAACCCTCGATTGGATCTGCCCCGCCAGCCGGCTTTTGCTTCTCTCTTCCCCTTCTTCCAACACTTGGATAAGGATCGTTATCTACCTCATCAGTCACAGTCACATCGTCCTCCTCCGCTGCCACAAACCTCCAACCTTGTGGAATCCCTGCCTGCGTCACTGAAACGCTGAAAACATTCCCATACAACATCCCAAGGTGACTAGGCGATACGTTGTTCACATATCCTTCAAGCACCATACCCACTGCTGGTCTCCACAGCACAAACTCCACAAGACACCATACGAAAGCAAACGGTGATTCGCCTAGAATCTTCGCAGCGGGGGACTGGAACCGTAGATTTTGATGAGTGAGTACGACACCATCAAGGGTGCTATCGTATTTGAATACGAGAGGGTCAAGGTGATCGCGTTGAATACCAGTTTGTGGGGTCGCAGAATAGGCTGGTGAGATGGAGAGATAGCGAGCCGCGGTGGTAAGGGCGTATGGGGAGGATAGTTCCGCAGATTTGAGGGATCGTGAAGAATGATCCACGGTTGATTTCAAGGACGGCATTGTGGAATCTATATTGCTGGTCTGGGGAGGCGACTGCTGTCTTGCTGAATCGATTTCGGATAAGTCTCGGAGCTTGCGCTTTTTATTTGTTCGTTCGGATTTATTTGTCGGCTCGGCGTCTTTTATCTTGTGTTTCTTGTGCAATTTTTCATATGATGGGGGTGCGACTTCAGCCATTGCTCTTCCTAGAATTCCTCAACAGCTTGCAATTTTTTTATTTTATTTTATTTTTTTTTGCAGAGGCTATGATGATGAATGCGATTCGAAGAAGTGGTGGTAGTGGTGTAAGATGCGATTGGCAACACCGTAAGGATTTAGTAGTTTGAGCGGCGTCTTTAGGTATATAATGAGCGACAGGGTTGAAGTTGGTTGAACGATGAGGTTTAAATTTGGAACAAGAATTGGCTTGGTGATGCAGCAAAAAAAATTAAGTGACCAAGCAACACAGGATCATCCCTAATATCCAACATACCATCGGGTCACGTGACTATTTTGGAGACACAATTGATGCGGGCCGGTTCAGGTACCCTCTGCGGAGTTCGTGAAATGTATCTAGAGATGTGCGGTGACATTCTGGCATTCGATTAAACCGAAAATCAAGTCGTTTTGTACAGAAATGGTTATTGCGGGGCTAATTGAATGTGACAGGAGAGATATACTATCGTAGTATCGAGATACCGAAAAGAGGCGTTTATGACAATGTCGCCCATACTTTCCTGTGTCGGTAGGAAGGTACGTTGTAAGGATAGAATATTGGTAGAAATCTATAATATCGAAAAAGAACGCTTGGTTTTATATTGATTGCTGAAGAAAGGGCTCAATTCACTTATCACCAGTGTAATAATTCGAAAGAGAAGAAAGAAAGGCTGTGATTAGAAATAAATAAATAAATAAATTTTACATCAACAGGCTAATCATGATTGTGATACGGGTATGCAAAGTGTAAAGCCAGAAGAGCGCGAAACACATGGACCTGATTCCCGTCAGAAAAAGAATAAGAACCCCGATGGCAAAAAAGCTCCCATGCCCCCTCCCAAAACGCCGCCAGTAAGTACCTCGAGTATCCTTTCATTCCTCGGAGTCAGGCCGTTCTGGAGCAATGTTCATCAATATATGAGATCCAACAGAAAAACAAAGAAGTAGGAAACAGTCAAAAAAACGAAAAGAAAGTCAAGAAGAGATTGTATGGACACTTATGCCGCGTGAAACTGATCTTGCGACGCGCGCGATGGGGCGAGAATGAAACAATCAAAACTGGAGCCCATATTAAAGGGAATAGAAGAAAACGGCGTCTTAGATATGGCACGAGGACGGTTCCCCATCTATCTCCTCCCGAGGCCGCCCATCCCGCTAGCGGTCATTCTCCCAGCACCAGCATTAATACTTTGGGCCACAATGGCTTCTGCCGCCCTTTGCGCCGCAATCCTCTCCTTTTGTTGAGATCTTGCTCGCAAGTATCCTGCGGCATCGGCCCTCATCCGTAATATTCTTAGGATCATGTCATCACTAGCTTCCGCCTGTGCCTCCTTCCTCTTCTCTTCCTTCGCCTTCCGCATTGTTCCCAGATTTCGATTCATGAGTACAGATTTCGACCGTTTTGCCATCGGAACACCCAGGAGTAGAGCGCCAGACCCGGGGGGGCCTAAGTTTAAGCTCTTCTGTTTTTCTGCAGCTCGTGCAGCATTTTGCGCAGCAATACGTTCAGAAGTACGTATCAAATTCTCAGAAGAGTCGAAATAAAAAAAACCAAGGGACTGCAGATCGTGGTACTTCGGCGATTTTAGGACATCGACAGGAACACCAGTAGATTGGCCTTGTTCATCTGGGGCATTGAAAAATTCAAACAAAAACTAAGAATATTTTAGCATTCTTCATTCACCGGTGATCAGCGGAACAACCGCATACCTTTAGCCATTTGAAGACGACATCGAGCTCCTGGTTAGAGAGAGGCTTTTGGTTTGATGGCTTGTCGGACAGAGGTGGCACCATCAGAGTCTCAATTGTAGCAAGAACTTCTTTCCAAAGTTTGGCCATAACATTAATCAAGGCTTCGTGAGTCAGAGTCTTGTCCAAGATTTCGAAGTTTTCGTTAAAATAAGTGAATAATGGCGTCAGGGCATTAGCAACATCGTCATCAGTTGGCCCTGCTTTGATAACAGACTGCGGGCGATTCGAACCAAACCCTGTTCGACTGAAATAGCTCGACACCGAAGCTATCGAGATGCCCGGGTTTAAAATAGATTTGAGAGCCTGTTTTGATAAACAGTGCTTGATAAATGGCGCACACTATCGAACATCAGTACATATGAGATACTTTGGACACTGTGGACAATGACTTTACCTTATCCGTAATTTGCCGAGCCATATCCCTTTCTGTGCGCTTAAGTGTCCTGAAGGTTCGCCCAAAGTAAAATTGGATGTCATCCCGCTCCCCTTCCATGCTGATCTTGAGCAGAAGCCGCCCTTGTGTATCGAGGTCCAACCAGTATTCCTACATAAATTATTAGCTGCCGAAACCACTTTACACGTGTTCAGGCGTGAGTTACCCTTGGTTCATAATCCCCAAAATACGAAGGGTCAAGCTTAATCGGTGCTCTCCCAACATAATCATGTTCCCCGACAGTATCGTGGTCCCAAATAGTTGCAGTAAGCAGTACCGGCCCACCCGTGGTGATTTCAACGGTTTCGTCGAACCTGGGGTTAAGGGTGGAGTACATAACTCTTGTCTTCGCCAATCGTTTATGGTACTCGTCTCCAAGGACAACATACGGATCACTCAATCCATTAATATCGCACGCCTTGAGATCTTCGGCTTCGACGATTTTGATCGTAAAGAGATACTTGTTGGAAGATTGTTTTTTCGGTTGATAAACGGGCGTGTTTTTAGCAATAATTGCAGCACACCTATCAACATTGATTGATTTTTCAATCAAATCGAGCTGGTGAATTGCATATTCGATATTATTAAATTTTACACATGTCTAGACAACTGTATAAGTCTTGGCTCTCCGAAATATTGACGGGGTTGTATGTTACCTCTGGCAAGAAGTTGAACGGTTCAACTTTCTCCTTGCTGTTGAAATAGGCAAGGAGTTTTTCCTTTTGGGTTTTGTTCCTAGCTGCCTCTTGCTCTGGAGTTACGCGATCCATTTCTTGGGTGAACAAGGTCTCAACTTTCTCGCAATAGTGCATCAACCCGGTGCCTATTGACTTAGAAAGTGCGGTGAAGAATTTGGCCTCTTGGTATTCGTCAGCCCAGTTCAAATCTTTGAGGGCTTTGATGTTTTGTATGAAAGACCGGAACACATCCTCAACCGATACCGAGTGCCGATCATTTGCCATCGTTCCATTCTCCGATTTGACTTTAAACTCGTCCCCCTTCAATGCATTGTCGACCCATTCGAGAATTTTAACATCTATATTGCTTAGCCACCTCCAGACAAAATCCTGGATCATTTGTTCAATGTCAAATGGAAACGGATTCCTAAGTATTAAACAAGTTAGTGAAAAAGGTTTTTCGCAGAGTTAACTTAAACAGATTAAAACTAACTTGATAACTTGATCGTAGATATCCCTAACTTCTATCAAGCCCTGGTACATGTCGAAAGCGTCCTGGATATCGAGCTCTTCTCCCTTTTCTTGTGATGAACGGAATATGCCTTTGATGATATTTTCTGCGTCCTCCGCAAACGCCGGGAATATACCTTCGATTGTCAGGAAATCGATTTTTACTTTCCTAAATATGGAGTTAGCAAGCAGTAACCACATACCACTTGGATTACCTGGCGCATTCATACCCAAGAATAGGCTCGGGGAACTTCTTCGAAAGCCGTTTTATCAAACCAATAAGCTTCTTTCCAAGCTCGACAATATGGTACATATCCCATTCTTCCCTGTTCTCAGGGATGTCCTTGGTGAATCCCGAATATACTTCTTCTGCACGAACCTTGAGACCGTCCTTCACAGAACCGATGAAGGTATCCAAGTCTTTGCCTGCCGAGAACAGCGGGTTCGGGTAGAGGTGATTCGTCAATATGTACATGTACTCATCAAGAGAAGGTGGCTTGAGATCGAAACATTGCATAACAGCATGATAGAGCTCCCTTAAGATATTATCGTAGAAGGAGGATAGGTTTTTCCGTTGGAGTGTTTGCTAGAGCAATCGTTAATGAACGTCATAAACCTTCGAATAGGGTAACTTACATCTGGAATTGTCCATTGCTCCCAAGGGGTGACAACAGCTCCCTTGATATATTCGAACGCTTTATCTACTGTGTCAAGATCCGCCCTTGATTCTGCATACATTTCTCGAACGAGCCCAAGAACCATAATGCTTTTGGTAAAAGCAGGTATCCGCCAACGAACCGAACAGGCGTCTACCAGTGATATCTCTTCGAAGGACAAAACCGGAGGTAAAAGTTCGTCGCTCTCACTCTCTGCAGCAGGCCCTGCATGGTTATCAAAGCACATCTTTAGGAGAACGCGAAAATACTCTTTTGGGTTGGGTGGAATGAACGTGAATATTCCTTCTGCGCCATCCGTATGCGATTGGAACCCATTGACTTGGTCCCCGTTGATGTCAATACTGGCTAGGCCGGGGTTGGCCGTGACCATAGCTTCTTGCATTAGAGGGATATACTCCAGCTCCCCAGCTTTCCAGGCTTCGTAACCTTCGTCAGTATCGAAATCATCAGCTGTCAGCGTGGCTTTAGCGCCAGCGTGGATCCTGGCTCCATAAAGTTTGAGCTCTTTCATAGCAATGGTATCACTCCAAGCCTGGCGGTTCCTATTGATGTCATTTTGAGCTTGTGTTAAAGAAATGCGAAATATTCTCGCAACGGTCTGTACGTAGGGCATTTCTCGAACATCGTACGATAAAGGTACTTCCTCGGTAATCTGGGCTGGCGGTTGGGCAGTGTTTTGCGCATCAACTAAGTTCTTGTCATGCGCGAGCATCCTCGACTCGAGGGTTGATAATTTATTTACGAGTTCGGAGTGCCCAGATGCCCACCCGTTATCTTTTAGACACAATACTATCAACCGAATGAACAGTGCAACATGGCGATCAACCAACAGGCCGACATTTTCCTTTGTTACGCCTACCAGCCCACCGGAGTGCACAGCTAGCTGAAGTTCATTCGTGGCCCGAGAGATGAAGAGCAAGATCATATCCTCTGCTCTCCGGCTTTTGTGCAAGACCTTCCTTCTTTCTGGGTCGATAAGTTGGTTGAGGAACACGGCAAAGGTTCGCTTGACCAGTGGATCCTTATATTCTTTCCCCGGCTCCCTACCAATGATCGTCCCTTCGAGCCTTCGCTGGAAGACGGTGACGAAATCAACTTTTGGTAACTTCGCAGACTTAGTTCCGCTAGAAAATTCCGCCAGAAGGGCACCTGCGGAACTAGAGTAGGCGGAGGCAGGTTTGGGGGCCGGCTGGGTGACAGCCACTCGCTTGCGCGGTTGGAGGAGATAATTAAGGAAGCCAATCCGCAGAGCATGACTGTAAACGTGTTCGGGGGTGGCCTGGTGGCCGGCCACACGACGAGCACTCACGATGGACGCATGGCTGTTCTGCCGGTTTTGGGGGTAATAAGCGGCATTTTCAGGTTGGGCATAGTACCCCGCAGTATCTTGGGTCGACCATCGCTGCGCCATGGTGACCGAGATCGCCTTATGGCAGGCTGATGGTGGACAGTAAGGAGCGTTTGGATCTAGAGGAGATGTCGTTGTCGTTGGTTAGTATTCTGGTCGTATCAAGGGAGGAACAAAACACGGGGCTATCTTATGACTGGTTGATGATATCAATGGCAGATTCATATGGAGGATCTTACATCGCTAAACGAGCTGGCCCGTGACAGAGAAGGTAAAAACACAGAAACCGAAAGATTCAAGGCCAAGGCGGTAATGCAATAACAAGTGCTTGCAGGCGTCAATAGAATGGGAAACAGGTGGATTAGTAAACGTCAATATCAGGTTTGGCCGCAGAAGTCGGCTGTGGTGTCGGGGAAGCCAGCAAGCCGGTCTAGAAAGGAATGTTGTTTGTTGTTCAGCTGCCAAATTGGAGGCAGAAGCTAAGCTACTAACTAATGTCAACTACTCAGGTACTTGCCTAGCTTACCTAGGTACCTACATGTAATCCCCGGGATCCCCCCTCAAGAAAAGTTCTTTCTGGTCTTGGATGGTCACAATCACATCGTAAATGTCATCAACCGTATGTCTGTCCTTTTTTTATTTATTTTATTTTATATTTTATATTTTATTTTATTTTATTTTATTTTATTTTATTTTATTTTATTTTATTTTATTTTATTTTATTTTATTTTATTTTATTTTATTTTATTTTATTTTATTTTATTTTATTTTATTTTATTTTATTTTATTTTATTTTATTTTATTTTATTTTATTTTATTTTATTTTATATATTTAGGGAAGTAAGTTAAGTACATCATACATGATTTCTTGATGTGTAGGTAATGTACGTATACTATGCGGGTATCATCAGTTAAGTTATTGCTAACAGCTGTTAACAGTTATATACACGCTGATAATATATTCTAATTATAACCAATCTTATCCTGAATTAGTACTCTCTACCTACCTAGAGTATTCTACTAAATACCGATGCAATGGTCGCCCATGCCTCCATATATCCCTAACCCTGAGGACCCTATTGCATTTTGGCGCTGGATTATGCATATGCTGGGCTAGGGCTTAGACCAAGTAGGCGTCTATGTAGACTATTATCAAGTAAGTATATCAACGTGGCTACGTTATAATATATACTTAAGTAGTAAGTACTTAAGTACATTTTACTTGGGTACTTAAGATAGGACTTATCAATTAAGTTAACAACATCTTCCAGCCATTCCCCTGCCACCATTAAATTCAAAATTTTGCACGTTTACAAACTCAGTAGACCTGACCGTGAGAAGAGAAAAGGCACCCCTCCCATCGAAGGTTTTGGTGTTATCTAAGATTCCATTCAGACTCGGAAATACAAAAAAAGGTATAGTACTTACATGTACTAGGTACCATCTGAGTCTAACCTCAGTGACCCTTCTTTGTGACATCTGAGCAGACAATGTGGCCCTGCATAAACGTTATATAAACTAACAAGACCCTTCCCAAGAAGTATACTTACAATTACAGACTTTTATATATAATTACTTATGTATAGTATTATAAGTACGCACGCTTCTTATAATTATCTGAGCATTACGACAGCTAACAGGGCAGATATAAAGCAGCATTGACTGGAAAATGCCGAATTGCGACAACCTTGAGCATGAGGGATCACCAATCGACAAAAGAAAAGTGGAGAGCTCTGCCGAATGCTCGTCCCTTAGCCCATGCTTGACGCGGCAAACGGTTTACATATTCTGACCACCTGGGCAGTATTCTTATGTACGTATTCAAGTGTACATCCACAGGTACATATGCGTACGTACAAGATATCATGTAGCTAAACTAACCGTCCCCCCCCCCGTCCTCGCCTTCGTAATCGTCCGTCGATTGAAAAATGCTTTTTCGGCCTTCCTCTGGATTGACAGTGGCTGAGTAGATCGGCTTCCTGAGAGTCTCAAATAAAGAAGACTATGTCAAGGCCCTCCATCCTCTCCCCAAATCGAATCTGGAGAATTCCTATCGGCCTTGACGGCGAGCCAGAAGCTCGGAGTTGCAACACCCTAAACGGAAGTCTGTCGGCTCGAAACTTCCCCCAATTTGGTGCACAATTTTGCGACTGGGTTGCCTGACGTCATGGCGCCGCATCTTCAGGGACGAGTGTAACTTCTGTGTCACTCAAAACTTAACAGACGCTCCCCAAATTAAATCTATATCTCCAACCACAGGCAAAGTAACGTTAATCACTGCTCTGGAGCTGGCCGCATCTTCAACTTAAGCATGTTCCACGGGTCTGACTGCACAGAACGCCCCTTTTTTGTTACCGGGGCGACCCAGACGTCTAGAAATGACGTAGGTGCAGTGATGTTTGGCGATTAATTCATCTAAAACGTTGGGACTGTTCTATTGACAAAGGACCACGACCGTACGCGTACTTACCTACTGGTAAGCAAGTAAGTATATATGTTGCCAGCTCGAGCGTCAATGTGCCGCATCGCCCGATTGTATCATATCCTGCCTTTTTTGTGGACAAGGCATTACTACACAGTACATCCCATAATACTTGCATCCTGGGATGGGATTTGGGTTTGACCGGGGACCACCCCTCGAAATTAGCCGTTAACTACCTACTTGCATACTGCCACGGTTGAGGAGTCTGGCGACGAGACAAGCATACTGCCTACACGGTATTGATTTACGGTGCTTCTCATTCATTATATTAGAGTCCTTAAGACAGCCCGTGGTTGTAATCAATACGAGACTAGGTTGTAAGGTAACATAGGTGATTTATGCCTTCTTCTTTTCTCTTTCTAAAAAAATAAAATAAGCTGAGGATATCAACCTGCCTTGTACTGTATTTAAGTTCTTGTAAAAAAAATTCCTTATCCTAATTTCCCACGTGTGTATTTAGTATACCGACATACAGTAATTCCAGGCTAAGGGGATCCGGGATCCGGTATCATATGTATGGCATTGCAAATGTACATGCACATCAATAAAAATCAAACCCTCCAAAGGCCTAGAAACTAAATAATCTAGGGGAGCTAGAATATAGAGTAAGAGTCAGTATATGATTGCGGCGTCAATTCCGCAAACTTCCATAAATAAATAGTTCGATATATCCGGAAGTTCTACGTACGTCGTATGGAATCGAAAGAGGGGGGACAGGAAAAATAAAATAAATATAAAATAAAAAAAAAAAATTTAAAAAAAGATCCTCATTTGATAAACAGTGTGTGTGGACGAGGAGTAGAGCTTACCATCTGATATACAATACTCCTTCAAGGCGATAAAATGATCACAGGTCGAGCTGGGTAGATCCTTTCAAGCCTTCACTATGCTGACCGCCCCCGTTCAAACCAGACCCTTATTCAATGATTTTTGGGCATTTCAATCTTGGAATATCTAGAAATATATGTGACAGCCTTGCTTCCTCTCTCCCAGCTTCTTTTGGGTGGTTCTCATACCCTTGGGTGGAACCGGAATCGGGAAGCTGTCACAGTTGTCGCCATCGGGAACTATCTTGAGAATAGGTGGGTTTCCAGCTCCGAGTTTGATGGCCACATAGGAATGCTGGCAGGGAATGCCAGATTGTGAGCGCCGGGATTCGGGTGGACAAACCTGCATGAGTTTGACCACCAGCTGCATGTCGTGCAAAGGACGCAGTCCGATTCGTGCATTGGGAGAGCTATGAAATCATCATTGTCTGGGCACGAGACTAATAAACCACAAAGCCCCATCTGCAAAAAAAAAAAAACGTTTTTCAATGCATAAGTTCGAAGTGTTATTATATCCTTCCGGGGATTTCCTGTTCAGAACGCCTACTACCTAGGTACACAGTAGATCAAGCCTCGTGACGCCTGAGCACAGTACCCATAATTCTGGTAGTCCGGCTAGATGGAAACTTTTGGCTTTTGGAGTAGATACCTATATTCAACTGTACGTAATTTAGTATGTATCGGGGAGAGGCGGAAAACAAAATGGAAAAATCTTGAGGGGCGTACAGGCGTAAGAGAAGAAGTAGGCCATCGACATCCGATATGACAACTCGAAACGTTGGAAGCCCCTAGTGCGAGGAGAACGAACAAACATGCTTCATCTTCAGTATCTAGTTGCATAGGATCGCCCCCCAAAACAGAAATCGATCAAAGGGACAAGAGCGAAGATCCTTCTTGTGGGCCAAAGCAGGAGTAAGGTAGGTAACAAATAGTAGCATCGCAGCATCGTAGCTGTAGTAGCCGCCGTGGTCAGTAGTCTTTCAAACCCCAGAGCGTGCAACCCGAGGCTGTTGTATACGAAGTTAGAGGTATGCATGTATCTGTATATGTATATCTGCATGTACAGATACAGGTCCGGGTACCTCGGCCTGTAACACAGGTATCGAATGATGATTCCGTCAGCGAGATTTGATTGTACTGATTGACCGAAGATTGGCGCATCATTCAGGCTTCTCGAAACCAAATCCAGTAAGTAAGAAACGGGCTTTTGGGGGCCATGTTGGGGTCCTTCGCTGACTGGCTGTGAGGGTGGGGTCTTGTGAGCAGGCGGGCTCTTAAAATGGACCAGCGGTGAAGTAATGATCTGGAAAGGAAGAGAAGAGAAAAAGAAACTTGCCAATGATCAGAAGAAAAAAGGTTTTAGTTGAGTTGAGGATGTTGTTTTAGTGCGCCTCCGGCCTCTGAGAATGCTGGCGGGTGCGGTCAAAATATTTCCAAGTCGTCACCTAACTCTAAGTCAGTCCGGTCAGTCGGTCAGTCAATCCAACTAAGAAGCCTCCCTTGCCAGCTAAAACCAAGTGACGACCCGAAGGAGTGGAGTGGAGATTTTTTCTTTCCCATTACCATCCCATCCCATCTAGACATCCTACCTACTTACACACACCCACACCCACACCTACACCCACTACCTATATACTGGACAGTTTAGAGTATCTTTTTGCTCCTTGTTAACTATTATTTTCCAGGTGTAGTTTAAGAACTACATCTGCACTTGCATATACATACCAAACACCTGGGCAACCTTTTTTTTTTTTTTTTTTTTTTTTTTTTCCCCGCCAAACTGAACAATTTAAACACACCCTCTCCCATTTTAACCCTTTCCCTGCCTATTGTATGTCCTCTTCGCTGTCTTGACTCTTGACTAAAAAAAAAAAAACCACAACAACAACCTGCGCCTCACGGTACTCCTGGTTTTCATATATTCTACTCCGACATTTACTCTGAAAGGAAGGAAAGGAAATCATAGATCAAACCCGACATTTCTTCTTCTATCGCCGCTGTCTTGCTCCCGAACTCGGCTATCCTAAACTCGAAGGAACTCGGGACTACGATGTCGCTGTAATAGCTAGGAGGGAGAAAAGCATCCAACCGAAAGTAACGTTGTCAGTCACTGGAACGAACGTGGAGAAACATTATTCATCAGCAATACACCGCTCTATAATCAAATTAATTCTGCCACCAACCAACCAACCAACCAACCATTGCATCCGATCTTGCTTATATATTGGCACCGGCTACTACATATCGTTCGCCGTCTCTTTTGACTTCTATCTTCTCCGACCATCCCTTCCGACCCATAAGAACAGTACACCACATTCACAACACACACCCACCCTGTCATATCCTCTCGAAATAGTGGATACCACCTGAAAACAAGAAAACACAATTAACACTCGAGCTTGGAGGAGTATCTGGTATTCGACAACCACGTTATCTTTCTCTTGCTCTATAGAACTATCCCCATCCTCTATAATTATTCTTATGCATAGGTTTTCTTTGCGTGGGATCTCAGCGGTGCCGGGTTCTGGAATGGACGCGGCTGAACGATCCCCTGACTCTATTACCTCGCCTGTTCATGCAGGCGATGATGTCAACGTTTTGGACCTCGAAGATGAGGAAGTAGATGCTAGGACAATGAGTCCGAGGAGAAATAGCGAAGAGATGGAAAGATTTGCCTCTGAGGCGAAGGAGAGGTTAGAAAAGTATGCGCATCATCTGCTCATCGCATGACCACTTCACATAGCTAACACGTTATCCCCAACGCTAGGCAAGCCAAACTTTTACAAGAATCTCTCCTCGCTCTTCTGGACCGTGTCGACAAAGTACGGGAAGAACACGACAAACTAGAAGGAGAAAACAAGTTCCTCCAGGACTATATTGGCCACCTGATGCAAACCAGCAAGATAACGGGTTCCGGTGGCCTCAAGTCTTCAAGTAACAGGGGAAAGTAAGGCTGCCTCTCTGTTGCCACAATTTATCACGACCCCTCCGTGGATGCTATCCACGCCCACCGAACACTACCATAATCATTAAAACGGAGTTACAACGCAAAAGACTTTTTTTTCTGGTTTACAGGCGTCATTTGAACCTTTTCGACCGGGAATGGTCGTTTCCTCGATTCTTTCTTGTGTATTATTATTACGCCCCCTCACCTACCGCCCCTCTTCCTTGCAAAAATTAGACGTATCCCTCTGTTAGACGACCATCAAGCACCCATCCTCGCCCCACCAAGTGATGAGGGTCCATGGCAATATGTCGCCATAGGAAGCCCATCCACGAAGTTACGACTAATCCAAAGGCTTTTCTTAGTTGTTTTTTGGCCGCCATAGTCAGGAGTTTAGCCGGTTCTTTTGGTATTTCATTTGATTTTTGATTCTTTTGTATCTGTTTGGTCTTGCTCACTTTGCCTCTTAATTTTGCTGCTTTTTCATCCCGAACATGCTCGTCCCTCGATATCTGCTGTACAACAGGCCTCCCTAGAGGCTCCCTCACTGGGAGTCTCATATACCTACTACCTACTCAAACGCTTAGGCTCTTTCTTTCCTGATCTCTGATAAAATTCTTACACTTTATCGTATATTTATCTTGTTTCTTTCTATTCACGACCTTTTTCTTTTTCTTTTCCTTTTTTCTGTCTTTTCCCTCCTTCGTCTAGCTCCAGCAATATTAATCGGTTGAAAGAACCACCTTTACTCTGTGTATATCTACAACATTTCACCCTTTTCTTCTTTTTTTCTCATACACATTAGTTACACTCTTCATAGGGATACTCGAGGGTCAGGCTGTCTGAGAAAATTGAATTCAAGGTCCTCGAAGCAAACTCATCCCCGCTCCCATCGCAGATCATTAAACCTACGTACTGTTTTTCGTAATGCGAATCCATTAGGAATGTCCATCTCGACTTTCATTTTCACCATTTAACGAAATATAGGTAATAAGCCAGAGAAAATTACGCTAAGACGCCAGCCCCGGACTCTGCATTCGGTATCAGTATTTGCGAAAATGTAAGACGGAATTAAGTATCACTTTCCAACCATCGTTTGATATCATTGAATTTCCCTTGAGAATATGCGTACCCCCACTTGCTAACTAAGTGGTACCGAGCGTCCATATATATATTCCTCGGGTACCGGTACCACAGCCTTGGTGCCAATATTTGTACCCAGCTTTTCGAATTAGCTTGCAAGTCAGGTAGTGCATTTCCGTCTTACCCCGGAAAGCAGTCATTTGGCTTTGCATTGAATGCAGGGTATGAGGCACGTATGCAAACTTGAAGAAAAGGCATTATTCCACCGTCGTTGGAACGCAATATCTTCGAGGAGTATATTCCGTCTAGTCTGGATATTAAACATAGAAAAATAGATATTTGTATTTATAAAAAGCACAATAACGTTAACATTAGCAATCAACATAACCTCAAGTACTCTTTTTCAAAATTGGAACCGCACGTGTGAGCGGCGCTAGTGTGAATTACAATAGGTACACGGCTAGCTCCAAGGGGGAACAAAAAAACACCAACAGGAGTTCTGCTTTCGCCCGGGAGCATTCTATGACATCATATCGTGAACACCGAAGTGAGAGAAACGCAGTCAAATGGGTCCAATCACATGGCTCTTGTGAAATGGGCTACCTGAGTCAGTATATCGCCTAGTCAGCGTTCTCGTAAACTTAGTAATCAGGATCATACCAGTTACCAGTTATAATCCGGTCCTAGAGGCGTAACGTAACTGAAAAGTGTAGAATGTCGATATATATATCTAGCCTAGATCATAACCCCCCGGGAGGGGCGGGGAACAAGACTAGAGTCTTATGAGCTACCTCAATAAATTTCTAGAAACACCGGCAATGATTTTTAGCATACGGGCTTTGGTACGATGTATCGAATGAGCTAGTATGAAATACGTTAATCCTCGGGTCGAATAGATATCGTTAACGCGTTCCAGTTTGAACCGACGGAGTGAAGTTTATGAATTTGAAAGTCGCATATATATATCATATAGAACGAAAGCGCCCACTAAGATATTTCACGCATCCGGTCGTTCGATAGCAGGTACTTAAGTGGTTAATTGCAACAGAAATATTCATTGATGCTTCTGCTAACATAACCAATATAAAACACGAGAGATATGATACACGGAAGTAGTGCAAGATCAATTCTCTAAAACCACTCGAGAATTTAACCACTTATAGAAACACAATTCTTCGTCAATGAAAACAGCTCAGTAATATCGGTAAAGAACAAGTTAGAATCGATGAAATATGGTGGTTGGGTATCGAAATGGTATTTTGGTGGAAAAATCGCTGGAAATTGGTCCACGATTAATATAATTACTTAATTATATTGACTGTGCTTTGATCTACAAAGTAGCAGTATGGAAACGAAATAGAAAACAAGAGAACATGTTGGACTGCCATCTAGCGCCTCCATTCACCGGGAAAAGTAGAGAAAACCGTCGCAAAGCTTTTGGGGTATCATTGAGTCGTGATGTGATGGCAAAGGGAAGATTAGCGGAATGTCTGGATGAAGATATCTTAGCGCAAGGGTAGACGGGATGTGAGTGGAGTTGCTGTTGGCCGGGAGGTCTCTACAGTTCGCGGCTGTTGTAAATCTGGGGAGACTGGGGAGTAAGATATCTGGATTGGTGAGGTGACTGTGAGTTGAGGGATTAAGATAGGTTGATCTGCGAGGGGCCGTGATAAACGCATGCTC
Source organism: Arthrobotrys conoides (assembly GCA_036971725.1). Classification (NCBI taxonomy): domain Eukaryota; kingdom Fungi; phylum Ascomycota; class Orbiliomycetes; order Orbiliales; family Orbiliaceae; genus Arthrobotrys; species Arthrobotrys conoides. The sequence goes on from JAVHJM010000001.1 coordinate 2,133,887, forward strand.
ATCGAGAAGCCTTGTTGTGACATGCGCCCAGATGCATAGGAAGGCGGGCGTGTCCCTGTGCTTCCAACCGACATCCTATTCGACGGGGGCTCATTGTTTCCTTGGGAGTAAACACCCTCTGCCTGGCTCCTTCGGACCCAATAGAACTGTGCGGGATTTACTCTCACAGTCTGTCTCCAGGTGCCGTATGCAGGCGGAGGAGGTGACAGCTCTTTCGGAGCTCCGTCATCGTCTACGGATGCACCGCTTTGACCAGGCATGGCGTAAACTTGAATTGGCCTTTCCGGTTGTGCATAGCCCCATGGAGCTGGCCCTGCCGTCATGCCCCCGAACATTGGGTTGACGTAAGCCGCCTGTGGCTGTTCTTCGTCTGGGTAAGAAAACGGACGGGCCACGGCCAGGCATACTCTGATAAGCGAGTGAAAGAAAAAAAAAGCAGCCATGAGGGTGACTAATATCAGGGCAATCTGCAGTGGAGGGGCAGTTAATTTGTTCCCCATGAAAAGACCAAGATCTATTGTCGTCCATGTTAGCAAGTCTCTTCGAACGCCTTCATAGAATCGATTCCCGCTATTCACTTACAGATAGATAAGACGACAATAAACACTATGGACCAAACTAACAAAATTACAACCCTTGTTTTCAATTCTGGTTTAATCAGCCACGATTTTGCAAACTCTTTAAAAGACATTCCTGGGCGACTGGATGCAGAATTGGTATCTGAGCCAGACATCGAATTCGGAGGCGGGGTAATCGGGTGCATATCCCGTGCCATCATCGAGGTGGACGAGTATGTCCCGACCTCGGGGGGGTTGTTAATTGTGGGTTGAGGAGGCAGATTGCTGGGCCTTTGGGCCGTAGCTGTAGGCGAATCTACAACCTCTGCGATAGATGGCATGGGCGGCGGCATGTTCGGCGACTTTGGACTTGCTGGCATGCTAGAACGGTTCGATGCCACTGACCCCGCCGATGGTCTTCTCAAATGTGACCCATGGCTCTCCTGGTATGGCGTTGGAGGCGTTGGTATCTCGTTCGGACGCCACGAGAGCCTGAAAGATGGTATATTGGGGAGTGTAAAGGTCATTATTGTCTAATTCTGCGCCAAAATGTGGCGTTTATATTGAATACCGCTTCCGTCAATTTTTTGTCAAAGGGTATGGAAGTATCATTCGATAACCTTTGGTCGGTCGAGCGGTGGGCCAAAAGAGAATGTATTGAATTGAAGGCCTAGTCGACTCGGTGGTGTTTAAGTGTTCTATACTAGGTCAATGGTAAATGGTAATGTAGGATAACGATGTTGAACGTGTGCGGGTCTACACGCAGCGATGGATTGATGCAATTGTCGATTGAGTTTTGAAAGAGTGGACGTCTACGGGCCGGCAGCAGACGATAAATTGCGAGCTAGGTAAGTAGCTATTCGATATCCTTTGGCATATAGTATGATAGTGACTGGTATCCTCCTATCGTCCAATTCATACAGGTCGGTGTATAATCTTCGAGTTGAATGAAGTTCGATTGGGCTTGGGAGTATCGAATCGGTTGACAATTTGGCTTTCGAGAATCGATAATATAAAAACTGGGTGTCTCCGAATGATAGGATTCCACTAATGGGAACGTCTGCGATGATTCGTAATAATAGTATCGAAGCCTCGGTGTTTGTGTCAGAATGAACGACGGGGTAACAGCTGAGGGAGTGGGCTGCGACACCGTGACTGGAAACGGGAAAGCATCGAGGTATCACCAATTTCGCGAGGGGGAAGCCATAGTAGCAGACACAACTTCTGGTGAAAAATGAATGGTAGCCCCGGACTGGCTTGCCAAACCAAACCGACGGGTCTAGATAAGAGCTAATGACAAGGCGATGAAAAGGAGTCTCCAGGACAAACCCCGTTCACGGTGCTGTATACCATCCTCACTGTCACGGATCTACTCACTATTGTGAACGGATTTGCTCCTTGTGCACACTGCTAGAGAGAAGGGGGTGGGAGACATATCGCTCAGCCTGGCCTGTAATAACGGGGAACAGTGCATGGCCGTTTCATCTTGCTTGAGGCTGCCCGCACACAAATAATTTGCTACCCCTGGAAACGTTGGGTGCTCATCAGAATCCGTCAGGGTGCGGGCTAACAAGGCTTAGGTACTCACCCGCCTTGGCATGGTTCGAAGTTGCCAGAAATGGCTCTGATTGGACAGTGGGCAATTTGGGTCTTTTTAGCGATCGCGATCTGGTTCGGAAGGATTAATATTTTACAATATGCATATGATCACATATGGCCATATAGGTTCTCTTTGCCAATGATGGAGGGTATCTAATGCTCTTCAAACACGGATAGGAGAGATAGGAAACATGACGTGGGTGATATGGTACATGACTGGATGTGTCATTTGCTGCGTATGCTTACGGATATCCCGCTAGTGTGCGATATATATATCGATGTAAGCTATTTTCCGAGTTCCCCAAGGAGAAGGTTTCGATCGGAGGAGGCAGACACAACTAGCGTGACACTATATTAGACGCTGGTTTTTGAGCATAACGGTGACCATATTGTGACTTACTTATGGGTTCATTTCCGGGCATGAATCGAACATCGTTGATCGTTCCTTTGTGCCCAGGAAGCTTGTACAGAAGTTTCTTAGAGTCGGAATCCCAGACACTCTATCAAGAAAACGTTAGTCTCGGATATCACTTATATGTATCTAGAGATCGCTTACAACAGTGCGGTCTCCACCTCCAGCTGCAATCTTATCACCACTAGGCGACCAACTGGCCCTAACAAGGTTTTTCTCCAGCCCAAAGGGGGCACCTTCGAATACCTTTAAAAGTCGATCAGAGGCTGCGAAGGGTCTTATATCCCACGTTCTCACTGTGGAGTCCATTGAATTCGACAATAAAGATTGGCCATCTGGTGACACACATAAAGAAGTTATTGTGTCCGTGTGTCCCCGTAAAATGTTAACAACAGCTTTTTTTCTCAAATCCCAAACCTAATACAAAGTTAGCAACGCCAGGTAACTTCGAACTAAATATCGGTTTATAAATGTACCTTAATGTCGTTTTCAACTCCTCCACTATAGATTTCCACCCCTGAATCTCCAATAGTGACTGAAGTTATTGGGAAATTTGTTTCTAGGTAGTCGATAGCCTCCTTGGCTCTAGGATCCCAGATCCCTATGGTACCGTCGTCGCTACCACTGAGAACGATCTCGAATCCCTTCCGCGATATGTCAAGGGCGTTTACTATATCCTCGTGACCGATGTGCCTTCGTATCCTCTGACCCGTTTCAACATCCCAGTCTGCCACTAATGAATCTGTCGTTGCCGTGTAGATGCTACGCCCATCTCTGGACCACTGCAGATCGAGAACAGCGCCCTTGTGCCCGTTTATTTCCCCATAGTTGATACAGTCACCGTAAGTATTCCACAACACTAAATAATTAAGTCAGAGACATCGGACTCGAATCAAGGCCGGGGGGTGGTTTAAATTGTACGTACGTACTGTTCGGTCAAACGATCCAGACGCTATGTGCTCCCCAGTGGGATCGAATCTGACAGCGAAAACTTCCCCCTGTACGATCAATTAGATGCGTTAAAATATGAAGCACGTAGAACACGATTTTCGTACCGAGTGGCCTATAAGCTCCATTATGGGCGCCTGTAACGCGCTCGTTCGGGGAACCTAGGATCGGAAGTTGTCAGCAGTAGCCCTAATATATGGTTTCGAATATTTTGGAAATCTCCAAGAAAATTTCCGAAAGAAGCCTTACTGCTTTTATTAGAGCCCCACTCGAAGATGTAGACGACGAAATAGCGACGGTATTTCCTACATCTCTAGGGACAGATTTTTGTCTCTTGACCAGTTGATTCGAGCTGGAAAGGTAGGTGTCGTCGTTCGGCGCTTTCCTCTTGTCTGTTGACATTGTATTGTGATATTTTTACGAATGAAAGTCTTATGGAGTTTGTCGCGATCGGGCTTTCCTCAAACTCCTGGCGTTAGAAATATGTTCGTGTGTGAAGATGTGATGTCGTTGAAGATTCACGCGTGTGCGACGATGCTGTGGCTTCTGACGTTCGAAAAAGTTAGGAACGCCACACACCCGCGCCGACGTTATGCCAAGAATCCCACAAGCACCTACAGTTAGCTTATCCTAGCCGGAACTACATAACCTAACACTCACCCGATCACTCAAAGATACGGCGAACATCACGCGGCCTGGCGAAGAAAAGGCCACCCAGTCAGAATCAATCACATCTTTAGAGAAGCAGATCTCGGTGTCGAATTCCTAGTGGGCACCATCCATCAATCACCTTGGGCGACCACGTAGCTACAGAAATTCCGTGGCCCGCAGAGACGGCATGTCTTCCACAAGCCGAGCCCGACTCGGTGAAGAGTAAGCTTGGTACCTCTATAAATTTGGCTATCCTGTGTTCATGACTGCTAATTTTCGATGTGTGGTCAGAGTTTGGAAACTCAGAACAGATAAAATTGTTCGTGGAAGACCCCCCCCCCCCCCAGCCTTTCTCATGCTTGACTCCATTATTGGACTTACTTATTCCGGATGATTTCTATACAGAATGCCGAACTTGTTACCTTAACTTACGGGTCCGTCGTTGCTCAGCTGTGCAAAGATCTTGATGGAGACTACGCGGAGGTCAATAAGCAGCTTGATAAAATGGGTTATAATATTGGGCTTCGTCTCATAGAAGACTTCCTGGCCAAGAGCAATATGCAGCAGAAATGTGCAAACTTTAGGGACACTGCCGATGTGATTTCAAAGGTCCGTGTTTTGTTCTACAAGTTCCACCCGTGCGGCACTAATATCATCGATGTAACAGGTTGGCTTCAAGATGTTTTTAAATATCACACCAACTATAGCGAATTGGAGCTCGGATAACAAGCAATTCTCCTTACTGTTTGATGAGAATCCGCTGGCGGATTTTGTGGAATTACCGGATGATGGGAAGGCCCAGAGCGAGCTATGGTATTCAAATATGCTGTGTGGCGTCATCCGAGGCGCTCTAGAGATGGTTTGTGGTTGAATATCACCTTAACCAGTGGCTCCGTCTAATTGATGCGATAGGTCCAGATGTCCGTCGATGCACACTTTGTTAGCGATGTTCTTCGAGGCAACGATACAACTGAGATGCGGATAAACTTAATCAGATATATTGAAGACGAAATGCCCCAGGATGATGAGTAATGGCGATAATTTCTTCAGGCACTTGTCAGATAAATGACTACCTACATTCAAGGACAGGACCCGAAATCTGAGAGAGAGAAGAGAAGAAAAAAAAAAAAAAAAAAAGGGGGGGGGGCATAAGTCCAACTAGAAAGTCTTTCACTTAGGTGGACCTTTGACACCCGGAGTTCGGGAGTCTATATTTACCCTCGGGCCAAGGTATTTTTCGACCGCGACGTTAACCAACAACCTTTCTGTAGGGATTTATCATGCAAAACCTGCATATAAATACCTAGTAATTAAGGCCTGCATAGTTAGATTCGATTGATAGCGACAGACTACCCTGCTGCCAGTAAGCTTGTAAGCTGTTCTTCGACACAAAAATTTCAGACCTGGACAATGTAATATTACCAGGCCATTCAGAGCTTTTCATGTAGTAACCGGTATCCTTTCGGTATTTGGGGCGTTGAGTATACCCAATATAGGTACTTAGGTAGGTTAAGTATATATATGTGTACTATGTACTTGGTATAGGTGTATTGCACCTACTTACTTAAGTGAGTATAAGGTATCGACTGGACTCGAAGTTAAAGGCCAAGGTCTCGATATAAACAAGTTAAGCTTTGGTACCAATTTGATAGGTAACTAAGGACCTAGGTACCTATTGATAAAGATTCGTCTTTAATATCACTCTAATCCGTATTCAACGTCGTAATACCGCATTATGGCGAAGAAACTGTATTAATACTGTATCAATAAAATCCCTTCTTCTGGCACAGTAAGTACTTAAGTATTGTAGGTATAATTGCAAATACTTTGTCAAAGGTTAGTCAACTATACTTCAATTGTATTGCGTTATGGCAATGCAGTATCAACTGTTCTTAAGTGAGCTAAACTAACCATTAACGTGTAATAAACCGCGGGTGATGTGCGATATTGATATTCAGAAAGTTTTGTTATTATTATTTTATAAATTATTTATTCTTACTGAACTTTATCTTATTTTATTTATTTTTATTTATTTCCATTTATTTTCATCTACATGAATTTTTAATTTTTAATTTTTTTTTAAAAAAAAGAAGAGTGAATATGTGGAGGGTTTGTAGAAGGTATAGAACTGGAGTGGAGTGGAGTGGAGTGGTCTGGATCCTTACCATCGATGTTTGTGTGCAATTTATTGGAATATCGAGAGCAGGATGTTTACCTAACTTAAGAAGTATGTACCTGGTTATAAGTACCAGGCCAGGTATGATAAGTGCAAGTATAAAAGCAGCACCATTTGCAGGTCCCGGACATCTTTCCCTCTTCCCACCCCTCGAGCAGCCCAGTGGCAGCTTTCCCTTTCTTCATTCGTCCATAGGCGCATACCAGTCGACGATTTCCTAGGTTCTGTGGCATTGAAGACAATACGGCTTCTATTCATATTATATAATATCCATGCCTTGCATGTTGGAATATTGATCTCTCCTCCAACGACTGTAAGTTTTCTTCGATTCATGACCAAGATTCAATCCAAGATCCAATTTTTGTTGTTCCGGCCAGTATACCGAAAGCTGGTGACTGGCTATATAATCCGCTATTCCCTCTTCTTTTCCATTTCATAAACGGAGCACTTAAGGAGAGGTATGTAGGTATCTAATTACCTAGCTACTTGATCACTTAAGTAAGTACTTACTTAGATATGCCTTCTTCAAATACCCTTTTCTGTTCCCACCCTGGGATATCGTATATTATATGCATGTTTTTCATATTCATACATAGTGTGTACAGGTGTAGTGGGCTGTAATGGATGGTGTGTCTATCAGGCTGAAGTGGACAGGGACCACACATACACAATCTTAGGTACCTATGGTTCTGGCCTTGCTCTTGCAAACCTACGTCGCCAACCTGATGGTACTTTTATTTTGCTTTATTTTATCTTAGTTTATTCCATTAGCTATTCTGTCCCATTCCATTTTATTCTATTTAATGGCTGGTTTTACTTTTTCTATTTTTTCACTTCATTTTTTCAATTTTTACTAAGTACCTACATTACATACTTACTTACCACTTAAGTACTTAAGTACTAACCTTCCTTACTTACTTACAAGGTTCTGTTCCGCTTGGTGTTTGCGTTTGCGTTTGCCCGTGCCATCTAACATAAAATTCTGAATCTCGTCCTGAATTGAATTCCCATTCAATCCTTTTCTTGCTCTTCGTACCTCTTACCTCTTCTTACCTCTTACCTCTTACCTCTTACCTCTTACCTCTTACCTCTTACCTCTTACCTCTTACCTCTTACTTACTCTCATCCTCTCAAGACCTCAAGTACTCAAGTAGTTGCTTAGGTATCAGTAAGTGCTTTATATATTATATTTGTTTGGTTAAATACCTCCTACTTAATTCATTATATACCTACTTACCTACCTCTTACCTAGGTACTTACCTAGGTAAGAGGTAGGTAATTACTGGGTACTAGTAAGGTCCTTACTTACCTGCCTGGGTTTGGCTTGCTTATTAGACTGAACTCTGCTCTGCCTCTGCACGCCCACAAAAACTACATCCTCCGCCATCGCCGCCGAGGGAAACACCAAACCCGCAACCGCAAGGGCCAGCATCCCCCCAACAGTCAAACATCCCAAGTCTGGTGTCTCCACCGAGAATCCACATTCTCCTGTCCGTTTAACGTACTTTAGGGTACTTACTACTACTTAACTTATTCGAATCCTCCCCGTATAGTTTGTCTATATCCATCGTCGGCACCTGCTCCGTCGCCTGCATTATCACCATCACCATCACCACCACCACCACCACCATCATCATCATCATCATCCCTTTGCGATCCTATTGGTATTCCTTCAAGTATACGTGCTGAAGTAAGTAGCTTACTTGGCCTTTAAATCTTGATATCCTTCCCGATTTCCTTTTCTTTGACCCTTCTGTCGCGCATCCCTATTCGTCTTCTGAAGACTATACTCGGTATATCTTGTCCACAAAGCTGTGTGTACGGAAGACCTCCATCTATCCGTTCCGCAACCTCGCCTTCTTTTTGACCTTATTCCGATTCCTCCCTTCTTTTCTCCCTTTCTCAAACGTCGTATTTTCTCTCCAGGCGAATGTTGGGCGCCTTTGTAGATGGGCCTTGTCTCTATCGTCACCGTGATCCCCTCATCCTCGCACCCCCTTCAGGTTCCTTTCCTCGTCACCCTCATGCCCTTAGCCTTGCCACCATATTCGCTTGCTGCCCAGTTGTTGCCTCTTTATGTTGTTTTTGCGGTGCTTGGTTGATCACGGACAACCACAAAAGTCACAACACTAGCACAAAAAAGAATTTCTAATTTCCCGCGCCACCTGCTTTTCCTCCCAAAACCCCCAAAGTCTCCCTCGTTCGTCCCTCATTTCCGTGACTATCTATCAAGTCTCATTCGCCATTCTATAGATTGCAGCAGTATGAAAAACTAAACTATATCCTTGGTATAGACAGGCTGACGCATCTGGCATCCGTTGCAATCTCTCACCGTGCGCCCTTTGCGGCTATCCGTCTATCTAACCTAGCCAATCCGATCGCGTTGGAGGCCATTTCCGCCAGCAAAGAAGGGGCTGTCTAGAACGATTCGCTTCGTAATCTAGACTGGGAAACTTGGAATAGCATTTTTGCCTAACTCAACATTGATATCCGATTCTGCGATTAATCCTCCTCGCATCACCCCTTCTAAAATACAAACTTGCGACCTTCCGCTTTAGTGGACGCGCCTACTTCTTTTTCTTCTTCTTCTTCTTCTTCTTCTTCTTCTTCTTCTTCTTCTTCTTCTTCTTCTTCTTCTTCTTCTTCTTCTTCGTCGTCGTTGTCTTCTTCCTACCCTCATTCGCCAATTCTGCCACGCAAGTCCAAGAGCCCGCCGTAAGAAAAATACAGTACGGCCTCGCTTAGATCTGGACTCGAATACCGACTGTTGATCGTAGATCATGAACCAGGGCGAAGGTGGTACGCCCAACATCAACATGAATAATTTAAATCAGATGACAAATTTGGCGGTTGGCGGTGTTCAAGTAGCAGGAGGGATGCCAAATATGGCACAGGTGCCCCAGAACCCGAATTTGAGCAACGGCGGCGGTACAAAAGGCTTGGAGAGGTCCCTGCTAAACACGTATATATACGATTACTTCATCCGTCACGATATGTTTGATAGCGCCCGAGCCATCCTGCAGGAAGCCGAGGTCTCTACCGAGCCTGGCACTTCCGCTCGACGTGGATCTCCTTCGCGACGCTCCCAAAAACATGACCAAGATGGCAATCTCATCAACGGGATAGACGACTCAATGGATCCTGACCGGAAGGATGATGAGGGCAGCGATCGTGGTGCTGATTTGCCCTTACCAAAGGTTCCCCAGGACTCCTCTGGCGGGTCTTTCTTGTACGATTGGTGGTCGTTATTCTGGGATATATTTGGCGCTCGCACGGGCAAAGCCGTCTCAGGCCCCGCTATGACTTATGTGAATCAAGTTCAAGTCCAGGTAAGTAGCTGTTCATTTGCCTCGGCGTACCCGGGAGCAAAAAGAATACATGCATATGCGTGCGTGTACTTAAACCTCCAAGAAGCATTTTTCTAAATCAGCGAACGTATTTCGCAGGCAAAGTCTCGAGAGCAACAGCAGAGGCTCCTCCAGATAACGCAAGCCGGTGGCCTTATGGCCGGCCAGATCCCTCAGCAATTCATGCCCGGGTATCCAGCGAATCAGATGCTAAGGGTTCCCAACGGCGTCATCCATGCCGACGACGTTCTTCAAAAAAATAATCTTGCACGACAGGCAATGGTTAACAACCAACGAAACAAACCACAGTTTCCTCAAAACCCGTAAGTTATACCCTCGGCCCTTTCGGGGTAAACACTAAATCTAGTGACTCTGCGATGTCTTGCCTTTTTGTCATGACACAAAGTTACTGAAATCCGTTGATATTGTGCTCTGCAGAAACCAGCAGCAGCTCCAGCAGCAGCTCAAAACCCAACAACAGCAACAAGCGATGATACAGCAGCAACAGCAGCAGATGCAGCGAGATCAATCAGTTGATGGCGAGCGACCACAGTCTCCAGCACCAGGCCAAAACGGATCATCGCCCTCGAAACGTGCACGCCTGGAAGGAGAATTCCAACCTGGAGCCGGACGAGGTCAACTGCAAAATATGCCTACTGGTCAAGCCAACACTCAGGCGATACTCATGCACCATGGAATGAATCAACTTACACCCGGCCAGTTTGCGCAATTTAACAATGCAAATCCAGCAGTCCAAGCCAAATTGACAGCTGCATACGCTCAGAATCTCAGAATAGCGCAACAACAACAACAAAACGCCGCCGTTAACGCCGCCGTTATGGGCAATCCGGCTCTTGCTAAAGGCGTGATGCCGAATGGCCAGATGGCCGGAGTTTCCGCCGCGCACGGGGCCCCCATGGTGCACCAGACGTCGGCTGATGGAGGACAGGGCATAAATGAATATTATACTGGAGGGATGGGTCGCGGAGGAATGAATGCAACCGGTAACCACGCCTTGCAGGATTATCAGATGCAGTTGATGCTGCTCGAACAGCAGAACAAGAAGCGATTGATGATGGCCCGTGCAGAACAAGACCAGATACATATGCGTGGTAACGAGCCTCGACCCGATGGCTCCGTGCCCTTCCAAAGCCAAAGCGTGTCGCCCTCCGGTACTCGAGCAGCACCCTCACCACAACCTTCAGCGGATATCAAGCGAGGCACGCCAAAAATGGGCGCGCAACCCGGCCCCGGCTCGCCCCTTCCGAGCGACAGCAATATTCAAATCCAACGAGGATCTCCTGCTGCATCAATAGCAGCTTTCAATGGCCAGGTCACTCAAGCCCCCCTTCAATACTCTTGATCTTCATCAAGCTGACCCTTTCCTTTGTTTTCTTATTTAGCCCACTATTCAGAACGCAGCCATGATGAGGCCTCCAAGCTCACACCCTGGTTTTCCAGGAGTCGGGCCTCATATGAATGAACAAGCTATGAATCCTGCCCTGAGGCAGCAGGCTCAGGGGGGCAGAGGCCAGCCGATGTGGGCTAGCCAAATGCCAGGCCAACAAACCCCACAGGCTGCACAGGCCCAAATGGCCCAACTGCAAGCCCAAGCACAGAGTCAAGGCCAACCGCAAGGACAGACCCCCCAAGTGGCGCCGTCCCCAGCGGCATCTGCCGGACAGCCACAAAGTATCGGCACTCCCGGGCAGGCTAGACCAGGCGGACCACACCAAGCTATGCCACCACCCTCTGCGCCAGCAAACCAAAGCGCCGGCCGTACATCACCTCAAGTTAATGCTATGCCTCCCACACCAACCAATAAAGCCGGGGGTGCCGCGAGGAAAAAGGATGCGAAAGGTGACCGTAAACAAAGCGTAAGTTGAGGCCCTGACTTTTCTTTTCCCCCTTCTTCTTCGGGCATCCAGTATGTTTCACGGGTACTGATAATTAATGGTGGTTCTAGCGGCCAAACAAAAAAGCGGCTAGTACGGCAGCAGCTAGCGCGGGCGCGGCTGGTGCGCCTACCCCATCGGAAGCAGAAACACCTGCGCCGGACACTCCGATGACACCCCAGAATCCAAACTCTTTCAATGCTCCAGGAAATGTTGCCAAGGTGCAAGGTGGTTTTCAGAACCCTTCGGTCCCAGTCGCCGGTGGCGCAGCCTCGGAAACAGTTCCGAATCCTGCAGCAGCGGTAGCTCCTCCAATGACGGCAACCGAATCTTCCGAAAATCCTAATTTCGGTATGATGACTAACATGGATGGTTTTGGGGGTATGGGTAATGAGAACGAACTAATGGAATTCGACTTCGAGAGCTTCTTAAACCCGGAAGCCACAACGGCTGCTGATTTGAATTTCGATTTCTCGGCCTTTGGGTCTGGCATGGATGATGTTACCCTTGATGGTGGCCCCTGAAGTTCCTATTGGGTATTGGCTTCCGTCCCAATCCCTTCGTCATAGATTTTCTTCACATTCACATGGCTCTTCGCTTTGTTTGCGTTAGTGATGAGCTTCTAATTCGGCCTTGGCTTTATTCTAGTTTGATATAATTGCCCCTCTCTCTCTCACTGCTTTTTTTTCTTCGTTTCCTCCCACGTTGATCTTTTTTGGAGTTCTAGGGCGTCGGGTTTATATTTGGGCTTTCTTTTTATGCCTCCCCTTCCCTTCCTCTCCAGCGGGATCTGCTCTGATCGTTTTATCTTTGAGCAATGCCCCGACAGATTGTGGCGTGTTTCTCAAATCACTCTTGATTTGGAGCCGCTAAGAACTTGCTCAGCCGTTTCTCTTTCCTCTACTTTCGCTTCATTCATTACTTCGTTCTCATATTTGTCAATTCTAGGTGGACATGGGACCCCGTCAATGAGAACAAAAACACTTTGGTCTTCAAATCCATATTCTAAAAATCCTTGTTTCATTCTGGATTCTACCTAGCTCTCTAATACCCAAAATTTTCCCGTCTGGTGATGGAATCTCTTTAGCGATTTTTCTTCAACTAGTTATATCGATCTTGGGGCGAACGCTCTCTTTATTGTTAAGTACCTTGCAATTTGCCTTTCTCTCGATGATTACGCGTGGAAACGCATTAAACTTATGACCTTTCTTCCGTTTCTTTCTGCCCCGATGCCCTCCTTGCAACAAAATGATCATTTTCTGTTTCGATTTTGAATCCTTTATTTTCATGTATATGATGTTACTGTCACTTCAGCAAAGTATCTCTTACGCCAAGCTGAATTTAATTTTATTAGGATTCTACCAAGTCTCCTAGCAAAATATTACAAACTATAAAACGTACATGCATCTAGTTACCTTCATTTAGGTTCTGCTGATCCATAGCTTTGCAAGGCTTGGGGGTTGGCTGTATAGGTACCCACGTATTGTCCAAAGTATTAAGTAGCTATCTCTCTATACCTACAAAAGGTGCTCAGAACATGTACGAAGAAAGAGTTACTTGGTTTGTATTTCGGAGATTGTGTGTAGCCCTCCCCATATAACGATGCAATCGTGGTTATCACGAAAACCGGCTAGAGTATGCTCCCAAGTTGTGTCCAACTTGACATTCCTAAACCTGCCGCAAGATACCCTGAGAATCGGTTGCGACTATTTCAGTCTTCAAGTACAGGTCTTAAGTCCCAAGGGCGAAGACCTTTGATGAGTAAACCACTAGCAGCATCGAACTAGTTGATTCCATTTAGTTCCTTCCACTGTCCGAGATAGACATCCCCACACATGGGGCCGCCTTTCCCAAATCTTCCCTTTGTAGGTTCTAGCTTCTTTGTGACAAATGGTGTTAACTATTAGAGAATTGTTAGCTCCCAGTTTTTCGGGTTGTATGTAGAATCCTTACCTTGAAGTCCGTCATGTCAGGAACGACATAGTTTCTTAACTTTTTTGGATCGAGAACATAGCCACCATACTTCGTATGTGAACCCATTGAACCGGTACCAGTTCCTTTGTAGTATCCTCCATTGACTTGTTTCGTGGTGAGTTTAAGGCGCTTGATGCCGCCTTTGGTGCCGCCCAGGAAGAGGGCTCGAGTTGGGGCGACCATTGCCGGTTGAAGATGAAGATGGGCGGATAGATTCCGGTTGTCGTATGTAAGACCTTTCTTGCGGGATCGAAAAGAAAGTTTTGAACGCTTTGAGATTTGTCGCAAATTGGTTTCGAACATAATACAACAATTCAACACAAGTCATGATCCACCGCCAAAGACGCTCAAGCCGAAAAACAACTAGAGGTGGACATAGTCTCGGTGACCCTTCTTGTGTTGGAAGTGGACAATGGCACTAGGTGTCCGTAATTATTTATCCAGCTGGACCAATATGACGAAAATTCTGGGGATATGAATAAGTGGATGGGTTTGCTCTATTGTTTTGGATTACGACTTCTTCAAAGGCATGAACTAACGTATTCAGTCTAGACACCCCCTTTCGTAATATCAAGAATATATAAATCCAAGCACCGCAATTACAAAGTCTTTATGAACCTTTTGACAAGTCTCCACACTCTCTACCGGGGCGGGGAAAAGATATTTTCCAACAATGAAAGACAACCGTCAAAACCCCCCAGATGCTTTAACCAATGACAACAAAACAGGACACTAATGAAGTTAATGAACATGGAGAAAGAAATTTGAAACATGTATTTGGCATAATCAATAACAGACGGTGAGCCATCTGTATGCTCAAGCGTATATTTGGAAAGGATGCTTTGAAAAAAGGGGAAAATAGAGAAGGAAGAGTAAGCTAAGTTAATAGCAAGAATTCGGCTAGGTCAGTCTCTTTAACACCGGATTGGAAAGCTCGGTCATCTAATGACTGGCTTTCATCGGACGTGAAAACCCCGGATCCGTGAAGTTTATGGAGTCGTTGGTGTATTTTGGGCTACCGACCGATGATCCGCAGCCGGCAGAGGTCGGACGATTCGTTGGAACTCGAATCATTGTTGCTTGCGCTGTATATGGTCGAGAAATTGGTAGCGCAGGTGGCGACATAAGTCCATTTCTTTCAATTCCAACTGGAGGATTTGTTCTCCGAGAATTGCTCTCCTGCGGAGGACCTAGGGTTGGGTTCCCTAGTTTGGGATTGACCATCATAAACATATTGGAGGGTATTCTGCCCGAAGGGCTCTGAGACTGCCTTGAGCCCCTCACCTCCTGCATGGGTCTTGATATTGACATAGCGTCCAAATCCAGATGAGGCTTATAGCAGGCCCCGGACGATGAACTGGAGACACTATATGTGTCAACCGGCGACGACAAGGCTTGGGCCCCAGCTCGAGGAAATCGTGGCGCTCCTTCATTACTGTCCGCAAAGCCTATGGTATACGGGACGTTGACATGTGCCGTCACAGCCTCACACTTTTCATTTGGTAGGGTTTGGGATGTATGGGGACCCTTCCCATTATGAAGCGCTAGAGTCATGTGACTGACGCCGTTAGAAATATTCGCCAGATGATTGTATTCGTATCCAGAAGGAAGATTATTCGATCTAACATTGGACGTAGGGATCAGTCCTAGGTTTGAAGCCACCTGCGGAGCTGGATTTGAGGTATATGTCGTGGTGTCGAAATACAGACCCGAAAGGCCATTTGACACAGTGTAAGGTTTTGCGGATTCGATATCGCCTGGACTATTCCGAATATTTGCTGTATTGTCGCTAGCGGCAGCACGCAATCCATCCACTATAGGCGAGGAGCTCCAGTGTGTAAATGCCGGGGTGGCTACAGCGGCCAATGTCTCCATTGCTGCACCTGTGGCTAATGCATAAGTGACAGCTGTTGGAAGGCTTGAAACAGCCTCTGCATTTCTAGCCAGAAGGGCCAGGCCACTTTCTTCCGGTGGCTCTGAGGAGTCTTGATTTCTTTTCGCTATATTGGGCATGCTTCTGCACGGGTGTAGAGATGGCATTGGAGCGTATGAAGGCTCCGTTCCTCTTTGTATTTGTAGTTGGTTTTCAAAACCAACATCACCATTTGCCACGGGGGGTGCTGAAAGGCAAGCATAGTGAGCTGCTAGACTTCCAACGTAGATTTGTTGACCAAACCGGTCATACGGCCCAGTCTGGCTATTTTCGTTGATCGCCATTTGTTCGCATTGTACGCGCAGGAATTGACACTGGCCTATAGTAATTCCTGCCGACTTACAGTTCTGGCAGCCAGTATTATCGCCCGGGTCTCCACTGCATCGTATCTTACGTTTGCGGCATCTTGCACACTAGTATTACGAAGCATGTTAGCAATAACTTCATCGTTCCAGACCTCTGTTGCCTTGAGCTAGCTCTCCATAGACTTACTGCCACGTTCACTCGTTTCCTCGGCGTATTCGAAGCGCCCTGGCTTCCCAATTCCATGGAATTACTATTACTACCGCCCCCACGGGGCTGATGATTCCAGTATGGAAGCTTCCTTGTGCCATACCCTGGTGGGTATGAGTGTCTAGTATTCATTCTTCTTCTTCTGTTCTCCAATGAGTAAAAGTCTTTATAAGTATCGAAGAGAATTATTTGGAAAGGTGAAGCTCAAGGATCTACCTTATATATGGGAAGGAGATTTTCCCAGGGTGGTTAGTGGGATAAGGACAAGTTCTTGAATTGGGGCTGGAAGGAGCGAAGAAAGAGACCAAAAGAGAGAGCCGGTTAGGTAGTTCCGGAATCAGGCAATGCAATGGAGGAAGCAACTGCATTCAAGTGCATGAATAGAGTATGTTACAGCAGAACAGAGTTGATTTTGCCTCTGGATCGATGCTAAATTCTAGTTAATCGGAGTACTCTTCCTCGTGGTATAGTGGCTGGTTTGATCAGAGTGTATATATACTTACCTAAATGTATCCCAAGAGATGGAATCTCTTAAGATGGGATTCAGTATCGGGGGGAAGGTATATACTCTCTGAGTGGAGTCCAGCTATGTTTACCTTAAGTACTTACTCAGGTTAGGTAGTTACTAAGTTGGAGGATCTTAAACAGTGCGGGGAGTATGGGTTTTTATTTTGATTCCATCATTTCCGCTCCGCATGACAGCCCCGAGGCCTCACAATCATAATGTTCTGGAACTCAAGCAATTCTAAATTGATGGCCCATGTAGCGCACACGTATACGGCCGTGAGAAGAACTACTAAGCATGCATTATGGAACGAACGAGCAAACATGAGCACAAAGTGAGTCTCCAGACTGGAAGCTAAAGTCTGTCAAAACCGAAGCAAAAGTTTCTTTTCCTTCCACGGGATACGCAAGTAGCCAGTTAGATTCCGCCCCCGCTGAGTGGTATATTGCGGATGTCGTGACTGGATGCTGAAACTGAGACTGGAATAGGTAATATACCAGGTCGCAACGAAGCAATTCCTTCTCTTAGTTCGAGAAATTTAAATCTGAATCCAAGACAAAGCAGAGGGAAGAGATGGGTATACCCCTGCTATTACCAGGCTGCGGGTCTAGGGCAGTCTAGCAAAAGAAAAAATATTTAAAAAACGTGAAAAGACCAAATTACCCAGGCATGGGTGAGGCGTCGAGGGTTACTGTCATAATGTCCAGTAGGTACTTAGGTGCTTAGGTACCTACCTATTGATCGTGCCAGTCTGGGGGTCGCTCCGAGTGCAACTGATCGAGCCAACGGCATCTAAGCTCAAAGGGGATAACTGGTACCGGAAAGCTGCTTTTGACCAATTGAAATTCTACATATGTCGACAGGGCTAGAGGTCACAAAGGCTCGAGCGAGTATGCAAAAGCAGTCGGTATGACCTTCCATGGGGTCCGGAACATCTTCAAATAGTTTGGGGGTCAAGTATGCATACCAGACTAGCCAGTACTAGTCTAGTCTGGTCTAGTCGAGTCGAGTCGAGCCTACCTACTCTTCGGCTAGCCTCAGATCGATATCGATTGAATCCAGGTTATTCTGCTTTGATTCCATGATATATTCAGGCATGCATGTACATACATAAGCCAGTACCTACCTAGGTACATTCTGGAACGTTTCAGCTGTAAACCTACTGGGAGCCTTTCCATGAATTTTTGTTTTTTTGTTCTTTTTTTTTTTTTTTTTTCTTCTTCTTCTTCTTTCCCTTCCTTTCCTTTCCTTTTCCTTTCTTCCCGTTCCTCTTCCCGTTCCTCTTTCCTTTCTCTCTCTCTCCCAAGGGGAATTGAAGGCCCCCTGTAAGTCTACCTATGCGGACTCCCGTCTTATATCCGGGGTAGTCTCCATCAGATTCTCCCGAATGGGCCATTGCTACTAGTACTACTATATTGAATGACCCCCAAGCAAACATGAGTTTCGTTTGTACATCAACATGTTCGGCAAACAGCTTTCGTTTTCATTTTGTTCTTGACTTTTGCTATATTATATTATATACTCAAGTAGTATGTTTTTGCCTCAAAGGCCTGGGGTATGTTTTGGTCGAGAGAAGCTGTCGGGCCGCGGGGTTTCCTTTGTATCCCCAGCGAACGCCTGCAGGAACACGCAAGCGGGTGTATATGTTCATACAAACTCCGTAAACCGAGAATATCCCCCGACAAAACACACTTCTTAGCACGTTTATCCTTGACCGAGGAGGGGACCTGTAATGTATACTGCAACGCTCCATCGAAGAAACAAAGAGGCGTGCACGTGGCAATTTCAGTCTAAGAGCTTTGGATCGAGGCAATTTTGACGCCATATGAAACTTAAAAGGCTTTCTTCTTCACGTCTTCAACTGTCAAAGTGGGACAAGAAAGAGGAGGCAATACATGTACAGTAAGAAGGGTACTTTGCCGCCCTAGCGATTGTGGATAAGATACTAAGTATAGGTACTTAGTAAGTACGTATCACCCCCAAAGTTAAACACGTCCCGAAGATTCCTATCTCCGTCTTCTTCTTCTTCTTCGTTTTTCTCTCTTTCTCTTTTCTTTTTTTCTTTTTTATTTCTTCTACCCCCTCGGATATGCTTTCCTCTCCCGCCTCAGAACTGGGGTTTTACCCGTAATTGCATAGAATTCAAACAGAAAGAACGGAGAAGTATACATGGAAAGAAATCCAAATGACCCCTGTTGTTAGAGATTCCGCATGCGGTGGTTGCAAATGTCCGCTGCCATATAATAGAGCAATTCTCCGAGGTAGTATTCCCTTGAACAACTAGCAAAAATTGAGGCGGTGACCTAATATACCTTCGGGTAGCCGCATGAGTGTCACCATACTCGCCGCCAATGTTAATTTTTTGTAACAGTTGGACTGAACAACATACGGAGCCTTACTACAATGGGAAACCCTCCTTGATTGTTGATTGCATGTTAACTGTGCTACCACCAGCACCATGGGGAATATTGCAGGGCCGCTTTCAGGTTGCTGCAGGATCCCGTTGAGATGTCTCTGGTGAGGAGCAAGGAGGGTCAAATTTAACAAAGACTCAGTGAAGTGCCTACTGACCTTGGCTTACTAGACCTTGGTTTGCTACGAATTCAGAGAGAAGTTCCATAAATCTTTGTAAAAGTTACTAGTCTCAAAATGTCAAAGTACTGATAAGAAGTAAGAGGTAGGAGGTAAGAGGTAGGAGGTAGGAGGTAGGAGGTAAGAGGTAAGAGGTAAGAGGGAGACTATTGGCTAAGAGCGGATTGCTCTACTTTGTGTTGTACTTGTTTGTTTGCTTGTGGCATTTTTCGACGATCCAAAACGTTTTAAGCCGCACCACATGCACGCCTGCGCATTGTTCGATCCTTTCTAGAATACGCCCTCGTTACCATGTAAGTACCTACCTAGGTACCTCTTACCTCCTAGATCTATCTACCAAGTACTTCTAGGTACTTACTTATATGTAATATACCATGCAATCACCAACTTACCGCCTTCAATTGCATCTTAAAGTTTTTTAAACCAGGGATACGCGTCCACAGAAACCACCGCGCGTCCGAACTGCTATCTGCAGCGATTGCACAGTTATGCCATGTCCGTCCTCCTAGAAACTAGTGCTGGGGACATAGTCATTGACTTGCTTGTTGATGATGCCCCACAGACATGCCTTAATTTTCTGAAGCTATGCAAGGTCAAATATTACAACTTTTCGCCCATCTACAATATCCAAAAAGACTTCAGCTTCCAAACAGGCGACCCGATAGGGCCCGGTCAAAGCGGCAGCGATGGCGGAAGTTCTATCTGGGGCAAGCTCCAAGGAGCCTCTAAAAAGTATTTTGAGAGCGAATTCTCCCCGAAGCTCAAGCATTCCGAACGAGGAACTGTTAGTATGGCCACTGCCCCGGCCGGGGGCGACGATAACGCAAAACGAATAAGTGGCTCTCAATTTTTGATCACTCTTGGAGATAGCCTTGACTATTTGGACGGCAAAGGTTCTATTTTTGGACGCGTTGTTGAAGGGTTCGATACTCTTGAAGCAATCAATTCAGCCTTTTGCGATGATCAAGGATGGCCACTGAAAGATATCCGAATCCGGCATACAATCATCCTTGACGACCCCTTTGACGACCCCTCTGGACTCGTAGAACCACCCGAGAGCCCTATACCCACCAAAGAGCAACTAGCCACCGTCCGAATCAGCGAAGATGAAGATCTCAATGAAGAAGTCGATGAAGAAACGGCAGAAATGCAGCGGCGAGAACGTGAAGCGCGCGCTCAAGCATTAACTCTGGAGATGGTGGGAGACCTACCCTTTGCGGACGTCAAACCCCCGGAAAACGTCCTTTTTGTTTGCAAACTTAATCCAGTGACACAGGACGAAGATCTTGAATTGATATTTTCTCGGTTTGGCAAGATTTTATCCTGCGAAGTCATTCGAGATCAGCGTACGGGGGACAGTCTGCAGTACGCTTTCATTGAGTTTGAAACCCAACAAGATTGCGAACAGGCATACTTCAAAATGGATGGTGTCCTTATTGATGACCACAGGATTCATGTTGACTTCTCCCAGAGTGTTTCGAGGTTGTCTGACTCGTGGAGAATGGATACGAATGCCAAACGCAGGGCCCAAGCTGATTCAAAAGGATACGGTGGATCCTCCCAACTTCAAAGAAAACAACAGTATAAAAGCGGTGACGGTGGGAACTCAGGGAAGAAGTACGACATGGTCTTTGATTCTATTGAGCAAAGTAGAAGTTCGAAAGACCGGACTGCTCCGAGAAGGCAGGGAGATGGGAGGGTTCACAGAAGTCGAGATTCAAATGGATACCGTGGCAGGGGCCGGGACCGGGATAGGGAGAAACACACGAATGGCCGAAGCCATAAATACCGAGGATCAAGATCCCGTAGTCCCAGCCCAAGGAAACAAGGCCGCGACAGACGTCACAGTCGAGACAAATACTGGAGCTTAGAGGGAGATCGCACAGATCGGTACGAAGGGCGGTAGCTCTAAGAGCATTCCTTTGTGTCTAGGGTCTAATAAACCTCCCCTCTTTCTTGCTTCTGCGCGGCAACCATTATGTATAACTAGGACCCAATGAATTGCTAGCTAAGTTTCAGTTTTGAGATGTTACAAAGTTTCCAAATACACTCATAAGTTTCGAGAATAAGAGATAGCACCACCAGACTAAATAAGAGAAATCAATCTGGTAGGACAAGTGGGACTAGTTTGCTTGAAGTAATAAGAACGCGCTACCAAAAACATAGTAGTATGCTAGCTTCGATTTGAGGTGGGCCTTGTGTATCTGCTTCCCAAACCTTCTATGGAATAAGGCTTGTATGATCGGTGGGCTCATGCGCTCAGACTAGATCGGTGGCTTCTAGAAGATTCCACATCCGTGATAAAGGCGCCAGATGACCAAACTTTCCGATGGACAGTCCTATCGAGGCAAAGCACTACTCTAACAACAATACGCCCTAGAATGTTGCGAAAGGCTTCTAGAAGCCTACAGGTGCTGTCGGTGTATTTGGCGAGCCTACCAGACGAAATATGGGGCTTTACCACAATAGTCTGACTAAATCAAGAGCACAGTTGAGGAATCTGGCGACGAGACAAATCAAGAGTTTGAGATGTTATTCTAAATCCGTTTCTCCCCAACGCCAAAATAGATAAAACCAAACAAAGAACTGTTCGTGGAGTGGATTGCCACCACCAGCCTGAACTACCCTCAACTGGTTGCCCTTTCGCCTGTCTTAAGCCCGCTACCGCTTTTTCTTCGCAAACTCGACAAGATTTTCAATGACTCTCTCAAATGCCTCTTTGTCGCCCAGCGCTGTTTCTCTTTTCCCGAGCCAATATGTCAAAGTCTCACTAGCCTCTCTGGTAACTTTTTCGAGTTTCTTGACATGCTCTTCGAGTTCGCTCACTGTAAATGCCCTTAATCTGACCTCGCTTGTAGAGCAAAGTATTCTTGCTGACGGCATATCTACTAATTTGGACTGTGCCTCTTTTTCTCTTCTCCTTCGAGAGGATGAGCGGTTGGACCGATCGCTGTCCCCTCGGTTGGTATCCGAAGACTTTCTAGCGTGCGATGATGATGGTAGCACTAATTTCTTCTGTTTGGTGTCTGCAGGGAGGATTTCGTCGAGATCAACTGGAACCCCTAGAGAAACTAAAAAGAGGCGGCGGATCCGTGATAACTTCCAGTTTGGGGGTTGTAGGGGGGGCGGTGTACACAGTTGCGTCCACAGGGACTGACTACGAAAAATCAATATTATTCGGTGAAAAATATTGCGGAGTATATATCTCCTAGAAATTACAAAGAAAAGGGGCGGTCACCTTCGCTCTGTAAAAAATGCGCTATTAGTAGCTGGTATAGGGGCTAGTGCCACATTTCCAGTATTATTTTCTTGTAGGTAGAGTGAGGATATCACGTTGTCGATCTGGGTTCTCATTTCGTCCGCAGGCATTTTTGTAAAATCAAGTAAGGGCTATACCGAATCCCACGGCAGTCGATAACCGGGTGAGGGCGAGTGATACTTGAGTTAGTAATTTGAGCCGAAATCGACGTTGAGGTTTTAAGGATATGTCGCGGTTTTTGCAATGGATTATAGAACATAGAGCTTACGACCGAGGTTGAAACGTTCATAGACTCGGAGAAGCAATGAAAGAAATCGCAACAAGCATTACGGGGTTTGCTCTCTTCCACATACTGATCTTGAATGGTCATGAGTATTTTCAATAGAACCACTCTCCACCTCAGCGACTGGCGTCACACTATCGAAGTCACCAAAATCATCGAAGCCATCACCACCTTCAACCGTTTCTCCGAAATCATCAAAGTCATCATCAAAAGCGTTTTCGCTAGCCTCGTCGAAAGGACCTTCAACAGGACCCTCGCTGTACTCATTAACTGTCTCTAGAACCGCGGCCGTCGATGAGAGAGGTGGTATGCTAATATCATTTTCGGGTAGGCCTAAAACCGTTAAGCCAGGCCGACTTGTAGACGATGTTCGAGGGGTATAATTTTGATTCTGGTGACCGTCCGTTGATATGGTTTCTTCGAATTCATTCAGAATGTCGGGTTGTGTATTCTGTGACTGGCTTCCATATGCTTCCGACCCTTGCTTTAAATGATCGACCGAGGTCTCTTCTGTGATCTGGCTGTTTAGTTAGTATATCAGAACCATTTACGTGTCTAATTCAGCGTGTTTTGCCCGTACCAGCAGGGGGACATCGGTGGACCTTTGAGGCTCTAGAATGACCTGCACACGACTTTCGGAGCTCGTAGTGTTTACTGAGGGTGCCTCGACGGTCTGGTTGATGTCTGAAGACATGCTGCAGTTTATCTTGCGGAGGGGTTCCGCATGGGTAAAGACGGCCTGTTGTATCTTCGAAGTCGCCGATAATTGGACTATGACTGTCGACGTTGGTTTGCAGTTAGTCTGGGGGTCAACTCCGTGCAACGTGCAGTCGATGCGGGTCTGAACGAATGAGGTTAAGTTTAGCTGTCTCGGCATTTGCTTGGCATTCCGCCAAAAGACCCAGGCAATACAGCAGGCGAATAAATTTCTTCCTCGGACTCGACACCATCCCCAAAATGCCGACAGAATCATCATCGCTCGATTTATCTGCATTTAAGGTTCTAGACCCATTAATAATCGCTTCAATCAGCCTTTCGCCGTCAAATGTCGCAAAATATCACAAAGGATTAACAACACTACCCGTTCGCTCTGGTTCCCTGGCGGAGTTCTCTCCAGACCCAATCTTTCATTATCTCTTCGTCAAACCTCACGACCCCCAGTACACTCCGATTATCAATGCACACCCGAATATCAACGGCAGGTCACTTTACATCTCCGCCATTCCTTTCGATTCGACGGTTCATCATTTGAGGGCGCTTTTTACTGCAATTGGAGGTGGAAGAATCGAAACCGTTATATTTAGCGATGAGCCACTCCCGCCCCGATCATCTACAGCAGATGATAGGGATCTGATTAGGAACAAGAAGAGGAAGAGGTCAACCCCAGCAGCACCTAGTAAACAAACAGCCGAAACCGCCCCATGGCTGCCTCTCTGGAACCGAAAGTTACATCCTCCAGGTACAACAGCTGTAGCTGTCTTCGTTGACAAAGCGGCTTGCGAATTGTCCATGAAAGCCGTGACCGAGAATTCAACGGATAATCCGAACTTGGAATACTTTTGGGGCAGTGGCATAGGGCATGGCAATCTAATTCCCCAGCTTGGGAAGACACGTCGGTCCCTCCAACCCCGTCTTTCGTTTGACTAGTTGATTCCTGACGTAAACTGAAATGACAGGCTACGAAGATCATATGGAAAGCATGTTTCCTGACCCTGAGTGGGCGCAGAAGTTCGTGGATGACTCGCTAGAAGCCTACGACAATCGTCTGAAAGCCGAAGAGGAAGAACGACGCCGGAAGGCAAATGAGCCTGATGAAGACGGGTTCGTCACTGTCGTCCGTTCTAGTAGACCCCGCCCTCCACCCTCTGCAGAGGAGATTGCGGAACGACTCAAGAAAGAGGAGAAGAGATCACAAAAGGGGTTTTATCCCAATTTTTACAGATTCCAGCAACGCGAACTCAAGAAGGAACAAGCAAAACATCTTCTATCCCAGTTTGAAGATGCAAAACGGCAGGTTCGGGAGCGCAAAGATATCCGCCAACACAGGTCTCGATACCAAAATGCTTGAGATCATTTCGGACGCTTCTTTAGGGCCATTCCATTCCAACATAAAATTATACAGAGAAAAGCACCGGCCTTACTATCAACCGAATCTATTAGCCCTACAAACAGATCCTTGCCACTAACTTACTGCAGGCCCACTCCATTATATCTAGCTAAATCTAAGACTCAACAAAAGCCGCTCCTTTGCGCAATCTATCCCGCACAGATATACATGCTGTGTCCCATCGTGGCCCAAAATGCCGAGCTTTGTAAAGCAGAGCCATCAAAATGAGAGCGTTGGTTCATAGATTCTGCATCATATGACTCATTTCGCTTACATTTCTAGCATCTGCAACCTCTGCAACCTCTAGATCATGATGCCAATTGGGCAAAAAATCCAGTTTAAGCTCTAAACCAAGCTCATCAAGGATCATTTTTGATAAGCTTTGGTCCGAACAGCTCCACTTAGGATAATGCTTAACGGGTAAATCCGCAGATACTTTGGTGCAGTCGTGTGTGTGGTTCATAGCCAACCGCCTCCTATCTTCGTCTTTCAAGCGTGCAACTTTAATAGTTTCAACAGTCATGTCTAGCCCGTTGATCTGATAGGTGATATGGAAAATTTTTCTGGTTGACCATTCAGCAAAGAGGAACAGAACGTGCGAAGTCGAGTACCAACTTGCATGGTCCCTAGAGTTTTTAAACCTGACCGCTTGCTGGCGGTCCAAAACACACAGGTCAATCGCCCTGATATCAATTTTAGTATCCTGTATGTATTTTTGCATTTCTTGCTTTGTCCGGGCGGACAAATCCAGATAAATAAATGGCGTGCCACTTTTATATTCATTGCGGATATAGCGGAGATGCGGTACCTTCTACAATGTATGATTAGCATCGGAGTATTGGGTATGAGTATGAATCAGAGCAGGGCAAATTGCCTCGAGGTCATAGTTATACCTCTGGAATGGTCTTCTTTTCGTAAGGAAACCAGAAAAGCATACCGCTTTTCAGAAAGATCTTGACCTGCGCATCTTCCTTAACTCCTAGGCCACAGCCACAAAAGCACATATATGCCTCCAAGTCCTTGAGTATCTCTAAACTTCCAACTTCATCTCCGTAACGTAATTCGAAAACCCGATTTTCAAGTCCAGTTGAATTGCACCATACTACTATCTGTACAAGTTGGTCTCTTTGTATATCCCACGCACTGTGAATACGCAAAAGATCTAGGTCAATGATAGGCCGGGTCGATGCTACCGGCTGCTGTGGCCCAACTGGAAGTCGTGGTTTTAGAAGTTGTTTATCTACATCCAAATCCCAATAAAGAATACTTGCTGGGTTCGTTGGGTATGGCGGTTCTGGAAAGTCATATTGCCACAAATCGAATGGGTTGAACTGGACTTGGCGAAGGAATGTAACGAGGGCAAAGGGGTACGTTGGTCGACAACCCAAGATCTATAATTATATTGAAGTAATTCTTTAGTTTAAGACGTATTCTGAGGGGAGGAATTCCATCAATGATCGATCCTAGCATACAATGTAATTTCTTAGAGAACCGGCTTCCTTCACCTGGTCTTGCCTGTTGAAGTTTAGGACAAACGGCTTCAGGTTTCTATTCCCTTTCGACTGGGCCAGCGGCTTGTCCAGCAATTCCCCCATAGATCGTTGTAATAAAGATACACATTGGCTCGAGTAGAAATGGCTGAGCGTCAAATGATATATCTCTTCGATTGGTTCATCCATATCCATGTTGTTGCCATGGTGGTCGAAACTGGTAGTGTCTTGTGGATCGTGACGTCGCCTCTTGGTTTGGACGAGGTTTTTCGATAGCGAAACATCCATGAGGCTGTGACATGCCACTCATACATGCGGATAAGGTGGAAATGATAGCAGCCCCACTGGGTATACGTTCTTGCAATTGTGAGTATCAGATTCGAGGCTAGCTTGGATTTAGAGTGGCTCAGGTAGTAGGAATTGAGAAGTGGAGTGAAGGGATGCATACAGCCTGCGAGGCAGGGATGCATTGGTAGGTGCTTAAGTAAGTAGGTAGTAAGCAAGTTGGAAGTTACAACAAACAACAAAGGAACAACACAAGAATTAAGTTTTGGAAACCATTGTACGATTCTCCGTGTGGACCATCTGCAAAGACTACCTATGTACGATTTTGATGTATACGCACACCCAGTAAAGATTAAGTACTAAGTACTAGAAAAAGCCTGATACTTCCCCCCTTTCTTTGACCTTTCAATATTTTTTTTCCAAAATTCCTGTTTGCTTGGCCTTTCTAACGTTAGGCCGGGACCTCAACATTCATAACGTCCACTCCATCTTGAAGTTCGCTTTTACTATAAGCCCAGTAGTACCTAGTTAGAAACCAGATTTATAAGAGTTGTCATCCCGAGGGAGACGAGTTCACTAACCTTGGCATGGCATGCCTTCTCATAAGTTCTGAGCATTGTGTGACCTACGGGACAGACGTTATTCGTTAGGCTGTGTGCAATGGAGGAAGGCTAGAAACTTACAATAGGATCTCTCTGCATCGATGCTACGGCGACGACTGTCTCTCCTTGAGTATAATAGCTATATCTCTGAGCGTTATTATGCGATCTAGCGTTTAAAGAGGAAAATTTCTACTTACGCCACAAATTTGTTCTCTTCAAGATTACCGTCGATGACCACATCGTTATAGCCACCCGCAGTACTCCCACAGTATCTTAGTTGTAGCCCAAGAGCGCTCCAGAAAACAGGGATGAAGAAATCTGCTGTTTTCCCCATTGCTATGTGCTCTAAGAATTCAGAGAAAAGTATCATTCCATCAGCTATTTGCCGCAACCATGAACCATGTTGCCTGTACATACTCGCCACACTTCTACCAGAGTTCTGCGCTACGTTCCAATGCTCGATGCGAACAACCGAATCTGGAAGGCTACCGGGGCCTTTGTATGGATATGTTGCGATGTCCCCAATCGCATAGGCGTCCTTCACACTACTCACCTGGAAGTTTTCATCCACACGCAGGGAACCATCTTTCTCCAACGGAATATGTTTGATATAATCTGTCACCGGAGCTACGCCAACCCCTAGAATAACAGCATCTACTTCAAAAGATATTCCGCCCTTTAAGACGACAGACCCGACAAGGGAAGGATTTGAATCTAAAATCAATTTGTCTGGTTAGACATCGTTTCACGCAATCGAAGTGTGTTTTAATGTTAACGGGACGCTTTACCTGATGGCTCGGCCGCTTCGACGCTTGCCTTCATGTAAAATTTAACCCCTTTCTTCTCTAGTAATGACTGGAAGGAGGCGCCAACCGCTTTGCCCATGACACGCTCCCTAGTATCAACCTGTTAGCTCCCTCTTCTGGTCAAACCTCCCCAATGGTTTTTTTTTTTTTGTCCGCATACATTGGGGCATCTTCCATTCCAACAACCTGGACAGCGGGAATCAGTTAACTCGCTCTAGTCATCGTAATCTAATCTTTTGATTTACAGACCGTAACTTCATGCTTCTTTCCAACGAGGAAATTGGCAACTTCCATCCCAATAAAGGAGCTTCCAATAACAGCTATCTTCTTGCCACCCTCCAATCCAACGGCATCGACGATGGCTTTGGTAGTTTCCACAGTTCGAATTGTAAAGATATTGCCGAGATCTCCGAACCCTTTCAACGGCAGATTCTTCGGCGTAGCTCCAGTAGCAAGTATTACCTTACTGTAATGGAAAGTCTGCCCCCCCTCTGTTTCTACTAGATGGTTTTCAAAATCGATGCCTTTAACGGCTGTAGAAGTATGAAAATCTACACTGAGACCTTTGAAGAATTCACTAGTCCGCCAGGCAATCTTATCGGAATCTGTGACAAGGGCTTTGCTGAGTTTCGTTCTGTCAATCGGGAGATATGATTCCTTTGAAAGAACCAAAATTTTTCCTTGGTAGCCACATTCGCGCAACGCCTCCAGGGCTCCAATGGCCCCGGAGCCTCCTCCAACTATAATAACAGCGTTGTCTGATACCACTTGCTTGTAGGTGTACGTTGGGGCCCGACTAAATTCTTTGATTTCAGATTCTTCTGCCTCAATAATTAAACTGTCGTCGTTTACGACAACGGGGAAACTGTGGAGGGAGTCTAGAGCAGGAGCATCCTCAATATCACCAGTAGTTGCATTGAAACAAGCACCATGCCTTTATAGTGGTGTGAGTTTTGTTGAAGTGACCTCCAGTCAGCTATTCTATCTCTATCCTTAAATAGCCCTGGATACGGATAGATACCACATACCATGGGCATTTGAGTCTTCCGGACAGTGTAAGAGTTCCTTTGGCGAGCGGGGCACCATAGTGGCTAGATGTTATAACTTATGAGCTCATAGACCCTAAAGATGCATTGAAGAGACCACTCTTGAAAACCGATACAAGGTGCTCAAGTTAGACGTACGTGCACCGGGGACTGAGCGCAGTAACATTCTTCCCCACTTGGACTAGCAAGAGTTTCGTATCACCAAGGCCTTCAACGGTGACTTCTCGCTTGAACGTTGGCTTCAACTCCGACTTGTCGACACCGATAAGTCTATATTGTGGCATTTTGAATTGAGTTGTACTCTGGAAGGTGCGGTGAACATGAACGAGGGATTTGAAGGCTTGGGGGCGAATAGAGATGGTTTGAAACAAAACTCCGGTTCTCCCGAAAATTGTAGGTTTGGACGTCTTCAGTTTCAACGTTGAACCGAATGTAAAGCTGATTGTGGTCATTAACATAAACATTCGTCAGATTGGAAGGCCGAGAAGTGTTCGAAACCCGCCAATGAGTACACGAGACTCCGTTCATGTGCGTGAGGGTAAGTAGGTGAGAGGTACTTGATAAGAGGTAAGTACCTAAGTAATCAGTAAGCATAAGAGGTAAGTAAGTACCTAAGAAGTAAGTACTTATTACCAAGTAATTGCTGTGGGTCCGAATCTTGATATCAACGTCGCAACATACTCTGGCGTCATAGATCCTTAGTACTTAAGTACTTAAGTAGGTACATAAGGAGGTACCTACTTAGACGCTTGCTCAAGCAAGGCGAAAATATGCCCGCATGTATGTCATATACATGTCGTCATTGAGATAATACAAAATACATGTATTAAGTATTGCATACCCGGTAGAGCCATATCTAGGTCTAGCGCTGCCAATTGGCTTCGACCCGAATGTCATCCTTCTTCGGTAGGCCGAACCAATTCTAATCCAATCAAGGCAAAAATTGTCCGGCCGAGTTCCGGGAACCGATTCGGGACCCGCTCGGGAGGTATTTGTCTAAAAATAAACACTTCAACTCAGGACAAAGAAGTCCTGTCTGGTGACGAGACTGACTTCAACTTTCAACTTCTTCTCCCCAGACCTGTCCGCTAACGTACTTACAAGCATATGGTAGCCTATTGTGTACGGTGTACGCCATGTGTACGACTCCTTGCTTGATGCATACGCGTACTCATAGATTTATAAATTTATCTGATATCGCCAGCCTATCAACAGCGTATAAGTTCCTCCGTTGAAACCCCGGTGTCAGATTCAAAGGCGCCCCATTACTAGGCCGTGTCGCAGAACCTAGCCGTTGACGGGAGGAGGGCCGCGACACCATTGCGGCGCGGTCATCCCACTAATCTCCGGTCCCCGCGCACTCAGTCGGATCCACATCCATCGCATACATTTATCACAAAAGCTTCCGTAATCATTCTATGCTTGCACACACATTCTCATCCCTTCATCCTCTCAAGTCGAACAGGGCGTTTTCCGCAGCTGGTTTCACCAGAGCGCCTTGCCAGCGGATTGCCCCTGGAAATCCGACAGCCTTATCCTGATTGTTGGGTATGCTTAATTTCTCCCTGCACATAGTATAAGGAGGATATTTATATTTCTATGTTTATACATTCTACGAGGTAGGCAACTACCTAACCTAGGTAGGCACTTACTTACTTCCCTAAGTACCCATATATATATATACTTATATATATAATCAATCGATGAAACTAAACAAGGGGAGTTCTCGCGATGTATTGGTGAGTTATATATTGGGAGGATGGGAATATTATAAGTGAAAGTTAACGTTCATTGTGTTTGTTCCCGTCTCCATCTGTCAAATCGTCATCATTCTTGCGCTGCTCACCGTACCCTCCAAGCTTAGATCCCAGCTCGTCCTTCGTAACTTGGCGTCAGTCCGTCGCCTGCCGCTCATATTTTGTTTCATATCATCACTCCTCCTACCATCATCATTATCATTACCATCACCATCACCATCACCATCACCATCACCATCACCATCACCACTATCACAGCCGTTGCCATTGCCATTGCCATTGCCATTGCCATTGCCATTACTATTACTATTACCACTACCACCACCACCACTACTGCTACCACCGTTATCGTCATAATAAACTTGGCTAACCCATAAGTCGGCCCGGCTTTTGTCACCTGCCACGATCACGACCGAGGCTGGCCTCTTTCTTAAATAGAATATAGCATCATTGCCAAAGTCCAATCCCTGAGCCGAGTTGACAAGCGACAGACAATGTCGCTCTGCATTCACTTGGACAAACCCGCGGGGCATGCCTATACCAACCTCGATATTCTATCCGGTCATGTTTCCTTGGAGCTTCCTAACGATGAAACCATCACTTCGATTGTCGTAAAGTTGGAAGGACTTGTACAAACCAGGCTTAAAGAACCTAAGCGACACGAAGACGACAAGGAAAGCAAACGATGGGAAACTGAACTACACAAGGTGGGTACGCCATGGCCATCAATAATTATTATAGTATTTGATCAAATCAAATGCCAAACTGCCTCGATATTCTAATATCTTCCCCCTCTCACTAGGTCCTATATCTTACCAAAGCTGTCTTCCCAGCAGATGAAGTCCAAAAGCAATCTACTTCAACCGCCGGATTTAAACTCAAGAAGGGAGAATATAAATACCCATTCGAATTCAGAATACCGATAAATAACGTTTGTATTCCACAAACCGGTATTCTCAAGACGTTGAGCGACTTGGGCCAAGGATTCGACCCAGTGAAGGAAACGCAGAAGCAAGGGCATCATGTCAAGACAACCCTTCCGCCTTCCCTTAGTGGAATACCCCATGATATGGCATGGTGTCGATATTTCGTCAAGGTGACCCTTAACCGTCCTCAGTTCTACCGAACGAACACCCGGAAGCTGGAGCTCTTCGTACTTCTCCCGATCGAACCACCAAGGCCACCCCAAACATCAAGAGAAACATTTGCCAAACGAGAGCATCTCCAAAATTATCAGCAGGGTCCGCCGAGGAAAAAGCGTGGCCTTTTTGATTCATGGAGGGGAAGGCCGGATATTTTGTCTCCCCCGATAAGCCAGTCTCGGTTTTTCGTCGAAGCCCGTCTCCCTTCACCTCCTATCATAACACCAAAAGAGCCGTAAGTCCACCTTCAGTATGCAGATAAAGATGCTCTTACTGGTTCAAAATTCTCCCATATGTCTCTAATGCTTACATTAGTATCCCTCTACGAATTTTATTTACAAAGCTTGCGCCTTTCACAGCCCCCATTATCCTACGTTCACTTCAAATTCGCCTCATAAGCACGACACATATTCGCGTGCATGATATCAAACACGACCTGATATCATCTAGTCATGCTCATAGCAGTACCCAGCTAGCAATACCTATTGGCCACCCTAACTCCCCTGTCGGGGAGGAGTTAGAAGCAGAAAGTTCTGCATGGAGTCAGTGGTCATTCCCAAGTTCAGTTCAGCCGAGTTTTGTGACCTGCAACATCCGTCGCAAGTACGATCTTGAGATCTCTGTGGGTGTCAGTCTCGGTTTACAACCACAGTTCGAGGTAGTGCCTTCCGCTCCGTGTGGCTAAATCACAATAAAGCATTTAACTAACATTATATGTGGATAGGTTGTCAGTCTGATAATGCCGGTTGAAGTTTTCTCCGGGATTCGCCCTCCGCCTCAGCTTCAACTCTTGACTTCTCAGCATCGAAAGCCGTCAAATATCTTACCTCCGAAGGAAGTGAAAAGGCCGCAAACTACAACCGCACTGGTACTATCAACTGCGCCGGCCGTGTCGCCCATTTCCCCAACATCTTCATCTTCACCATCGCCGGCGAAACTTCCGCCCATCCAAACCAACACGAACTCCAATGCTGCGCCCCCAGTAGAGTACCCTTTTAGCCCTATTCAGGTTGCCGATGGGACACCCCCTGGGACCTTTGTTGCGACAAGCTCGCCTGTTAGTGCTGTCGATGACCTACCCCCGACATATGATGAAGCGACCGCTGTGAATGTGGGACCCGTTAGTGGTCCACGCCGGGAGTTTCAACTAGAACCGGGCTATTTCACGCGACCTGCTGAAATGGAAGTGCAAATGACCGGGAAGAGCTAGAAGCTCAAAAATTACCGCGGCTATTTCTACCCATCCACTTTTGATATCCTTCGTGCGCTTATCTTTTCGTTGGGGTAAAACCAATATCTTTAATATTCCTTGTATGGCGTTTTATTATGGTTTTCTCCCTTTATGATATGCTTTACAGCACCTGGAAATCTACTGTTGTTTTGTGGTGATATCTTACAATACCAATGGCAACCCCGACTTTTCTCACGGAGGGCAGCGTGTGGGTTAGTTAGGCGCTCATATCTCTATTCTGTTATTTCTTGACAGGATTTTTCTCTTCTTTTTTTTTATATAGATACTAAGTTTGATCTTGGTTAATTCTTAATATATTGAACAGGTACGGGGAACCCGAGATTCGGAATTTATGGTCAACGTATAGCTCGAGTACTGAATGCAAAAAGGGTATTATGAATAAAGAGCCTAACAACTTCAACACCAGATGACTCCCATAGAGACAAGAAAGAACCCACAAAAAGCATGTTGATGCCGTCGAGGTTTACTTACGTTTGCCCCCTCTTCTTTGGCGATGCACCTATGAGTCGCGTACGTTTGGTGGGATGCGGACTTGGGGACATTGCTTCCAATATTTGGCGTTTCTTTATGGAGTATTAGTCTCAGGCAGCATGAGTATATCCAAAAAAGGGCGGAACCTACCTTTCCGTAAAGCGAAGGTTTTATCGGCGACATTTTTTCCATTAAACTGTTGTCTTCAATGGGAAAGGGAACAAGGTTAACAGAACCTTCTGCATGTGGATCACCTTCTATTGCTTCTTCCATGTCATCGCCAAACGATTGACCTACAGGCAGGTCTGCTTCCGTCCCTTCTTCCCCCATCCCTTCTTCCTCTCTTCCTTGCCCCTTCTTTCCTAAAGCCCGGGTTTCAGATAGAATCCCTGAGTCTTCGGCATCCGCTATCCTTTCCTTATGCAAACAGTCTTGCCTTTCAGCAGGTACTCTTTCTTCCGCTCCCTCCAATTCCTCTCCTCGAAAAGTTAACTTTTTAGTTGGCTGGTTCAGCTGCTCTTCAACCTCCATTTGCCATATATCCACGCCTTCAGCCTGGCTGATGATAGACTTGGGAGGCGTTTCCGCCGGAGGAATGGCCTGAAAATTGATATCGAGTTCCTCCAAGACAACACGCCTTTCCCTCTCGATCACACCCTCTAATGCTTTGATTTTTCTTGAGTTCGCTCTATCCGGCTGCTTGTTCACTAGATCCACCAAAGCGATAGCGTTCTTCCAAGCTTCCAGCGTACCTCTTAGTTGTAGTCCAAGCCTCTCGATTTCCCGATCACGGGCATCCAAGTCCTCCAGCGGCACATAATTTGGTTGATTCAACATCTCCTTGAGATGTTCAAGTACTTCGTCCATGTCGTTTGAGAGAGATGCGTACGATACATCGTTGGCTATGACGTTCCGTTCTCCCTCTTCAAGTTCGGCTTCCTGGTCCACTTCAGTATCCATCCCGGATATTGCCTTTAATGTGGTTACGGTCGATTTGATCATTGAAACTAAGGTATCGTTCTCATCGGCCAGATTCTGGGACAAGGTCGTAAGAATTGCAGTTGTATCGTCTGTTAGAGCCACATCCGTTCCTCCCGGTACTAAATTCTCACTCCCAACGGACCCCCCGAGATGCGTAGTTGACGAAGTCCCAGATATAGTAACCCCGGGAAAGGAAATCGGCTGCTTGTTGCCCCTCCAACCTCGAGACTTTTCTAGAAGCCTTTCTTTCATTTTCGATATCTGATGATCCCGTTTCCGAATTTCGTTGGCATGTTGTGTCCGAACCTGTTGCACCATGGCTTTTAGGCGTGCGGTCTCATCCTTTAGCGTTTTAGCTGTGATCTCAGCAGAACGAACATTCGCATTAAGGACCCTCTCTTGCCCTTGGAAGGTTGCGCAACGTCTTTCGAGTTCTTCGCATCGGGATTTGTAACGTTCCTTTGGTAAGCGTGAGCCTGTCGTTCTTTACGCACGTGCCGATTCTGAACAAATACCGCGAAGCTGTTCGCCTTGCTCTCGCTCTCTTTTAGAGTCTTCATTCCCATTGCAAGGGTCTCTTTTTGTTCGCCATCTCTCTAATTAAAACCGACATGTTAAGAAGCCGTAAATTCGCCATTTTTATAAATATAAAATTGTCTGATAGAGTACAAACTCACATCTCGTCGTCTTACCAAGTCGTGAACAAGGTTTATTATTCGGGTGGCTGCCGTTTCGTCTCCAGCCAGGTTGTCGAAAGCAATCTTGTGGCCACATTTTAGTAATCCTCTCGCGGCAAGAAGGTTATTGAGATATGTAGATGCGGTAGCGATGTCTTTTTCCATATTAGTGGGCTTTTCGAAAGTGAACTCGACTGGTTGAAAGAGGTACTAGGGGCGAGGAAGGGAAATTATGGACATGTTCAGCTTGAAATGGTTGGGTGCGCGTGTGTTGATAAACAAACCGCAGCTGGCGACCCCGTCTCATAATCAACAGTGGCGACGTTCAACACAGTCAAGGCAGAGGGGAGTCAATTTCGCAACTAGTCTTGGCTTGGCCAGCGGAAACTAGGTACGTAACGCACCGCGTTATACAAACTTTACATATAGGTACTTACTTAAGTACTTAGTAAGAGTACTTAGACTCGATAATTACCTTACGTCCTTACCTGGCCTCTTGATTAATCGAGAATCATCGTATATGACGCCACCTTTAGGACACAATGCGACCTCGACGACCAGAGTACTGTCATACTCTTTCCCGTGGAGTTTTTTGGCTCCGCCGTTTTCACAACACCAGACGAATATGCCAAAGCTATGACCCAAGAATTGCAGACCTTGGGAGGATCATTGAAGATGACTTCATGAAACTAAAGCAACATTACAGTAAGATACAAATTAAGCTTACCAGCTCTCCACAACGGAACACTCTTGATAGGTGTACTAAACCCAGATGACCGCCCAGGGACACCTAAGAACATCATTGTCCTAAGTCACGGTTTATTCGGTATGTTGGTGGCTGTCCCAGACAGCATCAATTTTTAAATGGGTTTTTAATATTGCGTATTGCTATCGGACCCAGGGTTTGATACAATGCAACTTTTTCCTTGGTCGTTGATACCCCCTCTTCAGTACTGGAGAGGGATCAACGAAGCCTTACAAGCCAACAATTGCAAAGTCATTGTTACATCCGGTATGAGAATCCTATACGGAAAGCACATCCAGGAATATGCTCCTTATTCGTGTCACTGCTAAAGAGTTTTTTTTTTTTAGTACCCGCTTCTGCGTCCATTGAAAAAAGAGCAGAAGCCCTTGCACGTAGTATTGAGGATCGGGCCGGTGGTCAATCAGTGAATATTGTAGGGTGAGTCCACCGTAACCCAGTTTTGAGAATACTCGCTGAACTTCACTTTGAGAAAGGCATAGCATGGTACGTTTGAGTCACGGTCTTTCAAACACCTGTCCCAGCTAATGGTACTGACTTAACGTACTGATATTCTCTAGGGGTGAGGCAGACCATGATTTCTACACTACGGCATTATTGCAGGATTTAATATAGGTATAAATTTTTGCCAAAGTGGAATTGATGCAAGATACATGATTTCTCGATTAAGGCCCACGGGGTTCAAGATCCTAAGTTTGACGACCGTGAGCTCTCCACACCAAGGTAAGGGCGATCTATCCTCTGTTTCGTTGAATTTTTCGTTTTCCCAACTTTCAATTGACGGATTGGATTGTGACAGGATCCCCCTTCGCAGACCATGTCATCCGTTTCGTTGGAGGTGAGACTATAACAACTGGGGAGCTTCGTGAGATCCCAGGTTAAAGTTGCTGTCTAACCTCAGGTTTTCAGAGAAACGACTTCCAAGTCTCTACCGAATTCTCGAGGGGATGGGATTGGAAACCGGGTGAGCAGACTTCTTGAACCTACCGTTATCTCGAGACCAGCTTTTGTTAATAAGAATCAAATAATGCAGTGCTTTTCAACAGTTGACTACGGTATTTATGCAAAATGTTTTTAACCCGAATACGCCCGATGTAGAAGGGGTTAAGTATTTTAGTTATGGTGCTTCCGCGTACCCTAGCCTCTTTTCTCCATTCCGTGCATCACACAGAATAATACGACGTATTGAAGGTGATAATGATGGTTTGGTTTCCATCAAGTCTGCATCACATGGTTAGGGCTCATTTGTCATCCCTTTATATTAATATACCGACAAAGTTGGTTCTGACAAGGGCTATCAAAGGCGTCTACAAGGGGACTCTGATTGGACCTTCACACCTCGACATCATAAACTGGACGAACAGACTGAAATGGATTATCAAGGGCATTTTGGGGCAACATAACAAGTCAGTCGATAGGAGCTCTCTGACATTCCTCTGAAATCAAACTCACCGTGGTTTTTCTTAAGATTCAACGCGATTGCCTTTTATTTGGCTTTATCAGGTTTAAACATACCCTATATTGCATTGAGAACAGGAAATCAGAGGCTGACCCACTGAGTTCAAGACATGCTTGCAGCGGAAGGATTGTAGGCGGACGATATATGGTCAATGGATAATAAATTGAACTCTGTCGAATGATACGTATAAAAAGGTGAACGAAAGTTAGATGTTGAATAGAATTGCATTTGCTCGCACGGTTAAGAGAGGAAGGCACGTCTCAAAGCACAGAGAACTGATCGGCGATATCGCCTTCTCACAAAGTATTTCAACAAAGATTGTAACCCTTCGCAAGTAGAATACCTGTAATCATCTGCATGCATCAACCATAAAATAAAAAAAACAATAAAACCAGCACAAAAACTCCAGGAACGCCCCAACACGCAGATTCCAAAAATAAAACTACAAAGGTTTTGTTAGACGATTTGTAATAAGATTTATCGAGCTCTTGGGTCGGGGAGCCTTACTAAGGAAAAGAGCCACGTCCTCCTATTGGGCGCAAAATGATAAAGTGAAATTGAAGGTAAAAGGCGGAAAAGAGAAGTAACTTGCTCGCCAAATGACTGTATCCCATGGTACCAATTGCCTCGGATGCAAAACGGACCGAGAAATCGGTGGTATTCAGGTAGTCTGGTGGGTTCAGGCCGTGTTGTGTTTGTTCCCGTCTGCCTAATACCTACTACCCGAGTCTCGTAATCATATCCGAGCTAAGTTGTCTAGTGTTGAGACTGGCCTACTAGGTACTTAAGTAGGTAGTAGGTAGGTACCTAGGTAAGTAGGTATGAGGTATTCTTAATAATATTATTGAAGTGACTCGTGTAGCAATAGAATTCAAAGGTACGGCATAGCGCCACTGATGATTTCCGGGCAGTCAGACCCCATATATACCTCTGTATCAGCTTGGATTACAAAGACTCATACCCTCCTGTCAGAATTTGGGGTTCGTCGCCATCCCATTCTGGAATATAAGGCTTCGGGGCTTGGCGGCTGTCGCTAGCTGGGAGCACTCTGTAAGTAGTGTTCATAATGAAGTTTTATGGGGACGCCTTGTGTAAAGTTATGAAAAAAAAATGTTGCAGTGTTCTGTTTCGTTATTAAATGCCCGGGGGCCGGATAGTCTGGTGCACGAGACAAACTCGATGGATCGCAGAGGACTTTTTGTTGCGTAAATATTTAACTAGGTTGAGAAAGAATGGTATACGGGAAGATTGAGGAGGAGGAGGAGGAGGAGGAGGAGCAGGATCCTTATATTCTTGGTAGACCGCTTCTGTGAATCATATCAACAAGCGGGACACGTCCTGGTATGCGTCAACATGCAGGATCCCACCGTTTGGGTGACACACCGACCAAAGTGCGCCCGATGGCGTCGAGAAGATTGATACTTACTTATCTTAAATATCCTTCGCTAGTCCACTTTTCAGGTGGAGGGGGGCCGGCTTACCAAAATCCAACGAATGAGAAGGCATGGCCGGTCTGGGGTTCGCTCCAGGTTTCAAGTGTGACTCCCGTCACTCGCCTGTGAAAAGAGCAAATCCAAAGCCAACACGTTTGGTCATTTCTCCTCCTACATACATACTAAGTACTTAAGTAGGTACATGTTTGTGTAAGTACATGCACATAAGAATCCGATATGATTTCGGAGGTGTTTAGTCGGTTTTGACGGCCCTGTTTTACGTTAGCAGAATGTTTCGGAAAACGGATAGTACTGTGTGCACACTTACCCATATATCCTTCTGACGAACATATAAGCGGACAAAAATCCAACAGCGCCCCCGAAAACACCGTACACGGCTGAGCCAAGCAATGAATAGCCGAAAAACAAGAGACTATCAACCAGTCCGTGAATGTGCAGTTTGGTTAAATAATACCACACAGAATAAAGGAAAATATACACAGATGAAGCAGCTCCGACTCTGAACGCATGCCACCACCAATGATGATTCTAACGAAAAGGATCTATTAGCTTGTGTATTTCCTCTATTCCGATCCGGTTCCTTACCTCTGCGCAAAGCCGAAAATACGTCATCACGACGGTGATTTCAACAATAGTGACCAGGAGCACGGCTATTATCAAAGCTAAAAACCCAAACATATAATAGTACCCGCTTTTGTCTTGCCATATACTTTTAAACACGAAGAGGAGCTCTATGAAGATAACAGCGAATGGCACGATCCCTCCGAGCAATATGCTTGGCACAAGTTTCACATACCATGGCTGCAGTGGTATTTGTCGTGGGATCTGGGTGGTTTTGGTAGGTTGCTCGTATGCAGGCTTTTGCTGTCCGAGCCAAGCTCCAAGGAGAGCAAGAGGGACGGATATAAGAAGCCACATTGAAACTAATGCCACTAAGGTGGAAAACGGGATAGCACTAGAGGATGCTTGTGCCCATAAAAAGATATTTAGCACAAGAACCGCCAAAAAAATCAGGCCCGGGACAAGGAGAGCCGTCTTAGACGATAAGTTAGCAATCGTTATTTTCGATAAATCTGCGACGTCTACAGCGTGACTCACCAAAGTAGCATTTTTGACCCAGTTTTCTCCCCTAAATGCCTTGTAGACTCTGCTTGAGAAATATCCCGAGAACAGCCCGGCGAATATGAAGAGAAATATTCCAAAGCTAACGAATCCTCCTCGGTAACTCGGGTTAAGCACACCGATTAATGAAAATACAACTAACGAGAAAATCGTGACAAGAATTTGGACACCGCTACCTACCAACGGGGGTAGTAGGCCGCCAAATTTCGGCGGGCGGAACACATCCCCATGGACAAGCTTCCAGCCTGTTGTATCATCGAGTAAATCCTCATCGTCATCACCATCAGCGGGGATCCCTTGGACTAAGCCATCGACCGATGCTATGGAAAGTCGTTTAAGTCTTTTTCCATCTTCGCCGCTGATTCTGGCATTGTAACTTTGGATGTCTCTGTTTAGAGTCCGCAGCAGAACAACGCCGACCATACCACTCAGAAGAAAAGCGATAACGAGGGAATTGATGATAGCGAGAACATGTATATTCGATGACTGCTCCTGGTTGACAAAATATAAGTCCCATCGATTATACCAATCCACAGTCTCGTCTTCTTCCCAATAAACAGAGTATGTATACGTTATTCTAAGCTTAGCATTTATTTCATATTCAGACTTTTGCTCGGTAGAATCCGACGGAACCGATGGAAGGGTAAGTTCCAAGCGTGGCTGGTCTGAATTAGATATAGATGAGGGACACTTGCCCCTTGGGCCGTCTATGCTTGAGTTTCGCAAATGGGGTTAGTAGGGGCTTTTATTCTTCGTCAGAATCGCGCGGAGCCGGTACTTACGACTTTGGGTAGACTTCAAAGCCAACAATGAGCTTATTATGTGGATTTTTGGTACTCCTTCGATACCGAAAGATGAGGGTGACATGATTGTGAATGTAAACTTTTTCGTCCTCAAAATTGCCTAGCTTGAAGCCATTCTGGTAAAATTTTCTCATTTTATCAACGGATTTGAAGGAGGTTGCGCTAGGGAGATTGTCAACTATCCTAAATTTGGGGATCCGATTAATATAGGGTCATCCTTGTACACTATGGTGAGTTAGGGTCGACGTACCACTCGACAACATAGTTGTGTCGAATGAGCCTCTGAGCTTCGACGAGACTGGCACTTCCGATCTCCACATCACAAAGGACTTTGCACGATTCCGTCTTTCCCATAACGAGTTCATAGTCGCTCTCGACAATTCGGTCCCCCCGCAGGACTTCCCCAAGGTTCAACCCGGCATTCTTCGCGTGCTGCTTGGGTTTGCATATAAATGGCAGCTCCGAGTAGCTGTATGGCAGCTCTGTGGCATCACTCGTGATCTTATTGAACTGTAAAGGAATGGTTGATCCGTCGGCGTAACCTCTTTCCGACCAGCCTAGATTTAAAATCAGAAATTAGAAATAATTTTAGACCTCGAAGGGAGGCCCTGGAGCGCAAAGATATTGAAGCAAGCGCGCCGGATACGATGTTACCTGGTATGTAGAAGGCGTATAAAGGAGACGCGGCTACAAGCACGAGAAGTAGCTTGGGAAAGGACATTCTCGAATAGCACCTCGTTAGATTGTACGCGATCGCGATCGAAACAGTATAATCCTAGTTTGCATAAGAAGTATCGTACGGGTTTCGAAGGT
The DNA here is from genome assembly GCA_036971725.1 of Arthrobotrys conoides. Classification (NCBI taxonomy): domain Eukaryota; kingdom Fungi; phylum Ascomycota; class Orbiliomycetes; order Orbiliales; family Orbiliaceae; genus Arthrobotrys; species Arthrobotrys conoides. Next base: position 2,175,561 of record JAVHJM010000001.1, read on the forward strand.
TCTTGGGGATCGCTTTTAAATTAGTAGGTACCTTAAGTTGATTGCTCTGAAAGCTGGCTTAAGGCGGATTTCCGTCTCAGAAAGCCCCCAATTTTCCCTACGGTAGATAAGGCATATAACGTTCAATGATGCAGGCCAGGACTCTTGGTGAATTCGTGAAACTGCAATCAACAAAGCACTGCTAAACTAAGCTAAGTCGACCCGTGTAGACAGTGGATTTCTTGGAGTTGGGGTGGACATTGACGCTGGCTCTCGTTGTCACGTGAAAGTCTTGGCGGCAGCAAGTATATATTCTGTTCGGCTTAATTTCTAGTTGAGTTTAAGGTGGTGCTAAGCTAAGTCAGCTTCCTCAGCTAAGACTAGTCGGTCACCAGAGCTGAGGAAAGCCGGTTATTGCCTCACGACCGAGGCCCGGGCTAAAAGGTCGGTGGTAATATAAAAGGAAATGGGCCGGAGCAATTATAAAAGGTTACTTATGTAAGTACCTAATCAAGCATCGAACATCGAACATCGCGTCGAATTGCGATATACTAAGTAGTTAAGTCAGTAAGTAGGTACCGATATACCTCCTATCTACTTGAAGTAAGGAATTATTTTCCTGCGGTAGCATTTTGTTTACGAGACAAGGCTTATCTCTCTTATTGCGTTCCTTACAACAGTACTAATTAAGCCGGGGGGGGGGTAAGTTTAATACTCGTAGGTACTTTTTACCGGTCACTTAGGTTAGTACTCACCTATTGTCCAGTACGTGTATTGCCTTATAGGGGAATCAATACGGATGGAATCTAAAGCCTAATCTAGATCACAATGAGAGGCATCCAAATATCTCAATACCTCCAGGTTTGCATTATACTCTAATAGACCCTATATCAAGCTTTTAAGCGTATTTATGAAATACCACATCCGGTGTATCTGAGTACTCAACTAGCATTATACAATTAGCTGATACAACTGCTCATGATAACTTTAGAGCTCAGCCCATGTGGGCCAACTCTCCCCTGTGCATCTGGCAGACCCACTCCCAAAAGAAGACCAATATCTTATAGCAATTCGGGCCTCGGCAACCAACTTTTTCGACATTCTACAACTTCAAGGGAAATATCAAGTCCGTATCGTGCATTTACGCATTTATTAAATCTCCCTTGGGAGATGCAGCTAATGTTATTTGCTATATCTTGAAGCATCAACCCCCTCTTCCCTGGATATCAGGCAGCGAATTCAGTGGCTACGTCCTGAAGACTCCCTCGAAAGGGACACCCAAATATAAAGTTGGGGATCGGGTATTCGGAGCCTCACAAGGCTCTTACGCCACTAGGATATGTGCTTCAGAAACCCTGTTGCACAAAATACCGGATGGTTGGAGTTATGAAGATGCAGCTGGGCTTTACGTCACAGGTATTTAGTATTTGAGTCTAATGCACATGGGCAAATTTCAGCGGGCTAACGGAATATGGGGGTGGTGGAAAGTTCCTACATCATATGCGGCGCTGAAATTAAGAGCAAATTTGAAGGAAGGGGAATGGGTTTTGGTACACGCAGGAGCTGGCGGTGTGGGGCTAGCCGCAATACAATTGGCCAAAGCTCTGGGTGCAAAGGTGATTGCAACAGCCGGATCCAAAGACAAGTTGAGTATTTGCAAATCATTTGGTGCGGACTATGGGATTATCTATCGAGAGAGATCCTGGACGCAAGAAGTGTTGAAACTTACAGGCGGACGCGGGGTCGATGTGATTTACGACCCCGTCGGATTGGTTGATTTGAGTATGAAGTGTATCAATTGGAACGGAAGAATCTTGGTTGTAGGGTTCGCTGCTGGAACCATCGAAAGAGTCGCTCTTAATAGAGTGCTCCTAAAAAATATCAGGTACGATGTAGCCATGGTATATTTTATGCGCTACCCAAGACTACACTAAGGAGAGTTATACTAATTCTCAACGGCGATTTAGCCTGGTCGGGATTCATTGGGGAGCATATAGTAAATTTGAGCCAGAGATGATCGATGGAGTTTGGCAAGGAATCTTCGATCTTATCGAACAGGGGAAGTTCAAGCCGACAGTGTATGGCAGGAGATTCGAGGGCCTCGAAAATGTGGGGATAGCTCTGAAAGCTTTGAGCGAACGAGAGACCGTGAGTAGTCAAATTTATCCTATTTGTCTCTGCAATAACATGTAACGAGGAAAAACAAAGGCTGACTAAATTTATGAGGGATGCCAGTGGGGTAAAGTCGTGGTTTCGGTGCCTGAAGAGGAAGAGCAATCGAAATTATAAAACATCAAAATACCTAGAACATGATGTTAATACCTAAGTACTTAGGAGGTATTTAGGAGCGTTTCTATATCTCGAGTCTACAGTACCTCTTTAAAGCACCAGTAGCATTGGTTTCTGCTGATTAGTAAAATCTCGCCTAGCCAAATGCAGTGTGATCCTGGATCAACCCCAGAGCCAGACTAATCCAATCGGCAACCCTGATCCTTGCTTGTTAGGTTCCAGCAGTTTTACTTTTTTCCCTCGGCCCTTCTTGGCCACAAGAAAACAAAAGGATCACCAGGCTTGGTCCCAGCGCCCTGGTTTTGCGGCATACATAGTTAAGCCGAGCGAGCAATTTCTATTATATATTACCAAATGTAAGTACTTAATGTACATAAGTGCCTACATTAGTATTTAGTATGGATGTCGATGTACACTGTAAGTAAGTAAGTAAGTAAGTAAGTAAGTAAGTAAGTAAGTAAGTAAGTAAGTAAGTAAGTAAGTAAGTAAGTAAGTAAGTAAGTAAGTAAGTAAGTAAGTAAGTAAGTAAGTAAGTAAGTAAGTAAGTAAATACCCAGGTAAGTAAGTACACTTCCTGCCAATGCGCTTTTTGTGAGGAAGTGCTGGTGGTCTATGTTAGGTAGGTATGTGGATTTTAGCCACCGCCGTATATCGACGGGCAACCCCTCGGGCTGGCGAATTCATATTGCTCATCGCACCTACTCTGTAGTAATTGTTCCTTGCACTGAGTACCCGATTTTGGGGTTTATTTATTTTTTCTGTAGTCTTCGGTGTATCTCCTTCTTTTCGAATACCATCAGCAATTCTAGTGATATCAATTACTACAGGCATAGCTAAGTCAGTAAGTCGGTATGTACCAGCACAGGTGTATTGAAAGCACTGTAGTAATAAATGCCATCCATGGAACTTGCAGGGAGGCAAAAAAAAAAAAAAAAAAAAAAAAAAAAAAGGCTAAGAGTAAAGAGGCTTGCGCTAGTCAAATACCCAAACGAAGCGCTAAAGGGAAAGAAAAGAAAAACAGAAGAAAAGTAAGGGAAAGGAAGGGAAAGGAAACGAAAGGGAGAAGGGAAGAACCAACAAGATACTTACTGACTAAGTCAGGACTAACATCCATGGAGAAGGGGAAAAGGGTTGCTTCCGCTTATTCCCTAAGGTCTATCCCCCGTATTTGACTTGATGAAAAACTGAAAAACACCTTTCCTCCAACATCCTGCCTGGAATCCCGACATCCATCGATAACCTATCGAAGGAACAGAGATAAATCCTGAGAACCAAAGGAAGAAACGGAGGAGCGAAAGAACGAAGGAGAGAGGGAGAAAGCGAAAGCGAAAGAGAGCATGGATATCTCGACCCGAGCCTGATTGACCTGGGCCATTCCAACCGCAACGCGCCGCGAAACCGACCGCTTCTAGTTCCCCTACTTGCAACTGTTCTCTCGGAGCACATTTCCACCTCGGCCAGATTCAACTTGTCTTCTGTTAGTACTATGTGATAAGGCGGACTGTAACCGTCCAGGCGTAGATCATGTCCGAAAGCCGGTCTCGAACAGTGGATGGAGTTTCGTCGTCGCTGGACTCTTCCGCCGAAGAGAAGGCACACCAACATGCACCACCCACTATCTCTGCTCACGGGACCAAACTCCCACCTGCCTCGAGAAATCCCATTTCGAGATGGTACGTCAACCGTTTCGGGAAGCCCTTGCATCTTAGAGTCAAGATTCGGAACCAATTAAGTGTATGTCGAATCGCCTGTTCTTCTTCCTTGCTTCGAATGTAGGGGACTAATAACATAGGACGCCTTTTGATATTCTCCAGTTCTTGGTTGCGAGTAAGTCTGAACCCGAATCAATTGTCAATGCGGTTTAACTGACCTTTCTCTAGTTTTCACGTTGACTGCCGTTGGGGCTCTAGCAGGTATCTCATGGCGCAACAATCTTGGTTTTATCAAAGACTCTGCCACTACTAGGTGGGCCTCCTATATTTGCTTTGGATCCCATGCACATATTTTCTTCTTACTCATTCTAACTGGTCTATTATTTTTAGGCTTAGTATGACTGCCGACCTTAAACGTGCCCAGATGGTACAGGCCATTGAAACTTTAGAGGGCCTTGCATCGTCCATCGCCACCCGAAGTGCCCCAATTTCTCTTCTAACCCGGTGGCTCAATGGAACAATGACATCAAATTACTGGGGATTTGCCGCTTCTGAGTAAGATTCCATTCCAGCTAAGGTCCCGGCCAGGTTTGCCTTCACCAAACACTGTTTACTAATTGAAAATCATTAAAAACTAGTACTGCCTCAGCTTTGTCCGCTCAGCGGTTCTGTATGAGATACTAACCCTGCCCCCCTTCAAATCCGAATCGTCAATGACTAATCACCCACCTTCTCTCGTAGATGTTGCTGCAACCCTTTATAATGCCAATCTCACGCAAGCGTAGGATTAAGCCGTGTTTTCTAGGTTATGAAACCATGATCGCTAACACTTGCACACAGATTACTTAATATCACGGCTAACCCCCCTGGTAATCGTGATTTTAACGATGCAAAAAACAAAAAGGATGCACTGGGAGTTTTTACAGATGAATCCGGACAAGCACAATCTGCCAACTGGGATGGGCATGAAGGATTTCCTGACGAACTGTAAGTAAGCCCTTGGTAGCCTGAGCCCGGGCGCAGGGTCTGTTCTGAGATTCAACATCAGATCTATGCAAGGTCTTATCTACTAATATTGACAATGCTAGATACCCTCGGGCTTCCGTAATATCAAACACATCCGCTGAGAAATTAGAGCTTTTTAACCAGGAATTCATCGAAAACCACCAGAGCCTTCTGTTAGGACCGGTGCAGGTCAACAGCTCATACTATATGATATCTTTTACCGTTCCAGTCCACAATTCAACCCGTGCACTGATAGGTTTCTGGACAATCCTGCTTGATGCCCAGCTCCTAGTCGACATCGTAAACACCACCCAGGGTATGGGGGACACAGGGCAAACGTTGCTTGTAACTCATCTCCTTCCTTTCTATTCCCTTCGGAACCTCTGTATTAGAGAGAATATACTGACAATCAGAACCTATTTAGGTTGGCCCCAATACTATCACTAACATATACGAACCACGGGATCGAGAGCTCACCGATGACACGGAATTCCGCTACTTGCTCCCTCCTGTTCGGACACCCGAGCTTTACGGAACCGTTGATAAAATGGGGAACTTTCAAGCTGTAAAGAAGGCATATTTTAGTGTCAATGACAGTGATGAAGCCGTTGCTGAACTCGATACGCGAAATACCCAGGGCCAGCGTGTGAGTGTTGGGTATGGTATCATTGGGTCTGCAAACAAATTTGCCGATTGGGCATTAATAGTTGAAATGCAAAATTCCGAAATCTACGCCCCCATTTCCAAAATCCAGCAGCTTTTGATTGCAACGGTTTTCGGTGTAGTAGGGGGGATACTCCTCTTCATATATCCTCTCGCCCAGTGGGCGGTCTCTCCCATCACACGACTTCGAACTGCTACAGAGCGAACAACTCAACCACCCTCCTACGATGATGTGCGAGAAGGCCGCGATCATGATGACCCTGAGGACGGACGCCGTAACTCAAGCCAAAGAGGGTTCAGAATTCCGCTAAAAATTCCGGAACGCTCGTATTTCATCCATGACGAACTTACGGATTTGACTCATACTTATAATCTAATGACGGAAGAGTTGACTAGGCATTATGACGAGCTAGAGGATCGGGTATTTCAGAGAACCCGCGAAATTGAAGCCCAAAGGAAGGTTGCTGAAGAGGCTAACGAATCAAAAACTATTTTCATTGCAAATATCAGTCACGAACTCAGGACACCTCTTAATGGGATACTTGGGATGTGCTCGGTGTTAATGGGTGAAAAAGATCCAAGTCAGGTCCAGCACAGTCTCCGAATTATCGAAAAATCAGGCGAATTACTCTTGGCTCTTTTGACGGATCTTTTGACATTTAGCAAGAATCAGTATGGCAATCATGTGATTCTTGAAGAACGAAATTTCCGACTGAGCGATGTCACAAGTCAGCTCAATGCCATCTTCAAAAAACAAGCAACAGAAAAACATATCGACCTCACGGTCGCAGTCACACCGATTCATTTCTTGGAGTCGGCGGTATTTTTCGGCGACAGTAATCGACTGATGCAGATTCTTATTAACCTCATTGGTAACAGCCTTAAATTTACTGAGGTTGGCTCTGTTAAAGTTAGGGTCGTAGTGAAAGAAAACCATGGGAAAGATGACGGCTTAGGTCGCACGAATTCTGAAGGCTCGCGACACTCAAAGATGTTCTTTACTCGAGGGAGCTTGAGAGGTGGTTCAACGACCCAGAAACCACCATCCCGACATACGTCGTTAAACGGGCCGCAAACAAACAAGAACGATGGTCTTGCGGAGAAGATTTCTAACGTGCTTACAAGGACAGCTACAGGAGTGCTGTACGACGGAAATTTGTCGCGTGAAGAAATATTTACTGAAAAAGAGGCTGTTCTTCCTGGGGTTGATAGCGCGTATATCGGCGAATTCTGGGTTGAGGATACGGGGCCAGGAATACCAGCGGACCTCCATGAAAAGGTATTTGAACCGTTCACCCAGGGAGATAGAAGCCTTAGTCGGAAACATGGAGGGACAGGACTGGGGTTGAGTATCTGCCGCCAGTTAGCCGCGTTGCTGAAAGGAACAGTTGTTCTAAAGCAATCAGATAACAACGGGAGTCAGTTTTGCCTCACTATTCCTCTAAAACCTGCCCGGGAGGGAGCTTCAGCTAGGGATAGCGTCGCTTCAAGCCTTGATGGCAGCCTTCAAGAAAGTACTGTGGCAGCTGTTCTCGGTGGAACAAACGCTCTTGTTCTAGAAAAGGATATTGGGCGCGTCTTACCAACTCCCGTAGCCTGGAATCTAGCCCCAAAATCCCGAGACAATATCTCTATTCCGGAACCAGGCCTTGGAGGTGACTTGGGCACCGTTGTCAATTCGGAACATAAGACAATACCAATAATGAAGAATGCTGGGAAACTTCTCGACCTTCCGGTAAACCCCCTTACTCAGATGGAGAGAATAAGAGTACTTGTGGCGGAAGACAACCCTGTAAACCAGGAGGTTGTGTCGCGGATGCTGCGTTTAGAGTCAGTGTATGACATTGTTATCGCTAAAGACGGCCAGGAAGCGGTGAACCGGGTGAAAGAAGCTCTAGCCGAAGGTAAACATTTTCACATCATCCTCATGGATGTCCAGATGCCGACCCTAGATGGCATACAAGCCACGAGTGCCATCAGGTCGCTTGGATACCGGGCCCCCATAGTAGCGTTGAGTGCTTATAGCACAGAAAACAACATCAAGGAATGCTACGACTCCGGTATGGACTATTTTATTAGCAAACCAGTTAAGAAAAGCCAACTACGGACCGTTCTCAAGCGATATTGTTCAACAATCCCCGAGGAAAACACACCATCGTCGGAGGTCGAGTCGCCTTTGTCTATGTCACCAGCCCAGACGCCCTCGATAGAGACAACGCTCCTAACTCAACCGCCTTGCACATCAGAGTCAACTTTGTTGATGCCATAGAACTCTCTATTTAGCTCGAGGCTATCTGCTCTTGGTCTCAATACATTTGTCATCATGCAGCTCTGTTAAAAGTTTTTTCCTTTCCGTGATTTCGATATTCCTGAGGCGTCCAGACTTCATTTTTCTCCTTTCCTTTGGCTTACACCTAACATGCAACAATGACACTAAGGCGGCACTAAATATGCGAAACATATGGGTAACACAAGATTTTTCTTCTTCATTCTTTCTGTTTTTTGAACTCGAAATATCTTAATTGTTTTCATTCGAATTCCAACGTTTTTTTTTTTTTTTTCCTTTTCCCTTTATTACATTATCATAGGGTGTTGTTCCACGTATCCTATAACGGGAGCGTTTTATTATCTATTACCTTCTTTTCGAGGAAAGGCTCAGGTTGTATTGGAGTGTCAAAGCAAAAGCACTCTTGGGTCCGGTTGAACTTCGTGTTGTCTGGTTTCGAGACCAGGTCCGGTGGAGTTTTCCCTATCTACGACTTTTTGTCCTTCCTTGTCTAGATAAATATTATTCGGTTTGTGAATCTACCTAGGTAGTTGTCAACTAGGTAACTCACTTGATTTCTGGAGTGCCTTCATTTATGAATTTTATTGGTTATTGGTGCTATAGAATGGCGTTTGACACTCTTCTTGTATATAAGTACTTCGTCGTTACCTACTAAGTAGTGTACTAGTAATACAATTGGCTAGCTCGGTCACCAAAGGGCTTTTGTGAAGCTTGAAGATGTCATCCGGGCCATGTGAAACAGGTCATATTTGCTGTATGGTCTCACGCCAAGCCGGTTTAAATTTCTAGCAACATAAAGAGTCTGGTGGAGCTGCCCATGAGACTGGGCTCAGTAGTATTTCGCACGATCCGAATCACACCAGCTAAGCGAATTATAAGCTTAAATTATTTTATTTTTATTTTTTGCATATAAACTTAAGAGTTTAAATCTGGGCTTAAGACGATGTTTCCGCCCTAGAAAATCCTCGGTCTCCCTTGTCTTGTCGCCAGACCACTCAACTGTTATATGGTTATATGGTTAAATTGTGGACTTCGTGTTGTCTGGTAACGAGATCAGTTAAATCAGTCGGTGAAGTTAAATTGGGAAACGTTGGTCTCATTGCAACCTCAGAGTAGTTGCACGTTAAGCCTTGTGCAACATCCAAAAAAATACCACACTAATAACTCAAAACACAACACAAAAAAGTCTAGTCACAAGCAAACCAGTTCAAAGAGATAAAATGTAAATTTTATTCAAGAATCACATTATAATTTATAATGTCCGAAAGCGATAGGAAGTACTTTAAACCCCTTGATGTTTGGTGGTATTATTATGAAATGGTTCCAAATGGGCCTAATGGAGAGCTCTATTTACGAAACTGCCAAGTATGGTCTCGAAAACCAGCACAACGAGTATCGATAGCATTTTCAGTGTCTGGCAACGAGACCAGGCAATACTTTAGATGGTATTCCAAATTCGTTCTTTTGACACTTTCCCAACTACCATGAACACTTTGGAGATAGATTTTTTGATCTGTGCATCATTAAATCATACAGTATATCTTTATTTTTATTCGTTGGTGTTATTTAATTTTATTTTAGAGAAGACAGAGGGTATTAAGGAAAGACTAGATTGATGCTCACAAGCTACCATTTTGCCCCTTACATTATTCCGTAGCAATACATATCGTCGTGCGAACAAAGGAAAAAAAAAAAAAAAAAAAAAAAAAACAATATGCTTCATATATCATTATTTAAACCATGATGGACTAATAGTAGCCGTGCGGGGTGGTTTGTGGACAATTATTTTCAGTGACAGTATAGGTCACAGCGGGTTGCGTTATGTAGACAGTCTTGACAGTTTCAGAGTAGATTGTCGTCGTAGTAGGAACTGGGCAAGCAGAGACAAGAACAAGCTTTGTTTCAATATGTGGTGGGTTAGATGGTGGTGTATATGCTGGCGGTGTATATGCTGGTGGTGTATATATGGGCGGGGTATATGCTGGCGGTGTATCCACTGGCGGGGTATCCACTGGCGGGGTGTATGCTGGAGGTTGGGTATGATGAGAGGTGATGTATTTAGTTGTAGTGGTGGTGTAAGTGGTAATTGTAGAGGTTGTATATACGGAAGTAGTTCCACTAACGGTTGTGGTAAGAGTGCAAGGAACATATTGTGTTTTTGTGTTAGTCTCGTATATAGTTGTGGCAGTGTAGGGAGGCGATGTCTTTGTGCTGGTACGAGGCACGTAGGTTTCGCTAGAGGTAGGAGGAACGTATACATGACTAGAGGTTGGTGGGTGGTATATGTTGCTTGAGGTGGGCGGGTAGTAAATACTGCTCGAAGTAGTGTTTAGAGGTGGAATATAATAGGAATTCGGTGGTTTATAGGTTGATGTAGACTCCGGCGGGTTGTAGTAGCTCGATGTGGGAGGCTCGTAGACAGGAGTACTCGTACTACCCGTGGTCTCAGGAGGGCCATAGTAACTTGTGGGAGGGATGTAAACATCACTTGATGTAGTTGGTTCGGGTCCGTATGTGGTAGGAGGCTCGTAAACTGGAATGCTAGTACTAGAGGTTGTGTCCGATGACGGATTGTAGTAGTCTGATGTGACTGCGGTCGTAGTCGGCTGTGGGTCGTATGTGGTAGGAGGTTCATACAGAAGGGTGCTACTGCTGGTGGTAGTGGTGTCTGGAGGGTCGGTATAGCCATCGCTGGATGTCGTTGACTCGGGTCCATAAGTAAGCTCCGTGGAAGTAGTAGAATGCTCATATACATCGCTCGATGTAGTTGGCTCAGGCTCGTAATTCGCCTCTGTGGCAGATGTGGTAGGCTCCGGTGGCACATAGTATGCTGGAGGCTCCGTGGGGATGGCACTTTCTGTGGAACTGGTGTCCCCGCCATAAATTGGTACATAAACGTTCTCAGATGTAGTGGATATCTCTTCGGAAGAGCTTGAAGGCTCATAATATGCAGGCGCGGCGGCGGCCATCTGCAGGTTGGCCAAAAGCGCTACAGTGAGGGCAGGCCATTTTAGAGTCGATACCCACATGATTGCGTTTTGGATTATTTTGAAGAAGTACTAAGGATAATATTATTATGAACGAAAGTCGTGATAGCGAGCGAGCGACTTAAAGGCAATAAACGATGGATACCTAGTGTGAGATATCTTGAATATAGATATCAAACGACCGATTGCTGCAGTAGCCGGATAGTCTGGATCGAGACTCGAGGGTACCCGACATTTATACATTTACAGAACTGTAGACCTCGGACACTTTTCGTTGTTGATGATGATGATGCATCGATACCCCAGAAGGTACGTAAGTAAGTATCCACGGATTGTGCAATATACACTGAGAACCATGCCATGCTACCTCGCCTATGCTGTCGATATCGTATCGATGGATCAGAACGGAGTTTACAAACTCGCAGCTTGTTTTTTTTTCCTTCTCCAACCGTCTGGGTGGAGAGCTATTGCAACGTCGGTTCAGTCGGATGGTTCAAATGAAGACTGGGATTGGCCCGATCTCAAGCATTATATTGCATTGTATCATGCCAATGCCGGCGAAGTGGAAGGCATCGTGTATTTTCCAGGATGTCTTTCTTGAATGTTGCATTTGCTCCAGATCTTAGTCTGCTGTTTCTATATTTACATCACTCCCCTCTTAGTCTTAAAAAAAAACAGTCTAGTAAAAGACTCAAATCTGCCCTACTGGTACTGACTACCTAAGAAGTTGGTGACATATACTTACATTTTATTCAAGAGTCGAATAATATGCAAAGTGGGCGAGCTGTCTGTCCATCCTCGCGGCCTCGGGAACCATTTGCCATACTCGCAGCCCAGGGTTACATCGGCATGCAGGTGTGCGTTTTGAGTATAAAAACACTTGGCAGAACAGTCTTGTTGTTAACCGGTTAGTTTCTTCCAAGAACTAAAAGTCAATTGCTTTGTACTCAAGTAAGTTAAAGATCCTCCCTCTTAAGGACATGTAGTGAGTGTCTAGGCAGTTAACGTTGATACTAAGTCCCAATCGCCGTGTGGGTGGCTTGGTTCTTGGGAGGCATCAAGAGCTCGCACTTGCGTATAAAATCCAGATCCGAGGAGGGCCCAAAGGGAACAACGGAGGACCAGTGCAAGCCTGAAATTACAAATTCGCACGCAAAGGAATACGGGAAGAAAGATATTAACGTTTTGTATTTCATGTTGGACATGAATAGAATGGAGAGGGAGAAAACCGGGGAAGGAAATCGTTACGCCATCCAACATGAACATCCACGGAACACAAAAGGATAGAACGGAAAACATTGAAAATTGGGGGACAAAACATCAGAAATGCCTTCAACAGGAGAAGGCAAAGCAACCCGATCTTTAAAAACGCAACCCTGTACTGTAAATTTTTTTACTTTTTTTTTTTTACTTTTTTTTTTTACCATCCACCATCATGCGGCCTGAGTGTAAGCAGTGATTTCAATATTGAATCCCAAAATAATCTCGAGTATCCTCTGAGAATGACACCTCCGAATTCGATCCAGCTGCGCTGCGTCCCATACCCTGCAGCAAATCGTACGCTCACTTCTTCTCCTCCAGTGTTTTCCGGAGTTTTTGTGCAAGCTCAACTGTCCCAACTTTCATGACCCAGACCCGCGATTTACCCTCAGGAAGAAACTCTATGATCTTAACTACTTTCCCTTTCGCCTCAGATTCGCTCACTTTCGTGTAGTCGAGCTCCTTCCGGAGTCCAACGTTCATAAGAACCTTCCCAGTCTCAACTTTGACCACGATTCTCGCCCTCCCATTATTTCTGTTCTTTAAAACTCGCAATCTCCCAATCCCGATTTTAACATACGCTCCATTATTAAGGTTGTAGATAGATGACCGAGTCTCAAACACTTCGTCTTCGTCTTCTTCGCCAGGTCCCTTGCCTGAAAGATCCATTGTGTTACTCCCCTGCTGCCCGGCCTCATCAGATGGGTCGTTGTCATCTTCACCTGCTTCTTTATTCGAGGTCTCTCCTGGTGTGCTGATTTCGGAAGCGGCAGGGGACGGCCCTCCAAATGTCGTAGCCGGTGGGGCTAATCCTCCACCTGGAAGTCCGCTGAATAGTACAGAGGGGACGGCAGGCCTCGAGGGAACATTTGAAAACACACCTTTTCCATTGGTTGGTTGAGCAAAGCTAAATTTAGGGATATTCCCAGTGGTACCGAAAGGGATTCCAGGAGCAGGAGCCTGGCTTTGCGACCCGAATGGGCCTGGCATCAGGATAGAGCCTGGGGCAATATTACCCTTGTTATTTGTTGGGTCCCCAAACTTTATACCTTTATCTGGAGTCCATGTTTGTTTCTCGCTCGTGCTAGTTGTGTTCCCGAATAGACCGATGGCTCCGGTTTTGGGGGCTGCAGCCTGCCCAAAGCTGAAGGTCGGTGTGGAAGCCACGCGGCCGAACAGAGAATCAGAACTTGGCTGCTGAGTTCCAAACACGGAGGGGGTTGGCTCGGATTTCGTAGAGACCGATGGCTCAGCACTGTATTCAGGATCCTTACTTCCAAGGGTATCTTCTTCTTCTTCTTCTCCACCTTCTCCTCCTTCACCTTCCACATCGTCATCGTCACCGTCACCGTCATCGTCGTCATCTTCTTCCCCCCCTGGAAGGAAAAGAGGGTTTTCTTGGGTAAAGGGGTTAGCCCATCCCCCAGTGTCGGAATCTTTCATTCCCGCCGTACCACCTGCTAAGACGCTACCCGGTGATGAGGCATTAGATGCAACAGCGGAGTTTGGCTTGCTGTTCCAGATGGAATTTGGAGCAAATGCTTTAGGAACGGCATTGTCAAAATCTTTTGAAGGTGCGGAGTCAAAGATATTAACTGGGGCTTTGCTTTGAGATCCGAATTGGAAGAGAGGTGCAGATTTGATATCGTTGCTAGAGCCGGTGCCAATACCGGAAAGTCCTATTGGCTTGGTAGTTGCCCCTGAAAAGATAGATTCGGTGGAAATATTTGGTGCGCTCATTGATGAGGCGGGGTGATTGAACAGTCCTGTGGATGGTTTTGGTTGGAATACGGAAGGAGGGGAGGGGCGAGCATCACCCGTCAAAGTTGTCTCGCTTTGGAAGAGGGTATTCGAAATTTTGCCCACAGATGAAGCAAGCGCTGATTCAAACAATTTGGAAGCTTTTGATGGAGTAACCAAGTTACGTTTGCCTAAGACTTGTTTAAAAATATTACTTTGCACATATACCAGATTGCATAAACCTCTTACCATTTGTTTCATGAATATCTTCAATATAATTCCCCGTCTCGACGTCTGTTTTCTCGCCGAGCCGGTCTTCCTGAGATAGCTTTACGGAATCGATGTGGGTTAATTTATCTTGATAATAATTGATAAAACTCGTGAGATTGGTGAACGGGTCCTTAGATAGCGCCTCTTGGATCTGGTCCTGTATTTCAAGATTAAGACTTTTGACTTGATATAGCCAATTAAAGGTCGGCATATCTTGTTGTGAGACGCCTACGCCTGGAGGAGGTATCAAAGATTCAGGGTCGTGTTTTGACTGTATTTTTTTGGTCGTATCTTCTGAGATCTCCTTCGCTTCTGAAAGACCTATCTTTGTTGACGTTTTGAATAGGCCCGACACATGTGCAGATACTGATTGGTTATCCGCGACTTTGAAACCCGAAAACAGAGAACCAGAGCTTGGCTGCGTACTGTTTGACGCAAATAACCCGTCCCCTGTATTGAATATTGGTGCCTTTTCATTTCCATCCTTTGCCTTCGGTTTAGAATTTGAGATTTGGGACTGCGGGAATGTGCCGGACAGTGATTTCAATTGAGGCTCTGTCCCACCCGAAGGTTTCCCAGTGGTGCTATCATCAAAGTGACTGAACAAGGAGGACTTCGCCAACGTCATAGTAGGAGTAGTTGTGGTGGAGGGTGGAATCGCCGCAACTGGCTCTTGGGGTTTATGTGTGGGAAATCCAGATAAATTCTTCAGGGTTTCTGTAATAGTACCGTCTGACCTCTGAGCTAGAGTAGAGGGGGCGAATATGCTCGGCCCGGGCTTCGTAACTGGGGAAGGTTGCGCTCCAAATCCGGATGTAAATGATGGAGGAGTGGCAGCTGTAGTAACGGAATTGGTAGATGCTGGTTGGGGAGCAGGTGCACCAAAAATATTGGATACTGTTTGGGGAATCGGTCCGGCAGGCAAGGATTTGGCAGTGGTCGTTTGAAGAATTGTGGGTGGCGTCCCTGGAAGCGCCGGTGTTCCAAAGAGATTGGGGAAGAGCGAGTTCTGCGGCGGCTGGGTGGAGGTGCTGAAGGGATTACCAGCAGGCGTTGAAGACGACGGGACGGATTGACCGAAGATGTTTTTAGAAGGAGTAGTCTGAACCAGCTGGCCAAACATCGACGTGCTCGGGGCAGGGTTGGGTGTCGGTTGGCCGAAATTGAATAAACCAGAGGAGTCAGGACTAGGACCAGGTGCTGCTGCAGATACGCCACCGACTCGGGACTTAGGTTTCAATATCCTAAGATGGCGATAGTATTAGCTAGTAGATTCCACAATTAGGTTGGAAGTACACATTTGGAGACAGCGAACACACTTCCTTTTCGCCAGAACAGCTTGGCTGGCAACTTCGGCGGGTTCCTCCGAACGGTCTCTACCCCCATCATCCTCGTCTCTTTCCCAGGTATCTTTCGTGATCTGCTCTGTTGCGCCGCGCTTGGCCATTATAAACAGAGATTTTATGGCGACTGGCGATGACCAGCCGGGCGCGGTGGATGTGCGGGAATGGGAGAAAGTGAAGTATTCGGAGTCAAGCAATGGTTGCAGACTTAGGGCAAAGGAAGACGGTGATTAGATTGTCGTTATGGTGGCAGCCGTGACAAATGATTTATTAGAAAGAAGAAAAAATAGGTAGCGCAGGAGCAGATCTAGAGGTGTTATATTAGGGGAGGTGTTGTTTATATTGGGAATCTTCAGTCGTGGTAGCTGGAAGAAATGTTGACTAACGGGCGGAAATGATGACAATTAAGATGGAAGTGAAGATGAAGATGAAGATGAAGAAGGAGAAGGAGAAGGAGAAGGAGAAGGAGAAGGAGAGAGGGGAGACGGAAGAATATGGTAATAGTGATGATGAGGGTGGTGATGAGGAAGATGATGTTGATGAGAGGAGTGTAAGTGCGCGCGTGTGTGGGCGACTGTTCTGTTCTGTTTGACTGGCAACATTTTCCCCCAAAAATTCCAAAAACAATCATAACAAATGATATGCGTAGTAACTAAGTTGCTAGGTACCTACTTACCCAGGTAACTACTCCAAACAACACAAAGCGATTTTGTATTTTGCATTTTATTTTTGATTTATTTTTTTTATTGGTACGGTAAGAGCAGTACCTCTTATAGGAAGGTATTTAGGTAAGTACCGACTTAAGTACTCAAGAAGAAGTAAGCGGGTACCTACTTAGTAAGTAAGTAAGTAATCAAGTAGGTACTCAAGTTGGCAGTAGTAGATTATAGATAAAAACAAAGTCA
This sequence comes from Arthrobotrys conoides, assembly GCA_036971725.1. Classification (NCBI taxonomy): domain Eukaryota; kingdom Fungi; phylum Ascomycota; class Orbiliomycetes; order Orbiliales; family Orbiliaceae; genus Arthrobotrys; species Arthrobotrys conoides. The sequence goes on from JAVHJM010000001.1 coordinate 2,191,941, forward strand.
AGCTCATGCTCGAGTGAAAAAGGGATATGACCTCGAAAGAACATAAAACATAGAATAAAAAGTAGGTTCTTCAGTACTCAAGCACTGATAAGCATATAGATACATAGATATTATATTGTACTGGCCAGCCAGTCGAGTTCATCTACAACTTGGCCTTCTTTGCTTGGGCCTTCTTCAGCACCACTTCTGCCCTTGTGGCCTTCATCATGTCACCCTTGACTTTAAGTCCCCCGCTCATAAATAGCTTCTGCGCATTGGCTTTCCCCTCGACCAGCTTGCCAAAGTTTTCCTCGCTTAGTGAGAGGGTAACTGTCCACGATCATATGTTAGTTTATATCCGAGAACAGGGAAATGTAAAGAGAGACACGAACTGTCTGCTTTCCCACCAGCTGGGGCTTCTCCTTTGCCAACGGCTCCAGTCTGCTTGAGATCGATGAACCAAGAGTCGGTCTGACCTGCAGCGTTCTTCAAAGTGAAACAGAAGATGGCTCCGCCCTATAGAAGTAGGTAGAAGGAAATAAACGATAGTGATGGTTAGTATATTATGTAAATTAAACTTTGCGCATATACCTAAGTACTCAAATAAGCAGGTTCATACCTTTTTTATGGCATCTTTTCTCTCAGTTTCGTCCTTGAGGGCAGACGCGATGGAATCAAAAGCAGCAGAGGCTGGGAAAGCGTCGTTCTTCAGAGACATTGCGGCGGACAGGAGTACGCTAGGTATGTACTTAGTATTTAGGTATTTGAGTAGGTAGAGAGAAAGGATCGGATTGGCGCGTGAAGTATAGGTGAGTGAGAGCGAGAAAGTTCCTTGAGAGAGAGTCAAGATTTTATTTATATGAAAGCCGACGGGCAGGAATATATGCACCCGGTGAACATATATAACAAATCGACATGTGAATTTTTGAACTTCGGATTTGTTATGTGACTGACCTGTTGCCTTTTTTTATCAAGTGTCATGCAATGCGCGATAGTAATAAGTTAAGTCAAGTCAAGTGCAAAAGTGAAACCTGTTGGCGGAGCAGCGCCGAGCATGTGATTCCGGCATGTTCGTAATCCCGGTCACCTCTGCCTTGGCAGTTGTACGGTACCCCATGTGTTGTCTGGTTTACGAGCCCGGTCTGGTCTCGTTGCCAACACGAAGTCCACGCAGTCGCTGTGTTGCACCTGCGCCGTGATGTCATTCCGCACCGTTGGGAAGCGGCCATCCTCATCTCCACCATGCATTCAATGCAATGATCAATTACATGTACTTACCTATTATATTATATTATCAACATATCATCAAATACAAAAAGTGGGCCTGAGTGAGTCCCATCCTTTGCTAAATGCTGACGCTCGAAGGGATAAAGGGATAACTATACTTAAGTACTTAGCGCTAGCACACACTATATGTCACGACACTGCACTCGAAGTCCGCAGGCATATCACCATCATCACCCTAACACCACCACCACCACCACCTCCTCCTCCTCCTCCTCCTCCTCCTCCTCCTCCTCCTCCTCCTATTCCTGTTCCTGTTCCTGTTCCTGTTCCTTCTTTTCATCCTTTTCCTCCCCATCCTGCTCATAAAATCATCATCATAATCTTAATCGACTACTAAGCTTCTTTATCTCTATGTGGCCTATGACATCTCCTAGCAACTCCGCCTACAGACCATCGACAGAAATCTCCAGAACCATGGAAAATGCGGGGCCTATACATGCCGCATATGCATCTCCACCCCTGCATCGCTGCTCGCCTCTCTCTGTCTTCTCCTTACCGAGACATCTCCGCCATCCATCCAACCCTCCTCCAACAGGTCCACTGCCTCGCCCACCTTCCGTTTTAGAAAACCAAGAAATTGGTGCCAGGCTTTCTCTATCTTCTCCATTATTTTCAGCTTCCATCCGCCCAAGACTTGTTGCAAACCTGGGGCAAGGCTTCGGTGAATCATCCCAGAGTATATCAAACTCCAAGAGTTCTTTAACAACCCAACTTAGCCCTTTCAATTCTTTGCCAGGTAGTTCCGATAGCCCTTCACCTGTTGGTCGCCAGCCTTCCGCCAATACTCAAGCGTCATCGGATGCTCTTGGAGAAAACTACCTACCGTTTCGCCCCCTCAACCCCTCACCTCTAGACCAGAACAGTCGGAAATCGAGTGCTGTCAGCGCGGATTGCTCCAGATATTCTGGCTCCAGTTTGCTCATCTCGGACGAAGAGACCGCTCCTTCCCCACCAAGACCGGCTCAAACCCTCAATTTCGACCAAAGTGTAGTATCAATCGAAGAACCTCAGCAGGACTCTCGCAGTCTAGATAGGCTTTCACGACTTAGCTACATTAGTGGAGGCGCCGCCTTTGTAGTATCCGAAGAAAGCGAGGACTTCCAAACCAACGGTATCAGCTGGACTTATAGAATAAACAATGTTCTACCAGTGTTTGAAGACCAACAAAGGCGACATTCGACGGCACATGGCCCTCGCGATACTACCAACCGATATGACTATCATATAAACAGCACCTTGGGAAACCCAGGAAACTCGAGCTTGAGAATACACCCCGCTGACAACCGTTTCGAACAGTACGTAACGCTTCCATCCATACCAGATTTACCCGTCGAATTAACTAGCCAACCCTTCAAAAGTACTTACCGAATGCGGAAGGCAAACGAAATAGAAGAACCAGTATATGTACCAGTATACAACTTCGAGCCGCCGGGGAAATTCCCTGAGAGATGCAGATTAACTGCCCCGTTGGCCACTCCAAAGTTTCTAAACCACACTCCACGGAACTTCTCGTTACCTGGGAGATCGGACGCGAATTCAGTAGCTCGTTCTAGTAGTGATAGTGCCGAAATGCTTCTAGGGAATACTAGCGGACTCGGCGGTATTGGACAGGAAATCAAAGCACCCCCGCGAGCTTACGAAACTCACAGACGCACTCTGCATCCCTTCCGAAACCCGCTAGCTAGGAAATCGCCCGTCATCGCAGCAAGTCTACCCGCTGGAAACAATATGAAAAGTGATAGAAAATCCTTCGGTAAAGAAACGGTCAATCAGAGATTTGAAAGAGAACACTGTCATTATTTCCACGATCTAAGTCATCTTGAAGAATCCCATTGGCCAACTGTTCCTATTTCGCCACAGATTCAAATCCACGGCCCCAAATATTCATTCTCTAAGTATGGTGTCCCAACCCTCGGGCGGCCCGAGGACTCTTATACAGGCAAGGAAATAAATGAAACCCGTTGGCCAGAACGGTATAAGCGACAAAAGCGCATAGGGCGGTCGCTACTATGCATGTGTATCGCCATGCCACCGCTATGGCTCATCATGGCAGTCGGTTTACTAGATAATCTTGTAGCCGAAACGACGAGTGGTGAGATTTGGGGTGTTGGGAGGTCAGAAAAGGTCCTTGCAGCCTGGTTTGGAGGTATTTTTTGCTTTGCTCTGCTTGTTACAATCATTGTCGTTGGAATTATCGTTCTATAGATTCATACCCTGCAGCCCCGAGAGCCGGATGTCTAGTGTTGAGACTGCCCTTAGCTCCCTTTCTTCGAGACTATATACCCTTCTAGAGTCAGGCGTTTAAGCGTTTCCGAATTTCCCCTCGATTTGTCTTTCCCGTCCTCTTTTCTGATAGCTAGGGTTTAAATGGTAAGATATCATTGCATTGCAATTGGCGTTTTCAGAGAAAAAAAAAATGTTTGACAGCGTCTCCGATACTTCTGTATGAATCAGAAACCTATTTCCATGAATGCCTTTTAGCTGCTACCCTTCATATTAAAGAGTATATGATCTGGCATCTCCTCCCTCTCTTTTTCCCTCCCAATTTATCTAAATGGCTAGGTTGAGGGGATGGCAATAAAGGAGGGGTGATATGTACGATCCAGAGACCCAGAAATCCACCCTTGTATTTTAGAACCCTAGTAGGGGAAACCGAGGATTTTCTACGGCGGAAACTCGTCCTTAGTCTGCTTTTGGGGCAGGTAAGTCATTTTAGTTGCTGAATATGTATCCACGAAAACCGTTACCTTTTATTTGTGAGTATGATCTAATGGTGAAGTTTTGGGACATAAAAAGTGTAAAATGAATAAAGGGAACCCTCAACTTGAAATAATCATTTTCGAGGCCAAAATATTTCGTTTTCCAAAAAGCCAATATGTTGAAAAAGGATCACAAAAAAAAGAACAAAAGAACGAAAAAAGGTAAGAGTGGTGGAAAATCCCAAACAGGCAGAGGGTCGCCCAGGCTCCAAAAATTAACGCCAGAAAATGCAAGCTAATTGTGCTAAGTAATGCTCCCTCCCGGGCGAGGAACTAAACATGCGGATAGCCTAACTAATGATAGCTCGGCAAATAAATAGGAGCCAGATCTGCGCAGGACATCAAGACACAGGCTGATGTCGGTATGAGGAGGCTAGGATGATCTCTTCTTGTATTTCTATATTCGGTGGTTAGCTGGATCCTAGCCGGGTCTGGGGGTTAATGTGGAAAGCTCACGTCTCGGGTCTTTTCTCTTTTCTCTTTATCAATAGTGTTATCGATTCCGTGGAGGGTTTTATGAACAGCTTCCGTCACACCAATCATCGGTCGAATAACTGCTGTCGGTGCAGCGCGGAAGACAGCGGCGGCGGCGCCCTATCAAGTTCAGTAGAAATCGTATTAGCGAGTAGTTTATGAGATAAATCTATGTCCGCCTCACCTTGGCACTGCCTTCATGGGCTGCCTCTGATGGAACTCTTAGAATAGCCTCCTTTGCTTCGTTTAAATTTCTTGCCAGGCCCCGTCTTGCCTGGACTAGCCCGTTGTAAACCCCGAGAGGTTGATCGGCATAGGGGCTGAAAGCCGCAGCGCTGCCATTCTCGTCCTCCTCCCCGGGTATGCCCTCACGCAGGTGAGCATACTGCCTTTGCTGTGCTGGGTCCCCCACCAGAAATTCTTCTGTTCTCTCTAAGAATGTCTGTGTTCCAATGGCCAGTTTTGCGCCAAGACGCACGACCTCTGACCCACTTGTCCTGACGAAATGTTGTGTTCCTTTCTTGATGCTACGCACCAAGCGGCCATCTTTTCTATATTCCATAATCGGAACCTTGACAAGGTCTCTGACGCCGGTACCAATATTTACGAGCGAACGAAACGGGGCCACGCCAGCGACAACTCCACCTAGTTGATTCTGTTTGATATCTGGCATCCATATATTATTGAGATCCTTTCCGAGCCTTTCGAACCCAGATACACCGTTTAAAGCGACATGGCGAAGTTCCATGTCGGCTTCTTCGAGGATAAAGAAGTTCATGAACTCAGTAGTTCTTCCAGATCTAAGGCCAGCATAATCAACACGTTTCGGCTTGAAATCTAACTTCACCCTAACAGTGTCAATCTCACAACGTTGGATGAACGGTTCTTCTTGCTTAGTCCCAGATTTTAGGGTATCTGGATCCTTGAACTCAAAAAAACGTGTAAGGAACTCAAGAGCGTCTTGGTCGACGTAGAGTCGGAGAGGAAGTAATTTCACCTATGGAAAAATTCATTAAATCAAGATCATTCCTTAAAAAGAGTGGAAGAAGAGATAGAACCTTGATAGATAACTCTGTTGCCGCAAGTTCAGGAATTGGACGGAGAGTGTCGACATGGATATGTGCCATGGGGAGACCACGTTCACGAACCCCAGCCTCACGCATGTAAGTCAAAAACATCCTCCAAGTCGAAGTCCTGACATTTTCAGTTACCTGAACTTCGTTGATCCTTAAATCTAGGGATGTTTGGATTTCCAATCCGTCAGGCCGAAAAGCTGTAAAATCGATGTCAACACCCTTTAGTTCGAATTGCATTGCATTGCGCTTCGATCTTTGGTATTTTTGTTCCCGCCTTCGAGTTTGTGAGATTCTCGCCCCTAGGTGGTAAGGGGGATCAACCGTCGTTACGGTCGGTGTATAGCTCCCTGTTTCGCTCTGTAGATCGTAGTTCCCCTTGATCTGGTTCTGGATGTCCTTCGAAAGATCTTTTGGATCACGGTGCTGCGGGAGAGTTATATAAATCGAGTTGAAAAGAACATCGTAAGTCGCACTCTCCTCATCATCTTCATCTTCATCCTCGTCCTCATTCTCATCCTCCTCTGATCCTCGTTGGGTATCGGCATTTCGTCTACGCCGTCTAAACGCACGTTCCTCAACTTTCTTTACAGCTTTTGAAATCGTATCTCTTGTCTTTTGCCAGTCATATCCATCGTGGAGGTTCCAGATGAGTTGTGTATTTCTGATACAGACCTTTAATGCAGCCTCCCTGGGCCTAAATCAGTTTACTTAGTATCTTGGTCAAAATATAGAGATTCCTATACCTTACACTGTTTTTATTTCAGTTCCCTGAGGCTTTTTGGATGGCGCCTGGATATATTGGTCGTCGAAAATCAATGGCTCCTCTGCAACGACGCAGACCTGTTCGTGGAAATTGTTGAGCGCCGAAAGGGATGATTTTGATGGTGTAGATGAAACCGGCAGGTGCGCATTTGATAAGTCGGAATATGGATAATAACTTTCAATTAATTGGCTGTTAAAGGGTATTTCGTCTTCAAATAGGTCTTCGGGTATCTCCTCGAGCGACTTTAGATCGCGTGGCTGTCCACCAATAAAAGCGGCATCTACAGGCATAAACGCATTTTCGTCAAGGTTGGCGAAAACGTCAACTGGCATGATTTGCGTCATGTATTTTATTTCCTCGCTTTCCGGAAGTGGGGCTTTCATCCCGTTTAGAATTTCGATGACTGTTTGCGTGGAGTCCGCACAACTTTCAATGAAAACAAATATGTCTTCCACGTTCACTAACACGCTCGTCTCCCCCGCATCGTTGGATTCGACCTTTATATTTATCTTCGCAGACGTCGCTGTAAGGACCGAGACATATCCTTGTGATGTGTAGTAGTATAGCTCTTCTAGTGGTTGGTGCTTTTGTTTTCTACCATCTAGAGAATGTATCTGTGGATTCGCCAAATTGTCCCGATTATCGATCGCAAGGAGGTTCGCCTTAAGAAGGGCCAGAGAGGCCGAAAACGGATGATGGCTGGACATTTCGCAGACAAAATTACCATCATGGATAACAAACAGTGCTTTTGCTGCGCTATTTAGGGGGTTTAGAACGACGGAGACGCCATTAAGCCCTATATTCAGCCGTAACGGTGGTGGGTTTGGCGATACAAGTTTGTCCCGCGACAAATTGTGGTCCATGTATTTACCAGACGGTTCCTTGTCAGCGAGGTTTGCGATCGAGTTAACCATTGATGCAGCGACGGGATCTGGTGCAGCTTTTGCGGCGAGAGGAAGAAGTTCGAATAACGACTCGGCGTGGTATTCGACACGAGTATTCCATAGTTTTATTTTTATTTCTGGTTCCGGTTCATCTCCAATCATACGGACCTTTAACATCGATCGGTTTTTATGCTTATGATTGGAAACTGCAAGCGGATATGGAAGTGACTCCCCAATCCAGGCCTCATTTGCCTTCCCGGGCTGCCTTATCAAATCCACCTTTCGAATACTGAGTGCTAGTAGTGACGGAGCAGCAACATGACATATATCAGCGTTTTTCAGTCTTGCAGTAAAACTGTGGGGTTCATTCTCTGGGAAAACAGTGAATGAAACATTGTTCGCTGATATGAGTGCTAGCATGCCCGGCCTCTCGTCCTGAGGAATATATTTTGCGACTGTAGCCATCTTCGCGAGTTCCTCAGCAATCGTTTTGAACCGTGAGATGTCCCCCAGGTCAGACAGATTACCCTTCGTCTCGCCAATATCAACTCGTAGAACGGAACCTCGACGACGCTGACGAAGCAGTATATCAACCATAACGCTGTCATCGTCGTCATAACCATCCGTGGATGGCATGATCATCTTGAGAAGCCGTTCGAGATCTTCCTCGGTAGGTGAACTATCAAAGGTTACATTGATTAACTTGGATTCGAGAACCGGGGTTGCTGACCCAAAGTCACCGCTTTCGCCGATATTCGGACCGAAAAGTGCTAGCTGGTTTAGTTTGGCCGTTAAACCTCCGGTGTCCTTAGTCGTGATCTTAATGGGAGAAGTTGACAACCCTACTCCTCCAGCAGCCGAAGAAACGAAAACTTCAATATTGATTCCGCTGACATCCGCCATAATGGATATCTGTTTTTCGACTGTAGTTTCGTCTTTAGGCTCAGGAGCGCGCACATCATTCGCCCTTTGCAAAGTTTGCCCCTTCGAGGAAAGACTAGAAGCTGGTGCTAAATTGAGCATGCTTTCGAATCCTCCAAAACAAGCTACGGTCGCTTCAAGACTCTGGACCGGAAAATAGAAGTTCACAACAGCACTTTGAACGTAAATGTGTCGCTCCTTTTGGTTGTCCTCGATATTGAGAATAAAGACTGGCTCAACAACAAGTGCCTTTTCCTTTCTGGAAGTTGTGATATTTTGATTTGGAATAAATTTCATAACATCCTGGCTCCCGACTTTGACTGAGCAAGATCCGAGGGAGACTTCAGAGAAAGAGCCCAATACGTCGGGTTTTTTGTTAAAATGATGTCCAACTTTGATTTCGTTCATAGAAACTGTCAGGATATCCAATGGTTCGGAAAAATCCAGATTCGTATGTGAACGCTGGTGCGTCCAGAGGTCAGGGTTTTCCGATTTGAATTTCGTACACCCCGGTGGTACTATGAACTCAGGCATTCGATCGACTAAAGTAATATTTAAAGATACCACAGATAGAGCAAGGACCAATGTGTTATCTTTGACTGTATCATCAATCCTAATAGGTTTCTGAACCTCACTATAGCCCTCGGTTCCTCCGATAATCCCTGATGTGAGCAGAATAGAAGCAATATTCCCCCCGGTTATTAGATCAATTGAGATATCAATGCTCCCGATTTCTAACTCCATACAATTCCCTGGCGCAGCTTCTCGCAGTTTGGAGGGTGGGTGCTGGCGGTGAGGGCTAGGGTTGGTTCCCTCGGCCAACTTGAATGAAACACTAGTTTTTGGGTTCAGGCGGCTTGGGTGCGATGCTAAAAGTGAGTTGCTTGTCTTCTTTCTTTCTGACCTGCTGGCTGCATAAACTGAAAAGGCGCCGGGCATAGTAGGGTATGTACTTTCGGAGCTAGAATCAAATGTATGTGTGGGCTCCGATTCTTGGTCCCCCATAGCATTCTCGACTGATTGCGCAATCCCAGGAACGAATATGTCGATGTAATCGATTTGAAAAACACGCTTCTGGATCTTCATTCTTGGTACATTCGGGATTGGAAGTGGAGTCGAAGGAGTCGTTTCGTCTTGTTCAATCAAGGCAGGAAGAGACGGATCAAATGATTGAGAACCACCCAAAGCGGATAGATAGAGGCTCCCAGCTTCTTCATGGGTAAATATCATGCTCTCTGCCAATACAGACTCTGACTCCTCCGAGCCTGATTCCTCGGCTCTTCGTGCTTGGGGATCCGTTTCCTTGGTTGGCGGCGTTGGGATCTGGGAACACATAAAAGGTGGCGACGGGATCTGACTTTGCATGAAAGTGGCGGTATCTCTTGGGACTTTTTGCTGATCGCCACCGGCTCTGGCTTGGGCTTGGATGTTCGTGTCCGGGTCAGATCCGTGAGCGCTAGAATCCGTGGGGTCCACCAGTTGGATAGTCATCTGGTCCTCGGGCTTCTGTAATGAATGAAAGGAGATTGTATTATCCTGCGGACTTGTTTCGATGAAACTAGGCATGTCATCTGCTTCGCTAGGTGGGTAACTCTCGTAGACGCTTCCACTCTCTGAAAGCCCCCCTTTATCGCTGGAAGCATATATTACCCTTGGCTCCACGTGTGACAGAAAGACATCACTAATTGCTTTACTAGCCTCTAGTGATTCATGGTCTGCTGGCTGTTGAGTTTCATCATTGCTAGTGGATGATGCAGCTGAATGTATGGACTGCGATAGATATAGCAGATCCGGATTAGAATAATCAATTGGATCCAAGGGTTCTTCATAGAAGGTGTATTCGTCGATGGGCTCTGAGCTTGCATTGAATGATTCTAAATTTGTCAAAGTCTGAGATATAGTCATTCCCGGTGTCGGCAGAGGAACTGGCTCAGCTGTGCGTGAATACGGCAGTTCGGATAGACTCTGTTCCGTAGAATGAGGAAAAGTCCGCAAATCTGGGCTCAGGCTGATTGACCGTAATGAGGTTGTAGCGGGAACGCCGAAGAATTTAGTATTTGGTTCTTGGAACAAATCAAAGTGCCTTGGTTCGTTCTCCAAGCTATCAGCATCGGACTTGTCTTCATACTCACGAGAGGTCATGCTTCCTTGAAGTAATTCAATATTCTGTGGGTATTCTAGATCATGTATGTCTTCTTCCGCATTAGAGGCAACCGGGCGTCGGCTTAACTGGGATAAACCAGTATTGCTTTCTGGATTGAAAAAGCTCCGGGAGAGGATTCCAGACGCGATTTCTCCAGGCCCTATTGACCCATGGAATGACGAGATTGGAGAAAATAATACGTTCTCAGAAGCGTCTATGAGAGGCGATGGGGGTGATTGGGCGCGGCCTTGACTAGGTTCTTGCATCTGTGCAAAGAATGAACGAGTGGCTACTCTCGGGTCATCAGAACCTCCGGCGTGCTGACTACCAGTATATAGGACGGGAATACCAAGAGGAAGCGATTCGGCTAGACCCACTCCTCGTGGTCCTTCAACAACTGGGTTCTCCACGACCACGGATCTAGTCGGGATTGCGACAGACGGCAACACCGTACTACCTGACATCACGGTGTCTGTATCTCCCAGGTTTGGCGGGGCAGAAGGCGAAGGGCCTTCAAAAAATACCGGGTATCCGGAGAGCAAAAGAGCGATTCCGTCAATTCTAATAGCTCGCATGCCAGACTTTGCCGCCCGTACGGTAGATGTGTTTCGTTTCGTGTCATCAACGGTCGCGGCGACACCCTCGATTTCTATCGAGTCAATGCCGAGTGTAACAGTCAAATAGTTGGCGTCAAGGCCTACAGACTCCCCGGTGGGGCAAATCTTGATCTTTAGAGAGATATCCTCGATTGCTATTTCCACCCTGTCTACAAGCCTCTGGAAAAATGAAGGAACAAAGTTCCAGAAGCTCAAGGGTGTGCCGAGTCCCGAGTCCTCTGCCGGGTCTTCTTCCTCAGAATCATCTTCTGCTGTTTCAGACTTAGACTGGAGAGCGGCACCCACTTCTCTAGCCTCGTTTGGGCGCTCTTGTAAAAAGGACGATGTTAGGTCAATCCCAGAAGGGATTTTAAACCCGTCTTCGAAATAGTGGTCTTCCTCTGGATTTTTTGCAGAAAACCCATCCGATTTTAGATCACAAGTCGAGTGCTCGGTTCCATTATTGCTTATAATTTCCCCGTCAACTATCACAGTGGATATAGACACTCTAACCGGGGCTCTGTGGAAATCTGTTGGGATGCGAATATGTAAGGTTGAGACTCGAGCATCATGCAAGCGTACGTCTGGAGGTAGATTTAATGTGGCCGAAAGTTTCTAAAGATTCTGGGGTCAATTATGGAATCCCAGCATTCGGAAGAGGCAAAAGGACCTACCGTGACGTTGAGACCCAAATTCTTCATCTCAAGTTCGTTCCTAAGTCCTAAGGAGAGGTTGAAATCCCGTTCCACATCATACGTAGAGTGATCCAGGAAATCCAGTTTAGATAGTGCATATCGAAAAAGTTTCAGTTGAACTGCACGAGGTATATAGCCAAGCATGATTATGATTATGATTATGGTTAAGGTGATAATGACGATGATGATGATGATGATGCTGCTGTTGTTATTGGAGTTTACTAGGAAGTCTCGGAGAAGATCAGCCTCAGGACTAAACCAGCCTAGAGAAGATGGTTTATGAGCAACTATCACAGTAAGTAGATACCAGATGCTGAACTCGGATTCTCTGGGAAACTGTACTACCCAAGGAACACCTCAGAGACAACGAGGGCTAGAATAAAGTACAGTTTCGCGGCACACAGCCTTAGTCCGAGGAGCGCCCTCAGAGTGGAGTAGATGTGTATGGAAGTACCTAGGTATCTATTGGGTAAGGTGGATAAGTACAGACTAGCCTCGAGTCCAAGTAAAGACTTACTCAAGTAGTATTTATGCACATACAAAGGACAAAGCTTTTCGCCTCGCAGATGCTAGTTGCGGTCAGCTACGTGCAAGCTGTGAGGAGCCGCATCGCTAAGCCGACGCTCTGAAGACGGGCTTATAAGGTTGGGCTAAGTTCAAATCTAAGTTGGATACTGGAGAAATCTGAGAGATGATCGAGGTTATGAGATGGGTAATGTTTAGATGCTATCTACGACTAGATCTAGAAACCGTGAATCAGTTGTGGATGTTGATGGACTCATTCGCTTGCAGGTGGTTGGTGGCACATGCATCTGTGACAAGCAAGCAGGGAAAGCTTCTGATTATGTAATTTGCCATCGCCAAGTCTTTGGCATAAACGCGACTAACAACGCGCATCCCTAAACGATGTATACCTCCTCAACCCAGCCCTTACGCCTTCCCCACCAACCCATACATCACCTGCCACCATGTTCAACCCAATATCTAGCTCCAAAAAATTCGGAAATCTTTCTCGGTCACCTTATGACCATCTAGATGGCGACGGCGACGCTTACGCTGGGCACGATCACTCTGATTTTGATGAATACGACGACGACGAAGTTGCAGACCCCAACGACTTGCTTGAAGGTAGTGACGACCACGATGGCGTCTATGGAGATTACGAAGACGACCAGAGCGATGGTGCGGATGGCTTCGACGATGCTGGTCTAGACGATGCTGTAGGGGAACTTGGCGATGCTGATAACTCCTCTTCTCGCGGTGATTTCAACCATGTCATTCCCAATATAACTGAGCCACCAGAAGTGCGTAACCTCCTTTATTCTCACTTTAGTTCTTAATACCTTATTGTGTCCTATTAACACCTCTTTTTCCTTTTATATAGTTCATCTTAACCCTTTCAGACCTCCTTGAGAATGCCCACAGCGTTTTAGAACCACTCGAAGATACCGACGAACACGCCCAGAACGAATCTGGCCCAATCGGTCGGCATATCCTTTCTGAAACCCAGCGACGTCTTTACCTTCAAAGATTATCCTTCCGGGTTCTAAACTCAATTGCCAACTGTTCATCCAGTGCGAAAAACGACCGTCTCGATGGCGCTTTATATCTAGCATCTCTAATGCTTCCGCTCTACTTCCCTCCTCCTTTGGATCTCACCACTATTGACCTCAAGTCAAATGCCCCACTCCTAAGAGAACTATCACCTCCTCGGCCGGCTCCACTCATCCTAATTCAGTGGCTAAATCAGAACGACCAGCATGTGGACCCCAGCTCGTTTTTAGACGTGCTAGACTACAAGCCTAACCAGGCTTTGCATTATGACTTTTGGTCCCTCTCACAAAAATTGGCCCTGCGCTGCCGTCTGGATGACCTGAGACTGTTGTTAGGGAGCCCGCGTTGGGATGTCATTGAGCCCTCCCAACCGGGAGCGCAGACCTACCACCGCCTCGCTGCGGGTAACCTACAAAAGGCTAGCAAACTCATAAAAGATATAATTTCTCAATGCCCTTCTCTTAGATTTTTCCCAAGCTCAAAAAATGATATAGCAACACACAAGTTTAACCGACGAGGTGGAGATAACACTGGAGAGGAAAACTGGGACACTAGCTCACTTCCTTGGAGAATGTGGAGGTCAAAAATTGCTCGGGCAGTCGACGAGATAGCACGGATCTCGCAGCAAGATCCACACATTGTAAGACGAGGCAACCCACAGGATACCTTGAATGAACCTAGTCGGTTATTCAGGGCTAATAATAGCATCCACCCGAGCTCCGAAGAGTCTCACTTAATACCCTATGGCATCGCCCAGGAACTACGTGTTATTCTTCAGATCTTCTTAGGCGACAGGGAAACGATTCTAAAAACATCAGGCGGTTGGTTAGAGGCTGTTGCGGGGTTAGCCGCCTATCATGATGAGACGGGTTCCTCTGGAGATGGTATGGAGTGGGACAAGTATGGACGGTCAGGAATGGCAAATCGGGCTGCTAATGCATACCATGAAGATGCTGCCAAAAAGTTAGCTAAATCCTTTCACCTCGCTACCGACAAAGTGTTTTCACTCCCCGCAGTCCGGAACATGCAGTCAGCAATTGCAGACGTCCTCGCAGGAAGGGTTCCTAGGGCGCTAAAATTCCTCGCCAAGTTAAGTCTCCCGGTCGCTAGTGCGGCCGCGGAGATTCTATCATGGGGTGGATATTTCCGGCTCGAACTTACAGATAGTTTACAATCTTCAACATATATCCACCCCGGTTCCTTGGAACTTCTAGGACCTGACAGAGAGAAAGATAACGTAAAGGAAAAAATCATTTCTGCATATGCGCTAGCACTAGGTTCTGTTGGAATATTGCATAAAAGCAAGAAAGAAACCGTCGAAGGCTGGGAAATTGGGCTCGCAACCTTGAGAAGGACGACCACGGCAGGGACAAGAAAGGCGGCATCTAAGCTGATCAAATCTATCAAGCTAGACGTGGACGAAACAGCCCGGGTAGAACGCCTCGTTGACACATGCACAAAACATGGCCTTCTGGACGAGCAAAAGTATGTATCAGAATCTTTTGCGCAGAAGCTCTTATTAGCCGGGTCTGTCGGGTCTTCGTTACTTTACTTTTCGAAGGCGGGTTGCAATCCTCGTATCCACGATGTTATGGCTGGGTATGTTTGCTCGTCCTTAAGGAACGGAAAATCGATACCGTTTGACGGAGAACTTGATGATATCATGCGGGGGTTGCTAACCTCACCTACCTCGTTGGTGGGAGATGACATCCTACGAAGGGAGATCGCGGGCTTCGCAGCCTTACGGGGGTTTTACGCGTCGAAGCAAGAAGGTCGGCTTGAAGATGCTGCTCAGACTCTGGTGGTCCTTCTCTTGAGCGCGGGTGAAAAACTCGATGGTGGAATATTACATGCGGACTGGGAAAGCGTTTTGGCTCCAGACAACATTGCTGGACTTGTTCATGAGCTCCTACATGTCTCTGAGAATGATAAATCTGGAAAGGACCTCTCGGTTTATCTCAGTAACTCTGATATTTTCAACGTTCTGAATGTGTTAGAATCATTGTTTCTAATCGGAGGTGAAACTCTCGAGTCGGTTCAAGAGGAATTCCACCAGGTACAGAAGGCTAGAAACATCCCTCTTGAACTGGATTTTTTCGAAGCTGTCTCGGTACTCCGGTCCACTCTAGCTATGGGCATCGGAAACAATTGGCTGAAGGAGGAGAGCGGGAAACGCCTCGTGTTTTGAATTAATATTTCTAAGCATACGATGTACTGGAATTGGGGTTTTATATGGGGTTTTATAAGCACGAATGTCTACTTTCATACCCAGATATCTCTTCTTAACTACCTAAGTACCTTACTTATTTGAGTACTTAGTACTTAATTAGGTATGGCGGTTGAAAACATACATTTACCCCCCTGTTGTCAATTTTGCTAAATCTAAGTTACGTTCGCGAGTGAAGTCCACGGCTGTGGTAGTATTTGGTTTACGAGACAAGTCCACGGCTGATTTTCGCCAAGACGTTTAACATTTCTAATCGAGCGATTTCTGTTTTTTCTGTTTGTTTTTTTTGGTATTCAGTCAAAGAACAGTCGGGTTAAACAACGGGGTAAACCGTTGTTTAAGCGTTCGAGTACTGCGGTAGCATTTGGTTTACGAGATAAAGCTGCCTAGGTACAATACCTAGTTCCATACCTCGTAAGCATTACATTTTCAACATACTCGAAAAAACTTCACCTCCGCCTTCACAAAGTCTCAAGTCCGATAGTTAGATCTATCGAAATGTCTATTCTAAGTCGACCTTTAAAACTTGCCCTTGTTCAGCTCGCCACCGGTATGGGAATAAATCTCACCCTCCCATTAAATCTCATCCGCCGCCATGTTTTCTAACCGTTCGAATACCTATATAGGGGTGGACAAGTCCGTCAACCTTATCCGTGCAAGAGAGAAGGTCATCGAGGCTGCGAAAGCCGGAGCCAATATCGTCGTTCTGCCAGTAAGCTCTTATTATCGAACCGAACCTCCGACATGAACTCGTAATCTCAGTCATGTGGCAACAGGAGTGTTTCAATTCCCCGTATGGCACGGATTACTTCCCACGATATGCAGAATCACTATCACCCCCGAAATCATCACAGACTTTTGAAACCCTCTCCGCAGTCGCTCAAGAAACCGCCACATACTTGATCGGCGGATCTATACCGGAAATTGATCCAACAACTCGTAGGCTGTACAACACTTCGCTAGTATTCTCACCAAAGGGTGACCTCCTCGCCACCCACCGAAAAGTGCACTTATTCGACATCGATATCCCAGGGAAAATCAAATTTAAGGAATCAGAAGTTCTATCGCCCGGAGACAAAATGACTACTTTTGAGACCGAGTACGGGAAAATTGGATTGGGTATCTGCTACGACATCCGATTTCCAGAGCTTGCCATGACAGCCGCCAGAAATGGCTGCTTTATCATGGTGTATCCAGGAGCGTTTAATATGACTACAGGCCCATTGCATTGGTCTCTGTTAGCCCGATCTAGGGCAGTCGACAATCAAATATATGTTGCGCTCTGTAGCCCTGCCCGCGACCTGGATGCAACCTATCATGCCTGGGGACATTCAATGTTGGTTGACCCAAACGGGGACATAGTGAAAGAGCTTGAAGATTCGGAAGGCATTGCAATCGCTGACCTCGATAACGAGAGGGTTGACGAAGTCAGAAGGGGGATTCCGGTAACGACGCAGAGGCGATTTGATGTTTATAAAAATGTTGCTGATTAGGTAACCCGTGAACTTCGTGTTGTCTGGCACACCGCGAAACCATGGTACCAGGTAACCCGCAGTATCGATCGACCATATTTCTTGGCCTTGGTTTGAATTCATATTCAATCAATTATAAGTAACAGGTACGAGCTTACAAGCATCTTACATACCTCCTACCGAGTTTACTTACTTAGTAAGTAGGTAGGTACTACTGGAGTAGTACTTTCAGGTATTACTTACTACTTAAGTACTAGATAAGTACATACTTAAGAAGTAAGTACTTAGTACTAGGTAGGTACTTAAGTAGGTATCAAATGTTAGGTACACATGCGCATACGGTGCCTGTGGCTTTCGATCTCAGCCAGGTCGCCATAGACCAAGTCTAGAAGATTATTGTAGGCTTATTAATATCCGCCGGGTTGCCTTGGCTCTCTTGTTTCAGCCTTATGAGCAAAAGCAAATACGTACCCAGCCACAAATATTAAATCACAGTCCGTTCCAAAATAAGTACATTTTAATTCAAGTCGAATACTTTCCTAGCGACTACCTAAGTAGGTAGTATATACTTAGGTATTCCTTGAGGTAGTAGACACCTTCTAGCTTCTTACAGCTTCTTCGTAGGTAATATATACATGTATAGTTTGCTGGGACCAAATGCATCCAGAATTAAAAGATACGTCCTTCTATTTCGTCCGCTTTCTCACATCGCCTCGGTGTAGCCGTTGGCCAAGGCCTGGTGTTTTCCTCTACTTCCCGTGTGGGGCCTCCTAGATCCTTTTTTTAACATCGCACCAGCAAGACGACCCAATCATCCACCGAAGAGAAGTATTCAACGTTCACTCTTAGAAGCTGAAGGGCAGAACAACAGTGAGCAGGCGCAAGCTCAGGATGACCAAATGGCATTAATATTGCAGCGGGCTGCATGCGGAGTTTATACGTGACGAGTTTTCGCATATATTAGAATGAGGGATTCACGCTATACCTAGGTACCCAGACACCCAAACTTTTAGATACTTAGTAGGTAACCACCCCATCAAGTTCGCGATTCCGAAAGACTTGCTTTGAGCAACTCATATACGCTCCGTGCTTCTGCACTCATGATCACCTGGGTACAATTCACTACCTACCACCGATAGCACCCAATATAATCTCGAGATCCGGCGGGCTCTTCGACTTGAAAAGCATTAACTTTTTCTTATTGTTTTGTTTTATATTTCGAGATGTGTCTAAGGTAACTACTTCTTACCTATCAACCAAGCAGTTGGCGAGCGGCTACTACCAGGTACTTAAGTAAGTACTTACTTAAGTACTTACCTA
This sequence comes from Arthrobotrys conoides, assembly GCA_036971725.1. Classification (NCBI taxonomy): domain Eukaryota; kingdom Fungi; phylum Ascomycota; class Orbiliomycetes; order Orbiliales; family Orbiliaceae; genus Arthrobotrys; species Arthrobotrys conoides. The sequence continues at coordinate 2,210,091 of JAVHJM010000001.1, forward strand.
GGTGGTTAACGTATCTACTCGGTTGACTCTAGCTCTGTCCAATTGAATAATCTCGCTAAGATCAGTTTTTGGTGTTATTGTAGAATAGTTGAGGTTTATCCAGGTATAGAGACCCAGATATGCGAATCCAACCATGGTGTATCAACTGTGTTCTCCATAAGATCTCCAGGCTAAACTCAAATAGTTTGCCTTTGTGTACATCACATACACGCCATTGATTTCTGTAGGTTCGCCGGTCAGCCGGGGCACATGGTGGAAGACAGGGTTGTGTACGTCGGTTTCGTTTGCCCATCACATGCTGGCGCAGATCTAGAGTGCATGGCCATGCATACTATGGATAGATCATCAGTTTATCAGTTTCAAACACGAAGGTCCGTTCCGGTTCGAGAGGCTGCGATTGGGGTTTCAGGAGATCCGTATGGGCCCAAAACCGTTATCTAAGTATTTCAAAGACTTGGCAAACAAGCCAACAGTGAGATATAATCCTTAGTTTAAGAAGTGGTCACTACCTACTTAAGTACTTGCCTCCTATTCACCTGTTCTCGTTCGCGTTCTCGCTCCTATGTAATGTACGTACATACTTCCAGAGAGTTACTACCTAAGTACCTAGGCACCAGGTACCTACTTTACCCAGTCAAATATTGGATGGAAGGCGCCGTCCGCCGCAAGTGTTCGAATGTTCTTGCCACAGCTCCTCGAGATAAGGAGATCAGGCTCCCATCGCCAAGGCCAAGGAAGCGGAGAACGATGCATGGATTGCATTGGATGACGGTGTGGGGTGGCCATGGGGCTGAAGTTTATTTCGGCTACAGCCAATAACGAGCCTTCATATTAACGTTGATCACCAACAAAACGTCAGTCAGTACCAATAACAACACGTTAGTTAACACCACACAACACCCACACTTAAACTACAAAATACCTTATATACCTGATCTCGCCCATGTCCAGTAAGGTCGGCTATAGTACTACCAGTGTGTGCGCGATGTGCATGTACTCCATGTACTCCATGTACTCCATGTACTCCATGTACGATGCAAATGCAATCGAAAACTCGGTTACAAAACTCTTGGCGGCCTGTGAGATAATCTTTTAGGCATGTCTCAATGTTTCCCCCTCTCAACCACCGATAGGGAAGGAGATTTCGCCTTCACCAACGCCTGCTAGTCTTTTTTTAGCTCCAACCCAGAGACATTTGAAGGCTAGTCTGGGAGTTCGCTCCGAGTGCAATTTGAAGGCAGCGATGCTTTCTATTCGTAGCTTCCACGTTGGGATACAATCGGCAATATTATTACACCTTGATCCAGGATTCAACTCTTCGTGCGACCATCCTTTCGATTAGTCGCCGCAACTTCGTGCCCGCCTCCACATTCCACCAGCCTCCACGCACCTCCTCCAACCGTGCACGCCAGATAAAGTATGTACTTACACAGTACATTCACCTTCTTAGCCTAACAAGTCTACTTAAGCCCAATGTGGAATGAGCAGTTTTGGTAAAGGGCTCACTTCTTCTTTTCGAGCAAAATGGTAGTTTTTTGAATAAAATATCCACGAAAGGAAGATGCACAAGGGAATTTTAAGGAAGCTACCGAAAAAAAGGAAAGAAACTCAGGGACGAGAGGGAGGGCAAAAGCCGTGGCGTGGAATGTAGAAGGTCATTTACATTTAGTACGCACCGAGTTCCACGGCTCAATTGGCTTCGAAGAAATTAGAACCGCAATGGAAGAAGGTACATGTACCTCAAATGTCTCGCCATTATCTTGCACGCTTTACTTTCAGATCTTTCTACCCCTTCAGATGTAGTTTTTCTGGTCCGAAGCTACTTCTTTAGACCCTCCGTCTCGCTTTCAGCATGGGTGGTGAAAAAGCAACTTGAAAGCTTGATATGTCTTCCTGCAAATTATTTCTAGCCGCATGTCGCTTGCCCGTTCAACCCTTATCTTTCTGACCAATTTTCAAACATTCTGCTATCAGCATCAGCCACGTACCTTCGGTCGGTATCTTCTAAGGCTTAATTGCATGGGATTCTCGGTGTATAAAACATCACCAACTTCCTACTTCGTCAGGATCCCGAGGTCGCCACGCCTTCCTCCCAAGTCTTCTTTCCCATTTAACCCTTCCCTTGACCACTAAGTTATATAATTCCTTACCCCATACATACTTTACTCTCAGTACCATTCATACAAATTGGAGGGCGTGCGACAGAGCAAGTTGGCTTAACCAGTTTTACTTTTACTGCCGGCAAATTTAACCCACGACTGGATATATATCTGCACCGAGGTATATGCGATTTTAGGTTCATTACAGCGGCTAGAACTTCTCGAATCCCAAAATAATGGCACCCGATCAGCCTAACAGCGGCCTGGCCCTCGAGGTTGAGAAACATGTCTCCCACGAGGCCCCGGAGAACTCCTGCGCCGAAGCTAACAACGCCAGCGCAAATACGGATTGCAAAGTAGATGGGAATGTCAAAGATAGCCTCGACAAGGAAGAAAAGGGCATTGCAGTTGGCCATGGGTCGGCTGAGAGCGGAAGCGTTTCCGAACAGCGAACCAGCCGGTTTAGAAGCTTTTATCGCAGATACAAATTCGTTTTCCATATCTTCATCTGGTTGTTTTTTACTGGGTGAGTCAACAACTAGCTAAGTCATTTTCGGTACTTTTTTATCTAATACCGTGCAAAACGCTAGTTGGTTCGTTGCTGGCGTGGTTTTGCATCGGAAGGATCTAGGGTGGTTGATTCCGTTCCTACTCTATCTTTGTATCACGGTCCGGCTCGTCACGTTTTATATACCAATTACTGTTGTTACAAAGCCGATGCACTTTGTCTGGAACAACACTGGGGTCAAAGTCGCCAACCTTGTTCCAGAACGTTTAAGGATATGGTGTGGGGCAGCCATTACTATATCAGTTATTGTGATTGGTTCCTTTGCCTCCCCAGAGTCTGCAGGAAACACTAGAGCCAATCGTGCTGTATCTCTTTTCGGATTAGTGGTATTGGTTGGTGTTCTGTGGGCAACATCTGCCAACCGAAAAGCCATTCAGTGGCACACAGTTATCGTTGGGATGCTCATCCAGTTTCTTGTGGCTCTTTTCGTTCTGCGCACGAAAGTGGGATATGATATCTTCGATTTCGTGTCGTATCTTGCCCGTAGCCTTCTTCATTTCGCCGCTGCTGGTGTCAAATTTCTGACCACTGAAGAAATCTCGCAATACCAATTCTTCTTTTTCTCTGTCATCCCAGCGATCATTTTCTTCATCTCACTTACATCCCTGCTCTTTTATTGTGGTGCTCTACAATGGTTTATTGGAAAATTTGCCGTCTTTTTCTTCTGGAGTATGAGGGTTTCTGGTGCCGAAGCTGTCGTCGCATCAGCATCTCCTTTCATCGGACAAGGAGAGTCTATCATGTTAATCAAACCATTTGTCTCCCACCTTACACAGGCAGAAATTCATCAGGTCATGGCATCTGGTTTTGTAAGCTCTCCCCATTAGACAATTTCAGATGGAAACTACTAACCAGCCATGATAGGCCACAATTGCTGGTTCTGTCTTAGTCGCCTACATTTCCATGGGTGTCAATGCTCAAGCGTTGATATCCTCCTGTGTAATGTCTATACCCGCCTCACTTGCTACGTCAAAGCTGAGATATCCTGAAACCGAGGAATCACTCACAAGGGGAAGAGTTGTTATTCCGGACGAGGACGAAGACCGGCCAAAAAATGCCCTGCAGGCTTTCGCGGATGGTGCTTGGCTTGGTATTAAAATTGCCGGAATGATTATGGCTACACTCTTGTGCATTATTGCATTCTTAGCCTTGTGCAATGGTATCCTTGGCTGGTGGGGACGTTACCTCAATATTCCAAATCTGACCATTGAACAGATTGTGGGATATCTATGTTACCCAATCGCTTTCTTGCTTGGTGTCCCACGGGGACCTGATCTCTATAAAGTTGCCAAGTTGATCGGTGTCAAACTAATTGCGAACGAGTATGTCCCCATGAGTCTATATTAAAGTCAAAAATGGGTTTCCAAAATGCTAACTGTGAACAGATTCGTGGCTTTCCAGATGTTAACGGGAGAAAAAGAATACATTAATATGGCATCTAGATCTAAGCTCATAGCTACGTTCGCCCTCTGCAGCTTCGCAAACAGTAAGCTTTTATTTTCAATGCCTGTACACCCCTTACATACGTGCCTTCAACTAACATGTATCCACAGTTGGTTCACTAGGGACGCAAATTGGTGTGCTCTCGCAGATCGCTCCAAGCAGAGGGGGTGATGTCGCAAAGCTGGCAGTCAGTGCTCTAATTACAGGTGCCTTATCGACATTTTCGTCCGCAGGAATTGCTGGGATGATCATTACAGACGAAGCAAATTATATAAGCGGGTCCTCTACATAATTTCAAGGTTTGGATCGGGCATTATAAATACTTCTTACTTAGGTATGTAGTGCCCTGGGCTCGAGGCTAAGTAGTGCCTTTACTCCAATGTTTTTGAACTACAATATGTACTTAATTATATAATCCTATCAGATAATTTTTGAATTGTTTAAGTTTAATCAGCCTGTATATACCGCTTTAGCTATATTGTCGTTATTAATAACATATGTGCAGATGTGCACCGCTATCGCCGACCCGGCTCGATATATATATATATATATATATATATATTTTAGCTCTCGAGCACGACAAGCCAAAGGATAACTCTAGGTACTGGGTAAATTTACAAAGAGATTCTTGTTTTCTAGTTGGTTAACTGGCCGATTCATTAATCTCGGAGCCAGAACTGCCCTAGCAGATTAATTTCCCTTCAAATTCAAAGCTTAGGTCGAGGCCCGTACGGGCATCTGCCGTTGGCACATTGACGCGCGGGAGCGAAGAGGCTACCAAAGGAAAGCAGCGGATAGGTTCGCTCGAATTACCACATTATTTACTAAATAGTTACGTGATTATATTTTAGGCAAGCATTTAATGTAGTTAGACAACCGCGTCTTTACCTTTTTTAGAACATTTTTCTAGAAAAACCGTTAGATCTTGGTACCCACATGACCAGAATGCCAATCAATCGTAGAACGCATCCATCGGAGACAACATCGCAGAACTTTGAGGGTTTAGCATCTGGTTCTCGTGGGGTTAATAACATGCTGCAGACTATGGGGTGACAGGAACTCCTATCTTCGGGCTTATTTCGTTGTGGTAAAGTCTCAGGAAGCTGTTCAAAGCCTAGTTACCCTGGCATCGAATCTCATACATTTACAGGGCCTTGAGCCTTCTATAAATTAATAGAAGCCTGGTTCCCAGAAACGAATTTTGCATTTGTTTCTCTACCTTCTACCAGCTACCTTTTCTCTAAACGGCACTCGAGTACTTAAGCGCTCAATAGGTAATTAATTACTTAAATAGGTAAGTACTTCCTTGCTCTGTATTTAACGGTCGTCTAACCGGCAACTTCTACGGGCTAGCCTCCAAACACAATATCTGACGCATTAAAGATTCATCACACATACCTTATTTAAGAAATTGGAAAAAATGGATTTCGAAGTCCTCACCGATAGCTTACCAGAGGATACTTCCCTCCCAGCTTTCATGGTATCAACAACTCGGGGCTTCCTTCCCAGGCAAGACCCACCAGCGGTCTTACCTTCGGAATTCGAGGCATTAGAGAGTATCCTACAAGATATGCCTATTCGAAAGGCATCGGGAGAACCGGGACTACTTCACAGCTGCGAGTTGGGCGCTAGAGTTGAATCTTTCCCTAACTTAGTCGCGGAAATTGATAAATATCGTGACAACAAGGTCATCTTGAACGCTTTATACCGAGATTACTCTTTTCTCTTGAGTGCATATCTCTTCGAGCCTTGCTACGATACGTATTTAAAGACAGATGGCCGAGAGTACGGTCTCGGGCGAGCTCGTCTGCCGGCAAGCATAGCGCAACCGATGGCCAAGGTAGCGGAATTGTGAGTGTTTCCTTGCTTATCTTCCTATCCGTATAAAGTTCATATTCCTACAAAATTACTTAGGGATATCATGCTAAAACCTTCGATTTCATATTCAAAAATCTATAGGACTGGTTTCAAGCCCTTCATGGAGTATGGTATGTTGATATCCAATGTGACCCAAAGTCAAACATGGAGAAAAGTCCCCTGATACTAAATATGTCACTAGCTGGGAGCTATGCCCTTTTCAATTGGCGCAGGCTTGACCCTAATAGGAAGATGGATTATGACAATCTGGCCCTAATCAGAGCTTTCGAAAACGGTCTTGATAACAAGAGCTCGGAGGCGGGCTTTGTACTGATACATGTGGAGATGGTGAAGCACAGCCACGGCCTTGTAAGCGGTGTCCAGAAGGGTTTAAAGGCTCTTCGAGATTCAGATTATCCCGACAGACTTTCTGTGTTCCAAGAAGGGCTTCAGGAAATACTGGAAGCCTTCAAAAAGATAAACAAGGTGATGAACGGTATGTTAATCTATCATGTCGCTTTGTACAAGATTCAACTAAAATCCAACACCACTGACTGCATATGACGGACTGGCTATCTACCTGTTTAGATATGTGGCAGAAATCCAAGCCCGAAGCATATTCCGGCTTCCGAACGTTCATCTTCGGTATCCATTCCCAACCGATGTTCCCAGATGGCGTCATCTACGAAGGTGTTTCCGCGGAGCCGATGAAATTCCGTGGCGAAAGCGGTGCCGTCAGTAACCCTCTATACGTTAGATATTATTCTTACTTCACGGCTGCTAATTTAGGTTCCGCACATGAAGAACGATAGCATGATCCCTCTCATCGATAATTTCCTGTGGTAATTATAGTTCGTTCCTGTTGATATCGATGCCCTGACGGCCAGCTAGACTTGCATCAGTTAGTAGGAAGCTAACTGCAGGGGTGACATGATTGGTTGGAGCAAAGCATTGATATGCCAGAAAACCCTCTAACTCAAATCCTCAAGGTAACACTGCAATAACTACCCGACAAAAACCCACTAAATAGCTTCACTATACCTATTGTATATGCTAAGATGAATATAACTGGCCCCAGGATTTCAGGAACTATCGACCCGATGGTCATAAGGGATATTTAAAGTGGGTAGAGACTGTCGCAAGAGGAACAACTGATTACCCGAGTGTGAAAGAGTTCTCGTTAGGAAGCCAGAAAACAGCTGGTAGGTTCACTCACTGGCTCCACCAGCCTCCCGGTTAATTCTGACTATCAATTTAACTACCTTCTTGCATAATGTTTCTACCCTTTGCTAATATCGAGTTAGTGTTGTATCTCTTGATTCTCGATCAAATCCGCGAGTTCAGAGGGAGGCATTGGAACTTCACGAGGTATGTAGCAACTGCATTGACATTTATAATGATCACTCGCAACTGGCAGGTGTTTATATGGATATTTGTAATAACGATTCGCGCGTGCATAGGGAATATATTCTGAAACAAGGAAAACGGCTTCATCCAAAGGCAACCGGCGGATCTCCAATAGTTGAAGTATGTACAATTAATTTCTTACTTACCCCCTCCCCTCTCTTCAAAATATTGCCTTGACGCCCTTGGTAACTGCGGAGTAATACTGATTTTGGGCTAGTGGCTGCCAAACCAATTATCGCAAATTCTCAACATTATGTCAGAGGTCCAAGAACACATCACAAAGACATATTCTGAAGAGTCTCTCAAAGGTGGTGATGCTGTTGAATTTTCGAGAATCAAGGACACTGTCCCGAAGGATCTCGCCAAACTAGAAAAGGAGGTCAAAACATATTCCAGTAATTTAGCATCCCAGTGATTTCGCGGACTTAGACCCCGTGCCGGCCATGCGCAATGGCTGTTTATCTAATAGAAGGTTTAAAATTCCAGCAGTACGCATGTACCTAAGTTGGCATATATACACAAATTATCAGAAGCCCAACGGCCCGTATTTACAGACAAGATGACTCGACACACGAAGCGTATATGGTGGATCTTATACCAAAATGCACTCATGAGGCGCATGGTACCCCTCGCCGCTGTATCTAAAGACATTGTGCTGTCCATGGTGGTTAGCCTTGAGTTCGTTTGTCGACTTAACATAAATATAAACTTACAGTAGTATGGGTTCTGGTATTGGCATGTACCAGCAGCGCAAGCAGTTGGGCCGGTCCAAGAAACACCGCCACACTGTCCATAGAGTGTTTGTCCGGGTTGCGAAGCTATACAGGAAATTAGCCTGACCGAATATCTATGCAAACATGAAGGAGACAATACCAGTAGTCGTGCGAGAAGCTGTAGTTGTAATGCGGGCTGTAGTCGTCGTAGTTCTTATTAAGCTCGAACTAGTAGTGCTACGAGTTGTCGTTGAGGATGTAGAACCCCCAGGATTGCTATTGAGAGCCAACGCTAAAATTTTGGCGGCAGCTCGTTCTGCCACGGTCATGATATACGCACTCGGGTTAGCTGTGATTGTGGACGGGAAAACACTGGCATCCACAACGAAAAGATTCTTTGTGCCCCAAACTTGAGTATTAAGGTCGACGACCGCTTTTCCACCCTTGGTCCCATCGTCAGACCCCATACGGCAGGTGCCCATCCAGTGGTTACTACCATGGCCACCGAGGTAATTTGCGAGGTAGTCAGCAGCGGTTTGTCCTTTCGTCGGGAACACAAATGTTAAGTTCGGGTAGTTATTTGCGGCGTTAATCCAGGACTGGATGGCTTTGACTTTGGCGTCGATATCTGCTTGAGTTGTTAGGTAAGGGAGGACGCTCACGACCGTGTTGAGGGACGGCTGGATTGTTAAACGACCCCGAGAGGTAGCGCCCGTTGTCAAATACAGGCTCAGGGTTACCATAGTATCACCTGCAGCTCCCAAGGATGGTTCTTTCCTAGCTGTCCATTGAACTTGTCTTACTCGACCATCCGAAGAAGCAAAGTTTTCGAAAAATACAGTATTGCAATTTGGTGCGGCCTCTGCTAATTGCCCGGCCCTCTGGTTTAAATACTTGTCTTTGTCTGCGGCAATTGGCTCATCGTATGCGGCATAGAAGTCGTAGGGAGATATAGTGGGATGCGAAAAGACGAGATCAGTGTTATCCTGGTCATGAAGATTTTCGCCGACCGGCAAGTTAATCCATTGACTGCTGTCGATCATTGTGGGTCCATCTGTGCTTGATTTCACAACATTGAGTGCATCGGATGGTCCAATCCCGCTCCTGAAGAGGATTTTAGCCGTATTAAAGACGCCAGCAGATAATATAACACGCCCACTATTGCTAACATTGATAAGGTAACGCATGCCGCCGACTCCAGTTGATTCCGTAATAACACCAGTTATTTGGCCGCCACTCCTATTTAGTTTGATAACTGATGTATTGATAAACAGTCTGAAATTGCTTCGGCCCTTTGCAGACACTAGATATGTTGCAAGAGGACCGCCACGTTGCCCACCGCTGTACATATAGGGGGTATGGTGAAATGTCCTGTTCTTGAGACTAGGTTGATTGTTGGCGTCGATTGGGGACCAGCCTTTCGGCTGGAGGACATTGTAGATAAGATTATACAAGTCTTGTCCATATCTTTGCCCGTCTTGCGATGGAGTAGTTGTGGATGGAATCCTCGAAAAGACTTTATCGACATACGGTGACATATCGTTATACTTCCATCCCGTTGGCCAATCAGTGTTATCGTAGTCGTAGGGTTGCGGCTTCCAGAATAGACCAGAGTTAATTGCTGTACCACCACCAAGTACACAGCCTGCCATCACGCCTCCCGAAATATCGGTACACGCGATTCCAGAGGAATTAGCCCAAATTTCATTACAAAGGCCGGGAATATCGAAGCGGGTTAAAGGTGCCGATCCGACCCACGGGGGCTGGATTCTACCACCGTGTTGATAGGTTGATGGAGGACCTCGTTCGATCAAAAGGACAGACTTCCCAGACTCGGAAAGGCGATCTGCCATAATTAATCCGCCGGCACCTGCACCAACTACGATGTAATCAAATGTTTGGGAGAATGTTGGAAGAGGCGCAGCGCTTGTAGTGGTAGTTCGCGAAGTTGTGGGGGTGGGGGTGGTGGTGGCTCGAGTCGTAGTAGTAGAGCTGGTTCCTCCACCCCCGGGGTATTGGGCTATCCAAGAGGCGTAATTTGCATTGCGGGCAGATGTTAAGGGGAGACCGTAGTTTGCAAAAGCATTGTCATGAGGTTGTAAAGTCGAACTCGAGCTGGACGGGGTGCCAACAGAATATGGAGATTGCGCATATCCAAATACCGCGGCACTGCCGGTCAGGTCTAGAGAACCCGATGCCCACGTGTTGCAATTTACGCATCTAAAGGTTAAAGACCAATGTGTCGAGTTCACGGCCACATTCATCTTCGTTATCTGGGCCCCACTAGGCGTCAAGACGGTTGGTTCCATCCAATTTCTGAATCAAAAGAGGAATGCTTAGCAAGTTGCTGATTTTGATTCATCGTTTGGGCTATTGCGGTCGAGAAGAGGAAGCCCTGTGGCCCTAAAAGACTTACGATGCGGTTCGAAACGATGTAACGACATCATTGCCGTTCGGCCAAGCGACGATTAAGGTGGGTCCGTTCATCGGACCGCCTAAGCTCACACCGGCCCATCGGTTGGCGGGGGTTCCCATAGGCCCTTCCTAAATGATGGACATTTGTTAAAACGGCGATAGTCAATACATGGTGGTTGGATTACATACAAGAAGACCGATAAATTCATTGGTCGGGCTTGAAGGTAATGCAATGCCGAAGGTATAACCTCCAAAATTTGGGTTTCTGTACGCTTGGTATACAATACCGGTGCGCGAATCTGTGTAGGCGCCAGTGCTCTGGGCTACCGCATATTGTGCTGCAAGAAATAGGAAAAGTTAGAGCTGTATAAATGCATTGGCTCAAGGTAAGAAAACTAAAGGACGTTACCTCCGCCGGCAATGGCCGTGGCAACAGCCAAAATATTCCATGCACCAAACATTCTCTCAATCCTCGACGGACAAGCTCTCCGCTCCAGTCAGGCTATGAAGGTCTGATGGGCAAGTATCCCTCGTATGAATCGATCTCTGGTATAGTGCCGTTTGTGTGAAGGCCACCGCCTGCCCATCGTAAATTGCATTGTATTTATACAATTCTTGACACTAAACTCGCTCGCTGTCCCATGACTCCAAGGGCGTTTTCATTTCGGAATCCCGGCTTGTGAACCTGGATATATATCGTCAGGAACTTCGCAAAACTCCTGATGAGAGTTGGTTTTAGCCGGCCCCGAAAGCTTAGCATCCAAATATCCAAACCCCAGATTATGTTGGGCTCATGGAACTCGATTCTTTGGGTTCCAGGGGTAGTGAGTCGTTCGAATTCCAGTCAATCGCAGTGCGTGGTTTTGTCATCCGAAGAGCGGATGGCGGGAATGGACACTTGATCCAGGTATACACTCCTCAAAGGAATCTGGTCCATTGATCCCCCATATTTCCACGAGATCAATTGCAGGGTACAGGCAAGAGTATTACTAATGGTGGTCTTTGGGTGCACATATTGGCGTACACGAGTTGATGAGCTGGTGTTTCGAGTATAAAATGCGTTGCGATTGTTGTTTACGGGCCGGTCTTCCACCGGCTGCAGGGCATTTAAATCGGAGGCGTCAGCCCGTGAGGCTCGAGTCCCCTTGCATACCAGCTGACGGACGCACAGAGGTCTGTCATCTTGAAAATTGTTGGTTTCAAGCTGGTGGGGTTGGTTTCACACCTGACGGCACTCAACAGCCCATTCCGAAATCCCGGGGCCCTTATTGTATCCCGAGCCATCTGTATATATGTATCTCTTCTAAAGTTTTCCAGCGCTCGCGTCAGTTCGCTTGCTCGCTATCACATACCTCCAGGTTATCGATATCAACGGTAATGTGGTTGCTTCGCACCCACTTTGTCTACAGAGTAAATTTACATGATGTCACCTGCGGGTATTGTTATTTACATGGGGTGTTACTGCTGCGGGCTTGTGCATGTGACATATCCTCGACGCGTAATGCCTATATTCTGCATCGTCTTCCCCGAGACCAACCACAGATTTCTAATGGATTAGAAAGCAATTTCCAATTAGCCATTTCTCTAGTTGGTTCTTTGCCAAGGCAAGCTCCACCATTTTTTCTTCACTGGTGCAGTTTCCACCGTCGTCCCGGCCTGTTGTGGGTTTGATAGACTTGTCTGCTCCAGCTGTGCCTTTTTACTTGGAATTTTCTCTTCGATTCGGAGATCAATAAAGGCCTCGGCATTCCCTTGCGGCTGTTCCTTAACGTCTTTCCCTGTCACCGACGGGATATCGTGAACAAAAACTGGAACATTTTTATTTTGCTGCGACGCCTGGGTTTCGTGGATCCGGGGGATGTTAGAGGCATGTGCAGGCTTAGAAGCGACCCCGAGCTTCGGTTCTGCGAGCTGTTGTGTTTCCGTAACGGATAGTACGTTCGTATCCGATAAGATTGGGCGGGATTCGCTTCTGATGATATTGCCTGGATTACTAGTGAGATTTTCGCTACCGGTCGGGGGCGTGGTCCCAAGATTCAGGCTACGTTTAGCCACTAAGCCTTCGCTGTCGTTTTGCGGGAATGCCTTGAAAGATATCGGGCCTGGGAGGCTTCGGTTACTATTTTCCACGAGAGATGGAGCCCTAGACTGGTCCTGTTGGGACGAAGGGAGAGAGTTTCTGCCTTCTGCATGCCCTGCACTGCGCCACCAACCTGTCGGGTTCCTCATGGTTGAGTGAGAAATATGCGCACCCCCGACTTGTGGCTGACGTTGTCTTCGAACGGGCTGTAATGTAGGGTCGAGTGGGAGAGGTGTTGGGTTCGAGATGGTGCTTGATATATTTTTTGGTAGAACTGGCTGCGCCACATCTTGGATTCCAACATCGAAGGGGTCAAATGGTCGGCCCCAGCTCACGGTTTTCATGCGAGAACGTGCAGAACCGGATTCCAGCGCGGTTGTATTTATAATATCAGAGGTGGGTTTGATAGAATCCCACGTTGGAATACCCGCTTGCTTCATCTCAAGCCTCCAACCTTTCCACCCACCGCCGGTCGCCCTAGCGAGGTTTGTTCGATACTCGTTTGCATCGGGCGCTCTGATTATATCGGACTTTAGAATGGAACTAGTCGATGTTCCAGGAGGAGTCTCCTGGGTGATAGAGTATGGTGCAGCAAAGAGTTGGTCAATTATCCTGGTTTCGTGGTTATGCTCGCGCTTTGAGATTTCGACTGTGAACTTGCTGTAGAACAAGGGGTCGGCAGGTGTTACAACAGAGTTAAGGTTCAAAGATGGTATCGGAGAGGACGGTGCAGTAGGCATAGAAACATTGATAGGTGATGCTTCGAAAGCGTCTCCGAGAGCAGCTTCGTCACGGAACAAGACAATTGCATCGTCCTTCACCTCGAGGGTCGAGGTTTCGTGCTATCAACAGAGTAACAGTTAGCAACCCACGTCTTGCAGTTCAAAGGGGGTTTTCCAGTGATTTGGTGAGGTTCACGAAGGGGTATTATCAACCTACCCGGAGGCTTCGGTAGAGGTCTATCTCACCGAATTTTCTTAAAGACCGATATATTTCTCGATTCTCCAGGAGAGTACGGGGAGGGGGTGTGATTTTAAGCGCTGCATGATGCAAAACCGTTCTTGAGGCCATTTGGGGTGTGTTTTGAATAGTGAGGTTTAGTTCGGGATGGATTTTGAGATCTTGGGTTAACCTTCGGGGTGGGGCTAGTTAAGTACATGTAAGTAAGTAGGTAAGTAAGTAAGTAAGTGCTGAGGTAAGTAAGTAGGTGGGTATGTAGGAGGCATTATATGGATGAAGTTTCTATGTCCCATTTAAGTACCTACTTTGTAGTATAATATATATAGGTACTTAAGTACTTATATACATTGTTGGCCGGTGTTGCAGGGAACAGGAAAAAAAAAAAAAGGTTAAGCCAGAAGAGAACTAGGTACATACTGTGCCAGAAAAGTGGTGTTTTTGAATACCGTTCTAATCCGAAGTACTACATTAAAAGTACTTAAGTAAGTAACTACCGAAAATAAACTTGCTCCGTCATACAACGTTAACCTATTCGGTCACCTATGCCTTGCGTGCGATGAGCTCTACCAAACCACACATTAAACGTTTACCGCAACAACGCACACAATCGATACCAGAGCGGCCACTAGATATATCGAAATCAAACTACTCGAAATCCGAACAGCAGAGTTCGACTCTAGCTTGTAAACGGATACACTTTAAATGGAATCATTGGCATGATGTTAGTAGCGGTCCATGGGCATCGCGAAAGGGTCAAAGAAACAACGGAGTGTTTTTGAGATTACCTTAAGGCACCTCCGCAGGCCTCCGAGTTATTCCCAGCACAGCCAAGATCACATCGAGTATCTTCTAGCCTTTGACTAAGATCGCTCAGATACGGGCCACACCAACATTCACTAGTGTATTCAAGTCCCGCATACTAGAGTAGTCGCGCGCGCGCGGTGTCAGAAAATCGACGTCACACAGCTACTGCCTAGGCGCTGAGTCAGTACCTACATTGTAATCTCTTCCCTTACATGTCCCAAGGCATTTTTCAACCGTCATATCGGTGGATTTGGTGACATTTCCCCCGTAGATAGCGCGGTCATTGGTGATATCCAGAGTCTCGTTGTAACAACCGAGGTACACGTAGCCTAGTGAACCGGTGCCGACGGCCAGGGTCGATCTAGGATCGGGTCTTACGAAATAGGTATCAGCCAAGTCTCTATTAAGTAGAAGGTGCGCGCGGTACCAGTAAAAATGGTAGTCCGCCAATACGGTGCGTAATTTACATGGACTGTGCGACGGCCACGATGGGATGCAACAGCGCGACGAAAAGAACAGTCGTCCGAACCAGTGTCCCGATTGCGGTTTGGATTGATGACCGCAACATTATCATTTGCATTGGCAAGATTCCGGGCTAGGAGCTGGGAGCGGTGTACAGCAGGAGGTACTGATGAAATAATTACTCGACTACGAAGTATATCTGTGCTTAAAGGTCAGTATGTAATTAAAGCATGTGTGTATGAATAAGTCCGAGGTAGGAGGTAAGAAGCAATAAAGTGAGCACATGTACTGTACCAAGTACCTAACTTGCCCTTGAAATCTTTTTCAACATAAGCTCAATCGCCCTCCGGATTTTAAATGGTTTAGATCAGCCGCACTTTCCCGCAGCTGGGATTATATAATCAGAACAGCTGCGCAGCCCCCTCATTGTCGCATACTGATACTTTAGGTAACAGGCACTTAGGTACATGCTTACCTAAGTACATACTTCTTACTAAGTAAGTACCTGAGCAGGGTAGAGGTATATCACGATGTAGTACGTACTTCCATGTACAGAGGCTTCGCTACCTGCCAGCTTGCACCATGCTGATTAATGCCGACAGCGGATGGCTTTTCGGTTCAGCGGCGATGCTGATTAAGTACTTACCTATCTTTCTTCTTACAGAATATATTATACGCCAGACGATCGAATCAACATTACTCGAACACCAAGACCACCGACCCCGAATGATGCATCATGGAGCCCAAGCTTTCCCCCTTTGAGCAGCTTCCTGATGAACTTATCTCCCATATTATAACCTGTAAGTCTCTTGTACTCATATCTGATGTGTGCCCCTCTGGCAAAGCTACCCAGGACACGTTTTCAAGCGGGGCAAAAATAAAATCGACACCACTAATATATTCCCCTTCACGTAAATGTAGTTCTCGATATACCCTCTGTTATTTCCCTCCATCGCGTCAGTTCCCGGATACGGTCAGTTTCCCGCTTTGACGGACTAGTCTGGCGTGCCCACTGTTTCCCTGCACTCACCGCCTCTCAAAGCCGCCTCACTCTCCCGAAACTTCAGAATATCTTGCTACCTTCTCGTCTAGAAAAGGTAACATTCCGATCGCGTGCGCAGTGGTACAGTGCATCGGACGAAGAGAGGGGTGTGGATTGGTATAAAGAGTACCAGTACCGCCATGCTCCCCTACCTGATGAATCATTCATCAAATTCAGGCCACCGAACAATTTGGAAATTGTGGACATCACTATAGCAGGGGGGGATGATTCCGGAACAGATCACCTGCTAGCTGCATCTGCTCTGATAGACGGCAGCGTTTGTATATTTTCACTCGCAGAGAGCAAAGTTGGTTCCATCCTCGGAAGATCACAACCAGACCTACTTGCGCGAAAGTCCCCTGACTTGGGATCTGGAAGGTTAAGCGATGGCACTGTAGCTGGGATACGTCACGAAAGAGGGCCATTTGTGAATGCAGCCACGGCGTACGGCCACCGAGCTTGGTTTGGCGCAGGCAGTGTCTTGACCGAGGTCGTACGTAAACTTTGTGTATTCTTCACTGAATGACGTTCCCTTTTGTCGAAAGCTAATGAAATCCATCACAGGACTTGACAACGATGCAGAGGATCCGATCTCACCGGTTTCCTTTCTCCGTTACATGCCTGTCAACTCCTACACCAGTACTTGCTGTCGGGACTACCCTGACACTTCATCTCTTGGATTCAAGAAGTTTCTCGGACTATATTGCTACAACTTCCAACTCCTGCAATAGTGAAAAAATTGATACCGTCTTCACTGACCCAAGTACGCACAAAGCGTCTACTCGTTTGTTCGACTGTCCAACCACCACAAATGGCCTGTCATCGGATAATGAAGAGCGAAATTCGCGCGACTACCTTCTGCACGCGCCACCTACTGCTTTTCTCCAACCATCCCCTCTCAGCATCCTACATTCTCCAATAGACCAAGGCGGTGGGAATGAACTTTATGTTGCTGGGAGATTCCCCAGTATTATGGCTTATGATCGGCGACAGTGGCCTCGGCTCGCCGGCACGATGCATTCTGGTGCCCGATTGAGTAGTCTCGCTATCATTCCTTCGAACTCGGCATTGTCCGTGCCGTCAAATTACACTCTGATAGGATGTGGTGAATATGCTGGCAGGGGCACGCTGGAGATGTACCCGTTACCAACATCAGGATCCAATGCCCACTTTCCCAATGAGTACCTTCAAAGAGATGGTGTTGTGGAAGAACAGCCGGACAAAATACTTCTATCAGACCAGAAAATGTTCGCGAAATCGACTTCTGCGGCTATTAGGAATAGACAATCCGCTTCAAAGAGCAAAATATTTTCAGTGGCCAGCCAGGGCATCAAGATTGTTACGGGTGATAGTGAAGGCCGTCTCCGTTTCATGGAAAGGGACGGTTTACAACACATTCGTGATTGGGTTAGTCCCTGGGATGATAGTTATCCTGGGGGAGGGTGTATTAAAAAGATACTTCCAATTCTACACCCTCGGGCAGACCTCAAACCCTCGGCAGAAAATAGTGACCTCCTTTTGCACGTCGGGGAAGGTGCTGGTGTTTTGACTTTCAATCCCTTCCTCCAGGGAAACCGCCTCGCGAATATGATAGCGCCACCCAGGCAAGAATTATCACTTGGGGCTATGCAAGAAGAGGAAGTGTATAGACAAGCGATGCGGACCGCCCTCGAAACTCACGGTTCAGATATTCAATTTCTTTCAAGGCTAGGTATTTAGTCACCGAAGCTTTGAAGACAAAAATCTAAAAATGCGTTACTTAGCTGGTGGGGGAATAGTCTTAAAATAAAATAGTCAAATAGAACATTCTGCACGTGATGTTTAAATCTAATCATTCTCGTACCTAGACGCAGAACACATTTAAACCATCAGATATTCTTTCACCTCCCCCAAAGCTATTGGCAGGATATGCGGTTCCAATGACCAGCAGACCTGATACAGGGCCCGTCCCCGGTTTAATTTTAGGTACTTACTTGCCGCGAGTTGGTGCCGGGAGTCTGCAGCGAGATTTAAAGAAAGCACAGATCAACCGCCTTGTAGAGCAGTCTCTACGAAGTACTGACGGATCTTTAGTATCTACTTACTTACTTAGAAAGTACCTACTTAGTAAACAGCAATGCAAAGTGTTATACACACATATTGTAATACAAGAAATTCCGTTCCTTCCCAACCAACGCCACTCCTTTATGAATAAACCAGCTAAGCAAAAGAAAGGGGAGCTTCGGGGGGGAAATGATGATGATGATGATGATGATAATTAAAATATCAGATGGGAACATCACGGAGGTAAAAGGCTTCAGAGTGGGCAAGGCTACATATAACATAGCTTAGATCCCCTAAGCTATGATGGTGAAGAAATTGGGGGAGGAGTTGGTCAAACGCTTTGTGTTGTCTGGGGGGTGTTTTTGTGTAAAAGGCCAAGCGCAACCTCAGCGGCATCCTCCTTTGCGTTGCCGAGATAGTCCCCATCATACCAGTATCGGGCACTGACAGGGACGCCACCTATCACCACCGTGGCGCTCCACGCTGTCCTGCCCCCACGACGGTCGCTAATGATATTCCAAACAGGTGGTTGCCACATTTGTTTTTGGCAATAATCTGCCCCGTTGCTGGTTAGTTTGAAACTGGTAGCCTAACGAAATTAAGCAACAAAACACTCCTCACCTTCAAGAGATCGCTGCCAACGTGTCTGCACTTCTGATTTCTCTGGTTTTTCTGGGGCCATGGGGAAAGACGGCCCGAGAGATGGTGGCATAGGGGAGGGATAGTTTTCTCGAAATTGCCGAGTCTGCTGTGATAAGGATCCAATCGCCTGCTCGCAAAACGGATAATGTCCGGATTTTTTATACTGGAAACTGTTGCTTTATTTCTGATGCCAGTTGCAGTTATGAGGCTCTGGACTCGACCGAAGAAATGATCTTCTTTGAAATCGGCTGCTTTTTGAAGACCTCCGTTCCCAATCTTAATATATTCAGATGCGCACTACCATAACAGACACTACTTATATTCTTCGGATTGGAGGGGTGAGTTAGGGGACTTGTATACGTGGACAGCAGTTAATTCCTGCGCACGGGAAGATACATAAGTAGTCTTCGTAAATATCGTACATACATATCCCTAGCTACCTTATTTAGAGTGTCTGAGTTGGCGACGAGCGTGCACTTGCACGATGATATGCATCCGACATCCCGTCCCGGATTAGGGAAGTTTCTCTTCTTAGTCGATTGTACATACATGTGAGAACGTCTTGCACGCTTCGGAGCGATCCCAGGGAACGTCTAAAATTGGTTCACATTGATAACGATGTAGGTCGGTGAGTACTTTAAGTACTTAGGTCAGCAAACACATATGAACAACTTCCCCCACACCCCCCCTTCTCCGAAAAAGGGATCGGATTTCGACAGGACCGGTTCGAGGCTGACAAAAATGCAAACCCTCTGAAGAAATATAAACATGGACATTCTTGCATTGTAGAAACTCGGTTAAGAAGAAAACGCTGTCAAGCAAGGGCCGCGTGCGCGAGCTTTAATCTTTCACTAATATCGCACTTAGGCTTTTGAGATGTAAATACCTATACTTAAGAAGTAGGTAGTGAGTTGTAAGTTCACCTTACAGCCCCGCTTCCAAATCGTAACCAGGCATTGGCCTCCTGATATTAGGTACCGGAATTGCCACATTTACTCTAGTAGCTGTAATTACCAGCGGCTGGACATCATGGTAGCTTGTTAGACGGTCATGGATTCGAAATTACAGCGACGGACTAGAAGAATAGAATTGGATCCATGGATACGCCTCCAGACATAGGAACCTGTGTTGTTGGTTAGTCGGATATCGATCTCGGTGCCCTGCAACGTCGTGGCAGTCTCATACCAGTACTGCAGCACCACGGGTTTCAAGCCACGTAGACTTCTGCTATTCGAGTTGATGGCGACTGGCCTAGTTCAAAGCAAGCTTTTGATACTATTATGGGCTCCGAAAAATTTGCTATCAGTTTGTATAACCTAATTTGTGAATATACATACTTACCCATGGTACCCATGATACCCAACCTGAGTACCTGCTTACCTAACCTAGGTCTTGCATATATGCGCATAGACACTTATAGAGGTACCGGCACATGGAAATTAAGTACATGTACATAGGTACCTACCTAGGTACTCAGTAGTAAGTACTTAAGTACTGACTTAACCAAATACTGACATCTTGGTCACCTCAGCATATATATACACCTCCATAGCATACCGAAACGATTTTAAATATGGGTCTTCGTCACAAAGGATATTGCTTGCAAATCCATAGTTGCTATTGTTCACTTGAGAGTCATATCGAGAATGTGGAGGGGCGAGAGGGGCACGCTTAGACAGCGAATCATGGAACATGGAACATGTTGCCAAACGAGTGTCAATGTCTGTTTACGACACAACGAGATGGCTTGCGCTAGCCAGCAATGCCCCGGGGCTCCAGCAATGCAGAACATACGTCTACCAATGACCCACATACAGGACAATGCACGTCCCTTGCCTCGCCCTTCAATTGACGGTGCGGACAGAGGTACCAGTTGCGCAAACAGGGCCGGAAAGACAGAGCAACATGCAGCCGCCAGCACATCCCAACGCCAGGTTGTTCGAGTCAACAAGCGAGGCTAGTATATGCAATGCCAACATGCAACTCCCTGCAGACACACCATCATACCACGTGCCTTATAATTGTGGATCCAGACCTTGTCCTATCGGGTGAATCTTCATAAATTCAAAAATATAATGCCATTTGCGCGAAACCACTGTAAGGGAGTTTCTCCAATCTAGTTCGTTCTTCTTGTTAGAGACAGGCACTGGTGATAGAACAAAAATATCCTTACCCCAACCAAGCACGTTATCTTTTGATTCAAACCTGCCGCTCTATTATATCGGATTGATTTATTATTATCTTGTTTCGAAACTTTTGTCTCGTGCGCTAAAAAATCATATACCTTGATCCTTTATTTAGCTTAAGTCAAACCCTGCTCCGGCATTGGCTGCATACAATAATTTTTCTTCGAGAACGGTCTCCGATGCGTAACGGGGCAGTTTTAGAAGATTGACACAAGTGCTGGTGCTCGGTAGCCTTGTTGAATCGCTACCAGCGTCTCGAATGCTGAACCTTGGGTTCAGAGAGCTAAATCCTAAAAGAGGCGCCCTGCTTACGCTGGTAACGAATTTCAATATGGCTCGTTTGTCAGATTCTCGCAACCTTTTCAACACCCTCCAAAACATCTTGATAGTTTCATGTTCCTGTTCATCATCCCCAATGGTATATATCCCACCATAAATAGTATTTTTCCGAAGGTCGTCAATATCCAGCGGGGATTCGTTGCCGCCAACGAGAGTCTGAAGCTCAGATTGGTTAAACATGGAAAGCCACCGCGGCGAAATAATGGATGAGAGGCCTTTCAAAAAGGCATTTGTTTGCTGTTTGCCTTGAGCCGCGAGCTTGTACTTTGAAACCAAGTGTATGTACTCGAGTCTGTTCAAGGGTGTCACTGGTATTTGTGAACCACCAGGTTTCAAATCTACCAACATGATCTTCTGAGTATATCCGTTAGGAGCCTGGGAGTCTGCCACTCGAAGAATGTTCTCGATAGAAAACGTAAGATCGAGTTCTTTAATCGTTTGTTCGTCGTAGTGTTTTAAAGCTTGCTACATTCATAACCCGTCTTAGTGAAATTAGTAGGGAGGCTTGGGGTCTAGGGGTACTCACAAGGCCCTTCCAAAGACTTCGGTCAAAGCTCTTGAGATCATCTACACCGAGTCCAACATCATCGTTACCCAGCATGACCTTACTCCATTTGAGAAGGAAAAAATCTGCGAAAACAACTTCCACTAAAATACCTTCATACATGCACTTTCCAATGATACGGCCTAGGAACTCAAATCGTCGTAGTAAATCCACAGCTCCCCGTGAAGTCAATATTTGGAAGTTGGAAGTGATATTGTTTTCCACTTTGCCAAAATCCCAAGACATTTGATCCAAAAGAAATGGGTTAGGGTAGAGCGTATGATCTTCTGTTTCCGTAAAGAATGATGCACCTCTCACTAGATCCGTTCTAGATAATTCCTGAACGGCACATGAGAGGAATTCTTTAAGAATACCTCCACCATCTATTCCAGGCTCTTCTGCACCAAAAGAATCGACAAAGGTAATCTGTATCGGCTCTTTGAAACCGTCCCCCAAAGCATAAAATTCATCGTAAGCATCCTCGAGTATTCGATTGCGGTGAATAATACCGTGATGCTTTGCTTTTTGTCCTGACTGATCCTGGAAGGTGTTTGCTTGGTTAAGTCTCCACAGATCTCGGTCCCCACTTCCTCGGCGTGCCTGGTCGAGCTTAATAAAATCACGAAATATTGACACCCTCGTTCGGAACGGTAAAAGGAAAGGAAGATTTTGGATTACCCCCAAGCGTGGGGTAATTGAGGCTAAATAACTGTGCCTTGATGCTTTTTCATGCTTTTTGTTAGAGTGTCTTCTGCTGCTACTTGCTGAAATGGGTTTAGCAACGTCATCAGTATCGGAATCGGAACCGGAGGTTTCAATATTATCAGATCGCTCTAACTCCTGCTGTCGTGCTTCTTCTTCCGCGATGAGATGTTCAGTACCTTCGGTATTGATTTCCTTCATCAGCCAGAAGTCGTCGGGGAAAAATCTCTGTCGGGAATCTCTTCTATGGAGGGAACGTAGTATTCTGATTGTCAGGTTGCGTATCCAAGGAAGTGATACGCCAGAAATTCCAGCTACATCCGATCGCGTATTAAACAGTGGCGCGCTATTATGTTTCATAGATATTTGTGCAAGCGGTTCGTCAGATATCTGGGATTCGATTTCAGAAACCTCGAAGTAGATTACGAAGGCTAAATTTTTCAGGAAATCGACAAGGTACCGTAGCTGATGCGACTGTAGCGACCTGCCCTCGAAAGTAAAGAATTCTTCGTCGTCCATGACAATGCTAGAGAAACAATACAGATCTAAAAAAAGGAGGATAGTCGTCCATTCCAAGGATTTGGGGTCTGTTCCGCCGGTTTTTTTGTAGGTGAGTTTGAGTCCGTCGAGGATGCTCCCAAAACCGGTCGCCCCGTTCCG
This sequence comes from Arthrobotrys conoides, assembly GCA_036971725.1. Lineage (NCBI taxonomy): Eukaryota > Fungi > Ascomycota > Orbiliomycetes > Orbiliales > Orbiliaceae > Arthrobotrys > Arthrobotrys conoides. Next base: position 2,233,057 of record JAVHJM010000001.1, read on the forward strand.
GAATGTTTGGGTTTCTTGAACTTGGTTGTACAAGGCAGCTAGAAGGAATACCCCATCTGGAGACCTCGCGAGAAAAAGCCGATTGTGAAGTTTTTGTTGGAGGAATGGGAAATAGAGAAGTAGGTGGAGAATAAATCCTTGGGCTGCGTGGCGGGTACGTCCTAATTGTGTTGGCGAAGAAAGACCCGTCCGATTCCATATACCATATGTGAGATTTGACACGAAGTCAGTCTCGAGTAAATTTCCAAGTTGATGCTGCACAAATCCAGGAGGATTCGGATGCCCTTCAAATCCTACTGATAGACCTGCTTGATCCTTCGTTGGCAGGGCCCGGGTTCGTTGTTTGTCAAGGATGCTTGATTGTTTCCATATTTTTCGGCCGTACGCATCCAGTATCGGATTTAAGGTAGCCGCAAGTAATCTACATGTTGCCCTTGAATCCAAGGGCTCCATAAGATCGGCTCGCCTATACGATGGATGAGAGGATATGCGATTCTGAAGAGCTAGAAAGTAGCTTGAAACTGGTAGTTCGGGGTCATAAACAAAAGCAATGAGATAGGATAGTAACCACAAAGTTGTATGTGAGGCCAACCGATCGATTCTAAGTTGGGTAGCTGCCTCGAGGAGCTGGCGGACATCAAGAAGCTTTCGGAGAAGAGATATTGGGATCACTGGGAATAAGTCTGTATCAAGCGAAGGTGTGGTTAAAAATACTTGCGCAAAATCGATATAGACGAGAGGTTGGTTGGCCCCGATAGCTGACTGAAGAGGTAGGACGATAGATTGAAGAATGATAGCTAGAGCCGCTGTCCGCGCTTCCGATGGAGAGGTAATTGATATTTGGGTAATTAGGCCACGGCCTATGAGGCCGGTAATAGTCGCAAAGTAGGCGGTGTCGGCTTGGCTCGGAAGGTATGTAATGGCGTGGGATAGAAATGAAAGGATACGTAAAACCTGGGTCTGTGCTGCAGCATGGTGAATATTGATGGACGGCAAGGCAGCTAGCAGAATCCGGGAGAGGCGAGTAATTAAAAGGCGATGGCGGCTATTCCCAGTAAGAGTCGATCCCACCAAGAGGCTTGGTTCGTCATCTAAATTGGAAGCAGATATCATGAAGACCAGACGGTAGACATCTTCTGTGTCTGCAATATCGCAGAAGAAGAGGAGGAGAGCAAGGCTATCATCGGAGTAGGAGGCAGGAGGCAAGGCCCCGGGGAAGCCAACAGATCTATCCCAATCCGCCCGAAGGTCTCTGCGCACAGAATGCCGAATGATATAACCTTTGTAGGTTGACTGGATCTTTATCGCAGCAGCGAGCCTCTGACGCTCCGCTTCCCTTTTAGCCCGTTCTTCCCTAGCTATAATGAGACTAGAAGCAGGCTTTGATTTGCCTGAGAGGTTGATGTTACGCTGCCGCTTTGTACTTCCAGGAAAGTGCTTCATACTGATGGTGATGGGGCCTGATTTAGGTACCTAGAAGGCATAGAGGAGGTGGAACAACAACAATGTGCTAGTGAAGGAAAGGGTTGAAGTGGGTAGGACTTATCAGCTATCCGCATTTTCTGACATAAGCAAATGCAGTGGCGCGTTGCTTGTTTTTTGTTCGTCATTAATTGACAGGCTAAAACAGGAATTTAAACTACCATATCAGGAAGCTTCCTAGTTAAGTAGTAATATACACGCACAACACTATTCTTGTCACCTTGAAACACAAAAATTGGTTTTTTTTTTTTTTTTTTATTCTCTCGTTTTTTTTTTTTTTTCCAAAGAACTTCCATCATCTCCTGCTCCCCTTCACCACCTTCTCCTCGTTACAGCCAACCACACGATAAAAATATAAAATCCAAAAAAAAGGATAAAATCTAAAATCTAAAAGAAGACTCTTGTAGACTCGCTGTCTACTTCGTCTCCTTTGTCTCGGCCACCTTAGTCGACATATCGGTATTAGTCCTTGGGTTTCTAACATCACCCTACCGCCTCTGCGGACCAGGCCCTCCTCCACCGCACTTCCTCTACTCATCCTTCCTCTCACAAAAAAAAACTCAGCAACTTCAAACCCCAAACCCGTGAAGGCTCTGTATCCATCTGCTTTGCCTCTGGGTTTCCTCCTGCTTGCCTTGAACCGCCTTCTACAACGATCCTAATCCCACCTACTCACCCCGATCCACTAGACCCCTCCATCAGGTTAGAGCTTGCTAACCACACTTTAGGTGAGTGCCCAACCCAATCTGCTGACCGGGTAGCATTTCGAAGTCCAAATCTCATCTTATACTATTACCGCCAGCTAACCTATAGCTTCCCTGGCTATTTTGCCTTTATATTTAAACCCCCAGCCGCACAGCCATATCAAAATTTGGGACCTTGAAGCCGCCAGCACGATGCCTTCTGATACATCCTCTCCAGCCCCTCCAGTTCCCACCCTGGATACTAATGGAGCTACAAACGCCCCAGAGTCTCCCACCCCTACTTCCGCCGCTGATGTAGTGCAGACTCCCACTGCATCTGGATCAACGAATGCACCCCATTCGGCCTCTCTCTATGTTGGAGAGTTAGATCCCTCGGTCACGGAGGCTATGCTCTTTGAGCTCTTCTCCTCCATCGGTCAAGTGGCTTCGATTCGCGTTTGTCGTGATGCTGTTACACGAAGGTCTCTTGGATACGCTTATGTCAACTACAACAACACCGCGGATGGTGAACGAGCTCTCGAAGAGCTCAATTATACCTTGATCAAGGGCCGTCCCTGCAGAATAATGTGGTCGCAGCGTGACCCAGCCCTTCGTAAAACAGGCCATGGAAACGTCTTTATCAAAAACCTTGATATAGCCATCGATAATAAAGCTCTGCATGATACGTTTGCGGCTTTTGGAAACATTCTCTCCTGCAAGGTCGCACAAGACGAGAATGGCAACTCCAAGGGATATGGTTTTGTTCACTACGAAACAGCAGAGGCTGCTACCAACGCCATCAAGCATGTTAATGGCATGCTCTTGAATGAAAAGAAGGTCTATGTCGGGCACCATATCCCAAAAAAGGAACGCCAAAGCAAGTTCGACGAGATGAAGGCGAACTTTACCAATGTCTACGTCAAGAATATCGACCCAGAAGTTTCGGATGATGAGTTCCGTACCCTCTTCGAAAAATTTGGCCAGATTACATCCGCCAGTTTAGCCCGTGATGGCGACAGCGGAACGTCGCGAGGGTTCGGGTTTGTCAATTTTTCATCGCACGAGGCCGCCGCCGCCGCCGTGGAGGCACTACACGAAACAGATCTCAAGGGCCAAACACTATTTGTTGGCAGAGCGCAAAAAAAACACGAAAGAGAGGAGGAGCTTCGTAAGCAATATGAAGCAGCCCGTATCGAGAAGGCGAGCAAATACCAAGGGGTAAATCTATATGTCAAGAACCTTGATGATGAAATTGATGATGAGAGGCTTCGCCAAGAATTTTCGCCCTATGGGACAATCACAAGTGCAAAAGTTATGCGGGATTCATTGGATAGTCCGAAAGAAAAGGACGGAGAAGAGAGTAAAGTTAGCGAGTTTGAGGAAAAGTCTACGGATAAAAAGCAAGGGAAGAGTAAAGGATTCGGATTTGTATGCTTCAGCAACCCCGATGAAGCATCCAAAGCTGTTGCAGAGATGAACCAGCGTATGATAAATGGAAAGCCATTGTATGTCGCTCTTGCCCAACGCAAAGACGTACGCAAAAGCCAGGTATGTTACCCAAACCCTGTACACCGACTAATGTATCTGCTATGCACTAATCATCGAATATCCTCCTCTTGCGTATAGCTCGAGGCCTCTATCCAACAACGAAATCAAATTCGAATGCAACAAGCTGCCGCTGCTGCTGGAATGCCCCCACAACCAGTGAGTCCACCTTCATAATTGATTTAGGATAACAACAGGAAGGAGGCCCGAATATTGTAAATATCCCGTATCTAAGGCATGAGACTAACATTCTAAAGTACCTGTCCGCACCTCTCTACTACCAACCAGGAGCACCAGGAGTTCAACCTCCTTTCCTCGCGGGCCCTGGCGGTCCCGGAGTTCCGCCAAACAGGCTTCCTTTCCCCCCTCAACAAGCTGGACTGATGATGTCTGGGGCTGGAAGGGCTAGCGGCAACTGGCCACCCAGCACAAACCCACCCGGAGGGAACAGGAACGGAACCCAAGGCCAACCAGCTCCAATCTATGGGATGACAGGCCAAGGCGGCCCTGGTGGTCAATTTGGCTATGCCCAAGCCTTTAACCAGGCTCAGCTAGCGGCAATGAACCCGGCAGCCCGAGGTGCCCCACAACTCGGTCTAAATCCGGGAAGAGGCCTTTCTGGCGGAGGTGTCAACCAACAGATGGGACATCAGCAACGCGGACCACTTGGCAGGGGAGTTGGGCCATCACAGGGCAGGGGATATCACAGCGATCAAGCGCCACAAGGCGCAGCACCTCAATTAGCTAATTTAAACAACCTACCATCTCAGCAACAGAAACAAGTGCTCGGCGAAGCCCTGTACCCACGCATACACGCCATTAATCCTCAGCTAGCCGGGAAAATCACCGGGATGCTCCTAGAGATGGACAACAATGAATTGCTCAATTTGTAGGTTATGCCTTACTTTATGCTATAAGGCTTCAACTTTTGCTAACCATGAAAATTCGCATGACAGGATTAAGGATGACTCAGCACTCCGAAATAAGGTTGACGAAGCGCTTTCGGTCTATGACGAATATGTAAAGTCGAAGGCTACCGACGACACTCCCGCCACACCTAGTGTTCAAGCTGACACAGCAAAGCCATCAGAAGAAGTGCCCGCTCCTAAAGAAGATACTAAAGAACCTGCCACAACTCAGGCGTAACTGGCTGGTCGGCTCTCCCTGTAAGCCGCGGTAGCTTTCCTGGGAAACATATCCTGACGCCCAAAATCATGTTTCCAGATCTCTTTTCTTTCGTTTTTAGGCCACAAGAACGTTACATCTTCCTAGGAAGCCCTATTCCAGTATTCATACGTGGATGAGCTTTCCGGGACTTGTGTTCAGTTCCCGTTGCTATCCCGCGTACCTCGATCACCCACCCATCTCTGAGGCTTTATCTGCATTTCTTCATTTCGTAGTTTTCAATATGTATTCTCCTTGTGTTTCTTTTCCCTTTGGGTTAGGGTCGTTCCGGGTGCAAACGAAAAGTTATGTATCTCTTAATCTTCATGGGTGCTTTTTGTGATTTGTGCTGCATTCCTGTTCCCCATTCCTCCCTTCTACCGTTACTTCGCACACTCTCTGGTGGACTGATGTCGCTGACAAGCTGGCCTACTTTATCCTCTATCTTATTCCTCTGCCTCTTCTTTATTCTTCAAAGATAGGTGCTATTAGTCTGCATCCGAACTTTCAATGATTAGGTAATATGACTTCCCTTCAGTCCCGACCATAGCAGTCCGTTTTTTTTTTTTTTTCTTTTTTTTTTTTTTGTAAATCCAAGGAAGCAATGCAATGCAAATACCCCGCGGTACATCGGGTTATACACGTTCTCGGGGCAATATCCGTAGCCACTATATAACACATACCTAAGTCAGCTTCAAAATTATCACATAGTGTGAATTCAGAAATTGAGAAAACGAAAAGGAATATAGCAGAGGTATTTACCGCATACTACCTTTTACTGATCTCGAACCTTGTATAGTGGGGATATTGTGGGCATGAAATGTGTGATGTACGCTAAACCAGTTTTGGATGAAATTTTGTTTTTAGACAAACCAACCTTCAAGCACAGTCTCCTATAGACCAACCTTCTTTCGCACCTGCAATTAATCTCTCGATAGTTTACCATCGGATATCAATCGCCAACGACAGCAAAGACCCCGGCTACGCGCCACGGGCAAGATTAGCATAGCTGTCGCACTCCGGCCGCCATGTGCACCGTTCGCCCCCCTTCCTTACTACTGTCACAGGTAAGTGGGATATGATAACGATGTTTAAACGTAGCCCCGCTTGGGAGCAGGACTCACAATGGGTGCGTCGATAGTTGGTCCCGTCACGCTCAACCATTTTCATCAATACCATTTGCCCTTCTTCAAAAACCCTAGGCCCCAGGCTTCCCCGTGGGATTCAAAGGCTCAGGTCCTTGACCTATGCACAATCTAGCTGGCAACAAATACTTCCCGCCTCAAGGCGATTCTGGCGTCCCAACCCAACAAAGCACAACCATTTCATACATCAGTCACAATGCTCCATCACCACCGGCGCCCTACCACAAGGGCACTCCCGATTGCAAGCAAGGGCTCTTTCCTCGCTTCGGCCAATGAGATCATTCCTTGAGCATACGGAACGAACGGCTAACTCCAACCCGATGAATGCCGCTGCTCAGTTAGAGTTTTACAATGCACTCTACAAGGCGAATATGCCCGATATAATAGTGGAACGGTATCAAACAGGGCAATATGCCACCAATTCGAGGGCAGAGGAACTCTACATCAAATCTTTGGAAAAAATCGGCCAGATCGAACGGGCAAAAATGATCACGGATCGAAAGGCCGAAAAGGCAGAGACAACAGAAGGCGATAATAAATCCGCTTTATCTGCGGAAGAGGTTCGCGCGATAGGCCAAGCCATTGCTGCTCGGTCAAAAGGGGGCGCCTCATCCATTACCGCAAAAAACGCCCACGGCCGATATGGAGATAGAGACAACCCATTATTTGTAGTTGTTGACGAGACGATAGGAGGCACGGTTTTTAAATGGGCAAAATTTCTTCTGACTTCGGCCGTCATGATATACTTTGTCTTGGTCGTCATGACCGTGTTCATCGAAGCAACCGGTGTTCTAAAGAGGGTTGGCGGCAATCCTCCCAATGAAGCCCAAGGCTCCCAACAAACGGCACGGTTCACCGATGTGCACGGTTGCGAAGAAGCGAAAGAAGAACTCCAAGAACTCGTTGAATTTTTGAAGGACCCCGCCAAATTCTCCGCTCTTGGTGGCAAACTTCCCAAGGGTGTTCTCCTCGTGGGTCCTCCTGGGACAGGGAAAACCCTTCTTGCCAGGGCTGTAGCGGGGGAATCCGGGGTCCCATTCTTCTTTATGTCGGGTTCTGAGTTCGACGAAGTGTACGTTGGGGTCGGTGCTAAACGTGTGCGTGAATTATTCGCTGCAGCTCGGGCAAAAGCACCATCCATCGTTTTCATAGACGAACTTGATGCAATTGGTGGGAAACGTAATGAGAGAGACGCAGCATACGTCAAGCAAACACTCAATCAATTACTGGTTGACCTCGACGGCTTCGCCCCCAACTCCGGGGTGATTTTCTTAGCTGCTACAAATTTCCCTCAGTTACTAGACAAAGCGCTTACCAGGCCAGGGCGATTTGATCGAACTGTGAATGTTCCGCTCCCAGATGTCCGCGGCCGGATCGAAATTCTTAAACACTATGTCAAATCCATCAAAGCCTCTACTGATGTAGACCTTCAGATAATTGCTCGCGGTACACCCGGATTTTCAGGGGCGGAACTAGAAAACCTCATAAACCAGGCTGCAGTCAGAGCTTCGAAGCTAAGGGAAAGCCAGGTACGCATGGATGATTTAGAGTGGGCCAAGGACAAGATTCTCATGGGCGCCGAGAGGCGAAGTGCTGTTATATCTCAAAAAGAAAAGGAAATGACAGCGTACCATGAAGGCGGCCATGCCCTTGTAGCTATGTTTACTGAAGGAGCGATTCCATTATACAAAGCTACAATTATGCCGCGTGGGATGGCCCTGGGTATCACTTTTCAATTGCCCGAGATGGACCAGGTTTCTATGTCGAAAAAGGTATATAGTGCATTCCGCCCAACCAAAATGCAACCTCTGGCTTATGTTTAATGCTTCCATTAGGAGTATCTTGCCCGGATAGATGTTTGTATGGGAGGCAAGGTTGCAGAAGAACTTATATATGGCCCTGATAATGTCACAAGTGGTGCATCTAATGTAGGTATCTAGTCCCCGTTTCTTCGAGCTCCATGCCTAATTAGAATACCGGTAATATAGGATATCGCGCAGGCAACGAAGATTGCACATGCGATGGTCACACAGATGGGAATGTCTGAATTGCTGGGTAATGTCGATCTACATAGCAGCTACCGAAATCTATCATCACAAACCAAAGAAGCAATCGAGGCCGAGACTCGTAGGTTGCTTGAGGAAGGCCGCTTGAGAGCAACACGGCTATTGACAGAACACCGAAAGGAATTAGAGTTACTCGCAAAGGCTTTGATCGAGTACGAAAGCCTAGATCGTTCAGAGATGGAAAAGGTTATCAAAGGGGAACCCCTGGCCAACAGATTAAAAATCCTCCCAGATGTTCAAATAAAACTGCCCGAGAATGCTATCGGCGAGACCCACACTAGTCCAACAAGCGGGGACGCAGCTAAGCCAAGCGAGGCAGCCACATAAACGGATATTGGTACTTGGATTCCTTGCCAGAAGTCCCAATCTCAACCACAAACTTCAAGGGAATGCGACTTCTCTGTGTACAATCAAAAATTATATATACTTTATTTATGGGGTGGGGGGGCCTCCTATCACTTATTTTACATCATCTCTGCAACCCTCGGCTGTTACATTTTCTCTATCATTTTATACCCCCCCACCCTTCCTTTCCGATATCAGCTGGTGCCTTTTTCTTGTACAATTTTAAGTCCAAAATATCACCCCTAGTCGTCATATTCTTTGTCAATATCTTCTGACGTCAACCAACCCTTCGACATCGCAACAGCCCGTTCCCATTTCCGGAACCGCCTCGTTCTCTGTGTTAACGTGGTTCGTGCGCTAAACTTTCGATGATCGCGGGAATTTACTCCGTCTAAATCATCGAAAGACGACCAAATCCTCACTCCAAAACCCGCCGCAATAGCCGCCCCGAGTGCTGTCGTTTCGCGCATAGCTGGCCGATCAACATCAATGCCTAGTTTAGACATCTTAGGATCTTCTATTTTGGGCTCATATTATGGTTCTAACAGATCCAACGTACCAATTATATCGGCTTGTAACTGAACTTGAATTTAGATGGCGATATTTAACAGGATATCGGGGCTAGTGTATGCTTACCTGCATGCACTCCTCGGAGTTACTCATCCCGCCATCGACAGCTAAATTCTTTATGGCGATTCCACTATCTAAACGTCTCGTAACCTTGGTCAGATAAATGTATACGACGAATCTGCATATCCATATGAAGACCAGCCTTTTTCCATTGCATCAATAATCGCTTTTGTCTATTAAAAGAAATCTGTTAGACGTCTTCAAGCTTCTAGCTCGCAGGTCGACAGCCGCAGAGGCATACCTGGAAACAGGTTGCTTCAATCGTTGCCCGGCAAATATGCTCTTTTTTGGTATAATTTGTAATTCCAACTACGCGGTTTTCCATATTAGGTCTCGGCGAATCACATCGCGGTCTAGGCAGGCGATATTACATATGGTTCCTTGTGCATCATCAACCCAGTATGGTGCAAAAAGACCAGCAAATGCTATTTCCGATGTCAGCGGGAGGTATATATGCACACCTATACTTCCTTCCATAATACAATACCGGTTACGAAGACAACCCCCCCACTGTCTACGGACGTCAGTTGTAGCCATTCGAATTTACACGCGGTTTGATAGTACAGACCTTGAACTGACATTGCAAGCTCCCCTACCTCATTCGCTTCCCGTATTATACCTAGATTATCCCGTAAGAATTTAACGGCGGATCCGGCGACAGCGATCGACCCCTCGAGGGCATAAACTGGCGGCCGGTTTTCGAGCTGAAACGCAACTGTGGTTAACAGCCCATTTTTAGATATAACAGGCTGGTTACCAGTATTATAGAGCATGAAACACCCTGTTCCGTAGGTATTTTTGGCCATGCCCTGCTCGAAGGCTTTTTGGCCGACCATCGCAGCACTCTGATCACCAAGGCACCCCGTTATCCTCAAGCCCTTGAGAGGCCCCTTTGATAAAACTCCATATGCTCTACTGTTAGATGACGATGCCACTTTTGGCAGAAGCAGTTTGTCGAGTCCGAAGAACTTTGTCAAAAAAGGATCATACTCTAGTGTGTTGATATCGAATAACAAAGTGCGCGACGCGTTTGTGACGTCTGTCACATGGAGCCTTTCCCCGGAGTATCCTTCGGCAAGATTGTAGAGTAGCCAGGTGTCAACAGTGCCAAAGGCAAGGTATCCCGCCTCGTAAACATCACGGGCAGCTTTGGAGTGTTCTAAAATCCATTTTACCTTCACTGCCGACGGATAGGTGGATAGAGGTAATCCTGTTTTTAAGAAAATTTTGTCTGCAGTGCCCTCTAACTTCAATTGTCGTACAATGTGCGCAGTGCGGCTATCTGCCCAGACGATGGCATTGTGCAGGACTTCCCCACTCCGAATATCCCAAACAAGCTACGGAACACTCTGTTAGGCAAGTCCTATACATACAACGGCATTACTTTTAATTTTTAGGCAAGACTCACAGAGGTTTCTCGTTGGTTTGTAATTCCGAGTGCACAAATATCCTTGACATTGTGTCCAGAAGCGATAAAATTGGATGTAGCAATTTCAATACAGTTTTCCACGGATTTTACAAGGACGGAGGGTTCGTGTTCCACCCATCTTTCCCGAGGTACGCAGTAGGTGTAGTGGAAAAGTTAGCAAAGTATATCAAAGACCGCCGACTTAGGTGGCCTCAAGCAGCCACCAATATATAGTACATACCCAGCATGAGGATAAACTTGATCAAACTCTTCCTGGTGTTTAGCTACTGGTTCTCCTCTTTCGTCGAAGATAAAAAATCTTGTGGAGGTAGTCCCCTGATCAATGGCTGCAGTGAATTTTCTAGATGTAGGCTCCATCTTCTGTTTCTAGGGGCTATTTGGTCTGTACAGACAATTCCTTTCCCCCCTTTTTTTTTGACGTATAAAGTTGTTCAGATATTTTCAATATTGATATGAGTGTGAAGTCGATGGTAAAGGGTAGGCTAGCCCTGGTGCGAATTTATAGAGAAATGGAACTGGCTTGCGTTGTTGTGTGGTTCCTGACGACTTAGGTATGCGGAGATTGTACTGAAAATTCTTCCACGAATTACTTGCCTGTATGAGTATTTACCCATGAAAGATTCTCCGAACCTCGCACTTTCTTCCAACTCATGCTGATCCACAGCGCACTTACCCAGCATCGTAACTGGGCTTTTGTGTTGCGGGCACTATCCTCTCCTCAAATACTTTAGAATACGACGTGTATCAACTAGGTGGGTGTTTATTAGTGATACCTGTTTTGTCAGGAGGCTGGTCGGTGGAATATGGCATATTAGGTACCGGTTGTAGAATACGTTCACAGACTGCCTCCCTTTGTGACGTCTGGGAACGAGACCATCACAGACCAAAAAATATTATCAATGTTCAAGCAATACTCAAGTAGTGAGTTATGGTTTCGATTGTTTAGCACTTCTAACGCCAGGCCTAGTGCTACAGCTGTGATTAAGAAACTATCTACAAAGAAAAATTGCTTTTGGGAGGGGAGGTCGATCTTAAGGACCAATAATCACCGATTCCCGATGGAACCTACTAGCATGCTGAAGGATGATTACAAAGGTAGAGAAAATCGGTAAAATTCATTAAATCTTTAACGCGCTTTCCAATGCCTTCCTTTTCTTTAATTCTTTCGCAACAGCCTATTGACAATATTTAGTACTTCATATCAAATAACAAATCCAGGTCTTATTCTCCTACCTTAGCTCCTAATATATGCCCTCCCCACTTTCTTCGGGAATCCTCATACTTCTCTGTATACCCGGATCCAATTGCTTGCACCAACTTCGAGAGCTCGCTTTTGTCTTCGGATCTAACTTCGGTGAAAGCGAGAACTGCAGCAGTCTGTAGCGTAACAGTTTCAGTATTCGTAGTGAAGGGGTGTTGTGACATCGACGAATGAGATTATATTCACCTTTTTGTGGACCACTGTGCCCAATCGGGCCTTCCCTTTGATTATGGCATAAGGAACCCCCATCTTCCTGCATAGAGCTGGAAGGAAAACAACGAGTTCAATTGGGTCGACATCATTCGCGATCAGAACAAGTGAAGCCTTCTTGTTCTCAATCAACCCAACAACGTGATTCAACCCATATTTGACATTATACGGCTTCTTACTAACATCTTCCTTCTTCTTGCCCTCGCTGATAGCAGTAGCCTCCGTAGTGAGGCGCTCCTTGCGTTCAGTTTTTGTTTCTGGTCGGTATTTGTTGAGAAGCTTGAAGGATTGCGTTGCAGTGTTCTTATCGAGAACATTCTGGAACTGGGCAATTGCCGGTGGGACCTTCAGGCGAAGGTTCAGGATCTTCTTTTGACGTTGGATTCGAACATATTCAGGCCATTTAACCATGCGAGACAAATTACGTTTAGGTTGGATGTCTTGACCGATTGAGAAATTTCGCGATCTTTTTTCGATCAAAGGGTTCTGTGATAGATCAGCATTAGACTTTCTAGTAAGAGTTTATGTGCATAGGGTTGAATCTCGATACGTTACCTTCTGCTTGCCCTTTCCAGCTCCCGCTTTTGATTGCGGGAATGGAGCGGGGGCGGTTTTCTTTCCTTTAGGGGGCTGGTCATGGAGACAGTTTTGGATCAGCAAATGAAGCAGCCAAAAAACTTGCAACTCTAAGAGGTACCACTCGAGATATCACAGGGATATCAACCGACTAGTCCTCGCCCCTATCCATAAGTGAGCGCGACGATTTCCATGGCTCGTACGCCTTATCTGAATTTCGTTCCCGCAGGTGGTTCGTCCAGTCCAACATTATCAATCATAGCTGATTGCTTTGGTTGGGGGCTCTGAGAGAAGTGGGCGGGACTAACGGCCGTGGAGCTTTCTGATGCTTTCTTACCATGATGTTGGTTTGTATTTGCGAAGTTGCTGGATTTCTCACTGGCGATTTGGGTTATGGGTGAACTGAGGACGAAGACTAAAAATGTGAAATTTCAAGAAAGAGAAAAGTCAAAAGGAAATAGTTGTGTGGGGATCTAGCAAGGGTTGGCACCCTAACTAACCCTTTTTATCGATGAACTTGACAACACAACAGCAACAACACACTGCCAATAGCTACCTAACACCTTAGTAGAGCGCGTGTGCATAATCAACACAAGAAGGGTCACCGAGACTAGATTTGTCCCAACCACCAACTGAAGCACCCAAATTGTGTGAAATCAGTATGAACAACATTCGAAGGATACGGGAATCCTGAGTTTTGTCTCACTGCTACACGGCAGTTTCACAGATCTTGTGTTTATGTTACGACCCTATCACGCTTTATATAAATTTATCAAATTCTGACGAGCCCCAATTACTTCGGTAGCGACCGAAAGCTGGTGTTTTTAAGGTCGAAAGAACCCGGAAACCCCCTTACTCACAAGCCACTGTACACAATTGTAGGGATTCTCTTTGGGATGTCATCCCGACAACTAGCCCAACTCTTCTTCCTCGTATGGGATACTGGTGTATAATCTGCATTCCATGATTCCTATGTATTCTCGGTTGGTATTTTGCTGGGATTCTGTGGTTCTGAGAGGTGCTTACCACGAAATGTCAATCCACTAATCCAATACTTGTTAAGCGCATCGTCCCCCACGGCGGTAGTAGAGGCATTGCCTATCAATCCCATTCGATCAACCACGACCCTCTCAACCCTTGACTCGCCCATTTCCCCATTGTTTCCGAAATAAGCCCCGAGCTCGGCAAGCGACATACGATATGATACGGAAGCCGATGGGACTTCAAGTGGGGATCTCCAATGCAAGTCAAGGTTCGCCGGTTCTCCATGACCAGTAAGGTAGAGCCATCTACCGTCTTGACTTATCGCAAGGTTATCCATTACGAAGTCAAAGGCAAACTCCCGAAGCTTAACAAATCCACCTTTTTCGACCACCCCTCCCGGAAGATATCGATATGCCGCCACAGTACCTTCTAATATCGACGCTATAAAAACCATATTGCCTAGAACCTGTGTAGAATCAAACTGGCGATTATTAAACCCGGCAATGCCTTTGAAAACCCCTATTGTTAAATAGCATGTTCACAAGCAAATCGATTGTATTCAAATTAGTACGTACCATTCGCATTTGAGAGTCTCCCCAAGATCCTGCGGAACCCTGTTGAGTTCGAATAGTAGTATACGGAGCCAGTGGGCAATCTGAGATACTTCTCAAGTGCCCTTCCTAATTTTGATGATCGGAAATAGTGATCATTTGTGACAAAAAACTCATTTTGTGGATAACTACCCGGGTTAGGCGGGACAGCAAATATATCATTTGGGTTGATGAGACCTTGCTGCACTCCTTTTTTCGGGAGAAGTTATAATCATTAGCAATATGGTTAAGATCGTGGCGATTAAACAATTCAGTGCTTATCTACCGTTGTATGTCGCTAAGTGCAACGCCACTTGACTTCCAGACTTGTAACCGAATTTTTCGACCACTGATGCTCCCCTTCGATGATTCACCATATATATTGAGAAATCTCCTGGTGCTACTTCCACAACATCCATGCCTTTGAAAACAAGTCCATGACAAGGTGACAGAGTGGACAGTCATCAGCATTGGTTCTAAGCAATTCGAACCCGTATGCGCTCGTTGAGTGTTGTTATGATTGTGGGAGTTTACCGTGGACACAGAAATCAATATGTTTCGGAAAATCCGGCATCGACAACAATGTCAATTTTTGCGTCTAGGATAAAAGGTTTACTTAATCCCAAACCTATATGCCGATATAATATCATACACCCGGGAAACAGCAAGCAAGAAACCTCAAGAACAAACCTTTAGATCAACCGTATAGAGGTTATCTCGAATGACGTTATTATCTCCAAGGGACATGTCCAGATCTCCCATTGGCGGGAACCATTTCCTTCTTGACTCCCAATCGGAAACGCAGGCGGCGAAAAGGATATCGCCAATGATTTTAAATTTTTCGCAACCATGAAGCTGTGAGGGGTGCAGCGCGATACATGTCTCGCGTAGATTAGCGAATTGTGGATCCGGCTCCCAGACTCGAGATTTCCCTAGAAGAACTGGGTACTTAAGTGCCCATGGTAGGATGAAGTAGGCTACTAGTACTATCGTTGCTGCTGTAAATGTCACCTTCGGCGTAAACCGTTCCATTGTTTCAAACTCTTGGTTTTGTGTGTTGGGATTGACGACGATTCGTTGCAATCTTATAGTTTTAAAAACTTGTTGGCGTTTATATATTACCTACCTACTTAGGCACTTAGTATATTATGTACTCACAACACAGGCGGTCCACGAACCGAGGTAAGGCCGGCACTGTTCGACGAAACTGTATAAAGAGTCTTCAAATTTAAACGTTATAAACGCAGTCCCGAAAACCATTCAAATTTAACCCCCGTACGGTTTACTCAGTAGGCATGTACATGTATGTCCTGAATACTCAATAATTACCTAGTAGTTACTTAAGTACTTAAGTACCTACCTGGTACCTGGTACCTATGGACCATACCCCATCTGTAGCAACCAGTCAGTAGGGATTATTTTATTGTAAAGAGTTTGTGTTGTTTATATTATATATCAATCAGACGGACGTACCCAATCGTCTTCGAACCCTACTTCGAGAAACGGCTGTTTGCAGGAGGCCAACCAGGTACAGCGTAACGAATCGATCAGTCGGTTCCACCCGGACTAAATTTCCGCCAGACATCAGTCACATTACCAGGTATCTCCTTTTACACTTCAATGCAGAAACATCACAAGCTGGCACACCTACACCTCTTGTCCCAACAAATACGTCACACTCAATCGCCATAACCAGCTGCAGCACCCACTTGATCGTTAGATCGGTTCTATTGCCAAATTCTTTGAGTTGAGTCTCGGGGCCAGTATTAAGCCCTTATAATCGTCAGACAGGTCGTACCCAATGAAGAGGGGGGGGGGGTTATACTTGGGATGTCAGTCCAATACCACGTCCATCTTGAATTACTCCCGCTATATGAGAAAGGTGTAATCCGGGCCATTGTTTTCATTTGCTCGATAACATTTGGGTCTTCGGTTGAGAGGAAGGCTCTTTTCCAATTTCCAAGAGGATTTTCTGCGGTAAATTTTTCTGCACGGACTACATAATCGTTGAACGGCACAAGGCGCATTTCAGACCTATCGTCAAGTTATATACCAAAGCCTCCTAAATAGGTAAGTAGTCAAAAGGTCTTGCTTGGAGAGCCTCTTACCCCTTATCTCCATGCCGTACGTGCATGCTTATGGTACCCTCCGGGAGGGGAAACGAGACGTTAACATCCCTCGGGTTGCCGTCAACATCCCACTGTATCCCAAGCTGTTTTGTATCTTCCCCGAGTCGAAATTGTTTAAGCCTCCGAGAGGTATTACGATTAAATCTCATAATGTACGCTGCCGCCTGTGCCCTCCACCAATACTTTAACATCTCCCTAGTGACATCAGGTTGTATCTTCTTTAGCGCCTCTTCGAATACCAGCGGGATTGGATATTTGTGTTTTGCTAAAAAGGCTTCCACGTCCAAATCCAACTGTTCACCTGAAAAAGCGCTTTGGATGTTGCTGGTCATGCCTTTTTGAGCTTTGCTAGAGCAATTACTGAGTTCTTGAAATATGCAATCCAAGGACCTCCCGCAAGGGGCTCCATTCTCCGAAAGGAAGTGCTCTCCTGGGGGTGTATCAGTCGCATAAAGTAATATGCTGTTCGTTTGGATAGCAACAGAAAGATAGTCGGAAATACGTTGAACAATGGCCCCTAAGCCGAAGGCGTCATCCCCCGGAAACTTGTTGAGAATAAGATATCTCTGAGACCCACAATTTGGCGGATGTTGTTTTTCGTAGATGTAGCGTTGCACGATCTTTGTCAAAGCCATCAGGCCCTACCTTGTTATATTGGCATAAATTGCCGTGGTGTACCCACATGTGTATTGGGATACGCTTACGTGATCATCTTGACCTTCAATCAAGTCTAACCAATCCTCCCCCTTTTCTATGTGGTACATCATTCTTATTGCACCGTCGCGGGAAATATTTGGGGGTTTCGAAGCCGTCCCAACCAGTCTCAAAAAAGTTTCTTCAGAACCTCCTAATTTTTCTTCAATATAGTCCCCTCCTCGGCTAGGTTCTTGAGGAATTTCTGCAGGTTTGGTTGATATCGAAGAGCTTTCATCGCTCTTAGAAGCTGTGTCGAAAGATTCTAGACGTCTTTGAACAACTATTGCCCAGGGCGAAAAATAATGCCATAATAGCAAAAGCATAAGGACAGCGATAAACCGGTCCGCAAATCTTCAAATTGACAAAAGGTTAGCATTCTGCAGCCTCAAATATTGGGGAATCAACACATGGATGCTTTGGGGGTATACATTCGGCGTATGGCTATCATTTTGCCCTCCAGTATAATTCAGAGAAGATAAAATACAAAGAAAACGCAAATGAGATAGACAAGGGAAAAGCCATGAGTTATTTCAGAGACTGATGGCGTTTTGATCCTATCAGAGAAAATTTTAGAAAATAGAAAGTCTGTCAATTAAAGGTTTCTACGGTTAAATGCCAATACAGCCGTTATTCTGCAGGGTTGTGTTTCATGATGAAAAGATTCGACTGATAAATTTGCTTGAGAGTGTCTCTTCCCAGACTCTCGTCCGGAGAACCAAGCCATTTGTCAGTCGGCATTAGTAATTTGGTAGTCTAGTGGACATATATGATACTGTTAACGGTTCTGATTCCGGAGTATCAACACTAGACAGCCGGCGCTCAGCCGAGTACTTGGAAGGATTGGTAGCCGTTCAAAATCCAACACAACGCAGAAAGTAACCCACAGATGATCTATAGACAACCCATATAAGTAACCTATTGTAAGATAGGTATAAATAAGTTGATGTATTGATTAATGTTCTATCTAACATCAGGAAAAAAGACATAGTTCCTTAAGTGCTTTAGGATGGAAGGCCTTCCATCCGATAAAAACATATCCATCCTATGCCATCCTGTACCTTCCTAACAAACACCCCATCAAAAAAAAAAAAAAAAAAATTATATTATTTAATTTATTTAATTTATTTAATTTATTTAATTTATTTAATTTATTTAATTTATTTAATTTATTTAATTTATTTAATTTATTTAATTTATTTAATTTATTTAATTTATTTAATTTATTCAATTTATTTAACATTTTAATTATTCTTAAATAAGTTATTGTCATGCGATAGTACGGATCTGACATGTGACGGTACGAGATATGCTAGGTTTTATCTGGGTTTTATTAAGTTTATAGGGTTTAAGTGGTGGTGGTTTTAATAACCATTTTTGGACATTAAGGTTCTTAGTGTTTTAATAGTAGTTCTATATATTAGTAGTTTGATAGGTGATATGTAGATATGGTGTTTAATAATTTTTATTTTATTAAATAAATATTTAAAATCTTTATTTTATATATTATTAATTATTAATTTTGTTATATTTTACTAAATTTATAAATAAATTTTTTAATATTATATATTATTAAATTATATTATTAATAAAAAATATAAAAAAATAAAAGTATATATAATATATTAATTAAAATTAATTTAGAAATATTAATAGTAATAAATTTACTAATAATAAATAATATAATAAATAATAAAAATATATTAAAAAATAAATTTAAAGCTTTTAGAAAATTAAAGATTATTTAAAAATAAAAATTTAAAAAATGTCATGGCCCCGCCATATTGACTAATCAGATTAGGAAATATATCTTAACATGACAAACATATTTTCTATTTTAAATATTTCTTATTTTATAATTATTATTTATTTTATAATAATATATTTTTTATTTTTTTAAAATTATGTTTTTATTTTTATATTTATATAAATATATTAAGTAATATATTAATTTATTATAATATAAAAAAATTTTAAGATTTTATTTATTATATAATATTTAATATTAAATCTTTACATAAATATATAAATTATAATTTTAATAAATAATTTATATATATTAATTATTAAAAATATAATTATTATTTATAAATATTTTTTATAAAATATTATTATATATATTGTTGTTCATGGCGCGTAATCGTACAGAACGTGCTTTACCACAAAAAGTATATGTCATGGCCCCGCCATATTGACTAATCAGATTAGGAAATATATCTTGGTATGATAAATATACTTTTTGTTCTAAATTTTTTTTATTTTATAATTATTATTTATTTTATAATAATATATCTTTTGTTTTTTTAAAATTATATTTTTATTTTTATATTTATATAAATATATTAATTAAATAATATATTAATTTATTATAATATATAAAAATTTTGGAATTTTGTTTATTATATAATATTTAATATTAAATTTTTATATAAATATATAAATTATAATTTTAATAAATGGTTTGTGTATATTAATTATTAGAAATATATTTATTATTTATAGATATTTTTTATAAAATATTATTATATATATAAAGATTTTTAAATAATAATTGTTTTTAGATTTTTTTAAAATTTTATTAATTAATTTATTAATTTAATTATATATCTAATTAAACAATATTATAATTTTTTTAATTATTTTATTATATTATATTTTCTATTTAATAATTTTAATTATTCTATTAAATATTTATATTTTTAATTAAAAACTCTAAATAATTAAAATTAAAAAATATAATAAAATATTAAAACTATTTTAAGAATTTTATTAAAAAAATTTAAAATAAATATAACACTTTAACTAATCTAACTTTTAATAAATAAGTAGTGTATATCAAAATTATTAAATTTAAAATATTATTAAATATAAAAATTATTAATTAATTACAATTTATTAAATATTTTTTTAAAAAAAAAAGAAATTCCTAAAAAAAAAAATAAGAAAATTAAGAAAAATTTTTAGATGGATAAAGTAATAGTTCAGATAGTTTTTATAATCTAAATGAAAAATTTAATGTTAATATTGTAATATAATTAGAATTTACAATTAAAAAGATAAATTTTAAATATAAAATAAATAAAATTAATTAAAAAAAAAGTAATTCTTTAATTTATATAAAATAAAAATATAGATTAGATGATTATATTATACTAACAAACCTAAATATATAAATATTTTTAATAAAAAAATTATAAGAAGATATATATATTAAAAATAAAGATATAGATTAATTACTAGTAAAATTAAAACTGTCTAATTTTATAAAAATTATTTTTAAAGAGATTTTTATTGTTTCAAATTTTATTAATATTTTTATTAAATTTGAATTTTTAAAAATCAAAATTATTTAAATTGAATTTATTATTGAAATTTTTTGATTTTAAATTTGAATGAATTTTAATATTTAAAAAAAATTTAATAAAATATTATAAATATATAATTTAATTAAATTTAATAATATATTTAGAAAACTTAATTATTTTTTTTAATAATTTAATATTTATTTTCAATTTTAAATTAAATATTTTTTAAATAATAAAATTAAAATTTTTTTTGCAGGAATATATTTTAAAAATTTTATTTTTTAAATATATATTTTTTATTAAAATTATTTTTTAAAATTAGAAAAATAATAAAATTTATATATTATTAAAGTAATAAACAATTTTAAATTCTTTATTATATTTTTTAAGTAATAATATAGAAAAAATAATAAAATTTTTTGTATTTAATAATAAATTTTTTTTTTTAAATAAATTAATTTAGTTTAAAGTTATTTTTATGATTTTAACAATTTTATTATATTTATTAAGTAGGATAATGATAATTTTCATTATTAAATTTATAAAAAATTTAAATTTAAATTTTAATAATATATTTATATTTAAAAAAAAAATATAAAAATAAAAAATTAATTAATATAATTTATATAAAAATATAATAATATATTATTAATATTAATAATATTAATTATAAAATTTGAACTCATTAATTTTTTTATAACAAAAATAAAAATAATAATAATTATAAAAAAAAAAAAAAATAATAATAATAAAAAGTTTAATAATAATAAATAATAGAAATAAGGAAATAACAAAAAAATATATTTCTAAAAAATTTTTAAATTAATTTTTATAAATCTTAATATAACACAATATATTAAATATTTTTATAATAAAGAATTTTAAATATTAAAATTTAATATACCTTTATACTAGAACTACAATAAAATAAAATATTTTTAAAAAAATTATTTTAATAATTACTAAAATAATATACAATATAAAAGCTTCCACAATATTTTTTAAAAAATAAAAACTCCTCCTCCCAACAAGAAAATTAATTTCTAAATAATACATCAATTAAATTTTAAAAAATTAATTAAAAAAATCCAAAAAAAGAATTTTTAAAGTTTTTTATAAAATAATTTCTCAAGTTTTTATTTTAGATACTTAAATACTTACTTTAGAATTTATGATTAAAGAAGATATTGAAGAAAAAATTGTTATTTTTTTTTTAATATTTCTTATTTTTTTATTAAAAAAAATACCACTAAATATGGTAAAACCCAACTAAAAGAAAATATATTAGATATAAATAACATCTTAACAAAAAACTCTTTTAATTTTACTAATATAAAGGAAAATATTATATCAAAAAAATTTATAATAATTCTAAACTTTAAAACTCTATTATTTATTTTAAAATTATCTCCTATTAATTTTTATATATTATTTTTCCAAAAAAAAAAAATTAAAAAATTAATTTCTATTAAAAATTATATATATAATTAAATTATTAATAAATATTTTTTTTTTTCTTTTATTATAAAACAAAAATCTAAAATACAAATTTTAACTAAAACAATAAAAAATACTTCCTAAACATATTCAAAGATAATAATAAAATTTCTTTAAAAAAAAGAAATTCTAATTATTATAATTATAAAACCTTTTTCACAAAATAAATTAAAATATATAATTTAAAATACAACTATTTTAATATTAAATATTATAATTATTATTATACTTTTATTTTAAAATATACAAAATATAATTTTACTCAAAATTACAAATAATCTAATTATATCCTTTATAAAAAAATTTTTTACATAACAAATATTAATTTCTACAAAAAACTTTTTATTAATTATTAACAAACTTATTATCTTATTATTAATATTAACATATTAATTAATACTTACAAATCATCTTTAATATATTTAATCATTAAAAAATCTAAACATTACAATAAAATCCAATATTATTTATATATTAAAAAAATTTCTAATTATTTTTTTTATAATAAAATATTCTAATTATATTTTAAATATTATAAAAAATAATATTATTATATAAAATATACCATTATACTTAAAATCCAATAACAAAATCATTTTTATCTTTTAAAATATTTATAATATAATAACAAAACAAAATTCAAAATTTATATATAATATTTAATATATTATAATAAATATATTAAAAATATCAAACCTAATTTTTTCAATAATTTTATTTAATATAACACCAAAATTAAAATAAAATAAAAAAGTAGTATAACCCATAAATTCATATTAAACAAAAAATAAATTTATTAATTTTATAACCAAAAAACTACTATTAAATTATATAAATAACTATTTTTTTACAACAATTATATTTATATTTAAAATAAAAAAATTAACTTTAAATATATTACCAAAATTTATAAAAAATTTAAACAAAAAAAATATTTTTATTCTTTTTATAAAAAAATCCTTTTTTTATAAAATAAATATTTTAAATATTATTTAAAAAAATATTTAAATTAAATTAATTATATAATAAACCTTTTCTTTTTAAAAAATAAAAAAATTAAAAAAATTAAATATTAAATTATTTAAATAATAATCACACTATAAACCTAACCATATTTCTATAAAATTAAAAAAGTAATATTATTTTTATTAATAAAATAATAATCCACCATCATAAAATTTATAAAAACAAATTTAAATAAATTTATCACTTCTATAATAAATATATAAAACTTATCTAATATAATTAATTATTTTTTTATAAAAAATATAATAAAAAATAGATTTAATATATTAATTATTTATATAGTTTAAATATATAATTATATTATTAAAAAAATTATATCAAATATAAAAATTATTTTTATAATTATATAAAAATATAATTTATATTTAAAATATATTTTATAAAAAAATATTCTAATAATTCATAAATTAATTTTAAATTTTTTTTATTTTATTTAATTAAATATAAAGATTTTTTAAAAAAAAAATTTTTGAAAAAATTTTCCTTTTTATCTCTAGAATTTAATTTAAATAAATAAATTAATATTTTAGAAAAATTTCTAAAAAATTTAAACTAAAATTACCTTAAAAATTAATATTATCTAAATAATTTAACCTATACATTATTAAAATAAAATTTTTAAAAAAAATTTAATTTAATATTATAAAATAATATTTAATTTTTTTTATTTATATTAATAAAATATCTATTAATATATTTTTTAATAATAATATTAAAGATTTTTTTATTAATTTAAAAATTATAAAATAACTAAATTTTTTTATTTTTAAATACCAATTTTTAATTTTTGTTATTGTTTTTAAAAATAAATTATTTAGTATTATCACAAAACAAATTATATTCTTTTTTTTTATTAATAAATATTTTAAAATTATTATAATTAATATATTAAATATTTTTTATAATTTAATTTTAAAATATTTATAATGTAAAAAATATAATTTTTAAATTAATTAATAATAAAAAATTATTAAATTTTTTTAATATTTATATAAAAAAGTAATATACAAAATAAATTTTATTTATTTTAAAAAATTATTATATAAAAAAAAAAATTTATTTTAATTTTAGTCAACACATATCACCAAAAAAAATTAAAAATTAAATTAAAAATAAATTAAAATCTATTTAATATTATTTAATAAAAATTAAAAAATTTATATAAATTTTAAATTTTAATTTATTTACTTAAATTACCCCCAATAATTATTTAATTTTTAAATTATTTAAAAAAAAAAAATTTTTATTAAAATTTAATTAATTTATTCACCATATCCCTCTCAAAAAAAGAACTTAATTAAAATTTTTATTTATATACACATACACTAAAAAAGAAATTATTATATTCTAAAAATATATTAATAAAAATTTTAAAAATAGATATATTTGATTTTTTAATTTATCAACAAAATATTTTATCTTTTTTATTTCAAAAAAAAATAAAAAATTACATATATATATTAATTATTAAAATTTTAATAATATTATTATCAAAAATACAAAATTTTTACTTTTTATAAATAAATTTTTTAATTATCTTATAAATACCAAAATATTTTTTAAATTTAATATTATTAATAAATATTATAATATTTAAATTAATTTTAAAAAAAAATAGAAAATTATTTTTAAATATTATTATAAATTATTTAAATATATAATTATATTTTTTAAATTAATTAATATACTTATATTTTTCTAAATTTTTATAAATTATATTTTATAAAAATATATTAATATTATTTATATTATTTATTTAAACAATATCTTAATATATAATAAAAATTCTAAAAAATATAAAAAATATATTAATTTAATTTTTATTATTTTACAAAAATATAATTTATAATATATAAAAAAAAAATTTAAATTTATTATTATTAAATATAAATTTTTAAAAATTATAATTATATTTAATAAAATTAAAATAAATTTAAAAAAGATTTAAACCATCTAAAATTAATTTATCTTTTAAAAAATCAAAAAATATAATTATTTTTAAATTTCTATAATTATTATTAACAATTTATTTAAAAATATAATTTTATATTAACTATATTAAGTAAACTAACAAAAAAATAAATTAAATTTAAAATAATATTTAAAAAAATTGTTATTTTTAATATTTTTAAGAAATTATTTACTTCTATTTTAATTTTTAAATTTTACAATCCAAAATTATTAATTAAAATAAAAATAAATATTTTAATTATTATTTTTAAAATATATTTTTTATAATTACATTTTAATAAAAAATAATATTTTATTACCTACATATCTTATAAATTGAACTTTATATAATTATAATACACTATCCATAATAAAAAACTTATAATTATTATTAAAACTTATTATAAATAATATATTTATTTTTAAATAAAAAAACTTTTTTTTATTTTTTCTAATTATAAAAATTTTATTTATTTTTTAATTATAAAAAAATTTAATTATCAATAAATTTATTAATAAAAATTTTTATATAAATATAACATAAAAATTATTTATTTTAAAAAAAAAGAAAATATTTTTATTAATACTATCAATTAACAATTAAATTTAATAAAAAAAATAAAATTTAATAAAAATATTATTTTTAAATTATAAAAATAATATATCACTATTAATAAATCTTTTAATTTTATTAAATATATTATTAAAAATAATTTTAAAAAAAAACTTATAAAAAATTATTAGTATAATATTATTTCACAATAAATATTAGAAAAATCTAAAAATTTTTTATAATATTTTAAATTATAAAACAAAATTATTTTATTCCACAACATTTTTTATATTTTTTCAAAAAAACTCTAAAAAAATATTATTTTTTAATATTATAATTTATTTATTTATAACTATTTAAAAATAAATTAAATTTAAAATTTTTTAACAAAAACATATTATTAATTTAAAATAAAGAAATATATTAAAAAATATATTAAAATTTATAATATATATTATTAAAATAAATTTAATTAATATAAATTTTATAAAATTTTTTAATTATATAATATTTTTTGTATATTTTTTAAAATTATTATTTATGATTTTGTATAAAGAATATAATTTTTTTAAAATTTTTTTATTAATTTTATTTATAATAAAATATTGGTTATAATTTATAAATTTTTAAAAATTATTATTTTTATTTTATGATATAAAAAATTTGGAATTAATAAATTTTAATATATTTATTTTTAATATATTTTTTTAAAATATAAAATTTAATAAAAATATATTTATAATTAAAATTAATTTTTTTAAAATAAATATTAATAATTAATTATAAATTAAATTAAAATAAAATTTAATATTATTTTTAAAATACATTTTTAAATAAATGAAATTTCTAAATATTTAATTTAAATATTAGAAATTTATTTTAGATATTTTATAAATTATATATAAATAAATTAATTATTTTTTTTATTTTTTGTTAAATTTACATATAATATTTTTTAATATTTTATAATAAAATTTATTTTTTATAAAGTTTTATGTAAATAAATATTAAAAGTTTTTTTATTATTTTTTTAATTTAAAAAAGTTATACCCAATACTAAAGAATATATAAAAAAAATAAAAGATTTTTATAATATTTTTAAAAAAGATTTTTAATTTTTATAAAAATAAATAATTTATTATTATAACTAAAAATATTTAAAAATTTTATTATTAAAAAAAAAAAATAAAGTATATTTACTTATACAAAATTTAAAAACCAAACATTTTAAAAAATTTAATTTTTAAAAATACAACCCCTATATAATCAAACAATAATTAAGAAAACATTAATATAAATTAGATATACCTAAACTTTTAAAAATACATTAAATATTTTATATTTCCCTTTTAAAACCCACTTTGTCTGGATTATGAAAAAATCTAAATAACATAAAAATTAAATATGATAATTATATCAAATATAACATTAAAAAAATCTTTAAAAAATTTAATAAGAATAATAAATATCTTATTCAATAATTTCTATTTTATAATCCAAAAAATAATTCCTAACAACCAAAAAAAAACATCTCTCCAGAATTTATTTAATTTTATCTAAAACAATCCAAAATACTTATTTAACAAAATATTACAAAACTAAAAAAAAAATATAAACAATCTAAAAAAGATTAATTTAATATATCTTTTATTTTATATAAAGTTAATATACCTAATTATAATTTTTTTTGTAAATACACTTTATTAAACACTATTTATACTATTTATCCAAATATTTTTCTTTTAATTTTAAAATATAAAGTACTAGTCCTAATACTACTTACTTGTTGTTGCTGTGGTAGAACAGCCATCCTCAAAGGCAGCTATAACCAAATCATTGACTACTATAAAGGCAGGTTATAACAAGAATTTTAATACTTGCTATTTTTATACTTATTTTATAAAATTACTTTTATATTAGAGAATAATTATTAATTGATATATTTATAAAGATTTATATACTTTTTATAATAAAGTATATTTTGTATAATTATATATTATAAATAATATATTATAAGAATGAGAATTTTTTTTTATGTTAAAAATGATATGTTAAATAATGTGTATATTTCTAAATAAAATTATTATTATATTAAATGTGTTTTTTAATAATAATTTTTTTTATAATATAAAATTATTTGATTTTAAAAAAATTAATTATTTTTTATGGAGATTAAGTATTTTTTTATGTTTTTAAATAATTATAAAAGAAGGAATAAGATTGTCTTTTTTAATAGAGAAATTTATTAAAAATATATTAACTTTTAATATAAAGTTAATATTAGGTTTAGGATTATCAAAAAATATAAAAACTTAATAATTAAATTTTAGTATTAATTAATTTTTTATAGAAAAGGATAAGTTTTTTATAAAAGTTTGTGTAATAGATTTTTTAATATATATAATAAATATTAGATTTAGGAATTTGTTTTTAAATAAAAATTTAAGAGAAATAATAGAGTATTTTTATTAAAAGTTTAGGCTTTTAAATGAAAGTTTATTTTTTATATTAGAGATTAAGTTTTAAAATATAGAAGTTGTAAAATAAAAAAGTTTTTATAAAATAGTTATAAATTTTTTTAAAAATATAAATAATTTTGAAAAAAAAAAAGTTTTTTTGTTAAATATGAAATTTGTTGATGGGATGTTTTTATATATATTTATAATTATTTTTAGAGTATTTAGAGATGAATTTATAATTTTTTTTATTAGAATTTGGAAGGTAAAATATTTTAATAATTTAGAAGTATATATTTATTAAAATTATAAATAATATTTTATAAATATTTTTTTTATAAAGAAAAATGAGGATAATTTATTTAAAGTTTGTATTTTTTTTATTATAATATATATTGTTATAAAAAATAATAGAGTAAGAAAAAAATTTAGAAAAAATTTTAAAATTTATAATTTAAATTTTAATAAAAAAAATAGAAGGTTTAAATAAAAGAAATCTAAAATAAATTTATGTTAAAATAAGAGCAAGTTATTTTTAAAAAAGGTAATAAATAATTTATATGGGTATTGTAAAAAAAAAGGGAATTATTTTTATTTTAATTATAAAGAGAAGGATTATTTTAAAAAAAATTTATTTAAAATAATAATTAAAAATAATAAGAAATTTATTATTTTTATTTTTTATATAATAAAGAATTTATATAAATAAAGTTATAAAATTTATAAAAATATTTTTATATTTAAATAAAATTTATATAATAAATAATATATAAATTTAGATATTAGTAATTAAATATTAAATAATTTTAATTTTTTTAAAATATATTATTTATTTTTAATTAAAAAAAGAATTTTATTAATAAATAATTTTTATATAGAGGTATATAGGATAAATATTGTTTTAATAAAAATTAGTATATATAAAATAAAAGAAAATAAAATTTTTTATGTATTAAAAATAGTTTTAAATTTAATAATAATAAAAAAATTTATGAGTTAAAATTTTAATATAAATTTTAATAAAATATATTATTTTATAATATATAAAGATATTTTTGTAAGTAGAATTTTAAAAAATTATATAATAAATTTTTATAAAATAAAAAAGGTAAATATTTAATAATAACTTTTTTTTAAAATAAAGTTAAAATATTATATTTAATTTTTATAAATAAAAAATATAATAATTAAAAGGTAAATATTTAAAATAAATAAGATATTATTTTTTAAATTATTAGAATAATGGTATTATAGATTAGGTTATTTTTATTTTAGAGTAATTAAAAAGATTTTTTTTTTTATGGGAATATAAAATTATATTTTGTTAGATAAAATTAATTATATTTGTGAGTTATGTATCTATAGTAAGTAGATAATTATATTAAATAAAATTTTAGTTTATTAAAAAATTATTAAATTCTTAGAGTTTATTTATATAAATTTTATGGGTTTTTGGTAAGTGGTAGTTTTATAAAATAAATATAAAATTAAAAATTTTAATAAATTAATATTTTTTTTAATAAAATATGTTTTTATAATAATAAATAATTTTTTTGGATATAAATAAATAAGATTTTATTTTTTTTAAAATAAAATTTAGAAATGAATTTATTTAATAAATTATTATGGAAAAGTGATGTTTAAATAAAAAGATATTTAAATTAAAAATAAATAATATTAAAAAATTTACTTTTGTTGACATAGAGGACTTCTATAATTTATGGGGAATAAAAATAAAATTTAGTGGAATTTATATAATAATATAAAATGGTAAAATAGAAAAAATAAATTGTTTTATAAAAAAAATAAATAATTTTATATTAATAGAATTTGGCTTGTTAAAAACTTTTTAAATAAAAGGATTTAAAATAATAATTTATATATTTAATAAATATTTTATAAATTAAAGGGAATTTTTTAGAATAAAAAAAGAAAATTTTGTTTTTATATTATATGAAAAATTAAATAATTATATTTTAAAATATGAGAATTTTTATTTTTTTAATTATTATATATATATTATTATTTTTAAAGAGAAAAAATAAAAGCTTTTATTTTAATATAAAATATAAAAAAAAATTTTAGTAAAATATATAAAGAATATTAATTAATATAAAATATAAAATTTTTTAAGAAGAATAATTTTTATAATAAGAAATGCTTATATAATAAAGAATTTTTTTTTAATTAAAAAGAATTATAATTTTTATTTTAAAAATTAAAAGAAGTTTTTTTTTAAAAAAATTACTTTTAATAAGAGTATTATTTATTAAAAAAGAAGAAATTATTAGAAATAAAAAAAAAAATTATTTTTGGAAAAAATTAAAAAGAGTAGTAACCTTTAATAAAAAAGGTAATTTAGTTGGAGAAATAATAAAAAATTAAAATTAAAATAATAAAAAAATAATATTTTTAATTTTTTTAAAACTTTAAAAATTTTTAAAGAATATGATTATACCATTCTATTTTAATTTAAAAGATATAAAAAAAGATAATATTTTTAAATTATTAATATTTTGTTTTTAAATTGAGCTAAAATTCTTTAATAAAAAAAAGAATTTAAAAAGATTAATTTGTATAAAAACTTATATTATATAAATAATAAGTATAATAAATTAATTAAAATTTCTAAATTTAAAGATTATTTTAAAAGTTTTAAATACTTTTTTATAAAAAAAAATTATTTTTAAAAAGATAACTTTTTTAAAAAAAAACAAAATTTTTGTTAAAATAAATAAAGTTTTTTTAAAATACAAATATATAAAAATTAGATAAATTTTTAAAAAAAAAATTAAAATTAACAAAAACATTTTTTATAAAATAAAATTAATTATTAAAAGATATAAATAAAAATATAATATTTATTATATACAAATTTATATTCCAGTAGTAAACTTTAAAACTATTAAAATCATTTTAACTTTAATAGTAAATTTGGGTTTATATATATATTAAATAAATATAAAAATAATTTTTCTGAATACTATTTTATTTTTAGTAAAAAAAATATACATAAAATTATTAATAAAATATAAATATAATAATTTTATTATTATAATTTTTCTTTTATTAAAATCATTATATAATTTAAAATAAATATTATATTTTTAAAATAAAAAGTTTTATTTTTTTTTAATTTTAATAGATTTTTTATTTAAAATAAAGTATTTTTAAATAAATAAATATTTTTATATTAAAAAAAATATAATTATAATTATTTACATAAATAATTTACTCATATTCTCTTTAAACTTTTCTAAAATAAAGAAAGCCAAAACTATTCTTAAAAAAAAATATAAAATAAAAAACTTAAATAAAATAAAAAAATTTTTTAATATAAAAATAACTTATAATAAAAAAAAAAACTAACTACACTTAAACCAAAAAAAATACATACATTCCATATTAAAAAAATATAACTTTTTAGAAATAAAAAATAAAACAATTTTTATAACATCCAAAATCATTCTTTTAAAATATTAGTAAATTAATAAGCTCTTATTTTTAAAAAAAATAATTTTATATAAAAATATATTCAATAATATAAATTATATAATTTAAAAAATAAAATCTAATATAGTTTATACTACCATAAAATTAAAATAATATTTAAATACTTTATAAAAAAAGTATTAAAAAATTATATTATAATTTTATAAATATTTATCACATTTTAAAAATTTAAATATAATTTATAAAAAAAATAATATAATATTTAAAAAATATTTTAATATAAACTAAAATTAAATTATAAAATTTAAAAAAATAAATTGTAAATTTATATTAAAATATATATATAACTTTTATAAAATAACAATATTATAATTAAATAAGCTATAAATTATAATAATTATTTTTAATATAAAAATTAAAGTAATTATAAATAATTATATTAAAAAAGAAATTATATAAATATATAAATTAATAAAAAATATATATTATATAGTAAAATATTTTTTATAAAAAAATAAAAGTATTTTACTTATAATTTTCTTTATGGATAATAAAAGTGTTATTATAATATCTATAAATTTAAGAAATTAACAAAGAATTAAATATTATAACATTATTTATTTCTAAATTAAAGAAAAAATTAAAAATAAAGAGTTTTTTTTGACTTTTATATTTATTATTAAAATAATAATAAATATATTTATAAAAATACTACTTTTATTTTTATATAATAAATATGTTATAAATTTTAACATAACAAAATTATAAAATCTAAAATTTCTAAAATAAAGAGAAGAGTGGTTTAATAAAAATATCCAAAAAAAATCTATTAAAAATTAAATACAAAAAAAAAAAAAAAAAAAAAAAAAAAAAAAAATACTTCCTAAATTAAAATTTTTATACATACAAAACTAACTAACCTTTAAGGAAAAAGATTTACTAATTAAAAAATATATTATTATTAAATTAGCTTATAATAATTATAAAAAAATAAAAATTTAAAGATTATTTATTATTAATGTAAGTATTTATTATACTTTCAATATCCACCAAAACCATAATTCAAATATAAATTTTTTATAACTAAATATATTCTTAAATAGTAAGAATTATAACAATTTTAATTAATAATAATAATAATAATAATAATAATAGTAGTAATATTTTAATTAAAATCCATTATAAAAACATAAAAAAGTTAGTAATTTACAATTATAAATATAATATTTTAGTAGAAAAATAAAGAATATAATATAAAAAAAAAGAAAAAATTATAATAAAAAAATGCACACTAAATATACTTAAAACCAAAAAATATTATATAATAACAAAATTAAATATTAAATAAAAAAAAATAATAATAAATATACTATTTACAATTATATCTCAAAATTAAAAAAATTTTTGAAAAATAAAATACCAAAATTAAAAAAAACTTATTAAAAATATAATTTTATTTTATTTTTAAACAAAACTTATATTTAATCTATAAACTAATTAAAAATTAATAACATCAAACATTCCAATTTTTATTTTATTATTAATTATAATATTTTTGATAATATACTATTAACTTATAAGTAATAATAAAAACATACATAATATATTTTAAAATATTAAAAACTATATTTATATTAAAATTTCCAAAAATATAAAAAATAATAACATTATTACTAAAAATAAAATTAAGAAAAATAATATTAATTATAATATATAAAAAAATATTTATTTATAAAAAATAAAATAAAAAAATTTATATAAAATAATATAAAAAAAAAAAGATTAAAATTAAAAAAAAAAAAGAAAAAATTTTTATATATACACTTAAAAAGAATTATAAAATATTTAAAAATTTTATAAAAATATATTAGTAAGTTTTATATGCTATTTAATTATACCTCATACATTAATAAACTAAAAAAAGAGTATAATATTATTATTATAAAAACACAAACATATATTAGAATATTCTAAAATAATACTTTTTTAAAAATATTTTTTCTAAAAGCCTATAAAGTTTATAAAAAACTAATAATATAATTAATAAAATAAAAAGTTTAACAAAATATAATAATATAATAGAATATAATTTTAAATTAAAATAATTCTTTAATATAACAAATTCATACATAAATATAAAACACAATCATAAATTTATTAAAATCTAAAAATTAATAATACAAAAAATTAAAAAATATAGTATAAAATAAAATTTATAAAATTTATAAAAACAACTACTATATAACACACATAATATTAATAAACTTATACTCTATAAAATAAATTAGTATATTTAAATTTAATAAAGAAGTTTTATATATAAATTTTTATATAAACAACAACACACTCTCTATAAAAATAATATAAAAAATAATATAAAAAGTACTTAAAATAATAAATTATAAAAAAATTTTAAAATTAAACAACAACAAGTCCATATAATACAACAACTTACAAAAAAATAAACAAATTAATAAAAAAAAACATAACCTTTTTTATAAAAATATAAAAATAATTAAAGAAAATCTAGAATTCTAATAAAATAATAAATTATTTATAATATAAAATCAATTTTATAGTATAATATTTTTCTAAATCTTTATTTTTAAAATAATGATTAAGCTAGAATATTATTACTATAGTAGAATAATTATTTTCAAAAACAACTATAACTAAATTATTAACTACTATAAAAGTAGGTTGTAATAAAAACTTTAATATTTACTATTTTTATACCTATTTTATAGAGTTATTTTTATATTAAAGAATAATTATTAATTGATATATTTATAGAAATCTACATACCTTCTGTAGTAGAGCACACTTTGCATAATCATGCGCCATAAACAACATTACTAAACAAAAATTAATAAAAAATAACACCTCAACACTTTAATAATATTTTCCAACTCAAAAATAAATTAAATTAAAAATTTAACAAAAAAAATAAGAAGTTTTTAATAAAATATATTATTTTTATTTAAAAAAATTATAAATATAAAAAAAAAATTAAATTATTTTCTTATAAATATTTTTTATAAAATCATCTAAAAAAAAGATCTTCTAATTTTAAAAAAAATTTAAAAAAATATTTAACTAATTTTCTAAACTAACAAAATAATATAATAATTTTATAATTACCTAAATAATACTTTTTAGAATTGTTTTTTTATTATCTATTTATTTAAGATCTAAATTTTATATATTACTCTTTAAATAATTTAATTATTTTTAGATATTTTGATTTTTAATTTTTTTTTTTTTAACTAAATTTTTTTCTATTATTATTATCTTTTTATAAGCAAAATTTTTATAATATTTATTAATAATTATATATATATTTTTTTAATAATAATTTATTTCCCCAATTACCTTTTAAAAATTTTTTAAAAATTTTAATAAAATTTTTTGAGTAATAGTTAATTTCAATTACCAAATTTTTATTTTTTTTTAATTTTTAATAACTTTTTTTTAAATTTTATTAAATTTTGTAGAAAATTTTATAAATTATTAATACTTACAATTTTTTATTTTAAAAATTTTTGATATTATTGGAAAATTAACCTCAAAATAATTTTTATAAAAAATATAAAAACACATTTATAAGAAATTATATTATAATTTATTTTTTTTTATTTTAAAACAAATTAAATATTTTTAAAATTTTTTTATTATAATATAAAAATAATTATTTTTTTAATAATAATTATATGCTACTTCTATTTTAATACCAAACTTATTAAATTTTTATATCTTTTTTTTATAATATATTATTTATATTACTAATTTTTTTTTTTAATATTTTTAAATTTTGTTTTGATTTATAATAATAATATATATTAAATATACCACTCAAAAAATATTTAAAAATTTAAATTTTTATTTAATTTTTTAAAACAATTTTAATATTCTTATATTCATATCTATTTACATAATCCTATATTCCCACATATAACTTTTCCCATATTTAATTCTTTCCTTACTAATATATTTCTATATTCATCTTATTTTATACTCCAAAAAACTCTTACAAAAAATTTTTTTTAAAAAAATTTTTATATATAAAAAAATTTTTAATATAAAATTTCTTATATAACTTATATTCTATATAAACTTATTTATTCTATACAAAAAAATCTTATACAAAAATTTTATATAACAAAAATTTTTTTATAAGAAAAAAAAATAATATTATAACTTTATTATATTAATTAATTAGATTAAAAAATATATTTTAATACAATAAATATGTTTTTTATTTTAAATTCTTTTTATTTTACAATTATTATTTATTTTATAATAATATATTTTTTATTTTTTTAAAATTATACTTTTATTTTTATATTTATGTAAATATGTTGATTAAATAACATATTAATTTATTATAACATACAAAAATCTTAAAATTTCATTTATTATATAACATTTAATACCAAATCTTTATATAAATATATAAATTATAATTTTAATAAATAATCTATACATATTAATTATTAAAAACATATTTATTATTTATAAATATTTTTTATAAAATATTATTATATATATAAAAACTTTTAAACAATAATTATTTTTAAACTTTTTTAGAATTTCATCAATTAATTTATTAATTTAATTATATATTTAATTAAACAATATTATAATTTTTTTAATTATTTTATTATATTACACTTTTTATTTAATAATTTTAATTGTTTTATTAAATATTTATATTTTTAATTAAAAGTTTTAAATAATTAGAATTAAGAAACATAACAAAGTACTAGAACTGTTTTAAGAATCCTGCCAAGAAAACCTGGGACAGGTATAACAGTATATAAATTTTTATAAATATATTAATTAATAATTATTATTCTAATATAAAGATAACTCTATAAAACAAATATAAGGATAACAAATATTAAAACTTTTACTATAATCTATTTTTATAATAATTAATAACTTAATTATAATTACTTTTAAAAATAACTATTTTATTATAATAATAATATTTTAACTTAATTATTATCTTAAAAATAAAAATTTTAAAAAAATATTATATTATAAAATTAATTCTATATTATATATAAATTATTATTTTATTAAAAGTTCTAAATTTTCTTTAATTATTCTATACTTCTATAAAGAAAATTATATTTCTTCCTATTAATTTATTTGTTTTTTATATAAATTATTATATTATATAAATTTATTATTACTTAGTTTTAAAATTCTTTTATAAGTTTTATAAATTTTATTTTATATTATATCTTTTAATTTTTTATATTATTAATTTTTAAATTTGATAAATTTATAATTATATTTTATATCTATATATAAACTATATTAAAAAACTATTTTAATTTAAAACTATATTTTATTATAATACTATATCTTATTAAATTTTTTATTTTATTAATTATATTATTAATCTTTTATAAATTTTATAAATTTTTAAAAAAAATATTTTAAAAAAATATTATTTTAAAATATTTCAATACATGTTTGTATTTTTATAATAATAATATTATACTTTTTTTTAATTTATTAGTATATAAAGCACAATTAAATAATATATAAAATTTATTAATATATTTTTATAAAGTTTTTAGATATTTTATAATTTATATTAAACATATATATAAAAAATTTTTTTTAAATTTTTTTAATTTTAATTTTTTTTTTTTTTATATTATTTTATAAAATTTATTATTTTTTTTTTATATTTTAAATATAATTATTATTTCTAATAATTTTATTATTATTTTTTTTATTATAAAATTCTTTAATACTAAAATTATAAACTTTATTTTAAAATATTATACCTATATTTTTATTATTGTTTATAAAAATATTATTTTATATCAGAAATACTATAACCAATTTGTAAATAGGTATTATAACATAATTTATTTATAATCTTTTTAAAACCATAAAATTAAATATAAATTTTATTTTTGTACAAATATATTTTGTTTTTTCAATAAATAATATATGATTTTCATATATTATTTTTTTTTTTTTTTTTTTATAATTTTAAATCTTTAATTTAGAGTTAGATAATTATTAAAAGTAAATCTATAAAAACCCCTCCACACTTAATTCAACTCCCTAATAATCAAATCTTTTTTACTTTAAAAATAACTAACATAAATTTTATACCTAAACTTCTTCTTTTTTACCCAAATTTTTATATAACTCCTAATACCACCTACCCCCAAATATATAAAACCAACTTCATTCCTCCACTAATTTAAATACCTTTTAAAAGTCCTCTTTTTCCATTATTATTATTACTATCTCCAACAAAAATAATTAATTTAATTATTTAAAAATATACATAATTACAAAAAATTTATACTTATATATAAGTTTTAATAAGTTTTAAGAACATAATTAATATTTATATCAATAATACATACTTTTGAATTCTTATTTTTTTATAATAATTATAAGTTAACTTAATAATAATATAATCTTAATTAGTAAATTTTTTTTTTTAAAAATTTATTAATTAATTTAATTTTAAGTATAATTTAATTTTAAAATAATAATTTTTTTTATATATAATATTTTTTTTTTTTTGTATATATTTTAATTTTATTTAATAAATATTTTTTGAATATTTTTATTTTAAATTATTTTTTTCTTTATTTTAAAAATTTCAAACTTTATAATTTTGTTATATTAAAATTTATAATATACTTATTATATAGAAGTAAAAATAATACTTTTATAAATATATTTATTATTATTTTAATAATAAATATAAAAATCAAAAAAAAAAAAATTTTTTTTTTATTTTTTTTCTAATTTAAAAATAAATAATATTATAATATTTAATTCTTTATTAATTTTTTAAATTTATAAATATTATAATAATATTTTTATTATTTATAAAAAAAGTAATAAGTAAAATGTTTTTATTTTTTTATAAAAAATATTTTATTATATAATATATGTTTTTTATTAATTTATATATTTATATAATCTTTTTTTTAATATAATTACTTATAATTATTTTAATTTTTATATTAAAAATAATTATTATAGTTTGTAACTTACTTAACCATAATATTATTATTTTATAAAAGTTATATATATATTTTAATATAAATTTATAATTTATTTTTTTAAATTTTATAATTTAATTTTAATTTATATTAAAATATTTTTTAAATATTATATTATTTTTTTTATAAATTATATTTAAATTTTTAAAATATAATAAATATTTATAAAATTATAATATAATTTTTTAATATTTTTTTTATAAAATATTTAAATATTATTTTAATTTTATAATAATATAAATTATATTAAATTTTATTTTTTAAATAATATAATTTATATTATTAAATATATTTTTATATAGAATTATTTTTTTTAAAAATAAAAGTTTATTAATTTATTAATATTTTAAAAAAAATAATTTTAAATATTATAAAAATTATTTTATTTTTTATTTTTAGAAAGTTATATTTTTTTAATATAAAATATATATACTTTTTTTAATTTAAATATAATTAACCTTCCTTTTTATTATAAATTATTTTTATATTAAAAATTTTTTTTATTTTATTTAAATCTTTTATTTTATATTTTTTTTTAAAAACAGCTTTAATCTTTTTTATTTTAGAAAAATTTAAAGAAAATATGAATAGATTATTTATATAAATAATTATAATTATATCTTTTTTAATATAAAAATATTTATTTATTTAAAAATATTTTATTTTAAATAAAAAATCTATTAAAATTAAAAAAAAATAAAGTTTTTTATTTTAAAAATATAATATTATTTTTAAATTATATAATAATTTTAATAAAAAAAGAATTATAATAATAAAGTTATTATATTTATATTTTATTAACAATTTTATATATATTTTTTTTATTAAAAATAAAATAACATTTAAAAAAATTATTTTTATATTTATTTAATATATATATAAATTTAAACTCACTACTAAAACTAAAATAATTTTAATAATTTTAAAATTTATTATTAGAATATAAATTTATATATAATAAATATTATATTTTTATTTATATTTTTTAATAATTAATTTTATTTTATAAAAAATATTTTTATTAATTTTAATTTTTCTTTTAAAAATTTATTTAATTTTTATATACTATAGAGACTAAAGGCCGAGTTATATGACTGTCAAATGACTGTCACCAGATTTCTGACCGTTATTAAAACAGTTAGAATAACAATTAAAATAATAATTAAAATAATAATCATTTAACAATTATTTTAACAATCAGACTTATAATCATATAACAGATTCAAAAAAAAAAAAAAAATATATATATTCTTTTAATTAAAAAAGATTTTATTTTATAATTTTAATTTGAAAAATATCACATAATAAATCAAAATTTTAATTTTTAATTTTTAAATAAAATTTTGGCTTCAAAAAAAATCACGTAACTTTTCTGAATTATAAAATCTTTTTGAAAAAAAGCATCTAACTTTTTAAATATCAACAACACAAAAAAATTAATTAAATTTTTAAAAATTTCATAAAAATTTAATATAAAAAAGATATTTAATTAAATAAGACATTAAATATTACTTTAAAAAAAAAAGATTTTTTTTATTTATATAAAAACTGTCATATGACTATAAGCCTAACTATTAAAATAACTATTAAATGACTATTATTCTAATTATTATTTTAACTATTTTTAATTTTTTAACTATTGTTGTTACTGTAGTAAAACAGCCATTTTTAAAGGCAACTATAGCCGGGTTACTGACTACTATAAAGGCAGGTTGTAACAAGAGTCTTGGTACTTATTACTTTTATACCTATCTTATAAAACTATTTTTATATCAGAGAATAATAATTAATTAATATATTTATAAAAATTTATATATTTTTTGTAGTAGAACACACTCTGTATAATTATGTATTATAAATAATATATTATAAAAATAAAAATCTTTTTTTATGTTGAAAATGATATGTTAAATAGTGTATATATCTTTAAATAAGATTATTATTATGTTAAACACATTTTTTAATAATAATTTTTTTTATAGTATAAAATTATTTGATTTTAAAAAAATTAATTATTTTTTATAAAAATTAAGTATTTTTTTATATTTTTAAATAATTATAAAAAAGGGAGTAAAATTGTTTTTTTTAATAAAAAAATTTATTAAAAATGTATTAATTTTTAATACAAAATCAATATTAAATTTAAAATTATCAAAAAATATAAAAATTCAATAATTAAATTCTAGTATTAGTTAATTTTTTGTAAAAAAGAATAAATCTTTTGTAGAAGTTTATATAGTAGATTTTTTGGTATATATAATAGACGTTAGACTCAGGAATCTACTTTTAAACAAAAATTTAAGAAAAATAATAGAATATTTCTATTAAAAATTTAAATTTTTAAATAA
Organism: Arthrobotrys conoides; assembly: GCA_036971725.1. NCBI lineage: Eukaryota > Fungi > Ascomycota > Orbiliomycetes > Orbiliales > Orbiliaceae > Arthrobotrys > Arthrobotrys conoides. The sequence goes on from JAVHJM010000001.1 coordinate 2,273,629, forward strand.
AAACTTATTTTTTATATTAAAGATTAAATTTTAAAATATAAAAATTATAAAATAAAAAAATTTTTATAAAATAATTATAAATTTTTTTAAAAGTATAAATGATTTTAAAAAAAAAAAAACTTTTTTGTTAAATATAAAATTTGTTAATAGAATATTTTTATACATATAATTGTTTTTAGAATATTTAAAAATAAATTTATAATTTTTTTTATTAGAATTTAAAAAATAAAATATTTTAATAATTTAAAAATATATATTTATTAAAATTATAAATAGTATTTTATAAATATTTTTTTTATAAAAAAAAAAAAAATAATTTATTTAAAATTTATACTTTCTTTATTATAATATATATTATTATAAAAGATAATAAAGTAAAAAAGAGATTTAGAAAAAACTTTAAAATTTATAATTTAAATTTTAATAAAAAGAATAGAAAGTTTAGATAAAAAAGATTTAAAATAAACCTACATCAAAATAAAAATAAGTTATTTTTAAAAAAAATAATAAATAATTTATATAAATATTATAAAAAGAAAAGGAATTATTTCTATTTTAATTATAAAAAAAAAGATTATTTCAAGAAAAATCTATTTAAAATAATAATTAAAAATAATAAAAAATTTATTATTTTTATTTTTTATATAATAGAAAATTTATGTAAATAGAGTTATAAAATTTATAAAAGTACCCTCACATCCAAATAAAATTTATATAATAAATAATACATAAATTTAAATACCAATAACTAAATATTAAATAATTTTAATTTTTTTAAAATATATTATTTATTTTTAATTAAAAAAAAAAATTTATTAATAAATAATTTTTATATAGAGGCACATAAAATAAACATTATTTTAATAAAGACCAACACACATAAAATAAAAGAAAATAAAATCCTCTATACACCAAAAATAATTTTAAATTTAATGACAATAAAAAGATTTATAAATTAAAATTTCAACATAAACTTTAGTAAAATATGCTACTCTATAATATACAAAAACACCCTCATAAATAAAGTTTTAAAAAATTATACAATAAATTTTTATAAAATAGAAAAAATAAATATTTAATAATAATTTTTTTTTAAAATAAAATTAAAATATTATATTTAATTTTTATAAATAAAAAATACAACAGCCAAAAAGTAAACACCCAAAATAAACAAAATATTATTTTTTAAATTATTAAAATAATAATATTATAAATTAAATTACTTTTATTTTAAAATAATTAAGAAGATTTTTTTTTTTATAAAAATATAAAATTATATTTTATTAGATAAAATTAATTATATTTGTAAATTATATATTTATAATAAATAAATAATTATATTAAATAAAACTCTAATTTATTAAAAAATTATTAAATTTTTAAAATTTATTTACATAAATTTTATAAGTTTTTAACAAATAATAATTTTATAAAATAAATATAAAGTTAAAAATTTTAATAAATTAATATTTTTTTTAATAAAATATATTTTTATAATAATAAATAATTTTTTTAAATATAAGTAAATAAAATTTTATTTTTTTAAAATAAAATTTAAAAATAAATTCATTTAATAAATCATTATAAAAAAATAATATCTAAATAAAAAAATATTTAGATTAAGAATAGATAATATTAAAAAATTTATTTTTATTAATATAAAAAACTTTTGTAATTTATGGAGAATAAAAATAGAATTTAGCGGAATTTATATAATAATATAAAATAATAAAATAAAAAAAACAAATTATTTTATAAAAAAAATGGATAATTTTATATTAATAAAATCTAATTTATTAAAAGTTTTTTAAATAAAAGAATTTAGAATAGTAGTTTATATATTTAATAAATATTTTATAAATTAAAAAAAATCTTTTAGAATAAAAAAAGAAAATTTTGTTTTTATATTATATAAAAAATTAAATAATTATATTTTAAAATATGGAAATTTTTATTCTTTTAATTGGTATATATATGTTACCACTTTTAAAGAGAAAAAATAAAAGTTTTTATTTTAATATAGAGTATGGAAGGAAATTTTAATAGGATATATAAAGAGTATTAATCAATATAAAATATAAAACCTTTTAAAAAAAGTAATTTTTATAATAAGAAATATTTAAATAATAAAGAATTTTTTTTTAGTTAAAAAAAATTATAATTTTTATTTTAAAAATTGGAAAAAACCTTCTTCTAAAAAATTACCTCTAATAAAAATATTACTCACTAAAAAAGAAGAAATTATTATAAATAAAGAGGAAGATTACTTTTAAAAAAAACTAAAAAAAATAGTAATTTTTAATAAAAAAAGTAATTTAGCTAGAAAAACAACAAAAAATCAAAATTAAAATAATAAAAAAATAATATTTTTAATTTTTTTAAAATTTTAAAAATTTTTAAAAAATATAATCATATTATTTTACTTTAATTTAAAAGACACAAAAAAAGATGATATTTTTAAATTACTAACACCTCACTTTTAAATTAAACCAAAATCTTTTAATAAAAAAAAAATCTAAGAAAATCAATTTATATAAAAACTTATATTATATAAGTAATAAACATAATAAATCAATTAGAATTTTTAAATTTAGAAATTATTTTAAAAACCTTAAATGCTTTTTTATAAAAAAAAACTATTTTCAAAAAAATAACCTCTTTAAAAAAAAATAAAATTTTTATTAAAATAAACAAGGTTTTTTTAGGATACAAACATATAAAAATTAAGTAAATTTTTAAAAAAAAGATTAAAATTAATAAAAATATTTTTTATAAAATAAAACTAATTATTAAAAAATATAAATAAAAATATAGTATTTATTATATACAAACTTATACTCCAATAATAAACCTTAAAACTATCAAAATTATTTTAACTTTAATAATAAGTTTAAATCTATATATACATCAAATAAATATAAAAATAATCTTTTTAAATATTATTTTATTTTTAATAAAGAAAATATATATAAAACTACCAGTAAAATATAAATATAATAATCCTACCACCATAACCCTTTTTTTATTAAAATCATTATATAATCTAAAATAAGTACTATATTTTTAAAATAAAAAACTTTATTTTTTTCTAATCTTAACAAATTTTTTATTTAAGATAAAACACTTTTAAACAAACAAATACCTTTATATTAGAAAAAATATAATTATAATTATTTATATAAATAATTTATTCATATTTTCTTTAAATTTCTCTAAAATAAAAAAGACCAAAACTACTCTCAAAAAAAAGTATAAAATAAAAAATTTAAATAAAATAAAAAAATTCTTTAATATAAAAATAATTTATAATAAAAAAAAAAACTAATTATACTTAAATTAAAAAAAATATATATATTTTATATTAAAAAAATATAACTTTTTAAAAATAAAAAATAAAATAATTCTTATAACACCCAAAATCATTCTTTTAAAATACTAACAAATTAATAAATTTTTATTTTTAAAAAAAATAACTCTATATAAAAGCATACTTAATAACACAAATTATACTACTCAAAAAACAAAACTAAATATAATTTATATTATTATAAAATTAAAATAATATTTAAATATTCTATAAAAAAAATAGTAAAAAACTATATTATAGTTTTATAAATATTTATTATATTTTAAAAACTTAAATATAATTTATAAAAAAAATAATATAATATTTAAAAAATATTTTGATATAAATTGAAATTAAATTATAAGACTTAAAAAAATAAATTATAAATTTATGTTAAAATATATATATAATTTTTATAAAACAATAATATTATAATTAAGTAAGTTATAAATTATAGTAGTTATTTTTAATATAAAAATTAAAGTAATTATAAATAACTATATTAAAAAAAAAGTTATATAAATATATAAATTAATAAAAAATATATATTATATAATAAAATATTTTTTATAAAAAAGTAAAAATATCTTATTTATAATTTTTTTTATAAATAATAGAAATACTATTATAATATTCATAAATTTAAAAAATTAATAAAAAATTAAGTATTATAATATTATTTATTTTTGGATTAAAAAGAGAATTAGAAATAAAAATTTTTTTTTAATTTTTATATTTATTATTAAAATAATAATAAATATATTTATAAAAATATTACTTTTACTTTTATATAATAAATATATTATAAATTTTAATATAACAAAATTATAAAATTTAAAATTTTAAAAATAAAAAAAAAAATAATTTAATAAAAATATTTAAAAAAAATTTATTAAAATTAAAATATAAAAAAAAAAAAAAAAAAAAAAAATACTTTTTAAATCAAAATTTTTATATAAAATTAACCAATTTTTAAAGAAGAAAATTTATTAATTAAAAAAATATATTATTATTAAGTTAATTTATAATAATTATAAAAAAATAAGGATTTAAAAATTATTTATTATTAATATAAATATTTATTATGTTTTTGATGTTTATTAAAATTATAATTTAAGCATAGATTTTTTGTAATTAGATATATTTTTAAGTAATAAAAATTATAATAGTTTTAATTAATAATAATAATAATAATAATAATAATAATAATAATATTTTAATTAAAATTTATTGTAAAAGTATAAAGAAGTTAACAATCTATAATTATAAATATAACATTTTAACAAAAAAATAAAAAATATAATATAAAAAAAAAAAAAAAATTATAATAAAAAAATATATATTAAATATATTTAAAATTAAAAAATACTATATAATAATAAAATTAAATATTAAATAAAAAAAAATAATAATAAATATATTATTTATAATTATATTTTAAAATTAAAAGAATTTTTAAAAAATAAAAAAAAAAAAGAATTTATTAAAAATATAATTTTATTGTATTTTTAAATAAAATTTATATTTAATTTATAAATTAATTAAAAACTAATAATACTAAATATTTTAATTCTTATTTTATTATTAATTATAGTATTTTTAATAGTATATTACTGATTTATAAGTAATAATAAGAATACATATAATATATTTTAAAATATTAAAAATTACATTTGCATTAAAACCCCCAAAAATATAAAAGACAATAATACTGTTATTAAAAACAAAATTAAAAAAAATAATATTAGTTATAATATATAAAAAAATATTTATTTATAAAAAATAAAATAAAAAAGTTTATATAAAGTAATATAAAAAAAAAAAAGATTAAAATTAAAAAAAAAAGAAAAAAAAACTTTTATATATATATTTAGTAAAAATTATAAAATACCTAAAAATTTTATAAAAACATATTAGTAAATTTTATATATTATCTAATTATACTTTATATATTAGTAAGTTAAAAAAAGAACATAATATTACTACTATAGAGATATAAATATATATTAGAATATTTTAAAATAATATTTTTTTAAAAACACTTTCTTTAAGAGTTTATAAAGTTTATAAAAAATTAATAATACAATTAATAAAACAAAAAATTTAATAAGGTATAAACAATATAATAAAATATAATTTTAAGTTGAAATAATTCTTTAATATAACAAGTCCATGTATAGGTACAGAATATAGTTATAAATTTATCAAAATTTAAAAATTAATAGTACAAAAAATTAAAAGGTATAGTATAAAATAAAGTTTATAAAATTTATAAAAATAACCACTATATAATATATATGATGTTAGTGGATTTATACTTTATAAAATTGGATTAGTGTATTTAAATTTAATAAAAAAGTTTTATATATAAATTTTTATATAAACAATGGTATACTCTCTACAAAAACAATATAAAGAATAATATAAAAAATATTTAAAATAATAAATTATAAAAGAGTTTTAAAATTAAATAATAGTAAGTTTATATAGTATAGTAGCTTATAAAAAAGTAAGTAAGTTAATAGGAAGAGGTATAGCCTTTCTTATAAAAATATGAAAATAATTAAAAAAAATTTAAAATTTTAATAAAATAATAGATTATTTATAATATAAAATTAATTTTAATAAAATAATAGATTATTTATAATATAAAATTAATTTTATGATATAGTATTTCTTTAAATCTTTATTTTTAAAATAATAACTAAGTTAAAATATTATTATTATAGTAAAATAATTATTTTTAAAAGTAATTATAACTAGGTTATTGATTATTATAGAAATAAGTTATAACAAAAGTTTTGGTATTTATTATTTTTATACCTATTTCATAAAGTTACTTTTATATTAAAAAATAATAATCAATTAATATATTTATAAAGATTTATATACCTTCTGTGGTAGAATATACTCTGCATAACCATGCGCCATAAACAACAACTATCATTTAATAAATAGAATAATTATCACTAACAATCATTTGATTGTCACCTAACAATTATTTGACAATTTAATGACAATATTAAAAAATATACAATTTTATCAAAAATAAATTATATAACAATTATTTAATAATTAGTATAACAGTCATCTAACAATTAGCTAACTGTTAATTTATAATTATTTTAACAATCAATATAGCAGTTAGCTGACGGTCATATAATTCAGGTATTTGTCTCTATAGTATTTATATTTTAAAAAATTTTTATTTATTTTAATAAAAATTTTGTTTTTTTTTTAGAAAAGTTATTTTTTTAAAAATAATTTTTTTTTATAAAAAAATATTTAAAATTTTTAAAATAATTTTTAAATTTAAAAATTTTAATTAATTTATTATACTTATTATTTATATAATATAAACTTTTATATAAATTAATCTTTTTAAATTTTTTTTATTAAAAAACTTTAGTTTAATTTAAAAATAAAATATTAATAATTTAAAAATATTATTTTTTTTATGTTTTTTAAATTAGAATAAAATGATATAATTATATTTTTTAAAAATTTTTTAAAATTTTAAAAAAATTAAAAATATTATTTGTTTATTATTTTAATTTTGATTTTTTATTATTTCTTTAGTTAAGTTATTTTTTTTATTAAAAATTATTATTTTTTTTAGTTTTTTTTAAAGATAAATTTTTTTTTTATTTATAATAATTTTTTTTTTTTTTAATAAATAATATTTTTATTAAAAATAATTCTTTAAAAGAAAATTTTTTCTAATTCTTAAAATAGAAATTATAATTTTTTTTAATTAAAAAGAAAATTTTTATTACTCAAATATTTTTTATTATAAAAATTATTTTTTTTAAAAAATTTTATATTTTATATTAATTAATATTTTTTATATATTTTATTAAAAAATTTTTTTATATTTTATATTAAAATAAATTTTTTTTTTTTTTTTTTTTTTAAAAAATAGTAATATATATATAATAATTAAAAAAATAAAAAATTTTATATTTTAAAATATAATTATTTAATTTTTTATATAATATAAAACTAAATTTTTTTTATTTTATTTTAAATACTTACTTTTTAATTATTATATTTTTTATTTATAAAAATTAAATATAATATTTTAATTTTATTTTAAAAAAAAATTATTATTAAATGTTTATTTTTTTTATATATATAAATTTATTATATAATTTTTTAAAGTTTTATTTACAAAAATATTTTTATATATTATAAAATAATATATTTGATTAAAATTTATATTAAAATTTTAATTTATAAATTTTTTTATTATTATTAAATTTAAAATTATATTTAATATAAAAAAAACTTTATTTTCTTTTATTTTATATATATTAATTTGTATAAAAATAATATTTATTTTATATATTTTTATATAAAAATTATTTGTTAATAAAAATTTTTTTTTAATTAAAAATAAATAATATATTTTAAAAAAATTAAAATTATTTAATATTTAGTTATTAATATTTAAATTTATATATTATTTATTATATAGGTTTTATTTAAATAAAAAAATATTTTTATAAAATTTATAACTTTTTTTATATAAATCCTTTATTATATAAAAAATGGAAATAATAAATTTCTTATTATTCTTAATTACTATTTTAAATAAAAATTTTTTAAAACAATTTTTTTTTTATAATTAAAATAAAAATAATTTCTTTTTGTTTTACAATATTTATATAGATAATTTATTACTTTTTTTTAAAAATAATTTATTTTTATCTTAATATAAATATATTTTAGATTTTTTTTATCCAAATCTTTTATTATTTTTATTAAAATTTAAATTATAAATTTTAAAATTTTTTCTAAATCTTTTTTTTACTTTATTATTTTTTATGATAATATATGTTATAATAGAAGAAATATAAATTTTAAACAAATTATTTTTATTCTTTTTTATAAAAAAAATATTTATAAAATATTATTTATAATTTTAATAAATATATACTTTTAAATCATTAAAATATTTTACCTTTTAAATTTTAATAAAAAAAATTATAAATTTATTTTTAAATATTTTAAAAACAATTATAAATATATATAAAAATATTTTATTAATAAATTTTATATTTAATAAAAAAATTATTTTTTTTTCAAAATTATTTATAACTATTTTATAAAAATTTTTTGTTTTACAACTTCTATATTTTAAAATTTAACCTTTAATATAAAAAATAAGTTTTTATTTAAAAATTTAAATTTTTAATAAAAATATTCTATAATTTTTTTTAAATTTTTGTTTAAAAAAAAGTTTTTAAATTTAATATTTATTATATATATTAAAAAGTTTATTATATAAGCTTTTATAAGAAATTTATTTTTTTTTATAAAAAATTAAATAATATTAAAACCTGATTATTAAATTTTTATATTTTTTAATAGTTTTAAACCTAATATTGACTTTATGTTAAGAATTAATACATTTTTAATAAATTCCTTTATTAAAAAAATAATCTTATTTCTTTTTTTATAATTATTCAAAAACATAAAAAGATACTTAATTTTTATAAAAAATAACTAATTTTTTTAAAATTAAATAACTTTATATTATAAAAAAAATTATTATTAAAAAATGTGTTTGATATAATAATAGTCTTATTTAGAAATATATACACTATTTAATATATCATTTTCAATATAAAAAAAATTTTCATTTTTATAATATATTATTTATAATATATAATTATACAGAACATGCTTTATTATAAAAAGTATATAAATCTCTATAAATATATTAATCAATAATTATTATTTTAGTATAAAAGTAATTTTATAAGATAGGTATAAAAATAACAAATACCAAAACTTTTGCTACAACCTGCCTCTATAATAGTCAGTAACCTAGCTATAACTGCCTTTGAGGATGGCTGTTCTACCACAGCAACAACATATATAAAAACTTTTAAATAATAGTTATTTTTAAATTTTTTTAAAATTTTATTAATTAATTTATTAATTTAATTATATATTTAATTAAATAGTATTATAATTTTTTTAATTATTTTATTATATTATATTTTTTTGTTTAATAATTTTAATTGTTTTATTAAATATTTATATTTTTAATTAAAAATTTTGAATAATTAAAATTAAGAAATATAATAAAGTTTTAGAATTATTTTGAGAATTTTATTAAAGGAATTTAGAATAAATATAATATTTTGATTAATTTAATTTTTAATAAATAAATAATATATATTGGAATTATTAGATTTAGAGTATTATTAAATATAAAAATTATTAATTAGTTATGGTTGGTTTATTAGATATTTTTGAAGAAAAAAAAGAAATTTTTGAAGAAAAAGAATAAAAAAATTAAAAAGAGTTTTTAAAAATATAAAGTGATAGTTTAGATAGTTTTTATGATATTAATAATAATCTTATTTTAAAATAAAAATAAATTAAATTTGAATTTGTTAATTTTAAAAAATTAAATATTAATATCATAATATAAATAAATATTATAATAAAAGAAATAAGTTTTAAATATGAATTTAAAAAAAAAACTTATTTAAAAGAAAATATTTTTTTAATTTGTATAGAATAAAGATATAAATTAAATAATTATATTATATTAATAGATTTAAGTATATAAATATTTTTAGTAAAATTATTATAAAAAAACATATATACTAAATATATTAAAAAATTATTATAAAAAAACATATATACTAAATATATTAAAAAATTAAATTAAGATATAAATTAACTATTAACAAAATTGAAAATGTTTGATTTTATAAAAAAAAATTTTAAAAATTTTTTTATTATTTTAAATTTTATTAATATTTTTATTAATTTTGAATTTTTAAAAATTGAAATTATTTAAATTAAATTTATTATTAAAATCTTTTAATTTTAAATTTGAATAGATTTTAATATTTAAAAAGAATTTAATAAGATGTTATAAATATATAATTTAATTAAGTTTAATAATATATTTAGAAAATTTGATTATTTTTTTTAATAATTTAATATTTATTTTTAATTTTAAGTTAAATATTTTTTTAATAATAAAATTAAAATTTTTTTTATAAAAATATATTTTAAAATTTTTATTTTTTAAATATATATTTTTTATTAAAATTATTTTTTAAAATTAGAAGAATAATAAAATTTATATATTATTAAAATAATAAATAATTTTAAATTTTTTATTATATTTTTTAAATAATAATATAAAAAAGATAATAAAGTTTTTTGTATTTATTAATAAATTATTTTTTTTAAATAAATTAATTTAATTTGGAATTATTTTTAAAAATTTAATAAATTTTTGTTTTTATAAAATAAGATGATAATAACTTTTATTATTAAATTTATAAAAAATTTAAAATTGAATTTTAATAATATATTTATATATAAGAAAAAGAATATAAAAATAAAAGATTAATTAAAATAATTTGTATAAAAATATAATAATATGTTATTAAAATTGATAATATTAATTTTAAAATTTAAATTTATTAATTTTTTTATAACAAAAATAAGAATAATAATAATTATAAAAAAGGAAAGAATAATAATAAAAAGTTTAATAATAGTAAATAATAAAAATAAAAAAATAATAAAAAAATGTATTTTTAGAAAATTTTTAAATTAGTTTTTATGGATTTTAATATAATGTAATATATTAAATATTTTTATAATAAAAGATTTTAAATATTAAAATTTAATATATTTTTATATTAGAATTATAATAAAATGGGATATTTTTAAAAAGATTATTTTAATAATTATTAAAATAATATATAATATAGAAGTTTTTGTAATATTTCTTAAAAATTAAGATTTTTTTTTTTAATAAGAAAGTTAATTTTTGAATGATATATTAATTAAATTTTAAAGAATTGATTAAGGAAGTTTAAAAAAGGATTTTTGAAATTTTTTATAAAATAGTTTTTTAAGTTTTTATTTTGGATATTTAAATGTTTATTTTAAAATTAATAATTAAAAAAAGATTAAAGAAAAAATTGTTATTTTTTTTTTTAATATTTTTCATTTTTTTATTAAAGAAGAATATTATTAGGTATGGTAAAATTTAGTTGAAAGAAGATATATTAGATATAAATAATATTTTAATAAAAAACTTTTTTAACTTTATTAATATAAAAGAAAGTATTATATTAAAAAATTTATAATGATTTTAAATTTTGGAATTTAATTGTTTATTTTAAAATTACTTCTTATCAGTTTTTATATATTATTTTTTTTAAAATAGATATTATTTTATTTATTTTTTTTTAAATTATAAGATATATTCAAATAAATTTTTATAAATAATTAAAATAATAATAAATATTTTTTTTTATTTAATATTAAAAAAAAAGAACAATTTTTCTTATTTAAATTTAAAATCTATTATTATAATTATAAAAAACTAACTAATAAATAAATAAAATATTATAATAAGATAACAAAAAAATAAGATATCCAATATTTTAATTATTATTATATATTTATTTTAAAATATATTAATTTTAATTTTATTTATAATTATAAATAAATAGATTATAATTAATATTAAATAATATTATATTTTATTAATATTAAATTATATAAATAATTTTTTGTTAATTATTAAAAAATTTATTATTTTATTATTTACACAAAATATTTTATTGAAATTTATAATAAATTTTTATTTTATTTTATTATTAAATAAATTAAAATTTCTTTATTAATTAAATGTTATTTATATCTTAAACATTGTGTTGATTATTAATTTTATAAAAAATCTTTATATCTATACATTAAATGTTATAAAGATTAATATTATTATATTAAATATATTATTATAATTAAAATTATTATTTTAAATAAAAATATTTTTTTATATATAATTATTATAATAATAAATTTATAACTTATATTTAATAAAAAGTTTATGGAGATGAATATTTTTAAAAATTTTAATTTAATTTTTTTTAAAATTTTATAAATTATTATTAGTATAAAATTTTTTTTTTTTTAGATTATATAATATATTGTAAATTTGTTTTAAATAATAAATAAATATATTATATTTGTAAAATTAAAACAATTTATTAATTTTATAAATAATTTTATTTTTGTAATGAATATTTTAATATTTAAAAAGATTGTATTAGATTTAGATACTTTGTAAAAGTTTTAATAATAAGATAATAAAGCTCTAAATATGTCTGTAGATATTACAATTAAAGAAATTTAATATAAAATATTTTTTTAAAATATTATTTTAAAAAATACTTTTTTTAAATGAATGCTATTTATAATCCTTTCTATAACTATAAAATAGAAAATTTTGATAAAAAAATCCTTAACTATAATTATAAAAATATAAATTTCCAAAACAGTTTTAAAATATATAAAATCTATTAATTTATTAAATTTAATACTATTAGTAATATTTAATAAAAAGAATATAAATATTATTACTTTAAAAAAAAGACAAATATTATTTTTGTATTAAAAAATTAATTATTATATATTACAATAAATTATTGTTATATAAAAAATATATTAAAAATTAGATTTAATAAATTAAATATATTTATTATTTTTAAACTTACCAATATTAATATAAAAACAAATAATTTAAATATTAATATTATTTTTATAATAATACTAAAATTAACAATTAAAATCAATTTAAACAACATTACTCTTATTCTTATTTATAAGATTTCAAAAATTTAAAAAATTTCTTTTTTAATCAAATTAAAAAAATATATTATAAAAAAAATTAATTTTCTAAATTTAATTTGAATAAATAAATAAATATTTTAAAATTTTTTTTTGAAAATTTAAATTAAAATTATTTTAAAAATTAAAATTATTTAAATAGTCTAGTTTATATATTATTAAAATTAAATTTTTTAATTTTTAAACACTAATTTTCAATTCTTATTCCTACTTTTAAAAATAAATTATTTAATACCATTAAAAATAAATTATATTTTTTTTTTATTAATAGATATTTTGAAATTATTATAATTAATATACTAAATAGTCCTTATAATTTAATTTTAAAATATTTATAATTCAAAAAACATAATTTTTAAATTGATTGGTAATAAAAAACTATCAAATTCTTTTGATGTTTATGTAAGAAAATAATATATAAAATAGATTTTATTTATTTAAAAAAATTATTTTATAAAAAAAAAGTCTATCTCAATCTCACTCAACATATATTACCAAAAAAAATTAAAAATTAAATTAAAAATAAATTAAAATTTATTTAATATTATTTAATAAAAACTAAAAAACTTATACAAATTTTAAATTTTAATTTATTTATTTGGATTATTTTTAATAATTATTTAATTTTTAAATTATCCAAAAAAAACAAATTTTTATTAAAATTTAATTAATTTATTTATTATATTTTTTTTAAAAAAAAATTTAATTTAAATTTTTATTTATATACAAAAGAAAAAATTATTATATTCTAAAAATATATTAATAAAAATTTAAGAAATGGATATATTTGATTTTTTAATTTATTAATAGGATATTTTATTATTTTGTTTTTAAAAAAAATAGAAAATTATATATATATATATTAATTATTAAAATTTTAACAACATTATTATCAAAAATATAGGATTTTTATTTTTTATAAATAAATTTTTTGATTATTTTATAAATATTAAAATATTCTTTAAATTTAATATTATTAATAAATACTATAATATTTATATTAATTTTAGAAAAAAAATAAAAAATTGTTTTTAAATATTATTATAAATTATTTAAATATATAATTATATTTTTTGGGAATAATTGTAATATACAAGAATAATTAAAAAGACCTTCGGAACGAACGACCCCCCCATAACTTTGGAACAAAATATCCAAAACCAAATAAAAAAATATCCTTCAAAAACTCTTAAAATAAAAAATAAATATACCAAAAAATAAAATATAAATTAAAAAAATAAAAAAAAAATTACAGGGTAAAATTCTAAAAATCTTTTACAATTATCTACATATAAAATAAAAAAAAACAACAAAAAAATGTTAAAAATACTACAACTTTTTTAAATTAAATATTAAAAATAAATACACCAAACAATTTTTTAATAAATAAATTAATTTTAATTATTCAACTAGTTAAATTACAAAATAAAATATAAAAAAGATAATTGTTGATTAGTTTGGATTTAGAAATTTATAATATAGAAGATTTAATGGTTTAAAATTAAAAATTAAGATAAATAATTAAACAAAAAAAAAAAAAAAATCTAGAATTTTAAAAAAAAAAATAAAAAAAATAATTTAAAAAAATAAAACATATATAGAAATAACAAGGAAAGTTATAAAAATAATAAAAATAACAAAAATAATAAAAATGATAAAAATAATAATTTTAATTTAAAAAATATTATTATTATTAAGTAGAAGAATTATTATTTTAGAAATAAATATAATTCTATTAAAAATAATAATAAATAAATATAAAAAAATAATAAATGTTATATTAAAAAAAATAATTTAAAAACTAATATATTTAATATCTCATTAAACAAAAAAGAAAATTTAATATTAATAATAAATAAGAATATAAATAGCAAAAAAATTTTAAAATATAAAAACAAAATTTTTAAAAAAATTATTAAAATAAATAAATTTATTTAAAAACTATTTAAAAATAAAAATTTAAAATTTTATAATCATACACAAAATACAAACAAAAGAAAATTAAAATAAAAAAAAAATAGAAAAAAATAATTTTAAAATATTTCTAGCAAAACCACCAAAATAGCTAATAAATAAAAAAAAACTATAAAATAAAAAATCTTTTTCAATAATTCTAACAACAAAAACAAAAAAAAATAACACTTAATATTTTAAAAAAAAAAATTTTTATACAAAAAAAACATTTAAAAACAAAATAATATTATAATCTTAATTTTAAAAATTAATATAATAATTATTAAAAAATTAAATATTTAAATTTTAAATATAAAAAGAATATAAAATACAGAATTTATATTTTAAAACATAAAACCTATCTCCATAAATACATAACATGTAATAAAAAAAAAAAACCATACAAACACATTAAAATAAAATATATATTATATAAAAGAAATTATTTTACAAATAAATATATAAAAAAAAAAATAACAAAAATTAAAAAAACCAAAATTAAAATAACAAATCATATAAAAATTTATCAATATAATTATAATATATTTATAAATATAATATAAAATATACTTAATTTTATATTTAAAAATAAAGTAAATATTATCTTTTTTTAAAAACCATAATTTTCAAAAAAAAATATAATTTTATATTTTGGATTTAATTTAATTTATCTAATTTATAAAAAGAATAAATTATAGGTAGTTATTTTTTTTTAAAAAATATTAAATACAAAATCTTAAATTAAATAAATTTAATTAATAATAAAAATTATTAAATTATAGATTTTAAATTAAATAAATTTAATATATTCAAAAATTTTGATATTTATAACAAAAAATAACAAATAAACCTAAAAATAACAAATATAATGAAATTATATATAATAAAAAGATTATATAAAAAAACTTTTTTAAATTATGAAAATAAATATTTAATATTAAAAAATTTTAATTTATATTATTCTTTATAAAATTTAAAATGCATTAATAAATTAAAATTTAAAAAAATAGTAGAATTGATTGAAAACAAAAAATTATAAATTTTAAACAATTTAAAAATATCAATTTATTATTATTAAAAAAAAATATGAATAATTTATTTATATTAAATTTAACTTTAATTATAAACTTAATAATTAATTTTATTAAAAAATTAAAAATTAAAAATAAAATAAATATTAAATCAAATTATAAAGTAATTTTATTTTATATATCACAATCAACAAATCTAATAAATACCCCATTATATACTAATAAATACAACTAAAAAAAAACAAATTAAAAAATCTTCCAAAAAAAATTATTAAAATTAAATAAAAATCTAAATAAAAATAATTTTTAAAATAATTTACTTTTTTTATTTTATAAAAATAAAATAGAAATAAAATAAAAACTAAAGCAAATAGCAAATTTATTTCAAAAAAATCTAATTAATATAGTAGAAACATCAACACCAAAATTAATAATTATATCAAAATCCAAAATATAATAAAATCAACAAATAAATAAAAAAAATAAAAATACTACAAAAAAAATTTTTTTTGAAAAAATAATAAATTACAAAAAAAACTAAAATTTATTTAAAAATAAAAGAAATACATATTTTGAAATAATAAAAAAATTAAAATAAAAATTTTAAAAAAATTATTTAATAAATATAAAAAATAAAGAAAGTTTTAATATATTAAAATATACAAAACCAAAAAAAATACAAATAATTTCTAATTTAGAATTTAAAAAAAAAAAAACATCAAATTTCAAAAAAATCAAAAATATTAAAAAAAACATTATTTTTAAAATTTTTAATTTTTTTAAAAAAAAACAACCCCATAATCTTAAATAAAAAAAAGATAAAATAAAAAGAAATTATAAATAAAAAAATTAAAAAAATTATATTTACTTTAAACTTCAAAAAAATATCAAATTTAAATAAAATAAATTTTTTATATTTTAAAAAAGTATATAAAATAATTTTAGAAAAATTTAATAATTTATTTAATAGATTATTAAGTTATAATTATTATTTAATTTATTTTAAAGAAGTAATTGGGGTAATATTATTAAAACTGAATAAATTAAATTATAATATATTGAAAGTTTATAAAATTATAAGTTTTTTAAATTGTTTAAAAAAAGTATTAGAAAAAATAATAATAAAAAAAATAACTTTTTTATTAAAAATTTATAATATATTAAATTTAAAATAGATTAATAGTAGAAAATTAAAATTTACAATTAATATAATTTTATCTTTAATAAACAATATAAAAATAATAAAAAATAAAAAACTTTTAACTTTTATTTTATTTCTAAATATATAAGAAATTTTTAATAATATTTTAAAAATAAAACTAATTAATATATTAAATAAATATATTAAATTAGTTTTTAATAAATAAATAAATAAAAAATTAAATTTAATAAAAACTAAAATATTTTAAAAATTATTTATATTTTTAATTTTATTTCTTTTATATTTAACACTTTTCTTCAAAAAATTAAAACCAAAATATCCATCTATTAAAATATTTTCTTATATAAATAATATAACAATAATAATTTAAAATAAAAAAATTAAACAAAATATTAAAAAATTAAAAAAAACATTAAAAATAACTTTTTTATAAATTAAAAATAATATAATAACATTTGATAATATTAAATTTAGATTAATTTATTTTTATTTTAAATATAAAAAAGAAAATAAAGTAATTTTACTTAATAATATAAAGATAATATTATCAAAAATTATTAAATAATTAAAAGTTTTTTTTGATATAAAAATAAATTTTAAAATTTATGTTAAAAATAAAATATCTATAGTAGAAAGGATATTTAATTATATTTAAAATTTGGTTAATTTAAAAACTAGATTAAATTCAAAAATACTTATACAACTCTATAAAAATTATATATATTCTATATCTGATTTTAAAACCAAAATTTAATAAAAAAATTAAAATTTATTAATTAAAAAATTTAAAATATTTCAAAATAAAATAATAAAAAAAATAATAAATACTTTTAAAACAATTTTAATAAATTTTATAGAAGTTAAAGTATTTATTTTATTATTAAAAATTAAATTAAATAATATATAAAAAAATATATGTTAAAAATATTTTTTTTAAATAAAAAATATTTAATTAAATTAAGAATATTAGATTCTTTCCCACCAAAAATTTTTTTTGGAAAAAAAATAAAAAAAGATAATTTAAAATATTTAAAATAAAATGAAAATAAAACAAAAAAAAAATATATTATAAAACTATATTGGATTTTATTTTATCTAAAATTAATTTTTAAATAAATTTATATATAAAAATTAAAAAAATTAATCTAAAATTAAAATTTTTATAGTTTGAAATTAATATTAATTTTTATATAAATAAAAGTAATAAAAAATTAAAAACAAAAATATATAAAAAAAATATATATATATTTAAATTTAAAAAAAAATTTAATTATTTATTTTGATAAATCTTTTTTAAAATTAAAAAATAATATAAAATTAATTAAAGTTGGATATTATAAAAAAATAAATCAAAAATTTATTTTTAAATTTTAAAAATTTAGATAATGAAATAAAAGTTTATGATACAAAATTAATGGTAATATATAAAAATTTTAAATAAACTAAATTAATTATAATAAAAAATAATAAAATAAAAAAAATCTATTTATTTACCAACAACCAGACTACAATAAAAAGATTAAAATTGTTAAAAATAAATCCAAAACAAAAAATAATTTTAAAAATTTAATTTCTATATAATAAAATCCAATCTTATAATATAAAAATAAATATTAATTAAATACCGAGATATATAGAAATAAAAAAAAATAAAAAAACAGACTATTTAGTTAAAAAAGTTGTAAAAATTTAAACTAAAAGTTTTTTTACCTCTTATTCTTTTTTAAAAAAAAATATAAGATTATAAAATTTTATAAAATAAGAAAAAAACTAAAAAACAAATAAAACAAAACTAAATTATTTTAATTATTTAAAATTAAAAAAAAAATAAAATTCTATAAAAATCAAATAATAAAATTAATTTAATAATAATTTAATTAAAAATTAATTATAAATATTTTAATAATTACTTTTATAAAATATTAAAAGATGTTATTAATAAAAATTATTTATATAATAAAATATTCTAAATATCAAAATATTTTTTATTATATTATAAAAAATATAAAAAAATATATATATATATATTAAAAAAGAAAATAAATAAAAAATTTATAAATATAAAATTTTTATTATTTAATAATATAAATCTATAATATAAATCTATAATATATGATAAAATTTATAAAAAAAATTAAAATTATATAGAAAAATGATTAAAAAAAAAAACTAAAATTAAAATAAAATAAAAAGATTTTAAAAAATAGATTTATATTTTAATTAAAAATTTTTAGAAAATCAATTATAAAATTATAAATAAAAAATATTAAAATGAGATTAATAATTCTTTTTTTAATAATAAAAAAGAAATAATAAATATAAAAGAAAAAAAACCTTAAAAAAAATAATGGAAAAAAAATTAAAAAAATTAAAAAAAATTAAAGAAAAATAAAATAAATTAATTATATTAATCTATTTAATTTTTAAATTAATTTTTATTTAAAATTATAGTTTTCATTTATTTCATTTGCTATTTGAAATTTTGAGTGCGTTGCAAAGAAAATTTTCTTCTGTCTGCCATAAGCTACTAGCTTGTATGTGTGTATGATACATAATAATAATAATAATTATATTTTTTGGATTAATTAATATATTTATATTTTTTTAAATTTCATAAATTATATTTTATAAAAATATATTAATATTATCTATATTATCTATTTAAACAAATTTTGATATATAATAAAAATTTTAAAAAATATAAAAAATATGTTAATTTAATTTTTATTGTTTTATAAGAATATAATTTATAATATATAAAAAAAATTTTAAATTTATTATTATTCAATATAAATTTTTAAAAATTATAATTATATTTAATAAAATTAAAATAAATTTAAAGAAAATTTAAGTTATTTAAAATTAATTTATTTTTTTAAAAAATTAAAAAAAATATAATTATTTTTAAAACTTTATAATTATTATTAATAATTTATTTAAAAATATAATTTCATATCAACTATATTAAATAAATTAATAAAAAAATAAATCAAATTTGAAATAATATTTAAAAGAATTATTGCTTTTAATATTCTTAAAAAATTATTTATTTTTATTTTAATTTTTAAATTTTATAATTTAAAATTATTAATTAAAATAAAAATAAATATTTTAATTATTATTTTTAAAATATATTTTTTATAATTATATTTTAATAAAAAATAATATTTAATTATTTATATATTTTATAAATTTAATTTTATATAATTACAATATGTTATTTATAATAAAAAACTTATAATTATTATTAAAATTTATTATAAATAGTATATTTATTTTTAAATAAAAAATTTTTTTTTGTTTTTTTTAATTATAAAAATTTTATTTATTTTTTAATTATAAAAAAATTTAATTATTAATAAATTTATTAATAAAAACTTTTATATAAATATAATATAAAAATTATTTATTTTAAAAAAAAGAAAATGTTTTTATTAATATTATTAATTAATAATTAAACTTAATAAAAAAAATAAAGTTTAATAAAAATATTATTTTTAAATCATAAGAATAACATATCATTATCAACAAATTTTTTTAATTTTACCAAACATATTATTAAAAATAATCTCAAAAAAAAATTTATAAAAAGTTATTAATATAATATTATTTTATAATAAATACTAAAAAAATTTGAAAATTTTTTATAATATTTTAAATTACAAAATAAAATCATCTTATTTTATAATATTTTTTATATCTTTTTAAAAAAATTTTAAAAAAATATTATTTTTTAATATTATAATTTATTTATTTATAACTACCTAAAAATAAATTAAATTTAAAATTTTTTAATAAAAATATATTATTAATTTAAAATAAAAAAATATATTAAAAAATATATTATTTATAATTTTGTATAAGAAATATAATTTTTTTAAGATTTTTTTACCAATTTTATTTATAATAAAATATTAGTTATAATTTATAAATTCTCAAAAACTATTATTTTTATTTTATAATATAAAAAGTTTGGAATTAATAAATTTTAATATATTTACCTTTAATATATTTTTTTAAAATATAAAATTTAATCAAAATATATTTATAATTAAGATTGATTTTTTTAGAATAAATATTAATAATCAATTATAAATTAAATTAAAACAAAATTTAATATCACCTTTAAAAAATATTTTTAAATAAATAAAATTTTTAAACATCTAATTTAAATATTAAAAATCTATTTTAAATATTTTGTAAATTATATATAAATAAATTAGTTATTTTTTTTATTTTCTATTAAATTTATATATAATATTTTTTGATATTTTATAATAAAATTTATTTTTTACAAAATTTTATATAAATAGATATTAAAAACTTTTTTACTATCTCTTCAACCTAAAGAAATTGTATTTAATATCAAAAAATATATAAAAAAAATAAAAATTTTTTATAGTATTTTGAAAAAAAAACTTCTAATTTTTATAAAAATAAATAATTTATTATTATAATTAAAAATATTTAAAAACCCCATTATTAAAAAAAATAAATAAAATATATTAAGTATTTTAAAAAACTTAATTTTTAAAAATACAGCCTTTATATAATTAAATAATAATTAGGAAAATATTAATACAAATTATTATTATTATTATTATATATCATACACGCATGCAAGCTATAAACTTATGGCAGACAGAAACCTATTATATAATGGTTAGTGCATACAAACCACATCCCCATTACATAAATATATAATTAAATTAGAAAAAGAATCTTATAAACAATTCTTCTTTTGATATTTGAAAATTTTAAACTATGGCATTTTTCATACAAATTCTAGTACTTCTCTTATTATAAGATATCTATTGTTAAAATACCTCTTATAATCCCACTCTAATATTCTTTTTAATAAATAATATATACTCTTTTTTTTTTTACAAAACAACTGTATGTATTGTTTAGTGATACTATTATTATTGTGATATACCCACACATGTTTTTTTATAGAGATTATTATCTATTTTTATAGTAGTAGAATTTTTTTTTTATGTATTTATATGCCTCCCATAGAGTAGCCCCACTGTTATTAGGGTGATATAGGTACACCTAACTTTTTTTATTGAAGTTTTAATAAATTTAATAGTTCTTAAAGGTAATAAGCTTATCAAGCTTAAGAATCAAAAACCCTTATTCAAACTATATCAAATAATATTTAATTAATGTATTAATGTGAATAATATTAGTTTATTTTAATTCTATATAACAAAACTTACAAAATCTTTTATTTTTATAAAAGTAATAAGATTTGAATTTATAATGTTTTTAGTAGAAGCTGGGAAAACAAAAAAACCCTGCTTTTTTTTTTGAACGACCCCATGATGACAGCCACACCACTGCACCACACCTCCTAATACAAATTAAATATATTTGGATTTTTAAAAATACATTAAATATTTTATATTTTTTTTTTTTGGAATCTGCCTTATTTGGATTATAAGAAGACCCAAATAACATAGAAATTAAATATAATGATTATATTAAATATAACATCAAAAAAATCTTTAAAAAATTTAATAAAAATAATAAATATCTTGTTTAATAATTTTTATTTTATAATTTAAAAAATAATTTTTAATAATTAAAAAAAAATATTTTCTTAAAATTTATCCAATTTTATTTAAAATAATTTAAGATATTTACTTAATAAAATACTATAAAATTAAAAAAAAAAACATAAACAACCTAAAAAAAATATTAATTTAATATATTTTTCATTTTATATAAAAGTTAATGTACCTAATCACAATTTTTTTTATAAATATATTTTGTTAAACACTACTTATATTATTTATTTAATAATTTTTTTTTTAATTTTTATTTATAAAACACTAACTCCAATACTACTTGCTGAATAAAAACTAGTAAAAGACAATATTTTAATATTTTAATAATATTTTTTAATTTAAAAATAAACTAAATTAAAGATTTAGTAAGAAAAATAAAAAATTTTTAATAAAATATATTATTTTAATTTAAAAAAATTATAAATATAAAAAAAAAAATTAAATTATTTTTTTATAAATATTTTTTATAAAATTATTTAATAAAAAAAACTCCTAATCTTAAAAAAATTTTATAAAAATATTAAATTAATTTTTTGAATTAATAAAATAATATAATAATTTTATAATTATTTAAATAATATTTTTTGGAATTATTTTTTTATTATTTATTTATTCAAAACTTAAATTTTATATATCACCTTTTAAATAATTCAATTATTCTTAAATATTTTAATTTTTAACTTTTTCTTTTTTAATTAGATTTTTTTTATTATTATTATTTTTTTATAAATAAAATTCTTATAATATTTATTAATAATTATCTATATATTTTTTTAATAATAATTTATTTTTCCAATCATTTTTTAAAAATTTTCTAAAAATTTTAATAAATCTTTTTAAATAATAATTAATTCCAATTATCAAACCTCCATTTTTTTTAATTTTTAAGAATTTTTTTTTAAACTTTATTAAATTTTGTAAAAAG
Organism: Arthrobotrys conoides; assembly: GCA_036971725.1. Taxonomy (NCBI): domain Eukaryota; kingdom Fungi; phylum Ascomycota; class Orbiliomycetes; order Orbiliales; family Orbiliaceae; genus Arthrobotrys; species Arthrobotrys conoides. Next base: position 2,297,297 of record JAVHJM010000001.1, read on the forward strand.
TTTTGTAAATTATTAATATTTATAATTTTTTACTTTAAAAATTTTTAACACTATTAAAAAATTAATCTTAAAATAAATTTTATAAAAAATATAAAAATATATTTATAAAAAATTATATTATAATTCATTTTTTTTATTTTAAAATAAATCAAATATTTTTAAAATTTTTTTATTATTATATAAAAATAATTATTTTTTTAATAATAATTATATATTATTTTTGTTTTGATATTAAATTTATTGAATTTTTATATTTTCTTTTTATAATATATTATTTATATTACTAATTTTCTTTTTTAATATTTTTAAATTTTATTTTGATTTATAATAATAATATATATTAAATATATTATTTAAAAAATATTTAAAAATTTAAATTTTTATTTAATTTTTAAAAATAATTTTAATATTTTTATATTCATATTTGCTTATATAATTTTATATTCCCATATATAATTTTTTTTATATTTGATTTTTTTTTTTTATTAATATATTTTTATATTTATTTTATTTTATATTTTAAAAAACTTTTATAAAAAAATTTTATATAACAAAAGTTTTTTTATAAAAAAAAAAATAATATTATAATTTTATTATATTAATTAATTAAATTAAAAAATATATTTTAATAGAATAAATATATTTTTTATTTTATAATTATTATTTATTTTATAATAATACATCTTCTATTTTTTTAAAATTATATTTTTATTTTTATATTTATATAAATATATTAATTAAATAATATATTAATTTATCATAACATAAAAATTTTAGAATTTTATTTATCATACAACATTTAATATTAAATTTTTATATAAATATATAAACTATAATTTTAATAAATAGCCCACACATATTAATTATTAGAAATATATTTTTATCTATAAATATTTTCTATAAAATATTATTATATATATAAAGATTTTTAAATAATAATTATTCCCAAATTTTTTTAAAACCCTATTAATTAATTTATTAATTTAATTACATATTTAATTAAACAATATTATAATTTTTTTAACTATCTTACTATATTATATTTTTTATTTAATAATTTTAATTATTTTACTAAATATTTATATTTTCAACCAAAAACTCTGAATAATTAAAATTAAGAAATATAGTAGAATACTAGAACTATTTTGGGAATCCTGCCAAGGGAACCTGGGACAGGTGTAACAAAAAAAAAAATTTTTTTTTAATTAAAATTATAATTAAATAAAAAAAATTAAAATATTAAAATTACTTAAAACAAAAAATATTAAAATATTAAAAATAAAAATATAATTTGTAAGATATGTATAAGTAAATAGTTGTATTGATTGATGTTCTATTTAAGTATCTTTTTAATTTGTAGAAGGGTTATAGTCTATAGAGGGTTTAACATAATATATAATATAATAATATAACAATTACTAAATAAAAAAAAGAACAATATCTGTACTATTAAAAAATAAAAAAAAAAATTTTTAATAAAAAAAAAAATAATAAAATTTTATTTTCTATATATTAAAATGCTAATATTTTTGTATTTTAAATTAAAATTTTTTTTATTTTTATAATATTTTTATTTTTTTATTTTTTAGTAATTTTGTGTTTATTAGAATGTGTTTTTTGGAGATTATGGTAGTGTATGCAGATTTTTTTTATAAAAGTAATTGAGGTTAAATGACTTTTGTCAATTTTTTATATGTATATTGGTATTTAATTATTGAGGAGTATTAATTTTAATATGTTTAAATTATTATTATACTATTTTATGATTAGGTTATTATAGTTTATATGATTTTTTTTAATTTATTGGTTATATTTTTTAATTTAAATTTTTTTATTTAACTAGATAAATATTTTTTATTTTTTTATAAATAAAATATTTTCTTTTATAATTAAAAATTATTTTTATTTTTTATTTTTTTTTATTATTTATTATTTTTATTGGTTTTTTTAATTTTGGTGGTTGAATATTTTTTTGATATGGATTTGTTTCTAGAAATATAATTTTTTTTAAATAGATTATGTTAATTATAAAATAAATTTTTTAGTTTAATAATAAATTTAGAAAGTAAGTTAATTTTTTTATTTTTTTTTTAATCTAAAATAATTTTATATATTGTATAATTAATTTTGAAGTTGTTTTTTTATAATAAATTGATTTTAACATATAATTTGTTTTTAATAAAAAATATATTTAATTACTAATTTTAAATTTGAATATTTGAATATTTTTTATTTTTATATTATTTTATAATTTTAATAATTAAAAATATAATATTAATAATATTTGTATAAAAAATTATTTTTTTGTAAATTAAATTTTATACTAATTTTATATTGTTATTTAATGTTATTATATAAATAGCAGTTTTTAAGTTAAAATTATGAATAACTTAATTTAATAAATATCCACAACACTAATATTATTATTTAAAACTATTTCAATATCTAACAAAGTATTAATTTAATTTGATTAAATTACATTAATATAATGTTTTAAAATAATTTTTATAATTTAATTAGTTTTTTTAAACTATTTACTTATAAATAAATATTATATAATTGTTATTAAATATTTAATGTCAATTAATTTAAAAAATAATTTTTAAATTTTTTTTAAAAAAATTGTTTTTTTGTTAAAAATTAATATTAACAATTAATTTTATCATTAATAAATATTAAAATAATAAGTTTATATTTATTATTTTTTGTTTTAATTTTTTTTTTTTTTTATTAGAATAATTATTTTAGAAAATTTATTAATTATTATAAAAATAATATTATATTTTAATTAAATTTATTAATATTATTAATATTAATAAAATCGACCTTCGGAACGAACGACCCATATCTTTTGAACGAAATATCCAAAACTAAATAAAAAGATATCATTCAAAAACTCTTAAAATAAAAAGTAAATATATGAAAATATAAAATATAAAATAAAATAATAAAAAAGAAATCACAAAATAAATTTCTAAACATTTTTTATAATTATCTATATACAAAATAAAAAAAATAATAATAAAATATATTAAAAAATATTATAACTTATTTAAATTAAATAAAAAATAAATATGTTAAATAAAATTTCAATAAATAAATTAATTTTAATTATTTAATTAATAAGATTTTAAAATAAAATATAAAAAAGATAATTTTTAATTAGTTTAAATTTAGCAATTTATAATATAAAAAATCTAATAATTTAAAACCAAAAATTAAGATAAATAATTAAAAAAAAAAAAATTTAAAATTTAAAATTTTAAAAAAGAAATAAAAAAAATAATTTAAAAAAATAAAACATATACAAAAATAATAAGAAAGGTTATAAAAATGATAGAAATAACAGAAATAATAATTTTAAAATTAAAAATATTACTTTTATTAAATAAAAAAATTATTATATTAAAAATAAGTTTAAATTTATTAAAAATAATGATAAATAAAGATAGAAAAATAATAAATACAATTTTAGTTAGTTATAATTCAGAAATTAACATATCTAATATTTCTCTAAATAAAAAAAAAATTTGATGTTGATAATAAACAAAAACATTAACAGCAAAAAAGTTCTAAAATATAAAAACAAAATTTTTAAAAAAATCATAAAAATAAACAAATTTGTTTAAAAACTATTAAAAGTAAAAACCTAAAAATTTATAATTATACATGGGGTACAAATAAAAAAAATTAAAATAAAAAAAAAAAATTTTGAAATATTTTTTATAAAATTACTAAAATAATTAATATCTAAAAAAAAATTATAAAATAAAAAATTCTTTTTTATTATTCTAATAATAAAAATAAAAAAAATAGGATTTAATATTTTTAAAAAAAAGTTTTTTATACAAAAAAATATTTAAAAATAAAATAATATTACAATTTTAATTTTAAAAATTAATATAATCAAAAAATTAAACATTAAAATTTTAAATGTGAAAAAAATATAAAATACAGAATTTATATTTTAAAATATAAAATTTATTTTTATAAATGTAAAATATATAATATAAGAAGAAAATTATATAAATATATTAAAATAAAATATATTCTATATAATAAAAATTATTTTGCAAATAAATATACACAAAATAAAAACAAAAATAAAAATAAAAACAAAAATTAAAAAAATTAAAATTAAATAACAAATTTTATGAAAGTTTATTAATATAAGTATAATATATTCACAAATATAATACAAAATATATTTAATTCTACATTTAAAAATAAAATAAATTTTATTTTCTTTTAAGAATTTTAATTTTTAAAAAAAAAAATTTATAATTTTATATTTTAAATTTAATTTAATTTATTTGATTTATAAAGAAAATAAACCACAAATAATTTTTTTTTTTTTTAAAAAATATCAAATATAAAATCTCAAATTAAATAAATTTAATTAATAATAAAGATTACCAAGTTATAAATTTTAAATTTAATAAATTTAATATTTTTAGAATTTTTAATATTTATAATGAAAAATAATAAATAAATTTAAATATAATAAATATAATAAATATAATAAAACCATATATAATAAAAAATTTATATTAAAAAATCTTTTTTAATTATAAAAATAAATATTTAATTTTAAAAAATTTTAATTTTCATTATTTTTTATAAAATTTAAATTATTTAAATAAATTAAAATTTAAAAAAATAATAAAATTAATTAAAAATAAAAAATTATAAATTTTAAATAATCCAAAAACACCAACTTATTATTATCAAAAAAAAAAAAATATAAATAATTCATTTATTCTAAATTTAATTCTAACTACAAACTCAATAATTAATTTTATTAAAAAATAAAAAATTAAAAATAGAAATAAATATTAAGTTAAATTATAAAATAATTTTATTTTATATATTCCAATCAACAAATTTAATAGATACTCCACTATCTACAAACAAATGCAATTAAGAAAAAAAAAATTAAAATATTTTCCAAAAAGAATTATTAAAATTAAATAAAAATTTAAATAAAAATAATTTCTAAAATAATTTATTTTTTTTATTTAATAAAAATAAAGTAAAAATAAAACAAAAACTAGAGTAAGTAACAAAAATATTTTAAAAAAATTTAATTAATATAATAAAATATTAATACCAAAATTAATAATTACACCAAAATTTAAAATATAATAAAATTAATAAATAAATAAAAAAAAAAATACTATGAAAAAAAAAATTTTAAAAAAATAATAAATTTTAAAAAAATTAAAATTGATTTAAAAATAAAAAAAATATATATTTTGAAATGATAAAAAAATAAAAATAAAAATTTTGGAAAAGTTATTTAATAAATACAAAAAATAAAAAAAATTTTAATATATTAAAATATATAAAATTAAGAAAAACACAAAAAATATTTAATTTAAAATTTAAAAATAAAAAAATATTAAATTTTAAAAAAAAAATTAAAAATATTAAAAAAAAAGATTATTTCTAAAACTTTTAATTTTTAAAATTATAAAAAAAAATAATTTTATTATAATTTTAAATAAAAAAAAAATAAAATGAAAAAAAATTATAAATAATAAAATTAAAAAAATTATATTTATTTTTAATTTTAAAAAAAATATTAGGCTTAAATAAAATAAATTTTTTATATCTCAAAAAAGTATATAAAATAATTTTAAAAAGATTTAATAATTTATTTAATAAATTATTAAATTATGGTTAGTATCCAATTTGTTTTAGAAAAATAATTAAAACAATATTATTAAAATTAAATAAATTAAATTATAATATATTAAAAATTTATAAAATTATAAAATTTTTAAATTATTTAAAAAAAATATTAAAAAAGGTAATAATAAGAAGAATAACTTTTTTATTAAAAATTTATAATATTTTAAATTTAGAATAAATTAATAATAAAAAATTTAGATTTATAATTAATATAATCTTATTTTTAATAAATAATATAAAATTAATAAAAATTTTTAATTTTTAATTTTTATTTTATTTTTAAATATTAAAAAAACTTTTAATAATATTTTAAAAATAAAACTAATTAATATATTTAATAAATATATTAAATTTATTTTTAATAAATAAATAAAAAAATAATTAAATTTAGTAAAAATCAAAATATTTTAAAAATCACCTATATCCCCAATTTTTTTTTTTATATTTAACACCTCTATTTAGAAAATTAAAAATAAAATATTTATTTACTAAAATACCTTCTTATATAAATAATATAATAATAATAATTCAAAACAAAAAAATTAAACAAAATATTAAAAAATTAAAAAAAATATTAAAAACAACCTTCAAATAAACAAAAAACAATATAATAATATTTAATAATATTAAATCTAAATTAATTCATTTTTATTTCAAATATAAAAAAAAAAAAAAAAAAATTTTATTAAATAAAATAAAAATAAAACTATTAAAAATAATCAAATAATTAAAAATTTACTTTAATATAAAAATAAATTTTAAAATTTATATTAAAAATAAAATATTTGTAATAAAAAAAATATTTAATTATATTTAAAACCTAACCAATTCAAAAATAAATTAAATTTAAAAGTATTTATATAACTTTATAAAAATTATATTTATTTTGTTTTTGATTTTAAAACTAAATTTTAGTAAAAAAATTAAATTTTATTAATTAAAAAAACAATAAATATATTTAAAATAATTTTAATAAATTTAATAAAAATTAAAATATTTATTTTATTATTAAAAATTAGGTTAAATGGTATATAAAGAAGATATATATTAAAAACACTTTTTTTTAATAAAAATTATTTAATTAAATTAAAAATATTAAATTGTTTATTATTAAAATATAATTTTAAAAGAGAAGTAGAAAAAGAAAAATATTTAAAATATTTAAATAAAATGAAAATAAAAAAGAAAATTAAAAAAAGTGTTATAAAATTATATTGAATTTTATTTTATTTAAAATTAATTTTTAAATAAATTTATATATGAAAATAAAGAAAATTGATTTAGAATTAGAACCTCTATAACTTAAAATTAATATTAATTTTTATATAAATAAAAATAATAAAAAATTAAAAATAAAAATATATAAAAATAAAAAAAAAATATCTAAATTTAAAAAAGAATTTAATTATTTATTTTAATAAATTTTTTTTAGAATTTAAAAATAATATAAAATTAATTAAAATTAGATGTTATAAAAAAATAGATTAAAAATTTATTTTTGAAATTTTAAAAAATTTAAATAATAAAATAAAAGTTTATGATGTAGAATTAATTGTAATATATGAAAGTTTTAAATAAATTAAATTAATTATAATAAAAAATAATAAAATAAAAAATATTTATTTATTTATTGATAATTAAATTATAATAAAAAGATTAAATTTTTTAAAAATAAATTTAGGATAAAAAAATAGTTTTTAGAATTTAATTTTTATATAACAAAATTTATTTTTATAATATAAAAATTAATATAAAATAGGTATTAAATTATATAGAAATAAAAAAAAACAAAAAAATAAAACTTTTTATTAAAAAAATTATAAAAATTTAAATAAAAAATTTTTTTATTTTTTATTTTTCTTTTAAAAATAAAAAAAAATATAAAATTTTATAAAATAAAAAAAAATTTGGAAAATATATAAATAAAATTAAATTATTTTAATTACCCAAAATTAAAAAAAAAATTAAATTTTATAAAAATTGAAGAATAAAATTAATTTAACAATAATTTAATTAAGAATTAATTGTAAATATTTTAATAATTATTTATATAAAATATTAAAAAATGTTATAAATAAGAATTATTTATATAATAAAATACCTCAAATATTAAAATATTTTTTATTATATTGTAAAAAGTATAAAAAAAAAAAAAAATTTTAAAAAAAAAATAAATAATAAAAAATTTATAAATATAAATTCTCTATTATTTAATAATTTAAATCTCTAATATATAATAAATTTTATAAAAAAAATCAAAATTATATAAAAAAATAATTAAAAAAAAAATTAAAATTAAAATAAATTAAAAAAATTTTAAAAAATAGATTTATAATTTAATTAAAAAATTTGAGAAAATTAATTATAAAATTATAAATAAAAAATATTAAAATAAGATTAATAATTCTTTTTTTAATAATAGAAAAAAAAAAATATAGAGGGGAAGAAACCTCAAAAAAAACAATAAAAAATAAAATTAAAAATTAAAAAAAATCAAAGAAAAACAAAATAAATTAACTATATTAATTTATTTAATTTTTAGATTAATTTTTATTTAAAATTATGATTTTTATTTATTTAATTTGTTATTTAAAATTTTAAGTGTACTGCAAAAGAAAATTCTCTTCTGTGTACCATAAGCTTCTAGCTTGCATGCGTATATGATACATAATAATAATAATAATAATAATAGTGTTATATTAATAATGACAATAAATTTAATTATAAATATATTTTAAATATTATTTGATATATTTTAGTATATTGCTATTTATTTTGTTTTAGTAAAATTGGGTTATTAAATAATTATGTGTTTTATTAATGTTTAAATGATTTATATAGTTGTGTGTTTTATAAAATAATTAAAAATGAAGTTTTTTATTTAAAATATAAAATTTTTTAGTTTTTTTATGTTTATTATTAAAATAAATTAATTGATTTTTAGTGTTTAATATAAAAATCAAATTAAAATATGTTTTTTAAAAGTTATTATTTTTAAAATTTATTTTTTTATTATTATTTTTTATTAATAGATTTAGAAGTTTATTTTTATATAAAAATTTTAATTATTATTTAAATTCTAACTTTATTTTAATTAAAATAATATTAAAAATAAGACTTTTATTAAAATAATTAATATTTTTTAATAAGTTAATTTTTATTAAATTTAGAAAGTATTTAATATTCAATTTTATTTTAAATTAATTTATAATATTTAATATTATTATTTTATATTTTTATTTTATTTTGTTGTTTATGGCGCGTGGTTATACAGAGTGTGCTTTACCACAGAAGGTATGTAGGTCTCTATAGATATAATAATTAATGATTATTCCCTAGTATAAAAGTAGCTTAGATATAAAAATAGTAAATATTAAGGCTCTTATTATAATTTGCTTTTATAATAGTTAATAATCTGATTATAGTTGTTTTTAAAGATAGTTGTTTTATTATAGTAATAATATTCTAATTTAGTTATTATTTTAAAAGTAAAAATTTAGAAAAATATTGTGTTATAGAATTGATTTTATATTATAAATAATTTGTTATTTTGTTAAAATTCTAGACTTTTTTTAATTGTTTTTATATTTTTATAAAGAGGGTTATGCTTTTTTTTATTAATTTATTTATTTTTTTATATAAGTTGTTATGTTATATAGATTTGTTGTTGTTTGGTTTTAAGGTTTTTTTATAATTTAACGTTTTAAGTGTTTTTTGTGTTATTTTTTATATTATTTTTGTAAAAAATATATTATTATTTATGTAAAAATTTATATATGAAATTTTTTGTTAAATTTGAATACATTAATTTAATTTTATAGAGTATAAATTTATTAATATTATGTATATTATATAATAAATGTTTTTATAAGTTTTGTAAACTTTATTTTATATTATGTTTTTTGACTTTTTATATTGTTGGTTTTTAGATTTAGTAGATTTATAGTTGTGTTTTGTGCTTATACATAGATTTATTATGTTAGAAAATTATTTTAACTTAAAATTATATTCTATTATATTATTTATACCTTATTAAACTTTTCACTTTGTTAGTTACATTATTAGTCTTTTATAGATTTTATAGGCTTTTGGAAAGGATATTCTTAAAAAGATATTATTTTAAAATGTTTTAATATATGTTTATGTTTTTATAATAGTAGTATTATATTATTTTTTTGGTTTATTAATATATAAGATATAATTAAATAATATATAAAACTTATTAATATACTCTTATAGAACTTTTAAATATTTTATGATTTTTGTTGAATGTATATATAAAGATTTTTTTTTTTTTTTATTTTAATTTTAATTTTATTTTTTTTTTATATCACTTCATATAAATTTTTCTATTTTATTTTTTATAAATAGATATTTTTTTATATATTATGGTTGGTATTATCTCTCCTAATCCTATTCCCAATAACAATGTTATTATTTTTTATGTTCTTAGAGGCACCAATGCAGATGTGATTATTAATATTTTAGAGTATATCACACATACTTCTACCATTGCTTATAAATTGACAATATGTTGTCAGAAATACTACAATTAGTGGTAGAATAGGAATTGGAATGTTTAATGTTATTAGTCTTCAATTAGTTTATGGACTAAATATGAGTTTTATTTAAGAACAAAATAGGGTTATACTTTCAGTAAATTCTTTTTAATCTTGGTATTTTGTTTTTCAAAAGTTTCTCTAATTTTAAAATATAGCTATAAGTAGTATATCTATTATTATTTTTTTTTATTTAATATTTGATTTTGTTATTATACAATATTTTTCAATTTTAGATATATTTAGTGTATACTCCTCTATTATAACTTTTTTTTTTTTTTTGTATTATATTTTTCATCTTTTTGTTAGGATGTTGTATCTACAGTTATAAATTATTAACTGTTTTATATTTTTACAATAAGTTTTAGTTGGAGTGTTACTATTATTATTATTGTTACCATTACTATTAATTAAAGCTATTACAGTTTTTACTGCTTAAAAATATACCTAATTATAGGAGATTTATATTTAAATTATGGCTTTGGTGGATATTGAAAATGTAATAAATATCTATATTAATAGTAAATAATCTTTAAATCTTTGTTTTTTTATAATTATTATAAGTTGATTTAGTAGTAATATATTTTTTAATTAGTGAATTTTTTTTTTTTAGAGGTTGGTTGGTTTTGTGTGTGTGGGGGTTTTAATTTAGAAAATGTTCTTTTTTTTTTTTTTTTTTTTTTTTTTTGTATTTTAATTTTAATGGATTTTTTTTTGGGTGTTTTTATTGAGTTATTTTTTTTTTTGTTTTTGAGGTTTTAGGTTTTATAATTTTGTTAGGTTGAGATTTGTGATGTGTTTATTATGTAAAGGTAAAGGTAGTGTTTTTGTAAATACATCTACTATTATTTCAGTAGTAAATATGAAGATTAGAAAAAGCTTTTTATTTTTGATTCTTTTTTTAATTTAGAAGTAAACAACATTGTAATATTTAGTTTTTATTAGTTTTTTAGATTTGTGGATATTATAATAGTATTTTTGTTATTTATAAAGAAAATTATAAGTAAAATATTTTTATTTTCTTATAAAAAGTATTTTATTATATAATATATATCCTTTATTAATTTATATATTTATATAATTTTTTTTTTAATATAATTGTTTATAATTACTTCAACTTTTATATTAAAAATAATTATTATAATTTACAACTTATTTGATTATAATATTATTGTTTTATAGAAATTATATATATATCCTGATATAAATTTGTAATTTATTTTTTTAAATTCCATAATTTAACTTTAATCTGCATTAAAATACCTTCTAAATATTGTATCACCTCTTCTATAAATTATACTTAAAGTTTTAAAATATGATAAATATTTATAGAATTATAGCATAACCTCCCAATACTCTTCTTATAAAATACTTAAATACTATCCCAATTTTGCAGTAATATAAGCTATATTTGGCCTCATTCTTTAAACAATGTAATTTATACTACCAAATATATTCTTATATAAAGTTGTCTTTTCTAAAGATAAGAACTTATCAACTTATTAATATTTTAAAAAAATAACTTTGAATGCCATAAAAATTGTTTTATCTTTCATTTTTAAAAAATTATATTTTTTTAATATAAAATATATATATTTTTTTTAATTTAAATACAGTTAGTTTTTTTTTTATTATAAATCATTCTTATACTAAAAAACTTTTTTATTTCATTTAAATCTTTTATCTTATATTTTTTTTTAAAAATAACTTTGACCTTCTTTATTTTAAAAAGATTTAAAAAAAATATAAGTAAATTATTTATATAAATAATTATAATTATATCCTTTTTAATATAAAGGCATTTATCTATCCAAAAATGCTTTACTTTGAATAAAAAATCTATCAAGATTAAAAAAAAGTAAAGTTTTTTATTCTAAAAATATAATACCTATTTCAGATTATATAGTAATTTTAATAAAAGAAAGATTATAATAGTAAAATCATTATATTTGTATTTTACTAGTAGTTCTATGTATATCCTTTTTACTAGAAATAGAATAGCATTTAAAAAAACTATTTTCATATTTATTTAATGTGTATATAGACTTAGGTTTACCATCAAAACTAAAATAATTTTAACAATTTTGAAATTTATTATTAAAACATAAATTTGTATATAATAAATGTTATATTTTTATTTATATTTTTTGATAATTAATTTTGTTTTATAAAGAATGCTTTTATTAATTTTAATCTTTTTTTTAAAAACCTATCTAACTCCTATATACTTATATCTTAAAAAAATCTTACTTATTTCAATAAAAGTTTTATTTTCTTTTAAAAAAACTATCTCTTTAAAAATAACTTTCTCCTATAAAAAAACATTTAAAGCTTTTAAAATAATCATTAAATTTAAAAATTTTAATTAATTTATTATACTTATTACTTATATAATATAAACTTTTATATAAATTAATTTTCTTAAATTCTTTTCTTTATTAAAAAACTCTAATTTAATTTAAAAATAAAATATCAGTAATTTAAAAATATTATTTTTTCTTATATTTTTTAAATTAAAATAAAATAATATAATTATATTTTTTAAAAATTTTCAAAATTTTGAAAAAATTAAAAATGTTATTTTTTTGTTGTCTTAATTTTAATCTTCTACTATTTCTCCAGTTAAATTACTTCTTTTATTAAAAATTACTATTTTTTCTAATCTTTTTTAAAGGTAATCTTCTTTTTTATTTATAATAACTTTTTTTTCTTTAATAAATAATATTTCTATTAAAAATAACTCTTCAAAAAAAAACTTTTTCCAATTTTTAAAATAAAAGTTATAATTTTTTTTAAATAAAAAAATTTTTTTATCACTCAAACATCTCTTATTATAAAAATTACTTTTTTTAAAAAATTTTATATTCTGTATTAATTAATATTTTTCATGTATTTTATTAAAATTTTTTTTTATACTTTATATTAAAATAAAAATTTTTATTTTTTCTTTTTAAAAATAATAATATATATATAATAACCAAAAAAATAAAAATTTTTATATTTTAAAATATAATTATTTAATCTTTTATATAATATAAAAGCAAAATTTTTTTTCTTTATTTTAAAAAATTCCTTTTAATTTATAAAATATTTATTAAATATATAAATTATTATTTTAAATTTTTTTATTTAAAAAACTTCTAATAAATCAAATTTTATTAATATAAAACTATTTATTTTTTTTATAAAACAATTTACTTTTTCTATTTTACTATTTTATATTATTATATAAATTCTGCTAAATTCTATTTTTATCCCCTATAAATTATAAAAATCCTTTATATTAACAAAAATAAATTTTTTAATATTATTTATTTTTAATTTAAATATTTTTTTATTTAAATATTGCTTTTTTATAATAATTTATTAAATAAATTTATTTTTAAATTTTATTTTAAAAAAATAAAATTTTATTTACTTATATCTAAAAAAATTATTTATTATTATAAAAGTATACTTTACTAAAAAAAATATTAATTTATTAAAATCTTTAATTTTATATTTATTTTACAAAATTATTATTTGCTAAAAGTTTATAGAATTTATATATATAAATTTTAAGAATTTAATAATTTTTTAATAAATTAAAATTTTATTTAATATAACTATCTACTTATTATAAATATATAATTTACAAACATAATTAACTCTATCTAGCAAAATATAATCTTATATTTTTATAAAAAAAAAATCTTTTTAATTATTTTAAAATAAAAATAATCTAATTTATAATATTATTATTTTAATAATTTAAAAAGTAATACTTTATTTATTTTAAATATTTACCTTTTAATTATTATACTTTTTATTTATAAAAATTAAATATAATATTTTAATTTTATTTTAGAAAAAAATTATTATTAAATATTTATTTTTTTTATTTTATATAGATTTATTATATAATTTTTTAAAGTTTTATTTATAAAAATGTCTTTATATATTATAAAATAATATATTTTATTGAAATTTATATTAAAATTTTAATTTGTAAATTTTTTTATTACTATTAAATTTAAAGTTATATTTAATATAAAAAAAACTTTATTTTTTTTTATTTTATATATATTAATTTTTATAAAAATAATATTTATCCCATATACCTCTATATAAAAATTATCTATTAATAAGATTCTTTTTTTAATTAAAAATAAATAATATATTTTAAAAAGATTAAAATTATTTAATATCTAATTACTAGCATCTAAGTTTATATACCATCTATTATATAAATTTTATTTAAATAAAAAAATACTTTTATAAATTTTATAATTCTTTTTATGTAAATTTTTTATTATATAGAAAATAAAAATAATAAGTTTCTTATTATTCTTAATTATTATTTTAAATAAATTTTTTTTAAAATAATTTTTTTTTTATAATTAAAATAAAAATAATTTTTTTTTTTTTATAATATTTATATAAATTATTTATTATTTTTTTTAAAAGTAGTTTGTTTTTATCTTAATATAAGTTTATTTTAAATTTTTTTTGTCCAAACCTTCTATTCTCTTTATTAAAATTTAAATTATAAATTTTAAAATTTCCTCTAAATCTCTTTCCTACTTTATTATTTCTTATAACAGTATATGTTGTGGTAGAGAAAATATAAATTTTAAACAAATCATCCTCATTCTTTTTTATAAAAAAAATATTTATAAAATATTATTTATAATTTTAATAAATATATGTTTTTAAATTATTAAAATATTTTATTTTTTAAATTCTAATGAAAAAAATTATAAATTTATTTTTAAATACTCTAAAAACAACCATAAATATATATAAAAATGTTTTATTAATAAATTTTGTGTTTAATAAAAAAGCTCTCTCTTTTTTAAAATTGTTTATACCTCTAAAAAAGTCTATAACTGTTTTGTAAGAATTTTTTTATTTTACAATCTTTATATTTTAAAATTTAACCTTTAATATAAAAAATAAACTTTTATTTAAAAACCTAAATTTTTAATAAAAATACTCTATTATTTTTCTTAAGCTCTTACTCAAAAATAAATTTTTAAATTTGATATTTACTGTATACACCAAAAAATCTACCACACAAACTTCTGTAAAAAGCTTATCTTCTTCTATAAAAAATTAGTTAATACCAAAACTTAATTATTGAGCTTTTATACTCCTTAATAGTTCTAAACCTAATATTAATTTTATATCAAGAGTCAACGTGTTTTCAATAGGTTTCTTTATTAGAGAGAATAATCTTATTCCCCTTTTTGTAATTATTTGAAGATGTAAGAAAATGCTTAATCTCCATAAAAAATAATTAACTTTTTTAAAATCAAATAATTTTATACTATAAAAAAAGTTATTACTAAAAAATATATTTAATATAATAATAATTTTATTTAAAAATATACATATTATTTAATATATTATTTTTGATGTAGAAGAGGATTTTTATTCTTATAATATATTATTTATAACATATAATTATATAAAGTATACTCTACCATAAAAGGTATATAAATTTTTATAAATATAACAATTGATAATTATTCTTTAATATAAAGATAGTTTTATAAAATAGATATAAGAGTAATGAGTATTAAAACTCTCACTACAACTTGTTTTTATAATAGTTAGTGATCTGGCTATAACTGCCTTTGAGGATGGTTGTTCTACTATAGCAACAATATATTTTATTATAATATAATTATTATTATTATTATTATTATGTATCATACATGCATGCAAGCTAGTAGCTTATGGTGGACAGAAGAGAATTTTCTTTATAGTGCACCTAAAATTTTAAATAATAAATGAAATAAATAAAAATTGTAATTTTAGATAAAATTTGATTTAAAAATTAAATAGATTAATATAATTAATTTATTTTTATTTTTTTTTATTTTTTTTTATTTTTTTATTTTATTTTTTATTATTTTTTTTGAGGTTTTTTCCTTTTTATATTTATTATTTTTGTTTTATTATTAAAAAAAGAATTATTGATTTTATTTTGATGTTTTTTGTTTATAATTTTATAGTTAATTTTTTAAAAAATTTTAATTAAAATATAGATTTATTTTTTAAAACTTCTTTATTTTATTTTAATTTTAGTTTTTTTTTTGATTATTCTTTTGTATAATTTTGGTTTTTTTTATAAAATTTATTGTATATTATAAATTTATATTATTAAATAATAAAAATCTTATATTTATAAATTTTTCATTTATTTTTTTTTTTAATATTTCTTTTTTTTTTTATACTTTTTATAATAAGAGATGTTTTAATATTTAAAATATTCTATTATATAAATAATTTTTATTAATAATATCTTTTAATATTTTATAAAGATAATTGTTGAAATATCTATAATTAGTTTTTAATTAAATTATTATTAAATTAATTTTATTATTTGATTTTTGTAAAATTTTATTTTTTTTTAATTTTGGATAATTAAACTATTTTGGTTTTGTTTTATTTATTTTCTAGTTTTTTTTTTATTTTATAAGATTTTATAATCTTATATTTCTTTTTAAAAAAAAATAAAAAATAAAAAAATTTTTAATTTAAATTTTTATAATTTTTTTAGTTAAATAATTTATTTTACTATTTTTTTTTATTTTTGTATATCTTGATATTTAATTAATATTTATTTTATATTATAAGATTAGATTTTGTTATATAAAAATTAAATGCTTAAAGTTATTTTTTATTTTAAATCTATTTTTAACAATTTTAGTTTTTTTATTACAACCTAATTATTATTATTATTATTATGTATCATACACGCATGCAAGCTAGTAGCTTATGGCGGACAGAAGAGAATTTTCTTTACAACACACCCAAAATTTCAAATAACAAATAAAACAAATGAAAATTGTAATTTTAAATAAAAATTAATTTAAAAATTAAATAAATTAATATAATTAATTTATTTTATCTTTTTTGAATCTTTTTTAATTTTTTTGTTTTTTTTTATTATTTTTCTTAAAATTTCTTTCCTTTTATACTTATTATTTTTTTTTTATTATTAAAAAAAAAATTGTTGATTTTACTCTAATATCTTTTATTTATAATTTTATAATTAATTTTTTAAAAATTTTTAATTAAAATATAAATTTATTTTTTAAGATTTCCCTATTCTATTTTAATTTTAATCTTTTATTTTTAATTATTTTTTTATATAATTTTAGTTTTTTTTATAAATTTTATTATATATTATAAATTTATATTATTAAATAATAAAGATTTTATATTTATAAATTTTTTATTTATTTTTTTTTTTAATATTTATTTTTTTTTATACTTTTTATAATATAATAAAAAATATTTTAATATTTAAAATATTTTATTATATAAATAATTTTTATTAATAATATTTTTTAATATTTTATAAAAATAATTATTAAAATATTTATAATTAATTTTTAATTAAATTATTATTAGATTAATTTTATTATTTAATTTTTATAAAATTTTATTTTTTTTTAATTTTAAATAATTAAAATAATTTAATTTTATTTTATTTATTTTTTAATTTTTTTTTATTTTATAAGATTTTGTAATTTTATATTTTTTTTAAAAAAAAATAAAAAATAAAAAAATTTTTAGTTTGAATTTTTGTAGTTTTTTTAGTTAAATAATTTATTTTTTTATTTTTTTTTATTTTTGTGTGTTTTGGTATTTAATTAATATTTATTTTTATATTGTAAAATTAAATTTTGTTATATAAAAATTAAATCTTTAAAATTATTTTTTGTTTTGGATTTATTTTTAATAATTTTAGTTTTTTTATTGTAATTTAATTATTAGTAAATAAATAAAATTTTTTATTTTATTATTTTTTATTATAATTAATTTAATTTGTTTAAAGTTTTTATATATTATAATTAATTTTATATTATAAATTTTTATTTTATTATTTAAATTTTTTGAGATTTTAAAAATAAATTTTTAATTTATTTTTTTATAATATTTAGTTTTAGTTAATTTTATATTATTTTTTAATTCTAGAAGAGATTTATTAAAATAAATAATTAAATTTTTTTTTAAATTTAAATACTTTTTCTTTTTTTTATGTGTTTTTACTTCTAATTTTTTATTACTTTTATTTATATAAAAATTAATATTAATTTTAAATTATAAAAATTTTAATTTCAGATTAATTTTTTTAATTTTTGTATATAAATTTCTTTAAAAATTAATTTTAAATAAAATAAAATTTAATATAATTTTGTAATATTTTTTTTATTTTATTTTATTTTTATTTTATTTTAAATATTTTAAATTATCTTCTTTTATTTTTTTTTTAAAAATTTTTTTTGGTGGGAAAGAATTTAGTATTTTTAGTTTAATTAAATATTTTTTATTTAAAAAAAGTGTTTTTAATATATATATCTTTTTTATATATTATTTAATTTAATTTCTAGTAATAAAATAAATATTTTAATTTTTATAAAATTTATTAAAATTATTTTAAAAATATTTATTATTTTTTTTATTATTTTATTTTAAAATATTTTAAATTTCTTAATTAATAAATTTTAATTTTTTTACTAAATTTTAATTTTAAAATTAGATATAAAACATACACAGTTTTTATAAAGTTATATAAATACTTTTAAATTTAATTTAATTTTTAAATTAATTAAATTTTCAATATAATTAAATATCCTTTCTATTATAAATATTTTATTTTTGATATAAATTTTAAAATTTATTTTTATATCAAAAAAGATTTTTAATTATTTGATAATTTTTAATAATGTTATTTCTATGTTACTAAATAAAACCACTTTATTTTCTTTTTTATATTTGAAATAAAAATAAATTAATTTAAATTTAATATTATTAAATATTATTGCACTATTTTTGGTTTATAAAAAAATTATTTTTGATATTCTTTCCAATTTTTTAATATTTTATTTAATTTTTTTGTTTTAAACTATTATTACCATATTGTTTATATAAGAAAGTACTTTAATAAATAAATATTTTATTTTTAATTTTCTAAAGAAAAATATTAAATATAAAAAAAATAAAATTAAAAATATAAATAACCCTTAAAATATTCCAATTTCTATTAAATTTAATTTTTTTTCCATTTATCCATTAAAAACCAGTTTAATATACTTATTTAATATAAAATTTTCAATCCAATTTAATAGTTAAGTTAACAATCCCATATCTTTTAGTATATTAATTAATTTTATTTTTAAAATATTATCAAAAATTCCTTTTACATCTAAAAACAAAATAAAGATTAAAAAATTTTCATTTTTCACTATTTCTATATTATTTACTAAAAATAAAACTATATTAATTACAAATTTTAATTTTTTATTACTAATTTGTTCTAAATTTAATATATTATAAATTTTTAATAAAAAAATTATTCTTTTTATTATTATTTTTTTTAATACTTTTTTTAAATAATTTAAAAAATTTATAATTTTATAAACTTTTGGTATATTATAATTTAATTTATTTAATTTTAATAATATTATTTTAATTATTTTTTTAAAATAAATTAAATAATAATTATAATTTAATAATTTATTAAAT
Organism: Arthrobotrys conoides; assembly: GCA_036971725.1. Lineage (NCBI taxonomy): Eukaryota > Fungi > Ascomycota > Orbiliomycetes > Orbiliales > Orbiliaceae > Arthrobotrys > Arthrobotrys conoides. Next base: position 2,317,072 of record JAVHJM010000001.1, read on the forward strand.
AAATTATTAAATCTTTCCAAAATTATTTTATATACTTTTTTAAAATATAAAAAATTTATTTTATTTAAACTTAATATTTTTTTAAAATTTACAATAAATATAGTTTTTTTAATTTTTTTATTTGTAATTTTTTTTTATTTTATTTTTTTTTTATTTAAGATTATAGAGTTGTTTTTCTTCTTAAAAATTCAAGATTTTAAAAATAATATTTTTCTTAATATTTTTGATTTTTTTTCAAAATTTGATGTTTTTTTTTTTTAAATTCTAAATTAAGAATTATTTATATTTTTTTAAATTTTATATATTTTAATATATTAAAATTTTCTTTATTTTTTATATTTATTAAATAATCTTTTTAAAATTTTTATTTTAATTTTTTTATTATTTTAAAATATATATTTTTTTTATTTTTAAATAAATCCCAGTTCTTTTATAATTTATTATTTTTTTAAAATTTTTTTTTTTATAATATTTCTTTTTTTTTTTCATCTATTTATTAATTCTACTATATTTTAAATTTTAATATAATTATTAATTTTAATATTAATATTTCTATTATATTAATTAAATTTTTTTAAAATAAATTTATTATTTATTTTAATTTTTATTTTATTTCTATTTTATTTTTATTAAATAAAAAAAATAAATTATTTTAAAAATTATTTTTATTTAAATTTCTATCTAATTTTAATAATTTTTTTTTAATTATATTTATTAATAAATAATAAAATATTTATTAAATTTATTAATTATAATATATAAAATAAAATTATTTTATAATTTGATTTAATATTTATTTTATCTTTAATTTTCTATTTTTTAATGGAATTAATTATTGAGTTTGTAGTTAAAATTAAATTTAATATACATAAATTATTTATATTTTTTTTTTTAATAATAATAAATTAATATTTTTAAGTTGTTTAAGATTTATAATTTTTTATTTTTGATTAATTTTATTATTTTTTTAAATCTTAATTTATTAATGTATTTTAAATTCTATAAACAATAATATAAATTAAAATCTTTTAATATTAAATATTTATTTTTATTATCTAAAAAAAAAATTTTATATAATTTTTCTACTATATATAGTTTTGTTGTGTTTCTTATTTTTAAATTTATTTATTATTTTTTATTATAAATATTAAAAATTTTAAATATATTAAATTTATTTAATTTAAAATTTATAATTTAATAATTTTTATTATTAATTAAATTTATTTAATTTGAAATTTTGTATTTGATGTTTTTTGAGAAGAAAATAATTATTTATAATTTATTCTCTTTATAAATTAAATAAATTAAATTAAATTTTAAATATAAAATTATATTTTTTCTTTTTTTCAAAATTATAATTTTTAAAAAAAGATAATATCTATTTTATTTTTAAATATAAAATTAAGTATATTTTGTATTATATTTATAAATATATTATAATTATATTAATAAATTTTTATATAATTTATCCTTTTAATTTTAATTTTTTTAATTTTTATTATTTTTTTTTTTTATACATTTATTTACAAAATAATTTTTTTATATAATATATATTTTATTTTAGTATATTTATATGGTTTTTTTTTTTATTATATATTATATATTTATAAAAATAAATTTTATATTTTAAAATATAAATTTTATATTTCATATTTGTTTCATATTTAAAATTTTGATATTCAATTTTTTAATAATTATTACTTTAATTTTTAAAATTAAAATTATAATATTATTTTATTTTTAAACAGTTTTTTTATACAAAAATTTTTTTTTTTTAAATATTCAATATTATTTTTCTTATTAAAATTATTAAAATTATTAAAAAAAAATTTTTATTTTACAATTTTTCTTTATTTATTAATTATCTTAATAATTTTATCAAAAATATTTTAAAATTATTTTTCTCCCTTTTTTTTTATAAAAGAATTAATTTTTTTTTATTTTAATTTTCTTTTATTTATATTTTATATATAATTACAAAATCCTAAACTTCTATTTTTAATAATTTTTAAACAAATTTATTTATTTTAATAATTTTTTTAAAAATTTTATTTTTATATTTCAGAATTTTTTTACTATTTATATTCTTATTTATCATTAATATTAAATTCCCCTTTTTGTTTGATAAGATATTAGATATATTAATTTTTAAATTATTTTTTTAATATAATATTTATTATTTTTTTATATTTATTTATTATTATTTTTAATAAAGTTATATTTATTTTTAAAATAATAATTCTTCTATTTAATAATAGTGATGTTTTTTAAATTAGAATTATTATTTTCATTATTTTTATTATTTTTATTATTTTTATTGTTTTTATAATTTTTTTTATTATTTCTATATATATTTTATTTTTTTTAATTATTTTCTTCATTTTTTTTTAAAAATTTTAGATTTTTTTTTTTTTTTTAATTATTTATTTTAGTTTTTAATTTTAAGTTATTAAATTTTTTATATTATAAATTTCTAAATTTAAATTAATTGATAATTATTTTTTTTATATTTTATTTTATAATTTAATTAATTAATGTTGAAATATATGGGTGTGATTATGGATTTAGTGTGAACTGAACTCCCTCATTCTATTTAATAAAATCAATCATATTTATATATAAAGAATAGTTAAAATTTAAAAACTCTAAAAAAATTCTCATACAGAATTTTTTTTTTTAAAACATATACAAAGTAAGTAAGATATATAAAAAATAAAAGAAAAATTCTTTGATTTATCTTCTTATGTCACATAAGGGATAACAAAATAATAACCACATAAAGAATAAATACCACACATAAAAAATAAACCTCACATATAAAAAATAAAAATTATCTTTTATCTAATATTCTAATACTCTCACCAAATCTCAAAACAAAAATAAACAAAATTTTAAACACAGAAATATTAATATTAATATATTTAACTACCATACATACTAAACTAATACAATATTTAATACAAATTTGATAAACTTGTTAATCTAAACACTTTGGGTAATTTGGTAAATAACAGAATATATAAAAAGTGAGAGAAGTCTTAAAATCAGTTTTTGGTAATATAGTTGAATTATATTGTAGTTTTTTAGGTATTAAATTTTAAGCTTGTATATTTTGTTAAAAATTTTTTGTTAATGCAAAATTTTTTTTGTAAGAAGAAATTGTTGGTTTTAAGGAAAAGAGTGTGTGTCTATAGTAATTTTAAATTTATTGTAATTATATAAGTTTTATGCTTGAGTTTGCTTAAAAATTTGGTGAGTGGGTTGGAAGGGTTTTTGGTTGAAATTATTTTTTTTATTTTAAGTTTTTTTTTTTTGAATTATATTTTTAATTATATGATATTTAATATTTACATATTTAATTTAATTGTTCTATTTGGGGTTGGTTGTTATAGATTTAACTACTTTATTATCAATAAGTAGTAATGGTGGACCGTTGAATAAAATTTTTATTGTTTTAAGTAGTTTGTTTAATTAAATGGAATTTTTGGTTGTTTTTGTGGTAGTTATGTATTTTGTATAGTAAGTTTTATTAACTACAATGGTTTGCTTTTTTGAATGTTAGAGAATTAGGTTGTTATTTTAAAATTATAAGTAGTTTTTGATTAATTTTTTATTATTTAGATTTTTGGTTAGGTTTATATTGTAGTATTTTTGTAGTCAATTTTTTTTTTTTTTTTTGTTTAGTGTTAATCCCAGGGATTGTGTTTTTTTTAGGTATTTTAGTATTTTCTTTGTTGTTTTTGTATAAATATCAATTGGTTTGGTGTTGTATTTGGTTAGTTGTTCAATTATATATGCTAGATTTGGGTAAGTATATATTATCAAATATATAAATTTATTGTTTAGTTGTTAGTACTACTTGATTAAGTTGTTAGTTAAGAATATTTTATTTTTTGTTATTAAATTAAATTTCATTAGAATTTTTGAAAATTTTGTTTTTTTTATACCATAGTGGGTTAGGAGTGTGTTTATAACAATTAATTGATGGAGGGTGATAGTATGGTTTTTATGATTTTGTTTGATTTAAATTTTTAAGAAGATTTTGGTTTTTTTAAGATTTGATATTTTATATTTGGTTTTAAAATTTGATTTAATGTTTTTTATTTACACTAAAATTATGGTTGTTATAAAAAAATCATTAATATAAAACAAAATCATTGTTTTTGTTTCTTTATTAATGTATAAGTTTCAATCATCCTCGCAAAATTAAAAATTAAAAATTTTCAAAAAAATATTAATTTTTATATTTTAAATTCAAAATATTTAATGCAAATTATACAAAACTTTTTATAATCTTAAAATTAAATTATGTATTTTCTTTAAAACCCGCTCGTAGAATCTCTTTAGAAATTTTATATAAATTTTTTTTAATAAAAAAACTATTAAAAATATAATCTTAATATTTATTTAATATAATTCAAAATTGTTTCAAATAATTATTACCATAAAAATTTAAAATATTATTAGTTTGGTGATAAAAGCATATTGTATTTAAATCTATTTTTAGTTGTAAATTGCTGTAGATAATAAGGTATACCTTGTAATATATAAAAATTTTTAAAGTTTTAATCTTAAATATCTATTTGGATATTAGAGTTTTATGTTTTTTTAGTAATTTAGTTATTTTAAAAAATTTGTTAATTTTATGTAAATCAAATTTTTTTTGAATGGTTTTATATTATTTTTTTTTTTTTTAGGTAATTGATGACTTTTTTATAAGTTTAAGGTTTTTAATTTGAGGTAATTTATTTCTTTTTAATTATTATGATTTATTATTTTATTATTTTGGTTAGCTTTTTATTATGTGTGAAGGCACGAGGTTTATAATTTTTGGTGTATTATTTGTGTTTAGATTTTTGTTTTTTATATTTAATTGTTTGATTTTTAAAGTTTGATCTAGAATTCTTATATGAGGTTTTTTTATTTTTTTTTATTATTTTAGGTTATGTTGGTTTTTTATAATTATATTTATTAATAATATTTAAAACATTTTTATAAATATACTTTTTATTTGTTATTGCTTTTGGGGATAAAATATTTATAATCAAATTTTGTTTTTTAGAAGATGAATTTTTGAGGTCAAGATAATTAGTTCTTCTATTAAATAATTATCGTAATAATTAATTAAACAGTCTAACTTTATTATTATCCAACCTATTATTGTATTTATTGGGTATGGTAGATTTTTCTATTAATATATTACTTATTTTTATAAATTAAGTGTTTGTATGGTTTTTTATTGGAGTATGGTTAAATTTAAATTTTATTAATTTATTAATTTAATTTATTAAATTATTAATTAATTTATAATTATAATAATTTATTTTTTTAATTAGATTTTTTTTACCCAAAAAAATATTTTTTTTTTAAATAAAATTTTTCTTTTTATAAAGTCTTATCCCATCTTAGATATTGTAAAAAAAAAGTATTATTTTTTATATAATTTATAAATAAATAAAATATAATATATAATATAAATTTATCTTTCTTCTTTTTTTTAGGAATTTAATACCAAACAAGACATTTAAAAAACTTCAAGTAAATTAGATCTAATTTAATATTATACAAAATTTTCTACAAAAATTTCCTATTAAATAATTTTATAAAAAGTAAATAATTTTTCAAGTAAACAACTATTTTAATAATTTTATTTTAAAATTAAATTAAAAAATCAACTTTATAAAATAATACAATAACAATAATTATTAATATCCCTATCTAATATTCTATAATATTATTAAAATCTTAATACTAAAGTAATAAAAGTTTATATTTAATATTTAACTTGATTAAAAATAAATTAAATATTTTGTTATTATATTTTTTTATATTATTATTATATTTAAAAATTAATATTTTTACTATTTTATTTTATTATAATTATTTTTTAATTTTAATAATTAAAAATTTAAAAAATGCAAATACTTTAATTTTTTTTATAAAAAAATATACTACAATCCATCTTAATAAATCTTCAATATACACTACAAAATAATATTTATTATCCAATATCCATAAAAAAAATCCAAACAAATCACTATAAACTTTCTTTCAAAAAAACTCACTACAAATCTACCTTTTAATACAATTAAATATACATCACATTTTTACTTATACACAAATTCTACAAAACAAAAAAATTCTTAAACTCTACCTAAAAATTTAATTTTAGAATTTTTATTAAAATTTACTAAATTTAATACCCTATATACTCTAAACAATTATACCAAATAATTTATAATTTAACATTTAAATTAATTTCTATATTAATTTTTTTATTTTAATTAAATATAATATTTTTATTTAAAATAAAATTAAAATTGAAGATATTTACCTCTAAATTAATTTTATTAAAAAAAATTTTTAACATAAAAACAAAATTTTCAATTAATTTTTTATTAAAAATTAATCCTATCAATAAAGTTTTAATCCTTTTTCACATATTATAATTATTTCTTTTAATAATTATAATAAATTATTTTTTTAAATTCAAAATCTTAACATTTTTTTAATAATAAATTTTGTAATTAAAATAATATTATAATATATTAATTAATAATAATTTATAAATTATATTTAAAATTTAAAATATTAATATTAATATTTTAAATAAAATCTTAACTTTTCTTTTATTACAAATTAAAATTTTAATTTTATTTACAATAATAATATATTAAAATTAAAATAATAATTAAAAATTTAATTATTTAAAAAAGTATTTTTAACTTTTTTATTATCCTCAATAATTATAAAACTAAAATAATTAAATAAATTATTTATATATTTTATTTTTTTAATTATAATTTTAATTATTTTTTTAACCATAATATTTTTTTTTTTTTATTATATTTATTTTCATATTTTCTTTTTTATTTATATTTTTTTGTTTTTATTATTTTATCTTTTAATTTATATTTAAGTATGATATATTTTTTTTTATAATAATAAAAACATATTTTTTTTTTTTTTAATAATTATATTTTATATATGTATTTAATTAATAAAAATTATTATAATTTTTATTAAATTATTTTAAATAAATATTATTATTTTTTTTGTATTTTTATCTTCTTCTTTATTTTTTATAGTTTTTTCTTTTTTTTTTATGTTAATTTTTTATAATTTTAAATTTTTATAATAAAATTTTTTTTATAAAAATTTTTTTAACTTTTTTAATGTTTAATTTTTTTAAATTTTAAATTTTAATTTTTTAAATTATTTTAAAGCTTTTTTGTGAAATGAAATTATATTTTTAATTGATTATAATTTAAATTTAATTAATTATTAATTTATAATATAAAATTATTTTTAAAAAAAATATATTTTTAAAATTATTATTTTTAATTTTATAAAAAATACTTATTAATTTGATTTAAAAATTTTATAATTGTGTAAATTAGTTTTATGGCTTTTCTCTTTTGAGTATTATCATAATATAAAAAAAGTTATAAAAATTTAAAACTAAATTAATATTTTTTATAAATATATAATTTTATTTTATTTTATTATATAATTTGTATGTTGTTTTGTAAATTAAAAATAGTTTTTAAAGAAAATCTAAAAGTAAGTAGGTTAAAATCATTTTGGTTTTTTGTTTATGTTTTATTTATTTTTCATATTTTAGGTTTGGTATGGAGATATAGGTTATTTTTGTTGGATATTTTTTTTATTTGATTTTAGTTACTGGATTTTTTTTTTTTTGTTATAGGTTTGGGAATTTGAAGTTTTTGTTTTTGTTTTGTTTTGGGTTTAGAAGTGGATTTAATGGTTGAGATTAATATTTTATTATCTTTGTTATTAAGTCCTATTGGTGTGGAAATTCTAGTGTAGATTCGTTATAATTTAGTTATAATTTTTAATAATTTTATATTAGTTTTATTAATACTATTAAGTAAATTTAAATAATTAATTATTTAAAAAAATTAATTTTTTTATTCAATATAGTTAACATCTATCAATTAAATATAACTACTTTGTTTATATAAATAATAGAATTTTATAAATTTTTCATTAATATAATTTATATTTTTAAATATTTTAAAAAAAATTTTAAAAATAAATAAAATAAATTTTAGAATATAAAATTGTTAATAATATTTGTAGTTATATTAAGCTCATAACTTATCAAAATATATAAATATAATTATAAATTTAATATAAATTAAATTTTTTGATTTTATTTAATAAAATTAATTATATTTATATATAAAGAATAATTAAAATTTGAGAATTTTAGAAGAGTTTTTATATAAAATTTTTTTTTTTTAAAACATATATAAAATAAGTAAAATATATAAAAAATAAAAAAAAAATTTTTTGATTTATTTTTTTATATTATATAAAAAATAACAGGATGATAGCTATATAAAGGGTGAGTGTTATATGTAGAGGGTGAGCCTCATATATAAAGGGTAGAGGTTACCCTTTATCTGATATTCTGACAATTAAATAGTTAAAATTAATTTATTTATTAAAAAATTATTTAACATATTTATTTTCAATACCTAACCTAAAAAAACTATAATATTTTTAATATTCTTTTTATTATTTTTTTTTATTTTATATATAAACAATTATAAAAAATTTTTAAAATTTTATTTTATAATTTTTTTTTCATCTTTTCAATTTATATTTTGTTTTTTAATATATTTATTCTCTATTTTAAAAATTTTTAAAAGATATTTTTTAATTTAGTTTTAGATATTTTATTCTAAAGTTATAGGGGGGTCATTCATTCCGAAGGTTTTAAATAATCTTTTTTTCTTTATAAACCTAGTTATTAATAAATAAATAAAATTTTTTTATTTTATTATTTTTTATTATAATTAATTTAATTTATTTAAGACCTTTATATATTACAATTAATTCTACATTATAAATTTTTATTTCATCATCTAAATTTTTTGAGATTTTAAAAATAGACTTTTGATTTATTTTTTTATAACATCTAATTTTAATCAATTTTATATTGTTTTTTAATTTTAGAAGAGATTTATTAGAATAAATAATTAATTTTTTTTTATATGTTTTTGCTTCCAATTCTTTACTACTTTTACTTATATAAAAGTTAATATTAATTATTATTATTATTATATATCATACACGCATGCAAGCTATAAGCTTATGGCGGACAGAAACCCATTATATAATGGTATATAAACTACATTTCTATTATATAAATATATAATTAAATTAGAGGAAGAATCTTATAGACAATTTTTTTTTTTAATATTTGAAATTTTTAAATTATAGTATTTTTATATAAGTTTTAGTATTTTTTTTATTGTAAAATATTTATTATTGAGATATCTTTTGTTGGTTTTATTTTGGTGTTCTTTTTAATGAGTGATATATACTTTCTTTTTTTGTAGAATAACTGCATGCATTGTTTAGTAATATTGTTATTATTGTGATGTACCCATACACGTCTTTTTTTACAGAGACTACTGTCGTTAATATTAATTTTAAATTATAGAAATTTATTATTATTATTATTATTTATCATACACGCATGCAACCTTTCGGTTATGGCGGATTGTAGATATCTAATTATAGATAATAATATGAAAAAAAGTGAATATAAACCAGATTCTTTTTTACATGATTAAGATATTTAAAAATTCTTAAAACTATTTTTAAAATTTATTTATAAATAAGATTTTTTTATATATAATTTTATTATTTTAATTAATAAAAAATGTTATATATCTATTATTTTTACTTATTTATTTTAATATAATACTAAAAAAAAATTTTTTATTATATTCAGAACGATTTATAAATATAAATTTTAATTATAAATTAAATTTTTTAAAATTATTACTGTTTTTATATTTTTATAATTAAATTTTAATTTTATTATAAATAGAATTAAGTTGTTAGTATTGTTATTATTGTAATATATTTACATATATCCTTTATAAAACAGAGACTATTATTTCTTATTTTTATAATAATTAAATTTATTATTTGATAATTATATATAAATAAAATATTTTAATTTAATTAAATATAATTTTTAAAAAAAAAATATTAATTAAATAATCAATATTGAGATATAATTTTTAACAAAATTTAAAATAATTTAAAAATATTAAATACATCTTACAAAACTATTTTTTTAGTATAAAAAATAATTTATTTTATAAAAAAAGATGGTAGGAATTGAACTTATACAATAAGGAAAAAAGAAAAAACCTCTACTTCCAGGTACAGCACTACACCACTGTACCACACCTCCAAATTATAGAAATTTTAATTCTAGATTAATTTCCTTAATTTTCATATATGAATTTATTTAAAAATTAATTTTAAATAAAATAAAATTTAATGTAGTTTTGTAATATTTTTTTCTTTCTATTTTATTTTCAGTTTATGTTAAATATTTTTTTTTTATTTTTTTTTATTTTTTTTTTAAAAAAAAATTTTAATAAGAAAGAATTAATATAACTAAAATTGCCTCCATTTATACATAAAATTTATTTTTAACCCTCATAACTTTTGAACGAAGTATCTAAAACCAAATAAAAATATATTAATTGAAAGAGCAGAAAAAGCTATACAAAAATATCACAAAAATAAAGGTGATATAAAAATTAATATAAAACAATCACAACAAAAAAAAATATATAAAAATTGTGATTATTTATTATATAAAAAAAAAAAAATTTATTTAATTTAAATTATATCTTTTTAAAATTAATTTTAAAATGGAGAATATATTAATAAATTTGTTTTTAGATGAATTGGTTTTGGTAATATAGGAGTATGTATTTGTATATTGTAAAAAAAAATTTAAAAAAAAAATATTAATAGATTTTAGTAACAGTAGAGAAGAAATAAATAAAGAAGATTTATTTTTGGAAATTAAAAGGTTAAATAACTTTCTTAAAAAAAAAGTATAAAAAATAAAAAATAAAAAATAAAAAATAAAAGAGATGGAGAAAAATAATATAAAGAAGACAGATATTTAAATTACTTAGAAAATAATAAAAATGATAAAATAGGAAGTAATTTAAAAATTTTGAAAAATATAAAAAATATAAAAAATATAAAATTTATAAAATATAAAAATATTAATTAACCAATAAAAATTAATAATTTTAAAAAAATATTACCAAACTACCTACTCAAAAATTAAATATTTTTAAAGAAAAAATAAATAAAATTTTCAAAAAAAAATTAAATAATCTAAAATTAATCATTTCTAAAATTTTTTTAAATTTAAAAAAAAATTTAATTTTGATTATTTATAAAAATATTAAAAAAAAAAAAAAGATATTTTGAAATATCAAAAAAAATTTATTAAAAATTTATTAAAATAAATAGATATATATAAAGATTTTTTAAAATAAAAAAATTAAAGCTTCTTAATAATATATAAAATTTCTAAAAATTAAAAAATAAAAAATATTAAAAAAAAAATGGAAATAAATAATATAATTATTTTAATTAAAAATCTAAAATAATTAATAAAAAAGGAAAAATTAGAAGGAAAGAAATTTTCTTCTATAATTATTATTATAAAAATAAAAATAAAAATAATAGAAATTTAAAATAGAAAATATATTTTTTTAAAAAATAAAAAATTTAAAATAAAAAAATATATAAATTTTTTTAAAAATGATAAATATATAAATTATTAAAAGATAAGATATTATATATTAAATTATAAAAATAATTTTACTTACAAAATCTATATTAGAAAACACAAAACAATTACTCGTGTGTTGCAGGTTATAATAATTTGCAGCTCATGATAAACAACTCCAACCTCAACTCATTCTCTTCAATATCGAAATCCAATACTGCACTAAATTTTAAAATTATAAAAAAAATATCTAATTAATTATTATTATTATTATTATTATGTATCATACACGCATGCAAGCTTATGGCGGACAAAAGAGAATTTTCTTTACAACACACCCAAAATTTCAAATAACAAATAAAACAAATAAAAATCATAATTTTAAATAAAAATTAATTTAAAAATTAAATAAATTAATACAATTAATCTATTTTATCTTTTTTTAATCTTTTTTAATTTTTTTATTTTTTTTCCATTATTTTTCTTGAAATTTCTTTTTTTCTATATTTATTATCTCTTTTTTATTGTTAAAAAAAAATTGTTGATTTTATTCTGATGTTTTTTGCTTACAATCTTATAATTAATTTTCTGAAAATTTTTAATTAAAATATAAATCTATTTTTTAAGATTTCCCTATTTTATTTTAATTTTAGTTTTTTTTTTTTAATTACTTTTTTGTGTAATTTTAATCTTTTTTATAAATTTTATTGTATATTATAAATTTATATTATTAAATAATAAAAATTTTATATTTATAAATTTTTTATTTATTTTTTTTTTTAATATTTCTCTTTTTTTTTTATATTTTTTACAGTATAATAAAAAATATTTTGTTGCATAAACAATTCTTATTAATAATATTTTTTGATATTTTATAAAGATAATTATTAAAATATTTATAATTAATTTTTAATTAGATTATTATTAAATTAATTTTATTATTTGATTTTTATAAAACTTTATTTTTTTTTAATTTTAAATAGTTGAAATAATTTAATTTTATTTTATTTATTTTCCAACTTTTTTTTTATTCTATAAGATTTTATAATCTTATATTTCTTTTTAAAAAAAGATAAAAAATAAAAGAATTTTTAATTTAAATTTTTACAACTTTTTTAATTAAATAATCTACTTTTTTGTTTTTTTTTTTATTTTTATATATTCTAATATTTAATTAATATTTATTTTTATATTATAAAATTAAATTTTATTATATAAAAATTAAATGTTTGAGATTATTTCTTATTCCAAATTTATTTTTAATAATTTTAATTTTTTTATTATAATTTAATTATTAGTAAATAAATAAATTTTTTTTATTTTATTATTTTTTATTATAATTAATTTAATTTATTTAAAATTTTTATATATTATAATTAATTTTATATTATAAACTTTTATTTTATTACTTAAATTTTTTAAAATTTTAAAAATAAACTGTTAATTTATTTTTTTATAATATTTAATTCTAATTAATTTTATATTATTTTTTAATTTTAAAAAAAAATTATTAAAATAAATAATTAAATTCTTTTTTAAATTTAAATATTTTTTCTTTTTTTTATATATTTTTATTGTTAATTTTTTATTATTTTTATTTATATAAAAATTAATATTAATTTTAAATTATAAAAATTTAAATTTTAAATTAATTTCCTTAATTTTCGTATATAAATTTATTTAAAAATTAATTTTAAACAAAATAAAATTTAATATAATTTTATAATATTTTTTTTTATTTTATTTTTATTTTATTTTAAATATTTTAAACTTTTTTTTTTATTTCTTTTTTAAAAAAATTTTTTAATAAAAAAGAATTTAATATTTTTAATCTAATTAAATATTTTTTATTTAAAAAAGATATTTTTAATGTATATCTTCTTTATATACTATTTAATTTAATTTTTAATAATAAAATAAATATTTTAATTTTTATAAAATTTATTAAAATTGTTTTGAAAATATTTATTATTTTTTTTATTATTTTATTTTAAAGTATTTTAAATTTTTTAATTAATAAATTTTAATTTTTTTATTAAATTTTGGTTTTAAAATCAGATATAAAATATATATAGTTTTTATAGAGTTGTATAAATATTTTTAAATTTAATTTAGTTTTTGAATTGGTTAAATTTTAAATATAATTAAATATTTTTTTTGTTGTAAATATTTTATTTTTAATATAAATTTTAAAATTTATTTTTATATTAAAAATTTTTTTTAATTATTTGATAATTTTTAATGGTGTTATTTTTATATTATTGGGTAAAACTACTTTATTTTTTTTTTTATATTTGAAATAAAAATAAATTAATTTAGATTTAATATTATTGAATATTATTGTATTATTTTTGGTTTATAAAAAAGTTATTTTTGATATTTTTTCTAATTTTTTAACATTTTATTTAATTTTTTTATTTTGAATTATTATTATTATATTGTTTATATAAAAAAAATATTTTAATAGATAAATATTTTATTTTTAACTTTTTAAAAAAAAATGTTAAATATAAAAAAAATAAAATTAAAAATATAAATAATTTTTAAAATATTTTAGTGTTTATTAAATTTAATTTTTTTTTTATTTATTTATTAAAAGTTAATTTGATATACTTATTTGATATAAAATTTTTAATTTAGTTTAATAATTGGGTTGGCAATCTTATGTTTTTTAATATATTAATTAATCTTATTTTTGAAATATTATTAAAAACTTTTTTTACATCTAAAAACAGAATAAAAATTAAAAATTAAAATTTTTTTGTTATTTTTATATTATTTTTTAAAAATAAAATTATATTAATTATAAATTTTAATTTTTTGTTACCAATTTATTTTAAATTTAATATATTATAAATTTTTAATAAAAAAATTATTTTTTTTATTATTATTTCTTTTGATATTTTTTCTAAATAATTTAAAAAATTTATAATTTTATAAATTTTTGGTATATTATAATCCAATTTATTTAATTTTAATAATATTACCCTAATTACTTCTTTAAAACAAATTAAATAATAACCATAATTTAATAATTTATTAAATAAATTATTAAATTTTTTTAAAATTATTTTAGATACTTTTTTAAAATATAAAAAATTTATTTTATTTAAATTTAATATTTTTTTAAAATTTAAAATAAATATAATTTTTTAATTTTTTTATTTATAATTTTCTCCCATTTTATTTCTTTTTTATTTGAGATTATAAAGCTATTTTTTTTTTAAAAAAACTAAAAATTTTGGAAATAATATTTTTTTTAATATTTTTAATATTTTTTTGAAATTTGATATTTTTTTTTCTCCAACTTCTAAATTAAGAATCATTTACATTTTTTTTAATTTTATATATTTTAATACATCAAAATTTTCTTTATTTTTTACATTTATTAAATAATTTTTCCAAGATTTTTATTTTAATTTTTTTATTATTTTAAAATATAAATTTTTTTTATTTTTAAATAAATCCCAATTTTTTTATAATTTATTATTTTTTCAAAATTTTTTTTTTTACAACATTTCTTTTCTTTTTTCATCTATTTATTAATTTTATTATATTTTAAATTTTGATATAATTATTAATTTTAATATTAATATTTTTACTACATTAATTAGATTTTTTTGAAATAAATTTACCACTTACTCCAATTTTTACTCCATTTCTACCTTATTTTTATAAAATAAAAAAAATAGATTATTTTAGAAATTATTCTTATTTAAATTTCCATTTAATTTTAATAATTTTTTTTAAAAAACTTCCCAATTTATTTTTTCTTAATTATATTTATTATTATTATTATTATGTATCATACACGCATGCAAGCTATAAGCTTATGGCGGACAGAAACCCATTATATAATAGTCAGTACATACAAACCGCATCTCCATTATATAAATATGTAATTAAATTAGAGGAAGAATCTTATAAATAATTTTTTTTTTAATATTTGAAATTTTTAAATTATAATATTTTCATACAGATTCTAGTATTTTTCTTATTATAAGGTATCTGTTGTTGAAATATTTCTTGTTAGTCCTACTCTGGTGTTCTTTTTAATAAGTGATATATACTCTCTTTTTTGCAGAATAGCTGTATGCATTGTTTAGTGATATTGTTATTATTGTGATGTACTTATATATGTCTTTTTATAGAGACTACTGTTTATTTTTATAGTAGTAGAACTACTTTTTTTCTATGTATTTATATGCCTTCTATAGAGTGGCCCTACTGTTATTAGGGTGATGTAGGCACACTTGATTTTTTATTGAAGTCTTAATAGATTTGATAGTTCTCAAAGGTAATAAGCTTGTTAGGTTTGAGAATCAAAAATTTTTATTTAAACTGTGTTAAATAACATTTAATTAATGTGTTGATGTGAATAATACTAGTTTATTTTAATTTTGTGTGATAAAACTTACAAAATTTTTTTATTTTTGTGGAGGTGATAAGATTTGAATTTATAATGTTTAGTAGAAGTTGGGAAAACAAAAAAAACCCTGCTTTTTTTTGAACGACCCTATGATGACAGCCACACCACTGCACCACACCTCCTAATTATATTTATTAATAAATAATAAAATATTTATTAAATTTATTAACTATAATATATAAAATAAAATTACCTCATAATCTAATTTAGTATTTATTTTATTTTTAATTTTTTATTTTTTAATAAAATTAATTATTAAGTTTGTAATTAAAATTAAATCTAATATAAATAAATTATTTATATCTTTTTTTTAATAATAATAAATTAATATTTTTAAATTATTTAAAATTTATAACCTTTTATTTTCAATTAATTTTATTATTTTTTTAAATTTTAATTTATTAATACATTTTAAATTTTATAAAAAATAATGTAAATTAAAATTTCTTAATATTAAATACTTATTTTTATAATTCAAAAAAAAATTTTATATAATTTTTTTATTATATATAGTTTCATCATCTTTATTATTTTTAAATCCATTTATTATTTTTTATTATAAATATTAAAAATTCTAAATATACCAAATTTATTTAATTTAAAATTTATAATTTAATAATCTTTATTATTAATTAAATTTATTTAATTCAAAATTTCATATTTAATATTTTTTAAAAAGAAAATAACTATTTATAATTTATTCTCTCCATAAATCAAATAAATTAAATTAAATCTAAAATATAAAATTATATATTTTTTTTTTTTTAAAAATTATAATTCTTGAAAAAAATAATGTTTATTTTATTTTTAAATACAAAATTAAATATATTTTACATTACATTTATAAATATATTACAATTATATTAATAAATCTTTATATAATCTGTTATTTTAATTTTAATTTTTTTAATTTTTGTTATTTTTCTTTTTTATATATTTATTTATAAAATAATTCTTTTTATATAACACATATTTTATTTTAATATATTTATATAATTTCTTTCTTTTATTACACATTTATAAAAATAAATTTTATATTCTAAAATGTAAATTCTATATTTCACATTTTTTTTATATTTAAAATTTTAATATCTAATTTCTTAACAATTATTATATTAATTTTTGAACTTAAAATTATAATATTATTTTGTTTTTAAATATTTTTTTTATACGAAAATTCTTTTTTTTAAAATATTGAGTATCATTTTTCTTATCTTTATTACCAAAATTATTAAAAAAAAAAATTTTTGTAATTTTTTTTTTATTTATTCACCACCTTAGTAATTTTACCAAAAATATTTTAAAATTATCTTTTTTTATTTTTTTTTATAAAAGAATTAATTTTTTTTATTTTAATTTTCTTCTATTTATACCCCATGTACAATCACAAAATTTTAAATTTTTATTTTTAATAACTTTTAAATAAATTTATTTATTTTAATAATTTTTTTAAAAATTTTGTTTTTATATTTCAGAATTTCTTCATTGTTTATATTCTTATTTATTATTAATATTAAGTTTCTTTTTTTGTTTAATAAGATATTAGATATATTAATTTTTAAATTATTTTTTCTTAATATAATATTTATTATATTTTTATATTTATTTATTATTATTTTTAATAAAATTATATTTATTTTTGAAATAATAATTTTTTTATTTAATAATAATAATGTTTTTTGAACTAAAATTATTGTTTTTATTGTTTTTATTATTTTTGTTGTTTTCATTATTTTTATAATTTTTTTTTGTTATTTTTGTGTATATTTTATTTTTTTAAGTTGTTTTTTTTATTTTTTTTTAAAAATTTTTGATTTTTTTTTTTTTTTTAATTATTTATTTTAATTTTCGATTTTAAATTATGAAATTTTTTATATTATAGATTTCTGGGTTTGAATTAATTGATAATTGTTTTTTTTGTATTTTATTTTGTAATTTAACTAGTTAAATAGTTAAAATTAATTTATTTATTAAAAAATTGTTTAATATATTTATTTTTAATATTTAATTTAAAAAGATTGTGGTGTTTTTAGTATTTTTTTATTTTTTTTTTTTATTTTGTATGTAGATAATTGTAAAAAATTTTTAAAATTTTATTTTGTGATTTTTTTTTTGTTTTTTTGGTTTGTATTTTGTTTTTTGGTATATTTATTTTTTATTTTAAGAGTTTTTGAAGGATATTTTTTTATTTGGTTTTGGATACTTTGTTTTAAAGTTATGGGTCGTTCGTTCCAAAGGTCTTTTTTTTTATAAAATAAATAATAATTATAAAATAAAGAAAATTTAGAACAAAAAGTATATTTATTATATTAAAATATATTTTCTAATTTAATTAATTAATATAATAAAATTATAATAATATTTTTTTTTTTTATAAAAAATAAACAAGTTTGTATAGAGTGTAAATTGTATAAAAATTTTATATTAAAATTTTTTATAAGATTTTTTTAAAATATAAAATAAAATAAATATAAAAATATATTAGTAAAAAAAGAATTAAATATAAAAAAAATTATATATAAAAATATAAAATTATATAAATAAATATGAATATAAAATATTAAAATTATTTTTAAAAATTAAATAAAAATTTAAATTTTTTAATATTTTTCAAATAATATATTTAATATATATTATTATTATAAATTAAAATAAAATTTCAAAATATTAAAAAAAAAAAGTGAATAATATAAGTAATATATTATAAAAAGAAGATATAAAAATTTAACAACTTTGGTATTAAAATAAAAATAATATATAATTATTATTAAAAAAATAATTATTTTTATATAATAATAAAAAAATTTTAAAAATATTTAATTTGTTTTAAAATAAAAAAATAAACTATAATATAATTTCTTATAAATATATTTTTATATTTTTTATAACAATTATTTTAAAATTAATTTTCTAATAATATTGAACATTTTTAAAATAAAAAATTATAAGTATTAATAATTTATGGAATTTTTTGTGAGATTTAATAAAGTTTAAAAAAGAATTATTAAGAATTAAAAAAAAATAAAACTTTGATAGTTAAAATTAGTTATTGTTTAAAAAATTTTATTAGAATTTTTAGAAAATTTTTAAAAGGTGGTTGAAAAATTAAATTATTATTAAAAAAATATATATATAATTATTAATAAACATTATAAAAATCTTACTTATAAAGAGGTGATAATAATAAAAAAATTTTTGATTAAAAAATTTTTTTTTAAAAATTAAAATATTTAAGAATAATTAAATTATTTAAAACATGATGTATAAGATTTAAATCTTGATTAAGTGGATAATAAAAAAGTAGTTTTAAAAAATATTATTTAAATAATTATAAAATTATTATATTATTTTATTAATTTAGAAAATTGGTTTAATATTTTTATAAACATTTTTTAAAAGTAAAAAACTTTTTTATTAAATAATTTTATAAAAAATATTTATAGAAAAATAATTTAATTTCTTCTTATATTTAGAATCTTTTTAAATTAAAATAATATATTTTATTAAAAAAATTTTATTTTTTTTACTAAATTTTTAATTTATTTTATTTTTAAATTAAAAAATATTATTCAAATATTAAGGAATTATTTTTTATTAATTCTTATTTAACAAGTGGTATTAAAGCTAGTATTCTATAAATAAAATTAAAAAAAAATTATTAAATAAATAATATAAATAATATTTAAGAAAATATATTTATAAAAAAAATTATAACTAAGTATATTAATTTTTATATAAAATAAAATATATATTAAACTAATGTTTCTTTCTAAATCATTTACATTTTTTCTTTAATTTTATAATATTTTATTAAACAAACATCTTAATTATTTTAAATAAAATTAAACAAATTTTAAAAAAATATTCTTTTTTAATTACCAAAAATTATTTTTTAAATTATAAAATAAAAATCATTAAACAAAATATTTATTATTCTTATTAAATTTTTCAAAAATCTTTTTAACATTATATTCAATATAATCATCATATTTAATTTTCATATTATTTAAATTTTTTTATAATCCAAATAAAACAAATTCCAAAAAAAAAACATAAAATATTCAATATATTTTTAAAAATTTAAATATATTTAATTTATACTAATATTTTTTTAATTATTATTTAATTATATAAAAATTATATTTTTAAAAATCAAATTTTTTAAAACACTTAATGTTTAAATTTTATATAAATAAATATATATATATATATATATATATATATATTTTTTTAATAATAAAACTTTTAAGTATTTTTAATTATAATAATAAACTATTTATGTTAATAAAAATTAAAAATCTTTTTTAAAAATATTATAAAGATTTTTTATTTTTTTTATATATTCCCCAACATTCAATATAATTTTTTTTAATATTTATCTACATAAAACTTTATAAAAAATAAATTTTATTATAAAATCTTAAAAAATATTATATATAAATTCAACAAAATATAAAAAAAATAATTAAATTATTTATATATAATTTATAAAATATTTAAAATAAATTTTTAATATTTAAATAAAATATTTAAAAATTTTATCTATTTAAAAATATATTTTAAAAATAATATTAAATTTTATTTTAATTTAATTTATAATTAATTATTAATATTTATTCTAAAAAAATCAGTTTTAATTACAAATATATTTTTATTAAATTTTATATTTTAAAAAGATATATTAAAAGTAAATATATTAAAATTTATTAATTCCAAATTTTTTATATTAAAAATAACAATTTTTAAAAGTTTATAAATAATAATTAATATTTTATTATAAATAAAGTTAATAAGAAGATTTTAAGAAAATTATATTCCTTATATAAAATTAGAAATAATAGTTTTAAAAAATATACAAAAAATATTGTATAATTAAAAGCTTTTGTAAAATTTATATCAATTAAATTTATTTTAATAATATATATTATAAGTTTTAATATATTTTTTAATATTTATTATAAAATAATATTATATTAATGATTTTTTATAAAAAATTTTTTTTATTACAATCGACCTTCAGAACGAACGACCCCTCCATATCTTTTGAACAAAGTATCCAAAACCAAATAAAAAGATATCATTCAAAAACTCTTAAAATAGAAAATAAATATACCAAAATACAAAACATAAAATAAAACAATAAAAAAGAAATCACAAAATAAATTTCTAAACATTTTTTACAATCATCTACACACAAAATAAAAAAGAAATAATAAAAACACATTAAAAAATACTACAACCTATTTAAATTAAATATAAAATAAATATGTTAAATGAAATTTTAATAAATGAACTAATTTTAACCACTCAATTAGGAGGTGTAGTGCAGTAGTGTGGCTGTTATTATGGGATCGTTCAAAAAAAGCAGGGTTTTTTTATTTTCCTAATTTCTACTAAACATTATAAATTCAAATTTTATCACCTCTACAAAAATAAAAAAATTTTATAAATTTTATTATATAAAATTAAAACAAATTAATATTATTTATATTAATATATTAATTAAATATTATTTAACACAATTTAAATAAAATTTTTAATTCTTAAGTTTAACAAACTTATTACCTTTAAAAAGTATCAAATTTATTGAAACTTCAATAAAAAATCAAATATGCTTACATTACCCTAATAACAATGGGGCCATTCTATGGGAAGCATATAAATACATAGAAAAAAAGTAGTCTCTATAAAAAAACATGTATAGGTACATCACAATAATAATAGTATCACTAAACAATGCGTACAGTTGTTCTGTAAAAAGAGAATATATATCACTCATTAAGAAAAATACTAAAGTAAAATTAACAAAAAATATTTTAATAACAAATATCTTACAATAAAAAAAATATTAAAACCCATACAAAAATACCATAATTTAAAAATTTCAAATATCAAAAAAAAAATTGTTTATAAAACTCTTCCTCTAATTTAATTATATATTTATATAATAAAAATACAGTTTGTATGCACTAACCATTATATAATAAGTTTCTGTCCGCCATAAGCTTATAGCTTACATGCGTGTATGATACATAATAATAATAACCACTCAATTAATCAAATCTTAAAATAAAATATAAAAAAGATAATTTTCAATTAATTCAAATACAAAAATCTATAATATCAAAAATCTAATAACCGAAAACCAAAAATTAAAACAAAGAATTAAAAAAAAAGAAAAAAAGATCCAACATCTCAGAAAAAAAAAAATTTAAAATAATTTAAAAAAATAAAACATACACAGAAATAGCAAAAAAAACCATAAAAATAATAAAAATAATAAAAATAACAATTCTAAAACCAAAAATACTACCTCCATTAAATAAAAGAATTATCATACCAAAAACAAGCTTAAACCCATTAAAAATAATGATAAATAAATATAGAAAGACAATGAATACAGTTTTATCCAAAAATCAACATATCTAGTATTTTTTTAAATAAAAAGGGAAATCTGATATTAATAACCAACAAAAACAATTATCGACCTTTGGAACGAACGACCCCCCTATAACTTTGGAATGAAGTATTTAAAACTAAATAAAAAGATATTTTTTGAAAGTTTTTAAAATAGAGAGTAAATATACTAAAAGATAAAATATAAACCAAAAAAACAAAAAAAAAATCATAAAATAAAATTCTGGAAATTTTTTACAATTATTTACATATAAAATAAAAAGGGGTAATAAAAAGAATATTAAAAATGTTATAGCCTTTTTAGGTTAGGTGTTGAAAATAGATATGCTAAACAATTCTTTAATAGATAAATTAATTTTAATTATTTAATTAATTAGATTATAAAATAAAATATAAAAAAGATAATTGTTGATTAGTTTGGATTTAGAAATTTATAATATAAAAGATTTGATGGTTTAAAATTAAAAATTAAGATAAATAATTAAAAAAAAAAAAAAAGAAATCCAAAACCTCAAAAAAGAAATAGAAAAAATAATTTAAAAAGATAAAATATACATAGAAATAACAAAAAAAGTTATAAAAATAATAAAAACAATAAAAATGATAAAAATGATGAAAATAATAATTCTAATTTAAAAAATATTATTATTATTAAATAAAAAAATTATTATTTTAAGAATAAATATAATTTTATTAAAAATAATGATGAATAAATATAGAGAAATAATAAATATTATATTGAAAAAAAATAATCCAAAAATCAATATATTTGGTATCTTATTAAATAAAAAAAAAAACCTAATATTAATAACAAATAAAAATATAAATAATAAAAAAATTCTAAAATATAAAAATAAAATTTTTAAAAAAATTATTAAAATAAATAAATTTATTTAAAAACTATTAAAAGTAAAAACTTAAAGTTTTATAATCATACACAAGGTATAAACAAAAGAAAATTAAAATAAAAAAAAATTAATTTTTTTATAAAAAGAAATAAAAAAAGATAATTTTGAAATATTTTTAATAAAACTACTAAGATAGCTAATAAATAAAAAAAAATTATAAAATAAAAAATCTTCTTCAATAGTTTTAGTAATAAAAACAAAAAAAAATAATATTTAATATTTTAAAAAAAAAAATTTTTGTGCAGAAAAAATATTTAAAAGTAAAATAATATTACAATCTTAATTCTAAAAATTAATATAATAATTATTAAAAAATTAAATATTAAAATTTTAAATACAAAAAAAATACAAAACATAAAATTTACATTTTAAAACATAAAATCTATTTTTATAAATATATAACATATAATAAAAGAAGAAAACTATGCAAATATATTAAAGTAAAATATATATTATATAGAAAAAATTATTTTATAAATAAATGCATAAAAAAAAAAAATAACAAAAATTAAAAAATTAAAATTAAAATAATAAATTATATAAGGATTTATTAATATAATTATAATATATTTATAAATATAATATAAAATATATTTAATTTTATATTTAAAAATAAAATAAATATTATTTTTTTTTAAAAATTATAATTTTTAAAAAAAGAAAAAAATATAATTTTATATTTTAAATTTAATTTAATTTATTTAATTTATAAAAAAAATAAACTATAAATAATTATTTTTTTCTTAAAAAATATTAAATATAAAATTTCAAATTAAATAGATTTAATTAATAATAAGGATTATTAAATTATAAATTTTAAATTAAATAAATTTAATATATTTAGAATTTTTAATATTTATAGTAAAAAATAATAAATAAATTTAAAAAGAATAAATATAATAAAATTATATATAATAAAAAAATTATATAAAATTTTTTTTTTAAATTATAAAAATAAGTATTTAATATTAAAAAACTTTAATTTATATTATTCTCTATAGAATTTAAAATACATTAATAAATTAAAATCCAAAAAAATAGTAGAATTGATTAAAAATAAAAAACTACAAATCTTAAATAATTTAGAAACACCAACTTATTATTATTAAAAGAAAAATATAAATAATTCATCTATATTAAAATTAATTTTAACTATAAATTTAATAATTAATTTTATTAAAAAATAAAAAGTTGAAAATAAAATAAATACTAAGTCAAATCATAAGATAATTTTATTTTATATATCACAATCAACAAACCTAGTAAATACCCCATTATCTACCAATAAATACAACTAAAAAAAAAAAAAATTAAAAAGTCTTCGAAAAAAAAGTATTAAAATTAGATAGAAATTTAAACAAAAATAATTTTTAAGATAATCTACTTTTTTTATTTAATAAAAATAAAGTAGAAATAAAACAAAAATTAGAACAAACAACAAATTTATTTCAAAAAAATTTAATTAATACAATAGAAATATTAATATTAAAATTAATAATTATACTAAAATTTAAAATATAATAAAATCAACAAATAAATAAAAAAAAAAAAAATTACTACAAAAAAAAAAAATTTAAAAAAATAATAAATCACAAAAAAACTAAAATTTATTTAAAAATAAAAGAAACACATATTTCGAAATAATAAAAAAAATCAAAATAAAAATCTTAAAAAAATTATCTAACAAATACAAAAAATAAAAAAAGTTTTAATATATTAAAATATATGAAATTAAAAAAAACACAAATAATTTTTAATTTAGAATTTAGAAAAAAAAAAATATTAAATTTTAAAGAAAAATTAAAAATATTAAAAAAAACATTATTTTTAAAATTTTTAATTTTTAAAAAAAAAAACAACCCCATAATTTTAAATAAAAAAAAGATAAAATAAAAGAAAATTATAAATAAAAAAATTAAAAAAGTTATATTTATTTTAAATTTTAAAAAAGTATCAAATTTAGATAAAATAAAATTTTTATATTTTAAAAAAGTATATAAAATAATTCTAAAAAAATTTAATAATTTATTTAATAAATTATTAAATTATAATTACCATCCAATCTATTTTAAAAAAATAATTGAAGTAATATTATTAAAATTAAATAAATTAAATTATAATATACTAAAAGCTTATAAAATTATAAATCTTTTAAACTATCTAAAAAAAATATTAAAAAAAATAATAATAAAAAAAATAACTTTTCTATTAAAAATTTATAATATATTAAATTTGGAATAAATTAATAATAAAAAATCAAAATTTATAATTAATACAATTCTATCTTTAATAAATAATATAAAAATGATAAAAAATAAAAAACTTTTAACTTTTATTTTATTTCTAGATATAAAAAAAATTTTTGATAATATTTCAAAAACAAAATTAATTAATATATTAAAAAACATAAAATTATTAATTTAATTATTAAACTAAATTAAAAATTTTATATCAAATAAATATATTAAATTAACTTTTAATAAATAAATAAAAAAAAAATTAAATTCAATAAAAACTAAAATACTTTAAAAATTATTTATATTTTTAATTTTATTTCTTTTATATTTAATATTTTTTTTTAAAGAATTAAAAATAAAACATCTATTTATTAAAATATTTTTTTATATAAATAATATAATAATAATAATTTAAAACAAAAAAATAAAATAAAATATTAAAAAATTAAAAAGAATATTAAAAATAGTTTTTTTATAAACCAAAAATAATGTAGTAGTATTTAATAATATTAAATTTAAATTAATTTACTTTTATTTTAGATATAAAAAAGAAAATAAAGTGGTTTTATTTAATAATATAGAAATAATATTATTAAAAATTATTAGATAATTAAAAATCTTTTTTAATATAAAAATAAATTTTAAAATTTATATTAAAAATAAAATATTTATAATAAAAAAGATATTTAATTATATTTAAAATCTAGTTAATTTAGAAATTGGATTAAATTTAAAAACACTTATATAATTCTATAAAAATTATATATATTCTATACTTAATTTTAAAATTAGAATTTAATAAAAAAATTAAAATTTATTAATTAAAAAATTTAAAATATTTTAAAATAAAATAATAAAAAAAATAACAAGTATTTTTAAAATAATTCTAATAAATTTTATGAAAATTAAAACGTTTATTTTATTATTAAAAATTAAATTAAATGGTATATAAAAAAAATATGTGTTAAAAATATTCTTTTTAAATAAAAAACATCCAATTAAATTAAAAATATTAAAATTTTTTTTATTAAAAAAATTTTTTAAAAGAGAAATAAAAAAAAATAACTTAAAATATTTAAAATAAAATAAAAATAAAATAAAATAAAAATAAAATAAAATAAAAAAATATTATAAAATTACATTAAATTTTATTCTATTTAAAATTAATTTTTAAATAAATCCATATACAAAAATTAAAAAAATTAATTTAAAATTAAAATTTTTATGGTTTAAAACTAATATTAACCTCTATATAAATAAAAATAGTAAAAAATTAAAAGTAGAAACACATAAAAAAAAAAAAAAGTATTTAAATTTAAAAAAGAATTTAATTATTTATTCTAATAAATTTCTTCTAAAATTAAAAAATAATATAAAATCAATTAAAATTAAATATTATAAAGAAACAGATTAAAAATCTATTTTTAAAATTTCAAAAAATTTAGATGATAAAATAAAAGTTTATAATATAAAATTAATTATAATATATAAAAATTTTAAATAAACTAAATTAATTATAATAAAAAATAATAAAATAAAAGAAATTTATTTGTTTATTAATAATTAAATTACAATAAATAAACTAAAATCATTAAAAATAAATTTAGAATAAAAAATAACCTTAAAAATTTAGTTTTTATATAACAAAATCTAGTTTTACAATATAAAAATAAATATTAATTAAATATTAAGATATATAAAAATAAAAAAAAATAAAAAAGCAAATTATTTAATTAAAAAATTTATAAAAATTTAAATTAAAAGTTTTTTTTATTTTTTATTTTTTTTTAAAAAGAAATATAAGATTATAAAATTTTATAAAATAAAAAAAAAATTAAAAATTAAATAAAATAAAATTAAATTATTTTAATTATTTAAAATTAAAAAAAAATAAAATTTTATAAAAATTAAATAATAAAATTAATTTAATAATAATTTAATTAAAAATTAATTATAAATATTTTAAGAATTATTTTTATAAAATATTAAAAAATATTATTAATAAGAATTATTTATATAATAAAATATTTTAAACATTAAAATATTTTTTACTATATTATAAAAAATATAAAAAAAAAAAAAAAATATTAAAAAAAAAAATAAATAAAAAATTTATAAATATAAGATTTTTATTATTTAATAATATAAATTTATAATATATAATAAAATTTATAAAAAAAATTAAGATTATATAAAAAAGTAATTAAAAAAAAAAGATTGAAATTAAAATAGGATAAAAAAATCTTAAAAAATAAATTTATATTTTAATTAAAAAATTTTAAAAAAATAATTATAAAATTACAACTAAAAGATATTAGAGTGGGATTAATAACTTTTTTTCTAATAATAGAAAAGAGATAATAAGTGTAGAGGGGAAGAAATTTTAAAAAAAATAATAAAAAAAACAAAAAAGTTAAAAAAAATTAAAAAAAATAAAATAAATTAATTGCATTAATTTATTTAATTTTTAAATTAATTTTTATTTAAAATTATAATTTTCATTTATTTTATTTACTATTTAAAATTTTGGGTGTGTTGTAAAGAAAATTTTTTTTTGTCCGCCATAAGCTACTAGCTTGCATGCGTGTATGATACATAATAATAATAATAACCAACAAAAACACTAATAGTGAAGAGGTTCTAAAATATAAAAACGAAATCTTTGAGGAAATCATTAAAATAAACGAATTTATTCAGAAACTATTAAAAATAGAAGTTTGAGAATTTATAATTATTATTATTATTATTATTATTTATCATACACACATGCAACCTTTCGGTTATGGTGGAATAAAGGAAAAGAAATTAAAATACATGCTTTTCATATCTTATAAAATAAATACTATATTAAAATTATTTTTTATTTTTATTATTTTTATTTTTATTTTTATTTTTATTTTTTATTTTTTATTTTTAAAGTTTTTTTTAGTTTTTTTGTCTTTTTTTTTTTTTTTTTATTAAAAAAATAATATCATATATTTGTTGTTTTTACTTATTTATTTTAATATAATATTAAAATAATATATCTCATTTTTAAAACTTTTTTTATTATTAAATTTCCAAATTTCCCTATTTTGTTAAATAAATATTTTTATGATTTTTATTATATTTTCTTTTTGTAATATTTGTTTTATTTAAAAACTCTTCCAAAAAGATTATATTTTTATTATTAAATAATAAAAAATAATAATTTAATTACTTATTAATTTTTTTAAGTTTTTTTTTTAATATTTTTTTTTTTATTATAAAATTTACACTCCATAATTAAATATTTTAATATTTAAAATTTATTCCTACATATATAATTTTTATTTAAAATTTTAAAATTTAAAATATTATATAAATAATTATTAAAATATTTATATTTAGTTTTGAATTAAATTAAAAAAAAAAAATTTATTATTAAATTTAATAAATATCTTATTTTTTAATTTTGGTTTATTAATATAATTTAATCTGTTTTTTTATTTTATATATTTTTCTTTTATTTTATTAAATTTTTATATTTTATTTTTCATTTTAAATAAATAAAAAATTTAAATAAATTTTTTATTTTTATTTTTATAATTTTTTTGACCAAATAATCTACTTTTTTGTTTTTAATAACTTTAAAATAATTTAAAACCCATTTTATAAATATATTAATATTTATAAAATTAAGTTTATTTGTAATATTTTAAATTTCTAAGATTATCTTTTCATTAGATTTTATATTTAAATTCTATAATTTTTTTATTGTAATTTAGTTATTAATGAAAAAATAAATATTTTTTATTTTTTTATTTTTATTAATTATTTTTAAAGATTTTTTGAATTTTATTTTTAAAATAATTAATTTTGTGTTATATATTTTCATACTTTTTCCCAAATTAAAATAAATTTTAAAAATAGATTTATTATCTATTTCTTTATATACTCCTACTGCCAAGAATTTTTTTTTTTATTATTTTTATTTTTATTTTTTATTTCCAACATAAAACTATTTATATAAATAAATAAGTTTTTTTTAAAATTTAATTTAATTTTTTTTTATTTTTATAGTTTTTTGTTTTTAAATTTTTAAATATATTATTTATAAAAAAATTAATTTTATTTTTAATCCAAAATAAATTAAATGTTATATCTATTTCCTCAATCTTTATATATAAGTTTATTAAGAAATTAATTTTTGATAATATTTTATTTAATATAAAAGTATTTTTTTTTTTATTTTTATTTTTTATTTTTATTTTATTTTAAATAAGATTTTAAATCTATTTC
This sequence comes from Arthrobotrys conoides, assembly GCA_036971725.1. Lineage (NCBI taxonomy): Eukaryota > Fungi > Ascomycota > Orbiliomycetes > Orbiliales > Orbiliaceae > Arthrobotrys > Arthrobotrys conoides. Next base: position 2,346,913 of record JAVHJM010000001.1, read on the forward strand.
TTTTTTTTAAAAAATAAATTTAAATAAAAATAATTTGAAACATTTTTTTTTTATAAAATAATTTTTATTAAAAAAAAAGATTTTAAAACATACCTCCTTTATATCCTATTTAATTTAATTTTTAATAATAAATAAAAGTTTTAATGTCCAAAATATTTATTAAAATTATTTTAAAATTTTTTATTATTTTTTTTAATATTTTATTTTTAATTAATTTAAGTTTTTTTAAAATATTTTATTATTTTTGATTTTTTTATTAAATTTTAGTTTTATAATTTAAAATAAAATAAATATAATTTTTATACAATTATATTAAAACTTTAATTTTAAATTTTTTTTTTAAATTCACTAGTATTTTAATAAAATTTAAAATTTTATTCATTATATTAATTTTAATTTTAATATAATTTTTAAAATTTAATCCCACATCAAAATATATACCTAACCATCTTAAATTATTAATAAATTTTATTATTATACCATTTAACAATTTAATATTTCATTTTTTAAATTTTTTTTTTTTTTAACTTTATTTTAAAATAAATTAATTTTAATTTTATATTATCAAAAATTATTGTATTATTTATAACCCAATTAAAAGTTATTTTTATAATTTTTTTTAATTTTTTTATTAATTATAATTAATATTAAATCATTTATATAAAATAATTTAATAATAAATAATACTTCTTTTTTAAGAAATTAAATAATAATATTAAATATAATAGAAAAAAACTTAAAAATATTAAAAAGCCTTATAATATTCCAGTTTTTATAAATTTTAATTTTTTTATTTATCTATTAAAAATTAGTTTAATTAATCTTTTAAACATAAAATTATTTATTTATTAAATTAATTATTTAAAGAAATTTATATTTTTTAATATATTAATCAACCTTTTTTTAAAAATATTATTAAAAATCCCTTTAACATCTAAAAATAAAATAAAATATTTTAATTTTTCTGAAATAATTATTTTTATATTATAAATTAAAAATAAAACTATATTAATTATAAATTTTTATTTTTTATTTTTAATTTATTTTCGATTTAAAATTTTATTAATTTTTAATAAAAAAACTATTTTTTTTATTATTATTTTCTTTAATATTTTTTTTTAATAATTTAGTAAATTAATAATTCTATAAACTTTTAAAATATTATAATCCAATTTATTTAATTTAAATAAAATTACCCCAATTATTTTTTTGAAATTAATTAAATAATAATTATTATTTAATAATTATTTAAATAATTTATTAAATTTTTTCAATATAATTTTATAAATTTTTTTTAAATATAGAAAATTAATTTCATTTAATCCTAATATTTTTCAAAATTAAATAAAAAGATAACTTCTTTAATTTTATTATTTTTTATTTTTTTTTATTTAATTAATTTTTTATTAATTATTATTTTTATTGGTAAAAATAGATTTGTTTTTTTATTATTTTAATAATTTTAAAAATAACACTTTTTTTAATATTTTTATTTTATTTTTAAAATTAAAGATATTTTTGTTTTTATAAATTAAATTTGGTATTTTTAAAATTTTTTTAGATTTAAAAAAATTAAACATAAAAAATATTTCTTTATCTTTAACATTTTCTAAAAAATTAGTTCAAAATTTTTTTTTAAAAAATCTAATTTTTTTAAAATGTTTATTTCTTTTTATTTTAAATAATTTTTAATTTTATTAAATTATATTTAATTTTTATATTTTTTTTTATTGTACTATTTTTTTTTGTTTTATTTATTTCATCATTCCACCAAATTTTTAATTTTAGTATTATTTTTAAAATTAATATAAATTTTTTTACTACCAAAATTAATTTTTTTTAAAAAAGAAATATTATAAATTTCAAATTATTTTTAAAATTTTCTTTTTTTTTATTAAATAAAAATAAAAAATTTTATTATAAATTATTTTTATTTAGATTTTTATTTAGATTTAATAATTTTTTTTTAAAATTTTCTTAATTAATTTTATTTTAATTAAATTTATGAGTTGATAAAAAATTGTTTATTAAATTATTTTTTTTCAATTTTATTTTAATTAAAATTATTTTATAATCTAATTCTATATTAATTTTTTTATTTATTTTTTAATTTATAATTAATTTTTGTAAATTAATAAATACAAAAAATAAATTAATAATTAAGAATTTAAACCTATTATTTTTCTTAATATTATAATAAATCAATATACCAAATTTATTTATTAACTATAAATCAATATACCAAATGTATTTATTAACTATAAATTTTTATTTTCAACCAATTCTATTATTTTTCTTATTCTTAAATTAAATTTAATTTTAAAATTTTATAATAAATAATAAACATTAAAATTTCTAATTAATAATATTTTTTTAATACAGTAATTTTTAATTTTATTAAAAAATTAGTTTATTATATATTCCCCATTATTATTTTTTTGTTTTTGATTATAAATATTAATAAATTTGATTTTCCTAAACTTATTTAATTTAAAATCAATAACTTAATAATTTTTATTTTTAATTAAATTTTTTTAATTTATAATCTTATAAAACAAAATTTTTTTTATAAAAATAATTATTTTATTTTAATTTTTTTTATTTTTTAAATTTAAAAAAAATTAACTAAAATTTTGGGTATAAAATCATAATATTTTTTTTTGAAAATTAAAAATTCTTATACAAAAAATTGAATCCATATTATCATAATTTAATACAAAATTTAAAATTAATTATATTATATTTATAAATTTTTTATAATTATATTATATTATTTTTAAAACATTATTATTTATTTATAATAATATTTTGTTTTTTGTCTTTAAAATATAAAAAATTCTTTATTTTATATTTTTTATTATAATTAATATATTTATATTTTATACATTTATAAGATTTTTTATTTTTTTGGTATATATTATATAAATAATTAATTATCTTATATTTTTTGATATAGATTTTATAAACAGAATTATTTTTATAATTTAATACATAATATTCTATTTTTTGATAATTTATATATTTATTATTTTTAAGAAATTTTATATATTTTTTTATTCTAAATTTTTTATTTTTTAAAAAAATATATTTTTTCTTTTGAATTTCTATTATTTTTATTTTTGTTTTTATAATAATAATTATAGAAGAAAAATTTTTTTTTTAATTTTTCTTTTTTTATTAATTATCTTAAATTTTTAATTAAAGTGATTATATTGTTTATTTTTATTTTTTTTTAATATTTTTTAATTTTTAATTTTTAAAAATTTTATATACTATTAAAAAGCTTTAGCTTTTTATTGTAAAAGATTTTTATATATGCTTATTTATTTTAATAAGTTTTTGATGGATTTTTTTTTATATTTCAAAATATCTTTTTTTTTAGTGTTTTTATAAGTAATTAAAATTAGATTTTTTTTTAAATTTAGAAAAACTCTAGAAATAATTAATTCTAAATTATTTAATTTTTTTTTAAGAATTTTATTTAATTTTTTTTTGAAAATGTTTAGTTTTTAAATAAATAGTTTAATAATATCTTTTAAAATTATTAATTTTTGTTAATTAATTAATATTTTTGTATTTTATAAATTTTATATTTTTTGTGTTTTTTGTGTTTTTTAAGATTTTTAGATTATTTTTTGTTTTATTATTTTTATTCTTTTCTAGGTGATTTAGGTCTATGTTTTTTTTATATTATTTTTTTTCATTTTTTTAATTTTTTATTTTAAATCTTTTACTTCTTATACTTTTTTTTTTAAAAAAGTCATTTAATTTTTTAATTTCCAAAAATAAATCTTTTTTATTCATTTCTTTTCTACTATTATTAAAATCTATTGATATATTCCTTCTAAATCTTTTTTTATAATATACAAGTATATATTTTTATATTGTTAAAACCAATTCATTTAAAAACAAACTTATTAATATGTTTTCCATTTTAAAATTAACCTCAAAAAAGTATAGTTTAAATTAAACAAGAAATCTTTTTTTTATATAATAAATAATCACAATTTTTGTATATCTTTTTTTGTTATAATTATTTTATATCAATTTCTGTATTATTTTTATTTTTGTAATATTTTTGTATAGTTTTTCCTGTTTTTTTGATTGATATATTTTTATTTAGTTTTGGATACTTTGTTCAAAAGTTATGGGGGTTAAAAATAAATTTTATGTTAATGGGGATTTATAATTGTATATGGGGTATAAACAGAAAAAAATCAAAATAAAGAAGAATTAATTCTTTTTTAAAAAGAAATGGAAAAGAACAATTTTGGAATATTTTTTATAAAATTATTAAGATGGTTAATATTTGAAGAAAAACTACAAAATAAAAAATTCTTTTCTATTATTTTAGCAACAAAAATAAAAGAAATAACACTTAATATTTTTAAAAAAGGATTCTTTGTACAAAAAGAATATTTAAAGGTAGAATAATATTACAATTTTATTTTCAAAGATTAATATAATAACTGTTAAGGAATTAAATATTAAAGTTTTAAATATAGAAAAAATGCAAAATGTAGAATTTGTGTTTTAGAATATAAAACCTACTTTTATAAATATAAAACATATAATATAAAAAAGAAATTATACAAATATATTAAAATAAAATGTGTTTTATGTGATGGAAGTTATTTTATAAATAAATGTATATAAAACAAACCTAAAAATAAAAACAAAAATTAAGAAAACTAAAATTAAATAATAGATTTTATAAAATTTCATTAATATAATTGTAATATATTTATAAATGTAATGTAAGGTATATTTGATTTTGTGTTTAAAAATAATATAGATTTTGTTTTTTTTTAAGAATTTTAATTTTAAAAAAAAAAAAAAATTATAATTTTATATTTTGGATTTAATTTAATTTATTTGATTTATAAAAAGAATAGGCCACAATAATTATTTTCTTTTTAAAAAACATCAAATATGAAATTTTAAATTAAATAAATTTAATTAATAATAAAAATTGTTAAGTTCTAAATTTTAAATTTAATAAATTTAAAATTTTTAAAATTTTTAATATTTATAATAAAAAATAATAAATAAATTTAAATATAATAAATATAATAAAACCATATATAATAAAAAGATTATATCAAAAAATCTTTTTTAATTATAAAAATAGATATTTAATTTTAAAAGATTTTAATTCTTATCATTCTTTATAAATTTAAATTGTTTAAATAAATTAAAATTCAGAAAAATAATAAAATTAATTAAAAATAAAAAATTACAAATTTTAAATAACCCAAAGATACTAATTTATTATTATCAAAAAAAAAAATATAAATAATTCATTTATTCTAGATTTAATCTTAATTACAAACTCAATAATTAATTTTATTAAAAAATAAAAAATTAAAAATAAAATAAATATTAAATCAAATGATAAAATAATCTTATTTTATATATTTTAATTAATAAATTTAATAAATACTTTATTATCTATAAATGAATACAATTAAAAAAAAAAAAATTAGGATATTTTCCAAAAAGAATTATTAAAATTAAATGAAAATTTAAATAAAAACAATTTTTAAGATAATGTATTGTTTTTATTTAATAAACATAAAGTAGAAATAGAATAAAAACTAAAGTAAATAATAAAAATATTTTAAAAAAATCTAATTAATGTGGTGGAAATATTAATATTAAAATTAATAATTATATTAAAATTTAAAATATAATAAAATTAATAAATAAATAAATAAATAAAAAATACTATAAAAAAAAAGATTTTAAAAAAATAATAAATTTTAAAAGAATTGGGATTTATTCAAAAATAAAAGAAATGTATATTTTGAAATGATAAAAAAATCAAAATAAGAATTTTGGAAAATTATTTAACAAATACAAAAAATAAAGAAATTTTTAATATATTAAAATATATAAAATTAAGAAAAATACAAAAAATACCTAATTTAAAATTTGGAGATAAAAAAATATCAAATTTTAAAAAAGAAATTAAAAATATTAAGAAAAGTATTATTTTTAAAATTTCTAATTTTCAAAATTATAAAAAAAGAAAATAATAATTTTACTATAATCTCAAATAAAAAAGAAATAAAATAGGAAAAAATTGTAAATAATAAAGTTAAAAAATTATATTTATTTTTAATTCTAAAAAAATATTAGGTTTAAATGAAATAAATTTTTTATATCTTAAAAAAATATATAAAATAAGTTTAAAAAAATTTAATAATTTATTTAATAAATTATTAAATTATAATTACTATTTAATTTATTTTAAAAAAGCAATTAAAAAAATATTATTAAAATTAAATAAATTAAATTATAATATATTAAAAATTTATAAAATTATAAATCTTTTAAACTATCTAAGAAAAATATTAAAAAAAATAATAAGAAAAAAAATAGTTTTTTTATCAAAAACTTATAATATTTTAAATTTAAAACAAATTAATAATAAAAAATTTAAATTTATAATTAATATAATCTTATTTTTAATAAATAATATAAAATTAATAAAAATTAAAAATTAAAAATTTTTTTATTTTATTTTTAAATATTAAAAAATTTTTTAACAATATTTTAAAAATAAAATTAATTAATATATTAAAAAATATAGGATTATTAATTTAATTATTAAATTAAATTAAAAATTTTATATCTAACAAATATATCAAACTTACCTTTAATAAATAAATAAAAAAATAATTAAATTTAATAGAAATTAGAATATTTTAAAATTTGTTTATATCCCCAATTTCTTTTCTTTTATATTTAACACTTTTATTTAAAAAATTAAAAATAAAACATCTATTTATTAAAATAATTTCTTATATAAATAATATAACAATAATAATTCAAAACAAAAAAATTAAATAAAATATTAAAAAATTAAAAAAACTATTAAAAATAATTTTTAAATAAACAAAAAACAATATAATAATATTTAATAATATTAAATTTAAATTAATTTATTTTTATGTCACGGCCCCGCCATATTGACTAACTAGATTAGGAAATATGTCTTGGCGCGACAAATATACTTTCTATTCTGAGATTATGCTTTTATTTTTATACTTATGTAAATATATTAATTGGGTAATACATTAATTTATTATGATATGTGAAAATCTTAGGATTTTGCTTGTTATACAACATTTAATATTAAGTTTTTATGTGAGTATGTGAGCTATGATTTTAATAAGTGGTTTGTATATATTAATTATTGGAAATATGTTTATTGTTTATAAACATTTTTTATAAAATATTATTATGTATATAAAAACTCTTGAACAATAATTACTTCCAAATTTTTTTACAATCTTATCAATTAACTTATTAATTTAGTTATATATTTAATTAAATAATACTGTAATTTTCTTAATTATTTTATTGTGTTATATTTTTTATTTAATAATTTTAATTATATTATTAAATATTTATATTTTTCATTAAGAGTTTTAAATAATTAAAATTAAAAAATATAATAAAATATTAAAACTATTTTGGGAATTTTATTAAGGAAATTTGGGATAAATATAATATTTTAATTGATTTAATTTTTAGTAATATATGTCAGAATGATCAGATTTAAAATATCATTAAATATAAAAATTATTAATTAATTATAGCTTATTGAATATTTCTGAAGAAGAAGAAGTTCCTGAAAAAAAAAAACAAGAAAACTAAGAAGAGTCTTTAAACAAATAAAATAATAACTCAAATAATTTTTATGATTTAAATAAAAAATTAAATGTTAATATTGCAATACAACTAAAATTTATAACTAAAAAAATAAATTCTAAATATAAAACAAATAAAATTCATTAAAAAGAAAATAATTTTTTAATTTATACAGAATGGAAATACAAATTAAATAATTATATTATATTAATAAACTTAAATATACAAATACTTTTAATAAAAAAACCACAAAAAAACATATATACTGAAAATAAAAACATAAACCAACTACTAACAAAATTAAAAATATCTAACCCTATAAAAATTATTTTTAAAAAAGTTTTTACTACTCCAAACTTTAGTAACACCTCTACTAATCCCAAACCTCCAAAAATTAAAATCACTTAAATTGAATTTATTATTAAAATTTTTTAATTTCAAATTTAAATAAATCTTAATATTTACTAAATTCAATAACATACTTAAAAAATTTAATCATTTTTTTTAATAATTTAATACCCACTTCCAATTTTAAATTAAATATTTTTGCAATAATAAAATTAAAATTTTTTTTATAAAAATATATTTTAAAAATCTTATTTTTTAAATATATATTTCCTATCAAAATCACTTTTTAAAATTAAAAAAACAACAAAATTTATATATTATTAAAATAATAAATAATTTTAAATTTTTTACTGCATTTTTTAAATAATAATATAAAAAAAATGATAAAATTTTTTATATTTAATAATAAAGTACCTCTTTTAAACAAACTAATTTAATTTAAAATTACTTCCACAATTTTAATAATTTTATTATATTTATTAAATAAAATAACAATAATTTTTATTATTAAATTTATAAAAAATTTAAATTTAAATTTTAATAATATATTTATATTTAAAAAAAAAAATATAGAAATAAAAAATTAATTAATATAACTTATATAAAAATATAATAATATATTATTAAGTAATATCAACAACATCAATTATAAATTTTAAACTCATTAATTTTTTATAATAAAAACAAAAATAATAATAATTATAAAAAAAAAAAATAATAATAATAATAAAAAATTTAATAATAATAAATAATAAAAATAAAGAAATAATAAAAAAAATATATTTCCAAAAAACTTTTAAATTAATTTTTATAAATCTTAATATAATATAATATATTAAATATCTTTATAATAAGAAATTTTTAGTATTAAAATCTAATATATTCTTATATTAAAATTATAATAAAATAAAATATTTTTTAAAAAGATTATTTTAATAATTATTAAAATAATATATAATATAAAAATTTTTATAATACTTTTTAAAAATTAAAAATTTTTTTTGCTAATAAAAAAATTAATTTTTAAATAATATATTAATTAAATTTTAAAAAATTAATTAAAATTTTTTATAAAAAAATTTTTTAAATTTTTATTTTAAATATTTAAATACTTATTTTAAAATTTATAATTAAAAAAATATTACTAAATATAGTAAAATTTAGTTGAAAGAAAATATATTAAATATAAATAATATTTTAATAAAAAAAATTTTTAATTTTATTAATATAAAAAAAAATATTATATGAAAAAAATTTATAATAATCCTAAATTTCAAAATTTTATTATTTATTTTAAAACCATTTTTCATCAATCTCCACATACTATTCCTTTAAAAAAAAAAAATCAAAAAATAAATTTCTATTAGAGATTATATATATAATTAAAGTGTCAATAAATATTTTTTTTGTTTTCTTTACTATAAAACAGAAATTAAAAATACAAATTTTAATTAAAATAATAAATACTTTTTAAACATATTCAAAGATAACAATAAAACTTTTTTAAAAGAAAGAAATTTTAACTATTATAATTATAAATTTTTTTTTACAAAATAGATTAAAATATATAACCTAAAATATAATTATTTTAATATCAAATATTATAATTATTATTATATTTTTATTTTAAAATATACAAAATATAATTTTATTTAAAATTATAAATAATTTAATTATATTTTTTATGAAAAAACTTTTTATACAATAAATATTAATTTTTATAAAAAATTTTTCATTAATCACTAATAAACTTATTATTTTATTATTAATATTAATATATTAGTTAATATTTATATTATTATTATTATTATTATTTATCATATACGCATGCAACCTTTCGGTTATGGTGGAATGAAGGAAAAGAAATTAAAATATATGTTTTTTGTATTTTATAAAATGAATACTATACTAAAATTGTTTCTTATTTTTATTATTATTTTTATTTTATTTTATTTTATTTTATTTTATTTTATTTTATTTTATTTTATTTTATTTTATTTTATTTTATTTTATTTTATTTTATTTTATTTTATTTTATTTTATTTTATTTTATTTTATGTTATTTTATTTTATTTTATTTTATTTTATTTTATTTTATTTTTTATTTTTTATTTTTTATTTTTTTATTTTATTTTATTTTATTTTTTATTTATTTTATTTTAAACAAAATTTTAAATTTTTTTTTTTTTTTAAAATAAATTTAAATAAAAATAATTTTAAAAATCTTTTTTTTATAAAATAATTTTTATTAAAAAAAAAAAATTTTAAAATATATTTTTTTTATATTTTATTTAATTTAATTTTTAATAATAAAATAAAAACTTTAATTTTTAAAATATTTATTGAAATTATTTTAAAAATTTTTATTATTTTTCTTAATATTTTATTTTAAATTAATTTAAATTTTTTTAAAACATTTTATTACTTTTAATTTTTCTACTAGATTTTAATTTTATAGTTTAAAATAAAACAAATATAATTTTTATATTAAAACTTTAGTTTTAAATTCTTTTTTGAAATTTACTAATATTTTAATAAAATTTAAAATTCTATTTATTATATTAATTTTAATTTTAATATAATTTTTAAAATTGAATTTTATATCAAAATATATATTTAACTATTTTAAATTATTAATAAATTTTATTATTATATTATTTAATAGTTTAATATTTAATTTTTTAAATTTATTTTGTTTTTTTAAATTTATTTTAAAATAAATTAATTTTGATTTTATATTATTAAAAGTTATTAGATTATTTGTAATTTAATTAAAAATTATTTTTATAATTTTTTTTTAATTTTTTTATATTTATTTCTATTTTTGTATTAATTATAATTAATACTAAATTATTTATATAAAATAATTTAATAATAAATAACATTTCTTTTTCTAATAAATTAAATAATAATATTAAATATAATAAAAAAAAATTAAAAATATTAAAAAACTTTATAATATTTTAATTTCCATAAATTTTAATTTTTCTATTTATTTATGAAAAGTTAATTTAATTAATTTTTTAAACATAAAATCATTTATTTATTAAATTCATTGTTTAAAAAAATTTATATCTTCTAATATATTAATTAATTTTTTTTTTAAAATATTATTAAAAATTTTTTTAATATTTAAAAATAAAATAAAAAATTTTAATTGTTTTAAAATAATTATTTTTATATTATAAATTAAGAATAACATTATATCAATTACAAATCTTTATTTTCTATTCTTAATTTTTTTAAATTTAGAATTTTATTAATTTTTAACAAAAAAATTATTTTTCTTACTATTATTTCTTTTGATATTCTTTTTAAATAATTTTGTAAATTTTTAAAATATTATAATTTAATTTATTTAATTTAAATAAAATTATTTTAATTATTTTCCTAAAGTTAATTAAATAATAATTATTATTTAATAATTATTTAAATAATTTATTAAATTTTTCTAATATAATTTCATAAGTTTTTTTTAAATATAAAAAATTAATTTTATTTAATTCTAATACTTTTTTAAGATTAAATAAAAAAATAATTTTTTTAATTTTATTATTTCTTATCTTTTTTTATTTAATTAATTTTTTATTAATTATTATTTTTATTAGTAGAAGTAGATTTATTTTTTTATATTTTGATAACTCTAGAAATAATATTTTTTTAATATTTTTATTTTATCTTTAAAATTAAAAGCATTTCTATTTTTATAAATTAAATTTAGTATTTTTTAAATTTTTTTAAATTTAGAAAAATTAAATATAAAAAATATTTCTTTGTTTTTAACATTTTTTAGAAAATTAATTTAAGATTTTTTTTTAAAAAGTTTAATTTTTTTAAAATTTTAATTTTTTTTTATTTTAAATAATTTTGAATTTTATTAAATTCTATTTAATTTCCATATCCTTTTTTATTATAATATTTTTTTTCTTATTTTGTTTTTTTTAGTATTTTATTAAATTTTTGATTTTAATGTTATTTTTAAATTTGGTATAAATCTTTTTATTATTAAAATTAAATTTTTTTTTTAAAAAAATATTATAAGTTTTAAATTATTTTCACAATTTTTTTTTTTTATTAAATAAAAATAAAAAATTTTATTATAAATTATTTTTATTTAAATTTTTATCTAAATTTAATAATTTTTTTTTAAATTTTTCTTAATTAGTTTTATTTTAATTAAATTTATTAGTTGATAAATGATTGTTTATTAAATTATTTCCTTTTAATTTTATTTTAATTAAGATTATTTTATAATCTAATTTTGTATTAATTTTTTTATTTATTTTTTAATTTATAATTAATTCTTTTAAATTAATAAATACAAAAATTAAATTAATAATCAAAAATTTAAATTTATTATTTTTCTTGATACTGTAATAAATTAATATATTAGATTTATTTATTAATTGTAAATTTTTATTTTTAATTAATTTTATTATTTTTTTTGTTTTTAAATTAAATTTAATTTCAGAATTTTATAATAAATAATGAGTATTAAAGTTTTTAATTAATAATATTTTTTTAGTACAACAATTTTTAATTTTATTAAAAAATCAATTCATTATATATTTTTTATTATTATTTTTTTGTTTTTTATTATAAATATTAATAAATTTAATTTTTTTAAATTTATTTAATTTAAAATTAATAATTTAATAGTTTTTATTTTTAATTAAATTTTTTTGATTTATAATTTTATAAAATAAATTTCTTTTTATAAAAATAATTACTCTATTTTAATTTTTTTTATTTTTTAAATTTAAAAAGATTAATTAAAATTTTGAATATAAAATCATAATATTTTTCTTTAAAAACTAAAGTTTTTATAAAAAAATTAAATTCATATTATTATAATTTAATACAAAATTTAAAATTAATTATATTATATTTATAAATTTTTTACAATTATATTATATTATTTTTAAAATATTATTATTTATTTATAAGAATATTTTATTTTTTATTTTTAAAATATAAAAATTTTTTTATTTTATATTTTTTATTATAATTAATATATTTATATTTTATATATTTATAAAACTTTTTATTTTTTTAATATATATTATATAAATAATTAATTATTTATATTTCTTAATATAAATTTCATAAATAAAATTAGTTTTATAATTTAATATATAATATTTTATCTTTTAACAATTTATATATTTATTATTTTCAAAAAATTTTATATATTTTTCTATTTTAAATTTTTTATTTTTTTAAAAAATATATTTTTTATTTTATATTTTTATTATTTCCATTTTTATTTTTATAATAATAATTATAGAAAAACTTTTTTTTTTTTAATTTTTCCTCTTTTATTAATTATTTTAAATTTTTAATTAAAATAATTATATTATTTATTTCCACTTTTTTTTTAATCTTTTCTATTTTTTAATCTTTAAAAATTTTATATATTATTAAAAAATTTTAATTTTTTATTTTAAAAAATTTTTATATATACCTATTTATTTTAATAAATACTTAATAAATTTCTTTTTTATATTTTAAAATATCTTCTTTTTTAATATTTTTATAAATAATCAAAATTAAATATCTCTTTAAATTTAAAAAAATTCTCGAAATAATACATTCTAAATTATTTAATTTTTTTTTAAAAATTTTATTTATTTTTTGTTTAAAAATATTTAATTTTTAAATAAATAATTTAATAATATTTTTCAAAATTATTAACTTTTATTAATTAATTAATATTTTTGTAATAAAAAAGACCTTTGGAACGAACGACCCCCCCATAACTTTAGAACAAAATATCCAAAACCAAATAAAAAAATATTTTTTAAAAATTTTTAAAATAAAGAATAAATATACCAAAAAACAAAATATAAACCAAAAAGATAAGAAAGAAATTACAAAGTAAAATTTTGGAAATTTTTTACAATCATCTACATACAAAATAAAAAAAAACAAAAAAAAAATATTAAAAATATTATAATTTTTTTAAACTAAGTATTAAAAATAAATATGTTAAATAATCTTTCAATAAATAAATTGATTTTAGTTATTTAACCAATTAAATTATAAAATAAAATATAAAAAAAACAATTGTTGATCAATTTAAATTTAAAAATTTATAATATAAAAAATCTAATAATTTAAAATCAAAAATTAAAATAAATGATTAAAAAAAAAAATTTAAAATTTAAAATTTTAAAAAAGAAATAAAAAAAATAATTTAAAAAAATAAAATATATGTAAAAATAATAAGGAAAGTTATAAAAATAATAAAAATAATAAAAATGATAAAAGTAATAAAAATAATAATTTTGGTTTAAAAAATATTATTATTATTAAGTAGAAGAATTATTATTTTAAGAATAAATATAATTTTACTAAAAATAATAATAAATAAATATAAAAAAATAATAAATATTGTATTAAAAAAAATAATTTAAAAATTAATATATTTAATATCTTATTAAATAAAAAAAAAAAAACTTAATATTAATAATAAATAAGAATATAAATAATAAAAAAATTTTGAAATATAAAAACAAAATTTTTAAAAAAATTATTAAAATAAATAAATTTATTTAAAAATTATTAAAAGTAAAAGTTTAGAATTTTATAATCATACACAAAATATAAATAGAAAAAAATTAAAATAAAAAAAAATTAATTTTTTTATAAAAAGAAATAAAAAAAGATAATTTTAAAATATTTTTAATAAAATTACTAAAATAATTAATAAATAAAAAAAATTATAAAATAAAATTTTTTTTTTAATAATTTTAACAACAAAAATAAAAAAAATAGTATTTAATATTTTAAAAAAAGGAATTTTTATACAAAAAAAAAATTTAAAAATAAAATAATATTACAATCTTAATTTTAAAAATTAATGTAATAATTATCAAGAAATTAAATATTAAAATTTTAAATATAAAAAAAATATAAAATATAAAATTTACACTTTAAAACATAAAATTTATTTTTATAAATATATAATATACAATAAAAAAAAAAATTATATAATTATATTAAAATAAAATATATATTATATAAAAAAAATTATTTTATAAATAAATACACAAAAAAAAATAATAAAAATTAAAAAAATTAAAATTAAAATGATAGATTATATAAGATTTTATCAATATAATTGTAATACATTTATAAATATAATGTAAGGTATACTTAATTTTATATTTAAAAATAAAATAGATATTATCTTTCTTTAAAAATTATAATTTTTTAAAAAAAATATAATTTTATATTTTAAATTTAATTCAATTTATTTAATTTATAAAAAAAATAGCTTACAAATAATTACTTTCTTTTTAAAAAATATTAAATACAAAATTTTGAACTGAATAAATTTAATTAATAATAAAGACTATTAAATTATAAATTTTAAATTAAATAAATTTAATATATTTAAAATTTTTAATATTTATAATAAAAAATAATAAATAGATTTAAAAATAATAAATATAACAAAACTATACACAATAAAAAAATTATATAAAAATTTTTTTTAAATTATAAAAATAGATATTTAATATTAAAAAATTTTAATTTACATTATTTTTTATAAAATTCAAAATATATTAATAAATTGAGATTTAAAAAAATAATAAAATTAATTAAAAATAAAAAATTATAAATTTTAAATAATTTAGAAATATTAATTTATTATTATTAAAAGAAAAATATAAGTAATTTATTTATGTTAAATTTAATTTTAATTATAAACTTAATAATTAATTTTATTAGAGAATAAAAAATTAAAAATAAAATGGATATTAAGTTAAATTATGAGGTAATCTTATTTTATATATTATAATTAATAAATTTAATAAATATTTTATTAATAAATATAATTAAAAAAAATAAATTGGGAAATTTTTTAAAAAAAATTATTAAAATTAAATAGAAATTTAAATAAAAATAATTTTTAAAATAATTTATTTTTTTTATTTTATAAAAATAAAATAGAAATAAAACAAAAACTAAAGTAAGTAGTAAATTTATTTTAAAAAAATCTAATTAATATAATACAAATATTAATATCAAAATTAATAATTATACTAAAATTTAGAATATAATAAAATTAATAAATAAATAAAAAAAAAAAGAAATATTATAAAAAAAAATTTTGAAAAAATAATAAATTATAAAAGAATTGGGATTTATTTAAAAATAAAAGAAATATATATTTTAAAATAATAAAAAAATTAAAATAAGAATTTTAAAAAAATTATTTAATAAATATAAAAAATAAAAAAAATTTTAATATATTAAAATATATAAAATTAAGAAAAATGCAAATAATTTTTAATTTAAAATTTAAGAAAAAAAAAAATTAAAAATATTAAGAAAAACATTATTTTTAAAATTTTTAATTTTTAAAAAGAAAAATAGTTTTATAATTTTAAATAAAAAAAAAATAAAATAAAAGAAAATTATAAATAAAGAAGTTAAAAAAGTTATATTTATTTTAAATTTTAAAAAAATATTAAATTTAAATGGAATAAATTTTTTATGTTTTAAAAAAATATATACAATAATTTTGGAAAAATTTAATAATTTATTTAATAAATTATTAAATTATAATTATTATTTAATTTATTTTAAAAAAGTAATTGAAATAATATTATTAAAATTAAATAAATTAAATTATAATATATTAAAAATTTATAAAATTATAAGTTTTTTAAATTATTTAAAAAAAGTATTAAAAAAAATAATAATAAAAAAAATAACTTTTTTATTAAAAATTTACAATATATTAGATTTGGAATAAATTGGTGGTAGAAAATTAAAATTTACAATTGATGCAGTTTTATCCTTAGTAAATGATGTAAAAATAATAAAAAATAAAAAACTTTTAACTTTTATTTTATTTTTAGACATAAAAGAAACTTTTAATAATATTTTAAAAATAAAATTATTTAATATACTAAAAGATATAGGATTGTTAACTTAATTATTAAATTGAGTTAAAAATTTTATATTAAATAAATATATTAAATTAACTTTTAATAAATAAATAGAAAAAAAATTAAATTTAATAAAAACTAAAATATTTTAAGGGTTATTTATATTTTTAATTTTATTTTTTTTATATTTAATATTTTTTTTTAGAGAGTTAAAAATAAAATATTTATTTATTAAAATATTTTCTTATATAGATAATATAATAATAATAATTTAAAATAAAAAAATTAAAAAAAATATTAAAAATAGTTTTTTTATAAACCAAAAATAATCTAATAATATTCGATAATATTAAATTTAAATTAATTTACTTTTATTTTAGATATAAAAAAGAAAATAAAATAATTTTATTTAATAATATAAAAATAATATTATTAAAAATTCTTAAATAATTAAGAGTTTTTTTTAATATAAAAATGAATTTTAAAATTTATATCAAAAATAAAATATTTATAATATAAAGAATATTTAATTATCTTTTGAATTTAATTAATTTAGAAATTAAATTAAATTTAAAAATATTTATATAATTTTATAAAAACTATATATATTTTATATCTGATTTTAAAACTGAAATTTAATAAAAAAATTAAAATTTATTAATTAAAAAGTTTAAAATATTTTAAAATAAAATGATAAAAAAAATAATAAGTGTTTTTAAAATAATTTTAATAAATCTTATAAAGGTTGAAGTATTTATTTTATTATTAGAAATTAGGTTAAATAATATATAAAGAAGATATATATTAAGAATATTTTTTCTAAATAAAAATATTTAATTAAATTAAAAGTATTAAATTCTTTCTTATTAAAAAATTTTTTAAAAAAAAAATAGAAGAAAATAATTTAAAATATTTAAAATAAAATAAAAATAAAATAAAAAGAAAAAAATATTATAAAATTATATTAAATTTTATTTTGTTTAAAATTAATGTTTAAATAAATTTATATATAAAAATTAAAGAAATTAATTTAAAATTAAAATTTTTATGGTTTAAAGTTAATATTAACTTTTATATAAGTGAAAGTAGTAAAGAACTAAAAATAAAAATATATAAAAAAAAGAAAAAGTATTTAAATTTAAAAAAAAATTTAATTAGTTATTCTAATAAATCTTTTCTAAAATTAAAAAATAATATAAAATTAATTAAAGTTAAATATTATAGAAAAATAAATCAAAAATCTATTTTTAAAATTTTAAAAAATTTAAGTAATAAAATAAAAATTTATAATATAAAGTTAATTATAATATATAAAAGTTTTAGGTAAACTAGATTAATTATAATAAAAAATCATAAAATAGAAAAAATCTATTTATTTACTGACAATTAAACTGTAATAAAAAGATTAAAATCATTAAAAATAAATCTAGAACAAGAAATAATCTTAAAAATTTAATTTCTATATAACAAAATCTAATCTTATAATATAAAAATAAATATTAATTGGGTATTGGGACA
This sequence comes from Arthrobotrys conoides, assembly GCA_036971725.1. Classification (NCBI taxonomy): domain Eukaryota; kingdom Fungi; phylum Ascomycota; class Orbiliomycetes; order Orbiliales; family Orbiliaceae; genus Arthrobotrys; species Arthrobotrys conoides. Next base: position 2,365,341 of record JAVHJM010000001.1, read on the forward strand.
TATAGAAGTAGAAAGAAATAAAAAAGTAAATTATTTAATTAAAAAAATTATAAAAATTTAAACTAAAAATTCTTTTATTTTTTATTTTTTTTTAAAAAGAAATATGAGATTATAAAATTTTATAAAATAGAAAGAAAACTAAAAAATAAATAAAATAAAATTAAATTATTTTAATTATTTAAAATTAAAAAGAAATAAAGTTTTATAAAAATTAAATAATAAAATTAATTTGACAATAATTTAATTAAGAATTAATTATAAATATTTTAATAATTATTTTTATAAAATATTAAAAAATATTATTAATAAAAATTGTTTATATAATAAAATATTTTAAATATTAAAATATCTCTTATTATACTGCAAAAAATATAAAAAAGAAAGAAAAATATTAAAAAAGAAAATAAATAAAAAATCTATAAATATAAGATTTTTATTATTTAATAATATAAATTTATAATATATGATAAAATTTATAGAAAAGACTAAAATTATATAAAAAAATAATCAAAAAAAAGACTAAAATTAAAATAGAATAAAATAATTTTAAAAAATAGATTTATATTTTAATTAAAAATTTTCAAAAGATTAATTGTAAAATTATAAATAAAAGATATTAGAATAAGATTAACAATTCTTTTTTCAACAATAAAAAAAAAATAATAAGTGTAAAAAGAAAGAGATTTTAAAAAAAATGATAAAAAAAAATAAAAAAGTTAAAAAAGATTGAAGAAAAACAAAATAGATTAACTGTATTGATTTATTTAATTTTTAGATTAATTTTTATTTAAAATTACAATTTTCATTTGTTTTATTTGTTATTTGAAATTTTGGGTGTGCTGCAAAGAAAATTCTCTTCTGTCCGCCATAAGCTACTAGCTTGTGTGTATGATACATAATAATAATAATAATAATACTTCATAAAAACAAAAACTTATAGAATGGATATTTTATTATTCTAATTAGGGATTTCCTTTTCACCTAATTTTTGTTATAAATAAAATATTTAAATTATATTAAATAATTTACTTTAATATTTTTAATTTTTATTAATTATAAGTATTTTAATTTAAAAATAAATTTATTAATTAAATAAAATGTAGAATTTTAAGTTATATAAATAAAAAACATATTATAGTAGTTTTAGTAAAATTTATTAAATTATATTTTAATTATATAAATTGATATTTATAGATGGTATTACTTAAATTTTTATATTAATATCTTATAATTTTAAATTATTATTTAAAACAAAGTTATAAAGCAAAATAATATATAGAATTTTGATAAGAAAGATATTGTAATAGATTAAAATTAATATTATTAGAATATTATATGTTGTAAAATATATATTTAATTGATTTAAAATGGTAATAAAGAAAATATTACTATTATTAGTTATATAAATGTTAATAATATTAAAATAATGTTGTTAATAATTATTTTTAAAAATATTTATTATATAAAAAACTAGTATATTATTTTAAATAATAAAAAAAATTACTTTTAGTGTTATAAAAAAGAAATAGATAAATAATACTTTTAATATTAAATAAATTTATTAATTTAAAATTTATTTATAAATTAAAATATTGTTTAATATGTTTGAAAATCGATTGTTAATTTTTAATAATTATAAATTATATATTTTTATTAAGTTTTTGGATTTTTGTTATACTAATAATATTAAATTATTATATATATTTATTTATAATACCCACTTCCTTTAATTATTAGATATTAAATTTTTTGAATTATTATAACAATACTACTTAACCTACACTACTAAAATTTTATATAATATAAATTATTAAATACTTTTATTAAAATTTTAATTTTATTTAATATTTAAAAAAATATATAATAAAATATTTATTAAAAATAATATTATATATATATAATATTGATTTAAATATTTTTTATATAATTTTAATTTTATTATTAAATAATATAAAAAAATAATTTTTTTAGTAATAAAATTAAATAATATTAAACTATTATAAATATTTTAAATTTTGAAAAATATTATTAATATTAAAAATTAATTTATTATATATAATATTTTTTATTATAATACTATTTTATAAATATATTTATAAAATCAATAAAATAAAATATTATATATTATAATTTATTAAAAATATAATTTAAAATATTATAAACAACTTATAAAAAAATATAATAATATAATAGTTAATATTAATTAATATCAAAATAAAATAAAAGTTAAATAATAACCAACATAAACATATAATATATGAAAATAAATTAAAATTAAAAATAAAAAATAATAATATAAAAAAATAACAACCTAAATATTATAAACATCCATTAAAGGAATTTATAAATTTTATATTTTATACCATTTTTATTACTAATAGAAGAAAATAAAATATATTTTCCAATTAAATTAATAATCAAACCAACAATAATAATAATTTTAATTTTTTTTTAAATAATAATAGATTTACAAGAGTATTACTAAAAAATTTTATAAATAATAATTAATTAAATATTTTTTTTATAATTTAAAATTTAGTGTAGTACTAGATTTCAATGTTAAAGAGAATGAGTTAAAATTGGAGTTATTTATTATAAGCTGTAAATTATTATAACCTGCAATATACGAGTAATTTAAAATAATTAAATATATATTTTAATATAAAATTAAATTTTAAAAACTATATTAAAATTAAAATTAATGTAATAAATAAAATTTTAAATTTTATTAAAATACTAATAAATTTAAAAAAAAAACTTAAAATTAAAATTCTAATATAATTGTATAAAAACTATATTTATTCTATTTCAAATTATAAAACTAAAATCTAATAAAAAAATCAAAAACCACAAAATATTTTAAAAAAATTTAAATTAATTTAAAATAAAATATTACAAAAATAATAAAAGATTTTAAAACAATTTTAATAAATATTTTAAAAATTAAAATTTTTATTTTATTATTAAAAATCAAATTAAATAAAATATAAAAAAAATATATTTTAAAATCCCTTTTTTTTAATAAAAATCATCTTATAAAAAAAATTTTTTTAAAATTATTCTTACTTAAATTTATTTAAAAAAAAAAAAAAAATTTAAAATCTTATTTAAAATAAAATGAAAATAAAAAAAATAAAAAAAAAAAAAAAAAAATATATATATATATATTTTTATATTAAATAAAATGTTATTAAAAATTAATTTCTTAATAAATTTATATATAAAAATTAAAAAAATAAATATAAAATTCAATCCACTTTAAATTAAAAATAAAATTAATTTTTGTATAAATAATATATCTAAAAATTTAAAAATAAAAAACTATAAAAATAAAAAGAAAATTAAATTAAATTTTAAAAAAAAACTTATTTATTTATATAAATAATTCTATACTAAAAATAAAAAATAAAAATAAAAATAATAAAAAATTTTTTTTTTAAAAATAAAAATATATAAAGAAATAAACAATAAATTTATTTTTAAAATTTATTCTAATTTAAAAAAAATATAGAAATATATAATATAAAATTAATTATTTTAAAAATAAAATTCAAAAATTTTTAAAAATAATTAATAAAAATAAAAAAATAAAAAATATTTATTTTGTTATTAATAACTAAATTGTAATAAAAAAATTATAAAATTGAAGTATAAGATTTAATTAAAAAATAATTTTAGAAATTTAAAATATTATAAATAAATTTAATTTTATAAATATTAATATATTTATAAAATAAAATTTAAATTATTTTAAAATTATTAAAAATAAAAAAACAAATTATTTGGTTAAGGAAGTTGTAAAAATAAAAATAAAAAGTTTATTTAAGTTTTTTGCTTATTTAAAATAAAAAATAAAAAATAAAAATTTAATAAAAGAAAAAAATATATATATAAAATAAAAAAATAAATTAAATTATATTAATAAATTAAGATTAAAAAAAATAAAATATTTATTAAATTTAATAATAATTTTATTTTTTTTTAATTTAATTAAATTTTGGGTATAGGTATTTTAATAATTATTTATATAATATTCCAAATTTTTGAATTTTAAATAAAAATTGTATATATAAAAATAAATTTTAAATATTAAAATATTTAATTATAAAATATAAATTTTATAATAAAAAAAAAAGATATTAAAAAAAAATTTTAAAAAAATTAATAAATACTTAAATTATTATTTTTTATTATTTAATAATAAAAATATAATCTTTTTAAAAAAAATTTTCAATAAAATAAATATTATAAAAAGAAACTGTAATAAAAATTTAAAAATAATTATTTTATAAGATAAAAGAATTTAGAAATTTAATAATAAAAAAATTTCAAAAATAAAATATAATATTTTAATATTATATTAAAGTAAATAGGTAAGAATAATAGATATATAATATTATTCTTTTAATAAAAATAAAAATAAAAAAGAGATAAAAAGGTTAAAAGGAATTTTAAAAATAAAAAATAAAAAATAAAAATAAAAATAATAAAAATAAAAAATAATTTTGGTATAATATTTATTTTATAAAATGTGAAAAGCATATATTTTAATTTCTTTTCTTTCATTCCACCATAACCGAAAGGTTGCATGCGTGTATGATAAATAATAATAATAATAATAATAAAAGAAAATACTATGATTTTATATATTAAGTTTCAGCCAATTTTTTCAAATTTAAAAAATAAAAAAAATAAAAATAAAAGAATTACTTTTATAAAAAAAAATTTATCTTATAAGATTATAAATCAAAAAAATTTAATTAAAAATCAAAACTATTAAATTATTAATTTTAAATTAAATAAATTTAAAAAAAATCAGATTTATTAATATCTAAAATGAAAAATAAAAAAATAATAATGGGGAATATATAGTGGACTGATTTTTTAATAGAATTAAGAACTGCTGTATTAAAAAAATGGTATTAATTAGAGACTTTAATGCTTATTATTTATTATAGAATTCTAAAATTAAATTTAATTTAAAAATAAAAAAAATAATAGAATTAGTTGAAAATAAAAATTTATAATTAATAAATAAATTTGGTATACTGACTTATTATAATGTTAGAAAAAATAATAAATTTAAGTTTTTAATTATTAATTCATCTTTTGCATTTATTAATTTAAAAGAATTAATTATAAATTAAAAAATAAAAAAAAAAAATTAATATAAGATCAAATCATGAAATAATCTTAATTAAAATAAAATTAAAAGAAAATGATTTGGTGCATAATTTTTTATTAATTAATAAATTTAATTAAAATAAAATTAATTGGGAAAATTTTAAAAAAGAATTATTAAGTCTAAATAAAAGTTTAGATGAAAATAATTTATAGCAAAACCTCTTATTTTTATTTAATAAAAAAAGAGAAAGTTTTAAAAATAATTTAAAATTTGTAATATTTTTTTTTTACAAAAATTTAATTTTAATAATAAAAAAATTTATATTAATTTTAAAAATAACACCAAAATTAAAAATCTAGTAGAATAATAAAATAAATGAAACAAAAAAAAAATGTTATAACAAAAAAAAAATGAAAATTAAATAGAATTTAACAAAATTAAAAATTGTTTAAAATAAAAAAAAAAATATTTTAAAGAAATTAAATCTTTTAAGAAAAGATTTTGGATTAATTTTTTAGAAAATGTTAAAGATAAAAAAAAAATTTTTGTATTTAATTTTTTTAAATTTAGAAAAGTTTAAAAAATGCTAAATCTAATTTATGAGGATAGAAATGTTCTTAATTTTAAAAATAAGGTAAAAATATTAAGAAAAATAGTATTTTTAAAATTGTTAAAATATAAAAAACCAAATTTATTTTTATTAGTGGAAATAATAATTAATAAAAAATTAATTGAATTGCAAAAGATAAGAGATAATGAAATTAAAGAAATTATCTTTTTATTCAATTTTAAAAAAATATTAGGATTAGATGGAATTAATTTTTTATGTTTAAAAAAAATTTATGAAATTATATTGGAAAGATTTAATCAGTTATTTAAATAATTATTAAATAATGGTTATTATTTAATTAGTTTTAGGGAAATAATTAAAACAATTTTATTTAAATTAAATAAATTAGATTATAATATTCCAAAAATTTATAGAATTATTAATTTATTAAATTATTTAGGAAAAATATTAGAGAAAATAATAGTAAGAAGAATAACTTTTTTGTCAAAAATTAATAAAATTCTAAATCTAAAATAAATTAGAAATAAAAAATAGAGATTTATAATTAATACAATTTTATCTTTAATTTATGATATAAAAATCATTACTTTAGAAAAGTTAAAACTTTTATTTTATTTTTAAATATTAAAGGGGTTTTTGATAATATTTCAAAAACAAAATTAATTAATATATTAAACAACATAAATTTTTTTATATAATTAATTTGGTAGATAAATAATTTTATATTTAAAAAATTAATTAAATTAGTTTTTGATAGATAAATAAAAAAATTAAAATTTATAGAAATTGAAATATTATAAAGTTCCTTAATATCCCTAATTCTTTTTTTATTATATTTAATATTATTATTTAATTTATTAAAAAAAGAAATGTTATTTATTATTAAATTATTTTATATAAATAATTTAATATTGGTTACAATTAATAAAAAAATAGAAATAAATATAAAAAAATTAAAAAAAATTATAAATAATATAGTAATTTTTAATAATATAAAATTAAAATTAATTTATTTTAAAACAAATTTGAAAAAAAAAAAAAAATTTAAGGAATTAAATATTAAATTATTAAATAATATAATAATAAAATTTATTAATAATTTAAAATAATTAAATATATATTTCAATATAAAACTAAATTTTAAAAATTATATTAAAATTAAAATTAATGTAATAAATAAAATTTTAAATTTTATTAAAATATTAGTGAAGTTAAAAAAAAAAATTTAAAACTAAAATTTTAATATAATTATTGTTACACCTGTCCCAAGTTTCCTTAGCAGGATTCCCAAAACAGCTCTAACACTCTACTATGTTTCTCAACTTTAATTATTTAGAACTTTTGATTAAAAATATAAATATTTAGTAAAATAATTAAAATTATTGAATAAAAAATATAACATAATAAAATAATTAAAAAAATTATAATACTATTCAATTAAATATATAACTAAATTAATAAATTAATTAATAAAATTTTAAAAAAATCTAAAAACAACCATTATTTAAAAATTTTTATATACATAATAATATTTTATAAAAAATATTTATAAACAATAAGTATATTTTTAATAATTAATATACACAAATTATTTATCAAAATTATAACTTACACATTTACATAAAGATTTAATATTAAACATTATATAACAAATAAAATTTTAAAATTTTTACATATTATAGCAAATTAATATATTACTTAATCAACATATTTACATAAATATAAAAATAAAAGTATAATCTCAAAAAAACAAAAAACATATTATTATAAAATAAATAATAATTATAAAATAAAAAAAATTTAAAATAAAAAATATATTTATCATATTAAAATATATTTTTTAATCTAATTAATTAATATAATAAAATTATAATATTATTTTTTTTTTTTATAAAAAAATTTCTATTATATAGAATTTTTATACAAAATCTTGTTATATAAAATAAATAAATTTATATTAAATATAAATTATATAAAAAATTTTATATTAAAATATTTTTTATATATAAAAATTTTTTCAAAAAAAAATTCTTATAAAAATTTTGTAAAATATAAAATAAAACAAATATAAAAATATATTAATATAAAAAATTAAACATAAAAAAAATTATATACAAAAATACAAAATTATATAAATAAATATAAATATAAAAATATTAAAATTATTTTTAAAAATTAAATAAAAATTTAAACCTTCAGGCATTCTTTAAACAATATATTTAATATATATTATTATTATAAATTAAAACAAAATTTAAAAACATCAAAAAAAAAATCAATAATACAAATAATATATCATAAAAAAAAATACAAAAATTTAATAAATTTAATATCAAAACAAAAATAACATATAATTCTTATCAAAAAAATAATTATTCTTATATTATAATAAAAAAATTTTACAAATATTTAATTTACTTCAAAATAAAAAAAATAAATTATAACATAATTCTTTATAAATATATTTTTATATTTTTTATAAAAATTATTTTAAAATTAACTTTTTAATAATATCAAAAATTTTTAAAATAAAAAATTACAAATATTAATAACTTATAAAACTTTTTATAAAATTTAATAAAACTTAAAAAAAAATTATTAAAAATTAAAAAAAAATAAAAATTTAATAATTAAAATTTATTAAAATTCTTAAAAATTTTTTAAAAAATAATTAGAAAAATGAATTATTGTTAAAAAAAAATATATATAATTATTAATAAAAATTATAAAAGTTTTATTTATAAAAAAACAATAATAATAAAAAAAAATCCAATTAAAAAAAAAAGTTAAAAATTAAAATATCTAAAAATAATATATAAGATTTAAGTTTTAAATAAATAAATAATAAAAAAACAATTTTAAAAAATATTATTTAAATAATTATAAAATTATTATATTATTTTATTAGTTTAGAAAATTAATTTAATATTTTTATAAATTTTTTTTAAAATTAAAAATTTTTTCTATTAAATAATTTTATAAAAAATATTTATAAAAAAATAATTTAATTTTTTTTTTATATTTATAATTTCTTTAAATTAAAATAATATGTTTTATTAAAAATTTTTTATTTTTTTTATTAAATTTTTAATTTAGTTTATTTTTAAAATAAAAAATATTATTAAAATATTAAAAAATTATCTTTTACTAATTCTTATTTAACAAATAATATTAAAAATAATATTCTATTAGTAAAAATTAAAAAAAATTATTAAATAAATAATATAAATAATATTTAATAAAATATATTTGTAAAAAAAATTATAATTAGGTATATTAATTTTTATATAAAATAAAAAATATATTAAATTGATTTTTTTTTAAATTATTTGTATTTTTTCTTTAATTTTATAATATTTTATTAAATAAGTATTTTAAGTTATTTTAAATAAAATTAAATAAATTTTAAAAAAATATTTTTTTTTAATTATTAAAAATTATTTTTTAGATTATAAAATAAAAATTATTAAACAAAATATTTATTATTTTTATTAAATTTTTTAAAAATTTTTTTGATATTATATTTAGTATAATTATTATATTTAATTTTTATATTATTTAAGTTTTTTTATAATCCAAATGGAGTGGGTTTTAAAAAAGAAATATAAAATATTTAATATATTTTTAAGGGTTTAGGTATATTTACTTTATATTAATATTTTTTTAATTATTATTTAATTATGTAGGGGTTATATTTTTGAAAATTAAATTTTTTAAAATATTTAGTTTTTAAATTTTGTGTAAGTAGATATATTTTTTTTTTTTTTTTTAATAATAAAATTTTTAAGTGTTTTTAATTATAATAATAAATTATTTATTATTATAAAAATTCAAAATTTTTTTTAAAAATATTATAAAAATGTTTTATTTTTTTTATATATTCTTTGATATTAGTGTCACGGCCCAGCCATATTGACTAACTGGATTAGGAAATATGTCTTGGTGCGACAAATATACTTTTGATCTGAGTTTCATATTTTTTGATTGAAGGTTTTACTTATTATACAAATGAAATGCCTTTATAGGTTTATGTTTTATATAAGGTATGATAATTTATGAGAATATAATTTTTTGTGTTATGTTTGTTTATGAGTTTGTTTGTTTTATATAGGTTGGATATTTGTAATATTTAATTTTTTTGTATTATTTGATACTTTATGTAGAGTATGGTTTTGGTGTATGGTTTGTATAGTTTATAGGGTTTTATATGGTTTATATAATTTATGATATTATATGAGTTTATCTTGTTTTATTATGAGGATTATAAATTTATATATTTGTTTGTATGAAATTTCATCATGTATTTAAAGATTTTTGAATGATGATTATTTTTAAATTTTCTTGGAATTTTATTGGTTAATTTATTAATTTAGTTATATATTTAATTAAACAATATTATAGTTTTTTTAATTATTTTATTGTGTTATATTTTTTATTTAATAATTTTAATTGTTTTATTGAATATTTATATTTTTAATTAAGAATTTTGAATAATTAGAGTTGAGAAATATAGTAAAATGTTAGAGTTATTTTAGAAATTTTACCAAAGAAACTTGGAATAAATATAATACTTTAACTAATCTAATTTTTGATAAATAAGTAGTGTATGTTAAAATTATTAAATTCAAAATATTATTAAATATAAAAATTATTAATTAATTATAATTTACTAAATATTTTTAAAAAAGAAAAAAAAATTCTTAAAAAAAAAGAACAAAAAAACTAAGAAAAGTTTTTAGAAGAATAGAATGATAGTTTAAATAACTTTTACAATATCAACAATAGTCTCACCTTAGAGCAAAAACAAATTAAATTTGGATTTATTAATTCTAAAAAACCAAATATCAACATTATAATACAAACAAATATCATAACAAAAAAAATAAACCCTAAACACAAACTTAAAAAAAAAACTTACCTAAAAAAAAACATTTCTTCAATCCACATAAAACAAAAATATGGATTAAACAATTGTATCATATTAACAAATCTAAATACACAAACATTCTTAATAAAACTACTACAAAAAAACATACATACTAAATATATTAAAAAATTAAATTAAAACATAAATTAATTACTAACAAAACTAAAAATGTCTAATTTTATAAAAATTATTTTTAAAAAAACTTTTACTACTCTAAATTCTACTAACACCTCTACTAAATTTGAATTTTTAAAAATTGAAATTATTTAAACTAAACTTATCACCAAAATCTTTTAACTTCAAATTTGAATGGATTTTAATGTTTAAAAAGAATTTGATAAAATGTTATAAATATACAATCCAACTAAATTTAATAATATATTTAAAAAATTTAATTACTTTCTCTAACAACTTAATACCCACTTCCAATTTTAAACCAAATGTTTCCTTAATAATAAAACCAAAATTTTCTTTACAAAAATATATTTTAAAAGTTTTATCTTTTAAACATATATCTTTTATCAAAATTATTTTTTAAAACTAGAAAAACAACAAAACCCACATATCATTAAAATAATAAACAATTTTAAATTTTTTATTATATTCCTTAAATAATAATATAAAAAAAACAATAAAATCTTTTATACCTAATAATAAATTATTTTTTTTAAATAAACTAATTTAACTTAAAATTATTTTTATAATTTTAACAACCTCACCATACTTACTAAATAAAATAATAATAACCTTTATTACTAAATTTATAAAAAACTTAAACTTAAATTTCAATAATATATCTATATCCAAAAAAAAGAATATAAAAACAAAAAACTAACTAATATAATTTATATAGAAATACAACAACATACCATCAACATTAATAATATTAACTACAAAATTTAAACTCATCAATCCTTTTATAACAAAAACAAAAATAATAATAACTATAAAAAAAAAAAAAATAATAATAATAAAAAATTCAATAATAGTAAACAATAAAAACAAAAAAATAATAAAAAAATATATTCTCAAAAAACTTTTAAACTAACTCCCATAAATCTCAACACAACACAATATACTAAATATTCTCATAATAAAAAACTCTAAATATTAAAATCTAATATACTTCTATACTAAAATTATAATAAAATGAAATATTTCCAAAAAAATTATCCTAACAATCACTAAAATAATATATAATACAAAAATTTTCATAATATTTCTCAAAAATCAAAAACTTTTCCTTTTAATAAAAAAATCAATTTCCAAATAATACATTAATCAAAATTTAAAAAATTAATTAAAAAAATTTAAAAAAAAATTTTTAAAATCTTTTATAAAATAATTTTTCAAATTTCTACTTCAAATACTTAAATATTTATTTTAGAATTTATGATTAAAAAAAATACTAAAAAAAAAATTATTATCTTCTCCTCTAATATCTTTTATTTCCCTACTAAAAAAAAATACCATTAAATATAACAAAATTCAACTAAAAAAAAACACATCAAATACAAACAACATTTTAACAAAAAACTCTTCCAATTTTATCAATATAAAAAAAAGTATTATATCAAAAAAATTTATAATAATTTTAAACCTTAAAACTCTATTATTCACCTCAAAACCACCTCTCATCAATCTCTACATACTATTCCTCCAAAAAAAGAAACCAAAAGATAAATTTTTATCAAAAACCACACACATAATTAAATTATTAATAACCACTTCCCTCCTTTCTTTTACTACAAAACAAAAACCCAAAACACAAACTTTAACTAAAATAACAAAGAATACTTCCCAAATATATCCAAAAATAGTAATAAAATTTTTTTAAAAAAAAGAAACTTTAACTATCACAACTACAAAACCCCTCTTATAAAATAAATTAAAATATATAATTTAAAATATGATTGTTTTAACACCAAATATTACAATTATTACTACATTTTTACCTTAAAATATACAAAATATAATTTTACTCAAAACCACAAATAATTTAATTATATTCTTTATAAAAAAACCCTCTATACAACAAATATCAACCTCTATAAAAAACTTTTTGTTGATTATTAATAAACTTATTATCTTGTTATTAACACTAACATATTAATTAACATTTATAAATTATTCTCAATATATCCAATCATTAAAAAATCCAAACACCACAACAAAATTCAATGTCATTTATGTGTCAGAAGAACTTCTGACTACTCCCTCTATAATAAAATACTTCAATTATATTTTAAATACTATAAAAAATAATATTATTATACAAAATATACCACCACACTTAAAATCTAATAATAAAATTATTTTTATCTACTAGAATATCTATAATATAATAACAAAACAAAATTTAAGATTTACATACAATACTTAGTATATTATAATAAATATGTTGAAGATATCAAATTTAACTTTTTTAACAATTTTATTTAATATAATATTGAAATTGAAGTAAAATAAAGTAATTATACAATTTATAAATTTATATTAAACAAAAAACAAACTTATTAATTTTGTGATTAAGAAGTTACTACTAAACTATATGGATAATTATTCTTTTGTAATAATTATATTTATATTTAAAATAAAAGAACTAGCTTTGGATATATTGTTGAAGTTTATGAAAAATTTAAACAAAAAAAATATTTCTGTTTTTTTTGTAAAAAAATCTATTTTTTATGGAATAAATATCTTAAATATTATTTAAAAGAATATTTAGACTAAATTAACTACATTATAAATTTTTTCTTTTTGGAAAATGGAAAAATTAAAAGGAAATGAATACTAAATTGTTTAAATGATGATTATGTTGTAAATTTAGCTATATTTTTATAAAATCAAAAAAACAATACTATTTTTATTGATGAGATAATAATTTATTATTATGGAATATATAAAAACAAATTTAAATAAACTTGTTATTTTTATAATAAATATATAAAAATTATTTAATATAACCAATTATTTTTTTACAAAAAATATAGTAAAAAATGGATTTAATGTATTGGTTATTTATATAGTTTAAATATATAATTATATTATTAAAAAAATTATATTAAATATAAATATTACCTCTACAATTATATAAAAACATGGTTTATGTTTAAAATACATTTCATAAAAAAATACTTCAACAACTTATAAATCAATTTTAATTCTTTCTCATCCTATTTAATTAAATATAAAAACTTCTTAAAAAAATCTTTTTTAAAAGAATCCTTCTCCTTACCTTTAAAATTTAACCTAAATAAATAAGTTAATATTTTAGAAAAATTCTTAGAAAATTTAAATTAAAATTACTTCAAAAATCGATACTACCTAAATAATTTAACCTATACATCATTAAAACAAAATTTTTAAAAAAAATCCAACTTAATATTATAAAACAATATTTAATTCTTTTTGTTCATATTAATAAAATATTTATTAATATACTCTTTAATAATAATATTAAAAATTCTTTTATTAATTTGAAAATCATAAAATAACTAAATTTTCTAATTTTTAAATACTAATCTCTAATTTTTATTATTACTTTTAAAAATAGATTATTTAATATTATTACAAAATAAATTATATTCTTCTTCTTTATTAATAAATATCTTAAAATTATTATAATTAATATACTAGATATTCTTTATAATTTAATTTTAAAATATTTATAGTTTAAAAAACATAATTTTTAAATTAATTAATAATAAAAAACTATTAAATTCTTTTAATATTTATGCAAGAAAATAATACACAAAATAAATTTTATTTGTTTAAAGAAATTATTTTATGAAAAAAAAGTTCATTTTAATTTTACTTAATATATATCACCAAAAAAAGTTAAAAATTGAATTAAAAATAAACTAAAATTTATTTAATATTATTTAATAAAAATTAAAAAACTTATACAAACCTTAAACCTCAATTTACCTACTTAAATTACTTCTAATAATCATTTAATCTTTAGATCATTTAAAAAAAACAAACCTTTATTAAAACTTAATCAATTCACTTATTATATCCCTTTTAAAAAAGGAATTTAACCTAGATCCTTATTTATATACATATATATAAAAAAAGAAATTACTATATTTTAAAAATATATTAATGAAAATTTTAAAAATAGATATATTCAATTTTTTAATTTACTCGTAGGATACTCTATCCTTTTTATTCCAAAAAAAAATAGAAAATTACGTATATATATTAATTATTAAAATTTTAATAATATTATTATTAAAGATATAAAATCTTTACTTTTTATAAACAAATTTTTTAATTATTTTATAAATATTAAAATATTCTTTAAATTCAATATTATTAATGGATATTATAATATTTAAATTAATTTTGGAGAAAAATAAAAAACTATTTTTAAATATTATTATAGATTATTTAAATATATAGTTATATTTTTTAGATTAATTAATATATTTATATTTTTTTAAGCTTTTATGAATTATGTTTTATGAGAATATATTGATGTTATTTATATTATTTATTTAGATGATATTTTAATATATAGTAAAAATTTTGAAGAATATAAAAAATATATTAATTTAATTTTTATTATCTTACAAAAATATGATTTGTGATATATAAAAAAAAAGTTTGAATTTGTTGTTATTGAATATAAATTCTTAAAAATTATAGTTATATTTAATAAAATTAAGATAAATTTAAAAAAGGTTTAAATTATTTAGGATTGGTTTATTTTTTAAGAAGTTAAAGAAGTATAATTATTTTTAGGATTTTGTAATTATTATTGATGATTTATTTGAAAATATAGTTTTATGTTAGTTGTGTTGAGTGAACTAATGAAGAAATAGATCAAATTTAAAATGATGTTTGAAAAAATTATTGTTTTTAATATTTTTAAGAAATTATTTATTTTTATTTTAATTTTTAAATTTTATAATTTAAAGTTATTAATCAAAGTAAAAATAAATATTTTAATTGTTGTTTTTGGAACATGTCTTTTATAATTATATTTTGATAAAAAATAATATTTAGTTGTTTATATATCTCATAAATTTAATTTTATGTAATCATGATATATTATTTATGATAAAAAATTTATGGTTATTGTTGAAGTTTATTATAAATAACATATTTATTTTTAAATAAAAAAATTTTTTCTTATTTTTTCTAATTATAAAAATTTTATTTATTTTTTAATTATAAAAAAATTTAGTTGTTGATAAGTTTACTAGTGGGAACTCTTATACAAATATAATATAAAAATTATTTATTTTAAAGGAAAAGAAAACACCTTTGTTAATATTATCAATTAACAATCAAATTTAATAAAAAAAATAAAATCTAATAAAAATGTTATTTTTAAATCATAAAAATAATATATCACCATCAACAAATCTTTTAATTTTACTAAATATATTATTAAAAATAATTTTAAAAGAAAATTTATAGAAAGTTATCAATATAATACTATTTCACAACAAATATTAGAAAGATTTGAAAATCTTTTATAATATTTTAAATTACAAAATGAAATTATCTTATTCTGCGACACCTTTTATATCCCTTCAAAAAAATTTTAAAAAGATATTATTTCTTAACATCATGATTTATTTACTCATAACCACCTAAAAATAAATTGAATTTAAGATTTTTTAATAAAAACATATTATTAACTTAAAATAAAAAAATATATTAAAAAATATATTAAAATTTATAATATATGTTATCAAAATAAACTTAATTGATATAAATTTTATGGAATTTTTTAATCACATAATATTCCCTATACACCTTTTAAAGTTATTATTTATAATTTTATATAAGGAATATAATTTTCTTAAAATTTTTTTATTAATTTTATTTATAATGAAATATTGGTTATTATTTATAAATTCTTGAAAATTGTTATTTTTATCCTATGGTATGAAAAGTTTAGAATTAATAAATTTTAATATATCTATTTTTAATACATTTTTTTTAAATACAAAATTTAACAAAAATATATTTGTAATTAAAATTGATTTTTTCAAAATAAATACTGGTAATTGATTATAAATCAAATTGGAATGAAATTTAATATCACCTCTAAAATATATTTTTAAATAAATAAAACTTTTAAATGCTTAATTTAAACATTAAAAATCTATTTTAGATATTTTATAAATTACACATAAATAAATTAATTATTCTTTTTATTTTTTATTAAATTTGTATATAATATTTTTTAATATTTTACAACAAAATTTATTTTTTATGAAGTTTTATATGGATGGATATTGAAAATTTTTTTATTATTTTTTTAATTTAAAAAAGTTATACCCAACACCAAAAAATATATAAAAAAAATAAAAAATCTTTATAATATCTTTAAAAAAAACTTTTAATTTTTATAAAAATAAATAATTTATTATTATAACCAAAAATATTTAAAAATTTTATTATTAAAAAAAAAAAATAAAATATATTTACTTATATAAAATTTAAAAATTAAATACTCTAAAAAACTTAATTTTTAGAAATATGGCTTCTATATAATTAAATAACAATTAAAAAAACATTAATATAAACTAGATATATCTAAACCTTTAAAAATATATTGAATATTTTATATTTTTTTATTAAAATTTATTTTATTTGGATTATAAAAAAATTTAAATAATATGGAAATTGAATATGATGATTATACTAAATATAACATCAAAAAAATTTTTAAAAGATTTAATAAAAACAATAAATATTTTGTTTGATAATCTCTATTTTATAACCCAAAAGATAATTTTTGATAACCAAAAAAAAATATTTTTTTAGAATTTATTTAATCTTATTTAAAGTAATCCAAAATGCTCACTCAACAAGATATTATAAAATTAAAAAAAAAATATAAATAATTTAAAAAAAAAGATTAATTTAATATATTTTTTATTTTATACAAAAATTAATATACTTAATTATAATTTTTTTTATAAATACATTTTATTAAATATTATTTATATTACTCATTTAATAACTCCTCTTCTAACTTTTACCTACAAAATATTAACTCT
The DNA here is from genome assembly GCA_036971725.1 of Arthrobotrys conoides. Classification (NCBI taxonomy): domain Eukaryota; kingdom Fungi; phylum Ascomycota; class Orbiliomycetes; order Orbiliales; family Orbiliaceae; genus Arthrobotrys; species Arthrobotrys conoides. The sequence goes on from JAVHJM010000001.1 coordinate 2,382,989, forward strand.
AATACCACCTATTAAATAAAAATTAATAAAAAATAATATCTTAATACCCAAATAATATCCCCCATTTTAAAAATAAACTAAATCAAAAATTTAATAAAAAAAATAAAAAATTTTTAATAAGATATATTGTTTTGATTTGATTTAAAAATACAAATATAAGAAAAATCAAAAATTAATGTTTATAAGATTTTTTAAAAATATCCTACTAACAACTTTTAGAAAATTCATTTTAATATTCTTACTAGAATTTTCTATAATTTACAAACTGAATTTTTTTTGAAATTTATCTATAATTTTTTGAAAATTATTTTTTGGAATAATATTTTTTTTTAACTAAATATTTTTATTTTCCTTCAAAAAAAGATATTTATTTTTATAAATAAAATTTTCTTTATATTTCTCTAAAATAATTTCTAATTTTTTATACTTTCAAATAACTTTAGTTTAAAATTAAATTATTTTTTATTGTAATTTAACAATTTCCATTATATTTTGTAGTAATTTTTTTTTAATCTTGAAAAGCTTCTTTTTCTTTTGAAGATGAAGAGTTTTGATGTGTTTTACTATCCCAACAATTAAAAAAATTTTTATACAAAAACATTTCTATAAAAATCCACTTATAAAGAATTATATTGTAATGGCTACGTTTTTGTTCAAAACAAATAAAACATCTACCAAACTTCAATTCTATTATGACCAAATATTGATAATTATTCCTTTAACAAAAATTGTATGATATTGTAGCATTTTCAAAATATTTTAAAAATTTTTTTAAAAAATTTTTTTTTGTTAAACTTTGTTTATTTAACTTTTTTTTTAATTTATACCACTTTGATACTTTTGCGTTTATATTATTAATATATTACAATCAAAATTAAAAAATGTTTTAAAATTTAAATTCTTACTCTAATTTTTTGGACAGATCCTAATATTCTTATACCTATATCTAATTACATAATCCTGTACCCCGCACATAATCATTTTTACATTTAATTAAAACCCTCACAAAACCTATACCCTCAAACCAACTCCCTATACAACAAAAAACCTTTTAAAAAAAAAAATAATATCACAACCCAACCATATTAACTAACTAAATTAAAAAATATATCTTAACACAACAAACATATTTTTGATTTGAGCTTTATACCTCTCAACCAAAAACTCTACTTACTATACAAACAAAATACCTCTATAAACTCATATCCTATATAAAATATAACAACTCACAAGAATATAATTCTCTATATTATATTCATCTATAAATTTACTTGTTTTATACAAACCAAACACCTACAACACCCAACTCTCCTATACTATTTAACACTCTATACAAAACATAATCTTAACATATAATCCATATAATCCATAAAACCTTATATAACTTATACAACCTACAACACCATATAAATCTATCTTATTTTACTATAAAAACCACAAACTCATATATCTATTTATATAAAATTTCATCATATATTTAAAAACTTTTGAATAATAATTATTTCTAGATTTTTTTAAAATCCCATCAATCAACTTATCAATTTAGCTACACATCTAATTAAACAATACTATAATTCTCTTAATTATTTTATTATATTATATTTTTTATTTAATAATTTTAATTATTCCACTGAATACTTATATCTCCAACCAAAAGCTCTGAATAATTAAAATTAAAAAACATAACAGAATGTTAGAGCTGTTTTAAGAATCCTGCTAAGGAAACCTAGGACAGGTGTAACAATTAGATATAACTTTTTTAAATTAAAGAAATAATAAAAAAACTTTTAATATTTATTTATATAAAACTTTATCAAAAATAAATTTTATTATAAAATATTAAAAGGTATTATATATAAATTTAATAAAAAATAAAAAAAATAATTAATTTATTTATATATAATTTATAAAATATTTAAGATAAATTTTTAATATTTAAATTAAATATTTAAAAGCTTTATTTATTTAAAAATATATTTTAAAAACAATATTAAACTTTATTTTAGTTTAATTCATAATTAATTATCAATATTTACTTTGAAAAAATTAATCTTAATTATAAATATATTTTTATTAAATTCCATATTTTAAAAAAATATATTAAAAATAAACATATTAAAATTTACTAATTCTAAACTTTTTATACTATAAAATAAAAATAACAATTTTTAAAAAATTTACAAATTATAATTAATATTTTATTATAAATAAGGTTAATAAAAAAATCTTAAAAAAATTATATTTATTATATAAAATTATAAATAATAATTTTAAAAAATATATAAAAAATATTATATAATTAAAAAATTTTATAAAATTTATATTAATTAAATTTATTTTAATGATATATATTACAAATTTTAATATATTCTTTAATGTATTTTCTCATTTTAAATTAATAATATATTTTTATTAAAAAATTTTAAATTCAATCTATTTCTAAATAATTATAAGTAAATAAATTATAATATTAAAAAATAATATCTTTTTAAAATTTCTTCAAAAAAATATAAAAAATATTATAAAATAAAATGATTTTATCTTATAATTTAAAATATTATAAAAAAATTTTAAATCTTTTTAATATTCATTATAAAATAATATTATATTAATAATTTTTTATAAATTTTTTTTTAAAATTATTTTTAATAATATATTCAATAAAATTAAAAAATTTATTAATAATAATATATTATTTTTATAATTTAAAAATAATATTTTTATCAAACTTTATTCCTTTTATTAAATTTAATTATCAACTAATAACATTAATAAAAACATTTTTTTTTTTAAATAAACAATTTTTATATTATATTTATATAAAAAATTTTATTAATAAATTTATTAACAATTAAATTTTTTTATAATTAAAAAATAAATAAAATTTTTATAATTAAAAAAAATAAAAAAAAAATTTTTTATTTAAAAATAAATATATTATTTATAATAAATTTTAATAATAATTATAAATTTTTTATGATAAATAACATATTATAATTATATAAAATTAAATTTATAAAATATATAGGTAATTAAATACTATTTTTTATTAAAATATAGTTATAAAAGGTATATTTTAAAAGTAATAGTTAAAATATCTATTTTTATTTTAATTAATAACTTTAAATCATAAAATTTAAAAATTAAAACAAAAATAAATAATTTTTTAAAATCATTAAAAATAATGATTTTTTTAAATATTATTCAAATTTAATTTATTTTTTTATTAGTTTATTTAATATAATTGATATAAAACTATATTTTCAAATAAATTATCAATAATAATTATAAAATTCTAAAAATAATTATATTTTTTTTGATTTTTTAAAAAATAAATTAATTTTAAATAATTTAAATTTTTTTTAAATTTATTTTAATTATATTAAATATAATTATAATTTTTAAGAACTTATATTTAATAATAGTAAATTAGATTTTTCTTTTATATATTGTAAGTTATATTTTTGTAAGGTAGTGAAGATTAGATTAATGTATTTTTTATATTTTTTAAAATTTTTATTGCATATTAAAATATTGTTTAGGTAGATAATATAGATAATATTAATATATTTTTGTAGAATATGATTTATAAAAACTTAAAAAAATACAAACACATTAATTAATTTAAAAGGTATAATTATATATTTCAATAATTTATAGTGATATTTAAAAGTGGTTTTTTATTTTTTTTTAAAGTTAATTTGAATATTATAATATTTATTAAATTTAAAGAATATTTTAATATTTACAAAATATTCAAAAGATTTGTTTATGAGAGGTAAGGGTTTTATATTTTTAATAGTAATATTATTAAGACTTCAATAATCAATACATATATATAATTTTTTATTTTTTTTAAAAACAAAAAAGATAGAATATTTTGTTGATAAATTAAAAAATCAAATATATTTATTTCTTAAATTTTTATTAATATATTTTTGGAATACAACAATTTCTTTTTTAATATATGTATATATAAATAAAAATCTTAATTAAATTTTTTTTTAAGAACAATATAATAAATAAATTAATTAAATTTTAATAAAAGTTTGTTTTTTTTAAACAATTTAAAAATTAAATAATTACCAAAAATAATCCAAATAAATAAGTTAAAATTTAAAATTTATATAAATTCCTTAGCTTTTATTAAATAATATTAAATAGATTTTAACTTGTTTTTGATTTTATTTTTGATTTTTTTTAGTAACATATATTAAATAAAATTAAAATAAACTTTCTTTTTATATAATAATTTCTTTAAACAAATAAAATTTGTTTTATATATTACTTTCTTATATAAATATTAAGAGAATTTGATAATTCTTTATTATTAATTAATTTAAAAATTATATTTTTTGAATTATGGATATTGAAGATTAAATTATAAAAAATATTTAATATATTAATTATAATAATTTTAAAATATTTATTAATAAAAAAAAAGAATATAGTTTATTTTATAATAATATTAAATAATTTATTTTTAAAAACAATAATAAAAATTAAAAATTAATATTTAAAAATTGAAAATTTTAATTATTTTATAATTTTTAAATTAATAAAAAAATCTTTAATATTATTATCAAAAAATATGTTAATAGGTGTTTTATTAATATAAACAAAAAAAATTAAATATTATTTTATAATATTAAATTAAATTTTTTTTATAAGTTTTATTTTAATAATATATAAATTAAATTATTTAAATAATATTAATTTTTAAAATATTAATTTAGTTATTTAGATTAGGTTTTGAAGGTAAAAAGAAAGATTTTTTTGAGAAAGTTTTTTTTAAAAAATTTTTGTATTTAATTAGATAGGAAAAAAAAAATTAAAATTAATTTAAAAATTATTAAAATATTTTTTTATAAAATATATTTTAAATATAAATTATATTTTTATATAATTATAAAAATAATATTTATATTTAGTGTAATTTTTTTAGTAATATAATTATATATTTAAATTATATAAATAATTAATATGTTGAATTTATTTTTTATTATGTTTGTTATAAAAAAATAGTTGGTTATATTAAACAATTTTTATATAGTTATTATAAAAATAACAAGTTTATTTATATTTATTGTTATAAATTTTGTAATAGTAAATTATTATTTTACTAATAAAAATAGTATTATTTTTTTAATTTTATAAAAATATAATTAAATTTGTGATATAATTGTTGTTTAAATAATTTAATATTTATTTTTTTCTAGTCTTTTTATTTTTTAAAAAGAAAAATTTATAATATAATTAATTTAATTTAGATATTTTTTTAAATAATATTTAAAATATTTATTTTATAAGAAATAGATTTTTTTATAAAAGAAATAAAAATATTTTTTTTACTTAAATTTTTTATAAATTTCAGCAATATATTTAAAATCAATTCTTTTACTTTAAATATAAATATAGTCATTATAAAAAAGTAATTATTTATATAATTTAATAATAATTTTTTAATTATAAAATTAATAAATTTATTTTTTATTTAATATAAATTTATAAATTATACCATTTCTTTATTTTACTTCAATTTCAGTATTATATTAAATAAAATTATTAAAAAAATTAAGTTTAATATCTTCAACACATTTATTATAATATATTAAATATTATATATAAGTTTTGAATTTTATTTTGTTATCACATCATAAACATTCTAATAAATAAAAACAATTTTATTATTAAACTTCAAATATAATAATATATTCTGTATAATAATACCATTCTTTATAGGATTTAAAATATAATCAAAACATTTCATCATAAAAAAAATAATCAAAAATTCTTCTAACACATAAATAACATCAAACTTTATTATAATATTTAAATTTTCTAATAATTAGATATATTAAAAATAATTTATAAATATCAATTAACATATTAATATTAATAACAAAATAATAAATTTACTAGTAATTAATCAAAATTTTTTTATAAAAATCAATATTTATTACATAAAAAATTTTTTTATAAAGAATATAATTAGATTATTTATAATCTTAAATAAAATTATATTTTGCACATCTTAAAATAAAAATATAATAATAATTATAATATTTAATATTAAAATAATTATACTTTAAATTATATATTTTAATTTATTTTATAAAAGAGATTTTATAATTATAATAATTAAAATTTCTTTTTTTAAAAAAATTTTTATTATTATTTTTGAATATCTTTAAAAAATATTTATTATTTTAATTAAATTTTGTGTTTTCGGTTTTTGTTTTATAACAAAAAAAAAAAAAAAAGTATTTATTAATAACCCACTTATATATATAATTTTTAACAAATTTTTTTTTTTTAATTTTTTTTTTTAAAAAAATAGTATATAAAAACTAATAAAAAATAGTTTTAAAATAAACAATAAAATTCCAAAACTTAAAATTATTATAAATTTTTTTAGTATAATATTTTCTTTTATATTAACAAAACTAAAAAAATTTTTTGTTAAAATATTATTTATATTTAATATATTTTTTTAACTAAATTTTATTATATTTAATAATATTTTTGATTAATAAAAAAATAAAAAATATTAAAAAAAAAAGTAATAATTTTTTTTTTGGTATTTTCTTTAATCATAAATTCTAAAATAAACATTTGAATATCCAAAATAAAAATTTGAAAAATTATTTTGTAAGAGATTTCAAAAATTCTTTTTTAAATTTCTTTAATTAATTTTTTAAGATTTAATTAATATATTATTTAGAAATTAATTTTTTTATTAAAAAAAAAAGTTTTTGGTTTTTGAGAGGTGTTGTGGAAACTTTTATGTTACATATTATTTTAACAATTATTCTTATAATTTTTTTTAGAAATATTTTATTTTATTATAGTTCTACTATAAAAATATATCAAATTTTGGTATTTAAAATCCTTTATTATAAAAATATTTAGTGTATTGTATTATATTAAAATTTATAAAAACTAATTTAAAAGTTTTTTGGGGATATATTTTTTTATTATTTCCTTGTTTTCATTATTTATTATTATTAAACTTTTTATTATTATTATTTTTGTTTTTTTCCATAATTATTATTATTCTTGTTTTTATCATAAAAAAATTAATAAATTTAAATTTTATAATTAATATTATCAATATTAATAATATATTATTATATTTCTATACAAATTATATTAATTAATTCTTTATCTTTACATTCTTTTTTTTAAATGTAGATGTATCACTAAAATTCAAGTTTAAATTTTTTACAAACTTAATAATAAAGGTTATTATTATTTTATTTAGTAAATATAATAAAATTATTAAAGTTATAAAAGTAATTTTAAACTAAACTAATTTATTTAAAAAAAGTAATTTGTTGTTAAATATAAAAAACTTTATCATTTTTTTCATATTATTACTTAAAAAATATAATAAAAAATTTAAGATTATTTATTATTTTAATAACATATAAATTTTATTATTCTTCTAATTTTAAAAAATAAGTTTAATAAAAAATATACATTTAAAAAATAAAATTTTCAAGATACATTCCTACAAAAAAAATTTTGGTTTTATTATTAAGAAAACATTTAACTTGAAATTAGAAGTAAATATTAAATTATTAAAAAAAATAATTAAATTTTCTAAACATGTTATTAAATTTAGTTAAATTATATATTTATAATATTTTATTAAATTCTTTTTAAACATTAAAATTTATTTGAATTTGAAGTCAAAAAATTTTGATAATAAATTCAGCTTAAATAATTTCAATTTTTGGAAATTCAAATTTAATAAAAGTATTAATAAAATTTAAAATAGCAAAAATTTTTTTAAGAGTAGTTTTCATAAAATCAAACATTTCCAATTTTACTAATAATTAATTTATGTTTTTATTTTTAATATATATATTTTTTTATAATTCTTCTATTAAAAGTATTTATATATTTAAATTTGTTAATATAATACAATCATCTAATTTATATTTTTATTTTATACAAATTAAAGAATTATTTTTTTTTAATTAATTTTACTTATTTTATATTTAAGGCTTACTTTTTTAATTATAAATTTTGATTATATTACAGTATTAATATTTAATTTTTTATTTAAATTATAAAAATTATTTAAACTATTGCTTTGTTTATTTGAAAATTTTTCTTAATCTTCTTATTTTTTTTTTTTAAGAATTTTTTTTTTTTTTCAAAAATATTTAATAAGTTGTAATTAATTAATAATTCTTATATTTAAGAATATTTTAAATTTGATAATTTTGATATATACTACCTATTTATTAAAACTTAAATTAATTAAAATATTATATTTATCTCAGGTTTTTTTGGTAGGATTTTTAAAATAGTTTTAACATTTTATTATATTTCTTAATTTTAATTATTTAATATTTTTAATTAAAAATATAAATATTCAATAAAATAATTAAAATTATTAAATAAAAAATATAATATAATAAAATAATTAAGAAAATTATAATACTATTTAATTAAATATATAACTAAATTAATAAATTAATTAATAAAATTTTAAAAAAATTTAAAAATAATTATTATTTAAAAATTTTTATATATATAATAATATTTTATAAATAATATTTATAATAAATATATTTTTAATAGTTAATATATGTGAGTTATTTATTAAAATCATAATTTATATATTTATATAAAGACTTAATATTAAATATTATATAATAAACAAAATTTTAAAATTTTTATATATAACAAACTAATATATTATTTAATTAATATATTTATATAAGTATAAAAATAAAAGTATAATCTTAAAAAAACAAAAAATATATTATTATAAAATAAATAATAATTATAAAATAAAAAGAATTTAGAATAGAAAATATATTTATTATATTAAGATATATTTCCTAATCTGGTTAGTCAATATGGCGGGGCTGTGACAATTATATAAAAGTTATATTTATTTTATTTTAAATTATAAAACTAAAATTTGATAAAAAAATTAAAAATAATAAAATATTTTAAAAAAATTTAAATTAATTTAAAATAAAATATTAAGAAAAATAATAGGAGGTTTTAAAATAATTTTAATAAATATTTTAAAAATTGAAGCCTTTATTTTACCACTAAAAGTTAGATTAAATAGACTATAAAAAAAATATATCTTAAAATTTTTTTTTTTTAATAAAAATTATTTTATAAAAAAGAGATTTTTAAAGTTATTTTTATTTAAATTTATTTTAGAGAAAAAAGAAATAAATTTAAGATTTTATTTAAAATAAAATAAAAATAAGAAAAAAGAGAATAAAAAAAATTATGTTTTTATATTGGATAAAATATTATTGAGAATTAACTTTTTGATAAATTTATATATGAAGATTGAGGAAATAAATATAAAATTTAATTTATTTTAAATTAAAAATAAAATTAATTTTTTTATAATAATGTACTCAAGGATTTAGAGGTAGAGAATTATAAAAATAAAAAAAAAAGTTAAATTAAATTTTAAAGAAAACTTACTTATTTATATAGATAATTCTATACTAGAAATAAAAAATAAAAATAAAAATAATAAAATTTTTTTTTTTAAAAATAGGAGTATACAAAAAATTGAATAATAAATCTATTTTTAAGATTTATTTTAGTTTAGGAAAAAATATGGAGGTATATGATGCAAAATTGATTATTTTAAAGATAAAATTTAAAAAATCCTTAAAAATAATTAATAAAAATAAAAAGGTTGTAAAATTTAAGTAAAGGATTTGGTTAAAAAATAATTTTAGAAATTTGAAATATTATAAATAAACTTAATTCTAGAAATATTAATATATTTATAGAATAGGTTTTAGGTTACTTTGAAATTGTTAAAAACAAAAAAATAAATTACTTAATTAAAAAAATTACAAAAATAAAAATAAAAAATTTATTTAAATTCTTCACTTATTTAAAATAAAAAGTAAAAAAAAAAAGATTTAATAAAATAGAAAAAAAATATATATAAAATAAAAAAATAAATTAAGTTATATTAATATATTAAAGTTAAAAAGAAATAAAATATTTATTAAATTTAATAATAATTTTATTTCTTTTTTAATTTAATTAAGAATTAGGTATAAATATTTTAATAATTATTTATATAATATTCCAAATTCTAAAATTTTAAATCAAAATTGTATATATAAAAATAAATTTTAAATATTAAAATACTTAATTATAAAGTATAAATTTTATAATAAAGAAAAAAAAATATTAAAAAAGAAATTTAAAAAAATTAATAAATAATTAAATTATTATTTTTGATTATTTAATAATAAAGATATAATCTTTTAAAAAAATTTTTAAATAAAACAAATATTACAAAAAGAAAATATAATAAAAATCTTAAAAATAATTATTTTATAAAATAGGGAAATCTGGAAGTTTAATAATAAAAAGGTTCCAAAGATGAGATATATCATTTTAATATTATATCAAAGTAAATAACTAAGAATAACAGATATACAACATTATTTGATAAAAAAAAGAAGAAAAAGATAAAAGGACTAAAAGGAGCTTTAAAAATAAAAATAAAAAATAAAAATAAAAATAATAAAAATAAGAAATAATTTTAGTATAGTATTTATTTTATGAGGTGCGAAGAGCATGTATTTTAATTTCTTTTCCTTCATTCCGCCATAACCGAAAGGTTGCATGCGTGTATGATAAATAATAATAATAATAATAATAGAAAAAATTATTTTATAAATAAATATATAAAAAAAAAATAATAAAAATTTAAAAAATTAAAATTGAAATAATAAAATATATAAGAATTTATTAATATAATTATAATATATTTATAAATATAATATAAAATATATTTAATTTTATATTTAAAAATAAAATAGATATTATCTTTTTTTAAAAACTATAATTTTTAAAAAAAGAAAAAAATATAATTTTATATTTTAAATTTAATCTAATTTATTTAATTTATAAAGAAAATAAGCTATAAATAATTACTTTGTTTTTAAAAAATATTAAATATGAAATTTTGAATTAAATAAATTTAATATATTCAAAATTTTTAATATTTATAACAAAAAATAATAAAAAATTTAAAAATAATAAATATAATAAAACTATATATAATAAAAAAATTATATAAAAATATATTTTTAAATTGTAAAAATAAATATTTAATATTAAAAAACTTTAATTTATATTATTTTTTATAAAATTCAAAATATATTAATAAATTAAAATTTAAAAAAATAATAAAATTAATTAAAAATAAAAAATTAGAAATTTTAAATAATTTAGAAATATTAATTTATTATTATTAAAAAAAATATAAGTGATTTATTTATATTAAATTTAATTTTAATTATAAATTTAATAATTAATTTTATTAAAAAATAAAAAGTTAAAAATAAAATAAATATTAAATTAGATTATAAAATAATTTTATTTTTTTTATTTAATAAAAATAAAATAGAAATAAAATAAAAACTAAAATAAATAATAAATTTATTTTAAAAAAATTTAATTAATATAATAGAAATATTAATATTAAAATTAATAATTATATTAAAATCCAAAATATAATAAAATTAATAAATAAATAAAAAAAAAAAGAGAAATACTTTAAAAAAAAAAATTTAAAAAAATAATAAATTATAAAAAAACTAAAATTTATTTAAAAATAAAAAAAATTGTATATTTTTAAATAATAAAAAAATTAAAATAAGAATTTTAGAAAAATTATTTAATAAATATAAAAAATGAAGAAAATTTTAATATATTAAAATATATAAAATTAAAAAAAATATAAATAATTTAAAATTTAAAATTTAAAATTTAAAAAAACATTATATTTTAAAAAAAAATTAAAAATATTAAAAAAATATTATTTTTAAAATTTTTAATTTTTAAAAAAAAAATAGTTTTATAATTTTAAATAAAAAAAAAAAAAATAAAAAAAAATTATAAATAAAAAAGTTAAAAAAGTTATATTTATTTTTAATTTTAAAAAAGTATTAAATTTAAATAAAATAAATTTTTTATATTTTAAAAAAGTATATAAAATAATTTTAAAAAGATTTAATAATTTATTTAATCAATTATTAAATTATAATTATTATCTAATTTATTTTAAAAAAATAATTAAAATAATATTATTAAAATTAAATAAATTAGATTATAATATATTAAAAACTTATAAAATTATAAATTTTTTAAATTATTTAAAAAAAATATTAAAAAAAATAATAATAAAAAAATAATTTTTTTATTAAAAATTTATAATATATTAGATTTGGAACAAATTAATAACAAAAAATTAAAATTTATAATTAATATAACTTTATCTTTAATAAATAATATAAAAATAGTAAAAAATGAAAAGTTTTTAATTTTTATTTTGTTTTTAGATGAAAAAAAAATTTTGAATAATGTTTTAAAAATAAGATTGATTAATATATTAAAAGATATGGGATTGTTAATTTAGTTATTAAATTAAATTAAAAATTTTATGTTAAATAGGTATATTAAACTAATTTTTAATAAATAAATAAAAAAAATTAAATTTAGTAGAAATTGGAATATTTTAAGGGTTATTTATATTCTTAATTTTATTTCTTTTATATTTAATATTTTTTTTTAGAAAATTAAAAATAAAATATTTATTTATTAAAGTATTTTTTTATATAAATAATATGGTAATAATGGTTTAAAACAAAAAATTAAATAAAAAATTAAAAAATTAAAAAAATATTAAAAATAGTTTTTTTATAAATTAAAAATGATGTAATACTATTTAATAATGTTAAATCTGAATTAATTTATTTTTATTTTAGATATAAAAAAGAAAATAAAATAGTTTTATTTAATAATATAGAGATAATATTATTAAAAATTATTAAATGGTTAGGAGTTTTTTTTGATATAAAAATGAATTTTAAAATTTATGTTAAAAATAAAATATTTATAATAAAAAGGATATTTAATTATATTTAAAATTTAACCAATTTAGAAATTGGATTAAATTTAAAAGTATTTATATAATTTTATAAAAGCTATATATATTTTATATCTAATTTTAGACTTAAAATTTATTAATTAAAAAATTTAAAATATTTTAAAATAAAATAATAAAAAAATAAGAAATATTTGTAAAATAATTTCAATAAATTTTATAAAGATTAAAACATCTATTTTACCACCAAAAATTAAATTAAATAATATATAAAAAAAATATATATTAAAAATATTCTTTTTAAATAAAAAACATCCAATTAAATTAAGGATATCAGATTCTTTTCCACCAAAAAATTTTTTTAAAAAAGAAATAAAAGAAGATAACTCAAAATATTTAAAATAAAATAAAAATAAAACAAAAAGAAAAAAATATTACAAAATTATATTAAATTTTATTTTATCTAAAATTAATTTTCAAATAAATCCATACACGAAAATTAAGAAAATTAATCTAAAATTAAAACCTCCATAATTTAAAACTAATATTAACCTCTATATAAATAAAAATAATAAAAAACTAAAAACAAAAATACACAAAAAAAAATATATATTTAAATTGGAAAAAAAATTTAATTATTTATTTTAATAAATCTCTTCTAAAATTAAAAAATAATATAAAATCAACTCGAATTAGATATTATAAAAAAATAAATCAAAAGTCTATTTTTAAAATCTTAAAAAATTTAAATAATAAAATAAAAATTTACAACGCAAAATTAATTACAATATATAAAAACCTTAAACAAACTAAATTAATTATAATAAAAAATAATAAAATAAAAAAAATCTATTTATTTACTAATAACCAAACTGCAATAAAAAGACTAAAGTTATTAAAAATAAATCCAAAACAAAAAATAACCTCAAAAATTTAATTTCTATATAATAAAATCTAGTTTTACAATATAAAAATAAATATTAATTAAATACCAGAATATATAAAAATAAAAGAAAACAAAAAAGCAGATTATTTAAATAAAAAAATTACAAAAATTTAAATTAAAAATCCTTTTATTTTTTATTCTTTTTTTAAAAAAGATATAAAATTACAAAATTTTATAAAATAAAAAAAAAACTAAAAAACAAATAAAATAAAACCAAATTATTTTAATTATTCAAAATTAAAAAAAAATCAAATTTTATAAAAATCAAATAATAAAATTAATTTAATAATAATTTAATTAAAAACTAGTTATAAATATTTTAACAGTTATTTTTATAAAATATTAAAAAATATTATTAATAAAAATTATTTATATAATAAAATATTTTAAATATTAAAATATTGCTTATTATATTGTAAAAAATATAAAATATTTCTTATTATATTGTAAAAAATATAAAATAAAAATAAAAATATTAAAATAAATAAATAAATAAATAATCTATGAATGTAAGATTTTTATTATTTATTAATATAAATCTATAATATATGATAAAATTTATAAAAGAAATTAAGATTATATAGAAAAATAATTACAAAGAAAAGATTGAAATTAAAATAGGATGGGGAGATTTTGAAAAATAAATTTATATTTTAATTAAAAATTTTTAGAAGATTAATTGTGAGATTGTAGGTAAAAGATATTAGAATAAAATTAATAACTTTTTTTTTAATAATAAAAAAGAGATAATAAGTGTAGAGGGGAAGAGACCTTAAGAAAAATAATAAAAAAAAATCAAAAAAATTAAAAAAGATTAAAAAAAAACAAAATAGATTAATTGTGTTGATCTATTTAATTCTTAGATTAAATTTTATTTAAAATTACAATTTTCATTTGTTTTATTTGTTATTTGAAATTTCAGGTGTGTTGTAAAGAAAATTCTTTTTTGTTTGTTATTAGCTTGCATGCGTGTATGATACATAATAATAATAATAATATATATAAGAATTTCTTTAAAAAAAATTTCTTATAAAAATTTTCTAAAATATAAAATAAAACAAATATAAAAGATATATTAATAAAAAAAAAAAAAAAAAAAAAAATTATAATTTAATAAAAAAAAATATCTTGGAAAATACCGACCCCCCCATAACTTTTGAACGAAGTATCCAAAATCAAATAAAAATATATTAATTGAAAAAACAAAAAGAGTTATACAAAAATATTACAAAAAAGAAGATGATACAAAAACCAACATAAAACAATCACAACAAAAAAAAATATATAAAAATTATAATTATTTATTATATAAAAAAAAGGAATTTCTCACTTAATTTAAATTATATTTTTTTAAAATTAATTTTAAAATAAAAAATATATTAATTAACTCATCTTTAAACAAATTAATTCTAACTACACAAAAATTTATATTTATATATTATAAAAAAAAATTTAAAAAAAATATATTAATAAATTTTAATAATAACAAAAAAAAAATAAATAAAGAAGATTTATTTTTAAAAATTAAAAAGTTAAATAATTTTTTTTAAAAAAAAGTATAAAAAGTAGAAAATTTAAAATAAAAAATAAAAAAAATAAAAAAAAATAATATCAAAAAAACATATATTTAAATTACTTAAAAAATAATAAAAATAATAAAATAAAAAATATTTTAAAAATTTTAAAAAATATAAAAAATATATAAAATATAAAATTTATAAAATATAAAAATATTAATTAATTAATAAAAATTAATAATTTTAAAAAATATTATTAAACTACCTACCCAAAAACCAAATATTTTTAAAAAAAAAATAAATAAAATTTTTAAAAAAAAATTAAATAATTTAAAATTAATTATTTTTAGAATTTTTCTAAATTAAAAAAAAAAATCTAATTTTAATTATTTATAAAAATATTAAAAAAAAAAATATAAAAAAATATAAAAAAAAAATTTATTAAAAATTTATTAAAATAAATAAACATATATAAAAATTTTCTAAAATAAAAAGTTAAAACTTCTTAATAATATATAAAATTTTTAAAAATCAAAAAATAAAAAATATTAAAAAAAAAATAAAAACAAGCAATACAATTATTTTAATTAAAAATCCAAAATAATTAATAAAAAAAAAAAAATTAAAAAAAAAAAAAATTTTTTATAATTATTACCATAAAGATAAAAATAAAAACAATAAAAATACAAAACAAAAAATATATTTTTTTAAAAAATAAAAAACTCAAAACAAAAAGATATATAAAATTTTTAAAAATAATAAATATATAAATTATTAAAAAATAAAATATTATATATTAAATTATAAAAATAATTCTACCTACAAAATTTATACCAAAAAATATAAAATAATTAATTATTTGTATAATATATACCAAAAAAATAAAAAGTTTTATAAATATATAAAATATAAATATATTAATTATAATGGAGAATATGAAGTAAAAAATTCTTTATATTTTAAAAATAAAAAACAAAATATTATTATAAATAAATAGTAATATTTTAAAAATAATATAATATAATTATAAAAAATTTATAAATATAATATAATTAATTTTAAATTTTATATTAAATTATAATAATATAGATTTAATTTTTTTACAAAAATTTTGATTTTTAAAAGAAAATATTATAATTTTATATTTAAGATTTCAATTAATCTTTTTAAATCTAGAAAATAAAAAAAATAAAAATAAAATAATTATTTTTATAAAAAAAATTTTATCTTATAAAATTATAAATTGAAAAAATTTAATTAAAAATAAAAATTATTAAATTATTAATTTTAAATTAAATAAGTTTGGAGAAATTAGATTTATTAATATTTATAATAAAAAATAAAAAAATAATAATAAAAAATATCTAGTAAATTAATTTTTAATAGTATAAAAGATTATTGTATTAAAAAAATATTATTAATTAAAGATTTTAATACTCACTATTCACTATAAAACCTTAAAATTAAATTTAATTTAAAAATCAGAAAAATAATAAAATTAATTAAAAATAAAAATTTATAGTTAATAAATAAATTTAGTATATTAACTTATTACAATATTAAAAAAAATAATAAATCTAAATTTTTAATTTATTTTTTGTATTTATTAATTTAAAAAAATTAATTATAAATTAAAAAATAAATAAAAAAATTAATACAAAATCAAATTATAAAATAATTTTAATTAAAATAAAATTAAAAAAAAATAATCTAATAAATAATTTTTTGTTAATTAATAAATTTAATTAAAATAAAATTAATTAAAAAATTTTAAAAAAAAATTATTAAATTTAAATAAAAATTTAAATAAAAATAATTTATAATAAGATTTTTTATTTTTATTTAATGAAAAAAAGAAAAATTTTGAAAATAATTTAAAATTTATAATATTTCTTTTTTAAAAAAATTTAATTTTAATAATAAAAAAATTTATATTAAATTTAAAAATAATATTAAAATCAAAAATCTAGTAAAATAATAAAATAAATAAAATAAAAAAAGAAATGTTGTAATAAAAAAAAATATAAAAATTAAATAAAATTTAATAAAATTAAAAATTATTTAAAATAAAAAGAAATAAATATTTGAAAAAAATTAGATTTTTTAAAAAAAAATCCTAGATTAATTTTTTAAAAAATATTAAAAACAAAAAAATATTTTTTGTACTTAATTTTTCCAAATCTAGAAAAATTTAAAAAATATTAAATTTAATTTATAAAAACAAAAATATTTTTAATTTTAAAATAAAATAAAAATATTAAAAAAAAAATTATTTCTAAAATTATTAAAATATAAAAAAACAAATCCACTTCTACCAATAAAAATAATAATTAATAAAAAATTAATTAAATAAAAAAAAATAAAAAATAATAAAATTAAAAAAACTATTTTTTTATCTAATTTTAAAAAAATATTAAAACTAAATAAAATTGATTTTTTATATCTAAAAAAAACTTATAAAGTTATACTAAAAAAATTTAATAAATTATTTAAACAATTATTAAATAATAATTATTATTTAATTAACTTTAAAAAAATAATTGAAGTAATTTTACCTAAACCAAATAAACTAGATTATAATATTCTAAAAATTTACAAAATCATTAACCTACTAAATCATTTAGGAAAAATATCAAAAAAAATAATAACAAAAAAAATAACCTTTCTATCAAAAACTAATAAAATTCTAAATCTAAAACAAATTAAAAACAGAAAACAAAAATCTACAATTAATACAACTCTATCCCTAATTCATAATATAAAAATAACTACTTCAAAAAAATTAAAAACCTTTATTTTATTTCTAAATATTAAAAAAACCTTTAATAATATTTCAAAAAAAAATTAATTAATACATTAAAAAGAATAAATTTCCCCAAACAATTAATTTAATAAATAAATAATTTTATATCTAAAAAATTAATTAAACTAACTTTTAATAAACAAATAAAAAAATTAAAATCTATAAAAACTAAAATACCACAAAACTCCCCAATATCCCCAATTCTTTTTCTATTATATTTAACACCACTATTTAATTTACTAAAAAAAAAAATATTATTTATTATTAAATCATCTTATATAAATAATTTAACATTAATTACAACCAATAAAAAAAATAAAAACAAATATAAAAGAATTAAAAAAACTACAAAAATAACCTTTAATTAAACTATAAATAATACAATAACTTTTAATAATATAAAATCAAAACTAATTCATTTCAAAACAAATTTAAAAAGAAAAAATAAATTTAAAAAATTAAATATTAAACTACCAAATAATACAATAATAAAATTTACTAATAATTTAAAATAATTAAATATATACTTTAATATAAAACTAAATCTTAAAAACCACATTAAGATTAAAACCAATACAACAAATAAAATTTTAAATTTTATTAAAACACTAACAAATTCAAAAAAAAGACTTAAAACTAAAATTCTAATATAATTATATAAAAGCTATATTTATTCTATTTTAGATTATAAAACTAAAATCTAATAAAAAAATCAAAAACAACAAAATATTTTAAAAGAACTTAAATTAATTTAAAATAAAATATTAAAAAAAATAACAAAAAATTTAAAATAATTTTAATAAATATTTTAGAAATTAAAGTTTTTATTTTATTACCAAAAATCAGATTAAATGGGATATAAAGGATGCCCTAAAATCCCTTTTTTTTAATAAAAATCATCCTATAAAAAGAAGATCTCCAAAGTTATTTCCACCTAAATTTATTTTAGAAAGAAAAGAAACAAATCTAAAATCTTATTTAAAATAAAAAAAAAATAAAAAAAAAATAAAATATACCTCTACACTAAATAGAATATTATTGAAAATTAACTTCTTAATAAACCCATACACAAAAATTAAAAAAATAGATATAAAATTCAATACACCTTAAATTAAAAATAAAATTAATTTCTTTATAAATAATATACCCAAAAATTTAAAAACAAAAAACCATAAAAATAAAAAAAAAGTTAAATTAAATTTTAAAAAAAATTTATTTATTTATATAGATAATTCTATATTGGAAATAAAAAATAAAAATAAAAATAAAAATAAAAATAATAAAAAAGAAAAATCCTTAAAAACAAAAATATATAAAAAATAGATAATAAATTTATTTTTAAAATTTATTCCAATTTAGAAAAAAGTATAGAGGTATATGATATAGAATTAATTGTCTTAAAAATGGGATTTGAAAAATTCTTAAAAGTAATTAATAAAAATAAAGAAATAAAAAATATTTATTTTTTTATTAATAACTAGATTATAATAAAAAAATTGTAAAACTTAAGTATAAGACTTAATTAAGAAATAATTTTAGAAATTTAAAATATTGTAAATAAATTTAATTTTAGAAATATTAATATATTTATAGAATGGATCCCAAGTCACTTTAAAATTATTAGAAATAAAAAAATAGATTACTTAATTAAAAAAATTATAAAAATAAAAATAAAAAATTTATTTAAGTTTTTTACTTATTTAAAGTGAAAAGTAAAAGAAAAAGATTTAATAGAATGGGAAGAAAAATATATAAAATAAAAAAATAGGTTAAATTATATTAATAAATTAAAATTAAAAAGAAATAAGATATTTATTAAATTTAATAATAATTTTATTTTATTTTTAATTTAATTGAAGATTGGGTATGGGTATTTTAATAATTATTTATATAATATTTCAAATTTTAAAATTTTAAATAAAAATTGTATATGTAGAAATAAATTTTAAATATTAAAATATTTAATTATGGAGTGTAAATTTTATAATAAAGAAAGAAAAATATTAAAAAAGAAACTTAAAAAAATTAATAAATAATTAAATAATTATTTTTTATTATTTAATAATAAAGATATAATCTTTTTAAAAAAAATTTTAAATAAAATAAATATTGTAAAAAAAAAATATAATAAAAATTTTAAAAATAATTATTTTACAAAATGGGGAAATTTAGAAATTTAATAATGGAAAGGTTTCAAAAATAAAATATATTATTTTAATATTATATTAAAGTAGATGGGTAAGAATAATAAATATATAATATTGTTTTTTTAATAAAAAGAAAAAGAAAGAAACAAAAGGGCTAGAAGGAGCTTATAAAAAAAAAATAAAAATAAAAAAAATAAAAAAAATAATAATAAAAAAAAATAAATAAAATAAAATAAAATAAAATAAAATAAAATAAAATAAAATAAAATAAAATAAAATAAAATAAAATAAAATAAAATAAAATAAAATAAAATAAAATAATGATAATAATAAAAATAAGAAACAATTTTAGTATAGTATTCATTTTATAAAGTACGAAAAGTATATATTTTAATTTCTTTTCCTTCATTCCGCCATAACCGAAAGGTTGCATGCGTGTATGATAAATAATAATAATAATAATAATAATACTAATAAAAAAATTAAATATAAAAAAAATTATATATAAAAATATAAAATTATATGAACAAATATAAATATAAAAATATTAAAATTATTTTTAAAAATTAAATAAAAACTTAAATTTTCAAATATTCTTCAAACAATACATTTAATATATATTATTATTATAAATCAAAGTAAAATTCAAAAATATTAAAAAAAAAATCAATAATATAAGCAATATATTATAAAAAAAAATATAAGAATTTAATGAATTTAATATCAAAATAGAAGTAGCATATAATTATTATTAAAAAAATAATTATTTTCATATAATAATAAAGAAATTTTAAAAATATTTAATTTATTTTAAAATAAAAAAAACAAACTATAATATAGTTTTTTATAAATATATTTTTGTATTTTTTATAAAAATTATTTTAAAATTAACCTTCCAATAATATTAAAAATTTCTAAAGCAAAAAATTATAAATATTAACAATTTACAAAACTTTCTACAAAATTTAATAAAATTTAGAAAAGAGTTATTAATAATATATACCATCGACCTTCGGAACGAACGACCCCCCCATATCTTTTGAACAAAATATCCAAAACCAAATAAAAAAATATCATTCAAAAACTTTTAAAATAAAAAATAAATATACAAAAATAGAAAATATAAAATAAAATAATAAAAAAGAAATTACAAAATAAATTTCTAAATATTTTTTTATAATTATTTATATATAAAATAAAAAAGGGGGTAATAAAAACATACTAAAAAATATTATAATTTATTTGAATTAGATAAAAAATAGATATGTTAAATAAGATTTTAATAAATGAACTAATTCTTACTACTTAATTAATCAAATTTTAAAATAAAATGCAAAAAAAATAATTTTTAATTAATTTAGATCTAGAAATTTATAATATAAAAAATTTAATAGCCCAAAATTAAAAGTTAAGATAAATAATTGAAGAAAAAGAGAAGAAAATTTAAAATTTTAAAAAAGAAATAGACAAAATAATTTAAAAAAATAAAATATATGTGGAAATAATAAGAAAAGTTATAAAAATAATAGAAGTAATAAAAACAACAATTCCAAAACTAAAAATTTTATTTTTATTAAATAAAAAAATTATTATATTAAAAACAAACTCAAACTTATTAAAAATAATAATAAATAAATATAAAAAAACAATAAATGTAGTTTTAATTAATTATAATCCAAAAATCAACATATCTAATATTTTTTTAAATAAAAAAAAAAATCTGATGTTGATGATAAACAAAAATATTAATAACAAAAAAATTATAAAATATAAAAATAAAATTTTTAAAAAAATCATAAAAATAAATAAATTTATTTAAAAATTATTAAAAATAAAAATTTAAAAATTTGTAATTATACATGAGATATAAACAAAAAAGAATTAAAATAAAAAAACTAAAAAAAAATATTTTTAAAATATTTTTTATAAAATTACGAAAATAACTAATATTTAAAAAAAAATTATAAAATAAAAAAAAATTTTTTATTATTCTAGTAATAAAAACAAAAAAAATAATATTTAGTATTTTTAAAAAAAAATTCTTTATATAAAAAAAATATTTAAAAATAGAATAATATTATAATTTTAATTTTAAAGATTAATATAATAATTATTAGAAAATTAAATATTAAAATTTTAAATATAAAAAAAATATAGAATATAAAATTTATATTTTAGAATATAAAATTTATCTTTATAAATATAAAATATGTAATATAAAAAGAAAATGATATAAATATATTAAAATAAAGTATATTTTATATAATAAAAATTATTTTATAAATAAATATACACAAAATAAAAACAAAAATAAAAATAAAAATAAAAATTAAAAAAATTAAAATTAAATAATAAATTTTATAAAAATTTATTAATATAATTATAATATATTTATAAATATAATACAAAATATATTTAATTTTATATTTAAAAATAAAATAGATTTTATTTTTTTTTTAAAAAACTTTAGTTTTTAAAAAAAAAAAAAATTATAATTTTATATTTTAGATTTAATTTAATTTATTTAATTTATAAAAAAAATAGGCTATAAGTGGTTATTTTCTTTTTAAAAAATATTAAATATAAAATCTCAAGTCAAATAAATTTAATTAATAATGAAAATAATCAAATTATAAACTTTAAATCTAATAAATTTAACATTTTTAAAATTTTTAATATTTCTAACAAAAAATAATAAATAAATTTAAATATAATAAATATAATAAAATCATATATAATAAAAAGATTATATTAAAAAAAGATTTTTAATTATAAAAATAGATATTTAATTTTGGAGAATTTTAATTCTCATCATTCTCTATAAAATTTAAGTTATTTAAATAAATTAAAATTTAAAAAAATAATAAAATTAATTAAAAATAAAAAATTATAAATTTTAAATAATTTAAAAATATTAATTTATTATTATTAAAAAAAAAAATATAAATAATTTATCTATTTTAAATTTAATTTTAGTTATAAATTTAATAATTAATTTTATTAAAAAATGAAAAGTTAAAAATAAAATAAATACTAAATCAAATTATGAAATAATCTGATTTTATATATTCCAATTAATAGATTTAATAAATATTTTATTATCTACAAACAAATACAATTAAAAAAAAACAAATTAAAATATTTTCCAAAAAAAATTATTAAAATTAAATAAAAATTTAAATAAAAACAATTCTAAAATAATCTACTTTTTTCATTTAATAAAAATAAAGTAGAAATAAAATAAAAATTAAAACAAACAACAAAAATATTTCAAAAAAATTTAATTAATACAATAAAAACATCAACACCAAAATTAATAATTACACCAAAATCTAAAATATAATAAAATCAACAAATAAATAAAAAAAAAAAAAAATACTACAAAAAAAAAAATTTTAAAAAAATAATAAATCTCAAAAAAACTAAAATTTATTTAAAAATAAAAAAAACACATATTTCAAAATAATAAGAAAATCAAAACAAAAATCTTAAAAAAATTATTTAACAAATACAAAAAATAAAAAAATTTTTAATACATTAAAATATATAAAATTAAAAAAAAATACAAAAAAATATCTAATTTAAAATTTAAAAATAAAAAAGCATTAAATTTTAAAAAAAAATTAAAAATGTTAAAAAAAACATTATTTCCAAAATTTTTAGTTTTTAAAACTACAAAAAAAAATAACTTTATTATAATTTTAAAAAAAAAAAAAAAATAAAAAAAATTTATAAATAATAAAATTAAAAAAACTATATTTACTTTTAATTTTAAAAAAATATTAAACCTAAACAAAATAAATTTTCTATATTTTAAAAAAATATATAAAATAATTTTAAAAAAATTTAATAATTTATTTAATAAATTATTAAATTATAATTATTATTTAATTTATTTTAAAAAAACAATTAAAACAATATTATTAAAATTAAATAAATTAAATTATAATATATTAAAATTTTATAAAATTATAAATCTTTTAAATTATTTAAAAAAAATATTAAAAAAAAATAATAATAAAAAATAACTTTTCTATTAAAAATTTATAATATTTTAAATTTAAAATAAATTAATAACAAAAAATCTAAATCTATAATTAATATAACTTTATTTTTAATAAATAACATAAAATTAATAAAAATTAGAAAATTTTTAACTTCTATTTTATTTTTAAACATTAAAAAAACTTTTAATAATATTTTAAAAACAAAATTAATTAATATATTAAAAAATATAAAACTATTAATTTAATTATTAAATTAAATTAAAAATTTTATATCTAATAAATATATCAAATTTACTTTTGATAAATAAATAAAAAGATAATTAAATTTAACCAAAACTAAAATATTTTAAAAATCTTTTATATTTTTAATTTTTTTTTTTTTTTTTTATTTAACATTTTTATTTAAAAAATTAAAAATAAAATATTTATCTACTAAAATACCTTCTTATATAAATAATATAACAATAATAATTTAAAATAAGAAAATTAAATAAAATATTAAAAAATTAAAAAAAATATTAAAAATAATTTTTAAATAAATAGAAAATAATACAATAATATTTAATAATATTAAGTTTAAATTAATTTATTTTTATTTTAGATATAAAAAAAAAATAAAATAATTTTACTAAACAAAACAAAAATAAAATTATCAAAAATAATTAAATAATTAAAAATTTATTTCAATATAAAAATAGATTTTAAAATTTATATTAAAAATAAAATATCTATAATAAAAAAAACATTTAATATTCAAAACTTAATTAATTCAAAAATTAAATTAAATTCAAAAATATTTATATAATTTTCTAAAAATTGTATTTATTCTATTTTTAATTTTAAAACTAAAATTTAATAGAACAATTAAATTTTATTAATCAAAAAATTTAAAATATTTTAAAATAAAATCATTATAAAAATAACAAGTATATTTAAAATAATTTTAATAAATTTAATAAAAATTAAAATATTTATTTTATTATCAAAAATTAAGTTAAATAATATATAAAGAAGATATATATTAAAAATATTTTTTTTTAATAAAAATTATTCAATTAAATTAAAAATATTAAATTTTTTTTATTAGAATATAATTTTAAAAAAGAAGTAAAAAAAAAAAGAAGATTTAAAATATTTAAAATAAAATAAAAATAAAAAAAAAAATTAAAAAAAAATATTATAAAATTATATTAAATTTTATTTTATTTAAAATTAATTTTTAAATAAATTTATACATAGAAATAAAAAAATTAATTTAGAATTAAAATTTTTATAATTTAAAATTAATATTAATCTTTATATAAGTAAAAATAATAAAAAATTAAAAACAAAAATATATAAAAATAAAAAAAATATTTAAATTTAAAAAAAAAATTAATTATTTATTCTAATAAATTTCTTTTAAAATTAAAAAATAATATAAAATTAATTAAAATTAAATATTATAAAAAAATAAATTAAAAATCCATTTTTGAAATTTTAAAAAATCTAAATAATAAAAGAAAAATTTATAATACAAAATTAATTATAATATATAAAAATTTTAAATAAATTAAATTAATTATAATAAAAAATAACAAAATAAAAAAATTTTATTTATTTATTAATAATTAAATTATAATAAAAAGACTAAACTTTTTAAAAATAAATCTAAAATAAAAAATAACCTCTAAAATTTAATTCTTATATAATAAAATCTATTCTTATAATATAAAAATTAATATAGAATAAATACCAAATTATATAAAAATAAAAAGAAATAAAAAAATAAACTTTTTAATTAAAAAAACTACAAAAGTTTAAATAAAAAGTTCTTTTATTTCTTATTTTTTGTTAAAAAAAAAATAAGATTATAAAATCTTATAAAATAGGAAAAAAGTTAGAAAACATATAAAATAAAATTAAATTATTTTAATTATCTAAAATTAAAAAGAAATTAAGTTTTGTAAAAGTTAAATAATAAAATTAATTTAATAATAATTTAATTAAGAATTAATTATAAATATTTTAATAATTATTTATATAAAATATTAAAAAATGTTATAAATAAGAATTATTTATACAGCAAAATATCTCAAACACCAAAACATTTTTTATTATATTGTAAAAAATACAAAAAAGAAAGAAAAATTTTAAAAAAAAAAAATAAATAATAAAAATTTTATAAATATAAAATTTTTATTATTTAATAATTTAAATCTCCAACATATAATAAAATTTATAAAAAAAACTAAAATTATATAAAAAAATAATCAAAAAAAAAAATCAAAATTAAAATAAATTAAGAAAATCTTACAAAATAAATTTATAATTTAATTAAAAAATTTCAAAAAATTAATTATAAAATTATAAACAAAAAATATTAAAGTAAAATTAACAACTCTTTTTTTAATAATAATAAAAAAAAAAAAGTATAAAACAAAAAAAACCTTAAGAAAAATAATAAAAAACAAAATAAAAAATTAAAGAAAAATAAAATAAATTAACTATATTAATTTATTTAATTTTTAAATTAATTTTTATTTAAAATTATAATTTTTATTTATTTGATTTGTTATTTGAAATTTTAGGTGTATTGCAAAAGAAAATTCTCTTTTATCCGCCATAAGCTTCTAGTTTGCATGTGTGTATGATATATAATAATAATAATAGAAAAGAGTTATTAAAAATTAAAAAAAAAAATAGAGGTTTAATAATTAAAATTAATTATTATTTAAAAAAATTTATCAAAATCTTTAAAAAATTTTCAAAAAATAACTGAAAAAATAAATCATTATTAAAAGGAAATATATGTAATTATTAATAAATATCATAAAAATCTTATTTATAAAAAAACAATAATAATAAAAAAAGATTTAATTAAAAAAAAAAAAATCAAAAATTAAGGTATTTAAAAATAATTAAATTATTTAAAAAAATAATATATAAGATTTGGATTTTAAATAAATAGATAATAAGGAAGTAGTGTTAAAAAATATTATTTAAATAATTATAAAACTATTATATTATTTTATTAATTCAAAAAATTAATTGAATATTTTTATAAATTTCTTTTAAAATTAAAAATCTTTTTTATTAAATAATTTTATAAAAATATTTATAAAAAAATAATTTAATTTCTTTTTTATATTTATAATTTTTTTTAAATTAAAATAATATACCCTATCAAAAATTTCTTATTTTTTTTATTAAATTTTTAACTTAGCTTATTCTTAAATTAAAAAATATTATTAAAATATTAAAATATTATTTTTTACTAATTTTTGTTTAATAAATAATATTAAAGCTAATATTTTATAAATAAAAATTAAAAAAAAAATTATTAAACAAATAATACAAATAGTATTTAATAAAATGTATTTATAAGGAAGATTATAACTAAGTATATTAACTTTTATATAAAATAAAAAATATATTAAACTAATATTTCTTTTTAAATCATTTATATTTTCTCTTTAATTCTATAATATTCTATTAAACAAATATCCTAAATTGCCTTACATAAAATTGAATAAATTTTAAAAAAATATTTTTTTTTAATTATCAAAAATTATTTTCTAAACTATAAAATAAAAACTATTAAATAAAATATTCATTATTCTTATTAAATCTTTCAAAGATTTTTTGATATTATATTTAATATAATTATTATATTCAATTTCCATATTATTTAGATTTTTTTATAATTTAAATAAAACAAGTTTTAAAAAAGAAATATAAAATATTTAATATATTTTTAAAAATTCAAATACTTGTGTGTTGCAGGTTATGATAATTTGCAGTTTGTGATAAATAATTCCAATCTCGACTCATTTTTTTTAATATCAAAATCCAGCGCCGCACTGGATTTTAAATTATAAAAAAATATTTAATTAATTATTATTTATAAAGTTTTCTAATAATGTTTTTACAGATCTATCACTATTTAAAAAGGGGTTGAAATTGTTATTGTTGTTGGTTTGTTAATTTGATTGGAAAACATATTTCATCTTTCTTTATTGTTAATAAGAACAGTATAAAGTATAGAACTTATAGATTTTTTTGATAGATGTTTATAATGTTTAAACTGTTGTTTTTTTTGTGTTATTATTTTTTACTTTTGATTTTGATCTATTTTTATATGTTGTATGTTTGTATTGGTTATTAAATAACCTTTATTTTAATATTAATTAATATTGATTATTATGTTGTTATATTTTTTTATAAGTTGTTTATAATGTTTTGAATTATATTTCTAATAAATTATAATATATAATATTTCATTTTACCAATTTTATAAATATATTTATAAGATAGTATTACAATAAAGAGATATTATATATAATAAATTAATTTTTAATATTAATAATATTTTTTAAAATTTGGGGCATTTATAATAATTTAATATTATTTAATTTTATTATTAAGAGAGTTGTTTTTTTATATTATTTAATAATAAAATTAAAATTATATAGAAAATATTTAAATTAATATTATATAAATGTAATATTATTTTTAATAAATGTTTTATTATATGCTTTTTTAAATGCTAAATAAAATTAAAATTTTGATAAAAATACTTAATAATTTATATTATATAAAATTTTAGTAATATAGATTAAATAATATTATTATAGTAATCTAAAAAGTTTAATATTTAGTAATTAGAAAAAGTAGATATTATAAACAGGTATATATAGTAGTTCAATATTATTAATATAGTAAAAATTTAAAAATTTAATAGAAAAATATAATTTATAATTATTAAAAATTAACAATTAATTTTTAAATATATTAGATAATATTTTAATTTATGAATAAATTTTGAATTAACAAATTTATTTGATATTAAGAGTATTATTTGTTTATTTCTTTTTTATAATATTAAAAGTAGTTTTTTTATTATTTAAAATAATATATTAATTTTTTATATAATAAATATTTTTAAAAATAATTATTAGTAATATTGTTTTGGTATTATTAGCATTTATATAATTAATAATAGTAACATTTTTTTATTGTTATTTTAGACTGGTCAAATATGTGTTTTGTGGTGTGTAATATTCTAATAATATTGATTTTAATTTATTATAATGTTTTTTTCATTGAAATTCTATATATTATTTTATTTTATAGTTTTGTTTTGAATAATGGTTTGAAATTATGAAATATTAATATAAAAATTTAAGTAATATTATTTATAAATATTGATTTATATAATTAAAATATAATTTAATAGATTTTATTAAAATTACTGTAATATGTTTTTTATTTATATAGTGTGAAATTTTGTATTTTATTTAATTAGTGAATTTGTTTTTAAATTAAGATATTTATAATTGATGAAAATTAGAAGTATTGGGGTAAATTGTTTAATGTAATTTAGATGTTTTATTCATAATAAGAATTGGGTGAAGAAGAAATCCTTAATCAGAATAGTGGAATATTTATTTTATAAGTTCCTACTTTTGTGAAGTATTTAAAAATTGATTAATTAAATAAAATTTTGGACATTAATATTTTTGAAACAATATTGTAGATATTAGTGATCAACATTGTATTGTTACATTACCTTCGAAATATTATGATTTCTAAAAGTTGTATAATAAAGAAAACTTAAAGTTTTTTTTATTTTAATATCAATATCTATAATAATTATTTTAATAATAAAAATATTATTATTTTTGTTTGATTTTGAGATTGAGGAGGTTGTTGTAGTAGAAAGGATTTTAAAAAATTAAATAAATTCCTTAAATAAATAATAATAATATTATTTAAAAATTATAATAATAAAGATTGGTATTATATTTTTTTTGTAATTTTAAAAATCTAATATGGTATTAAATTTCGATGTTTAAGAGAATAAGTTAAGGTTGGAGTTGTTTATCACGAGCTGCAAATTATTATAACCTGCAACACACAAGTATTAATAAATTTTATTATTGTATTATTTAATAATTTAATATTTAATTTTTTAAATTTAATTTTTTTTTTTAAATTTGTTTTGAAATAAATTAGTTTTAATTTTATATTATCAAAAGTTATTATATTATTTATAACCCAATCAAAAATTATTTTTATAATTTTTTTATATTTTTTTATATTTATTTTTATTTTTTTATTAATTGTAATTAACACTAAATTATTTATATAAAATAATTTAATAATAAATAATATTTCTTTTTTTAATAAATTAAATAATAATATTAAATATAATAAAAAAAAATTAAAAATATTAAAAAACCTTATAGTATTTTAATTTTTATAGATTTTAATTTTTTTATTTATTTATTAAAAATTAGTTTAATTAATTTTTTAAACATAAAATTATTTATTTATTAAATTAATTGTTTAAAAAAATATATATTTTTTAATATATTAATTAATTTTTTTTAAAATATTATCAAAAACCTTTTTAATATTTAAAAATAAAATAAAAGTTTTTAATTTTTTTGAAATAATTATTTTTATATTATAAACTAAGAACAAAACTACATCAATTATAGATTTTTATTTTTTATTTTTAATTTATTTTAAATTTAAAATTTGATTAATTTTTAATAAAAAAATTATTTTTTTTATTATTATTTTTTTTAATATTTTTTTTAAATAATTTAGTAAATTAATAATTTTATAAATGTTTAAAATATTATAATTTAATTTATTTAATTTAAATAAAAAATTTTTAATTATTTTTTTAAAATTAATTAAATAATTATTATTATTTAATAATTATTTAAATAATTATTATTATTTAATAATTATTTAAATAATCTATTAAATCTTTTTAATATAATTTTATAAACCCTTTTTAAATATAAAAAAATAATTTTATTTAATCCTAATATTTTTTTAAAATTAAATAAAAAAATAATTTTTTTAATTTTATTATTTTTTATTTTTTTTTATTTAATTAACTTTTTATTGATTATTATTTCCATTAATAAAAGTAAATTTATTTTTTTATATTTTAATAATTTTAAAAATAATACTTTTCTTAATATTTTTATTTTATTTTTAAAATTAAAAATATTTTGATTTTTATAATTTAAATTTAATATTTTTTAAATTTAGAAAAATTTAGAAAAATTAAATATAAAAAATATTTCTTTATCTTTAACATTTTTTAAAAAATTAATCCAAAATTTTTTCTTAAAAAATCTAATTTTTTTAAAATATTTTTTTTTTTTTTATTTTAAATAATTTTTAATTTTATTAAAATTTATTTAATTTTTATATTTTTTTTTATTATAATATTTTTTTTTATTTGTTTTATTATTTTATTAAATTTTTAATTTTAATATTATTTTTAAAATTAATATAAATTTTTTTACTATTAAACTTAATTTTTTTTTAAAAAAAAAATATTATAAATTTCAAATTATTTTTAAGATTTTTTTTTTTGATTAAATGAAAATAAGAAATTTTGTTATAAATTATTTTTATTTAAATTTAATAATTTTTTTTTAAAGTTTTTTTAATTAATTTTATTCTAATTAAATTTATTAATTAATGAAAAATTATTTATTAAATTATTTTCTTTTAATTTTACTTAAATTAAAATTATTTTATAATTTAATTTTACTTAAATTAAAATTATTTTATAATTTAATTTTATATCAATTTTTTTATTTATTTTTTAATTTATAATTAATTTTTTTAAATTAATAAATATAAAAAATAAATTAATAATTAAAAATTTAAACTTATTATTTTTTTTAATATTGTAATAAGTTAATATGCTAAATTTATTTATTAATTATAAATTTTTATTTTAATTAATTTTATTATTTTTCTTATTTTTAAATTAAATTTAATTTTAAAGTTTTATAGTGAATAATAAGCATTAAAGTTTTTAATTAATAATATTTTTTTGGTGTAACAATCTTTAATTTTATTAAAAAATTAATTTATTGTATATTCTTTATTATTATTTTTTTATTTTTCATTATAAATATTAATAAATTTAATTTTTTTAAATTTGTTTAATTTAAAATTAATAATTTAGTAGTTCTTATTTTTAATTAAATTTTTTTAATTTGTAATCTTATAAAGTAAATTTTTTTTTATAAAAATAATTATTTTATTTTAATTTTTTTTATTTTTTAAGTTTAAAAAGATTGGTTGAAACCCTAAATATAAAATTGTAGTATTTTTCTTTAAAAACCAAAATTCTTATAAAAAAATTAAATCCATATTATCATAATTTAATACAGAATTTAAAATTAATTGTATTATATTTATAGATTTTTTATAATTATATTATATTATTTTTAAAATATTATTATTTATTTATAGTGATATTTTGTTTTTTGTTTTTAAAACATAAAGAATTTTTTGCCTCATATTCTTTACTACAATTAATACATTTATATTTTATATATTTATAAAAATTTTTATTTTTTTAGTATATATTACACAAATAATTAATTATTTTATATTTTCTAACACAAATTTTGCAAATAAAATCATTTCTATAATTTAATATATAATATTTTATTTTTTGACGATTTATATACCTATTATTTTTAAAGAATTTTATATATTTTTTTATTTTAAGTTTTTTATTTTTTAAAAAAATATATCTTTTATTTTAAATTTCTATTACCTCCATTTTTGTTTTTATAGTAATAATTATAGAAAAAAAAAATCTTTTTTAATTTTTTCTTTTTTATTAATCATTTTGGATTTTTAATTAAAATAATTGTATTATCTATTTTTATTTTTTTTTAATATCTTTTATTTTTTGATTTCTAGAAATTTTATATATTACCAAAAAGCCACAACTTTTTATTTTAAAAAATTTTTATATATATTTATTTATTTTAATAAGTTTTTAATAAATTTTTTATTTATATTTCAAAATATCTTCTTTTTTAATATTTTATAAATAATCAAAATTAAATTTCTCTTTAAATTTAAAAAAATTCCAGAAATAATTAATTCTAAATTATTTTATTTTTTTTTAAGAATTTTTTTTTTTTTTTTAAAGATATTTAATTCTTAAATAAGTAATTTAATAATATTTCTCAAAATTATTAACTTTGATTAATTAATTAATATTTTTATATTTTATAAATTTTATATTTTTTATATTTTTTACAATTTTTAAATTGTTTCCTATTTTATCATTTTTATTATTTTCTAGGTGATTTAAGTATATATCTTTTTTATATTATTTTTTTTTATCTTTTTTATTTCTTATTTTAGGTTTTCTATACTTTTTTTTTAAAAAGATTATTTAATTTTTTAATTTTTAGAAATAAATCTTTTTTATTTATTTTTTTTTTATTATTATTAAAATTTATTGATATATTCTTTCTAAGTCTTTTTTTATAATATACAGGTATATATTCCTATATTATTAAAATTAATTTGTTTAAAAACAAGTTCATTAACATATTCTCTATTTTGAAATTAATTTTAAAAAAATATAGTTTAAATTAAATAAAAAACTTTTTTTTTTATATAATAGATAATTGTAATTTTTATATATTTTCTTTTATTATGATTATTTTATATTAGTTTCTGTATTATCTTTATTTTTATAATATTTTTGTATAGTTCTTCCTACTCTTTCAATTAATATATTTTTATTTAATTTTAGATACTTCGTTCAAAAGTTATGGGGTGGTTGTTCGTTCCGAAGGTCGATTCCATATAATTTTTTTTATATAATATATATTTTATTTTAATATATTTATATAGTTTTTTTTTTTTATATTATGTATTTATAGAGATAAGTTTTATATTTTAAAATATAAATTCTATATTTTATATTTTTTTTATATTTAAAATTTTGATATCCAATTTTTTGATAATTATTATATTAATTTTTAAAATTCAAATTATAATATTATTTTGTTTTTAAATATTCTTTTTATACAAAAATTCTTTTTTTAAAAATATTGAATATTATTTCTCTTATTTTTATTATTAAAACTATTAAAAAAAAATTTTATTATTAAAACTATTAAAAAAATTTTTTATTTTATAATTATTCTTTATTTATTAGTTATTTTAATAATTTCATTAAAAATATTTTAAAAATATTTTAAAAATATTTTAAAAATATTTTAAAAATATTTTAAAAATATTTTAAAAATATTTTTTTTTTATATAAAAATTAATTTTTCTTTATTTTAATTTTTTTTATTTATACCCCATGTATAATTATAAAATTTTAAACTTCCACTTTTGATAATTTTTAAATAAATTCATTCATTTTAATAATTTTTTTTAAAAATTTTATTTTTATATTTTAAAACTTTTTTACTATTTATGTTTTTATTTATTCTTAATATTAGGTTTTTTTTTTTTTATTTAATAAAATATCAAATATATTAATTTCTAAATTATTTTTTTTAATACAATATTTATTATTATTATTATTATGTATCATACATGCATGCAAGCTAGTAGCTTATGGCGGATAGAAGAGAATTTTCTTTTTAGTATATCTAAAATTTCAAATAGTAAATAAAATAAATAAAAATTATAATTTTAAATAAAAATTAATTTAAAAATTAAATAAATCTTTAAAAAAATTTTAATAAATTTTATAGAGATTGAAGTATTTATTTTATTATTAAAAATTAAATTAAATAGTATATAAAAAAAATATGTATTAAAAATTTTTTTTTTGAATAAAAAATATTTAATTAGATTGAGGGTACTAGATTTTTTTTTATTAAAAATTTTTTTTAAAAAAAGAAATAATTTAAAATAATTTAAAATATTTAAAATAAAATAAAAATAAAATAAAAAAAAAAAGTATTATAAAATTATATTAAATTTTATTTTGTTTAAAATTAATTTTTAAATAAATTTATACATAAAAATTAAAAAAATTAATTTAAAATTAAAATTTTTATAGTTTAAAATTAATATTAATCTTTATATAAATAAAAGTAGTAAAGAATTGGAAGTAGAAATATATATAAAAAAAAAAAGTATTTAAATTAATTAGAGTTAGATATTATAAAAAAATAAATTAAAAATTTATTTTTAGAATTTTAAAAAATTTAAATAATAAAATAAAAGTTTATAATATAAAATTAATTGTAATATATAAAAGCTTTAAGTAGGTTAAATTAATTATAATAAAAAATAATAAAATAAAAAAAATTTATTTATTTATTAATAATTAGATTATAATAAAAAAATTAAAATCATTAAAAATAAATTTAGGATAAAAAATAATTTTAAAAATTTAATTTTTATATAGTAAAATCCAATTTTACAACATAAAAATAAATATTAATTAAGTATTAGGATACACAAAAGTAAAAAAAAATAAAAAAATAAACTACTTAATTAAAAAAATTATAAAAATTTAAACTAAAAATTTTTTTACTTTTTATTTTTTTTTAAAAAGAAATATAAGATTATAAAATCTTATAAAATAAAAAAAAAACTAAAAAACAAATAAAATAAAACCAAATTATTTTAATTATTTAAAATTAAAAAAAAATAAAGTTTTATAAAAATTAAATAATAAAATTAATTTAGTGATAATCTAATTAAGAACTAATTATAAATATTTTAATAATTATCTTTATAAAATATTGAAAGATATTATCAATAAAAATTGTTTATATAACAAAATATTTTAAATATTAAAATATTTTTTACTATATTGTAAAAAATATAAAAAAAAAAAAATATATTAAAAAAAAAACATAAATAAAAAATTTATGAATATAAGATTTTTATTATTTAATAATATAAATCTATAATATATAATAAAATTTATAAAAAAAATTAAAATTGTACAAAAAAATAATTGAAAAAAAAAGATTGAAATTAAAATAGGATGGGGAGATTTTGAAAAATAAATCTACATTTTAATTAAAAATTTTTAAAAGATTAATTGTAAAATTACAAGTAAAAGATATTAAAGTGGGATTAATAACTTTTTTTTAATAATAGAAAAAAGATAATAAATGCAGAGGGGAAGAAACCTTAAGAAAAATAATAAAAAAAAAATCAAAATAGATTAACTGTGTTAATTTATTTAATTTTTAAATTAATTTTTATTCAAAATTATAATTTTTATTTGTTTTATTTGTTATTTGAAATTTTAAATGTGTTATAAAGAAAATTCTCTTCTGTCTGCTATAAGCTACTAGCTTGCATGCGTGTATGATACATAATAATAATAATAACAGAATAAAATTCAAAATCTATATATAATATTTAATATATTATGACAAATATATTAAAAACATTAAATTTAGTTTTTTCAATAATTTTATTTAATATAATATTAAAATTAAAATAAAACAAAAAAACAATATAACTTATAAATTTATATTAAATAAAAAGTAAACTTATTAACTTTATAATTAAAAAATTATTATTAAACTATATAAATAATTATTTTTTTATAATAATCATATTTATATTTAAAATAAAAAAACTAATTTTAAATACATTACTAAAATCTACAAAAAATCCAAATAAAAAAAATACTTCTATTTTTTTTACAAAAAAGTCTACTTTTTATAAATAAATATTTCAAACATTATTTAAAAAAACACCTAAATTAAATTAATTACTTAATAAACTTTTTTTTTTTTAAAAAAAGAGAAAATTGAAAGAAAATAAATATTAAATCACCTAAATAATAATTATATTATAAACCTAATTATATTTTTATAAAATTGAAAAAGTAATACTATTTTTATTAATAAAATAATAATCTATTATTATAAAATTTATAAAAATAAATATAAATAAATTTATTACTTTTATAATAAATATATAAAAATTGTCTAATATAATCAACTATCTCTTTATAATAAATATAGCAAAAAATAAATTTAATATATTAATTATTTATATGATTTAGATATATAATTATATCATTAAAAAAATTATATTAAATATAAATATTATTTTTATAATTATATAAAAATATAATTTATATTTAAAATATATTTTATAAAAAAATATTCTAATAATTTATAAATTAATTTTAATTTTTTTTATTTTATCTAATTAAATATAAAAACTTCTTAAAAAAGTTTTTCTTAAAAAAATTTTCTTTCTTATCTTTAAAACCTAATTTAAATGAATGGGTTAATATTTCAAAAAATTCTTAAAAAATTTAAATTAAATTATTTTAAAAATTAATATTATTTAAATAATTTAAGTTTTATATTATTAAAATAGGATTTTTAAAAGAAATTTAATTTAATATTATAAAACAATACTTAATTTTTTCTACTCATATTAATAAAACACCTATCAATGTATTCTTTAATAGTAACACTAAAAATTCCTTTATTAATTCAAAAATTACAAAACAATTAAATTTTTTAATTTTTAAATATTAATTTTTAATTTTTATTATTACTTTTAAAAATAAATTATTTAGTATTATTATAAAATAAATTATATATATATATTTTTTTTATTAATAAATATTTTAAAATTATTATAATTAATATATTAAATATTTTTTATAATTTAGTTTTAAAATATCTGTAGTTTGAAAAATATAATTTTTAAATTAATTAATAATAAAAAACTATTAAATTCTTTTAATATTTATATAAAAAAGTAATATACAAAATAAACTTTATTTATTTAAAAAAATTATTTTATAAAAAAAAAATTATTTTAATTTTATTTAATATATATTATTAAAAAAAATTAAAAATTAAATTAAAAATAAATTAAAATTTATTTAATATTACTTAATAAAAGCTAGGGAACTTGTACAAAATTTAAACTTTAATTTACCTACTTAAATTACCTCCAATAATTGTTTAATCTTTAAATTACCCAAAGAAAATAAACTTTTACTGAAATTTAATTAATTTATTTATCATATTTTTTTTAAAAAAGAAATTTAATTAAAATTTTTACTTATATATATATATATAAAAAAAAAATTATTATATTTTAAAAATATATTAATGAAAATTTTAGAAATAAATATATTTAATTTTTTAATTTGTTTACAAAATACTTTATTTTTTTTATTCTAAAAAAAAATAAAAAACTATATATATGTATTGATTACTAAAATTTTAATAATATCATTATTAAAAATATAAGACTTTTATTTTTTATAAGTAAATTTTTTGATCATCTTATAAATACCAAAATATTTTTTAAATTTGATATTATTAACAGATATTATAACATTTAAATTAATTTTGAAAAAAAATAAAAAATTATTTTTAAATATTATTATAAATTATTTAAATATATAATTATACTTTTTAAACTAATTAATATACTTATATCTTTCTAAACTTTCATAAATCATGTTTTATAAAAATACATTAATATTATCTATGTTATTTATTTAAACAATATCTTAATATATAATAAAAATTTTAAAAAACATAAAAAACACATCAACCTAATCTTTACTACTTTACAAAAATACAACTTATAATATATAAAAAAAAAGTCTAAATTTACTATCATTAAATATAAATTTTTAAAAGTTATAATTATATCTAATAAAATAAAAATAAATTTAAAAAAAATTTAAACTATTTAAAATTAATTTATTCTTTAAAAAGTTAAAAAAGTATAGTTATTTTTAGGATTTTATAATTATTATTAATAATTTATTCAAAAATATAGTTTTATGTTAGTTATATTAAGTAAATTTATAAAGAAATAGATTAAATTTAAAATGATGTTTAAAAAAATTATTGTTTTTAATATTCTTAAGAAATTATTTATTTTTGTTCCAATTTTTAAATTTTATAATTTAAAGTTATTAATTAAGATAAAAATAGATGTCTTAATTATTATTTTTAAAACATGTTTTTTATAACTATACCCTAATAAAAAATAGTATTTAATTATTTATATATTTTATAAATTTAATTTTATATAATTATAATATATTATTTATAATAAAGAATTTATAACTATTATTAAAATTTATTATAAATAATATATTTATTTTTAAATAAAAAAAGTTTTTTTTGTTTTTTTTAATTATAAAAATCTTATTTATTTTTTAATTACAAAAGAATTTAATTGTTAACAAGTTTGTTAGTAAGAATTCTTATGTGAATATAATATGAAAATTGTTTATTTCAAAGGAAAAGAAAACGTTTTTGTTGATGTTATTAATTAATAGTTAGATTTAATAAAAGAAATAGAGTTTAATAAAGATGTTATTTTTAAAATATAAGAATAATATATTATTATTAATCAATTTTTTAATTTTATTAAATATATTATTAAGAATAATTTTAAAGAAAAATTTATAAAAAATTACTAGTATAATACTATTTTACAATAAATATTGGAAAAATTTAAAAAATTTTTATAATATTTTAAATTATAAAATGGAATTATCTTATTTTATAATATCTTTTATATTTTTTTAAAAAAATTTTAAAAAAATATTATTTTTTAATATTATAATTTATTTATTTATAATTACCTAAAAATAAATCAAACTTAAAATTTTTTAATAAAAATATATTATTAATTTAAAATAAGAAAATATATTAAAAAACTATATTAAAATTTATAATATGTGTTACCAAAATAAATTTAATTAATATAAATTTTATGAAATTTTTTAATTACATAATGCTTTTTGTGTATTTTTTGAAATTATTATTTATGACTTTATATAAGGAATGTAATTTTTTCGAGATTTTTTTATTAATTTTATTTATAATAAAATATTGGTTATAATTTGTAAATTCTTGAAAATTGTTATTTTTATCTTATAATATGAAAAATTTAGAATTAATATATTTTAATATATCTATTTTTAATATATTTTTTTAAAATATGGAATTTAATGAAAATATATTTGTAATTGAGATTAACTCTTTTAGAATAAATATTGGTAATTAATTATAAATTAAATTAAAATAAAATTTAATATTACCTCTAAAATATATTTTTAAACAAATAAAATTTTTAAATGTTTAATTTAAATATTAGAAATTTATTTTAAATATTTTGTAAATTATATGTAAATAAATTAATTATTTCTCTTATTTTTTACTAAATTTGTATATAATATTTCTTAATATTTTATAATAAAATTTACTTTTTATAAAATTTTATATAAATAAATATTAAAAATCCTTTTATTATTTTTTTAATTTAAAGAAGTTATACCTGACATTAAAAAACATATAAAAAAAATAAAAGATTTTTATAATATCTTTAAAAAAAACTTTTAATTTTTATAAAAATAAATAATTTATTATTATAACTAAAAATATTTAAAAATTTTATTATTAAAAAAAAAAATAAAACATATTTACTTATATGAAACTTAAAAACCAAACATTTTAAAAAATTTAATTTTTAAAAATATAATTCTTAAATAATAATTAAAAAAATATTAATATAAACTAAATATACCTGAATTTTTAAAAATATATCAAATATTTTATATTTTCTTTTTAAAATTTACTTTATTTAAACTATGAGAAAATTTAAATAATATAAAAATTAAATATAATAATTATATCAAATATAATATTAAAAAGATTTTTAAAAAATTTAATAAAAATAATAAATATCTTATTCAATAATTTTTATTTTATAATTTAAAAAATGATTTCTAACAACCAAAAAAAAACATCTTTTTAAAACTTATTCAATTCTATCTAAAATAATTTAAAATATTTATTCAACAAAACATTACAAAATTAAAAAAAAAAATATAAATAATTTAAAAAAAATTTAATTTAATATATTTTTTATTTTATATAAAAATTAATATATTTAATTACAATTTTTTTTATAAATATATTTTATTAAACACCATTTATATTATTTATTTAAATATTTTTTCTTTAATTTCCATTTATAAAGTATTAATTTTAACATTACTTACTGAGTAGGAATTAGTAAAAGATAATGTTTTAATATTTTAATAGTACTTTCCAATTTAAAAATAAACTGAGTTAAAAATTTAGTAAAAAAAATAAAAAGTTTTTAACAAAGTATATTATTTTAATTTAAAAAAATTATAAATATAAAAAAGAAATTAAACCACTTTTTTATAAATATTTTCTATAAAATCATCTAATAAAAAAAACTTCTAATTTTAGAAAAAGTTTATAAAAATATTAAATTAATTTTTTGAATTAATAAAATAATGTAATAATTTTATAATTATTTAAATAATACTTTTTGAAACTGCTTTCCTATTATCTATTTATTTAAAACCTAGATTTTATATATTAT
The DNA here is from genome assembly GCA_036971725.1 of Arthrobotrys conoides. NCBI lineage: Eukaryota > Fungi > Ascomycota > Orbiliomycetes > Orbiliales > Orbiliaceae > Arthrobotrys > Arthrobotrys conoides. Next base: position 2,424,494 of record JAVHJM010000001.1, read on the forward strand.
CCTTTAAATAATTTAATTATTCTTAAATATTTTAATTTTTAATCTTTTTTTCTTTAATTAGATTTTTTTTTATTATTATTACATTTTTATAAGTAAGATTTTTATAATATTTATTAATAATTATATATAAATTTTTTTTAGTAATAATTTATTTCTTTAGTTACCTTTTGAAAATTTTTTAAAAATTTTAATAAATTTTTTTAAATAATAACTAACTCCAATTACCAAATCTTTACTTTTTTTTGATTTTCAATAATTCTTTTCTAAACTTTATTGAATTTTACACAAAATTTTATAAACTATTGATATTTACAACTTTTTGTTTTAGAAATTTTTAATATTACTAAAAGATTAATTTTAAAATAACTTTTATAAAAACACAAAAATATATTTATAAAAAACTATATTATAATTTGTTTTTTTTATTTTAAAATAAATTAAACATCTTTAAAATTCCTCTATTATAATATAAAAATAATTATTTTTTTAATAATAATCACATATTATTTCTATTTTAATATCAAATTCATTAAATTTTTATATCTTTTTTTTATAATATATTATTTATATTATTAATTTTCTTTTCTAATATTTTTAAATTTTGTTTTGATTTATAATAATAATATATATTAAATATACTACTTAAAAAATATTTAAAAATTTAAATTTTTATTTAATTTTTAAAAATAATTTTAATATTTTTATTTATATTTATTTATATAATTTTGTATTTTTATATATAATTTTTTCTATATTTAATTTTTTTTTTATTAATATATTTTTATATTTATCTTATTTTATATTTTAAAAAATTCTTACAAAAAATTTTTTTTAAAGAAATTCCTATATACAAAAATATTTTTAATACAAAATCTTTTACACAATTTATATTTTATATAAATTTGTTTATTTTATATAAAAAAATTTTTTATAAAAATCTTATATAATAAAAAATTTTTTATAAAAAAAAAAAATAATATTATAATTTTTATTATATTAATTAATTAAATTAGGAAATATATTTTAATATAATAAATATGTTTTTTGTTTTAAATTCTTCTTATTTTATAATTATTATTTATCTTATAATAATATATTTTTTATTTTTTTTAAAATTATACTTTTATTTCTATATTTATATAAATATATTGATTAAACAATATATTAATTTATTATAATATACGGAAATCTTGGGATTTCATCTATTATACAACATTTAATATTAAATTTTTATGTAAGTGTGTAAATTGTGATTTTAATAAGTAGTCCACACATACTAACCACTAGAAATATATTTATTGTTTATAAATATTTTTTATACAATATTATTATATATATAAAAACTCTTAAATAATAATTATTTCCAAACTTCTTTAGAACTTCATCAATCAACTTATCAATTTAATTATATATTTAATTAAATAATATTATAATTCTCTTAACTATTTTACTATATTACACTTTTTATTTAATAATTTTAATTATTCTACCAAATATTTATATTTTTAACCAAGAGCTTTGAATAATTAGAGTTGAGAAATATAGTAGAGTGCTAGAGCTGTTTTGGGAATCCTGCCAAGGAAACCTGGGACAGGTGTAATAGTTTAATTTGTTTAATTTAAATAGAATTACTCCAATTACTTTCCTAAAATTAATTAAATAATAATTATTATTTAATAATTATTTAAATAACTTATTAAATTTTTCTAATATAATTTCATAAATTTTTTTAAATATAAAAAATTAATTTTATTTAGTCCTAATATTTTTTGAAATTAGATAATAATATAATTTTTTTAATTTTATTATTTCTTATTTTTTTTTTATTTAATTAATTTTTTATTAATTATTATTTTTATTAATAAAAATGGATTTATTTTTTTATATTTTAATGATTTTGGAAATAATATTTTTCTTAATATTTTTACTTTATTTTTAAAATCAAAGGTATTTCTATCTTTATAAATTAGATTTAGTATTTTTTGAATTTTTCTAGGTTTAAAAAAATTAAGTATAAAAAATATTTTTTTATTTTTGGTATTTTTTAGAAAATTAATTTAGGATTTTTTTTTAAAAAATTTAATTTTTTTGAAATGTTTATTTCTTTTTATTTTAAATAATTTTTAATTTTATTAAGTTTTATTTAATTTTTATGTTTTTTTTTATTATAATATTTTTTTTTATTTTATCTATTTTATTATTCTATTAAATTTTTGATTTTAGTATTATTTTTAAAATTAATATAGATTTTTTTTATTATTAAAATTAGATTTTTTTGAAAAAAAAATATTGTAAGTTTTAAATTATTTTTAAGATTTTTTTTTTTTTATTAAATAAAAATAAAAAATCTTATTATAAATTATTTTATTTAAATTTTTATTTAGATTTAATAATTTTTTTTTAAAATTTTCCCAATTAATTTTATTTTAATTGAATTTATTAGTTAATAAAGAATTATTTACTAAATTATTTTTTTTTTAATTTTATTTTAATTAAAATCACTTCATAATTTAATCCTATATCAATTTTTTTATTTATTTTTTAATTTATAATTAATTTTTTTAAATTAATAAATACAAAAAATAAATTAATAATTAAGAACTCAGACCTATTATTTTTCTTAACATTATAATAAATCAGTATACCAAATTTATTTATTAACTATAAATTTTTATCCTCAACCAATTCTATTATTTTTCTTATTCTTAAATTAAATTTAATTTCAAAATTCCATAATAAATAATAAGCATTAAAATCTCCAATTAATAACATTTTTTTAATACAACAATCTTTAATTTTATTAAAAAATTAATCTATTATATATTCCCCATTATTATTTTTTTATTTTTTATTATAAATATTAATAAATTTAATTTTTTTAAACTTATTTAATTTAAAATTAATAAATTAATAATTTTTATTTTTAATTAAATTTTTCGAATTTATAATTTTATAGAATAATTTTCTTTTTTATAAAAGTAATTATTTTATTTTTATTTTTTTTATTTTTTAAATTTGAAAAAATTAATTAAAACCCTAAATATAAAATCATAATATTTTTTTATAAGAATTAAAATTCTTATAAAAAAATTAAATTCATATTATCATAATTTAATACAAAATTTAAAATTGATTATATTATATTTATAGATTTTTTATAATTATATTATATTATTTTTAAAATATTACTATTTATTTATAATAATATTTTATTTTTTATTTTATATTTTTTATTATAATTAATATATTTATATTTTATATATTTATAGAATTTTTTATTTTCCTAACATGTATTATATAAATAATTAATTATTTTATATTTTTTAATATAGATTTTGTAAACAAAATTATTTTTATAATTTAATATGTAATATCTTATTTTTTAATAATTTATATATTTATTATTTTTAGAAATTTTTATATATCTTTCTATTTTAAGTTTTTTACTTCTTAGAAAAATATATTTTTTATTTTAAATTTTTATTATTTTTATTTTTATTTTTATAATAATAATTATAAAAAAGAATTTCTTTTTTTTAATTTTTTTTTTTTATTAATTATTTTAAATTTTTAATTAAAATAATTGTATTATTTATTTTTATTTTTTTTTTATTATTTTTTATTTTTTTATTTTTAAAAATTTTATATGTTATTAAGAAATTTTAATTTTTTATTTTAAAAAATTTTTATATATGCTTATTTATTTTAATAAATTTTTAATAAATTTTTTTTTTATATTTTAAAATATCTTTTTTTTTGCTATTTTTATAAATAATTAAAATTAAATTTCCCTTTAGATTTAAAAAAATTCTAAAAATAATTAATTTTAAATTATTCAATTTTTTTTAAAAAATTTTATTTATTTTTTTTTTAAAAAATATTTATTTTTTAAATAAGTAATTTAGTAGTATTTTTTAAAATTATTAATTTTTATTAATTAATTAATATTTTTGTATTTTATAGATTTTATATTTTATATATTTTTTTATATTTTTTAAAATTTTTAAATTACTTTTTGTTTTATTGTTTTTGTTATTTTTTAAGTAATTTAAATATATGTCTTTTTTATATTATTTTTTTTTTATTTTTTTTATTTCTTGTTTTAAGTTTTTTATTTTTTATACTTTTTTTTTAGAAAGTTATTTAATTTTTTAATTTTTAGAAATAAGTTTTCTTTATTTATTTTTTTTGTTATTATTAAAATTTATTAATATATTTTTTTTAAAGTCTTTTTTTGTAATATATAAATATATATTCTTATATTGCTAGAATTAGTTTATTTAAAAATAAGTTTATTGGTATATTTTTTATTTTAAAATTAATCTTAAAAAAATATAGTTTAAATTAAGTGACAAAAAATTTTTTTGTATGGTAAACAATTATAATTTTTATATATTTTCTTTTATTATAATTGTTTTATATTAGTTTTTATATTATCTTTATTTTTGTAATATTTTTGTATAACTCTTCCCGCTCTTTCGATTGATATATTTTTATTTGGTTTTTTGAAATTTTATATAATATAGATTATTAAGTACCTTTATTAAAATTTTAATTTTATTTAGTATTTAGAAAAATATATAATAAAATATTTATTAAAAATAATATTATATTTATATGGTATTAATTTAAATATTTTCTATATAATCTTAATTTTATTATTAAATAATATAAAAAAGCAACTCCCCTAGTAATAAAATTAGATAATATTAAACTATTATAAATATTTTGAATTTTAAAAGATATTATTAATGTTAAAAATTAATTTATTATATGTAATATTTTTCTATTATAATACTATTTTATAAATATATTTATAAAATTGGTAAAACAAAATACTATATATTATAATTTATTAAAAATATAGTTTAAAATATTATAAACAATTTGTAAAAAAATATAATAATATAATAATTAATATTGATTGATATTAGGATAAAATAAGAATTATTTAATAACCAATACAGATATATAATATATAAAAACAAATCGAAATCAAAAATAAGAAATAATAATATAAAAAAAATAATAGCCTAAATATTGTAAGTATCCATTAAAGGAATTTATAAGTTTTATATTTTATGTTGTTTTTATTAATAATAAAAAAAGATAAAATGTGTTTTTTAGTTAAATTGATAATCAAATTAATAGCAACAACAATTTCAACCTCTTTCTAAATAGTAATAAATTTGTAAAAGTGTTATTAAGAAACTTTATAAATAGTGATTAATTAAATATTTTTTTTATAATTTTAAAATTCAACATGGTGCTGGATTTCGACATTGTTGTTGCTGTGGTAGAATAGCCATCCTCAAAGGCAGCTATAGCTGGGTTATTGATTATTATAGAGGTAGGTTGTAGTGAAAGTTTTGGTATTTGTTATTTTTATATTTATTTTATAGAATTATTTTTATATTAGAGAATAATTATTAATTGTTATATTTATAAAGATTTATATATTTTTTGTGGTAAAATATATTCTGTATAATTATATATTATAAATATATATTATAAAAATAAAAATCTTTTTTTATATTAAAAACAACATATTAAATAGTATGTATATTTTTAAATAAAATTATTTTTATATTAAATATATTTTTTAATAATAATTTTTTTTATAATATAAAGTTATTTGATTTTAAAAAAATTAATTATTTTTTATAAAAATTAAATATTCTTTTATATTTTTAAATAATTATGAAAGAAAGCATAAGATTATTTTTTTTAATAAAAAAATTTACTAAAAATGTGTTAACTTTTAATATAAAGTTAATATTAGATTTAGAATTATTAAAAAGTATAAAAATTTGATAATTAAATTTTAATATTAGTTAATTTTTTGTAAAAGAAGATAAACTTTTTATAGAAGTTTGTATAATAAATTTTCTAGTATATATGGTAAATGTTAAATTTAAAAATTTATTTTTATATAAAAATTTAAGAGAGATAATAAAGTATTTTTATTAAAAGTTTAGATTTTTAAATAAGAATTTACTTTTTATATTAGAGGTTAAATTTTAAAATATAGAGGTTATAAAATAAAAGAATTTCTACAAAATAATTATAAATTTTTTTAAAAATATAAATAATTTCAAAAAAAAAAATTTTTTTTGTTAAATATAGGATTTGTTAATAAAACATTTTTATATATATTTATGATTATTTTTAAAATATTTAAAAATAAATTTATAATTTTTTTTATTAGAATTTAAAAAGTAAAATATTTTAATAATTTAAAAGTATATATTTATTAAAATTATAAATAATATTTTATAAATATTTTTTTTATAAAAAAGAATGAGGATGATTTGTTTAGAATTTATATTTTTTTATTACAGTGTATATTATTATAAAAGATAATAAAATAAAATAAAAATTTAAAAGAAATTTTAAAATTTATAATTTAAATTTTAATAAAGAAAATAAAAAATTTAAATACAAAAATTTAAAATAAATTTATATTAAGATAAAAATAAGTTATTTTTAAAAAAAAACAATAAATAATTTATATAAATATTATAAAAAAAAAAAAAATTATTTTTATTTTAATTATAAAAAAAAAATTGTTTTAAAAAAATTTTATTTAAAATGATAGTTAAGAATAATGAAAAATTTACTATTTTTATTTTTTATATAATAAAAAATTTATATAAATAAAATTATAAAATTTATAAAAGTATTTTTATATTTAAATAAAATTTATATAATAGGTGGTATATAAACTTAAGTATTAATAATTAAATATTAAATAATTTTAATTTTTTTAAAATATATTATTTATTTTTAATTAAAAAAAAAATTTTATTAATAAATAATTTTTATATAAAAACATATAAAATAAGTATTATTTTTATAAAAATTAACATATATAAAATAAAAAAAAATAAAAATTTTTTTATACCAAATATAATTTTAAACTTAATGATAATAAAAAGATTTATAAATGAAAACTTTAATATAAATTTTAGTAAAATATATTACTTTATAATATATAAAGATATTTTCATAAGTAAAATTTTAAAAAATCATACAACAAATTTATATAAAATAAAAAAAACAAACATTCAACAACAACCCCCCTCTAAAATAAAACCAAAATATTATATTCAATCCTCACAAATAAAAAATATAATAACTAAAAAACAAACACTCAAAATAAACAAAATACCACCCTCTAAATTATTAAAATAATAACATCATAAATTAAACTACTTCTATTTTAAAACAATTAAAAAGATTTTTTCTTCTATAAAAATACAAAATTATACTTTATTAAATAAAATTAATCACATCTACAAACCATATATCTATAGTAAATAAATAATTATACCAAATAAAACTCTAATTTATTAAAAAATTATTAAGTTTTTAAAACTTATATACATAAACTCTATAAACCCCTAATAAATAGCAATTCTACAAAATAAATATTAAATTAAAAATTTTGATAAATTAATATTTTCTTTAATAAAACATATTTTTATAATAATAAATAATTTTTTTAAATACAAATAGATAAAATTCTATTTTTCTAAAATAAAATTTAAAAATAAATTCATTTAATAAATTATTATAAAAAAACAACATCTAAATAAAAAAGTATTTAAATTAAAAATAAATAATATTAAAAAGTTTATTTTTATTAATATAAAGAACTTTTATAATTTATAAAAAATAAAAATAAAATTTAATGAAATTTATATAATAATATAAAATAATAAAATAAAAAAAATAAATTATTTTATAAAAAAAATAGATAATTTTATATTAATAAAATTAAATTTATTAAAAGTTTTTTAGGTAAAAAAATTTAAAATAATAGTTTATATACTTAATAAATGGTTTATAAATTAAAGAAATTTTTTAAAATAAAAAAAAAAGACTTTGTTTTTATACTATATAAAAAATTAAATAGTTATATTTTAAAATATAGGAATTTTTATTTTTTTAATTATTATATATATATCACCATTTTTAAAAAAAAAAAGATAAAAATTTTTATTTTAATATAAAATATGGAAGGAAATTTTAATAAAATATACAAAAAATATTAATTAATATAAAATATAAAATTTTTTAAAAAAAATAATATCTATAATAAAAGATACTCAAATAATAAAAAACTTTTTTCTAATTAAAAAAAATTATAATCTTTATTTTAAAAACTAAAAAAAGTTTTTTTTTAAAGAATTATTTTTAATAAAAATATTATTTACTAAAAAAAAAGAAGTTATTATAAACAAAAAAAAAATTATTTTTAAAAAAAATTAGAAAAAATAATAACCCTTAATAAAAAAAATAATTTAACCAAAAAAATAATAAAAAATCAAAATTAAAATAATAAAGAAATAATATTTTCAATTTTTCCAAAATTTTGAGAGTTTTTAGAGAGTATAATCATACCATTTTGTTCTAATTTAAAAAATATAGGAAAAAATGATATTTCTAAATTACTAATATTTTGTTTTTAAATTAAGCCAAAATTTTTTAATAAAAAAAAAAATTTAAAAAAATTAACTTACATAAAAACCTATATTACATAAATAATAAATATAATAAATTAATTAAAACCCTTAAATCTAAAAACTATTTTAAAAATCTCAAATATCTTTCTATAAGAAAAAATTATTTTTAAAAAAATAGTTTTTTTAAAAAAAAATAAAATCTTTGTTAAAGTAAACAAAATTTTTTTAAAATATAAATATATAAAAATTAAATAAATTTTTAAAAAAAAAATTAAAGTTAATAAAAATATTTTTTATAAAATAAAATTAATTATTAAAAAATATAAATAAAAATATAATATTTATTATATATAAATTTATATTTTAATAGTAAATTTTAAAATTATTAAAGTTATTTTAATTTTAATAATAAATTTAAATTTATATGTGTATTAAATGGATATGAAAATAATCTTTCTAAATATTATTTTATTTTTAATAAAAATAATATATATGGAATTGCTAATAAAATCTGAATATAATAATCTTATTATTATAATTCTTTTTCTATTAAAATTATTATATAATTTGAAATAAATATTATATTTTTAGAATAAAAAATTTTATTTTTTTTTAATTTTGATAAATTTTTTATTTAAGGTAAAATATTCTTAAACAAATGAATACTTTTATATTAAAAAGGATATGATTATAATTGTTTATATAAATAATTTACTTATATTTTTTTTAAATTTTTTTAAAATAGAGAAGGTTAAAATTACTTTTAAAAAAAAATACAAAATGAAAGATTTAAATAAAATAAAAAAATTTCTTAATATAAAAATAATTTATAATAAAAAAAAAATTTGGTTGTATTTAGATTAAAAAAAATATATATATTTTATATTGAAAAAATATAGTTTTTTAGAAGTGAAAGATAGAATAATTTTATAATATTTAAAATTATTCTTTTAAAATATTAGTAAGTTAATAAATTTTTATTTTTAAAAAAAATAATTTTATATAAGAATATGTTTAGTAGTATGAATTATGTTGTTTAAAAAACAAAGCTTAATATAATTTATATTATTATAAAATTGGGATAATATTTAAATATTTTATAAAAAAAATACTGGGAAGTTATGTTATAATTTTATAAATATTTATTATATTTTAGAAATTTAAATATAATTTATATAAAAGGTAATATAATATTTAAAAAATACTTTAATGTAGATTAGAATTAAATTATAAAATCTAAAAAAATAAATTATAAATTTATATTAAGATATATATATAATTTTTGTAAAATGATAATGTTATAGTTAAGTAAATTGTAAGTTATAATAATTATTTTTAATATAAAGATTGAGGTAATTATAAATAATTATGTTGGAAAAAAGGTTGTATGGATATATAAATTAATAAAGGATATATATTACATAATAAAGTATTTTTTATAAAAAAATAAAAATATTTTATTTATTATTTTTTTTATAAATAATAAAAATATTATTATAATGTTTATAAATTTAGAAAATTAGCAAAAAATCAAATACTACAATATTATCTACTTCTAAATTAAAGAAAGGATTAGAAATAAAGAGTTTTTTTGATTTTTATATTTACTATTAAAATAATAATAAATGTATTTATAAAAGTATTATTTTTATTTCTATATAATAAATATGTTATAAATTTTAGTATAATAAAATTATAAAATTTAAAATTTTAAAAATAGAGAAAAAAATAACTTAATAAAAACATCCAAAAAAAAATCTATTAAAATTAAAATATAAAAAAAAAAAAAAAAAAGAATATTTTTTAAATCAAAATCTTTACACACACAAAATTAATTAATTTTTAAAGAAAAAAATTTATTAATTAAAAAATATATTACTACTAAGTTAATTTATAATAATTATAAAAAAATAAGGATTTAAAAATTATTTATTATTAATATAAATATTTATTATATTTTTAATATTTATTAAAATTATAATTTAAGTATGGGTTTTTTATAATTAAGTATGTTTTTAAATAATAAAAATTATAATAGTTTTAATTAATAATAGTAATAATAGTAGTAATAATGGTAATACTTTAATTAAAATTTATTATAAAAATATAAAATAATTAATATTTTATAATTATAAATATAATATTTTAATAAAAAAATAAAAAGTATAATATAAAGAAAGAAAAAAAATTATAATAAAAAAATATATACTAAATATATTTAGAATTGAAAAATATTATATGGTGATGGGATTGAATATTAAATAAAAGGGGGTGATGATAGATATATTACTTATAATTATATTTTAAAATTAAAAAAACTTTTAAAAAATAAAGTATTAAGATTAAAAAAAGTTTATTGAAAGTATAATTTTATCTTATTCTTAAATAAGGTTTGTATTTAATTTGTGGGTTAATCAAAAATTAATAATATTAAATATTTTGATTTTTATTTTATTACTAATTGTAGTATTTTTAATAGTGTATTATTAATTTATAAATGATGGTGGGAGTATGTGTGATATATTTTAAAATATTAATAGCTGTATTTATATTAATATTTTTAGAAATATAAGGGATAATGACATTATTATTAAAAATAAAATTAAGAAAAATAATATTAGTTATAGTATATAAAAAAATATCCATTTATAAAAAATAAAATAAAAAGATTTATATAAAATAATATAAAAAAAATTAAAATTAAAATTAAAAAAAAAAAAAAAAAACCTTTATATATACATTTAGTGAAAATTATAAAGTATTTAAAAATTTTATAAAAATATACTAATAAATTTTATATATCACTTAACTATACTTCATATATTAGTAAACCAGAAAAAAAATATAGTATTACTATTATAGAGGTACAAACATACATTAAAACATTTTAAAATAATATTTTTTTAAAAATATTCTTTTTAGGAGTTTACAGAGTCTATAAAAGATTAACAATATAACTAATAAAATAAAAAGTTTAATAAGATGTAACATTATAAAAATAATATAATTTTATAAAAATAGAATATAATTTTAAATTGAAATAATTTTTTAATATAACAAATCCATACATAGATATAAAATATAACTATAAGTTTATTAAAATCTAAAAACCAATAATATAAAAAGTTAAAAAGTATAGTATAAAATAAAATTTATAAAATTTATAAAAATATTTACTATATAATATATATAATGTTGGTAAACTTATGTTTTATAAGATTGGATCAGTATACTTAAATTTAATAGAAAAGTTTTATATATAAATTTTTGCATAAATAGTAGTATACATCAGGAAAAAAACAGAGTTCCTTAAGTGTTTTAGGATGGAAGGCTTTTTATCTGATAGAAGCTTTTCTATTTTGTGCTATTTTGTGTTATCCTATATTATCTTATATTATTATGTTTTATTTTAGATTTATGTAATATTATAATAAAATTAATATAAATTTATATAAGTTTTTTATTAAAGTTTAAAATTTTTTTTAATGTTAAATTTATTAATATTGTTAATATTAATATTTAATTTTATATTTTTATTTTTATAAAATAAATTTTATTTTAAATATTGAGGTTGATATAAATATCTAAGAGATATAAATTGGTTTTATAAGAGATAAAATAAGTTAGTTTTAAAATATTTTAAATAGGAATGATATTTTGATAAAATTAATAATTTTTTTTTTTATAATTGATGAGGGAATATTTATTTAATTAAATGAAGTTATATAAATTTTGTATAATTTTATTTATATATACCTTAAATTTAGTGATAAAGATTAATTAAAAAAATTTATTATTAATTTTATTATAAAATATAAATAATAATTTTAATTTAATTATTATTTTTTTTTTAAAATTTTTATATAAGCTTATATTAGATTTTTGAAAGATTATAAAAATTTTTTAAAAACTTTTTTTTTATTAATTTTTAATAATTCAAATAATATATTAAATAAAAATATTTTTAAATTAAAAATTTTTGATTAATATTATAAGAATTTTAAATAATTGTATTTTAAATTTTTTTAAAAACAAAAAATAAAAATTTAATTAAAAAAATATTTAAGAAATTAATAAAATTTTAAAATAAGTATATAATACACAGTTAAAATTTGGTATTAAATATTTATATTAAATTTAATTTATTATAATTTTTTTTTTTTATATTAGTAATTTTAAAATTTTTTTAAATTGATTTAAATTAAAAATTTTAATAGATAGTATGTTATAAAATTTTATTTGAGTTTTTACAAAATTAATTAAAATTAATTTAATATATATAATAAATAAAAAATTAATAAATATATTATTAAATTTTAATTTATTTTAATAGTATTATTTATATTATTTTTAAATTAATAATAATTTTAAAAATATTTATTTAAATTTATTAATTTTTTTTTTTTTATTAATTATTTAAAATTTAAAAATTATATTTTAAATTAATATTTTTAATATTTATGTTTTATTATTTAAATATATATATTTTTATAATTAAATTAAATTTTTTTTTTTTTAAATTATTTAATATATAATATTTTTTTTATTTTTATTAATTAAATATTTAATTATTTAAATTTTTTAATAAAATTAATAAAATAAATTATTAAATATATTTTAATAAAATTAAAATGTTTTTTAAATTTTAAATTTAATTAGTTTTTAAAAAATCTTAAATAAAAATTAATAAATATTAAAAATATTTTTAATAAAATTTATTAATTTTGGAGATTTTTAAGAAATCTTTATTATTTTTATTTAAAACTTTATTATTTGATAGTTTTTTTTTTTAAATTTATAGTTATTTTTAGTGGTTTTGTTTAAAATTTTTAAAATTTTTTAAAAAAATTTTTTATATTATAAAAATTTTATAATTAATTTTATATATTTATAAAAATTTATTTAATATATAAAAAATAAGTTGTATATAAAATAAAATTTATAAAAATATTTTTTAAAATTATAATAAAAATTTTAATAATTAATTTTATTTCTTTTCCTTACCATTAAAAAACTTATATATAATTTTTATAGAATAATTAAAACCCTAGATATAATAATACAAACACCCAACATTTATTAAATAATTATAATTTTTTATATTTTTTTAATAATTTAATCACCCATTCCATAATATATTTTATTATTTTTAAATAAATATAATATAGAAAATTTAATTTATATAAATTTGTTACAATAATTTTTAAATTTAAAAAATTTTTTATTAAATTATTTATTTTTTTTAATTATAATTAAGTTTTTTTAATTTTATTATTATTATTTAATTATTTATATAAAAAATATAATTTTATTTAAAATATTTTAAAATTTAATTAAAATTTTAAAAAGTTGTAACTAATACAATTAGAGCTCTACATTGGGCCCGATTTTGGGCTCTTGGCGGGCTTTTCAGCCACCGCACAGACAGCCCAGTCGGGACCATTTAATAATAACTCAATCAAAACTTAATATTTTTGAATTATTTTTGAATATCATGAATTCTTTTATAATTTTCTAGTAGATTTCAAATTTTATTTGGTTTTGAATAAGTATTAATAAAGATAATTTTTTGTTGTGGTTTTTGGTTACAGGGGTAAGCGAGCCCGGCGTAGAGGTCTAAATACAATACAAATAAAATAAGTTTTAAAAATAATATTAAAAAAATTAATATATTCTATATAATTTATTAATTATTTATATAAATAAAAATAATAAATTTATTTATATTTATTTCCATATTTTATCAACAAACTTATAAAATATTTACTCAAAAAATTTAAAATTTAATTTATAAAATTCTATATTTTCAAGTTAATCTAATATTTTTTTAAAAATTGTAACAAACCTTTCTTAAATAAAATTAATAATAAAACAAATAAAATTTAAATATTTTTAAATAATTAATTTTAATATCTAAAATTAATATTTTTAATTAAAAAATAAATTAACTAAACTTTTTTATTATTAAAAAAATTTATAAAATAAATTATATTAAAAATATAAAAAACTAATATAAAACTATAACCAAATAATAAAATTTTTTATTAATTATACTATTAATTTATTATTTATAATTCTATATATTATCTTTTATTAATTTTATTATAAATTTTTTTAAATATAAAATAAATCTCTAATACATATACACATTACCACAAAAAATATATAATAATTTTTATAAAATTTTAATAAAAATATTTCAATTTTAAATAATTTTTAATTTAAAAATTAAATATATTTTCTTTAAATAAATTTATTTTAAAATTTTTATTTATTTTTTAAATTATTTAATAAAAATAATAAATAAATTTAAATAATTTAATATTAATACCTCCAACACCCAAACCTATTTTATAATTAAAATATTAATTAATTATTAATTAAAAAATATCTTCTTTAATAAACCATTTTACCAATATAAAATTTTATAAACTAATAAAAAAAAACCATAAATTATCTTTCATTTATTAAATTATTAAATTTAAATAAATATTAAATAAAACTTTTACATCCTTACTTAAAAAAAATAATTTAAAAATAAAAATTTTTAATTAATTAAACTATCAAATATTTAAATTTTTTAATATTTTATTATTTTATATAAAAAAATTTTTTAAAATTATATTTATTTAATTAAAAATTTCTTCAATACTATTCAATTCCAATAACAATATTTTTTAAAATATAATAATTTATTATACCCCACTTTCTAATAATATAAAAAAAAATAATTAATATTTTATTTAAAAGTAAATTTTATACTATTTTAAATTTTTAAAAAATATTTAAAAATAAATATAATATTTAAATAAATTATTAACAATTTTTATTAATTTTTTAAAATCTAAAATTATAATATTATTAATTTAATATAATATAAATAAATAAGTATAGTAAAATTATAAAATTTAAAATTTTAATAATTATATTTTAATTATAACTTTATATAAATTTATAAATATAATATTATAATATAAAATAATTATTTTTTTTAATTTTTATTTTAATATATCTATAAAAAATTATTAAATTAATATAAAATTTTAAAAAATTTAAAATAAAAAACTACAATTCTAAAAAAATTAAATAAACTAACAATTATATTTATTTTATAACTTAATATTTACTTTAATTAAAAACCAAAATTTAAATTATAATAATAAAATTAAAATATTTTATAATATAAAATTATTCTAATTATTAAAATATTATATAAAAAATTTTATAATATTATATAATTCTTTTTTAAAATTTAAAAAAAAAACAAGTTTTTATTTTCTAGTTTTTTATATATAACTCCAACAACTTATAATAATATTTTTAAAATAATAAATAAGATAATACCTCTACTTAAAAAAAATTTTATTAATAATATTAAATTTTTTACTTATATATAATAAATTAAAATATTTTTTTAAAATATTAAAAATTATTTTATTAATTTTATATATTTTTTTTTTATTTTTATATATATTTTTATTAATTTTATAAAAATAATTTATAAATTATCTAGATTTTATATTAAAATTTTAAAATTATTTAAATTTTAATATAAATTATCTAGATTTTATATTAAAATTTTAAAATTATTTAAATTTTAATATAAATTTTAAAATTAACTTTTTTCTTTTTTATTTTAAATTATAAATTAAAATAATAAATAAAAATGAAAATAAAATTTATATAATTAAATTTAAAATTTTATTTTAATTATAAAAAATTAATTAAATTTGGATTTAATTTTTAATATTTAATAATAATTTTAATTTAATATAATTAATATTATATAAAAATATTAAATAAATTTTTAAAAATTAAATACCACCCATTTATATTAAAATAAAAATTAATATTAAAATTATTTAACCAACAATTTTTAAAAAAATTTTATTTTCTTCCTTATTTTATTTATATTTTAAAAGAATTTAATGATTTTTTTTTTTATTATTAATTTAGATAATAATAATATTTATAAAATAATTATATAAATTTATAAAAAAAAAATTTATATTATTAACAAAATAATAATTATTTTTAATAAAAAATTAAAATTAAAAAAAAAAAATTAAAATTTTAATTAAAAATATTATTATTAATAATATTAATATAAATTTTAATAAAATAATTAAAATACTTAATTAATTTTATTTAAATTAAAAAATTTTTAAAAAAATTAAAAAAAGAAAATTAGAACTTTTAATAAATATAAAATTAAAATAGAAAAAATTTAATAAAATTTAATAAAATTTTATTTATATCACCTATTAACTTATAATTTTTTTTAAAAATTGGTAATTAATATAAAATTTTTATAAATTAAATTAAAAAATATATTTAAATTATTTATAATTTTTAAAATTAATATTAAATTAATTAATAAAATTAGATATTAATATTAATATTTTAATTGTTAGAAATCTATTAATTTTGTTTATAAATTTCTAATATAATATAATAAATATTATTAAATTTATTAATTTATTTAAATAATTAATTTTAATTAATTTAAAATTACTTTTTATAAACCTCCTTCAAACCAATAAAAAACTAAAAACAATTTAAAAATTTATAAAAATAAAATAATAGAATATAATTTACTAAAAAATAAATTAATAATAATATTTATATTAATTAATAAAAAAATTAATATAATTTTTTTTAATATATATTTATATATTAATATAAATATTTTGATTTAATTAATTTATTATCAAAATTTAAAAATTATATATTTAATTATAATTTTTTATAAAATTGGTAAAGTTGATTTATTATTCCTAATATGTTATAATTAATTTAATATTAATAATTTTATTTAATTATATTATATTAAAAAATTAAATTAATTTTAAATTTTATAAAATATATTTTATATATATTTTTAATAAAATCTATTTTAGATTTTTATAAGTTTTATAAAAAAAATTTGAAATTTATTTTTGTTGTTTATTTAATTAATAAAAATTTTTATATTTAATATTTTTAAAAATTTTTTAATTTATGATAATAAATTAATAATAAAAAAATTATTATTTGATTAAAATTTATTTAGTTTTTTAATAATTTTTTAAAAAAAATCATATTATTTGTTATATATTATATATTTAATTTAAAAATTAATTTTTTTTATTATTTTTTTTTTAAAATAAAATAAATTAATTTATAAAAAGTTATAATATATTAAAATTAAATTTATATATTTATTAGTTATATAGTAATATTTATAAAATTTAAATAAATTTTTAATATTTTTATAATATTTTAAAAATTTTAATTAAAAAAAGTTAAAATTATTAAAAAACAAATCTAAAATAAAATAAAAATAATATATTAAAATCTAAAATTTATAATAATAGAAATATTATTAATAATTTATATAAAAATATTAAATATTAATATAAATTTAATAAAAAAAATAAAAAAATTTAATTTAATTATTTTTTAAAATATAATAAATTATTTTTATTATTGAATAAAATTTATAAAGTAATGATTAATTTTTAATATTTATTAATTTTTTATGTAGATATAATTTTTTTTATAATTATTTTGAATAATTAATTAAAAAGAAATATAGAATTTTTAATAATATTAATAAATTTAAAAGAAATTAAAGTAAATATTTTTATAAAATTAACAAAACTAATAAAATTATTAAAAAATTTAATAAAATTATTTATAATTTTAATATTTAAAGAATATTAAATATAAAAAAAAATAAAATAATAATTATTAACAAAATTAAATAAATTAATATTTAATTTTATTTTTTTATTTTTTTAAAAATTTATATTATATTAATATAAGTAGATTTAATATTAATAATAACTAATTAAATATTATTTAAAATCCCTAATATTATATTATTATAATTTATTTTTTAATCAAATTATATAAATTTATTAAAAATTGTTTTAATTGTAAATTATTTTTACAAGAATTAAATTAAAATAATAAATATTTTATTAATATATATTAAATATTTTAATTTTATTTATATAAAATTTAATATATATTATATTATAAAAAATTTATATTTAAATAATAAGATTATTTAAAAGTTTTAAAAATATATGTTTATTTTTTATAATTTTATTTAAATTTTTATTTTAAAATTAATTTTAATATAAATTGAATAATATCTTTTAAATTTTCAAGATTATTTTGCTAATATTGTTTAGAAGATTATTGAGTGTGAATATGTTTTTTTTGTATATTGTATAAGTTTGATTAGAATGAGTTAAATGTTTTTTAGAAAATAATAGATTTTTTTTAAAATTGGAGTATTGGGTTGTAAGTTGATTAGATATATTTAATATTTTATTAGTTTTATATTAATTTTATATAAAAAAAAAATTACTATTATTTAGTTTTTTAGTTATTTTTTAAATATTAATTCAATATTATTATAATATTATTAATAGTTTTTGGGTTAAAAATTTAATATAATATTTTAATTTGAATGGTATTATTGTTTTTTGGGTTGGTATAGTTTTTTAAATAATTTTAAAAAGATTAAAGATTAGTGTTGTTAATTTAAAAGAAATATTAAAATTTTTAAATATAAAAGTTAAGTATAGTATTTTTGTTAATAACAATATAAAATTGATATAAAAATTTTCTAGATTAATATATATAATTTTTAAGATAATAAAAAAATCACTGTTTTAATTATCATAATAATATTTTATTATTATTATTAAGTTTAATTAAAAAAAAATTATAATTATTTAAAATTTTCAAAGATTTATAATAAAATTTTATTTATTTTTTAATAAAAAATACTTAAGAAATATTAAATTTAAAAAATACTTTAATATTATAAATTTAAAAAAGTATTAATTTATTAAAAATAAAAAATATCAATATAATAATAATATAAGTTGTAGTAATAATCAATTTTTAGATAAATTATATAAATCCAAAAAATGTTTATGAAGATTAATTAAATTTTAATATTAATTTTTTTTTTTTTTTGATTTTGGATTTAATATTTTTAATAAATAATATTTATGTTTTATTTATTTAATAATATTATGGTTTTATATATATCTTTAATATTATAAAATATATTATTTAATAATTTTTATAAAATATTTAATTATATTAAATTTAATATTATTATAATATTTTTATTAATATACTAATAACCTAAATAATCATATATAAGACTAATAAAAATTTAATAAAAACACATCCAATAAACTTTTTTTTGTAGGATGGAAACTATTCCTTAAAATAAAAACCATTCCTTAAAATAAAAATTATTTCTTAGGATAAATAAGATAAAAATTTATTTTTAAGATAGAAACTTTTTTTTAAGATAGAAATTTTTTTTTAAAATAGTATAAGTTATTTTAGGATGGTATAGGCTTTTTTAGGATGGAAAGACTTCTATTGGGAAGGTAGGTTTCCATCCTG
Source organism: Arthrobotrys conoides (assembly GCA_036971725.1). Classification (NCBI taxonomy): domain Eukaryota; kingdom Fungi; phylum Ascomycota; class Orbiliomycetes; order Orbiliales; family Orbiliaceae; genus Arthrobotrys; species Arthrobotrys conoides. The sequence goes on from JAVHJM010000001.1 coordinate 2,444,383, forward strand.
CCATCCTGTCTATTCTACATCAAAACTCAAAATGTGTTTTTTTTCCTGATGTATTCTCTATAAAAATAATATAAAAAATAATATAAAAAATATTTAAAATATTAAATTATAAAAAAATTTTAAAATTAAATAACAATAAATTTATATAACATAGTAGTTTATATAAAAAAGTAAGTAAGTTAATAAAAAAAAATATAGTTTTTTTTATAAAAATATAAAAATAATTAAAAAAAATCTAAAATTTTAATAAAATAATAGATTATTTATAATATAAAATTAATTCTATGATATAACATTTTTTTAAATCTTTATCTTTAAAATAATAACTAAGTTGGAGTATTATTATTGTGGTAGAATAGCCATCCTTAAAAGTAGTTATAGTTAGGTTATTAATTACTATAAAAGTAAGTTATAATAAGAACCTTAATATTTGCTATTTTTATACCTATTTTATAGAACCACCTCTATATTAGAGAATAATTATTGATTGTTACATCTATAGAAACCTATATACCTTCTGTAGTAGAACACACTTTGTATAACCACGCGCCATAAACAACAGACATTAAAAAAAATAAGTCAAAATTAAAGTTGTTTATCACAAGCTGCAAATTATCATAACCTGCAACACACGAGTATTATTATTAAATTTATTTTTTACTAAATTCAAAATTTATTATAATTTAGAATTTATAATAAATTTGTTTTAATTTTCCAAAATTCCTCTTATAATTATAAAAAATATTTAAAAGAATATTCAATATTTAATTATTATTAATAATTATTTAAATATAAGTTTAGATTTAATAAAATATTAAATAAATATTAAATTAATATTAAATTAATTTTAAATTTATTTTTAAATATTTTTATTTTATTTTAATTATTTAAAAAATTTTAATAAATATATATAATTTATATAAAAATATAAATTTTATTATTAATAAAATAAAATATTTATTAAATTAAAATAAATTTATTATTTATTCTAAATATTATTAAAATAATATAATAAATAAGATAATTTTAATAAACTATATAATTAATATTAATTAAATATTCATAAATTAATAAATTATTTTTTATATTTAAAAATTTTTTTAAAATACTAATTTATTAATATTATAATTTGAAATAAGATTAAAGTATAATTATTTTTAACTTAATTTATTAAATTAATAATAAAATGTTATCATTTATTAAAGTATATATATATTTAAATTTAAAATAATAAAAAAGTAATATAAAAATAAAAAAGTTTTTACATAATTATTAAATATCTAAAATAAAAATTTAATAAAATTTTTTAATATTTTTAATATAATTAATAATTTATAAATTATATTTATAATAATTTATAAATTATATTTATAATAATTTATAAATTATATTTATAATAATTTACTAATAGAATGTTATAATTTAAAGAAGTTTTAAAATATTTATAATAATTTATTATAAATTTTATATAAATTAATTTAAAAAATTATTAAATTTTTTAAGAATATATTAAATATTTTATTATTAATCTTTATAAATAAAAGAGTTAATTAAAAATAAAAATTAAAAATTTTATAATAATTACTAAATAATTAATTATAGATATTAGATATTTGTGAATAAATATTATAATTATATTTTTTTATTTATTTTATAATTAAATTTTTTATATATTAAAAATAATATATTTGGATTTTATTTATTATTTAAATAAATTTTACAAATTTTTAATTTTGTTGAATATACATTATTTCAGAGAAAATTATTTATTGTTAAAATTATATATGATTAAAAAAGTTTAAAATATAAAAATATTAATAAAATTAAAAAATAAATAAAATTAAAAAATAAATAAAATTTTATTATTCAAAATGAATTATAAAATAAAAAAATTTTTAAATTTTGAAAAATGTATAATATTTGAGATGCAATATATAATATTATTATTTAATTATTAATAGACAACTAGTTGTTGTTTTGAATGTCCTGTCGTTGGACGATCAGGACGACAACAAATTTTTTTCCTGATGAATACTAGATAATTTAAATTTATTTTACTTTCTAAGATACGATATTTTACGCTTCAAGTACCTGCAAGACACGTAGACGTAGCATGCGTAGCTTGACAATAGTAGTCAATAACCCGGCTAAAGCTGTCTTTGAGGATGGCTGTTCTACTACAGTAACAACAAAAACTAATATAGATTTAATAAAAACACATCCAATAAACCCTTTTTTATAAAATGAAAACTATTTTTTAACATAAAAACCATTTTTTAAAATAAACAAAATAAAATTTTGATTCTAAAATAATTTTTTTTTTTAAAATCAAAATTTTTCCTTAAAATAATATAGACTACTTTAAGATAACACAAACCCCCCTAGAATAAAAAGACTTTTATCAGAAAAATAAATTTCCATCCTACCATCCTACCCATCCTATATCAAAATTCAAAATGCGTTTTTTTTCCTGATGTATTTATTATTGGTATATTTTATTTTGTACAATATTTTCAAATTTCAAGTATGTTGTAAAAAATCTTTCTTCTATTTGCCATAAGTTTTAAGCTTGCATGTATAATGATACATGGAGGCAGGCAAACAAGCAAATACTCAATCTTCCATAACAGCCTAATTGTCATGTGTTGCCGTTCTTTCTATATGACGTTTCTTAACACGCCAATACAAGACCCCAAGATCTTCTTCCGCTACAAATTTCCAAAGCGAGCTCTCGACACTATCACGCCCTTACCAAGCTCACGACTACTCTTACAGCTCTAGATTTTTACAATGGCAAGCACAGCTGTTGGACATTCGTCGAATCCCCATCCTTTGGGGAATAAGAAGCAGAAGCAGGCTCCTTCTTCCTTTAGCGATGCATCGGTATTCGACACGCTTGCTGAAGACAACGAATATGCTACCTTGAAGAAACTACAACGTCATCTAGAGTGCGTACTTTGATACCTGGCTATCAGTCTGTCTGCAATGGGTTTAACTTTCATTACTAGGTACATTCAACTCCAGGAAGAATACATTAAAGACGAGCAAAGGTATGTAAGCTCTTTATGGCGAGTGTATTTTATGGGTTAATAAATAGTATAAAATTAGGAGTCTAAAACGCGAGCTTGTCAGAGCTCAAGAGGAAATCAAACGCATCCAATCAGTACCACTAGTGATAGGACAGTTTATGGAGGCGATAGATCAAAAGTCCGATAACCTGCCCCCCCCCGATCTTCTCTTGCTCAATACTGACATATCAAAGCACTGGTATTGTGCAAAGCTCCACCGGATCGAATTACGTTGTTCGAATACTATCGACTCTCGACCGTGAGCTCCTGAAACCATCTTCGTCCGTTGCCTTACACCGCCATTCGAATGCCCTGGTCGACATCCTCCCCCCAGAGGCCGACTCATCGATCGCAATGCTCGGGCAGGATGAAAAGCCGGATGTTACATATGCGGATGTTGGCGGATTGGATATGCAGAAACAAGAGATTAGGGAAGCGGTCGAGCTTCCTCTCACACACTTTGATCTTTACAAGCAGATCGGCATCGACCCCCCTCGCGGAGTCCTACTCTATGGCCCCCCAGGGACGGGCAAAACTATGCTTGTCAGTAGTAAATCATCAAGCCTTCTTCTCCTTCGCCGATCTAACACGCTTCTTAGGTTAAAGCGGTTGCAAATAGCACAACTGCTAGCTTTATTCGTGTAGTTGGTTCTGAGTTTGTGCAGAAGTACCTTGGAGAAGGCCCACGAATGGTTCGTGATGTTTTCAGAATGGCAAGGGAGAACTCCCCGGCTATAATATTCATCGATGAGATTGATGCCATTGCTACGAAACGATTCGATGCGCAAACTGGAGCGGATAGAGAAGTCCAGCGTATTCTTCTAGAACTCCTAAATCAGATGGATGGCTTTGACCAAACCGCTAACGTCAAAGTCATAATGGCTACGAATCGCGCTGATACGCTGGATCCCGCTCTCTTGCGGCCTGGGCGGCTTGATAGGAAAATTGAATTTCCCAATCTGAAAGACCGTCGTGAGCGACGCCTGATTTTTACAACTATAGCAGCAAAAATGTCATTATCTCCTGAGTGCGACCTAGACTCACTAATAGTGCGAAACGATCCATTGTCGGGCGCTGTAATCGCAGCTATCATGCAGGAAGCGGGGCTGTAAGTACTTTTTGGAATTGTTCTCTCGCATGGTAGCTAACTGAACTCTTAGCCGAGCGGTGCGAAAAAATCGATACAATATCATACAGGCAGATCTTGATGATGCTTACTCAAGCCAAGTCAAAGGCGGAACGGAAGCAGACAAGTACTATCCCTCAAGAGCCTTCAAATTGCCGAAGCACACCCAGCTAATGTTGTAATAGGTTTGAATTTTACCGGTAACCGACTGGAGTTCCAGTATCGTTGTACCGCACTTATAGCATACTTTCTGGTGTCACATGCTTTTATGCATCAAGGGTATTAGTTGGCAGGGAAATGATCTGGATCTTGCCTTCATATCCTGTCGGAATTTGTTAATGATTGAGGTCGTTGGCTAAGTCTTAAAGTTCCTTGAAGCTAGGACGCCAATCAATAATCTGATACAAGAAGGGTCACTAAGACCAGACATTAATACATCTACTACTTATATTATCCTTGGAGTACTCAAACAATGTGAAGTATGCTGGTAGAGCCAAAACTCTATCAATGTGGAGCTCTAAGTTAGGTTAGTTCGTGACCATGTGTTGGGATTGCCAAGACTACTCCCCGGTGAATTGCCTGGTGACGAGACTATGAATTACCCACAACTGTCCAGTGCGCGGTACCCATTTTTATTGGTCGTCAATTACTTATATATTGCCTCGGAGTAATCAGCTTTCTCACTAACAAAAATCGACGTATATCGAACAACTATTTTCCTCTTGGGCCGTAAAGCCTGCTGGACCGTTTGTTGCCATGCCTGCGAGTTTAGCTGTTGAGGGTACTAGATTCACCGATAAGCATGGACGTGAGGTCTTGCTGAGAGGCATAAATCTTGCCGCCGATACAAAATTCCCAGCAACCCCGGAGATACCTTCGCATGTTTCCGGTAAATTCTTTGACGGCGATAATGTGTCATTCGTTGGTCGACCATTTGCGCTCGACGATGCTGACATGCATTTTCGGCGCCTGAGGAATTGGGGCTATAACACCCTGAGATACCTGTACACGTGGGAAGCGTTAGAGGCAAGAGGGCCGTATGTTCCCCCGTATATAATAAATGACAGGTCCATTCTTGCTGATTTACCTCGTAGTGGTATTTATGATGAAGAGTATATTAGTTTCACGGTTGAGGTTTTGCGGAAGGCCAAGCAGTATGGATTCTACGTGTTTTTAGACCCACACCAGGACGTAGTAAGTAGCTTCTATGGGCCTCGATGGCAGCGAATAACTGAATTCTTATGGTTCTCTAGTGGTCGCGCTTTTCCGGGGGTTCCGGGGCGCCTATGTGGACTCTATATGCTGCGGGGTTCAACCCAAAAGCATTTGATGTAACGGAGGCGGCGCTCGTCCACAATACATACAGAAACCCGGCCGAGTTTCCGAAGATGATATGGGCGACAAATTATACCCGGATGGTCTGCCAGGTTATGTTTACTCTATTCTTTGCGGGTTGTGATTTTGCCCCGAAAGCTATTATAAATGGCCAGAATATACAGGACTATCTTCAATCCCACTATATCGGTGCCACCGTCCACCTCGCTCAAAGGATCAAAGAGGCGAGCGATTTAGAGGATATAACCGTTATTGGGTGGGAGTCCTTCAATGAACCGAATCACGGGCTCCTTGGGTACCAGGATCTAACAAAGATCCCAGCTGAACAACAACTTCAGAAGGGCACATCGCCGACAGCGTGGCAAGCGATCCTAACAGCTAGCGGTAGGGCTTGTGAAATCGAAACTTGGGAGCTCGGATCCATGGGTTCATACCGTACTGGAAAGTTGCTCGTGGACCCGAAAGGGACCTCTGCATGGCTTAGTTCAGACTACCCGGATACCGAATATGGCTGGAAAAGAGACCCTGGGTGGAGGCTGGGTGAATGCATTTGGGCCCAGCATGGTGTCTGGAACCCAACAACGGACGAATTATTGCAACCGGACTACTTTAGCAAAACACCAACTGGACAAGCTATTGATGCTGGGGTCTTTTGCAATACATATTTCATGGATCATTGGAAGCGCTGGGCGCATGGCGTTCGGAGCATGCATCAAAACTCACTATTGCTACTCCAACCTCCGGTCTGGGTAATCCCCCCAGTACTAGACGAAGTCACAAAAGAGCTGGGTCGGATAGTCTACGCACCTCATTACTATGATGGACTTACTCTAATGTCGAAGAAATGGTATTTTTGTGTCCTTTAACCTATTGGGAAAATAATAAGGCGGTGGCTTACAGCTTATAGGAACAGATTTTTCAATGTTGATGTCCTTGGTGTCTTAAGGGGTCGGTATCTGTCTCCAGCTTTCGCAGTCAAACTTGGTGAGACAGCTATTCGGAACTCGATGAAGGAACAACTCACTGCAATGAAACAAGAAGGTCTCGATAACATAGGATCAACTCCCTGTCTATTTTCGGAGATTGGGATACCATATGATATGGACGATAAATATGCATATAAGACAGGTGATTATACTTCACAGACCCGAGCTTCAGATGCCAATCATTTCGCACTAGAAGGGTCCCTGGTATCGTATACGTGGTGGAACTATTGTGCCCTTGTAAGTTTTGTTCCATTATGATAGCGTGGCCGTCTGCTTATATATCTAATTGGCTGGTTGACAGAACAATCATGAATGGGGCGATCAATGGAATGGAGAGGATCTAAGTATATATGGCAGAGATGACACCGCGCCGGAAAGGGATGATACTGGACGCCCAGTCCTGGAACCGTACCATGATAGCCCGGGAAATACGCCCAATGCCATCGATTCAAGTTTCGTCAAAAGGACGCTCTCGAATACACCCATGTCTACTGAACGCTCGTCCACCTCAATCGGAGCATCCACAGGGACTAGAGCAGCAGATGCCTTTATCCGGCCAGCTCCTATCAAAATTTCCGGTGTCACCACTGCATACTCTTTCAATCTAGCACAGTCCGTATTCTCACTATCAGTCAATGCGAACGCAACGGCAGAGTTATCACCGTCTGAGATTTTTATCCCTCTGTATCATTTCCCTAGGGACAAACTTGATGTGGAAATCTCGGATGGGAGGTGGGCATACGACGCCGAAACCCAAATTCTGAGATGGTGGCATTCGGGCGGCAGTCAAACTTTCAAAGCGACTGGTGTCAAGCGATTCCTACAAACATTCGAGGACGATACTTATTTTGATGTTGTTAAAAACGTGGGCTGTGACATTATGTAGCATGCGCAGTGTCTTTTTTTGGTGAATGCTTTGGCTTGTTTTCTATGAGGTTTGGTGTCATTGGAATAGTTAACCCGTGAGCGTATCGATTGCATTGCCTCTTTTGTTCTTGATTTCTCGAGCATTTGTACCAGTCCTAGCCCCCTGTTCTTCCCTTGCGATTCCAGGAAACAGGGAAATATAATTATGTCAAGTAGAACCTATCTAATCTCTAAAAGATCAAGTTATATTTACAGCCCCATAGCGTTTTCTTCTTGAAATTTTGTTTTTTCAATGCTGAAGAACAACATTTTTCTAAACATGGCTTGTGAATCGGGAAAATCTCAGTCCTCATTCTCCCTAGTTTCACGAACAACGTGAGGAGGCCTGCCGGCGGTAACTTGGGAGGGAGTTGGTACGAAGGTGGGTCGTACGAATCTAGGATCGGGAGAAGAAAAAATGTTAAGCCTAGAAAGCATGATTTGAAGCTAAGATGTTGAGATCGAGCTAGGACCGTACCTGTTGGAATTGTAGACGCTGCCGAATTTCCAGTCTTTCACGTCCTGCATCAACAGCTCTTCTCGGCGCTCGCCTGCCCAAACTCTTCGGACCATATCTCGATCCTCTTCCGCTTGTAGAACCGGTGTTAGATGAATGCGAGCCCATCGTTTCTCGCGCAGCAATTCACTGTGAACAGCAGCGCTGAAAATTAGCCGGCGAGTAGTACAGCATGGAGCGGCGGCATAAAGATATAGCTCCAGAGCGACAGAACCACATACCGCTTCTCTTGGTTACCATCGATGACCCGATAGAAGCCCCAAGAGCATATCGCAAGGGTGGCGAAGATGTAAAAGGAGGGACGAAATCCACGCGGGGGAAGATTCCGCTATTTGAGCCATGAATCAGTTGAATTCGCAATCTGTGTATTTTAAGAAGAGACTTCGTCATACTCGGTATTGAATAGGACCATATCCCCCAGAGGGAGGTAAATCTTGTGACATAGCCGTTGATTGTGCTGATTTCCCTTTTTTTTAAAAAATTTAAAAAAAAGGTGAGTTGATGATGTTGTTCTTTGGGGGTGACCGTCGGAGGAGGTTCGTTTGTCTGCTCCGGATAGACGTAAGTCCTTATTAGCGGTCGGCCCCCACACCCGAAATCTTAGCCGACTTCCTGCCTCCCACTCTTCTATCCTTACCTAGTTCGATACTTTGCTGGTTGTTCACCAACATCATTCCACTTCACCACCCTTATCGACAAGAATTCAACGTCCTGAATAGGCGCGGACTAACAATCCTGTTGTTCTACATGTGCCACCCGCCACGAAGAATCGGAATCTTGCTTGACAAAACCTTTGCGCAAACGAACCATCAGACTTAGTTTACGCAAACCAACCCCCGAAGGAGCCTCGGACCCAGACGCGTCACGCCCCCTTATTCTGACGCCTGTCGAGATGGATCCTTCTAACAACATGATGATGCCATCTTCAATGGATCCAATGCAATTCCAGCAAAATCAGCAGAGCCAGCAGAACCAGCATATGCAGCACTCTCCTGTCACTCAACAGTCGCCTCACGCGTCCCTAATGCACAATGGAAACTCTCGCCACCCATCGCCAGGATTCCAGGCTCCATCTTATCATGTCAATTCAGTGGTCCCACTCAAGAGAGCGCGGCCGCGTGAGGATTCTGTCAATATATCACCACGTCAAACTCCCGGTGTCCTACCAGGTTCTCGCTCTCAAACCCCACAGAGTGGCGTCGGACAAGTCTCCAGCAACCAGGTGTATCATCTCTACGGGGCTGGAAACCCAAATGTACCTCAGAGGCCTCTTAGTGCAACCCCTTCTTTTATCCCGCAGCTCAGCCAAGGTGCTCCGAATAACGGTACGCCATCACCCATCATTCAAAGCCAGGTTTATAAAACACCAAATTCGAGTGGCGTTGCCGTCCCTAGCCAGCCTCCTCCACCCAAGCGGATGGCTACTCAATCCCCGAGTCCATTCTCACCAGCTAACCAACAGCACATGTTCATACAACAAGGATCCCCAACCTCTGAGCACAGCGTTACTCGTAGCGTAACTCCTCATGGGTTCCCTACTCAACCACAACCGAATTCCGGGTTTACGATGCAAGGTCAGCGTGCTTTCTCGCCTCCGAATGGGATGAATCCGGCGATGAATATACCTCAGAACTTCCAATCTAACCCAGGGGCCCAAGCGATGTACAATCAGATGCAGAGACAGCAACAACAAAAAATGATGCAACAATCAACCCAACTGCATGGGCAGAGTCCAATGGTACAACATCACGGAAGAAATATTGCCGTCTCAACATTGCCCGGGTCCCACCCAAACCCAAATGCTAAAATAACAGGAAGGGGCGGTCCGAATCCTGACCAATTCGCGAGATCTTTGCAAGATTTTATGCAGAAGCGAGGCACACCTATTACAAGTCTCGCAGTCCTTTTAGGGGATCGGCAAATCCACCTGTTTTCTCTATATCTACTTGTCCAACGATTTGGCGGCCACCGGAGCATAACGGCAACAAACCAATGGCCTTCTGTCGCGCAGAGTTTGCAGCTGAATGTAGAGGCGCATTCCGGTGTTGTTGAGCAATTGGCTCAGGTCTATCAGAGCAATCTAGCACCATTTGAAGATGCGCACCGGAAAAGTACGCAAGTCCAACATGTGCCAATACAAGCTTTAAATGCAAATACAGTTTCACACTTAGCGATAGGAAAGCAGCCTCATGGAACATCACAAAGCCCAACTAAACAATCCTCCCAGGAAGCCAGTGCAAGCAACTTTCAAACGCCGTCACCAGGTGCCTTTCAGAATCCAAATTCCCAGTTCCAAGGTGGTTTATCCGGGAGTAAGAGCATCCCATCGGCGCCCATTCATTCGGCATACCCCCCTGCGGCCATATCGAGTGTCACACCATTTAATCAACCCCAAACCCCAAATAAAAACCAACCACTCCAACTAACCCCTGGGGGGCAACACCAACCATCTGAAATCGCGTCATCCACCGGGACCCCACCTCTGGAGAAACATAATGTTCATTTTAATCCGAAAGTACGCGGGCTCGATACCCATGGCGGCGTTGATGTTGCGGTATTAAGTGGTATTGGCGCAGAGATCGTGCACCTACGCCCCACAGTTCCAACCTTCAACGAACTAGGGATAATCGATGTCCATGCTCTGACCATGAGTTTAAAATCAGGACTACAGGCAGAGATTAGGTTGGCCTTAGATACACTTGTAACGGTATCAGTTGAGTCGCAGTGGTCATTGTCCCTCAAAAGTTGTGAAGACCTAGTGGAGACTCTTGTAGATGTCGCGGAGTCAGAGGTCTTGCTATTGAGGAATAATGTTGTGACACTGGATATCGAGCCTTCTTTCCCGCCCTATGAAGAGGTTCTTCGGGGTTGCAGACAAGAAGCAAATACTCTGCTTGCAGTACCGAGGGTTGGGAGCCATTCTTACGAGCTGGATAGAGCCGCTGACAGGCTTATTGCGATAACAACAATCTTTCGCAACCTCTCGTTCTTTGAATCAAATCACGACCCTTTAGCAGAAAGCAGTGTCATAAAATTTGTCGCTAGCATCATCGATATAATATGCCAAACGAAGCTACTTCTCCGATCAAACAACAATACACTTGATTTCATGAAGGATATGATAATATTTCTTTCCAACCTTTCGCAATCAATTATACTGCCTGGAAAACAGGAGGCTCTTGGACTCCTACGATTTATTCTATCATTTGCACCCCAACCCAGTCCTTATTCATCGGGAAGAAATCTGCCCATGTTCGCATCTTACCACCCATCAATTCATCGTTATTTACCCCCGGCGGTCGATAGTTTAGCGAAGCTTCTAGTTCGGGATGACCCTAATCGGGGTTATTTTAAAGAGCTTTTTACCACCGAGCCAGTCGCAGGACGACCTTGGGATCTTTTAACGCGTTCGTTTGCCCTAGCTATATCTCCCATACCTGTGGCCGATAACGTGCGCATGATGCTACCCCAGGCAGTTGAGGCCCGGAAGCCTTATCTAGAACAGGGCATGCTTGCAGCAGAGATCCTCTCTGGTATCGCTGCTCAGGAGGATTCTCATCTCGCGCTCTCGTGGCTATCATCAGAAGATGGCTTTTCTCACAGTCTTGTCCGCTTGGTGTATTTTTTGTGCACTCAACAACAAGTGGTCAGACCTATAAATGGTCGAGGGCCATCGTATCAAGACGATGGACAGCCTTTCGCTCGTATTATACAGCGAGGGGCGACTGTTCTTCGCAACCTTTCTTTGACTTCAACCGATGATTATAATTTCGATGGTCTATTAGGCTCGATTGAATCGCTGAATCTGCTGGATACGGAGGCAGACAGCCTTAAGAACATGTTTTTGGCTGGCATGGCGTCCAAAAAAGAAATTTTGTTTGGGGCTATGATGAACCAGAGCGTCGATGCTAGAGCACTTGGTTATATGTGTGAATTTAGCGGCTTCGCAGGGAACGCGGACAGTGACGAGGTTTATTAGATGTCATTCTCCTGGCCGGAATGCCCTCCCCTCCCCCCTCCACCTTTTTTTTTTTTTCATTTTTTCATTTAAATCGTCGCATCCAACGTCACAGGGACCAGATAGTCTCGGTAGACCCTTCTTGTGCTGGACGACCAGACTGCTGGGAAACCGGGTTTAATACGAAACTATGTCTATTATATAGGTACTTGGGGACAGTTCTGGCTCCGAGACTACCTACTTAAGTAGGTACTTGTCATATACTGTAATGCTATGATTCTATAGTGCACATCCACACTCGCGCTTTAGTCTCAGAACTAGAGTAGCTATCAATCATTTACTTGGCTCGAGATCTCTCGAAACCTTTTTTTTCCCCTCTTTTTTGGGAGGGGTTTAGATATTGGGATATTGTGGGACGATTTGCTTTTATTGATTTCGCCGCTTGATTAACATAAATATACTCTTGACTTTATTTCAATTTCATGATCAAGTATTAATACATTGGCTGAATTTTATCTCGTAAATCACCCGAAGCTATTGCCATTTTCGTTTTTGTTTCTCTTGTGGCTCGAAGACGGTACTCTAAACAACCAGTAAAGGAGGATAGCGACGACAGTGTTGAATATAACATAAGCCCACACGATTCCGAAGTCCCTCCATCTTTCCGAAAAATTTGAATTGATACCCACTAAAAATGCATTCGTCCCATCCATTTGACAGTACTGGCAGCTATCCAAACCTGAAGAGAGGGGATTTAAGATGTAGCCGCCAGCTTCGGATAAGTATGGTTCTAAATATTTGCCACAAGTTAACCCCGGTGGTGCCTGAAACCTCAGGTATTCATTTTCGGCACAATGAACCGGCGCATTTGCCAGTGTCGTGGCCATAAAACTCGATGTGAAATACGTGAGAGGATTGACACGATACATGAAAATCCAGAACCTAGGCAGGGTTTTTGGCCCGGCCAGAATACCACAAAAGGCGTACATCTACTATAAGTTAGCGCTACCACAACCTCCGAGTTCATTAAAAGGGTTCTAACCATTATAGACAGTGCGTTTGAGTTAGCAGACGCTACTTCGGGGTTTTCTATTCCAGAAATCATCATGATTGCAAACGAACTGGCGAACATAAATATCATCCAAATTAAAAGCACAACGAGTATTCCTCGTGTATGGACCGCATCGGTGTATTCCGCGTTTCTGTAAAGTCCCATTGGATAATACCAAACTATGAAACATAGAATTGCAACCACCTAGACTTCGTGAGCATTTATTCCACTTGTGCTTTTTTGGGGGTTACCCACGGAGTTCCATGCAAATTCAACTATCAAATTCGAAAGGATGAATGCTTGCCAGCTGTAAGTTCTTGATTGCCGCTCCCGGGCTTCATAGAGTGTTCTTTGAGTGACGAAGGTGGGTATTATTTGCATGATAACGGTAATGATAACAAAGATAAAGGCAAAGACACCAAACATTTGGTTGTTCAGGCCTTGCATAGTATTTTCACCCATAAAGAACGAAAATCCGATAAGCATAGACTATTCCATCAGGAGTGTTAGTGTGCACGCCCGATAGGTTATGGTATATTAGAACCCGACTTACGCAGCCGACAGCCAGCAGAATCTTTGAATATATATAGGATGGTGTTCTCCAATACTGCTCAAAAATTCTTTTCAAGACTTGAAAGAGCTGTGCCGCGAAAGAGGCAGCAAATTGTTGGTGTCCTGAAACAACTTCATCTGCAACAACTGATGGGTTGCCAACGAGGCCTTTGAGTCTTGTCAGTTCTGCCCTGACCTCGCGATACTCCGGGCTTAACTTCCACACCGACGGCCAATCAATATCCGAATGTGTGCCAGGCGCTGCACCAATAACCTCCAACATGTACTCGGCGGGGTTTGCATCTTTTGCACAAGGCACGCCACCATTGCGAGCGAAGTAGTCTAGCAGTGTATTTGAGTTCCTGCCTACCTCACCAAAATAAACCGTTTGACCCCCTTTAGCTAGTAGCAATAACCTATCGAATCGTTGGAAGAGCATAGCTGAAGGCTGGTGTATAGTGCATAAAATCGCTTGTCCAGATTTCGTCAGCTTTTCCATTAGATTGCAGATTGACCATGAAGTTTGGCTGTCCAGCCCAGATGTTGGTTCGTCCAAAAACAGCAGCAGTTTCGGCCGTGCAGCTAGTTCGACACCGATTGTCAAGCGCTTCCTCTCTTCAACATTCAATCCAGAGCCTGGTATTCCAACAATTGCATCGGCGTAGTGACCCATGCCCAACAAATCGATAATGTAATCCACATAATCTAGTTTTTCCTGGTAGGAGAAATGTTGAGGCTGTCTTAATAAGGCGCTGAATTCTAGTGCCTCTCGGACTGTTGATGAGTGAAGGTGGAGATCCTGTTGCTGTACGTAGCCGGTTTTCCGCTGGAAAGATTCATCGCGATGACGCCCATCTACGAACATATTCCCGGAAATAATCCCGATTGTGGTTCTACTAGCGAGAACATCCAACAAAGTTGTTTTCCCTGCTCCGGATACACCCTAGAAGCCTAAAATCAGTACAAAACGCGTATTGACCTATCAGAATATCTCCATACCATCAAGGCTGTCAGTGTTCCGGGTTTGATCCAACCGTCAACTTGATCTAGAATAACCCGGGCTTCTCCTTTTATTTGAACTTCGTAACAGACATCCTCCCAATGGAAAATTGAACTTTGCTTTCTTGGGGGCGGGGCTGCCTGGCCGCTGTCGTCGCTTTCCTGATGACGGGAGGGTATTGATTTACCTGTCTCCTCATCACCACGTTCTATTTTTAGTCTTGCCCTATGCGCTCTACCTCTTTTGAATACTTTAACCTCACCCTTCGAACGCTCAGATGACACCAACTCTGTTGTAAAAAGATGGCAAGCCATGAGCCCCACGGTAAAGATGATCAGAATTCCAAAATTACGCCATTTATGACTTTCCTGGAACCCGAAGGTAGTTTGAATGTAAGCTGTCCCACTGACAACATCTAGCCCTGGCAAAGACCCTTTCGAAGAGCATGTCTTTTGTTCGGTGTTTACAGAATCATATATTGGGCCGGAAGGAATATAGGCAGAGCAGGAATACTCTTGGCCGTGAAATTCATTTACCATGACACTTTCAAAGCCGTAACTAATGGGATTCACCCATCTGATCCAAGACGCCCAACCTTTCATATATTGAACTGGAATTGCGAATCCAGTGTATAAAACGAGGGCGATGATGATAATTGATGAGGGGGCCATCGCTTGATCGACTGTTTTCGTCACCGAAGCGAAAAAGCGGAAAAAGGTGGATATTGCAAGTGTCATGGTAAAAGATATTAGGAAGAAGAAGAAGAATGGACCCGCTTGGCGGCGTAAACCGGTCATAAAATACAAAATAATATTTGTTATTAGACCGTTAGCGATTTTATAGGGTAGATCCATTATGAAAGAAGACAGGGCCTCTGCGCTCGGATGGTAAAGTGCATAACGGTTGTGTTTTTCGACAATTGTGCGTTTGGCGTACAATGAAATGATTTCGATCAGAGAAGAGAAAGCGTCTAATTTTCGTTAGCCGTCCTATCATCCTGCGTCAAAAGAAGTTGTGTGAGCTTACTCAGAAGGATCATCATGAATAGTACGACACCCCGAGGATAAAGTGAAGTCGTCGTTTGAGGCAAGTTTACAAAGATACTAGCAATGATTAAGGCTTCAAAGATATTTGTCAATAGCATTGCAATCGGGATAGATGGGTCATTCTTCAGTTTCTGTAGCTCCCTCCAATTACAGAGCTTAACTTGCGAAACGTATGATAGGGTATAAGGCGAATTTTCACGTTGATTGTTAGATTTTTCCGCCCTTCTTGAGCCGGAAAAGTTCTCGAGGTGTTCACCGTTGAAGGGATGTTCTTCATGATATTGGTCTATCTCGTGGACTAGTCGTTGATACTCTATGCTCTCCCTCCAACATCTTACAAAGTCGTCGGAAGTTCGTGGGGCGGTTGCTTCAAAACCTGGTCGGATAAGTCTTTCGGTAGAGCTGGTCATAGAAGTTAGGAAATCAGGTGTCGTCTGCGATTCTGGGCAATCGAAACCAAGGTTCATGAAGTATGCCCTTGCTTCTGTTGCCTTTCCAAAATAAACTTGTCTGCCCTCGTAAAGGACCGTAACTTTATCAAAGAACTGAGGTAGGTGTTAGTATGTAGACATCGCTTTTAGTGGGAATATCTTACTTCGTAGGCCGCCTGTGGGGATTGGTAGATAGCCACGCAGGCTGTTGACCCAAATACGTCGCTTTGAGTCCTCAGCGTTTTGCAAAACTCCACAGCATTGGCTGAATCCAGGCCTCTCGTGCTGTTGTCCCAGCATTGAAGAGGAGCGTAACTTAGACTCGCCTCTGCAATCGTAACTCTCTTCCTCTCACCCCCACTTACACCTCTGACAAAATCGTTACCGACCCGGGTGTTAATAGTGTGGCTGATGCCAAACATTGCCATAATAACATCTCGCAGGTGTGTCGCATATACACTCCGATCGACGCCACCTGGGATTATGCTAGGGGCGCGGGCTAGGGCGGCGAAGTAAAGAGTATCGCCTACAGACAGCTGGGGGTAATGTGCATCAATCTCAGCTGTGTAGATAGCCTCGCCCTTGAATGCCGTTGTCATCTTCTGTGGAGTGATTCCTTGGTAGTTTAACAGCGACCCCGGGCTGACTTTGAGGCCGTGCGTGTCCCCGGCTATTGTCTTGAGCAATGTTGAACACCCAGAACCTGGCGGGCCGAGACTATATTTGATTGTCTTGGTTAACTATCGGCTCTTGTAATTATAACATTGCAGTACGTACACGCAAAGCATTTCACCCGGAAGCAAAAGACCGTCCATGTCCTGAAGAATGTCGATTTTATTTTGACCATAGCCGAGTAAGGATGGAAGCTTGAACAAAGCGTTTCCTACGCTGGATTGGTAGTCCGTTACCGAACCCATCCCCCAAACATTCAGATTCTTAAACGCCAACCCGGCAACCCTAGGCGGGATACCATCGTCAGACTTGTACCTGACATTGTAGAACGCCCTGGCCCACTCTCTAGCCTTGAAGTTGGGACTTTTAGGGTCCAGAGGTCCATCCGGAGTTGCAGTGAAAGGCGACTCGTGTGAACCTTGGATGGATCTAATGGTAAACTTTCGGGCAAGTTCGACAACTTCGTCTTCATGCTGGATCGGGTCGTCCGCGCTGGTTATGGTACCATTGAGGGCTTCATTGGTATTGTCGAATTGGAAATTCTCATCCTTCGTACTAGAAGGAGGTTGGTGGTCCATTGCTGGCGGTTTGAGATGCAATCCCCTAAGATGTGCCCTTTCTAATGTAAAAAATTGGGAACAAGATCAATAAAAAAATAAAAAAAATCCAAAGTAGGCAAAGGAGTGTATAAATAAGAAGCAAATATATTTTTAGCTAACGAAGTAATGCAATGATGAAGGCTAAGATGAGGGGGGTCTCTTTATCATGACAGTAGGCCGTATGCAGTACCGGCCTTGATACTACAGCAAGTTTAAGGAAGTTTATATATGGGTACCATCTCGTTACCCGGAGTTCCGATGGCCGAACTTCAGGGAGGCGGCACCCGTATAGTTCCGCGGGTTTGGTAACCCGAGTCATGGCTTCCAAGAACCTTGGTATTATTTTGCGGCACCTTCGAACGGATAATGCATGATGGTTTTTGCATTATTGGGTTGTGATTTCGATTGGTTGTTTTTCCCACGGAGATGTTGTTGTGGTCGTGTTGAGATGTGGTGGGTTTTAAGTTTGCCGCGGAGCCCACGGGAAACCGCTTCGCATGGACAGCCGAGAACCTGGCCATGGCCATCAAATTATACTATATCCTGGGACTCGGCGGCCGGCTCACCACTGTCAACGTATTTGAATACATTCTACATACTACCTTGTACCTACCTACTAGGTAGGTACTTACCTAAGTGAGTAAGAGGTACCTACTTATTATGTACTCATCACTTGAATTGAGCTTGCTGACTAAGTATTCTTGAGTTGGAGGTACTACCCTAGTAACCCTCTATGCCTCTAAAGCTACGGAGTACCTGACCGCAATGTTTTGATGCAGCATGACGTCATTACTCATCTATGACGACAGGCATCTATTGCCTAATACAAGAAGGGTCACCACCATGCACCACCACCACCACCACCACCACCACCACACATGTACATACACAACCTAGCTACAACTCAATCCTTTCTCCTTCTTCCCCTTCCCCTTCCCCTTCCCCTTCCCCTTCCCCTTCCCCTTCCAATTATTATTATCCTTCGTTTTATCTATTTCTTCGGCACATGTGTGGCGGCTACTTCGATAGCCCTTCCATACTAAGGATCTGCTGCCATGTTATGGCCTAGTTTATAATAGGCCAGCCCGAGCTTCGTTGATCTAGTCTATTGCAGCCCACGAACTTGAGTTTCCTCAATGAAACGGACCCTTCCCATCTTGACATATGATGTAAGTAACTCCGCTTTATGCATTCTACGCGCTTTCTCATCCTGTCCTTTCATTGACACATGTATATTATATGAGCCCGGCAGTCTTTAGGGCCAAAATATTGAAACAGACCCGCCACTATGTTAAGCAAGCTCAAACTCACAAATCTTCGGCGGCGGTCTCGTCAAAGTTTCAACATCGCCTCAGATACTCCCTTGGCACAATCTAGTGCTTGTGTGCCGGATTCTTATCAGTGGGAATCTGATGATGTTACAAACGGGGTAGCAATAACACCAAGTAGTTCGTCACCATCCAGTATGTCGGCTGGCACTTGGAATGATTCCGCCCGGGGGTCCATATCGTCACAGCAGTTCGTCCCCCCAATCCCTCTAAAACCAACTTTTGAGGAGCTACCCAGCGAAGACCTAGGGTCTCCAGCCTTACAACGCCAATCTACATATGTATGTATACAAACCGTAGTCTTCTAACTTTCTATCGAGGTACTATTTGCTGATTCTTTCGCCTGGCGAATAGATCAATCCACATATCCCGGTCATACAACCAGCCCAACCCATATCGCCGAACTCACCCAGAATAATTTCTATCAACGATGGTTCGTGGGCCTTCGCCTCAGTTTTGTTAGTATTTGGTCAATGCGGGCCACCCGATCGACCACAGGACGGGACAGTTATCGTTCATCATCATCACGGGAGTTTCCCGCCTACGTCTTGGCCGGTATCCGATGGACTATTTCGTGCCCTAGTCTATCTCGAGCCCGGTCCAAATCAGTTACAATTCGAGTATAGATCTTCCAGGGCAACAACTCAATCTAAATCCCGAATAACCATCCACATGATGCCACTAGCTGCCCCACCGCTCCATTTGGTAATCCTCCTTGGAAGCGACTCACCAGCTACGTTTGATTCACTCCCCGACAAAATTAAAACCCAAGGCAACGGGTTAGACACTGCAATCAAGAAATTCCGCATGGCAGCATATATGTGGCAGGCATATACTGCGGAAGAGATGGCGAAGAATAAATTTGGGAGACGGACGTTCAGATTTGAGGAAACATGGGTTGCAGAGTCGATTTCCCATCGTGATAGAATGGCTAGGATGGTTCCCAAGGTCCACGTCCTCCATTCAGAAAGAACTGTTGCTGAAATTCGAGATCTTGATATCGCGCAGCAAAATTCAAACGGGAAAAGGACAGGAGAGTTGTGGAATATCGCTTATAAAACTGTAGAAAAGTACTTCGCGCCGAAGTCTGCCTATGAAAAGAAACATGTTGCCGTGCTAATACTCGATTCGAAATGGGATCCCACATCGAAGATCATTACGGGCCATGCCGCACTTGGTGGCGGGTCCGGTTTTATCCGAATGGGGATATTCGGCAGCCATTCACTTCACAGCTGGCCAACATTTATAGAGGATGTTGTCCCAACCGTAGGTTACTTGCACCCGAATGTAAATATGAGCATTTAGGCTAACCGTTCAAGTTCACTGACTGCACAAGAACTGATACTAGAATTATTGCTAATGACGCGGGCCAATCCGGCTCCTATTGGTCTGTTCCACTTCTCTTTTTTCCAACTTACCATCGAAGACCCGCCTAATAGAACAGTAGGGAGGCATGTTGTATTGGTGTTGGGGCCTTTCTTCATGAAGTTGGGCATGCTTTCGGATGTCCTCATCAACCATCTGGTATCATGGTTGGTTCAAAAATTCTACCGATCCCAAAGAAAGGGCTCATCGCTCATATTCGTGATCTCTAGGCCCGTGATTACGTCAATTTTAATAGATCTTTCGTTACGAGGGTATACCTATGCCTGCAGCTCTCTTATTGCATGTACTGGAAAATCTAAGCAGTCTATTAATTTTGCAGGAATCATATTCTACAAGAACCAAGTCCCCAGGACTACGGTATGTATCAGACACCTACTCCTATTTCACATATAAAAGCTAAGGGGCAAATGAAGGCACTGTATGCCTAAAGATGAATGCCATTGGCACCGACTAGATATATTGAGATTCAGATTTCATCCCTGTTTCAAATCGGCGTCCGACCCCCCTTTCCTGATCGATGGCGACAATCCACAAGTATATGGCGTAGGGTTTGCCGCTATAGTAATTTCTTCCACTGGTGTCGCTTGGGTTGAAATTTATGTTAACGAGACGCTCCAAAACTACTAGTATGTTGATTAGGCCTCGTAGAAATGAGTAATGCTGACAATCTACTAGCGAGGTGTTCCCGAAAGTAGAACGTAATCTTACTGTCTCAGTGTCTGAAATTCTGTCTAAAATCTCCCCTACTGAAAAATCTAGGAAGATCAAGCTCAGTGTATTCACTATCGGTAACGGAAAATTGGACATCGACGACTTCCTGGAAACCGCACAAAGCTTTGTCAAGCTCCCCGGGGGAGAAAAGGCTTTTCAGAGTATGAGGCTCGGTTTGGGTGGAGGAACTCCCAGTGAAGCAATTCTACCGATTGGAACAAACAGAGTTTTGAATGTTATTCGTGTTTATTCTGGCTCTGCGTAAGTCCATATGTCCAAAACGTCTGTATCTCTACCTAACGCGGATTTTAGTTTGAACGGTATGGAGTTTGTTTTTGACGATAGCTCTTCGTCGATATTCGGGAACCGGGAGGGGTTATGCTCTGAGTATCCCTTAGATACGAGGAGGGGCGAGTCTCTCCTGGGGTTTTCTGTTAGAAGCGGCTTTTGGGTGGATGGCTGTGATGTTCTTACTACACTTGGCCGCCGTTCACCCTTTTTTGGTAACTCTGCTGGTGGCTCACCGTATGTACAGAGCGGCCATGGTACATATTTTATCTGTTTAGCAAACGCTTACGAATTTGTAGATATACGATGATACCTCCTAGGGGTTATAGAATTGCTGGGGTATCGGGTACTGTTGGGAAGGTAAGTCTTTAGTCCCCGTTCTTTGAGTCTACTTGCTAACAGTAGTTGGTTGTCCGAATTAGTGGGTGGATTCGTTCGCCATCATATATATCTGAGCTGAGTGGTACACGTTGCTAAAAGTCCGAGTACGGGAACCCGAGACTTGGTCAAAGGAGGAGTTGTATTGAGGATTCTTCTATCTATGTATTTATGGATTGCTGAAGGCTGTGTTTGGCAGCGGCAGTTTCATCTAAATTTTATGACCCGGTGCGCAAATGAGGATGTTTTGTCGAATTCGGGAACCTGAAATATACCTTATTCCGCCAGAATCGGGTGATATTGCGTCCCCGCTTCCGTGGACCCCGTTTTACTACGCCCATATTACATAGAATAGAGGCCTCCAACTTCTTTCCTTGACTTTGAAGTTCATGGCTTCGGACCTTGAAGTTTATGGATACCAGCCAATGAGATACAATCGCCACGTATGGAAGTATATAAGTGGGTCCTCGAAGGCTGCAATACGTAACAAGAAAGGTGTAGGGTGGGGAGGGAAGGGTGATCATTAGCTCGCTGATAGCTTCATGAAAAGCAAAAAAAATGGAGTGTGATAATAGCACAAATAGTACAGAAAATGCTAGAAAACAAAAAAAGATGGACAAAAGGGAAAGGGAGAAAGGAGGGGCGTGTGGAAAGAAAGGGAAGGGACGGAAAGAGTAAGCTAGAAACAAAGCCGCATTTCCCACCCTTTATCAAACAAATCCTTCGATTCCCCATTCATTTCTGGGGCCCACTCCGTCTGGGGAGGTGAAAGCATGGCATTGCTAATATCAAGAAATTGAACTTTCATATCCTGTCCTTCTTTCATTTCTCTGACAACTTCGTCATCAACTATGCTGTGAAGGCCACGGGCATCAACCCGAATTACCCGCCTTATGTGAGAAGGATCTAACCCACACTTCATGGCGATTTGGCTGGTTAAACAAGCTTCTGATCGTTCGCGCAGGTATACGGCTTTGTAGTAATTCTGATCTGCGCCGGAGGGTGCCATTGTATTGAGGACGTAGACGCACATGACTTTTGTTTATCAGCCTATGCTGGAGAGAGAATTAGGTGAAAACACTTACTAGGTTTCGTTTGGCGGTCTGCCGGCGGAATGTAGCTTGGATCGATTCCTATAGCCTCTATCCAACCAGCGAGTATTCCTGCATCATTGCTTGTTTTTATTCTTGTTATTTCATTAGGGGCAAAACGTTGGCCGACTGAGCGAAAATTTTCGGGACTGGTTTGGTCCCCGGACTGGAAATCATGATGGCTCGGAAGAGATGCTGAACTTGGACTCGGAGAAACAAAAGACGAGGCACTCGCACTGCTCATCATGCTAGCTGCCGATGGCCGCCTAATCCAATTTTCGTCGAGGCCGTCATGAGTTTCACCTGGAAGATGGACAGGGCACAAGTCCGGGTCATCCTGCTTTTCACCTCTTAAATACAAAACACTGACGGGGCGCGTGCTTGTGAACATATCTTGCAAGGAATTGATTTTCTGGTTAATATCATCATCATTGACCTTGTTTCCACTGGTAGAACTGGCAGAGGATATAGACCAGGTCCGCTTGTGCTTGACCGCTTTGCCGGGTTTCCCGCTTTCCAGGTTTAATGATTTGTTGCTTACTATAGAATCCTTCCGCTTCTTACTATTACCGGACTCTTCTGAAGCGTCCGCTTGTTGCTTAAGTTTGTCCATTGTTTTTTTGACATGAAGTATGTCGTTTGCTAGCTTACGCTCCGCTCCATGGTCGCGAAAGAGCTTGACCTTGCAATAGCAGACCTCTGGCTGTCCATTCGAGGACTGGGGAGGATCGGAAGCCAAGATTTCAGTCTTTGCACATAGGCGAACAGGTATACCTTTGACACCCTTTGAGTGGCTGAAATCGGTGGAGAGAAAGTTGAAACGAACGGAAACCACGGTTTCAGATGCACCTAGAGCAGGAGTCCACACAACAGAGAACCCGTCAAAGGAAGCAGTATCGATTTCCATGCGACCGCGTTTCTTTTCATCGTCTCCATTTATTGCCGTGCTGACATACTCTACAGCCTGCAGCTTCCCACCTCGCTGGTGCGCTTCGTTAGTACCCCTTCCTTCCTTCCAAAGTTGCCAACAAGTAGCGGCTCTTTGCCTCTGACCTTCATCTTGGAAGGATATTCTGATGAAAGTACGGTATCGGGTGCCACCATTCACAGGTGAGGGGGGTGAGGTGTCAATTACACTGATTGTATAGGCCTGGCCTTTGTTTAAGTAGGTAACTGGAATCTCATCGTGATGTCGGATCATCGCGGTTGGGGCATTTAATGTCACGTGAAAACGAAATCTAGACAAATTAGTTTGGATATCTCAGCATCGAACAGCCCTGAATGTAACTTACTGTTCGGCTCCGGGATGTGAAGCACCTTGCCTGGTTTCTGGCGCCTGGAGGGTATTGAGTACCTGTTTAAACTCGCCTATTTCTTCTTCACGACTTGATATCTCCATTGGGCTACCCTTTGGCGATGCCGGCGCATCGAAGTTGTGAAGCGCATAGTCTTGATGGATGGATGAAGCTAAAAATGGGTGGTAGTTATGGAATTGTTGAGGGTTAATTGCGTGAGCAGTATATGCTTGTGTCGTGTTTAAGAGAGCCGCATTTGAAGCAGCAGTGATTGGAGGGCCTATCCCTATGCCTATACTCGGTGTTTGAAGGTCCACATTCGTTTCTGAGAACGGAGGCGGCTGTGGGTTTCCTGGGGTTGGAGTGTAATAGCCTGGCGGTTGGTTCGCGAACGCTGCAAATGCTGCAGACGTTGGATCAAGCAAGGATGGCGTAAATCGAAACGGCTCTGCCGCTGCACGTGGTGTAGGGTCAAGATCTTCATGCCCGAACCTGCATATATCAATAATAGCGGAAATTTAAGTTAGCACATGTAGAATGCGGAGGTCAAATAAAAAAAGAAAAGAAAAGAAGAGGGAGAAAAAGAAGAAAAAGAAGAAGGGGAAAAAGAAGAAAAAGAAGAAGGGAAAAAAGAAGAAAAAGAAGAAGGGAAAAAAGAAGAAAAAGAAGAAGAAAAAGAAGAAGAAAAAGAAGAAGAAAAAGAAGAAGAAAAAGAAGAAGGAGAACAAGGAGAAGGATTTCTTGTTTCTTGTTTTTAGAGATATAGTATGTATAGCCATACGATTATCACGATGGTAGTAATATCTCGGGGGACTAACCTAGCCGGGTTCATATCTAGGTCATGTATTCCATTGGCAGTAGACTGGAGCTGCTCCCCGGCCGTACTTGTGACATCTGGGAAAGAGAGGCGAAACTTTTCGAAAAGCTCATCTGGAGGCTTTTGCGAGGATTGTCTGGGATAATTTTTTAAGTTAGTATGTAGGTAAATGGGTAGGCAATTGTTGTATTGTCAAATTTGTCGATTGGGGAGGCCAAGCAGGTTTTGGAGGAACGAGGATAGTAGGCCTCGTAGGTAGTCTTCTTGTTTCCGTCCCCTTCACCTTTAACTAAGTATGCAGAGGATAGAAGGGACGACTTCACGGGTAGTTTCTTCCGGATGACACAGAGGGGAACAAATGGAAGGAAGGCCGGGTGGCTGGAAGAACAAAGGAACGAACGGCCGATGTGATGGGATACAAGAAAATCAAGGAACGGAAAAAGAAAATGGTGGATCCAGGCCAGAAATCTCGAGAGGATGGCTGGAGACATACCTGTTTCGAAACATTACGGATTGAGGGTATTAATAAAGGCTAGATCTAATTGATTGGAGAGTGGCGGATGGAACGATGGTTTCCTTGGAAGAGATAGGATCTTGAATCTGGGATATCTGGTGTCTCGCTTGGTTCTAAGGTATGGTATGTATGATATGGATGTAGCACCCCCGTCATCCACGGCTACGGCTTGAATTGTTTTTTTTTGGGGGGAAGGCGGATAATTGACCACAAGGAGACATAAACTCAGACTCTCAGACACGTAAGAAGTATCTACTATGTAGCTCGGAGGTAGGTGAGCGTACCGGGGAGAGAGAGGGCACCCCACACCCGGTAGGTAGTCCAGTATTTGGTCGGCGGCCGTGCCTTGGAAGGAGGAGGTTAGGGAGGTTTGGGATCTTGTTTTGGGGATCTCGTTTGGCGATCTTGCCTTTGGGGGGGGTGGACTTGGGGATGCCTTGCTTGGAACCTGAATATGGGCGGCAGACAAAACAGACAACCAACCGGAAGGGGGGTAAAGGGGGAGGGAGAAGGGGCGGTGAGGGGGTTGCACTGGGAAAGGGCCCGCCGGTAGGTAGGAGGTAGGCAAGTAGGAATAGGTAGTAGGTAAGTTACCTAGGTAAGAGGTAAGTAAAAGGTAGGTACTTAGGTAGGTAGGTAGGTAAGTAGGTAGGTAGGAAGTAGGTAGGTAGTAGTAAGAGGTAGGAAGAAGAAGGAAGAGGTATGTCCGTGTTGTTTCGCTGCGACGCCGTTCGAGTTCGAATTCGAATTCGAGTTCGAGTCTCAGTCTCAGTTCCTTGATTGTCGGTGATCGTCGATCCCCAGCTAGCAGGCACAGGCACAGGCACAGGCACAGGCACAGGTTAAACAGGTTTCCGCCGAAGACTCGCGATTTTATGCTTGCTTGCAGGTTAGCTCGAGAGGTCCATCGTTCCATGCGTGTAAGCTACCGAAGGAAGTATTTATTGAACACCCACCCTCTGGAAGTTTTTTTCACTTCTTTTCAACTTTTATGTTCTTCTTATAGCTATATAGACTTCCTTTCGTTGTTCATCATCTTTTCAAACATAGGACAATCTCTTTTTATTTGAATTTATTTACTTTTGCTTTCCCCCTTTCTTTCTTTCTTTCTTTCTTTCTTTCTTTCTTTCTAATGTTATGAGGAATTATACATCAAATGTGTATATGTAAAGCACAAGTGAAGATGTGGTCAATCTGCTGAGCTTGACGTGGTGAATGTGAATATGGTAGTGGCTGGTGGTTGTTGTTGTTGCGATGATATAAAGATGGCGATGGCAGTGATGATATAAATTTTTTTTTCGGGAGAGAGAAAAAAAAAAAAAAAGGATAATAATATATCAAAAAATAAATAATAAATAAATAAAAAATAAATAATAATAATAATGATAATAAAATAAAAATAAAAATAAAAAAATTTAAAAATAAAAATAAAAAACCAATCAAGAGAGAAAGAGCAGGAAAGCGTCGCAGAAAATTGAGGGGCAAAAGTGAACTGATTGTTGGTAGTATATCCCTCTAAATGCTCGTAAAAGTAGATAAAAGTACTTAAGTACCTAACCTGGGTAGGTAGGAAAGGTATTTCGTAAGTAAGAATAGTTCAGAACAGGCCCAAGGGCCTCCTCAAAAAAAAAAAAAAAAAAAGAGAAAAAAAAAAAAGAAAAGGTCTTAGAAAAGTTCTTCGATTGGATTCGATTCAAGGCTTTAATTTAGACAAGTTCTTGATGTGACGTCTTCTCGCATGACTGTACCTTTTTTTGGGAGTGGTCTTCCCGACTTGATCTTTTGAGTATGAAGCCGGGAATGCGACCTGACGTCGTTGGCCTTTCCCCTCCACAGTACAACCTGCTCCAGCTTGTCCTTATAACTTAGAGGAGGTACTTAAGTAGGACTCGTAGGTAAGTATATGACCAGGATCGGGGATCGGACGGCAGGAGCCAATCGAGAGCCTGGCGCCATCGGCCAAGGCCACCCGCCACCAAAATTGTCGATCAACATCCCCTTTCTGCCATGGCTACAGAGCAGCCAGTACCTTAGTCACATGTACTCTTTTTAAACACCCCGCTCTCGCTTAGCCGGATCCCGGTTGCTTGCTCCTCCGTAACTACAGTATTCAAGTACACACTGGTACTTTTTAACTCAATTGCCTAGTTTGTTTTTGTGTGATGACTCAGCATACAGAGTATATCATCCAAACGCTGGGATACAGCCTTATTACCTATTCCCTTTTAGGAAGTATACATTTCATCCGACTTAATTCACATATTTGCTGCTAAGAAAGTCACAATTCCCAACGAGCGCGAGCCATCAACATCGCATCAATCAATCAACCTTAATAACAGGTACCTACTTAAGTACCTATCAGGTGCTTCTTACCTAGGTACCTAGGAGGGGGTTTATCCATATTCTCATACGCATTTCTTTTAGACTCGTTCTCAATAATGGCTCCAGCTCTCGTCGACGACGCCCAGATGCATGATGCACCCCCCCTGACCCTCCAACATCCTACTCATACAACCGCTTCTTCAAATCCTCGCCTAGAAAATGAGTTTCAAGCGCCATCGCTTGCTATCCAACACCCTGCCAACCTACTCGCTGCTGGCACTGGTGATGTCCTGTCGAGTCGCATTGACCATCTAAAAATTAGGCCACGAACAGGTTATGCGAAGCTTACTCCTGAAGTGTTCCTCCAGCGGCGAGCCAATGCTATTCACTCTAGAGCTTCAATAAATAGCTACACCCGAGCTCTGCCGCGCTCCTCTCTGCGCACTGGGCTTTGTTACGATGTCCGAATGAGATTCCACGCTACCCTTGACGAAGAAGATGTCCATCCTGAAGATCCTCGCCGTATACACGTGATATACCAGGCTCTCACATCAGCTGGGTTGACAAAGCTACCGGAAGATGGCACCGAACCCGGAAATGAAGATGATCTGATGCTACGAATAAGAGCAAGGGAGGTTACGGAAGAGGAGGCTCTTCTTGTCCACACCTCTGACCATTGGCGTTTTCTCACAACCCTTCCTGGTAAGTCAAGATCTCTAGGTAGTATCCCTACGGGCTTTAACAAATCTCACTACAGACCTCGATAAAGCATCCCTGCTCGACCTTACACTGACCGGCGATTCTGTTTTCTATAATAACCAGTCCTTTACATGTGCTAAGTTGTCCTGTGGAGGCTCTATTGAAACTTGCAAAGCTGTATGGAATGGTCAAGTGAAGAATGCTATTGCGGTTGTCCGCCCTCCCGGCCATCACGCCGAGCCGCACAAATCGATGGGGTTCTGCCTCTTTAATAATGTTGCCGTCGCGGCAAGGGTCATTCAGCAGGGAGATCCTCAGTGTGGAAAAATTATGATTCTGGATTGGTACGTTCATCTTAAACGACTAGTGACTGCTTCGCGCTTACGAAATCTAAACTCTAGGGATGTCCACCATGGTCAATACGCATCCACCAAGGCTACAAAAGTCCATGTATTGTGTACTGACATGGCTTCGCTTCTAGGCAACGGTACGCAAACCGCATTTTACGAAGACGACTCCGTCCTGTACGTATCGCTCCATCGATATGAAGGAGGAACATTTTACCCTCCCTACCCTGATGGGGATCTCACATATTGCGGCGAAGGCGGTGGTCTTGGCTAGTATGTCTTCCAACAACATATATATACAGAGAGACAATATAAGGTTTATGATACTGATGAATGAAAAATAGTAATGTGAATATCCCTTGGGCAACTGGTGGAATTCGTGATGCCGACTACATATATGCATTTCAACGTGTGGTCATGCCGATAGCTTATGAATACCAACCGGACCTAGTCATTAGTAAGTCACTTGCCCCTTTGGACTTTTTTCCATTCTAATATTTTCTCGAGTTTCCGCCGGGTTTGATGCCGCCGCTGGGGATAAAATCGGAGAGTGTTTTGTGACACCCGTAGGATATGCGCACATGACACATATGCTCATGTCTTTAGCAAATGGAAGGGTTGCTGTGTGCCTTGAAGTAAACACATCTTCCACCAGGAGGCCTATTCCCCCTCGAAACTAATAACGGTGCCATAGGGCGGCTACAACCTTAGCTCAATCTCAAATTCCGCACTCGCTGTGGCGAGGACGTTGATGGGAGAACCACCGGAGGCCCTGAACGACGTTCACGCAAGCCCTAAGGTAGTGGAAGTTGTCAACCAAGTTATCATCCAGCAATCCCAATACTGGAAGTGCATGGAGTATAAGTCCATAAATAGTATGTATTCTACAGCTCCATAGTTGTTGGGATATTCCGGGAGCTCCTAAACTGTGTGGCCGGTATGGCTGATAAGGCAAGACCGTCTCTCTGCGAATAAAATCAAGACGGGAAGGCTTCACGGTAAGGCCCTTTCGCCGCCGGGTAGAAGTATTTAATGTGATAGAATTCGACTAGGCTTACCCCAGGTACTTACCGTCTCTAGACATAATTCGTCAATACCAAGCCCGGGCATTGTTTGATACCCACGGAATGGTTCCGTTACTTGTAGTACGCCCTAACCAGCTCGTCTCTCCTACATTTGAGGACCAGGTTCTCGCTACGTAAGTTCCTTCGAGCTCAAGTGACTGGTTTCCTCCGTTAATTAGATAAATGCAGCCCAAATTACGACAAAGCGGTTATATTGGTTGTAGTTGTTCATGATCCGTGAGTGAACGGGCTGTGCCACCTTCTACCTAGGTATCTCCCCGGGTTTGCTGATTGATGCAATAGCGCCGACCTTCTTGGGGTTTCAGAGCTCGGGAAGGACACCGTTCAGACACATAATTCATTTGTGGTAAGCCGCTGGTAGTTTAACCCCCACTTTAAGTGATATCCGTAACACTTTCAGTAGATGGACCCGGCAAGAGCCTTCATCGAATGGGCGATCTCTGAGAATTTCGGAGTAATTGACGTCAATGTTCCGAAATATGTGACTCCAGATAATGAAGTAACCTATAGTAACCCGTTGGCTTGCTCTAAAACATATTTTTAACCTTTTCATCCTATAGGGAGACGGCCAGAGAGTTGGGAACAGTGGTGTCAATGATGATACAAATTTATTGATGCTGCAGCTCTGGGACAATTATATTGAGTACTTGTCCAGTTTTTACTTTCCAGTCAAATATATAGAGGCTAATTGTGCCATAGTCTTTCCGATGCAGACAAGATTGTGTTTATAGGCATCGGAGAAGGTTATAGGAATGTCTTAAATTTGATAAGTCTAAGAGGTATGTTCCTGCGCTTGACCCTCATTTTACTCCAACACTCTCAATTAATACGTAAACTGGGGGCAGATTGCGTGAACCGCGTGGTTGCTTGCATAAGCTTTATATCTAGGATGCCGCTCTGTGCTGTTAATGCTACTCGTGACGAGAATATTGGCTACTGGTACCATAAGGTAAAAACACCTGCTGAATGCATCCGTGTTTTATTATACAGTCGATAGTTTGACTAATTGAGCATAGCATTCGCGAGTCTATGCTCCCGTAACTCATGATGCCTTCCAAGCCAGGAAGCTCAAATTGAAATATGGAGTCATTCAAGGCATCCCGGAAGATGACCTCGACAACCTTGTACAAGCAGCATATCCCCATGCTTTGACCTTCATCACAAGTAAACTTTCGCGGTGATTACTAGATGCCGGCAACATTAGGAGGGAGTACCAAAGAAATAAGGGATAATTTTACACATTTATATCTCCACGCTCCGATTAAAATTACACACCGGCTCTTTAGCAGCCAAGCTACTGGACGGTGGAGCTCCTAGCTTTTCAATGTATTATTTGTGGGCGGGATGATCATCCGGTAGCTATTCTCAAAACAATCTCCCCGGCCACAGCGTTTTGGTCACCCAGTCAGATGTATATAATACACGATTTCTGCTTAGTAGAATCTGACTGAATAAAAATAAATCGCATAAGCACAAGGAAGCAAGCTCAAGGGGCAGCCCTTAACAAATAGGAAACAAATATATAATGGCAACTTGAAAAGGGTTCATGGAACTCTGACTATCTTTAATTTTGTCTTTATCTTCTTCCTATTATTTTGCCTTTGATGATCTACAACTTAGGTATGCAGTCTATCATAGAACTCGGGATATTCAATGGTGATACACCGCAAGCCCGGCGGGAAAAACAAAGGGGGGGTAATAATAAGATAGATGGTTCGGACCAGAGAAAAAACCAAGAATGATAATGATAAACCAGAAAGTACGTGTACAGCTACCCGCTACGCCGGAAAAGTCATAACTTTTGGAAGAAGGGTGATATTGGGAGAGATATATGCAACGAAGAGTAATGCGATTAACAGCCCCCAATCCGGAAGTTGAAGACATGTATTGTGAAGAATATGGAGTATTGTGAGCAACAAGGAGTGATGAAAAGGCATTTTTCATGGAGGGAGAAGAAGAGAAGGAAAAATGAAAGGAATACAGATATTTTTTTCACTGCAACTCGTAGAATAATAAATACGCCACCTTGTCGTCCTTAGACAAATTGTTAGCTGCGGTCATATCTTTGCCGCTGGCTTTTGTCGCGAAGTTAACTTCCTTCCAGCCAATCTCTTCGCTGGCCACTCTCTTTCGGGATTCTATATTATACAGGCCATCATTCACAACCACATCATTTCCAGTGATTCTCTTGACGATCGTATCATCAATGCGGATCCACCCGTCTTGTCTTTTCACATCAACCGTGTAGTGGCCGTTTGTGGCGCTCTTCCCGTGGTGGTAAACGACACCAGTGAGCTTGTATCGAGCCGGATGAGGAGATGACCTACGGGTGGGACTAAGGGCTTCGCTAGGTATCTCGAGGTCGAGGGGATAGCCTATGCTCTTCCAAATTTTCTGCGTCCCGCCTGCGTTGTTGTATTGGAAACGCTTGAGGTGTAGAATGAGTACTGGTGGAAGGCTATCTATGAAGGCCTGCTTGGTAGCGGATGCACTTGCCCCTCGAGCAGATTTGAAGTCGCCACCTTGAAGCTGTTCTGGAATACTAATCTGGCGAAGAGCGTCAACGATGCTATGAATATTACTGCTCTGTATGTCAAGTTGTAGGGATTGATACGGCTCTCGCATCACACTGCTCCGCTGCCCAGAGATTCTCAATTCATTTCTCATTTGTCCTCCGAAAATCTTTGTGACGGGGGATATTCCGCTGATGTGCCCGATGTTGCGCGTTATGGTTGCCTTTTGCTTGTGACCAACTTCTAACCAACCCGAGTCATCTTCCTGGGACGGGGTGATTGTTTTATTGGGATGAGCCGCACTTCCTTGCTTCAGTCCCTCTCCAGTTTTTACAGCGGCCACGCACTCCTCGTGTAGAACATCGAGGAAAAAATTGAGAAACTCTTCTGCGTCTTGTTGGTGTCCACGCTTGAAAATCGTTAGAAAAATGTTTCTGAAAGGTAAAAGATTAACTTACCCTCATTGAACTAAAACGCTTAAGGCCCCTGACCGCTTCATAAACGTATTCAGGGACGAATGGGTCTCCGGACAACGTCATGCCCGAAAGGTTTTCACTGGAAGGAGGGGAGCCAGACGGAACTCGTCGGAACTCGCGCATAAACATGATCCTATATATTGGTAAAATTAGCTGCCTTATGATGAGAAGTCGTCAGATAGGGAAGAAAAAAGCAAAGACGTACATAGCATCAATCAGAGGAGTTTCATTCTTGAAATTATGCACAACATTCCTGCTGACCGCATCCAGAAACAGGAAGAAAGGCCCACAAAACAACAGTGCCTGTAATATCTATTACCATCAAGAGCCAAAATAAATATTAGTTCTCAACCTCTAGGAAGGGTTTTACACGCGATGAATGGTTACCGAGTTCATGAAACACATATTACCAGTGTTGATTAACCCGCGGGGTTCTATCAAAGGTAATTTCCATCCTGAACCAAAGCCCCTTAGTTGAGCTATATCAAATGCTTGTAAAACCTCAGCAAGTGTGCGAGTCTGCGTATCTCCAGGGTTCCCACAGACAACAGACGACCCGTTTACGTTGGAAAAAACTGAGGGGTTGAGAGTGGTCGACATCTTGGTAGCTTTAGAACGAACAAGATCCGCCCAGGATTTCGGCGGGAGTGGTGGGGGGTGTTGAGGTTCTGTGACTGTCTGCGCCTCATTTTCTTTGGGATTTTCGGGCCTTTCGGTTCCCTCAGCAGGCTCCTGGGCCCTTTCCAAGTTAATAGGTACGGCAATGACCTCAGCGCTTTTTCGTGGTTTGTGGATAGCTGGGATAAAGGGAACGACTGGGATCGCAAGCGCTTGTGGGTTCGCCGATTTTGTAGCTTTATTCGTAAAAGACGAGGTAGCCGGGGGTTTTGATCCAATACCATGGTCCTGTCCATTGAACTCCAATTCTGCAGACAAGTTGTCTGTTGTTTCAGC
Organism: Arthrobotrys conoides; assembly: GCA_036971725.1. Taxonomy (NCBI): domain Eukaryota; kingdom Fungi; phylum Ascomycota; class Orbiliomycetes; order Orbiliales; family Orbiliaceae; genus Arthrobotrys; species Arthrobotrys conoides. The sequence goes on from JAVHJM010000001.1 coordinate 2,477,834, forward strand.
CTTATGAGATAGTACGTTCCCTAAGACAGAATCCGATGTCCTAGGTATGGCGGTCGAAAGGTTATTAGAATCCGATGGGGTAGTTTGTTGAAGAGTGGTATCTAGGTAACTTTTGGGTTTGACGGGCTTGAGCTTCCTAGAAGGGAACGGTTTATCGGGAGCTGAAAACCAAGGAAGTCGCTACAAAACCGAACAAAAGACAGGTCAGAAAATTCATACCATACAATTAATTAGGGGTGGGGCCATTACCAGAGGATTAAGTCCATGACCTGTTCGTAGCGGTACGACACTCGGAACTATAGGAGAATATGATACTGATGAAGAGGACGTAATAGGTGTTTCATACTTTGTCTCGCTCGGCTCCTCTATCGGTTCAGTAGACCGAGCCGGGCTTGAGGCTGGGTTCGAAAACACGGTGTCTCGGGGAAGAGAAGCAGGGGATGGGATATCAGGGGGGGCTTGGCGAAGTTCCTGCGGAGGATAATACGGCGGGACATTTGGCTGCAGGTGTGAAGGACGGTAGAAAGTACTCGGCATGTGATGAGGAATTATCGGGGGATATTGGGGGATATATGAAGCCGGAGTTGATACTATCAAGGGTCGATTAGGTTGGTGGAAATGGGGCGGGCGGTAATCCTGTGCCTGGGAGGGGTGAGGTGGTAAGTGCTGAGAGTACGGCAGGACATGCTGAGGATGTGGCGGATAAGACGGCTGGTGTTGGTGTTGGTGTTGATGTTGATGAGCGTGGTGATGATGTGGAGGGGGTCCTATCATTTGCTGGGGGATAAAAGGACCATGGGGAGGCATTTGGGAGTACTGGTGGTGATTCATAATTGGGAGAGGAGGAACGAACCTATCGTAGACGATTAACATTATACATTATATTCAATCAGACCGCACCTATTGAAGGTGTGTGTACACGTTAGGTTCGGATCTAATTACTTACCTCACGGAAAAGAGGTACGGGTATTGATGTTCTTTTCGCTTCCCAGTTATCTATTCCGGAGGAGAGAACTCAATAACGGACTTCATCACCGCTGTATAACCATTCCAGGAGAGTATATTGGACTATAGCGTGAAGGTCAATGGGATGGCGTTGCCTGCAGTGATACTGCGAAGACTAGTCGATGAGAGTGGTGGTGATGAAATGTTAGGGTAGTAGTAGTAACGGTAATTTTCGAGAACGTGAGGTTGAGAAACTTGTATTTGATGGGCGAATCCTATAAAGGGAAATGGCAAAGCCAAGCTAGGATTAAGAATCGATTATGCGTCTGGGTTGGAGAAGCAAGTGAACGAGCAATCGGAACGATATTATAGATTGGTATGTGTAAGATACGCGACAATTGAGATGAAGCGATGCAATGTTAGACGGCACGTGGGGTAGATAAGTATGTGAGCGGTAGTCGATAAGTACTTTTAGACAAAGTATCTTGACCGGAGAAGGAGGAATTTGAGGAACAAAAAACCGGTAGGTGATTATATTTGTTACTAGTCGATCGGTTGATGATGATGTAATTGAGAAGGGGTTGGCTTATTAGGGGACGGTGGATTGTTGTAATGATGATGGTGGTGATGGTGGTCAGTGGTGGTGATGATGGATGGATTACTGGAGCCCCAGTGGGTATTCTCCCAAGTCTCTAGCCTACTTTCGCCTAAATAGGTAACTTAATATTAGTCGCTTGGACAAAAGAAGAATCGCCCAGTCTCTAGGCTATTTTTGGAGAGATGCCAAGCCACAACAACACAGTTTGAGTTGATCGATATGAGATGTCCTCAAGAGACGTCCACTTTCGCTTTCGATACTGACTTTAGATACTAAAGTACTAAGTAGCTATTAAATAGGTACCTAGCTACCTAAGTATGCTCTGGTAAGGGATAGAATAAGGGCTACCTATTAGGTACTTAGTTACTGAAGTAGACCATATAAGTACGTACTTATAATTAGGCCATTACCTCCCGAGAAGTTGTTCAAGCTCCACAAGGTAGGGGTGTTGCTTGTTGATACATTAAGTTGTACTTCTCTGCAGAAAAAACAAAAAAAAACAAAAAAAAAAAACAGCAACACACACAAAAAAATCTTTGTGTTAAGTGGCTACCCCAAAATTCGAATTCAATTATTTCAACCTCAGCTCTCTTAGCTTTCACCTCTCACCTCTCACCCCTCCTGATAAACTACCCAACTCAACTACTTCCTTCCTTCCTTCCTTCCAGTATTCAGGTACTCAAGCACTTAATCAAGTACCTTCATCAGCTGCTTCCAAGAATAGCACTTTTAAGCAGTAAAAGTAAGTTCCTCTAATTGTATTGTTCTCATCATCATCCTCCCCATCGTCACCCCTTCCTCCTCCTCCTCCTCCTCCACATCTTCTCCACATCCCCACATCTCCTTTGCCCAATGAAGGCCCATCGCCCTCCTCGAGTCTCTCTCACAACTTTCCCCGATATCCTTATAATTCATCCTAAGACTCGTCTGGAACTGTCCATTTACCTACTTACCCTTATCTCCTTCTCACCCCCTTCGTCCCCTTTCTCTGTTGTCTTCTTCAAGTAGTACAATCCATCCATTACTCCGCTAACAACAACCCATGCCCTTTCTCTTAGACTTGAAATCTACATCATCCAACCTATATCTACTATCTCGATCCCCAATCTTCATAGAATCAAAATGGAAGGCGGAGGAAACTCTTATGGTGGTAGTGGAGGTTTCGGTAGCAACCGCTCCTGCTACAATTGTTCGTTCCTAACGTTCTGCTGCACCATGTTATCGATTTAAACCCATAATCGCTGACTCAAACGACTATTTCTTTTAGGCGGTGGATCTGGTCACCAGGTATAAAAATTTTGCTATGTTCGAAGAATACCATTTGTACCTCTACTTATACTATACCCAAACTTGCATAGGCCAAGGACTGCCCAAAGAGAGGAAACCCAGTTTGGTAAGCTACCCAGTTTCTTAGGAGGCGTCTTTCTCTTGATTCTGCTCGCCCCTCTCCCCTCACTGTGATGGCACCCTGAAAGTTGTCGAGGCTTGACGTAGCTGATGGTGAACTAGCTACAATTGTGGACGTATGTGGCTTAATATAATCCCTTGTGTTTGTGCGTCATCTCAGGGATAACGTGCGGATTGGTATGTAAGATATATCGAAGGCTAACTCTTACCCTAATTCTCCTTATACTTTTTCTCACAATACAGAAGATGGCCACCTCAGTAAGTTGGCACCATTAAGTGGTTCATGCGCTCTCTAAATCTATCCCCCCCACCTTATCCATAATTCTATTTGTTAACAATCCTCCAGGCCGAGAATGTCAATCACCCCCCAAGGAGAAATCTTGCTACCGATGCGGACAAACGGGTCACATAAGCCGTGAATGTACCAATGAGTCCTCCGGCAGCTCCTACTCCGGTGGCAATAGCAGCGCCGCTGCTGGTTCCGGTGCCGAATGCTACAAGTGCGGAAAAGTCGGCCATATTGCCCGCAACTGTCAGTCCGGTGACAATGGAGGCTACGGAGGGGGAGGAAACAGATACTCCAACCGCGGACAAACGTGCTACTCTTGCGGCGGTAGGTTTTCACAACAACGTTGTTTTGTCCTGGCTCTTTTAGCTCCTGCTAATCATAATCATCTTGGCTTCCTACTAGGATTCGGTAAGCTTTCGGTCGAAAATTCTGATGTTCATCTTTATCATCAAATCTAACCTCCTTATCATTGATTTTAAGGCCACATGTCTCGTGACTGTACACAGGGCCAGAAGTGCTACAATTGTACGTTTGGTTTAAACCAACTCCTCTCCCCTTTTTGTCTTTTAATTTGCATATGCCTATGCGTATGTGTGTCTGGCTGGATACGAAACTATGCTCGGACATCACTAACCCTTTATTAGGTGGCCAAATTGGGCATCTTTCCCGTGACTGCACTAGTGAGCAGGATCGTGTTTGTTATAAGTAAGTTCTTCACGTTTTGTTCAACCTTCGATCCCCATTAACCTTTTGTAGGTGCAAAAAACCGGGCCATATCATGAGTAACTGCCCCGACGCCGATGCTAGCACTTAGATTGACGACGCTGCAACATCCTGACAACTTTCCGGATTTCTCGAAAGGTTATCATCTGTTAGCTCGACACCATATCTTCTTTGCCACACTCTAGGTTCTTATTCCTGTTCTTCTTATTCTTGTTCTCCACTTTCACCTTCTCTATATTTTTTTCGTTTTCTTTTCTTTTTCTTTTTCTTTTTCTTTTTTTTTTTTTTTTTTGCTTTGACCAGATATCTGCCTGTAGTGATAGGAGCTTAAGCACAACAGAACAAGCGGTTAAGGCCGCTTAAGGTCTCCACATGGTTGAAGACCTTTTCGGTTTTTGCATTTCCTAATTTTACGGGAATGCGACATACATACGTACCCCCAATAATCTTGCCCCCGAATTGTTGCAGGCTCGTACAGCCATGGCAAATTGCTCGAAAGCAATAGTCCATGATCGTTCATCTGATTCCATCAACCTCACATGTGCCCCCAACAAAAACAAATTGTACTATATCTCGCGAAGTTGGAATTTCAATGTGGCACAGGAGGGTCGGTCCCTGTTTCTCGCAACGGTTCACCTGGTGACTCTTCATAAACGACAATGTGATCATCATATTCACCCCAGACTACATATTCACCTACATTCGAAGCCTCCAAAACAGTCTGAGGTGGATTATATTTCCGAAATCTTTCTTCCGAGCCAGTATAGTTTAGTGAAACCTTGCCTCGAGTCCAGGCGTTCTTGAGGCAGAGAGAGAGGGAGAGAAACCTCCAATTGTACACTACATAGGTCCGAAGTAAGTAAGTACCTGGATTAGGGACCTATAGATAATCTCGGGCGGTGGGGAGTTGTGGAAGGGCGTGGAGTGGTGTGTTGGGCTTTGGTCTGGCGTGTGGTATTTCCCGTCAGGTCACATTGGGCTGTTTCTTGGATGATGACCTGGCCCCATGACCTATAGTTAGGTACTGACACAGTAGGGTACGTACTTACCTGGTACCTAGCTAAGTACTTAGGTAGCTGGGACGCTAAATCGCGGCGCCTTAAACATGGGAGATGGAATAGATATGACCGACTTCGGCAATGTCACAGTTTGCCCCGGTTAGGTATATTGCTAGTACATACCGATTGACTGGATCATATTTCGAGGTTAGTACTAGGTACTTGCTTAAGTAGGTTGTATTTATTTTGTTTCTGTATGCTGTGCTCCCGCTGCACTGCAACGGCCAGAATTGGATTGATTGCGATCTTATCGGTACCGCCCAGGTTTGGGGTCAAGTTCTACGTAGTAGCACTAGTATAGTTTCGTATTGCTTAGGTTCCAAAACGATATCTAGCTTGCATCTACGGATGTATCGGAGGATCAATCAATCAATCAATCAATCAATCAATCAGCTGCGCTTGGTGCTTGCATTTGCTTCCCGTTGATGCTCCCGCTCCCTGCTCTGTCTCATCCGACTGCAGACAGTTGGCAGGGGAGGTATGTTAATACGTATCGATAAGAACTCTAAGCAACTGAAAGTGAGAGCCAATTGATACCACAATCACATGGGCATTGGACGGGTTAACTGAGAGGGGCCGAACAGGGATATGTATGTACTTAGTAAGTATTAGTAGGTAAGTTCCATGTGATCGGATGGTGGTTTGGTCAGAGTTGGTGCAAGTGGGGCAGCCACACCTGCACATGTACGTAATTGTCCCACCTATATAAGCCACGAGGCCACGTTCTTTTTTGTCCAAAGGCGATTACAGGTACTAGTACTTCGTACTTCCTGAGGTGTATATAAGTATATAATATATATACAAAATCACTTACCGGCTAAGCTATAGCTATGCAAGTCCCTAAGTAAGTAGGTACCTAGGTAGGTTAGGTAGGTACTAAGTAGGTAGGTAATTGATGATTGTCTATTATATTCAATAAGGGTAATAAAACATTTAAATTTCAATGGTTGCAATTGGCTTCGGAGGTTTCTGGGTTATCCACACGTGCATACCTCATACATACTTCTACAAACTAAATACCTACTTAGGTACATACTTACATACTTACCCTTACATACATGTACATACTTACTTACTCCTACATACACACATACATCATACATCATACATACAGGCGGAGAATCGGCACTTGCAGGGTGTGGGAGACCTTTTCATCCGATGTTTTTACTGGATTACTCCTTACACCTCTCTCTTACTAGAGCTAGATACCTACCTCTATACTAAAGGAAGGTACGTACATACCTCTTATGTCTAACTTAGGTATCAGCGGGCCGACTCCAAACTGACATCCCTGCAAAAGCAATTCCATTCCATTGATTTGATATCAAATCAATCAATTGATCCATTCGATTCAACTCCGAGCGAGGTTTTGATTGCCCGTTCCGTCAGCTGTGACCATGATCCGTCTCGACCCGGCAAAGCTGCTCAGCCGTAGAACAGCAGTCGAAGCGAAGCCCTTCCTGAGGATCAGGCTCCAAGGAATTGTGCGTCTGGTGACACACACCTCGTCTGGGCCGCCCCACCATCAGCGTACATCAGCGTACATCAGCGTACGTGTTTTTGCTTTTTGGCGCGCAGCTTCCCTGCTTCTGAAGACGGGCGGTGGTCAGGTTGACCTCTCTTTCCACAGCCGTTCAGCCAATCAGCAGCCTGGGACATGACCAAAGATAGCAGTTGTCTGCGAATGCATAATATCACCTTTCGCAGCCGGCGGCGCAAAAAACCATACCCTTTCCTTTTATCTGCCTCCATTCTCCAGCAATCTTGGATTTTTGGAATCTTCATCTTCTTCTTCCAATTACGAAGCAGGAAATTTACTTGCCATTCATCAGTGCCCCTGTAATGGCAGAAGCCAGAATCCAAAAGAGTTGTTGTTGTGTTGAGTAACGTACCTAAGTACTGAGTAGGTACCGACCTACCTATTAACTACACTGCACAGTACCTCGATTGCGACGACTTATCATCGCTATCATACCATATCTCATCTTCGGATTCTCTCTTCTTCTCTCCTCTCCTCTCCTCTTCTTTTATCCTCTCTTCTTTTATCATCTTATCTCTGCATCCTCTTTAGACTCGATTCCTCGGATTGAGAACAATAAAGAACCGGATTGAATTGGCTGCGGCACGGTCTCGATATCCCTCGAAAACATTCTCAAGCTAAGCCGGTATAGATCAGAGTTTTAGGATCCCGAGTATAGTACCTAATATCTGGTAAGTTAGAGTTGATTCGGATCCAGTCTGGCTGTTGGGTCCATCAAAAACTACGAACGAAGCCTTTGATCGGATCAGATCCTTTATATTTCTTCCCCTTCAACCTGCAACGGCTGTGGTTTTGCGCCTCGTCTGGCTCAGACGTCACCCAGACACAACTTGCCTCGAATCCAATTCGTTTTCACTCTCATTCATTAGGACTGACTTTGAAGGAAAAAAAAGAAAGAGATCCTTTAGGATTGAATTGACCAATTGAAATACCGGGGGCCAAATTTTGTTTGTCGACATCGTCATCTTGAAACAAGGCTCACGTAGGCCGTGACTCTTAAGTCTAGCCTTTCCGCTTGCTCTTTTGTCCAATATCATTGCATTGCATCCATTCCATCGAAGGTGCCAGACAAAGAAATAAAAATTATTACTTAGGCACGCCTGGCATTCCTGAGCCTCCTCTCTTTCCTCTCTCTCTCTCTCTCTCTCTCTCTCTCTCTCTCTCTCTATTTTATTTTATTTTATTTTATTCACCCTCTCTCTCTTATCCCACCCCAAGCTTCTCTCTCTCTTATTCTCCTCCTTCCTCTCGATCCTCCCGTCTTCTCACGTGACCTCTTGGAAGCGCCCGGAAACGCTGACAAATCCCCTGTTCTTTGCCACACAACACAACACAACTCCAACAACCTCAAGGCAACAACACATATCTCAAACGAGTAAGTCCTACTTCTGCTTCGTATCCCGCCTGGTCTGGCCTGGCCTGGTTTACGTTGGTCGTTATGACCATCCATTCTTTGTGACTCCACACCGCTGTCCCTTATTCCCATCCTCTTCTTCTACTACCACTTCCCGGAAAGGAAGCGCAGGAAAGAAAAGGAAGAAACGGCAGAAAAAGAAAGGGGACAGAGGCAGTCTGCTTAGTCTACTTGGTACTTAGCAATAATTTCCTCGCATTTTGTTCGTCTTATCCATAATCTGCCTATCTCCTAAACCCGTCCATAGATCTAGGACCTTCCATTATCCACCCACACATTGTATGACGAATCCTTTCATGCTTCTTATATATAAACCAATTCAATTGCATCGTGTTCGTTTTTGGATTCTTCGTTATCATGTTCTTCTTGAATTTTATTTCACCTTTCTGATCTGCCGCTGAGGAGGATTCATTGTTAACTCAACTCTGGCCTGCGCTGACTCGATCCATTGTTCGTTTTAGTATCAAAAAAAAAAAAAAAAAAAAAGTCACGAAGGAGAACTTCCAATCGGTTCATTGATTGATATCGTCTTATCTCACCCCGTTTCGAAACTTATAGTTGTCGGTGGGGCCCATACCTCTACGGGTCGTGGTGTTTCCTAGATATGGAATTTGATTCTCCAGCACGGCCTGTTCAGGACGTTATAAACACAGCCAACCAAATGCCGCGGACTCCAGAACCATCCCCTTTCAAGCGACCCGCAATGAGCTTTTCTCCTCGACCCGACAGCTCAGGATTTTCCGAATCAAGACATGGCGATAAGAAGTCGCTCTCTCAAAGTGGAATACTTTCGCCGCCACTTTCGCCATACATCAACCGTCAGATATCTGAAGTTCCATCCGATCTTAGTCCTACGATACTTAATAGAGATCCTGTTCTTTACGATGCCCCTTTAAATGACGAAAACCAACGGCCGTTGTTCGAACTCTCTGAAACAGATCGGGAATCATCGGCATCCCCGGTCAATCCAATTTCTTCTAGGATCGTAGAGGCTTCCACGGCCGGGCCGGCCAGGAAGGTTGCCACCGTCCCGACATTCAAATCAACAGCATGGCAAGATTGTTTTCGGGGACCCGGGGAATATTTTCGACGTGAGAGGAGGTTTTTGAAACAGCAGATCGATGCCGCGAGGGCTGCGAGGGCTGCAACAGCTGCAAAGAGTTTTAAGCCGGTTACACATAGCATGCCTGCCAAAGCAACTACCCCTGGGCCTAAGCGGTCACATCAAAGATCTCGGAGTTCAGGTTCAGAAATCATAGCTTCTCCTAAGGACAAAGTTCGAATCCACAGAAATACCGATAACAAGGTGGCTAAACCTAAATTCAGTCGACAATCGAAGCCAGTTACGACTACTAGGAAGGATATCCATTTTTTGACAGTCGAGGATGTTACACCCCCGGTAGAGCTTCTGCCAGACAACCCGCGCTGTCTTCACGTGGATTGGTCTGGAGCCCCTCTTGACATCTCAAATGACCCGGACCGTCATCTTCTTCATAAAGCAGAACAGCACCTGGCTTCGACCTTGAAGCTTTCTTGTGGCCAATATCTGACACAAAAGCGTCTTATATTTCTCGAACGAGTTACACGACTAAGAGCCGGAAACCAAGTATTCTCACGAACCCACGCACAACAAGTATGTCACATTGACGTTAACAAGGCTTCGCGTTTATTTGCAGCTTTCGAGAAGGTTGGCTGGCTTTCACCTCAGGCTTTGAAGCAGTATCTTTAACCGATCAGACGAGACGGTTTCGCCATTTATTTCCTCTTCGCTCTCTCTTTAATTTGTTCTCCGATTACAGTTTGTCGCCTTACACCTTGGAAATGCTCTCTCCTCTCTTCTGCCAGTTTCATCGTTATTGTTCCAGAGACTACCCGATGTTTGTTTTTTTATGAGCTAGAATGACGCGATAACATACCCTGACGACATATATTTTTTCTCTCCCTTTTTTCTTCTTCTTTTTTTCCTTTTTTTTTTTTTTGCTTAAGCTTTCTGGAGTTTTCAAGGGCATTTTGGAGTTCTTTCTATCTATTTCCCCGTTGGTTTTCGCCGCCCATCATTTTATTTATTTATTTTAAACTATTGGATTCGTCTGTCGCATTGCATGTCCCCAACATCTTTCCTCTCTCCTCTTGGGCGTTTGTCTTGCTATTGCGGAAGCATTTGGGACTGGGACTGTTTTTTATTATTATCATTATTTCTTTGTCTCTCCGTTTTGTTCTTCCTGCTTTTTCTTGGATGTCGGGTTCATGAAACTTGGCGTTAAGTATGATCTGGTCGACCTGTTTTTGATGCTTCCGGAGGCCTCAGGTGTTTCTATTCTTATGTCAATCAACTCACATCATGTTTTCGTGGTTTAATCATTGCTGGGGTTTACCGCAGGATATTTTTTTACATCTGGTATTTGGCTGGCTGTTTTCTATTTCTACCCGTCATGTTATCTCTAGCCTGGACCTGGCGTTTTGACAAGCTTTCGACGTGGCTGGTGTCCTGTATGCCCTCGGATTTGTATGGTTTGTCATGCCTGGCGTTTTAAGTTTTTTTGAACGTTTCTTTCCCTCCTCGACTCCTGTTTTGGACTGTTAGAATCATGCTGTGTACCTAAGTAGTATAATTAATACCTTACTTGATACATTACATACCTAAGTACTTCGTAATTTGTAAATATGTATCTACTAGGTAAAAACTGCTGAGGTCAGCGGTAGGCTAGAAGTGTTTGTCCGGCCGATTCTAGCGTATCAGTGATAGAGGGGTAGTTGGGTCGTTGGCTCGCTACCACAATCCAAGTCTGTCGTTTGCTGTTCGATCGCTCAGTTCACCTCCCATCTTCCCGTCCAGAGTAGCCAACCCTCGAGGAACCAATTTTATACCCGTCAAACTAGCTTTACCGGAACCACTTCACACCCCCAGTCATCGCTCAGAGCACATAGCTTTCGCCGTGATGGCTTAGATGGCTTAGCCTCGAGGACCCCAGCGTACCTAGACCCTCGACAGCCACAGGAACCAACAACCCGTTAGATGAGTAGAAATTCATATCCTGCCAATTTCCCGGGTTGGCAGCGGGGTATATCAAGGAGGTCAGAATCCTTTTCACAGCATTACGAGGTGCGAATCGGACTAGCTCCAAGTTAAAACTTTCCTGGTGCATCTTTTCTTTCCTATGTTAAAGGATCAATCTCAGGACTGACGAATTCCGTCTTTATTGAAGGACTTTCAGGACGTAGAAGAGAGCCAAGTAACCCGCTCTGATGATACGCGGGTCACAACTCCAGAGTCCAAGGGCTCGCGGCGATATCGATATATCGAAGAGCAGAATGGCGGCCTGCTCGTGGTCCCCGTTGAAAATAGGAACGGCTCGGTTCCGGCTGATTGGCCTCCTTTAGATATTCATACTCCTTTCTTGACTAGAGACCAGGCCCGGAGATACATCTCCAATGGTGCTCCTGTATTTGAGGGAACCTGTAGGGAGGTACCATACCTCAAGAACCAGTTTCATTTTTATGTGGTCCCGACAAATGGATGGGATGACGAGGGCACGGATTGTTACCCTTTCCAAGAGGACTTTTTCAACGACATGAGCGACGCAAATCGTCCGCAGGAATCGTTGGACAGGCCATACATGCGGGATATCTTTGGGCTCTACCCGGGAACCATCACCCTCGCGGGATATGCTGCGACCTATGGATGCCCCCTCGATGGTGGGCCACCATTAGAGGGTGGCCAAGTCAAAGTCCGCAAACTTAACATGAACTATGTCGTGTCAAGGCTCCGCAAGCTGAAGCATGAAGGTATTGAGGACCGTGTAAGATCACGCATACCTACCCATTCCCCCCCTTCTCCCCTCTCCTCATGATCTAACGCTGACGTTTCGATCCTCTAGGACCCAACCCTCCTGTATCATGAATTATACGCAAACCTCTTATATGACGGGATTACGCATGCAGATGATCCTCATAGGTTCGAAATGGGCAGACAAGTCTTCGACCTTATCGACGTGCTCGCTCGTCCAGAATGGGTAGATTTCAGCAAACTCGAGAATCAGATCGTTCCAGAGTTTTTTTACCGGGATGACAGCGCTGGAAATAACAAATTCTTTCATCAGCTCCTTTTGTCACTTGAACTCTTTTTGCGGATAACGTCACGGAGCCCCCTAAACAATTCACTCGGGAAACACCATAGCTGGCCTGTCAAAGTACGCTACGACCTAGTGTTAGCCCAACGTTGGCTTGAAAATGTAGAGATTGAGAGCCCAGCTTCATCTCATCCAGCGGCACAGTCGACCGTGACGTTCCATTTTCAGAACAAAAATAGCCAAGTTGATATACTCAGAAATTTCGGGTGGACCCTAAAGTAGGACACACTCTCCAAGTCACTCAAGGATACCTAAAAACCACGCTAAATTTTTGCCTTTAGATGGCCGAACATGCCCGAAGTTGAGTTTATTCTCTCGGAAGTGGATACAAAAGAAAAGGCTGTTGAAGATCGGAGCGTAAGCTGCATGTCGTGGTTTACTGGATTAATGCTACCCGGGAGAACCATGCCTTGGGTCATGATGAAAACTTTGATTGATTGCGATCCTGACGCGCCCCCTTCGATAAAAACTCTCTCACACTTGGCACCCAATGCAGGATTGCAATGGAGAGGCTCTACGTATTGGTCTTGGGAATGCATTGTTGGGAAAGTTTTAGGCGCAGCAAAAGGAGTTAGACAGATGTGTGGATGGCTCGGTCCCCTACCAACAAGTCCCGAACTCCACCGCTCTGAAGGTATGTGTGCTACATGGCACCTATTCCTTGTATACATAAACTCGCAGATTTTGGTTTGCTAATGCTCCTTCAATAGTTGTTTTAATCAAACAAGCACCACCACTTGGGCACTTAACACCAAGCGACATTCATAACATGACAGCCAATAGCGAAGCATTTCCGGAACATGAATTGAGTATTCATGTCGATGATTTTGACATGCTGGAGCCCGACCTAGAGGACCCTACAGATAATATTCGAATAGAAAGACTAAACTTCCAACCTGTTACACCCGATTCTCAAACAGTTATGAGGATACTCCCTCCCGGTTCTCAAAAGAACCCTCGCCCGCCATCTAGTATCAGCGGTAGGAGCGCAAGCGGACGCAGTACTAGTAGTCGGAGTATAAGCGGCCGTTCGAACTTCAGCATGTACCCCGGTGACCCAACCCTTTACGACGCCTCAATAACGTTCGCAATCGCTTCCAAATCCTGGCGAGTGTATCTTCGCCATGACACCCCATTTATTGCTGCATACCCTTGCAAAAATGGGCCTCATGTCTTATACAATGCGTATGATTTTCGGGTAGTCCGCCCCGACAAACTCACAGAAATTAAAAACTGGGGAAGCAACATTACAGATGATGCTGAATCTGAAACAGGTAGCGAGATTTACTACAACAATGAAGTCGAAGAGGTGTTAATCATCGAGGCGTTTGGTGTGTGTGACAATGAAGTCTTCGCCCGGGCGTGGTGCTCTTACTGGGGTCTAGCTGCTGTAATAGCAGATGTGGATAAAACATGTGTCGCGTGCGCGGTTAGGGAAGCGTATGCTGCCTCTGTCAAGGTAGTCATTCTTAACTGCGCACGATCGAACGCCCATAATGAGGTTGAAGATGTCGATAGAACGATCCTCGAGGTATAATGCCCGAGGCTTTTCGCGTTCCTTAAGGCATTTCGGTTTGGTGTGGTGGGATTATATTGAACCTTAGCTATGTACATTGCATTGGAAAGAGGGGGGGTTCTAGTAGACGGCGATAATGCTGGGGTGGCGGCGGTTTTCTTTTAACGCACCAAAGTTATGCGGAACGGGACAGTGAGAGTGGGTGATAGTAACAAAGTAGCACATCCAGGCATCAACCAACAAGACTGCATTCTGGTTCCGTTCTGTCATTGTTTGTTCTCTGAACGTTGTTTTCGTTTTGTGAGTTCTTTTAGCCAGCTTTCACAATCTCGTAATCTTTTGTTTCCAAGAAAAAAGGGAGAAAACCTCCAGCTGATAGCTGTCCCGGACCTCCGCTGAATCCGTGATCAATTACCGCCAAGTTCTTCTTTTTTCCTTAGTATCCTTGAATGCCTATCGAGTTCCTCAACCAGGTCCTTGATTGACAGTTTTGAAGACTCTAATTCCATGACCTTGCCGTCCTCTAAAGTTTCGTCAGAGGTAGCCACACGGCTGAACAATTATTTGAGTTAAAAGACATACTGAATGTTACTGTTATCTTGGGTAGGTCCTCTGAGGTTCGAGGCAGAAGTTTGGTTTGGATTTTCATCGTCGTTCTAGCATCAGGCGGCAGCATGGAGAGGAAGATCCTCGTGCTCTTTGAAAGTTTTGAGAATGGGTTGAAGCTAGCTACTACATTTGAGAGGAACTTGGTGATCATGTTGCATGTATTCTTGCAGCAACCGCGCCGTTTCGTACAGGTTCGAATCTGGAATTTGGGTGCGATGTCGTTGTATGTTATTATATATAAGTAAGTACTTAATTGACGTTGGTGTTGAGAGAATTTTGATAGTTGGAAGTTCCCGATTGGGTAATTTTGAACCCCCACAGCTGTTTTAAGCATACTACCTATTACTATGCATACGAAGAATCTGTTCTAAGTTAAGTGCCTCCACCCGCCTGCAACAAGCAAAAAATCTTTCTTGTTGCTTTCCCATCCTGCTCATTTATATAAGTAGATACTGACATTATCCTAGCCCAGCTCTGGAATTCTTGACAATCGCTTGAACGGGATCCAGGATGCCGGTTCTGTTGCTGCCAAGCCCTGTTCCGGTAGTCCACCCCATTCTCGCGAGCATGTCATAGCCTTTGTTCCCCTGGCTAAGCTCTGCTGCTCCCGTTCCTACAATCATTCCATCTTTATTGTGAATGGTTCGATCGCCGCCGCTCCCACTTGTGAATTGGCGACTACTTTTGCTACGATTATTTCCAAACCTGCCCTGCGAACCCCGACCACTTGGATTGCTGAGAAGAATATCGATGGCCTTTTCGTCTCCTTCAAATAGCCTGCTTTGCTTGGTTTTGTAGAGAACTGGGAAGCGATCATTACCTTTCCCTTGCGATTTACTTTGCATGAAGAAACCATGGGCCAAGATGTGAATATGTAGTCGATCTTGTTTCTGCATTGGTGGTAATGAGAGTCTGACAAACCATTTGGATTAGTAGATACATCCCGAGCGTACCATTGAGGATACAACAAACCTTTCTGCGACCCCGCTCATCAGGAACTGCTTGATAGACGAGTGGACCCGACTCATCGTTATCCCACCGGGATATCCTTTGATATCCATGGACTTAGGCTTCATGGGCGTGCCACAGATACCCAAGGCTCCCGTCTGACGCCGCATCTCTCTCTCTTGTTTACGACTTTTTTTTTTTTCGCGATCTGCTAGAATATATTGTTCAAGCCTGATCTGGATTTGAGCTTCATCGCTGTCCATGTCCATGTTCATAAGCTTACTCGAGGGTCGTCCGATGTTGCCCTTTCGGGACTTACGGTTGAAAGCTAAACTGGCCCTTTCACGACTCATGATATCAAAGTCATCATAGGCATCGGCTAGTTTGGACGCGCGTGGGAATTTCCCTTGTTTGTTCGGCTTCCCGAACATCATGTCGGCAAGCTCCTCGACATCAAAATCATCTTCGCCATCATCATCCTCTTCATCTCCTTCATCGAATCTCAATGCTTTGTTGAGAGCTTGGTCGACATCTCCCTGGTCATGAGATGCTGGGTCACCAAAATGTTCGTGTTCCGAGCTGAAACAGTCACTATCATCTAACCCAGCTTCAAAGTGGTCTATTAGATGCTGAATATCGCATGTCATATCCATCCCTTCAAGCCAGAGGGCCTCGTCAAGCCTTGAACCTGCCGGTTTGAAGTGGTATTCTGGTCCAAACTTCCCCTTTCGCTTTCCAATAATGGCGGCGTTATTGATATCCACGTATATCCCAGGCTCATCACTATCTAGATCGGATCGTCCGAGCATTTGCATCTCTTGAAGGTAAGCACTTTCGATTCCCGTATCAATATCGTCGAGATGGCTTCCTAAAGGCCGTAAAGAAAATACATCTCTGATATCCTCACCGTTCTCCTCAAGGTTTCGAATATAGTCGGCGAGTATTTCATCATCATCGCTCTTCGGTTGGCGGGAACCCATCGGGGCTTCCTTGGGGGGTTTTAAATCTCTTGGCGTTGTAACTATTATCGGGCGTGGGGCGGACGGGACTGTGAGTTGAGCTTTGCACTTTTGTGGCTCTATTTGGGCCCCAATTGGGCGCCGCTGATTCCGAGGGATGAAGACAACTTCTTCCTCGCTGGAAGATGACTCATTCTGAATTTTGAGCTGACTGCCGAAGTCATCTTCGAAAATTGGGTCGGTCTTTGGGTTATTGAATACTGTGGGACGAGATGTTCTAGTGGCAGAGGCAACAGAAGCGGCAGCGAGAAATTCTGACCGCGTCAGCGTTGTTTCCGTTGGGGGGGAAGGTTTGTCGAGGATATTCGCGGATGAAAGTATATTGCGTTCGGTGTCGGGGTCATTTGGTTGCTGAGGACGTACGAATGTTATTCCCAATTGTCGGAGTTTTCTATCATCGTTTCTCCTGTAGTACCTTTCCTCGGTGTTTCGAGCCTCTTGTTGAAGTGTAAAGCTATGATGACCTCCTATATTTCCCATGAAAGGGTATCCCCGTCAATGTCAATGGTGTGTCGCTGAACTCCGAGTTTAGAATTCTGGAGAGGAGAAAAGAAGGAGCAATATGTTATCGTGAGTCTATGTGTAGACTAGAGCGCTAATTTACCTAAAGAGCTAGGGCCATCATAGGAATCTGGAGTAAAATCATCACCGAGAAGAAGACGTCGTTGAGGCTTCCCGCGTTTTCCACTGGTGGGCGTAGTTTGGTTTGCTTGCTGGTGGCGATTTGCGGAACGGTTGTTTGAACCGTGACTTTTATGGGGGGATGGCCGCTGATGTTTCCGGCGGGGCATGGTGGTGGTGATGGTGATGATGATGATGGTGATGATGATGGTGATGGTGAGAAGAGATGAGTGAGTGTGGATTAGGTAAGAAGGACCAACTTACTTACCCTTTACTTGCCTGTTAATTAAAGCGTTAGGTCAGCCCACTTCGTCATCCATCACTTGCACTTTCCCCAGACTCCTACATACTTAAGTACCTATTATCGCCACTACTTACCTCCACCACACCTACACCTCTCCCAAGGAACTGCTTAATCGTAAACCAGGCCCAGATCCAGGTTCGACCGATAATAAGTACTTAGTGCATAGCTGTGTATGGTTTCAACTGAACTCTAGTTAAGGCGGCTTAGCTTAGCCTCAGATACCTAACTTTAGATCTGAGCTATCTGGAGCTATTACAACATTCGCTCCTTCTCCCCATCTCCACACAGTCACACAAACTTGAATGTTCATCCGACCTTACTTGCCATCAAGTACCTCGGGAGCGAAAGAGCTTTTTTGCATGATGAACATCAGAATCGACAAGTTTCAGCGCGTTATACAATACTTCTGGGATCCGCCCGTAAAAAATGACGAACCGAAGAGCTCTATTTGGTGCTTAGGTGCCGAATACTCTTTTAAGCCGACCGAACTTGAGATCAAATCCTCCGACGAGTACGACTCCGTAAATGCTTCCTCCACAGACTCCGTCCCAGTGCTCCTGACCGCACTATCGCCCACATCCGCTGACACTATCACACAACATGAATCTGACTCGGACTCCTCGGAAGCCGCCGTTGAGGTTCAAAAGGATACATCGACACAAATGGACGATGATGGATGGCCTCATGCATTCCTGGATGATTTCGATGCCAAGTTTTGGATGACATATCGAAGCGCCTTCCCCCCGATTCCGTTATCTACCACCAGTCGGAATATGACACTTGCAACTCGAATCCGAAGCCTAGCCGATCAAGAAGGCTTTACTTCAGACACAGGATGGGGTTGTATGATCAGGTCAGGCCAGTGTGTCCTTGCGAATGCCATATCTCTTCTTAAACTTGGACGGGGTATGTTTATATCTACCTAGCCCCCCAGTCCGGACCTTCAGGTGCTGACAGCAGTGACAAGATTGGCGTCGTGGGAAATCTCCTCAAGAGGAACAGCGGATCCTGTCTTTGTTCGCCGACGATCCGCGAGCACCTTTCTCCCTCCATAACTTTGTCAAATATGGAGAAGCGTCTTGTGGGGTTTACCCGGGGGAATGGTTCGGGCCGTCTGCAACGGCACGATGTATACAGTATGCTTCTCTCTCCATTCCTTTCACAGAACCTTTTTTGTTCTCTTCCTTCTACAATGAGATTGATTATATTGGTTCTAATACCCTAAAGGGCACTGGCTGGGCAACACGATGAAGGCTTACAGGTCTACATAACTGGCGATGGAGGGGATGTCTACGAGGACGCTTTCCGGAAAATTGCAATATCAGACGATGGATTATTCCGTCCGACCCTTGTCCTTGTTGGTATAAGGTTAGGGATCGAAAGGGTGACGCCTGTGTACTGGGAGGCCCTTAAATCCTCCCTCATGATGCCACAGTCAGTTGGAATTGCTGGGTAGGTCTATGTCCCCCCCAAGGCCGGGAAAGGCTAGCTAACTCCCGTTTGACATCAGGGGGCGACCTTCGGCATCACACTATTTTATTGGGGTCCAAGGGCAATCGCTCTTCTATCTAGATCCCCACAATACCCGGCCACTGCTTCCTTATCGAAAGGACTCGGGTTATACTACCGAAGAGATAGAACTTTGCCACACTAGGAAACTCCGGAGGCTTCATTTGAGAGAAATGGACCCTAGCATGCTGCTGGCCTTTCTAATCAGAGATGACCGGGATTGGCAGGCCTGGAAACAGGGTGTCAAGGAAGTATGCTTACCCCTCGTACTTCTGTTTAGTCTTTATGCATTACTGACTTACGTGGATGGACTACAGGTGCATGGGAAACGCGTCGTTCACGTATCGGACACAACACCGGGCATGGGGAATCCCCCAGGAATGAGAGAAGATGCCGTTGATGATGTGGAAACATTTGATGATGATTCCGATGCTGAAGGCGAGGAACTGGGAACCTCGTAGATACTATTATGCATTTAGTTATGATATGCATACATTAATTTGGTCTCGTATACCACCATTCACATTTGGGGCTTTGTTTGGTTCCGGGGTTCATGGATCTTAAATCCAAGGATGATTCAATTCAGTACAAGATTTGTATTTTGGAGGGCAATATGGGCGTTTGGGGGGACGTGTCGTTTTGCTGTTCACCACATGATATGATAACGTGAATCAGAAGTCGTCAACTTCTCAGAGATAGATCAACTCGAAGTACGAATCAAATAAAGATTCCAGTCTGGGAGGGAAAGCATCAGAGAGGTACACAGTCCTCAAAATATGTGCAAAGAGTTGAATGGGCAAATGACGTTTTCTCAAGATGAATACCTAATAAGTAGGTACCTAGGTAGTTAAACTAAAGCCGGGAATTGATGGGTGAATTAACCGAGTATATTGTATGCACGGCCCTGTATGACAAGCGGCGAAGCGGTGTTGCTCGATACTAGAACTGGTTCCGTCAGGTCTTCAATGTAGAAGGACGTTTCGGTGAAGGAGATTTTAAACTGTTCGCAAACCGGATCGTTAGCAAAATATCAAGCGGGCAGGAAGGGAAAAGGGAAAGAGGGAAAAGGAGCACGGAGGACCAAGCTTAGAAACCCTTTTTTACTGACCTTGAATATAAAATTTAGTGTTAAGGCAATGATCATAGCTATGCAGACAACAATGGGGCCGATCAAACTAATCCCAGTGTCGAAGCCTTTCTCACTCCTATCAGTGATGAACCTACTCCGCCTTATATACATCCAATATCCCCATGCTCCGGCAAATACCGAGATTCCGGTGAAGAAGAAACCGATTCCCTGGGCGATGAGATTCTTCCGGCCTGCGGCATTGTAAAGGGCGAGTGAAAGTGTGGCTAGTAGCACACATATATGTTGCCATTTGATAAAGGTTCTTTGATTGGCAAGCCAAACTTTAGCTTCAACCTGGAGTGGCCCAGAATCCTTGATATAGGAACTTGGCTTTATCACGCCGGGGGGCAATTTGACTGAAGACCGGCGGCGGCGCTGCTTTGTATGACCCCATCCTAAGCCACCGATGCGAGAAGATGATGGGGAACCGCTTTGCTCTTCATGATCTTCGATAATGGTCGCCTGTTTGGGAGGCTGAACAATCTCCAAAATTGGCTTTTTAGGAACTCCTGCAGACAGTCGTCGAGGTTTAGAAGATTCTGAAGGGCGCATTGATTCATGGGCAATAGAAGCTCGAAAAGGGCTTCCACGCAGGGGCGAAAGGCCCATTGCAAAACTTCCAACGGCAAATTCCTCGGATTTTAATCTGTTTTGCTCTTGCTGCCATGCATCCTTAGGGTCTTTTCTGATGTCCTTGTCGAGGTCCCCCAACCAAAATGGAAAACTATTGACATTATCTTCAAACAACACGGAAACACCATGGACGAACTTGGAAAATCGTGGTGCCTCATACACCAGATGCGACGTCATCAAATCTGAAACCCATTCCTTCGAACGGTCGTTCAGGGAATTGTTGATTTTGATTTCGAGGAGTGCAAAAGGGAACTTCGAAATCTCGTCTTTAGGCAGAGAGGTAAATGGATACTCCAGTTTCCGGTCATCGATATCGCGCCGATGCCAGTCGTCAACAGGTCGAGTAGGTCTCCGAGAGTTGAGGGCATCTTCTTTGATGAAAACCAGATCAGTATCTAATGAAATCCTGATCTCGTCATCTCCGGGGATTTGAAAGGCGGTCCTCGTGTAGACTGCACGAAGGATGGGCTGCAAGGAGTTTTCTTTGACAAATGCATACATATCCCTTGCCGTCTTTTCATATTTGCGGGCCTCTTCTACTGGTTTACGTTCCTTTGTCTTCCGTATCTTTTTCTCCAGTATTTCCTCGTCTTCACCAGAAATGAAACGCTGTATTTCCTTTTCTTTGAGCGAAATCCTTTCTTCGGTCCCAGTCTCCTCTGCTTCCTCGATTGAAGGGACAACCTTCCTCTCTAACGTGATCTCCGGCCTATCCGCAAGCTGACCGTACCATCGTAAGCGGAGGGATGCGGCACTTTCATACCTATCAAGTTTATGTGTATAGAGGTCGAATTGAGAGTTATCGAAGTAAAGCGATGTCAGTGTCGGGTCCTTTCTGTCGGCTTTCGCAACTTTTGAGCTTTGGGGGTTATAGATGAGAACCGGAAGTCGTCGTAGGACATAGGTTTTAACCTCAAGTAAGTTATCAGGGTGTACCCAGACTGTTCCAACCGTCAGATATCTCACAATGTCTGTATTGGAAGGGTTTCTCATGACTTACATTTATGGGATTCATAGGTTTTTGAGGATGGTTTCGAAGGAAGGGATTTAGATGGTTGTTGGGTTTGGTCATACTGGCCAACAAATGCATATAGTGCCGAGATCCTACCAGGCGTGCGTTAGTGCACTTAATAAGGAGGATGGCAAGTGAGGCATGGATGATGGTAGACACTTACCTATATAGCAGCGGCGAGTAATCCTCGGAGCTGAAAGGCAAAGACGATAGACGGACCTGCACGAGAGGTCGGATTTTGTACTGCTTTAGCCTGTCATGCTTTTTAGCGGCCTTTAGACAAGCAGTGAAATTCAATCGCGCAAATTTGTAAAGATCGGCAATCTGCTTAGAGATGGTATCCAGCTCTTGGGTGACCATGCTCAAAAGCTGCTTGGTGTTTTCATCGACAGAGTCTTTCGCTGCTGGTCTACCCTCAGAATTTTGAGCCAGGGGTTCGAGTTTGGCCTCGCAGTTGTTCACCCTGTCCTTCAATTCGGCAACAAGTTTTGCGTGAAAGGCGTTCACCTTTTCGATCTGGACATTCACCAACTCCTCCACGAAGCTGGATTCGTCTTGTTCCGTCCATTGGGTTGGTTCTGGATCCTTTTCTCGCAGAAGTTTTTTCAGTTTTCCATAGTCGATATAACTATCTCTCCACTCCTCCTTCAAGGACTGTTTCAAGGTTTCGCCGAATTTCATAATGACGGTGCTTTGGGGGGTGAAAATCCAATTCTCGTCGTGGGAAGATGACCGGCTCGGGGGTATGGGATGATGAGGTAATGGTTTCGAGGATGCACTATTGGAGGGAGAGAGAAACAGCAGAAGAAATCTCTGAAACTTTGGCTTTTTACCTAGGTAGGCAGAAAAAAGAAAAGAGAGAAGGAAGAAAAATGATTGAAGGGAAGGGAAGAAAGAAGGATGGATGGATGGATGGATGGAATGGATGGGTGGATGGAATAGATGGAATGGAATGGCTGGGTGCCGCGAGAGGCCAATGAAATGGAGATGCAATGGCATGTGCAAGGGTTGGAGCGGCAGAAATGCAGGTCTCAATATATTCCCCCGCATCAATCACCAGTTTTCACGACACGTTCAATCCTAGAGTGCATGCACACATGTACATGTCCATGTAATGCAGATACGTCAGGACTAGCTTGAAGAAAATTTTGCACAGCAGAAAACAGAAAAAATATCATGTGGATAAGTAGCCTTGTATTTTACATGAACGCTCGTGGGTCAGAAAAAGGGATATGATTAGTCCGAATATTGCGGTGCTTGGTTTCAAAGTTAGCAAAACCTCGCTCAATCCAGGAGCTGAATGGTTCTAAGACGTGCAAAACTTACTAGTTAACAAAGGACAAGGAAGGTTTCTTTCCCACTTGGAACCTATCAATTGATCCTTGATAATTAGAATATTTGAAGATACAAGTGCATACCCATAAATTAGGTGGAGAGAGAAAGATATAGACATACCACCTGGAGCCGTAGGTGGCAAATATGGATCTGGATGCTTCCACTTTTCCAATTCTGCTTCCGCTTCTGCAATGAGAATCTACAAGGTAGCAAGATGTTATCAGTCAAAGATACGTCGCTCGGAATACGGGTGAGGATATATTTTATGAAGTACAACCTGCAACTGTTTGGGAGCCCGAACATCTTTATTGGCCTCGAAGAGTTGACGGATAGCGAGCGCTTGTGGGCGCCAGATATCCCGTCTGACAGACCAATCCAGGCTGGTTTTCAAGGCCCTCCTGTAGAGACTCGGAACTATCCTAATTGGTGCGGAACCAGCCATGATAGATGGTAGATGGTAGACGGGAGACGGGAGACGGGAGACGGGAGACGGGAGACGGTGGATGGTGGATGGTGGATGGTTTTGATGGGTGGTGGTGGGATCACCTACTTAAGTAAGTACTTAAAGTACTTTAAGTAGGTAATAGATATAGGAGGTATATTGGAGGAAGTATATGGGGATCCCCTTATCGACAGAAGGGGAGATTTATTATTGATGGGCTGAACGAGCAGTGGGATGCTGGTTATTGTCGTCGTCGTCGTCGTCGTCGTCGTCGAATCGCGGGACGTCGATAGATGGTAGCACTTGTTAAGTAAGTAGGTTACTTACTTAAGTACTTAGTAAGCTAAGCACTTAAGTAAGCACCCTGCCAAGCCCAACACGCCTGATAATAAAGTACTTACTCGAGTATATACCTCTTTATATGTAAGTACTAGATTCCTGGTAGGTATGGAATAAATAGTATTAATAAGTAAGTACATACTAGTGTATATGTACTTACTTCATATACCGTCGTTTGGAGGTATTAAACACTTCCGTTCGGCCATTGTCCTTTACCCGACCCGGATCGGTTACGTTCCTCGTTCAGCGAATTCCTTGGAATGAATGAATGTAGAAAAAAAAAACCACCAAAGATACCTCTTACCTTTGAGCAACAATTAAGTATTTTATATAAGTAAATAAGAAGTGCTTAAGTATATATGATGTTTAATATCTCTTCCGAGATTGCAATTAGTATTTAATATCAATTAGTATCGATACCTGAGTACCTCTTACCAGGTGCCGGTACGCTACGAGACTACGTAGTAGCTACCCACCCACACTTATTTAGGAAAGTACCTACCTATTACCCACCAAACAGTCCTCTTCTTCTTCTTCTTCTTCTTCTTCTTCTTCTTCATCATCATCATCATCACCCATTACCCACCACCACCATCATCATCGTCGTCATGTCTTCCTTCTCTGCCCTTCGTTCAACCGTCCTGCGGTCAAATCGTCCGTCTTCGTTTTCACACCTACGGACCCCATCCTCTCGCCTCTTCCATATCAAGGCTCGAATGCCCAGCCTTATCGCCACAAGAGCCGCTCCTCGCAGGTACCTAAGGAAGCTCTTGCTCTTCAACCTCAACCTGACCCGCTAACAATCCAAACAGCTCACATCCATCCCTTCAGCAATGGCGTTCTTACGGTACCTATCCACGCTTTCCGACGCACCTTCATAGTGTTCTACGCCAGATATATCTAATCACCGAACTCCATTAGCCGACTCCGTTACTATCAAGGTCCCACCCATGGCAGAATCCATATCAGAGGGAACATTAAAACAATGGTTAAAAGGTTTGCGATTTCTCAGGTTGCCCGAGGCCAATGCCATTCTGACCAAGGCTGGTTCACGGTATAGAGGTTGGCGAACAGGTCGAACAGGATGAAGAAATCGCCACTATCGAAACTGACAAGGTATCGCCTGTACCAGTACCACCGCATGCTTGCAGCCCTTGGTATTAACAAATAGCTAGATCGACGTAGCCGTCAATGCCCCACAAGCTGGTATTCTAAAGGAGCTTTTGGTTGAAGCCGACACCACTGTTACTGTCGGTCAAGACTTAGCAAAGCTAGAACCCGGAGAAGGTGCACCAAAACCTGCTAAAGAAGAGACAAAGAAGGAGGAACCAAATTCTTCCCCACCACAAAAAACCGATCAACCAAAGTCCACCGAGAAGACTCCTGAACCCAAGAAAGTAGAAGAAAACCCGAAGAAAGCCGATATAATTCCCCCACCAACCACTCATCCGGCTCCCGCCGCTGATGGAATTGGGAACAGGGGAGAACAAAGGGTCAGAATCCCATTCCGTTGCGTTCTTATTTTCCCGGCACCGAGAACTAATTACCCCTGTCCCATAAATAGGTAAAAATGAATCGCATGAGACTAAGAACAGGCGAAAGATTGAAGCAGTCCCAAAACACCGCAGCATCCCTGACTACATTCAACGAAGTTGACATGTCCGCCGTAATGGAAATGCGCTCTTTGTATAAGAATGTAGTCTTGGAGAAAACTGGCGTTAAGCTCGGATTTGTCAGTTTTTTCACCAAGGCATGCATTCTTGCCATGAAGGATGTACCTGTTGTCAATGCCAGCATTGAGGGTCCGAATGGAGGCGACACCATCGTCTACCGTGACTACGTCGATGTCAGTATAGCTGTCGCAACAGAAAAGGGCCTTGTTACTCCTGTTATCCGGAATGCAGAAACTCTTGATCTCGTGGGCATAGACAAGGCTATCTCAGAGCTCGGTGAGAAGGTAAAGATCTGAATATTGAAATTCCCTTAACATTGTAGCTCGAGCTCACTTCAAAAAAAAAAAAAAAAAAACAATAGGCTCGAAACGGGAAGATTACCCTCGAGGACCTTGCTGGAGGCACATTTACCATTTCGAACGGCGGGGTTTTCGGCAGTTTGATGGGAACTCCCATTATTAACTTGCCACAGAGCGCCGTTCTGGGTAGGTCATATGTGCTTTAATCGTACAGGAAACCTCACTAACAATATGGCAGGCCTTCATGCCACCAAACAACGCCCAGTTGTAGTCAATGGCAAGATTGAAATTCGTCCGGTGCGTATTCTCTTGCCACAAAAAGCAGAGTAGTATCTAACGGTCTATAGATGATGTATCTTGCGCTTACATACGACCATCGCCTTCTCGACGGACGTGAAGCAGTTACCTTCCTTGTCAAAGTGAAAGAGTACATCGAAGACCCAAGAAGAATGCTGCTGCCGTAGATATGGTCCCAATAGCTCATCAAGAAAGTAGTTAAACTCGTGAATAAGTCTTATCTAATCTTTTCACCCCCCTCCCCACCGTCCTCTCTTTTCTTCAACCCCCCCCCCTTTGCCCCAATGTGCTTTTTGTATTCGTACACTATCAGAATTAGCATCAGTATACTGACGTAAACGTCGGTCGCTACCGGAAAATACCGTCAGCGGATGTATTATAATACCAATCTATGGTCCCTAAGTGGACGCTATAGCGGTGCTTGTTCACATTGCTTATAAAGGCTTGCTCGAAATCTCATTGATTGCATATTCTATAAGCTATATAAGGTAAGTCAAGACCATAAAGTTTTTACACCTCAATTAACGCAACAGGTTATATACAACATATGATGGTTGAAAAAAATCCAACCATCGCCTAGATTAAGTCAGGGTTGGGACAGACCAGTCGACCCAGTTAGCCTGGTTGAAATTGAGATTGCCATCAGTTCGGAATACATTTGTTGTGACGGATTGGTCGAGCAAGAATCTGTTAATGAAAGAACTGAGTTCAGATCCCTGTTGAGCGGCAGGGAAACCACAGTGGTCGCTATGTCCAACTTGCGAGTATCCCATGTTGCTGGATACGCCCAGGGCTTGATAGACGAGAGATCCTGCTTTCATGCAACCGTAAGTGCTTAATGCACCGAGCCATTCCTAGTAGCTTCTGTTAGCAGGGCACACAACAGACAAGATCTGCTACCTCCGTTAAGAGCTACGGTATATTTACCATTGAAGTATTCTCGATAACATATAGTCCGCGGGGTGCAACCAAGGCAGCTAAGCTGTGGTGGTCAAATGGGAGGCGGCTGACTTGATTAACATTGGCATTGAACGCGGTGGAGAACCAAACGTTCTCCGTAATGATTTGGGAAGCAGTTTGGACATTTTGGCCCTGGCTCTTCTGGTAGTCTGAAAGCCTCCAGCAAGCGGAACCTCCGGATCCCGACTCTTGAGGAAGAGTCAAGGCAACGCGGTCATCAAGAGCACCAGCGACGAAGGCTCCTTTGCCGTTTCTGGAGCATCCGGTAACGCCAATTCTTGCAGGATTAATGTTGGTAGCCGGTGTGATTTCGATTGCATCAATGATTCGGCTGACACCCCACGCCCAAGCTGTAAGGGCGCCAGCTGAATGGCCACTCCCATAAAGGTTATAGAATTTCCCTTGACCCCTATCATAGATAGTCCTGTTAACCTCCCGACATAAATCGCAGGGAGCTTTTGCTCATCAACTTACCTGGATCCAGTATTGGCCTGGGCTGCGATATCGGCAATGCTAAAACTGATTTTAGCAACACCAGCAGGAATTGGGATTGATCCGCCATCATATCCTTTCACAGGGCGAAAAAAAAAGAGAGAGAGGGAGAGATATTAGTGTTAGGTACGGAATTAAGATCCATTGGCATTATTGTTAGGCTCACTAACCGATGATAGCAGGATATGGTGCCCTTCCACCAGAAGGTGCAGTGACAGTAACAGAGAATGATATTGATTTCCCCTGGTCAGAAACGTTGATTGTGAGGGTATTTCCACTCCACGAAGCTGTAAGAGATTGTGGCTTTCCGGGCTTCGTTCCTAATTCATATTGTTGCATGGCTGCGGAAATCTCAGCCTGGCGGCATTTGAACTGTTCTTTGGTGGTGGCTTTCTGGCCGTTGGCGAAAGTGAATGGATCTGGAAGCTTAGAGTTCGACACCAAAGAAATACTGCCCACCGAGCAGGTAGGGTTCGTCCCCCCAGGGGTGGTAGTAGAGGCTCTAGTGGTTGTAACTACCGTTGTTGTAACAGCGGTGGTTGATGCTGTGGTTGCACGGGTGGTCGTTGTTGAACTCGTGGTGGTAACCCTACCAAGAAGCCAATTAGGTACTTAGTAGTTACTCCCGACATCGATGTAATATTGATAGATTCAGAACCAGCACCGGGACTTACTGGGAGCCAGGCTGGCATTGGCTATAATATGCGTTTAAGAAGACACAGGTGCTTCCCGAAGCGCAACTGGTAGAGCCTCCCCAACCAATACCGCCACCTTTAAGTCCGTAGAGGTTTGATTAGAAGCGGGTTGATAAGCAAGATTGATGGATATTTTGGCTTACACTGTCCCCAGAGCGGAGATTGTGCAAGGACAGAATTTGTACCAAGCAAGAGTAGTAAAGTTGCTAGCTTTCTAGCCATGGCTAAGTTGAATGAAACCTGATCGATTAAATATATATCTAGATGGGCTGCTGGTTGCGAATTCGGATTTCCCGAGAGAAGTTGCACGGTTAACCAATTTCTAAATCCCAAGCACAGCACAACCGGAATGGCGACTTCTTATATAGCCGCAGATACGATATTCGATCACTGTCTTCTTTACTGATTTCCATTCAGGAATCGTGGATCGAAACACCTCGTTTCGTGGCCCGGTTCGCCGTCGATTTTGATAGCAAAAGCGAAGGTACCGCGTTTCGCGACCTTTACACTTGTATGCCACGAGGAGCTGACTCGACTCCGAATTTGATATGCATCTTGAAAATTGCGGGACGATGGGCCGAGAGCACAGATTTTGTGGAATCAACGATGCCATTTCAACGAGAGCTCGAGTATCCTAACTCAAGGCCGTGCTTCTCTAGCTCTAAGGAAACTCGCATATGCCAAGCAACGCAGAATGGGACAACCCTGTGTTGGATATTGCGTATAGTTCGTAGGTGCCTATACTGGCAGTGTGCATGCGCATGTAGTCTCGGAACTAGAATGTTAATTAAAACGTGACAGCAGGATTTTAGGGAGTCTCCACTTTGATACCTGCATAGGTAAGTGATATTTCGATCTAAAATTTAGATTCTCGAGTATCGGGGGCTTTGACATACATGCTTGCTGCAATTTGGCTCGCTCCGGAGCACGCAGGCTAAATCTCGAATTTAGCCTACAGCATGTCTCCCTCCCAAAGGAATTTGCTGACATAGGACATGGGCTCAAGCACGTTTTTAGTCGGCAAAAAGGGACGATCTCTCGGAGATGGCGATTGAAACTTCCGTAAATTTCCTAATGCGATGCTGTTCAGCTTTTAACCTTCAGGGATTAGCCAGGTAGAGTTCGGGGGAAACGTGCCTTTGAGCTACGTTGTGACATCCTCAAAGGCTAAAATGCAACGGGGATATGTTTAGGCATCTGTCTCTTTGGATGTCTGTCATAGCCTAGGGTTCTTGGGGTTCGGATTCACGGCTCAGTTATATATGGCTCCGGATTCAGGTTTGGGGCTTTGGAGGAGGCGATTTCGAGTATTAATAAACCCTTCTCATTCCTAGACTTGGCGATAACTTTTCTGCGGGCGAATGGATACAGACGGATTTCTCTCATTCCACCAATTAAATTATATACTTGATGGGTCCGGAGGAGGCGTTTTAGACGCTGAGCCGGTATCGTTCTTCTTTCAAATCAAAATGGACAAAGGAGCCCGGAGTTCGACCCCGATATGTGTTGAATATGTTGCATTATAATATTACTGAACCCGCTGCACGTATAGCTCCAATACATATACATCTATACCTAATTACCGATTTCTTCCTTACTTACATGTTGGTACCTACTACCTACCTACTTACTTACTTAGATACTTACCTACCTACCGATCTACTTGGTTTAATTGGTTACGAGAGCACCCCACAAAATGGGCCCGGTGACGAGATTGACATTCCTGCTTGATTGAGGCTAATCCGATCGATCACTTCACTTAGGCAGATGTTGTACTATACTGACCTAAATATATTTACTTAGGTATATAGGTACTATACGTACAGATGTCGAATTGATACCCGACACGGTATTACAAAACTGTACCATACCTCGTTCAAGCATCTGGTGTAGACTACCCAGCTCCAGACCCTGGTCGAAAAATGGCTTGGCTGTTGGCGGAAGAGGATGACAAAACAACCAACATTCGCCGATAACATCCTACACCAGTATTATCCCACCAGCTCTTTGCTTCCTTGTCTCTATGCGGTCCCAACCAAGATGGATAATTCTGTCCCTTTTGGCGTTAGTGTGGATCGTGCTAGTGATTCGTAGCCTTCGACCCACGATCATTCGCGATGCGGGCTACATATTCCGGCCTATTTGGGATACAGCCCCTGAACCATTCGAAAAAATTGTTCATTACAAATTTGACCCGAACGACATACCTACTTCATGTTCAATGCACGGATGGAAGCAGTATAAACCAAAATCAGATAACAAGCAGCGCAAAAGAAAAGTCATCGACGTTTTGATGTTTAGTGTCGAGCTCGATCTTGCAATCATTCGCCTGCAGGAGCTTTGGGATGTTGTAGACACCTTTATCGTCATTGAAGGAAATCGAACATTTACTGGTAGGTCGGGCTCCGCCATTTTGTTGGCTGTCTTTCTTCATACCCCTATTTTATAAGGCCATAAAATTGATAAACGCCTAGGCGACTTCAAACCTCTAACATTTGCCGCCAATCGTCATCGATTCGATTTCGCGAGGGCAAAGATCCTATACGAAGAGACTACAACCCTTCTTGAAAACCCCCATGACCCATTTGACAACGAGAAAAGGTCCCGCGACCACGCCACCGAAATAATCAAGACCTTGGATCTGGAGGAATCGGATTTAATCATAATAACTGACGTCGACGAGATTCCGAATCGCGATACTATCGAGTTACTGAGGGCATGTCAAGGATATCCGCAATACCTACATCTCGAAATGAAATCGTACATGTACTCTTTCGAGTTTCCAGCACCTAGACCACAATGGCGCGCCATGGCTGGTCAGATCGGAGCCAATGGGGAAATTGAGTATGATCATCGGCGCATGGGGGATGTTTTGTTGGCAAATACTGGAGTCCACTGCAGCTGGTGTCTACGCAGCATCCAGGATTTTCAATTCAAAATGCAGGCTTACTCCCACGCCGATCGGGCAAGCAAATCCGCTCTCGACCGCAACAATATACAGAAGGCAATCTGTGAGGGTTCAAATGTAGAGCAAATACTTCCTGAGGTTTTCACATTCAGTGACCTAGCCAAAGAGCTAGGCAAATTAGAAAGGTCTTACGATATGACTGCGATACCCAGGGCTGCCGTTGAGGGCCGCCAAAAATGGCCATATTTATTCCCCGGGGGCTGCATAAGACAAGATTCGCCGGCAAGAACCCTCACGGTTTGAACGGACTTTTTATGATTTCAATTTTGATCGGTCGTGCGCGTGCGCGTGTGAGCTCACCCAGCCTATAAGCCATCAATAATCGGCTAAAAGCCTCTAAGCTGCAGGGCCATTCTATTTGCTCTATAGATCCATGTGCGGAGCAACATTAGATAATTTGTGACCTCTTTCCTAGATTATTCACCTGTTGACTATACAGTCTCCAAAAGTTCATTTTCAATTTCATTTTCATTTTTATTTTAACCTCTTATGATAATACTCCTGGGGCTAGTTGATAGACTATTTGAATAATATGATCATGATTGTAGCACAAGCTTTTTATGACAATGCCTGTCTCAGGCAGGACGACGTTGAGGGGCGATCGACATGTGTTGTGACTGTTGGGTTTTGTCAACCCAAGCTTCGTTCTTCGCTAGTCTCGGTACCTAAGTATTTTTTCTTAACCTGGTCACATTCTCAGTACAGATTTCTGAATCCTTCACTCTTTCTTACCATGACGACCATCGAGCCATCTACCGCGGACCCCTTACAAGTACAAGAGCTCGAGAGTACGAACAATGATAGGAAGCGAAAGCGCTCCAGCTCTCCGACTACGACGCCATCGATAAACCCGTCTGAAGTGTCGAACCAAATTGTGGAATCGCCTACCTCAGATGGAGCACCTTTGTCTAAAAACCAACAAAAGAAACTACTGAAAAAGCAGAAATGGGAGGAATCTCGGGAATCTCGACGGGCACTTCGTCGTGAAAAGATGGCAGCAAAAAGAATTCGCCAACGTGAAGACCGCAATGCCACGAAGGCCGACTTCCAGACCGAGAAAACCACGGGTGGACCGAAACCTGGAAAGAAACGCAAGAACAACCGAAAACTTGAACGTAAATCTAAACGTCTCCCTCTAAAATGCATTGTGGATTGCTCTTTCGACGAATATATGATGGACAAAGAAGTTGCATCACTCGGAGCGCAGGTTTCGAGATGTTACAGCGACAACAGGATCGCGAAATTTTCCATGGATTTATGGTTAACTTGTGTCAACAAAAGACTTCGCTCTCATCTCCATCTAATGCATGGTGATAAATGGAAATCATGGCGCAAAATTCATGTCACAGACGTAGACTATGAAGTTACGCAAGATGATATCCAGGCAAGAAACATAATTTACCTTTCCTCGGATTCTGATGAGACACTTGAGACACTGGAAGAAGGGAAAACATACATTGTCGGCGGGATCGTAGATAAAAACAGATACAAGGGGCTTTGCTTCAATAAAGCTGTTGGCCAAGGGCTTCGTACCGCAAAGCTTCCGATAGGGGAATATATTAAGATGACAGGGCGAATTACGTTGACCACAAATCAGGTTGTGGAGATTATGCTAAGGTGGTTAGAATTAAAGGATTGGAAAGCAGCCTTTGAGGCTGTTATTCCGATGCGGAAGAAGAAGGATCTAGTTGAAGGCCAATCTAAAGACGGGGAAGGGGAACCCGACGGATCCCCTAGCGCCAATTTGCCCGCCGAAGAAGAAGATGAGAAGGATGAAGAAGATGATGAAAAGGATGAAGGAGGGGGGGGAGAAGATAACGAGACTGAGAACGATAAAGAAAGTATACGTGATGAAGCGGGTTTCATTGAGAATTGAGCCAAGCTTATATACGGCATCTAGACCTAACTTAAACCCCGCTGAACTTAGAAATCCACGCCTTCCGATTTTATCTTGGTGGCTTTTTCTGTAGGAATAGACTTTTCTGCGTTCAACAGCTTTTGGACAAATTTTGAAAAGAGATCGTGGTAGGGTTTCAGGCTTGTCTTGTCGATATCAGATACCCTGGATATAGAACTTTCGCCATCCTCTTCCTTTTTCACTGGGTTTTTCCATTGATCAATTTCTTTCAAAAGTTGTGTTACTGTAGGAACATCATCCGGGTCGAACTCATCAAGTTTGGATATGTCGATTGGGACGCATACTTTCCCAGTGCCGGGATGCACGACAAATGGTGATTTGAGCAAGTGGTTCAGGTGTTTAGAAACTTCTGCATCGAGACGTGGGTATGTATACTCAAGAATGATATCCTGTTTATGCTCAAGCAGCACCTTTGGGATGATGGTCTGGGTGAAATGGAATTAAAATAATCTTCGAATGCGATCTTGATAAGAAGTGTGACCTACCTTGGAGGCGCCAGAGCCGGCTAGCGCATCAATGTCCTTCCATTTGTCACTGCTTGGCCGTTCGATGGTCGAGTCCCATTTCTCACGAAGCGCTTCGTTGAGCTGGCGATCTGGCAGAAGTTGGAGAAGCCGTTCAGCCTGCTTCTCGGTTCGGAATGGATCTTGGCTCTCGAGAATATTCTGTCTAAAATCATCTTTGAGGATGTCGTGACTTCGTCTGTATATGCATCGCAGACAAATTTTTTTAGTCAACAAGAGATTTTTATGATAAAAAATGCTGTGCTGAGATTATAATACCTAATGTGTGGGTGAAGCGGCCTGTCCAAGTTCACCTTCTTCCCGCTTTGGCTACCCCCTTTGACTACCTCGAAGTAGGCGGCAATGGCTCTTCTCTTCCCATCATCTAATTTCCGAGCCTTTTTGTCACAAACCCATGCGTGCGCACCTCTTCTTCCTGAGTATACCCACATAATATGCTGAAATCCAAAATCATCACGCAATGCAACATCAACTACTTTGATTGCCATTGTCACAAACTGCCAGCATCTAATACATATTTTAGTTTTGGAGCAACACGTTCGGATCTCGTCATAATCTGTCAAATCGATATCGAAAACCAATTCCTTCTCAATTGGCCTAAACGAGCCCTTTGCTTGTTTCCTATCCCTTGGTTTCATGGAGTAGACAGGGCCAATTTCGAAACGCGAGGGGTTCAAATTGAGAACATCACGACGTAGAGTTTCAAAAGTCGGATAGCACTGATATCTTAGATAAGCTTCGTTGTGCAATGTGAATGCGAATTCTCGGTGGGCGAAGTCGGTGGAAGGGAGCTCGGAGTGATTGAGCCAACGGAAAAGCTGCCGCCAGGGAAACAACCTAGAGTAGAATTGGAGCATGTCCTCGGGATCGGAAGGGTTCGCCGAGGGGATGTCGGAGCTGTGAGAAGATATGTTAGCTCTGAGGGAAAACCACAAGGCCTGCCCCCTAAACATACATCGCTGTCATATTAACCTTCCCACTGCTATGCTTCTGTACATTGGAGGCGTCAGCCATTGGTTCATCATCGAGGTCGTCATCGAACATATTTTCCAGGTTGTCCGTGATCGCGGCTCTTTCGTTGGCACCAAAAGAATCAACCTGCATAGAATCAACGTCTTGCATAGCATCGTCGCTGTCATAATCTGGGGTGGTCTTGTGAGGAGCCATTTTTCCGGGTGCCGGATACCAAACGTTGCAATGTTGGAGATAAGTATCGTTGGATATCTTGGTAGTGATTCGGAGCTTGAGGAGCTCAGATTCCAGCTTGACGACAAAAGACTGTGTGGGTTGTTGCGGACACGCACGCGTGGTTCTGTAAACCTGACAACCGCGAATTCAATCAGACTTCCGTTTTTGGAAACTACGAACAAAACACCAGCAACACATCTCTCACACGTAATGTCAACAACAAAACACTCAGGAGCCCGGCTTCAAAATTTACAAGATTTCCACCACCACCACCATCACCATCACCATCACCCTGCGACCGTTCACAATTACACCAGTAACCTAGCTTTGCACCATAATGGCGAATCGTCCTGATATTACGGTTAATTCCGACCCGGATCGCCTACGCCATCTCAAACTCAAGATAAAGGCGTGGGAGAAGGATTTCGCTATCCGGAATGATGGCCGACCCCCGGCTAGACAGGATATTAGTGCAAATCCAAAGATGGGTATGGAAATCCCCACCCAAATATGATAGCTAGAGGCTCGGGAACCTAATTTCAGGCCATAGCTGCTCGATATTCCGAATATCAAAAACTCAAGAAACAATTAGAGCTTGATAGTTCGCAAACTACAAAGTCACAATCATTTTCGAAATCTTTCGATAGCCCAATAGATACCACCCCTCAGAAAC
The DNA here is from genome assembly GCA_036971725.1 of Arthrobotrys conoides. Taxonomy (NCBI): domain Eukaryota; kingdom Fungi; phylum Ascomycota; class Orbiliomycetes; order Orbiliales; family Orbiliaceae; genus Arthrobotrys; species Arthrobotrys conoides. Next base: position 2,513,041 of record JAVHJM010000001.1, read on the forward strand.
CCTCGACACAGCTTTCTCGAACTCCCCTCGAAACTGCCTCCAATCCGTTCTTCTTTACCCCGACAAGCCGTCTGGAACTACAAGGCCACACTTGTTCCCCCAGTGCTAGTGCTGTCCGTCAGTTGAAATGGATGAGAAAGGGATATGTTTCCCCTACACCTCAGAAGAACGGCAAGATTCTTGGGCTTTTTGATAAGTTACCGGGCATGACACCGACACCCCCAAAACGACCCAGAGAGACCGAAGATAGTACCATCCTAGCGAAGATGACGGATTCTGCAAAAAAGTCGAAGATATTCCCTGACCGGTGCTTTGAGGATTCCGATGACGAGGATGCTTATATTCCCCTGGACCCGACGACACCTTCACGTAAGCGCCGATACGAATTCCAAACGCCGCTCTCGAAAACGAGCAAGGGAAAGAATCCTGGTGAAACGGACCCATTCTCTACGCCCGCGATTTTTCGCCAGCACAGCATGAACTTCGAGTTGAAGGAAAATGGGAGCCCATTGACCCCGGAGGTGAAGCTGTTTCTCCCAAACCGTATGATCGGAAAAGTTAAGCCATTAAGTATCCTAGCTAGGGAGTTGAGAGAAATGCAAGAGGAGGAAGATCCCGGTATGGAAGTGCTGAGAGAACTTGAAAGGGATGAGCTTAATCCCACCAAGAATACGGATTCTGATAAATCTCCGCCTACAACAATTCCCCCGTGTCTAGAATTAGAGGCACAAATCGGGGAACCTCGAGCAGAGAACCCACCCGCCCAGGTAATTTACAAGAAGAAAGGTCTCAAGCGACAAACGAAGCGCGTCAAGAGTAAGTTTTCCAAATATTTATCATCCTAGTCACATCAGTTAACCCGATTAATAGTCCGCCCTATACGTGCAACGAAAACCAAATCGAATATCAAAGAGCCAAGCTCTAACTCCGAATCTGAAGATCCTACCGACCAAAAATCAGAACCCCTCGCTCAAACTGCAAAGGTCGAAAATTCAGACCATGAGATCTGTGATGGAGAACCACAGATGGCTGAGATTTCCGAGGATGAGCTCGCATCGATCGTCCCTAAGGCTGCCCCAACGAAACCACAGGGAAAATTCAAGGCACCGGTTTCAGAAAAGTCTGCTACAACAAAAAATAAAACGACCGTCAGGGCAGATAAACATGCGAACTACACGAGAATGAAAATGCACCATAAAGGAAAGGGGTTCAAAGGCCGGGGAAGAGGGAGGAGATAATTATATCCGATCGAAAAGGGATAACTTGCGTTCAAAAAGGTTGTTCTGGTGTCACTAGGTAGTATATATCGTGGGGATATCGTGGCAACTCTTGTTGTCATTCTCCAGTGGTTTAGCGGGCGTTGCAGCAGTATGAATTCATGATCAAATTTGAGCTCCCTTTCAGGGACTAAGCAATGTTTTTTAAATACTATAATTTTAGCAAGAGTGTAGCAATTTCAGGTATCTTTTACGGCCGATGCCATCTATGGAAAGGTGATCGTTGTTCACATTTTTGACTTCAATTCTTCGTAATAAGCCTTCAATTCTTCCAGGTTGGCTTTCTGAGCAGGCCATCCGATTTCCAACCCTTCGGTCTCGCTAGGTTTTGGAATCTTCGTCACAATAGTCAGCGCAGGGGCTTCAGGATATGGGCAGCATGCATTGGAGTTTTACCATATGGATATGTACATGATCAACTTCTTGATCTACCATGGGCATAGGATTAGTGCTAGCTCGGGTCATCTGTAGAGAGGGGTCATAAACTAACGAGCAATCCTTCCGTTGTTCTGAAGGATATTGAAGTCCTTGACGCCGACCGCCAACGCTAGCTTCTTCGCGACTGGCAACATCTCCGCCAATTCATCATCAGGCACGTCAATTAGCTTCTCTCCGTGTGTTTTGGGGATGACAAGCTATTGGTCCAATAAAGATATCATGATCAGTATACTGTATTAGCGTCCGGGGTTATACCAAGACCGCCACCGCAAGACGACACCTACAGCATGCCCTTTGCTTAAGGGTTGAATGTCAAGAAAGGCATAGACCTTGGGGGAGTCGTAAAGCTTGAACGAAGGGATTTCCCCTAATAAATTTTCGAGATGTCAGTAATAAGTTTAATTCTTTAGTGTATCACATCAAATCGAGACCCTCATATCATAAACCCAGATACACATATATACTCTCTTCGACTCGACACAGTCCCTTACGTAGCTATGGCTGCACTCACCCTTGATAATCCTGCAGAAGATACACGCTGCCATTGTTTCTGACGTATACGCGTAAATAGCACAATGAAATGAGATATATGATTTCGGGCGAAGCTCGAAGAGGAATTACTATAGATATCGGTTTCGATAATATTGGGACCTAGCTGCGGGGTACGTAGGAAGTAGGTACTTAGGTAAGTATTGACTAAGTCAGTATACACAAGAAGGTCACCGAGACTAGCTGCGGGGGAGGGGTTTGTGCTCGGCTACCCAAGCGCGTAGTTAAGCGGACAAACGGGACTCTGATCCATGACGTCAATGCCGTCGGGCAACCGCCGACGGCTTATATTGGTGTAACCATAAAGAAGACATGCAACAAGCACGTGATATGCCTGATCCTCTTACCCAGTACCAGGTACTTAAGAGGTCATTAGTTCAAGCTTACCTACTCCCAACTTACTTACTTCAGTACCTACCAAGTATCTTAGGTAGGTAGTAAATCAAAGTGGGTGTCCAGTACCTAGGTAAGTACTATAAAGGCTATTTGACTCAAGCATGGCCGGTACGGTGCAGTGCGGCGCTGCATGCAAACGTGATATAAGGTATATACGCTATGTTGATCTTGATGCCTACACGATAGAACTATTCCGAACAAGCTTTTTGAGGTATACCATGTCCTAAAACGGCAGGACGTCGATCTAGCCCCCAGCTTAGCTTAGCTGGCTGCTCTGAAAATACAGAGTGGCCATAAGGCTTAAGGGAGCTGAGATCAGACATTCGCAATCATTCAAATCTGATAATCAGTAGGCCTCTTTCTTTCGTCCCTTTCACTTTTCCTTTTTCCTTTTTTTCCTTTTTTTCCTTTTTCCTTTTTCCTTTTTCCTTTTTCCTTTTTCCTTTTTCCTTTTTCCTTTTTCTCTTTGCTTCCCTCTTTTCATCTTTTGCTTTTTCTCCCTTTTCTCCCCATCTCTTTTTTTTTTGATTTGAAGGGGGGTGTCGGAATTCAGCTCTTCCAAGCCTTCCAGGTAGTCCGACTACCATATACCCCTCCTTTCTTCAACAATACCATGTGCTTCCACTCCGGGACGTTCGCAGCATTGGTGTACCTAGCCGGTTCAACACAAAAACCCGCCCGTTTGCCATATGCGGGGGTGCCGTCATCCCTTGCTTCAGTTTCGATATATTTCCCAGTATAACTATTATATTGCATTGATATTCCAAGGTTAACGAGCGTATAACTTCAAGAAAAACAACTCAGACATGTAGACAGAGGCTAGAAAAAAAAACAGCGCTAGGTAGTTCTCACAATTGGAAGGCCGGCTCGGTACTCGATACGACCAAATTAATGCCGGTAGATGGGTGATATAATTCGATGCACGTTTTTTCCTCGGAGCCTAATTACCTCAGTGCCCAGATTGCATATTAGCCCTTCGTTAATTATATTCGCAGATGGCGATGGTTTCGTTCGAAGCCAAGAAGGAGAGTAATTAGAGGCTAACTTCGCGTATCAACTGAAACGTTCGCTACATCAGTAGTCAGTGCGAAGCCATGGTCAATATCTGGCTCCTCAGCTCCAAGATCGAACGGTTTCCCGGACTCTATACCCGGGAACTTTTTGAACCTTCCAGTGGGAATGTCGACCTCATCGGTTTCAATATTGGTGTTGTCCGGAAGTGTCACCTATTTAGGTCGATTCGGACCCACGAGAGGAATACGAACTCGGAGCATCAGCAAATCACCCATTGTATACTTAAGTAGATAACATTAGTAAGCCGGGCTGATCTGGGGTATATGCACAGTACCTGGGTGCCTTCAATTGAACTCTTATCGCCAATGTTGAAGTAACTATCAATTCCACACGTTTATGTCAGCACTCGCTCAGCAAGCTAGTACCCGATTAGCCCTATTAGTCCTCGCACTTCCTTGTCCCCTACCTATGGTTTGTCAACGAAAGGACGGCCCAGTCTTCAGGACTGTCCGCCGCGACTACTGCTTCATACTCAATTTCTAAGACGGAAACATTCGCCCCGTCTTTTGCTTCGTTTTTGACAGTATACCGAACTGTCACATCCAAGGCGCCTGGAAATTGTTCATCGAGATGTGGGCTTTTGTAGGAATAGACTAGAGTCTCGAACCCATCTGAAGAAGTTGTTTGAACGGGCCCAGTCCAATACTTTTTGTCCCACCTGAGTATCGCCGGTTAGTAAGCCCTATCTAAATCCAGAGGTGCTGCTGACAGTGCATGAAAATATGTAAAGTGAAGTATGCGTTGTGGGTCCATAAATGCAACAACGCCAAAGGGCGCATATATGCACATGCATTATGCGATGCAGCGCGAGCTCGAGGAGGTCCGGTTCGAGATATATTAGCCTCGAGACCAAACCGAGATTCGAAATTTAAACATCGAAGGAGGGGGAAGTAAGCTCCAGGTATCTTATCAATACCTCCAAACGAACCCAGATCATTCGGATTCGATTTGATGTTAAAACCGACGGCTTGGCCGCACACGGCTACGACTACGGGAGGGTGTCCATGTCCTCGAAAGATGAAATATGACTTACCCAATGATTCCACCGTGGAGAGTGTTCGTCCCGTTATTGACAGGGAGAGGATGCACATCGCCTTCGTGAGGAATATCCTTAATTTGCCCGTTCGCCAAACGATTCTAAAGTCCCGGCCGCGGGTATGGACAGTTAGTTCGTTTGCATTAATAATATATATAATAAGCCAGGCTAGGCCAGGCCACAATTGGGCATGCATGTAAGCTTAGTTAAGCCGATTCAAGTGTCCTGTCGGACGAGAGGGGTCCCTATCACCGAAAATCCATGCTCGATTCCTAATTGTGAAGGGAATCATGATTAATCAGGTGCCTTGGCCTTACCGCGACTCTGATGCCATCATCATCCACCTTTCTGTCAGCGGACCATTTTTGCATTGGCTATTTCTTGGGATCTATCGATATCTGATATCGATCAAGGGCAGCTGCAGCAGCTGCAGCAGCTAGAAGTTTCGATTGACAGACATACCTGCCAATGGTAGCCCCAAAGTATGCGGGATTGCTTTTAGCATACTCCGCGGGGTCCTGGAATCCGAGGACAATGTTCTTCCCGCCGACCAGCCACTCCTGGACAATAGCACCTTGCGCGATGAATTTGAAGGGACCGCTTGAAACGGTTCCGCGAGCAGTCATCTTTGAAGATGGGTTATAATTTAGACCGCAAGAATAATATATAATAATAATATATATATCGATATGAGAGAGGAGTTTCAATTGATCAAGATGAATATGGCCAGTGCTTGCAATGGGAATTATTTTATACCCCACAGAAACCTCGACGGACGGGTAATTGAGGGGTGCATGTACGAGACTACTGTGCACATATACATGTATACGTATTATTCCGGCCGGGTAAATGATAAATACCCAAACTTGCAACACAAAAATTCATGTGTTGGTGTTCAATCAGCTCCTTATGTACTTAAGTAAGTACCTGCTTAGGTAAGTATATATTTGCCTACTGACTTACTTAGTATATAGGAGGTACTTACGTATGCGTGTGGGCAGTGCTCCCGGCCAGGAAACCTTGAATCTTCAATGCATCTATTCTGCAGCTCAGGCCCTCGTCGCGGTGGTGGTACGAAATACGAGCTCGAGCTGCCCTTCATGATCAACTCCAATCGTAAGGCCCGACAGCCAAATTAAACGTATGTAGGTACTTACTTATGTTAAGGTGAGGTTCGGAGCCGATCAAACTTTCCTCCGCGGAGCATTCCGTATACCGTATTCAATAACCCCAGGGAACTACAACCCCACTTGGGTTTCAAGTGCCGGCGTAAGATGGCAGTTGTGCATAATTACATACACTCAGCAGACTAGTAGCTATTCGCAGGTGGGATCCGAAGGTGCAGTGGAAAATCCAGACTGTTGAAACTTCATTTCGCTCCGGATCCGTGCATTGCTCTGTTTTCCATTACATTAAAAAAAATAGAGAAATCTATGACGTTAAATACATTGAAACATCCTAACGGTACCATCCCGTTGGAAGATTGAGGGCGAGATGACAAAAAAGAACCAAAATCACAATTCAACTTTGATAAATGTACATGTACAATTAAAGACCATAATCGTCATCTGCCCTATACATCCGCACAAAACTCAAAACCCCCCTAAGAACGCCGCTGTAACCCAGCTTTTCCTTGCCAAAGGAATTAAACAAAAAGAGAGAGAGGGAGAGGGAGGGGGAGGGGGAGAGGGAGAGAGAGAGAAAGAACGCCTGCAATGTAGAAGAAGAAGTACTTTAATAATAACAATAAAAAGACACTCCATGACCTGCAGAGCCCTCCAGAAAACCGAAAGAGAAAAAAAAAAGAAGAAGAAGAAGAAGAAGATCAAATCTAACGGGCGCCTGTACGATAAATAAGTGGAGATATCCTCATTGGAAGAGGTGAGGCGCTCTTTTCGGTCTGGATAGTGGTTCAAAGCCAGTCGGTGTCCATCATCAAAGGATCGCTCATGGTGAAAGCCGTATCAAATGACATTGCCGCTTGCGAATATTGGAAGTCTGGCATGAGTAAAGACGGTGAGATTGATAGTGGGAGTGTACCCGTTTGATCGAAATACGGCAGTTTCGAAGGTTGGGAAAGATATCGGCCGTCAAAGGTAAAATCTGGAGTTGCTGGAGAACCAGTTCCAATAGTAGAAAGGTCTAGAGATGTTCGCGCGGAAGGGACACTCGAGCATTCCGAGGCTTGTCGTTCGCACCGGGGGCTCATGTGGTGCTCCTCCTCGAAATGCTCCAAAGCGTCATCGACATATTTTGCGGGCTTAAATGACGACGGTAGTCCTTTGAATGAGTCCAGTCTTCCTAGAACCTCGTTCAGAACTATCTTTCCGTCCCGAGGATATAGGTTTGTCGTGTCGATATTGTGCTGATGGCAATATAAGACTTTATGTAAAGCCTCGGCGAGGACCTGATTTCTGCTCTCTAGAAGCTCGACGTATCTAAAATATGGATATTTAAATTTAGAATATGGTAATGCAAAGGATAATATATTGAGACTGAGGCCGGAGTGAGAACTGCATACCCTTTAGGATAAGTCTTATCTTTTGATCTTTTACGTTCGCTGAATACACAAATCTGATCGTCTGCAATACACCTTTGACAGGGAAGAGCTCCGTCACACTAGACATTCGTCAAGAGTTAATTGATTACGTTCTTTTATTCGGGAAGCCCGATTGAAAGTCGTTGGTGTGAGGAGACCTACCTTGGACTTCTTTAAGCGACATCTGTCACAGGCCTTGCCAACTCTCTTTCGGGAAGAGGATAACTCAGGAGAGTGCTGTCTTGTACTGGACATTGTGGCGAGGGTATATAAGATAGGTAGAAGGTATGTGGACGTTTGAATATCTCGTTGATGATGATTTTATTGCCGTCGTCGTCGTCGTCGTCGTTGTTGTTGTTGTTGTTGTTGTTGTGGCTGTTGTACAGTGGTTAAATTTGGTTTGAGTCGGGTCGAGTCGATAGCAATGCAATGCAATGCACTGAACCCGAATATAATAAGATTCGATTGGATTCGACGATTTAAAAATTAAAAATATAAAATAGAATAGAATAGAATAGGATAAAATAAAATAATCGATGTCACAGAGGGAGGGAGGGGGGGAAGGTAAGTAAGTATATATAGAATCAAAAGGATAAAATATAATAAAAGAAAATTTGAGGGGAGACTGGAGAGGCATAGACTTTTCGGACACCGGATGGATGAGAGAAGCCGGCCACTAGGTTCCTTTTAAAAGCTGGAATCATATCAATCATATATTACATTACATTACATTACTAGTACATACAATACGATCCCGTCAACGCTCCAACATTACATGTAAGTACCTACCTCTTAGCCCTTCTGCCCAAGGCTTACCCTTCCTTGCACTAACTAACGACTTAAACTTACTTACCTACTTACCTACAGGTGTGGGGTGTGGAAAAGCTAGACAGATGCAGCCAGGGCTGGATTGCACACACGAATAATAATCCACGCTACCACTGTAACGGTACAGTAACCTCGACCCCGTTGGACTTTAGCTCGGTCGCTTCGACATCATCGACAACAACATCATCATCATCATCATCATCATCACCCTCGTTAGTATTCCATGTCCGCGTCCCCATGTTCCGGCTCCCCGAGAAGGTGACCTATGGTCCCCTGTAGTTACTCGGTGGGCTTTAAGGACCCGGGGAACTAAAGTCGCCCATTATTTTCGATCTCTTTGGGAGCTTCGTCGATATATTGGCTTACGCCCTTGACTTTCTTGAATTCTACGCACCCACATTTGCACTAACTCAATACCTGCTGTACTCTATACCGAATCCCTTTAATCAAATTCAAAACTACACTGCGATCTCCTATTAATATACACCGGGCTTTCGAAAAGATTATAATAGTGGCACGTGTGTCGCATTCCGAGTCGACATCTAACCAACGACGGTGACAATCGGTGTGTCGGCCGGAGATTTTAATTTGCTGGTTTTGGGCGGGTTTGACGACAGGCCGTGGAAAGTAGTGACGGATTCAGGCTGTGGAGCTTACTCTCCGTTTATTCCCAGCCCAGTCGCCGTAAACTCCGATCCATCCCAACGTCGGGGTGCTCAGGAAACCCGCTTCCCGTTGGCGTGGGAGGGTGAAAAAAAAAAGGAAGAAGCAAAAGGGAAAGAAAAAGAAAGAACGAGAGGAAGAAAAAGAAACGTCGGAATGCTGATGTAAGTACCTACATCCATCTACTACTATCGAGACGGCGGGCTCGTGCGAGCCATAACCTGCATGCCATGAGAGAAAGAAGGTTTGAAAAAGTCGGGAAAGCGAAAAAACAAAAACGGAAAATGATATCGAGGTCGAGAGGTTATTGCGACGATATCATTTTCCTTTCGTTGCTTGCATTGCGGGCCCGGCAGAGGAGCTCGACATCCAGTACACAATTCTCCCGATATAATCGCTCTTCACTTTCTTTCAGTTGTCAGCAAACTACAGCCGTCGCTGACATCAATCGCATCCGACGAAGCAGCACCCAGCTGCTCTGATTCTCAATCTCGGTCCAGCCGATAGTAAAATTAACGGTACCGAATCCTAAACCACGTTGGTTAGGAACATGCGTGTCCATCACATACTACCCAGTATTTGACTCAGCCATGTTATGTTTCGTGCCCATAACGTTAGAGCACGATCTACGATCATATGTACAAGCCGATGCCGCGAGGCTCAAAAGCTTGGAACTATACATAACCCGACTTCTTTGAAGGGAGCAATTTTAAACTCAGCCATCCCGTCGCAATGATGTTTTATATGTATATGCCGGCGGGGACGGTAAATCTTTCTTTCGAGAGGTTATCAATTCCTGAAACGGTTCGTATTATCATCCCTTCCTGCGCCATAAGAACACGAACGATTCAGCATCTTGATTCCTTGCATCTTTGCGCCCTTCACTTACGTATCTCCGATTCACGAGCCGGTTTTTTTTTTCCCTCGTTATATTTTATTTATTGAGACTCGCCTTGGATTTTTTTTGGGGGTTTCTGGACCCTTCCCCATATTGTAACTAACCGCCAAACAGGCCCATGTCCAGTGCAAACCGTCCAGATCTGGCCGTATAACGACCTCTTCTGAGGCAGGTTTCAGTGAGTCAAAGCCAAGTGTGCCGAGTGCCGCCATGGGAATCCAAGGGTTTTACGGAGTAGCTGCACCCAATTGCAAGGCCCTTTTTTTATTTCGCTCACAAAAATAGTTTCCTCCAAAAGCGAGCCCGAGAGCCCAGGCTGCCCATTAATCATCAGACGCACCTCGCCCTATAGGCATTCGTCAGCAGCGTGGCCTGAGGAAGGAAAGGCTTCGGTGAGTTTGCATGTCCGGTCGAGAAACAGGCTCGGATCTTTACTTACCGAGTCGTCTACACGGAACATTTTCATTTCCGAGCACCGACATTGCATTGCCTCCTGGTCTGTTTTCCCTCCCCTTCCCTTCCGTATCCTTCTTGATCATTGGGCTTGAGCCTTCAGAATCGCTTTTATGTACGAAGCGCCATTGCTTGAAATTAATGACGCCGTGGAATGCTTCCGAGCTCTTTTCGTGAAAATTGGTGTAAACTTGGGTGAGCAGACATGCAGAGGCTTCTTTGTGAGGGTGTGTGTCGACGGACGAATGCCGACCAGGGTTAGTAATTACTAAGTAGTGTGTATCACAACTTTCACCACCATTACAATTCCATTGATGCATGTGCCTGTTGGTTCTCGTGTTCTCGAACTTTGAACGAAGCACAAAGGAACAGTCGAGCCCGAGGATGAGGTTTAAGCGAGCGGAGGGGTGTCTGACTGGCCGGAAGGTATTTTCCAGAGACATCGAATCGATAGCCAGAAGACTGACTGTACAGGCCGTCGATTGCATCACTCGCCGGGAACTGCACATGTCCCTGTTATACTTGTACCTGTACATCAACATCAGCATCAACACCGACACCAACAGCACGAGGCCGGCCGAATTGATGAATAATCACCATGGCGTCCTTAATAGGTATCGGATATCTATCGGTCTAACAAGCGCGCAGGGAACGACCATTGCCACTACACAGTACTAGCCACCAATGTTGCATAAAAGTATGCATAGTACAGGTTCTTATCTTTGTTTCGGCTCTCCCCGTTGCTGGAAAAATTGGCGCCGTAGTCAAGCTTTTCAGGTGGACATCTTCGTACGGATCTTTCGTCATAGTGCCTCTGAAGGCCAGGATGCAGTGGCAGGGTCCCGCGCCAGCCGTTTATATCTTCCTCATTCAAGCATACGAGTGCGAGACATTGTGTGCCGCTCGTACGACGTGCGACTGAGATTTAATCTGCAATTCCGTCTTTCACAAAATTCAAAAGCTTCCGGAAACGAACAGATGCATATGGGCCTAGGCTAAGCCAAGCCAAGTTAAGCCTCGACCTTGAGATATATTGAGTACCAGGCCATGAGCCTGAGCTCTTATGGATTTCGATGGATGAGATATTTTCAGAAAGATCGAGCTCCTTACGTACGGATGTTACATTCTCCCAATCACCATGCAGACATGTATGTAGAACATTCCCGTTCCCTCATGGTATCATAGATCGCCGGCATGGACGAGGCCATGCAATTAATGTTAATGAGACTTCGCTTCGAGTCGACATATAAGTTAATTCCATGACTTAGCTTAGCGCTGCTTGGCTAACTTTAGCTGGGAGACTAGACCCCAGTTATATTACAATCTGTCAAAAATATGAGACTCGTATGGAATCCTTCTAGAAGGACCCTAGGACCCTGCCGATGCATTTGTATGCTCGGTGAGGTCACCATCTGGCCCTCGTGCATGAATATTTCAGTCGGTCTGTTAGGCCATATTCCGGCCGGATGGAGTTTCTTTGAGATTGGTATCCGTCCGTCTCGGGTGCTGCGGAACATGCTTTCATTACTATCATATCCACGTACCTACAGATACACTAGGTTAGGTAGGATCATACTTACCTACTTACTCTACTTACCTCTGACTTGCTTACTTACTTAAGAGGCATGTCCCGCACATGAGGCACCGGGCGCATCTGTTCGGATCCTCTGGGTGGAACGTCGAGCCCGGGGGCCCATGTAAGATTCGAAGTACGTACCTTATCGCCGACAGGTATACATCATTGCATTCCCCAGATTGTCTACTCATATTAGATATGAAGATAACCATGTGAGCACTTGTAATGGATGTCATGTGCGATATCGGGATTGGTTTTTTGGGTGCGTGTAATGTACCTGGGTATACTCTGTATAGATACCTGTTGTAGTTAGTTTAATACCTCGTACTAGGACTTATAGTTAGCGAACTTAAGCTTGGCCAGGAACATTTGAATCGGATTCGATTAATTCGTGAATCCAACTAACTTATTCTCTTCACCTCGCCTCCTCCCGCCGGTCGGTGCTCTCAAACTTGTACCGTTAACATAATACCCCATTGGTTATAGACAATTGCATAGGCAATTGCAACGGTATTGCGTGCCCGACCTCAGGTTATTTTTTGATCGAGCTCTTTCCCTCGGGCTCTTTCCCTCCTTTTCTCTCCCTCCCCTCTCCAACTCGAACCCCCCTCCCGGAACTCATCCTCGTCGGAACACCAGATATCGTTCCCCCCCCCAGGAATCAAGATGGAGGTAGCTCAGGAGGAAGGTTTGATGCGAACGGTGAAAGACCTGTTTGCTGGCGCAATGGGTGGTGTTGCTCAGGTCTTACTAGGTTGTTCTGCATAAGCACTATCCTATTTACTCATTGGCGGGGCTAGTTTGTATAACTAATCATTAAATCCACATCATTCGTGCAGGACAACCTTTCGGTACGAGATAAACTTCCTTTGACATCACACCTCGGACGGTGCTCTACTATGACATATAAGAACTGTAAAACGGTTCAAACTCGATAAACGAACATGCAGGGCTCATTCGAAGAACTCTTGTAGACATAATTAAAGTTCGTTTGCAGACAACTTCGCAATACTCCGGCGCAGTGGACGCTGCTGCCAGTATTTGGAAGAAGGAAGGTCCGTTGGCTTTCTACAAGGGGACTCTAACTCCTTTAGTCGGTGTCGGTGCATGTGTAAGTGCTTTCTCCCTTTGGGAGCTCTAAAATACGCACCTCACCGAGCTCATGGACCTGCCAACCTCGATAGGTTAGCATTCAATTCGGTGCCTTCTATCAAGCACAGCGGATTCTAGAACGATACAATAAAGATAACAACACCGGCCGGAAAGAGCTTACCCTCGGCCAGTATTTCTTAGCCGGGGCGTCCGCGGGAATTGCGAACAGCGTCATATCAGGGCCCATTGAGCACATCAGGTCCGTCAGAGCTCGCTTTAACTCGCCCCCAATATTTCATTTGCTGTCACAGCTTCCAATCTACCAAAAATAAAGAAAGATGTCACACGCAGATGCTTTGCTCGATAAGTAAAAGACTAATCCTATGGCGTGGGTTGAAAAGGATCCGTCTTCAAACCCAACCTCACGGAGCAGGCCGACTGTACACCGGACCTCTTGACTGTATACGGAAAATTGCTGCCCAGGATGGTATTCTAAAGGGTATCTATAGAGGTGAAGCCGTCACCATACTTCGCGAAGCCCAGGCGTACGGCCTGTGGTTCCTAACCTTCGAATACTTGATGAATCTCGAGACAAGGGACAAGAAGCGCGAGGAAATATCGCCTCTCAAAATTGCTCTTTATGGTGGTATTGCAGGTGAGGCTCTTTGGTTGGGCAGCTACCCTTTGGATGTCGTAAAATCCAAGATGCAATCAGATAAATTTGGTGCCGAGCAAAAATACTCTAGCATGCGAGATTGTTTTAGACAAACATGGCGTGCGGAGGGCATGAGGGGCTTTTGGAAAGGAATTGGGCCCACCTTGGTGCGTGCGATGCCAGTGTCTGCAGGTGAGTTGGCTATTGTTTGATATCTTCTCCATGCCAGTGCACATCCAAATCTATAACTGGTCAAACCTGGACCGGATTACTAATTTAACCCCTGTGAATATAGGAACATTTGCCGTGTAAGAACGCTTGAAACTTAACTACAGCCCTTTTGATTTTACAGATCGCAAGGATTCAATGGCTGGATTGCTGACTTATCACTGTGCTATAGCGCGGAACTCACCATGCGACTAATCAATTGATACGCCCCGCACGAGGTAACTTTCCCGCTTTGTGGGGTTCGCCAATCCGTAGTGTCGACATATCCTCCGTGGTATTTCAGGGAGCTCCTCACGAGCCTTCAACGAAGCTCTTCTTTGGCTTTTATCTGTGGGTTATCTTGGCAATGTTGAAATTTCATGTAACTATCACATTTTGAATTCAATATCAGATCACATATGTACATATACATAGCATACTATTTACTATCTCGGACCCTAGACAGATCATTTGTTTGAGATTAACGACTCCCGCTCTAGTTCGCGCTGCCTAGATTCGGAAGCTGCTTGTTCAGCATCCTTGTGGATCTGGGCTGTTGTCGTAGCTTCCTCCAGGATCCTCTCGGCCTCTTCTAAACGCTTCTGCTCTCTCTTGATTTGCTCTGCACGGTCTGTTTCTTCTTCATACCGGGCTAACATGCCTTCCTGGCCCGCCCTTCCCAAAATCCCTACAATCAATTGGACACACCGGAGACTAATCAAAGGGAAAGTGAAAAGTAAGCATCAGCCAGGCATACGAGGAATTAAGTTCCATGACATAACCTCTACTCGGTTCTCGACTCACCTGTCATCATTGGCAGGAATTGGGTAGGTAACGCAAGTGGGATCGACATCGGTATCGATGATGCCGATTGTCGGGATTCTGTATTGGGCGCACTCTTGTAACATAGTTTTATTTTCTAGCGGATTCAAACAAACCACTAGGTCGGGCCTTATTGCGCCATATCCAAAGGGAAGCTGGACCGTGTCTTCGACTTGGAACCTGTCCGGATCCCTCTGCTTGCCGGCAAGCTTTCGCTTCAGACTAAGTTTTTGCTCCTCGGTCAAGGGAATCTCTTGGTCTAGATTGTCGAGTACCCGTAGCTTTTGATCGCCGAGAAGTTGGTCTTTATTTGTGATTGTACCGGGAACCCACCGCTCAGTGACATGGTAGCCTTTCGCCCTCTTTGCAGCCTCAACGACAGCTCTTTCCTGGCCATCCCTAGTACCGACAAATATTATGATCCCCCCGTTTTTCGATACACCATGCACGACCTTCGCGGCACGCCGTAGATGAGCGGCAATCACATCTAATGAAATCAAATGTATTCCTTGGCGTATACCAAATATAAAACGCTGATTACCAGGGTTCCATAGGGCCGTAGCATGTCCGAGATGTGCGCCGGAGGCTAGGAGAAGTTCAAGTGTGATATCCCGAGGAGATGGCGGATTTGTGATCAGCTCGTGGGGTTTGTAATGGTCTTCAAGAATTCCTCCAATTTGATCCGAAGCATGTTCTAAATAGAGATTTGTATGCCGTATTAGTTATCTAATATCTAAGATACCACTATAGAGCTGGAGATTGCCGGATTAAAAATCATGGATTGGCGAGTTCTATTTCTTTCCCATGGGATGTGCATACTTGATGCTTTTAGGCGCTGGTATTCTTCAAGCTTTGTGAGCGGCCTTCCGGGTGTCTGCGTCCGCATCTGAGTTTGGGGGATGATAGATGGCCGTGATGGCTCCGAGGCAGCCAGCTTCACTTGTTCTTCGAAATCAACGATGAGGGGCCCGTTCTGTGCAGCCGGATTGCTGCTCCCTGGGGAGCTTTCCGTAGAAACTGATCGGTGCTGTCGCAGACATTGTGAGAACTGCGGTATTAGTTCTGCGAAGCAAAATGTTAGTTAGATTATTTCGAATAGCTGAGTAGGTATGTAGTAGGAACTTGCTTGAAGGTTGTAGCGAGCGAGCTATAACCCGGCGTGGTATCATGATTCCTTGACCTTCGCCAGACTTTAGCCACCCATCGAGTCGTTGTTTCTCAGAAGTTGGCTTGAGAAAAAAAACAGCCCTAAAAATTCATTGAAGCCAAATTCGGCGTGCCGACCTCATCTCAACACATTTCGGGTAGTCAAGTAGCCTAGTCGGCCCGATCATGATCATGATCATAGCCAACTTCAGAAAGACAAAGGCTCCCGACGTAAGAACCACTTGGTGGTTGGTTACTACAATTCTCTAAGATCTACGATCGCATGTGGTTTGTATCATATCCAATTGAAGAATACTATGTTATGTACATCATTCCCGAAAGCTTTACACACTCAATATATTTCCCTTCGGGGGCGCCTCCGCGAATCGCGCCTCATGTCCTTCAGCAGGAGCGTCTCTCAAATGGAAAAAAAAAAAATGGAAAAAATGTAGGAGGGATAAGAATATGTCCTTAGACGAACAGCTGGGACTTTGGCAACCGATAGAGCACACACATTAAAATAATTATGCATATATGCTCATTAAGAACAAAGGAAGAAAGAAAGAAAGGGAGAAGGAGAAGGAGAAGGAGAAGGAGAAGGAGAAGGAGAAGGAGAAGGAGAAGAAACGCCCGACCCACAGAAACAACTTGAATCCAGCCCAAGAACCATGATAAATTGGAATCGAAATAATCTTCTTTCGAAAGATCAATATTAAAATCAATCATCTCCCGGATGCCCCGGGGGATATAACTGCACCTTGATTCTGGGCATCCCCTGGCGTGGGGTGCTCGGACGATGAAGTATTCTCCTCGGCCGTGCTTGTTTGCTCGGCCCCAGAATTGTTGCGAGATACTAGCCCTTCCGTAGCAGGTGATGGCCCGTCAGGGTTGCTAGTGTCCATTGGCTGTGACTCCCCGAGATTTGAATTCGATCCTTGAGTGTTCCTTGGGGAAACTCGCCCAACCTGTACACCGGGTTATATTAGCATGGTTCAATTATAGCCTGATAACTGTCTAATAGAACATACAAGTTTGGCGTAACGAAGGCCGCAACTGTTGCAAAGATCACGTTTCCCCGATGGGCCCCTTCTCCATTCCGGAGTAGTTTTAGTATGACAGTTAGCACAGTCTTTTTCTAAGGCATCTGCCCCCTTCTTTCTCTTCCTCCGCTTCTTCATCTGTAGGAGGGCAGCACATTCTTCGCTAAGTCGTTTGTTGGTCCTTTGCATTTGCCTTAATTCGAACTGCCAACTGCTGCTTCTCGTTGTTTTTAATTCGTCAAACAAATTCTCATCCTCGTCTTTGGAATTCGGGTCTTTGGAAGCACTCGAGTCCTCAGTACTGGCTGATGGGTTCTCGGGTAGACTAGGAAGTGAGTTTCGATCAAGTGGAGACGGTGCTGATGTGCCTGACCACGATGGTGTCGGATTCTGGGGCGTGAGGCTTCCCGAATCACTGAGAGCTCCCCGTGTGCTGCTGGTGGAATGTCTAGAATGCTTTACTAGTTTTGTTTGTGCTATTAGGAAAGTGGGTCTTCTGTGCCCTTCTTCAACATCTGGAAAAAAGGTTGTCACAGCTTGTAAGAACTGCCCCCGCCGATTCTGTAGCTCATGCTTCACTGTAATTTTCTTGCCGGTCCGAGTGGAATCCAGAGCTTTATTGACTTCCAGCCGCGAGTCCGGGCGCATCAGGTGCTGCAGGCTGGTACCAATAAGTTCTTCAGGGTTTCGGTCGAGGAGCGGCTTTGCATGGCTTGGGACAAAGAGAAACATCCCACTAGTGGATATTTTTGTCCACATCTCATTCTCACCAATTCCACCATTTGCTTGAACTTCTTTCCAGGGTAACTTATAGACAGGCCTCTCCCTGCCCACCAAGATAATGCACTTCCGGCCCTTTCCTTGTTCAATATGTAGCGACCCATGGCTTTCGAACCAAACGTAACCGCTGTATTTCCGACGAATTCTGAATACAATATTCACCATAGATCCGGTGGATGTGTCTTTCAAGTCTCTTGTGACTGGCACGATATCGCTGGGATGACAAACGGATGATAAAGCGGTTCCGACCAACTCTGATGGCTCGTACTCTAGTACCGACTGGATGGAGGGGGAGCAGTACATGAAAAGACCCTTGAGAGAGAGCACATGTACTACGTCATCCGTATTTTCCAACAGGATCTTATCCCAGAGTCTCCTCGCCATATCCGAGTCAACGCCACCAAGGGATTGTAAGACCCGCGAAACATCCTCCTTACTGATCGTTGTTCCGGGAGCCTGTGCTCTTGACTCTGGAGGAGGCTGCAAACAGTAACTTGGAGGCTCTCTATGTTGGTAGTTGATTTGAATCGTGCCATCTATTAACAAATCAACAATCAATATATGGCCATTGGCAGCTCTGATTGGTTTTATACTGACCCCTGTTTTTATTCATGATGGATCCGGGGTGGTCAACTAAGTCAACCTGAAAACCTAACACAGCACATTAGTCCCGTGGGTAAAATGGTTTGCAGACATGTCCACCTGGGACAAGGGTAGGCACCATACCAACGATATACACGATGTCATCGGTATCCCAGGAAATCGGGATAGTCGTTAGTAGATTCATAAAAGGCTGACCTCCTTTCCGGTAGTTAATGAGGGAAACTTGGGCTTCGTCTAGATCGTCACATTGTTGTTTAAGATATCTGACAGATTCTTCATCGACGTACTTCCGCTTCGCACCTTTCTCGACATCACCAGTAGGAGATTGCAGAAAGCGGCAGTTTCTTCCGAGAATTTCATGCTTGGTGTATCCGGTAAGGCGCTCGAATGTTGCGCTACAGTAGACAATCGGCGTGTCGTATTTTCTAGCGTCGCATACCACAAAAGCGCAAGACATATCGACGGCTCCGATATTAATCTTCGGGTTTGGTCTCGTTGCGACTCGCATCTTTTGTTCATCAATGACGTCTCAGCCTCGCTCTTGTATCACCCACAAGGTAGCGCCAGATGGCGAAGGATCGCATTTGCTTACAAGAACTCCGACCATGTCGAATCCACTTGAAGAGTAGATGTTTTCCATCTTTATATTCATAGTGTTGAATGGTGCGGTTTGGCGGGTATTTTGAGCAGTGTGGGGTACTAGAAGTGATGGCGTCAGAGCTAGTTCCTTGCATCTGTATTTACTGAAGACCCACGGGGCACTAACAAGTCGACACTACCGGTTCTATACTATCCGGGATAACTGCTTCGGGTTGTGGGGGTAAAGGTACGACTACGTTTGTATCCATTGCATCCACCATGGAGTTGTGTCGACTGGCTATCTGTGAAGGCAAGGCTGGGTCGAAGTTTTGCATTTGGGGAGGCAGGATGAGTCCTTCGTTGTAAGCAGCCATGTCCAACAGACCCCCAGTGGCATCCGCCTGAGGCGAAATAAACATCGGAGAGTCGAATGTATTTCCAAGTGGGAGGCCCGTGGTATTCAAGGGTTGAAGACCAAGGTCGAGCCCTTGCTGAGCATCGAGCCCAGAGTAATCGACAAAGCCGAGAGAAAACCCTGCCATACTCTGCCTTCTGAGCTCTTGCATGCTTTCCTCCATGATCGCATCTTCAACGTCACTAGGTTGAAGTAGACTAGCCGTGGGATCCAAGCCGTCGTCTAAAACGGGACCTATTGTTCCTGCAAGGCCATCCATACTAGTTCCGACTATGCTTGGGTGGCGGAGAGCCTGCTGCATACCATCCGAGCCTTGCATCACACCCCCTTGGAGGCTCTGCGGGAGAAACCCATAGATTTCGTCTAAGTCGTGGTGATCCATGAGTAGCTGATTATCCTCACGCTGAGGGGAAAGGGAGGGCAAGAACACCTGACACGCCGGCAATTCGGAATATTAAAGAGCGAACGGTGATAGTCGGCTTACAGCCTCGATGACATGCTCTCTTTGGACTCTCCAGTTTTTTCGGTGTGAAGTGAGCTAGCCGCGGTTATGAGTTTTATGATACGAGTTGGAAGGAAAACTAAGAAGGTTAAATATCAAAATAATATAGAGGCCGACTTTCTATCCACGCCTTTAGGGAGGGGAGATTATCGTGACGAAGCGTTTGATAAGTTGTGGACGGTGGGTCTGTGGCAATAAGCTGGAGGGATTGAACGGTGGGAATTCCGGTGCTTGCGGGATGGGGGTTCTGGCAAATTCAATTGTTCGAAGGGTATGCATGAACACCATGCAACTAACCCTCTCCCCCGCGACACTGGCCGTACGAGACTAAGTGATAGCAGCCGGTAGCAGCAGCATTTCAAGTAGTGATGATATAATGATGGTAGTGGTGGTGGTGATGGTGGTGGTGATGGTGGCTGGGATGACTTGAGCACAGGAGGCACCTTATAAGTTGCAGTTGGAGTTGCAGTTGCAGTTGAGAGGGAAGTGGCGATGGTGATCAAGGGTCGAGCATGCGCATGAGGCCAGGAAAGGCCCGAGTAGAACAGAAACCCAAATGCCAGCTACCTCCGACCGACCTAAGTAAGCAAGCACCATATATGTAAGTATGGATGTACTTAGTTACCTCTGATAGGGCGAATATAAAGGGGATCGATTCATTCCAAGGCGGCACAAACTTTTTTTTGGAAGGGGAAGTATCGCGGTTGAAAAACAGGTTTTGCACAGTATTTACTATACTATACTAAGTGCTAGGTACTTAGTACTTAAGTAAGTAAGTACCAAAGATTCCAAGTCAACAACAAGAATAATATTAATAATACATTGCTCCCTAACGATTCGGTGCGGGAAATTCAAGTAGCAGGTACAGTATGTAAGTACTTACTTAGGTATGTAATATACTTACTTACTTACTTACTTAGTTACCTGAGTAAGGATGCATGTCAGGGACATCATGCATCAGGGTCTAGATCCAGATGCACATCCATACCATCCCCACCGAAGGAAACGAGCGGGTATTCATTAGAAAGTTGCTTAACTTACTTCTTATGTAAGTACCTAGTTAATTACTTACTTAAGTAACTACTTACTTAGTATTTACCTACCTACCTAAGTACTTTAGATAGATTATTATATTACACAATATACATATATGTAGCAGGTACTCCCTAGTACTTACCTCAGAGGTAGCCTCGAGTCCATAGGTACGTATACCTGAGATAAACTTAAGTAATTACTTAAGTAATTAGGTAAGTCAGGACATTCTAGTTCTTCGTTATATCCACAGGCCCTGTTTGCTTGCGTTTCTTTGGCCGCTGAGAGCCTGTCTTCTCCTTCTCCTTCTCCTTCTCCTTCTCTCTTTCCTCATCAGCCCTCTTCGCCGAGGCATGTCTCTCACTTGCAATCTAACACCCATATATACACATTAGCATATCTTGGACCTACTGGGGTAGCTTACCGGCCTCAAAACAATCAGAACTAGTATTTACCTGAATCGCACTTTTCTTAGCCTGAGTAACGTTGAGCTGGGCGTCGTTAGACATCGAAGCAATCGTTATATTGTTCCAGTCGTATCGCCTGGTTTTATACATATCCATTTTCCAATTCCTCCACACCGCTCTCCCGTGAAGTGAATCCCGGAGCCTTTTTTCGGAGGCTAGCAGTTCCTCTGCAATCCTTTGCCGTTGTAATTTGAGGCCGCTCAACGTGGCCTTAAACAATGTGTCAACAACATGGGAGCCGACGGGATGCACAGCCAGATCCGGAATCGACCCGGATAGAAGGCCAACGAACTTGCGCTTGTATGCAATATCTGTAGGATCAATCTCAATGCTCTTCTGAATAGCATGGGAAGCTGTCTGGTGCTTGCAAAGCTTTCTGAGATCACCCTCAGGGCACGACAAAATGCTAATCTCGGGGTTAGCCATGACGCGGGGTTCTATGCATCGGTTCTGTTCTTACCTCGTTTTCATTCGTTTTGAACATTCCCCGGGGACTGAAAGTAACGCTTGGACCAGAAGTGATGCGTGTAGCTGGCTCGGTTTCTTCTTCTGGATCTCCTTCGAATCGTCCTCTTCCAGCTCTTCCGGCTTGATTCCTAATACTCTCAGCAAGATGTTCCGCTCCTCCCCAGAACCCGAACCCCAAGTTTCAAACAGACAATCGCAGAAGCCATCTGCACTGAGCCCGCGCTTACTGCAATTTTCGACCACCGACCGAATCACTGCGATCCGATGATTCTCGAGCAGTGACGGTAATGCCTTTTCAAGCTCATCTTCAGCGGCTTTGAATTCCGGTGTCTCCAACTTATCCAAAACCTTGATCACCACATAACTTGCAGTCTCGCTCGCTGCCAGATTTCCTAGTCCATCCTTGAAATACAAGTTGTAGAGTTGATTGAATGTCTTTTTGGGAACACACATCATAACTCTCTCTAACAGATGAGAACCGATGGTGTCAGAGAGCAGCATTTTAACAAAAGATCTGGTAGCATCTGTGTCCCTCTCCTCATCTTCGGGTAGCTGTAGCAGAAGTTTCCCCACTAATGACTCTTCGATCTTAGTTTTATATTTTCTCGACCGGCCCAAATCCAATTCTATTAACAACTGCAGAGTTGGACTCCCTAGAGGATCTGTCGCAAGATTTCGTATACTCTCACGGTTGATATCCCCTGTGATTTTATTGATAATCTTACTCAAAGCCTCTCTGAAGGACTCCGGCACCGGTCGTGCCTGACCTTCGTAGCCATCCACCTTTTTCGCTAACGTTGATATATTCTCCTTCTTTTTGCTGTGAATTATCGATTTATGAGATTGCGAGTCTAGCGGTGCTCCGGAGAGAACTAGAAACAGGGTTCTAAGTACGTGTGCGCCGAATGGATTCATGAGCAGGCTGTCAATCAGCGGTTCGAGCTCGGTGACCGTGTAGAGGAAGAGGCTTTCGGCAGAGACGAATTCTTGGTCGTTCTCCTGAGTAGGGCCCGCGTATTCCTTCGCTGAAACTGAAGCGGCCACTGTAAAGAGAGCCTCACAGCAGTGAGATGCAAATCGATGTTCCATGAGATGACCGAAACTACGCAATGTTAGCTAGCTACCCGCCTCGCAAAGGAACATCGGATAATTGGACATCACATACTGCCCATGAAATTTCTGGAAGATTACTTTCACACGATCCGGATTAACTAGAAACAGCAGCTTCTCCAGTAACCGTGAACATCCCTGACTGCAAGCCATCTTGAGCTCCTTGTTCTCTGTTTCTTTCATCACATTCTGAAGGAACATGTCCCTTTCTAGGACGCCCAAGCCGTCAGCCATCCAGAGCGGCACCTAGATACCCTAGGAGAGCCTGACATACCTTCCTCGCTCTTAAACAAATTCGTCTCCAACGTCTCATCTGCTTTCCTGAAATACTCTTGCTCCTGCTCGTCCAATAGGCCAAAAAAGGTCGCACCGGGCGCGATTGAAGATTCAAATAGCAACTGATTGGTGACTGTGGAATCCGAATCTCCGGGGATGAATGCCTGTGTAGAAAGCGCAATACCATGTGCAGGCCGGTTGGCGCTGCTGCTTGCGGCTTCCTCACCGTTGCTGTCATGGTCGAGCTTTTGGCGTTTAGCCTCACGACGCCCACGTTTTTTTAATTCTTTTGGCATGGTAGACGTCTAGTGGTATCGACAATAAGTATGTTGCTTTCCGGTTTCTTCAGACGGTATCTCGGTAGACAGTTGAATTCCGCACAAAAATTTCTTCGGCGAATTTTGCGAACGAGGTTTCCCTTTTAGCTGCTTGCGCTCTCTTTGCTTTTTCTTGGCGGTGTTCAAGACACGCGATAGGATACAAGTATATACTGTGCGCTATGCATGTGAATATGTGTGCATAGTACCTACCTAAGTATATGTATATTATACCAATGACAAAGTATTCGGATGGTTGTGATAATTACGGGTAAAGAAGTTCTACGATTGCAATTGTATCAAATTTACATTTACATGGCCGTGACGAGTGGAATCTCAGCTCAGCCTCTCATTGGTTTTGATGTAAAAAAGAATCGAAAGAATAAAAGGAATAAAAGGAATAAAAGGAATAAAAGGGATAAAAGGGATAAAAGGGATAAAAGGGATACAAACAAAGAAAACCTTTATCATCATCTTGGTCATAATCATGATCATTACACGCATGAAATCCATCGGCTGTACTATCAGTAGGCTAAGAACACTCACAAAAATATCCGACAAGACGAGAGACGCATCATATACCCAAAAGAAAGATCAGTGTCAGTGCTAAATACCATTCCAATTTACGACTTCTGCCAGAGACCCTTCGTTGTAGCTGCTTGTGTGGAACTTCCATGCCACAGCCCCGCAGCAGGTTGGTTTACCGGCTTCTCTTTCTTTTGGTTCTCCGGTGCAGAGCTCAAGGCCCCATCCATCATACCGCCCTCACGGAGTTTGTTGATTGCCCTGATGGTGTCTATGGCGGCATGGAGAGTCCTCCTGGCATTGAAATTCTTACGAACAGTAGGTAACAAGTCCGCCTCCTTCTCTGGCTGTTCTTCGATTATGAAGGGGTGTTCGAGGGCAGCATGAGCTGTAGGGCGTGCCTTGGGATCGATTGTCAAACAACGTCTGATAAAATCCTTGGCTAGGTCCATTCGTTAGTATATTTTATATTATAACGGCGGCGTACTGCCGAGGATTGTCATACCATTATCCGAGATGTCCTGCCAGTATTGTGCTGGTTCAAATTTGTAATCAGCCTTGAGGATGGCTTGCATCTCCTCCAGGTTCGAATCTCTATCAAAAGGTGTGTAGCCGCAGAGAAGGAAGTAGGTGATGACGCCAATGGCCCAGATGTCGCTAGTTTGAGAGTCAGCAAAGATCAGAGATAGGTGAAGTACTCCTCTCAAGCACGATTCCACTTACACTGGCTTCCCGTGTCCCGTTTTCTTGAATATCTCAGGGGCCTAGCGCTGATGTTAGCTTTTGAATGTCACCAGCAAGAGGCTAAGGCAATAGCAAACCAACCATATAACCAGGGGTCCCGCAAGTTGTTGTTAACACGTGGAACCTTTCTTCATCCATAATTCTTGATAATCCAAAGTCCGCGATTAACAGGTCGGCATTATCCTCTGGCGTTCGGAACAGTAGATTCTCGGGTTTCAAGTCACGATGGACGATGCCATGGTCGTGCAGGTACGCAACAGCAGAAAGGGTGGCCCGAATCAAATCAGCAGCATCCGACTCGAAGTAAGAACCTTTCCGACAGATCCTGTCGAAGAGCTCGCCACCGAGAGCCAGATCTGTCACCAAGTATACTAGTTTCCACGGTTAGGATGGTATAAGACTGACGGTACTGTAGAGCTATCTAGGGCAACATACAGTTATTCATCGTCTCGAAATAATCCACGAGGGTCAGGATGTTTTGGTGTCCCATCGACACCTTTTTCAGAACGGCAATCTCATTGCGGACCTGAAAGGCGATTGAACGTGTCAGCTATTGATGAAGTCTCGCCGATATAGATCCAGAAATTTGAAGTCAAGGGCTCGAACCATGTGTTCTCTCCCGGCCATCAGCTTCTTGTTGATGATCTTCGCGGCATAGTATCTCCCGGTTTCGATATGGACGCATTCTCTAACAACAGAATATGATCCAGAACCCAGTGTTTTCCCGGTCTTGTAACGACATGCCTGGATTGCCGGTTGGGGTTGCTGCGGCGGTTTCGGGGACTGGGATGCAGATGTGCTTGGCGGCTCCATGACGATTATGGTGATACTGAGCACTGGGAGAGGCGCTCCTTTGAGCCTCTATGATATATCGAGATGGGCGACTCTTTGAATCACTCGGGGAAGCACCTGTGCAGCTGTGAGGTACACAGATAGCGAGCGGTATTATGGCACTGCGATTAGATTGATGATATATGGCGGACGTGGACTGGTCGTTGGTTGGCTTCGGTCAGACAGCGAGTCCTGGCTGAGGTGTTGGCGGGGCTTAGTGCGACAAACGGGCCTGGTAAAAGACTTGAGCTCGAGCTCGAGGACGAGGGGCTAAAACCGTTGCTTAAGTACTCTTTACCCACCTAGGTACTTCTGACTTCTTGTACCCGAAGCTTAACACGGACGGGGTGAATTCGAACGTGAGATGGGATGCACCCATGCAGCCCTGCCGCTTCAAATCAGCGCTTTGCCCTCAGCTTTGCTTGGTACGAAAAGTATGTTCAGCCATGTGGAGCTATTCAACCCCCTCCCATTGGCCGGTTACAATCTTCCCGCCCTTGTCCAGCTGGAGGTGCAGTGGTCTTTTAGCCACGGGTGCCTCCCGATTCACTGGTTGCGAGATGACATTACACGGAATGAATGTAAGTACTCCTGGTATTTTATACATGCGTTGCAATTGGGTTGGAACCGAAGCGATCCAAATCAAGCGTCACATTCGCTGGTTTAGTTTACAGTTACAATATTATCCAGGCCGTAAATTCCTCCGAGTACCCTACTCCATACTCCACGTAACCGCAGCCAAAACATCAAAGAGAAAGATGTATTCTCAAACCAGGATGCTCCGCTCTAGGCAAGAAACAGAAAAGGGAAAGGGAAGCGAAGCGAAGGGGAGAAAATAATGGAGGGCAAAAAGAACAGAAAAGAAGAGAAAGAGAGAAAGAGAGAAAGAGAGAAAGAGAGAAAGAGAGAAAGAGAGAAAGAGAGAAAGAGAGAAAGGGAGAAAGAGAGAAAGAGAGAAAGAGAGAAAGAACAGGAACAATAACCCTAACCAAAACCTAAGGTGACTAACTAGTGCGCATGGTACCATCGTCGTGCAAAAGAGGCCCATACCACTACATCCTTAATTCCTTGTCCTACTCAGCGGTAGAATTTGAAATAGGGAAAGAGAGCTAATCAAAGGGAGAAGGACCCAGGACAAAGGGGATGCGAAGTAAAGGAGGGAAGGACGAGCAGGCATCCCAAGTCCTAACACGCTGGAATGTTCTACTATTTAGGGTATCCACCGGGGACATGGAAGTCGGATATTGTGAAGTTCGAGTTTGTGCGTTGGGTGGGGACTATTTGAGGTTCACCGTCAAGAGTATGGAGATCGCCGTATGATTTCGTGGGTCGTTGTGGTGTCCCTGTTTCTGATGGTACGAAGACAGCGTCCGTGAGTTTGGCAGGGTTTGTGACGTTCGCGGAAGAAGCCCCCCTTGGTACGGCTTCCTGCCCACTCGAACTCGTTGTGGGTTGCGATGTCCGGTAAAGCTCGTATGCACCCGCACCTACTCCACCTAATGCAGCTTCGGCCTCGTAAGCCGCAAGATTGGGCTGCGCATTATCCGAAGTATGACCTTGGCGGGCCGCTGCACCCATATTCTGGCTCGCGGATAAATCAGGCTGGCCTGTGACAGGGTCAAATCCATAGGTCGCTGTGGGCTTCCTCGAAGGTGTTTCTCGAGTCCATGCAGCAATGCCGTCTCTGCGCTCGAGGGCGTCGCTTGGGTCTGTTTGCTGTGACATCTTGCGTTCGACATCCGGGGAAACGTGTGCTAAAACGGGCTGAAAATTTTCGTCGCCGCGTATAGTTGAAGTAGGTGGGTGCTGCGCAACAACATTGTTCAACCAGTGCTCAGAACGGGGCAAGGTAATGTAATGTAAGGGAAGGGCTTAGCTACCTGTGCATCATATGAAAACGCAGATGGATTGCGTTGAATCCCTGGCCGCCCAGCCGCGAAGGTATTGAACCGGTGCTCATCAAACTCACCTCCTAGGCCGGCGGGATAACTCTCCTGCGGCTGGACGATGCCGGGCACGGAATTTAGTGACTGGTTGGAGGCGCCACTAGTCGCGGATCTGAGTGAACGCCGGCGGTGAATGTCAATATCGGAAGGGAATCTTCCACCCTCGGGTCGAGGTTCATGAATAGAGGGC
This sequence comes from Arthrobotrys conoides, assembly GCA_036971725.1. Taxonomy (NCBI): domain Eukaryota; kingdom Fungi; phylum Ascomycota; class Orbiliomycetes; order Orbiliales; family Orbiliaceae; genus Arthrobotrys; species Arthrobotrys conoides. The sequence goes on from JAVHJM010000001.1 coordinate 2,540,515, forward strand.
TCCGAACCAACTAATGCACTGCGGTCTGCAGAATATGGGATTTCATCAGCCTCGTCGTTCTCTAGTCCATTCTCGGAGCTCAAGGAGCCATTTTCTTTCGTTGCTGTATCTGGAGGGGTATGGTGTTTTTGGTAGGATGCGACAAAGGCGTTTCGCTCGGGCCCGGAGAGTTCGATTAGTTTTTTGATGTTCTCGTAGAAACCCATCATATCGTCGTGCGTCTCCGCGCGGAAAACCCAACTATGGCCGCTAAAAACTGTGTCAGCAAGATGACTTGTCTTCTGCTAAGCGGGGAAAAATTTTGACAACTTACCGATGCAAAGCGCCGGTTTGTCGGCCTTTAACAACGAATTTGTGAGAGTTCGCACCGGGCTGGGTATGGCTACCCATAGTACAGTCGGGAAGGTAAAGTGACATCACCGGAGTCATATCATGATTCCTATCAGGTGTTTTGAATTCGTGAAGATGTGACGGTGATAGAACATACCATCCTGGTGTATAGGATTTGAGATACTTTGACTTTCGCTCCAGAAGACCAGCCCTGACTTCGACCGCCGCTGGGTGGTTCCAGCCAGGGTACTCCACATTTTCAAAGCCTCGAACCGGGATCCGTGGATCGACAAAATCCGGATCCCGTTCGACGAAGCACGACCACTCGTGGTCGGGTGGCAGATTGATAGTGCGAGTTTGTAGTCTTTCGGCTGTATCGGTGAGATCCGCACCTTCCATCCTGATGATTTTCATGTAAGAGTCAAACGCCTTCTGGATCTCAGAAACCACGATACTTTCTAGCTCACGGCCACTACTCTCGAGGTTTAGATATGCCTATTTACAAGAATTAGACTCCTGTAACTTAAAACGGGCTGGATCCTTTGTAACCTACTCGGTGGAGGTAATTCTCTTCAGCTAATTGCCTCCGAAGCTGCTTATCAACCGAAAGTTTGACGATATACGGATCGTTCTTGCCAGAGGCCAGGGAGGGGTTGGAATCAACAGCAAGCAGGGCATCGGCTAGTTGTGTGACTGCCCTACGTGTTCCCTCCCTCTCCTTGTCAAGTGTGTTTTTGAAATCGCCAGACAAACCCTTGATTTCCTTTATTTTCCCCGTGAGGTCGTTCCGCAGGCCGCTCAGCGAACTGATAATCTGGACCTGGATCTGCTTTGCTTGCTCGCTGGCCAGCATGGCGGATTTGTGATGTTCTTTCAGGACGACATTGGTTTCAAGAATGCCTCCAGAACGAAGAAACATTTCCGGCTCAATGGCACTATTCAGGGTATGGAAAAGTCTACCGGTGGTTTTGGCTTGGGTCTCATAAGCAACCTGGACGTCCTTAAAGTATGCTATGTAGTCTTTCAAGATCCGGCGCCATCCTGAAAACCTGCTAGCCAAAACCTCCGTCGGGTTTCCATGAGAGGGAACGGGTGAGTGAAAGGCAGAATTTGGGTTTTCGCTGTCCATTTCTCCAACGGTTGACCTGCGCGACCGGGATCCCGAGCGCTTCAAGGAACTGCTTCTCCTAAACGAATTCCTCTTTTTCAGTGTCGAGGGTTGCCGGGAGGGTGGTTCTGCAGTACCGCCTCTCGTGCTGCCATCCATAGATCTTGCATCGCCTTCGATTGACCTATGACTATGGGCACCGCTTGTACCGGTGGTATCTGCCGTTCGTGGTCGGTGGGAGACGTAACTAGATGTCCGTGCGACATCTTGAACAGGAGTTTGAGACCTCGAATGAGGGTGATTGCTGCCAGCGTAGGCTGACATAATTGAGAGGGTAGTATTTCTTCCTGGTTTGGATTTCTAGAGAAATTGTTCTGTATGAGCGCTGATTTCGATTGGGGTCTCTGACGGAAGTGGTCTTTTATTTGATAGAGGGTTCGGGAGATGTGGGAAAGAAAGTTGTGTTGGGGTGGGAATATTGAGCAGGGTAAAGCGAGAAGAGCCGAAGAGAAAGCCGGAAATGGAAATGGAAATGGAAAGGGAAAGGGAAAGGGAAAGGGAAGAAGGAGAAGAAGAAGAAAGAGGGGCCGGTTGGCGCTACAAATACTTGCTTGGAGGAGAGATTATCACCTGGAAGATTAGATTGAGGGAGGGAGGGATGAAAGGATGGAGATGCAGGTTTATGACGAAAGGGAGCAGTCGAGTCTTGATTCTGTTCTCTCAGATCTGGTATTGGCGGCTGCCAATACAGTAAGTTATCTTATCTTACTGACTGACATCTAGTAGATGTATACTTACTTACCTACTTACTTACCTAGGTACTTAGTACTTACCTAAGTAAGTAGGTACCTAAGTAGGTACTTTGTAATACCTCGTCTCGATCCTTTGGATGAGGATGATTCGTCTGAAGTGGTGGCTTCATGAAGTAGTTTACGTCATCCCTGTACCGCCCCAGAATACACAGCCATGTCTGTGGCGTATTAAATGTGTTGTTGTGTTGTGTTGTGTTGCACAATAACCCAAACATTCCAATGCAACGTCATCTCCCAGCTCCACCATCGATATATCTACAAAATCCACACTCTGGGCCTCGAGTTCTGCTTGTATAGAAGGCATCTATAATGGCTCCAGCCTAACTTCGGTGAATTATCGGTGCTCCTGCCAGCATTTACATTATCCTTTATACCAACCTCTCGACCTATGCCTAGGCCATCCTATAGCGAGGTATCCTGTACGTCACGATCCTGCCACTGCCGCCCGCAGTCACCTGCTGCACCACGCTATAACCACGATCGGAGATCCCCCCTCTCCCGCCTCTTCTCCCTCTCCTGGATATATTTCCTTCGGCCATCGAATATCACAATTGCAATACATTATTATATATTACCAAGCGAAACCTTCCAGCTCGAAGTTCTGGTTCAAATCATTTGCTCATTCGTCCAATTGGAAATACCAGAAGTTATAAAAACAAAGCGATACAATATAAAGGAAGAGGAAGAGGAAGATAAAAAGAAAGGGAAAGGGAGAGAAGAAACATTGTTAAAAGAAAAGAAACCCCCAAGCTTCAACAATGTCGACGTCTCAACCATCATCGTCCCCCGAGTTCGGGGCTCAAAAAATGTCTAGATCTGCATCTTCCAGCCAAGCTTCTCTCCGCGCGACCCCTCGATCCCCTTCCCGCCAGCCGTCCCTCTCCCATGCCTCCCTCGTAGATTTGCTCACAATCGCTCCTCGTCCGGATATTAACGTCCCGCAGCGAGACTGGCGGACTATTCCGTGCAAAGAACTTGTAGCCGACCAGGAGTTGCATTTCGTCGAGGAGAATAAGCCGATTGAAGAGGCATGTCAGGTATGACATACCGGAGTTTCCTCTCTTGTACCTTTGGCTCTCTCCTAAGTCTTTACGAAACTTACCCGGTAATTCTTTGGAAAGATGTTAGTTGACTTCGGCATATCCTCGCTGCCCATTAAATCAGAAAATGGAGCTGTCATCGGTACCTTTGATTATAGTGACCTCACTGCTTTCCTTCTGATGGTTCTCGGTGTTTGGAAAGGAGATCCTTCAGATACGGATGGACACACTTTCCAAGATCTCGCTACTAAAAGCCGTTCCGGAGGCGACATTCCTGTTAAGTTGGTTAAGGATCTAGGGAAGAAGGACCCTTTCATAACCGTCTCCGAAACCGAAGGCCTCTCCAGGGTAGTTGAGATCTTGGGCAGTGGCGTTCATCGGGTTGCAGTAGTAAAGGATGGAACCGACAGTGTCATTGGAATGATCAGCCAATTGAAGATTCTCGAGTTCTTTTGGTTCAACGCCAAAGCCTTCTCCCAGATAGACCAGGTACTACCTCTATCTTTAAGAGAATTGAACTTTGGTTCTGCGCAAGTCATATCCATCAAGTATGTGAAATACATTATCCTTATCCTTATCCTTCTCTATCTATATATACATGTGTGTGTGTGTGTGTGTGGGTATACTTATCTAATGATTTTTATTTCTGGTAGTGGCGACCAACGAGTTCTTGAGGCCTTGGAGATGATGAATTCCGAAGGAATCTCCTCTCTAGCTGTTGTAGATTCCAACCATAACGTGGTTGGAAATATCTCCACGACAGATGTTAAGGTTTGTCTTGCCACGGATTCCGCACAGTCAGCATCTAACAAAGTATTTAATAGCACCTAACGAGAACAAGCTCTCTGCCTCTCCTCAAATCTTCCTGTCTCCATTTCCTCTCTGTAATTTTGACGGATAGAGGTTTAAACGACGGCAAGGACTCATATCCGGTTTTCTATGTAAGCCCTCACTCGACCCTAGCACACACCGTAGCGAAAATCATTGCCACAAGAGCCCATAGGTGAGTTCACCCCACTGTTCTCTTCAATGATGCCCTAGGGCAGCTAAGTTCACACCGCGAGATAGAATGTGGCTTGTCGACGCTCCGAGTGAAGGCAACAGCGCACCTTCAACCCCAACGATACCAATTTCGACCCCAGTAATACCCCCACCCTCTCTTGCCGCAGCGTCTCCCCTTGCTGCTAGCTTTCCGGCTGCAGCAAGTCTGAGTGTTGCATCTGTACCTGGTGCCAGGCTGAGTGGCCGCCTCATCGGCGTTGTATCCTTGACCGATGTTTTGAATTTGATTGGAAGGTCTTCTGGCCTCACTAATTTGGATCCAGGGGAAGCTCGTCGTCAGAGAAGAAGAAGTAGTTCTAGCAGCGTTCGGGCTTCTATCGACCTCGGGAGGTCATCGTTTGATTCGCGTCGTTCGTAGTTCAGATAACGGAGACTGGTCTTCTTGCGTATTCTCTTCCTCGCAAGCGTTCCTTGATCTATACTGTCCTTCTTACATTTAAAACCCCCCCCTTTTTTTTTTTTTTTTTTTTTGTGCTTGCTACCTCCTGTGTATGCCCTTATTCTTGTGATGGGAACACATAGGCCTTGCTTGCCTTTCGTTTCCTTGCTCCTCCTCCTCCCCCTCCTCCTTCTTCACCCCCAATTCAGCAGATTTGCCCTATGCTCAAGTGACTGGTATTGGTATTGTAGGTATGTAAGTAGGTACTTAGCTTTTAGGAGATCATACTTTTCTAGGCTAGGTTGAGCTAGGTGATGTATTCTCAGCCCGTACACAAATAGCAATAAGGTGAAGGCAATCGGATTTCTGTACTTTCAGTTCGATTTTAGACAGCATGATGCAACTTGGAGCTAGCTATGTGCCTGAGTACACACATTACATATGTAATGTACTTTCTTCTGATATAGCGTTCTGGCAGCTGGCCGCGAGCACATGCTGGATTGGAGGAAACATGCGAGAGCTATTGGTTAAAAATGGATTCCGCAGGAGTCGGCCAAGCCTGAAAACCAAGCAGGCTCTCAACAACAAAGCGGGCAAACATACAGCAGACCTTGTCCGTGGCATCTTGAACCGTCGTGTCTCAAAACTGCAGTTATCAAACATTCGTGCTTAAGCGGCGACTACCGTTCGCGTTACGTCGTCTTGAGAATAGCCAGAGCAGAGACAGAGAGAGAGAAAGGAGAGAAAAAAAGGGGCGGGTTTCTCTGTTCTGTGCCAGGTCGCGGCAGCTAAGGGAAGTCAAGTAGAGTTCCAGTGCAGTCGAAGGCCCGAGGACGCCACATATTTCTCTTCAGCTGCACCTCTCAGTGCTTTTGCTCAACTTCCTTCTTAATCCCTCCAACAGCTCCATTCCATCCTCCCCATTATTCTCTGATCCCCATCCCTTCTCTTTCACCACCACCACCACCACCATCACCATCACCACCATCACCATCACCATCACCACAACCACCTCTATCCCGGACTCTCATCCGGTGAGTTCCCAAGTTTGAGATATTTCCCACCATCCTAACTGGTATTTTTCTCGTAATGTGTGAAGTCACCGTTTGAACCATCTCCCCACTAGAATGGAACATTTTACTCACAGCTCCATCAACCGATTTAGCAAAAGAACCCCCCCCCCAAGTAGCTACCATGAGCAGCGAAAAGTATGACGACTATAACTTCCCACACATCCATCCTGAGGGCAATGCACCAGAGGGGCATCCCGGCAATGTCTCCGAAATTCAGGGAGCTCAGGTTCACCAGCTGAGAGCAAAGCTCGACGCCCAGGGCTATACTGCAAGGCTCGACACAAATACCCTGGTATATCCAACCCCCTGGGACAACTATTTTTTTTTTTTTTTTTTTTTTTTTTTTAAGATTATATGCGAGTTATACACGTCATTTTATAGTGCTCATGTTAACAACTTCATTGTTCCACGGTTTTAGTTACGATATCTACGAGCCCGAAAATTCGATGTCAACTTGGCGGAGGCGATGTATGTAAAGGCCGAGACCTGGAGAAAAGATAACGACATCTGGGCGAAGGGAACTACTCTTGACGAGATCGTTGCCACTTGGGACTACCCAGAAAAGTCGGAGATCTTTAAATACTATCCACAATACTACCATAAAACCGACAAGGTATTCAACCTATCTCGCCCCTCAGAGCCCCTACTGTCATCTGCGCTTATTACTAACAGTACACTATAGGATGGGCGGCCAGTCTACATCGAACAGCTCGGGAAGATCAATTTGACCGCAATGTGTGTACTTTCCAAGTCCTAGGTTTACTCGGGAGCAGGCTGACACCGCTTTTGCCAATGTTAGGGGAAAGATTACCTCCCAAGAACGCATGTTGACCAACCTGGCCGTTGAGTATGAAAGGGTTGCGGATCCTCGTTTACCCGCCTGCTCTAGAAAGGTTGGTAGGCTTTTGGAAACTTGCTGCAGTATGCTCCCCCTCCCAACTTTGTAAAATTATCTTAGTGGTAGCTAACTATGATTATTTGGTTAGCAATCATGGACTTGAAAGGTGTTGGTGTAACAACTATTCCGTCTGCATATGGTTATTTGAAGAAGGCATCCGCTATTTCTCAGGATTGCTATCCTGAAAGGTATATAAACCCGGTTCACAATCCAAAATAATAGAAGGGATGCTAAGTTTGGATGATAGGTTGGGAAAGCTCTATATTATAAATGCTCCATGGGGCTTCGCAACTGTGTGGAGTATCATCAGCGGCTGGCTCGACCCTGTCACTGTGCAAAAGATTAAGGTACTCGGTTCGGGCTACGCATCTAGCCTTCTTGAACAGATACCCGCTGAAAATTTGCCTGTGGAATTCGGTGGAACTTGCAAATGTGAAGGCGGTTGCCCGCTCAGCGACGCTGGGCCGTGGAATGATCCCGAATACCTGGGGCCATTCTTCAAATCGGGTGCTAATGCTTCGGGTATCAAGCCTGCGGCTGCGGCGCCTACTCCAGAGGCTACTGCTTAGAGGGGGGCCGGGCCGGGCTCTCCAAAATCAGCGATGACAGAGTTATCGATTGCGGACGGAGATCGAGTCGGATAATTATAATGTGGCTTTGGCGGTTGATCGTTCCTTTTTACTCAAACTTTCTGGTCGCTGAAAACCCCGTTCACTTTTTACTAGCTCCGGTTGTACAGTCCAAACGCATACATCGACCATGGTAGACACCTAGATCATCTTTGATATTACTGGACTGAGGGGATGGCATATGGGGTGGGCTTTGCAAGCTATTCTTTCTATATGCTGTCATATATACTACTAATGAATAACTTTTCAGGTCGTTTCTCAATCATCATCATCATCATCATCATCATTCCGCCATCTGCTCCTGCTGTCCACGCCAGCGCTACCATCGCAATTAAGGGGATTATGGCGACCCCCAGAACTAGGATCATGTGAACGTGAATGATGCCCACTGTAACTATGTCCGGAATAGTCCTAGGTGAATTAGCTCCTTTGTGACTAAGTACCTAGTAAGCACCTGGTAGCTTGAAGAAACATGGGGAATGCCAAGCAAAACAAAAACAACACCAGCAAAACCCAATCCAAACACACATCAGCATCCCCTTCTCTTGCATCCGTACTTTCTCAAACCGCTACCCTTTCATCAAGAAATTAAACAGCCCCCCCCGAGTCTGTCTTGCAAATGGCAGAAGCGGACCACCCCAAAGTCCGTCTCGACACCATTTCCGAGTACAAGACGATACTGAACCGTGTGGAACAGCTCTCGCGTGACAAACTCGCACAGCATTTCCCACCTTCTGCGAATTCCAGCGCCAAAGACGAGGCTTATCGGAAGCGCGTTGAAGAGCTAGTCGCTGAGGTGTGTTTTTCATACCTAGATTTCGAACTGGTTGAATATAGAGTTGTGGGAGGATTGAAGGAAAGGAAGTCATGTTAGGAAGCTGACTAGGAAATGTCTTTTATTCGACTAGTAGTACGTTCGACGATTACTCGACCTTGCAAATCAGAATATTTCGATAAATGGGAACGATATCGGAGATGTTGATTCCGTGCTAAAAGCGGAGGAGGAGGACCGTACGTCTACCCCTCACATCCACCATAACAAAAACGACGGACTCTAAGGTTAGCAAACAAATAGAGTACGAACCATACGATGATAAACTCCGAGTCCGTGTAAACGAGTTAATCGGAAAGGTTGGCACCGCTACAGGTGAAGTAGCAAAATTGCGACGAGAGGTCCCAAAAAGAGCCGCGGCTGTTTACGAGAAGAAGCTCAGAGCAGATATCGACAGAGAGGTCGCATTAGCCGAAGCAGCGCTGAAGGAGAACGCAGATGCTATGGATATAGATGGGGAAGGCGGCGCAGATGTGATTGATTGGGGGTTCAAACCTTTGGCGAGGCAGAAGGAGGTGGAGAAGGCTTGGGAGGATGCGGTTGGATTATTACCGATTCTAAAGAAGGTAAGGAAGAAGTGGGGGCGACTGATCTCAGTGCTGGTTGTATTCATTTGCTAACACTCTCGATTTACAGATGGATGGTCCTCTGACTAGAGCCCAGGGACAAGTTGCAAAAGCTCAGCAGGTTCTGGAGCACATTCAGCAGACGAGGTAACGGCACGGTCCCTTGGAGGAATGGGATTCAAATATTCCGCACTGCCATTAGTAGTATGCTGCCACACTTGATCATCACTTTATGTAGTGAAGGAGTTCATCAGATTTCGGCGTCTTGGTATATGGGTGTATTAATAAATCCTGTTTTCCAGCAGTATGGCCTTTTCTCCCTCCCCCGTTATCTGTTTTTCTGTCGAGTCACAGTTGAGCAGAGGATAGTAGCAGCGAAACAAGAGGGAGGGAGGGAAAGAAAGAAACCACCATCATGCCACGGGTGGGGTTTGATCAGAGATATTATCCTATCGAAAAGGAACATAGAAATGAAAGACTTCTAAAACAATTCCAATGTGTCGCTAAATTGCCGCAAATGATGATAATAGGAGAGAAGGAGAGAAGGACCGTAAATTATACGTAATGCTCATCCCGCTTCCCGTATATAAAAAAAAACCCATACCGTCGTTCAGTTTTAAAGCTTCGATGCCAAAAACGGGAACAAAAGACGCCTTGTATATCCTCGAAAATAATAAAATCGAAAATCAAAAATCAAAAATCAAAACTTCAAAAGAAAAAAAAGGTTATCCGTTGATCCGATTCAATCACAGGTAGGATAGAATTAACTGTCGATTATTGCAATTCCCTTGGATGTAATCCCGCCATTCCCGCCATTTCCAAATGTTGATACGCCGCTTGACCCCGTTCCGTTAGTTCGCCCAATGATTAACTATTTATCTTCGTCGCTTTTCACGTTCATCATCGACATCCATGAACCCATCGTCCTCGTCATCCAGGATAATCTCGTGGACAACATCGACACGCTCGCTAAGAGGAGGTACGGTGATATCGGAATGGTGAGGTAGGAACATTTCTTGGTTCCAATCGAAACCCTGGCCGGCCTTGACGCAAGTAACGAGCCGGGCCGTTCCGTCTCGAGTTCCGAGGTCAAAAACGGTATGTTCTTGCTTTGACAGAGAGGAGCCTAAAAGATAGACAATTAGTTTTTCTATTGGTTTGGTGGAAATTTTGAGGAATATATAATTAATATGCGGATCCTAGACTTACTCAGAAGTGATTGACGCCGTCGGTGGCCGAAAATGGCAGTGGACGGCGAGTTGGATGAAGTGGATGGGGAGGACATCTCATCAGATGAACCGGGAGAAGAGGAAGGTGAAGTCTTCTTAGAAGACTTTTTAGGAATTGGAATGGCAGACGACATTTTGGTAGAAAGGTAGTGTATGTGTATATATGTGTATAGAAAGGAAGTATGTGGTGGTGGTGATGGTGATGGTGGGTCGAATTAACCAGTAGTTAGGTACTTAGTTAACTGGAACAAAGTGGATCTGAAACGATATTGGTCTGCGAAGGGAATGGCACAATGGCGTATGGATTAAGTAAGTACTTAGGTAAGAAGGATGAAATGGATTGACGTCAGGGTTCACACGGGAGAAGACGTAACAGAGGAATGAAGAAGCGAGATTGTCACGAAGTCACGGAGAATGAGATATCGATAAACTGATGTGTATTATGATTAGGTAGATGGTGGGTTAAAGAAGGAGGAAGCAGCTAGGAGGGGGTTGTATATATATATATATAGGCCTAGGTTTATGGGGAGTGGTGGAAGATGATGATGAAGGAGAAGAAGGAGATGATGATGATGGTGGTGCTGGTGCTGGTGCTGGTGCTGGTGATGGCGGGAAGAGAAGGGAAGAGAGGGAGAAGGAAGAGGGGACGACTTTAAGGGCGAAGTCGGAAGCTTTTAGTTGGCTGGCTGCGCTGCATGAGGATCTGTCTGTGTCATCCATCCCAACGCATTTATTGTTGGCTAAGCCTGTCCAAGTCAGCCTCGCATTCGCATTCATCACATCACTCCACCATCGACACCATCCACATGCAAGCTACTAGGTATGTACCTATAAGTAAGTAAGTTTCAGACTTCTTACATGTTCATCCAAGTACCAACTTATTAACATACTGCTAGATGACTCAACCTAACAATTGTTCGATCGATCAATTAATGATTCATCCATCCATCGCAATCCATCGGATCTACTAATGCAAAGAAAGCATCACGGTTGTCGTCTTGTAAAAGTACCAAACAGGACCACCAGTACTAAACAATATAATCGGATACTCAATTAGGTGCTCAAGTACTCACGAGGAATAGAGCACTGCACTTGCCGAGTAACTACATACATGGTAGCTTCAGCACTTAAGTTGCCCTTAGCTTGGCCACAGTCGGATCCCTCCCGACACCCTGCTCTGGCATCCACATGCGACTGATGCCACCTAATTTTAAAACCTTCTTCTAGCTTTTGAAAGCTAATCTAACCGCCAACCCCTCTAAGCGACAGACGACGGGGCCTCAGATCAAATGCTCAAAAGGCCCGTCTGTACCAGGTAATATTGTTGACCAGATATATTTCCCATCGAAGCTTATGGAACTAACCCAAATTCCATCTCGACTTCCCGAAGACGCTCATCATGCGGAATTGTCAGTGCACCCTCCACGTGGGTTGGGTACGTGAAAACATGGAAACAGCAACGCCAACGCTTCCAACGCTTTATTGCTACTTACGACATAGGTGCCTGAGCATTATTTGCTAAACATACGGCTCAATTGCCCAACCTGTTGTGCTCTATGAATTAATATTCGAATATTCATCGCTAGACATATTCGCTTCAAACCTGTGAGCTTCGGGTAGGATAGCAGTGGCGCATGCTACACCCAAGCTTTATTGTTATCTGTAATAATTGCCTACAGACCTCCAGTCGGCCCTAGACATTGAAACATTCAAATGTTTCCTTCTGGGGTGGGGGTAGGGGTTAGGGCCGCCGCCGGAAGGTCGGAGTGCATATTGCAATGTGCATATGTGTAGTATGCATGTCTACTGCCCCATGACCAGCCGGTTTATCCTGTCGTTATTCTCTAGTTTCCAGAAGGGGAAGCAAAGAAATCAGGGTCCTCTCATCGATAGAAGCTGTCAAGCTAAGCACTTAAGTAAGCACTTATCCCACCCAAGTTTCCCACGCTGGAAGATCCACTCAAGCGCCAAGTCTGTTAAAATCCGGCAGCAAAGACCGCTACTCCGGACTGGCCAGCATCCTGCAACGCACTAGACGGCCGGCAGGATGGCTCGAATACAGGGGAGCATCCCCTTATCCCTGCTGGTTTCGGCATCGTTAATAACCCCATTCGTCTCGGTTTGCCATCCAGGCATGCAACCACAGTGTCATGTTCAGGGCGGTCAGCTCAGCTTGGACGGCATGAAATTTCCACAATGTTGTATATAGTCGGTGCTGCTGCCGCCTCTCTGATGGGGGCAGGTTTAGATTTCCTCACACTTAATCCCACCACTCTTCTTTACGTGCTACAGATGCTCTGGGTAGCCGGAATCCGTTCGGATACCTGAAGTGTTTCTGCGGGTTACCATCGTTTCTTGTTGCACGCCTCGGAGCGACCCCCAGACTACGCTTCTTCGCACCGAACCCGAACCATCAAACAGGCAGGCGCCTAGATTTCGATGCAAACGGCGAAAATGAAGGGCAAAATGGCCAAGCCATTGTCACTGTTCTCAAGCCCTCCACCTCCTAAAGAGGGGAGATATCATTCGCAGCAATACATGGAAAAGAGGAAAAATTTCGTCTTCAAGCTGATTGCTGGCGCTCTGGCTCTAGCGTTGACTTACGTTCTATATATCTCCACAACGGACCCGAAAACGGCTTCTCGTCACACCGAGCGCGCGAAGGCTTTCCTAGGGAAAACCGGCCCAAACGCGATCACAACAGCAGATACAATCGTCCCAGCTGTAACGGCCAAATCGGAATCCGTTGCCCCGAAACCGGTCGGCCAAATTGAGACCGGCCCCGTTGAAGCTTCTCATGCTGATGCTGAAGAAGAGCACATCCTTGTTCAGAAGCCTAAACAAACGACAACCTACGAAAAACCGAAGGTTGATCTTGCAGATGAAAACAAACCTGCAGGGAAAGCTAAATATGGGAACAAGGCGAAGGATGAAGATATGCATTCTCGGAAATCTAAGGGGCCTCTTTCAAAACCCCAAAACGCCGATTTCAAGAGAGCACTCGATCGTATCTTTGAACTGCTTCCCGATGAGATGCACGTTCGAGAACTTCTGCGCCCAATCGACGGTACTGGAAAGGAGAAACTTCGTGAAACTGGCCTTCGCGCAAGAGCATTTAAGACCTTTTTCGAAGCATGGGAAAAACTTCATGTGGTTATTGGAGACGACGAAGCTTATGTTCGGGATGATATCGTCCAAGAACTCCGCAGGGACAAATCGATTGAAAACATCGCGCAAACAATCCACCAGTATGAGGCCTATCGTGGATTTTTGCAGCGATTCGCCACGCTTCTTTTCCCATACTTCTCTCCATACTTTGCCGACCACATGAGCCTACATGCGCAAATGTATAAAGGTGGCCGTGGTATCGTTCTCTCCGCGGGTGACGGCCAAGCACCATTCCTGCTTACCTCCATTCCGTCCTTCAGAAAGCTCGGGTGCAAATTACCGATTGAAATCATGTATCTTGGTGACAGCGATCTTAGCGAAGACTACCGGGCTGAACTCGAACAGTTCGAGGGTGTCGTTACCCGAGATATTTCCGCCATGGTCAGCGATGATGGCTGGAGACTTGCCGGGTGGGCTGCAAAGCCATTTGCCATGCTGCTCTCTAGCTTCCGGGAAGTCATATTCATTGACGCAGATTCCTTGTTCTTTAAGAACCCAGAAATTCTTTTTGAAGATGAAGAATACAAAAAGTATGGTGCACTATTTTTCAAGGATAGAATCATCATGCCTGAGAACAAGAAGAGGTGGTTGCAACAAATAATTCCAAAGCCGATTTCGAAGAACGTCCGCCAGACGCGCCTCTGGACTGGGGAGAGTGGGCATCAACAAGAATCTGGTGTTGTTGTTGTCGACAAATGGAAGCACTTTGTTTCTATGATGATGGTCACCAGAATGAACGGCCCTGATCGTGATGGTAACGAGTCGAAGGGCATTGTCGGTGTCTACGACTTGGTTTATGGTATGTTAACATTGTATCTAAGGTCCAGATCCTTGTATTGGATGCTAACCAAAAATAGGCGACAAGGAAACTTTCTGGATAGGGTGGGAGCTTGTTGGCGACACTGAATATGCGTTCCACTCGGGTGACGCGGGAATAATGGGAGAATTGAAGGAGCAGCCTCCTAAGCCCACTGAAAGTACCACCCCTCAAGCGGAAGGAGAAACTCCACCACCTGAAAAGTTCACGATCTGTGCACCACAGCTCCTCCATCTTGACCGTGATGGCAAGCCTCTGTGGTTCAACGGTTGGATCTTGAACAATAAGTTCGAGGAGAAGAAGAAACAGCGAAAAGCAAACAACTTTCAGTTCTACCTCCGAGAAAATCCTAAGCCAGACTTGGATACTATTGGAGGACAGGATCAATGGCAGCTCCAGGAGAACAACATATGCTGCTTGACAACCAATCAAAACTCCCAGTTCAGCTCAGAGGAGACCTCCACGTTGACCATGATTCTAGATCTGGCATATAAAGCTGGTGCGTACGGTAAAGGTAAATAAAATCGCCAAATCCGAAAACGACAAAAGGATATTTGAAGAGAGAGGATAGCTATTCTGGGAAAGCGAACAAAGAAAGGTACACTAGAATGTAAAGCAGGCTTGTAGGTAGGCAGGGCCTTTTTTTTTTTTTGTATATATAACTTTACCAAGGGGGGTTTACCTGTTTCCGTCGATTTTATAGGGAGTTCTGGGAGCATCGGATTTATATTGCATTGGGAAAGGCCAGGGATGTGTCCCAGTATCAATCTTTTCTATTGTCTCTTCGAAGTATATTTGAGAACACACTCTTCATTGTCGATCCTATCCTTTCCCAAACAGAAAAATTACTTTGTCCTTCCCGAAACTCGAATAGGCATCGTCCCCCATCCTGTATCTAAGACTGCCTTAATCTTCAAAGATATGTGGTATTTTTTATCAATTTCGTGTTGCATCCTAGTTGCTCCCTCCAAAGCTGTCCGACCCGCGAGACCAGTCCGCCCTGGCCATCCATCTAGATTACTTCAACCTTACAGCGTACATACATGTACATGTACCACCGTCTACTTGCATGATATGATGCCGAGGGTTAGCACTTGAAAAAAAAAAATACCTTAAAATAGTTACTATTCTTCAATTAAACATTCATCCATAATCTTATTAGGTACCTAAGTCGGTAGATACGTGCATCTGGAGATTCCATCAAAAGCACGGGACTCGCACAAATCTCATCTCCCCAAAGCTGTGACTATATAATGCACGTAATGGAGAATTCGGAGCAAGAACGAAAAAGTATCAAGTGCCAACAGCAATAACACCGATGCAAGCGAAGTCTCCCCACTGATGAATACAGGGTATCGGACTTTCTAGCTGTCCTTCTCATGAAAACAGGTTTTTAAAGTAAACAGTAGGAAAAAAGGAAATAGGACATATAGAAAAGCAGACGTGGAAGGGAAAAGGGAAATCGACTGGGGCGAAATAAAGACCCGGACCCTAGCAAATAACAAGAACGAAAAGCCCGCAAGAAGGAAGAAAGAAAAGAAAGAAGACGAAGGCTTGAGCTATAAAATGGAATGGCTGATAGTTGCTTAAGTGCTTGAGATTGAATAAGGAATAGAGGCAGATGATGTACCGCAAGAAGTATTAAACGTGCGTATGGTAATAGAGACAGGGGAATAAAAAGGAAACGGGCAGGGAGAGCGGGTAGGAGCTTAGGTAAATGCGTAGCCAACACAATAACGCTGTAGATAATAAGTGCAGCCAAGACGAAGCTTGGGCGCTGGTAATCAGGAGAGAGACCATGGTGTGTGCAAAAGCGATTATCCGCTACAATGCTCAAAGCGTTAAGGAGACGAGAGGGGTGCGCCATCAAATAGTGCGATGGCCATCCTCCAGTAAAGAGAGGACCCAGCCAATGGAGGTGTCGTAGATGGTCGTCAACATTTGCGTTAGGCGGCAAAAACAAGAGAGCTAAATTAAACAAGAGGAATTCAAGGTCAAACGTTGGGAAGATTCAAGCTCCAAAAAAAGAGAAAAGGAAGAAGAGAAAGAAAGAAAAAAAAAAGAGAGGGGAAAAAAAAAAGCCGAATGGGTATCATGAGGGTTTCCCATTGAAGCGGGAATATCCAAGGGGTACGGGTTCTTGGAAGGATAAAGACAAAGGAAATCATGATCATCATAAACTACCACTTTTTCCGCGCAAATCTCTTGTTGAGAAGTGCAAGTACTTTGGGTACGTTGAATTGAACATATTCCAAATCTAGATCCTCTTGATTGTTCTGCTGCATCTCAAGGAGGTCGTCTAACTTGAGGTCTAGTTCAAGGAGGCCGCGATTTCTTCCTTTGTAATGGAGAGAGATAACGAAAGTTCCAGGCATCGGCGAAGTGATGTTGAAGTAAATGTTGGCCCGTCTAAAAAAAGATCAGCTCACAGTCATGTGAATGTCAACAATCTTCAAAGGTTTCTTACCTATTTTCAGGGACATTACTCTTCTGGATCACACCTTCCTTTTCTAGCTGCTGGTGTGTGAATTTATAAGGCCCTAGAACTTGCTGCTTTTGTTGTTTTCGGACTTTGCCTTCACTCTGGCTTCGAACGTTGTGCAGGTAGGACTTGTAGGTTTCTAGTTGACCAACGAGGTAGGCATTGTGATCTCGTATGGTTTTGTAAACCTCTTCGAGCTTTCCAGTTTCTTGAATGACCTTATCCTTCAAGGAACCTAAATGTACCAATTCCTGTTCAACTTCGTCCCTAAGTAACGAATAGTCTTCCTGCTTGCTAAGGACGCCCATCTCTTCAAGCTGGTTGAGAAGTTCCATGGCACGGATGCCCTTTCTCACCATTGCCGCATCCCTCGAAGAAGTAGCCGCCAGATCGGCAATCTTATCCAATTTTAATGGTCGCCTAACCGCAAGCGCGTTCGATGGTATGGTCCTCATGAGCTGAACGAAAATAGACTTTGCCTCCATAAAAAATACGTCCTCGTCGGTGATATCAAGAGCGGCAGTGAGATCATCGATTGGTTGTTCCCATCTGCTGAAGAGAGGTAGGATGACAGCCCGGTTGTCTTTCCTCGGAACTTGATGCGGTGCTGGCCCAAGCTCATTAAGTAGAATCTTAAGGTGGGGGTGGAGGACATCTTGACACTGGTTGATTCATAGTAATCATTAGCTCTTAGAGGATCCAAGGGGTAGCGCTATACATATATATCACCTACCAGAGCAGCGGAGTGCTTCTCTAACAACGCGTGGGTTGCATATATTTCGTTCAAAGAAATTGTAAGTTCTAAATCCTTTTTCGATAATGCAACATACTGATCCATCTCTAGAGATTCATAAAAATCTCCGACCTCACATAAATCATTCAAAAACTTATTGATCCTTGTCTTGTTGTGTTGAATAAACGGCGAAAGGCTAGCCATGTAAGGTTCCTTTGAATATGATGGCTTGTTTGCAAGATTTTGGAGCATTTTTGCAATCTGTAACGAGAGTTAGTTAGGTATTGATTTAAAAGAAAAGACTTTCAAATTCGGGGGTCCTTACAAGTGTAAGAGTTCGCCTGGGATTGTCTGCGGGAGTCCCATCGACCAACATATAGGAACGCGGGGTAACAATTGCTGGGTTGATGAATCTCAAAAAGAAGAAACCTCCAATCAAAGTACATATAACCGGGTCCTTAGCCTCCGGGTATTTCCTTCGGGTAAGCGATCTAATCTGTTTACAGATCCACCTGATACCGTATGGGGTTTCATTGAGGTTGTTGATGATAGTGGTCAAGAACGAGTTTGCAATTTCCATTAACATAGTTAACCTTGGCTCGATGATTTGTTGAACTTGCTCATTTTGGGCAGCCTCCTCAGCGGTTACGCTTTTAGGGAGATGAGCAGGCAGAGACCCTGTGTCCTCCTCGATCTGCTTGATCATTTGCTCGTACACCTTTAGAGGGTTTATCTCCAAGTTAAGGTCCTTGTGTTCGATTAAGGAATTGATCCGATCGGCAAGAACTGTTTTGAGATAGCTTTGGCCAGGTCCTCTCCGGGTATATGTGGTCATCATACGGGATACCGGGGTGTTGGCTCTTAATAAAGAGCTATATTCAGGGGTATTCTCAAACTGAGCTGAAAGGACAGACTAAAAAATGAAATAACCATTTTCGTTAGACGAAGAAGAAGAAGCAGAAACAAGGGCCTGGTATTTCGACGTACTTGAAACATTGTAAGAAGCAAATGCTCCTCGCGGCTCTCGTATTGGTTACCGTAGATGGTGAACATAACGGTTTGGAGCAAGGAGTCGATTTCAGCCATGGATACCAGTCGGCAGAGAGCGGCGATGTGTCGTGGTTCGGATTGAAGGAGAAACATAAGATTTCCGTAATGCTGTGTCTTTTGATCGTTTGGGAACTGCCCTTCTTGAAGTTCTCCGCCTTCTTCGAGATGATTGGCAACTTCATTTTGCTATCATCAAAAAGAAAAGGAAAAGGAAAAGAAAAAGGAGTATGTTAGACACTATAGACGATAGCCAAAGTTCAATGCGGATTCGTTTACCTCCTCTAATGCCATGCGATTTTGAATCAGTAAAGCAATCCTGGAATCCAAATATCGAACGTCCTTCTCCAACACAAAGTTCTTTTTCGATTGCGAGGATATCTTAGCTTTAAGGTCCCTTAAAACTTTCTGGGCTACATACTCCAATGATTAGCATTCAGGGTAAAACACCAAAGATATCGAATTGCCCTTTCCCAACCTTTTGCAAGCTCATCCTCGATTTCAATATCCTTCTCAGCTGCAGACATCGACATGTAGAGAGTGGTTATGGAGTAACGTTTCGACTGGCGGATGGATTTCGGAGGGCCATCGGTGGAGGACATTGTGTTTTGACGGGTGACGGGTGCAAACGAGGACGACGAGGATGTCGACGTCCTCGAGGGTATAAGCATTGTCGCCATGGTTATTGATGAAGGATATGTATATATCCCTCCCCGGGCCTTTGGATGGTAATTGCAAGATTGCTGTGCGATTGAAGATGAAAGAAGCAGAGACAAGAATCAAGAATGACGTTAATGGGGTTCTATTTTTTGTGTCGAATCGCGTCCAACTAAAGCTACCGATAATCCCTTGCTTAACGACGGGTGCTTTTTTTTTTCTAGAACTGACCCTGTTGCCAAAAAGGATAAGCTTTCGAAAGGAAAAAGGAAGCTTCCTTGCTTCCGTGCTTGCTTGCTTCCTGCCTGCCTTCCTGCCTCCCTTCCTTCCTTCCTTCCCGTGCGGGTGGAGTGGCGGTGGTAGTTGGGACAAGTGATTCCGTATCAGGGGCCCGATAATATCCAAGACACAGGTCGAGGTCGTCCCTGAGAGAATTGGAGGTTGTCGCTTGACTTCGAGGATGACAAAATGTTAATGCAACGCAGAAGTGTTGATAAGGATACTTAGTATATAAGTATACTTCAAAAAAAAAAAAAAAAAAAAAAATTGGACGGAACAAGCGGCCCTTTAGACGCTTTTGTTTATAAAGGTTGGATGAAAGGGCAGGGAGGAGAGTGTTTATATCAATTTTGTATCTTCCTTCCTTCCTTCCTACTTTCTTTCTTTCTTTCTTTCTTTCCTTCTCTATTTATTTATTTTTTCCTCTTCTTCTTCCTCTTCGTCTTCTTCTGTCAGTGTTTCTTTATCCACACGGTATTTAGTGTCGCTAAGAAGGGAGACTTGGTCCCTATACGTGTGGATGTGTGTGTGTGAGAGAGAGAGAGAGAGAGAGGGAGAAAGGGAGGGAGAGAGGGAGACGGGGAGAGAGGGTGTGTGTTTGCTGCGGGCTACAAGATCCAGTTAACCGGAGACAAATGACCCGTTGATGGACGAGAAAGGCGAAGGGCGAACCAACTAGGTGAAACAGGGAGAATCCAGGAAGGGGGAGGAGAAGAGGATGATGATGATGATGATGATGATGATGATGATGATGATGATGATGAGGAGGAGGAGGAGGAGGAGGAGGAGGAGGAGGATGCTGGGATCTATGGATGGATGAAAAGGAAGGAAGGATGAATGAATGAATGAATGAATGAATGAATTGAATGAGATGAGAGAGCAGTGTGGGAGGATGGATGGATTGATGGATTGATGGATGGATGGCAGGAACGAAGCGAGATTGCTGGCTGGACCTGCTGTTTTCTGGGAGTGGGGCGGATGGTGCAGAGATTCTACCCGCAAGCAATGTCCCCTGCTGCTAGTGATAACCACTTCGGTGCTGATAGAGCGATAGAAGGCGGAGAGGCCAGACCAGAACCTGTTCTCGAGGAACGCTAGGCCGATGCCAGTATTGAGATGCAGGAATTATAATCTGATCGGTCCTACGCTGGTCGGTTACTTATCAATATACTTTATAACATTGTATGTACTGTACTGTACTTACTTACTTACTTACTTACTTAAGAGGTAAGTAACTAAGTATCAACAGTACTAGTATACAATAAAATAAAATAAAAATAAAATACAATATAATATAATAAAATATAATATAATAATTAATTTTAAGATAAAAAATTAAGATATATTTAATTCAATTCAATTCAATTCAATTCAATTCAATTCAATTCAATTCAACTGCTTGACAGGTTAACTTGTGGTAGCTAAATGGGAAATGTGTGTTCCTGGATTTGGTAAACGGGCGGGAAAGGAGGGGTTACGTTATAACGTTAGTTAGTTAACCTGCTATGCTTGGTAAGAAGTATTGGACTGTGTATGTACATGTATATACGTACTTGTCTGGAGTCAGTGAGAAAAAAGAAATAAAGAAAGAAGAAGGAGAAGGAGAAGGAGAAGGAGAAGAGAACAGACAATGCGATAGAAGAATGCAATGCAGAAGGGAAAGGGGGGGGGGAGGGGAAGGGGAAGGGGGAAGGGAAAACGGGGAGCGAAGGGGAAGGGGAAGGGGGAAGGGGGAAGGGGGAAGGGGAAGGGGGGACAGACAGACAGACAGACAGACAGACAGTATTATCACCACTTCTAACAGCTACTTACTTACCTCTCAGTACTTATATATTCCATCTCATAATATATCATCTCCAGGTGGCAGGAACGAAACAGAACCTGCTCCAAGATCACCATCCTTCCAACTTATATCCATTATTTATAATTACACTGTCGCAACCGGTGCCACAGATTCAAAAGAGCGGGGCCGCCGCTGTTCTTGTTACCTAACATACGAACTACCCAGCAAGTAAGTACTTATTATCTATCTATTACCACTCTTTACTAAGCAAATACCTAATTAATACTCAAGTACTTCTAGACTTAGGTAAGTAGTTATTGCGCAACAATAGCGTTATAATATAATACAACCACGAATGACTCCAATAACACTCCTCCGTACATACTCAATTACTTCTTCTTCTTCTTCTTCTTCTTCTTCTTACTTAAATAAGTAAGTTAACCGTGAGGAGGCCCCATCCGGAGTCCCGAATATCATATCGACGAAATCCGAAATATTCATCCGAGGTGACCCTCATGCGCATGTCCAACTACCCTTCTGCAATTGGCGAAAGTATCCTTGCGAACAAACTAGACTTCGACTGGAGGTGGACCGGAAAGAAAGAAAAAAAAAAAAAAAAAAAAAAAAAAGCAGGAACGAAGGCCAAACAGGAACAGGAGAAAATTAATCCAGTCATCTGGTTCGGGTGGGTACATACATGTACCTCGAGTTCATAGAAACTTTCAAATACCTCCACCACGCACCGGCAGAAGGGGAAAGGTGTACTTTTACAGATATTGCAGCGGGTTTTAATCATGTCCAGTGAAGTACTGGGTACTTTTGAAAGACCAACATTCGCATTCTTGAATTCAAGCTACCTTGTTCCTGGCGGCATTTGAGATGAGCAGCCTCTCTCTCTTGACGAATGAACGAGCTCAAAAAGAACAAGCGTCCTGCTAGCTACATGCTTAGCTGAGAAGGAAAAAAGAAGGGTCATGGGCATATGGGAGTAGCGAAAAAGAAGAGCTATCCCTGTCCGAGAAGGACCGACTTAAATGTTGTGCAGGATGGTGTGGAGCTATCATGTGACTAAGCTTCAGCTCCAAATCAAATATATATAACCAGAACTACACGCTACATGTATATACACTTGTACATGTACATGTACATGTAGTATATATTATAATTTACAGTTGATGGCCAAGCAAAACGCCACCCACCTACTACCACTATGGTACATGTGCAGTGTACTTACACAGATTAATCAACGGCCGGGCTCAAAGATGAAATTCGAAATCGATGACTGGCTAATATTAATATGGCCGATGCGCGATGTATTTTTTGTTTTCCGCGTGACAAAATGCAACGACTTCTGAAAAAGCAACTCATCAAGACGTCTGTCCAATGCAGATAATATAATGTATCGAATGCTAATATAACGTTAACCTCAGAAATCAATAAAAATTACGGCTCAACATGCAAGGCAACAATGCATAAATATTCTGAATGGCTTCCTTCTATTTTTCCATCCTAAAGTCTCCTAGGTAGCTAGGTGATAAAGTCTACACATCCCGCGGAACAATACCCCTCAGCTCGTAGTGCTAGTCCTTTACTACTGCGAACCCTCCTCTAGATAAAATCTCGAAATTCCGATGAAAGACGGTCAATTGACCAGATAGGTGGCACCAACAAACGCCACCGTGAGCGAATTGGCACTCATTAGTTTTAATCCCAGGGCAGGAAATTTTCGGGACAGAGACAAGAGATCTAGGTTTTCTTTTGTAGATCGGCTTGAATTCATGAAGGTTGCAACTGATCTCCTTTCCTGCTAACTACCTATTAGGTAGCATATTGGAATCTGTCATTACCCAAAACGAGCTATAGCTCTTAATTGGTCATTATAATAATAGTCCCAGGCTCTCACAGTATCTTGATTATCCGTAGAAAGCTTAAATAAGGTCTCAGATCTCAGGAATATAGTAAACCTAGCTCCTCGGCTACCTGATACATTTCCTAAATAAGCACCACCAGTGAGAGCGAGCTCTCGGACTTTAGGCATAGGACTCGAGGCTATTAAATGCCGTTGCTTTTTGTGATTTTGTCCCGCCGTTCACAGTTTGTTTGGGATGCAGATACCCTTCTGATGCGAGCTTGCCATGCAGTGTGCTTTTATATACGCAGCACATATACATGTTGACAGCTTGCTTTTCTCGGCCTTAATTAAGTAACTGCCCTCAAAGGCTTTTATCCGAAAATTTTTAAATAGACCAAAGTAAGTTTGTTTTCCTGTTTTGCGGAGCCAGAAGGGATATATATCGCACTCACGGATCCATCGAACTTGACAATCGAACTATAGCGGGGCGAATGCATGCAAAATCAAAGTCTTCCATCCGATACTCTCAAAAGGTATGTAACCTGGTCTCGTAAACTACGCGCGTATGTATTTAATTATCGACAGTTACACATTGATGTTAACACCATTATATTACGGCCCCCTCTCCACGGCAAAACATAAATCCACCCCCATGGGCCGGGCGCCATGGGCCCATCGCGATAAATATCCTCTTTTGTCATCGGCACCTAGTAAGCTAATACAATAGGACTTAGGGGTACATACCTACCTATAAGTGATCAAAAAGCCGACTAAAAACCAACTCTTCAACCTCATCTTCGGATTAAGTTTGCTTCCAGGATTAATACTATACAAGTTGGTTAGGTACCCATATATATCGTATTACAAGTACCTAGTACGTTTTCCAACAGGATATTCCCGGCAATATCGTCGCGGGACGTAATTCCTGATGTCTAAGTCCCACGAGCTTCCTTGGGTGCCCCTACTATGTAGGCACTTAGTACTTATACTAGCTTATACGTACACTCGAAGGTATCTTTTAAACAAACTGCTCCTGCATGTAGGCTGTAGGCCTAGCTATAGGCCATATCTACAATGGCGAACGCGACGTCCGGATTACTTAACATTGAGGCCGTTTATATATAAGTATATACTTATATATGGCCATGCAGAAATAATCACTATTTAGAGGCCAACATGGCGACACGTGCACGTTTCTATTGCGTGGCTACGAATTTAATCGAATCGATGTATTAGAAAGCTGGTGTAACATCAACACGGGACATACATGTCATCCCTTGTGTCTTTTTTGTTTTCTGGGACCTGTTCTCATGTTCGCTCGCAGCGCTGGAATGGCTTATTATCTGACAGGAATAACCTTGGAACCGTTTTCCCGAACGTGAAAACCAATTTAGGTCGTCTGGGAAGCTTGATAGTGAGGCTATGCAAGAGCGGGGTGTCACATGTTAGTTCCGCACCTTATAGTAAACTACATTACAGAATCTCCATATTAATATTAATATTGCGGGAAACTGCCAATATTTGACACAGTTGAGGAGTCTGGCGACGAGACGAGATACTTTGATGTTACCGTCTGTTGGTGTTTCAATCTTTCCAAACTGTTTGCCCTGAAGGTTCGAAAAGGCTGAGGATGTTGGTGTCATTACTTTATTTCATTATAACTACCTAGGTACTTAACTACATATATAGGTATTTGATATCGAATAGTCCTATTAAAAAAGACAGGTATCTAGTAGGCAGCTTCTTCCTCCATGGCAAATTACAAGGAAAGAAGGGAAAATATACAAAAGAAGAAGAAGCTTTTTTGGGGCCCAGAATTTTCAGGAGAAAATAAAAGAAAAAGGGTAAGCGCGAGAATGAATAACAAACCCCCAAATGAAATGGATAGAGCCAACCCCACGCCGTGAAAAAAATAAAAATAAAAAATAAATAAAAAATAAATAAATAAAAAAAAAAAAATAAAAAAAAAATAAAAAATAAAAAAAAAAATAAGAATAAGTCCCGCTATGTTAGTCTATGTGAAAACGGAAATGCCTGAAAGCATGTATCTGCCAACATCCAATAATAAAGGAAAAACGGCTGGATGCCTCAAACCTTGGGCATCTAAATAAGATGTTACTGCAGCCGCGGACCCAACTTAATGATCCAACTTGGTCGAATGCCAATCTGCCTTATGGGAAATTGATCCAATCTGCTACAAAGCCAGCATCGATGTAAGGGGCACGGCACTTATCCATCAAAGTGCAACGAATTGCATCGATCATTTTATTCCAGTTCGAGTTGCGGTTTCCGACAAAACTGTATCGTTAAATAGCAAGGGTCAGCGGCACAGGCCAGAATATGTTGTCCTTGGGGAGGACAGCCGGTGTTACACTTACGTATCACACTCAACCGCCATCCATAACTGCATCATATGCGTAAGCAGCGCGTCGGTTTTGTTATGTGCTAGTGCAAGGTTGGCCTGGGGCCCTCCATCTACACGTGGGATATTGGAGTAGTACCTGATATTTGAGGGTGCGTTAGTTAGGCCGTCGGACTCGTGCAGACGAGCTTCCTAAATGGGAATAATCACTAAGATCGAATACTTACCAGGTCCAATCTACGTTGCCAAAACTTCGAACAGGGTTTACAAATGGTGTTCTTCTCGCCTCAGCAATCGCGCCAGGGTCTTCAGTGCTCATGAATGCTCGTTTAATATAACTAAGCGGGTTTCGAAGAATGAAACGCTCCGCTGCGACAATATAATCTCGTGTTGAAATTAGACGTCCTTCCCCCGCTTTGTCGCCATGTCGGATATGGATTGAGACTGTCGAGGGTGGCAATGGAAATGGAACTTCACGTTCCTCGGGCTAGCATGGATATTAGTTATTAGGCCCCCCACCCCTCGTCGGTTTTCGTCTGGAGTATGAGATGTGAAATTTCGATAGCTTACCTCCTCCACGTTGCCACGATTGGTTTCGACACCCTGATGAAGTGTCTTGTTCAATCTCAGTTCTGTCATCCGTTCTAACGCTGCGCGGTTTGGCCGGAGAATGTAGCCGTAGAGCTGCGCTCGCCACCAGTATCTCAAAACTGAACCGCCAGGCGACACGCCTGTCCCGCCGAAGTACGAGATGTAGGCCAATTCAGCAAAGGGGACGGTGTCCCTAACTCTGCCACCCTTAGCTTCGGAAATGTCAATTTGGTGGACGGAATTTTCTTTTGTCGCATATGACGCGCAGGATGACAACTGTTCGATAACACACTCCAACGAAGCGTTCGCCCCTCTATATTCGCCGCAGTTCTGTTCAACTAGCGTGTTCCCAGGAGAGTCTTCTGGGTCAAAAATGAGGATTCTGTTGGTTTGGATTGCCCCGGACATTTCGATAAATACGCGACGGATAATGGCGCCGAGCCCATGACGAGGCCATTTATTCTTAAGGACGTAGAATTTCTTTCCTGTGCAGTCTTCTGGGTGCTGGTGGTTATAGATGTACTGTTGGGCCCATTTTGTTCTGTCCAACACGTTAGTGAGGCTGAGGCGGTAAATTGTTGAGCGTCCTAAAATCAAATGAAGACGAAGCATTCAAAAACATACAACGGGGAAAGACCATCATCATCTAGTGAATTGATGTGATCCTGCCATGAACCAGTTCTATTGATTCCGTAAAAGCTCTCCATTTTTCGTAGTTTCTCCGGCCAGTTTAGAGCGGCAGCTCGGAAACCGGGTAACAAGGCCGACTGGTCATCGGTCAAAAGGTTCATCAAGTCGTTCGCATATGTTCTCGGTGAGGAAGGTGTCTTGAACCATGGATTCGGGTTCGTATAACCCATAGGGAAGTCGGCTTCGATCTGCTCCACATCGAGCTGGCTGGGATCGATTGCTGTTGTGGTTGATTCGGGAGGAGAAGTAGCGGCTTGAATTTCGGTTTTCGTGATGGAAGTTGTGGTTATGGCTGTTGTCGTCGCTGTGATGGTGACCGTAGCCGTGGCGGTGACTGTGTGAATGGAAGGGGTGTCTGTATCATCGAAACCAATACGAAGACGATATAAATCATGACAGAGGTTGATTAGTTTCCTTGTTAATAGATCGAAGGCCAGGATGATGGTATATTATTATTGATTCTAACAGGTATCAAGGTTAACATACCGTTGGAGAGATGGATGGGAAGAACACCAGAGACTCGGTAGGATGAGAGAGTGAAGAACAAGAGAGAGAGGAAGACGACAGCGCCAAAGACGACCTTGATATGAGGGAACTTGGGCCCCATCTTAAAGATAATTACTTACCCGCCTAGTACCTAACTTGAATCAGTGTGGTTATATACGAGCCGACGATGCTCGGTATAGTAATCTGGAGGAAGGGTTGCAATGGAAGGGAAATAAATATAATCCATCCATCCATGAGTAATGAATAGTGCCAAGGCTGGGACCGACCTTGCCAGAGGCCAGTATGGTCTTGCTGTGGACTTAAGTGCCTAGTAATAGTATTGGGTTAAGTAAGTATCTAAATAGTGCTTGAGTAAGTAAGTAGGTACTTAAGTACTTAAGTAAGTAAGCACTTAGGTAGGTAAGTAGGTAAGAGGTAAGAAGTAAGTACCCAACAGGTGGGGCTGAACGGAAAGGATCAAATCAAAGCCTCCAACACTTTCAGGAGAATACCTTATCTTCTAACATACATTACATCCATCTTACTGGCCATACATACTAAGTAAGTAAGTAAGTAAGTACTTACATACAAGACAGAATTCATAACTCTGAGAGAGAGAGAGAGTGTGTGTGTATACCATATGCGTATGTACATGTACATAGAACTGGTCTTGTCGATGTGAGGTTGCGGCACAGGCCCTGCTCGAAGACCCTGCTCAGGGGTGGGTCCTCCATATTATGCAATGACAGGGTCATCATATGGCCATGCATCAATGTAACCACTCTTGTTCTTGTTCTTGTTCTTGTTCTTGTTCTCCCTCTTCCTCCTTCCCCTCGTCGTAACGATGATATGATCATCATCATCATCATACAAAACACCTCCGGCCTTTCCTGATTCTCGTATATGTACCTGCGTGAGTGTGTATACGTAGGTATTCCGGTCGCGTCGTAGAGAGAAGCTTTTGCCTATCCAATCATGCCTGGTGGTTCCGGAGCCCGTATATGCTTATTTCGTTCTGTTGCAGGCATTGGATGCGATGCAAACCCCCTTGTGCTAACTACTTAGTTAGTCCCAAGACTAGTTAGTATGTGCTGAGCGACCCCTTTTGGTAGTTGTGCGATTTTCTTGGCACTCGGGTTAAATTGCCTGAGGCAAACCGCCACTGCAATCTGTGTAACTTAATGCAGCTGTCACTATCAACATACTTAGGACTTATTATATACCAGACTTTCAACCTAGCTGTGGGAGGGGAAGAGGAAGAGGAAGAGGAAGAAGAAGAAGAAGAAGCTCTTCTTCTCCTTTCCCGTTAATTCATATTTAAGTACATACTCAAGTAGGTAATTAGGCTTTCATTGTTGAGCTTTTGCCTTCTTTTTCTCGCCTTCGACCTTTCATCCCCTTTGGCCCCCCATCATATTTTTTACTCCCGTCGAACGCCTGACTTTCGCCCTCTTTCTTTGCATTCATTATCGATGGTGCCGATGCGTAATCAAATGCCTGGAACTCTTCTTCATTTTCGTCATCATCCCCGTCCTTCTCCTGAAAATCCCCACCTCCTTGTGCCGATTCGCGTTTCGCT
This sequence comes from Arthrobotrys conoides, assembly GCA_036971725.1. Classification (NCBI taxonomy): domain Eukaryota; kingdom Fungi; phylum Ascomycota; class Orbiliomycetes; order Orbiliales; family Orbiliaceae; genus Arthrobotrys; species Arthrobotrys conoides. The sequence continues at coordinate 2,568,999 of JAVHJM010000001.1, forward strand.
TCTACCTTCTTGCGTCTCTTTTCTGCTTTCCTAGCGGCTCGCTTGCCTAACTTCGAAAGCTGAACTGTCTCAGGTCCATCTTCCTTGTCCACATCATTTCCAGGTATAGCCTCCCCTGCGCTAGTGCCAGCTTGGGAGCTTGGTGAGCCCGGATCGCCATCCGATTCATCATCATTATGCTGCGCATCGATATCTTCAGCAACATCTTCAAGCTTCCGCTTCCGCCCTCCGCCAAGCTTCTTGATAACAATGATATCCGCCGTCTCTGACTTCACCCCTCTGTCCTTGATGTAATCCGCACGGGGAATCGGCGTCTGAGTTTCACGGCTGTCAGGCCCGTCGAGAACAGTAGCTGTGATATTAGGCAAGGGTAACGCGAGTGAAATGTCGTTCACACCAGTGACAAGATCTTTAACCTCCCAACGGCTACCACCGAATGTACCGCCCCAAAACTGCGATTCTTCTGTTTTTGATCCCGCGTCTCCCGCGCCAAGCATTGGCATGATATTTAATACCTCCTCTCTCTCCTTCCTTGTATCTTTAGCCTGCGGAGCCCAATATTTTCCGGCGGTAACCAAGAGATGTTGTACCGAACTGAATGGCACAGGGTTTGCCTTGGCTTCCTTGATCGTAGAAACGAGGTCCGGGAGCTTGGACCTTAGCAATGGGTTGTTGCTAACTGATAAGGCTGCGGCTGCATCTACAGGCATTTGCCTCGCGAAACTGAGCAAATGATTTTTTGACATCACGAAGTGTGGGTTATCATCTTCTTCCCGTGCAACCCTGTCACGCCATGCATGCACGGCCTTGAACACAGCAAATTGTTCATCTGTGAAATTGACCGCATTGTGTTTCAGGATCGATAGCCAACCGCGAGATCCGCTGCCGTTGACCGAGTCGTAGGGTTCCGTGTCGTAGGTTTTTAGGCAGGTTTCTTTAGAATTATTTTGCACAGTTTCGATTTTATCTTCCTCGGCAGTGTTGTTCTTCGATATCAGTTCGTTCCTCATGTTGTCGTAGATAAACAATAAGAAGTGTGTGTCGGATCTTGCGTAGTCAAGCATTTCCTGGGGTATGGGCCTTCGTTATGTCTCTCAGCTTCTGTTAAAACCTTTTGCTTTATTTCATTTCATTATATTCTTACCTAACTCTCCAATCCGCCAATTGATACGACTTATCAGCGTCGAAATTGATATATTTTTTGAGAAGGAATGCGAGACTGTGGCCGGTGAATCCCAGACTTCTTGCGGCATCATATGTATCGAAAAGTCCAACCACATATATGTTCAGATCTCGCTGCAGCCATATAATATCCATAAAGGCACCATGGAAGACCTATTGAACGTTAAACACCCGGAGAGATTTATAAACGCTAACAACGAAGTCCACGTACCTTCACAATACCAGGGTTTGTAAAAACCTCGTTTAGGACCTCGAGCTCATCCCTTAACTTTAGGGTATCAATTATCCAGTCCTGGTCGCGTGTGCTAACCTGCATTAGACACACCAAACCGATGTATGACCTAAAATCGTGGTGCTCCAAATCTACAGCTATTTCCTCCGCCTTAGCCAACTCCTGCATCATCTCGTGCAATAGTTGGGGAGAATCTACAAATATGGCCGAAGTTGACTCGAAAGGCTTGTACTGGATGGGCTCCGCCCTTTTGCGTACTCGGTCTGGGAATTTATATTGAGATATTTCGTCCAGATATGGATGTGGAAACTTCTCCCTACCGTCGACTATTGTCGAGACCAGACTGTGTTCGAGCGGTTTGACCGCATGTGGCTTCTTCTCCAACCGCGGTTTATGAGGGCCTAAGTCTAGAGGCGATAATGGCTTTTTGAACTGGAGCTGAGGTTTCGGCATGTGCAAGCTTTTGTTGAATGCCTTTCTCCCTTCGGCTGTGCGCTTCTCCGTCCGGGCCGACTTGTAGTTACTCTGTGCCGCTGTCGTCTGCATGACCCCTCTCTTCACGGTTCCAGTGTATTCGTCCATACACATATCCTATTTGTGAAATAGTTGTAAGCTTCTGCCACGGCAAACGACTTAATTGAAGACAGAAATTCCATACCGCTTTCTCCAACAGGAAGTCAACAACTTCTGAGATAACGGACCATCGTGTCTCTACACTATCTGCATCCTCGAAATTTTCGAACTTTATATCGGATCCATCGGTAGCGTTTCGGACCAAACCATTGATCAAGCCTAAAACCTTGTTGTTGGTATTTTCGAGGACGGTGGAAAATTCTGCATCTAAGGATTTGTTGAAAGCGATGTCTCCTGAAGATAGAGTCTTCACTGTCCTGACAAGCTTAACCAAGCTGAGGGAGGCATCCTTTTGGAATGTCGTGAATTCCGTGGACTCCATGTTTGGTAGCGAAAAAGATGTCGCTGGTCTCGTGTGATCTTGCAATTGCGATGGGGGGTATTGTAAACTCCTCAATTAGATATTTGCGAGGGTTTCTTTGTCGACTCAAGGATTGCCTTGATGGGCAAAAGCAGTATTTTGGAAGGGTCTGTGGGATGTGCGCTTGTATCGTCTCGGAGCATGTTGGGTTGGTCTGAGGCTGAACAGATGGTGTTTATCGTCGACAAATTGCGAGTCGCGAATTGGAATGGAAGGGATTCGAAGGAGAGGAAAAATTTCGGGGTTGATTGAGTTGGCTTGGCTTATGTCTGGCCGGTTTCTCTCTTTCGTTTACATCAATCAATCGACTAGGCACTTATACCTTGTTCCACTAGTACTCCGGACTAACATCAGGTCTACGATATCCTTTCTTCTTCTTCTTCTTCTTCTTCTCTCTCTCTCTCTCTCTCTTCCTTTTATATTTTTGTTATTGCTTTTTCACAAGAGAGATGTCAGCCAGTCTGCTGCCCGAGTGTTTGCCAGCGAAAGAGAAGTACGATGCTTGTTTCATAAGATGGTACACCGAGAGTAAGTCGACCTATCTCCGGATCTCCAGAGCTTCCCTTCCACCGTATTGACCAGTTTTCTATAGAGTTTCTTCGTGGTGAGCGAACTGAAGACGAGACGTGCAAGAAGTTGTTCCTAGAGTACTCTCATTGCTTAAAGGTCAGCCGATACATAAATACCTACTACTCTTGCCACTTGCGAATCATCGGCCACAAACTGACGGAATCCTATATAATACAGAAAGCACTTGATAGCAAAGGAATCAGCAAAATGCTCGACGAGGCTAGAAAAAACACAGAGGATGGCGATTTAAGTCGTCGAGAATCATGATGATACGGAATCCAATCAAAAAAAAAAAGGAAAAGAAAAGAAAAAGAATAAACAGCTCAACATCTCCACTCTGCCTGGACCCTAGAGGTTTTTCCGGATAATCGACGGAAGCTAAAGATGGCGGTGCCTGGAGGTCCGGCATGCGACGATCCAGATGAATAAACAGTACACCGTACTTACGGTACGAGATACGTTGGGCGCTGGATAGTGATAGGGATAGAGAAATCACAGTAACAATAGTAAGAAATAATCAAGAAATCGCCGGGTACGGGAATGGGAATGGGAATGGCTATGATTACGGATGGGCCCCGTGGGAAACCCCACATGCCCAGATGATACAGAGGTTTATTGCTACAATCTATACGTGTATGTAAACATATCTCGAGGTTGGCAGTCGACGACATTTATATATCATGATATATGGGATGTGCTGTGGGCGGGCAGACAGACAGACAGACATACTTACTTACTTAAGTACTTAAGTACACACCTGTATACATACATACTTCATACCATACACCCTGCCCTTCATTGAGCCCATGGATTAAATTAATTGTATTGTAGATACCTAAGTAAGTACATACAAGTATGTAGTCTAGAGTCTGTTTGTTATTATACTTACCTATGTAGCAAAAGAAAGCGTGGGGCTATCAGAGTTCGTACCGGTTGGGGAGCTCGAGCGTCCATGTTACGTTTCAATGGTCCTGTGACGTAGAGGCAGATCTGTTTTCTTGGTCTGCATCCACCAGCCCTGTACAGTACAGTAAGTACCTACCTAAGTACAATACATTACATTACTTCTCCAGATCTCGTCCCTCTCCCTCTTCTTCACCACCTTCACCTTCACCTTCACCTTCACCTTCACCTTCACCTTCACCTTCACCTTCCGCGACTCCAGCTCCGGCTCCTTCAGCTTAGAGAACCCCTCCTTTTTCGCCGTAGCTAGACGACGATATTTATTTCCACCCACTACGGCCTTTTTATCCCCAATCTCCGACCCCTGTTATCTGTACCTGACTTGAGGGAAAAAAAAAAAATTCGAAAACCCTCCTCCAGCTCAGTCTCTATTAATGTCGCGACAGCGTCCCACGTCATCCTCGTCCCCCGCTACTACTAGTAACGGAGGTTTGTATATTTCTATCTCTCTATCTTTAGAACTTTATGCCTAAGGGCCGGCGATATGGTACTAACGTTTTGAGTTGGTCCTTTTAGGAGCCGACACCAAGATGAAGGAAATAACAAACGATGACCGCCACTTTTCCATGCTCCGGTACCATCCCACACTTCCTTGATGTCTCTTGTTCTGTCGCAATGCAGCCCATTGCAATTTGCTATTGTTACTGGATCACTGGGAGTGGACTTCGCTGACCGTTGTTATTTCCCGGAGCTTGTAGACAGCTTCACGCTGCAGACTTCATCACCGAGCTAAATGGTATATGGGAACTCCTCGAAGGCGATTGAATGGCCACAAAATGGCATAATCTTGGCTGACACGGAATCTCTACAGGCTTCTGTGGCATCATGTCGGTGTTCTCCTCATTGCGGTACTGTCTCGGTGAACCATCCGACATAACGAACGTCTGGATCGCTCTCACTTTCATGCCATTCGGTCTCTTCTTCGACTTCATGGACGGAAGAGTCGCACGATGGCAGAAGAAATCATCAATGCTTGGCCAAGAACTCGACTCTCTTGCTGATTTGGTACACCTCAATGCTGCTTTGTTGTGCTGAATGGTCAAATCTAACGACTATGCCCAAATCTAGATTTCTTTCGGCGTCGCACCTGCTTCATTAGCCTTTGCCATCGGATTTCGGAGTTTCCTCGACACTGTCCTATTATCCTTTTTTGTACTTTGTGGGCTCTCTCGACTGGCTCGTTTCAACGTTTCTGTCCAATATCTTCCAAAAGATGCATCCGGAAAGTCTAAGTACTTCGAGGGAACGCCTACGCCAACGTCGCTAGGCTTGATGGCCGTGGCGGCATGGTGGGTTAAGAACGAATGGATCTTAGAGAACCTACCGCTAGGAGCCATCTTTAAAGATACAAACCTGGAGTTCCACCCTGCAGTTCTTTTGTTTGTTGCTCACGGATGTGCTATGGTGAGCAAGAGCCTCAAGGTTCCTAAACCTTAGACGATCTTAACAGACGTTGATGTCACTGATTTCTAACAATCCTTTCCCCGTCTCCCTTTTTTTCCTTCTTCTTAGGCGACCTGTCAGCCTGTTGTTTCTCTGTATTGGCCTGGTTTTCTTTTTGGTTTTTCGGTTTTTATTCTATTCTACACCCCTCCCCCCTCTGTGCACGAGTTTAGCGTGCAGGCTCGTATTTTTTGGGCCGACTCCTCGTGCTTTGTCGCTAGTGGAATAGTTCTATACAGTCTTATGATAAAACACTAAAACAGGACCATCGATTTCTTTGCGTGTGCCATACATATGTTATTGACCATGCGATAAACGTAGTGGTATATATTGTCTCGGGGCCGAGTCTATTTTAACGTTTTTCTTGGTTCGCACGTGCCGATTCGTGTATTTGTTCAATCATGGAAAACGCCAGCCGCTTTGGTTCCCATTATTAATCGCGGTTATTAATCCGGTTCCAAGTTAAAGTTGCTCTTGCTCTTCTCCCCATCCTTCCGAACGAACCTATCCCGGCCATCTCCCCTCCAAACCCCACAACCCCTCAGTTTACTAACCCTCCTCGCCCACCAAATACCAAGCTTCCACGATAACCATGGCCGAAAAAGCTCACTGCCTCTACTGCTTCGACGTCCTCGCTTCCTCATATTCTAAGAAAACACCTCTGACCCTCTCTGAAGTCGAAACAGCCTACCATGATCTCAAAACACGTAGCTCATCACTCACAAATGGTAGCAACAGCAGTAGCACAAACGGAGTAGCTACTAACGGCGTCTCCATCAATGGATACTCCCCATCGTCTGCAAATGGAGTATCACATCCAGAACGGCCGTTATTCGTTACGTGGAACGTGGTAAGGTCTCGAGGGAAACAACTGCGGGGTTGTATTGGGACTTTTGAGCCGCAGAAGTTGGATGATGGGCTGGCTTCATATGCTCTGACCTCGTATGGTTTGATCTTTCTATTGGCCATATACCAAGACTGGAAGAAAACGGGAATGAATTACTGAAATATTCTATGGCAGAGCATTCGACGATACCCGGTTTAATCCGATAGATGTCAAGGAACTATCGTCATTGGAGTGCGGGTAATTATCTCCTTAACCGCCATTACATCACGGTTAACATCGAAAGCATAGCATATCCCTAACTATAATTATCGTAGAGTCTCGATCCTGACTGACTTCGAACCTGCCTCCGGTCCACTCGACTGGACCTTAGGCACACACGGCCTTCGAATATCGTTCACCTACCACGGCCGTCGTCACGGCGCTACCTACCTCCCCGATGTTCCCGTAGAACAAGGTTGGACGCAAGAAGAAACTTTGGTCTCGTTGATGCGGAAAGCTGGATGGGGTGGGAAATCTACGGAGTGGCAGAAGGTGAATCTACAAGTGACAAGATACAAGGGGACTAAATCGAGCGCATCGTATGAGGAATATAAAGAGTTCAAAGAATCTTTGGAAAAGCAAGGGAATAAGTAAACCCGAATGAAATCGGAGGGAGGCCTACCAGTAGGCAGCTTTACTGGGAGGCGTTAATTGACTCGCCTCACTTTTTTCTTCATCTGGCTTATTTGTTTGGAGGAGCGGGATCGGGCAGTCGGAGGGGACGATGAATCTAGGCGTTTTTCTTGGGGAGTTTATTGTGAGTAAAGCTTGTACTGGAGGATATGTATTATGGCCTGGGAGGGGTATGGGTAACAATTTCGATCTTGGTTAGAATAGTAGGTAATCTTATCGAACAAGGCTCGTCTGGGCATGTCTACGCAATACCTTGTATAGGTAGGTGGAACCTTTTTTTAATTTTTTATGCGACATATTTCAATACACCTATCTCTTGGTATCCTTCTTATCCTTCGTTCCTTGGTTGGTTCTCTTTCTACTTTTCCATAGATCTAAGGGTACGTGGTGAGCCCAAACGGGCACTCACACATGCACCACAAATAGCAATACTGGGATAGATCTCTCAAGTTTCCATGCTTCTTAATTTCGCTCTGCTCCTATCCATCCTTTTCGATCTAACCAGTACACGCATAGGTTATTTCCCAAGTATGTACGAATACCCTCACCATGTAAGATATTTTGAATTTCTAGTATGAAAAAAGGGATGATGCAGTAATGGAATGCAATAAACACCGTCTCCTCCTAATGTACCGGACAAAAGATCGATATATCGCCAAATAAAAAGGAAATGGAAGAGAAATGGAGAAAAAGAAAGACCTCTACTCCTTTTAAAACAACGACAGTGGTATCAAAAAGATATCAAAAAAGAGACAAGCAAAAATAAGTGGAAAGAATGGAGAAAAATACAACAAAGAAATCGGAGATAGGTAAAGAGACTGTAGGGGTTGCACTGATCTCTGGGTGAGCAAATATACAATACAAGGTGGGTAAATTAGAAATTGGCTGGATCGGAAAAGTGGAATGGTATAATATAATGACGATGAGGCCGTTAGTTTTTCGGGTTGGGACAAAGGGACAAAGGAACTGAGGGTGACTGAGGAAAGGCTGGCAGTTGACGGCTCGTAGAGAACAATAAATAAAAATAAGGAGATAGGCTTGCTTGTGTGCGTGATAAAGGAATCTGCGAGGATTGTAATTTGGAAATGGTAAGATAGTGGCCTTGTGTCAGGTCATATTGAATCCTGGTGACTTCAAGTGATATAAAAATAATCCAGTTGGTAGACTGCCAATATGCGAAGCAGGGGTTGCTTTAGCTTGTTCACATAATGGTGCAGCAAGAGAGCTTGCTGAAAAATCTTTTCTTCTTCTTGCCGTTTGCATCGGTGGTTTGGCCCTTTTCGTTCTCTTCAATGGTCGTAGGGTAATTTTGTAAACCACTGGTTGGAACGTTGGCCTGTCGGGTAGGGGGCGCTGCCTGGCCCCTCCTTGCGGCGACCACTCTGCGGACAATGACTAGGTATCATATGTTAGTTTCCCTCAGACCTCCCGAATGGATTGAGTAATGGCTTACGAGCAAATGTTTCCTCGATATTAACCATATTTCTTGCAGATGTCTCCATAAATCTGATCATAAAGTCAGTAGACTGGCTTTCTATAACAGACACTGTCCCAACATACCCGCATCCGTGATCCCGCGCCCAGTTTAACCCTTCGGCACTGGCAACCTGCCTATCGTGTGCCAAATCAACCTTATTCCCTGCCACAAATTTTATCTGTGGTGGTTTATCTGGCGACCGCTCCTCGGATTCCATCTCTATCAAGTCATTGAAATAATCGAGCGCGACGAGGGAATCATGGCTGGTAATATCGTATACTAAAAGGAATGCATCTGCATCTCGTGTATTTGCTGCTGACCATAGGCCCCGATACCTGTACGCGTTAGGAGTTAGTTGGTTGTGTGTTAGTTTGTGATTCGTGGAAGTTCGCACTCTTCTTGGCCCGCTGTGTCGGTGAGATGTAGGTGATATGTCATGCCATCGATAACCCTAGTGACGGAATAGCTGTCCTCTGTACGGAGGTGGTGTAAATATAAGTATCTGCTGTTCAAAATCCTACATTGGGTTCCATCGAAATACCTATTGTTGGATCATAGCTAGAAACAGAAATATCATAACCAATCAGATACCGATTTCATAAGCAATATCCAGGAATAGGTGACCTACTCATGTGTCCATTTGCTCCGCACCAGCCGTAACGATATCGATGATTTACCTGCGAAAGGGAAATATATCAGATTAGCAATTCGTCCTGCATATGCAAGGCCCCCTCCTTTTCAAGCATTGTCGATAGTGTTAAGTGAACGTGAGACATTAGTGCAGAGGAACAGCAAGCTTGCTCTTCGGGTGTGTGCGGCAGATCGGATCTATACCTGTTCCACCATCTCCACAAACGGTGATAGCTATCCTATTTTCGTCCTCCATATGCGGCCGCGCACCCAAGATCGGACGAATTTAGAGAAAACCTGAAGCTTGATTTTATAGTGTTTGGTTTTCGCGGGAACGGGATATTTTCTCGCTTGCAATCTCTAGACTATCGCCGTTTTGGTGACGGTCTTTGTTGGGTTGGGCTGTTTGGGTGGAGTAACGGAAGGCGGAGCGGTGGTTGTACCAAACAGAGGTTGGGACCAGTGGGACGGGTCGAGACGTTGACTGCTCGGGAAGGGCTTGTGGATGTCTGAAGTATGTACGATGATGAAATTGGGCCGGCGCAGGAAGGAGGAATTGGGATTCTACAAGTCCATCTACAGGAACAGGAACAATGGGAAGGATAAGACGAACAGGAGAGTTCGAAGCACGAAAAGAAGAAGAGAGTCCCTGAATCGAAAGGAAAATTATCATGCGACGAAAATGTTGCTTCCCGCTGATTCGCTACAAAAACGGTGTCCTGTACCCTGATTCGTTTCGTGCACTAATCAAAGATAAGATTTCTGGGTTCTTCTCATTCTTTTTGTGGTGGCGCTCTGCGGCGAACTGAGGGCGAAGGGTTTTGTATGGTCAATTTCCTTCCGGCTGCATGGTGGAAGGATGAAACCTGGCAGGAAGCCTCTTCCCTGTAACGGCCTGCCCAAAGTCGTTCAGGGGCTTCCTTCAAAGGCACGTTTATTGCCAAAGTATTTCTGCATCGACAAGGGGTTGGAAATTTGGGATCAACTGAAGGTGCGAGACCCGCTCCAGGAGACGAAAGCCACCGAGCCAGGTGGCAGGACTCGGTATGTTCCTCGAGACGCGCATGCACTTGTACCGACACTTTGGTGTGTGCGCGGGCTCGCAGTTAAGCGACAGAGGCATAAACCACGGTTTGATGCATTAGTGCATGTAAGTTATATCAATCCAAAGCTTGCTGTGGTTGGAACTGATGCCCTGGTGAAAAGTTTAAGGCGAATCGCGTAGAAAGACATCGATTACATATGACGCAACGGATGATAGGCTCTCAGGATGGACACTTAGCATGTCGTAATATACCCATGTTAGAGCTGCCAAAGGGCGCTTCAAATATATGGCCCCTTGATGATATCAAAGGAAACCAGTCAAGAGTTTGCCGATATCTATATCAATAATGACGGGTGATAGTGATCAAGAACGTGCCATACCCTGGTACAGCTCCTCTCTTTGGCATTTCAACCTTTCAAGTTCTTCTTTGGCTTCCTCGATCTTGCGTTGGGCGGCCTTAGGGTCAGGCGGCAAGAGAGTGTATGCCTTTACTTGACCATTCAGACTTCGTACATGATCCTGGAGTTCGAGGATCTCATTTTCCAGCTCGACCAAATTTTCAACAGTGTATCTGGGTGGGTTTCTTCGATACGCATTCTACGAGATGGCTATTAGTTGTTCGTAAAAAGATTATATCGCATAAATTGGAGGCCCCCCACCTGCAGGGAAGTAGCCCGGTCTTTGTATTCAGCGGATTTCTGCTGGAGGATTTTTATGGTCCGTGTCCACTCAGCCAGTTTGGCCGGGAGATCCTTTGGAGTCTCATATGCCTCGCTGCGATCCATATTAGCCGGCGTAGCATGAAACTAGGCTCCCATAGAATTGAATCTGACTACCTTTGGAACTTGCGGAGAGATTCCTCCGCTTCCTGGATATCAGCAACGAGAGTCTTGAGAGTCTGCTCCTCAGGAAGGATTGAGTGTTCGACCTCGCATTCTTCTTTTATCAGATATAATAGTGCCTCCCGGCTTCTAACCGAACACAGATCATTATGTTAACGACAGCTGGATTGACTATGAGGCAATGATACGTTACGGACTCACTGGGACATGTTACCCATATCAGCACCAAGCTGAACACTGGCGCCAGCTACAGAGCCCAAGGCCCTACCAGCATCTCGATTCAGGCCTTCTCTAATACGGATGATCTTGTCATCTGGACGCTTTGGTCTGTAGCTACTTAGGATGTTCTGCTTGAACTCAAGCTGCGAGGCTCTTTCCTCGTCGGCAGCTTCGTTTGCAGCAGCCAGGGCGGTGAGAGCCCTCAAGGTGTCCGTGTTCCTCTCGAATGGAGGAACCGGCCGCGGGTGGTACTTTGCTTGGAGCCATTGGTCGACATAGCTCCATTCCTTTGCTACAGTTAATATATTAGTAAGCTTTTGATACGCAATTGGCGATATCGCCGGCTGGGTGGTCGTAGTTTGTATGGATACTTGCCTTGATGCTGTTGTTGACGGGCAAGGGATGGCGAAAAGACAGCAGAGGTGGCCCAATCGTCGTTTAAATGCAGGTCCATCGATCCCCCACGAGTGCGATGCACATGTTAGACTCCAAATGCGTAGGCGGATACTTCGGTAGACAGCGAATACTGATCGAATGCAAATGGAACATGTGAGGTTGGTGATAATTGATAACTCCCTCGATGCACCTATGTAAAATGACGTGGAGCTCGGAACAAGGTCAGGTTGTTCGGGAACAGGTTCCATTAGTTCGGTCGGTTGCAGCTGGGCGGGCCAGCACAGCCAGGAACCAAACGGCGGAGCTAATTGCAACTTGGCCACAAGCAACCCTTCGATATGTATAAACTGGCCACTTCCCTAAGCTGACCACGAAACTCCGAACATTGACCATCGACATCGCCATCGCCATCGCCATCCCGAAAGCACCCATACTTAAACTTCCTACCACCGGCCATCTACGAAAATGCGCCTGGCACAGTCGAAGCGCACTTACCTGGCTGCGGCCTTCGTCTGCGTGCTTTCTCTCTCCATCCCTGCAGCCGCAGCCGACGTTCCCAAAGACGTCCCTGTCAAGTCACTCGTCGATTCCGCCAATGTTCTACTAGCAAAGGGCCAATCAAACGACGCCCTCCAGTTCTTCGATGCCGCTATTGAACGGGAACCTTCCAACTATCTTACCATCTTCAAACGAGGCACCGCCTACCTCTCGCTCGGTCGGACAGCTCAAGCCACTGATGACTTCAATCGAGTTTTGGAGATGAAGCCGGACTTCGAGGCTGCGCTCCTACAGCGCGCGAAAATTAAGTTAAGAGCTGGAGATTGGGCTGGCGCTAGGAGCGACTTCAAGTCCTGTCCGAGCGATCGGCGACAGGAATTGGGCGATGTTGATAAGGCAGAGTCATTTGTTCAGTCTGCCCACTTCGCTTACCAGAAGCAAGACTATCATGCTTGCACAGAAGCAGCTACCGAAGCTATCTCTTTCTCACCCGGGATACTATCCCTAAGAGAGACCCGATACAAGTGTAGACTCGCAAAGGGTGAAGTCCGAGAAGGTGAGTTTACAGTATACAGCATTCCTTCGCGGGTTTGCCAGTTAGTACCGATACGTATGCTAACATAACCCACCAGCCATCGGCGACCTAGGCCACATCTCCACTCTGTCCACTGCGCTTACTGAACCTCACCTTCACATTGCAAACCTCTTTTACTACTCCCTCAACGACTTTGACCGAGCTATGACCCAGATTCGGAAATGCCTACACTTCGACCCAGATTCAAAGCCGTGCAAGAAACCTTTTCGTCGACTAAAATCCTATAACAAGTCTTTGAACAAAGCGATTGAAATGCGCGGCAGACGTCAATTCATAGGCGCGGCCAAGATAATCGTCGGGACTACTGACGAACCCGGTGTCCTTGCCGAGGTCAGAGATGACATCAAAACCCTCAGGGACGAAGGGCTTCTGAACGATAACAGTCCAAATGATCTTATCCTCCAACTTGTTGAACTTGTCTGTGAAATATATAGTGAAGGAAACAACGACAAGAAGGCACGGCCCTTCTGCGAGGAGACTCTACAACTCAACCCTAACTCCATTCCGGCCATAATCAGCAAAGCTAAGCGACTAATGGACGAGGAATTGTTTGAGGAGGCTATCAGAGAGTTGAGCCATGCCAAAGAATTGGATGGTCAAAACGAAAAGGTTCACGAGTATCTCCAAAAGGCGCATGTTCTCCTCAAGAGGTCTAAGTCAAAAGACTATTATAAAATTCTTGGCGTGGACCGAGACGCAACAACTAGAGAAATCAAGACACAGTATAACAAGATGGTTCGACAATACCATCCTGATAAACTGAAGCTGAGCGGATTAACAAAGGAACAAGCGGAGAGGAAGATGGAGGCAATCAATGAAGCCTATGAGGTACTCAGAGATGATGAACTACGATCTAGGTTTGACAAGTACGTATTCCAATATGATCTCAGGTTAAATGTAGCTTGAGAAAGACAGAAACTGACATTTGTATAGCGGTGACGATCCAAATGATCAAACCCAGCGAAACCCCTTCCACCAAGGCGGTCCATTCGGTGGTGGATTCCCGGGTGGTGGACAGCCATTCTTCTTCCCTGGCGGTGGCCATGGTTTCCCTGGCGGCGGCGGCGGCGGCTTCAAGTTCCAGTTCCAGCACTAAAAACCCACTGACAGCTGACCCACCGTCCTGTATTCTTTCTTGTGCATCATTTATATCATTTCTATCTTTCCTAACGGTCTATAGAACAGAAAAAGATTGACTCGTTGGGTTTTCCGAAACGGGGTTTATTGGCGTCAATATTTTCTATGCATTTATGCGCGTGGTTTCCCTCTATATGGGATTGGTTTTGCTTGATTGGCAGTTTAAGGGTGGATGTCCAGTATGGTGCTTTGATTTCTATGTATATAAAAGCGCCCTATCCATCTACTAGACTTGTTGTTAATATTTCCACTTAGGGAGTTTGTATCAATAGAACCAATTATGTTTTGCTATATCCTGCTTCCATTTGTAGTTTCGACTTCCCGTGCCATAGCTTTCCCGAATTTCGCCCAGAACTAGAACTAATTTCAATGGGGCTTGACATCAATGTGATCGATAGTTTAACTTGTTAATTTCAATAGTTAATACGATGCCATGAACCAACAGGAAATGGAACATGCATGATTGATCAAGCGAATATAAAATCGTAACTCTCTATCTCAACAGGGTTTACATGTTTCTAGGCTTTTAGTGCATGAGTTTGATCTAACTCTCTTGACTGCTTAAGTTCGGTCAAACGCTTAATCGCATCATCGACAGGTAAAAGTGCGCCCCTATTTTGGCTTTCCTGGTTGTCTCTATCTCTGGCGTTGACCGATCTGTTCTTACACTCGTCCGCACCAACAACTATACAAGAAAGATGAAGATTAGCTATAAAATCTATAATAGAAAGAAAGGCTGTGAATTTACGTACCAAAGGTGAAGTTATACTGGTGCATCTGGGCCTGCAGGATCTTTTTCTTCATGGTGTTACCGCTGACATCAATATCAACATAGAATCCAGCGTCGTGGAAGATCTTTTGTAATTCGATCACATAATCGTTGTTCTGAGGAGTGACAGGCAGGATCAAGATCTGCCTGGGGCTCAACCAGAATGGCCACTTGCCGGCAAAATGCTCGGTGAGAATAGCAGTAAATCGCTCAAAGCTGCCGTAGATGGCACGGTGAACCATGACAGGGGTGTCATAAACACCAACATCCTCGCCATTCTCGTCTTTGGTCGACGGTGCGCCGGTGTTATATCGGAGTTTGAATCTTTGTGGAAGCTGGAAATCAAGCTGAATTGTGGCACACTGGAATTCACGGCGAAGAGCGTCGGAGATGGTGATGTCGATCTTTGGACCGTAGAAGGCACCGTCACCTGGGTTTAATTCCCAGGCGCCGCCGCCTTGAACTGCGAACAGATCCAGGGCCTCCTTCAACTGGTCCTCAGCCTTATTCCAGGTCTCAATTTCTCCCAAATATTTATCTGGCCTGGTGGATAGGTTCAACTTAAAGGTGAAACCAAGTTTACCGTAGATGTGTTTCAAAAAGTCGAACAGTCCCATGATCTCGTCCTTGACTTGGTCCTTGGTACAGAAGATATGAGTATCATCTTGCTGGAAACGCCTGACCCTAGTCAAGCCGGTCAAGGCACCAGAGGCCTCGTTACGGTGTAGAACTCCGAAATCGGCCATCCTCCATGGCAGCTCACGGTAGCTTCGCTCGCGGTGGCCAAAGACGACACAGTGACCTGGGCAGTTCATAGGCTTTAATCCGAACTGTTCCTTGTCGACGTCGAGGGTGAACATATCGTCCTTATAGTTTTCCCAGTGCCCAGAAGTCTTCCAGAGGCTCGAGTTGTACATGTTGGGGGTGATGACTTCATCATAACCACGTTTCCAATACTCTTCTCGGAGGAATGCCATGAGAGTATTGTATATTCTGGTTCCGTGGGGGAGGAAGAAGGCCGATCCGGGACTGATAGGGTCAAAGAAAAAGAGTTCCTGCTCTTTTCCGATTTTGCGATGGTCTCGCTTTGCGGCCTCTTCGAGGTACTTCTTGTGTTCATCCATCAACTTTTTGTCGGGGAAACTGACACCATAGATACGCTGAAGAGTTTCATTGGCAGAGTCACCGAGGAAATAGCAGGAGGAGTGCTGATGTATTCCATTAGTACCATCGTATTATGAATTATGAATGAACATTCCTTTTCTTACCTTCATAACAGAGAAAGCCTTTATTCTCCCAGTGTTTGGGATGTGGGGTCCGACGCAAAGGTCGATCAATGGACCACATCGATAGACCGTAGAGCTGGTACCGTCTGGAATCTTGCTGGAAATGAGGACCTGCTTGAACTTATTGTGCTTGAACATCTCTAGCAGGTTCTCTTTAGAGACAACTAGACGTTCGAAGGGTTGCTTCTCCTTGATGATCTTGCCCGCAATAGTCTCGAGGGGTTTTACGTCTTCTGACTTGACGGCCCTACATATAAAACTCGTAAGAACGACCGACCCCAGTGAATTTATACAACATTAAAGGTAATGGCTACTTACTGGCCATCTTCAGCCATGCCCATTTCGTAGAAGAAACCATCGTCTGTTGGAGGTCCCAGGCAGAGATGGCAGCCGAAGTGTCGTTCCGCGGCTTCACCGAGAACGTGTGCACTAGAGTGCCAGAACACTTTCTTGGCTATAAAATGCAAAAGTATCAATAATCGGTACGGTTTAGGCATCTAGAAGAGATATTATGGGATTACTACCCTCAATGTTGTCGAAATCGAGCAATTCGACGGAGCAATCTTTCTCTAAGGGTCGTGGAAGATCCCACAGTACACCGTCGACCTTTGAGATGACGGTTTTATCGGCGACACCTTTGCCTGACTCGATGGCAATCTTCAAAGGCGACGTGACCCACGATTCACCGACCATAGTACGACCTTCCGGTAGGATGGTAATTGTAATGGGTTCTCGTGGCTTGGAAGCGCATTCAGCATCGTAATCGGCCTTGAGTTTCTCGAATAATTGTATACGATGATCGATGTAGACCGGGGGAGGGTCCAACTGTTATGACTAAATCAGTACGTGTTTTAAATTTCTTCTCCCCGGTAATAACTAGGGGTTATCTGTAAAAGAAGAAGAGAAATGCACATACCTCCAATGGGGCGGCCGGAGCAGCTGGAGCAGCTGGCTTTTTCTGCTTCTCCTTCTTCTCTCCCTTTGGTTTTGCAGCGGGAGCAGAAGGCCCAGCAGAGGAGTCACCAATGGTAACATCCTTGACCTTATCAACGACCTCCTTGACGGCGTCCATCGTCGATTGTAATTGTAATTGTCACCGTTTGTATTAATCTGTGTCCGAAGGGCTAAATAGTACTTAAGTCGGAGGTAGGAGGTAGGAGGTAGGAGGTAGGAGGTAGGAGGTAGGAGGTAGGAGGTAGGTAAAGGATAAGTTGGGCGCGGAGACGAGACCGCCAGTTATCAGGTGCTTACTGACTTACTTAGTTAGATAGCTTGGACTGGTAGATCTGATCTGCTATATTTGGTGGGGCTGCAGCCGATACCGTTGCAACTCATTTCCCCCGCACTGTACAGGACTGCCCACTAAGTACAGGTACTGACTACCGGTACCTCCATGAGTATATAAGTACTCGACAAAGGGATATGTACTGTATTTACTAAGTACTTTAAAATGCAAGGGAAAAATAAGTAAATGTATCCAGGCATGTCCAAACGCTAGTTGGGGGCAGAGAATGGGTATTTCGGGTGTCGGGAACCGCGGATGAGGAAGAACATCCAACAGTTTTAGTATGTTAGTATGAGCATGTCTCCCACCCTCCGGACCTATTAGCTATTTCTATCCGTCTAGATCTTACCTCTTCCTCCCAGTTAATTATTTCTCCGACATCCACCGTATCTACCTAACCTAAGTAACTACTTGCCTACTTACTTACTTACCCCCCTATACATACTTACATCCTTCCTACTTATCATACTTACATGGCTGTACTGCGACGAGAATGGGGCCGGTTGGATTCTCGATAAACTAGTATATCGCTCCTAGCTTCTAATTAAATCCTAAAAGGACTCTCCCAGACGTCATTAAATTGATATCGACATCATCTCACATCCCATCCAATCCAACCCCTACATTCACACCCTTCCTTTTTACCATGTCTGCCGACAGTTCAAGTATAAATACCGCCCATAGGACCCAGAGCTCCCCGGCCATCGAGAATGCCATCGATAGGTCCGCTCCAACCTTCACCGCTGCCATCGAAAAAGATGAAACCACCTACTTCGACACCAACCCTCCGCCCCCGGAACTCGAGGAATTCTCCCGAATAGCCGAAGAATTTGTTAATCTGCACTGTTCCCACCAGCGAAGAGTTGTGCTCGTGACATCCGGCGGTACCACCGTGCCGCTGGAAAACCAAACTGTCAGGTTCATTGACAACTTTTCCGCCGGCACAAGGGGTGCTACTAGTGCTGAATATTTTCTAGAGGCCGGATACGCTGTTATATTCTTGCACCGGCAGTTTAGTCTGCTTCCCTACAGTCGACATTATAGCCACTCGACAAATTGTTTCCTGGACTTTTTGGCAGAAGCACCGACGGACGGAAGCAGCAGGAATACCATCGTGGCAAGGGATGAATACGCCGCCGAGATGATATCGGTTCTCAGGAAGTACAAGCACGCTAAGAGGGAGAAGCTGCTCCTTTTGCTTCCGTTTACAACCATAACATCCTATTTGTTCCTCTTGAGAGAGCTAGCCATGAAAATGAGACCGCTGGGTGGTAAATCTCTGTTCTACTTGGCTGCCGCTGTCAGTGATTTCTTCGTTCCAAGGGAAAGAATGGCAGAGCACAAGATACAAAGCGGCGAGTTTGCTGAAAAGGACGGCGAGATGGAATTCGTCAACCCAGCTGGCCCCGGGTCTGGAAAAAAGTTGATTATCGACTTAGACCCGGTACCGAAGTTCCTGAAGAGACTGGTGGAGTCGTGGGCGCCGGACAGCATGATTGTGTCTTTCAAGGTACGCATTATATAGGCCTCACCATACCACTCCTGACTTTCACGCTAACTATCGAACAGCTTGAGACGGATCCTAAGCTTTTGATCAAAAAGTGCAAGATGGCGTTAAGGCGTTATTCTCATCACTTAGTGATAGGTAATCTGCTGCAAACCCGAAAGTACGAAGTAGTATTCGTCGACCAGGAATCCACACACTGGCTTAGGCTGCCGCAGGACACTGAAGAAAAGACAAATAGTGTTGGGAAGTTCGCAGGGAGGCACGATCCGGAAATAGAGGCTCTCATCGTGCCTGAGGTAGTTCGCAGACACGGAGCCTTGATATGGCACGTTGTGGCGGCTACTCGATCCTCCATCGGAGGCCTGCCCGACTAGTTCAAGCAAAAAAAGAAAGAAAGAAAGAAAGAAAGAACGACGTTAGATAATTAAATTACATTCCTTTGAGCAAATAGCGACAATGATCTGTGGCGAGCATGGGCTTGAGCCTATTCTCATTCTCGCTGTACATACATGTATGGGTGGTACTCTATTAGATAATTTAACATGCATCTTCGGCCATGTACTTGTATCAGTGTATATACCTCTTACGTATAAATTAGCCTCGAATCCGAGATAAATATTGTTCAGCATGTAAGTTATCAATCTAATAGGCCGGTTATAAATATATAAAATACTTGTTTATAATACACACTGGTAAATAACTTCATCGTGCTTAACCTAAGTCACCACTTGCCTACTTAGCTAGCCGGCCTAGGTACCTAGGCAGTAGTTATCGATATCTCACCGCTGACTGAAATGAAGGGCTGACGGACTTCTATTGTTATATTACTGTACTGTAGCATGTAGCATGGAGTCAGGCGCAGGCGTTGTATTGAGAGATCACCAGCCTGCAATAACTGGCAGGTTTAGCCGCGATAATCGCTTCCAATTGCTTGGCGCCCAATTTTTAGTCCACGAAATTTTTTTTAGATTTCCACCAAAGCGAACTGTACTTTTCATCATCATCACGCACGAAATCCCATTCGCAGACCTCAAACACTGCAATTACATAAAACGCTCGCAAGGCAAGCCCGTTTACTACCACTTCAAGTTATTAACTTTCTTACGAATCCGACACACCAAATATGAGTTTTAGGGGCGGCAGAGGCGGTCCTCCAAGAGGTGGTCGGGGTGGATTTGGGGGTGGATTTGGAGGTGGATTTGGAGGCGGCAGAGGCGGCGGTGGAGGATTCAGAGGTACTGTTAGCTCAATAGCTCGTCAAACATGATGGAATAGGAACTGATTTAGGGTCAATTGATAGGTGGAAGGGGTGGCGCTCCTCAGTCGTTTGGTCCTCCTGACCAGGTCTTTGGTACGTTCCAACAAATTGATGCCTCATTCTTCGAAGATAGCAGCCACTGATTTGAGACGTTTTATCCAGAGATGGGAACTTTTGTCCATGCTTCTGAGGGTGAGATGGTGTGCGAGTCCACAAATGCAAAGATCCCTTTTTTCAATGCGCCGATTTACTTGGAGAACAAGGTAATTACATCTTCCTGGACCTTCCGTGGGTCCTAGTGCTAGAGTGTTTGTACATTTGTGTATTCCGTATATCTAACTTAAATTCCTTGGTGTAGTCTGCCGTTGGCAAGGTCGACGAAGTTCTCGGGCCAATCAATCAAGTTTATTTTACTATAAAACCACAGGAGGGGGTTGTTGCGACATCGTTCAAGAAGGGCGATAAGTTCTATATTGGTGGCGACAAGCTATTACCGTTAGACAAGTAAGCATTGAGTCTCAAGGTTGGCTTTGGATTGAATCGAGGAGCTTTACTGACAACCAATTGCCGATAGGTTCCTGCCTAAGCCAAAGCCGCCACCAGGTACTGCAAAGCCAAAGGGTGTCTCGAAGAGGGGCGGTGCTGGTGGTCGGGGTGGACGAGGCGCGCCTAGGGGTGGTTCACGTGGTAGGGGAGCACCGAGAGGTGGACGAGGTGGTGCCCCAGGAGGCCGTGGTGGATTCGGAGCTCCAAGAGGCGGTGCTGGTGGCCGAGGACGTGGTATACCGAGAGGCAGAGGAAGTGCGCCAGCAAGAGGTGGCTTCAGAGGACGATTCTAAAGCCTTCGAATCGTACACTTTCGCACCTGGGTTTCTTCTGCTGGATCGGTCTGAGGTATAGCCTATGACCACTGCACCACTTGGTACCAATCTTGGAGAAATACGAGTTCTGCACATGTTCTGGAGATCTTGGGGGGTTTAATGTATGGCGTTCGGGGTCATATTTCTAGTTCCTTCTTCGTTCCTGCGGTTTTATGCAAATTCATTGTACAATACAGAACTATCTACGCACTCTATTATCGCATGATTCGATATATCTAGTCTACATCCACAAACCCCACAAACCCCACTTTGATTTCCTGTGGCAGGCCTCATAGGCACCTATTCGATGATTGATAATTGATAATTGATATTTGATTGAATGGGCTCGAGCTTGGGCAGTGGCCATTGGATGAAATAAAAGTCCAACGTCATTTTAATTGGCGTGCGCCAGCTACCACACCCAAATTTCTGCCGCTTATACCTGAGAGCTCCCAAATCATAACACCTTTCCAGATAACAAGTACTTGCCTACCACTCCCTCGAAGCCTCCAAACGCCAGCGTCATCCTCTTCTCGTGAACATCTTCTACCTCAATTGCATTCGACTGTATATATCCCTCGTGTATTTTACCTAATCTATTCCATCACCCAACCAATATCACCGACCTGTCAGTTCAGCTTTGGACCACGACCCCTTGTGACCCCTGCAGCATACGACAGTCCTCCATACCCCGCGACCCACGTCTAGAACTCCCCAAACTATCCTTACTACAAATTCTACTCGAAGCCAATAAGGATTTCCTATATACCCACAACAGCTATTCGCTTGGCTTCTCTAAAATTCCCAACAATCACTCTCCGAATGCGTTCTTTTTGATGCACCCTTCTCTGACACTGACATTTATTGTCTTTGTCGCTGGCTACATTACCGCGCGGTTTTCACTCGTATCTCGGGCATTTGAATTTCTGGTTTTTGCTTGGGAGAGTGGAGTTTTCGTACGTTCTCTACGAATCCATTGTGATGCGGGATAATCGATGGAATTATTGACTTTTCCTTCTTGTAGGGACGGGTGCTTCAGGGTGTGGTTCTACTGACCTTTTTGTTCATTCTGATACTTGTTCCGCTAGAAAGGATCGCTGCGAGGGAGACTAGGCTTGTATGGCTTTGACAATTGTTTTGATTGGCATGTGGAAATAAACAATTCGCTAACCAGAAGTTTTTAGCACTCACGGGCCAGTAGTGGTGGGATATCCGCGAGGGAGCAATTGAGGAGAAGGGGGAGCTTCTAGTGGCATCACCAATAATGGATTCCTCGCCGACTTTGATGCGGATATTTTGGCCATGTGGTCTACCACGGAAGGAAAACTCGGGATTGCTGATTGGCTGGCGAAATTCGGTGTATGATTTATTTGTGGTTGCCTTGCTGAACGCTGATGATGTGAGGGCCGCATCCATTAACCCGACGATATATTTATTTGTTGACTAATAGATTATTAGAGCAAGGTAATCGATCATGCTCTCCGGAACGGTGCTATCTTCAAAAAGCCCGTCGGATCCCTTACGAAGCTCTTCCAAATGAGCAAACGAACTAGACTCCATGTTCTAGGCACACTTAACGGCCAACAACCAAAGAAGTTCGAGGCACGTCATATTCACGCTACACTTACCGAAAGTTGTCCGTATCCTACGATATATTGCCCTAAGGAAACGAATGTTACAATACAGGTCATTCTGTTTGATATGCCGTCTCCATGGCGGATGCAGTACATGTCTCTAAAACCCATTTCACTAGCTTTGGATGAAGAAACGTCTACGATTAAGGTGGAAGAGGAAAAGGAAGCCCAATATGTGAAGCCTCTACATGGTCAGCTCTCAGATAAGATCAGACTTCATTCGGTACGAAAGCACCGGTTAACGGTGAAGGAGGAGTCGCTTGATGCGATAATTGGACAAGTGAGAAACAATCCATACGTAAAACTTCGGTCTGATGAAAACGCTAATTATGGTATAGATCAACTGTTCATGGGAGATGTCCACCCTGCTCAATGATAATGTAAAGTACCGGATTGGGCGGTCGAGAGGTATGAGCGTGAGCGAACGGGTGGTCGAATCCGCAACAAATCTTGGGGAACGAGCCGTCAACAGACTTTGGAGCCTTGTGCTCTTAGCGTATCCGATCCTGATACGGTGTTTCGTTGCCTTATTGACAGTCCAAAGGGCTGCCAATGAAGTCGTCCTGCGAATTGTGGAGTGGAGACTAAAGCCGGACCTTGCTGCTCTGAAGGATGTTTCCGCGACGGGTTAGTACGCCTATTGCCTACTAAAGCGCTTAGTTTAATCGCTGACGGGTATAGCGCAGCAGTTGGATATCAGGCTCCAGCAATTATGCTACTGGCCGACTCAGTATAGAAAACTAAGGAAACGGAAAGGAGATTTAGAGAGCGCCAATTCGGTTCACCCTGATTACATTCGGTTTTACAACAGCCTGTGGCTAGTTGCAAATGACGTGATTATTGGAATTGCGCTAGGAACTTTCCTCATTGAAAACTCCACTGGCGTGGCTGATTGGCTGGATGCCTTATTGAGAACGTATACGATCGATGGCTTGCACGAGACGATATCCTGGCTACGAGGGAAACCAGCTGGGTTGAAACTGAATAAAGAGCTTGCTTTCTTCCTCGGTGATCTCTTCCTATGGGTTGTGGACTACTGGGCAGGATCTATGGCGAGCGTGCGGCCTCATCTAGCTAGGCTGATCTGGGTTATTGGCTTCTCAAGCTTTGCAGGCGCCACAATGCCAATCTCGATATTTTCGGATCTACTTTCGGTTCTGACCCTACACATTTACTCGTTTTATATTGCTTCAGCGCGGATATATCACTGGCAGCTTACAACGATCATCTCACTGTTTCACCTATTCCGCGGGAAGAAACGAAATGTGCTACGGAACCGTATCGATTCGTGCGACTACGACATCGACCAGTTACTAGTGGGCACCATCCTGTTTACGCTCTTGTTCTTCCTCTTGCCGACTGTGTTAGTGTACTACCTCACATTTGCGGTAGCGAGAATGATCATAATTGGTATCAAAGCTGGGCTGGAAACGCTTCTGGCATGCTTGAACCATTTCCCGCTCTTCGCACTGATGCTAAGGACAAAGGATTCAAAGAGGTTGCCTGGCGGGGTACAGTTTGAGATGCTAGACGTTGATAAGTTCCCCGACGAGGGGAGACCGAAAGAGTGTGGGCATATATCTTATGTTATGCTGAAAGTATGTATACATTTAAGTGGTTGCTCCTTTAGCTGGAAAAGAACTCGCAAGAATTTGAGACAATGCTGATACCGGTTTCATAATAGTCGGTGCCTCTGTCCTTTAGGGCGATGTTTCGGCAGTATTTCCAGTTGGGAGGACGCTTGCGGAAACATTATATTTCCCCACGGGTGCTACTGTGCCTTGTTACGGGTCGATTTGTGAGTTCAGTCCTTTTCTCGATAACATTTTGTGACATTGCTTGAATTGGGCATCAGAATGTCATGGCAAATGTGACATCTCTTTTATGCAACCGTTTTCCGAGTTTTGAAACGAAAAGGTCATAATGCGGCTGTCGGAGTAATTAACATGGATATGTGCTGATAGAATTTTGGTTGGTGTTTATGTAGGTTCCGCCTATTCATCGGAGGGATCTGTACTCGTTGCAATATAGCATGTTACCTGCGGAAAGAGGGAGTATTATGGACGTTTGGGACAATCTGATAGGTCCACAGCCACAAATCGCTCGCCAGCGATAGGCGAGTCTTTCGGTTTTGTGATCTGAGGGAAACCTGTTTTTGTTTCTTATTTCCATATTTCCATGTTTTTTGTGCTCGTGGATTATTGTTTTTTTTGGTGCTTTCAACGGTTTAGGTGCCTTGCAGGCATATATGCATAGCCACATCGGGGAGGATAGGGTTTCAGATAGGGTGGTACGTAGTAGGTATATGTAACTACATCGACACATATTCACCAGCGGCGAGTGAGGAGCTATTGGACATGTGAGAAATTGGAAATGAAAACCTATTTCAAACGCTTTCCCATTGTTTTTTTATATGGCATTTGACATCTACATGGCATGGGGGGATGAGGATTCCTTTATGATTAGCCTACTATTTTTGTAGTGGGGGAGAAACAAGAAACCGCCGCTATCAATCAAATGCCCAATCGATTAATAATTGCTTAATTGATGAATGAATGAATGAATGAATGATTTATTGGTGAGTGGTGATGGTAGTTGAGTGGACGTTTCATGGTGGTTGGGTAGGCGTTTAAATAGCACCACAAAAGCCGCCTTGTCGGATATATAAAGGCGTATCCCGAAGTTAACAGAAAGACGATCAAAAAAAAACATGTAAATAGTCCATGCATATGTTAGTTACCTACTATGTTATGTTACGGTAGATGAGAAAGAGAGAGTAACGTTAGTATGCTTCCTTTCCTGAACAGTTGGTTGCAAAAGAACAATTGTTCTAACTAGCAGCCACAGATGCCTTACTATATATCTGAAACTGATATATCGGTAGCAAAAGTGGATCTGGCCCGTTGGTGGAAGGAATGGATAACACACATACTTCTTATTAAACCAATTAATTGCATGGGCCTTATACACAGATAGATGCCATTCAAACACTCTATGCAATTGAACATGTGAGCTCGAGGTCGGAATCCCAATCCCAAAATCAATTTAATAAGGCTGGGCAAAGCTCTGTGTTACCCAGCAATTAACTCCATCAAAGTGGTTAAGAACAGTCTGACAAGAGAAGCTGTTGAGGATGCTTCTGTGCTCCCCCACCGCGGAAGAAGGTAGGTAAGAAGGAATAAAACATGCAGCCAAGACGGAGCCGCGGCATGGACAAGGATTCGGGGAAAAAGGGGGGTTCACATCTCAAACACGCGAAATTAAGAAAAATCCTGTTCGAGAGTTCTTTTTCATTGCTTCTTTCTTGACACTTGATTAATTTTTCGATTTCGTTCGTTTTTCCTTCCTGTTTTTTTTTTTGTCTTCTGAGAGATTTTATTTCGCCCGTTAAAGGCAGTCAAAGGAACTGGAAAATACCGGGCATGTCGGCGTCATCTCGGCGGAACTTTTTTTTGTTTACTATGATCTGTAAATGAGGCAATCTTCTTCTTTTTGAGATGGGATCGTAGACATCGACGGGTAGCCCCTAGATCAAATAGATGGTGGCTGACATCGGTGTATCTATCATGCATCGCTTGTCGATAGTGTTTGAGCCCTCGCTGTTTTCGATACTCTCTAACAGAGATTATCGGCCCTGACATCCATTTGTTAGGTGCAGTCAACGAGTTAGTTGGCACCCTAAAAGTGGCCTAAGAGTTCTAGTTAACAGATGATAAGCAACGGTGGCCCTTTATGGAAGGGAAAAGAGAAACAAACAAAAAACAAGCCACCATCAGCTTTCCCGCCGTTTCTGTCCCGTGCATTCGCAATCAGGACTCCGAAGCTTGGTCCGTGTTCGTTGGGTCAGTGGTTAGGTAGTCAGAACCAGGCCACCATAAGAATGGATGTGAAAATGCAATCACTCATTTCGGTTCGTTCGGAGGGCAACGGGGCTTTTGAATATGATACTATATATACACCCGCACATATTTTAGCTTCAACCAGGAAAGTTTCCTTCTTTCGTTTTCAAGGAAGGAAGGAAAGAAATCCCATCAGAACTCGGGATCTTTTTTGCTTTGAGGCTGTGTTATATTAATTAGTTGGTTAGTTAGTTGATTAGCAATATCAGTTTGGATACTATTGTCATTATCGTAATGCAGAGGTACAGACATGTCCTTTTGCTGTGTGTATAAAAGATACATGAATAGAAACGGAAATGGACTTGGCCGGACTGGATTGGATGTTTAGTTAGCAAAGGGATGGGAGAAGTCAGGGCAGAACAGCATCGTGATCAGGTCACTCCGTCGCATCGACAGCTTTGGACTTATGTAAAAGTCGGCGGCTGCGAGGGGCCGACCATATCTAACTGCAGTGCTACTGTTACCACCTCTACCACCGCTGCTAGTTGCTTACCAGCCAGTTGGGAAGAGGTAATGCAGGTAACATAGGTTCAAGAGCGAACTAGTTGTAGAAGCAAGTACGTGAGTACTTAAGTATGTATGAACTTACATACAGTACTGAACAGTACCAGTATGCAGCACAGAGTGTTATGTGAATAATTTGTATCAAATGGTTGACCTTGCATGCTTCCTGGTACAAAAAAATAAAAAATAAAAAGCAGTCAGCAAAAAGAGGCCATTAACTCCGTAAGCACACTTCGAATGACTGACCTATATGATAGAGATGATGATGATGGTGATAATAAATATTGTTAGAGGATATCAAGCTTCGGGCTTCCTTCCTTACTTACTTACCTTACTTCTTACTGACTTCTTTACAGACTTGCATGCTTCATTCAAAGCCAGGAAGAATAAAGCCAGTAAGAAAGATATCCTGTGCATCAATCAAGAGCGACGTTGATGCTTCCTGTTTGAGCCAAATCAGTCAGGAAGCCGGACCATTTCTGCGAGCAAGCGTGGTTTGTGTGCCAGCCAATTCCAATTTCCCGGCAGTGGTGCAAGCGCATTTTCTTTTTTCCCCTGCCCTCCTTCGTGGCCGACTCAGCAAGGAAGCGGTGGTGCATGGGGTGCATTAGGTGGTGGACTAGGACTAGGACAGTGGTGGTGGTGGTGGTTAGTTGGTTAGCAGTTAGCAGTTAGCAGTTAGCAGTTCTCCTTTCCTCTTTCCTTCCAAGCCTTCTCGTCCAGGCCAAAACTCCTCCTCCTCCTCCTCATCCTCACCCTCACCTGTCCCATCCCATCCTCTCTCGATTCTTCAACTACCAGAACCCTCACCACCAGTCACTCGCTCGAGTTCTTCAACCACAGGGTACAGCTGGCCTACTTCTCTGTTATTTCCTTACAGACTCTCCTTCACCATTATACGGTCAACCACTTTCCTTTTGCGCTTGATTTCCCGGTGTTTTCCTTTTTAATTTTTCCCGCTCGTTGTCAGCATATTTTCGGGCCACTCTCTCCTTTTGTCTCTAAACGGAGTTGTTTTTCCTTGTGTGTGAATTTTCTTAGAAGTCAAAAAAAGAGAGAAGAGATTCAGGGTTCAAACCGACAGCCCTCTTCGACGACGATAATTCAGACACACCACTGGGGGCATTCTGCACAAGGGGTTTTAATTGTTTCTAATCACGACAAAAGGGACGAACCAAGGTATCTTTGCTTGTAGAGAGGTTGAAGGCGTTCGAAACTTAGAGGCGCTCTTGGGGAAACCTATCCGGACGACAAAGATATCTATTCATTCGATCAAGTTTTCGACCTGTAACTTCTGGTCATCGGTCTTTTCGATAAAACAAAAAAAGGAACCAACCGATCCGACCTTCCAACACGAATTCGTCGACATTTTGAGCGGAGGAAATTGAAATCCACCTCACGTGGATTGCCTTTGGGTTAAAGAACGAAGGGCTTTTTTATTGAAAGGTATGCGTTGTCTGCTGGTCCAACGTTCGCTTTGTCGTGTTATTATTGCTATGCTGGCTGGCTGTCTGGTTGGGTATGGGCGGGAGGAAGAGAGGGAAGACAGGAGAGGGGAGGAAGACAGGAGAGGAAGGGATGGGATGAGATGGGAGGAAAGGAGAGGAGATGGGGATGAGATGGAAGAGCTGGAGCATGAATAGGCAGGACGAGGTCACGAGAAAGACGAGGGATTAAAGACGGCCTCGTTACTATCAACGTCCACGTTTCACGACCTCAGATCTCTTTCTCTTTCTCTCTCTCTCTCTCCTTCTCCTTCTCCTTCTCCTTCTCCTTCTCCTTCTCCCTCCCATCCTCTTTCTCGCTCACCGGCCTGCTGCTGCAGTGACTTCTCACATCAAACCGGGATATCGTGATACTAACATGCTCATGTGAAAAATCGATAGATCCTTTCTCTGCTCACCCTGTAGCGCTCTAGTCGCCAATCACACCCCTGGCTTGACTTGCTCCTTCGACAACATAAACCGTCGAGAATATCTCCCGCTTTGTCTCTCTCTTCCTACATACATACGTACATACAACAATGCCTTCACTACTAAGGACGACTCTGGCAGCTTTTGTGCTCCTCGGAGCCATCACCCCTGCCTTCGCCAACGATCCATCGACAGCCTGTTACGATAACCCTGGTGATCTTAAAAATTATGGTATCGACACTTACCAAACAGCCAACCTCTGTCTTAAACAATGCCAAAATGAAAACAAAGCTGTTTACGGTGTCACAAGAGGTTCCACTTGCTATTGTGGTGACGCCTTCCCTGAGAACGGAAAAGTAGATATGAGCGCGTGTAGCCTGCGCTGTCAAGGATTTCCCGACGAAATTTGCGGTGGTGTTTCGGTCTGGTCATTCGGCATTACTGGAGTTGTTCCTCCGACGAAACCGAAGACTACGAAAACATCCTCGACATCCTCTTCTGAGAGCACATCCAGCGAAGCCCCTTCTACCCAAACAGTCATTAAAACACGTAAGTTTTAACAATCAACTTTGCCGCAGTAGTTCTCACCTACTAACCTGGTATTGCCAACAGCTATTGTTACTGCTACCGCTCCCTCTGATGGCGACAAGCCACAAAATAGTGGGGGAGGGGGCTCGAGCAAGGCCGGTATCGCGGCGGGTGTTGTCGTCGGCGTAATCGCTGTTATTGCAATGGGTGTCGGTGGATTCCTCATTGTTCGACGAAACAGGAGACGACAAGCTGAAGAGGAATACAGAGCTGCTGTCGCAGCAAAGGAATTCACAGCCTCTATCAGAAAACCACAGGCTGACACCAGACTAGACCCCGTCATGCTCCAGCGAAGAATGAGCGACGGCAGCATTGCGGACAACCAGGACTATTCAAGACGGATATTGAAGGTACGCTCGAATCTAACCCAAAATGATATTCCTCAATAGAATGTACTAAACCCCTATCCATCAGGTCACAAATCCCGACGCATGATGAATCCATGACGACACTAGAACCAATTTGTGATTAACATACCTTGGTTTGCCTATATGCTGCAAATCGAACCTTCTATCCATCCCAACCGGTTTCCCTTGTCTACAGCAACCGAAGGAATAGATACGGTCAAATATCTGGATACTTTTTTGATGACACATCGGAGCAGTTTTGTCTCCCGGCTTCTTTTTTGATACAGCTCGTTTGTTTTTTTCGTGCATGGCGTATACCCTTTTTTTTTCCAATTCTTTACTTTGTTTAACTGTTAGTTTCTTCTTTCCTTTACTTTCACTCTACTATCTATTATAACCTTTTCATTCCCTTTGCGAAAATGGATTTGTTCATAAAGCCTCCCTCTTAAAACTACCACTTCCTTTAGTGTACTTAGGTAACTACTACTTAGTACTTACACGTTAGCGATATATCTGTTCTTCCCAGCCGACACCTCGCGCATACACCCACTCCTCTTGCCCTCGAAAGGCTCCACTGCTATTGTATAATATCTCCTGTAAATTCCCTTGGACTTTCAAGTGCTATATTCTTGACATAAACCAATCCTCTTCGCTTCCGCGCCTGGAATACTCTAACTATGCCATTGATGCCTCACAGAGTGCCATATGCTTTCCTGGTGAGAATACTGATTGGACCAGCATGGGTGTCTTTATATACCCACCAACTTAATTATCAAGGAGTATAGCAACGTTATATAACCCTTATCACAAGTCTCACGGCCCAGTTTCATCGCTATCAATACACTGCCTCCTGACTTTCGGCAGTCCTCGGTAAGTTAGATCTGAATCGTAGTTCCATATACTTTTGATATCTATAATATTGCTGCATGTATCATCTTCACTAATAACGATTAAAACCCCCTTCCTCCCCCGCCAGCATTCCTCCCTACGACCTAACCTGGTTTTTTCCGGCATTGGCTTCTAATCACATTATTCGAACTATTCGTTCCTTCGCAATGCATCGGACTAGATTCGGTAGATGCAGGCGCCACTAATCACCAAAGCGTCGCGTCCCTGCATATCCTCCTACCTGCAGGATACAGACGGGCGTCTCGCATTGCCTACAAGAGAAAAAGAAATGAAAGACAAAAACGATCGGTATAAGCTTAGTGGGTCTTGAACCTCCCTTTCTCTAGATCACTTTTTTTCTTTTCTTGTTGGCGTGGACATTTTCAATTGGTATCTCCGAAGGGCTAGATTACCCTCGGTCCCTCTTACCTCTTTGCCCTTGCAGCTTGCAGACCATGCCCATAGAAGATCCCTAGGTCGGCAGTTCCAAGGACTTTTGGCAAGAGGCAGTCTTTAGATCTTTGCTGGACTAATTTTATCATTCCAGAGCGGTTTCGACAGCAAAAAGCCTGCTTTGTTGAGAAACCAGTTGGACTAAATTTTTGCGAATACGATTCACCTGATGTAATATATACGAAGACATCCCAACAGAATTAGGAAACTCATACAAAGTTCCATGGGACATTCCAAGCAATGTTCTTTGTACTTCGAGATGAAGGAACGATCTTCAATTCCAAGGCCTCTCCCGACTCAAAGACATCCTAGGCAGGTGAAATTCCATTTTATCCTCCGGGAAACTCTTGGTCGTACCATGGTTAGCCGTCAAGTGAACTGTCACATCTCGAGATCTCATGTAAATTTTATAAATTCCCCAAACACCAAAAAGATTCAAAGCGCACTTGATAAAAATCAAAAACGCCACGAGGCTATAGCCGGTGTACGTTTTTCTTCTTCTTCTGCATCTTCTACTCCGATTCTTCCGGTTATTGCTCACTATCGCTGTTGCTATTTCTGAAACTGTTATCAGCAGTTAAATTCTGCATGAATGGTTTTATTCGCATTCGGTCCCCGGCAAGCGCAAGCGCTTAGCCTTATCTCCGCTTTTGCGACCACAATGCTTCGAATACTTGCTGCCACAACTATGGTTTCAGGCGCTTCGGTTGCGCAGACTTCGATACTAGAGTATGGGGGTATCAAGTACCTTGTTTCTAAAAACGTCGTCGGTACGATTGATGGTACCTCGGTAGCCTGTGGTTCGAACTCGAGTTCCGGTCTCGTCAATATAATGCGAACACATGAGGTCTCGGATACGGCCATTCCCATAACGATAATAACCCCGGGTCTAAATATAATACAAAGTAATAAGATATCATCAGAATGGCTAGAAAGTACAATTACATCAATGATGTCTACAGATGATGTATCCGGGCCTTTCTTCCTGGAAACTGTACTCTTCGGAGTACCTAGAAAAATACAACAATTACCAACAATTTCTGAAAATGGCGTTGAATTACTACAGAACCTTGGTGTGAAGGATCATTCCATTCTGAGACTCGATGATTCGATTCCTAGTGGACCGTATTTTCTCCAGTCTGGAAGAATATATCAAGCAATGAGATTGTACCCTGATCCGTATGGTGCGTTCATGTATGGTGTCATACAATCCGAGGATGGGTAAGATATATACCTCGACCGGCTATCTACTTAATTAATAATTTATATCCTTTTACCGGTTGGATGGCTTATGAGATACTTGATGGAATGCTCGATTTTACATATAAACACCCACTGACACTACTAGAATATAGCTTCGCTCGCCCCCAGACGGAGCTAATTCCGGTCCCCTCCCGACTCTACACCAACTCTTCCTTACCTCTGTCCTCCAAAAGAATAGCAGTGAAAGATATAATAAATCTCCAAAACCTCCCCACCAGTGCCTCATCGAAAGCCTATGCGCAATATCACGGTCCATCTACATCCACGGCCAAGGCTATTCAACATTTGATCTCTCTTGGAGCCGTTATTATTGGGAAGACTCGGACTACGCAGTTCGCAAACGGTGAAACGGCAAGAGATTGGATCGATTTTCAGTGTCCGTTTAACCCACGTGCTGATGGATATTTGGACCCTGCAGGGAGTAGCACTGGCAGTGCAGTTGCAATTGCAGGGTATGAATGGGTTGACTTTGCGGTTGGGACTGATTGTAAGTTTCTCTTGGTTCTTTCTTCCAAGCCCCTTTAGGTTTTATGTATGGAAACCGCATGGAAAGAGGTATTTAAGGTATAAAGGTAAAAAGGAAAGGGCTGACTTCTATAGCCTGTGGGAGTATTATCTGGCCCGCAGCTTTACAAGGTGTGTTTGGATTGAGGCCGACATTAGGGGTGTCGGAGCTGGAAGGAGTCATGCCTTATTCGAGGTACGTACAACTATAAATTATATTACATAAAATTATAATCCATATATCCTAGGATCCTAGGAGGTGACACTTGAGATCAATCGTGGGGAATCTGACGGTTCTGGGGTAATAGTGTCATGGACACCATGGGATTCTTCACCCGAGACATCCGGAACTTTCAACATTTACAAAAAGTCTGGTATAATAAGAAGGGACAAAGTAGACAGGTAATTATAAAGGGCCGGAATTGAAAAATCAATGTCATTTTTTTTGATATGAATGTTAAGTATACATTTGACGACTAAACGATTTTGGTTATAGAACTCGAAGCCATCGAAAATAGTGGTCCCAAACGGCGTCCTGGACTCCCTTCCTACTTCCAAACGGTCAATAATAGCGGAGTTTATAGAAGATGCAAAAACGTCAACTGGAATACCCGTAACAGAGCTCGATGTTAATAAACTCTGGAATTCCTCTGGATTGGCCCCCGGGAACGTATCATATACGGAATATCTACACTCTGTAGGCCCTACCGGATTCAAATCCATTAGCTGTTGCCTCTGCTAGCCTGTAGTCATTACTAACAAAAAGCAGACAGTGGCCCATATTCAAATCCATGACTCCTACGTCCACGAAAGTACCTTTTACAACAATTACAAGCAGAAATACGGGAAATACCCATACATCAACCCGATGGTGAGGCATAAATGGTAAGGCCGAAATGCAAGCCCTGCAGGCCGAGGAATTATTGATTCTTATATCCGAGTACTAAAGGTTCTGACTGTAAACTATACAGGGAAATACAACGACAGAATATTTCAACGGAAGATTACGAAGAGGCTTTACGGAGAATGACTGTTTTTAAGAAATTCTTGAGATCTCATGTTTTTAATCATGGGGAAGTTATGATCTTACCGGCGGGTGGCGCAGAGGCAACGTATAGAGACGAGCTGATGTGAGTGACAATCATGACTTAACTATGGGCAAACTTAAAGCTTAACAAAAATAATAAATGAATACCTAGACCTCCGGAAAGCATCGATGTATATCTTCAAAGCTTTGGTTTTGATAATACATTCTACAGCATCTTGGGCGGATTGCCGAGTGTAGTCGTCCCTGGTAAGAGTTTTGCCGATTCTACTTATAACCCAGCCAATCAATTAGAAACACCTCTGTGAATGGATACTGATTTTCCAACTTCAAAACAAGTCGGCCAACGCCCAATTAACTCGAAGGTAACGAAGGAAACGGTCTGGGAACCGGTGTCTATGATGATCGTTGGACAAGCGGGTAATGATCTTCGTGTATAGTTGCTAAGATCTTCGGGACTGCGAGCGCTAATCTATTTGTAAACTCTAGGCAGCGAAGCCCAAATAATCGAGTTTGTTGGAAAGGTCCTAACAGAAACTAGAAGACCGATGGGAGTTCGGGTTGGGGAGAAGGCATTTTAGATTGTTTATAAAACTTTCTTTTTCTCATTCTCATTCTCATTCTCTTTTCTTTAGATGTTGATTGCTAGGTAGATAGTATATCTAAAGTTTCACGACCCTGTGGTGACCTACGTGAATACAAGATAGGAGAGCTTGAGATATAAGGCTTCAATTCATTCACTTTGTCGCGTTACTTGCTTGTATGTGTTAATGGGGAGTGTTATAATATATGACATGAAGGGTAAGTGGGGGAACAAGATAAAAAAGGTCAGTGGAATGGGGTTAGGGGTAGTAACTTGCGAGACATCGTGATCGTATCCGTGCATATACGTCTCAAGGAAATAAGACCGAAAATGGAACATACAATAAGGAAATATAAGGAAATAAAGGGAAACGGGGAAGGAAATAATAAGAGATTCGTGGAAAGCAAACTGCGGAGGGGTTAGGTCATTAGTGCAGGATGTGATAAGTATTTCAGTTGCTAAATTTTAGCCTAAATAATACAGGAAATCCGAACGGATAACTGATGATATATGAAAAGAAAAGAGAAACAAAAACAAACCGTGTGCTTGCTCCAGGTCCCAAGATTCGATAAAAATGTCAAAGAGCTTAAGAAATGCCCAAAGAAAATACCCACACAATATGCAGAAGGACTCCGGAAATGTAGAAAAGAACCCCCAATAATTAAGTACTTGGCGCTCAATCTCCGACTTTTTGTCTGCGCCGCAACCCTCTCTTTTTGTTGTCAAATAACACCAAGCCATTATTACCCAAAAGGAAATTATTGGAAAGGATTAAGCATTATAATTGCTGTGTTGTTTTTGTTGGATTTTTAATATATATTTGCGTCTCTGAAACCCGGCGTTAATATTCGCCCTGTAGGTTCTGCCAGAGTTGCATATCCAATACATCGCTTTCCTGTAATAATTCTGGTTTGATGAAATCAAATTCTTCGCCGGAAAGTCCAAGGTCGAAGTTACCATTGAGGGTATTTAAGTTTGAGAGTGAGATATCGTGGTTGATTTCTTTGCCGTTTCCGAGGAACGGAAAGGCGTCGGTTGATGCTGTCGCAGCAGCAGACGAAGTTTCAAGATCTGGTAGGCCGAGTATTTCTCGGAGATCAACTTCATCAGCCGCAATCGCTGGGGCCGAAAGTCCTTCCCACTCTGGGGTGTTGAAGGCGCTTGCATATTTCCTGTGAAGAACTTGGAGGTCTGGCGACCCTTCAGGTGTAAAGCTGGTGTCTTCGTCGAATGAGTTCAGGAGCGGATCACAGAATCCAAGAGCGTTATCTTGTTTTGGGGCCGTTGTTGTCGTTGGGGAAACTTCGCCCAATACGTCTTCCGGCGTTGATGGCGCCGAGTATAGTGGAGACGCAGCTGGGAGTCCAAAATCTACGGGCCCAAACTCAGTAAAAGAATTAATGGAAACGCTGTCGAGCTTTTCCCGCTTGTTGTCATCTTCGTCTTCGGGTTCGGATGAAGCTTCACGTTTTCGTTTTCCTGTAGCTGGAGGTTGGTTTGGTGCTATTTCTGGCACTGTTTCTAGTAATCTTAGTACTGGAGATGTTGGTGTTTCCCATGAGTCGATGTCGTCGCACGCTGATGGCGATGATGCACCAATATCGGATCCTGATGATATCGATGCGCCTGATCCTGAAGACATACCGCCGTCTGAAGGGCGTTTCTTGTTTCTTCTTCTCTTCTTAGGGGTTTCCGGTTCCCCTTCCGCACGAATTTTCTTTGGCCGTCCTCTCTTAACCACCTTTTTAACAATACCCTCAAAAGCGCCAATGCACATGCCACGTTGTCTGTGTCTGGTCAGTGCGTCATGTCGGGCGAAGCTGTTGCCGCACTTGCAGGGATAAGGCTTGATGCCAGTGTGGATCTTTGCATGTCGCTTCAAGTCATGTTGCCTGACAAAGCATTTTTTGCAGACCTCGCATCTGAACTGCCGGTCTCCTAGATGGGTTTGAACATGCGATTTGATATTCTCCTTACGGCCAAACCGCTTTTGGCATTCAGGGTACAGGCAAACCCATTTATTGTCAGCAGGCTCTGGTCCCGAGATGTAAGCTGAGATTTCATCGTTAGAAATCCCGGATGCTCGGACAAAGCCACCTGGGACTCGAGTTTCATCGTCCTGATCGTCGAGATATTCCTTTAGCTGCGCAGAGTCAATAGAGTCACCGGTTTGTCGGGATGCTACCGATTTCAAAGCCTGGTGCAGTTTTTCGGATGAAAGAACGCTGTCAATAGAGTGCATCTGAGGGCTTGATGGGCATTCAGGGCTATGTCCGGCGCTTGAACCTGATGGTGAGAAGTAACTTTCATCATCACATTCAACTTCATCGTCAAAACTTCCTTCCTCTGGAACAGCAATATGTGAGATAGCGGTGGTAGCACGATTTGGCATTGGGGCCATATCAAACGCGTTCGTTGTAACCAATGGTGCAGAGTTCGGCGGTGATGGCAAGCTAGAAGTAGAACCAATGTTTACAAAATATGAGTCCATATTTCTCACAGCGGGGGTAGTATCTACTGAATGTCTTCTCATATGGCTTTTGATCTTCTCCACCAGGTCGGGTGGTGGAGGTATAGATCGAATGTTAGTAGAAAGAGGTGGGAATGGCCTCTTTGCTGGTTTCACTGTAGAACCTGGAGAAAGGACAAATTGATTACTGAGGGCTTGCTGGGAGACCTGTTGGGAGAAGGTAGGTGCCTGTTGGGGGAGGATCCCGACGAAAGGGCTTCCCGGAGTGATAGGCATGAAGTCTAAGGACTGGTTGTTAGCGGCATAACGATTGATTGGCGATGTACAAGTGAAATAGACATACTCATCCCGTTCAATGATCTGGGGGTTACGGGTTGATTCAATTGATGGCTGGAAAGATCTTGGGTATTTGTGATGCCACCGGTTACGTCCTGCAAGAATCCTTGTTGTAAGTTTACCTCAGACATTGACCGTTGTCTAGCACCTAGGTTTTGTGTTACATTTCCCTCTGGTATTCTATTCTCTTGCAGGAAGCTCCCAAATTTTCTACCCATCATGGCAGAGTTTACAGCAGCGGTCGTATAGGACAGACCATTCGGGTTCATCAAAAGGGTCGGGTCATCCAGAAAGTTTACAGGTTGGGAGCGATGTTTCCTGTGTCTGGAAATTAGACCGGGTGCTACTGTCGGGTATGGCTGGAATTCTTGGGTATATTGGCGCTTTCTAGGACGAGCTTCGATATTCGATACCCGTCGTCGGTGGGTAAGTACTGATGGCGGAATGTTGGCGTTGGCCGGGACGGTTTGGAATGTTGCGGTGGCCATTGTGTTCTGAGATTCTTGGTTCTGGGCGGGCAGCATCGTTTTGTTTCAGACGAAGTTGTTTAAATAGTATCCAAATACCGCCTTGACATGTAGGTTATATATATATAATGAATCTAGGTAAAATAAGTGAGGCTTAGTTAGTTATGTTGTATTTATGCTTACGATCCTTGAGGATATGGGAATTGCCTTACCAATGTCAGAACAGTATTCGGAATGATTGATGGATAGTAAAAGAGATATTGGATCAGCCAGTAAAGGCAACCAGAATTCCTCTGAGAATCAAATTTAAGATATCGAGGAAATGTCCGAACTTTCTCGGACGAATTCGACGTTCAATGAAGAAGTCGATGGAAGGATATATATATATATATCTGGATATGGATATACTTGTGTTGACGAGTGTCGATATGTTGTTGGTATTTCATGTAGGATTGGATTGGATTGGATTGGATTCCCTCAACAAGCAGACAACCAGGAAACTCGCAGTGACGAGAATACGACCAAGTAGCAATGAAGCACTCGGCAATAGACCGTGCAGCAGCGGACTCTTCTTAGAATTCTTTTTTTTTTTTTGGCTTATTTCTTTTTTCTTCTTTGTTTTATTTTATTTTATTTTATATTTTATTCAATTTTTTGATTTTGTAGTAGCTTTTTTTTGTGCAAAACGAAATGTATCGCAGGTTTTCTGTTTTGATTTTTTTTGTTGGAAAGTGAAATGGCTAAGGCCTGTTAGTCGATTTGTCGATTTCCTGTTTCAAGTCGTCGTCGTCGTTTGAATTGGTTGGTCGTAGAGGTCGTGTTGTCTGTGCGGCGGCGGCGACTCGTTAGCGACTTTAGGATGCGATATCGCGATCTGTGATGTGATATGGGATCGAAAGCGCGGAGAGGCCGGTCAGTCAGTCGAGCCGAAGGGAATTGCAATTGGCAAGTTTGATATTGAGGGTGACAGAGAGACAGACAATCAATGCAATGCAAGGCAAGGCAAGGCAAAGGCTCTGATGAGGATTCTCTCTCTTTTCGGGTATCTTGTTTCTTCTAGCGCGCGAGGTAATGTAAGGTAAGGTAATGTAATGTACGGTAATGTAATTATCCTTGCGAGGAAAGCCGGACTTGAAAGTAGTCAACGAAATTGAACTGCTTGATATCTCGGGAGGACTGTGCGCAGGAGCGGAATGTCTTGTTTACTTGATCAAGACTCTTGATCAAGACTCTTGTTTATGGTCGTACACAGTCGAGATAAGTCAAAGTCAAAGTCAAAATCAGAGTCAGAGTCAGAGTCAGATAGGTTCGGGAACTTCTTTGTTTTTTTTTTGTTTCTTGTTTCTTGTTTTGAGGGTAGTTCCACAGGAACGATTGATACAATACACTGTGCGATTGAGTGGTTGATTGATTGATTGATATTCGAAAAGAGGGAAAACGTCAAGGCGTCAAAGAGCGCTGGGGGGTCATCTACTCGTGAACGTAAACGTAAATAAGAAGAAGAAGAGGAGTATTCCCTACCGGGAGAGGGATGAGGGAAAGGGAAAGGGAATAGTTGGAAGAAGGGGAAAGAGGAGAGAAGAGGAAGAGAAGAAGAAGAGAAGAGAAGAGGAAGGGATTGGGATGGGGGACGGATGCATCAAGATAATAATAAAGCGAGGAAGCATGGAAGTTTAGTTTAGTTCCAGTTCAACATGAACATCATTAATTACTACCTCTTACTTAGTACTTAACTGACTTACTTTGCCTGTACTTGCTTCTAACTTGCTCTTCTCAAACATTGCCGCACTTTCTGAGGCCTCCCCGTTTGGATAATCCAATCGTCCCCGGTCACAGCTGCCGCTAGCTACCTCCCATGAAGTTTTCTTTTTTCCTTTTCTTTTTCTGGGTTTTCTTTTCTTTCCCGAAGATTGGTATGATATGATACGATACGAGATGTTGAAATCTGAGAGAGACAGCCTCGATCTTTGTTGTTGTCGTCGTCGTCGTCGTCGTCGCCCTGGACACGGGCGGCCCAATGCAAATGTCAATGGCGAATGCGATCGCTTCATCTCAATCTCCATCTGCGACTGCGACAACACAATCGTTTCCATATCTACATAGGTATACTATCCGAAACTAGGTACTTAGGTACATGTACTTACCTCTTGGTCTTAGCATGTATATAAATACATCATAATACATGAGGTAGGCACTGCATACTTGGTAACTATGCATGACATTGCAATGTATGTACGTATACATGTCCATAGTACAGAGTACATACATGTACATACATTACACTATCTAAGTACTTAACTACTGGGTGTGGGTGAGTCTGTATCGGTATCCGT
This sequence comes from Arthrobotrys conoides, assembly GCA_036971725.1. Lineage (NCBI taxonomy): Eukaryota > Fungi > Ascomycota > Orbiliomycetes > Orbiliales > Orbiliaceae > Arthrobotrys > Arthrobotrys conoides. The sequence continues at coordinate 2,608,933 of JAVHJM010000001.1, forward strand.
ATCTGGGCCAGAAGTATCGGAAAGAGTGTCAGCGGGCGCCAGCGGAAATATGCACAGCGGTTACCCTGGGCAGTAACCACCACATAACATTGGAATTCATCTCGCTTTCGCTCCTCACAACGCAGCGTCATCTGGCGAAATGAAACGAAATGAGCCCAGTCCGCCGCACAATGGAGCCTGCATGTCCACTGGTGGGGCAACTGGCCCTGTCTCATGCCGTGCATACAAACAGACAGGGTGCGGGCGTTGTCATGGCACGCGCTTCCCCAATTCGGCCTCTTGGCTACGCTAGTCCAAATCTGTAGTAGGGCTTATAATAAACCCTCATCTAATCTAATCTAATCATCTTTCCATCTAAAGGATCTTATCTCCAGCTGCCCACACACAAATTCGGTTTTTCTCGCCAACACACAGCTTTCCTGCCAAGCTTAGAGAACTCTCCAAACCAAAGAAAAAGCTCCCCAGTCCAGCAAACCTCCATCAACCCTTCTCCCTTTCCTCTCTCATCATCAACCAAAACATCGAAGGTAAGCTACCCCTCCATCTCACATGTATCTTCTACCATCTCCCTTCGATTCTACCCACCTTCATATTTTATTTTCTATGAGTGCCTTTCATCTTTCAATCATGTTCTTAGCTGATCCTGTCCCTCCGTAGACGCAATCTGATTGCTGAGACCGCTTTGGTTATCTGCTGCTTTTCTCACAACCCTTTTCCCTCAACATCCAGATACTCCGCTCGGTGAAAGCGAAGTCCTATTAAAGATGCAAATCTTCGTCAAGACCCTTACGGGCAAGACCATCACCCTTGAGGTCGAATCCTCTGACACTATCGACAATGTCAAGGCCAAGATCCAAGACAAGGAAGGAATTCCCCCAGATCAACAACGTCTTATCTTTGCCGGTAAGCAGCTCGAGGATGGCCGCACTTTGAGCGACTATAACATCCAGAAGGAGTCCACCCTCCACTTGGTCCTCCGTCTACGTGGTGGTGCCAAGAAGAGAAAGAAGAAGGTTTACACCACCCCAAAGAAGATCAAGCACAAGAGGAAGAAGACCAAGTTGGCTGTCCTCAAGTACTACAAGGTCGACAGCGACGGAAAGATTGAACGTTTGAGGAGAGAGTGCCCCAACGAGACTGTAAGTGTCAATAACATAATATTTCCGGTAACTCATGAAAAGCAATTACTAACTCGACTAAAAGTGCGGTGCCGGTGTCTTCATGGCTGCCATGTCCAACCGTCAATACTGCGGCCGTTGCCACCTTACCTACGTCTTCGACTCTTAAACATCGCAGGTTGCTGCCTCCCTTTGATTCATTTCCAATTCCAAAACCAACATTCTAGCCGGTTTTTTCATATAACGATAACGCTTTCACGATCCATCAAAAAGTTTGTTTGACACTCCTATCCCGACACCTTCCTCCGACGTTTTCTACGAATCTTTTACTAGGCTAGTTGGGTTATTCGTCGGCGGCATGGAAAAGGGGTCGTTGTGACGGAAACTCATTGCACAAGGAGGAGGACATGAGAAGCTCGGGAGGATCCAATTGTTACATATTTTCTCCATTCCTGTATCATACTTTTCCCCGAGGGCATCAAATGGGAGCTGCCTTGTGATAATCAATTTTTTCTCCACGAATTCTTTTGTAGAGCCGTAATTTCCAAGATCGCTGGAATGTGGACATGTGAATACCGACGACACGCTATATGTGCATGCACATTTCAATATCTTCTCCTCCCTATGGCAGCAGGTACCCGGATAAATTTCCCTATTAGAACTTGTAATTGACATTCCTCGAGGCCCAGCTGCAAGATGATACTTAAACGCGATACTGAAAATATGTGTATTAGTGAAATGATCACGCTTGGATTTTGCCCGAAAACTCCCCAGAAAGAACTTCACTATCTTACAGATCTCTACTATACACGACTTGAAATCGCTATTTTACAAGGCAAACTGAGCAACCTGACTTGCATTCGCAAGCTCGACCTGGTCTTCTTGGCTCCATTTGATGACCCTTCCCAGGAAAAGTCTTACAGCCTTCTCAAGACTTTCGTCCAGGCCGCCTTCCGCGGAGCTTCCTTTACTAAGAATGTCGCCCAGAATGCTCACAAAGCCGTCGTAAACTGTCTTCTTATCTTCGGCCTTTGGCCTTGCCTCCCCGAATCTCTTAAATGCGATCTTTAATGCCGCAGGGAATGCCGCATCTGTAACCTGAATTCCCGCCAACGACTCCCTCACATGGCAAAGCAAGGCACCAGCATCCGTCGGGTGGGTTGTCATGAGATGTACATCCACGCACGCCAGTAACTTTTTCTGACACGCTAGGTCTCCGAATTTCTCGAATAGCTTGAAGAATGCAATAGGAAGTGACGAGTCATTCGGTATTGCTTCGATCGCTTCTTCGAACACAATAATAGGAATGACACCTTCTAGTACATCTTTGTTTGCTTGCTCTGCAAGCTTTTGTTTCAGTTTCTCATCCTCCTGGGAAGGCTCCGCTTCTCCATTAAGCTCTAATTCCGTAATCGTTGGCAAAGTGATATCATCACCTTCCAGTGTTACGCTGGAATCCTCCTCGATGTCATCAAAATTTAACCCATTGGGATCGGGGGCGTCTCCAATTTCGAGTCCTAGTATCGTGGCGGTCTTCGCTGCCACTTTACCAATGAAGACACACTCAAACTTCGCATACTCCACCCATAATTCCTTTGAAGATCGTCTCGAAAATCGCAATCCCCTCTGCATGTAGCTTCGAGCCTCCGCCATATTATCATTATCATCAACCGCAACCATCGCCGCGTAGATCCACAAATCCGGCTTTGTAGGATGCAATCTCAACATGCTATCTAGCACCTTTCGCAGTAGCCCATAAGACTTTTGCGACCTGCAGAATTCGGCGTATGTTTTCCAAAGCTGGACATCACCGTGGAATTTACGAGTAGCACGTTGGAAGATGAAGAATATGCGTCGAGAACCGAGGTGGTTTGAAGCTCCCCTCACACGGATACTTAACCGCTTCATGCGCTTTTGACGAAGTGCGTCGAGGTTCATTTCGTAGGTTGCGTAGGCAAGGAAGTCAGCGGGTTTGCAGCGGGCGGCGGCAATGCGATGTTCATGATGTGAACGTTTGCGGGAGATAGATTGGATTTCTTCCTATATAATTGGAATATGGTTAATACTCCGAAGCTGGTGAGAATGGAAGATGCGAGAAGAAGAAGCGTACAGACTTTGGTAAATATTTTCTTGCGCTCGAGTTCCTGAAGTTCAGGAAGACCCTGTTCAAGGTAGAATCGAGCCTTATCGGACATATTTGTTTAGGTAGTACTGAATACTGAATTGTCGCAGATTGAAAAGATTGTCCTTGGCAGATAGGAAAGTGTATTTAGCAAAGGTCAAGGGTGAAAAGATAGTGTTCTCAAGGTACTTCGGCTGGTCACGTCCATATCGACTTCGAAGGCTGGCAGTGCAGTGCAGTGGTGACAATGCATCAGGAAGTTTTGAAATTTTGGATGTGCCATGAGACTAGTCCCAAAGAGGAATAGTCTTGGCGCCCGACAGCAGACCAACACAACAACACATTCTCGGTGACAAACATGCTTCTTTGGGACGGATACGAGAACACGAGAAAGACAAGATCGCAGCTTAGCTTCGGTGTTCTCGGTACTTATGTTTAGCATAACCGTTAATTGTGTACTACATTACTAAGTCAGTACATATATTGGTTCAGGACAAGTCTAATCCAGTCAAATTTCCATTCCATCATACAAATCTCGATTGTTGCTCATGCGTGCATACGTGCATACGTGCATACTTACTATCTTCATTACTACTATATATTATAAACCGGCTCGTTCGATTCGTGCTTCCGGCTTGTGCGATATCCCGAGCCAAGCTGCTGACATAAGATTGTCTTGTCTGTGGACCACAGACAACTTTGTTAGGCCAGTTCCGCTTTGTTCCTCGCTTGGTTTTCTCACTCCACACTTATCGCGGTTTTCCTTAAAAGTGTAATTGTGGTATGACACCGTCTTCGTCCTAAGCTATTTTGCTCTTGTTTGTGGTGTTTTTGTTGCTTTCTCTTCGTTCCTGCAGGATTTTTGTTTTCTTCACGTTCACACACAACCTCTTTCTTGGTTATTGGCCTTAATTGCCCGGCATGAAGGATAAGGAGGGGAGTACACTTGTCTCCGTAAGTTGATGAAGTCTTGTTCGCTTGGTATTCTGCGCTGGCGTTGCTGATGTCTCTCTTTGCGCGTGTGACAGCTTAACGGGAAATGGATATCACATACGCACACTGTGCTCGCTTACTGTACGAAATACGACTCCTCTCAAACATGACGCCCTGCAGGGTGTCTAACGTCACATTTATTATCCGGACGCGATTAGGCTAACGTGGCGTCGGCTTTGGGGTAGTGGGGTTTATCGGTGCTCTGATTGTGGGATTGTACGAAGGCCCTTCAAGTCGCCTCTCGAGCTTACTCGGGCCAAAAATCTCTGTCATCATATTCAAAGTCTGGTGTCGCTGATTGGATATCAAATTCTGGTAGAAACCTGCATTTCTACAAAATTGTTAAGAACGAACACTATGTGAGTTCTCTCATACAATTGTCGTGTGAGAAACCCAGACAGGTGGCCTAATATTCCATGCTTAGGGCTATCCGCAAGAGTGGTTCCCATCGGTATCGGCAACCATTGGTGATCGATATCCGGAACGATCGGTATTCCAGATTTGCATCGCTTTGACCTCGGGTTTGTTGACACTCCGGACAGTTGAGGCAAAGCCGAAAACGCTAATGTACTTCTGATAGGCCCTCGGTTTCTACTGGTTGTGCTATGGTACTACCTCACCGCAAGGCCCGGTGCCTCCCTGCCAAAATTCGTTGCATTCACAGGTGTCGCGCGAACACTCTTATGCGGAGGATGGGTTTATATCACCTCTACCGATGACCACGATTGGCACGATATCTTCATGATTTCCTACCTTGTCTTGACATTGCCATGGACTCTGGGATGCCTTGCTACATCGCCGGTCAATGCTAAAGCTATCAAGTACCGAAAGATACTTGCGGGCTTATTTTTTGGTACTCTTGTGCCTTTGATTTACTTCTTCATCCAGCATAAAGTCCACAAGGTCGCTGGCGGTATGTTATTCTGTCCGACCCTCTGATTCTGGAAATGGCATGAGCTCTAACACTAGTGATCTAGCATACACGATCTACGCTTTCTTCGAGTGGTCTTTGATATTATATGACGTTGGATTTGATGCTGTTACTGCACTTGACTTTGAAGGCTTTGAACTGCGTCTCGTTGATACTAAAGGTTTCCACAAAGGGTATGTGATGTAGATACCTGTCCTATCCAGACACCCTATCTCTTTCGCAAATATCATGACATTATCAAAGAAAATACATTTTACCAACAAAGAATATGCTCTAAAAAGTGAGATGTTGGTGAGATACAGAACCACCCAGTTGGCCGATGTTTATGCCGATGATGCAAAGTAAGCATAATACCTCTATTATATTATATTGAAGTTTTGGTGGGGTTGACGATTCCGGGTAGGAAAGCAAAGCAGCCACTCGCTCAAGAGTTTACCGGCGCCTTTTCGTGGGCAGCTTTGATTGATACCGCCAGTGATGTGTACCTGGGAGTATGTTCGCGCTTTCGTGTACTGTTTTTGCAAGGTTAATCCATGCTAACGTCTAGCAGTTCGCATTTTGGTCCATCCTTACTGGCCTCGGCGTTGTCGTTTGGTGTACGTTGACCTGAATAAACTACTCTCGAATGTCTCAGGCTAATAGTTCTGGATAGACTTCCCGCTATGGCACATGGGAATCTCTGGATATGAGATCGCCATTCTCGCAACTATATCTCCATATCTTCTCGTTAATAGGTCGGTGCGAAAGTTTGTATTCACGAACCTTCACATTGTCTACTCCGCTTCTCTTTTAACCCTCGTTGCATTCTTTTTTGTTATGCCTGAAATTCGTCTTTTCTTGACAACCACAGGACTGTTCTTCGCTTGTCTGGCTTGGGCTGCAAATTTCAGTCTTGAAAGCACGACCAGCCGGATTGATATTAAAACATCGGCCTTTTCCCTCGGCCTTATCATGTCAAGCGTTGCGAAGTTTTCTAATCACACTAATAATCCGATCTGGCCGTTGATGAATTCTGTCAATGGTGGGTGGAATAAGATCGGACTGGTCCTTGCGGTGCTCGCAATCGTTAGGACCCATTTCAGAAGGCCCGCTGCACCAGCTGTGGATACGACAATGTATTCCGGGAAGGATGGTTCCCAGTATCTGGCCTCTATCGGGTTCGGTGGACTCTTGTTCGGCCTACACTCTCTCCTATCTGACTCTAGCACCATGATTACTTGGGTTTGGGACGGATATCCAGTTAAGGGACCACTGGCTGTTCCCCACGGTGCATATACCATTATCGCAATGGGTGTCGGTTTTTTGATTAGCATTCTTCGACAAGAACTTGCAACTAGCCCTGCTTTCTATGTCATAGGTTGCATCGGGGCGGCCTTTTTACAGTCATTCCATGGATGGTGGGGCTACTACGGCGCCCTTGTTCTGGCGGTCTACTTGATGGCTATCACACCTTCTTTTATTCAAATGTGTGCTAGATACCCCCCCGGCGCCACTTTCGGTACCGGATTCATGGTTTACAACCTTCTCGTCCTCGCTCACGTCTGGGTTGTCGCATACGCTTTCGTTCCAGGCGGTTTTCTCCTTCGAGAAAGGACATGGCTCGTCATGACTATCATGATGGCGCTCATCGGTGTAGGTCTATCAGTGATCATAGGCACAAAAGTCGGAGGACCGGCTTCTAAACCTCAAAGCGGCTATAGCAGCATCAGAAGGCCCTCTCGTTCGTATTTCGTCTACTCCCTCGCCTTCCTCGAGCTCCTAGCGGTCTCGATCGCATACCTCCGTTTCCCACACCTGGACTATAAACCGTACCACGAGAAAGAGAAGATGGTAACAGCCGGTATCTGGACCGTTCATTTCGCATTGGATAATGATATGTGGTCGTCGGAACGCCGCATGCGAGATTTGATCAAGGAGATGGAGCTCGACGTTGTGGGTCTTCTTGAAAGCGATTTGCAACGTATCATTATGGGGAACCGCGATATGACACAATTCCTGGCGGAAGATTTGGGCATGTACGCCGACTTTGGGCCAGGTCCGAATAAACACACCTGGGGTGCTGCACTTCTATCCAAATTCCCGATTGTGAACTCGACACATCATCTTTTGCCATCACCAGTTGGAGAGTTGGCCCCTGCTATCCTGGCGACATTGGATATGTACGGTACCATGGTCGATGTTCTCGTTTTCCACAGCGGGCAGGAAGAAGATGTGGAAGATCGAAGATTGCAGAGTGAAGGGATCAGCAAGCTTATGGGTGATAGCCCTCGGCCGTTGATCCTCCTCAGCTACTTGGTAACCAAGCCTAAGAAGGGAAATTATAATACCTACGTCAGCCAGGAGAGCAGGATGCGGGATATCGATTCCACAGATTGGGACCGATGGTGCGAATACATCTTGTATAGAGGTTTACACCGTGTAGGATACGCAAGAGTTAGCAGATCGTCGATCACAGATACAGAACTTCAAGTCGGGAAGTTTATTATCGATGGGAAGCAGTCTTCCGAGATAAGAGTCGATGAGGAGGATGTTCCAGAGGGATGGAGGTTCCCGGCGCAGTTTAACGGAGATGGGGTTCGGGGCCATCACTACCACGTTTTTGATGAACCGAGGTGAGTTTTTCTTCTTATTTTATTGAGCATGTCGCTATTTGTAGACGGTGCTAACAACAGCGATTGAAATAGATACTTTCGTTAGAAAGACAGAGGAGAGAAGGTTGGGGTGAAAGGGGTAATGGTTCAAATTCTTTCGAATAACTCTTAGCTCAGTCTTAATATACTTTTATTGGAATTAAAGAAGCGGAAATGTGCGGGTCTCAGATGTTTTAATTATAACTCTATGTATATTGAATATGGTTGCATAAGCAATGGTAATTCGTGGTATGGTTCGTTGTTCAAGCGGAAGGACCATAGCAGTCCTTGGTCTCCATAGTACTCGGTCTCCACATGGGCCCAAGCCAGCTCCTCCTCCTCAGCCGTAGAAAATAGTATCGGCGATGGTACAGCCGTACGTTTCACCAGCGACACATTTGTGTTGGAACTAGAGGAAGAGGTACCGCGCGCAGCGTCTTTAGGGGGCCAAGATAGCGGCCGGCATATGCAATCGGAACCTCCATGAATAAACTCGGTTCGAATTTACCGAAGATCGAATCGAAATCCAAAGGTTGAACATGGCCGTGTGTAACACCAAGTTGCTTGTGCCCACGTGTTTTCCGTTTATAGACGCCTCAAACTTCCAACAAAGCGATATGTGTTGGCGGTTCTAATGCTGTTGATATCAAATCTATGGCCAGACTGCGACAAATCAACTAATTAAGTTAAAGAGCCCAAAACCACGGTAGTTTATTTAATCGACGGTTTGATATATAATAGATCGCATAATATAATTTAGCAAGACGAGGCGTCAATCCGAGAGTGTACTGGCTTAATTAGGTAGGATTTTAACGAGCTAGTAGAGTAGCCACATGCACAAGTTTCATGAATCCAACTTCGAAATATTCTACCAGAGATAAGCATCGATCTAGCCTCGAGGTGACGAACACTCAATTAATTTATGCAAATTTTCAAAAACTCTGAAGCTTAAGGTCGGCCACAGCGAGCCTAGCCATTATCCCGCGGAAAACCCAATTCTTCTCGCACCCAGCAGCCTCTATCGTCTCAAGCTTCTCGTGTATCCTCGATTGTAGCTCCTCGAGCACATTCTCCGTGTACTCTAAACTCTTTGATCTCGTCATTATCTTCATAATAAGTGCCTTCTGTTCGGGCGATAGCTTTCCCTCGGGTTGTCGGGACCTTAGCTGGATCAGACTTTGAAGTCGTTTATCCTTGCTGTGGTTCAGAGCGTGGATCATCATGAAAGAATATTTACCCTCATCAAGATCCGAAAGATCGCCTTTTGCGGTGGAGTACTGTATAAATAAAGTCTATTAGCATAACAAAAAACTGGGTTGTGGTCTTTAAATTTGAACTTAGGGTCTAGATGACATACCTCTGTAGACCGTAGGTTCTGGTAATCGTCCCGAATCTGGAAAAATCGACCAACGAGATTGAGGAGGTCTTCAAGCTCAAGTCCCCTGATAGCGAGGCAAAGAATATTAGTTAGATATGAAGGGTCGCGTGCAGCTGTCCATCAATTTCTCACCTGTTTTTTATCGCCTGGTCCCTCATTAATCGACCGGCCATTCGGAGCAGACCTCCCGTTTCTGCCATCTAATGTTAGCATACCTCCAACTTTTGATTTCCTGCGCAATACATACTCCCGTCGATCATCTGCATATATTCCCGTTCCGAAGGACATTGTCTATGGAAAGTCCAGTGGAGATCAAGAGCCTGGCCAATGTGAAGATTGCACAACTCCTCTTCAACAAATATATATATCAGCCACACCGTTGGAATATACAGTTTTCAAAGGCTCACATACCTTGATAGATAGCGACAGCAGAAGGGCCAAGCTTCTGGACCTCTCCTAGACTTTTCACAAACATATAGTTGGCCGAATTTATCGCCTGTGACGTCCCAAATACCATGTGCGTCGATGGATTTCCTCGTCGTAGTGGGGAACCGTCTTCTATATCATCAAGGCTATGAATTTATATTGTTATGAGTACGACTCTCCCAAAGTCATTTTGGGGATAAGTGTATGAGAAATAAAAAAAACTTACATGAGAGATGAGTTATGTAGTAGATCTATTACTGATTTGACTACATCAGCAGTTTTGGGGGGCACTCTATACCACACGTTAAGCGCATCGATTGCCACATGGCGTATTTTTTTCGAGGGCATAGATACGATATAATCGCATGGCTCCATTACTATCTATGCAGAATGTTAGCATTGACTTAACCAGGGTTGGATGGCTATGATGGGACGCTTAAATAGCAACCTGGTTGGAGAGTTTGGGATATCCTGCAAGCCAGGGCGACGCATCCGGCGCTGTCTCATCTGTTCCAGCATCTGAGCTAATAGTGCTTCCATTGACGGAAGGGCCTAAATATCGACATATCCCGTATCAGCGGAAAATGCTCTGGATGTGTCAATGATTTTAACTAGAAAATATGTATGTACCTGATCCCTTGGAGGAGATACTGTCTGTTGTAATTATTTCCGATTCGATCGCTGAAGTGTCCTTAAGTTGAGATGTAACAAAATCTATAGTCACTCCTTCATTGCCGCTTTCTGTAGCATGAAATCGCGGTAGGTCGTTAAGCTTATGCTCCGGCTTTGGAGCAAATGGGTGTTCAGGGTCGTAATCATAACGACTATGATTTAAATGCCATACCGTGATACCTGAAATGAGCAAATGAAGAGCAGATAAATAGACCCCAACCTCAGGATCTCGACCAAGCTCCTCCCAGCATATCTCTCGGAGACGGAGAAACTCTGCCTCTTTCTCTTGCATCATTCGTTCCATAGCATCTTTCGCTTCGGAGAAAGTGAGGTCATGCCAGCGCATATATAAGTACACTGCTGTGATCGGTTCACCAGGGATTTCGAGTTTGTTATGGTTTATCCACTCGACTTCGGCTGAGTAGTGGTCGGCTGCCAGAATAGCGATGAGAAATGCCGCTTTTCTGCAAAGATCTGATTTTTTGTACTGTTCGTCGGTGATCTTGAACTGATAGCAGTACTTCATCAGGTTAACTGTTACACTATGGCCCAATGGGAATAAAAGTCAGTTCACAACTTAGTCGGTTATAGAGCCAAACCTGCGACAAATTTCAAAAGAAAAGCTAGTCCCGCGGTTATATAGGCGTATAACCCTACGGAGAGTGGCACTAGGGTGCATTTCCTATAACTTACGATTCTCCTACTGTCAGAAGCCTCTCTTCTAAATACGACTCTAGGTCAGGAAATCCTCCAAAATCAAGTAACCCCGTACTTTCAACGTGCTTAGAAATCCAATCCTCGTATGGCTTGACGTAAAGATTAGCCTCTTCGTCGCCTTCTAGAATTTCGACGAAGCATTTCGCCTTGATCTGGTTGACAGCGATACGCAAAGCCCCGTCTCTCTCCTCGCGATTCCGTTCCTGTCCATGCGATCTGTGGTATTAGACCCGTATATTAAAGCAACGTAGTACTGGAATGTGGTTTAGTTTAAATATTTGAGTACCTCCTTAGTTTCGAACAGGTCGCCATCCATCCAATCTATAATCGGAACAGTAAGTTAGCAATTATTAGTTGCTCCTCATTCTCTTTCACTCGAAGCACTCCAAGTCCCTAGGCTAGATGGTATAGGCGATGCCGGGTGAGCCAACCTACCATCTTCAATAAACCCTACATCTGAAAGTGGTGTCGCTTTAAGCAATTTCTTTACGCTCCCTTCGGCCAAGAATAAAGAAAGAAAGCCCCCGGACCTGGATATCAGTCCAGCGCGACCAGGGATACCCGAAAACTCCAACCAAGTTTTGCGAGTTTCCACAGCTATGTCAACCTCGGCGTCATTTGCGATACTTCGACGAGGCTCAAGTCTCAAGAAATATCCTCTGAGGAATTGAGGTGGGATAGCAACTGAGTTCCTGTACGGTACGAGGGTTGGTATGAATTCTACCTTCTTAATGCCGCAAGTGGTACCCTCGGAGTCGAGTCGCTGCATTTCTGCGATTGATTTATTCAATTAGGAAACGATAAGTTGACTTCTCAAGACTATATTGGTAAAAGATGAGGTGATAGAGAATCAATCTATCTTAGATCACAGGGTAGCATATGAAGCAGTGGAAGAAATAAATCCGACCGTATCTCCCAAGTTACAAGCCTTTATAAGAATATTCTTAAGCGCTCTCGTAAGGGGCCCCGCATTCAGCAAGCTCAGACTATAATATAATTATATAACAGCATGTGTCATCACCCAATACTTCACTCGCTGAATCGATAGCACTTATATTTCCCACTTTGATCGAATCTAGATACTCAACATTCCACAGACCAAAGATTCCCTCTTCTATAGGTATAATTCTCCATTAAAGCACGGCACATGCGGGACAAGCCATACCCAGATCTACAAACCTAGTGCCGCGCTCCTCTCTATCCTAGGTGCCGCAATTCTAACCACTAGAGATACGGCAACAAGGTTGGCCTATCCCACGCAAGGATGACCGGCTATTCCCCTTCGAGTGCGCGATATATCACCTCTGAATGTTATGCAGAGTCTGCCAAGTCAGCAAGCCTGAAAGCACTAATTGGCCAATCGGTTCGCATCAGCTATCTGCAGCACATCTGGCTCAGCAACCCTAATTTCGAGTATTGAATTTGCACTTTTCCTATACAAATTATTGGGGATTTGTGGGTTTATCCTTCTTGGCATAATAAGCCAGATATACTTATTCTTCATTCATGTCCATCGGTTGATTAAGTATATGCGGGTGGTTTTATAAAATTTCTTTGCATTTTCTAGGGTTTAGTGTTTTCTTTTCCCCTGCCATGGTCTTTCTTAACTAAGTTTAGCAGGACGATATCCCGTTGTATTTTTCCGGATTTATGTGTTGTTCAACCTTAGGCTCGAGGTAGCATATGCACATATGGTGATGTTATAACCTGGCATCATCCAATTACTAGCTTCATACTACCTAAGACTGAAATACCCAGATCATTGACTACAGGGTTACATAAGAGGTAGGTATTACCTGATACGAGACTAGGTATTACCCCCCCCCTCGACTTCGGGAAGAAATTAAAATATACAATGCAAAAGAGGTCGAATAGAAAACCAGCCGACCCTGGGATTAAAGTCTACAGCTACAACTTGACAGACCCGGCTCATCAATATATAATTTAGACGCCTTTGATATCAAGCTCAAGGTTATTGGTCTTTGATCTTCAGGTCCAGATCCAATCACACTTGTGGACAGCTGGCGTCTGGGAACGAGACCAGATCCAACCGATATATTAATATCAATGGCCCTTCAAAACCCACAAGGCCCCGGCAACGTATTAACCCCAAAACCAAAATCTCTGATAAAACTAAAGTCCTGCTTCCCAAGCGGACAAACCCCGCTAGTCTCCCCAGGCTGCCTTTCCGCTACAACCAAAAAAGAGCAGGATCCCAAATCATTACTATAGGCCGACGCTGCGCAGTTCTTCCTCCCAAAGCAAGCTGTACAGCATTCCAACGGATTCGTTGCAAAGTCCGGGTATTCTAGGAAAAATACACCCGCACCACCGATATCAGATGGTGGGGAGTAAAAGTCTCTGGTACATTCTTCCGGGACTAGGGTTGTGTGTATTTGGTTTATGGTTGTTGTTTTGGGGAACCCCGGGACGATTGTAAAGGTCCCCGAGGTTATTTCGGTGAATTTTCGAGTGGTGGATTTAGTGGTTGTAGTTGTAGTGCAAGGTTTTGTGACGGTTTTGGTGATCGTGCGGAGAGGGGCGATTTCTAGACAGGCGGCAGAGATGGTTCTTGAAGAACAGAGGGAGAGGCTACGACAGGTGCACCGTGGTGCTGCCATTGCTGCTCGAGGTGCTATTTTGGTTTCCTCGACCGCTCTTCGACCGATCACTCGAGTTGGGCCTCTATAAAAATATGTGACTATTAGACTGCTCAGCTGTGTAGCCAATATATCATACGGAAGAATGTGAGACGTACGTGGCAATAACTACGGTCGAAGAATACTCCGTAACTGTAATATCTGGGAGAGTGGTTGTCACCGAAGCCTCACTATATCCAAAATGTTAGTTCACGAACTCCCTTCAATAGATAGATACTACCTTATATATTTTGAGGTTGATATCTGAAGGAACCAACTTGCCTAAAGATATCCAAGCTCGTAAATATAAAAGTTTTGACTACAGTCACACAATTCGTCTTCGCTTTCGCAGTCACCGTAACAGTGTGCGCTGAAGCGCCATGCGCACGCAAATACGACGAACAATAAGATTTCGACCGAACATTCCGTTGAATTAGTGACTTGGCGCATTTTTTGTCGCAGTTTGGAACAGCGCGATCCTCTATAGCGCTTCCAATAGTTGCCGCCAATTGAAATGCTAGGAGGATGAGGGTAGAGGTATCGAAGAACCACATGGCTTATTGGAATCCCCAAAAGTTCTACTAGGTTGGACATCGATATCATGAAAACAACGGAACTGAACACTGAAACTCAAAAGGTTCGAGGACTTTGGCCTTTTTAAGAACCCCATGGTATGTATGCAGCATACAGAATGGGATTGGGAATTAAGCCATAAGAAATGCAACGCTACCCCCAAAATGGAGATTCGGTTCAGCCGCTCAATCAATTTGCCATGATCTCTGGGATCAGATTGGAGACCAAGCGAGCTTTTCAGACGGCTTGTCAAAGCTTGTTTGCGGCAAGTTCCGCTCCCAGATCAAGGGCCGCAGACGTTGTGGATACTCTGACGGGATGGACTTCACGTCTTGAAAGAAACCACAGTTAAACGTGGAGAATGATAATAATACCATAGTTCCATTATGCCCTTCGCTATCGTAAAAGGAAAAAAAGGCCATGAAGAAAGTAATAAGGAAAAACTGGCCAGGAAGACTTTTATGCCCCCTCGTCTATGTAAATATGGGCAGCGAATTAACTATGCATCATTAGTTGTAGTCATACTGAAGCAAGAAAGAAAAGAAAAAAAAAAAAAAAGAAAAAAAAGAAAAAAAACTATTTAACCCCCCCCCTTCTCCTTCTCCTTCCTCTGTAAGCTGATATTCCAATTGTACATGCGACTGGTATTCACTTCAAGAGTCTACGGGAATCGTTAGTCTGCTATTGTTTTTTTGTTTTTTTGGGTTAAATAAATTAGAGATACGTACGGTTATTTGCTGCCTGAGGAAGTCGATGTCCTCTTCGCAATTGCGAAGGGACTCTTGGGCGGCAGACAGCTTCTGTTTCAGCATACCAATGGCTTCATCGTTAGGGTATGCCAACATCACGTTGGCCTGAAATATTGCCATTGATTAGTATATTTCTAGATTGATGAGTTTGAGAAGTGTAGGGAACTTACACCCAGCCAGAGGTAAACTTCAGAAGGAGGGGTCACGGCGGCCTTCGCATAAAGAGTGTCGGAGAGTTCAAACATAGTAGAGATTGGCTCTTCATCGCCTTTTTTGTTTTTGGTGTCTAAGAATTGCACCATTTGTAAAGTTTTTTTGATATCAGGTATTTTATCTTTCAGGCCGGCCGCACGGCGGGCATTTGATTCCATCATATATGTGTATTTTCTAAGAGAAGAAGTAAAAAGGGGAAGATCATCCGGTTAGTAAGAAAGAAACTATTGGAAAACCCAGAGAAAGAAAAGGAAATGAAAGGGAAAGGCAAGGGAAAGGATTGCCCGTACGCGATCATTTCGCTGAATTTTCTTATGGCGGGCTCGATTTCTTGCTTGCTAGTCACAAAATCTTCGACATTTTCGATGAACGGTGCTTCTGGGATGCCCCTAGGGTTTGTTTTCGTCTCCGCCCTGAACTATTATCAGCGAGGAAGGGCTTCTAGGATCCATCAGGATATACACACATTTTTGGGATCCTTGTTGTCCTTGGGTCCTTTCTTGGATGATTTGCGCCTCTGGCTACTAGGGCCTGGACCGCCGTTGCTAGAGCCGGAAGCTTGCTCTTGTTGAGCCTTTATCTGTGCAAGTGCGGCAGTTGCAGCAGCAGCGAAAGTTAGGGACCCAGGTGGTGGAGTTCGGGGTGAGACTCTATGCCTATCGCTGGGGAGCGGGATTTCAGGTTCAAGAAAAACCAGTCTTCGTCGTCTTCTCGGTGGTGTTACTGCGGCAGGTGGTAGCTCTTCGTTCTTAAAATCCTCGAAGAGAGACCGATAGTTTTTTTGAGGGTTTTTCTTTCCTTTGGAAGATTGACTGGAAGAGGTCTGGGCTCTGAGATAGTCGGAAAGGTTATGGTCAGGTGGAGGCGGTGAATGTATGCGCTCCGGAGTGGTGTTTTCAGTCAGATAGATTGGGTCGGACTTGAAGTATCCGTGGACGCGGCTCTGTTTTTCGAAATCCACACTAGGTCTTTCTTTAAGAACGGCGTTCGCAAAGGCACCCGGGATACGGGAGATGGTATGGCGCCAATTTCTTTCGGCGTCGGTGGGAGCTGGCAGAGGGAAATCAGGTCTCCTCGGGGCACCAGGTTCCTTGAGAATACTCGGCGGGGTAGGAACTAGAGCAGCACGATCGGAAGCCCTAGGAACGGATCTAACACGCCTAGGTGGGGGACGAAAGTCCTTAGCAGCGTCGAAGGACTTGTATTCGGGGTCTTCCTCGTAGTCTTTGACAGTATGTGGAGGAGCAGATCTAGAAGTTCTCTTTGAACGTGGTAGCCAGGAATTGATGTTCCAGATACTTCGTTGAGCAGGACGAGGACGAGGAGGGGCACGTCGGCTATGAGAGTAGATGTCGGTGTTTGGAGGAAGTTGGGTGGTAGAAGTGGGACCAGTGGTGAGAATTGTGGTCGTTGTTGTATTTGTTGTAGAAGAAGTGGTTGTTGGTGTTGGTGTTGTTGTTGTTGTTGCTGCTGCTGATGGGTGTTTGTTGGAGCGGGTGTTGGAGACAGTGGTGGGGTCAGTGTTCGGGTCGTAGTCGTCGTCAGAGTCTTCTTTTCCTTTGGAACGACGCTCCTCTTCTTCTTCTCCTAGTTGTTCTTGAGGACGGGGAGGAGGAGATCTCAGACGAGGTCTGGGGTGGCCTTCACCGAGTTCAGTTTCCTGGCCACGCTAACACAATCAGAATACAATCAATTTAGCCTTCTTGTAAGTACGATCTTCTTGCATGCAATTATATTGAGATGGATGAAATGGGATTGACTGATTGATATTGACTGATTGATGTTGAAGTTGAAGTTGAAGTTGAAGTTGATGGATTAGGGAAAGAGGCATGGTGTCGCTTAAACTCGCTTAAGGACTTCAAGACAACAAATCTGCTGAAGGTGGATTTCTCTCTTTCCCTTCTGCATTATCCTCGCATATATCTTCGTTATGCTTTCGAAACACACTCTAATTCTCGTCTGGTCTGGACATAACCCGAGGGGGAAAAAGAGGAAGGATGGGATGGATGGGATGGGATAGGGAGTCGGATGAGGGAATGGGCTTACACTTGATGTTGAACCGGAACCTGATCGACTAATAGGCCACCATTTGGTTCGACGGCCTCGACGTTCGGAACCATCACTTTTATCACCTTCATCACCACTGGTGTCAGGCTTCCCCTTCTTATTCTTCTTACCATCGACCATCTTTGCAGAGGGTCTGTTGGAATAGAGATATGAGTCTGGGTTTGGATCTGGATCTGAGTCTGAGTCCGAGTTTGAATGGATTGAATGACGATGGAACTTTGATGATAAGGATGAGGGAGAATAGGAGGAGGTAGAGGAGGTAGATGAAGAGGATGAGAGGGAGGATGAAGAAGAAGAAGAAGAAGAAGAAGAAGAAGAGAAAGAGGAGCAGAGCATGTGCAGCCCCATTTTCGGTGGATTTGTTCGGATCGGACTGGTCTACGTTCTTCTGATGATTGACGTCGTATATCATATACCTCTACCCTCTATGTGGTATTGTATGGGATGTTGATTTGTATGAGAAGAGATGAGAAGAGAAGAGAAGAAAGGAAAAGAGATGGGAATGGGAATGGGAATGGAGTATTGTATTATACTATACTATACTATACTATACATGTCTATCTACTATCTACAAGTATAATACTATCACATAGGTACTTAGCTACTTATACATTTATATTTATACCCAGCTGCTTCAATTGAGGACAATCCAATGGAATACACACCTGTACCTGCTGACTTGGATATTTATATTTATATACCTGCCTACCTAAAGTACTTACTTACCTCTTACTCCAGAAAAATACAACCTCGAACAAAAAGAAAGAAGCTACAAGAAAGACAATTAAAATAAAACATCCGCTTGTACAATTTCTATGCAAATGCTCTGAATCTGGCTTCTTCTTCTTCTTCTTCTTCTCGTGTGACATTCACTCCCATATCAGGTGTTTGTTAAGTATAACATCCCTGCAACCATCTGCCATCCAACGGGTTCTCGCAGATAATTTCCTCCAACCGAGAACGAACCAACAAACATCCCAAATTCGATCCCGGAAAATTCAATTCACCATATTCTATTTTTGATTTTTTTCCATTTCAGATGACCTCTACCGCGACATCCCTCGTCGCTGGCTCAGTGGCGGCGGTCACGGCGACGGCGACGGCTGCACGCGGGAGGGCTGCCGTTCGGGTATTTACCCTTCTCCCCATACAATCCAAGACCAGGACCAAGAAGGCCTTCTACTCTACTCAACCTGCTGAAGCTGCAGACCCTCGCTATGACTGCTCTATAAATGCTCCTCTATCCACCCTCCCTGCTCATCTCGATCTCCCACCGCCTCGTAAACCCGGTGAAAGTGTCTTTAGTTACTACTTCAAGATAGGAAAGGGCTATCTCTCCTTCTACAAGACCGGTCTCAAAAATGCTGCCTGGGTCAACCCTCGTCTTGCAGGTCCCGTCATGTCCCGCTGGAGGGACGATAGAGGTTATGCCGGCATCGTTCAGAATAAATGGATAACTCGAAGTGATCTCCAGCTCCTCAAGTTAGTCTTCTTCTTCTTCTTCTTCTTCTTCTTCTTTTTCAATCTCTTCCAATCTACTATATATATTACAAGGATTATATATGTGTAGAGAGCATATATAAAGAATAAGTCAATTGACATGCCAAAACTACTAGACGAAACCAGCATGACTTCCGCCGGATCCCCCTCTTCGCCGTCCTCTTCACCATATGTGGCGAATTCACCCCCTTCGTGGTCGCTCTGTTCTCCAACATCGTCCCAATAACCTGCAGAATACCCTCCCAAATCCAATCCGACCGTAGATGGCGAGAAAACCAGATAAAAGCCTCCTTCGAAGCTTTCCTTCCCTCGACAAGTATCAACAGACCCGTCGAAGGCTTAGACAAGTTAACTTGGAAGGAGAAAGTCCATTGTTCGACCGTGGTAGGACGACATTCGGGATTATGGCCTTCGAGGATTTTACCACTCCCGTTCGGATTTGTATTACATAAGAGGTTAAATCGTTACGAGGTCTATATTGCCACGGATGATTTGTTGATCGCGAAGGGAGGAGGTGTGATGAAGCTCAGTCCTCCGGAGCTAGAGATCGCTTGTGTGGATCGTGGCATGTAAGTCTACTTATCACTATCACCCCATCACCCTTTTCTCTCTTCTTTCTTTCTTGCTTTTACATAGCCAGCTAGCCATGTGATTAGCTCCCTTTTTTAGGCTTCTATGCCCGAGACAATCTGCTGACGTATCACTTTTTTAATTGATATTAGAAAAGTGCTAGATAAATCTGAACAACAGCTTAGGGCCGACCTGCAACGGTGGCTCACGGACAGCAAGAAGGGTGTCACAATATGGGAGAGGTGGCTTGCCCTCCCAACATCATAGGAAAAAGAATATCCTTTTCTTCCTTCCTTCCTTCCTTCCTTCCTTCTTTCACAAAAGCATCCGGCATGGCTGCACCACATTGCATTGCCTGCAGGATACATACATACATAAATGCCATTGATGCATTAGTTACCCATATAAACTGTAAATATTATCGTCATAGACCGCGCGCACACTTTCCATCGTATAGAACACATGTCTCGGACCGCATTATATTGTACAATAGGGCATCCATACTTCTCTCTCTAGCTAGTTTCTTGGTGTCGAACCAAGCATTCATTGTTAACATGTTATTCCCTTCGAATTTTACATATACATGTATAGATGTATATTACTTCTACGACGGCACAGATTCGCATAATTTGATTTCAACAAGATCTCTTCTATTTATTTTGTGCTAGAAGAGAATCTCAATTCCATTTCTCCTGTTATTACTTATTAATTACTACTGGGCCCTTGGCTCCGAGGGACGACGATGACGATGGTTTGTGAGCGAGAGACATCAAGAAAATTTGGCCGACAAAATATTCAAAAAAAAAAGGGGGGAAGAAGTCGAGGTCGCTCTCAAACGATTCCCCTTCCTCCTTCCTCCTTCCTCTCTCTCGTCCCACCCCATCGCCGGTCCTCCCTCCAGCTGCCTCTTCGTATGTATAATACTGGTACTATCTTTCCTTCTCTCACTTCCTTCGGATTCCTTCGTGAAAAAGAAGAATATCTCCTCTTTAAACACCCCCATAAACACTTCTAATTATTAGTCCTTCACCAAGAATCCCCTAAAAGGCTTAGAGAGAAGCGATGAAATACAACGGTTATAAAAAAATAAAAAAATAAAAAAAGGAGGGGAAAGGAAAACACCAAGCCATTAAAGGTTCAAGAGCTCAAAAAGCAGCTCTTCTAATTCATCCAACAAAAGCATCGTCAAAAAAGAGTTGGATTAGAAAGAAAACACCGTTTCCCATGCATGAAAAGTGAAAGGGCTGAAGAAAAGTGACAAAGGGTTTGGGAAACAGGATTAAAGCATTAAAAGGGTTGGGTCTTGTTTCCTTTTGAAAAAGAAAGGGTTCGACTCGCTGCAAAAGGGAGACAACACAAGAAACTCCAATGATGATGGGCCAGAAGGAGCAAAAAAGGAAATTCGTAAACAGGTAGACGTTAAAAAATGGTGATAGTGGTGTGTTCATGACCCTGACAAGCGGATACGCCGGAACAGAAACGGGTGTGTATGGTACAGAATAAGGTCGTAACGAGTTTGGTTGGTGGGCGCAAGATAAACGGATGCCGTCCGGTAGTAGCTCCAAGAAGGAAGCCAATCGGGGACGGGAGAAGGGAGTCGTCATTAAAAGGGGTATCCTCACTCGTTAAGTCGCGAGCTGTGGGATGAGGTGCAGCAAATTAACAAATGCCGGTTTTCTTTTGTACAAACGAGAGTGATGAATTTGGGTATCATATAAAAAAAACCTTCGCAAAACAGAAAATGCACGAAGAGTCTAGAAGGGAGATAGAGGACTGTATGTATTAGAGCAGCGGTACAAGGTGCTTCTGCGGACACCTTAATAACGTGCAAGAGTTGGTGTAATTGATGCGATTACCGAAGTTCGAAATCGGATTCACGATCGGCGAGGGTTTCGCCTTCCCAGAGGGACTGACTTTCGCTAGCAGGAGACAAGCTTCCAGAGTTCGACATTCCACCGACGGTCCACTCGTCGCTATCGGAGTGGTACTTCTGGCCGCTGACATCGAGGCCGCTGAGAAGGTAGGAATATTCAGACTCAGTCTCGCCAATTTCGACATAGTCGTAATCCCAACGCCATCTTTTGTCCATCTGGACACGAGGAAGGAACTTGGCCTTCGCGATGTAGAAGAAAACGGCGGATAGGACGCTTCCGGCAATGAGGTCGACAGCATAGTGGTGAGAGAGATAGAGAGTAGCCCACCAGATCCAAACGATCCAGGTAATAAAGACTGGCTTTCCGCGAGGGAATATGTGTCCCAGGAACAACGCATTCATCGTGGCGACAGCGGCGTGTAAGGAGGGGAAAGCTCCAAAGACCATAGGAGATGCAGTGAAAGTAGATGTGTAGAGATCGACACCAAATAGCTTGTCAACTCTTTCCAAACCGGCTGGTGAGCCCTGGATGCCATAATTAGCAGGAGCAAGACCGTACTTGTTCTCATACCCTATAATAACGAAAGATAAATTATTAGCATTGATGGAATGGGTTTATGCATTTAAGGGGTGGTGAACAAACATGGTGGAGCGTTGGGGAACACGAGCTGGGTCGCGACACCCAAAGCATTCATGTAACCGAATGTTCGCGAGTAGACCGGCAAACTTCCGGGGCCCCCAAAAATGAACATGACGGCGGCGGTGATGAATGGGGTGGTGAAGTGCAAAATTCCGTATGGGATCCATGCGAGGATATCGAGAAAAGCGTTCTGATGCTTGGAAAGAATATTGCTCAAATTTGCTCCGTATACGATGTTCTCTAGGGCAGGGAGCACGCGAACCCAAATATGGGGTCTCCATTCGGCTGGGATAAACCTAGACGGAACAGTGGAAGTTAGCAACACATCGCTGGCTTAGGAGAGATCAAGTAATTCTCTTTTAGAGTTCAGTGGACAAGTCAAGATCAAGATTTTTGATCCAGAGACAAGTCGGTGAAGGGAGCACGGCCCGTCCGAAATGGTAAGACAGTTTGGCGTCATGCTTCAGGAGAAGTGAAAAAAAAAGAAAAGACAAAAAGTATACATACTTGCAGGAGTAGAACAAGATAAGATAAGTCAAGACGGGAAGAAGCGGGAGGAAGAACTGTCTCGTGAGAGGGATTGTGAGAGAAGATAGAAGGAGCGTAGCTATCAATGTTTTCAGAAGAGGCCCGGGAACTTCGATGACAGAGAAGCAAAAGAGTCCGACTACGATGATGATGAGGTACTGAGCATCGTAGAACGACCATTGGTGCGACCGAAGAGCCTTCAATGTGTCTGCAGGGTCAATGGAAGTCTGAAGTCGTGCCAAAGACGAGGCTGGTGAGGATCCACTCCTAAGTGTCGACCTGATCTTTCTCCTGAACCTGTGTGGGATTACAGCACCCATGGGAACCGAAGGCCAATGAATGGCGATTTTCGGAGAGAATAATGTCGGAGAGGAGGCTGCATCTTTGAAAGATGCAAAGTACTTGGTAGTACTGGTGGTACTGCTACTACTGCTGCTGGTCATATTGTCTGTCTGTCTGTCTGTCGTGATGATATAGTTGTGTGAAGCAGTTCGTGAGGGAAGAATAGGTGGTGGTTGTGGGTGTGGGTGTGGGTGTGGGTAGAGTGGATCTGTCGGAAGTTGCGATGAAAAGGAAAAAGAGACGGACGGCTCGTCTGTGATGTAATGCAAGCAAACGGCTCGTCGTCGACCACAGACCGATTCTTTCGATCTTCCTCTTCTCTCTCTCTCTAGTAAGTCTTGTCCAAGCTATCGGTCGCGAGAAGGGAAAGACGAAGAAGGGCGGGTGTGGAGGTGGAGGTGGTTGAAGGAGAAAGGCGGATGGGAGTGGAAGTGTGAAGGTGAGTGAATGGGTGAGTAGAAAGCGAAAGGGAAGGGGCAAGCCAGAAATTTATTGAGGTCGGTTGGTTGGACGCCCGGGGTCAGGCTGGGTCAGCCAAACAACCACGTCTTCCGGGGGGATCCAGGCGAGCGCTCTTACTAACTACGGAGTACGTACTCAGTACCTCCTCCCGCGCTAGCCCTATGGATGTGTCCCCTCCACGACTCAGACTAAGTTAACTAGCACAAGCACTAACCAGCAATCTTGGATCACCTCGAGATCCGGATCCGACTGCTGGTCGATTGATTCGACAAGTTTAATTTTTCGATTTCGATTTTCGATTTCTTGAAAGACCCCGCCTAGCTGCCGGAAGCGTCTTAACGAGCGATGTATGAAAAAAAAACTATCTGAAGCGAGATATGTTTGTTATGTAAGTCAGCTGTCGGTCGGTCAATAAATAGTATCTACTTACATGGTATATCATCGACTAAAAATATGACCGCAGGCAGGAGGATCAATGCATTTTAAATAATTGCCCACATAGCTTCTTCTATGGCCAAGCTTCTTAACAATATATACGGAGTGCATACATAGTACTTAAGTACATAACATGACGACGAACGAACGACAGACAATGTACGACGTATGAGAAGTATGGGGTCGGTTGGAAACCCAGACCCAAACCGTTTCAAGAAATACAAATCCCGACCAGCTGGGTACATGTACATCTCGTCCGTAGTGTACATGTACGTAGGGACTTGTATCCATCCATCCAGCCATACATACATATATGGAGACGGGAGGAGTCCGCTAGTACATTACCAGTAAGTTACTAACTAGCCGTCGACGTCGACGGTTGCATGCACTCCAGTCGAAACTCTCTTTCAATCACGGAGCATCAAAAATGAGGGGAAACATCTCGAATTGTTCTATCCAAGCCGAACGACATCTACGGATACCTATATCTTGCGTCGAGGGGAAACTTGAAGCGTCACGTACCTCCTAGGAGGCTTTGCACGTCAAAGTAAAAACCCGAGATCCGAAGCCTCACTAACACCGCTGAGCCCCGCCTTACTCCCACGAAATGGTCAGAGTATCGGCTCCTGTTGGCTACTTTTGACGCTGCGGTACGGGAGAGTCGTAATGCCTGCCATGTCCGACGCTTGGTACCGCCTGCTTTGATTGATTCTCTTTTTTCTTGCTTCTTTGTAGCCCTGCTTCTCAAGCCGTTTAAGTGTTTGAGATCAATTTCCAGGGCGGCTCCAACTACTTTACCCTGTCAGATTATTGTCGCGGAGGATAAAGAAAGGCTCGCTGTTACGGGATACCTTTCGTAGTCAGGCAGACTTTGAGAATGAAAAGAAAACATGATTATCTGATGTCTGATACACGAAGGATAACAGAAGGGTACGGAGTACAAATGGAAGTAGACATTACGCAGAGATGACCCGGAGCCTCGCGGCAATGATCGATGCCAAGATATCACCACTGCAGCTAACGCCCAGCCCTCTCTCTACTCATTGACCAAGCTCATGCACACGTACTCAACGGGATAAGCGTCACCAGCTGAGAAACATTGTTCTCCAATCTGTTGCTATTCGATGCTCGTCGAGGACAATGGTTTGATTAAGATGACCTTTGTAGGAATGTTCGGATATCCTTCGTTCGAGTTCAATGGCCGCCGGACATCATCTGTTTTGCTGTCGTTTTTTGTTCGCACGACACTGCCCGACGTTAGTTGAGGCATGCTTCATCCCACAGTCAGCCAACCAGGTCCAGTCGGCCAGCCTTACCTCCCACGGTACCAACAAAGCTCCCACCTACACAACCAGCCGCTAGGTGTGATTGGCTGATCATCTGCAAGCTAACGACAATTCCCCATCATAAGCACACAAAATGTCCTAACATCGGCCAGAAGTTTGCCATTAGCTCCTGGATTGCATCTATGTATGATAACCACGTCTTCCAGGCGTGGGGATGATAGGATCCCAGCCTCGCTACTTTGGAAACTACCGAAATGTTGCGTCGACGAATCACAGCCCTCTAGCCAGCTGACTGACAATATATGTAGGTGTCCCCCGGAGCTTAACGGCATATTTTCTACACCCTGGGCACAGACCAGCTTTGATGACAAAATGCTCACCCTAAGCACAAGTATTTTTGGAAGGGGCCAAATAGCTATCGTTCACCTCCGTTAATATGAAGTGAAGATAGGCTATAATAGTTGGGCTCTTCGAAAAAATTTTGATTGCATGAGCATCTCGAATATCGGCCATGACATCTCAACCGCGAAAGGGACGTCTTGTTCCCTCAGCAACTTGATAAC
Source organism: Arthrobotrys conoides (assembly GCA_036971725.1). Lineage (NCBI taxonomy): Eukaryota > Fungi > Ascomycota > Orbiliomycetes > Orbiliales > Orbiliaceae > Arthrobotrys > Arthrobotrys conoides. The sequence continues at coordinate 2,634,360 of JAVHJM010000001.1, forward strand.
TCGGCTTCAAAACAGCTGTTTTTGTACTTAAAAGGTGCATCGGATCTTGAAAGCTCCGAGACCTGCTTTTGCGTCAAGATGGGCACCCCTGCGAGCTAAATTTTTTGAAATTTGAAGGAGGGCCTCGGCTGGTTTTTGGCCTGCTTGGCCCGACACTATTGCTAAGCAACCAGCGCCAATGAAGCCTCGAAAATGCGCAATCGAGGGAACTGCCCTCTTTGCTCACGTAATGGGGCTTTGGGCCAAAGAATGCGACTCCAAGAACCCTTGGGCACCTCTGGTCCTTGGAATGCTTTTACCACCTGTCAGCTCAGGTGGTTTTACTCGATTTGAATGACCTTCGGACCACATCCTGAACACAGGGTTCCCATAATAAAGAACATGGTGAGGAATTCTATCCCGATTTGGGAAAGAATATTGTTCATACGCCGCCAATATCTTGACACTTGCGATTAGAGGTATCATTTAAGGCGAGAGGCCGCGCAACCTTGAGTTCCACAGTCTTCAAAGAAAGAAAAAAAAACTATTCACGGGCTCCTCCGCGGGAACCGTGGGGAACCTTAGGTACATGTGCACCTGGATCGGACCACACTTGCTTTTGAATTTGAACCAGAATATCGTCATAGTTGCATGCCAACCGAGCAAAACCGGCAGGCTAGGGCCCTAGGTTCAAAAGTGAATGAATTTGAAGGAGCAATAGCCCTCAAGCCTCCCTGACACGTGCTGGGACGCCTTTGGATCCTCAGACTTTGTGAACATCAAGCATCAGCATAGTTGGGCGACATCTACCAAGGCTACATGCCGAAGATGACTTCGCATTGTTCTAGGTGGTCCCTTGCTGGTCAGCAGAGAGTTTTTTTGGGTCCGTGATGTCTCCAATTAACGGCCGCTTCAAGACTAGGATCGGACTCGTAGATACCAAGCCCTGCATAAAACTTGGTCAAGTGCCTCCGTACGAAACCTAATAACGGCCGATAGAACTGTCCGACTGATGACTTTCAAGCCCATTCATGAGAATTCGAAACATCGGATGAAATTTCGAAAATGGGAGGGAAAAGACCTCAACGGTAATGAGAAGAAATCGGGACCACAAAGTTTTTTCCCTTCTCCCTTTTTTTTTTCATTCCGCTCCTTCTGACTTTGGACGCACGTACCAAGAAACTAGAAAAAGTCCCTTGGTATCTTGGATCAATCAAGCGAGCTGACAGGCGGTCGAGAAAAAGTTAGCCATTCGGATGCAAACGGCTCCGAAGCATCCGTGACGCTTCCACCTTTGATAACTTTTTATTCCCCCGAGCTCCGTGTCCGAGTCCACATTGTCCCTTTCAATTGTTTGTTATAGCGTTACCAACTTTTAACCACGATCCAGGCGGCTTTTAGCGAATAACCCCCTACCCCATGGACGCCATTCATATGGCCTGATCACCCTTCAAATTACTAGGGGTTCTAATTCAAAGAAAATTTTGACGAGAATGACTTCAAACTAGCCGTATAGATACAATCTCTGGCATCGTTATGAGCTCAAAGTCCCACAGACTCCCGGTAAAACATGTATGTCAGCCCAATTATGCATTCCTATCGACCTATTGCCCCCAAAGGTAATCTTAAAATGCCCCAATCAGTCGGATACCGCTTTATCCGTTCGTCAAGCCTGGAAGACGGGCTTGCTTTTTAAGAGAAATTAAAAAGCGGAAAAAGGGAATCCCCACTCGACGCTCTGGCGAGGGTTCATCGGCGGTATTTTCTTTCTCAAACACCCGTTTCTTATGCAGACTAAGCTTTTGGGAAAACATTAAACTGACCCTGCACCATGATTACAAATTCTCAAGAGATTTGTCCGCTGTACTTCGTATCGTACTTGTTCCTTCAACGCAATTTTCGATGTTCTCTCTCCCCTGGTGGTGAACATGTGAGACCTCAGCTCACACGAGTAACTTCCCTTTGTCCTTTCCCCAAATGTCGTGTGAGCACCTCATCGAGATATTAGGTACGGAAAAACCGGGTCGTGAGGGGCAAGACAATGCTGTGATATCAAAAAAAACCCAAACCCAAACCCAAACCCTTCGTGAAGGTGGTGTCTTGTGATACCCGCCCGAGTACTGTCATCGCACGTGTATTGAAGAATTCGACAAAAAATGCTTATGGTTTTGTCTTCCCTTCGAATGAGAGCTCGACTTCGCAAGTTTGGAATATGCGCAATCCCTGTAGGTGCATGATGCATGGCCAAATCTGCAGCTAAGGAAATCCAGAGGTCACATTTTAGCTAGCGAGCTCGTGCAGACGTCGAATCGACAGCTGCATTACTCGAGTACTGTGCAGAAACTGGGTTTTTCTCTTCTTTCAAAGCCCCGTTGTCTGATATGATGTGAGATTGTTGATAAGCTTTGGCTTTATCGACAAGGGTTTCAATTCATGAATTCATAAGGAATTTGCATTTTATTCAAGAAGGTGCAAGCGACAACCGTTTGGCGCTGGTTTGACGGATTACTGGTAATCGATGGAGGGCTTCATGCTTGTGATCAAGGACGGGGCTTGCCGTAGACAGGGTACATAAACACAAGTAAGTGGCTGTAGGTAAACTCTAGATACGAGACTAAGGTAAACTCTTGCTTCAGTACTAAGTACATACTTGTTCCTAAGTTTTGTTTTGGACATCAAGGTACAGTAGATTTTGGGCACGAGACGCACCCCGCAAACCATTGTTGGGAATAGCTGCAGCTGTAAATTACAAAAGATGCACAAGGATATCATAAAACAACAGAAGAACGAAAATCAAAGGATCCGTAGTGGTTTTTGGTTTTTGGGGTCGAAGAAGAAAGCATGTGGATCGAAACTAAAGAATATGGATTCTTAGGTTTCCTCAAGTAGCCGTGTATCATACTATATAGAAAAAAAAACAATCCGAGGCCATTCCGTTGCTCCATCTATTATATGCTATGTAAACTGACCAAAACAACATTTAAAGAAGAAACTTTTTGTATGGGGAGGTGGGATGTGATGAGAGGAAGCTGTTATATAGACAACAGTGAGATAGGGTAATTAGAGGCCCGCACGGTGGCTCGGGGCACGGTGCAAAGGCGCTAACGCCCGGTAGGCCAGTGCCCAGTCAGCTGGTTCATAATATTTTGGACCTGTTGATTCGGCTGTGGCTGCTGTTGCACAGTTCCGCTGTTTCGTGGCGGGTGTGGGTTTAGGCCACCAAGGAGACCAACAAGAGCGGGATTCTGGTAATCGATACCAGTAGCTAGGCTACTATACGCCTGCTGTTGCTGCTGGAGCCCGGCAGCGGCCCCGAGTAGCGCTGAGAGATCTGCGGGCTTCTGTAGTTGCTGGGCTGCTTGCATGTAAGGGGCGGGAGCCTGCTGCTGCTGTTGTTGTTGGAGCTGTGCGAGGAGGGTTTGGAGTGTCGCGGGGTCAAGGTTCTGCAAAATGCCTGTTAAGCCAGCTTGCGCTAGCTGAGCAGGCTGCGGATTGGGGTTACCTATTGGATATATCGACTGGTTGCTAGAAACATAGGCAGAATGGGGTTGGCCATGGTATGGAGGCTGCTGAGCAGCGTAGCTACTCTGAGAATGTCCGTTGTATTGGGTTTGGGGCTGGGGCTGAGGTTGAGGCAGCGGTTGAGTTTGGGACTGGTTTCCAACTGCCCGACGAACAAGCTCTGCAGCAGAATCGGCCGGTATCATGTCGTATTCTTTAGAATGCTAGAATTAGCCGCAATGTCTATACCCATGCAGGATTAATCTCGCTGAAATCTTACCGTCATATTGGCCAGCAGTACCGTTGTTGCCTTTGAAGATCTGGATGGAGACCTTACTAGCTTGTTGAGTTGCTCGCGTTAAGAACACAAACGCCTTACAACCTTGGACCACCTGTTCCTTAATATGACTCTCCAGATTGATACGGGGTACCATATGGAACACATCTGTCCGTAGTCTTCGGTCTCGGAACGTGCTGTCTACATATTTTATATAGGCAGGATCCAATTCATCGAAAACAACTATTAAGGTGTCAATGGCTTGGGGAGGATGGGAAGGTAAGGGACGAGGACGGTCAAACGAGGTCCTGTGGGGTGGAGACTGGCTTCTATACCGACCCCTAGGAGACCTAGAACGATCTCGGTTGTGATCCCAGCCATAGTAATCGTCTCGCTCGCGAGCGTATTGAGGTCGCGGAGAGGACATTCGGCGCTCACCAACCGGGCGGTACTCATCACGGCCACGGGCTCCATTATCCCGGGAATTGCGAGATTCACGATCTCTATCCCCGTAACCCTGGCCACGGTAACTGGAACCTCTGTTCCTTGGGGACATCGGCTCTTCAGGCGACCTCGACCTGCGGTTGGTGGTGGCCCTTGCATTGACTTGGTCGCCACTTCTTGAGCTGCGCTGCGGTTTTGAGATCTCGAGGTCTGGTAAACTGTTAGCTCTAGGAAATGGCGTCTAAAAAGGGTTCAAAGTTTAAGACTTACGCATCTGACGCCCTCTAAGCGGAGTGCCCTGTTCCTGACGTAAGGCTTTCGTGCAAGAGGAGACGTCAAAGAATTGCACGAAGCCATATGCTTGCTTGATAGATATCTGCGCTAGCTTGCCATGTTTAGCGAATATGTGATATACATCGCGCTTATTTACGCGATCAGCTGACAGGTTTCCTAGATACGATATCAGATTCGATGCTATCTAAACGAAATTGGCGATGATATTTACCAATGAATAGACGAGAACCCACTGGGAATCGACCCCACTCCCCTTTGGCAACATAGTCGCGCTCTACCGCAAGGAAATTCTCGTACGCTCTCTCTTCTTCAAGGGAAAATGTGATCTCTCCTTCGTCTATCTCACTGAATGGTACATTTGTAGGATTCTCGGGTAGAGGGTGCCTTAGGTTAGTTGGGTGGCTTATGGACACCACCCCTTGGGCGAGAGGATTTGGCAAAGACTGGGAGGATTTTAATGACTGCAAGGTCTGTGACTGGATGGAAGAAGTGGGGGAGAACATTGGCGGAGATGCACTGGCTACGCTCGGTTGGCCGTTGGGCATTACGTTAGCAGGCATGTCGATTTGCTGCGTGATATTGACGTTCTCTACAACAGCATTTGTTTGGCCAGCCATACTGGCGAGCAAGGCCTGGAGATTGAGGGATTGGGTGGCTGACATCGGCTCAGGCAAGGCATCGTTGTTTATCATCTCGATGGAGGAAGGAGGTTCTACGGCGAGTTGAGGAGGGACCGTAGTCATTCCGGTCATAGTCGCGTCAACAGTATCCAAAGCTAGGCTTATCCCCTCAGGGAGAAAACTCTGGACGCTTGTCGACACGGTTTGCTGGGGAGATAACTCTGGCTGGTACAGGGGTTGACCAGTTGAGTCGACTCCATTGATGGCGGAGACGGCGGCCGTTGCAGCATCGAGCAAAGTAATGTCACTTGTTGTCTCATTACTGCCTCCTTCAATAACCCCGGACCCAACCAGTGATGGATCGCTTAGAGCAGATCCTATATCAGATGGGATTTGCTCTTCGTTTGGGATTGTTCGACTAAGGGCTGGGTCAAGCAGAAGAGGGATTTTGGAGGGTTCGGAGACGTGGAGTGGTACCGGCGATACTGGTGATAGTTCTTTAGGAACGGATGTAGTGACTGGCTGCTCATCCTCGGATTGGGCATCAGTTTCCGGGACAAGGTTGATGTCGACATTTGGTGTATATGAGGCTTCATTAGAAGAGCCCGTCGCCGATTCTTCAGGCAAGCTAGTCTCATATATTTCAACGGATTCATCTTGATTAGGATCGGTGACCGATTCCTGGGAAAAGGACGAAGCCGAGGATGAAATGGGCTCCATAGAACCTGGCCGTGGTGGTGTGACAGACATCAGGGCTTTCAACAGTATGGAGTATAATTCGGTGTGTTCAAAAGATGGATGGCGATGGGGAGATAAAAGACTAGGATTCAGGGATTAAGGAATCTAGCCTGGAGATTATATTACCTTCACGGCCAGAGCAGCAAGGCCTCGGGCTGGTGTTTGTCTAGAGCTCTGGATGGTGTGTAGTCTTGCCTCTCAGTGCGTGTGTCATCAGAGCTTGGGTTGGTTATTATTGCGATTTTAGCTACAATTTAAGGATCGAAGCGGTAGTAGGAGGGAGAACAGAGCAGACAGCGAACAAAGGCTATAATCGTGAAAACAGAGGTCGTCCCGTAAAGCAAAGCCGTAGAGCGATCGACGATGAAGGTAGGAGTGGGTGATGTGGCTGAACGGTGTACTGTGAGGTTGGGATGTTGGTGAACTGATTGGTTGATTGGTTGACGTTGTTGATGTTGTGGCCGGCAGCGTGATTGAGCAAGTTAGGAAGCACTAGCCACCTGGTGGGAAGATGGAACTCCCTCCAGCCAGCTCCACAGCACGAGCACAGCTCCGAGCGCACAGTTGCAAAGGTGGTGAACGAGAGTCGGCGGGAAGCAAGACTAACACCGACGCTGCTGTTGAGGCCGTCGATGAGAAGGAGGGATGCAATGATGTACGATGTGCGATGAGATGGAAGGATGATGGGATGGTGGTTGGTGGTTGGTTGTTGGTGGATTGAACAGATGTAGTGGTGGAGGCGGAGATGATATGATGTCGTTGCAAAGAAAGAAAATGAATGGAATCGGCTAGCTCCAAACGCATCCCAGCCCGGTTAACGTTCCCAGGCCCACTGCACTGCACTGATGGAAGCAAGTAAGTAAGTACCTAACAACACCAAGATTGAGACAAATCTGATTAGCTAATATATCCAAGTATCTAGAGTACGAGTCGGGCATGGGGACAAGCACAAGTACACGCATGGCTCCGGTGTGTAACTCTTGAGAGATGCATAATAGCCAACCGTCTGCGGCGCGTCGTTTGATTATCGATTACTGGTACCACAGCAAAATTTTTATAATACAACATCATCATGATCCGGCGGCTAGCCTTCCAACCTTTCCGGCCCCAGATGCGCATGCAGACGTTTCAGGAATCATCGATTTCTTTTCAACCGATCTCAGCACGGGCATATTTTAAATCCTTTACCCTCCCGCCGTCTTCAAAGGAAGAGAGTGAAGATGGGCCCCAATATGGAGAACGCGAACGAGATCTCGACTGGGCTAGGAAATGGGTCTCGGAGGGTATTATCAAGAAGAAACTTGCTAGATTTCCTCCCAGCATCGGCGAAATAACTTTTTCAAGATCCTCAGGGCCGGGAGGCCAGAACGTCAACAAGGTTAACTCGAAGGCTACACTCCGAGTGCCCCTTGACAAGTTAGGACCCCATATTCCTCGAGTATTTCTCGAGGCACTGAAAACAAATGTCAGTATACATCGTCAGGGCTGTTACATTCATTCCTTCATTCATATAATAGGATATCATTAAGAAGATTATACTCATAGGGGTCAAAATATCTAACGGATGGAGGGGATATGGTCATCTCATCTGACTCTTGCCGCAGCCAGTTGACGAATACCAAAAACTGCTGGGAGAAACTTTACCGGGCTGTAATTAAGTCCACTTGCTTACCCGGTAAAACGAGCCCAGAACAAAAAGAGCGTGTCAAGAAACTGTAAGCAATTTCCACGTTTCAAAATACAAAATAACTATTACCAGAGCTATAGAGTTCTCATTTTCAATCAATGCTGACTAGCCGGATAGTATAAGGATATCTGACGCAAAGACGCGAGACTGGAAGTCTAAACTGGCTAAGAAGAAAGAAAATCGTAGAGGAAAATCCGTGGGAGAATGGTAGAAGCAGTAGCAATGATCCATATGTATAATTCGGTCTACGATCCCGCTTGAATGTATATAAGCTTTTATTATAGAACATATGAGGTATCATTCAATTTATCAATATACATAGAATACAAGAAATAATGGAAATAGGACAAAAATAAAGAGTATTGAAGTGATATTGAAGCGGATTGACTACAAGCAGACAACAAACCTAGAGCCTAAAGGGATGTTTTAGTTAATACAGAGGCCTCGGTACATATACTGGAACCTTATATCTCCTCAAGATTGTCGAGTTTGTTGGGACTGTGTCATTGGGGAAGGCTGGGGGGCTGCTGATGGTGGGGACTGCAGGAGTGTCTTCGGCAGAAGTAGTAGTGGTAAGATTGATGTCTTCAACGGAAGTAGTCGTTGTAGCAGGGGTAGCAGCGGTTGTAGTAGCCACCGAAGCCGGCCTGGTGAACGACGGCCGGGTCCTAGTCTTTCTGGTTCTAGTCTTCTTCGTCTTTGTTGTTCTTGTTCGGAAAGTAACAGGCCTGACGGGGGTAGGTCGCCCTGGTCTCACGGTAGGTTTCGCGGAAGGGCGAATGCGGGTGGTGGTTGCGATGGTGGTTGGTCTATTTCCACCATTGTTCCCACCGTTATTGCCTCCATTGTTCCCGCCGTTATTGCCTCCATTGTTACCTCCATTGTTTCCACCGTTGTTCCCGCCGTTATTCCCTCCATTGTTCCCGCCGTTATTCCCTCCATTGTTACCTCCATTGTTCCCACCGTTATTCCCTCCATTGTTCCCGCCGTTATTCCCTCCATTATTACCTCCATTGTTTCCACCGTTGTTCCCCCCGTTGTTCCCCCCGTTGTTTCCCCCATTGTTACCTCCATTGTTTCCACCGTTGTTCCCCCCGTTGTTCCCCCCGTTGTTCCCCCCATTGTTTCCCCCATTGTTACCTCCATTGTTGCCACCGGCATTAGGATCATTGTCACTGGGCGTAGGATCAGTGCTGCCACCATTACCACCCTTTGGCTTAACCGTGAACCTCTGACAATCGTCCTGAGCACCTCTTTGTGCCACAGGCATGATCACAGGTTGATGATTGCTTGCAGAAGACATGGAGCAAACACGATACTTGCCGGCAGGAAGACCACCGGCGACTGCGGCGGACAAGACGTTGTCTCCGTCCTGCGGTACGTTGATACCCTTGAAGAAAGCGAAGATTGCAGCTGGTGGTGGTTGACCGGATGCATCATCGATGAGCTGGACGGTGACATGTGTGTGACCGATGATGATCCCTAAGTCGGTATCTAATGTCTGCGGGGCAGCGTAGTATGTTTCTTGTGCATCTGTATGCGGGTACATATATTAGTTGAATGGCTCTATGTTATCAGATCAGAGGTATATATTTAGATACCACATACTTGTGAAAAATCCGGCCTTCAGATTATTTGTCCTCAAGCTGATGGTGAAGTCCTCTCCCTCCTCGAGATCGGCATCCGGGTTTGGAAACAGCAAAAGTGTAGAGACCATCTTGTCAGCTGCTGGTATCTCACCCATAACGATTCCGTTACATGATCCAGTTCTGATTTGAAGACCGTTGGTCAAAACTTTTCCTGTACAAAAGTTGATGAAATTGGAATCGTCACTGTATCAAACGTAAAGTTTATTAGCATGTGTGATTATGTGCAAGGCCAAGGCCAAAGTGAGTGCGGATACTCCAAGAGATTCACTTACGTAGCAGACTCTACTTGACCCGGCGTGATATCGCCGACCTGTCCGGTTTTCGAGCTAGCATCTTGAACGTTCGCTGCCAGAAGTATCTTATCTCCAGCGTTCTAATATTCGTTAGGACATGTTAGCAAAGTTATATAAGATATATAATCGGTTATATTATATTAAAGTGAATCATACCTGTGCATCAACCCCTCTCAATGCGAGCGCCGAAGCAAGAAGAAACGAAGTAAAGCCCTTCATTGTGTGAAGATAATCCAAGTATCAAATCAAATATACAACCAAAGAATAAAATAATACCCTCTATCAAAGAAGGAAATTTGCTCAAAGAATGAAAGAAGAAGTAAAAAAGATAGCAAGAGATATCAAATCTTCAGAAAAGAACGACCAGCGGCGTGCAAGGGCAATCAATGCGCCTCGATAGGTAAAGGATATAAAAACGCAAAGAAAAGAATGACAAGAAGACAAGCTTCAGTTGTTCAAGAATGGAACAATGGATTAGGAAAGGGAACAGAATATTGGGACGACTACATCGTTATATATTTCCTATTGTCCTGGCCCTAATACTTTTCGGACTAATCTGGATCCCATACTAACGGACCCAATATCGAGCTCAATGACTTGAAACTGAGCGGTTCATGAGGGGATCGTCAGCATAACTTCAACCACGGGTGTGGTCCATGGAAAAGTTAGGTCTGAAGTAGCCCCTTTAGAAACCCAGATCCTGGACCCGAACGGGAAACTTTCGGACGGCAGGTTTAAGAGCGAACGAGTTCGATACAAGTGCGGCCTCCTAGAAAAAATGTTTCTGTTGTTTCGAGACTGTTAATCCATGACACGAAAGGCTTGCTTGTGCGAATATGCTCAAGCTTCATGGTGGTTATGAGTGCATGACAGTAGTGGGGCGCTGTTACCAGGCATCATCGTTATACTCAAAATAGTCTCTTTTTCAAACGATATCGGCAGTGGTTTCTCCTGTATGAAGAAGCCCGAGAAGACCTACACCTTTCGTCAAATTAAACTAGGATAACCACAATATCAAGATCGATTATAACTCGTGGCTTTGAGGTGTCATCAGAAGTGGAGCGTCTTGCGGCACTCTCACGGATGCAGCCCATGCTTGTTTGCTCGCTAAAGCTACAGAGGAACACGAACTGTTACGGATTTGTTTTCATACCTTGAGCTAGAAGCGTTTTGCGTCTGGGGTAAATTGAACATCTTAGTCCGGAAGGTCAGGAAAGGGGTGGATAAGGCACTCGTTTATCTGCCTGTGCCTGGGATAGCTCATGTTGAAGGATGAAGCTTGAAGGTCGAAGGGGCTCATTCGGGTTGTGGAGCATGTTGTGTTTCGCTTCGTTTGGAGTTTTGTCTTGGCATTCTACGACATTTGTCCTGTGTCAACGTTAACATGTTAACGTAATTAAGTAAGTAACCACTGCGGGCCCACAATTGCACAACCTACTTACTCTGTAGACCCGACACTTCGAGTTCTATGGATTTCCGGCGCCTAGGCAATATGATTCTCGTGCGAATTACGAGATAGTGGATAATTATCCTTGATCATAGATCTCAGAGTTCGGTATCCGGAACGTTTTATCTATTTCTAAAACCATGTTGGATCATTTATTCGACTGGACAAGCTAGATCGAGCACCTCCTTCGTGAAGACTTGCTCCCTAAGATCGATATTTCAAATGGTATTTTTTATAATCATCGAACTCGGTTCAAATGCCGGATCACCAGGAGGCTATTGTTGCATATCCTTCTGCCGGGGCTTGACATATTGTCGGGTAAATGGTACTCGCTAAATAAGTTGTCTTCGAAAGATCCACTATCGCGGAAATGCGGCACCTGCATAGTCCCACTTGCCTTCAAAACTAGATCTCGGATGATATCATGATAATATTCGATGCGAAGAGTGCAACATTAAAACTCGGTATAATTGTCCAATGATATGCTGGTGAATGTAAGATATATACAACAGCCACCTGCCATTATTCAGGTGGCCACTTCATGAATCGAAATTAACGTGGGGAACCCCCTCTTCAAGATGCTGTTAAATAAAAACCCCGATAAAAACGCCAACATACATGCATTCGAAAGAAATAAAGAATGGTGTCTTTGGGTATAGAATATATCGCCATATCAATCCTTTTTTTCGATATTAATGCATTGGCTATCCTTCTGCTGTTGTTGAGATTGCGACGCATGTACACGCAGTCCCCGCCGGGAATACCTCTCCAGTCTGTTTTGAGCATTCTTGTCGAAGACTAAAGGCTCTTTAAATTCCGGTAAATAGTTCATTAGCTTCTCGTTCTAATAAAAGTGGGGGTTTCTAAACGAAAAGGGCCTAAACTTACTCTCCGATAGCATAAATATTTTCGTCAGAGCCAAAGACATATCTTGTAAGTCTGTTGGTTCCACAACCTCCACCTTGGGTGAACGATACCTCGAAAACCCACCCACTATTGGGTGAGTTAGGATCCGAGGTCTTTGGTGGGGTTCCGCGAACGTTGCTGAAGGTGCTTCCTTGAACGTTAACGCTAGAAAGCGTATATCCATCTTCGACGCTCCCATCGATACGAACGATATAAGTTGACTTGGCAAAGCAATCGATGACACCGCTACCGCCTAGGTTGTCAGGGTTGTTGCATGATCCCCGACTCTCGGAGTATTGCAGATTGAGTGTTCTTTGACCAGTCGTGAGTGCATATGGGGTGTAGACGCCACTCCCATCGTCGCCACCTCGTGTGCCATTACCGCGATCCGAACCAAGACTATCATTATTGTCGTTTTTGTCTTTGCCATTATCCTTGCTGGCGAGGACACCTCCTACGGCACCGCCTATACCGGCCAGTATTAAGATTATCAAAACTATCAAGACGATCCAGAAGGTCTTCTTCTTCATTCCTAGTATTTTTTTCTCACCATCACCAGCTGGTGGATTATACGCAACAGGTGGCGGGAGAGTTGCACCCGCTCCCCCAACTTTGTCGTACGCAGGGGCCGCAGCATGCTGATCCGGGATAAGAGTGTTCGCATTGCTATAAGGTGTCGGTGGCGGTGGCGGTTGACTAACTCCATACGTTGGTTGATAATATGATTTTTCCGCTTCAGTACCTATCGGTGCCTGCCCGTATTGTGCATTTTGCATCAAAGGTTGATTTTGTCCGGCTGGGGGTGGAGATATAGCATATCTATCGTAGGAGCCCCCTGGCTGAATTGGTGATATCGTCTGCGCGGATTGAGGGTATGCGGATGGTGGGCCAAGTCCCTGCGGTGGCATTACCTCTGGATACGATTCATACTGGTCCGGGACTGCGCCAGATCGAAAACTCATGGGAGGATTTGATGGGTCCACGATCTGAGGTGCTGAAGAAGGGTCATGCTCCATTGCATTTGATGGCTCTCTAGCCCTTGCAGATGTAGGCTACAAAATTGATCTCGTCATCAATCATTTGGGAAACTCGCAGCTAACTGGTGACACAAAAGAAGTTACTTACATTTGTAGCATTCCCTGCTTTATTCATTGCTTCGTGGTTAACCTCCATCTTTAGAGATTATAGCGTACTATTTCGACACGCTTGCCAAAAAATAGAGAGAGAGAGAAAGAAAGAGAAATAGCTGCTGCCCCTTTCGTTAGTTCGTGGATATATCGATAGGGTTTTGATAGGTTGCTGCGAACATCAAGAACCATGAACCAGCCAAGGAAACTTACAATCACTACAATTTATCAAATTTAAGAACTTATCGATCAAACCCTGAATTCTGGTTGTAGATAAGTTACAATACAAAGGGAAGAGTCTAAAGCCTAATCGCAGAAGGGAGGTGAAAAGGGTGAAGTTAAAGAATCCTCGAAGGGAAATTCGACCCTTTTTGTCCCTTCCCGCAGAACAACAGGCTGAACCTGCGCTAGATCGAAATAACACCTGCAGCAGCGTTTCATCGTTGTTTTTCAACGGATAATGAGGTTACTTTTGGTCGAAGGCAGGCTTAGACGCCTGCTAGCACCCATGCTAACGAAAGTTTCCTCGATTTGGAGCAAGAAAGGCCAGACGGGCGCGGGCATGCATTGGCAGCCAAGAGCTGGAGAGGCGGTTCAGTGGAGCCGTGGAGTCGCAATTTCCTAATGCAGATGGAACTGGAAAAGTTGGCCTGTTCAGGAAAAGCTTCTAGTCTCCCAGGCAAAGGATTCCAAATCCAACACTAATTTCCCTGCCCTGCAATGCAAAAGCTGATCCCTCAGTTTTCGACTCAGGGATTTTGACCAGCGTTAAAATGGGTGCGATCTGGCTCTGATTGGTTCAACTTAACCAGAATCTTGGTCTTCGAATTGCCACAACCGAAGCATCTCATATGCGTTGTCACCGAGGTCTCAAGGCTGCGTGTCTTGATTGGCCTTCAGCAGAATGCAGCGGCGGGTAATTCACGGAGGTATTAATAATTGCAGCCATGTTTTGCCTTCGCTTCGACAATCTGTTGGATGGGGAAGAAGTGGGTTTTTGAGCCCATCAATTTTGTGTAACGAAGGATCGATGGTAGCTAATGCTAACTAATGTTCAATGCAATGCGTATAGGAGCAAATTCATATTGCTTTAAACCAGGATCTAGATCTATGCTTCGTGTGAGAGAACCTCTCCGTATCAGACGAAAAATAAAGGTGCAGCGGCGCGGCGTAACGAATAGCCGGACCAGGGATGGTCAGTTCTAACGGGTCTATAAATCCTGGGATTTAGACCAAAAAAACAAAAGATAGAATAAAGAAACCTACTAAAAGATCGGAAACCATCCATTGCAAGCCCTCCACGAAAACGTACCTGTTTAGAAACCACCTACGTAAGGACATACCTAAGACATTCAATTAATGGTGATTAGTTTGATTTTTTTCTGGGAAAAAAAAGTACGTAGAGTGAATGAAGCCTACCTATCAGGAAGAAACGTGAAAGTGGCACGAGAAAAGCCGTCTTTCGATTTGAAGAAGTGTAAAGCCTGTATGGCTCGTGAGACCGATAGAAATTCGAGTTCGGCAACCTCACACTAATTCCCAACAATTGAATAGATCAGTATGCACAATTCTCCAGCACAAACCAAGAATTGGCTGAGACTCACATCTTGGCCATCACGATAGACATGACCATCATATATTTGGTTTCCCAAACAATGTCGATAATTGTCGACGCTCCAAGTTAGATTGACCTCTCTGATAGTAATCGGGTTTCGGCCACGGATACATAGATAGCGGGTAGCCTAAGTATATGATTAATACTAATAACGGTAGGAAGGGCTTGCCTTGGGCAACATACACCTTTCTCAATATATCCACGAAGAGAGTCGGGCTTAACAGGAACGTAGGTCCCCCAAGGGAGAACCTTAGAACGCCACTCAACCCTTCCGAGCTCTTCGTCTTCATGCGGGAACGTAACGAAGCCGGATTCCCACTGAGATAGAAAGTCCTGCGCCCCCGCTGGAGTGAGGAACCCGAGTAGCGCGGCATATGCCTTGGTAAGTTTTATTTCGATTACCAGTGTGTTTTTTGTAGGTTCAATGAGGTCAAGGACTTGCTTGACCTTGAACCCATAAGGAAGTTCCGCGATAATAACGGAACGTGAAGTTGCGTCACCTAAGTCAGTTAGCTTTGTTTCGCATAATTAGAAAGGTGAGCCATACCGTCGCCATTAGAAGAGCCGGCAGCTACTGAGGCTGTGGAGGATTGAGCGGTCCCTTCGATAGCGGCTTCAGCTTTGGCAACTCCTTCGGCAGATGGTTCTTTAATAGGTTGTTGGAGTTGGTGATCCTCTTCTTCGAGATCCAAACTATTCAAATCGATCACAACGTCCCTGGAAGTTGGAGCAAACGGTTTCTGTGGAGAAACCTGCACGGCTCCATCCGTAGTTGGTTTGCCCGGCCCCTCATTTTTGACCTCGCAAATGACGACTCTCAAAGCCGGACCCTGACCTTGGCGGCCGTCACCTGCGACGTTGAGACTAACAGTGGAGCCTTTCTCGAGGAAACCTCCATTACCAGGAGCCATGAAGTCATGTTTTTTGCCCAAAACTAGGACCTTATCGAGCTCGATTGAAAGCTTTGCAGTAGCCTGTATTGTAGAGACATCTTGAGAGGTACCATCCTTGCTCTTGACAGTACCTCGAACTACACATTCGATATCTTCTAAGTGGAGGATGAGCTTGGATTCAGTTTCTTCAGTATTGTGCCAAGTTTCGTTGGTTCTAGGGGAGAAGTCCGTTTGTGATTCTCCAACCAGTCCTTCGATGGTTGTGGCGCTACTAACGTTAGGAAGACATCTAAACCGACCAAAGCAACAGTGAAGGTAGCAGCTCTTACGTTAGGCTAGGCTGATGAGGCTCAGAGAGACCAGTATCAACAGTATCGGGGCTATCAGCCGGAGGGTCGGCGGAATATGAAGGACCAAACCCACCATTGGGCTCATTTGCAGGGGCTACAAAGCGTAGCGCTGCGGGACGTGGGTTTGCTGTGCGTGGGTTTGACGGGCGTGGGTTTGACGGGCGCGGAATTGCTGGGTGTGAGAATACTGGACGTGGGTCAGATGAAGCAGGACCAGATGCGGGTTCGGGTGGTGCAGCCCAGCGTGAAGCACCTAACCCACTAGGAGGCGGCATCGATTCGCTCCTAGAAGGCATCTTTAGGAGCTTGATAGAATACTCAAAGGAATGTTCGCGATAACTTTAGATTAAAATGAAAGGAGTTTGGGTTTTCTGATTCGTGCAAGTTAACGTGATGGTGAAGGTGGAGGGTTGAAGATGGTGACGAAGAGGTTGTGGGAGAAGTAAAGCACAGCATGGGAGGTATGTAGTACTTAATTACCTACTTAGTAAGTACCTAAGTACTACTAGGTAAGTAGGTAGGTACTCAGGGAGAAGCTCGTTATAACACCCACATCAATCCCTACCACCAGCTGCGACTCACCAAGGCAAGTCGGAATATCTCAGCAAATTATTCTAAAGCCAATACAGATGCTAATTGATCCTCAAGCTGTCCCTCCTGATCCTTGGTAGGTCACCCATGGTCTATTATAACCTGGCAATATACATGCTCATCGAAGCAGATGTGCTAAGCTGTAAAATACATCTTTGTGTACACATAGTGTGAAGCCGGTTCCGATCAATCAATATTTAGCCATGAGGTTTTTGGCGCAACTATATACACCCGTTTGGCTCAGCGTCGGATCTGAGTGATAACAAGCCTTCTCGGCTTCCTGGCTATATCACCGGTCACTCAATGGTTAGCAAGGGGGGGCGTTCTGTCCCTGGACAGGCCATATGGGGTTAACCTACGCAGAATGAGCACAGTTTTCAAGTGCCTTTATCTGTTTTTTGCATTTATGCACCCGCTTTTTATGTGTATATCTAGGGAAACAAATGTCCCAGGCATGAACTTCCGGTCCGCAGAGTTCGTTGATAATCTAGACATGCAATACATATTCGTTGGTAAGCTTTAAACGGCCCCGATACTAGACGACTGAGGACTTCCATACTGGGAGATACCCCGCGCCGTCGTGTGCATATATTTGAACATGTCGATGGCCTTCTTGGACTGAGTCCCATTTCCTTATAGCTGTCGTGACACCTGTTACGCCCCACCAGGCTATGACCATTCCGACGAAGATGACCCAAACGATTGGCCGACGTAGTGCACGGAAGATGTGGGCTCCGGTTTGGCCCGCGGTCGGGCGATCCGCAAATGGGGTGAAGTTATCAGCCCTCGTCCGCATTGTGGTCTTCGAATTATAGTGAGCGTTATTTAGAACTTTCGATGGAAGTCGAGAAGTAGTATGTCCATGTCATATGATCATGCCATGCGTGTCGTGAAACAATGTCGTGTGGTCCTTACGGATCTGGCCAGTGTAACGCGAGACTGGTCAGTGTTGGATTTTCGGAAACAACACTCTCGATTCTAGGTTAATAATGTCTGGCAACGAGACCAGTTAATAATCGGTCTCGTAACTGGCTGACAACTGCGGACTTTAGCTACTACATCTGCTAATCACTTCAATTTAGAAGATTCTGCATATGATAAAACCGTGCAGGTGATAATCTTATGATACTCTTGATTTCGAAGAGCTGATTTCGAAGCCTAGGAGACGTTGCAAATGGTAATGTATCAAAAGTTTTGTCTTTGGTTAGCGTTTGCTGCTGTGTGTACATGTAAATACATTGAGGTCGAGGAAGTACTGAAAGATAGCTGCACTAAATATACATATTATATATTACGAAACATATTTACATGATTTACAAGATCTTGCTCTCTGGTGGGCCCAGGTAGCTAGGAACAACACTGCCCTGGTCAATAACGAGCTTCTCAAGCACAACACCGGGCTCAAGAGCCCAAAATTTCAGAGTGTGCTTGCCCGGTGCCACAGTGTGGGTGGTCTTGTAAGTCCAGATGTTGTTTGCAACAGCAACAAGCCATTCTGGTGGAAGGTTTCCTGGGGAGCTCTCGTCAGGGACATATTTAACGACCTTAGGAGTTTCGTCGTCAATGGCAATAGCGTATCTAAGAGGCCGTCCAGGATAGTTATTCAACCCAGTGCCGAGGTAAGCGGTGATATTAGTACCTTTGGCTGGCGAGCTAAAGGTATAGATATCATACTCCAAGGCAGGACCACTTGGGGCACTTTGTGTGCTGGCTGTATTGTCCTTGAGTTGGACACCAGATTTCGTTCGGCCGAAACCAGGAATGACTTCATAGGCGGAGCTCTTTCTAGTAGCATGTTCGGCCTCTATGGAGATATATCCAGCAGATTCTGCGAAACCCTTGAACCCAGAGGGGACAGCGGTCTTGCTAATTGGCAAGTGGATAGATGGTGCGTTGAAGTCTCCATATGGTGCAGAAGACAAAATATCAATGAAGGCGATATTGTATCCAGCTGGTGCGTTGGCCCAGTCAACAGAGAGCTCGACTCTGATATCGGTGTTGCTTGTTTGAGATGGGAGAACGGTTCCAGTGGACTGGGAAACCTTAATCCATGGGTTATGTGGCTTGATAGTGAAGTTGAAGGGTTCGTTTCCTTTGTTGAAGATTTCAATCCATCGGGACCCAACAGCATTGTAGGTATCTAATACTGGAAGAACGATGGTATTGTTGTTGAATGTTCCAGCATTGTTGTTATCGTCTCCGGGGATGGAGCCATTACTACCTTCTCCAGCTACACCGAGAGCGCCTGCAAGGGAGTTCTGTGGGAACTGAACGAAAGAAAGCCCACCAATGGTATTTCGCATCGGTTGTTGCCTAATATTCGAGTGAGTCATGAGTTAGTAAAGGGTATGTATATATATATTATAGCAATTCATCAGGAAGTAGTAGATACTTACCAGTAATTATACCCGAAATGAGTTTGATCCAAAAAGTGAATCCACTTCCCGTCTAGGAGCTCATCCCACTCCTTCTGCAAATCAAAGTCTTCCTGGAACCTCTTCTGAACATAGGAGGTAAGGTAGTTTGCAGAGTTTCTTCTTTGAGCAGCATATCTTTGGTTTCTCGCAATGTTGATATAAATGTCATAGACAATATATCCAGCCTTGGCCTTATGTGAGACCAGTTGGAAAAAGGCTGGCTTGTACTCAGCGGGGATCTTGCTGTACAAGGCTTCAGCCCTGTCGGACAGATCCTTCCACTCAGCAAGGACGGTCTCAGCCTCCCTATAGTTGATAACGCTGTAGATGCTGGATTCCAGCAACTCGTACTTTCTCCTGGCGGTCAAGAAGGAGTATCTCTCCAAAAGCCCAGCGATTTCCTTAGCATACTGTGATCCGAAGGCTTTGGCCGCAAATTGCTCGAGGTAACCGTTGATGCCAATCGATGTGACGGATGTAACGTTATAGGCCAACGCGAACCAGAAATCAATTGGAGTTTCCTATCATTAAAGATAATTATTTTAGCATTTGTAATAATATGGTGATGGATAAGGCTCCCGTAGGAACTACTTACAAGGGTCTTCAGGTCTCCAACGTTAACAATCCAAATTCTGTCTGCGCCACGATCGTAGGACAACTTCATTTGTTGGTAAGTTTGCGCAAGAGATACGGTGTCAATCCACTTGTAGTCTCGCGGGTCTCCGACGTAGTCAAAGTGATAGTAAACACCAGCACCGCCCTTTCTGCTAGGCTCATCACCAATTGGTAGGCGGCGAACATTGCCCCAGTTGTCATCAGCCCATAGGAAGGTGATATCTTCAGGGACGGACAGTCCCTGCTCGGGGTATCCTTGGACTTCCTTATACAAACACCACATCTGGGGGACCTTATCGACCGGAACATCGAAGACCTCATCAATGATTTGTCGCTGCTTAGAAATAACTCTCTCGAGCAAAGCAATATGGTTAGGGTTGTCGAGAGCTGTATCACCATTTCCACGCATTGCCATTGTAATGAGGTTTTCCCAGGGTTTTGCGCGGCGAATGGTTTTATACCAGAAATCAACGATGTTCTTGTCATTGACAGAAAAGTCCCATGTGCCGTTTCCGAGGGTATTCCATTCCTGTAATAGATTATATAATCAGCATCTTAACATGATGATAAAGCCATCCTATTGTTCTAGACTTACTTTGGTAGAGCTGGCCATGGGCTCGGTATGGGATGCTCCCATAACAATACCGTAATAGTCAGCGGTATACTGGTTTTCGGGATCGTCGACGGCAAACATGGAGTTCCAAGTGGTTGGCCAGAAGTAGTTGGCCCTGAGTCTCAGCAAGAGCTCAAATACCTTGGAATGGAACTCCTTGTTAAACCCGGGTCCATATTTCCCTCGTGGGAACTTGGCGTTAACCCAACCGGTCAAGGCGGGCTGCTCGTCATTCAAGAATAAACCACGATACTTAACGGATGGCGACTTCTGAACACGGTCAACATCCAATGCATAGATGTTGGTGCGCTTAACAGTAGGGACATCTGCCCACCAGTACCATGGAGACACACCGATCTGCTCAGAGATATCATAGGCGCCAAAAATTGTACCTCGCTTGTCAGAACCTGCGATAATCAGAGCCTTATGAATTCCTGGAGCAGTTGCTGGACGGAGGAGGAGTTGGGTAGTATATGATTCCCATGTTCCGTTTATCTTAGAGACGTCTAAGTCCCCTTTAGCGATAAGCCCATCGATAAAGGCGGACTTTCCGATCGTTCCAATGATAATGGCAAATTGGGTCTTTGGAAGCCCTTTTGTTGTATTTTGGACGTGGTAGTCGAGATCAGTACCAGTCACTCTTCCAAAGTCAGCAGCAAGATCCTTTCCTGCTCTAACGACACCCGGCCAATCTAAACAAAGGAGATACGAGTTAGCAATAGAGCCTATAGACCTCTATATATGGATATAATTTAATCCGTCAATAGAGCCCAGCAAACGGCGGGCCACCATAAAATATGCCTATAGGCCTAGAGTACGAACCTCGTCCGTCAAGCACAATGATAGCATTGTCATCAGGACCAGCTAGTTGGATACTTCCTCGAGAGGATGTAAATCCTATAACTGGGGTCTGTCCAAGTGCATTGACGAGACTACTGCTAACTAAAGCAATGGTCGCCACACGCACGATATCGAAAAAGCGCGGCATGATTCAATGATCAATTGGTGATTCGAAGGACCACAGCTGTATATGTCGCGATGTCGCTGAGGACTCAAGAAAACCCTTGCAGAGGGGTCGAGCAATCTCCTTATCTTTTATACTTCCACTGGAAGCTCTTGATGGACTAGAACAACCAATACATTGGTTATTATATATTGTGTCTATCCTTGGACCAAAGCCCTTCTGGTATGACCCTAAACCTTGTCAAAAGAGTTTTTTTTTGGTTATTAATTAGTTTTTCTCAATTGCGAGGAGAAAGCTGCGATCTCTCCGATGGAGCAATATAGAATCCGGTTGAATGATTGTATGCTCATTACCCCAGATCATGGCGACCCTAGAGCTAATTTCACAATCGGTGAGCAATCGATGGAGAGCATTGCCTAATCTAGAGAAACGTGCTGAAGCTATTACCATGGTGGACCATGTCAGCTAATGCATTTATCCAGGTTCCGATGATGGATGCTGCTGTGGATCGAAGGTACCGCTGTTCAACAGCCGTAATTCGTATGTTGATGGGATCTGCGAGTTTATATTCTCGAAGCTGGCACGTACGATTGGCCTGTGCTACTTGCAGTGACTAGGGTGTTCGGGGCTAAAATGGAGTACCGGCAGAATTGAAATTCCAGCCGAAAACGCCATGCGGAGAAACTGTTAACTGCGAGGCGCAAAGTTGCGCATTTACGACTTTAAATCTGAAGCCAATGTTCCTGCATGTCTCGTCATTATCGGAAGGCGCCGCTCCATTATGAGAAATGAGTTTAGGCACCTGTCAGTCAAGACGTCCAAGAAATTATATATCCATACTGGTGCTAAATTTTCAGGCAAAAGACTTTTCCAAGATACTTGACTATAAACGCCACTGCAATTATCGACTCAGCCAGTATGTAAACGAGCTTGCCTCAACGGCCCGCGTAGGATTTTGTCATCGTGTTTTGATCGGTAAGTGTTATATTTAGCCGAATATATAACTTAACTTCCTGAGCTTTTGGATCAGAACCAAGCTTGTTAGCAAATCTAGTTGGAATGTCAACTCGTGGAGGATCAGTTGAAGAAAGAGAAGGTAAGTAAAGAAGTTGGCTAGTCTGCAATGATAGGTTAAGAATTGTTCTTCTGCTGTTGCGGTGGCAATTTTCCATAGACGAATATAAATTATTGATTGGTAGTAAGGATCACTAATAGTTGAGATATGTAGATGCAATGTAACTAAGAAGTGCCTACTATAAGAGGTATATAGCAAAATGGCCACAGATAAGAAGGGATTCCCTTGATGATGCATAAAAACGGAAACGAAGGACACCCTGACTTTCATGTCGGCTAAAACTGCGAGCATCATGGTGTATCTAGAGCGTACATGCATGGGTTTTTGCCGGGTACATCGGATGCGCAATGTGGGCACCCATATTGCTAATCAACCCTCCAAGAGGGAAATTTACTGAGACTACGTCTACGAATTCCGAATCTTTATGATTATTCCGCTGGGGGATATAAAGTTGGAATCGGTTTCCAGCAGGGGTAATACCAAGTGCAGATGGCGAGACCATTGAATTTGAGGAGGGTAAACCTGCCGTCCTCGTGCGTATCCAGTATTATAACAAAGAGAGCGCTTCAGATTAAGCTACAGGATTGTAATACATAACATAATTCAAATTTCATGCTTCGCATGTTGCAATTTGATACCGACAATATTATAAGATGGTAAGTAAACTAAACCCGGCCCGGAGGCGTTGGGCAAAGGGTAAGAGGTAAGAGGAAACCTGTAACAGGTCAGAAGCCCACATGGTAAAAGCGCACTATTAAATGATGATAAAGGAAAAACAGGACCAGCAGAAAATTGGAAAGAAAAGAAACAGAAGAAAAGCAGATAGGAGAGTACAATCGGTATAGGGGTATAGTGTTATCCACAAATATGTACAAGAGAAGAAGAAAAGGGATAGAAAAAAGACGGGAAGGTTACTGTTGCGCCTTCACAAAGACTAGATTTAAACCATTGATGTCAGAAATTTCAACTCCTTGAAAAAGCACAACGTTATCCCGACCTCCCCATCCATAGTTAAGACCAATGTGTATATATAAATAAATACGAAATATCAAACCCAATAAGAAAAGCAGTCAGTCCTTCCCCAATCCCCAAAGTCCCCAAAAAACAAAACATGAACTGACCCTTACCCGAAATAAGAAACAAGACAAAAACAAAATAGAGGATGGGCCCAGAACCATGGGTATTCAAAGAAATAGATCTGACGATATTGGGTATTTTGAGGGGGTTTCCCTTTGTGATATTGAAGGCATCAAGAAAGAAACAAAAAGTGTGGAGAAAGTAAACCATTGGAACACCTGGTATGCAAACCTTTATATCGCAAAAACGTAAATCAGAAGCCGCTAAAAGAAAATAGGAAATATTAGTGTACTCGGAACCTTTTTATTTGCGGAACACTCCAGAGAGCCATCCGCCTCTTTCTTTGTGGGTGTATGTTTCGTCATCGGAGAAAGATGTCCTACGCTTAGGGATTTTCTTTTTGGAAATAGGTTTAAGCTCTGGTTCATCTGCATAGTTGCCAACGCCAAATCCAGCTCCAGTTCCGACCCTTCCTTTGGTTTCAACGCCTTTCGCCGTGACCTTGATTTGCATGTTCTTGTGGAAATTTCGCATGTCGCGACGGTGCTTATTGTACTCGGCTGGCGGCATAGAGTAGCCTCCAACCATAAGATCCTTCCAGTAAGTTTTATCCGGTGGGGGCTCAACTGGCGTTTGTGCCCCACGGAAACTGATACTAGGTCGAGGGATCTTGAGGGCCAAAGTTGATGGCCGTGTTCGTGGCTGTTCTTGGGTTGATGAGCGAATCTCGCGTTCAAATCGCGGCTCTGGTGGCGGCGTGGGTGGGGATTTTGGTGACTTGGGTGCTGGAGGCAACTGCGTAGAAACGGATCTTGGGAGTGTCATACTCTTTCTCGTTGACTTGGTGGATGGTATCTTTGAAGCAGTGGGGATCTTAGATGCGGATGACTGCTTCGAGTGTGAGTGCTTCCGGGGACTTGGTGTTTCCTTCGGAATCTCCACCCTATCTTCACTATCTCTCTCCTTTTCCTTTTCCTTCTCCCTCTCCCTCTCCCTCTCCCTCTCCCTCTCCCTTCTCCTTTCTCGTTTAGAATGGTGTCTCTTATGTTTCCCAGAGCTAGATTTACGTCGTTTATGTTTCGCCGACATCGGGACAGGCGGCGGAACATCTGACTCTGAATCAGATATCAGGGCGAATTCGTCCTCGGACCTGTCCAGGGTGTCATCCTCGAAATCTGATTTTGCGCTTGAGGAATCCTTAAGAGGGAATGTGAAAGGGGTCACATCGGCGGCTGAACGTTCATCCGGACCTTCTTGTGGAACCGGTGACGGGGTGGCTAACCGAATACGCATTTGAAGTTCCAGCTCCCTATTTCGTGCCCGGAGCTGCTCTATTTCTTCCATAAACTCACGTCTTTCACCAGCTTGAATTTGGAGCAATTCTCGAGTTCGGTCCAGTTCGTCTGCGAGATTTTCGACTTTGTAGTGATTGATTTCAGCATCATCTTTCATGTTTCGATTGTCGCGAATAAGCTCATCGAGATGGCTTTCCAGCCTGACGACTTCAGCCCGTAGGAGCGTATCCTTCTCCCTTAAATCGCGAGTTAGAACATCTATTTCCGATTTCAACTTCAGATTATCAGCTAGTCGAAGCTGCTCTTGCTCCCTAAGCGTGGCAATCTCAGCCTCTAGGGCTGCATTAAAGTGAGCAACTGGTGGTTCCACTATTTCCAGCAATACTGGAGTTTTAACCGAGGCAGGAACTTCGATGACCGTCATTGTCTCTTCTAGCTCTTCAGGGATTGTTTCTTCTAGCTCTTCGACAACATCTGCCAATTCCTCCTCAGTAGTTTCAGGGAGGGCTCGCTCTGAAATCTCGGGAGCATCATATGCCGGGTCAGGCTCATATGAATCCGTCTGGACACCAATTTCTTTGACTTCCTTAACTTCCTTGATCTCTTTGATCACGGGGACCTCTACAATCTCCACAACAGGGGGAGGCAGGGTTTGTAATTCCGACTTGGCTTGTAATTCCGCTTTGGCTCGTAACTCTGCTTTGGCTTGCAATTCTGCTTCGGTTAATAATTCTGTCTTGGCTTGTAGTTCCGCTTTTGCCTGTTCCTTCGCTGCCTCCGCAGCAGCAAGCGCAACTTCAAGTGTCGTTACAGAATCTTCATGGCGAGCATTGGCAACGCTTAGGTCTGTGTTCAACTTCTGAATCTCCAAGACGCAGACATCCCGTTCCTCTCGTGCAGCATTGACTTCTTGTTGTAAAATTTCGATTTCCCCTTGCAAGTCCGTGCTAAGTGTCACGATATCGTTTTGCAGTTTGGCGACTTTGGCGTCGTGTTGACGTTCGATCTCGTGGAATACGGCGGTGGCTGTTACAGGAGGAGGCGGTATATCATCTAAACTTGATAGTCGACTGTCAGGCCGTAAGCTTCGAGCGGACATTCGGGACCGAATAGATGCTGCAATTGATGGAGCACGATGCGAGGCGGCAGATGGGGCCCGGGACCGCCCTCGGTATGGGCGACCAGATGTGTCTAATCTCAAGGCGAAATCTTTTAGGTTACGCTTTGACGATGAGGCAACTGACGCGGTATCATCATCGGCTACTATTCGGGGAACTGCCGGGGTTTGCTCTGCTTCTGATTCGTTATCTGCCCGCTCCGTAGAATCGGAGTCTCCAGAATCATCGGAGCCTGCATCTGAGTCGTACTCTCCATTCCATTCCAGACCGAGCTCCTGACCCAAAGATTGTTTGTTTACAGGCGCATGCGAAGATGTGCTGCTTCTTCGGCTGCTTGATCCGTAACTGCGCGCACTTTCTGCGATAGAGCTCATGCTAGTCCGGGAGCGTAAATTCTTGATGCTAAAATTACTGTCCAGAGCATCTTTAGCGTGAATGAATTTCTCTAGCTGTCCCTCAAGCCAGTCTCGTTCTTGCTGGACGGCATCAAGCTCATTTTCTGTTTCTCGCAGTTTCGCACTCAGATCCAGCCACGACGTTGGCCTTTTCTTGTCCGTTTGGCCTCCAGAGCTTCCCACCCTGTTACTCGATACGACATGTAAATGGAGCGCCGATGCCACTTGTTCCTCCAGCTCCGCGACCTTGTCCATGAGCTTTCTCCTTTCATCTTGCTCTCGGATAACATCCCTCTGTACCCCTTCATAATCTTTCTCCAGGACCTCCCTCTCCGTTCGTAACCTCGTAATCTCGGCGCCACTTATTCGTAACTGTCGTCGCAAGGAGTTAATATCCTTCTCCTGGGTTTGCACATGCACCGCATTGTCGTCGAGCTGTGCTTCGAGATTCTGAATACGATCGTTTAAACGGTTGTTTGTGCCTCGTAGTGTTCCGAGGTTCGACTGTGTCGTATCCAGCTGCGCCTGCAGCGAATCTATTTCCGCGTGCAAGTCATCAGTATTTGAGGAAGTCGACAACCTTCGTGAGCGGTGCTGGACAACCGGCATCGCTTCCAACCGGAGTTCGCTTGACTTTACGCGTTGACGGTCAATCGACACGCCCCCGCGGCTCCCGAGTTTCGTAATTTTGACGACGGTGAAGTCGGGGACTAGGAAAGCCCCCTAACAATACTAGACAGAATTTTGTAAGAATACCGTCCTCGGAACTATCTTCATAGAATAAAAATAGATAGTCCTCTGGGCTTGTTTTTTTATATATATTAAAAAAAAAAAAAAAAAAAAAAGAAGAAGAAGAAGAAGAAGAAAGTTCGTAAATCGCGGTTTTCTAAAGGAAAGACAGTACCAGCACTCAAAAATAAAACAAAAAAATGAGCGTCTCGTCGTAAATAAAATTTTATCTCAAAAGAATGTTGGTGTTGAAAGTCGTGTTTAATGTTTAAAGGGGGCGTATTCCGAGAAGCCCCGCAGAAAACCGGTTTAAATTTGTCGATGGCAACCGGTGACGACGGTTTACCGAATCTGCACGGTCGTACGTAGTTGGGGCAAAGCGTAGTCGGTCCTCAACAACGACTGCCCAACCGTTACTCTGGTGGTGGTGATGATGCTGATGATGGCAGTTGGTGAAGGAAAAGACTGAAGGAGCGGGTGAGCAACAAAAGGAATGAGGCGTTAGTCGTTTGGCTATTTCTCTGGACACTGCCCATTTTTCTGATTGGGGAAGGAGTTTTATTATTTTTACCTTTCCTGGTTGAGGTGTCCATAAAAGGGTGGATGCGAGATGAAGCGATGCGTGTTTTCCCACTCTTCGGTTTCCCAGCTGCGCTGCGCTGCACACTTGGTCCGAAAGAGGTTTGGAAAATGTATATTGCGAGTGATAGGTCAGCTAGTGTCGAGCTTGGCTGCAATATCTTCAGAATAGGGTTAGGAGGTTCCTTGTGATCGAGTTGGCTTCAAGGGATGCTGTCGTGGGTTATTCATTTCCTGTGGGAGGATGAGATATTTGCGACAAATGCACAAGGTTGATACTGCGAACGAAACCCTCATGTCGATGCCGACAGAAGAAAAAATTTTCGCCGGTGCTGGATTTCGATGCGCAGGCCACGGGCAGCTCTTCGCTTGTGCCCTAATAGCTAACT
Organism: Arthrobotrys conoides; assembly: GCA_036971725.1. Lineage (NCBI taxonomy): Eukaryota > Fungi > Ascomycota > Orbiliomycetes > Orbiliales > Orbiliaceae > Arthrobotrys > Arthrobotrys conoides. Next base: position 2,662,037 of record JAVHJM010000001.1, read on the forward strand.
CCAATCTTGATGATGGTCGCCTGACGTACTCTTCCGTCGCACCGTGCTTGTGTCCGTACATGCACTGTCCGCCGGTGGTACTTACCTTCGATCGAACTTCCAAGCCATGAGGAGGGGCCTGTAGCCATCTTCCCGTCGCAGCTAACTATTATGATCGTCGACAGGCCACAATTCTTATCGATCCCGCAGCATTGAAAATTTTCTTCCGCAGATAGCATAGCGCTGTTCGCTCCCCTGTTTCCAAGCCTGCTGCTGATTGATTCACGAGATCAATAACGCAGGTTTCCTGAAGGTCGCTCGATTTCGTTGGAAAACTTTCCCAAATGACATTCTTGACTTATGCAAGAACATGCAAGAGCAGCTAGGTTTGCAGCGATTTGGATCTTAAGAGCTCGACCGACTAAACCACCCCTCCTTCTGCTGCTCGACATATATACTGAAGAGCTTCATCTGATCTTTCCCCCCTCAGTTGTTTCGAGGGATCGCAGCTGTGCTCGATAATCTCAACGTTTTCCACCGTTGGTTGCTGTTGCCATTTCCCGCGCCGATACGCGGAAATTGAACAGCTCGGATCTCGAGCGAAATGCAGTCAATTTCGAATATTTCCCGGGCCGAATTAGGATGAAGGGGAGACTCGGAATGAGATATTTTCGTTGTCGGGATAAGTCGCAGCAAAGTTTTTTCCTTGTTCCCTTCACCCATCTCGAGAGAAAAGGGTCCAATCACCTGCGACTACCAAATCTCGTTTTCCTGCAGTACTTCCCAATTTATGCTGCAAACTTGGTGGAAGGGTGCGATGATGACCCTGTCGTATGCAGTTAGCCATCAAATCACGCTGGTTATTCGTTGAACAAAGTGAAAGTCTTGAATGACGGCTTTCTGGAAACCAATCGTAAGAAACCCTTGAGGCCGGACAGGGACCGCTCGGGCCAGACTGCAGCATCCCTCACAGGGCTTACCTTCATAAACAGAACTCTGCCGATTGATCTTGATTCGGCAAGCCGAAAATTCCAGAAGCCGATTTTGAGATGAAAATCTACACCACATTCCCCAGCCCCAGGTCAAGCCACTGTAGTACTACCACCGTTAGTTATAACGTTAGTTGGCCTGACTTGCTTTTGCTTGCCGTAGCATTGTGCTGTGCAGAAAGTAAAAATATCTTCCTACATGGAGGGTTAGCTTAAGACATCACGCCAGATAGACGCGATCGATTACCTTTGTCCTACTGTGCACACCCGATGACGTCTGCCATGGTCAGGTCAGTAAAGATGATGTTCGTTTTTCTACAACGATTTTTCCGCTTAAGGTCGACATTTGAAGTTTGAACGTTTGTAAGACTCGGGCGGATAATGATCACTTGCTTGAGTCTCGATCTCCTCCCTTCCCTTCATTCCCCTCTTTCTTTCTTTCTCTCTCTCTCTCTCTCTCTCTCTCTCTCTCTCTCTCTCTCTCTCTCTCTCTCTTTCTTTCTTTTTCAGCTATGACTACATGCATGCGCATATACGATCTAGACTTCGAGATTACAATAATAAAAAGAGTAGTATTACATGGAAGATATTCCCAAAAGGTTTGCAACCCGCGAGCTTGGCAACAGCCTAAGGCAAGATAGCACGGCGGAGCTGCATGAGATAGATGCGGTTTCCTTCCATCTCCGGACAGAACGCAAGCAAATCTCTCGTCGATAGATTGTTGGTAGAATCCCGTGGATAGCAGCGGAGAAACTCTAGAGAAATGTCGGGCGACCCCCAGACTTTTAGCCCGGACAGGGTTCGACAAAGACCTCAAAGAGGTTACAGTGCAGAAACCCTGAATTAAGGCATCTGCCCGTTTTCTCGGCCTCGCTAGAAACAGAACACAATGATAACCTGGCTTTCAAGAGTCCAAGGCTATTGAAGAGCCCAGACTAATTGAAGAGTGTGGAGGGGCTCGCCTTGATTCCGACTAGCCGCTGCGACATGGCTTTATTGCTAAGTCAAGGAGAGGAAAACATTCCCATGTTGGTGAGCCTTTTCAATTGATCGATTTTGAGACCCTCATGTTGGACATCGCCGCATGTATTAAGTGTGCAAAATGCAAAGCAAAGCAGTTTAACTGCGGCAAAATCAAAAAAAATAAGTTGTAGACAAATTGTAGACAATTGTCTCTCCGGTTCAGCCCTGGCGTGCAGTAGGTTGCATCTGATATTATATTAAACCACCTATATACTATTGAGTGTTAGTCTACAGCCACCTGGAGCTGGTGATAATATTACAGAAAACTCTTATCAAGATGTTTGTCAGATTACTTAACTTATAGTGTACCAGCTCTCATTTCAGCCAGGCTAATTACCGTTAATCCACGTTGGTAGCATTGGAATTAGACTGCAGAAATGCATGAGGGAATGACCTGATGGAGAGCTCTAGGTCGACTAGAATAACCTATAGCTTAACAGTTCAAAATTATTATTCCTTCAATGAATGCATGCTGTGGAGACAAGATGTTAGCATCACCGGAAATATCAAAGCTCTGCCGCTCGTACGCCAGATATCACCTCACCAACGAGCTTTCTTTCGGGCAGTTAGGTCCATTTCTGATGTCACTTCTCATGATCTCGGGTTACATTCGTTAAAGTATTTCGCCGGTTGAGTTCAGAGGTTGGAGGCAATGAAAGGAAAACTAGACGACACTAATCCCTAAAGGGTGATTACGGGCCATGTCCGGCCAGCCCGCCAGATTTTTTTTGTGATGGTTGTATGGTGGTGAATGTTCTTCTTCGCTTGTGACGCAAAGAGGAATACTGAACAACAAGAACTCTGCTATTTTTATCTTACCCTAGTCCCTGTTCGCTCGAACAAACCTTGCCTCGAAGTAACCTCACGGATGAATATTCACAGAATCCCGTGAGCATCGCCATTGAAAATTAAATGGTGATGGTAGACCAACGCGGCGTGGGAACCATAGGGCTCCGAACTGTCTTGTTTTCAAGTATATATACTCATTGAATCTGCTTTGGAATTCTCTTTTTTTTTTCCATCATCATCATCATCATCCTCATCCTCAAACACCTTCAGATTAATACATTCGCTTCAAATCTCTCTCAATATAAATTTTATATTTGATAACCTTCGTTTTCAACGAACACCTTTTTAAAACAATCATCAATATGTTGTTCCGATTCTTCTACTCTCTCCTCCTCTTGGTTGCTTGCGTTTCCGCCAGCTTCTTGAAATACGACTCCAACTACTCCTATGCCAGGAACCTTCCTCTTACCAGCTTTGCTTGCTCCGACGGTGCCAATGGCTTGATCACCAAGTTCCATGTTAACACCCTCAGCGAACTCAGGTCCAAGCTTAAGCCAGGTGTCCAAGTTGCTGCTCACAAATTTGTTCAGAAGTGGAACTCTCCTTCTTGCGGTACATGCCTCTATGCTCGCAACCCAAAAACCAACCTTGGGTTCTACTTCATTGCCATCGATGTTGCTAGCGATGTTGCAGAAACTGTCATCGCTTCCCCAGAGGCCTTCAGCAGCATCTCCCCTAGCCGTACTACCGCTGAGGGTGTTCTCACAGTCTATATTACCAACTTGTCGGCCGATCCCAAGAAGTGCTACCTCTAAATACAACGAGATTCAATGTGAGAGCCATGCTACGGTGATCATAATCTAAAAAATCTCGAACAATCTTCAAAGAACCTCAAAAGCACAATATACTATAATATATATGGTTCATCACGATTCAAAAGAACCCAAAACATTCGAACCACGAATACGAGACGGATTTCCTTTATGAGAATATTACTATAACACACATACACACATACACACACGCTCCTTAATGATTAATTTTAATTGATATTTATTGGTTTCTGGATATTGGTAATGGTTGGAAGTTGCATGGAATTCATATTTTGTAGCATAGCAAAGCATAAACTAGCATATTACGGCGTCAAATAATAATAAAACCCAGTCTTTCCTTAATGAACTCCAAGTTTCCCCGCTTTACTCTCTAGTAGTATCATCGTCATTATCATCATCATAAACGTGCTCCCAAACCAAAATTTTCATTACATCCTGCTAACCAAAAACTTTTACCAGGTTGTATATCTACTCCGCAGTGGGAATTATCCCCAGTTCTCGAGCGGGTATATCTTGTCGAGACGAACGGAGTACTCCACCTTCCGGAAGCAACCGATAAGCTGCAGCCAAGACTTTTACGTCTCGTTTAATCCGCATCTGCCGGGATCTTGTCGTCATGTCGGTAAATGTAGCCGGACGAAAAAATATCTTCAGATGTTCAGATATAGAAACGCTATGCTGAGATAGAATACCGATATACACACCCCAGCCTTGGTATTTTCCGAAGCACCGAGGGATCTTGGATAAAGAGCGGCATTGGAATGCAAAAGGAATCCTACAGTTAATGCCATGCATTGCATCAGGTTAGTCAGAAAGCTGAGGACTTGCTCTCTAAACGGCCGTCGTATCGATATAAATCAACAATCGAAACTTTTCTTCTAGGTTAATTCGATCCTCCAGAAGTACAGACGGGCGGTTTCTGTCGGCTCCCGCAATGTCTCTCAGTCATAGGTTATATCGATATACAAATATTCAGCTATCAACCTAGTACTTGAAGGATTCTATACATCGACGATGTACAGGTGGGTTAACGGATGGGTTTGGCTGTTTCTCATTTCGGAGTTTAGTTGTCCTTGCTTCGTCCTACAACGGCCAGTGTGCCCGATTTAGGTCATACCGCTGGATCGATCTCAAGACTTGATATTCTTCGTCACCATATTTGGATAATCTTAATTAGACTTCAAACATTCGGGTAACAAGAAGAAAAAGAGGCGAACTCAATTTGAAAGTCCACAATAACTCCTTGGAAATATGCTTCGAGGGTCTATTGTGACGTTTGACTGTAATCCTACCACAGCTATAGCATTTCGTATTGTTTTAGGTACTCAATATAACTAGAATTAAATGTCTAAAAAGGCTTCGGTGAACATGCATTGGATAACTGACTTATGAACTAAATCATCGGCGTTTAAATTGATATAACACTCAATACACATGTAGGCCCAATTGGCCAAGTACGTGTGACGAAATCATCGGTCTAGACCTTGTTAGCTACAGCTTCAAGGCTGGTGCAATTCCAATATAACACGTTAGACCCATGGGCCACAACAGTATGCTCTGAAACAAAAGCTGTAGCCTTATAGCCCTAGCACAGAGAACCCCCTACAATTTTCGAAACTAATTCCTTAAAGAGCAAGTTCCCGTCGGCTTCTAGGCGAGTCAGCACCTGGAGGGCATTCCAACTTGAAGGAGACGAACGGCGCTCTATATAACGTAAGGCTGGAATAACTGGGCGACTGGGCAGAAGCTTGTGTTACAAATTAGAGATCATATGTTCCCTATGTAACTAAATACCTGGCATGTCATGTAGCATGTAGGAGCTAGTTAATTATATAATTATAACTTTGAAGGCATCAGGTGTGGTGTATATGTGCGCGGACAAGAACCCGGATCAATGGGTCCGGATCCCTTTGCTTACTTCCCACAATGCATATCAGCATTATTAATCCTCAAATACTGATTAAATTTACTGTGTAATAACGTTAGAAACGATGTATGTATAGATATGTAGCGAATCGGCATATACTGGTGTTGCAATTGCAATTTCAACGACAAGGGCGAGGTAATGGCCTTGTGTATTTGTGTAACAGTGGTCCCGTAGTAGTATGCTGGAGCCTAAACAGGGTATCCTGGTACCTTAATAAAGCGGTAACTAGGGCATCGGCCAGTTCTGACCGAGCTCATCAAATCGGAGTGTTCAGGTTTAAATCCTTAATGTACATATGTCCCAAGCTAAATTATAAAGCCAATCGCAATGGATATTTCCAACTCGAAACCCGAACGTCCGACACACGCGCTGTTGTGCCACAAAAGATCCGATTTATACGCCGTAGGAACATCCATAGAAGTAGACTATTAAAACCATACTTTCGACAAATTGCTACCACGTACCACAGCCTTGGATCTACCTAGAATACCATTAGTTGCGATGACGGCCCGAGGGCTCTTCGGAGCCTCAGGTCCCGGCACCCACAAGAAGCCCCACATATATATCGACGGTGGATAATATTTACCTAGGTAATTAGATAAAAAAGAAATATGGACATAAGATATGAACTGCAGGAATAGTACGGAATACTCCCGTCAGCTCTATATGCGGTATTCCACCCACCAAATGCCCAGCCGGAGATCCGATATCTCGGCTTTCGGGATATGCAAATGCAGAAAGCTTATCACTGATGCTGCAGGGAATATGCCTACCGTTAATGTGCCTTCTACGGGGGACTAATTGATTCCGACGCCCAACTGAGTAGATCAGAAACTAGGGTATGATACTTGGAAACCGGGCTCAAGGAAGCTCAAAGGAATAAAACCTAGAGTTGGTTGTATGCTGCCATGAGCTCCCAGGGTTGCTCAAGAGTCGCATATCAATTCACATCGCGCGAAGACTTTGACGATGGTGTTTATGTCAGGACTGCTATCTAGGCAACAGCTTGGATTCTGAAGCTGATGTTTTATCAGTCTGAGCTCTAGCTAAAACCACTCGAAATGGGTAAGATAACCATGGCATGGGGTTGGACAGCTAGTTCCATAACGTGAAGTCCTCAGTGAAAACTGACCGCGGCCTTAGTTCCAGTAGTGCAGTATCAATCAAACGAAATGCCATTGAGGGAAATTTGGAACCGATGCTTAGGCAACATTAAACATGACACCACGAAACAAAACTTGCTGTGGCTAGCCTCTCAGCATCCTGATTCTAGACCTCTAGAAGTAGATGAATAGCAAAACTTGTACCTGACGAGGGGCCTGGGTACCGAATTTGCCCAAGAAAGGGACGAGCATTTATTTGTCAAGGTACTGTGGCCACGTTACGCAAAGAGCTGGGTAGCCCCGCACCAACTAACCGGTATCTCAGAAATTTGGATCCAAGTAACGATTGCTAATGAAGCCAATCCAAGTTGGTCTCATCTAAGCCTGCTGGCCGTGGCCTAGTAGTGTACAAAACTATAACACAAGTTCTGTGTTGGTGACCACCTGAGGCCCGGCACAACTGGACAGGGAACATTTTACTTGGCTGACGCCAAGTACAGATACTGGTAGCGTGATATCTTGGAACACTTCTCCAGGAGATCCCGGTAGGTCTTTCATGTATATAGAAGCGAAAGGGAAGAAAAAAAAAAGGAAGATAAAAACGTGGTGGTGTAAGTATCATACATATCACCTGCGGCCTCGGGGAGTCCGAAAAGAAAAGAGACCGCCTCCTAACATGCACACTCTTCTATAATCTCAGTATCTTATCGACATAAAGCCCGAATGTTCAATAATCATTAATCAGTATGGTTGAAATCCTGCTGTAATCGAACAGGTGGCTGGCAAAAAAAAAAAAAAAAAAAAAAAAAAGTCTGTTATGGGATGGCGAACTTTTTAATGCATGCAAGAAGAAAACCTGCTCTGATCATGGCACTACCTTACATGTACCCGTAGCTGCAGCTGCAGCGCACTTGAATTCGTAGAGCGGACGGAAGCCGTGCCTGTGGGGCTTTCGCTTATCTTCGAGGTCTGAACATGAACACGAGAAGGACTCTGGAAGGTATTGGCGTCAACAAGTCGTCCCATCTTGGTAGTATGGTCCGACAGGGTGCATTTGAACTCGACGTCTCGGACCAATGGGAATTCGGGTATTGATTGCATCGCCGTTTACATAAAAACTCTATAGGGTCAGATAATCTGGGGAAGGAGGCGTCGGCTGCCTAAATCTAACATGGTCGCGTGTTTAAGAACTAGCTCCTGTAGCGATACAGAAATGGTATCTACTGGATCCAGCTGGAGAGACGATTTAGATGTAGGGAAGAACAATCTGTTGCGAGATGAGGCCGCAAGTACTTGCCCATATGAGTTACAGTAAATTCTATATCGGGCCAGCTGAAAGAACCACCGATATAGCTAATTTGAATTCATGAAGACGACCGTCGGTGCAATCTGATCGTATTGATGCCTCGATATATTTCACTTCGCAATAAGAGGACTTGTTAATAATTAATTAGTATCCCAGTGCAGGCGTAGCTAGGTTGCGAATACGAGCCATATCAGCTTACCCCCCACGTTCACAGAATTCCAACTGGGGTCTAACGGGGCCGCCCGGGACGAAGATGTGCATGTGAACCTAGCATATTGTAAACCACATGCAATGGAACCAAGCTGTCAGAAATGCAAATGATGGTGGGAAAATTAATATATCTGAACAATACAATAGAACTCAACCGGCAGTTACATACAATGACGACCATTGAAGAATGGCGCAAGCACGTACGATAGGCTAGAATGTAGCTGCAATAGCATAACGCCCCAGAACCACTATCACCTGCCAGATTCAGAGGAGGATGGCCAATATACCTAGATATCCAGGCCTGTCGTGTTTCGGAAACGAATCAACATCGCCATATCGCGAAGTTTGTGATAAGCCATGTAATTCGGGGCACCACTACACAAAATATTCCACAGAATCGAAAGGCCTAGGCATAGTAGGCAAAAGAACGGGGCACGCGTTTGTGGCCTGCCTCCTGTTCGCAATTCTTGAGTTTTAGGATTTACGATCGCCGGCTTGAAGCTCGGGATGTATCCCCACTCAATCTTTCGAATTCAACAGATATCGGGGCCGTATGTTAACATCAACATTCGGATAACATCACTGTATCCCGAAAGATACCCGACATTCCAACTTCACAGTCCAACAGCATATTGAAAGGGTATGGAAAAACAAGGCTCCTGTGTCTGCACCTGTATTAGCGCCAACCGTTGATTCGCTGTTGGAGAACAAGCTTTACAGCCGTGTCCAAGCTCATGGTCAAGAGAATATAAGCAATGCAAAGAGATGTCCAGTCTTCTTGGGCAATTCCAGGCAGCAGCTAAACCAGGTTCCTTAGATACGGGTGGGTCTTTAAAATTCCAAGAGCCCTTGGCGCCAGAAAGCAACAAACCGAAGATCTAGTCTTCCCTATCAGCGTTGATAACGGCTAGATACTCGGTAGGCAAGCAGAGATATCATAAAATTAGTATGATCCCCCACCGAGAGTAGCCTCGATTGTAGGAAATCACCGATAAGAGGGAAGTTGATTCAATGCTCCACTAGCAGTGAGGAGGCAAAACATATCTATGGTTCGCTTGTATCTCAAGCTTAATACCTTTGCAACATCGATGGGGCAAAAATATTGCTTTGCCTGTGGGGGGAATGGCTTGACGGCCGTTGAGGCCAAGCTGGAAATACACCGATGAAATCTAGGCAACGAGCTTGGGTGGCGTAGGTTGGGTGTCTTTCTTGGGTTGCTTCGCACCGTAGATATCCGGTCCATTAGGAATTTATGGGATTCGGATCGTTTGACAGGCGGGTGCTGGCAAATCTAGAAGCGTGGGAGCTAGGGATCATCACAGATGCCATTATAGGTATCGTGATTCGTTCCAGAAGACCCAAATCATGGTAATTTAGGATCACCCCAGAACCAGGAACGAGGCTCTCTGGTGGTAATTCCTCTGTGTTGGAGTTTATTTGCCTGCAATGTGCAGTCTGAATATTTTGAACCGAGGTTTTCAAACCATGGTCCCGCAACGCCGCAGACAAAATATTCTGCATACTAAGTAGAATCGATGTGGATTTCAAAGCTACTGACTGACGTTTGTATACGGCCAGACCGATGCTTACTTTTTTGAAATCAGTCAAGAAAACTTACGGAAGCCAAGCCATGCAGAACGAACAGCATCTAGCAGTTTTTCGATTCCAAGCGGAGTTTTGTTCATGCCAATGCGGAGGCCAGCATATTGGCTTTGCTTGTGTCGATGAAGCCTCGCCTGATCCCTGCAACTGACGACGGTGGGCCGGAGCATGGGTTTGTGACGCATGTCTCTTTCTTTTTCCTTGACGCTGCTGCCTATCTGGGATCCTCATGTGGAAATTTTCAAGGACAACATTGAACCTTCACCTTCACCTTAAAACCAACTTTCCCAGTCCATCCCGACGGAAGTGCTGTAACCAAACATTCTTGCCCGAGAACTGGGAACCATACTAGTTGCCGGTATTTGAAATGGTAGAAGGTTTGATGGGTGCGGGGATGTTGACTTCGTAACGCTAAATTTCAACGTAGGCCTTCCGATATCGATGTCTGTGGATTACTTGCTGTCTTCATCAAAAACGCGGTTGTAACTTAAGACCGAGAGCTCAATCAACGGCGAGGGAGCATTAGAAATAACATAATGCTGATTTGATACAGCCAGCCGTACGGCGCGGCTGTCCTAATTCTCGCCTTTCTGGTTGAGTCCAGGTTGGTAACACCTCCGGGGTGCAGCTCGTCCGCGTCCTAGCACACAATATGAGACCTTCGGGCATTAGCTTAACTTTTCGGCAAACCAATGCTATTATCTGTTTCGCTATTTCCTACTTTTGCGACATGCATAAGACCCTTCGCGGATATGTTGCTTTTTCTTCCTCTGCCCGACAGAATCCTTTGCTTCTTCTCACTGTTAGGCAACATGGGTGGTATCGTGCAGCAATCGAGGAGAAGTGCCTCAGCGGTTGTTGTAGTAGGTAGGAAGTATCTTGGGGTGGTTGCTTGTATCTTTGTACCACCTGTTGCAGTTGATTGAGGTCGGATCGCCACCTCTTCCAGAGACCCAGGCAGTTTCCTGTTACCTCTACCCATCTCGAGTTTATTTTATAAGAAGCCTCTTCTCACCCCTCTGATTCCATCAAATTCCTCCATCTCCCTTCTCATCCGACTCTTTATTGTTCTCCCTCTTCGCTTTTACACATAGAAAAAGCGAAACATAAACATCAACCTTCCATAAAAGAGGTGTCAGTCAAACCGTCCTCTTCATTGAGCAGACCACCTTGGGCTTTCGACCAACATGTCGGACGACGTCGAGAAAAACGAGCATCGCGCCAGCGAGGTTGGCATCAAACCAGAACGATCAGAGGTTGCTAAGAATGAAGCAGCCAACATCTACCAAAATGCTGAAGACTTTGAGAAGTACGGCTATGTTGCCCGTGGGTAAGTACCTAGCTATAGCTCCATTCCAAGATATCCATAGGGAACTGCGGCTGACCAAGATAAATCTGTAGCCTGAAGTCCCGTCACATCCAGTTCATCGCCCTCGGTGGTACCATCGGAACAGGTCTCTTCTTAGGTGTCGGCAGAGCTCTTGCTGGTTCGGGTCCGCTTTCCGTCCTCCTCGGTTATTCATTGACAGGTATTGCAATCTTTGCCATGATGCAATGCCTCGGTGAAATGGCTACCTGGTTGCCCCTTCCTGGTGCTATCCCTCAACTAGCTGATCGCTATGTTGACGAAGCTCTTGGCTTCGCTGTCGGATGGAACCAATGGTATAATTCGGCTATCACACTATGCGTCGAAATCTCTGCTGCCGCTCTTGTTATCGGGTACTGGGACCACAATGCAGACCATGCCTCCATATATATCGCAGTCATTATCGTTCTTATCATCGGTCTCAACATCTGGGCGGTCTCGATATACGGTGAAGCCGAGTTCTGGTTTGCCAGTATCAAAATCATAACGATTGTCGGTTTAATCATCCTTGCATTCATCCTTGATGTTGGCGGTGGCCCGGACAGACACAGGTATGGCTTCCAGTACTGGAGAAATCCGGGTGCTATGAAGGAGTACATTGGTACTGGGGATACCGGCCGTTTCCTCGGTCTTTTCAACACTCTAGTCAATGCAGCTTTCTCATACGGCGGTGTCGAGATGGTTGCCGTTGCTGCTGGTGAAGCCGAAAACCCTCGCAAAAATATCCCCAAGGCTGTCCGTCGTGTTTTCTGGCGTATCCTCTTCTTCTACGTCCTCGGAACATTGGCCATAGGTGTCCTCGTCCCATACAATGATACAAAACTCCTCCAAGCTCAAGCTGATGGTGCTCCCGGTGCTGCTCAATCCCCATGGGTTATTGCTATTGATCGTGCCGGAATCAAGGGTCTCCCCCACATTATTAATGCGGTAATCTTGACATCCGCCTCGTCGTCTGGCAACGCCTTCCTCTATACCGGTTCCCGATATCTCTTTGCCATGGCCCAGATTGGACAAGCCCCACGATTCCTCCTTAAATGCAGCAAGCGTGGTGTCCCGGTCTGGTGTGTCGCAATTACCGCATCAGTTTCTCTCCTTACTTTCATGACTGTCTCTAGCGGATCCGGCAACGTCTTTAATTGGTTTTCTAATATCGTTACCATTGCCAACTTGTTCACCTGGGCTACAATCTGCGTGGCTTCAATCCGATTCACCGCTGCCCTGAAGGCTCAAGGTGTTGATAGGTCGACCCTTCCGTTCCGTTCCTGGGGACAGCCATATACCGCGTGGGCTGGTCTTGTTTTCTTCTCAATCATCATTCTCTTCAACGGCTTTGCCGTTTTCACCAAGGGCAACTGGAAGGTCGAGGATTTCATTATTGCATATATCGGTATCCCAATCTTCTTCCTCCTTTATGGATTTTGGAAGATTTTCAAGCGCACAAAGATCCACAAGGCCGCTGATGTTGACTTGTACACTGGCAAGGCAGCTATTGACGCAGAATACTGGCCCGAACAGATCCCCAAGAACCTCCTTGAAAAGTTCTGGTACTGGTTGGTCTAGTTCTTTTATTTTGTCGTCTGTTGGTGCAGTTTCCTTTCACGGGAGGGTAGAATCGTCATGTTTCATGGAACTGCATGGCAAACCCTTCTCTCATTAGTTCTTATGATTTCGTTTTTATTATTACTTATGATGTATCAAACTTTCATCACGGCGTTTCTTCTTTAGGAAAGATAATACTCACTTTGAATGGGAATATACTCCTATTGTTTTTAATAGCACCTCTTTATTGGTACCTATCCATGAGGATCGGACAAGAACCGAACCCTGTATGTCCTTGAGCTCGCTAAAGCCTCGCGATAGAGGAGGCCTGGATTGAATCGAAGGGATTTGACGGATGCATGAACCGAACTGAATTTCCATAGCACCAGAAATCTATAGAGTAAATTGTAATGTTGCACAGAAGAAGGTTTCGAAGAAGTGAATAGGTAGGTGATTAAAAACAAACCTAGCATCCGTATTAATATTCAGTTGGATGATATTTATGCTTAAAACGTCTTCCTGAGCAGGGTGGTTCAACGTAACCACTAGGCAATCCGTGTTGAGTGAAGGATCCGTATTCCAGACATCCCTTCCCGCTGGCTTGGCGTCACCATGTGCTCTGACCGACCAATATTTGGCTAGTATACACAGGTTTCCAGGTTATCCGTTAAGGTAGCCTACAAAGGAAGGGAGGCTAGCTAGGGGAATAAATAAGATGTGTATGCTCCCTTAAACCACCTAAGAGCCGGTAGAAAGCTGTCGAAAATAAGAAACAAGGGTTACTGATTGTGATATCGAGTTTCCAGATACAGGGCCTCAAATACTTATATGGTCAACTTCGGATTGGGACTGCCGGACTAGCAGTGGGTCTGATGGCAACAGTCATGCTAGCTTCAAACAAGCTTTCCGGGGTCTCCAATATGCTCGAAGGAACACCCAAAATACCCAGAGTTATAGACTAAACGTAGCTATAACGTTAGCAGAGCTCTCCATGAGGCAAACGCCACGCCAATCAGGAATTTCGTGATATTATGTAATTACATGTAACGCGTGCGAGTAGCTTCGTTACAACTTTTGGGGGTTCCATGAGGCGATAAAAGCAGTGTCTTTTTTGGCATACCATCCAATAGAAAGATTTCGATACAGCATGCATCTCACTGCCTTGGAGGTCTTTTTGGAGGCCTTGAGGCGAGGCGAGGATTTTGAGGACGCAGATGAGTTTACAGAGTGGACCCAATACCAGGGTACTGGTGACCAGCCCAGCCGCCGGTCATCGGCTCGTCAAAGCACGCCCTACGACGTCGAGTGGTCTTCGGTTCATTTTAACCACTATGTTGCCAATATTCCCAACTATCGAACTATTATATTCTTTACAGAAATGGGGGTAACTTGGTAGTAGGTACCAGTTTATGCGAATGTATTTTGCATAAATGTATCGATATCGAGCACGTGGTGATTCTACTCAGCGGGTTCTCATGCTTCCTGCTAACCATGATTAGCCATAGGCGCCATCAGTTCCTATCTATTCAAGTTAAATATCATTTTGAATTGGAGCATATCAGCTATCTCGGATTTCCCCACTGAACCCTAAGATCGCGAGAATTTCCCGGTATATATGTAGACAAAGTTATTGGTAATCAGGACCGATAATGAAGACCGAACGGGACCGGATGTCGGCCTCAAAACGCTCCGAGCCAAATGAATTAAAACGAAATACCCACCTGACCAGCATAAAAGTAAACCAAAATATGAAAAAACGAATGAAGAACTAACGCCGAAAGATGATGGACTTGCTTCGAAACAATAGAAACCTCAACTGCATCCACAGCGGGCAGTATTTTCAGTTATCGAGGGTTCAAAGGCCCCATGCTTTTTCATAGTTCCTGCCCGTACGATCCCTTCCTTAACCTGCGTTCCCCCTTGTTCCTCACTTCTAAAATTCACAACGTCCCATATCTCCTCAGCACTCATATGCCCTGCCGTATCTGGCATTCTGTGCCCCCATTCTAGTCTCCCGTTCCTTATGAGCCATTCCCCACCAACTTGGCTCATATCGCCTGCCTCCCATAGCGCCCCACCATGCATGGCACTTTTCATTACATGTTTAAAGGCTTTCAATCCCATCTCTACCACAGTGGTCTTTACATAGGCCGGCTTCTTCGCCGGCCCTTGTAGTGTCCTACCCATACCAAAGGTTTTGAATATCGCCCTCGAATGGTCAGTGTATATGGGAAAGGGTGTCTTGAGTTCTTCGGCATATGGCTTAATCATGCTGTAACCGCCACATCCTATTATTATTAGGCGCGCTCTTTGTGATTTAAGGCTCTCGGGTGTGATGAGGGGCGATAGTGATTCGATGTAGTTCTTGCAAAGACCGCAGAAAAAATGGCGAACTGTCCGTGAGTAATATATTATTGTTAGCATATTTTCCGAAGCCAGCGCAAAGAACGTCGAAAGTCAGAGTAATGACCTTACCGAATATTACAAGGACGGTATCGATTTCATGGTCCGTTTGAATGAGAGATTCAAACGAATGCATTTCGCCATCTCCGTCCACTATGGGTAATGATAGCGCTTTATCCCATTCGGATTGTGAGGGTAGCTGGGATGGAGACGGTGGAAGTCCACTCGACGGACTCTGGACCATAGGCTTGGCTAGAACCACCTTCGATTTTGGATTTGATGTTGCTGCAACGGCCATTTTGCTTATGTAACGGATTTATCTGAAATATTGGTTTTTGTTTCTCGGAATGGGAAACGCGGTGGTAGACTTGCAAGGGTGCCTTTTGAAAAATATATAGCGTCGATTGTATATATGGGTGGATCCCTGGTAGGTGTGTCGATATATCGTTACCAAGATCTGATCAATCTCAAGACGGGAAGCATGCTTAAGCAAAATCTGGAAATATATCAAGGAAGGGAAAAAAAAAACTTTAAAAGGAAAAGACCCTCTTGAAATGCTGTGGAGAACTGTCGAAGACCGCGTTTAATCTATTAAGTTGGAGTATTTTTGGGAGGTTTCAAGTATTCTGTGTGATGCTGAAACCGACCTCCTGGAAACGTTTATATAAACGAAACGGAACGACAACGGGAGGCGTTACAGAGTGTATTATATACCAGTCTTCTGTCAAAAGCTGCTCAGGAAGCGGGCAAAGCCGTATAAAGCTCCTTCCTTGATCTTATGGTCTTTTCCGTGCCTCGAAAATGTCATTTCGAATTTCCCCTCAGACCACCTTGTCTATATTCCTCCTTGCATTCAGAGAGGACGAGTGGCCAGCAAGTATGCAGTTGTACTCTAGTATACCAATACAAAATTTCCCGCATCCTTGGTCCATTCCGTAAGCTAATGCACTGGGACTTCGGATTCCAAGCAATTTTATTGGATCATTTCGATGTTGTATCTATCATTCGGTAATCATAGAGCGCTAAGAAGGCAGAACCCGCACGCAATCGAAGTAAAAGTTGGACCTCGAAGGCCTGGGAGAACCATGTGAGACATGATTATCCCATTTTGGGGAGGATTGTTGTCAAACCTTCATCTCTTTTGGGAAGACCCCTGCTGAGTTTGTTCCCGTTGTGGAAGTGATCATCCATTCGGCTTGCTAAAACGGAAACAATCCCTGTTGGTTTGGCTACATCGGGGCGATCGCCGGCCCAATGTGTACTCTGTAGCACATGGGGTGTGCAGAGGTATTTGTACATGCACAGAGCATAGTTACCTTTGTGGCTGTCGAATGACAGAGCCTCGAGCTCTATCAGGTGGGATCCGGATGAAGAACTCGGCCGAGGGCTGATTAGCTTACCTGTAGCTTTTCGAAAAGGTAAAATTGCAAAGACGTAGTATATGCATGCTGTCATGTTGGAGCTCTGGAGTTAGGTATTGCATTGGTGGCCGGTTGAATTCTATGAAATCTGTTGGGCAAGGTTTTGTATACACACTTATGCTATGCATTTGCTATACCTTTGCCGTGAAATGAGGGTCTCGGAAACTGACGAAGCCAATCTTCTTCCGCTGTGGACTTCCAAAGGCCAAAGAGCAACGTTGCAACGTTGTGTCCAAAATATATTTTCATATAAGGCACAAGCCGTTCGACCAAAATAAAATGATATATCGACACTGATAAAACTACGATTGTATGGTAGCGATACCTTCACGCCTGACCATGACCTTAAATAGTGATCTCAAGCCCTTAAACCAACAAAGCTTTGAGACTGGGGTTTATAATTTAGAGCCATATACCTCGAAACTGGTGCAGGATGCATGATGCATGATGCCAGCGATGTAATGATTCCCGCTCTTGTACCGATTTCTCGATAAAATATATAAGCGCTAGCAGATCATAGGGATATTTCAGGGTTAACCAAGTATGCATAGGTTGGGCTCAAATAACCACTCAAGCGTTTTTTGACACATGATTATATTTCAGCAAATTCGTATGCATTTCTACGGAGCTACGGAGCAAACTGAGAGCAGCGCCGTAGCTATTGCAAGTGTTTATTTATGATACAAGTTTTCCATAGTACTATCATTTTAGGACTACTTGAATAAGCCGCTAGATCATAAACTTGAGTACTTAGTACGTAAGTATATAACAAAGTCCGAACAATTACACAAAGCTAGTAGGAGGGCATGCAATGCTAGCCTGAACTGCGTTGCCTACGATTCGAAGTCAATTCACGACAAGTCTTCATCAAGCCAATCCTCTGAGAGTAATTATTTCTCAGACTATTTCATTTTGGCGTAAACTGGAATACCTAGGTACTTTTTTGCAAGTAATTACTCGATACGAGTCGATCTAGTACCCGGGCAGTCTGGGTTTTGCATTAAAACCCAAAAGCCACGGAAGTTGGAGCTTGATCTGTGGCGCATACGCTGAATCTGCGCCACATGTTGCAACATGATGCCGCGGAACTTTGGATTTTGCGCCCCAACCCACGAAGACCTGAACTTACTCCGTATAGCTCTAGATCTAGCGTACGAGGCCAGACACATGAAATGCCACCCCAAATACCTAAAATAAGGGCCCGTGGACCTTTCGTGATACCCCGATACTCGAGCCAATGGGTATGCCCATCCTGCCTCACTCAGTCCCGAAAGCTCCATACCGAACCAGTCAAAACACCCAACCAGCCGTCAACCTCCCCACCTCTGGCTGGACGGTCTCAGTCTGTGAAACCTACGACAAAGAGTGGTGAAAAGGAGAATAAAAATTCAAAATGGGAAGTCACGGTTGGGTTGGAAATTCACGCCCAGCTCAATGCTCCTCGGAAACTATTCTCTTGTACGTTTGGACTTGTTCAACAGGTTGTAGTATCATGTACTAATAGTTATCTATAGATGCTGCTACGTCTTTCAATGCGCCTCCCAATAGTCGGGTAGCACCATTTGATGCTTCAATACCCGGTATACAGCCTGTCTGTTCTATTCTTGCCCACACTCCTATCGTAAATCGACTAACAAAGTCCCGAGGGAATTATAGAAGCTCAACATTCCCACAATAGTCCCTGCAATCCGCGCTGCCGTCGCATTCGATTGCCGAATAAACCGCCGCAGCACTTTTGACCGTAAACATTATTTTTACAAAGACCAGCCTAATGGTTATCAAATAACTCAATTTTATCACCCCTTTGCGTCAGATGGGAAGATAATATTAAACGAACTAGACGGTTTAGAACCGTCGGAAGTTGTGGAGATTGGAATAAAACAAGTTCAGATGGAGCAGGATACTGCAAAGTCGATATTTCAACCTTCAACGGAGGATACGCCGGCGAGAACTCTCGTAGATCTTAACAGAACTGGTTCAGCTTTGGTTGAGATTATCACGACGCCAAGTCTGAAGTCCTCGAAGCACGCGGCAACATGCCTAAAGAAAATCCAAAGCATCTTAAAGGCCTCTACAGCAGCCATCGATGGTATGGAAAAAGGAGGAGTACGATGCGATGTCAATGTTTCAATTCAAGAAAAAGGTTTGCCAGGGCTCGGAAGGAGAGTTGAAATCAAGAATCTGAATAGTGTCAAGGCAGTACAAGAAAGCATCGAAGCGGAAATTAAAAGGCAGATAGCAGTACGTGAGAGTGGGGGTGAGATCGAAGGTGAAACTCGAGGCTGGGATGCTGTTAAAGGGGAATCAAAGAAATTGCGTAGTAAAGAAGGAGAGGTTGATTATCGATATAAACCAGACGCCGAGTTACCACCACTCATAATTGAAGAAGTAGGTACGCACGTCAAACACAAGATATAATAAAAACCATGCTAACTTTGATAGTCGCTCGTAAACCACATCAAATCAACACTACCCCCCCTACCTGACCAGATTATTTCAGAGTTAATGAACGAGCCGTTCGCCTTGACGCTTAAAGATGCTCGCACTATGGTCGATCTTGACGATGGAGCAAGAGTGGGTTACTACAGATCGATCTATGAGGACTTATCGGCTCGTCAGGACTTTAAGCCGGGTTCGAAGCATTTAGGTAAATTGATAGGGAACTGGACACTCCATGAACTAGGAGGCAGACTTGCTTCTAGTTTTATCACATGGTTAGACAATCCCGTTACCACAGGCCAGATGGCGGACCTTCTCTTCAACCTTCAAAATGGAACTCTTACCGCGGGGAACGCCAAGCGGGTTCTTGATTATCTTGTCACCTTTAATGATTCGAATATTCGTGTTAAGGATTTAATAGAGGAATACGACCTTGGAACACGGTCTACTTCAGGGGAGGATGACGAGGGACTTATTAAGCTTGCAAACCATATTATCTCCGAATATCCTGAGAAAGCAGAGCAAGTGCGGTCTGGCAAGAAGCTAAACCTCAAGAACTTTTTTATCGGAAACCTGATGAAGGCTACTGGCGGCAAAGTCGACGTTCAAGCTTGCAAGCAGGTCATTGAGAAGATATTTTCTGCATAATGTGTACTAAATACAGGACCTGCAATGCTATGCTGAGAAATAAATGTAATATCAATAACACAGGTACAAAGATACCAAAATGAAAGATACCAAAAGGAAAAGAAGTGTAGATGTGCCCCAAAAGTCCAAGAATACCATGTCATCACCAGCAAAATCTCCCACCCTAGCTATGTTGTCATCTCGTCGTTCTGTAGATAATATATTCCGCTCGAGGTGTAAGTTTTATTTACTGGCCTGTTTTATCACCCTCCCATAATGCCCTGTCTCTTTGTGAAAGAGCCGCATCGGTAAGTGATGAGCCCTGAGGAGGCGGCCTTGAATTTGGAAACACCGGTCCGGACCCCCCGGAATATCTATAGCTTCCATGATGACGGTGGTGTGAGTGACCTGTCCCATCGCCTTTGCGATCCCCTTTCTCATCTTCATCCTCGATGTTATGATCGTAGTTTTCGTCTTCGTCCTCGCCACCACCCTTTGCTCCCATCATTTCATAAAGTTTTTGCCGATACTGAATCTGACCTTCCCTGTATCCATTCATCCACCCAATAGCCCACATATGGTCCCTATCTCCTCCCGAAGATTCGCTCAAACGAGAGTCCAAAGGAGCACGGCGCTTGCGGGTTCCGCGAAAAAGGTATGAAATCGAGAAGAAACACCATGGCAAAGCAAAGAAAGAAAGATCCCATGCGAACAATACGGTGAGCATGAGCATAGCTGAACTAAAGACAGCTATGAAAAACCATATAAAGAAGGCCCATGGTATACCTGCGCTCGGTTTACGTTCTTGGTAGGTGTACAGGCCGGCATTGATAACTCTCCCGGAATTTGATACCATCTTCGCTATATAGTTTCGTTACTGAAGTAGTAAAGCTTTTATTCATGGCGTCAGAATTTTGATAAGATACGTTAGGGAATTAAATGGTGCACTTACAATGTACCAGCAAATCAGTGGTTCGATAATGTGGGATTCCCAAACCTTGAAGTTGCTCTCGAACTCTCTGTGAAATAAATCAGCAAAGGGCAGGCTCAAGCTTCTGACTACAAGAAAGTTGAAGCTCGTGAACGGGATGATAAGTACGATAATAAATATCGCCCTGGGAATGAGGTTAACCAACTGCAGGCAGAAATATGGAACTCGGCTTAACAACCCCCACAGCTCTGGCAGTAGCACTAGACCTAGCTTGTATGCTTCAATCCAGTCGTCGTAATATTGCAGTGATTCAAATAAAGTATGCCCCCCTGGCAGTAATTCGGACCCGAACAAGAAGAACAACCAGGATAATGTAGTGTTACCGTGAATTATTGAGAGTATCTCTGACTTGATGGCCGCGGCAAGTTCGGTGGATCCAAGCAAAAAGCTATATATTTGCGAAAATGGCCGTGGAAGTGTAATAATATCCAGTCGTCTAAACCCGTTTGACGAGAATGAATATATGAGCCAGATCCAGAAGTAGAAGTTCTTAAATGGAGACGTTATGGTCGTCAGAGTATTCTGAAAGGTGCTAGGCGGTGGAAGGCAGATTTCAATAAGACTACTATTGGGAGGCAGTTTGAATCTGACACAATTTTCTTTACATTTCGGCATATGGAAAGTGAGCGAAGGGATGGGGGTGAGGGTGGGGAATGGTTGATTTAGGGATATCTCCCCAGAGGGAAGTGGTTTATGTAGGCGGGCCACACTCTGCATGGTGGTTTGTCTGGCATATAGAATTTCTTTTCATGAGGGGCTTCGAAACATTGGTTTGAATACCAACAATGAAATTTCTACACGGTGCCCGTCATGAATGTTCGAACGTTCTTAGTCGGTACTGCGGTGTGGTCGTTATCAAAGACTGCTCTGTTGTGTTTTCTTTGTTGGATTCTGTTATGCCTTCGACGCTACGGGACTCTTCCTAATCTGCATATCTGAAGCAATTTTACAATGTATTACCAAGTCTTGTAGAAATAGGAGGCTAAGCTACAGGTCTTCAAATAACCATAGAGTTCTTCCCAGCCTGAAACATAATAGCCATTATCGAATTGGAGCTATTGCCCCAGATTATGAAGCCCAAATATATCTCGAGCGAACTTAACTCGAACCGACGGCCCAAAGCTTGAAGGCCGAAGGATTTTCAGTGCATTACTAGTGCCGTTACACAACATCTCATACTGGGCAGCCTCATTCTACCAACTAGAAAACTAAAAGTGCATGCATGCAACATTAGCCTTTGAATCTTACTCTGTCGCCTTCGCGGACCATTCTCCCACTTGGTTTTGACCTCGGCCAACGGGATTATTAAAAAATACTCCTGTGTAGTATGGTCGTTTTCCGATACCAAGCCCAAATTCTGCTCCACCCTCACGCCAAGCTCAATGGCTTCGACGTATGGCAGGGATAAATGCAGTCCCATGACGTAGTTTTGATGATATGCAAAACAGCCCGTTTGTGTAAGGCCGTTACCCGATTCATCGACACAACTTGATTTCTGGTGTGTAGTTTTTGGACTCACAGCATTCTATTCCATAAGACTGAGAAGAAAATGGGTTTGATTATTGTCTTTTGATACGGAATTAGGTTAAAAAAGAACCTGGCATAATATTATTTGGAGCGACTAGCCTTGATTTCTAGCCAAGTTGAAGGAGTTTCACTCATCCTAGGCGTGGGTGTTTAACATGTGTGTCGATTCGAGGACTAGATGCGCGCGGCGTCATTATGTGACTATGGAAGACGGGATATTTTGCACGTACCTCGCAGATCCTGCGATTAAAGTGGTCCTTTTAGTAGCCCCTCTCCCGCTTCCTCCGTGTCGTGATTTATAAGGTCTTTCCTCCGATTTTTATCATTACTGAGTTTTCTTTCTCTCCGATCCCCCTCCAACTTTACCTTCAAGATTGCGATTTTCCCTGGCGCTGGTGATATTGAATCTTCGCGCGCGGCCGGTATATACGTACTTTTCCTTTCGAAAGTGCAAACATACAGCCTATCGCCTTATTGATAAACTTTCAGTATCTTTATTTTCTCCCCCAATCCGCCCGTTGAAGAATCAATTTCAAACAGCGCCAGCTCCAGGCCCCACAAGTACCCATTGAATTTCCCACAAACTCGCCACAATGGAAGTTGCTCCAGGTTCCAAGGCTACCCTTTCCGATCCGACCTCCCCGGGTCCCGGATACATCTTCTTTCGCCTCGTCAATATCGTAACCTTAATCGCCTGTTTTGCCGTCCTAGCACAAGTCATGTCCATGTTCTCCAATTCAAACTCGAGCACGCCGCAATCCGTCGTTTACATGTTCGCGGTGGGCATAATAGGCACTGTGTGGTCGATACTGATATTGGTAACATTCCTACGGGCGAATAATGTGTCGATTACCATTGCTTTCTTCGATTTTGTGGGGATGATACTGTGTATTGTGGGTGTGGCTTTGTTGACGAAGCCGGCGATTGATGAGTGCGCAGCGGCGAAGGCGGGGAGCCAGAATGAGATATCTATGACTGATAATGTGGGTTCAGTCTGTGGGCTGCTAAGGGCCGGGTGGGGGTTAGGTATGACTCAATATATTATCCCCAAGATTATCCTTTTTTCGGCACTGGCGATACTAATTTGATTTGATTGATAATGAAGCGCTCGCCAATATCGTTCTATTCTTCCTCTGTTGTATCGGAGGCGTACAGATTGCCATGATGGTAGCGGACGAATATCGACGTGTAGGGTAAGTTATGAGGACCTAACGTATCAATAAGTTTCTACATATATTCTAACATTTTATTTCCAGCGGACCTGTCGCCCGCCGTACCGTCATTGAAGAAGGCTACCCGGTCCAGCCAGCTGTCAGAAACGTTTCACAAACG
This sequence comes from Arthrobotrys conoides, assembly GCA_036971725.1. Lineage (NCBI taxonomy): Eukaryota > Fungi > Ascomycota > Orbiliomycetes > Orbiliales > Orbiliaceae > Arthrobotrys > Arthrobotrys conoides. The sequence continues at coordinate 2,685,443 of JAVHJM010000001.1, forward strand.
ACCACAGCAGCGGTGCCAGTTCAGCCCGGCGGCGTATATGTCGAAAAGGACAGGTCATCAAAGAGGCACAGAACAAGCCGGAGTGCCGATCGTCATCGCCATTCTCATTCGTCATCTAAGAGGAGAAGATCTTCCCATGCTTCTATCGGTACTAAAGATGATTATTACTACCCTGATAGAAGAGATTCAAGGAGAAGCTCGAGGAGGGACTACTAAATTGATCCCTCCTTTGAATTTTTCCTAATAAATCAAAACTTCCCTAATAGTTCAGACTTTATGAGAAATAAACTTGAGAAGCAGGTTGATAACTGCCTGGATGAGACTTCGGCTACGGATTAAATGTCTAGAGGAGGCACGAGGGAAAATCTCGTTAAGGAACATGATATCTAGCATATCCTCGTTGACGGGACATGTGGCTCAGTTATGATTTATATGAATAGAAAGCCGTCTTGATCGACTTGGGTAGTAGTCACCACGAATCCAACGCTCAATAAGCATGTTTTTTTGATATCCTTTATTGTTCCCTTTCTGCGCATTACCTCCTGTACTTGGTATTGTATGTACATCAAGTTCTTTCGGCATGCTCGTTTGGGACGGGAAAATCTCGCTGCTGTTGCTATTTTCTTTCCTTCCTTTCTCGATGGAATAATGCCTGTATGATATATATAATGAATGACAATTGATGCATAACTTACCATATAAACATTCTTATGCAATACTCCGTATCTGTAATGCGGTTCGAGGCAGACCCGTTGGTGCGCTTGAGATCACGGGTACGTACCCGTGAATTGAGACATTATCCACCGTGCACCAGTCTCGGTCCCAGCCGTGCACCTTTGATCTTACTATCAAGATTTGAGAATACCCCTAATCCATTACGAGACTGCCCTAATCCACGGTTACTGATATTTGATACATCTTTCAACGCTTTTGCATTAGTAGCACCGGCGAAACCTTTACTTATACCCACGACGCAATTGCGCAACAGAGTGTGGGCTCTAGCTGGGTTCTTACCAACTATATAATAGAATCCGAAATCTTCCTTCAAAATTCTCATGAGATCTGAGTAAATAAACTTCAAGTAGCCGGAAGCAGGATACTAATATATGGCTTAAATAACTCGATCCTACCCACGGCCACGACGCATACATCGATCGCCTCCAAAAAATGGAAATTTTGTTTTGCCCACCATAAAACGGCGACAAGTGTCAAAGCGCGGTTGAAGCCATGGTAACTTATATTACACCCAAATGAGGTAATCCACCCATTTCGTAATTTGGCTTGAAGGGTGTGATCCGATTTGCTGCGGAGACCTTTCTGGCGATGCGGGAGGGAAATATATTATGTGTTGACGTTGGAAAATATATCTGCTTCAAGATGGATTCTATTGCTGTGATTTTTTCGACAATTGTCACGATGTTGAAGTTATGGTATCTTTTGAAAGATTTAAGCACGTTTTTTTTTTTTTTTTTTTTTAACAACAGAGCCGGAGGGTGTAAGATATGTTATATCATGATATCATAAAATTTCATTGACCATAAGGATCGATATCGTATATATGCATTACATGAAATGACTACGAGGGCGTGGCTGACCTCGATCCAAATAATAAGAATAACTGGTAAGTCTTGTAAAGCAGAGAACGCCGTTTTCCTAACATGGGCTATATCAAAAAATCAAAAAATGATAAACATAAACGCATGAAATGAGAGGTAAGTGGTTGGGGAAGGATGAGGGTGCGTATATGTACATTCGGGGTGGTCGTAAGGAAAAATTTCATGATTGTGAGGACATTGCAAAGCGTGAGAAAAGGATGGGTATCGCAGGAAAATAGCAAATATTTCTAGGTAAGGAAGCAGGTCGGATTTTGCGGGCGCATGGATGTGAATTTTGGAGAAGATGAACTGATATATTAGATATCGTGGAGTTCTAGGCCTCGACATCTACAATATCAGCGATATCCTTTTTGTCTGCTGAGAGAACATCGAAAGATAGATAAATCATGTAGATGAACATTACACTATGATTGATAGTTAGCACTCCATGGAGTTGGTCCAAAATCATATACTGGGGCATGAAAGACTTACAGTGTGAACAGTTGGAATACAAAAGCTGCCTTCCAAGCTCCACAAAGCTGGTGCCACAAAAACGTGGACAGCTGGCTTTGCGCTGTGTAGATGAGCACAGATGCTGTGACTGTCCCTGAACCCTCGTAGCCAGTATATCCCGGTCCGCTCGTAGTCACTACAGTCTGCGGTGGCGCCCAAAGAATACCAGTGTCATGACAGTAGTCATTCGCATCATTATTCTGATCCGAGAATAGTGCCAGGGAACTACCGATTAGTGCGACAAGCCAGAGGACGAATCCTACGAGTGAAAATGCGAGCATAAAAAATGGGGTGACCATGCGCAGTTGGAATAGCATTACGACAGCGCCGATGAGGAAGAGAGTGATAATTGCGACTGCTAGTGACATTTGGAAGTACCTACGATATCTGGATTAGCCCTATTTTTTTTAATTTTTTTTGCTTTCCTTTCTTTCTTTTCGAATGAGGACACTAGGCGATTTTGACGAGATTCCCACGAGGGTATCTCGTGGTCAAAACACGGATTTGGGGAGTTATGGAGCAGGTTTTTAGGGGTTGTACCAGTACTTACCATGGTTGCGGTCTGCCCAGGGCATTCTGAACAGCAGTAAACTGGGCATAGATCGAGAGTACGATAATGGAAAATATTCCCAGGAAAACAAGCCAATATGTAAAAATATCCCTAGGCCAGCGGTAGGACCTGTACTCGACTTCTAGTTCGTCTGCCATGATAACTTCAAGCTCAAGCTAAGCTATATGCAGGGCCGGGGTAAATTATGATGGTGGTGTGAAGGTTAGTCGCCTGACGTGTTGTGTCAGTAGACGAAGAAATCCGATTCGGCTGGTTCGTTTTGACTGGGAAGATGGTGTGCTCTGTTCGCACTCAGTGAGGAATGCGATTTGCCGATAGGTCTTTTTTTGGCTGGGAAAACCCGGGCTCAACGGCTAGGTGCAGCAAAGACGCTCTGGTTTGCAGAGTAAGGCAGCTGTGGGATCCCGAGTCCTGGATGCGCTTATCCGCGTATTTCTGTCTGACTTTATTCTAGAGTTTTGATTTTTTAAAGCTGTACGATTCTCGCCGGCGGGAGTAACGCCAGGAAAAGAAGCGGAAGGGGCGAGTATGGATAGGTAAGACGAGGCCACAAGCTCACGAGCCAGTGAGGAAGAGAGGAGAAGAAGGGAGTGCACAGAAAAGTGCGCCGCAGGGAGTAGATATGTATGACCGCGGATTTCCCACGCAGCTACAACCAACAGGGTCTACCGTCTTTGATCAAAGTGAAAAGACGGGAAGTTAGACTGCTCAGCTGAACAGAAAAAAAAAAAAAAAAAATTTAACATCGGTGCAACCATCCGAGACGCGGGACAGGAATTCATCTAAGTTTTTATATGACTACTGCTAACAGCGATAATGGGAGGTTGGAATAAGTCAGAGCCGTATTGGCGGTTCCTGCAGGCTCCGGCCTGGGTAATCTTCCCGTAGAATCGAAGCTAGCAGGCTGAGCTGCAAACCATGGCCAGCGAGCTGCCAGCACGTCGACATGCGACAGGCTGCAGTGTGGGAAAAACGAAAAATGGGTGAGGATAAATGAAGCATAGCGTGGGGCTGGCAGCAAATGGCGTGTTGAAGTGTTGGACTGTGGTTGGCTGGTTACACGCATCTTTCCGGAATAGGAAATATAAGTGCCCCACGCCACGCAACACATTAACCACAGAAAATGGGGAGGCGGCGAAACCTCTCACCAGGGAAAGCGAAGGAGTATTCCAGCCTCAGGAATTCGGTGACGTGAAACGGAGAGAATAGTGGTGGTGACGAAATCTTTGGTAGAAAAGGGTATAGCTGATCTATAAGTCGAAATATCCGGGCGAACTAATGATGCAGGGACCAATAATGCTTTGCATGACATTCGGAATTCGGGCGGCTTTTTGTGATGTTTCTGGGATTGAGGACTAGATGCAGCGACAGAACGAGGCTAGGCGTATTTTGGTGATGCTTCACAAGACTCGATGCCGACCTTGGCCTTATTTCAAGCAGCAATATAGGGGTAAAATCTCCTCTCGGAGAACCTTAGGCCTTGGGGAGGCTTTTTGTTCATTACAGGCTTTTACGAGTGCGTGTTTCTCATGGTCGCGAGCAATAAGTATTTCCATGAACAGTTTCAAAATTTAAAACTAGAAAGATCAGATGCGCAAAGCATCGCAATGTCAACCAAAAATAGAAATCAGATAAAATTATCTTGGAGAAAGGCGCCAAATATCGCTATTATACAGGATATCACAGCAAAAGCGAATGAAGCAAAGCAAAAGCGATCTCGTTGAAATAAAAAGAAATAAAAAAAGAAATGCTGGTATCTTGGTTCAGAAAACATTAACTCCGAGACCTTTCCCAAAGACATTAATATACCCAGAAAGCGAAAGAATGGTTTCGAACGGAAATCCATGGATAAAGTGATGCAAAACCAAGATAAGCAAAACAGAAATCAGATAGCATAGAGCAAATGGTATCAAACCGGTAAATAGCAGATATGGCGCCGAATTCAAAACTGCAATCAACGATGAGAACGGAAACAAAAAGTCAGTAGCATCGAAACATTAGGTCAAAGACTTTTTCTGTAAAAATATCTTTTGTCTTTCCCCCAATCTTTTTTGAGAGCCATTTCCCCCCGAAGCAAGAGAAAACAAGGGTAATTTGTACATGACCATATTAAATGGAAAAAATATATATATGGATCCTTCTCAAGAAATATAAAGGTATCACTAAGGAAATAAAAATAAAAAATCTGTTTTTTGCAGATTATAGAGAAAGGGAGTAACCAAAAGCGATCGAGGTTGAAGTGTGTCGAGGATAGAAGGCGAAGCCCCGCTATCGTCAAAAGTTTTCATATCGTGCATTTTTGAGTTATTTCGTAGGTATATAAAAAAAGAGGCCGTTAGGCTTTCATTCCAAGAGGCATATTATTCGTATTCGTGGCGTCAGACTTTCCGTCCACGGGCTTCAAAGCCTTGCCCTTGATGGCGTCACCCAACAAGTCCTTAGCACAGAAGACGAAGCCTGCAGTGCAGGCGGTCATAACCATAAACATCCCGAACCAAGTGGAAACACAGAGGAAGAGTAGAAGAGGCATAAGGAAGAAGATACCTGCAAGAATGCCCAGTTGAACTGGGGTTTCTTGCTTCATGATCCAGGTAATGAGAGTGTCGAGGACACCGAGGACACCCTCAACAGGGATGCTAGGTTTTTGAGCGGAGGTGAATGATGGAGAACGAGAAGAACGAGCTGATGGGATATGAACTCGTATAGGGGTAGAAGTTGGTTCATCATTGATGAGATTGGAGAAGTCATTTGCCTTGAAGACGAAGTCCATTTCCTCAGGGACGACTGGTTGATGGAGGGTCATCCATTCACGATACTCTCTCACACTCTCATTGGTTGCTCCAGGGAGTTCATTAAGAATCTTTGCATAAGCAGCCAATGCGTTATTGTATTGTTGAAGTTTGACAAAGATAGCCCCCATGAGCTCTAGGCGGCGAGCAGATCGCTCGTCAAGAGGGCCTGGGGCTCTGTGGCCAGTCTGGTTAAGGCCTCGGCGGGTTCGCAGACCAGCGCCTCCGCCACTGCTCTGCTCTGCATTGTCAAGACCCTCAAGAATCGACTCAAGTTCGCAAATCTCGTCTTGGAGGTGCAGCAAGATGCGATGATTAAGGTTGTCGAAACGGCGATACATGGCAGAGTTTGGAGTAGCAGCTAGGTGATTAGACAGGTGAGGATATCCAAGGGCGACTGGGATAGTAGTCAAAGCAGCATTCTTAGACAAAAAGGAACCAGCAACAGAAGAGTGTCGAGTAGGAGGGCGAGACTGAGCGCGGCACGGCTTAATTGCTGGAGGGCTGTCTTCTGGAGTGGGAAGGCCATGCTTTTGCTTGCTGGGGAGACTGGTGTTGATAGATGGTGGCTGACGGGGATGGCTTTGCTCCACGCTGGCTTCAGATTTGATATCTGCCTCAGAAAGTGGTTGCATACGACTGCTAGCAGCACTAGTGAGTTTTGCCGACGAGGTATCAGAAAAGTTGGAACTGAACATTGTTTGTTTGTTGGGAGTGATAGTGTTGCGTCTCCGAGTCTTTGCGGGTTTGGCCCAACTTTGGTCATCATTGCCATCCTTTCCGAGCTCGAATTCTTCGCGGGGAGGTCCGTCCGGGATCCTGTCAGTTGGTGGCCGGGAACCACCTTTGACGCTATCTGTGTCGGCCCATTCTGCAGTCCATTGACCATGGATGCTGTTTCTCTTGTTGGGTGTTCCGAATTCACCAGAGTTTGGTCGACGCTTAGCGTATTGTGGACTAGCAGATGGGATGCTGTGTGGTTCTTCGTACTCCTGTTCTTCTTGGTGATATTGGCCTTGGTCGTAATATCCTTCATAGCCTCCGTAGTAGTCATCATATCCAGGTTGATTGTAAGCCATACTGAGATTGCTAGGAGCATGTTGTCTAGCACCCATGTGATTCCATCGTCCACCGAGAACAGTTGTAGCCATTTCAGAGACGTTCGAGTTAAGCATAGACCCAAAGTTAGGAGAGTAGCTGCTGACTTGACTACCACCGAAGCTCTTCCCATAACCACCATTAAGGCTAGAAGTAGGTGGTGGTGGGCGCTGGCCTCGCATGTTGTACTGGGGTCCAGGACCATAAATTGGGTTTCTTTGTGGTGGCGGCGGTGGCGGCGGTGCTTGCTGTCTGTAAGGCTGATGCGGGTGCGGGTGCGGGTGCGGGTGTGGTGGATATGCTTCTTGGAAGTTCCTTTGAGGTGGAGGAGGAGGCGGTGGTGGGTGTGCATGTGGAGGGTATCCACCATACATATCGTGTGCGGCTTGTGGAGGAGGTGGTGGGGGAGGAGCACGTTGGTTGGGTGGCACGCGTGGGCGACCGCGATATGATGGTGGTGCTTGTGGCGAAACGTATGAAGAATAGGCAGGGTAATCATCCTCATGGTATTCCTCGATCTCGGTTGCCTCGACGGTTGCTTGCGCTTCCGCCGCGGCCGCGGCTGCAGCTGCCCGACGAGCATGCACGGACTCCTTGAAATTAGACTTCTGTGGGGTATGGACCATAGCACTGTCGGGTACTTCGTTGGGAAGATTCTTGTAAGGGTCGATCATAGGAGGCATTGGTGGAGCCGGTTGCAGAGCTGGATCTACTGGCGCAGCTTCTGTTGACATGTAGGGATCGTAGTGCATCGGGTAAGCACCGTAAGCACCGTAAGACTGTGGAGAAGAAAAGTAGGGATCTTGGGGGTGGGCAGGAGTGGCTCGTGGAGGAAGCGCAGATGTCGGAGTGGCTTTCTTAGGACTGGCTGGCTTCACTGGAGTCTTCGGCCGAGGTTCTGGAGCTGGAGCCTGTCGAGGAGGGGCTGGAGCCTGTCGGGGAGGGACTGGGGAGGGTTCAGGAATTGGCGCCGATACGTCGGAGGCAGCCTGATGTTCTTCCTCATGAGCGGCTTCGTCTTCTTCACCTTCGTCGAGGAACTCAAAAACACTGGCATCAAGTCCTAGACCAGCTGGGGCACCCTGAGCGACACCAGCGATAGCAGTTTGTCGACTTCCACTGCTCGAGAAGGAATTCCTCTTGCGGTTAAGTGGCGGATAAGGATAAGCACCGTAAGCATCTTGACTGTATGCATCTTGATCATATTCGGGACCAGTCACTGTAGCATTAGAGTAAGTACGGCTGTGGGCAGGCGGGCGAGTATTAACATTGTTCTTCGTCGGTGGGGCCGCAGCTGGAACAGAGTTTTGTGGAGCGAAGCCTTGCTTCTGTTCGCCTGACTTCATGCCCTCGGAGCTCGAGGCTTCAGAAGTGGCGGCGGACCCTCTTGATGGTGGAGCAGGAGCTTCTGGCATTGGAGATTGGACCTCGTCGCTTACAGAAGCGAAGTATCCATTATTCTGAGTTTGGAGACCGGATAACTTTCTAAAATTTGCTAGTCGGGAAGAGTCTGGTTCAAGTGAGGAACCTGAAGAGCCAGATGACACTGAGGGAGACGATGAACCGGATGAAGCAGAGACTACGGATGAGGGGGCCAGAGGAACTGGCTGACCCGCCTTCTGCGGCTTTTTTAATGCAGGCATGGCTAGGTGGTGTGAGCTTCTATTCTTGCTCTCGCTTTCGCTTTCGCCTTCGTCGTCCTCGGATATGGAGACGGGCGTAGGAGGTTTATGAAGCCCAGATATAAAAGCGTCAGAGGGATATGAAGCACTGGAGGGGTATGCAGAATAAGATCGCGGGCGCGGGCGATTAAGATTAGGGCTGCCTGAGGCCAACGTCCCCGAAGACGAAGAGATGTTCTTGGACTGCAACTGTGCAGCAGCTGCAGCAGAAAACTTTGCAGCAAGGTTAGTAACGTTACCGTTATGAGAGCTAGCAGATGCTGACGTAGAGATGCTGCTAATAGGCCCAATCTTGGTATCGATTGGGGGCGTGGTGGATGATGGGCTGGCAGCCGGAGTGGGCAGCGAATGGCTGTTCGAGCTCGAGTTCTTGCTGGAGGAAGACGACGAATTCGAAGGAAGATTAAGGCTCGTCAGGATGTGAGTTGGCTTTTCACTGGCTGCTAATAACAAACCACCACGGTAATAATAAGAAATAAGAATTAGTTCCGGCGGGACACCTTATAACTGGACTCCAGACTATCAAGACCCTAAAGCACTAGCATGGGCAGAGGCATGAAAAAGGAGGCTAGGAATAAGGAAGCTAAGAGAAAAGAGGCAACGGGCAGGAAATAGTTAAAAACTGCGGGGCGCACAACCTGGGAAAGTGCAAGTTCGGGATGGCAGTCTAAACCCCACGAGCACCGAAGAACGAAGGCGAATCTTCTAGTGACGATACTCGATATGAATATCAAGATTGTATGAAAGGACAGAATGTGTGTTTATTCGACACGGTTTCCCTTGACGCCGGAAAAACTCCCTTCATTCACATCAAGTGCTTTTGGTACCCTCCGTGACTGAACGAGGAACGATTGGAACCGGGACACCCTTCGCGTCGTCGCTTGCAGCTGGGCAAATGCGGATGGGCGAAAATATTTTTCTCACAAGAAGAGAAACGGAAAGCCCAGCCCGCTCCAGAAGTGGCCTGGCGAATGGGAAAACTTTTGGGAAAACTTCTGGGAAAACTTTTGGCCAATGAAAGCTGGAGCAAGCGCTTGAACAAGACAAGGGCAGGCCTCGAAACCAGAACGACTGACCACGGAAATCTCTTGCCCTTTTTTCTTTCTTCTTTTCTTTCGTCCTCTTTCTCGTTTTTTCTGTGGGAAAAAAAGGCGAAGGGACAAAAAAAAAAAAAAGAAAGAAAGAAAGAAAGACTGGGAAAAAGACTAGGAAAAAGATTAACGGGTATGTACGAGGGTCCCAAACACCCATTAAACTAAATAATAGTCATGCAGTATGCGTCTGCAGCTAGAAAAGCTCGACAGCAAAAGTGGATCGTGGAAGAATGCAACATGACAAACAACCTTGCCCGTTAGGACTGCTTGCATGGTCCGTCACAAGCTGATAGGAAAGAAAAAACCACAGACTCGAAATCCAAAAACAGAAACCAGTAAGGTAAACATGCGATAGCCACACCATTGGACGATGTTGACGTCTGCAAACAAACCAGAAGCAGAGACGTGGTTATATGTAAATATGACAATAACTTCAAAAGAACTGCGCATGATTGCTTACCGAATCCCTGTCTTGTAGCCTCAGACATTGACATAGTCCTAATCCTTCCCTGCGGTTGTTGGCGCTTCTCAGAAGTATTCACCGTCAACGGCGGGACTCCCAGGCTCCATCTTTTGTTCTTTTCCTTGCCAGCTCCCGTACGACTGTTACCATTATTATTATTGTTATTCTTCTCGTCGCTTTTGTTCCTCTTATGCGCTGGCTTGTTGACCCATGTATCTAATCCACCTTTGTTAGGTTTGTGGTTTCCAACCGTAATTCTTTCATCAAGGTTATCAAGTTCGTCTTCAGAGTCGATAACTGTTTCTGCCGTGGGATATGGCGGCCGTTGAACATCTAATGTTGGACCCATTTTGAGATATAAGTCGTTTGAAGAAATCGAAAGCCGGGATGATTGTAAAACAAGAGAGCTGCTGAACCACGAGCTATATCATTTGATAGATCCGGTTCAAAAATATGAAAACAGTGGGATTGTTCCAGTATCTGTTGGTTGAATGTGGGAAAACAGTCATAGACCACCCAGATGATATCAGATAAAATTGTCGAAATATTGTGGTATCTTCTCGGTTTTTCCCGTGTTCTCTTTGGTCCGCACAGATCTACTCTTTCCGGTACAACCGCTGGTACTACTTTGATGTCGACGGCGATAAGGTTAGGTTATGAAGCACAAGGGCTGAAATATAGAAAGTGGGAGACAAAAATTTTTTGATCTTGAACCTTCTGGAGGCTAGAGGATTAAAAAAAGATCTAGAAGTATAAGAGGGAACAAGAAAAGCAAGGGAGGTGGGGTACGAAAAGATATTAACCTTGTGCTTCCAACCAAAGGGGTACAGACACCTTTCAAGGTATGTATGGAGTTTGTTTTTCAAATAAGGTAAACTTCACGTCTATGAACGGCCGATTATTCAGTTCGGAGCGCAGATGAAAATAAGAAAATTGTGTGTGTGTGTTCACCGGCCATGGGGCTTGGGCGCAAAAAAGCACGGAGCGGTGTGGTTGAAGAACGGATCACAGATTAAAGATCCTTGACTCGAGGCCAAAGACCTTCAAGGTCAGCCCACCACTGCTCACAGTTCCTTCCTTTCCCTTGTGCCTTTTGACTTCAGGGAAATTTTGTTTTTTTTGGGCCACACTTCGTCTGATATTCTGAAAATAGACGATTTTTGTTCCGCTCCTTCTTCGGGTAGGTGCTTGTGTCGAGGCCGAGGACTCCACAGTTATTCCACGAGAACGGCTTTTTTAGACCTACTCTGTATAAGTATATAAGTATTCTCGGTTCGTTTGCTAATAAAGTATCGCGACATATGGTAAAATACTTTCGAAATTTCGTTGACAAACACTGACATGTGGTTCAGGAAGGCGATAATTGGACTTAGTGTATTAAGATCTCTAAGATCTTAAGAGTTAATATCGATAAAGAAGGACCTCTGGACCACAAACGTTAAACACAATTAGCCTAGGAACTCCGTGATATTCTTGACGGCCGAGGTTTTGAATAAAACCTTCGAACGGCAGGAAACATCTTTCACTTTCGAATTTCAGATTTCTTATTAACCACGAAGCTTTTCTCACTTCAGCTTCACATTACCGGCCGCGATTGCATCTTACACACCCCTTAACCGTACACACGGTACAAGGACGGAAGATTACAAGCGGCCGACATACATACATGCTACATCATAGATCCCATAAGATTCCTGTATCAAACTCTGTAAAATCCCCTGGGTCGAGGCCTCTGTGCCGTGTTGTGAAAGGATGTTATAGGAGGCCACAATTAATTGCCCCTCCCCCTCCACTACGGTGCCTGATAACTGGGGTTTTTCATACTAGTCGCGTAAAAGGTGGCTTGTCAAAGACCCCTCCAGGTTAATATCTATCGCAAATAAGGCGGCCTGGTAATATATTCAGGTCGAAAACGAACCTGAAGAGCCCTCCAATTCTCCTGAAGATCCATGTTGATGTCGCAGTAGCAAAGTGGAGTGCGCTTCATGAGTCGCTATGTCGTGATATAATCACAAGCTGTCAAAACATGACTGTTGCAAACTCTCTATCCCCAGTCCCGGGGAATTCAAATCAAACACAATGAAATGCGCAACATCATTCAACAAGCTCACATACATACACAGTATGCGCAGACATAACATAATCTCAGAGTCGAGGGTCCTTTGCTTTCGATCATGCCCGATCACTAGCACTTATGCAACTACGCGCGGCTGCCTTAGTACCCTTCCCGTACCAGTACTGGTACATGCGCAATGGCAAACGTTCAATTGATAGTGCCTTCTTACGATGCCTGAAAATCGCAAAAGTCCTTGATACTTCGCCGCTGAAGCCTCCGTCATGGGACGCCGATTTCAAGTGCATTTGCTTGCGGCCTTTAGGTGTCATGGGGTGGCTGATCCACAAGCCGTGTGAGTGGGGCCCCCAAAGAATATTTGAAGGGAAGTTCGTTCTTGCCCGTCGACGGTCAACCGTTGGAAGTTCTCACGTCGTCTGACTTTTATGTGATTCGTCAACAAAGCAGAAGCTGCATGAAGACATGGATCTGCCGAAACACAAATGACCGGTGCCCATTGGCCACAGCAGGGATTGCAGCAGTCCCAAGCCAATTTCCGATCCTGGAACGTGCTGAAGGAAGAAAAAAAAGGGAAAAAAGCAACTGCTTAACGATAGACTTTTTTGCGCTTCCTCTCGTTCGCCTGTCGCAGGACTCAAAAAATAGAACTCCACTCAAGGCTACCCCTACGACCAGTTAGGTCAGCGTATTCTCCTGTTGGTTGGGAACATGATATCATTCAGCCGCCGTTCCGTTCTGATTATGCCTGCCGTCTCTGGCGAACGGTTTTACAATCGCAAGAGCGAAATGAGATCCGTAACCGACCCGTGCGCTCGTTCCCAAGTTTATGTGGACGGGGATCTGTGACAATGGTGAGGAAATCATTCGAAACCTATCTGAAAGGAGAAGTTCTACCGGAAACACACTTGAAAATCGGGTTCAATGATCATGGTTCAAGTTTGAGAAGTATCCAGGCTCAAAAAATGCCTGGAAAACCAAACTGTTGGATTCTGGCATAGCCAGACTCTACCCGGCACAAAAATACTTCAAAAGGTTCCTTTTGCACGACGAAAGGAAAACCCCGGCCCGTATTGTAATCTAATCGATAAGGAAAGCGTTCTAACCCGCACTACCAACAAGGTCGACGATTGGTGAAAAACAAAAAGGTGGCACGGCTGTTTTAGTTGGGCGGTTAAGATTAGCCTAGATCCACTGGAATGTGGATCTTTGAAGTCCTTTTCGATCGGCGCCTTCCAACAGGAGGTTAGGATTTGAGTCCTCTTTCTTCTTTTCCTTTGTGGCGCTGTAATCACACTTCCCTTTCTGGTCAGCAAATCTGGAGTAACGGCTCGAGTATCCGATCCGACATTTTCGTTAGGATCTGGCATAGATAACCTTCTTCATGGAGGGGCGGATCGTGGGTGGTGTGGGGTGAGCAAACCGTCTATCAGAATTTCATCAGCCTGCAGCTGCCCGAATGGGCAAGCTTTGACCTCTCTTCAAGAAGTGAGACCTTCGAGCCTCGTAAGCCTTGGGTGGTCTTCGAAAATAGAAAGGAAGAAAGAAAAAAAAGTCGCTACCCATTCCTCGGGTATTCGATTCCACATGGGCCTGGTCGTTCATGCATAAACCTCTCAAGAACGAAAAACATTCTAACCATTATTCGAACTCGGGTAAAATCTCAACAGGAAGTTGAGACTACAATAGATTCTTGGAAGAGCTCACATGCGGAAGTTGGGAATTCATGCCTCATGTACCTCATAAGGCCGCCTATCACCAACCTCTTCGTTATCGTGATAGAACGGCAAGCTCTTTGATAGGTAGGTATGCAAGATCTCTGATGCATCCGCATATTCTAAGCCTGATAAGTCGATATAAATTCTTTCAAAAGGCAATCCAAGTCCTCTAGAGCAAGGCCGATTTAAAAGGCAACATTGGGAATTTCCGGGGACTTCTCCGTTGCACATAGGTGCATACAGAATATGAATTACGAACACTGTCTTGGAACACAAATGTTACCATCCCACCCTAAAATTTGTGACTGGGAATTCAAGGCAAACAACTCTATATCATGTCATATCAATCTATATCGACGAAAAGAAACATGCACCCGTCTGTTTTCAGCTCTTATCCTCCACACGCCAAGCTGCATATTGAAGAAAAACACCTCTTAGCGCCACTAAATTGGAAACTGTAAGCCTATCCGTTATAACCCTCAGCCCACCGTCTAGGATGAAGCGAAATTAAACATCGTCGGTAGACGATATTTAACCGAGACGAACCATGGTGGTTCCTTCGATAACCCCACGAAAATACACCACACAACCTTACCCAACAAAAAAAAAAACCTTGATAATACATATGATCCCACAACAGGAAATTCGATACCGTAAAATCAACCCTAGAGACACACACCGATTCCGGACTTTAACTCAAATCCCACATGGCAGTAGCTAGTAGGCCTGGATGCTTGCTCACCATTTTCGTCACGAAGGACCTAGCCCACACATCTAGAAAATCAAAAGCAAGGGAACCCTTAGTTATTTTGATCCCGGGATTCATAAATAGTCCTTGTCGATAACCGGCCCCATCCATGCCCGTCCTGCCTCTTCCTAAAACTGCATCGCATATAATTGACATCTACCGTTAGTACAACACTTCGGCGAATGGCGAGATACTGTCAGATGATAAATCAAAGTAAGGGGCCTATCGATCGATGGCGTAAGTTGTAATTTTGATGACATTCGATGAGGTCCCATTTCGAAAAGAAGTTATCTTAGCGTGGTATACATTACATCGGAAGGATCGGATCGGTCTATACCCGGTGCATTACATTACATTACATTATAATTTGCGCTAGAAGCTCTACAAAACCCTTTGCCTCGGCCGCCTATTCGAAACTTGTTTGCTGTTGGTAGGTTTATGCGAGAGGTTTACAAGGTTTTAACGTCATTAGTACCTTTTCAGGCTTGATTCTAGGCTGAGAGGGTTTGTTATACATACATAACAGGCAACAAACAAAGAGTTTTAGGTATAACAAACATATTGGCTAACTTGTGATGTAGTCAGCAGGCATTATTTTTCTTCTCTTGGGGGTATATATGTTGTAGAAAATGCGGCACAGAAGAGGCTTTTCAAGGGTTGTACATGTACAATGGTAAGTAAGGCTGATTATTGAGGCAAGATATTCCTGCTGAATATAACACAGGTTAAAGCCGGCCAGAGTTCAGCCCGGCAGGCCGTTGGGGATTGTGGTCCTACGATAAGGCTGAAGTATTTGATATCACGAAATTTGTTTCAATACGGCTTATGCAAGCGAATGCGATGGGGCGGCAAGGGCAACTGGATGATATACTGTGACAAATCTGCGAGGGTAACTCGTGTAAGTCTCTACTACATATGATCCACCTTTATTATATTAATGGGCTACATTATGCATTGTGATTTCCCGTACCGATGAGCTCGGTGACTGGATCTGCTTGTGATGAGCCGGAACTATAAGAAACTGTGCCGGTTTTGATTGTGAAGTATCTCAAGACATCGCAATATGGCTTTGTTAACCGATGCATGAAAACGGATGGAGGCAAGACGTCGGGGTCTGTGCCACAGGCTAGCCGGGTTAATGGTTGGTCAATAGCTTTGTCCTTGTTCCAGAGCTCAAGGTCTAGATGTTAGGTCACAAATCTTCAAAAATTTGACATTCTATTGCAGCGGATACCAAGCCTTGGATATGCGGATTTTGGCCTAACAGACTTGCAAGATGCAAGGTCTCGGTTCAATTTCGAATTTGATACAAATGCTAGTTCTAGTTTCTGGCTTCAATACAAGCTATCAAAATCCAACAGCCGATGTCATAACCCAAACCAACGACAAAATTCGAAGTTTCCACATTTTGTTCTACAGATCTATTGGCTCGACTCAATGACACCAGACCTCCATATACACAATACAATGTCGACAACGGAGCTAACCTTCAAACACCATTTCGCATCGTATTAAAATGAAAGGGTTACAACGTTGGAAAATGTTAGAACATTAGCTTGAGTTGTAAACTGAAATTAGCCTAGCACATAATAATTCCTTTAAGGCATCATGAGATGTAACATGAAAAATAAACCCCGTACACGGCATAGGTTGCGGCTGTAAGATAATATCGTAAAGCATCGTATGCCTGGAAGTAATGCAATGCAAAATGGAGAGACTGTTAATGATCATAAGCTTGTTCGAAACCTTGTGTCACCTCAAAATGTGTTGCTGGCCAATTCTAGCAACTAGCCGGATTCGGAAATGCAACGACGTGGAAACTTCAACACGGTTTTCAGCACACGCTCGCTAAATGTCTGGAGGATGGAGTTATGTTTGGATTTATGGTGCAGCCTTAGAACTACAATAGATGGAGTTCTGGCGACGAGGAAGCGTATAGCGATGAAAGTGGTATTGAAAATTCTGAATTCTTCTTTATTTCTTTTTAATTTTGTAATCCTGAAATTGCATATAGAGAACAAGTAATGGAAGTTTTATACAATTTTCTAGGTGTGGTTTATGCCGGATGTGTGATATAGCCCCACACATTCGCGGAGTAAAGCTACTATTCTTGAGATCGATATACGGTCTTTTTTGAAGCCATAGTAAGTACAGATATACCCTAGATGCGGCTGAAGAGTAATAACATCGCGGATTATCTCTCAATAAGACTACATCATTATTTCTAGCTATAATAGCTGGTGTGCTGCCATATATGAAGTGACCATAATGGACCGCTATTTGCAACCCTGGTCTTGATCGAGAAAAGAGATATTATAGACCAATAGCCTCGCTCCCAGACGCCTGCTGTCCACAAGTGTAGATTTTATCAAGATTTCCTGGTCCAAAAAGAGTAGTTGGTTATGGGACAACCGTATGCTCGCTGAAAGACATATATTATGATCTGTAATTTGTTAAAGCACATCAATGATAAGCGATCTTATGCAGGGGAGTCAGGTTCAATGCTGCTACCACTCGTACTTCATGGATATTCGAATTCAACTTCAAATCTTGGATATATATTTTCAAATGATTCTAAATCTCGCTAAATACAAACTTAACTATTGAATTAAAGTCACTGTGAAGCCTCCTACATACACAATCTATCATACAAAATCCCCACTAATGATCTATTTCTCAATCATAAGAACATATTCCCTACTACTATGCCCAAATGTAATAACATCCTTCTCCTTCAACTCGAAATATCTCTGCTCAGGCACAGGCTCCCCATTAACCATCGTCCCGTTCGCACTTCCCAAATCAATAATATAAGGTTTAACCCCACCTTCCCTCTCTCCGTATTCATTAACCTTAGTTACGAATCTAAATTGAATGACTGCATGTTGTTTCGAAGCGCTGGGATGATCGATGGGGACGTCGGCTACCAATCTATCGCGTCCAAATAACCATGCGGTACGAGTTGATAATGTTAATGTTTCTAAGATTTCTGAGGATTTGAAGACGTAGAGACGGTATGTTATTGATGACGGGGGAAGGCGGGATTCGGATGGTTCGACGTATTTTAGGACTACGCCGTTGAAGGTATTTGTTTCGGAGACTAGGTGGGTTGTACGGTTGAAGTTTGGGGCTTCTTTGGGGGGTGCTTCTGCTTCTGCCTCTTCCGGTTGTTCCGATTCATGGGAAGATGGTTTTTTGGGAGGTTGTTTTCGTTTGTTGTCGTTATCGTCGTCGCGATTTCGGTCTTTTCGATCTCGATGTCTATCGCGACTTCGGTCTCTTGCCTTATCCCTACCCCCGCGGTCTCGGTCTCTTTCTCTATCCCGGTGCCTTCTTGAACTACCACCATCATCCCGTCTCCGTCTCTCCCTATCATCTTCTATTTCCCTCTCCCTATCCTGACCAGCTACACTTCTCCCCTTGTCTTCCCGATCACGGTGATCCCTCCTACTCTCCCTGTCCACTCTTCTAATATCATTCCGACCCCCATCCCTCTCCTCACCCTTCCACCTATTATCCTTCCCTCGACTACCTCTATCCCTCTCTCGTCTATCTTCTCGTGTACTGTTACCACCAACCTTCCCGCTGTTATCGCGTGGAGACCGCGAGCGCGCTCGTGTGGGCGACGGGGAGTCCCAGCGACCCATTTTGTGATGTGTTTTCTATGAGTTGAATTCGGTGTCGCGTGTGGTGGTGGTATCTGAGGTGTAAGTGCATGCGTATGCTATAGTAATCAAAGCTTTGGTGCCGGTTATCGCTAGGAAGTAGTAGTCACCCTGATGGGAAGGGAATGGATTAGAGTAGTCTGAGGTTCGTGATCAAAAAATGGTGGTAATGACGTGAAATCCAAACGATTTCTAGGAATATCTAACCCTCGTTTAAATGGTCTTGGCACCGTTCCCTTTTGGGCTTTGGCAGTTTGTTGGATTTTAATGAACGAAACACATTTTGAATTCTCACAGTCTCGAAACTAGACAACTTGGCTAAGAATTCTCACCGCAGTCTCGTAACCAAACTGTTCTCACTGACTGTTTGATTCTTTTACAGTTTTGGACGACGCGAGATATGATAAAATAAATAATAATTTGCTTGCTATAAGAAAAAGGGATAAAACCCAAAGTACTTTGATTTAGAACCCTTCACTCCTTTCCCTCCTATTCCTTCAATTTTGTTTATAAAGAATGTCACCGTCTTACTCCCACAGCGAGCTAACTCCGCTTCCAGATGCTAAAGGAAAGAAAGCAAAAACCACAAGAGTAAATAATCAAAGTACAAAGTCTGAGAGAGTGAGAGAGAGACCGATCCATCGCAGAAACACCATGATAGATAAGTACTAGTAGTAGAACACAGAAAACGGTGATAGTAAACAGTAGTGCTGCCCAGAATTACATGTATCCAGAACGAAAATCGAAATAAAAAGGCATAATATCAGAAAAACAGATAGCGGAAGCTGTTTTATTAGCTGGAGACCGACCTTATCAACCCCTCTGGTCGCGAACATCTATTTCTAGACTTGCTGCCGAGACGAGGGTTGATTGGACAATCCACAAATTAACAAGAAGGTCCAGTTGTGGCCTCTTCTTCTTCTTCGCAACTATCTTGTCCCTGGTTGCCGATGTCATTGTCTTTCTAGGAAGCAGTAAATGACTGCCAGATTCCTCTTTCCTCTTCAACCATCTCAACAGCGGTTTCAACTGCTCCGCCGCTCAACTCAGCGAAGACTCTAAGCCTATCAGTACCTAACTCCGTGTACCCTAACTCAATCAAGGACCGAACACATTTCTCAACGGGGTCCTCCTCGTTGAACGAAACAGTCCTAGTATTGTCATCTGTTGCGGCGGTAGTCCAACCTGCCGCAAACTGATTGTTAGCCGCATTAATTCGTTGCTGCTCCTCGAGCTCTTCGCTGCTGCGTCGGACGGTCTCCTCGACTTCGTCAATCAAGCGCATGCGTTCACGCTCGCGGGCTAAAGCATCGTCAATAGCGGTTTGACTAGTTTGTTCCACTAGCTGTGGGGGGCGTGGAGGGAGTGCTGGGTTTTCCTCTGGGAAACCGCCAGGCATGGATGTAGAGCTGGTTAGCCTGTTGTTTCTTCCGGAAGGGTTGAGAACAGTTTGGGCGCGACGCGGCAAAAGTGGCTCGGCGAATCTGACGGTCGATGTTGAAGACTGTCGGCTGCGAGTGCTCGCGTTGCTCATAGATGTGGCACGGTGGAGGTTTCCTGGGAGTGGAGGGAAATCATAATTTGTGCGTGGGGTGAAGCTCGTGTCAACTTGGGAAAGGAAGGGGTTGCGAGAGTTGTGACGTGGTTGAACCGGTGTGACATCGGATGTATCCACCAACGGGGCAGCAGGGGTGGACGGGAAGGGCCAAGCACCGGGAAGACTGGTAGTTGGGGCAGCTGATGATGGGCCGGCAAATGGATTAGGAGGTTTGTTATTAGCCTTGATGGGGGGCAATGCAGCCGACAAAGTCGAGAGATCGTCAAACGGGCTAGTGGTGGAGGGTTGTGGCTTTGGTTGCGACTGTGGGGTTGGGGTGGAAGAAGCCGATGGCAGGGACCATTCTCTTTGGAGCTCAGAGAGAGATGGGAATCTCTTCATTGCCTCAGACCTTTCTCTATCCGCTGGATCAGCAGCACGACGCTGCTGCCAAGGTGACAACCATGGCTGGTTCTTCCCGAAGGAATCCGTCGTTGTGCGAGATCTCCTAAGCCCTGGATAATGGAACTGGGGTACAGTCTCTTGAGGTTCTGGGATTTGGGACCCCCCTGCAGATGAGACGCTAGAGGCAAGGTCTACAAGAACTACACGTTCATGGGCGGAGGCTGGAATTTCTGGAGCTTCATTGGAATCCTGGAACTCGTCCTCGCTGTCGCTCTCGCTAACAGCAGATGTTGTACCTAGGGGAATGTAGCTACTATGCCTTCTGTTAAGGTCATCCGGAGTGGACCTCGGACCGTTACCAAAACCCGGAACGACAGTCGAGATAGGTGGAAGCGAGTTCTCAACCGCTAGTGCGGGAGATGGTGGTCCAGTGGGTAGGGACGGCAACGGTGGGAAAAACTGAGGCGGTGGTGGCGGGAACTCATGAGGGAAGCCGTAGAAAGGCTTTGGCGGTGCAACTGGTTTGAAATCCTTGGGAACGGCAAAGGCGCCGCTGTAATTTGTCGGCTTTGTGTTTACCCATGGGTTCTCGAATGGAGAAGGGATGGCCTTTGGTGGGGACCTGCGACGTGACCTCCTCCACGGTTTATCACCAACAGAGCCGTCGCTGATATGTCCGTTTTCCTGGGAACGACGGCGACGGTACATGGACCTGTCGACACCTTTATAATTGGGTTGAGAGCGGAACACGCCTTTTCGGGTCTTATAGTCTCGCTCAGAGTCGGACGAGGAACCATCTGAGCTTTGAATCTCTACAAGACAGGTACCAGCTTGGATACCAAGTCCCGCCATTGCTTCCTGGAGCCCGGAAATTGGGACTGCACGTTCCCCTCCACTTGTAGAACTTTGTTCATTGTTTCTGCCAAATCCAGACCATGCTCCGCCCGAGCGAGAGGTCATAGGTAGTTGCCAACTGGGGCTATGGCTGGGAGGGTGCGCATGGGGATGGTGAAAGTGTAGATCAATGGGGTGGTATGGAATTGGGAGGGGTGGAGGTGGTGGAGGGCTATAATGATGGTGGGGCGGAGGGGGCGGAGAAGGGAAACAGCCACCGGGGTGGAACATTGGGGGGATACCGTGGTGAAGTGGAGGAGGCATGTGCTTACCAGGAATTGGAGGCGGTGGAAATGGTCCGGGAGGTCCTGGAGGAGGAGGAGGAGGCAGATGGAATCCTGGGACATGAGGTGGAGGCGGTGGTGGAGAGGACAGATAGCCGTGAGGGGGAAGCGGTGGAGGCATGTGGTCTCCGGAGTGAAGTGGTGGAGGAGGTGGAAGAGCAGGCAGCTGGCATCCAGGAGGGTTTGAAAAGATAGGGAGAGAATGTGGAGACACAGGGAAAGAACCAGGAACGGATTGCTCTGAAGTAGGCTCCGACTGAGTCGTTACCTTGGCATCCTCTGGAGCCCTACTTCCAGTATCCTCGACGACCTCAGGCGCATCTTCCGGACGAGAAGTAGATTGTGTAGGACGAGGTGGAGGCGGAGGAGGAACTTGGGATTGACCACTCAGGTTACGAACAAGCCCACCGGCGAAGCCCGACACGATACCTGCACCATCGCTAAACACTTTTCCAACTTCTCGCGTGGCTCCAATGGCCCCTTTGCTGATCGCTGATCCTCTCCTCCCGACTTCTTGTGTTACGATCTGCGTGGCCTTTTTGATTTCTTCAGCTGCACGTCTAGCCTCAGCACCAGCGTCAGAGCCAACATCTCTGAGTTCTTCTCTAATGCGGCCAGCATTCTGGACCGCAGCGTGGCCTACGGTTTCAGCGAAAGTTCTAAGAACAGCAGCTGGATGCTGCGGATTGGCTTGAGGATTGCTTGCTGAAGTAACAGCTTCAGTAGCGAGAGTGTGTAGCTGTTCAGTAAAGTTCTTGAGCAATTGTTGAACGGCGATATTGAAGGCATCAAGGGTTTCAGCTGGTGATGGTCGCCCGTCGGCGGTAGGAGTCGGTGGGAATGCTCTAGCTGCTTGGGTGGTGGCTTCCTGTGCTACCCTCTGAATTCCTTGGATTACGGATGTAAAGACATCGGAAATGAGTTCTACGGGAGTTTTAGGGAAGTCTTCTACGGGCGGCTGGGAGGATGTAGATGCTTCTGCCGGAATGGTAGTGTTCAAGTCAAGAGATGGGATAGGTCTCGAACTGATTGGCTTCGGTGATAGACAACGTGGCGAGCCACCTGCTTGACTAACGACTTCATCATAGATGCGGTTGACTTCGGCTTCAAAAGAAGCGATGAATGGAGCTTCGACGAATTCTAAGGGGATGCGCGGTGGAGGCTCCGGGACGCTGATATTCAGAACGGGTTTTGAGGACTCGGCGACGATCTCCTTTGGTGGAACTACGGGAGTGACGGCCTTTGGAGGGGCAGCGTAGAGGTCTTCTTCAGACTCTTCGGAGACAGATGTGGAACGAAGAATAGGATACTCCACAGCAGCAGTAGGAGGTGAAGACTGTAATTGCTCAGGTTGTTTCGGAGGCTCGGGAAGAGACTTTTGGTGGATGTCCTGCCAATGTTGGAGACCGGGTAGGCCACCCTCGACGTTGAAGATAATTGGCGGTGGTGGGGGCGGAAAGGACATGACCTCAAGCCATCTCGATCGTAACTCGGTTCCGGAACCAACCTATTGATAATACATATTTGTTAATACGTGTTTTAATTGATATTTTATGAAGTTGAATGATTGGATGGGCGTCAGGACATACTCGGATGACATCTTCATCGTCTTCGTCAATATAGCACAACACGGCCTCCGGATGCAGCTGAATTAGCTCATCGTATTCTGAACTAGATATGGAGACAGAACCAGCCTCATGGGAAGGATTCGACGAAGGGAGGCCTCTGATCTGGAAGGTACTGGTAGTCGGACTCCTGGGACGAGGTGGCGACCGGGGCCGGGATGGCGATGAGGGTCTAGATGGCATGGTGGTTGTGGTGGTGGTGGTGGTGGTGGTGGTGTCGAGACTGATGGGACTCGCTCGCCCCAGAAAGAGGCAAGTCGGTTAGATAATGAAAGGGTAAAAAACGATGCGAGGATTCTGACGGAACCGGAAATAAAAATAAAAAAAACAAGGCGGATAGGAAGTGAAGTCAGCAGAACAACGATTGTGGTAGGATGGTGTAGATGGGTAGATGTTGGAGATGATGGAGATGGTTGGGTGGATGGAGTGTGGAGAATGAGAGAAGGAGAATTAAGTTAAGACGCGGGGCACGACAGCTTAAATATTAAATAACCATCACAGACCAGCCAGCTACGTGTAAACCATGTAAAACAGATCTTACAGTCGAACGAGAAAAGACAAAAGTGCATACAGACAGACCGTGTAAGATATGTAAGTATGTATGTATGTATGCGAGGTGGCGTGCAGATGGAGGACAACTTACGCAAAGCTAATTATAAGAGGCTCCAGTCAACCAGATAGCTAGGTAAGTAGCTAGCTAATGAATAGATATTAAATGAATGGAAGAGTTGAGAGGAAGAGGAAGAGAGGAAGGAAGAGAGGGAAAGGAGAATATAAATTTAAGGAAGTTGGAATATCGACCAGGCAATCCAGGTTATTACGAATCCAACCGTCGTCAGCCTCTTCTTATAAAAAGTTTCAGATCTGATGTTCTGGCCGGAATGGCTACGGCCGCGCGTACGGTTTGTTATAACGACACTGCGAGGACAGCCGCCACCGCATGCCATATATATACTCGGAGTATAGGAATAGGTACCTGCTGCGCCAATACGAATGGCCCTGGGCCTAGCAGATATTGAAATTTGCCTGTCAATTCGATCTATTAGGCATCTATAGTAGATTTATATCCAGCGTACTGGTATATAATTACATAACCAGGATAGTCTAACTACATGTAATATGATCCTGCTAACTATCGAGGAAGTAGCTTAGATACAGATAAGGACCTGGCTAGCTCTGCCTAGTACCTGTTATACGATAACTGCACCCTTGCTACATTGATATCAGTCCCGTCTTTTTTATATACCGCCAGAGCTAACATGCATAGCATACCAACTAAGAGGTATATGTAAAGTATCAATCGGAGACTGGATACGTCCATTGTAGGCGGGTTATAATGTTACCTAGTCTGAATGGGGACTGACGGTGAGAGGGCGCCAGGTGGCCCTACTCTGCTAACAATACCAGTAATTCTCATCTTGTTCACGGTAACAGAGTCAAAGAGTGTTGCCTGGGTAGTCTAAATAGGAGTCACTTAGTTACCTACTTTCTGTCTGTCTTGAGTGGGTCTCTGCGGTTTCGAGGTCTTGAGGTCTTGAGGTCTGAGGTTCCCCAGGTGTGCAGGGCAACCAGCCACAAAAAACAAACGGATAGAGACAGAGCTAGATACTCCCACTCCCTGACCTGATTTGACCTGGCCTGACGACCTGTGACCTCCCTCCCTCCTCGCCAACAACATCAACACCAAGGTATCTAATATCATCATCATCATCATCATCATCATCATCATCATCATCATCATCGTCATCATCGGCATCATCACCTCTCGATTACTCGGCCTCGACTCGATACACACATATATCAACCTTGATGCCGACCTGAACCAATCCCACCTAAAATGGCGAGCACAATCAGCGACGACGATGGGGACCTGTCGCCCATATCCCCCGTCATGTCCCCCATCTACCCATCCTCTCCTCCTCTCCGTAAATCCCACCCGTCGCAATCTCAACCTCAATCTCAACCTCAGTCTCGCCTTCAACAGACCCAATCATCCCAACGTCCCTCATCCTCATCTTCATACCCTTCAAAAGTCTCCAAACCAACAATCACAATCGAAGGCTCCGACGGCGACGACCAATTGAGCGCCCTTTCCTCCAACGATGACCTCAACGACGACGACCCTTTCTCCGATGACGAAATTCCCGGAAACCACTCCAACCTCTCCCTTCCTATCGATCAGCAGAAGGAACTCGCCCAGGTCGAAAGCTCCTTCAGGGGTAGCACCCCGGATCCATTCCTCCAGCCTAACAACGGCGACGGGGATGACGCCGATTTGTCCATAGTGGGCGGTATCCGCCCCACCGATCCAAAGCCCAAACCGAGGCTTACTACTACTACTACTACAAACCGACCCCCCTCCGCCAGTTCTACTTCCAATCAGAGGCAGCAGAGTCAACAGCAAAGTCAACAGCAGAGCCAACAGCGACAGCGCAGCAGTAGCAAGGTCTCAGATATGCCTCCACCTGCTGCTGCCCATGCCCCTGCCCCTGCCCGACCTTCATCATCATCATCATATAAACCTAAAGATGACGACTACAATAAACCGGTCTCGAAGCCGAAACAGAGTAGAACATCCATTGCATCTTCCACGAGATCAACCAAAAAGGCTCCCTCGGTAGCTTCTTCGGATACACCTGAACTTCCCAGAGGCAACAACGATGATTCCTTCTCGAATAGATCCGTCCCCGCATCCGACACCCTCGAGTCTTTCTCCAGCCCTACTACGATGGCAAAGGCTAGAGCGATCAGCAGCCAATACACTCCTAAACCGGTTAGGAAATCCGGTTTGAGGAACGAAGTCTCCTCTGATAATCGAGATCCCGTCAGGCGACCCCGCCTCAGAACCCAGCGAAGTCGAAGTAGTATCAGCTCAATCGGTAGCGAACATCTCTCAGATGTGGAAGATCACGACATCAAACCACCAAAGCGAGGAGACCGAGAACGGGAAAGGGAAAGAGAGCGTGAGAGGGACAGGGACAGAGACAGAGAACCTGATTTCGACTTCGGATTCGATGAACACCGCAGCAGCAGGTCCACACGTCTCTCCAGCGAACGTTCTATGCGCCGTAATCCCTCGACTACTAGCGTCGCTAGCTCTGTCAACATGAATGCCGCGGTGGAAAAGGTCCTTGAGGACTTGGATGAAGAAGGTCGCTCTGACTCTGGTGAAGACGACTCAGCTCACGATTCTGCCCCGGAAACTCCTCGTGCCCGTCCGAACTCCGAACCGATACCCCCCGAAACCCAGCTCAAAGCTCAAATCCGCAATATCAAGGTCCCCGATACCATCGCACGCGATTTCCGTAAACGTGAAGCCTCAAATGGTTCGTTTTCGCCTTCCAAAAAGCCCGGTGGTGGCCGTGGCATGACCCTCAAAGAGCAAAGCGGCACAATCGACAAGTTGCAAAAGGAGAACTGGGATTTAAGAATAAAAGTATTTCATCTCAACAATCGCCTTGATAAAACTTCGGAGGAAAGTGTCAAAACTCTGCAGAATGAAAATGGAATTCTAGCTGTCGAGAATACGCAATTGAAGAGCCACGTGAAGACTTTGAAAAAGCGTATCAAGCAGCTGGAGAAGTCAGGGGATGCAAGTAGCACTCGTAACGGTAGTGACGATGCGGACGAGAAGGCTGATATCACGAATCTGGAAACCGAGGTTATATACTGGAAAGAGCAGACGGAGAAGGTTGAAGTTGAAGTAGAGGAGCTACGGAGCAAAATGAAGGACAAGGAGAGCCAGTGCGAGCGACTGAGTACAATCGTTCGCGGAATGGCCGGTGGGGGAGAGGAAGTAGTATGTATCATCTTCTTTTTGTGTAATGATCCTGGGCTGACTTGGCTAGGACACACTCCGGGATTTCCTTGAGAGCGAAAGCGCTCGCCGAAAACAGGCCGAAGACGACAATGCCAATCTACGACGTGAGATATGGGACCTCAAAGCTGCAGCTCAAACTGGTGCTAGCGACCCGGCACCACGATCACGCGGCGCCACGTCCATAACCTCGGAAAACACACTGGTCTCACAACTACGCATGGAAAACGAGGATTTACGGCGAGAAGTCAGTGCTCAATTGTCGATGCTTACATCTCGCAACAGAGAAAAGGAACGGCTGTACCAAGAGATCGAGGAGCTTAAATTAGGTCTACCACGGGAGAACACTCAAATAGTTCAAGTCGAAAATTACGACCGTGCGATGAGTCGAGTTAGTAGCAACCCGCAGCAGAACCAGATGGGGGATGCCGAACGTGAGGACTACGAAAATGCCAACGGTGCACTGCGCGATAAGATCTCTGAGCATAAGCTTAAGATTCAGGATTTGGAGGTCGAATTGGAAACTAAGCTCCGCGAGTTCGACAAGGTTATTATCCAGCGACAGGAGTTTGGGGACCTCGCTGCAGAGTATGAAGATGAGTTGGAGGTTCTCAATGCCGATTTACAGGTTGTCTTAGCCGAACGCAACGAACAGGCCCGCCTCCGCGAGGAACTCGAACAGGACTTTGATAATCTCAAAGAAGAAGCTGAAGAAGAGATCCAGCGTCTAGAGGAGGAGATCGATATCCGCGCTAATGAAATGGAGAAGCTCGAAGAGGACCTCCGTAATAAGGACGAAAACTTTGGGGCGCTCCAGGAGGAGATGCGGAACTTGAGTACTGTTGTTGTGCGGATGGAGGACGCACAGGCTGCCGGGCAAACTAGAATTGCGGACCTTGAATCGGAGTTAACGAAGAGCCAGAGGATTATTAATGATAACGAAGTGGAGATGACTTCACTGGAGAAGCAAATTCATGATTTGACAACGAAGAATGAGAGGTTAAGTGTGCAGCAGGAGAGTGCTCAAGGCGAAATTGCGTTCCTAAGAGAAGAACAAGATAGCGATAAGATTAAGATTGGGCAGCTGGAGAGCGCTATGAAGTCGCTGGAGGAAACTTTGAAGGATGAGAAAGAGCGTTCAAGAAGCTTGAGCGATCGACTATTGGAAGAGAGAAAGCTGATGGACGAAACGAGGAACTTGAATAAGGCAGAAATGGAGAAGCTACTTAGTGATAAGAACCAAGAGATCCTTAATATGAAGGAGGCAGCTAGGCAGCTCAAGAAGAGCCTAGCTCGTCGCGAATCTGAGGTTAGAGATTGGAAAGAGAAGCTTAGTCAACTTGAAGACTCGATTCGGGAAGCGGTTGGTGATCTCGCTGCCAACAAAGTTGACGTCCTGAAGGCCGTTGTTGCTCTACACCAGGAGCTTGAGAAGCGGATGGAAGAAATTGGGCGGATTAAAGCTGATCTTGCAGACAAAGACCGGACTCTCAAGGATCGCGAATCTCTTATGGAGAATACGGTACGTTCTATTCACATAAGAGGTTTTAGAACTGCAAATATTTACTCGATGTTATTCTACAGGCTCTTGAAGTTCGTAGACTCACAGACCTCCTCGAGAAAGAACGGCAAGGCCGTAAAGCTGATAAAGCCGTCGCCGACGACCTCCAAGCCAATCACGAGAAGTCACGACGACTTGTCGATCAGCACAGGACGCAACTTGCAGATTTGGAGAAGTCTCGCACCAAGGACTCGCGAGCCTTGTCGCAGCTCGAATTACAGTACAAAGAACAGCTCGCCGAAAGGAACTCACTTCTTGTCCAGTTGTGGATACGCCTTTCCGCTATCTGTGGAGCCGAGTGGGCTGACAGGAATAAGCTGGTGGGCAAGGGAGGTGCCGTTTTATCTGCTGATGCTAGTGTCAACACTCATATCTCCGGATTCTCAAAGTCGATACTTGCGGCTGCGAAGAATTTGGAGACCGTGTTAACGGGCTTCAAAACTAGAATACGCAATATCGAACGGGATCTTTGGAAGGAATATGCGTAAGTTTTCCCTGCATTCTAGTTTTGGGCTAATGATTCGACAATTCTGCGTTTTCGGCTGTGGCTTTTTGGAGGATGTTTCCCTTTTCGGGCCATTGATGATGGGCCTTTACAAGGGTGAACGCTGACCAACATGAAACGTGCAGTGTTGTAGAAAATACGCTAGAAACTCGTACTCGCAGGCTCGAACGGCTGGAAGCTATGGTTCGAGATGGAGTCGGCGAACAATCATCGATGCGGAATGAAATCACCAAGCTGAAGACTGAAAACCGGCTGCTGAAGGTATGTAGTTCTGCCTTGTTTTGAAAGATCTGATTGGATGAGCTTTTATATTATGGGATTATTTTTAGCAGCTGAAAATAGGATTTTCTTATATGCTAACTATTGTACGTAATATTTTTCCCATAGGCGGAACTTAACGTGGTCCGGCTACAGCCATCTAAGTTGCCGGTACGAAGTGGCATCAGCACTGTTGCCTCGCGGGATAGTTTATCTGCGGCGGACAATTCTGTAGTACACCGGGCTTCGCCGGATCCACCTGGGGACACTAGTCTTGCCCTGAGCAATACAATAGCTTCACTCGACGACGTTACAGACGAGAACGAGAGACGGTGGATACTACGACTCCGGGAGTTGGAGAAGCGGCTTAAAGCTGAACGGGAGGCTCGGCTACTCGACCGAACTGGGGCGAAAGCACGACTTGAAGAAGCAAGGAGTGAAAGAGAAGCCTTGAAGAAGGAGTTGGAACGGGAGCGAACGATTTCTCGACTCGACAGACACGATGATGAGCCAGACGACAGGGCTACTAAGCGAATGTCGATGATTCCGAAACCAAAGGCTAGTGGGGCAAAGAGCTCATCAAGGGATATGAATGATGATTTAGGCGGGAATGGGCTATTAGCACCGCCAGATGACGAAGATGTACGTTCGTTGATCGTGCGCGTTGAACGTGAGCGTCGAGGGGATCATAGAGCTAAGAGCCGCGATCGACATAAAAGCCGCGAAAGGCGAAGCAACAGGGATACGCCCGACGAGCTGTCGCCGTCGTCCTCGGGGCAGCATCGAGATCGAAGTCGAAACCGTGATGGGGGAGCGTCTAGATCCGATTCTAGAGTTAGAGATCGCGGAGATAGAGAACGTCTGAAAGAGAGAAGTGTGAGTGAGCGGACGAGCTCGAATAGGAGTTCCATGAAGCGACCTGGTGACCCGACCACAACATCACAAAATAAAATGGTTACTATTATTTCGAGTATTGACGAGTTGAATGCTCGAATGGAGAGGGGGAAGAGTCCTGCAACATCGAAGAAGGAGAATGCACTTTCGCCGCGGAAGTTCTTGGGGGGATTTTTCGGAGGGAAGAAGGATGAGTAACTATTTTTCTCTTTCGTCTCCGCGTGATACAATTTCCTGTTTAAAGTGCTGTCACTTCTTTTCCCTCGCCTGGCCTCCCCTATTCCTCGAGATCTTAATTTTGCGGAGTCTTTTGGATCGATCCCTTCTACGGGTGGCATGGGCGCCTGTTTTTTCTCTGTTTTTTCTATTCTTTTCTTACTGAAAGGCCTGGGCGACTTTTCATGTTTCTTTTTTCATTTCTATCCTCCTCTCTTCTTTTTGTCTTTTCGAAAGGACATAATGATTATTTGCTTTCATGAATGAATATTGAAGATAGCTCTTCTCTCTTGGGTTTCCGCTTTGCAGTTCTGGTTTTTTATTTATTATATATTTGATGCCAAATGCAAAAGATATCCACTTTCTGTTGCTTTTATCATATTTGTATTTTTTTTGTAATATTCACTTTTTTCTTCCATCTTTTTAATATTATCGACGAGGTAATATAACTTTTGTTTCGTCTTGGGGGTATGTATATATATTTCGTGTATACATTCAAGAGATTCTACATTCTATATTTACATTTGTTTCCTCTTCTTCTTTATTGAGATTTGATTTTGGGTTTGGCGTAACGTGTATTTGCAAATTTGGTTTATGAGATAACTTTGGCGTACGTACATACTGGTAGGGTAGGGCAGCAATGTTTTTTTGTTTTGTTTTTTTTAGTTATGATGGGCTGGAGGTGGTTCGAGTGATATGCTGTAGATACCTAGGTATTCGTAGGTGTCGATGAACAATCTGTTGGATATATAAACGGGCAAGGCAAAATATTAAAATGATGGAGGGTTACACACAAAGGTTTTCTGAGAATACTAGAAGACCGTCACAAGTTATCTTGTCGCCAGGCTCCTCAATTTATATCATAACAGAAAGACCGGAAACCACTTTTCATACGACGCTATATCCTGTCCGATGGCCAACCGCAGTACAAATTCGGGCTGCGATTGTTCTTTGATAAGCTGTGGTAGGTTGGAATTTAGAGGGGTTTCTCTCTTTATAGCACCTAATTGACGGGGAATGTTGAAACTAGCTAACTGGTGATACCGGCCGACTGCGATAGATCCGAAGCACCTGAAACCCTCAAAGAAGCTCGCAGAGCATTATTCCTCCGATAGATCCATAGGTGTGCTTGGCCCATTGCCTACAGTCTAATAACTATTTGGTGCTAAAGCTAATGATATACAATAAATTCTCGAATGTAGGTTCTCAAAGCATAATAACTACAGCCAACGCTGATACTAACGCCGATTGTCTTTTCTGTTACTCTCCGGTCTCTCTGAGATCTTCGCATATTCGGTCGATTCGGGCGAGCTTAGATATATGTTTCTCTGCTAGTGTAGTCGGGTCAGTCAAAATCCTATCTATACCTAGTACCTTTTCTGCACCGTCTGCGGGATACGGGAAAAAAAGACTTTGCTGCGCTTCATCCTCTTTTCGACCGTTCAAACATCCTTGATGTTTATTCTCATCGGGATAGCACCGCTGAGGCGTTAGTTGTTATGAAGGGAAATGTTGCTTCCGACGTTACTTGTCTCTATGTATTACCGGTAGCGAGTAATGATATCGATATTGATGGGTTTGTAAGTCGTGAAACTTTACAAGAACTTGATTATGAGGTGCCACCCGGCCATCAGATTGCTATCTTATTCACGGCTTTTCTTCGTATGCCATCCATGTCCGAACCGCAGGGTGGGCCGGTTCATCTTTTTGTCAATTTTCGGTGAATTGGTTTTCATACATGTGTATGGGTTTTGAGATTTTGGAAAGATTGTTTATGAATTCTAGGTTCATAATATAATTAAATAATTTGAAAGTACTGTTGTTTTGTTCGTATGACTTTATATGTTTCCGCTTGCCAGGTGATATGTCTCCTTTAACCGGGTGAATAAATATATGTGCAGCTGTGATTGCTGTTACCGCGCACGACATGTATACATGAACACTTGTGTGATCTATCGTGGATCTATATATCAGTTTGTAGAGTTATAGAATTACTGTGGCCCAGGGTGAGCTTTCTCCTTTTGCGTCCGAATAACTATGAAAGTCAATAATTAAGTTAAGTTGGACGCTTAGACAATTGATGACAATATTAATCCAATCCTCTTCTGGGTACAATAGACTTGGATAGAGTGTAACCATATGAAAGCAGCATCGCTCCAATCTATAGGTTAAAGCATAGACGCCGAGGATGGCAGAACCTTCTTTTCCCCCTTCCGGGAGAAACTGACGTTTTACAAGGAAACTCGTAAGGCTTTTTCAGCCCCGGACCAGGATTCTCGATTAGAATGTGCCTTGGAATGTATTCATAGATGTATACGTATATACTCACGTATGCGATTTCCACGAGAGCCGCAAGAAAGGCTATTATGGAACTAACTAACTTCTGAGCAGTGGCTGCAATGCATGCACTGCACGGTACCACCTATCACAGTGGTACAAAGTAACCGTCTCTTTACCAAGCCACTGTAGCATGTAAGTATATAGATGCATAGCTGTATGTATGTATGTATGTATGTATGTATGTGCATGTAGTCAATGTGATAGGAGAATTTATTCCGGTGAAATGATCTAGCCCACCGGATGCAGGACAAAAATATTGATATTCACCCCGCGGATTGCAGATATGGAGATACGTATATATGCAACAGCGGGAATCCCATTCAGGGACATTTTGGATTATCGATTCTTTGGGGAAACCAGGCACCAGTTGGTTTAGATGCCGTTTAGCTGCACAATGACACAACAATAGAATATATATTAATATAGAAATAAAAGTAAAGAGTATTTTTTAACGGGGAGGTGAAAGAGAGAGGGGAAAGAATGGAGGAAGCCACAATAGCATGTTAGAATTACCTACTAGGTATGTCTTTGGGGGTTAAATGGGGAAATGGGAGCATGACATTGTTGCAGTTGCAAGTTGTGATAATTGTTCATCCCTGTTTTGGTGTTGGCGCAGCTGCACAACGTTGAATCGGCGAGACGAAGATCAGTGCAGTGCAGTGCAGTGGACCCACACCGACCGACTGCATGCTCCTTTCTATGTAACCGAGAAAGAAGGCTCCTGGAAGGCCCGGAAGCAATCGAATCATCTGTTCTTACTTACTTAGTACTTACTTACATACTCACTTACGTGGGTTTCTTACGCCCTGCTCGATTAGCCTCGTCCAATTCGACATGCGCATGCATGGCTTTGCAATTGTTGTTTTCAGGCACCCAGCTTTCGGGGCTGCTGCACATACCAGTCCGGCCATGGCGATAATTTAGAAGTGACGCGAGATTCGCTTCGATCCAACAAGGACCTTGAAGGTATGAGGGGTCGGACAGGGCGGATTGTTTTGTAACACTGTTGGTTGTAGGGCTCGAGATATCAAAATAGTACCGATACCTACTACATACCTAGTAAGTAAGTCGCTATTTTTTTATTTTATTTCTTTCCTTTTTATTTCTTTCCTTTTTATTTCTTTCCTTTTTATTTCTTTCCTTCTCTTTCTCATCCTCCGGGTGGATACGAATATTATATGTATCTTGTGTCCCACTATCCTGTCGTGTGTTCGTTAGCAGTTGGACATTCATTGAAGGTATCCTCTAACCTCTTAATTAATTTTGATATTACGAAGTCACTATCATTTACAATTATCAGCAACGAACAGGAATCGAATCCAGGCACCGTTTCTCTTATCTGAATCCAAGCACGAGCAGCCGCACAGGCTTGGGGTTTGGGGGTCAGCACTAACTAATCGGACCCTGGTGCGAACCCACATCCACACCCGTCCCATCGACTCTAAAGCCCTTTCGGGCAGGTTTTCGACGAAGTCTCCAACTGAAAGTGGATCTAAGATAGATATAATATTGCGACGACCTAGCTCAAGGCATTGTTTTCGATTCGAAACGGCTGTTGGAATTATATTATCGCGAACAAGACGACCTACTTCGAACTTCAAGCTTTTTTATAACATTTGTGCAGACGCATACGAGTTCGCAAAATTCTAAACCCGAATCCTGCGCACGATCGTACGAGACTGATAAATCAATATAATATCATATTCCGATCCCAGATCCTCTCTCGCAGCCTTGTGCCCGTCAGCCGTATTGATACCGGTTTGTATTCGGTACATTCCTTTTTAAGTGGACCGAACCAATCGCCAACAGTGGATAAGAGAAAGCCACCTCTTTATTAACCAGTTTCCACATTCTGCAATCTTGAGGCTGCATAAGTTGGGGATGCAGGTGTGTCTGTGACCCACCCCATTAAAATTCGAGGGAAAGAAGGCCAAAGGATATCATATGGGAGTCTTCTGAATACAAACTTTACCCGATATTAACTGGACAATACGCAGTAACTTATAGCTCGAAGAGACAAAAAAGAGGACCCTTTCCAGACTTCGACGGAGCAATTCTTTTTAAAAGAAAATAAAGAAAGAAAGAAAACTCTACGGGAACCGATTCGCTCCGAGGGCCATCAATAGTTATTCCCTTTCTAGTTTCCGATCTCTTGATGGGCATTTGATCTGTCCTTTCTTCCTTTTTGGCAGCCCTAATTTCGATTATATGCGGACACCTTATTCTAGCACCTCGACACTCGAAACTTGTTTGGATAATAAACGTGAACATCTCCAGATATTCTCCTATTCTCGCCTTTTCCATATGAATCTCGGATACTAAATCCTTATTTTCCATCCGATATCGATATCTTTAATGTTCCTCGGCCCCTGTGAAGCTCGCCTTGACGTCCCGGATCCGACGGCCGCGATAACAAACCAACCTTCGCTCTCCCCGGACCAACTGGCGTTTTCAGGATGCCATGGCCTTGGAACAGGCCAAAGTCGCCCTTTGGATTCTCAGACTCCGAGGATGCGATATCAAATGGACCAACGACGATAACGTCGACATCGACGCAGGGGACATCGATATCTTCAAGCTTGAATGAAGTCGTGAGCTCAAACACCGGAAACAGCAATGGAGCTGGTCGCAATGGTATTTCTATGACTAATAGAAATGTCGCTGGAGGTCGCCAAATTACCACGACAGCCGTGCGGGCGACAACACCAACGCCTGCACCGAATGTATGGGCTCCTTCCAGTTCTTCTACTACTGCGGAAAATGGAATTGCTCGGGCGAGTTCTTCTTTAGGGTTTAATCATGATGTAGTTTCGCAGGGTAGAAGCCAAACTACTAGAAGGAATTCACGCGATGTTGCGAATACCATCAATCATTCAAATTCTGGAAGTGTCCGTCGAACCGCGTCGGTTATTCCTGAAGACCGTACTGTGCAATCCGGGAACAATGTCGACAGAAGTCCTCCGTCGAGTTCATCTGGCACACCAAATTCAAGGCCTATCAGAAGGCCTTCATCTTCTCGAGATTCGGACTTCAGAAATACAAATTCGCCAGAAAATATACTATCAAAACCCCAGCCTTCCGTCGAGTCTCTGTCTTCGGTTTCTTCATCCTTACATTCGGACGTAAATAACGTCAACCACGCGCATCATCATCACCATGGGAAACGCTCATTATCCGCCAGTTCGAATTCTCAACTAAACATTTTACACGGTCCGATATCACCTAGTTTTCCCAACGGGAGAGCATTTTCTCCAACCCCTTCAGTCGGTTCGATAACCCATCAAACCTCAATCACAAGATCTCAAAAGGCTATTATCCCACCGGGATCACGACAGTCAAATGCAAGCGAGGAACAAGTGTTTATATATGAACTACCGGAAAGCTATGAACAAGTCAATGGGTTGAATTCGCATGAAATTGAGGAAAGAGATTTAAGACATAAAGCTGTAGTCGAGCTTAACCCTGCGCCTGGAGCTGGTGGGTGTGGTCATGGGAGAACAAGGTCGAATGTACAAAATAGGGAGATGATGCTGGAGGCGGAAGTTGCTAGGTTAAGAAAGGTTTGTGGTTCTCTCAATTTTGTAAGTCTTTGAAAATTTGGAATTGGGGCTAATGTGATCCAATATTCTGTTTATTCCAGCTCTGCGAGAAGTATAAACGAAACTCGATTAACAATACTTCGTCGAGTTCGATCGGGTCGATGGACCATTCGATTGTTCCAGACGCCGCAGTTGCAGCGGCAGGATCTTCTGAGGTACAATTTCCTTACGCATCTAGTTATTTAATATCGATGTAAAGTTGTTATGTACTAACTAACATCCAAAAGGCCCACCGAGTCGTCAAAGTAATGAAAGTCGCGAACGAGCACCTTCAAAAGAAAATCGATGCCCGCGATGCCCTGCTCGCAGACCGTCTCGCAGAATTAGAACAGATTCAAAACCGCCATGCTATCGAATTAGAACAGCAAAAGCAAGGGTACCAGATGAAAATACGCCAGCTTATAGATCGGCATAGGCGAGACCTAGAAGGGGCTACTCAGCAGAATGTTGAAGAGGTTGTGGCATTGAAGAGAGGTATGATGGACACCGCTCTCGTATATGAAGGTCAAAAACGGGACGCCGAGAGGATCGCATTGCTACAGTCTGAGATTGAGGGGCTGAAAGCTATGGAAAAGGTGAAAAGCGAGGGCCATATTGCTGCTCTTGAGGAGGTCAGATTAAAAGCAGCGGCGGACCTAGAAGCGGCAAAGAAGGCATTTGAAGAGGCAGAAGAAAAGTGGGAAATCAAAACAGAAGAGATGCGGCGGGAGTTGTTTGAAGAAAAGAAATTTGTAGACTGTACCTGTGGTTCTAAAGCTGGTAATGATACCATCGAAGAACTGAAGCAGGAACATGAAACTGAGATCGCGGCTCTCAAAACTTCTATTCGAATTTTGGAAGGGTCTAGGGGTACAACGGTTGAACAACTGGAGGAGGATCAAAGGATATACCGGAAAGTTTCGGAACTCGAATCCTCTCTTGCGAGCAAAGTCAGAGCCTTAACAGCTGAACGTAAAACTTCTGAACGATTAAGGGCAACTTTAACTGCGGTGGAAGAGGCGAAATCAGAGCTGCAAATCCAGAAAGAAGCTGCGGATGCTAGATTGCTAGAGGGGGATAACGGCTCCACCTCGTTGACTGAACAGGAACGCAAAGCTATTAAAGAAGAGGCTCTCCAGGAAGCTCAAAAAGAATACACTCGACTAAGAGAGGAATACGGGTCCGCTCTAGAAGCCGAAAGAGCTCGGGCATTGCAACTGGCAGAACAACTTGAATCAGATAAACGAACCTTCAACGATCGAGTTACAGAACTTCTTCAAGAACACGTCAAGGAAAGGGAACAGATGAATAAGGCCCACACATCGGCTCTCAGCAGCCTCGAGGACTCCATAAAATCACAGAATAATGCCGAAGTTACAAGTCTCAAGGAGGAACTAGTGACTAGAGCACGATCCTTGGGAGAGATCGAAGCGGAACTTGTGATCACTAAGAACGCTGTTGACGACGCCTTGAAACAACAACAGGCTACTCTAGAGAAGGAGAAAGAGGCATTGATCGCAGAATACCAAGTTGTGATCAATGCTGGCGACAAACTTCGAGACCAGGAGAAAGTTACTTTCCAGTCAGAGAAACAACATCTGGAACGTTTACTGGCCGAGGCCAGAGCTCAATACGAGGACTTCAAAGCAAGTTCTGATGATGCGCTAGGTGAAAAAATAAAGTTTGCTACTACGGAACTCGAGACTAGAATTTTGGAGATTCAGCGTGAGCACTTGGTTGAAAAGCAAGCTTTATGCAAGGCCGTGGAAGATGCTAAAGCCCAACTGGTGGTTCAACAAAGCGCGCTTGAGCTAAGGCTTCAAACGCAATTACAAGAGGCTGAGCAGCAGTTCTTTCTTAGGTATGAGTCGGAGAAACAGATTCAGGCTACGAACTTCGAATGTATAAAGGCAGAGATAGAGAAGAATCGTAAAGAGCATGAAGAGGAAATTAAACGACTTACAGCGGAAAATAAAGCAACAAAAGATCGGGCGGCAGAGGTAGTCGCTGAGCTTCAGCAACAACTGAAAGATGACGAAGAAAATAAGCAACAACTCCTTGATCGAGTCGCAAAAGCAGAGTCGGAGAAAGAAACTACCTTGTTAGAGCTTGCTGGCTTGAAGACTCGCTTCGAAGAGTCAGATAACGCGATTAAGGGAGCAGAGGTACAGATCGCATCTCTGACCGAGGAAAAGCAAACCCTCAAGTCGATTATAGAAGAAGAGAAAAGGGTCGCCAACGATTCCATCGCTGATCTTCGAACCCAAATACAAGCTCGTGAAAAGCTTATGAATGAAATGCACATCAAACATCAACAAGAAACCGAGGACCTCCAGTTCCAGATACGAACAGCCCAAACCAAACTCGACATTGATAGCGTTGAAATTGAATCGCTCAAGGAAACAATCCGAGAAAAGGAAAGTACCTTCAATAACTTGCGGGATGAGAAGCACAATTCCGGAACTCTATGGGTGGAGGAAAAGCGTACCTTGGCAACGAAGCATAATCAAATCATCGAAGGTCATCTGAATAGTATCGCAAAACTTGAAGATACGGTCAACAAGATGCGGGCTCGGACAACAGAAGATGCAAAAGCTGCTGAAACGAAAGCGGCTGAACAGCAGGGACTTGTAGCTCAATGGATGTCCAATTCAAATCGGAAGACCGACGAAGTCCAACGCCTCGAACGTGCTTTGAAAGATGCCAATGGGAAAACTGAAAGCTTCAAACTCGACATCAGAGCCCTTGTAAACGACATAAAACAATACGAAAAGGAATCCAAAGACCGAAGGGCTGAGATCAAATCCCTGTCAAAGGAGTTGAAGATTTCACAAGAGGAGAATGTCTCTCTGAAATCCCAGATAGAATTGTCATCTGGCTCGTCCTACCGCTATGCACGACAAATTGCCGATTTGGAATCCAAAATGCAAGCTCTTGCTAAGGAAGTCCATGAGTCCCGGACCGAAATATCTACTCAGAAGCGGACAGTTGCAAAACGTGATTCTACAATCAAGCAACTAGAGGAAACTATTCAACAAAGAGGTGGTATCCGGAACGGGCGAGCGTCTCCGGGTCCTAGCTCTGTCTTGACAGCGATGGAGAACGGAATAGTACCTTCCACCACCAGCGTTTCGTCTCTCCAACGTGATCTCCGAGACTCTAGGGCGGAAATTACTCGATTAAACGAGAAACTGGAGATGTATGAAACAGAATATCGGCATTTCTTCGAAGATCATGAGAAGTTAAAGGTAGAGCACGAAGAAGGGCAAAAGAACATCAAAGCGAAACTAGACGCATATATACCAGAGTTAGAACAACTAAGGAAGGGGAAGAGAGATCTGGAATTGAGATTACAGAGTGCCGAGTTAAGGCTAGCAGCTTCTGGGGGGTTGGTTAGAAGGGGGCTAGGGGATGAAGGGCCGACAATGAGATCACAAAGCAGTATGAGTTATCTCCGGCATGGAGAAATTAGCATTGGGAGTTTGGAAGGGTGATTTATTTTGGACTGATTTTGTTCTTCTGTCTTTTCATTCCAGTTAGATGGCCCATCTTTGAGTGTGCATACATGACTGCATTTGGCGTATTTGTTTAGCATTTTTACGGGATACATCCTGAGGTTTTTAGGTATGATAAGTATGGAATATTGATACATTTCAACTACCACTCGAAGCTTCTTGTCCCCCCAGCGTGAGTATGGAGAGGGCTATGTATTTCCAGTATCTTCGAAATAAGCATATTGCTTGGGCGAAAAAGATACTACACTTGTGAATCCTTACTGTAGCTTCGATCTCGAACACCACTCTTCTCTAACAACATCGCAAAATTAAGTTATTCTATCATAACATTAAAGAATATGGGTACGATGGATCCAAATTCACAAGACCAAACAGAACAAGAACAAGAAGAGGTACCAGAGATCCCACTCACAACTGAAGATGGAGATCCGGAAAACGCCATGGAAGAAGAACAACCAGAGGGAGCCGAATCTGCCCAAGAAGATGAAAACGAAGCAATGCCAGCAGATGCACCTGTTAAAGAGGAAAAGGCACCTGCTAAAGAGGCGGCTAAACCAACGGAGAAAAAAGGAAAGGGCAGACCAAAAAAGTCATCTGAGAAACCCAAACAACCACCATCGAAGAAACGAAAGAGATCCAAAGACACAGAAGGCAAGGAAAATGAGGGAAACGATGACATTAAAAAAGAAAACGGTCTAGGGGATGGAGATAATAAAAGCGGAAAGGGGAGTGGAAGTGGTCGCAAGAAAGGCGATCACACTGAGAGTTGGACTCCAGAAGTTGACAAAGTCCTTGTTGATGCGATCAAAAAACATACAAATAACAATATTGAGGCCGTAATCCCATGGAAGGAGACATATGAGGATTTTCAAGTTGCATTTCCAGATTCACAAAGGAGCTTAAAGGCCTTGAAGATGCGATGGTTTCAACATCTTAAACATGGAGAAGTGGAGTTGACTGAAGAGCAGGTAAGTAGCTCTAGATCCGTCTATCAGCCAAACTATGTATGTGGTTACATGGGTTTGTGCATGAAGGGGGGTGCAATCGGCGCTCTTGCTGACACCTTCGGTGATAGCTCAAATTTTTCAGACAGGCCGTAAAGGATATCGATGGAAACGAAAAGAACGCGGCTATCGCCTGGAGGTACAAGCAACTCTCCAACAGTGAGATCAACAGGGGGGCTGTTGGAAAGCTTTTGAAGTCGCTTAATCTTGGGAGTAACGGGAACTGATCTTGCATACAGGTCATCTGGTGTAAGTTTTGAGACGCACAAGTACCTGAGCGTACAAATATCTGGGTAGGAATATGTTTTGCTTATGTAAGTGTTTAGTTATAGGCACACAATTTCTCACGGGGGCTTTTGCACCGTGTATTTCTCTTTTTATGGGGGCCTAGCCCAGGTTCGAGCGGGTTTTCGAGCAATAGTTGATTTCAAATGATTATTCAAAAGGGGTGTGGCATAAAGTAGGGGCAATTTACTCAAATTTTCGACACGACCTCAAAAAAACCCGCTATCAATGCAACCCTGAATCTTGGTGGCTTGAATCTTGGTAACCTCTGTAACTACATAGAAATACTAAAATAAAATCTATGAAGTTGCCTTCCAAGCCTTCCGCATACCCACTGCACTGCTAATGCAACCTGCAAATCCCATAACACCATCACTGAGAGCGCTGAACCCGCTAAATTTCAAAGCAGCAAGGGGGAAAATAATATCCGATGCATTCCCAATAACATTAAGCCCAGTATTGAGATGTTGTTCCTGCAAACCCTTTACCACAGAAAGAGCGGCATCGTTAACGGAAACCTGAGTGGCGGGTATTGGCGAATCTGGTGGTGTCGGTGGCAGCTCCTGCATTACCTGCAGTGTTTGTACCTTCTCCTTCTCATTTCCCTTCGTTGATTCAACCCGAGAACTCGTAGATTCAATAGCAGCCTGTTCTGTAGCCGGGAAAATCGATTTATATCTCTCCAGCCTCTGTCGAAGCCTCATAATTTTCACTAACCCCCCCAATATCGATGCCATCAATGCGTATAGCCAAAAGTGAAATGCCAGTTTATCAACCACTCCTTTGTATGGAATCCCCATGATTCCTGCCTCAGGTAAGTATCCTATGGAGTCGGCAATACCAAATCCAGTATATCCCAGCCCTTCTATAAGTTCTAATATATAACCCATAAAATCGTTATTTATCCTCTGTCTGCCTTCGCGGACGAGGTTTATTGTGACGTTAATTTGGCCGATATTGTTGAAACAACGTAGGAGACGTCTCGTCAGTCCGAATTGACGACGGATGCTAGCTGCTGCGGTGGAAGTGGGGGGAGTGTGTAGGTTTTTCAGGAGCATGATGTGCGCAACGAGACGGGAGGTGTATTGTATTGTACGAATGATTTTGTCGAGGCCATCTAAGTTGTTGTTTAATTAGTATGTTCTGTATAATAAGTATATAAATTCGAATGATGCATACTTGCGCTTTGAAGGAGTTTGATCACTCTGTTTATTGTCCTTCCGTATAGAACCGCCTTTGGGAAAATCAGTTGTCCTGGAGCTGATGCCATTGCCGCAGCCTTAGAATTGACGATAGACTTGATAGACGTTGACAGTTCCAGATTTGTCGGCGCAAGTACATGTCCGGTTATTCCCAGTCCACTAACAGCAAGGACGTCTTGGTGTTTCTTTATTCCATCGTCCGGAGTACTGCTTTCCAACACCGGTGTTCTTGGGGGCGTCTGTTGGTCCATTTTGTTCCTGGTCGCACGGCTCGAAGGATATTACTTATTTTTGTGTTGAAGGTCCAAAATACAACCTGTCGCAATCAACACCAAAGTTGATATCAGATGGAAGGTGGATACGAAGACTTCGGACTGGTAAAAATAATTTAATAGAAAAAACAATAAGAAGGAAAGAGTATAGAAGGTCAAGTAGCCATCACTGCTCTTTCGGCCGCCTGTCGTTGAACGACAAGGACAGACGACCAAAAAGAGAAACAGGAACTTTCATAAAAAAAGCCGGGCCATCCGAGGCACATTATATACCAGAGCCGTAGGACGGATGAATTTTCTTGTTTTCAGCGGCGCAAGCAAGACACTAGTACTAGTTCAACATTTCAATCATTTCGGCCGGCCGTTGGCAAAAAAAAAAAAACTTATTTGATTCGGCCACGCCCGGGTACCTCGGTATACACGATGCCCGGGCTGTGAATTATAGAGTCTTAGACAACGGCCTCAAACCGACCAAACTTTCTGGGGGGTGGAAAGTCAATGTTGTATGTTGTATGTTGTAAACTTGCCTTGCATTGTGTGGCTACTAATACATGGTCTATGCATCGTGGTATCCTTCCTTGATATGCGCAGGGAAGAAAGAAAAAAAACTTCAAAAGATTTGCGTCACATCTGTGGCCTGGTGGAGAAATCAAGCCAACTTCGTGGGCGATTCGATACCGTTTCACTGGTAGACGACTTCGAGAGATGCTACTGTTGCCACAGCTCTGACTGGCGCCCGATCTGGCCGCTTGCTCGATTCGGCAGGGCGGATACGACGGTTACACCAACACATCTTTTTACAACACTGCCAAAGAGTTGCACAAATAGTGGAGACGAGACCAGCTTTGATAGGATGATATTACAATTACATAAGTAACGTAGGTTTGTTATAGTACATGCGGCCTAATCATTATAATAGTGAAATTGGGGAGTATATTGTCTCGTCGCCAGACTCCTCAACTGTGTGGAGTATATGCGTAAAGATATATACGGCGAACGCATATAGTACATTCACAACAACCATTGTCTGGGTGAGCTGTCAAATACCTCGTCCTTGACAGGCTCCGGCTCCGCAGAGCTCAAGCTCTCGGGCTTCTTGCCCTTGATATCCTTCTTCTTAATGATAGCAAGCTTCGCAATGGAGATGATAAGACCCTGGACAATAAGGACCACGACCAAGGTAACCAAGGCCCCAACAGCTCCCGCAACCGGAGCACTGAGCCCATGGTGGGTGGTGTGAGCAAGCGGATGGGAGTCATTGGATGCAGTGGCACAAACGCCGCCTTTATTTCCACAGGTATGGCACCATTGCTCCGTAGTAGTGACTGAGAAGGCTCGCATTTCTTTTGCGAAGATTTCCCAACTTAATTCGGTTTCCTCCCGTCCAAACAATGGGTATGCAGTCAGGTCACCACCATTAGCGGTGGATCCGTTATGGAACAGGAATCGAACGTTGATATCCTTTGCATCTGGGAAAGATCCAACGGGCTCATTGGTAAAGAGCTCGAAAGCCATAGAAGAGCCATAATCAGGGAGTCCGTAGAAGTCGGCATCGGCAGCCGGAAGTTGGGCTAACCCGAAGAAGGAGAGGAAGGTGCCGTATGCGTTGAACTGAATGCCAACCTTAGGCTTGCTGCCCTTGGAACTGACAATGCTTTCTAGATGCGAGAGAACATCTGCGGCGAATGTTGCGCCAGCAATAGCGCGGACGGGCTCGGAAGCATTGAAGGCAAGGTTCCATTGCTGCTTATCAGCAAGGGTACGCAGTTGGAGGAAAGCTTCGTCGGTAAGGAGCTCGGGAGAAGGAATGGTTTGATTGTGGATCAAGGCATAGTTGACGACGTCGTAGACTTTAAGTTATTAGTTAGAACTCTGCACAGGCTGAATTAGGAAAAACTGCATGACTTACTAGCATAAGCATTGGTGAAATCCGATTGTTCGGAAGTAAAAGTGCTACCCCATACTTCTTCTAGTGACTGATAGAACTCTTTGCTCTCTTTCTTTAACGCTTTAAACTCTTTACTATCCGAAAATGCTTTGGAACTTTTAATTGCGGCATCACATCCAGAAGTTCCTTGTAGCCAGGTCGCATCCTCCTTATTCGCCCCGTTGTTCATAGTATGAATGGGAATCAACTGATATCCGCCATTAACACCGGAAACAACGCTCCCATTCCTCAAAATCTCCGTCGAGAGTGCACCAACGGCTGGGTATAGTCCCTGCAAAAAAGCCTGTGCCGAATTCAACAGTACAGCATCGTCCGTCGTGCTAACGTGGATCTGCGAGTT
Source organism: Arthrobotrys conoides (assembly GCA_036971725.1). Classification (NCBI taxonomy): domain Eukaryota; kingdom Fungi; phylum Ascomycota; class Orbiliomycetes; order Orbiliales; family Orbiliaceae; genus Arthrobotrys; species Arthrobotrys conoides. Next base: position 2,729,930 of record JAVHJM010000001.1, read on the forward strand.
GACAACCTCGTCTGAGGCTACACCAAAGACCTTTTGGGGAGCCAAGGGAGCAACATAACGGTTGCGAAAGTACTCGCCCGAGGCGAGAATTTGGCTGTACCCTAGATTTGTGAGTTTGGTAGGCGGATGGGATTTGTCCGTTCGGTCACCATGGCGAGAGAGGATGTAGACTCCGAGAATGGTTTCCGCAGCTTGGGCGGCACTGATGCTGACGCCGAAAGCGAGGGCAAGAAGATTGCACTTCATTGTGTGGAGATTTAGGCGATTCTTAGTACTAGAGGACAATGAATATTAAATAAATATAGTGCACCGTCTACTTGGAAGCGTTGTATTATATATATCTATAGAATAAAAATTCATGGCACGGTTTTCATACAGGCCATACAATCATCTATGCGCGGTTTTACTTTCGGGTTCACTTCAAGACCTTGTTCTCTAGAAAATTTAAAAACTCTGATATAAAAAATTCCTAGAGAGGGGATAGTCATGATAGTCTCTCAGAAATACTGCCTGATTTCAAATGCGAAACGCTTACCGATGTCAGTATGTCTCGCTCTCCTAAAACTTTTTTTAGGGCTTGCTCATTGGTATATGTAGGATGCCCGCATGGTAAGCGACAAGGCAAACTGGAGGAGCTGGCCAGGAAATCACAAAACAGGTCAATGGTTTAGGTCAGTGGTAGAACAAAAAAGTTTAAAAAGACCCACTCAAGATGCGAAAAACGAAAAAATGGAAAAGCTTCGAAAGGGAATTCGAAAGAAAATAATGGTAAAAATTTTCTCCATTCGCGTAGAACTGCGAAATACTATCTTTTTGCTGCTTTATAAAGTTTTACTCCGATACTATATACTTAATTATGATGCCACACGCAAACCACACTTTGCTGTGTTCACTAAAATGCAACAGTATATATGTGTTGTAGGTGTCCTGAAGAAGACAAGGTACACAGGCAGATGTTCCTGATTATAAAGCACTATGGCTATATATTGTTAACTCTAAGATTTAGATACAGGACTTGGTTTTTATTATTAAAAATACAGACTATTAAAATATTAAGTGATAATGGGGAAATCCTCAACATATATATCCAAGAAACTCGAAACAAAGCCCTCTCGTCAGCTACGCAATTATATTATCGGTCCGAGGTGGAACCCCATTCAGTCATGTCTCTAGTTGATAGGCGCTTGGTAGATAAGACCGTTTATTTCGTAGGGGTTTTGATGGGCAGTTACTCCGCAACGTCGCGCACAGGCAACTTTCCAGTAAGGCTACCGATGGTTTCCTTTGCTCCTGCAAGGCTGGCCAAACCATTGGCAATGCCACCGGCGGCGTTCTTAGGCAAACCATCCTTGACCCCCTTGACAGGCTCCATCGCTCCTCCAACGGGAAATTTATCCTTAGCATCCTTCACAGTGTCCACCGCCCCTCCAACAGGCAACTTGTCCTTAGCACCACCGACAACATCCGCCTCAACACCGCGGCGACCGACCTTGCCGCCACCGAGACCACCAGTAACACCGCCTAGGAGTTCAGTGACCGCCCCAAGGCCACCAAGTCCACCCAATTGACGCTTCTTCCGGGCCGAGACTTCTTCGCCAGCTTCGGGGATAACATCCGCGATGAATTCAAGCTCTGGGATATCTTCAGGGATGTCGAATTCTTCTTCAGCAGAGAAGGCGTGAGGAACGGTTTCGGTGATTCCAGCGACGCGGTTGACACTGGGGCCACCAATGTTTCCACCAATATTGCCGACGGCGTTAGTGATCCCGCCGAGATCGCCGCCAACAGGGGCGGCGAAGGATGGGGTGAATGCGCCGGCGACCGCGAGGAAAAGGATAGAATATTGCATTTTGATTGTATTGAAAGTAATAGAAAAGGTTTCTTAAAACGATAGTGTGTTTGTTATTGAAGCGAGTGTATTTGGTTGTTTTGAAGACTCAATGATTGATGTTCTGGAAAATATGAGAAATCTTTTGTCGAATATCGTTCCTTATATACTTGTTCTCCAACGGCTCGAGGGAGCAGTTTGATATATTCAGGCATATATGCATAAACCGTACATTTCATTACAATGTAAGGCATAACTGAGAACATCCTGACATAACCCGGATCCGACAATTCTGGACACCAGGGGCGGTCATACCTCCTGTAGGAACCGTTAACCGCTGTTCAGGATAGTCGATGAAGGTTAGGAATCCTAGTAATCAACCGACTGAAAGGGTTCTCAATACTGTATAACGAGCTGTCGGATACGATGGGCAATGGAATCGAAAATCTCGAAAATCATATCTCTAAACATCGCATTCTCCAAGAAAACAAGCTTCCCAATTTCCGCTAGACTGGGCAGTTTTTTGACACTTTCCACGTTGACGTGACTAGTCAAGGCTAAGATTTTCGTTAGGAATATTTCTGGAATTGATATGGAGCATTAGACTCGAGCTTGCATTAATTTCAGAATGGTAGCCCCTGGGTTTTAAGATTTAGAATTCCCGTTCCTCGATTCGATCCGTTAGTCGGTATGCACAAAGCATCCCCTTGCATTGATAAATTATCTAAATATCGAAGTTTGAAATATTTTAACTAGAGAAACCCTCTAGGATAAGGAGGTTTCTAAGAATTGTTCTATGAAAACGGCCTCAATTACATATATTCATTATAAATAACCAGAAAAGAGAAAAGTAATTACATTCTAAACATAGAGTGAAGTCGCAATTGTCGTTCTCAGGGTCAACCGTGTGGCGGTGTGGCAGTACAACCCAAAATATACGCCACCACAGCTTTCAGTTGCGATGGTGGTCATCACCAGAAGATATTTTAATCGTGATTCTGAGTCCAAATATTGGATAAACAGGTTGATTTTAGGCTCAATCGAACGGCGAGGTCAATTTATACATTTAGTGAGCCATGCCCGAAAGTCGTTCAAATTTTGAATTTGAAAACAATCACGTAGTTTGGATACTATACTGTGTACGGCGTCGTGGTGGACTCGACGCAAAAAGTGACGGCCAACGAACCCGGTAGTCTTTACTTGCAGCCAGATTTTGAGAAATGGCCAAACCATGAACTATTAAGGGCTATATACAGAATAAGAAACAATACAGAATCGACTACTAATCAATCCTTCTTCTGAAGCTTTGCATTGAACATCCAATTAATTATAATCCATTAAGGACGAAATACCACAGCGTCAACGCATTACCATTTCGACAATAACTGAAGGACTGTCTTCATTATCTTTCACCTTCGGAACATTCTCAATTCTTCAAATAACATCAAAACTTAAAACATAAAGAAAGCTAAAGCGACACTCATTAAAGCAATGATCAAGTTAACTGTCGACGTTCGACCAGAGTTGCTAGTCGCTGGTGGCGGCGGTGTAATTGTCGCATTCGAAGATTGAGTAGGAGAAGCAGTAACCGTTGAGGTCTCAGTAGTCTCAACTACAGTCGATGATGGTTCCTCAGTGGAGGTAGTCTCTTCTGGGATTTCACTTGTTGTAGCAACAGTGGTGGTTACCTCGACGGTTGTGGTGTCTTCGGTTGTCGTTGGCTCTGGCTCCTCTGTAGTAGTGGTGGTGGGTTCTTCTTCCGTGGTAGTAGGTTCTGGCTCCTCAGTTGTCTCGGTCTCAACTTCAGAGGTTGTAGTGATCGAGACTGTATTTGTGCGAGTAATTGTGAAAGACCTAGTATTTGTTTCGGTCACGTCGCCGGAGCAGAGCGGTGCACCTCGAGCATTGGTTGTGCAGGTTGGTTGATCCGCAGGACTAGTAAATGGAAAACGTCAGATCCAACGGACTTCATTTGAAGATAAATCTGGGAAAATAACAACATACCAAACTGAAGTGGGAGATGGGACGATCTCGCCATTATCGGCGCATGGTGGTGGTCCACCTGTGCAGACTCGGCCTACGGGGCAGCATCCCGCATCGGCACCAGATCCGGCGCAATAGTATCCGGGATCACAGCCATATGCTTAAAAAGAAGATAAATTAGTTAGTTACGGTTTAGTAAGAAGCGAAAGGGAGTGGTTGGATGGTACATACAAAACACGCCGTTTTCAAAGCAACATACGCCAGCGCAGAGGACTTGAGTCGTAGTGGTTGCACATGCTCTTAAACCGACGGGACAGGTGCCCGCCTGTCTCTTCAAAAGACCATCTGGGATCGAGTAACCAATGACCCCTCCCTCATGAAGAGGCTCGACGGCGCGAAGGCGCTGAATGTTTAACCCGAAAACCCCGTCGAGGGCGACGAGCAGAGCCCCAAGAAATATTATCTTTGGTGACATTTTAATTTGTATAGAGGGTAGAAAACGATCAATTAATTCGGAATATCTTAGGTAGATACTTTAAAACAGAGGTAAGTTCCACAGAGTACTAGGGAGAAGGTCGAAAGGGTAAGCCTTTTAGAGTTTCAGTATAAGAAGGCTGCATGAATTTCAAAACCATTCCTTTCACTTCAGCCCATCCGCGACGATGGATCTTTATATACTTCTGTCTGCGAGGTAACGTCAAGCCCCATTTTAGTCATAGAAAACATTAAGAGGGATGACACAGAGCTGGGGAATACCCGCGCGCGCAAGCTAGAAAAGTTGCTAGAGCCTCAAGTTGCAAACTCGAGCTGTACGTATCGAATCGTGGGGCTCCAGACAGTTTGTCGGCCCCACAGCCTCACAGGCTGCAGCATATGTTGGACAGGTTTTCGGGCCCTCGTTCTTCATCGGCAAAATGTATTGGCTAATTTTGCGGGGCTCAAAGGCAAAAACACCATATACAGATAAAGATCGGTGGGCCGGGGTCTTATCTTTTTCTACTTCAACATTCCGTGTTATATTTTTGGCCAGCTGCCAAGCAAGCAGTTACACGAACGGGAGAAAAGTTTGGTGACTTCGGTGTGATTTAGACGCATGAAACACGAATCGAGTGGATGGAAGTGACTGTGCAGGTGGATTCTGCATGGTTGTTTCCCATAACGTTAGTACTTGCCAGGTACCCAGGCTGACATTCGGTCCTGTAGCCTTGTCGAAGATCAAGCGTATTGGCGAAACGTTGACTTTATGACTACAAACAGGGAACCTGCGAAGTGCGATCGGAAAGCAACTGCGATTTGTGAGGCTACGATTCCAAATATTCAGCCTGGACGGTTGCAGACGAATGAGAATCGAGATTGGTAGCTAGTAAGTGGGGTAGATGCCAGCCGCAAGCCTGTTGGATATCTTAAATGCGAAGTGTGACGTCTCTTGACTCTTGGGAGTCTTGATATGGCCCCGGAACATGGATTACGGAAACCCAAAATGCTATGGAGAAGCTTGTCGGCAAGTTCCATTACAATCGGAACCTCTCGATCTGTACCTTGAATGAGGCTGTGCATAAATGAGTAAAGAATACCCGGAGCTCCCATGGTTCCTATAAAAATTGTGGACGCTCTCAAGAGCTTAATAGCGGATGTCTGCCGACATTCCGGCTGTGGTAAGTTGTGTGTTGTTTGGGGTTGAAGGTGAACAGAAGAAGGATTTCAAGATCCCACGGCCGAGATAGCTTCCATGAGAAACCCTTCAGTTTGTATTCTACTTAAGAGGATATGATATATTGTAGATGACTTCCAAGTACCGAAGCACTCGTGTCTGTTGTCTCATTGTACTTGTCACGCATTACCAATCTGTACGTTACAAGACCAGTCTAATTTGAATTCGCCGTTTGCAATCGAGTTGAATCAATCAGATAAAAGATCCAGTGCACAGAAGTAAAGTTTCTTCAACATCGTAAACCAGCATCGCCAATGATCTTCCATTAGTCAACAGACTAACATATTATGGCGCCACAATGTCCGCCCTCAGAGCCACCAGACGTCTTCTGACCGCGGCCCCCGGCAGAACATCCCACTTCACCTATTCTCGCCTTCAAACTCCCACTGGCCATGGATTGCCATTACCATCATCAACTAGGTCCCACCGTCCCATCCACCTCAGAGACCAAACCTGCCTCAGAGCCTTCAACTCGACTGCCTCCCGCCAAAAGGTTACAAAACGTGAAGACCCTCACGAAGAAAAAGATAACCAACCACCAATATCATCTCAATTCGAGAAGAAATCCAATACCAGATCCACCGCTGCAAAATCTCGACTCCGTCAAGCCGCTAACGCTGGTGACCGTAACAAAAACCCCACCGTGGGATCCAACGACGACGGCAAGCTTCCCGCACAAATATGTACCGCATACTGTACTGCCGAAAAGTACAACCTTCTGCAATGTAACTCTTTACTCAAGTCCGGAGGTTATGTTCCGGACCCTTTATCGACCGGTCTAGGTGAAGAAGTTATTCATTTGAGACTACCGTTGCCTCCACAGGCCTACAGACAGTTTCCGAAATTAGGTGCTGATAGTTATGGTGATATATTTATATTCCCGTCTGGGAATATTGTATCTTGGGGGATTCCCGAGGCGGTTATCACTGCTGTTGCAGCGTTGATAAGGCCCGCGGCGGAGAATCCACATTCGACTACAGAGACCGAGACGTTGGAATTCGTAGAAGATCCCAATCGGCATACCAGTTTCTTACGTGGGGATGTTATCATGATCGGTACTGGGATCAATAAAAAACTGGAGGATGAACATCATCATCCACTCATCAACATCGGCAGTATCGATTCGATCGGAACAACATTAATTGAGCGGAAAGTTGTATGGCAAGAAGACGAAGAAGAAGGTTCACGACACCAAAATACGCCGACTGTTCTTGCAAAAATTGCGTTTTCATCCGGAATGGCAAGGTCGACGAAATTGGCGGTTTTGGAAGAGATGTTGGAGAATTATATCGAGTCGACATCAAAGATCCCCGAGCTACTAAGCCAAGGATCACGATTACCATTCACAAGAAGCTTTATCCTTCGGAAAACGGGTGAATTGTTGAGTTTTAGAGCTAGATTGAATCTCTACTCCGAATTGACCGATAACCTGCCGGATATATTCTGGGATTCGAGGAAAGAGCTGGGGTTGGAAGGATATTATGAAAGCATTGGAAGAGAGTTAGATGTCGGGGTTAGGATTCGCAAGTTGAACGAAAAACTGGATTATGCGAGTGAAATGGCGGCTGTGCTGAGGGAAAGATTGAGTGAACGGCATGGTTTGGTTTTAGAGTGGATGTAAGTTTTTTTTATACCTTGGCCAAAGGGTCACGTTTATATGAGTATTGATACTGATTTATATGGCTCGTATATAGGATCATAATTCTCATCACAATCGAAGTCGGTTTTGAGATCCTACATCTGTGGAAGGATAGTAAGACGGAACAACGATGGGAAGAAGAGATGGCCCAAGAGCATCTTCCTCCCCAACAGAACTACCCTCCTCCTCCTCCTCCACCACCCCAACAGCACCAGCAATATCCAGGATACCCTCGGTACGATCATCATCAACATCATTTACACCGACAGCCTCCATACCAACATCAGCCAGGGCACCAAGCACCTTATCCTCCAACACCACCTCAAACGCCATATCAACAACAGCTTAGCTACCATACGTACGCCCCAAGTGAACCAGCAAGAAAAATGGATGATATAGATACGGCAATAGCAATATTGGATGCTATAATCTCAAGGATTACGTCTGAAGAGCAGGAGCGGAGAAAGAAGGAAAGGCTAGCAAGGCAGGAAGAACATGAGGATTAAATTTACTCCACACTCTTTATCCAGATAATTATACGTGTAATATAGAGGATGGTTTTGTAAGATATGATAGTAAAATTAGGTACCAGAATCTCCTATGAATATTCGCAATACTTCCAAGTATACTGTTTGAAACTCTATCTTCAACACGCTGTTACACTAAATAAACGGTTACTTTAGATCCGAGGCTACAGGAACCTCACGAACAAAAAGCAAATTTCCGCAATTCATGCCGAAGATAATACCACAAGGCTAAGTTGTTTACACTCACGACGGATGTACTGTGTAACGTTGAAAACTTCGTGGGGGTTCCGTAAAATATATCACGTAATACATTCTAAGATCCTGGATGATATCCATCATCTACACCGGCTGTCTAGCCTTTATCGTACAAATATTTCCATGACAGAAAGAAGTCTGAAAAAAAAAAAAAGTGAATGAATGGACGGAGCAGTGCGTCCGGAATCAATTGGTACCAAGAGCGTCGAGCATATTGGTAGATAGGTCATGGCGTCAAGGGAAGACATTAATACTCATTACAAAGGTCTCATCTTCAGAGCAAGAAAGAAAAAGTATCCTGGCACCACCCTCTTTACAGCAGACTCTCACCAAGAGCGCACCTGACCAAGCTGCATCCGGTTCTTACCGTCTCCGCGACTTGCCAGGTCTCCGGTCCGTTGTCATGTGCCAAAATACTGGGGTTTACTTCTACGAGATCCATGGCTACTAGTCTGCCTGTCTGGTGAACAGCCTCGCAGATGAAGTCACCTTCTCGGAGTGTCAGACCGCCTCTAACGGGCGTGCCGGTGGATGGAGCGCTAAAAGGTATTATGCTTATTAGTATGGGGTTTTAGATCAAATTTAGGGTGGGATAAAGGAAACATACTGCGCAGGATCACAAGCATCAACATCAAAGCTCAGATGAATGGGAGTATCATCTCCAATATACTCTAAAGCCATGTCGACTACCTTTCCAATTCCATGACGATCGATATCGTGCATTGAGAAAGCCTTGATCTTGTTTTCTCTTAGAATCTTCTTCTCGCCTGAATCTACGTCTCGAAGGCCGATGTATACCAGTTTATCGACTGGAATTCGGTCTTCCTCCTTGAGCCAGCCAAATAGATCGTGCGAACAGAGACCGGTGAGGAAAGCAACGGGCATGCCGTGAATGTTTCCAGAAGGAGAGGTTTTGTAGGTATTGATATCAGCATGGGCATCAACCCAGATTACAGCGAGAGGCTTGTTAAGTCTCTCCCTAATAGCCTTGGAAACACCAGAGATACTGCCGATGGCGATCGAGTGGTCACCACCGAGAGTCAAAACGAGTCTCCCCTGGGAAGCATGTTCGTATGTCTGAGTGTGGAGCTTATGGTTGACATTTGAGCAGCTCTGGGGGCGCTTCATGTTGTCGACTGTAGGGTCTTCCGAGAGAATTTCGGTTTCGTAGGAGTGGATTGTGTTATCGTAGTGGATTGTGTATCCTAGCTCTGATTTGACCTCATCGAGAAGACCGGATTCAATCATGGCCCTTGGGCCTCCATCGACACCGGCTTTGGGCTGTTTCAATGAAGATTTACGGTGAGTATCATGCTGAGCTTTTTTGTAGCTGGTTAAGGGAGCGGCTTGATTTACCTGTCCACCACTGAAGGCGACGGCGACGACACCGAGTTCATTGTCTGAAGCAAGGAATTTGGAGGACACTGGAGTAGAAGACATTTCGGTGATGAGCAAAGTGCAATCGACTTGGGTTTATTTTCTATTTTATTTTATTTTGTAAAATAAGGGAAGGCTGTGAAGGAGAGGCGGGATGTACTTGTGCTTGTTGAAGGATTGAAGGGGAATTGCAAGTTGAATTATATATAATTTCGGAGTCGGATGTCTGGACCTGGAAACAGAGTTCACATCAGCACCCACACGGTCACCATGCATTGCATTGCAGATTCTGATCTCGAAGACAGCGTTGCAGTCAAGTTGCATATACGAAACAGGAAACCCGCCATGGACCCAGCCAAGTCCTGCAGCGCTCTTTACATAAGATCTGATAAAAATTCATCAGGGCTAGCAAGGGGGGTAGAAAAATTTTATCAGATCTAATCTGAAGGGGAAGAGAAACCAGGAAACAAAGGGACAAAAAAGACCGCATGTAGCCACTTGAAGTATCAGTTACGCTTTCGCAGAATTGGTGACATCTTTGATTCTTGGTGAAGCGACAGCCGAAGTCCAGCTGCCATTGTTGGCTTAGGCATCCCGGAAATAGGTTTTCTAACCTCGACCTGGCCTGGCATGCAGGCTGCAGAAGCGGGTCGCAGGAATTGCCCCATGCAGCGGAGAATAGATATTATTGGGCAGCATCATCGATACACGAGCGGATCATTTGTGTGATCTCGTGGGGGGAATGTTCGCCTTGTCACATTATTGGGAACGTGCAGAATTGCCATTGCAGTTGCAGCTTTCGTGACACTAATCGAACACAATACAGCTAAGAGATCGGGACTTACGGCTTGTATCGGTACAAGGCTGACTTTGGGATCGTTGGTATATTGGGGACAGAAGGGAATTATGAGGCTCTTAGAGTTCGGGCAAGATGGGTAGAAGGCTGGACTGTCCGCGAGTACACTGTACTTTCGAGGCGAATTTCGGTCGGAATATTCGATATTTGAAATTTGAAAAAGAAGATATGAATCCCGTCCAGCTTCGAAGGGAAACTCATCGAGCTTAAATAGAAGTTCCTGTCCTGGCTCTCCAACATGCTTCGTGGCCGCAAATCTGACTTGAGTACCTTATCTGCTAACCGTCACTATCCATCTGCAGCACGAAAAGAAAAGAGCTCGCATTGTTCTTCTCCCAAGCCCCTTTCAAGAAAGGCTGCAGGCATCATTGCATCGATTCGGAGTGTGGTGGAAAAGGTTTCAAAGATATTCGGTTGAAGTTGTTTTTAGGGGAAGAGCGAGTACTTGTATCCCACAGATATGAAGTAAGAATCGCGTACACCTGAACTTAGGGGAAATGGAGGCCGGGAGCTTTATAACAAGTGACCGACTAGGAAGATAATGTGTGTCAACGATTGAGTTAGTACGTAAGAGCTCCGGCTGACTGGGGTCAGATGATGGATGATAGGACCTTTTAGTGTCCAAGGAAGCTGCTTGAGAGACTTTTTTTTGTCTTTCCTTCTGGGGTTCAGCGAGAAAAGACAGGATATGGTATGCATTTCGTTATCATGATCCCTGGCGGCTACTTAGTGGTTAGGCCCAGTAGGGTACGTAGTTTCACACAGGTACCAGGTGTGAGCTGCCGCAGATACAGCCGCCGAAAGGGAAGGTCGATGCTGTGTATTTTGCAATGGAGAGATGGAGCTAGAGCTTTGAGCGGTTAGTATTTAGCTGGGCTGCATGAGATGCGATGAGATATCAATGCGAGTTTGAACATCTCGATGTGTAATCCGACCAAGATGGCGTCCCGTTGACAGTTTCCAGGCTGTGATGTCCGGTAGTATACCATGACAGGTATCACAGAGAAAAGAGAGTGGTGTATCCGACAATGCCAATGCCACGGGTCAAATCACTAATGGATGAGAGGGTAGGTATCATGGATCTAAATCTGGACAATGAACGGGAAGCTTAAGAGAGGTCAGGCCTGGCCAACCATCCTGTGCCACAGCCCTACGTTGGGACAACCCAGCAACACATTTTCGACCACAGTCCGCCTCCGTCAGACCTCACTTAAGCTAAGACCGGCGAGGAGCGATATCGAGCACATAAGCTTCGTTGCCTCTTAAATAAAGTTGCCTGAGAACATCCTCCGTTCTTTTTTTACAACCAAGCTACCTACCTTGGGATAATAGGTACCTACTTATATATTCTCTTATCCTTCTTCGGCGTCGAACCTCTTCAATCAATATATTAATATACAGGCAGACACCATTATGAACTATGGAGGACGGCGCCTCCCAGCCAGGGACACCAGCCGTCGAGATTCTACGCCCCGAGTTACCAACTGGCGACAGCCTCGAGAATCACATCTTTAATACCAATCCAGTCCTTTCTCTGGCTGATGTCTTCCGTCACATTACCGCCAAAGCTGCAGGGATAGATATCAATCATCCCGACCCGGACACTCTTCCTGATGGCTGGCTCCAAGCACCATCCAGTATCTTCAAAGCCGACATTGATAACAAGTACCTCGAACCATTCGAGTATTCCGGCCACAAGATCTCGGTGCTAAATCTTGTGTATGCCTTGCTTACATATGGCTTACAACCGAACATACTGGCCCTGGAGCTGCTAAAGAAGACGTTGAAGAGTCGATCGGTCAGGGAGCTGATGAGGGCGTATTTCAGGATGAAGGGGAAACCGATGAGTGACCAAGATCTGCAACTTCAGTTGAAGATAAATCATACGTGGGAGGATGCTGTAGAAGGACTGTTTGAAGTCGTTGCATTTGGACAGGAGATGAGAATTTGGGCGAGGAGATACTTCGCTGGCCTGCTTGTGCCGAGTAAGATGCCTTCTACTCTTGTTCAAACTTGAGATATATTGATGTTTTGGATACTCCTATCCTCATTCTAGAATAGCTGTTCATTCTTTGCATATTGTGTGTACACTGACTGTTTTGATTTTAGTGGTGGCAGCGAAGGGCACACCGTCAAGCAACGGGACTGCAACTGGCAATAGGACACAGGCGGCGTTAAGGGAGCTAGTAATTCACCCACCCTTCCACAAACAAATATATGAATCTAAGGAAAAGAAGAATCATGGGCTAATAAAGTATGATTTCGGGGCGGTGTCTAGTGTTTGAAACGGGATGGCCATATGACTGTCATTGGGCGGGTCTGGAACCGATTCTGGCCAAAAGATGTTGTACCACCACCTCGAACCGAGCTGTGGGACTACGGAGCCTTAAAAGCTTGCCATATCATCCCCCAAGGCTCGCCGGAAAGTCTGAACTTACGAGAACTACTTATAAACTTCTCGGGTGACTCGTTCATAGTGGATATGATTAATCATACGAGCAACGCACTCATGCTGACGACACAGTTCCACAGCTCGTTTCGAAGATTCGAGTGGTCTATTGAAGCCAGGCTTGTGGATGAGTCCAAGAATGATAACGGCAATTGGATTTATGTTTTCAGAAAGTTCAACCCTTATTTACCGAGAGCTTTGGACCAGCATACTGACGGGGAAGAGGTATTCTTCGGAAAGAAAGATGGAAATATACCGAGTCCGAACCCAGAACTACTAAATGTTTATACGGCATTGGCGAAAGTTGCGAATGCATCCGGGGCAGCGGAGGCGATAGATTTGATATTACGGGATGAAGAGGAGATAAGAGAGAGGGGTCTAACGGGGAGGACATGGGGGAAGGTTGGGCAAAACTATCTTGTTCGGCAGCTAGAGCGGCTGCCGACTGAATGAATTTAATATAATATAACCTAATATAACCTACCTCATTCTATTGAAATTTTTTTTTACCTAACACTGAAAGTGTAAATGAGACCCAAATGGCTGTTAGATGCCTTCGATCGACTGAATCTAAAAAATATATCTTCGATAACCAAGTCGGGCTAATGCTATGCTAATATAAGATTACTTGGTTAATTGGCGGTGGATGTTTTGTATTGCATTGCACAGCCTCAGCTAGCTAAGCATACAGCCGCCGTTGCAACCACGCCTGGCTGTTCCAAGGAACATTCGAAACCCAAGACGCCCCTGCCGCACCATTCGATTTGAATCGTATCATATTAATTACTCGAGTAACTAAGGAAGTAATTAACAACTAGTCTGGTGGAGTGGATATTGAGATTAAGCGGTGGAGCAGCTGTTCAATTTAAAGATCCTTCAGCAGCCGGCGCCGGGCTATTGCACATAGTGACAGATCTGACACCCCGTTCCTGACCTGTCCGCCCCAGCCGGTGTCACTTCGCTACTTCTTCCCCCCTTACTGCTACTTCTACTTCTACTTCTTCATCAACCTCACCATCACCATCATCAACATCTACCTCCCCTCGAACTCGCATCTTACATTCACCATTCCTGATGGCTTGGTAACACAGCTGTAACACCAAAACATGTCAAACATGCAATGCTTCGTTCGACAGCTCTAACATCAGCTTCAAGTACTGGTACTTCCTGTCCGATGGTCCCCGCTAACTGCTTACGCTACGACCGGTAATACAATCTCGACCATTACTACTTCTCACTAGCCTAAAATCGCCTCGATGACGAGCACAACCTACGCTGCCAACGGCTTCCACGAGCCCCTCACCACTCCCCAAAAACAAAAACGCTACAGTACAGCTACCACGACTTCCGTTGGTACCAATACCGAAAAACCCGATGCGGCTCTTCGTGCTGCCACCTTGAGCTTTTCCCCTCCCTTCAGCCGTCAACCCTCTGATGAAGCATCGTCATCAGCTGCTACCTCCAAGACAAACGGTGCCGCTTTGATCGCTGCGCGAGTCATCGGTACCGGCAATTCCTCGCCAAGATCAGTAGCGCAGAACCCCTCCGACCATAGAAGAAGCCTCTCTAGGAACTCTAGTTTTGACCTGCTGGCCTCTTCTAATGTTCATGACGGATCGCTGAAAGCTGCCCGGTTGAGTGTCAGCAGGTCCCCTTCCTCTGGATCCGGCGCCGTGTCGCGTGCGAAATCTCACAACGAACTTAACCCTCCATCCCTTAAAACCGAACGGTCCTATTCCGAAGATGCGACTTCCGGGTATGCTCCCATCGACGGTTCCTTAATTGCTGCGAAGCTGAGTGCTGCGAGAAAGGATAGTACAAAGGGACTATCTGGTCCAACGGCCATTGCTTTGAAGAGGAACGACACATCACCACCGAGCTTACTTGCTGCCGGGCTTGCAGTTTCAAAGTCTACTACACCGGGTACTATGGCGAATACTCAACCGGAGCGCGATCAGGAACCGGATATCCTGCCTCCCGCAGGGTCTGTAAACGAGGCGAAGAAGAGGTTTCTACAACAAATTGATGCGGCTGAGGGTGGACTTGACAATCCCGTTCGTGGCCGGAGGAGCCTAGAAGGGCCTATGCGGTCGAAAAATTCGGGGATTTTCTTGGATACGCCTCCCACCAGTACGGTCAACATATCACCGCTTTCTGCGGCAAAGCTAGCTGTTCAGCATTCTGGAAGGAAGACCGGCTCGGCCGGGCCGGGACCCAAGGTATCGAAACCTCGACAGCCTTCTCCCATAAAGAAGGAAATCAAGCGTGATATTACACCGATAACCGCTCCAGTTGTTGCACAAGCTCCCGCTCCGGTCGCCCCTCCACCCAAGCCTACGGCCTTGAAGAAGCCGACAATACAAAACATCAAAATCACACAGACGCCTCTCCCATCGACAATTCCTACATCTCCTAAACCCGCACCTAAACCCATAGCCCTCAAGAAGCTCACGACCCAAGAAACAGGCACACCTCCTCCACAGCCGATAAAACCGCTGCCGAGAAAGACACGGCCTCCAAACCGAACTAGGTCGTCAATTTCCGATGCTGCTTCCCCAACATCAGTCAGTCCGAAGATGACCACTCCAGTGGAGACGACGCTATCGCCAACGATTTCTCAAGTAGAAGAACCCGCAGAGAAAGCGGTAGCACCTCCCCCACCCCTTCCTCGGGGCACAAAACCTCCTGCCGAAACTCCCAAGCCAGCTGAGCCGGTGCCTAATCGGCGGGACCCTCGTTTGATGGGTTTCAATTCTGTTAAGCTGCCTCCACCAACCACCAGCCAGCCAATTTTTGAACCCACCAAACAACCACCCGTGAAGACAAGTCCCCCACCAGGATCACCTGTAAGACATGCCGCACATACCCTTCCTCCAAAACCGACATCACCCATCAAGGTAGTCGAGCATGCAAGAGCGGTAGAAGTACTCGTCAAGAGACCAAAGCCCGAATTACCCAGGCCAAAGACGTTTGTAGATTCGATTGTTTCGCGGCAACCACAATCCCTGTATAATGTTAAAGAGAAGAACGTATCCTCCTCCACCACTTCATTACTCCCACCACCTCCCGCTCCTGCGACTTACAAAATACCATCAACATCCAAATCGGCACAGGCACTTCGGCCTCACCTCACCGGACCGGATTCGACGCGCCCCTCGATACGTCCAACGCCTAGTTGGCGGGATGATACATATGACATCCTTCCTGTAGAAGGGTTTATTCGACCTTCTCACACCGGGGACTCGCTCCATCATGCCATCCTTGCGTCTTCACTAGCATCTTCGCGTGCTGGATCCCCGGTGAAATCCAACCCTATTCCACTGCCACCTCGCCCTAGCGGTGGATTGCGCACTACGATGCGAAGCCCGGACAAATCGCAAGACCGCGATAGCTCCCCTCAGAAAAAAGGCCACAATATCCTCGGCAAGAAGCACCCAAACAAACACAACGAAGGTGCTCGAAAAAGATGGCGAGAATTCGTTACTGAGAAGGAAAGGAAGCGTTATGAAGGCCTTTGGGCAGCAAACCGTGGGCTATACCTTACTGAAAAGATGTTTGAGGGTAGGCCGGATGCTCAAGGGAAAAAACTACATCAGGACGCTGTATGCGCTGTTGTAGTAAAGGACCTGTGGACTCGCAGCCGATTACCTGTTGATATTTTGGAACAGGTATGGGAGCTGGTGGATAGAGGTCCAAAGCCGAAGTGGTGGCTAACGAGGGATGAATTTATCATGGGACTCTGGTTGATTGATCAGAGTTTAAAGGGGAGGAAGTTACCCGGGAAGGTTCAAGATGGGACGTGGGAGAGTGTAAGGAGGATGGGGATCGTGCTTAAGCCATATGAAGAATTGGGCTTGAAGGAGAAGAAGGAGAAGAAAGTCAAGAAACGGTAGTACCATTTCTTTAAAAAGATACTCCTTGTGTAGAATATATTGATCTTGGGGGTCTGTCTTGTCTGTCTTTGAGCGTGTATTTGGCAGGAGGGTTCATGATCATGGATGGGAGGAACTGTTTGGATTGTTACTCGATAGATAGCGAGCTTTGTGATTCTTTGGATATACTTCCATGGATAATATTTTACTAAGATAGAGAATAATAATAATTAATATTTTTTCATCAAATGTTTTTTGAAGTTGTATTCCGGGATCCATCTTTGCTTGGTGAGGTTGAGGTTCTGCCGCATTTTGGATTTGAAGCTGCAGCTGCCGCAATGGGGCACATCGACAAACGAAAGTGTCACCCGCATCAAAATTTATTTTTGCGACAGCTTCAATCTGGTCTTCACACGACTTCAACCAACGTACACCGACTTCAACTATTACCACCGCCGCCTACTTGCCCACCATGGCCACAGACTTCGCATCTCTCGGTCTCAAACCATGGCTCGTCACATCTCTCGGGGCCATGGCGATAAAGCGCCCGACACCCATCCAAGCTGCTTGTATTCCTGAAATCCTCAAAGGTACGTTATCAGAATCCCTTCTCACATAACTTCATTAAGTATACCAATTAACGGCGATAATTCAATAGGTAAAAACTGTATCGGTGGATCGCGTACAGGTTCCGGGAAAACAGTAGCTTTCGCAGCTCCGATCCTTCAAATGTGGGCGCAAGACCCGTTTGGTGTCTTTGCGCTCATCCTCACGCCGACGAGGTATGCTTCCGAGTTTACTGTATCCTCACTAAACAAGAACAAAAAAATAGAACTTCTGGCTAATATGATTTTACATGATATGCAGGGAACTAGCCCTCCAACTTGCCGAACAATTCACAGCCCTCGGTTCCCCCCAAAACCTCAAGCTCAGCCTCATAATCGGCGGCGTAGACATGCGTACGCAAGCGATCTCCCTCTCCCAAAAGCCACATGTCGTAATCGCCACCCCGGGCCGACTGGCAGACCACATCCGTTCTTCAGGTGCCGACACAATCGCCGGTTTACGTCGCGTAAGAGTCGTTGTATTGGACGAAGCAGACCGATTACTCGATGAAGGGTTCGCGGAAGAATTAGTTGAATGTTTAAGCGTAGTTCCCGACCAGTTTGGTGATAAAATTAAGGGAACACCCGCCAGACAGACGTTATTGTTTACAGCTACTGTAACGGAAAGTGTTAGAGCTTTGAAGGAAGGTGAAGGGCGTGCTAGGGAGAAAGGTGGGAGGGAGGTATTCGTCAGTGAGATCGATACGGATGCGCTAGCTGTGCCGCCTACATTACACCAAACCTATATTTTCAAACCATCGACGGTTCATTTGGCTTTCTTGCATACGTTACTTTCCACACCCGGGAATGTCAAAAAATCGACAATAATATTTACGAATAAAAAGGCTACGGCGCAGTTACTTTCTCATACGTTAAAACCGTTGGGTCACAGAGTTACGCCGTTACATTCTGACTTGTCGCAACGGGAACGGACGGATTCGCTGGGGAGGTTTAGAGCCGGTGCTGCGAGGATACTTATTGCTACGGATGTGGCCGGGAGAGGTCTTGATATTCCTGAGGTGGAGTTAGTGATCAATTTCGATGTTCCTCGGGATCCTGATGATTATATTCATAGGATTGGACGAACGGCTAGAGCTGGGAAGAAAGGTGAAAGTTTGACGTTTGTGGATGAGAAGGATGTGCTGTTGATTAAGGCTATTGAGGAAAGAGTAGGGAGGGAGATGGTGGAGTATAAGGAGGAAGAGGGGGTTAGTTTGGAAGGGAGAGTGGTGAGAGAGGAGTTGAAGAAGGTTAGTGAGGCGAAGAGAGTGGCGATGTTGAATATCGAAGAAGGCAGGGACGAGAAAGGAAGGAAGAAGGGGGGAAAGAGACGGTTGGAGACTGTTGAGGAGGGGAGGGGAAAGAGAGTGCGATAGTCTCTCCACCGGTCTCGAGGCTTTACGGCCATCATAAGAGTATAGCTAAATTTTGGATTGGAGTTTTTAGCGTGTGTATAAAAGTTAGTTTCATCCATATATCATTGTAGAATAGATTATGGCGTCCGGAAGGTATAGAATATCATTTCGCTTCATCACATCTAATATCATCTGCACTCTAACTGTATATAAGTATAATAGCTGACTCGTCCACTTGTAGAAATTTAGACAAGGGATATTCTCTTATACCCAGACGCTAGTAATATGCAAGGAATGATTCTAGAATGAAAACCGTTTACTTGTCTTCCAAGCCATCCACTACCTTCTCTGTCACAATATCCTTTTCATCCCCCTTTTGCGTCCCCTCTTCCTCATCACTCTCACCTCCAATCTGCAACATCTCTAACTCCTGTGGCGTAATCTCTTTCGGCATTACCACTTCTCTCTTGACCTCCTCAACCTCAATTTCTTCATCTGCCTCCTTCTCTGCATTCCTATCCAAACTCGTCTTAACCTCCTCCCCTGCATTCCCCTCCTTTAACACCAACGGAATATCCACACTCTCTAAAACCAATACTTCACTAACCACATCCCCTTCCTTTGGTAGAGCCCAATCCGGTAGAGGGGTCTCATATGACCACTTCCCTTCTACACAATTGTACTTTTTCGCGTGCAAGTATATTCCCAGCTCATGGGCTCCGGGGTCAGTATACAGCGGCGTGTCGCATATACTGCATACTTCGCCGGACATTCTCTCAGCCTTTCGTTTTTCATAGTCCGCGCTTATAAATGAATCGTCATTAGCCAATCCCACCCCTGTATCAAGCTATAGCGGAGGAAGAATGAGGAATGGGGAAAGCATACACCAATTCATCATGATAGGCCACTGCCTCCGCAACCTCTTCTTTCCCCATCCTCGACAATCTGGTGATGATATCTTCATCATCACCTTCCCCACCAATCCCCAAATTCGGGCCGAAAACCTTTCTGTTGCAATAAATTGGATCATTCGCAATCGGATGTCCCAGGAATTGTAAATGTACTCTAATCTGATGCGTTCTACCTGTGAATGGTAGGCATTGTACTACACTGTAGTCTTTTTTTGGATTGTAAGATCGTCGGCGGAAGAGGGTTTTGGCGTGCTTGCCGTCAGCCTTTACACGGTTTAGACCGAGCTTTGGGGAGATTGCTAGGATGGGCTGTTCGACTACTATGTCACCTCTACATTATATAGTTAGTTATGAGTTCAATATACTGTGAAAGTAGTAAGGATGTTTAGAACGTACTCTGGGAATTCGCCTTTAACCATGGCTACATACTCCTTCTTGATAGTACGAGTTTGTAGCTGTAGCATCATACTCTTTGATGCTTCTTTGGTCTTTGCAATGAACATTAATCCAGATGTAAGCCTATCCAAGCGGTTACAAGCTATCCCGCCGCCGCCGCCATCGTTAGCCTTTCCCTCCCTTTTAGCACCATAAGATTCTGATATAAACATACGCATAGGATTCCACCCCCCTCTTTCAAACCTCATGATCTCCACAACACTGTTATAATGGTATCTCCCAGCAGGATGAACAGGCATCCCCGCGGGTTTGTTGATAACAATCATATCATCTGTTTCACAGACGATCGTTACCGGTTTATCGGTGACGGGAGGCTCATGGCGGTGAAGGGTGTGGGTTACTACATCCCCGTTTCGAATTATTTGGTCGAGTGAATGAGTAGGGACTCCGTTTATAGATATCATTCCTTTTAAGACAGCGGTTTTCTATAGAATTATCACTCCGGCTGGATAAAATTAGTGAATTGTTCCGCTTCAAACCTTCAAGCTTATATCTTTATATTTTATCCAATTGAGTATTTGGTCTAATCAATTTTTTTTATGTTCATTTTTTGAAAGGAACTCACGGACGTAATACTCTTGAGGACGATCTCTAAACTCGGTTCCATAAATTTCAAAAATCGTTTTATTCCGCCATCGTTCTTTACAGAAGGTATTATAGGTGTAATGGTAGGGCTTCACACGCCGCATCCCGCCTTCGAAGTACCATGGTGGAACCGACGGGGTTGCTGGAGTTATTGCTACAGCTGGAGGTTGAGTGGTAGATTCTGAATCCGGTGGGGTGGAAGCAGCAGCAGCCATTTTGTATAGCTGCAGGGCGAGTGCGGGGGGGTGTCGGACGAGCAGCGACAGGGTGGGGTTGCGGGGGAAGGTTAACAGTTTGGATAGGAAGAAAACGGGCGGTGATATCGATAGAGGATCTGTATATTCTCTATGAATCCGCTGCTTTTGATTGGTGATGTTGTTATAAAAGGAGGTATTGAGGCTTGTGAGTTCGAGATTGTATGGGTATTGATATGTGACTCGATCCTGGGTCGAAGTTTAAGGGATTTTTTTTGTTGTTGCGACGACAAAAATGCAACATTTGCTTAATTTTTTTAATATTTTTTTTATATTTTTTTTATAAGTTGGTTGCGATGCCCTTGCTGACAAGAATGCGCTGGGGAAACGACAACCGAGGTTCAATTTCTATGGCTGGGTTTGGCCTGGGCGATTGATACTGTTATATAAGTTACACCGAAGCCTGTTTCTCCATTCGAGAAAGAGATTGATGTATGAGATATCATACAGAGGTTAAATTATCCTGAATTCCCGGATTTAATCGAGTTCAAGTGCAATACCAATACATCACCAAGTCAGCCATGTCGTTAAAAGCGCGCTTGCGCCAGCACTACAAGTACTTCCTGAACAACTTCCAAACACGATGGTCTGATAACGATCAATATGGGTATTGTCCCCTTCCTCCTTCATTTAGAAAAATGCTAGAAATAAAGATAAAATAGGAAATGATATATTGATACTAATATAACCTGGGATAACTTAACAGCCATGTTAACAATGCAATCTACTACCATTACTACGACACAATCATAAACCAATACCTCACCACAAAATGCTCTTTAGTCCCCACCAAATCCGCATCAATAGGACTATGCGTCCACTCCTCCAGCGATTACTTCAAACCCGTCGAGTTCCCCAATACGCTCGACCTGGCACTCGCCGTAACAAAGTTGGGGAAATCGAGTGTTACTTATGAAATTGGTGTATTCGAGTCAGGGAAAGATGAGGTTTGTGCGGTGGGGAAGTTCGTACATGTCTTTGTAGACAGCGAGGGGAGGAAACCGATGGGGATTCAAGGGATAATTAGAGATGGGTTGGAGGAGTTGGTCGTTGAGAGGGGGGATGGGGCGATGTTATAGATATTGTTTCTTCAGGGCAAGTCTACTTATAGCTTATTGGTGTTTCTCACGGAGGTGGTTGCATTAATATGGGACGCTTTTTTTTGATCTCATTTCGAACATTGGAATAGTCTTCTATTAGCGGGTAGTGTAGGATAAATGTCTAAGGTTTCGCCCTTTTTTTGAAGAATACAGAGGTATCGAGGGATGTGTGTATAGTGACAGTAGTAAGACTTCCCATCCGGACGAAAAAGAGAAAAAAAAAGGGTAAAAAAAGTGACCCTTGGAGGAATGTGTGTGCGTGTCTGTCTCAATCCGAATCCTCGAGCCTCGAGACCAGGAATTGTGTGCCGGAGTTCCCAATTATATAAGAAAATGCGTAAGAGTTAAAAAAAAAAAAGAGGAAAAAAGCTGAACAAGATGGGGAACGATACAAAGCCGTGACAAAGACACCGTGGGAAAAATGTACACGAGAGAGAGAGAGAGAGAGAGAGGTTTTAGGAGGGAGAAGGGTGGGAGGAAAGCCGTAATGGTATTTCGTAAATAAAGGTCGGGTACATGAGAAAAACGGAAAAACGATTTAAGCAAAGCGATATGCTTATACGTCGGTGGTGACTCTGCCCTTTGGATTTGTGACCTTGACACCGAGGGCCTTGGCCTTGGCGATGATTTCGATCCTCTTTCTCGAGCTGACGGCGTGGGAGATCCTGCAGCCATTACGTATTAGTATGAACAAGACCAAGAGTGATTTCTATTGTCCGTGAGAGGAACGTACTCGGCAGCGAAGGTGTGGTTGTGCATGAGGAGGAGATCAACATCGTTGACATTGTGGACGAGGAAAGCCTTGTGGCCGGAAGGCGTCATGTGCCTGGTCTTCTTGTTGGATCCGTAACCGATCTATTTCATCCAAAGATTCCGCATATTAGCGTCCGATTCTTCTCTTTCCTAGATCGTTGTATGGTTCTCCATCACAATGGAAGACATAGTCTCTCCTTGCGTTCCTTCTCTTCTCCAGCATAGAATCGGCAGGTAGTGTACCTTTGGCATAGCGGCCTGTCCCTTGAACCGTCTTCGGACACGGTTATCGATACCCTTTGGTTTTCTCCATGAAGCGTCGACGCACTTGAAGCGGTCCGACTGGTGTCGGTTGAACCTCTTCCTGTCTGTATGATCCCCAATTTCAATCCGTCAGCATTTCTGTTCTTCTTTCATCAAAAACCCCGATCCTCCAGTATTTCCATTTCAAGATTTCCTAAATCTAGCTCCTTCCTCCATTTCCACCTCTTTGGTTCCATCCAGTTCTTGTCGGGAGTATATTACATACGCTTCTTGACGATTGGGACGTGCTTGACGGTAGTCATCTTTGAAACAGCAAAATTGCGTCGTTAGCCTTGTTTTGATTCGATTTTTTATATATTAAGTCGATGCGATCAAAAATGTCGAGAGGTATGGTAATACCTTGAATTATATTCTAGTTCTTCTGGTCGGAGGAGAAGGGTGTCGATGGTTTTACTGGGCGGGATTGGTCGTGATATGCTGGGTGTCGATTTGGGAGGCGGAATTAGAATTTCGTTGTGGACCAGGCACTTTCTGGGCCACCACACGCAAATTTTGGGTCTTGGCACGGATGAGGGTTTTGAGCCCTCGTCTGGGAACAGCTCCGCATCCGGAAGGTTGGCTTTGGACAAACACTTCGGTTTCAACGTCAGGACAACACATTACCCTTTCACCTACCAACACACCTCTAGCCTTGCTCTAGGGAGATGATCCAGGGTTTTACTCGACTCGAGCGCGATGGAAGGGTCTATGGATCACAAGATAAATAAGGTAAGATGTGGGAGCGGAGATAAACAGGTACTTAGTGTACTAAATTACTATTATAATGCACTACCAAGGTATCATAATAATAATAATAAGAAGAAGAAAAGGAAAGAGAATGAAACTTTTTATAACAGTTAACAGGAAGAATTAGGAGCCGCACCGAAGGGATCTTCAAAACTGGAAGAAGAAAAAACCATACAATCTTGCACCGCCCGAGCTCATGCCTTCCCTTCTCAAATGCGCAAATTGAAACTACGAAACGGTAACCCAGAATGAAGAAGACGGACCGAGAATAGGTTATTAACAAGTGAACAGTAGCGATGTTAGGAAATGGTTATTTTTCACCGGGAAACCGTCGTCATTTCAGGGAATCAAAGACAGCGAGGAGGAAGACGTAACGGCAGAACGGGAGAAAGACAAAACCAACAAGCATGAAAAGAATGCTTTTCTAGTACTACGAATTTCGGATAATTGATAATGATATCACACAATGAATAAGGAAGGGAAGAAGGGGAAACACAAATGCATTTCGAAGGACATGACACTGGGTGTTAAAAACAGGATCAAAGTTCTTTTTTTTATCCTGCGTCCAACATAAAATATCATTCATACCGAGGGAAAAAAAAAAGAGAACAACAGACAACCCCTGATTCGCCTTTTGTGTAGTAAATGTGACTAAACAAAAAGATAAAAGGAAGAAAGAGATGTGGCCGAATGATAAGGAGAAGAGCCAATACGAAAGTGTACACTGTCACGACAATATACAAGAGAGGTGCAGTGTTGCCTTCGCAAGCCCAACAGAGGATAGCAAGGATGGGGAGTTGGCGAGCCGTCAGTTTTAGAAAGAAGAGGGAGCGCTTTTGAGGTTATCATTATGCGAACAAAGAATGCGAATTCAGAACGGTATGACGGGGGATGATATGAAGCAAAGGCGTATCCAGACGTCTAAGCCTTTCCATTAGTACCACGGCCCCTCTTGACTGTGGACCAACCCTCGTCTTCAAGCTGCTTAGCAGTTTGGTCACCAGGGAGGGAGACCTTCGGGGTAGCTTTGGCAGGCTGTTTGAGCTCTTCTTTAGTTTCGGTGGGTTCTTCGGGGTCAAGCTCAGCTTGATTGACATCGTCGGTATTATTGGTAGCTGAGGCCCTTCGTAGAAGATCAAAGCTGCGTGTGGCATTTGGAGTTTCTGGTTCTCCCTCTCCCTTAGCTTTCTTCTCGGCCTTCTCGGCCTTAGCGGCTTGAGCGGCAGCCTTCTTTTCTTCCTTCACTTTTTCTTCCTTTGCCTTTCGTTCGGCGTTCTCCTTGGCTTTCTTCTCTTCTATCTCTTTCTCTCGAGCGCTGGTATCAATAGGACGAGCAGCGCCAAAGGGGTTTGCCTTGGAGTCGGAATGAGAGGCTGGCTGGTTAGCGTCAACTGGTAGAGCCTCGCTTCTCTTCTTCAACTCGAGTTTTGGTCGAGTGTGGGGTGCACCGGGACTGGGAGGTGGAACGTAGCTTCCCTTCGGCCCGGCAGGAGGATGAGCTCCCTTCGGTGGGTGGGCAGGAGAGGGTGGAGGGAGAGATGGCGTTTGTGGCTGTTGCTTGTATTGTTCCTTCAATTGATCTTCTGGGATATCGGGTTTGGCGCCTCGGCGCCATTGATTATCCTTCTCGGCGGCACTGAGGACACGCTCTGGTGCTGGAGGTCTGTTATACTCTCGTCGGGGGCGCTCAGTTCTCTCCGAGCGCTCTTCACCTTGGATAGATGGCTGCCTTTCCTTGTCGAAAGGATTAACGGCTGGAGACCGCCTCCTATCTCCACGGTCGTGTCGCGGTGGGCGTCCTGACTCGGATTGTGTATCTGTTGGTGTTGGTGGTGGAAGTGGTCCCTTTCGCTCCCAGTTGTTGTAATCTCTAAACTTGCCATCACCTTCATTGTGATGACCGTATCCGCTGCCACGGCGGGAAAAGTTGTCACCGCCAGACTCGCTAGCGTTATCATTGTATCTGCTGTTGTTACGTCTCATGGGAGGAGCCTCGGCCGGTGGAAGAGGTCCAGCGCGACGCCAGGTATCAACATTTGTGCGATCATCCGCTCGATCTTTCGCTATAAGCATTTCGATATTACATATTAGCATATGTTCCGGGACTCTTTTGAATTACGAAGGGTTTAAGCAACTTACGAGGATCGGCAACGCTAATTCTGACATTACGTTGACGAATTATTCCGTTATTGAGGTCAAGGGCTTTCTTGAGGCCGTCCAAGGTGTGAAATTCGACATAGCCGAATCCCTTGGGGCGGTCGCCAATTCTATCACGAACAAGTCTCACATTGGAAATATCGCATTGGGCAAAGTATTCGGAGATGTCATCTTCGGTAGCATCGAAGGAGAGATTTCCGACGTGAGCTGTGAATGGTGGCTTGGATGGAAGAGGGAGTTCGGGACGACGAGAGTACCCATCACCGCGGTCTTTGAGAATTATGATTAGCGATTGGTCTAAAATGTTATGCTGTAACAAAAATAAAGAGAAAATATAGAAGGAAGAAGAAAAACGAGAAAAGGGGGGATCGTTAGATGCCTACCTCCTCCAGGTCCGCCAAAAGAGCCAGCACGACCGGAACCCCCATAGTCGTTACGGGAACGGTTGCCGTAGCCAGTTCGCTCTCCTATAGAATTGTTAGGGTTATGTTGGCCGGAATGTGGTGTCAGTGTCGGCACTAGGCTAAAATCACTCACCGCTAGAGGCTGTAGAGGTCGGTTAGCAGCTGGAGAAACAACAAAATCTGATTGATGGAGACTTACGAATGGTGGGCATGTCCTCCATCTCATCGGCCCAAGACCCATATTCTTTGAATTCCTCATCGGTCAGCATTATCCCTACTAGATTGATATGAGGGATTCTAAATGGGATTTGAGCTCACGGTCATTGTTTAGGAAGTCACCCAAGCTCATCTTCTTTTGATCTTTCTTTGGCCCTATATAGGAGATTGTATTGTTAGACTATATTCTCTCAAAATCCAATGTCGCATTGATCGGTACTGAAAAAAGTATCTGGAAGCTGTCCGAGATGGGGAAAGGAGGAATATGACGACGACATACGGCCCTCGGGAAGTGAGGAAATCCCGACGGTCTCGTGTATAATGTATTTTTTTTTTCTTTTTTGGAAGGACACTAGATGCGACTATGGAGAGCTAGGAGGGGAATATCCTACCCATGATTGCGGTTTAAGATTGATATCGTCTACGGTAATATGTAGTTGCAAGCGATCGAGGTCAATTGGGGTTATTCTGCGAAAATAATCCCAGATGGGATGAGCGGTTAGCAGGAGCTGAGGGAGCTGTTGGCGAGGCCAGGCGACGGGAGCTTCGGAACTAACAGGTGAGAAGGTACGGTGACAGCTACGGGAAGCTTCCTGTAGATGTCAGAAGGCGAAGAGGAAGGAAGGGGGGGAGAAGGAGGACGAGACAAAGCCGAAGCGTCGGAGCGACTGGACAGTGTCTCTGGAGGTTGGTGATGATGGTGGTGATGGTGGTGATGATGATGGTGGTAGTTAGATGCAGTCAGTCCTAGGTGTGGTGTGGTGTGGTTGTAGGCAGGATTGCTATTTGCAGGCAAATTTTTCTGGGTTTGTTCTTTTAGTGCCCCGTCCAGGCCTTATTTTTTATTTTTTTTTATTTTTTGGCCTTGTGAAGGGATGCACTTATTACTGACGGCCTTTGCGTTGTATTTGGGTTTGGTGGGGCAAACACATGTCCGATCACGGTGCCCGGTATCCCCGGTATCCCCGAGTACTCCCCGGTATTCCCCGGGGTTAGCAGACTCACTCATTCACTCACTCTTCACATGGAACATACAGCGCGCAGCGTGCTGATCTACGAAGTGTTAAAGTGAAGGTCAGGAGACAATCTATATTATAACCCCGGGACCCGGACACCGTCATACATAATTCATAATAACCTCTGTAAATCCCTCCTGGCTATTGGCGGAGAAGAGAGTGTCGCAGCCGTCGGGCGGCGGGATGAGATAAGACAAGCATACAAGCGTCCCTCCCCCCGGTTCGGTCCCGATGTCATTCAGGGGAATTATTCATTCGATTCGAATAAGTTAACAGGAACCTCTCAATTATATTAACAGACCGGGGTGGTCGCAGCTTGCAATTCTCCGTGCTGACAAAGGACACTTTCTCTTTTATATACTTAATCTATCGATCAAGTTCATAATTATCCCTATTCTTCTCCTTCCATTACTCTTTGAACTACTTCTACCTAAATCTCTACCTTTTAGTCCCTCCTTACGACCGCTATTACGGTTACTACCACTCCCGGTGCTACTACTACAATCCCCCCCCTCAGGTACTTAGTGTTGGTTTGTCGACGGTGTGCAGCGATGTGTCGAGAACATCAGGTATAAGGTACTTACCTCTTAGTAGTCCAGCGATCTGTTGAGTATAGTTGCTAGTCTGCCCCGAGACCTCCCACCCTTTTAACCTTAACCGGATCCAGATGTTCTTGTTCCTGGTGCTTCTCCTACTATTTTACTAGCCCTCCGTTTCCTCGATATTATCCTTTGTTCAGCTCGAATTTTGAGTTTCCTGTAGTTTGCATGTGTAAAATACATGTATACGTATCGACTGCATACTAGCTCTCGTGCTTGACGTAGATCAGGGCACTTGATACTAAAACTATCCTTTCCCCATCGCCACGATTTCTAAAAAAAAAACAAAAAAGTACAAAAACTCCCATCATCTCCGACAGCCAATCCCCCATCATCATCGACTCAATCCCGATCTCGATTCGATGACCAGGTCCAATCGACTCCGTGGATTTGGTGGCACAACGCGAGTTATTTCGCAGGTCGACTCCCTCTTTCGGCACCCTAACTCAGTTCCTAGTCCAATCCAATCCGATCCATATCTAGTTCGGCTCAGTCTAATACGTACACTCGAGCTCGATCCTACTCTACTTCCAAACCGAGATACCCTCCAGTCCTC
Source organism: Arthrobotrys conoides (assembly GCA_036971725.1). Classification (NCBI taxonomy): domain Eukaryota; kingdom Fungi; phylum Ascomycota; class Orbiliomycetes; order Orbiliales; family Orbiliaceae; genus Arthrobotrys; species Arthrobotrys conoides. Next base: position 2,758,444 of record JAVHJM010000001.1, read on the forward strand.
TGACGGCCCGTGCCGTCGTCATTCGACGGGACCGGAGTGGTTGCTTATCACGACCTACACATTACATCACTAACACAAGCTTTAAATCATGATAGAACGGGCTGCCATGTTTACTTCGTCATTGACGCTATCCTCCCTGCTCGGTGTGGTAGTCGTATTCTACCTATGTTCCTTCTTATTATTTGCCGTACTACGCATCATAACCGGGGTTTCGATACAACGATTCGGGTACCTTTCCATTCGAGGAATACAGTTCTCTAGCGGTGGCATCGACTTCAACATCGTAAGGGCTGGTATTCTGCTACACAGACCCACTTTCTCGCAGCCGACATGGATCAGCCTTGTTATAAGGGATTCGACGATATCTTTTAATCCAAAGCCGAAACCCGACATACCTCCAAAACCTGGAAAAGTAGCAAACGGTAAACCCTACGAGGAAGAGAGTATCGATCCTAAGGCCAAACCCGTCCGAAGCTCCGAGGACCTACTGGAATTTTTGAAGGATGGCGGGGATGACATGTTCAAACAACGGACGAGGAGACAGATGGAAGAAACGAAAAAGCTAGTGGAGCGCTGCCGAAAGATATTGCATCTATTCCGACGTTTCGTAGGCTGGATTAAAATGGTCGACGTCATCTTCAACAATACTACGTTCGAAGTTCGCCAGGCAGGGAAAATCCAAATCGGAGCTGTTGGGGCTTCGATAATTGCTCGGAAGGACTCCAGGTCGCATAGCAACTACAATTCTTGTGACGATACCGAAGGAGCAGATCCCGAAAGACATCCTTTCGAGTGTGTTATTGCCTGTCGAAGCATTCTTCTGACCCCTCAAGGTGGAAAGCCGGTTCTACTCAGCGATACTATCAATCTGAATATCGGCGGTGTGCTGGAGGAAAAAGACCAGGTTCTCAAAGATGTGTCTATCGACATGAAGGTGGGGAAACTCCGGATACCACTAGATGAGATAGCTAGCTTCCGAAAAAATATTCAGAATCAGACGAAACCTCAGCGACCTCTCCATCACAAACGGAATCTCTCGCTTGGCTCCATTATGGGTGAGATGTCAATGCCAGGGAGCCGGACGGAACGGCTAGTTGAGATTGTCACTGAGTCTAAAGAAATATTTTCTTCTGTTATCAGCGGCTTGCATGAAGTTCAAGCAACAGTAGCGATTCTGGAGGTTTCGAAAGTTGCCAATGATATCAGACCCTCTGGAAAACCTCTTATTGCGACGATGTCGCTCAAGGAGTTAGGTTTGGATCTCCACAAGTTAGAACAAGACAGTCCAGCGCATCGAATGTAAGAGCCTTCACTCTATCCCGTCGCTAAAACAACCTGTACTAATGAAATTATACAGGGACTTTTCTCCAAATGATATAGCACATCAGGCGCTGCTTGCTGCTATCTCTCTGGCGTTTAAAATTGACGATCAAATGGGCAAAGTAGACCAGCTGCTCTATGTCCCCATGGTTACTATGACCTCAAAATTGACGCTTCCATCAAAAATCATCGAGCTTGCTGAATGCCCTGAGGCTGATCGTAACTCAAATGTTGTGAACGCAAGTATCGTCATAACGTCGCCATCAGTCGACCTTGAGCCCAAGCATCTCCCTATAGTTGTTAACCTTTTCAAGCAAAGGAAGAGCAGACCCCGAAATCACAGCTTTGGTGGCCCACAACAGCTCATATCCCGATTGCTGCCAAAGACAAACATCAAGTTCTCCGTTCACGAACCAGTTGTCAGAGTTTTGCTACCAGCTTTCGACAAATCCAACCCTAAGAACCCCCCACTTACTGATATGTTAATATTCAGTATCTCTTCATCATCTCACGAAATTGAATCGTCCCATGTGACAGGGAGTCAGAACCATTACGTTTTGACTACTTCGTTACGTATTGCAAGCTCATGTCTTTTCTACCGTGCCGCGGCAGGCGAAAGACATGATCTTTTCCAGCTCGAAACTCTTGAGGTCAAAGCACAGCTCGATGCATCGCCCGAGGTTCGCCTTGCAGGAACTTGCGAGATTGCGTCATGTACGACACGAATGGTTCGTACCGAGATCGTACAGGGCATCAAGCAGATGGTCAAACAGTTCCAGCGAGATTTTGTCCCTGAAAAGTCTTCACCAAACCCCTTCGGGGAACGGCCGTCGTTTTTACGGAGCATCCCAGAATGGCTCGTTCAATTCAAAGTTGACGGGAAGGATTTCAGCTTCGAAGTAGCTGGGAAGGATGAGCAAATATCGGAAGATGTACGTGGTGCAGCGATTCAAATGGACTCTTGGTCCTTGGAATATAAGTCCCAGGTCATCAGCAAATCTCGCGAGAAGAGTCATCCTAAGCGGAGGACATCTAGAGCCATTGGTATGGACGAGAAAATACCGCTTCAAGGGCCTCGACCGTCGAAAAACCCGACAGACGGTCGTAGACTATCGTTCCATATCCATGGGCTGGAAGGATTCGCCGTTGATTCAGCAGAGACTTGGGACGCAGACCCGATGTGCGCCTTACCACACTTTGAAGTCGCTCTCTCATCTGTCACAGATCAGGATGGCCCGACACTTCTGATCACATCACACACTAAAACTTTGTTCCTGCATTACTCACTACTCCGCCATTATTCCGTTTTAATTGCCGCCCAGGTACTGAAGGATGCTTTTGGAGATTTCCGCGCCGTCAAGAGTCCAAAGCACTTTCATTCACCCACAGAACAGTTCCTCCCAAGTCCAACTTTTGGTGGGTTAGATATAGTCGAGAGTCCCATGAAGCAGGAGGAATTCGTCAGCGTAGACATTCGAATTCGTCACGTCAAGATTAAGGGAGACTTCGCAAAGAATCCCAAGGTCATGTTGGATATTTACCATCTCGATGCCGGAAGACAACGATGGGGGTTCCCCTACCTGAAAGCACGGAATATCAGGTTTTATGTTACTAGCCCTAAACTTGGTAACTGCTGGGCGAGGGTCATCAGCGCTAAGCATTTCAGAGGTGATATGCGGGAGGGTCGATACGAGAATCAGAAAGTGTTTTCGAAACGCAAGTCACTTGACCTAACGATGGAAGCGATACGGATTGCGATTCCTCACCAACTTGTTCTTTATACGGTCACGGATAACCTAGTCAATGCCGCTAAAGCGTCCCAGAAACTCTTTCGTCAGTTTAAATCTGGAGCGAAGGAGTTTCCACTAGAGAAGAAAGCAGAGGAAGCAAAGATTCTACCAAGAATATCAATAAAAGCGAAAGCGCTGCAGTTTGAGCTGGAGGATGACCTTTTCGAGAGCAAGCTATCGATGATATACAGGATTGGCCTTAGCGAGCAGAAGAATCGGATCGCCCGAGAAGAAGCATATGATGCGAAAGTTGCTAAAGTCATTGAATCAAAAAACCGACGGCATTCAACTCGAACGACACATCCTGCCAAGCCTGTCCCCAATGGTATCAACGCCTCCGATGCTAGTAGCGTATTGACTGACAAAGACGGGGCCGAAGGTGATCAAGGCTCCCCAACCACGGATTCAAGAGGCCGCCGGAAGATGCGCTATAATCTTGACCATGCACAAGGGCCGACATGTGAGGCGAGCATATCTATCAATAAGGCATGGTGGAAACTGCAAGAACACAATTCACAAGTTTGGATCCGAAAGATGAAGATGGCGATCCCTAAAACCCGCACGAGAATCCAGGCTATGCGGCGGAAGTTTCTGGGCGAGGACGACTTGCCCCCAGATGTTGAGGAAACGGAGAGAATATTGGAAGTCCCAGCTCGGCCGGCTCTTGCGATTGCCTCCATCGTTGACTTTGATCTGACTTTGGACAAACCATCATTCCCGTTAGAGCATCTTCCGAAGTTCTTGCACAAAGTCGGGAAGGGTTTGCCAGAGGATACGAAGTTCTCCTTGCTTGTCCCAATGCATATTAAGCTCAACATGGGAGAGGCGCGAATCAATTTGAGAGACTATCCTCTACCCCTCCTTCATATCCCTCAGATGAAATCCGGGCTATCTCCCCGAATACCTGCATGGTCGCTTGAAACAGACTTTGTGATTGCAGAAGAATTACGAGACAAGAACTCTATGCTACATGTTAAAGTAGATATTGTTCCGCCTGAGGATAGAGAGGGTAAGAAACAGAAAGGGTTTGCAGTTGATGTTCATCGAACTGTCTCCCCTGTCAAAACCTATTCCGACATCGACATCACCATAAATACCCCATATACTACTCGAGCTACATGGGGAACATCATACCAGCCCGCTATCCAAGATATGATGATGGTATTTGAAACTTTCACAAAGCCACATGTGGATCCATCCGAAAAGATCGGGTTCTGGGATAAACTCCGTCTTTCAATCCACTCACGTATCCGATGGGCATGGAAGGGCGATGGAGATGTCCAGGTCACACTAAAGGGCTCAAGAGATCCATACGTTATTACTGGTAACGGCGCCGGCTTTGTGAAATGCTGGCGAGGAGATGTTCGCTGCTACATCGCCAACGACGATAAACCGTTGAATTTCCTTATCGTTGAAAGTAAAGAGTACTTCCTCGCAATACCAGACTTTAGCCAACAAGCTCTTCAGATTTTTGAAGATACATCGACGACAACAGAAGATGACCAAAGTTTCATGAGTAACGATAGCTATAATAAGACAATCGCTATCTTCAAAAAGGTCATCTTAAAGGCTACTGGCGGAGTGAGATGGCAGCTAGGCCTGGTATTCGAGCAGGAGACTAGCCAGGAGGCGGATTGGATCGTTCGGCAGAGATCGTTCGCCTTTTTACCACATTATAAAATCACTCTGCGAACCCCAGATGCCGCAAAGGCTTTGCAGCAGAACTCAGATCAGGTAAGTCTCCACCAGGACCTTCTCGTGATGTAACCGTCAAACTGACACCGCGATTCAAGATATACGATGCATTCAGAGGGTTTAGGAGCCACCATATTCATCTTTCGATATCGATGGTGGCACCGATAAACCATGATTGGACTAGCAATAAAATGGCATCCGCCTATAATACCATCCATCTGACACCGAGAGTGTTCACGCACTTCTACGATTGGGTTGGATTGTTTTCTGGCGTTATGTCACTCCCAATTCGACAAGGCCGCCTGTTCCCGGGAGTAGAAAAATCAACAAAGAAGTTCGGTAGGCATCTTGCAACTATTAAGTATAAGCTTCTCCTATCGCCCTTGTACTTGAGTCACATATACAGACATAAGGATGCGGAGGAATATAAAGCTGAAGCTGCTGGTGGAGCGCCTACGGATACGATTACAGCCACCGGCCTCAAAGTCAAACTACATCGTTTCACTCTCGACGCACATCAAAGGAAGGAAGAGAGCGTGATGAAAATTAAGGGATTTAATGTTGATCGGAGAAGCACCAACATGAGTATCAACCAAGCAGAACTAGACTTTACTACCGCTGATATTAGAGCTGTATCTGCCACCATTGCGAGCTCAACTTCAGATGACGTGAAGGATTGGGCAGGCTTTGATTTGCCCACCAATGATGACACAGCACCCTTGGGCGACTCTTCAAACTTTTCAATCTCAGATGGCGATACGGACTGGATTGATGTCGACGACTTTGTGGAGCTAGATTGGATTCTTCCAACGAGGTACAGCCCTTCGACGAAGATTATGCCGTTAGCATCTACACCGCGGTTTACGTACTTCAGGCAGACGGATCATTCCACCGGTGAAGGCTCAACGGGTAGAAAGGGCAGGAGCCCGTTTGGACACGAAGCCACACACGATTGTATGATGAACCAAAACAACGATCCTAGAGAGATCCAGTGCGAGTTTATCCAATCGCGTATGGAAAAGGTCCACTCCCAGCTCCGCATGAACAAAGAACTCCTCGATACCCTCGCCGAAAGTATAAAGCAGGATAAAGACAACCAAAAGCTTATGAAAGAGTCAGAGCGTCTAATCCAGCAAAGTTCGGTGCTTACAGACAAGATCAAATTCCTCCAAAACATGCTCCGCAACATGTCAAAATACCTCGACGAATCCGCTATCGATGACGACAATTCAAGCATTAGCAGCAAGTCGGATGACGTGCCGATGATGGATGCAGCGGAGCCGTATACAAAGTGGGATGATGACTTTAATAACCGCTTCATCGTTCACAATATGCAGGCGAAATGGAGCAATGATTTGAGAAATGTGATACTAAGGTACATACATCAAGTTAATCAGCGAAGAGGTTTTGTATATTACATGTCCAGGCGGGCGGTGAAGTTTATACTCGATCTAGTCGACGAACAGCAGATGGATAGGGAGAAGAAACAAAGTCAGGAGCTCGATCCAGATAGAGCCAGCCTTAGGGGTGTTTGGGAAAACGGGTCTCAGGAAACGGAGGAAAGTGGGGTTGTGCAGTCAAGGATCGAGGCTCTGCTGAATGACAAGGCAAAGGTTGTGGCGGCGGATGACGATTCGCGGCCGCGCAGTCGGAGAATGTCGATGGGAGGTGCACCGGCAGATCCTACGGACCTCAAGAAGGGCATTTCAGAGGAGTATATACCTCTTAACTCCTACCATGTGCGTCTAATATCGCCTCAGATTCAGATGCAGAGCGAAAAGAATAAGAGCTCGGCCCTTCTCGTCACCTCTCAAAGCATGCAGCTTACCGTTATATCGGTTATGGACAAAGAAAGAATCAGTGATCCGGTTTCTGGTCTCGTACAGCGGCGTTTCGCATTAGAGCTAGAGAATGCACAGGCATTTGTGGCTCGACACAAGGATTTCACTTCGCCTCTCCATAACCTGCATTCAAACAATCAGTACGGGTGTGTCAAGAATACATCTTGGCCGCCGTGGGTGCCAATGGAGAATATGTTGTTGTTTGACATTAATCCTCATGGGTTCTCCCGTGTGGTTAAGAAGACTTCAACGACATTGCGGGCGGATAAGCATAACTCTTTGCGTTTGAAGCTGATGGACGAGGGTTTAGATACTGGGAGCGGCGAGCACAATGCAAGTTTGGTGGAGAATGAGCCTAGGGTAGATCATGTTTGGGCGACTTTCGACAGAATGGAGGTATCTACGAATTCGGCAGAGTACTACACGCTCTATATCATTGTCTTGGATCTGTTGCTCTACTCTGAGCCGTTGGAGAAGAGTAGAAACGAACGCTTGGAAAAGATCATCTTGGCTTCGGATTTCAGTGATCTTAAGGGTGCGGAGAACATCATTACAGCTCTTCAAGGCCGCATTCAACAGTTGGAAGAGATCAAGACACATTTCCAGATTAATGCCAGGAATCTTGACAAACAAGGCTGGATCGACCGGATGTGCCTGGAGAAGGACCTCGCCACCTGTGAAGACGAGCTATTCTTCACGATGAAATCCATCATGTCTGTCCAGCGCAAGTACGACGAACGCCAGCAAACTACTGGGTTGATAAGGTGGTATCTCAGTGCCGGCGAGATCATTGCAAATCTCTTATTGAACAAGGATCAGCCATTCGTGGACCTCAAGCTAACGAACGCCTGCTACGAGCGAACGGATAACAGCGACGGGTCGAACTTCAATACCGTGGAGGTCGAGATGTTGCAAGGTGTCAATCGGTTGCCGGATGCGACTTACCCTGCGATGATTTCGCCATACCTTGAGGGCACGCTCGAGGCCAACAAGGCGCATCAAAACAAAATCCTTCGAGTGTATTGGTATATGCTTGAGGCTATTGCTGGTATTCCGGTGATGGACCATTTCGAAGTCAATTTGTTTCCTTTACTGGTGCAGCTGGATTATGACGCTGGTCAAAAGCTGTTTGAGTTCATCTTCCCCGGGGTTACTTCAAATTCTTCAGAAGGGTTTTCGCCGTTTATGATGAAGCCTTCGTTGTCTAATATTCCAGACGGCAGCGGCTCTGAGTCCGATTCCGATAACGCGATACGTGCACAACTAGAGCAGAAGCTATCGTCGGAGTCACCACAACCACAACCACAGCCAGATGCTGGGTTGTTGGGTGATCGATTGTTACCTACCATGACTTCGGAGAAGAGACCACATACATCTGGTGGAGTAAAAGCTCAACGGCCAACCACTGCCCATACAGATTCAGACAAGTGGTCACTGAAGCCGCGGTTCACTATGAAACGACAACAGTCTTTCGAGTCATTACCTTCACTAGCAAAGAAGACGGCTGATGATAGTGCACCCAGGACGTCTTCTGAGAGTAGCGCTGTCAATGGCAGATCAGCCTCGCCGGTGTTCATTCGTGTCAATAGCGTTGGCAATTCAGATCACGCATCGGCGGCAGCGGCGGCAGCTAAGAAGACGGGTGTTTGGGGTCGCAACAACAGTATTACAGCCCAAGCGGATGGTAAGGGACAACAAAAAGAAAAGACGGATGAGATTTCTCAGATGATTAGTCGTGCGTCGAATTATATGACGTTGGCGTATATCAAGATTCCTAGCGTGGTGCTTTGTTTGAGCTATAAGGGCAAAGGAGACAGAAATATCGAGGATATTCACCAGTTCGTGTTCCGGATGCCGACACTTGAGTATAGGAATAAGACGTGGAGCAACTTGGATTTGTTGGTGAGGCTCAAGAAAGGTATGTTTCGTTTTACATTCCCCTTCAAGAAATATAAAGACTGATGATGGTTGGTAGATGTCATTCGTGCATTGATCTCCCATACCGGTGCAATTATTGAGCACAAAATGTTCCACCGACGACCAAATCTACTAAAGGGTGCCAATCTACGGAATCTCGTCGCCAGCTCTATGAGTGCTGCCACGACTCCATTAGGCAGCGACAGCGACGTATCATCGTACTTGCCGAGTTCTTACGAAGAATCCATACGATCAGGAAGTATAAGCACTAGTAACCAGACAGCGGGACCGTCGAAGAGGGACAGAAGCAATTCTTCGGGACTGCCGCTTTCTCACCGGGCTTCCATGCGGTCCCGCTCGGGGACCAGGGCTGGTAGTGTTCGCTCGGATCGGTCTTACAGTTCGGCTAGCGCGCATCGGGATTCGAGCGAACAGAGTACCGATGATGGGAGTAGTTCAGTACCCGGTTCTAGGGAAGGGGATGAGAGGGTATGTACACTTATTTTTCGAGAGATAAGATGTTGATAGGATGCTAATATTTGCACGTGGTTATAGCAGCAGCAGCAGCAGCAGCAGCAGCAACAACATGGAATATTTCACAATACACTTGGGAGGCACCTGTCTATCTTGACTAACGATAGGAGGACAAGGGATGGGATTGCCGGGGAGTCCGAAGAAAGGTAGGCATTAGACACGTCTAAACCTTTGAGCCAACTGCTAATCATGGGAAATAAAAACAGTATTCGGAAAAAGAGCAAACTATTACTCGGAAAGAAGCTCTTGGGATCAGGATAAAAAGCCACCATCCATATCTCGTAACTTCAGGCGTTTCAGGTGTTTTTCCCTATTATAACATAAGCTTCATTTGTACATTTGTTCGATTGGTTTTTTTACCGTATATATACCTATTACTTATAAACCCAGTGTTGGATAGTCTCGGTGACCGTTCTTGTTTTGGAGTATTGGATATTCTCCCGGAGCAAAAGATAATACTTTAATTACCTATTCTCAAATTCCTCAATATCCTCTTTTAACAGCACTTGCTCTCACTCAAAACCCGTAACAATATTGATACTTCCTATTTTACTTGTTCTAACCAACATGCTCATATTGCAGGAAGTTGAGAGGGGCTTATATATATCTTAAGCCAATAGGTATGTATCTATGTTCATTTTCTTATCTACGTATATACGTCAAATGACCATGGGGGTAGTTGGACTGACTCTGACGCTCCCTTTGGCTAATCGATACTTCTATAGCAGCCGTTTGTTCTTCGTCCAATCTCCCAAAGTGATATCGGTCAATACCGACAGCTTTATGCCAGATGAAAGATACAGCGTAGGTATATATATAATGTTTGGCGCACGCCTCGGGGCTTACGCTTCTCCAGGAGCTGAGGTTTATGCTGTTAACCTCCTCTCAAGGCCGGTGTTAGATCAGGTATCTGATTATCTATGTCTAGAGCCATTCCCTCATGGGGTCTTGCGTTTTACAGACGCTTATGCATTTCTACGTGAAAATAGCTGTGATGTCTAGGCGTGAGATGGGTCCCCATCGATATTTTCATTCATTTCCCCTTCATTTGTTGGGGAAAAAAAAGGGGGGGGAGGAAGGAAGTAAGGATTAATATAGCTATTAATCGGTTGCGAAGGAAATTGCAAAAGTTCGGCAATAAATAAAAAGAACAAGGAAACGAAGCAGAGAATGAAAGAAGGAAACATATTTATCGGCAGAGCCAGGGCTGCACAGTGGCCCTGGTTGCACTTTTCACCCACTATCAACACTAGGCCCATGCTTCCCTTCATGGTTTGTTATTATCCTTCACCAAAGTCACTGACGCTTGAACCGCGAGGGAAACGCGGCTACAGCGTACGCCTTCGCCTCTTTGTGGTCCAACTTTAACGCCACCATCGAAGCTATCATAGCAATGACGACGCTGATGGCTCACATTAGGGCGGGTTTGATAATAACATATATATAGGCTGTGATGGTGTCCAAGTTGTCCCAATCGGTGGAAATTCGTATTGACCTCCCTACGGTTCTCATAGCGAGTGCTATATCCCTCCCATCTGCCATCTACATTAACGTCATGTGTGTCAAATAACAATCAAGACTGCAGTCTAGGAACCTGCATTTTTGAAAGGTCAATACGAACGTGGAGGTCGACTTCGGCTATGCAATAAATCATATTTGGCCAGCGTGAGAATAGCACGCTACCCTTGATTTTGTTGAGGTATACTTGGTCGACTATATACCCCCTAGACATTTGAAAATTGACCCCGGAGAGTCTGGTCAAAGGATGAATTTCCTGACGACCGCGGTTTCGAGGGCCGAGGGGGAAAATCGGGTACCTCCTGCGAGGTCCCGGGTGATGACCTAGAAATAGAGGCGGTGGGGGAAGTGAGAGACGGGACGGAAGACGTTGATGGTTGGGGGCTCGTCATGTCACAAGAACGGGAATGGGAACTTGAGGCTACGGAGGCCGATGGCGATGCTACCTGCTAGGTAATACAGCAAAAGTATCAGAGGTGGTGATGTTAGGTGGTAAGAAGTAAGTAGTAGGTACAGAGACTGTTGAACATGGCCGAGTAATGTGTATAATAATACCCAACATGCAGCAAGATCAGGACCGACGATCGATAACCAGACTTTTGTGTTGTCGATGATGGGCTTTTGAGAAAATGTGTCATTTTTTGCGTTGTTGGCCGATCAACGATCCCAACGCCAATTCAGTATCCATATCAGTGCAGTGCAGTGCATGCAGTGTTTGGTACGTATGTTTCTTTTCTTATGTCTCCCAGCCTACTTTAGAAGTTATATAGTCTTACCTAGTACCATACCAATCACGGCTGCTCCAGAGGAACTTATGTTCATGCTCACATATGTACTACGTACTACCAGAGAATACGTTTACTTCCCGTGTGAAAATCCGGGGTAAAGTGGTAATTAACCGTCGACGTCATGCGGGGATCTTCAGAATGCCGCATGCTAGCTCACATAGCGCCAGCCGGGACCAACCAGGAAATTGCTCGGACGGTTATCCGGAAGCTGAAGGGGGTGTCTATGTAGACTATATGTAATTCAGTCGCATTCATTTCGTTCAAAGATACATTTTTGAGAATTGAATGTTTTGTTATATTTTGTATTATGTCTTTCACCAAAGTACCTACTTTGTATTCTGCTTGGTTGGATTTTTCTGCTCCTAGACTAGATTTTCCTATATAATCGCTAACTATATGTAGACATTTATGACGAGGGATGGCATCATATTGTTCACTATCATGGTTGGATTCGACTTAAAGGGATGAGGGGAAAGAGGGGTTAATATAATTATATATAAGAGGAGACTAAGATTCCTTTTCCTCTTGAGAGTAAATACAATATAATCTTTTGTTCTCTTTCTCGATACTTGGGTTTATTGATTGTGACATCTTCGTTATCGATATCATCGATCTCAGACTCTAGTAAACTACAACGTATATAACCAAACCACTACCTTCCAAAGAAACGTAAACAAAGATGCAAAGAAGAAGAAGCTCCTGCGGCGACGATGAAACGATCGCTAGTTCAAAGATCGAACCCTTAGCTTCGCCAACCAAATATCATACACCGACGGTGCATGATGGCGGATGTGTGGGTGACGATGATATTTTGGATAGCAGTCGGGTTGGCGTTTTGAAGAAGGATAGTACGCACTTATGATCCCCTCCTATCTTTATTCAAGATACTTAAGCGTATAATATATTATATGTACCAGATTGAATTATAACAGGATCACTGAGCTAGTGGGTATACTAATATGGAAATTGTATACTATAAATGCTAGAGAAATACCAACACCCAGCCGCACAAGTCCATCCCGGAGGGTCAACGGGGACAGATGAGACTATCGGGTCGACGAATGTGGAGTATGCTCGATACATACTACCTCACCCTTTTTCCATTTTCAGTATAAAAAACGGAGTAGTCTGTAATTTGAACTAATCAATATTGTATCATATATATAGTCCATTGTTCTCGCAAGGAAAAAACACAATGAGGAAGGATTCATTGGATGACGGCAAGATTGATGGGGCGAGGATTGCGGTAAGTGTTTATGTTTATTATAATAAAATGTTGGGGATTGAGGTTGCATGTGTGTAAGGGCCAAGGCTAATGTAGGCTCTGCGGTGGTGGGGGTGGTGGTACTAGCCGATGGGGAGCGTGAGGGATGAGTATTGATTTAGTAAAACGAATATATCAGAATGGAGACGGTATTAAGTAAGAATTGGAAGTAATCGTGACAACAGGAAAAAGGAATTCGGGTTTGGATTAGGGCTCGGATATTTGTGTCAAAAGAAAATGAGTTTCTGGAATTAACCGTCAAAAGCGAAGCTTGCGGTTGGGCGCTGAATTGATGGTAGCTGCCTCATCGATATTGATCCATTGATTCTGTATTTATAATTGTTTCGAGACATTAATTATGTAGGATGCCCAGACCGTTTTTATTTTGTCTGTCGGGATGTTTCAATTGGACAGTGTTTCAACGGATATCGATATACCTCGCATGGTTGCAGTCGCCTGGCGATGTAGACAAAGATAAGTAGCTGCCAAAGTTAGCCCCGCCGGATCCGCGGAGACCGCTGCATATGATAGTTGCGAAATCGAAACCCGGTTGAAGGCGGTGTCGATTAGAAGTCCCGCACACTGCCCGATATCGGTGTGAAATTGAACTGTTGGAGGCCGCCAGCGTATACGGTTATAAAATAACGAATTTCTTTTCCCTCGGGATTAATCTCCAAGAAATTTAGACTTGAAAATTTTTTTGAGTCCATATTTTCCAGGGGATTATTCCGTGCCAGAGCTCTTTCGTCCTGGTCTATTGCATATTTTCGTGATAGATATGGTTCTTTTTCGCCTTGTTGCCCCCATGGCCGCCATGCAAGCCTGCAAGCCCCCCATGCTCGGAACCCTTGCTAAACTCCTCATCAGCGGATCTGATAAAGCATGATAAAATCACACCCTGGAACTTGACTTAGCTTGACAAACCAGGCTTGACTCGGCGTCGCCCGTGGCCAAAGCTAGTTTGGGGAGCTAGTTTGAGTGGGAGGGCGATTCCTGTTGATTCTTCGATCTTTGCGGCCGTTCCCTATCCATGAGGCTCAAGGAATAAATATTTCCCAGATTGTTGTTTTTGACGCATCGTGAAGTCTTTGTCTCTTATCAGGTACGAAAAGAGGATTCAATCTCCGAATTCGAATCAACGACTCAGAGGTCCGGGAATCCAAAAGGGCAGTTGGAGGCCGGGCCAGCCTTCTGGTGACGGATTGTCTTCCTCGTGGGCTGCGGTGCATGAAAGACCCACCTGGTGCACCAGTTAGCTAGACCAAGAACACTAACAATCAGTCACAGACCTGCATGGCATGGCGTCTTCGAGTCCTCCACCCTGTGCCGCCTCTCCAGCTTGGCTGTATTAGCTGTTAATATGGTTGTTGTTAGCATGGCTCAGCAGGTTATTCCGTGAAAGAACGAAGAGAAAGAAGTTGACAGAAAGTGCATGGCATGCGAAGGGAAGAAGCTTAAATCTCCCTCTCCCACTCCTTCAAACCGACTTGACAGGTACCTAAATATTTTAGCTTTTGGTTATCATCTAAGCTTCAAGACTCTCTTCCTTTTTCTTTGCAGCGCTTTTTTTCATCCAACCGGTATTCTATCTTTATCTTTGCTTGGGGTATATATAGTGTAAGGTGAAGTGTGGCGACGATGTTTTCTAGCAGCGGGAACACAAAGAAGCTGTCGCTGGGCGATGAGATCAACTACATCACAGCGTACGTTACACTGCTCTCGTCTACCAGTATCACCATTCGGACTTTTGAGCTTCACAGATTTCGATAAGAGATATATATTTAATTGTATATACTAATACTGAATAGGTCGCTTCATCATGAACTTAACATGATTATTATGAGCCGGCTGCCGCTGGGCTTGAAGAATCCCAAGGCTTTCCATGAAGGTACTTACTAGATCCTCCTCCTCCTCGTCACCCCTCATGGCATATGGCAGATGTCCTAAATCGATCTTGGTATTAACACGACATGGTATCATCACAGGCCTCACATCCTTCTCCGTTCTTTACTCCAGCTTCGAGTCTGCTCTTGACTCCCATATCCGTAACCCTTCAACACCTTCCCGTACCCGAGCCATCCTCGAGCATGTCTACATCCCAGCTGTCCACCGTGCCCCTACCTTCGAGGCCGACCTTAACAAGTACTCTCCTTCATCCGAAAAGGACGAGTTAATAAAGGGCACACCTGCCCGTGCCTATGTTCTCAACCACATCCGTCATGCTACAACCGAGACCCCTCACGTCCTTCTCGCCTACTGCCACTGTCTCTACATGGCCCTCTTCGCCGGTGGCCAGCACATCAAAGCAGCCATAGCTCGTTCTGCTGTTCGAAAACTCGACTTGGCGCAACATCAGACCGTTCCCGAAGAAGCCAAGAAGTCGGCGCCGGGTATCGCGTTGTTCACGTTTGACGGTCGGTCGACAAAGGAAGAGCAGGAGTTACGCCAGAAGCTTCGAGATGGAATCCGTCAAGCTGAGGAACTATTGACACCAAAAGAACGTGCTGAGGTACTCGCCGAGTCGTGTGAGGTTTTCAAGCTGACAAGGCGATTGGTGGATGAACTCGACGGGATCTGTGGAACCGCACCGACGGTGTTAGTGGCTACGAAGCAGTACACCGAAAGTGAATCGCCGACCGTGCCATCGGTCGAAAGTCAAACTTCGGGGAGATCATGGATCAAGAGATTGGATAGAAAGAGGGTTGAGACGATGGTCAAGGGATTTGTTTGTGTGTCCTTCCTAGTGGGGTATCTGATGTATTTGAATATTTCGTCCCCGTCAGCCGCTACGGAAGGACTGGAAGGGAATGGGAACTAATGCTTTTTTGGACCACCTGCATGCATCGACTCTGCGACACCGCATCTGGGCTTGCGAGCTGACTTAGCTGGCCTTGGACTATTGATTCGTATTTGTTTTTCTTTTTTGCGCATTCGTCGATACTTGATTCTGATTCCCTTTGTCGATACCCCATAGGATTCTTTTAATTCGTTTTTCTTGTTCTTTTCTTTTATACACAGCATTCGGCGTCAATTGTTTCGAAGTATTTGGGCCTGTCAGCATCGCGCGGTTGAGAGTAATATACCAGCCAACTTCCCAGCTTTCTAAGCACTTGATATCTGTTATTCGCAATTTCTATAACACTTAAGGGTCTTGGTCCCTCCAAACTGTTGATTAATCACTACTTGGCTAGACAACATATAAACTTCAGATAAGCACCCGCGCAGGGCACCTTGCAAGGATAACACTGAAATCTGTAGACATGATTGTATATTCTTCCCAAATGTAGAAGTACTTCAAAGACCCGGCGATCCGGCCCGCCAGGCAGCTAACATAGCGTCAAATTGCGTTGAATGCCGAAAAGGTATCAGCGAATGAATATTATGTATGACTAAGAGGATTTATATGCCGGGCTGGCCACTAAGAACTGCGAGAGAACCCGTCATATGCATATTCGATCTCGAATAGGCTTGGACGACGTAGCCGATTGTCGCACAAAGCCACTGCCAATGTGTGTTTTGCAATTTTGGTTGCAGACTTATCCAGCTGGGCTTGCTGGGCATGCTGGGGGAAACTTCCGTCGATCGGCCGGATGATTCTGGTTCAAATCACCGTAGGATTCGTGAGGGCCGGGAAATATATATAATTGGGGGTTCTGAGATTGGACAAGTCAGAGAATCAATTACCAGAGTTATTTTGCTATGATATCGTTGTCGATGTATCGTTGCTTCTATCTATTACTTCAGCTATAGACATCTGCAACTGCTCATTGTAGCTTCACAGCTATCAAAAATGCAACCGGACGGCATTACAACCCTCCCCATCGAACTCCGCATCAAAATCCTACATCATCTACCTTCACCTCCTTCCCTTCTTTCTGCCATCGTGTCCACTCGTTCATTTCATACAGCATACTCTGAATCCCGCACTGCAATTACCACTGCTATTCTTCAAAATTCAACTTCTGAATCTTCAGTATACTGCAACTTTCTGACCTACGCCCTGATCGTCTTTCACCAAAAACATCATGTCACTTTAGACAGATTACATAAATTCCTGCGATCCTACCTATCATTTGCCAACCCGGATCGCAATATTCAAAGTGGAAAATTCGAAGATGTAGTTCCTTGGGAAATATGTCCACCTCCTAACTTCTCCAGCTTAAGGGCCAAGGTACACCGTAGTATCTTCCTCTGGGCAGCTAAATTCTGCACATCAAAGCTCCGTGAAAGCTCAAAAATCCATACGGTAGCTCCACCTACACCTCTAGAGATCGCTAGAGCAGCGAGAGCCCTGTATCAATATTTTATCTACACCATCATATCAACGGATGTTTTCTTCCAGAGCAGCGATGTGGATAATATGGGAAGGCCCATGACCGGGAAGCCGGGTATTGAAGCTATGGGCGCTTTTGTGGAGAGTATGGGATATAGAGATCGAAAGGTTGTCGATTGGTTTTTGAGGGAGTGGATGGTGGAGGTTGTCGGTGAGGTTGTCAGGAAGTGTGTGCAAGATGAGAAGAACCCGGTCAGAAGGGAAACGGGTTATTGGGATGTTAATTTTCCAACTTTAGGTAGGTAGCTGTACCTTCTATCTTGAATTTTAAGATTTAAGCGATCGACGTTGGACCGTGAAATGCTAATTACAGGCTTTTGGTATCGAGCAGAACGTAAAGTGAATGAAGCGACACAGGCTCTAATCACCAGACTCGGTCCAATACAACTATGGAAATTTGTGTTTGATTCGGTCTATGAAGAGCAGTTTAAAGTCTATTGCCAGGCTCCCGCGGCTTTAGATAGGGGTTCATTCTTGGCATGGGAAGTGCTACAGAGGGAGAGGAAAGGAACTGAGTGTTATGATCCTAAAGTGAGGATTTGTACTGATTTAATGGAGATTGGAGGGGACGAGGTATTCGAGTGGTGGGGGAAAGACGAAAGAGTTATTAAAGAGGGAATCTTATGGGATGAGAGAAGATTGGAGACGATGGGATTGCAGTGGCCGATGGTGAGGGACGGCGTAGAGGTTCAATGGGTATGTCACTTACTACGGTTCTGTTTGAGGGATACACTTTACTGACAATGAGACGTATAAATTTTATAGTACAAGAAAGATACGAAATGGAAAAAGAAAGAGCTCGCAATGGGTGAGTGCGACGACTGTTACTGGTAGACCGCACAAGAGACGGTGCTGACTTGTAAAATTTAAAAATGGAGTTATGGGAGGAAGGTCTGGGTTTTTATATTGGACGCTACTGTTCCTGGTTTTTGGAGTTTACTCGCCGTTATTTTATAGGAATTGCCGGATAGAATGAAGTTTGAAGTTTATAATTACCTATTTCTGCTTGGATCATAAAAGTAATCCTTACAGGTATACCTACTACTTAAGTCGCTACCAGATCTAGAATATCCGGGTACGAGAGAAGGGACTTGCCTAGAGCTAGTGTCGAACTCATGATCCTCGTGACTATAACACCATGATATATATCAACGATACTCCCAAAACCCGCAAGCTCTACACTTTTCTCTTAAATATAAAACGAGAGCTCGTAGATGCGGGCTCCACATGCTTTCGTTACTAAGTTGGTACATACGAAAGCCGCCCATGGCCCAGCCGCCATGCACGGCCATATATACGCTCACATGGCCTCGTTAAATTAGCCAATCCACATGGCGAACTATTTGTGTATACTATCTCAACTCCATATCTCGTATATTTCCCGCCAGTGAGAAGATTCTGGAACAAATCTCGGCTAGTTTACCTATATTATCTCAGAAAGTCGCCCTTTGAACGGGGGCGTCTCATTTTCCCCCAGGAGTCTGGCATCCCATCTGGTCGAGCCGGATAAAATACCACAAACGGTTTCCAGACTCCGTGTTGTCGACGATAGACGTCGGGACAATACATCTCTTTAAATTTCTATTATATTATCGAATTATCTCGCAGAGCCCATATGAGCTTGACGTAAGTCTTACATCATCATAGTCATGGTAAACTTGCTATAACTAACCCCCCCCCCCTCCCCTCCTGGCCCGTCCTCCCTCGCCATACACGGATATACAGCTATATATAGTACAGGGTGTTAGTTCAGGATCGTCGCTTTCGAATTTCGGACTTTCAGACGCTCGATAAGGCATTTACGATATCACAAATTGCTTCAAAAGCTCTTTCCAAATCGTATTTTGCGTCCTACAAAACCCTCAGTCCTCTGTGTAACTAAGGTATTTGTGGAGCCAATATTTTCTTTATGTTCGTCGGTCATCCCCAAATCCCGCTCATGGTTTGTATTATATTTTATATGCGGCTGTAGACAACTGATATGATATTTATCCGCGCGGATGATCGGTACGCAGATACCCCCGCCAACCAAAACATAAATAGAACTCCCCCACAGCCGACTTTTTAGTATAGATCGTATGGTATCCGCCAGTTTTTTTTAGTTTTTTTCTTCTCTATAAATAGCGAAGAGGCAATAGCGGGATATAATTTCGGGACTTATAATATGTATAACGCCGTGAATTACCGCGTTTGGCTCTAGATATTACACCGAGACATATTTTGTATCTACCAATCTTTCCCGTCTTTCCCGTTGCTCCTATTTTCTACATCCCTCTTTAGTATATATTGCGCGGTTGCGTAACTCTTCCCCCCAATCACGGCTCCTTCTTGAAGAAACCCTCCTTGAGAGTACTGGTCTACTACTTAGGTAGTCGGTAAATCCATTTTTAAGACCGCAGCACAACTATAGAAAAGATATATATTTATTCCACATTTAGGAAATATAGTATAGATATATATCCAACCGCCACGATGGCGCAGGAGCTCGAAGATGCCTTCAAAGCAATGTCCCTCCAACAAATGAATGATCTCAACAAAAGGCAAGATGCATTTGAAAAGGAAATGTTGGGGGTAATCATCAGAAACCAAGAAAAATGGAAAACGGAGATGGGGACGAGATTCGGACTGGCTTGGAAACAAGAGAGAGACATCACCAAGGAAAGCGAAAGGGTATTTCGCCTCGATATGGATCACGAGCTCCGAAAGATCGAAAAAAGGCAGGCGGATTTCGAAACCGAAGTCACCACCGATTTGAGATGCCTCCAATCCCGAGAGCTTATGCTCGGAATCAGGTTGTTGGTTCTTACTGCCCGTCGAATGTATCAAGTCGAATCCTTTTGCGAGAATTGCGGTAAGGGGATTCCCTTAACCTCTGGACAATCGGCGGTCCTCAAAGACGACCCAGTCGAGAAAGCGACACCGGAGGACATTGTGAAGATTTCACACGGGATCCTAAATGGCGAAGACCTCAAACTTCTTAAATTTTCGGAGGTATGTACTTTAGATTAATCTCTCATTGAAGTGTTTATTTTTAGTATGCCTACTCACAGATCTATTTATAACTAGCGTAACGGGGATGAGACCGATATCACCGCATATGAGAATTGGTACCATCTCGCAATGCTCCTCATACTTCCCTCATATATTGAGGTGAAGGAGAAATATTCGAACCTGTTCAAGTGGGTCGTCGGACAATCTATCGAACATGTCGCCGAAAAGGCATACCTCCTCCACATCAAACCATACTGGCAGTAAGCTAGTCTCGTTCCCAGACGTCTAAAGGAAGGTATCAATAAACCACAAGATCGCTACAAAGCGACATTACCTAGCCGAGCTAGGAGCTAGCAGAGCTAGTCGATTCGATGACTTCCCGCCAATACCATATTCTGAGGCTGCGCCAGGCGAGTCCTTTTAATCTTTCTTTTTCCCTTTCATCTTCTCCTATAATATAGCTCTTTCTTTGTTTTAATATTTTTGCTTTTTTTACTCGGCTGGTCGTCTCGTACTTGTTTTGCACTCAGAGATTAATATTGTTCTTGTTCTATGTCCCATTTAATTCTGCTCATACGAACTTAATATAAGATCCTAGCTAAGATTTAGGAGGTTCGTTTTTGTGGGACATGACCAGGCTTCTCTTTCTGAACGTTTTTATCATTATACACTACATCGCATTAATTATTGATCATGTTACTTATAATTGATCTTCTTTGCATATTATTTAGCCTTAAGTCCGCAAGCTTTTTACGATGTTGATTTTTATATTTTGTCAAGGTACCTCCGGCCGGGCCTCCATGTTATTTAATATCTTCTACACCTGGAGCCACAGTACTTTATATAATAGAAAAATATAATAAAAAATTTTGAAAAAAAACATTTTCATATTCTAGTCCAAAGGCTTTATATTATGCGAGGTTCTTCTGACTCCCGGCGTCCTAAAAAAGGGATCTGAGATCTCAATCCTAGGCCCTAGCTTAGCCTAACTTTGAAGCTTGAAATAGCTCCAAAACCCAACAACGAAGATTTGTTGCATAGATGACTAACCACGTGATCCGACTGTCGAAATACCTTTCCTTCCCTTCTGCGCCGCAGCTGTTCGTAACCTTTCAAACTTAGGTCGACTCATCCTGGACCAATCCGATTTCTTACCCATCCACCAACCTCCATTCCTTCAAAACTCCACTGTCGTCAATGCAGAAAATATTCAAAAGCATGGTGACCGACGGTATTATAGGTAAACCACTCCTCCAATCCTTCATATCAAACTACAATTTGCTTTTAAAAAGAAAGAAGAAAACTCGCAACATCTACGATATAATAGCTTCTTTAGTAGATTGCTTAACTAACGAGTAATCAATATAATTCACCACAGCGGTCAACAAACCCGCCGGCCGTACTTCTGCCCAAGTCCTTCGTAGCCTCCAAGTCACCTTCGGAAAATCCGAATTCTTCGCCGACCACCTCGAAGCGCAGAAAGCATATGCCGGCCACCAAGATAACCGACAGTCCTATACTAGACGATCGAGGAAGAATAAGAAGGGTGATACTCAAGTCAAATTGGGACATGGAGGGACATTAGATCCCATGGCTAGTATGTTTCCAAAAAGCTTTCACAGTTGAAATGAGGAAGGGAAGTGAAGAAAAAGAGAGAGGGTTTTGATGGCTGATATTGGCGATTGGTGGTGGGTGTTTCTAGCTGGTGTATTAATCGTTGGAGTTGGAAAGGGCACAAAGCGGTTATCAAGCTATCTCGATTGCACCAAGGAGTATGAAGCAGTTGCGATCTTTGGTATAAGTACGGACAGCTACGATAAGGAAGGCAAGATCACGGCGAGGAAACCATACGGACATATCACAAGAGAAGCCGTGGAGGGCGTCCTTGACAAATTCAGAGGGGACATATACCAGCGACCGCCGATGTAAGAGGGCCGTATACTACCTGAGATGAGAGAGACCCACGAGGCTAATTGAGTCTGATCCGTAGGTTCTCAGCGTTAAATCTGAACGGAAAAAGATTATACGAATATGCTCGTGAAGGAATACCAATCCCCGTCGAAATCAAGAAGCGACCATGTACGATATCTTCGCTGGAAATTACGAAATTCGAGGCTGGAGATTCAGGACACGAATGGGAATATCCTATCAAGGAAGCTTCAGAGGTGGAAAAGGCTGCGGCAAAAGCATATCAGGAATTAGGTATGGGCGCGGATAAAGAGGAAGATCTAAAAAGTGGTATCGACCTTGGCCCCAACGCTGTGAGCGACCAGGAATTTGAAGCAGCTGAAAAGAGGAAGGCGACGGCCGAGGCGGTTAAGACGGAAAGATTGGCGAAGAGAACAAAGAAGTATTATGATCAAAAGAACGGGGTTGAAAGCCCAAAGGAAGAGAAGGACGAGAAGAAAGAAGGTGAGGCAGAAAGTGAGAAGGAACCAACGCCACCACCGCCACAGCCGGTTTATCATGAAGAAGGCAAACCACCAGTTGTTCATCTAAAGATGACAGTATCGCGTGGAACATACGTCCGATCCATTGCGCATGAGTAAGTTCATAAATGCCCAATTTGTACCCCAACATGTGAGGATTCACGAGCTAACTCGCGTTAAAACAGTATTGGTGAAGCGTTGGGCTCAGCAGCGACATTAGTCGCATTGACAAGATCGCGACAAGGCGATTACGAGCTAGGCAAGAACGTGATTGCATGGGAGGACTTCAAGCCCGAGAACGACGCATGGGTCGAACAAGTCAAAGAATCGCTGGCAAAGTCGCAAGAAGATGCCGAACAGTTCTAAGAGCCTATACGCTGAGTAGTAGTATATACTATATAACATGTATAATATTATTGGACCGAGTGTACGATACGAGAATCGAAGCCGGTGGAAGCCTTAATATTAATTCGATGAATCCGAAATATTGGCGGTGACGTTTTGCCGAAATTTGGGAAATTATGACATTCTGGCCTCAGTCGTGTTGCCCAAAACTAAACCGAACTTAACTTCTTCTGCGTCTGCTTCTTCCCCAACCTCATCCTCAACTTCAACTTTCAACCCCCATTATCTTCCTACTCTTTCTCCTACCGGCACCACTCAATTGGCACTCTACCGTCCCGTTCTTCACAATGCGCTTCCTCTCCGCCCTCCCGTTCATTGCCTTGCTCACCGGCTCCGTCCTGGCCGTTGACCCTCCAGCCGGCAGCACCCCCTCCGAAGATCCCTATGGCATGAACGCCAAAGTCAAAGTGACCTTCCCAGACAACGATTCCCCTCTAGGAATCACCGTCGTCAACGGCAAAGTCGCCCGTATCAATGTCGAAATTACCAACCAAGAGGCCTACCCGATAACGGTTCAAGCCGTGGGCGGTCAGCTTCGAAAGCACGACCGTTCGGTAATCCTTCGCAACCTGACGGTTTCCAAACAAGGCACCGAGATCCCCGCGGCGGGTACCACGAATGTTCCGTACTCGTTCGTGCCGAATATGCATGCTCAAGATGTTGTTTTGGAACTGGGTGTGCTGTTTTCGATTGAGAAACACGGAAAGGCCGTGCAGTATACTGCTTTCAACAGCACTATCTCTGTTGCGGAACCACCAACTAGTTTGTTGGACCCTCAGATGTGAGTTTATGGTCTCCATCTAAATTTGGGGAAATTTTCTACGAAACCGGTTGCTAATTTTAATACAGTCTTTTCCTCTACGTCTTCATCCTCGGCCTCGTTTCTGCTGGTGGATACGTCGCCTACCAAACATGGGTCGTCCCCATGCTCCCCAAGCCAAAGCGTGTCCGCCCAGTCGTCCCAGTCGAAGCCAAGACCACTTCTACAGACGTCAAGACCGGATTCGACGAGAGCTGGATCCCAGAACATCATTTGAAGCGACCAGTTGCTCAGAAGGTCCGAAGCGGTGGTACTCCAAAGCCAAAGGCAAAGTAGATGGAATGTAGGAAAGAAGAATTCTATCACTACCTAGATCTAGGAGATGAATTCCTCCAGGTGGGGTATTAAACGAGGATGATTTCTTAGTATGTATGTAACCTTGTATGTATAATTTTTTAGTTCCCATTTGTATTTCTTTTTTTTCTTCTTTTTCTTGGTACTTCCTTCTTTGGCTGTTTGGATTTACGGGAAACAAAAAGGAATAACAAAAAGCGAATTGATATGAAGAACTTTTTATGACGATGAAAGGCGGGTTTTTATGTTGGTAAATTAGCATATGTATCATTCAAATGGCATATACAATTTGCATAATGATGTAGCGTAGTGTCTGGCTCTCTTGGTTTATCCGTGATTGGTGGACATGGTTTCCTAGTTGTAGAATTAAACCACAAGCCGAGATGAAATCAAATATTTGAAGTTAGCTCTAGGTCCTGAATCTAAGTTCTAACCCTGATATGATATTGCGAAATGAATATCGTACTCGTATACTATTCAAGTATATATATATCTTATCTCGTAAACCAAATGCTACCGCAGTATATGTCCCGTATATGCCCATATATATATATATATCAGAAAAATAGATTGACCTCAAGATTCAGTGCTGGGTGTCCTCGCTATACCGGCATATCTCGCGGTTGAGAACGGAACGAGTACTCGACTTTCTGACCGCCCGCCTCATACAAATAACTAAGACCTTCAGTAAACTCCGCAACCTCTCTCAGATCCCCAACAACCATGGTTTTATACCCGAGCCCTTCTTCAGAAGCTTCCACGATCCTCTCCGTTTCCCCGATCTCCTTATTCCTGTCGAATAATATCCCCACCCCTCCGGCTTCAAACGCACCCACCACGTCCTCTTCCCTATCATCCCCTACATGATACCACTCCCATCCTTTCCCGGCTTGGTAATCTCCGTGTTTAAGCTTAACCACACTTTTCGCCGCGTTCCTCGCCGCCTCAAAGATCTCCTTCTGAGGTTTCGCAACTCCCAATTTACAACTGGTAACCACAAAATCCACGATCTGATCCCCGCCGATAAGCTCGGTCTTCGACTTCGCGGACTTCCATAACGACTTTCTCATCTTCCCGCTTAGAGCTCCAGTTCCTTTAAGGGATTTGACCAATTGCCTTCCTTGGTTCTTCGGTGTCAATTTCGACCTCCTTTTCCTTTTAAATTCACCATCTTGCGAAATGATAAGATGGATAGCGGTAATACCCATAGAACCCAAAACATCAACTATCCTATCATCGGAGTTTGAGATGATACCAATAGTTACAGTCCGAAACTTCCAATCCGCCTCGGCTAGAATGGTTTTCACGGCTAGATCTTTGAGGTCTTTAATGTTCCACAGGAAAGGAAGTGTTCCAGGGATGATCGAGTAGGCGGAATCGCTGGAGAAGTGGGTCCAAAGGGAACTTGCGAGGTTCTTTGGTAATGCGACTTCCGGGGGGAGTAATGGGGTGAATGTTTTTACGGCTATGAGTTCCCACCATTCTTTGGGGGTTAGACCGGTGTGGTAACCGTAGTTTGGATGGGATGATGAGAGTTCTTTGAATGCTGTTACTCTCCCAACTTTTATATTAGCCATCAATTCTATGTATCACGACTATCTAGATAGATAAGTTTGTATATAAAATGAATAGAATAGAATAAAGTACATACCATCCTTAAAACTCCTAGCAACATCCCCAGAATCCAACCCTTCCAAGCCGCACTCCTCCGCAACAAGCGTATACTGCTTCCCCAAATCTCCATCTTTGATCTCATACAGCGTCCCCAACGCATCCAGCGTAATCAATAAATTCGTCGGTTCCTCATTTCCTCCTCCTCCTCCTTTCTCTTCAACTTCTTTCTTTCCTTCTCCTTCTTCTTCTTCCTTCCTTTTTATTTCCTCCTGCTCCCTTGTAATCTCAGCAGAAGTCCTAAAATTACCACTCTTGATCCCGTCAAAACTACTCTGAAGGATTATATTCCGCAACACGGCATCGTATTCGGACTCATCGTCCTTTTTATCACCCTTGTGGTATAATGATTTGGAGGTATGGATTCTGCGGGCTAGTAGTGGGAGTTTATAGACTGTTAATGAACGACGTAGGATAGATGATGAGGGGAGGGTCCGGGTTAGAAAGATTCGTTGCAGGAGATGCATTGTTGGTGGTTTAATGCATGGGTTTGGTTTTGTTGTTTTTTTTGTTCGGGGTT
Organism: Arthrobotrys conoides; assembly: GCA_036971725.1. Classification (NCBI taxonomy): domain Eukaryota; kingdom Fungi; phylum Ascomycota; class Orbiliomycetes; order Orbiliales; family Orbiliaceae; genus Arthrobotrys; species Arthrobotrys conoides. Next base: position 2,784,574 of record JAVHJM010000001.1, read on the forward strand.
CTTAAGTTACTAAGATCGAAGGATTTCTGGGGTTAGTTGGATTTTGGGGTTGAAACTGTGTTGTTTTTGTAGAGGGCTCTAAGGTACTAAGACTTTGTGAAACGAGGGAGCGAAACGGGGTTCAGGTTTATATTTATGGTTATTTCGAATCTACTTTCCTTATTTGATATTCTATTTGATTGGAGTTTTATACCTTTACCTAATCTTGATTATTAGAGTCACTAGAGATATTATGAAAAGAGAACTTGAGGTTTATATGTAATCCCTTTTCCTAACAGAGAAAAGGGCGATATAATATAATAGTATTTTTTTCATTTCATTGGATTCCATTCAAGACATAAAGAAAGAAAGAAAAAACTCGTATCATTATTACCCCGCTAAAAAATCATAAACAAACAAATAAATAAAGGAAAATAAAACTACAATGCAAGTCCAAACCCAGCCGGAAGGGCAGGAAGGGCAGGAAGGGCAGGAAGGTTCCCAGCAGGCGCAGAAGCCACGGGCTGAGCAGGAAGGTTCCCAGCAGGCGCAGAAGCCACGGGCTGAACAGGAACCACACCCGCAGGTGCAGTACCAACAGGGTTAACAGGAACCACACCAGCAGGTGTAGTACCGACAGGGTTAACCGGTAGCACTGGGCTCACGGGTACGGTACCGGTATTCGGTGTAGTAGGAGTAGTTGGCGTAGTTGGCGTGGTAGGAAGAGAAGGAGCACCGCCAAGGTCCAAACCGGGAATACCGGTGAATTTACCTTCCTTGAAGTCCTTGAGTAGTTTATCCAATTGATTCGCATCCAAGTTTCCAAGTTGTTCGATTGCTCCAGGAGTAGCCTTAAGGATATCGACGACGAGGGAGGGGAGACCCAACGATGGTAAGAATTGAAGGATCATTTCTGCTTTATCCACACCTGGAATCGTTGGGATTTTTCCGGCTTTTAGATCTTTGATAGTGGCGGAGAGTTGGCCGCCTGGTAGATCTGTGATTTTGGAGATGAAGCTGTCGGGGGCGGCTTTGATCAGGGTTAACATATTATCCGGTACCCCCAGGTTTGGAAGAACCTGCATGATCAAATCCTTCGGTGAGACGCCAGGTAATGTTGGGATTTTCCCGGCCTTGAGGGAATCAAGACTGTTCTTCAATTGTCCGAGCGGTTGTTTAATCATTTGCTTGAGTAAAGGATCCGGAACAGCGCCGATGAGTTCAAGCATATCTGGCGGAACACCCAGGGTTCCCATGAGGTTCATACCGATCTTTTTGATCAAGGATCGGCCGCTATATACAGCGTGAGTCGTGAACTTTCCGGACGGCTTGGTTTCGATAATATCATCCATGCCGGCTTCGTGCGCGGCTAGTCTGATTTCATCGTCAGAGCCTGTGGCGAGTTGCTGGAGAGCGCTAAGTTGCTCAATTTCATGCTCATGGGGTGACCCGGTAGTGTCTCGACTGGAGAATCGAGAGCCATATGGGGCGGCGAGGGTTGTGGCCGTGAGGAGGAAGGAGGTGAAGAGGATTGATATTCTCATTTTGATGGATTATATTAGGGTAAATTGAAGGTCCTGCCTTTAAAAAATAAAAGAAAATAAAAGGAAAAGATTAAAATAAAAAAAATAGTTATGAAAGAATTGAAAATCGATAAAGAATATTATCGACCTGGACCAGCCAGTATAGCAAAGCAAAAGAAGTGAAGATTGAAAGGAACGCTGTTGGTGGAGGAGGAGAAGCTTCTTCGAACCTGTCAGCTATTTACTTCACTACAGGAAGCACATAGTCTTTATACTTTCCAACCTTCCCATAACTGTATAAATGTATATTTATCATTTATTCTCTCCAAACCCGTTAGAAAAAATCTGTCTCTGCCTAATACTGCGGAGTGTCACGGCGTGATAAAATGTCTGGTGTTGCATGTTGCGGATGAAACAGCCTGCCAAGCACTGTCATCTAGCCGCAAAGAGACGCACCAAACCGTTTCGGCTGTTCCTCCCAAGCAATTCCAGGAACCAGCGCACCTTTTGTGTCTTAGCGGGCTGCAGGAAAGATACTGGTAAAACCGCTGCCTCAGAAATCTGTGGTGGCTATGGTTGCTTAACACTTGGGGGAAAAGGTACACACTGTTAGGAAACGTTAACCTTGCACGGATTTTGTCAAGGGAGAAAACAAAATACAGCTTGAAGCTTTGTAGGTATCGAGGATGTCATAGGCTAATTCATTAATAAGGATCTCAGATGTCTATCATACCATGCTCTTACGCTTGTGAAGTAGTATCGCCCATATCTTACATCGACAATCTTCTGTCCCACGAAACAGTAATATCAGACTAACTTGCTGATATCAGGTGTCGCGACGAACTTCCCTTTCAATTGTCCCATTCCCCATGCTCTCCCCTTTGGTTTCCCCCTCTCATCTACCGCTCCACTGTCCTTCTGCAGGACGACGATGTCTTGCAAGAATTCGCATTCAACTCCTCTCTGAACCTCGAACTCTATCCCACCAAACACCATAGTAACTCTGCCCGATCGGTGAACGTTTAATTTTCCAGCTGTACCAGGCGGTAGTTGTGCTTTCTGAACTTCTGCAAGACTGGTGTATTTTGGTCTAGGCTTTTCTTCTTTTTTGATGGCCGGCTGATGGGATGAGCTAGCGGCGGCCGGTGCCGTGGAATCTTCTTCCTTAACTTGGGCCTCTGCGTCTTCAACATCTTCAGCGGGTTCCATGAGTGGTAAAACGGGCGGGAATTGGAACAAGTATAATTTGTTCTGCTTCTCGTCCGGTCGGGGTTCGGGAGGTACGGCCGCATCGTCCTATAAATCCATTAGTTAGCGAAGCTCTCTCCGAAAATAGCTAGAACTTGGTATAGTATACCATATTGTGATCTCCTTCAGCGTCCACGCCTCTTTCCGGTAGCGCTGGACCTAGCTCGTTCAACATAGAAAAGCGGTCCACTTCGTATCTATCGATCTCTTCGAAGTCTTCCTGGGACTGAGGGACAATTATATCCTTCTTTCGGTTCCCGGATCTCGACCTCGCCATCTGTTTTCGTCGCCTATCTTCGGGGGAGCTCGATTGTTTCTTCTTGACCTGTTCCGGAGACCTGGTAGTTCGTCTTGTAGCTTTTGGTGATTCCGACGGTTCGATTTTAACTGAGTCCAAGGACTATTAGTAAATCTCTTCCGAGCTTTTTTGATCAAGATCAAGAGTATACCTCGTGGCCCTGTCCCTGAATCCCGTCGACTAGGTCTCGCTTTCCTCTCCTCCAAAATTTCCAAATCAACTTCCCTCCCTTTCCCTTTAACATCTTTCTTTCCTTTGTCTTCCTTCCCTCCACCCTGCTGTGCTGATTTATCAACGTGCTCCCTCCTCTCAATCCTAACCGGTGCAAACCCTCTAACGGATGAATATTTCTTCTCTCCACCTTCTCCATCTTCCTCTTCATCACTACTAATCAACTCAATCATCTCCACATCAACCTTCGGCCCACCCTCCGAATCCGAGGACGAGTAAAGTTCATCTTTTACTTCTCCATCCTCTCCAATTTCACGCTTAGGCTTCGATCCACCCACTCGATTAGTTCGGAATGATCGTGAATGGCGTTCTATCGAAACTTTCTGTTTTCCGCCCACTGTAGTAGTTCATAATAATAAGTGTTCTGTTCCGTCGTTTTGTATCAAAGCTTGGAAGAGATTATGGCGGAAGGGTTCTTACTAGTAATCACACTCCCCATAGAAAATGGTCCGGAAGCAATCGCGACCTCTTCCCTCTTCGGTCCACCATCACCTCTACCGAATCCACCTCTACCCCGTCCTCTGCCCCTCGAACCACGCCCAGAAGATCCACCACGTGTAACTCCGAAGGCATTGAGAGAATCATTCTGTGGTGGAGGATCATATTGTCGATTTAACTGTTCTCGTTCCCTACACAATTCAATTCAATTCAATTCACCACCCTTCAGTCAGCCAACCCTCTCACAACAAAATACACCGATCAGCCCTTGAGAGAGAGAGAACATTACTCTTTAGTCTTCCTGATCGTATTCTTCGGTGCAAACTTTAATTTCGGTTTCGGTCGCTCTCCCGGTGCGAGAACGGGTGGTTGGACGGATGTTGTTGTTGTTGTTGTTGATCCGGAAGCTTCGGTTATAGCAGATGCAGTGGCACCCCTTGTTGAACGGAGATTTGGAGCAGCAGGGTTATTTAAACCTTCGAGACGTCCGGAGGGAGGCGGAATGGCGAGAGGAGTGGATTCGATGGGTTCTGAGGGTATCGATGTGGATGATTCAGCTACTTCTGTCGATGCTGATGGTTGTTCGAATTCTTCTTGTTTATGAGAACCTTCTGCAGCAATAGAAGCAGAAGAAGAAGCGGCACCAGCTCCCCCACGTGGCTTCACAGGCCGTCGAGCTTTTGGCGGCATCTTTGAAATCGACAGAGGGGAGCGAGCTCGAGTGAGGGTGGGTGCTGATGGGTAGCGGTGGTTGGTAGTGGCTGCCTGTGTGGGAACGCGAGGGTACAGAAAACCACGAAGGGAAACCCGAATGACTTGCAAAAATTATTATATTGGAAGAAGCAATTATGCATGAAAACAGGCCAAGCTTTTGGTAGCGTGCCCTCGCTTAAGCCGCCAAGCGAGCTGCTATATTTAGACGTCAACCACAACACATAACGGCCTTGTACAGGGCTGTTCCGGCCTGGCCTCGTTCGCCAGTCGATTTGAACCACCACCACCATCAGGCAGGGGCGGGCGCTTAAATAGGTGTGTGTCTGATTGCTTCAACATGGGCAATTTCTGGGGTAGATGCAGGGGCGGGGTGCTCAAGGCGGGCGGCTGGTGCATGTCAGACAGACAGTCTATCAGTGGCAACTGATTCGATTCTGATTCGACTGTTTCCGATCGCGATCTGGGATCTTGATCTAGTGCGTCTCCGATACGATTGGTCGTTTTCTACTTCACTTCGGAGATATCTATACCAGCTGAAGTCTTCATTGTATGTTTATACACTTTATCGATGTTTGTATTCTTTCCATTCCCCTTACTTTTAAGTAGGTACACTGAAGCAGCCTAGCGAGTACTTGAGGTGTTCTTCAGCCCCCCCTCCCCACTCTCAGCCCCCATCGCTCATGGAGAGATAAAAATAGGCAAAGCAAAAAAAAAAAAAAGAGAAAAAAAGAGGAGGACTCATATCAAGTAGTAGTAGTAGCAAGCAACAGAGAGGAAGGATATGGCTGCGTATGTAGTACAGCGTTCGGATGGGGAAAAGGTGCTCCTTAGATAGAGGAAACTATCATGAAACGTCGCCTTTATTTCTGACTGTTATATTGTTATTTGTTATGTAGGGGAGATGGATGGTTAGTAAAAAAAGGTGATCAAATCAGCAAAGACCAAAGGGACGCAGAAAAAGACCTAGCAGTGAAATCAAATAACTCCAAAACCATATTTTCAAAAAAAAAAAAAGAAAGAAAGAAGAAAGAAGGATAAGGAAAGGCCAGGCCGGAAATGAGATCGGGAAATAGATAGGAAAATACAAAACCGATGACCATAAGGAAATGGGATAAGAAAGGAGGAGCCCCCAAACAAAGGAAAGTTATAATTGAGGAAACCATAGGAAAAGAATAAAAGGAGGAAAACACCAAAGGGAATACAGACACTAGAGTTAATACATGGATATATCCCACATCAAAGCGGAAAGGAGGAGAAACAAGAGGCAAGAGCAAAGGAAGCTGAAAAAATAAAAAATCTCGCAATCATGAATATTTTGCCGACTGAACCTGATATGCACCGACGCGATGAACTAAACAGAAAAGCAGTGAAAGACCAAAAGATCAATAGATAAAAAAAATAATAAAAAAAAGGATAATACAGGGTTCAGACTTTACAGGGTTTGCAAAGCGAAGTTCAGGATGAAAAATACCGGGACGAGGGGCGAGTTTCGTGATGGCCGTTCGTGTTTATAACTCTATATGTTGTTGTTATCGGAGGGTCGTAAAAGAAGAATGAGGTGAGTGTTTGCAAACGTTGGCGTCGTAGGTCGGATCGATGATGATCCTAGCGAAGAAAAGCTGAAAAGGGTTGGCGAATCGTAGGAACTAGGTGTACAAAATATACAAAGCGAAAGGAAATTTTTAAAAAACCATTCCAGGTGCTTTTGTTGAGAAAAGATATCTGAATCCGACGTTGGACGGAGAAAAGAACTGAAAAGGGTGACCGATACCAGAAGGTATAAGGGTCAATAACGGGGGAGGGCGGTGTTCCGTTTAGATCTGCTCGGGTGTGACCTTGCGCTTCTTGGGCTTGGGGGCCTTTGGTTTCACGATACCGTTGGCAGCGGCAGCCTTTGCGGCATTCATGCGACCACGACGAGTACCAGCTTCATCCTCACTAATACACTGATCGGCTGGGATTCCAGCATCCTTGCATCGTTGGCAAGGACGTTGACGGTCGCATCCCTTCTTCGATTTGCGGCATCGCTGGCATCGTGGCTTTTGGTTTTCCTGGGGTTCAGGAGGAAGCATGACACCCTGTTGGATATATTTCCCTTCAGGGTTTGCGAGATTGGCAAGGGAGGTGGCTGCTTCCAAACCGTTGAAGCTTGTATCTGCTGATGGGTATCCTGGGAAAGCGTTGAGTTGCGGAGCAGGGATGAGATTGTTGGCAGGCTTCTTAACCTTCTTAGGTTTGGAGGGTGCCTTCTTCCTAACACCGTTGGGGGGTGGAGGGGCCTGACGATTAGGAGCAAAGTGCGACCTCTTGTGGAGTAAGGGGATCTCATCGTCTTCATCCTGGTAGTCGTCGGATGCGACATAGTTACCATCGCGAGCATCATCCTCTACTTCTTCATAAGTGAGAGGTCTAGCATATCCGACTCTAACAGGGCTAGTGTGTTGACTGTAGCCATGAGAGACAGGACTTGGAAGCAAGGTATGTGTTGGTTGGCCGTTGTAATCTACATCAGGGGAGTACTGATGACGAAACTGGTGGTGATGGTGAGAATGGCCATTATTGGTCGGCTTTTCTCCCAAGCGCATCAATTGGATAGCGGCGTCTTCATCGGAGATACAAGATGCGATTGTGGGAGCGGGAGTTGGTAATGTGACTCTAGTATTCGTGGTCGCGCTAGGTGGAGGTGTTGGTTCAGTACCCAGGGAGTAAAGATAGGCAGATTGAGGGTGAGCATATGCGGTTTGATGACCAGGCTGAGAGTAAGGGGTTAATTGAGGAGTCGGCCTTGACGGACTCGCAGACGACGAAGATGGAGGACCGAATCTATTCGTCATCTCCGGGAAGAGAGGAAGTTCCTGTGTTGCCCATTAGAAAAATCGAATTTTTTTTTTTTTTCTTTCTTTCTAAGAAAAAACTAAAATTTGTGAGAGTAGAAAAATGGAACATACGGAGCTCTCAAACTTTAGTCGCTTCCTCCTAGATCCCTCAAGGATGTTTTCGACGGATATTTCGGCGCTGGCGACTGGTTCAATTTGCTTCCTTAGATCAATATCAGGAGTCGGAGTGCTTGATGCATGTCTCTTGTTGCTCCTTGACCTTGACATAGCTGCGGAACCGCCACGGGATTTGTTAGGACTCGTTCCTCGGCTATCACGGGTGATGTGTAGGGCCTCTCCCAAGGGCCTGACGAAGATAATTTGATTCTCTCGGACGTTGTTATAGGAGAGAATGATACGGTTTTCGTTCTCATCCTCAAACGAGACACGATGGGACGACACGGTAGTCGGGCCATTGGAAAATAAGCCGAAGAAGGAGGTGATGGCAGTTGTGATAGATTCAGTTGTATCGTGAGTATTGATGGTGAATTTAACATTAGGGAGGTTATTCAGATCGCTTGTAAGCTCAGCGGGGTCGGTAATGAGGGTGAAGTTGACGTGTTTCGGCATATTGTGTGGATGAGGAGGTGGAGGAGGTGGAGGAGGAGCCACCAAGGTGACTCCGGCATGAACAACAGGGGCGGTAGAATTGGAAATTTGATCGGTCAAGATAGCTTGGAGATTCATGATGCCCAAGAAGATATGATTTAAGGGATTTGTAGATGCGATCGGTAGAGAGGCTGTTTAAGAGTAGGATTAGTTAGATATAACGTTACAACCGAAGATATAAGGGGGGAATAGGATAAGAATAAGAATTTTTTTTAAAAAAGGTACCTTGAAATCTATCCCAGAGAAGATACTGGGACCCGGATTAAGACGGAATAGAAGCTGAAGAAACCGGAGGATCACGCTAATGGTGACCTTTGAGGGTCGGGAAGGCTGTTATGATGAACTGCATCCGCGATGAGCAAAAGAGGACCCCCAAAAAACTTAAAAAAAAGAAATCCAGGCAGGGAGACCGAGAGGACACGGAGAAATGGAGAGCGAAATAAAAGAGAACTATGCGAAATAAAAGGCAGGATGATGATGATGATGATGATTTTATTGAGATGAGTGTTGGATTGAATGGGACATACCAGCCAGGTCGGGTGTTTCGCTGTCCAAGGAATGGAGAGTAGGAGATAAGTAGTCGATGCTCAAAACAGGGAGCGAGAGCCGACGGGGTGGAGAAGAGCCAGAATTAAATCGGGGATGAAGATTGGCAAAGAAGAAGAAAAGGCTCGATGCCAGCGCGAGCAAATACGAAGGCAGGATGAGCAGCAGGCTGTGCCGGACGCGATAGGATGGAAGTGTATGGATGGTTGGATGGAAGGGTGGAAGGGGGATGGATGGATGAGTGCGCTGTTGGTTGGTTATATTCTCAAGCCAACAGGTGTAGCAGCAGCAGCAGCAGCAGCAGGAGGAGGAGAGGAGGAGGAGGAGGAGGAGGAGAGTAGTATAGCGACAAAGTTCAACAGCCTCGGGGAAAAGGCGACGAAGATTGGAAACCGGAAACCCGATAGACGAGAGGAAGGTAGATGATATAGATAGATAGATAGACTGTTTGCGACAGCAGAGATATATATGGCGTGTCAGTGCCTTCAAGATTGAGGAAGTTATAGATGGAAGGTTGATGGATGGATGGATGGATGGTGGATGAAGGAGGTGAGGTTGGTTGGTTGGTTGGTTGGAAGTGTGTGCGAGAGAGTGGAAGTGGAAGTGAAGGTGAAGGTGTGCAGAAACAGCAAGTTTGAATTGAATTGAATTCGAATCGAATCGAATCAAATCAAATCAAAATAAAAAATAAAATGATATCGCAAGTTTCATAATATAATAAACAAGAAGAAGAAGAAGAAAGGAAGGAAGAAGGAAAAGAAAGAGCAAGTTGGAGGAGAGTATATAAAGTAGATAAAATGCTCACTCACAAGGGGAATCAAAAGGACAGTCTTTATAAAGTAAGTAGGTATGATATATACCTATTCTTCCACCTCTGGTTTATAATCCAGTCTCTGAATTACAAGTAGATATGGGGAGAAATAGATGAAGCCGAAGATGATGAGGAGAAGAAGGAGAAGAAGGAGAGAAAAAAGAAGGCCTGGTTTCGGGAAGGGAAGGGAAAGGGAAGGGAAGGGAAGGGGAGTGTGTGAGTGAGTGACTGGCAGGCAGAGTGACTGACCGAATGAGGGGACCCGCCAACAAGCACAAAGCACAAGCACAAGCAAAGCACAAGCGCAGAAGATCCGAATCGAATCAATCGGCTAGCGACGAAACAGAGAGAGAGAGATAGAAAAGGCGACGGTTTTGTGCGGCAGTCCGATTTACTCACATAGAATTGAAACAGTTCTAGTAGTTCCCGGGCGACAGGATTATATATTATGAGGGGATTGCAATTGGTATGACTTTGATCAGGTTGATTACCTACTTACTTACTTACTTAAGTAGATAGGTAAGTAGATATCGATAGAGACTTATAATAGATAGATGGCGACAACGATGATGAATTAATTAATTAATTAATTGAAGGCGACATGACAGTCCACAGAGAAGTTAAGTGATTCGATTGTGGGCGAAACAAGAACAAGAACAAGAAACTAAAACCAAAACCAAAAAACTAAGCTAAGCTAAGCTAAGCTAAACTAACCCGAATAACGACCCGAGTAGCTTATTATAAGTAAGTAAGTATACCTTACGTTACAGGAGAATAGATGAAGATGGCGATAGAAGATAAGTACTTAACTAAGTACTCAAGTTTATCTCCACTTAATTCGCCCATCGAATCGCACTTGTCTCCCTCTGGTCGCCCTGCCCTTCGATCTCAATATATCCATTCATTCATGCTGATATAATATTATAATACCTAAGACCTACCTCATGCTCACCGCACAACTTAACCGATGGCTTTTCTAAAATGGCGATATCCTTTATCTCTTAGACTAAGAAGCTCCGTATTTGCCGGGTACGGTTCTCGCACAGTCCCAAGATGGTTAATCCACCCTTTCCCTTTCCCTTTCCCTTTTAACTTCCATACTTTGGTAATGTAAGTACATATGTACTTAAGCTTGCTTCCACTCTTCGACGGGCAATTGGCTGACCTCTCCTGCGGTTCAGATATATCCCATATGCATGCCAGCCTTGATTAATGATTGGCCACATCCACAGTTTTTTTGTAACTTGCTTCAGTCAGTCGTGCATAACAAAATACATAAACATAAACGAGGTCCCCCGGTCGTCTTTCCACCAGTCGAACACTTCCTTTTTTTTATATTTTTTATTATCATTATCATTATTTGTTACTAATTACTCTCTTGAGTAATTGGAAGTAAACATTACTTACTTTCATGATCATGTACTTACTTAAGTATGTATATTCTAACAAAGAGTACACTGTTACTGCGCATCATCATCACCATCCCCAGCAACCCTGCCCTTGTTCCCTTGTACTTGTTCCCTTCTTTTTTTTTTTCCACATTCCAACTTCCCATTCTTTTTTCCTCTTTCTTTCTTTCTTTCTGTTGCCTTCGATCTTAAAGTTAGTAAGTTTCCAGGCAGGGCCTGACATGATCTGATCGCACTTGAACTATGACAAAGAAGAAGAAGAAGAAAAAACAAAAACACCTCAGAGTTCCCGCTTGTCGCAAAAACTCTCACTGCACTCCCAATTTTTCCCAATTTTCGCCGCCGCCGCCGGTTCCAATTCGTCGTTCACCGGCCGAAAGGCAATTCTGTTTTTTTTTTTTTAACAAAAAAATTCACTTTTATTATATCTTTTTCTGATTAATCGAAATTCGTGAATCCCTTGGGCTTTTATTTCTTTATTCCTTTCTTTCTCCACTTGATTCAGCTGTGTATATGCATGCATGTATGAGGGAAGTACAGCACTAGCCTGGGCCTTGGAATACCTGTCCAACTGGCCAACCTCTCCAGATATCTATCACCTGCAGATGAATCATTGAATGTTGTACATACATACATGTCTACTACCCATATCGTAATGCTTAAGTACTAATACTAAGTATACACAGTATACAGCAATAGTAATGGTAATGGTGGGAACTAGTGTCGCATGGCTTCGGTGCTGACAGGCGTCATCAAGCGCTCGTTCTCCTCCTTCCACACCCTCAATCTCAATCTAATCGATTCCTCGGAAAGAGAAGAAAAGAAAAACACTCCGTACCTTCACCTTGATTGTCTGCGCCGTGCCGCCTTGGTGTTATATATAAACTTTCTCATGAGAGAGCTCGAACCTTTTTTTTTTTTTTTTTTTTGCAAACAGACAGACAGACAGAGAGAAATCGCTCTCATGATCATGATATCGATCATGAACGATCGCGACATCAAAGATCTTTAAACATTCCACCCTTCCCCCCCTTTTTTTTTTCCTTCCCTCTTCTCTTCTCTTCTATCCTCTTTTCTTTTATTTTTATTTTTATTTATTATTTATTTTTCTGTGTGTGCGAACCTTGCGCCGCCTAGCCAGCATATTTTCATCCTTTCGGTCGCATTCGATGCATGTGCGCATTCCTCGTCGAAAACACTGCTGAACAGAGTAGGTGCACCACCATCACCCATGCTTTCTTTTTTAGCGGCGGTATTTAAGTACTACGTATACACAATACAATCCATATTCAATACATACATACCCCAAGGCTGATAACGCCAATTCGCCATTGCCAATTGGGCGGTGGTGTCGGCAAAGGCCAGGACCCGAGGTCTTAGCTTAGCTGGCTTAGCTTAGCTTAGCTTCTTCCTTCACCTTGGTCTGCTGGTCCGGTCTGGCCTGGCTTCGAATTCCCAGCGTTATCGTTTACAGGATATTTCTCGCAAAACTCTCTTTCCTTATCCTTCTTTAAACCCTCAGGAATATTTTTTTGATTCTTGGAACAAGGGGATGGAAAGAGAGAAGAAAAAAGAAAAAGAAAGAAATGTACCGAGCTCTTGATCCCGGCGCACTTCGTTCATCGTCGTCGTCGATAAGTAACCCCCCCCCCCTGTTCGGTCCGCTTCCGTTGTATAGTAAGTATTCGGCAATAAGTCAATAATTTACTAAGTATTCATGCTTGGAAATTCTTCCGGAGCACTGGATTCATTTCGTGGCTCCCATAGTTCATGCTTTTTTACCATTTTGTTTTGCCGTTTCTGTTTACGATCCTGAACACTAATATTGATAATAGGTACTTGGACCAGGAAGCAAGTCAACTTTTCCGCTAGACTCTAAACCGATAAACCGAACTATAAACAAACTTATAAGAACCCCCCGGGGCACGATTAGTGCATCAATCGTCATATACCGATCGACGTAACCGAGTCTCTTTTATTTCCAACATTCTGCAGAACTTTTGCAGAGATTTGTACCCTGTCTCGATTGTTCTACCCCAGGATACATCGATGTATAGAATTTATACTATCTCAATTATACTCGAGTAATAAACGTATGTTTTTATTTTGCGAACCGAACGATCAGCTTACCTCAACTTCCAAGGCATTATTAGGCTTAGTTCCTCCGCTCATATGCCACCAATCTCGGGGGATCAACAAAATAACCCCGGTAACAGCAACACCATGGCAATGGTTCCGAGTACAATATAGTTATTGTGAGAGTTACGGTTGTGGAAATGTATATGGTATTCGTGATAGTTTGAGTGGCCGTAGTAGAATGCGTTAGTGGGTCGAATGTCTAGGTATTTATAGGGTTTATAAAGTTAAGTTCGAGATATATTAATGGGTAGGTAGGAGCATTGGAGTATATCGATACAATGTGTTAGTTGAGATAGACTGAAGTTCTAGTATTTGTATTTGTTTTAATAGGTATTTACCTAGATACTACGTTCTTGTCTCATATGACTATGTAAGAGGAGAACGATAGGTAGATCTGGTGTATTATTAACAGATTAATTAACAGATGATAAAGAGATTACTGCACATATTTACAAGCTTATAGGAGAAGCCCTCTTCAGATAAATTATAAAAACCTAAGACGCATACCATAGGGGAATTTCGCAAACTTGGGAGGTGACTTGAAGTTACTATATGTGTATATAGATAACAGCCCGACTGACTCGAAACACCAATCATGTAGAAAATAAACTCTTAATTGATAATGCTAAACTATCTGCCAGAGGATTCATCATGCCGGGGTAAAGGCGCGATCACATCGCCTAGCCATGACCTAAAGCACTGCCAGAGGTTATGATTATAACGACCACGCTTTAGATCTTCTATATACAGCACAAGATGCGAGCCCGGCGGCACCAAAATATCACATGTTCAGAATATTAGTTGAAGTGTTGAAAATGTTTGGGGTTTTTTATATACGGCAAACCAGATCGTGTGTTCTCCTGACGGGAGCACCATATTTCCGACCCGAAAAAGATTGTCTTTATAAACCAAAGTCGATGTCGATGGTTCGTAAAAAGCAACAATATCACTGTCTATCCATCCGAATGGTTTTTTCAATTGATTTGTGAATACTGCCGGGTCGGATTCCGAATACTCTATGACTTCCTTGCGCAAATCTGTATACGCAGTAAGGTTGTCTATCGAATCTTCGTTCGTGCCAAAATCGCAACGAATGCGCGTGTACCAAAAGTCGAAGGACAGGTTCTCCGTTTTCATTGATGACGACGGTATACGCACCGTTAATCATAACGTTGCAGGGGCTTGAACTACCGAGGTGCGGTGTATTCCTTTCGCGTGCGTGTAGTGATCGTAATGTAACTCGATTGAGTGTAAGCTATAGCTACTGATGTAAGGAGTAGTTTCCTGAATATCTCTACTTGGTACGTATCGATATCACAAATGTCTGGCAATCGGTCTTAATTAATAAGCAGAGTTAGTACTAGTTGTTTATAGTGGTTAAATATTTTTCGTTATCGCAGCGGCGATCAAAGGCGATTATATTAATCTCCTCCGCGTGGGATTATGATCTGTTAACATGTTTACAATTTAGGCTCACATCACGCACAGCATGTCCCTCTGGCCGCGGGCAATATTAATAGTAGAAAGTTTGCCGATGATCGAGCTGTTTTGTCTAATTTTGTATAATTTCTGTATTTGGGCCAATATTCTGTGTATATACATAGGTATATATATACATATATACCTAGGTACATACTTCATATATATAGACTGACTTGGCCCCCCCAGACCAAGACTGATTAGTTATGTCGGTAGCAAGGCTACGCATTAACACGTACTGACCAGTGTGTCGTGGGATTTCGAGGGAGCTAGTGCATCACAGTTGGAGGTCGAGAAGTCACAAAGTGAAAGGTAGTGACTTCTTTAAACGACCTCCTGGGCTCCGGAATAATCTCCAGCACTGCGTTTAAAAGTACATGTACATGTACCTAGATGTTGTGAAAGAAAAGTGAAAGAAAGGACTTCCCTGTCCAACAATTGTTTGTGTCAACTTTTTTTTTGGGCGGTGCGTGGCAGACGTTTCAGAATGAGATCTCTCTTGGTGGCGAAGCAAGGGTTAAGTAGAAATCAACGAATGAAATAATCAATGAGAGTAAGAAAGATCTAATGTCTCGCGAAAAGGAGGAGTAGGGACGGGCTGGAGAGAGAGATACCCATTAGCTTTGCCGACGAAGGGCTAGGTTTTGTTTCTTCTTTTCTTTTCTTTTCTTTTGGTGGAGGAGGTTTTACTGTTTCCGGAAATGTTATTGTTTTCCTTTTTCTAATGACACAAGAAGAGAAGAGAAGAGAAGTGTGGGCACGGACTTATTGATTATGGGGTAATAGGTAAGTAGCTTGAGCAAGCTAAGCCGGTAAGGTTGTATTTTGTATACGTAGAAGGAGGGGTTATGTTTTGGTTCAGCCCTGGGCGATAAGCTTTTCCGGGACCGCCGTTTCGTAATCGCTCGTATATGTCTGGAAGTGGAAATTTCGATTGTGTGTTTACTTATAATAATGATCGCACATTTCCTGCTTCTTCGTCGGCATACATGATGAAGATGAGGGGTAGGCCCTTTCGGATCCGATATGGGGCGCATGTGATGGTCACTGGTTTGTGTCATTCGCTGTTTATGATATTATCCTTTGGAAGTGTATCACATTACATTACATTACATTAGCTTCTCTTAAGTTCTTCATGGGATTCGATTGTGGTTTTGACAAAGCGCAGTTTCGCTGTCATATCCTCCCCTTCCCCTCTCTCCTGTCGCAAAAGAGAGGCGCATGAGTAAGTAGAATAATAACTGTCTGAAAACTGGGGAAGATTCGAAGAAAAAAAGAAGCCGCCTGGCGTCGTCGGTTGTAGGGTCTGGAACCCTTCCTGACTAAAAAAACCAAAAAAAACAGGGAACTTCCCACAGAAAAATGGTCATGTGATGCCGTGATGGTAGTAAAATTGTGAAGCGACGTGGATACTGAGTTTTTGGTGCTGGGAAGACGCGACAGGGTTGCCAAGACAAAGTTTTTTTTTTTTAGGAAAAAAAACCATTTTGTGTTGTTGACGTCATGGTGGTATGGGCTTGGCAGACTCATGCAAGGGGGGCTCTGCGCACGTGAGGGAAGTATCGGGTTCGGGTGCTGCCATTCCCATCTGACATCCCGATGAAGTCAGGTTGACGGGATTGGAATGTGAAAACTTAAGTACTTATGCATTGAATCGGTATTAATTCTGTGGTCCCATGTTTGTTTTATTTATGTTCTGGGGAATGTAGCGGATGCGAGAGTAAATTGCTCCGGATGCTGTGTGAAGTAGTTACTGGTTAGACCGTTCGCAAATGACTGCCTGTATTACCCATCATCAAAATATTTACCTTTGGCTGGTATATGGCTTTGTTGTGAACATGAACATGAATACGAATATCCGTAGGCTGGGTCTGGACGGGTAAAGATGCTTGTTTCTGTTGTTTTTGTGGGTGCGGCGAACCGTCAAGCCGCGGGCGGAAAGCAATAATATCAGCCATGAAGTGGTTGGTTGTGGCTGTTTTGTATTGGAGTTGCTGTGGGAACACCAGGCACTAGCCACATTGGCAGAAGTGCGGTGTGGCTTGAATTGTTTGGTGAATCGTATGACAGCACGTGACAGCTACTAGCTTTTGTGTTGCCTCGCTTAAGGGTTGATTGTCCCGCAGCTTGGCCATTTTTGGTAACATATTTTGATTTGGTTTTGCGATTGGGCAACAGACCTCAACACCACGTCGCTTTCTCTCCGTCACACACACACTTTTCCTTACATTCTTGTCTACTAGAAATCCTTCTTGTCTTCTTCTCTCTTCCTCTGTTTCCCTCACCTTCACGCTCTTCCCCCACCAACACATTCCGACAAGCAAACCAAAAACTGGGAAGTGACAAACCCTCTCTCTTTCTTTCCCTCAACATCCTCTCATCCTACATCAATCAACCTTCACCTTCACCTGTCTCTGTCACCTCCAGTCACACATCATCACCAACCACTTAACCATCGAACTCGTTGCAGTGTCTCTCCCCCATTGCATCGAACTCTCAGGTTTGCTTCAAGAAGTGCTTGTTATCATCATCATCATCATCATTCTTCTCTCTGCTAGCGATTATTGTCAATCAATCTGCTCTCTCGGGTAGTTGAAGACAAAGTAAAGAAAGATCCCATCACGAACATTTTTCGTTGCTGGTGCTTGTGTTGTTCTGCTCTCTTGCAATCAACCAACCAACCATAAATCCATCTCTCTGCTTCTTCTTCATCTCTCATCAATTGGTCCTCTCCACAACTTTTTGATACTTCTTCCATCATCTCTCATCAATTGGTCCTTCTCACAATCGGTTGATTTCTCTGGTCTGAACTTCATCCTTCCGTTTCATCAATTGGTCCTCTCCACAACCTTTTGATCTTCTTCATTCTTCTTCTTCGGTGTTTCCTTTTGCACCAAACAGTTTCACATCATGGAATCTCAGGTATGTCATCATCCCGTCCTTCCCGTCCTTCCCTTCCCGTGCTGAAACAACCCGGTGGCATCTAATGCACCTACCCGGTTGGCTTCTTTGCAACGAGAAAGCAAACAGCAGCGAAGAAGAGACAAAAAAAAGCTAACAACACTTCAGACACAGCGTAAGACGCGTATCTTCGACGAGAACGACCCAGCCGTCATGGCTGCAGGTGGCCGTCAGAGGAAAGGAGCCTCTACTGCCAGCATCAAGTCCACTGCCAGTACCCGGCAACGAACAAGTCAAACTGCTAAGCGCGTTGCACTTGTCGATTCCACAAGGCATGAGACACACATCACTACTAGCAATGCTCCTAGCCGTGCTTCAAAGGGAAGTTCGAGCCAGCCAGCTGCTCGTGGCAGGCCTCTCGCTGCTAAGAGCAACGCCTCGCTTGCAACCGGTGCTAAATCCACCAAGCAACCCGGCAGCCAACAATCTGGCAGTCAGCAATCTGCAACGACTTCGATCAAGTCAACAATCTATCGTGATCCGCAACAAGCCAAGGCTAAGGCCCCCGTTAGAAGCGGTCAATCCCATACTAGCATTGGCGCTGAATCTCGTGGTCCAGCTCCACGTCAAAAGACTACCGTTTTCAGAGACGAACCAGCTACCCGTTCAACCACAGACAGTGTTTCTTTTGCCCCCGAGGACCGTGCCCGCGCTGGGCCCCTCTCTAGCAAGTCGTCCAACAGACCTGTCAAGGCGGACTCTAAGGAAAAGAAATCTGCTCTTAAGGTTAAAGAGACAGAAGTTGCCACAGAACGACAACGAAGTGTTGATGTCATCGAGGAGAACGAATCCTACGAGAACGAAGAACAAAGAAAGGGTTGGGACGATGACGACGATATTATCTTTCGCTCTCATAGAGTCGTCCTTGGTTTTGCAGACAAGCCTTGTCTCATGAATGCTATCGAAGAAGAGGAGGACGAAGACAAGCCAGCCTACAACCCGATGAGACAACTCATCAAGTCGAACGGCAAGTTGGAATGCTTCCCTGCTAGTGGCTGGAGCTCTCATGAGAAGGACACTCGACCTTTTGGCTTTAACATTAAAGAGGACGAGCAGGTTCGGGAGTATATTGGGCTCGTCGAGGACTACCTCTTCACAGAACTCGAAGACGAGTACCTGACAAGGATTCGAAAGAACGGAGAAGGTGACCGTAACAGAGTCTACCCTCGTTATACCGCTGCTACCGATTTAGAGGTCGTTCAAGGTGTTAATGCCTTTGCCAAGAACCCCAGTTGCCTCAATCTGAAGGAATTCAAAAGTCCCAACTTCGCCCAGGAGTATACCCCCGACATTGTCAGACACATGTGGGCTGTTGATACTAAGCTCCAACCCGATCCCCACTACATGGACACCCAGCCGTACCTGGGTTGGCACATGCGTGGCATTCTAGTTGACTGGCTGATCGAAGTCCACGACCGATTCCAGATGGGCGCCGACTCCATGTTCAACACCGTCAACATTATCGACCGATTCCTTTCCGTCAAGGTTGTCCCCGTGCACCAGTTGCAATTGGTTGGCCTCGCTGCGTTGTTGCTCGCCGCTAAGTACGACGAGATCACACCTCCCGGGATCGACATGCTGGTCTATATGGCAGACCACGCATACACCGGCCGGGAAATCCGCAGCTGCGAGTACGAGATATTGGTCGCCTTGGAGTGGAAGATTTCTGCGCCAGGTCCGACGACCTTTCTCAATTGTCTGTCTCCGGCAGACTCTTGGGATGCGGACGTCAGGGACCTGGCGCAGTACTTCCTCGAGGCTGCACTGACCGAACTGCGTTTCGTTGGGACTCCGTGGTCGTTCGTTGCGGCGGCCTCATACTATCTGTCCATGATTATTCTGGACACCGGGCGCGGGGAGTGGTCCCCAGCCCACATCTACCTCAGCGGGCATTGCGCATCCCAGCTGGCACCAGGGGTTCAAGTCCTCATCGAGATGATGGACACCCCAGAAGAACACCATAAGGCGGTGTTCACCAAGTACAACAGGAGGAACTACCGCAGGATTGCGGGGTTCGTTGAACGATGGATGGTGGCGCAATTTGCGCATTCAGAAGAGCCTGCGGAGGGGAAGGGGGCCGCATATGCGGAGGGGAGGGAGCGGGAGAAGGAGGTGTTGATTCAGCGGGGGCTGGATCGGGACCGCAGGAGGAGGATGAGGGACGAGGCTGACCGATAGGATCGGCGGCGGACTCCCGCGTCCAATGCCTGCGGTCCCGATGGGGGGCTGACGGCGGAGGAGGTGGAGGAGATTAGGAGGGGGCTCGATGAGCTCGACGACGAAGATAGCTTCGTCGAGATGGCCAACTCAGGGCCGGTGATGCCTGCCCAGGACATGGGGCCGAAGCATGCTCACCATGATGGTGAGCAATGCTTTTATTGCTCCTGGGGGCTCCCGGAGGGGTTTGGCCATTGAGCGAAGCTCATCTTCGCCGTCTTGCTCTCGCCGTCTCCTTTTCTCCGTCCGTTTTGTTTTTGTCTTGTTTTTGTTTTTACGTTTTAACATCTCTGCCACAGACGAAGAAGAACGGAGACAAACGCGACTGCTCCAATCTTCGTCACCGGTGGTCACGTTTACACTATCATGACGATCTGA
This sequence comes from Arthrobotrys conoides, assembly GCA_036971725.1. Taxonomy (NCBI): domain Eukaryota; kingdom Fungi; phylum Ascomycota; class Orbiliomycetes; order Orbiliales; family Orbiliaceae; genus Arthrobotrys; species Arthrobotrys conoides. The sequence continues at coordinate 2,804,430 of JAVHJM010000001.1, forward strand.
TTTGTGGTGTTTTGGGGGGGTGGGGGCCATGGCGTTAATGGTGTTTTATTTTTATTTATTTTTACTACTGCTGTCTTTTCTTCCCGTTTGTTCAAATGTTTCCGCGAATACCCTCCACAATAGCGTATCATCGTTAGCGATAGATGCATGTTTTAGCGGTGAACTTATGAATATGAACTATGGGGGGGATTTTTTGACTTGTCTGATCGTTCATTGTAAGACTGTAGAATGTAGCCGCGTATATGTATAAGTGTAACTTACCCCGGGTCTGGTTAATTGGCTTTGACGTTCTGCTACACAGGTACGAGGACATGTACGAACGAATGGCTCAATTAGGTTGTACTGCATTCTGCCAACATGGTCAATTGTCATCTCTGCCTCCATAAGCTATACTGAATTTTGGATTGAAGCCAAACTCTTAGAATTCAATATGGGTTGACTATGAAAATCTGCTGCATGGAGGTTGAATTTGGAGTAGACAGGCTGGTATGGGTTGGGTGCAGCGAAGGTCTTCACGATGGTCCACACATTAGATCCAGGTTGACCTTCACCATCACAACCTCCAACGTTACCACCATAACCACCACAACTTCCATCGACCCTTTTGTAAGTGCTGGTTACTACAAAGTACCAATCTCTCCATTAACTTGCTACTCTCGAAGCTACAATCCATCATTGATATTCAATTTAGCTTGTTAATTACAGCTGAAGGTCGTCAGGTAAGTTGTTCCTTCATATATTCCATGAGTTTTATACTGCAGCTGCTCGTAACTGGAATCACGATGCCGACCATTCAACGATGAATACTGCCATGTTGTATTTTTACCAATGGCATCTGCGTTGGATCGCTGAACGACAGGACAATTCAATTTCGCTGATGAAAAGATTTATATAAATGCTTTCTAGGGGAATACGACGTAGGTCGAAATACTGCATTCAATCCTTCTCTCTTTGGCTTGTTAAAAGTCGAAGAGCTACCGTACACGGTTGCGGATACTCTTTCATATCACAAAAAAAGAAAGAAAAAAAAGGTGTTTAGAAAGGGGAGAAAATGGCTTCATCGTCCTGGAAATACTGGGTCTTCCTTTTCTTTCTCTCGTTACTTCGGCTTGCTTCTCGAGGAAACGGTTGGTTCCTATCATCACCTTCTGCTTCCCCTTCTTCTAACTACCAGTGAGGATATAGATACTAACGTATGGAATAAAACAAGCTGCTTGTGAATGTGGTTACTCCGTAAACTCCACTTCGGACCCCGAATACGCCGTCTTCACGGACCTGCTCGAGTCAGACTTCACCAAGATCAAAAACTTCCAAGATGATACCGATTGGCAACCACAAGTCTGGGAACTGGTACCAACCCTCCGACATCCCCTCTACCATATAATACAGTGTATATCTTCAACTACTAAAATGAACCAAACAGGATCCCAAAAAAGCCCTCGGTCCATACGGCCGAGCAACCCGTCTCGAAGCCATCGTTCCGAACCCAGCTGTCAACATTAGTATCAATTCTAAGGGAATATACGGCGGACACGCTGGATTGAACCTCCTCGTTCCGAAGAATTACACCGTCATTAGGGGCGAGAATTACCTTATCGGCGCTGAATTGGATTCTACAAGGAACGATATGTTTTATGGAACGTTCAGGATCGGGTATCGGACTACTAAGTGGGCGGGTACATGTTTTGGATTCTATTGGTATAATCTTATCTCCCTCATTCCGGTTGATCGATGGGTCTTGAGTCGGTACTGTACCAATCTATTGCTGTATAAGATCTTGATCTGATATTTTCATACATATATCTGTATAAGTCATAAATGACTATTTACTAACTCGAAAGTGAGAACCAAAGGTACCACGACGACTACCAAGAAATCGACATCGAACTCCTCTCCCGCGAAATAAACATGACACACACCCTTCTAAACCTCGTCTTACACACCAAAGTCGGGGGCAACAATTTAAAAGCCCTCCCTGGAACCTTCGAAGTCATAGCAATCCCCTACAATTCCAGTGCCGAAATCCACGAACTCCGTTTCGATTGGACCCCGCAGGCTATAACCTGGTACCACGACGGCGAACAAGTATGGACCATCTCCAACGTTACTTTGTTCCCTCAGGAAGCAGGACATCTGGTTATTACGCATTGGTCGAATGGGGATCCGCTTTGGAGCGGGGGTCCTCCGGAGGGGAATGCGGCGTTGTTGTTGACTTATGTTAAAGCGTATTTTAATTCTTCGGATTTGAAAAGGAGAGGGGATTATGAGGGGAGATGTGGGGCCGTTAGGATTGGTGGTAGTGGTGGTAGTGGTGGTAGTGGTGGTAGTGGTGGTAGTGGTGGTAGTGGTGGTAGTGGTGGTAGTGGTGGTAGTGGTGGTAGTGGTGATGGGGATGGGGATGGGGATGATAGTATCTGTGAGATTCCTACGCAGAATGGGCCGCCGAGGTATGATGGTGTTTCACTCCGGGATTTACCGTATTTCTTCAGTAATGATCGATCACGGAATGCGACATTCAATCAAACGGTTTATGAAGATGTTAAGAAGAGCGAAGGGGAGAAATTAGGTGGTGGCGGCGGTGGCGGTAGCGGTGGTGGTTCTGGAAGTGTGTGGGGACCTGCGGCTCAGTGTTCTGTTGTTTTGTGGATGGTGTTTTTGGTATTGATGCCTTTGGTGAGTGGGAGTAGTTATGGTATCAGGTTTGGTTGAAATAGAAGGGGGAATCTCTCTCTCTCTCTCTCTCTCTCTCTCTTTATTCTCTTCTACTCTTTTAGATTGTTCATTCCTCTTTGATTCTTATGGCCTCTTTTATGAGCGTTGTAGAGACCTTAGCTAGTGTGGCTTTATTGGTGTTATTAGGCGGGATATTTGCGGTATGGTGGTTATCATCCTTTTAAATTGTTTCTTCGTTATTATAAACTGTTCCCAGATGTTACATGGGGGAATATCAATTAATACATAAAATAGTATTGGCCACCCAGTATTTCTAAGAACTCGACTCTGATACGCTAATTCTGTCGAATCTATGTACGAAGTCCTTTCTACCCAAGAAATGTACTCTCTACATATCGTTATGGACTCTTTTATATCTCGACTAAGCAACCATTTGATCAGATAACTTTCTTCATTCCTTTTTACCTAATCAAAAAAAATTATAAAAAAATGATATCTCCAGTCTATCCCTCCTAACCATCATCCCACCCCATCCAACACAAATTCCCCTCTAAAATACCACACTTCCTTCCACATCATATTGAAATAAACCTACGCCGGATCCATCCCATCATATTCAATCAACCTCCTAACCAACGTCACGGCTTCACTCCCCGCAACCTCCAACCCTGGATTCTCCACTTTCTTCTGCAACTCTCTATCCAACAAAACCCTCAAACACTTCACCAAAACCCCAATTCTCAACCAGCACTTCACCCTAATCCATCCGTCTACCTTAACCCCTCTCCCGCTCATATCCAGTTCCACATTCCCACCTAACAATAATATCCCAAACGCGCTGACGGGTGTGACATCCCTCAGGAAAATCTTGGATGTAGAAACTTTACTCGCGAATGCCATGAACGCTGCGTTTCCCTTGAACCCCTGGGCGTCGAATAATGTACTCGAAGGGTGTAAGAAAGCCCTTTCGTCTTCTGTGAAGTATTTGATGGTCCTTGCTTCCGGGTCTAGCTCTTTAGCTCCACTCATTGTTGCGGCATATTTTTTCTCCGGTAGTTGGATTCGTGCGATTTGGGGGCTGAACGAAGAGGCGACGATGGCGCGGACTAGTGCGTCGTTCCCGTTTTGTGAGTTTAGAAAACGGGTAGAACCGGCGTCTTTGTGGTAAGACAAAGGGAGGAATCCGATTTCTTGGAGGGAGGAGATATATTGTGATTTATTGGATCGGATGTCGTTGAGTGTGGGGAGGGAGAGTAGGTTTTGGTCACACCAGTTGCGGAGTTCGGAGTGTGAGAGGGTTGGGGAGATATTTGTCCATTCTTCGAAAGCTTGGTAGTCGGCGATTAGATCTCCATTGCCTGCACCGAAGGAGGAGCGGGCTCTATAATATCCATATATATATTAGCAAAGCTGCATCTCTTGTTTTTTTCATCGTGAAAGGAAATTACGTACTCTCTCGATTCATCCCGCTTATCCCTGGGGACAACAAATGGTGACTTGACAGCTAATATAGACGCAATTGTCAAAGCTGCGTCCACACAGCCAAATATGGATCCATATATCATCAATTTCGCACTCCTCACATCCGCTGGGATGGTACTCAAATGCTTCCCAAGGCCTGTTAAATCATCATCTTTGAGAGCCCCCATTCGAGTCAAAGTTGTTAGGGCTGCATCTACAGTACGAGTATCCGGTGGCGTCAACGCCGATCTTAAGAATGTTCCAACATCTTTAACTCCCATAGCTTTAATCGTAAGACCTGTTAAAGTATTGCCTCGTTAGCCAATTTTTAATAGTTGGTGGGGAAATTTCCTGCCTCTCACATATATTCTCCAAAGGCACTCTCAGAATCTCCGGTGTTGTAGCTTCCTTCATCTTTTCCATCTCTGCGTTCCTTGTGTACAATTTATAACAGTTGCCCTCTCTAACTCTACCAGCTCTACCCCTACGTTGCTTGCAAGACGCTCTCGATGCCCATGTTTCCGCGAGCCGTATCATGCGGGTTTCGGGATCGAATAAGGTCTCCTTCACGCGGCCGGTATCGATTACTGCCACAATATCCTCGATGGTAATAGAAGTTTCGGCAACATTTGTTGCACAAATAATCTTTCTTTGTCCCTTTGGTGCACGTAGGAACACTTTCCGTTGTTCCGCCGGAATGAGTGATGCGTGGAGCGGGTATGCGAGGTATCGGTATGATTCTGGGAGATCGTTAATAGCCTTTATCGCCCGATGTATTTCCAAGGTACCCGAAAGGAAAATTAGAATGGAACCGTCTTTTTCGCCGAGGTCTTCATCGATTGCTTCAACGGTGGCAGCTATTAATTCGTAGTTGACACCTTGTCCAAGAGCTCTCATTTGCATGCCGATGGCGGGATCCACGTCAGCTGTATCGGCATCCACCGGTCTTAACTTTTCTCCGCGAGCCAAGGCGTTGAAGTTTGTGAACCGGAGGACATCGTCAAGATAGCTTTGAAGTTTTGTTAGCAAAGTGTATAGAAGTATTGGTAGGAGGAATCTTACAAATCGTTGACAGGGAATGTTCGTCCCTCGATATTGACGATTTGAACGTTGCCAAAGTAGTCAGCAAAGACTTTTGCATTTAACGTCGCACTAAGCATTATTAGCTTTGCCGCCATAAGACATCAAATCCACGACTAACCTACCTCATCAATACTAGCTTCAAATCCTTCCGTTTTGTCAATAACCTCTTCATTAGAACCAACAAGAAGTCGCTGTCCAGTGATCGTTCATGTACTTCATCAATTATGACATGAGAAACGTCGGACAGCCCGTCACCATCATGCAACCGCCGCAATAGGACACCAGTAGTCATAAATGTGATACTAGTTTTAGGCCCCATCTTCGACTCTCCTCTAATCGCATACCCGACCTCCGTGCCAACGGCGACGCATCTCTCCGCACTAACTCTTTCAGCCAAACCAATGGCTGAAATACGCCTAGGTTGGGTGCAAAGAATCTTTGCTGAGGTTCCAAGGTTTCGACGGATCAAATCATCCAAGACAAATTGGACACATTGCGTTGCTGTGGTATTCCGTTAGCTATATTCCGCAGCTTCGAAGGCCATAGGCGAACCTACATTTTCCAGAACCGGTTTCACCAGAAATAACGGTAACTGAATTACTGTCAATGCACTCAGTAATGTGTGCCCTAAGGTTCCAAGCTGGCAATGATCTCCTAATGGCCATCATCTTCCTTCCTTCCATAGTATCCATTCTCTCTTCGGCAAGTTTCAGCATTTCCAAAGCCTCAGGAAGGCCGGGAGTCCAATCTATAGGATTGGATCTGTGCTTTAGGGTTTTCTTCTTCTGTGCTACATGTTTATGTGCACTTCTGATAGCGGCCGCACCGGCAACCACGCTAGATACTTCTTTCAGTTTGCCGGGTCGGTCTACCATTTCCTCAAGGGAAGTTTCCAGCCAATCGACGACCCCAAAGATCATAGCTTCACCCTTTAAAGGCTCTGCATAACCCGCAATCCGTCTAATCAAGCTCAACCGCACGTGTGAAGGTAGTAATGGCTCACTCGTCACAGCCCATACCGGAATCTCATCGGGGTAAGAGCCCGAACATGGTTTCCTGACCTCAAGTAGTAGCTTTGCCGGAAGCTTCTTGCTGTTAACCTCTAACTTGATCTGACATGTGTCTTCAGAAACTCGGATGAATTTTTCACCGTAAATAGCTTCGAGGGAGTCTTGTTCTTCTTTCCAATGCTCATCCGAGAAATCTGGTTCGTCGTCGAAGATTATGAGATCGTCTTCGTTGTTGACTGCTCGTCGTTTGGGCTCGCCGTAGACTAGTGTTTGCATGAGGATCTCTGCAGCACGGGTTTCATTATCACTACATGCTGCAAGTGCCTCACGCGCGGCTTCAACGGGATACCCCGCCGCCGAAAGTCCTAAATATCATATTAGCCAGTTTCAACCCAAGCTAACAAAGAGGCTCCAACGTACTTTTGGCGGCGTACTCTCTAGCCAAAGAATCCGTGACAAAAGCCACCGCTCCAACCGTATAATTATCTGGCAAATATTTCGCCGGCATATCGTCTTCGGGAACATGAATAAGCAACCATTCTACAAAAACGACCCCCAAACAATCAGCCAACTATTCTTGGTATCCCATTAACTCGCGACCAACCTCGAACCTAATGCGTCCTCCAGATTTGTGGCCCACTCGCACGCTTCTTCTGCATGGCTGATTCTGAACCCAGCGGTAGTCAATTGACTAACAATCGAATGTCTCGTCGCATTGTCGAGGGTAGTGTCGTATTTCCAGTCCTTGTTCAAACGGATGAACTTCTCGAGAAGGCCCCTGGTGCCCTTTCCCATGTTAACAAGGACCGAGCCAGCCCAGCCCCTTGGTACCTGTTTAGAGGATATTGCATGTGCACCGGTAGTTGCAACGGTTCCCACCAAAGCAGCCTTTTCCCTCGCTGCAGCTTTCTCAGCATCTGCAGCTATCCTTTCACGTTGCACTTGAAATGGGTCCTCGCTGTACTTCGATTCCAATCCTTGTTTTACATCTTCCTTCTTGACCGCTTCGAATGCCTGCCAGTACGGCCTGTGAGTTGGTGGGAGTGCATATTGAAGGTTTCGACCTGAGTAGACTCTGTGTAACGCATATGTAGCCGCGAAATGTCGAGCTTCGAGAGCTGTCGGATGGAATGTAGGGACGGTTTTGAGGTTCGAAGGAGGGTCGAAACGGATTGTCTCTGTCTCGTGGGTTTTGGGATTCTTGTAACGGATTATGACGGAAGATTGGTGGCCTTCTTTGAATTGTCTCTGCTCATGCTGTTAGCTATTCGATATCTTTTTTTTGGGAAGCATGTAAAGATACACAATGTCATGATGACGGAATAACAGAATTATAAAATCGCATACATTAGAGTATTCCGGCTTATCCCAATGATTCTTGACCGTCAATTCATAAAAGATGATCACAGGGAGCTTCCCGGTCCAGCCTTTCCCGCCAATGATCTCGTTCAAGCTCGGTCTTGGAGGTTCCTGAGGTTCGACGGTGGCAGCGGCGCCTTTGCCTTTAGCGCCGCTGGTGGTGGATTGTGTTTTGCCTTTCCCTTTGCTGGAGCTGGCGACAGCAGGTTCAGCTTTGGATTTCTCGGGGGCAGCCTTTGAAGGCTTTTTGGGCGGCATTTAAGACTGTCTTTTCGTCCTTTTCCTTGGTTGGTATGGGTTGGAGGAGTTCTAAGCTGCAGGGTATTTGTTTTTGGCGTGGTGTGGATTCGCTCGTTCCTGTTTGCCAACACGATGATGGCTGCTTAGCTGGTAGATGGTTGAGAGGGAGAGGAGAGAGCTGATATCAAGAAGAAAGGAAAGAAAGCTTCGAAAGAATAGGAAGGGTTGAGATCTAGAATATAAAATACGTCAAAAGATTTGGGGTTCTGAATGGAGGACGATACCACGTAAGTCAAGTAAATTTTATCCTGTTCCTCTTTCTTGACTACACTGCGATCCAATTGAGCTTTACAAAGCTTATTAGGGTTTGCTGTCATCGATGCATCGGTCTCGTCGATATATAATCAAGCGGCCAAAAAACAGCTTTAATTACGAGGTAAGCTCTTAAGATGATAGTCTTAGTTATTTAGATCGTATATTTTACAACTATTTTCTTAAGTCCATGGACTTACGATTTCTTCTTATTTCTATTCGTTCTTGTTCGTTCTTGTTATTCTTCATCATCGCTTACATAAAAGCATCACGGTTACAAGAGGTGTAATGCATATGTCTCGGGGACATCGTCGGTTAGACGTCAACGGGTGCATACAGCAAGGGGTATACTATGGTGGTAGCGGTGGTGGCATAGTGTGCAGTATAGTGTGGCAATATAGTATGGGAGTAAAGGGGAGGGGTTTCCAAGGGGCGGGATTCGATCTTTCCATTGCGCAAAAGGGTTCTTTCTTTCTCATAGATAGGGAACTACATAGGAGGGCTTTCCTGTGTCCCCAACTTTTATTCGGGGGGTAGGAGGGACCAGGATATACAAAAAAAAACGCCGGCAACTGTGAACCTGTCCGAAGAATCATGCTGAGTGACGATAAAAACAAAAATCCGAAAGCAATAAAGGAGGCTTTGGGGCGTTTGTTGCAGGGGAGAAGGAAGGGGAAAGGAAAGAGAACAGTCATGGGGAGTTTATTTTACGGGAAAATATATCGGAAGGGAAAGGGACATACAGGAAGGAAATATTGGTTTACAGGAGAAATCTGGTATCAGGACGTGAACGTAGGTTTTAAATATTACATAAGGGGCCGTACAGGATATCATCACTAGAACACGGTGTGAAGGAAGAGGGGGTTAGGACGACATGATTGGGTGGGTACATTCCAAATATGGGGGGTAGGGGCGAGGGTAGACGTAGGAACCAACAAAGCGAATTGTTGAAAGCACTAACAAAGACCATTAAATCCCGATATTTGAAGAAAAGGAATTGTGTTTTAATCGAACCGAGAGAAAAGGACGTGGCTGAGTAGTATGCTTCTCTTTCGATTCCATCATTCCTCTTCTGTGATTCAATTGATTGACGGTTCGATGGGTGTGTATACTATTTTAGGTAAACAAGACAGCTTACATGTCCATAGTATCACCCTGGTTGGCGAAGCTAAATCCTCCTTGAGCAGGTTGGGCACCGAAGCTGAAAGTGTTGCCCTCCGTAGTCTGCTGGGGAGCGAGTCCTTGAACGTCCCCTTCGTCTTCTTCGTCGCCAAAGTACTTCTCGATGATATTATAAGCCTTCATGTAGATTTCCTCGTTGGCGTTGTTTTGAGCGTTGTGGATCTTCTCCATTCCACCAGCTTCTTCAATAAACAAAGCGTACTTGTTGATGCCTTCGCCGTTGGATTCCTTATCCATCTCGCCAACCTTCAAGATATTCTCAAGGCCATCAAGGGCAACCTGAATGATCTTATTGTCCATGCAAGAGAGGAGGTCGCATAATGGACGGATAGCGCCTTGAGCAACCAAGTAACGGATCTGATCAGGCTTCTGCAGACCGCCGCTAGTAGCATTAGAGATAGCCCAGCATGCTTCCTTCCTCGTCTTGAAATCGCCGTTGCTGAGCAGGTTGATCAGTGGGGGGATCAAGTTTCCATCAATGACTGCTTGGATCTGTGAAGAGTTGCCAGCAGTAATGTTCGAGATAGTCCAACAAGCCTCCTTGCGAATGCCATCCTTTGTACTGCTAAGCAAAGATAGGAGTGCCGGGAGAGCCCCACAGTTTATTATAACTTGGGTCTGAACGTCATCTCCTGTGACGATGTTACCGACGGATCGAAGAGCTGGAGTCTGAACGCTAGTAGAGTTGTGCATGAGAAGCTCAACGAGGCGGCGTGGGATACCCGCTTCGATCACGGCCTGGATCTTATCATTGGAACCGTCGGATAAATAACTGATAGCCCAACAGGCATCGATCAAGACCTCGTCATCTAAGCTGTAAACCAATTTTGCCAACACTGGGAGGGCAGGGAGGATCTAGAATAAAAATATCAGCCAAAGGGGTTCCCTCCTGCTAACGGGAAAAAGTGTGGGGATATCCTTACAGTTTGCCAGTCAGGCTGTGGAGTCTTTCCACGGCAGAAGTTGCTAAGAGTCCAGGTGGCATTGCGGAGCATACTCAGCTTGCGACTATCTCCAAGAAGTTGGAGAAGCGGGCGGAGAGCACCAGCACTCAACACGTAGTCTCGGCATTGGGGACTGTCACCAGCAATGTTACCAAGAGCCCAGACGGCTTGCTCTCTGACATCGGGCTCGTGACTGCTCAAAAGCTCAACAAATATAGGAACGGCTCCAGCGTTAATAACTACTTGAGTTTGGGCGGCCGAACCAGAGGCAATATTAGTAAGAGCCCAGGCGGCTTCGAATTGAACCAAGGTGTGAGGAGATCGAAGGAATTCAACAAAGCGAACAACGACACCACATTCGATGACTTTTTCGATTGGTGGGTTTCTTTCCTTCGAGAGCAGCTTTCGAAATTTAGTAGTGGCTAGGATTTGTTGGTCGATAGAATCGGAAAAGACACCTTGGATCATAGAAGGGAGATCCTCGGTAAGCTAAAAGAGGAAGTGTCCATGAAGGTTAGCAAGAATTCTAGAGCACATGTAGAGCAGGCGTGATGGAATGTATATATCCCAGCACGACGCGACCAAAGGTAATATCTATACACCCGGGAAGGGGATACTTGGACTTGTCGGACGAGATAATAGGACAGGGTCCGATAAGGATTTTACGATAAAGCCCCACCAACGCTGGGAAACAAGCGAAAGCCACCAGGATCCCCAGAACAGATGGAGGGGATGGTGGATATGAGGACGTGTTAGAATAAAAAGCTTACCTGAGATTCGGTATTAGCGCTCTCATCATCACTATCGACACCAGCAAGGCCAGAGTGGGGTGTAGGGCTTGTGATTTGGAGATTTCGTCTCTTGGCAAGGTTCTCCTCGCGTTTTTGTTTGCGGATTTCGACCTGCTGTTCTTCACGACGACGACGAAGCTCCTCGGGCTTGAAGGTGCCCTTGGCTTTGAAGTTTGTTCGTCTGTGTTCTGGGATGAATCGGTCGGCCATGTTGACGGGAGGTTGTTGATGGTGGTGGTTGTAGTGGTGTGGTGGTGGTGGTGGAGATGACTAGATTAGGAGGGAAGAAGGGAGGATAAATTTTTCGAGGCGATAAAATATTTCCGCTCACTGCGTTTGGTTTGCGTGATCCTGCACAAACAAGCTTCTCGAAGAACACAAAAAAAGAGAGAGAGATAAAGTTAGCTCTATGAACAGACAACGATTCACGTTGATGCTAAGGGAGCTATAAGAGATGGTGATGGGAGAGTTTGGTGAGGTGAAGTGAAGTGAGGTGAGGTGAGGGGTAGTTTGATGATATGGGGGGGATGGACTACCTAATGTTCTGCGCACGAGCCGGAGCTTTAAATGGCTGGTGAAGGTTAGAAAATGGAAGAAATGAAAAGAGCCTCAAGCAACAGCAAAAGCCAAGAGCGATAAGATCTGGACTAAACAAACCTCGAAAGTATTAACGATGGCTTTAGAAAAACCAGTAGACGTCTCCGGGTTTGAAGTCTAGTTGGTGGTGGCGATGATGATGGTGAAGAAGAAGAAGAAGTGGAATTGATTGTTTGTTTGATAGTTTGATTGGATTAATGCAAGAAAGAAGAAGAAGGGCCTTAAGTACTGGTGGTAGTGGTTTCCTAGGGGGGAGGGTAAGGGAGGGAAGGGTCAATTACCTGTTAGCTACTGAGTGAAGAGGGAAGAAAGAAAAGAAAGAAACAGAGCTAGTACCCAGTAACTATACCCAGTATGTCAACTGCTAGTTCTTGTCTGTCTAGACCAAGTACCTCACAATCAATCGATCGATCAATCAATCAATCAATACTATGCACAGCTCCTCTTCCATTTCTTAGTATCGGTGATAAAGTCTCAAGGTCTTCTATGTTTCATGTTCAAAGAAGGCAAACTGCTACTAATTACTCACTCTCCAAGCTGCCCAGATCTAGATAATTTTCGGTGGCAATAGCTACTAGGATACAGCGCACCAGTACAGGGCCTGGCGCCTGTTATATTAGTTGTAATGCAGGTTAGTGCAGACATCAATGAAGCTCTAGAGCTAATTACTAGAGCCCCGAGGTAGTTCCCCTCATACACCAGACATATACTCCGCATGATTTATATCTACGCCTTCATAGTGAGTATTTAAACAAGTGCTCTAGGTGTCTAAATAAGTGCATGGAGCCTGTAACGCAAGCTGGGCCCGACCTGCAGCTGCAGCTTTGTCTGAGCTCTAACCGCCCGAGCACCCTGAAGCTAGTATTATTAATTTACCCTCCTCGTCCCCCGGAAAATCCGTTCGGCGGCGTATGAACTTGATAGGTATCCAAGTAATCGGAGTAGTCAGCATCCCCTCGTCTTGTCAACGGATGGTTCTAGCCAGCCTTCGCTTGGCAGCTTCAACCATGCTGCTAAATTTTGAAAGCTATGTCAATCCAGATTTCCTCCGAAGTGTGTTGATTCTTGTTTCTCATCGTTTGCCTTAACGCCTTTTCCGTTTACGGAAGAGTACCAGACTCACCCAAATAAAAAGAATGCAACAGACAACACAGATGGCTTGTCTGGTGGAGCTCCGAGGTATACCGGTATGCAGCGTGACAGGTGGCTAACGCTATCTTTTCCACTAAGAATTCGACGGCTCCTGAGGCAAACTCGAGGGACTATGAGAGCTGTAGAGGAATCAAGGGTATTTTAGCTGTGTAATTACTGAGTACACTAATATTAGCACCTAAGTAGTAGTTATTATATTAATAGAACGTTTAAACGTTTGTTGCAGTTGGTGGACACTTGGAGCATCCTCTACGAGACAACTACCCAGGGAAGCACAACATTTTACAGATAACATCAACACTCGCTAATCGTTGCATATTTTCGATTGTTAATTACTTATATCTTCAAAATAAAATTCCCCGACCCTATACCTAGCTATTTGCACTAGAAAGCAGGTAAAAGAAGGCTATCACGCCGGGTATATATATATGCCCGCTGACCTAGTCTCTATGAAAGCAAGTTACACCAACCCCCACGTCTGGTCTGAATTAAGGTTGCCTCGTTAAAATTAAAACCAAAGAAAAAATATCTTTGCTAACCACACCCAATTGGGACCTCAAGTGGCCCATCAGTTCCTAGTCTGGTGGAGCCCCAAGACTAATCAGTTCCAACTCTCCTTCCCGCTACGGTGTTATTTTACCGTACAAACCTTACGTGCCGTCAAAATATGGAACTGGATTGAGCCACATCCTTTGATCTCCGGCTTGTAATTGCTTGTTTTCTGTCCTAGTTCTCACATATAAACACCTCAGCAGCTTGTATTTCAGTTTTAGAACATGTTCAATCTGTTTCTTCTACTTTCTTCTTCTTCTTCTTTCTTCTTCTTCTTTGTATCTACCTACTTACTTACACTTTATAATATATATAATAGAACATCATCTACGGCATATATATAAGTATATACTTAAGTATAGACTAATATGCTTACGACAATTTAAATTTAACTATTGCACAGCAGAGATAGCTTACGATAGACGATCTCAAATACCTTCGACAATCGTTAAAACTCCCACAGCATTCAATATATATAGTAGCCGGCGCATCTCGATTTTCTACCAGTATACTGCTGCTATCCCTAATATACTCTCTCTTGCCTAAAACCATATAAAAAACAAAATGCAGAAACCTATAGCTATTCCAAGAGGCCTAGGAAGAGGAACCCCTTTAACCTGGGTCATCGGCGCAATCTTCTCCCTTGCTGGCATCATTTTGATATACCACGGCTTGACATCTTCAGAGTCCGGAGATGTGCGTGTGAACTTCTCGAACCCCATTACTCCTATAAAACCCTTAGCTGCGGAAGGCAAAACAGCTCAGTCGGTACAGCCGGTACATATAAAGTCGGTAAGATATCAATGGATATTCTCAAATCTATAGTTTTGTAGCTAACGCTTTTTTTCTTGGATGATATTAAGCATCTGAATGTGACAAACGACGAGCTCGAGCCGGAGAAAGAAGACCGCCCGCTGGTTCTCTATGTATACCACGAAACCGATAACGCCCGTGAAAACATCCGTTTCTTCATCGAACACGGCCTCCACGCCGAAGCGGATTTCATCTTCATCCTTAACGGCCCCGCCACCATAAAACCCTCCATCCCGGTACATATGCCAAATATCAGGATTATTGAAAGGAATAACACCTGTTTCGACCTCGGCACACATGCACAGGTGCTAAAAAGGAAGAATAAGCTTCTCATGAAAAAATACAAGAGGTTCATCTTGCTGAATGCATCGGTTCGAGGGCCTTTCATGCCGACATGGAGTAGAGAATGTTGGACGGATACTTTACTTGCTAAAGTTACGGATAAAAACAAAGTAAGTGATATACGTAAGCATACCCTTCTGGCAAATGACTATACTATATATATAGTATGGTGGTTGCGGGCGAAAGTCAAACGGGTGGGGCGAGTATACGTACCTCCTGGTCTGCCGCCGGCAGGGTCAATCTCACGATTCGATCTTCCGGCAAAAATTTCCAAAACACAGGAAAAAACTCAATTCTCAGCGTACTGTGTCACCGCACTCCCATTTCGTGCCTGCATGGCCCACGTGTTTTATTTACCCTTTAACCACCACCACCACCACCACCACCACAGCTCAGTTTGCGGATGCTGGGTAGATCCGTCAGCTGTTAAAGATCCTTTGCGTTGATATCCCTCATTTTTGGAAGGACAGATTACCAATTGTTCGATTCTAACTGTTGTAAAGTTAGTAGGAATCAGTTACAACTGTGCTGAGCCCCGCCACGTCCAATCCATGGTCCTCGCCACCGACAAAATTGGTCTCTCACTTCTCTTTCCCAAAATCAACCATTGCTTCGACACCCTTAACAATGCCGTGGGCGGCGAAACATCAATTACAGGCGCCATAACCGCAAAAGGATATGGTGTCACCGCCCTCATGACTGCTTTTCAGTCATCTAAAGATTACGCGAAAACATGCACACACAGAGACGTATATTTCGATAAATCTTATTATGGAATAACAATACACCCGTATGAAGTGATGTTTCAGAAAGCAAACAGAAATAACGAACCTGATGTACTAAACCGATTCACTGAATGGACTGATGGAATGAAGTACAACAGTTGGGCGGTTTGTAGGAGAGCGGCAAATGTTAAGAAGGCGGTGAGAGAGATGAAGAGGAGAGGGAGTAAGCTGGATTTTGGAATGTAACTATTTAGGTAGTAGCGTTAGCATATGGGTTTCATGTTCGATTTGAGGTTGTATTTGTTGTGTAACGTTGTATGATATTCATGTTTGCATGGCGTTTGGAGGCGCAGTTGCATTAGTCGTATATAGTATATATATATATATATATAGATATTGGCATTTATCTAGGTACTTGCTTACTTAAGTAGGTAAGTAGTACTTAGTATTAGGAAGTTGGCTTTGTATTCTTACCTGGTAGCTGGTAGGCCGTGTTCTGGAGCTGGGGAATCGTTGGTGAGCCTGCTTTGCAGATGTTTACCGAAGTAGATGCTGTTATATCGAGCTGTTCCTAGGGCCATCATCGACCATGCGTCTGCAGCCTGGCCCTTACATGACTTCGAACCTGCTTGGCTTGGTTTGATTGTCCCCTGCCAATGTGTAACGTTCTATTGGCTGGCTGTATAGGCACCATGTCAATGGATCCATGGAACAGCGATACTCGGTAGTTCCAGAGCGTGCAACGCATGGTAGGCATGGGCAACAGCTAGACACACCAAACGCGACTTCAAAAAACCCAACATAAGTCGGTATCAACACCTAAACACCATCATAGCAACAACAAACTCCCTACCAGCTGCCATCTAGACCATCGTTCGCACATACAGCCCCTAATCATGTCAACTAAGGTCCAGTACGCTTCTGTCACAGAAGCGAAGGCTAAACTTGATCAATTCGTCAATTTGATCGGGATATCAGTCGGTTTTAGGCCTCCCAAGCAGTCCTATGGTTCTGGTATGCTTACGCACAGCCTGCTCCTCTTAACAGACAATATACAAGAAATGTACCTACTGATTATCTTCGTTATTACTTCAAGACTACCAAGCTACCATTGAACTCTGTGACAAGTCTGCTACGATCTACGAAAACAGACTTACAGTTCGAATATTTCGACCAGATGCAGAATCTCTACCTCAGGAGATGGACGTCGGCGAAACTATCGTCGTATTTAAATATATCAAGGTAACCTTCAAAATCAAACCCATTTCAAAAACTGATCAATATTGTTGACTGATTTCTCTCTTCTATACTACAGGTCGGATCGCTAAAAAACCAGGTAAATGCTCTCGTCGGCATGACGAACAAGACTCGATCATCCTGGGTCATCTGCAAGGCTGATATGCCGAGCAGAAGGAAGTCCGCCGGCAGCCACAATAAAGGCGCTGATAGGCCCAGGATACGTATCGTTGACAACGGGCCCTACCGTGTCAAAGATCCGGAGAAAAAGAAAGATCTGTTGTCAGAGGAAGAATATGATGCCTGCAAAGATCTCTTTGAGTTTTTTCATACACGTGGGGGCCTAGCCGGATGCCATGGTATGACGGAACGGGATTACAACGAGGATGTCAAGCCTCAGAAAGAAATACTCAAGAAAGCGGCTCTGATAAAAGAGATTCAACTTGATCATTTCTACGACCTAACTTGCTTTGTTCAGCATGTTTGGTCGCATAATAGATTCGTTGAAATCACGGTTACCGATTTTACGGAAAACAAGAGTTTATATCTGAGGGGTGCCGATCCATTTAGCGATGAAATTGAGCCGACATATCGCAACGAAACTGAGAGTTATATGCTCGAGGGCGCCGGCGTTACAAGAAATTCGCACAAGTTTGCCAATAAAAAGTGGTTCGAGAAACCATTTGGGCACTATTCTCTAAAAATCGCGTGCTGGGATAGCTGGGCACATAAGGCGAACAGTGAGATTACGGAGGGGTGCTACCTGGCGCTGATGAATGTTCTGATAAAGAGAGGGAAAGGCGGCCAGTGGGAAGGGTCAATCTCAGATGGCAAGAAACCAGGAAGCTTCAGAGATGGATTTAAAGTCTTAAAATCCACTGACCCTGCTTTGAAGCCGCTCCACAACCGCAAAAAGGAGCTCTTGAGGCTTATCGCCCAGAAAGAAACCGAAAGAAGCGCTAAGGAGCGGAAGCTGAAAGAGGAACAAACCCAAGCAAAAATTGCAGCAGAGCTCAAAAAACGACAAGAAAATAATCCACAAGGTAAGGATACCCCTACACTGGTCTTGTATCCAGAGCCCAAGAAAGTGTTGGCCCCCTACATTGCTATTCCTAATCTTATGATCTAGTACACTGTGGTTATATCTCCGTTGAGACAACAACGCTTGGCAAGATATATAGGATGCTCGATGGAGCCGACGTGGATTTCTTCAATCGTAGGTACCGTACGGAATGTCGGGTGGTTGATTTTCGACCATCGGATATTCGCGATTTCGCGAGGAGAATCAATGGGGATACTGGAGCATGTGGTGTCGATCTAAATGCTTCGATGGGAACTGAGTCTGGGCATGCCAAGCCTCCACCGGAGTGGTACTGGTGCTTCGAACTAGACGTCGTAGGTAAAGAGGATGATGCATTCATCACTATTCACGTTGACGACGCCGGTGGCCGTTACTTGCTAACCCCAGAGCCTTGCGAGTACGTATGACCCCTCTTCTCACTAGTCTATACATGTGCTGATGAAGTTCCGCTAGTCTTCGCGCCGACATAAACCGCCATAAATACGACGAACTAAAAAACGAGCTCTTCCATCTCTGGGGTAATCTTGAAGAAGTTAAAACAAGACGCCGAGAACGACTCGACGTTCTTGAAAACGATGTGAAAAGTCTGCTACGCCAGTACCACAGCGGGAACCATGATCAAAGGTTCCTAGAGCAGCAATTCCGTAAAATCGACGCCCAGAGGCAAGAGATACAGGGCAGGCCGATTATTATGGATACGACCGTGTCGAACAAGTTTTTCTTTGCCATCATTAAAGAGTATGGCGAGGACGATGAAGATGGAAATCCCGAGAGGAAATTTATTTTGGAAAATACTTCTGTTTCTCGAGGACTTGTTATGAGAGAGCGAGAAAAGGCTAAAGCGAGACTAGCTGTATCGCAAACTCTGGCTGCTAACGAGCGGGAGAATATCCAAGTTCTAGAAGGGGTTGATTTGATGGTTATTGATGGGTGAGCGAGACTCTCGATAATATTTTCGCTTCCCTCTTTTTTCTTTAACCTTATTATCTATTTTTATTATTAATATTTGCTTTATAAACTTCTTTGCATAGCTATTGGCGTCTCTCTTGTTCCTTTAACCTCCCATTTGGCATGTTCCCTTTCTGCAGGAAATAGATACTTAGTTTAGATTCTGTTATCCACGTTTGATCCGAGATTGGCGCACATTTTCTTCCTTCTTGTTGTAAATTTGGTGTTGTCGCAAAAATCCCTGTCCAAAATTTCGATATCGTCGCAGCTTTCTTCAAACCTCAACCTTATCCCGACATTCAAGTCTCCACCACACCTCTACTTCCAAGTACCACCCCCCCAAAAATGGCACCTCCTACAAACCACGAAAGGAACAGCTCCTCAACTTCCAAACCCAAAAGGAAGAAATCCAAACGTTCGAAACAGAATGACAACGATGACACCCCAAAAGCATTCACCCGTCTGATGGCCTATGCTGCCACCGGTATACGTCCCAATGGTCTCGATGAACCAAAAACAAAAAGTACATCTACTACAAAGAAACGCAAGCGCACAGATCCAATAAGCGAATCAACTACCATCGGTACTTCGACCACGGCTGATACGTTAGCCGAATCCGAACCCTCTACTACCGCCCCAGAGCCTTCAAAACCACTGACCCTCCTTCCCGGCGAAAAGCTGTCGGACTTCTCCCGTCGAGTCGACGCAGCAATTCCCGTTTCCTTCAAGGGTCTTCAACGCGGAGAGGACAATCCCAAAAACCGGAAAAAGAAGAAGAAAGCAGCCGATGAAGCAGAAGCAACAGCAGAGGAAGAAGTAACAGAAGACACCTACGACTTCGACGATAACGGCGATCCACTCCCAAATCATCTAAAACCTCATAATCACAACCCTCACACTAAACAACAAGTTAATAAAACAACAAAGGGCAAAAGAAAGGATAGGAGCCCAAGTCCGTTTGCGATATTAAGAGAAAAGAGGGGGGCTGTACAAAGTAGTATTAATGACATTGTGCAAGCTCCACCGAGTTTGGTCGTGCCGAAGGAGAAGCTGAGGGATAAGACTAAGGTTGGAGTAAGAGGGATTCAAGGTTTGGAGGTTCCGAAGGCTAGTGGAAGTTTGGCGAGGAGAGAGATGTTGCAGGAAGAGAGGAAGGGGGTTGTGGAAAGGTATAGAGCGTTGATGGCGGCGAGGAGTGGGGGCTTGTGAAGTTATATGTATATTTAACTATGGCCCGTTGGTGTACGATATAATCGGAGTTTCACTGGAAGCGGTTTTTAACGAAATTATATATTCTGAAGCAGTAGTTTATCCTGCATAAAGAATCATCGTTATCAAGGGGCATGCACAAGGGAAAAAGGGACGTGAAATGTAAAGTTGGGTGTGAATACAGAGACAGGCAGCCCGTTTTGATCAGTGCTAAGGGGTATCATGTCATATGCGGCAACAGCAGCAGATTGAAAGGAGGTTACATAAGTACAAAGCTATCATTGACAAGGGCAAGGAAGAAACTGCGGTATACCGAAGTTCACGAGGTGATAAAAGTACAATTAGATCTAGATGTTTCGTGCTGTCCTCCACCGTGCTCTACCCGTAGGATGCAGAGGAGGCGTAGGCTAAAGAGAGAGATACATAATACGGTTCGTAAGGTGAAGGTGAAGGCGTAGGGATGGATAGTGGTGAAGATGGGGATGGGTGTCGTAGGGCAGCCAGGCATAGTAACAGAAATCAGAAAGCAGAAAACCAGACAATCGCAATCCGCCCTTCACAAGCCACCATTAAAAGTATAAAACAAGATGTAGAGAGAAAAAAGAGAAAAGAAGAAGAGCTAAAGGAGAAGTACAAAGGACAACAATCCTTTCCTTGAACTTAGTCATCAATCGGCATCCACCATCTCCTGGTCTTCATCCTCAGCAACGCTCTCCTGCCTCTTCTGGTGCTCTTCTTCCTCTTCACGCTCCAGCTCTTCGTGTCGAAGGATTTCTTCCTCGCGGGCTTCTTCCTCGTTATGGACTTCTTCATCGCTATCCTCAATTGTTTCCTTACTCTGAAATAGCTTTCGAGGGGTGGTAGCAGCAACAGGCCTAGCCTTTGGTTTTGCCCTTGAAGGCCTTGGCTTTGGTGGATCCAGATGGTTCAAAATCTCGCGTAGGTTCTGCCCAAGCTGTGATTTGTTCTTTAGCAACCTAGCCTTGAAGATACTTCCATCAATAACTTCGCTGAGAACAGCAAGCGTAACCTTTCCAACAAACTCGCACAATCGCTGCTCAAACAATAATGCAGCCTCGAAATCGGTGTTCTCTTCTGATTCTTCCCCTTCATCGTCACTGCCGGAAGCCACAGTTTTATTCGTAAGCTTTGCGAATTTCCTCTCAGCTGAAATATAGACCTTGAGGATGTCTTCTTGAATATCTTCGGGAACTTTGCGGGGAAACATTGAGAGTTTCGTAGTGGCAGAGAGAACAGCATTGAAAGTGTGGAAGTCGAGTAGGGCACCAGCTGCGGCGATGCGGACTTCGTCAAGGTCGCGGACATTGATAATATCCTCTAGACGAGCCGTGATTGCAGCCTCTGTTGCTCGCAGGGATTCGAGTTGTGTGAGATGTTCGTCAATTCTTTCATCAGTGGAGAGATCAAGTTTCGTGACAGACTCAACATTCCACATAAAGTAGTAGGCGAGGGTTTTGAGTGACGATAACCAAAGATCATTTTCGGCCTCATCAGTGTTTTTGCCTCGCCCAAGAATGGCGGTAAGAATATCCACCGGGGATTCTGCCCCGGGGGAGTCTTTAGCGACCTCCTTGCCTTTCTTACTCTTACCCTTAGATTGCGAGGCGGAAGCCTTCTCGAACGACTCCCTACAATTTGTCACACTAGCGAGATACTGTAATCTCTTCACACCGGTTTCAAGATCAGAGAGCATTTGGTCGCCAATATCATCCTTCTCAAGGTTTTTCCCAGACGCCAAGGAAACAAGATAATTCGTAACTTCATCTTGGAGTCCTGTAACCTTCTGTGAAGTAACCTCCTCAAGCTCGTCAAATGATGCCGCATGGAGTAGGAATCCACTAGCTTCCTTGAGAACAGATTCATCCAAATGAGTCATGAACTGGCGAATAACATCATCCAATAGAAGTGAATATGCACTCATTTGCCTAAGTTCTTGGTAAATATCGAGCTTGATGAGTTGCGCGATTCGAAGGACAGTGGCGGCGGTCTCTGGCGGTGGCCCAAACTTGCTAAGGAGCAGTGGAACATAATGAGCTAGACTTCGTGAGATATCATCCTCATCCGGAACCTCTGATTGCTTTCGCTTCGTTCTAGTAGTGACAGCCGTAGCGTCCACAGCAGAAAGAGCAGATGTAATGGAGGCGTGGAGAACATGGAGTAGAATGGTTTCTTCCTTGGTTTTCAGAGCGCAGTAGCCCTTAATCCAAGACAAGGTCTCGTCATCTGAATTATTCTTCTGGTTCCCAGTATGATCGTATAAAAGATATTTAGTGAGATCCTCCCAGTCCTGTACAGCAGCTAAAAGTCAGTATTTGTAGAAGGAATTTGTCCCTTTGGGAAGAAAAAAGAAATCTTACATGCAGCTCTGGTATTGCTTTGTATAAAGCCGAACCGGCAAGTTGGAACCGAGATTGAAGGCCAAGAGCAGCCACTCCCCTGGTGTTAGTTTCCCTAGCCTGGCTATCGACCGAATCATCAGGGTCGTATGTGGACAAAGAATTAACAAGGCTCTTAAACTTAATCCAACCTAGTTGATGACCTTCGAAATCTTCATCATCGAGATCGCCCGCAGTTTGGAGGGCATCCTTGACAGCATCCTCGCCACCGCAATCCTCAATCTGTTCATCGTAGCTTTCCTGCACACTAGTTGCGAAGAAATCAGCAACAGCATTTCGGACTTTGGCGTCAGCATCATAGAGGAGTTTCCCGATGTTAACAATATCGTCAGCCTCCAAGAATCCGACTTGTCGAACTTCGTTAAGTAACAATATCGTTTCAGCTCGAACGCCGGAGTCTGCATCTTGAAGAGCCATTTCGACTAATCTTTCTCTGAAACGTTCCGTGAAACTTCGTAACCCTCCAACATTGGCACGGTCTTTGAATAGCTTCGTGAGCGCCTTAATGACTTCAGAACGGACCCCGACAGTAGGATCCGAAAGTACCCAGCCAAAGTAACGGAGGTACGATGACTCAAAAAAGGTACTTGGAAGCTTGAGGATCCAAACACCAAGTTCATGTATACATTCTGCACGGATCTTCCCGTCAACATCTCGGTATCTGTGGACGAAGACCGACTCGTATATGTCGCTGATCTGGTCCGTAACGAATTCCTGGTTCTCCTGTGCTTCATTAATGGTGCTTTCAAGAGATTTAATTCTGCCTGCGTTTTTCCTAGCTTTGGTTTTCTCGGATTCAAGCTGTTTTGTACTAATGTTGATAGATTTTTCGATATCCGCCATTGTTCCGCACAGGGCTGTCATGATAGAAAGATTGATAGCCGTGCTAGTGTGTCGGAAAGGACGTAGAGGTGAACTAGACATAGTAGTGATCCAAATTTGAAGATTTTCAATAAGTGCTGGGTCGCCAGTAAGAACGCCCGACGTGGAGATGTGATTTATGAGTTCATAGAAGAATGCAGTAAGGCAGGATCGGTAACGACGGTATTTCTGAGCCCTCGATGCTATCGGATACTCTACCGAGGATTCCTATTCTAGAGTATTAGATCATCGCCGGCCATGGACAGATAATAAATGGTTACCTTCTGAAAGATTTCTTGTATGTCTTCAAGTTTGCTTGCTGCGGAGTCAGCGTCTTCTATATCATCGCTTGTGACGGACTGGTTGCAACCGCAGCTCTATACAGCGATACCATCAGTAATCGTGATTTTAACCATAGGAACGGCTGTCATTACGTACCCGGAAGATGAAGTTGACCATTGCGACCATAGCCTCTGTGTTATTGAACTCATAGAAATCAACCCAATCCTGAACGATCTTCGAAGCGTCCTCGCCAGCAAGAACTCGATCTAGAAGCGTGAATCATTAGTAAAATTTGCTCGTTTTGAAACCTTTATCATCGATCAATATGACTGACTGAATAGATCGTCTCCGTCGAGCTCGATAACACCATTTGCAGCTCCAGACTTCTTTCGCGGGGTAGCTCTGCCCTTAGCAGGGGGTCCAGCATCGGTCCTTGACTTCTTGGGAGCTGGTTTTTTAGCCGGTGTACTAGCTGGTCGGGCTCTGCTAAGCGGAGCAGTTTTGTTTCGGCTTGTCGTTTTCTTTCTTGAAGTAGGGGCAACATGAATTGATTCGTCTTCGGAGGCATCTTCCTGGTCGGTGGCGCCGGTCGCATCGGATTGATCTTCCTCATTTTCGTCGCTACCAGCAGCTTCCTCATCGTCTGACGCGTTATTCCCAGCGCCTACGCGACTATCTCTTTTTCGCTTTCGTTGTGTGGTAGGAGGTGGGGAGTATGTTGTTGGAGGTTTTCTAACACGGGTCGAGCGTCTTTGGCTGGACTCGCCAGAGGGTTCAGGAGTGGAGGAGTCCTCGCCAGCGGCAGCCATTCTTCCTATAATTGTGAGGCTTGTTTGTGTGGGGGTCTCTGTCGATGTGGTCGCGCTCATCGTTGGTAACTGTGGTGATGTTTGGTGTGAATTTGACGTGGTGTTGAGGCGTCGAACCCAAACATCAACAGATTGGAGTCACATGACTAAGCGACCTGGACAACCCTGCGTTGCGATGCGATGGCTCTTCCTTGTTTGCTCTATTGAAAATTGCCTGATTCGGCCTATCTTATCGGGCAATTACTCAGAAATATTTTCCGAGTCACTTGGCTGCTCGACAGTTCGAACTCACTCCATCCCACCACACACTGCAACCAACCAACCGTCGGTCTCGACGACATCATATCGCCAACTCGAGTTAGCTTACATCCCTGCACATCGCGCATTGCGGCTTCGTTTCGCGATTGTGGCGTATCGTATCCCGTCGGTTTTTTTGTCGCTTGCGATATCACAGCTCTGTTGCACATTCCCACTCACACCTACCCACCTTCAACCTATCATCGTTTTTTTAACTTGCAAGCCCACACCAGTCAATTATAATAGACGGGCAATCTGGATTACCATTAAGACCCCGGACCCTCTACGGATTGCTTTTATCAATCCTAGATATAATCTATTTTATTTCGAAATCAAAATATGAGAAACTTGAACAATGGCAGATACCGGCGAATTGTTGGACATCATAAAGGATGAGTGTGCGCTTACCGTCACACAAGGTACACCTTCTGAACGAGCTCCCTTTCTTTACAATTCAATGTTAATTTTTCTTCAATACAGGCCTACCAGTTACATCCGTCTGGAAACTCGTAACCGACTACCTCGAAAAGGATGAAACCGTTGTCGTTCCACTAGAAATCCTCGATCCCACTATACCTAACCCTCCAATTACTTATTATCCTGCTCGTCCCCTCGATATATCTCTAAGGCAAATTATTTGGGAGTTTATACAAAAAGATTCGGAAATTAGCATCGGTATCAATAATGAAGGGAGAAGTCTATCCTTCGATGATGCTGAGGCTGGTCTCGGCGCCGAATGTCAGCCTAGCACAAAAGGGAAACCCGCTGAATGGAGGCTTTATGCATCAGAAAGTCTACAATGGAAACGCATTGCTGGCCATGACATCGACAAGATCCGCTTATTTCCCACTTTATGGGAGCTGCTTAAAATCATTGCAATGAATCGGGAGGATGGGATCCTACAACCAGCCCTGACATCACAATCTGGTCAAGATGCTCGTTCCGTTGGCCCCCGAACGAAAGATTTGGCGGGCAAGGGCTACATCATGAAGATACCTGTGATAGCCCTCAAAGTGCGCACCTCAAAACTTATTCTGAAACGATTCTATAAGGGGGCAGTTGAGAAGCGTAAAACTCAAAAGAAGAAGCGTATGGCCACAATAAAGGAACATGCAAAGGCTGGAAGGAAGCCTCCTAAGGAAATGCAAGAGGAACCTCTAGATATCGAGGAAGTCATCAAAAGCATCATGAAATTGTTGAAGTCCGCCAAGAACAAGGTCATGCTTGTCGAAGATCTAAAGTTTAGGCTTGTGAGTACCCTTTGCCACCGAATAGGAGCTCTATAACTTACAATGCATCTTTTAGAATTGCACCTCTACCAGATCTCGCAGAAAGGCTTGCCGCAGGATATTGGCAAAACTTGAATCTATGGGGTGTCTCCAGAAAATCAGGGCTTTGGGTTCGCAGCATGCCCACGCCGACAAGTTCAATTTTGGTCCTGTTGGTGAGGATGAAGTTGCAGACCTAAAAGGCGCTCGCTTTTCGAAGTGTGTCAAGTTTGTTCGTGATCTACGGCCTCTTGAATGGCCGGAGGCTGTCAAGGGAGTTCGGCCTGCAGTTGCGCAAGATGAAGAAGATGATCTCGATGAGATAGATTCAGACGATGAACAAGATGACGGATACAGAGTCATTCGGTCTGCACCTCTTGTAAAAATGATAGATGGACGACGGGTTACTGTCCCATTGTGGAGAAAAAATCATCTCATGCACACAATCTACGATCAAGTGCTAGCTGCGGGAACAGAGGGTATTCGAAGCGGGGTACGTTACGTCTATGTTCATTGTCTTTGGACATCTACAAGTATGACTAACATGAACTGGATAGTTACTCTCTGGCGCGGTTTTTGGTCCATTTTACTACCGTCCGTTCGATCAGATTATGGGACGGTGGACGACAAATTCTCTTCTCAACCAGCCTGACCATCTCAAGTCTACATCCCTTGTTAGAGAAACCGATATCTATAAGAGAACCGCTAATTATCGATATTGGACTACGGAACATTTTCAAGCGATGCTCGAGGAGAAGCAGATAGACTATGCGGCCGCAGACGCAGCGGCCAACCCCTTTAAAATTGGCCAGAAGAAAAAGAAATTTATCACTAAAGTTGATCAAAATGAAGATGACGGTGAGGAGCCCGGATCTCTTGACCAAAATGGATTCGGGAGGTTGAACGCCGTGAGTTTTGTCCACGGTGATGGTCGTGGAAGCTTCCAAGATTGCCAAAATGCTGCCCCAAAGAAAGGAAGTGGTTTGAGACCCCCAGGGGTTTCTCCATTGAAAGGTCGCAAGAGGGTTAAACGTGAACTAAGCGAACTAGAAAAATTAGCCAAGAAAAAGAAGGCATCTAGAAAGAGTGATATCACCGAACCGCAGGAAGAAGAGTTAGAACCCGTGTTGGAGGATGAAGCTGTTGTTATTATCGGCCGGAAGAGAAAATATCCTCCTGGTACGGAACCGTATCTTAAGGAAAATCCTCGGATCGAGGCTGTGAAGAAGGCACTGAGATTAGGTTCCATCAAGGAAGTCCTCGCGGATGGCACGCCCATCAACTTTGGCGAGCTTCCAGAGGGCTTTCAGCCTCTCTCTTCGATAGATGAGAATTCCTGGACGGTTGAGATAATCGCAGAGAGGACATTCTTCGACCTGGTCGGGCTAAAATCCTATCAGATACCTCTGGCTACGGCACGATACCGGAGCACAACTACCAAAAAGGGCCGCCCCAAGAGGCCAGAGGCTATCCCAGAATCTACACCACGTTCACTCTCACCGGTACCACCACTTCCTCCACTCCAGCAACAAACGTTTCAATTAGGCCGGATTTTCCAACCTGGCCCAGAAGGTCTTGTGGAGGTTGCAATCGAGCCTGAGTTCCAACCTGAACCTCCAAGCAAACCGGCTAAAAGAACTTACAAGCGAAGAAAGACCGACGGTAATGATACTATGCCAATCGGCGAAGCGGTTCCGAGATCTGAGGTCGCAGCCACGATAGAGCAGCCTGTCAGCCTAGAAGATGCCTCTGGGCCTACCGTTGAAGCAGTGACCCCACAAAAGAAAGTTCAGATTAGGAAACCGAAAGAATCTACTGCCGATGGAACTGAACTTAATGGGGTTGCAACCAAGCCGGCTTCCAAACGCAAAGCCAACAGCAAGGGAACTCCTCTTAAAACATCTCCCTCGAAGAAGGCTAAGATAATTAGTCAAGATGTTGCTGCTAAACCGGTTGGTCATGAAGGGGTAGTAGCGATGGAGGTCAGCACCCTTATCAACACTGAGGTTCAAGCGGCCACCCCACCGGCGGTTCCTGCCCAACCAAAAGGTTACATAAACTGCGACCCGGCCGCAAATCTCGATGCCACGTCGACAGCTACAAAGAGTATCCTGCCACCGACCCAGACCACCTTTGTCCCAAACCCGGCGGATCCTACTTCCACTATAGATGAGGATCAAGAGCCAGATTCAAGAAACCCAAAACCTGATCGGGAACCGGTACTAAGGACGATACAAAAGATCACAGGCGCTTCAGAGTCCCAGTTACAAAGTCTTAGAAATCATGCTGGATCATCTGCCAAAGAAAGACCAAAGGATAGGACCAGAAAGGGTGATGTACCGCAGAATGGGAGTTCCCCCGTCGTAATTGATCTTGAAGCTGCTCAACTTGGCTCGAATAGTGATGTTCCCCAGGCTGGAGGACTGAATTCATCTCCTGTCAATGCACCACCATCTGCCCCGGAGGCTCCTAAACTCCAGCCATTTACAAGCGAGGATGGTATCCGCCTAGAGCTAGTTCCAGCCGCTGTCCGCAAAAATAGGAGTATTGGCGGTGTTCTCAAGGCCAACCGACGCCGGCTTCTTATGGATCTCCTTGCATCTGCTGGAGGCGCAATTTCAGTCAATGTTGGATATCGCAGATTTGTCGAATATATCAGGGAACATACCGATCAAACAGCGAAAATGGATCGCAAAACTTTTAATAGTATTATTGAAGATACGAATCGTGATGGGAAGCTGTTTGCTATCGGAGTCTTCAAGAGTGCAAGGAGGATAGGAACCATAATTGCAACTGTAGATGCGACCTTTCAAGATGAAAATGTTCAACAAGCTAAGAAGACTATACTTGAGGAACTCGACAAACCTTTTGCTTGGAAACAAAATGTTTCCAAGGGCATAATGCCAAAAACTGTCATCGTTCCAATTGAACGTATTGACTTTCAAAGGTATTCATATGCCAGCAAGGCAGCTGCTCTCGGAAACAGCAGTACTAGGCGTCGGCTGGATGATGAGAAAATGTCTACGCTTGCACGACTTCAGGCTATCACCGAAAGCGAGAAGAAAGAGAAAGCGGCTAAGAAAGGCAAAAAGCGAGCTACCAATAAGTCTCAGCCTATTACAACTAGAACACGTTCCAAAGCAAATATCGCTCATTCATCACGACAACCTGATGCTGGTAGTGACACTGAAGGATTTGGCAGTGGTACTGAGCAAGCCCGCAGGGCTAGACAAGGCAAACAAATTGATGATATGGATTCCGACCCTGATGTTCCGGAAGACACATTACACAGATGGCAAGTTCCTCGCGCCGATCCTAATATGTACCCTGAACACACGACCAATTTCCCTCCGTATACTGTACCGGAAGCTGGAAACCTTGGTTCTGGAAGTTTGGGAACTTATGAGAATTACGCTGCTGTATCGGCTGCAAGGAATGAGATTGAGGCAAGATACGGAAAGTTGGATGCCGATGAATACGAATTAATTCGACCAAGGAGGCGAACACAAGCTGGTGGAAGGGGGGCAAGGCCTCAGGTCCGACCTATGATGACCAACGAACGGGAAATAAACCCAGACCTTGAGCCGCTTATTGCTGCGCCAGGACCCAAGAAGCGGAACAGGAAGCCCAAAGAGCTCAGGTCGGCTATAGAGCCCAGGGCTACAAGAGAGAGGAAGCCGAAACGTAGGTTGCATTGCCATGATTATTATGAATTTTATCCTAACTGTTTTCCTACAGCGAAAGTCATAAGGATACCTCGTCCAAAGGATGTACCACGCATAAGAACGACTTTGGAGGAAGACGAAACGCTTACATTGGCAGTTATCATTATACGTACACTCTTCGGTGGTTATGTTCGAAGTATCAAATGGGATCTTGTTGCAAAGGCACTCCCGACATATGACAGGTGGTCTATACAAACACACTGGCCGAGAGTCCGCGCAAAAATGAAGGACGAAATCCCGCAGTACCAATCCGAGTTTGAGGAGCAATACCTAAGATACTTTTACAAAGGGAAGCTCCCATTCTTTGATAAGGCGTGTGGGGTGGACTTTGATTTGCTGTGGCATGTAAATTGGCTTAGGCCGCTTGTGAAGAATATCCGTCCTGTCACTGAACGCTGTATTTTACCTGATACGAGGGCCAGCTTGGAGGCTATGTATGAGGTCTCATGTGCCCCATTGGACTGGAGAAGAGACTTCTTTAACTACATGACTACGATGTCGTGGAAGGAACACCAATTAAAGAATCACTCGAGTTCAGGGGTCAAGTTGGAAGAGGTCGATGTGACAATCCCAGAAAAGCGACGGTTAGTAGAGCGGGCGAAGTATGCTTGGAGATCAATCTTCATCACCGAGGACGACAAATACGACGATCCGAAGGCAAGAGAGCTGATCAAGGTTTACCCACAACCAGTCAGTGCTGCTGCCCTTACGGAACTACACAAAGTAGACAGGTTCATTATCAGAAGCCGAAAGGGAGGTAGATACGGAACCGCGACGGCACAGGCGAGGGTTTTGCAGCCTTGGAGGACAACTTTTTCAACGCAGGCATTTGAGGAGGCGCAAAGTTTCCATGAGAACGTGATTAGAGGCCTAGGGGAGAATGATGAGTGTCGGTTGGTTTCTACGTCCTTGACAACTGGAACTATGGCGTGGTTGCTGGATCGGGTGGTTCGAGGCGAGGTAAGATAATACAACCATCTTGCGTTTGATCTAATAACAGTGGACTTGGATACTAACTTGAAGTTTCAAAAAATTGTTCTAGATCGACTTATATACGAAAGACTACAAGACTACCAGTCGCGGTTTGGCCGAGAGTCTAGTTACTCGAGCTATCAACCCCGTTCTCTTCCATTTCGATATATTCGTGGCTAAAAGTCGGACTCACATGGTTGAGCGACCCGTATTGGAGCCTGCTGGAATACTAGATGAGGTGCCACAAGGCTCTATGACGGACGTAGCATTCCCGCCGTTTATATGGCAAAATATGCATGATGAGGTGATTGGATACATGTGGGAGAGGGTAGTAAAGTGCGTGTTGGCAGTTGTGATTGCGAAACCTGGTGTTACAACTGGGGGCGTAGTGAAGGCGCTGCAAGGGGTTGTTAATACAAGGGATGTGGTAAATGCGGCAAGGTGGTTGGAGCAGAGGGGCGGCGTAGTTGAGAAGGTTGAAGGAAGGTATTGGGGTGGAAAGGAATACTTGTGGTGTGGTGTTTGAAAGATCAATGATCATGAATTAATGTTTTTCCTTTGTGGTGGATATTAAGTGATGATGGGATAAAAGCATACAAGGTGGATTGACTTTTTTAAGGCGTCAAAGGTTACGGAATATACTGTACATAGAAACAGAGATTTGCCATCCATTAATGAAGGGCTTCTCAAGCCGCAAGTTTTAAGCGCTTGTGATGCATGATGAGGAGTTGATATACAACAAGATAAATTTAGTTAGGGACAGCTGCGCCTTAGGTCAATGTTGGCTTGTCGTATTAGATATCACAACCTAAACGCCAAACATAACATATGTTTAGTGGGATACCTTTATGTGGGGCACACACACCGACATTGCGATGCTCGGCCGGTGTCGTCCGCGAGGTTAAGGTCCATCCTTTGCAATTTATTCCCTAGGGTGTCTCGAGAAGGAAGTCTGAATAGAGATATTTCGCAGGCGATAGCAAATAATTATCAGAAATCTGGAGAAATAATTATTTCCAATGCTTCAAAACTTTCTTAGACACCGCCAGCGGGTCTGGCAGGTAGTATTGTGTTCAACATTCCTTACGAACCATCTTGCATCCGCAGGAGCCCTCGAAGATATCCCAGCAATGTACAGAGAACAAGCCCAAACGGTGGTCTGGCATGGAAACCTCATCGCAATTGAGCACAATCCCGACTTCCAATACCTCGATAGCGCAGCAAGTACCTATCCCGAATTCTGGGGAGGGTTCTGTCTCTACGACGGTGCACCGCTAGATTCGTCTGGAGTACATGAGCCCGTCGGGACCCGGGAGATCACGAACCCAAAACTCATCTGGGAGATCAATAATAGACCAAAAGATGAATATGATCCCCGAAGATGGCGGGATGAAATCAAATGTCTTCCTGACCATGATAACGACAAAAGCACTGATGGATCTATGTGGGGGTTTATCGGCTCGGAAGGGAAAGAAGGAGAATTGATAAATTATAATCCCTTCGGAGTTGCACTCCATAACTACGGAATCGGACAACTCCAGAACAGGCGTACGAAACGATGTCTAGCGATAGTCGTAGACAAACAAGCCGATGAATCAGCAAATATCGAAACGGTAAAACATGCCATCCGATCGGAGGAGTGTGATTACTCCGGTCAAGATCCTACACAGCTTTGGGTATTTTATTTCACTGCGAAAGATCAACCGTTCGGACCATTTGTGCCAGCTATGTATACTGGCGCATGTTGGGGGCCAAATGAGTTTAATGAAGAGAATAATGCTACAACAGTTAGAGCGGTTCCCGGCGCTGTTTATAAGGAATATACTATGCCTGAGCATTTGAGACTTGTGGATTCAAAGTATGTAGGGTTGTCGACGTTTGATAGGGATGATGGAGGTGGGATCAGTCCTGTTGTTAGGTGTACGACGCAGAAATGGTTTTTCAATCCGCCGTTTGAGGATGGTGCGCCGACAGAGTTTAAGGAGAATTCAAAGCCGCCGTATAGAGAGGTTCCGCCCGTGAAGGCTGAATAGACAGATCTTTAGTTCGTATAGTGGTATTGGCCTCGATCTATCGAAATTGGAGTTTAATTAGACTACTATTATGGCAAAGGCTTTCATCAATATACTAAGATAGGTTGTAGATTCTATATTCGAATTTGTTCTTCCTTTAAAATTATCACCATAACTATTTTTTGTTCCTCTATAGCTAGTTCCTTGTATAAATTTCCTACGAATACAAGACTAATATATCAGGTTTTGGGGGTTTTTTATATAATATTATAATGTCTATAGCTATGTGTACAGCCTTGAAACTGAGGGCTCAAACTCGTTTATGTCATGTATACATTCTTGAATTGCTGCTTCGCCCATTTCTAAGATAGGGACACGTGTACATATATCCATATCTAGCAACCTAATAGTTGTAAGTATGTAATTTGGTAGTATAGCAATTACCAAATTATAATTCTAGAATTCTAGATATTGTAAATTTATAGAGTCTTCGAGTTTATGGTAGAGTATTAATATTGTTCGTCCTAGCGACATCATATATGCCCTTCTATAATTCAATCCTCCACAAAATAGGGACTTAAAACCGGGGGGGACCCAGAAGAAGCGACCATTCCCCAAGGCCAAATACCCCTTGTTACAATAGAGCGGTATTCTCAATGAAGTCGATGTTACACCCGTATGGAAAAGCCGCAATTAATGCTTCCAAGTATTTTTGGAGGCTTTGTTGGATTTTTTGCGTTGGATAATGCGCATCAACCGCGCATCAATCGATGCGAAGAGGGGCCCCGATTGGGACCGGGGCGCCGGGAACGAACGATGCTTTGTTCCGAAGACGAGACCGGACTACGGGTCTTGGTTGGACATGTCCAGCCTGGCTTGTTACAAATCGAAATCACGCATTCCACGAGCCCTGTAAACATAGAATACCGAATACTTATTAAGTTTTAACGTCGATAATCCCATCGCACAGAGTATCCGATCAGATCGTCTGAGTAGAGCTTACGTCGTTTTTGCCACGGTTGACATTCTAATTCGAATGCTTTGCCGCCCAACCAACAAAACCACGGCCTTTGAAGTCAGCAGCTAAACTCCAGCCCCCAAGGAACCGGACCTCTAACTTACCCTCGACCTAACACCCCCAAAAGGCGTTTATATCCTGGTCCCATTTTCATCCCATCCCATCTGATACTTCAACAACATCACCTAGTCTACTGGGGGCATAACTGCCTCAACACCATCACCAAACTATCATCACCAGACCACCACAACCACCGTCATGGCAACCGCTAAGAAATATAATAAAAGCTCCCCGGGAGTCCGTCGTATCCGTCCGTTGCCCCCCTCATCCCTCTACATTTCCCCATAGCCCCCCCCCCCCCCCCCCCTGGATCCCATACTAACATACCATTCTTCTACAATAATACAGTCAAAGAAGCTCAAGAAATCGCTACCTCTCCATCTCGCGACTTTACAGCTCATCCGCTAGAGCACAATCTATTCGAATGGCACTTCACTCTCCGAGGTCCTCCGGCGCCCTCACCGTTCGACGGTGGCTTCTATCATGGACGGATCATATTATCACCCAATTATCCCATGCGACCGCCTATGTTTAGGTTCTTGACCCCCTCGGGACGGTTTGAAGTCAATAGAGATATTTGTTTGAGTATCTCCGGGTTTCATGAGGAGACTTGGCAGCCGAGTTGGAGTATTCGATTGGCTTTGAGTATGTTTATTTATTTTATTTTTTTTCCTTAGAAAATTTAGGATTGTTGAAAGGTGGTTGTGATTGGATTGCTAATATGGGAGTACTGATATAGTTGCTTTGAGAGCACATATGGACGCCGACCCACAAGGTCAGGTCGGTGGTCTTGCTTGTACGGACGAGACACGGAAGGATTTGGCCGCGAAATCAAGGGATTATAAGTGCTCGGAGTGCGGTGGGGGTGGTGAAGAAGAGGAGATGAAGATACCGGAAGATGGAGAAGAAGGGAGTACAGAACCTGAGGTTCCGCCGGAATTACGCTTTGGGTATAAAGATGAGATGAAGCCGAGTAAGGAGGCTTCCGAGAAGAAAGAAGGAGAAGAAGGGGCAACGTCAACATCACAGTCGTCGTCGATAGTATCCTCAGAGCAGCCAGTGGCTCAATCTCCTTCAGAGGAAGTACTGGTACCCCCACAGCAACCACAGCAACCACAGCAGCAGACGGCCGCGCAACAAAGGCCACCTGCTCAGCGAGAAGACCTACAAGAACCAGCGATGTTTATCCCCTTCGGTCCTGGACAGCAACAGCCACAGCAGCAAGCCCTCGCACGAGGACCGGGAAATATCCCTGCGCCAGTCATAGCCGGTGCCGTACCCATGCAGCTGGCTAATGCTACAAACGAGGATCGTGCTACGGGGTATATAGACCTGGCCATAGGAGCGCTGTTGGCAATTCTTATCGCTTTGGTTATCAAGAAGATGTAAACAGAGTGCCTATCATTTTTGATTTCGGGAAGCGTGTAGGAATACTGGGTTAGGGCAGAGACACGTGGGGTTTAGCGGGCAAAGGGGGGTGTGAAGGAGTTTTGACTTCCTTCTTTTCTTTCTTTCTTCTTAGTATTACTATCGGGAGTTTTGGGAGTCCTTTACTGTTATATTATCTTAAAGGATGCAGATAGGTATCAAGCTAGTCCTTTGATTGTAGGTTAATTTGGCCTGATAGATTGAATGTCAAAGAAACTGTCATGCAATTGTTAGAAGTCAAGTTGCTAAAGGCTAAATTGTCGCCGCGATGGAGGCTATGCTATAGTGCACTGCTAAGTTGACGTCCGAAATAATGTAAGGAAAAGAGGGCTAGTAAGGAAGAGAACAAAAAGGAAAGAATCCAGAGCGCCCCCAAAACTAAAACCGCCGGGATATAAAAATACAATTGCGTCTACCACCTATGGCATCGCCTTGGGTAAATGAAAGCCCCGGAATGCTTGCCATCTCTCATCGGTGATTAAATACCCATTATAGAGTTATGATACTCCTTTTTTTTCCCCTTTCCACCTCATTTTCTCCGGAAAACGTCCTTGTTCGATAATTTCGGGTTTTTACTAATTTTGTTTTCACCACCCTTCGCTCCAAGTATCGACTTCCTTCCGATTCAAAGAGTTTGCGGTTGATACTCTGGGAGCGCTCTTGGAACTCTCACCGTTTTTCTTTTTGGCATCAAACTCCGCTTCATCCGAGGAAGTATCATAGTTGTCGGCTTCATCTTCATCTTCACTTAATTCATCCCTGCTCATCACATGTTTCTTCTTCTTCTTCAAATCCTGCATCTTCATGTTCATCTCCTTGTTATGCATAGCTACATTGGGGGAATACCGCGATCCTCCAAGGCCATGGCTAAACTCCTCTTCTCTAGCTCCTAATATTCTGGATGCTTTGCTAGAACCTAGCATTTCTCCAGGACTAGGAAGTCCAGTGAGAGCTTGTCGTGTCCAGGGTGTAGCTCCAGATCCCGCATATCCATTTGCTCCAGCAGCAGTTTCTCCAATTTCATCGCCACCCCATCCGGCTCTTCTCATCCTCTCTTGATCTGCAGCAGCCTCCCTTCTCCTTCTATCTTGCATTTCTCTTTGAGCATCTTTCCATCTTTGACTGGTCTCCCAGACCCACCCATCACCAATCGAATTTCTGACGGGTGCGAACCACAAAATTGGCTGAGGACCAAAAACTTGGACGAAATTACTTTTCCAACCTAGGTCAAATGCATGCGGCATTTCTTTCGAAGTTTCCTCGATCAGGTATTCATTATATCGCTCCCTTTCTCTCATTTCCAGAGCTGTTGGTCCCATAACTCCATCGCTACCCCCACCCCCAATAAGATTTGCGCCCCATGGGATAGTTCGTCGTTTGAGCGGAGCGAGATATCTAGTCTTCTCCATACTCTCAATCGTAGTTTCCCCTTTAAACACCAGGTAAAAATGATATCCGGAAAACCCTGTGACAACAATACCAATAACGCCACTGATAACAGCAAGTAAAATCCAATTGACAGGCATGTATTGTTCTGCAAACCCGGAGTCCTTGAAGATTACGTCCCAAATCCAGACACTCGATACGGCGCAGCAGAATAAACAGAAGATGGATAGGTAGAAGGTGAATAAGACGAATGGCTTGTAGTTTGTGATTCCAAGACAGTTGGCTAGCCAGGGGCAGTGGTGGTCCATTTTTAGGACGCAGGTGTTGCAGGTTGAACAGTGGTGGGTGCGGTCGGGCTTCCGGCATTGACATTTCTTGCAGAAGCGTTCTTCACCGGATGCCTTCACGGTAATGATTGATTGGGAGTGAGTTGGGAGAGTAGAGTATTTAGATTTCTAGAACAGTGTAGCTTGTTAGTAATGTATTTCGTCTATGATGCCAATGATGATGTTGACGATGATGGTGAGAGGGCATTACCTGCTCCAAAGGAGTACCAGGGCTGGAGAATGTAGCTACGGTATAGCTCCAGTTAAGCATCCAATACAACCAAATACCCACGAAGGCCAAAAAATGGCCTCGAGGGCCTCCTATGGACCTCCATGAGATGCTGTAAGCTTCAACCCATACTGCCCATGCTGTGGCGCCGTAGACGATGGCGAGAGGGAAGTAGGTTATGCAGTTACAGATGAGGTTATCGAGGCGTCGGAGAAAACGAGGACGACGGCTAGGATATTTCGGAGAGCCACCGGATGGACGGGAACGAGAAGAGTCGTTAGAGCTCGAGGAAGAGGGACGGGAAGAGTTAACAGGTTGATAGGAGGGCATGGCTGGGATGTTTGTTGGTGTTGTTGTCGTCGACGACGACGACGGTTGGTGACGGTGTTGACGGTTGGTGCACACGTCAAGCAAGGCTCTGAAGAGGCTCTTTAGGTGAGACGGAATGCGCGAACAGTGGAATACGGAATGTGTTGGGCTCTATCAACTGGGGTCAGTCAATCAACGGGCTGCCGGTGCACTTCACGACTTCACACCAATCAACAAATCCTATCCAATATGCAACAGTATATAGAAGTACCTAGCAAGGACCTGAGATGTAAGAAGTATGCGATCTCTCCCTCAATCCCCAATCCCCCTGACTGACTGACTACCTGACCGGCTTGCTGACTGAATAATAGAACACGGCCGATATAATAATGCACCTAATTCGAGCTGATTATCAAAGCACACTGCACTCCGGATCAGTCGGTCTTCAAAACGGTCCCTGAAATTCACCACAAAAAAAACGCCACCACGGCAGAATGGCATATGCAGTTTGGCTACGGAGTACTTCTGCTGTTTTAGCTCTGTTTCCGTTGTCTCCGTTGTTTTTGCCGTCTCGGTGCCAGGAACAAGTGCATCTTGGCTTTGCTGATGGAGGGTAGTGTGTATCGGAACCATAGGTATTTGCCTATCTCGTCCATTCTACATTTTATATGATCGAATTCGACATATCTGTCAGTTTATCAGCTTGACACAAACGTTTATTGTCAAGTGTGAAAAAGAGAGACTGCCCGGACGACTGACGGAACCAGCTTCCTCGGGACCAAGACCTTGGCGGACATGGCCCGGAACCATTCGAGGAAAACGAACCCGGCCAGCTGGGACTTCAAGCCTGATGACGTTGACAGTATGTTCAAGGTTCAAGGCTCAGGCTCAGTGTTCAGGTTCACCGCCGCCTTGCCTTTTGTCGAAAAGATCACCTCCTTGCCTGTCTTGTCTTTGCAAATATAGAAACCATGGTTAACACAACCAGATTATCCCTACAAGCCCTATGGCCCAAGGATGCCCAGCCCCACAGAGTTTTCTCTTCATCGGCAGGAATACTTTTGACTGACGACCTGAAATTCAGGTGGCGGTACTATGTATATATAGTGGTGAGTGTGTGCCAGGAAGGGAAAAGAAAACAAAAGGGAAACTCGCTAAGTCAGTGTGATAGTGATTGTGCTGTGATAGTTACTTAACTGGTACTTATTGAGCCATTCAACAGAAGGAACAGGAAGAAGCCTTATAAGGAATTCGGCCCGCTTCTTCTAGTCTCCAGCGTACTTCCATTCATCAGCTCACATCTCAACCAACTTTAGCTTCAAGATCATTGTATCCTTTGCATCTACACCTGCATAATATCTACATACATCTGCACTATCTTAAAGAGAGGCATCGCCTGGAGCAATCTTAGTACTCTGCAGGAAAAGTGAACAAATCTGAAACACCTCTGCTTCTTCTTTCGTTTTCTTCAGTCCTCCGCTTAATTATTTCTTGATATACTCCGTACAAATATATCTCTTGACTATCATTGCATATTAACAGCTAACTATTTTCCGCGGACAATTCTCCTAACTTATCTCCAGGATTCGAACTAACCATCTTGAGTCTACAACCAACTGCAAGGGCTCGGGACTGTTGTCGACAATTATCCCTCATCCCTCATCCTCAGCCCTCTCTCTCCTTATTATATTCCTCTTACTGTCACTATCAAGTCATCGACGCTTGTTTGTGCTTAGTCGTTTGGACGTTCCTCCTGACTCTGATACCCACGGGAACATCGCATACCCGCCCGCTTCTCACGGTCAAACTTCGTCTGCTCATTCCCCATTCCAACATCCTCATCTCGCGACACTGTCACAAATCTACTAAAAGTAGTCCGATTGTGGAATACCCGTGATTCAAAAGAAAGGGAAACGAAACAACCCAACGGCCGTTTTTTTATGGGTTTGGCGTTCGCTCGCAAATTTGCATGATCACTGGCTGCAAATCTGTGACCCTCCAATAGCAAACAATGGCCGCTTACGACTACTACAACCCTGCGAATCGTGCGCAAAACGAGACCCCCCTTTCCGCTACGGCTGTATCTCCACCCTCTGTCTCAAGTGCCTCCCCGTACCGCAAAAACGAATCTCCTTACAACCCTTCCCTTGAAGATGTCAGTACAACCTACAAACCTTCTCAGGAACCATACTCTTCTTCTCAGGAAGACACTTCATACCACGGAGCATACGACACTCATCGAACCTATAGCGAAAACATTCCTCTTTCCGAGCACCCTCAGCACATGGCTGGTGCCTCACATATGCCCGCCTACAACACAAACAACGGCTCGTTACCACAGCCAATTCCTCCGATGCGCGAAAAACAACATGGATTCTGGGCGAGAAAACGACACAAGACGATTCCTTTCTTCTGCTATACCGTCTCCTTGATCCAAGTCGCCGTCTTCATCGCCGAAATTGTCAAAAATGCTCAACTTACAGGATCACCAATTCAAACTAGACCTACCTTCAACCCGATGATTGGCCCCTCCCCGTGGGTCATGGTCAATATGGGTGCCAGATACGTTCCCTGCATGAAAGACAATCTTACTGTTGGATCTAGCATTGCACGACCATGGCCCTGTCCAAACGCCACAAAGGCCGAAATTGATCCGCTGGCCGCATGTTCACTCCAGCAACTTTGTGGCTTCCAGGACTTCTCGACTCCCGACCAATGGTGGCGTTTTATCGTGCCTATGTTCATGCACGCTGGTCTCATCCATATAGCCTTCAACCTTTTGATCCAACTACGTCTCGGAACGGATATGGAACGAGAGATTGGGATTATCAGATTCGCGATTGTATACATCTCCTCTGGTATATTTGGGTTCGTCTTGGGCGGCAACTTTGCACCACAGGGCCTGGCTAGCACTGGTGCTTCTGGGGCTCTATTCGGTATACTAGCGTTGGTTCTTCTCGACCTTTTCTACACATGGAAACAACGCGAATCGCCGGTTAAGGACTTGATATTCCTGATTATTGATTTTGCAATCTCCTTCGTTCTCGGTTTACTCCCCGGTGTCGACAATTTTGCACATATTGGCGGGTTTCTGATGGGCCTCGCACTGGGTCTTGCGTTTATGAGGTCGCCGCCAGCGTTACAATCCAAACTTGGAAAAGGGGATTCCTACAATTCGATGTCATCGGCTGCAATTCAGAACCAGGGATTAAGAAGATTACTTAAAGACCCCGTTGGGTTCTTTAGAGGACGAAACCCATTTTGGTGGGTTTGGTGGTTGCTCCGTGCTGGCATGCTGGCATTGGCTATCATCTCCTTTACATTGCTTTTGAGGAATTTTTACATCTACAACGGGGAGTGCAAATGGTGTCGATACTTTACTTGTTTGGTAAGTCTATTAACATATCGCCTAGTCACTACTTGGGCAACTCTTGCTAACGTTGTTTTCTAGCCTGTATCGAATTGGTGTGATATTGGAAATCTCCAAAGAATAGAGCAAACACCTGCGCGAATGTTTAAATTCTAGGCGCTCTTATTCATTTCTCCCTTCCCTTTCATTATCACTCTTTAAAAAAAAGCGATTATGGCGGATATGACTTCCTATTTCTTTTTTATGTCCCTCCAGGCATGTTGCATTCCTGCATCATTGGCTTAATCAATTAAAAGAGAGGGTAGCAGTCTTTCAAAAGGGTATATCAACATCTTCTCTAAAAACTCTTTTACATCTACATTTACATTTATTGGGCGGCGTATGGTTGTTTTCGATCGTTCTTGGTTTTTACTACCCTTATACCTATTCGTCTTGGGGTTTTCAACTTTTTTTATTGTCTTTCCCTCTTTTCTTTTTGTGCTTGCAATTCTTTGTTCTCATTGAAAGGTCGAGGTTTTTTTAGGCCTCTTCTGCCTACGGAGCCTGGTGCCGTGCCGTATGGAATAAATCGGGTTACTAGACCCTCAACTCTGTCCAGTTCCGGTATATTAGACAGTTAATAGCATTTTTGGTGGTCTTATGTACATGTAGACAGGCTAATCCAACTAGCCTTGAATCCAGTGGTCTAACATCAACCTCCTGGTAGAATCACAAGCTATGCTCATGTCGATTCCCAACCACATACCCAATAGATTCCATATCTTACATATCATCATTTTGTATCTATAATTAGTCTCCTCCAACCATCTTGACATGAAAGAGAACAAACCGGTAAACTCCATAACACCAACAAAAGATCATTTCCCCAACCCATGAGAGAAAAGAAAGAAAGAAAGCGGAGACGTCGATTATAAAACTCCCCTGCGTGGAATATACAACGAGGGTTCCTATATTTTTATTTCTTTGATATCTGATCCGCTGCCACCGCCACTGCGGTTAATGGCTGTCCACCTTCTTTTTCCATTTGTTCCAGTAGCTTCGCCTTTTTATGTTCCTGTACTCGACGTTTTTTGAAGTATTCGACCTAAATGTATTTTCAGATATATATATTAGCCATTTCCACATCTTTATTAAAATATAGTATAATATAGGAATGATATAACATACCCAACTACTAGCGCAATCCCTATCGAATAACTTGAGCTCACTCCCGCACTGTTTATTCGCAAGATCGGAGTCCTTGATGCTATCGAGGATGTCATGTTTATCCAGGCAATTGAAGAATAAATCACGGGACTCCCAGCATTTGGCACGTTCGGATCGGTCTGGCGCTGTAGTTTTTGGTGGGGGAGGAGTGGAGGAGGAGATGCCGAGGTATGAGAGGAGACCCATTGTTGTGGATTTGATTGGGAGTAGGGAGGTGGGTGGGTGACGGTGATGATGTGGGATGGTAGGGGAAGGCCGGAGGGAAGGATTTTTGAGGCGGGATGTGTTTTGGTGTCTAAAGCCGGTTTCCGAAGTTTTGAGGTTGCACAGAAGGTTTGGTCAGCGGTGAACAACGCGGTTTTAGTGGTTGATGTAACACTACGGGTTGATATCTGAGACTGTGAACTTCCCATATGCAAGAGCAAGCACAAGGAGCTTGAGATTGACTGCTGAGTTTTGCGTGATAGATCGTTGTTACAAGCCCCGATTACTGGAAGAAAATTTTAGAAGAAGAACAAGAAGAAGAGGGAGCGGAGAAATAATTGTTTTATCTAGCGATTCGATTCGATTATCGCAATTCTATAGTACTACTATGAAGCTTTCGCGAAACTCAATTGTACAAGAAAAAGGTATCTTATAACATGCATCTAAAACCTTTTGTATTTCAACGTAACTTTGATTTAAATTCAGAGGGTATTGGGCAATACGAGACTGATCTGTAGCTGCATAAAACTAAAATTTGAGCTATGTATTTCAAAACTAGTAGAAAGTTTTTCGAGTGACTATTCCAGAGTGAAATTTAATCTTGTATTGATTACTAGAACACCTACAATAGAGAACCAAGCTGGTTGTTATTCTCAAAGCTGTTGGGGTTCTGTAGATGAACTATTTTAAGCCCCCAGATGGAAGTAATATTAGTATACGTAAACACTGAGAGCAAGAACATACTAGCTCCATTCAATTGCTTCTGCGCCAGCTTCATTTCCCCAATCAAGTGAATCGTTGGCATCCCATTTCAAGTTTGGGATATCTGTCCATTTCTCGCCTTCATACAATATTTCTCCAAAGCTTTTCTGCATTTCTCTTCTCTGTTTCTCGTAGTCAAATTCTTCAATCTCCTCAAGATCTGCTCGCATTTCTGGTCGAAGATATACTAGTGTAACCGGGATAGAAGTCAGGACGGGAGGTTGAAAAGATTCCGGATTCTTCACTCGCTTTTCGTACTGCTTCATTACTTCTACTGGCCCGTCGAGGATTAGCATCCTGTGTTTAGGGATGGCAGATAGTGGACCCTGGGCTAAGTAGATATTTTCGCAAACTGGATGCTGCATTGGGGGGCTTGTGCGCCAGTAAACTTTCGCCGTGATGGTAGGAGTTGCGGAGATAACTTTCAGGCTGGGTGGTCGATTTGGGCATTTCTCTTCGTCCTCCGAATCTTCAGAACCTGGTGCCTCATAGTAATTATATTCTGGTGCGTATTCCCGTATTGGCTCTAGTTCTACTGTCACAACCCCAACGGATTCCTGTACCTCTTCTGATCCCCGGATGATATCGAGCTCCAAGGTGCCTTCGCATCTCTGCTTTCTCGAAGGCTTGAAAGAGCTTTTACTATCGATGTTCATTAAATATTCGAAAAGCTCAAAATGGAAGCGGCAGTTCCGTCGAATCGTATAACAACCGTCCCATAGGCACTTGAGATCTGTTTTAATTACGACGGCCTCGTAGTTGTATTTATTATACTCCTCCAAGGTTTTGTTATACTGCCACACCCGTTGAACCTCGACCGGCAGCAAATGTTTAATCGTAAGCCTTTGCTGATCGAAAAGATCAAATATGGAGGGGGGATACGGTTTGTCAATAGTTGACTTTGGGAATGTATGGTATCTCACGAGCCGAAGTTCGGGCGGTAGCCGGCGGAGAAGGCGTATATGGTTGTCGACGATACCGCTCATTGGTGTTAGCTCGTTCGTGTAATGTCGGCTTCCTATAGAAGAAAAATGCTCCTGAGATTTTTTCCTAACGTCATTCCGGATGAAGATAGCCACTTGGGAGCAGTGTCCAAATGCCTGGAGGAGTAAGTCCGTTCCTATCGATTGACTGTCTTCCAGTAGCATATTCTGGCTGCGGATCTGCTTCCGAAGAGCCTCATCAACCCGCCAACGGCTTGCAAGGATTTCGGCGCCATCATGGATAGCACCACATCCATGATAATCTACCGTATAACCAAAAGCTTCCGCGGCGGTATTTCCCCAAGTTTGGAACTCTTGCCTGGTCCACTCGAACCGGTGATCGTGATGACGCATTGCGTACGTATGCGGTGCACGATAGTAACGTCGACTAGAAACCTGTGGGTCGTCGTTTGGATGCCATACATATGGTTTCTCGCCGTGTCTTGTGACGTCG
Organism: Arthrobotrys conoides; assembly: GCA_036971725.1. Lineage (NCBI taxonomy): Eukaryota > Fungi > Ascomycota > Orbiliomycetes > Orbiliales > Orbiliaceae > Arthrobotrys > Arthrobotrys conoides. Next base: position 2,848,518 of record JAVHJM010000001.1, read on the forward strand.
GCTGATTCAAAAGGCATCTCGAAGAGGGAGTTGAAATCCCGATTCGGTGTGGTGACTATCACAGGTTACGGTTAGTTATGTTGATTGCTTAGGGGAATAAAAATCCCGCACCTATGAGAACTTTGGGATTCATTCGCCCAAGAAGAGTTGGAGCGAAGTTCGCGAGAGGGCCTGGATCTAAATGCTCGATCACTAGAAAGTCTCAGCATTGATTCACATAACATATACATTCCGTATTAACAATTGATGTTTCTACCTTCGCATGAAGTGATAGCATCGTAGGGTCCGATGCTTTGGAGGGAGATATTCTCAAAAGAGCCTAAGTATTTGGTATGCATTCTTAGCTTGGAAGTTAAGGTGGGGCCTTATATTCTTATAGAGAGAGTTCATACCATGAACCAAGCTGACTGTTAAGTCCCTCCACCTATCATCTCCACCATATTCGACAGTTGTGAATGCGGTTTCGACACCAGTGGAGATAATTTCTTCGTCAATATCAATCCCACTCATTAGGGATAAAGGAAGCTCGTCGTCGCAACTAAGCAGTGTTTGCATCAGTGGTGTATTTCCACCGCCTGTAATTTATATCAGCAAAAACTCTCTAAAGTTTCAACAAAGAGCCAAGAACCTACATCCGACTTCAAGAAGGGATTGGATTGGCCCTTCATAGTACTTGGACACTTCCTTTAGAAGGTCGAAAACCTTTACTCTCCTCTGAATGGAGAGGGGAGGGTTGAATTTGATACATGGTGGAGTGGACGGAGGAGATGGGATCCCATAAGAAATATGAGATCCCTTATCAGAAGTGGCGGGCTTAGATTCTTTATCTAATTGGATGGAGTCCTCACTCCCGACACTTTGGAGATCGGAGATACCTGATCAGTGAATATTCTTTCAGCAAATTGTTTGAATAACGGTACTTACAAATTTCCACTCATCTTCGAATCAAGATATCCGGAGCACTGGACAGATGTGTGTCGACTGATAAGGAATATCTTAGATAATAGAAGGATTCAGACACAATAATATCGGCAAGAAATCCTGGAGAGATGAGCTTCGGGCTTGTTGTAGTTGTGGTGAGGAATGACGTCTGGTAAAGGAGATGTACGGGATGAAGTGAAAGCTGATTATAAGAAGGTACAATTGTCGTGAGGGAAAGTTATGGTTGCAACACAGCGGGAGCCCGCTCTTTGTTCTGTGATACACAAACCACCAGAACGTGCCTGTTATCATATCAGCGCGGATAAATCCCAACCGGAGTTGACTCTGTGTAAACCGCAGGCTCCTTGAATGGCTGATAACTCTATCAGACGACTTCTATTTTCTCGCTTGGTGTTAGCATATATAGCCTTTATCTTTTCGTTCCTACAAGCTTGTATGATTGCAATCCGTATATATAGCGACGCATTTAAAATCTCCCTCCTATAGATTTAATTGCGTGGGCTAGGTGGCACAGCTATAACAACAAGTAACTTAGCCTTTTGTTTCTATGGCGTATCTATTGGGTAACTTTAGTATCTAGGAAGTGTTTGTATTAAGTATCAGGTAGGTACCTCCTACCTACTACTAGCCTAATATATATTATAATGGAATTCCAGCTAGAATTCTAGCACAGAGCTATGGGTTTATTCCTCTACAATCATACCGACGGCATTTTTTTTGGCAAGGTTCCCTAGGCAGTTGTATAAGAAGGACCTATGAAAAGGCAGAAAATCTCTCTAAAACAGTGCCACATACCTATTTCTAAAGTTTAACTGTCAGCTCGCTGTATGCCCTCAACTTGACCTTCTCGAATCGATATTTATACCATAAAATGCCTCTGCCTGACAACCTCTGTTGTATTTTTTGTGTTGATCGAGGAACTCGAGTTGGGTGACGATTCTAGCGGCTGTGGGTCGGAAAATATTGATGCGGCGACTGATCGAGACCAATAGTAACGGGTACTATATAATGATCCTGAACAGCTTAGAGCTTAAGATCCAGATCCGATACATCTATTTGAAACATATATATATATCCGAGAACTGCCTTGGAATACAAGACCATAGTTAACCTAGGATTATTAATATTGTTGCTCAAGCCTGCACTGTTGATGATAAAAACGGAAAATATAGTGGATCGTATTACTAAGTCTTTCTTCGATGGCTGGAATAAAGTGGATCACCAGTTTAATTAATTGTGCCTGAAGTTTTGACCTTCTCCACCAGGGTCATCAACGTCTATAGGGTTGGCAATTCTGGGTGGGAAACATCTTTATTTTCTCTTCATTTTCACAGACTAGACATTTTCGGCTTCATGGCGTGGGCACAAGAAAAGGCTATTGATATTACCACCTACTGTCAATTAACAACAGGGAAATTATCTTCGGAGTGGGATATGAAGTGTTTGAAGGTGTGAAATTCATTGAGGAAGATTTTCCAAGCTTCTACAAGCAGCCAGAACGTCTGCAGTCTGCCAATCAAGCATTTGAGGGTGTTTGGAGGAACTTAGCAACACAAAAAATCCAACAATCAAGCCATATTTTGGAGGTCCCGCTCGTTTCGGGGTGGTTGTGCAGGTTGCCATTACATTGCATCACGCTCCAGGTGAACTACGCATGCGCACGCTCTAGATAAGCCAAAGTTGCTGACAGATTTTTTAGATAATCATTTCAGAGATCATCTGATTAAATCCTCACTCATCTCTTCACTATATTGTCAATCCACACCTACTCTATTGCAACCTCCAGCTTATCTGCACAACCTTCAGGATGGCGCCCTTTCGCAACTACGACGACTCGGATGATGATTCAGATGAGGGACTCATAACTGTTGTTTCCTCTCAGGTCCCTGGACCACAAGAAGTGGAAGAGTTTCCTTGCCAGCAATGTCCTGAATTCAAACGACCAGTCTTCAAGTCTCACGCTGAACTTGTTAAGCACAAGATTCAGGCTGAGCACCAGTATTGCAAGAAGTGCGATCAGGAATTTGTTGACAGGGATGGCTTGGAAATTCATATTCTCAGAAGCAACAGGCATATCACTTGCTTCGTGTGTGTCAAAGAATTCCGAAGCGAGTCTGGGCTTCAGTTTCACACCCAACAAGTATGTTATCATTCGAGGCCAATATCAGATAACCATGCATGCTAATTTTCTACTACTAGGCCCATCAAACTTCCGCTGGTGGAATATGTCCTCAGTGCCATGAGAACTTTAACACCCAGGCTGGCCTTCTCCAGCATATCGAAGGAAACCTCTGTCCCGGTGGCCTCCGTCGTACTGATATTTACGAGGTCATCGAGGATCACCAGCAGCAAACCAATGAAGAACTCCGAAACCGTTCGGCGAATGGTACTCAGCAGGGCACAGAGGGATCTACTCCAACTAAAAGCGAAAATCCAGCTATTGAACTCGTAAATTCGTTCTCACATTTCAAGATCCTTGACCAAAGGAGTGAGTCTAGTGCAAGACCTGAGGGTGAAGTAATCGAAGTCGACGCGGCATGGTGGGATAAAGTGCGCCGCCACTTCAAATGCCCATTCAGAAACTGTGGGTTAGTATTCGGCTCTCCTGAGAAGGTCTAGTCTATATCGCTTTATGATCCCATGCTAAAAGTCATCTTTCGGACAGGAAAAAATTTGTACATTCTGAGCCATTCCGTCAGCATCTTAACTCTGACGCACATTCTGCTAAAATCTTCAAGTAGGTTCCTAAATTTTATTTAAGCCGAAGCAGAGAGAGACTAACTTATGTAGCTGCCCTGGTTGTAAAAAACGGTTCACATCTTCTTCTGCTATGCTCCAGCATATTGAGAGTGGCATGTGCCGCATCGTCCAGATGCCAGACTATGACCGTGTTAAGGGTGGCCTCACCGTCCCTGTCGACCAGAGCAGGATCTCACAGAGTTTGGCGACTATGTCCCATCGAAGCGAAACTTTGAGTACTATTGGTGCTCCTTCTGATACTGGTGATACCTCAAGCACTGTGGATGCGAGAACTGCAAACGAAATATCAAGTATGCGGGGCACTCGACCCACTGCGGCTTATAACGCTATAAGTGAGAGATTCCCCGCCGGCAGGCCCAAGCCAGGGCGTGTTGCGACTATCAAAGGACCACCTTCCACTGCAGGCGGGTTCGATCCTTTGTCCACAGTCGGAGCAAGGTCTGAAAAACTTGGTACCGCTGGAACCAACCAAAACCAGTTTGCCGAGGGCCAGCTTCAGCAGTTGAGGCATGCTTGGACTGACCCCCAGCGTGAGGATGAAAGTGGAGATCTTGCTCAGGCTAAGAGTTCGAAGGGAAAGGGTAAAGAAAAGGCCAAATATAGCACCTCCAACACCTCGGACGCCATTAGCAGGAGGAATGCTGCCGAAAATCGCAAGCCTGGAGATGGTGTGAAGTATTCATTTGGAAATGACTCAGATGAAGAAGGAACCATGTCCACAGTTATTTAGGAAGAGGTAGGATGCCATAGAAAAACCCCCCCTTTTCAAAAATATTTCAACAGAACTCAAGGTGTTTATGCCCAGTGAGACTTCTCTTTTCATCTGTTTCTGTTAATAAAAAACTACGCAGCTCCTTCTTCTTCTTTTTCTTCTTCTTCTTCTTCTTCTTCTTCTTCTTGTTAGACGACCGTTTATAACGGATCGACACAGCTATGAGCTTTGTTTTTACTTTCCCAATATATCAAGGGAGGGGACTATCATGAAGGGCTTACATTAAATCATGCGCTTTGCCCTGCCCGCTGGTATAAGCGTGTTATCATCAGCACTTCCTTCTCTACTTTTTGTCAATATCCCTCTCGTGAGATACCTAGCTCGTCTATGTGGATCACTAAATGTATTTTAACAAAAGTCCCATCTGATGGTTAGCCTAGCTTTTAGTTATCCAACCCCTTAAATGAGAAAGACACTGTTTTATCCATTTCAACAAAAGCTGGACTAGATATGAGACGATTAAGGTACAGAATACTACCCAAGAAGATCCTCCCATAACCTCACGAAGATAAGGATCCAGCGCCAATATATTTTCAAGATATTGTCCTGTCCCTTCGATTTCCTAGAGCCAGGCTAATAGTGGATTTGTAGTAAGAGTAATTTGATAGTATGAATGCTTCTTTGTGTTATTATGATTATGGGTACGTACATGGTCTCGTAATTAATGGGTAACTGATGTCTAGTTAATTTACAAGAAGGTATAAAATTATTCTAGCTTCAGGAGGGATATAATGCTGAACACACGAGAAGAAAATATGAGAACTTTCAAGCGAACGGCTTTATTCGGTATATAGAGCCTAGGAAGCCAGAATAAATCCCCCCGGTAGTGTTATATATTTTGCCATAATATATTGATAAATATAAAATGATTGGCTAGATTGGTCTTTACAGCTAGCCTTCTCGATCGAACCGGCCATCCGTGGATATCTCCGGATCCGCATGGCTATTGATCGAGCCATGGTCGAAGAGGATTCCAGCAAGTACCCTGTAGATGCCGAAATGATCCTTCCTCTCAACAAAACTAATTAAATCTTGACTATAAGAATAAAACCAAGAATCAAGAGGAAAATAGCGATAAATAATTATGATAATAATTATATACAGTTAAAGGTAACCTTTACCAACCTTTAAACGATAGCGCAGAATGTTTGATTTCCGCGTGCTAGTTTCCCCCAAAAATATAGTTAGCCCAGAGTTCCAATCTAGTAATAGTAGGGGACCGGGAGGTTCTACTTACGTGGTACAGTACGATCAATAGGAACTTGGGGAGGTTCGATTGATGGCATAGGAGGGGGTATCCATCTCGTTGTCGTAGCATTTATGGGAAGACCTTGATGGCTGGTGCTGACAGGCGATGCATTGGCTAGTTCGATAAGTTTTAATAAGGGAATAAGGTATATAAGGAGGAAGGCTACAGGTGTCGAGGGGATGGGCATCGATAGCGTTGGTATACTTTTTGACTACGAGATCCCATGGCGTCAGTGTTTGTATATATAACGCGAACGATCCTAGATAGATGTTCAAAGTGAAGACGATAGAGATTGGATACATACAAATACGCCAACGCTTGTAAGATCTATATGTATAATAGGTAGGTATTGAAAAGGATGGTAATATTAACATTGCCGGAAGATTAAGTCAAGATTCGTCGAGAGAGCGAGATATATCGATATCGATATCGGTAAATATTCTTACGAGTTAGAGGCGGAGGGGCCAGAAGATTTTATACCCCCGCTACAATAATTATGATAGAGCAAGTCCGGCTTGAGCTATGTGATTGTATATGCAGAAAGGTTCTTCTCGGGGAGAGCACGTCCCTTGGGTTGGGTCAAGACGATTCTGCTGTATAAAAGTCATGGAAATATGCCTAAGACAGCATTTTGTCGGTACCCTGGTGAAAAAAAATATGGTTGTCCTATTTTCGTATCCACGATGCCAGAACCTCTTCGATCAGATCATGAGGCATGCGTCATGCATTTACTAAGCTGGTAGGAATGATATACGAGGAAAGAAGGGAAGCTCCATTGATGTAGCAGATTGGTTTTTAAGTATCTCAGATAGCATAGTCTGAAATTGGACCAATTGCCTATCCTGTCAAGGATAACCTCATGTGAGGAAAAACATTTGGTTTCGAATGTTTTGAGTCGCGGTGATATATATCTGACCCAGCTGATCAGTGTCCAGAATATGAAATTACAAAACATTGGTATTTGACTGGAGAACAATCGTAAAGTTCTTGTTGGAAACATCTTCTGGCTAGATATTGATGCGCAGATGTTGGAAGGACGTAGGCTTAAAACAGACTGACCAATGAGCCAGTGTTGCAGGGTGTTGGAGGCACGTCTGACTGCCATCTACTGCCCAATTCCAATTACCGTTTTCGGTAATTCTGATTGACGAATGGATGTCAACTGTGCCCCATATACTCAATACCATTGTTGTGGCCAGTTGCCCCTTGAAGAGCCTGTTGTGAGGAAAGACTGGGCCAAGATAGCAAAGTATAGCATTGCATTCATAAACTGGCTACCTGGTAATAGACAAACGTAAGATATGGACAGGTCAAAAAAACGCCGGCTTGAGAGTATGACATAATCGAAAGGAAATGGCCATCAACATAGCCACTGAGAATGTATGTATGTACCCCTAATAAATTTCTAGTAGTTATCAGGAAGATTTCTGTTGCCTAATTTCGTCAATTCTGCCCAGCAGGTACGACAGCATCTCCAAGTCTACAGTTGCATCTTGTATTTCCTTCTATAAGAGGTAATACGCGTTAGAGAACCCTTCATTTATTCCTAATGTAGGGTCGGGTCATACCTTCAAATCAGCATCAGCAGTTTCTCCTGTGCCTGCATTCTTAAATGTTGTTAGAGATTTCTTAATCACTTCGACCCAGCGTCTCTGGATTTCAGCAGTCCAATCTGGCCTCGTGACGCTCAGATGGTTCCTCAGATCATCATTCGCCCAAACCAAATAGTAAAGATTGGCAGTAGCTGAAATTGTCGAATATGCCTCATTAAAACGAACCCACCCATCGCGAATACCCCGCTTCAGGAACTCTTCTTCGTAGTCTGGGAATAGATTTAATAGGAGGGTATCGAGGATGAGGGGGCTGAGGAAAATAGATTCTTTGTTGACTCCGCTAGCCTTCCCTTTTTGAGCTGCTAGTATCTCGTCCTTGAGATACCCGATTATTGCAGCTTTAAGAGCCTCGAAAGGACAATGTTCAAGAGTATCCTTAATGAAACCTAAACGTAAGTCTTCGCGAGGGTTCAAGTGGAGAATCGTGGTTGCATGAAGGTAGGTCAAGCCTCTGAGGTCCGGCTCGGATAGTGTGGCTGACAAAGCAGAGTATTTCTGAAAACAATATTAGAGTATACTTTCAACGAATATTCAGGTGCTGGGTTTAGAAATACCTGAATGTATAAGAAGAATTCGTCATCGTCACTCGGAATACTGCCAAGTTGCGAGAGCTCTCCATCCTTGTTGGATTGCCTAATAATCCAGCTTCCAATGAAGACCAAAGCATCGATGACAGAGCCTTCTACGCCTTCAGGAAGGTACTTGGAAGTCAGATTGGCGTGTTCTGGGAAAATCTTTAGGTTTAGTACGCTCGAATCTTCCCCCTTAAGTACTTGTCTATTGAGCTTAGCGGCAAGTAGGAGAAGGGACCCAACGTAGGACAATGGGATCTCTTCTGCAGATGTGGGGGCAGTTGGCGAGCCTGGTTCTTCAGGCTCCACGCATTCATCTTCCGGTTCTATAATTTGTTAACTTGGAAATCTCCCTTTCTTTCTTTCTTAGAATCACCTACCAAAGTTGGCATCAAGGCAGGTCTGGAGAAGGCTTTCAACATCCATGCCAACACTATCACTGAGGCTCTTAGTGCAACAATTCATATCAGCCACAATTCACAAGTATCGGTCCTGAGTTATGATACTAACCAGGAATGCCACCATAACCTGTCCAATTGCTAATCTATCTTGTGTACTATCTGTAGGACCCCTCCCTTGAGGATGTGTCTGGGCGTGGCTGGCAACAGTTCTCGGGACAACTTTCTCAGGGCGAACTTTCTTATCCCAAGCTGACGCCCATTCCATCATTGTGGCATTGTCTCTCGGTAATGTTAGGAAGGCCTCAACCCCATGGGTAATAAAGGCTTGTATCAATTTGACTTGGATGGGAATATCCACGTCTGTGTCCGATTTGGTTGGTGCCAAAGACACAACAAATTCGATAATCTGGTCCAAGATGTCGCAGAGCGGTGTCAGGGGAAGGGATTTTGATGCTTTCGTCACCATGCTGAGTAAACTCATCAAGCTTGTAGCAAAGAACTTTGATGGAGTCCTCATCTTCAGTCTCTTCTGAACCTGAACCAGCAGTCGAAGAAGGATTTTAGCAGTCGATAAAGCTGTCGGCGAAACCTTTTGCTTCGGGGTGAAGTCCTCGTCGTCCTCATCTTCGTTATCTTCTGAGTCGGAGTCCTCTTCCTCTGGCACCCTTCGGAAATCGAGATTCTTTATCTTGCCCGTGATCACAAGGAATACTTCTTTTGAGTTCCCTTTATCGGCACATTGGTCAAGCAGTAGGTCCGCTCGCACCACCACGGCTTTTTGGTGCTCGGCATCAGGGCTATCTCTACCCACAGGCCTAGCGGCGAATTTGAGGAGGATGGGAATCGCATCCCATGCTATGTCGGATGCCAATTCACTCTAACCACGTTAGCCCTAACAACACGGCCCAAAATCACGGAACTGCCCGGAGACGTACGTTCTTCTCAAAGAGGACCTCTAGGCCCTGTAGGAGCTTGTCCTGGTCTGCAAATGAATAACGATTGTACGCAGTCGAGGTGTGTAGATCGAGGATTGTGCTGAAAGTGACATGATCCTATAACGAAGGTTAGAGATGCAGCACGAGCCGACAGGGAGAAATAGAATGACGTACCTGTGTTTGGGAGAGCTCTTCTGCCGCAGCATTCAGGTTTCCAAGGGCTTGCTCCACTGGAATAGCAGGAGGGATAGACAAAGTACTCGGCGTCCTCGTAGGGAGAGGAGGTGGTTTTGGAGCCGCACTCATTGTATCGGATTGTTGTGAAGTTGTTGGGATGGTAAGATGTCGAGATGGGGTTGTGCAATGGTGAAGCTCAAGTTGGTCAGTTTAGGCCGTGTTGGTTGGCTACTGCTGGCTGTGTCGTCATTAGCCTCGGTGCCCCAGCCCCACTTCCTGGCCTGGCCTGGCCCCGGCCGGGCTGCCCCGCTTGACGGTTGCATTTTAGCCAACAACGCACGCGCACTTACTGGTTAGATGATCCCCAGCTGCTAATACAACATCGATTCTAATATTGATATGGGTATTTGAGCGTTCACATTGAAGCCAATGATACTAAGCAGATTATATCGATGGATGGGTGTCTAATCTAGGGACGATACGCTATTTAAAAGGTATATTCCAAAGCCAACAGCAGCACAAATACATGCATGTAGAAGACTTCCCGTTCTGCAGTGTACCACCGATCACAAACAGGCCTGGTGTTTCATAGCCTCCTGGGGTTTATTAATTGACCCAATCGATGAAATTGCCCAATCTACTTTTTAGACAGAGTAACTGTAACATTGACCGTTGTACTCCCATCGACTGTGCTCGTGAGCTCGTATTTTCCATTCTCATCGCCTGTAATTTCAGCCTTGAACAAGGGTTCTTGTCCACTCAACCAAGTCAATTTTAGATCTATAAAATCGAAATTCTCTTGGTCGAGCATATTCCATGATGAGTTCCCTTCTTCTGAGCCTTTAATTTCTTCCAGGCTCTCCTTGAAAGTCTCGGAGCTATGCTCGCTGATGACTTGGGGAGGATATGCTTCAAAGTCACTGCCCGCTTGGCCTCCATAGCCAGTGAATGTTAATGGAAAGTCGGCATCATTCTTAATGGTAATAGTAATGCTGTAGGCTATAGATGTGGATACCTGTTAGTCAGCGGATATATTCCGTATTCTGCTGGGATGCCGGAGATCCTTACCAGGCGCCATGACTTTGATATCCAATTGGGTGAATATAATACTCTGCGGCACAGTTGATGCCCGGCTTTTCTCGAGAGAAATATATGTTCTCCAACAGTTATGAATGCTTCTATATGCATATATGTGCGTAAGTACCGATTCTGGATTTCAACTGACCGGGAAATCAAGAGCTTCAGCTCCGCCCAGGGTTTCCGTACCCCACTTGGCTAGATGCAGCCTAAATCGAGGGTCATGGCGCTCGTTGCGCAGGGTCATTACAAACAACGCAATCGTGATTGGAACCGTTGAGGTCGTCATGGTGTTTATGAGGCATGTGCGGCGGCATTAGAGGGACCCTTGTTGAACACGCTTCTTTACGCGTTAATTGGCAGCTGTGAAACTAAGCTGCAAACCTACTTCCGCTTGAGTTGCTGCCAGTTCCCTCTTGCAAACGCGAGCTTCACACAACATCCCACACTCTTCACCCTTATTTTACCACGGGTCTCCAAGGACGACACTTGTCGACCATATATTCTTTCCTGCCGAGATAACTATAAACTCTTCAGTTCTACATCTTGAACGACAAAGCTTCCGTATTTCCGCCCTTCGTCTCCTTCCTTCACGACGATCGAGATGGTAGCAGCTGTCGCAAAACGGGTTCTGGGTGACCAAACCGCCTCACATAATAATAATTTTAATAGCATGGCCAGCAAGAAGCGAAAACTCGACGTAGCCGGCCCGAGCCAGAACCAGAAGCTCGCGAAGCTCTCGCAGGTTAAGTCGTCGTTCGAAGAAGACCTCGGCAGGTTGACACAGGAAATCGGTGATCTGAAAGGAGGTTAGAGGTCAATCGTCGAAATACGGGGGGTGCCTTTGGCTAATTGCATGTTTTTTTTGGTATAGCCAATGCAGAAACAGACCAGAAATGGGCTCGTCCGAGCATGGATGACTGGAAACCAAATGAAGTCGACTTGAGTACGGAGCCCGGAAATTGAGATGTTTCAATCAAGGCTAACGTCTACCAGTATTTCAGCAAATTGATACAGAAGATGGGTATTGGAATGGGAAGCCCTCTATCAGGCTATTTGGTGTGACTGAAGTACTAGATACTGTCGATGTGAAGGCCATTGGAAACTTCTGCTAATAAACCTACAGACAGGGCATTCCGTTTTACTCCATGTCACCGATTTTCAGCATTACCTTTATGTTCAAGCCCCGGTTGGCTTTAATCAGTCACACATCCTCCCGTACCGTGATTTCTTACAGCACAGGATCGGAGCCGGCGATACAGATGTCATTGCCAGCACTCAGCTTGTGATGAGAGAGAATCTTTACGGTTTCCAAGGGAATCAGAAATCACCATACATCAAAATTACAGTCACAGATCCAAAACATATTCCGAAAGTTCGGAGATTCCTGGAGTCGCGTGAATCTGACTCTAATTACGCCGGGTTGTGGAATGGCGTTAGCGGAGGCCTTATGACATTTGACAACATCCAGTATATCATGAGGTTCATGGTGGATACTAAGGTAGGCTAAGATGGAGCGATTTTACTGCGGGCTATTGATGCTTACTATTTGTACTATATAGATGTCTGGAATGTCTTGGGTCGAGGTCAAGAAGGACAGATACACATATGTCCCACCAGGATTCAATAGTGGTCGCCTAGGGTCATCCCAGATCGAGGTCTTCTGCCATTACCGAGATCTTATTACACATCAAGCTGAAGGCGAATGGTCGAAGATGGCTCCTCTGCGTATTTTGTCCTTTGATATCGAATGTGCTGGCCGCAAAGGAATTTTCCCGGATCCAAAAATCGACCCCGTGATCCAGATTGCATCGGTAGTCACAAGATATGGAGACAAGCAGCCCTTTATCCGAAATGTGTTCTGCCTCGATACCTGTGCCCTCATCGCAGGTTGCCAGCTCTGCGAATTCTCAAAGGAAGACCAGATGTTGCGTGCTTGGACGAAATTTCTCCAAGAAGTCGACCCTGATGTCATAATTGGCTACAATATTGCAAACTTTGATTTCCCTTATCTGTTGGACCGCGCAGAGGCCTTGAAGGTGAAGGACTTCCCATTCTGGACCAGGCTTAATGGAACGAAATCCGAAGCCAAGGTATCGTCATTCTCTTCAAAGCAAATGGGAAACAGAGAATCCAAAACGACCAATACCAACGGCAGAATTCAACTAGATGTTCTCCAACTTGTTCAGAGGGACTACCACCTCAGAAGTTACACTTTGAATTCCGTCAGTGCGCATTTCCTCAACGAACAAAAGGAAGACGTCCACCACACCATGATTACCGAACTATTCAACGGGACTCCGGAGTCAAGGCGTCGTTTAGCAGTCTACTGTCTCAAGGATGCTTACTTACCCCAGCGCCTCATGGATAAACTCATGTGTCTTATTAACTACGCTGAAATGGCTCGTGTCACAGGTGTTCCTTTCAACTTCCTCCTGGCACGCGGTCAGCAAGTCAAGTTCTTGTCTCAGCTATTCCGAAAAGCCGGAGAGCAGTCTCTTGTCGTTCCCAATCGTGAGCAAAAAGGCGGTGGCGAGGAAGAACAGTATGAAGGTGCTACAGTTATTGAGCCTACTCGTGGCTTTTACAAAGAACCTGTTGCCACTCTCGATTTCGCCTCTCTATACCCGAGTATCATGATGGCGCACAACCTTTGTTATACTACATTAACGAAGCAAGAACATATGGATAAAATGGGGATGAAAGAGGGTGAAGATTACCATGTTACGCCAACTGGCGATGTTTTTGTGAACACGAATGTTAGGAAGGGGTTACTCGTTACCATCTTTGAGGATCTTCTGGGGGCCAGAAAACGTGCGAAGAATGTAGGTATTCTTCTAAGATAAGAAGTAGCTTGGTACCACATAGCTAACGAAAAACACCACAGGATCTCAAAAACGAGACAGATCCTTTCAAGAAGGCGGTCTTGAATGGTCGGCAGTTGGCTTTGAAGATTTCTGCCAACTCCGTCTACGGTCTTACTGGCGCCACAAATGGTAAACTGCCATGTTTAGCCATTGCTAGTAGTTGTACTAGTTACGGCCGTCAAATGATTGAGGCCACCAAAGCCGAAGTAGAGAAGAGATACACAATCGCAAATGGGTACAGTCATGATGCCCAGGTCATCTATGGTGATACTGATTCCGTCATGGTTAAATTTGGGCCAAAGGATCTGAAGAAGGTCATGGAGATGGGTGAAGAAGCCGCTGCATTCGTGTCTAGCAAGTTTATCAACCCCATCAAACTTGAGTTCGAAAAGGTGTACTTTCCATACCTTTTGATCAACAAGAAGAGATACGCAGGGTTATATTGGACAAACCCGATTAAGTATGACAAGATGGATTCGAAGGGCATTGAAACTGTTCGGAGAGATAATTGTCGACTTGTGCAGACGGTTATCGAAACAGTATTAAGGAAAATTCTGATTGACCAAGATGAAGACGGAGCACAGGCGTATGTTAAGGATATGATTTCAGATCTATTGCAAAACAAAATCGACATGTCGAATTTGGTGATTACAAAGGCGCTATCAAAGGAAGAGTATGCGGCAAAACAAGCTCACGTGGAGCTTGCGGAAAGAATGAGGAAAAGAGATGCCGGTTCTGCGCCAACCCTAGGAGACCGTGTCGCCTATGTCATTGTGAAAGGAGCAGGAGGTGCGAAAAATTACGAGAAGTCGGAGGACCCGATCTACGTATTAGAGCACAATGTCCCTATCGACACGAAGTATTATCTTGAACAACAGCTGGCGAAGCCGTTGCATAGAATTTTCGAGCCGATCCTTGGACCAAAAAGGGCGGATCAATTACGTGAGTCGGGTGGAACTGCTAGTCTTATATGAACTTGGTGCTAATTCGATCTCCGGTAGTTACTGGCGATCACACAAGAACGATTTCAGTTGCCGCACCGACTATGGGTGGATTGATGAAGTTTGCGAAGAAGACGCAGACATGTATGGGATGCAAGACCCCTTTGACAAGAAAAGATGAGGCAGGCGGCGCTGTTTGCCATAGCTGCCAGGATCGTAGCGCAGAACTTTACCAGAAAACAGTAAGCTACTCTTCAACTGGTGTATTATTATGCGACAAGGCTATTCTAACTTGGTATTTTAGCTTTCCAAGGTTTCTGACTTGGAAGTGAGGTTTGGAAGATTATGGACCCAGTGCCAGAGGTAAGTTGGCATAAGTTACACAAATTATTTCATGCAGGGCTAATATTATATTATGGTCAGATGCCAAGGATCGCTTCATTGCGAGGTTATCTGCAGCAGCAGGGATTGTCCGATATTCTACATGAGAATGAAAGCCAAGAAGGAGGTTGAAGAAATGGGAAAAGAGTTAAAACGGTTCGATTATGGACTATCGGCGTGGTAAATCTCCGTTGGACATCCGTTGGTCTCAATTTCAACGACTTGAAAGATTGGATACTAGTTATGTTATAACAACGAGGTCTTCCTTTTATAATATTGAAGACCGTTTTCAGAAAATACGGCAACGTCACGCTGCTATGTATTCTTAATAGTAGACACTGGTCACAGTTCATATGGTCTTTGAACCCAACATTCGAAATATTAAAAAAACTACTGGGTATAGACTTTCGCAGCAAGAATAGATGGTTCAGGGTTATCTAGCATCCCTTCACAGCATGTTCCTAGATCCGCTGAAAGATTCGAACTAATATGTATCAAAAAAAAAACGGACTAGTAAGAAAACTTTTCTCAAATTATATACCGAATTAGCCTGACCAATATTGCCCTTGAGACTTGATTCCATGCCCATGCACGTACATTGCATCATGCGGCGATACCAGAACCATAAGCCGTCTGGGCTATCTCGATCAATAGGCCCCGCCACCGGTCACCGGCCATGTACCGACCATGCATCGACCATGTGCTCTACGCCACTAATTATAAACACACCAAACACACATCTGTACAAGAAGTTTGGCCGAGAAGACCCAGCGATTGGCGGGCGCCCCAATTAATGGTGACTTGCATCGGTCGGGTGCGACCCAAAATCTTGCAGGTGTTCTGAGCCAGGCCAGGGAGCTCCAGTCGGGGTACGAAGGCCAAGGATCACAGCCGGACAGAGCTACTCGATCCAAGAAAAATTAATGGCTCAAGGGCAGTTTGCCTTAGCTAAGTTTTAACCAACGTTATCAGATCCTGTTAGTAATTGCCCACGACTTCTCCGAGTCCGCCGCCTGTATAAATCAAGGTACTCGATATAAAGCGCTGGAAGGTTCACAAAATTTAAAAGGGCTAGAAAGACTCAAAATCCGAATTCTCTCGCAGGTTAGGTAATTAGAGAAGCACGACAGCTGTCAGTATCCTACGCGGGATATCCCCGTGAATCGTTACAGTTCCTAGACCGCCAAACAACCCTGCTGAACTTCCAGAGCCTTCTTGTTTTAACTCCCCGGCGTGGCTCGACGATGCAGATATCTGTTCTATCATAGTTCCTGGTAGATATTTTTTTACAGCTCCTCAAGGTTTTGCATTTGCCTTTCTGACGTTGATTTTTTTTTTTTCAAATTCGACGTAGACTCGATCTGCGGTTCTGGCAAAGAGAAGCTCTCAGCCTTCTAACTTTAGCTTACTTAATCCTGCTCACCTCCATACAAACCTCACAACCTCCACTGCTCCAATTCCCTCCTTCAGCACCACGTATTCAACAATATCCTACCTCCCGCTTCCTTAACTCGAATACCACAATTTTATCATTATGGAGGAGGAGGAAAATCAACGTGTTACCTGGCTTCTTTCAAGCTTAAAAGGTAACGCTGGTGCCCCACCACCAGATATTGCGGCTCAGCTCAAGGGAATTGAACAAACGTCGAGATCCCCTTCAACATCCCTCCTAGATCTTCCTTACGACATTCTTTCTATTATCCTCGAGCATGTACCGCCATATGAAATTCCTCGTCTACGAAGAGTTTCGAGAGCTTTCAATAGCTTCCTAACTAAGGATCACGTACTTTCGCCTTTGCTCCGATTTCACTTTCCCTACCACGTTAGGGATTCGTTACATGGAGGAGCTGTTCAACAGAATGGAGTCAACGGTCACGAAGCGAACACTTCAGATGCCGGTGTGGGACATAACAACGTAATTGTGGGAGCACCGCAGGCCTTTGATGCGGCACTCAAACGGTTCTTCAACCGAGCGAGGGGGAAACCAACATCGATTACGGTTATCAGTGGTGTTCGACTGGATGCTTGCTACGAAACGGAAACCTCGTACGATCACATGTTCCTCGTGTTCCACCATATTTCCGGCCGAGTCTTCATATACGACAGCGGAAACCGTTTCCCCGATACACCCTACGTCACCCTTGATGTCCGAGGCCTCGGACTCCCATGGTTTGGGTATAGAGTTCCTCGTCGAAACGTTCGACAATCTGTCGTTCTAGACAAGCGAATCTTGATCGTGAGCGGAACGAGGGAATTCGAAAATGATCCAGAGCGCAGGATCCCACAAGCAGTCTATTCACTCCATAACTACCCAAAAGTCGAACCTGTCGGAATCTGGCGGGGTGTATCGTATCACGAACATCTAAACAGCCTTTGTGCGAACGATGAGTGGATCGGCTGTAGGGTCAACCGACACTTCATCAAACTCGTCAAAATCTCGTCATTACGTCAACGAACTGTTCCAACCGAGGACCCTGCTGGCACGGGACCCCCCAGCAAACTTACTCCAGCACCACATCCATATGAGCTCACGTTTTCTCATCCGTCCAAGGGGTATATTAAGGATGTACACCTTGCGAAAGACCACGTTTTTGTGTACTCAGTCATCATGGATGAGGACGAGAACGGACATGGGCAAATTGACGTATTTAGCATCAACTTGATCCCCAATGAACATCGAGATAAGCAGCTGTATGAAATTGCTCACGTTCGATCTGTAATTTTACACGCGTGGCAAGGAATGTTCATGGAGTATATCGGATACCCGAATCCCGAGGATGTCCCCGAGGCGATGAGATGCCAGAGGTGGGATAAGATATACCCCTTCATGAAGGGAAACCGCCACCATGGAATGCCTGAGGAGGACGGAGAAAGCGTCATGATGACTCTTGGCAAGACTTTTAGAGCCAACGGCAATATCCCCATCGGTTGTGCGAGGATTTTTGCTCAGGCAGAGAAGGTGAATCGGGAAGGCGAACCACTGGTAGTTGAAACTGTAGCGCCAGGAAATATAATCCCATTCTGTGTAGCGTTAGAGCAAGGTATCCAGGAGGACGATGCCATACATACACTCTTATTGCCCGCCGCAAGAGGGACGATGAAGAGCAGGGCGGAGATTATGGAGGAAAGTGAAGGCCACATAGGATTTGTACCGCAGCCGTGGGATCCAGATGTTCCAGCGAGCCCCGATGCCTCACACTTCAATTGCGGAAATTCCCAAGATTCATTACCTGGAGACGACGCGGCCTATCTGTTACATTTTGGAAACACCGGCTTTGCATTTGGGAACGATAAGAAAACCGAACCGACATTGCCGACTCCAAGCATCAGAGAAGCATGGTATTTGGACCAGGACCAAACACAAAGGACCAGTGTCATTACAGAAGAGGGATTATTCCATATATTCTATGATGAACCCGCGAGCGATGAAAAGGCCATCAACTTGGTGACACAACAGACCGGTGGTGGCGCCCAAACATTAAAGGATCCGGTCCAGCTATTCCCGAGCCATATGCAACATATCCCGCTCGAAGAGATTTTCGATGTCAACATCCCGTTCTTAGAGGTTTCGTTCGAAAATCCGTTAATCGGGGATACGCCTGGTCAATACGAAAACGACATGGCTGTCAAGAAGGCAAAATTGGAAAAGTTGATGAGGAGTGTAAGAGGTGGATGGAGCTGCTATGTTTGGAGCGCTGAGACATGGAACGGATTTTTGATTACAACCCCAGAGGACGCAAAGATGGTTGTTTTAAGGTATGATTGAGCTAGGTTTATTTCAGAAAGAAGGGTGGATATTGGGATGTATATTGGGATGTATATAAAGAAAGGGTAGGTATGGAGTCAAAAACTACTTCGTGATATTAGGAAAGCGTTAGGTAACATGATTTAGCGGGGGGATTGTTATCTACAAAAGCTTATTGCGATATGATTAAAGCGACAAATATGAAATTTGAACATAAATTGTTTTATGTCTCGCGGTTTTCTTCTTCTTTCTTCTGTCTACTCTATTCGGCGTCGAGCCGTCGCTCTTCCTTTTGCGTATATATGGGTCAATAGACTCCACCAGGCTGGTGGAATTCCTTAAACCGAGTCGGACTTAAAAGTTTCCTTTCTTCTATTCACCAAGAATGTTGATATTAATATTGCACTCGAATAGAACTTACATATTCGAATATTCAAGGCGCCGGCCTAGGCTTCATTGCATTAGTATTCAGCCAGCTTCAAATTATACGAGACTTGTATTTGCGAAATCTTAGTGTAACAATCGATCTCGAGGCCGGTTGAGAAGAAAAAAGCACTATAAAAATAGAAGTAGAGTGGCTAAATCTATTGAACTACGGGAAGGATTATCCGGGGCACCTGATATAATAAAAAGTGAAGTCCATCTAGCATCTACGAGAAACTGGTCTCGAAAACCAAACACGAAGTTCACCGAGAAACTGGGTTTCGCGTTGTGTGTGGGATTTTGGAATATCAATCCAACAACAACACATTAAAGCCGCCAAGCCGGATCGTCGACGTCTACACGATGCCTTCGATTGCCATGAGGCCTCAAAAGATGGGAATAGGAGCTCTTAACTGGGGTTGAAACCCCAAATGAAGTCGCGCGAGCTCAAGTTTTACAGTCTCATGGGTAATCTTTGTATTTAAATATATATTCGTTTACCTCACTTTCTTATGCACATATCCGGCCGACCCGTTCCCCAGAACCTAGTGTTACGACCCCAGTTCGGTAAGCAAGCTATGAACGAACGTCATTTCGAACAGGTTTCGGAAGGCAAAGTGCGGGACAGCGGATCAAAGGGCTACTAGGCTCAATCGCTCCTCATTCAACTCGCTAAATCGCGGGGTTCCTCGATAAATACAAACGTCTATATAACCGTGAGCATCTTTCAATTCACAGACTACAATTTTTTGCTCGATATCTCGATATCTCTAAATACTGGCTTTATTTTCGAGTGGTTTCTTTTCGGATTTCAAGGCCAAGAGATAGATATTTCTGCCAATTCGTCCTTAAATTGGCTATTACCTCAATTATTACATACCGAATCGGATATATCCATTTATTTTACCAAAATGTCGGGATTTGTATGTCGCCATCAGTCGTGTGATCCGGAAACTCGAAGCGCTTACCTTCTGACCTCTTTACTTAGCCAACTCTTTCCAAGAGCGAATTCACAGCCTCTCTCGTCCGAGCCAAGCAAGAACGGGGGATCAGTTTTGAAGAACTCGGAAAAGCGATTGGGCGAGATGAAGTCGCTGTCGCAGCAATCTTCTACGGACAACACTATGCAACCCTGGAAGACATTGTGGGGCTTGCAAAAGCCCTCAATATAGATAAAAATCTACTATCGTCTCAATTGTCAGGCTTTCCTGACAGGGGCAGTGGCGTTGAAATGCCGCGTAAGTTCCGTCTTGCCGAGTTGAATTATCCAAAGGGATCATTTTTTTTTTTTTTTGTTTTCTAACCGGGATCATTTTTTCCTTTTGATTGCAATATAGCGAAGGAGCCTTTGATCTATCGCCTATATGAGATAGTTCAAAATTACGGACAAGCGTATAGAGCCGTGATGAACGAAAAGTACGTTTATGCACAGACCCCTCCCTTTCGGGTTTAAATAATATTTCTTCTTTCTTTCCTTTGATTCTTTTGCTTCTTCCTTGTCTCGCCTGTAATGCCGAGCCACGGGTAAGCACAATTATGTAACGGTTTTATATTTATTCTGGATTTTGCTTTTACTAGGTTCGGAGATGGTATCATGAGTGCGATTGCGTTCTCAACCAAAGTCGACAAGGAAGTTGATGAGCAAGGGAACACATGGGTTAATATAAGTATGCGGGGTAAATGGTAAGATAAAGCCTCATTCTTACGACAGGACGTGTGTTCGGGGATATCCGAGGAATCTTAATTTTACATGATTGTTTTACTGATCACATTTCTGGCTATCGTGCAGGTTGCCATATTCAAGGTTCTAATTGGGGAGAACCCGTGGGAACGTGGGTAAAGGTTGCAAGGGGAAAAAATATATATCCTTGATTTGTTGGAAAGAGATATGACAGATGGAAACTTCGAAAGGAAAGGGAAAAAAATCTTTTATGCAGTTCTGGACTTATCGTTCTTCTTCTGCTTCCTCACATCGACCCAAAGTGGTGAATTATCTCCAATGTATAGTTACACTCGTGTAAACAATTTTGCACCCCAAGAACGCCTGACTCCAACGAAGTATTCAAAAAAAGGAAGAAAGAAAAAATATATGTACCCTTGATTTGGGGGGAAAGTGTATGTGATGATCTTCTTTTACGCATTCGCTGATACTATGATGCCTGGTCGAATGTTATCCTGGTATTGGAATTTGGAACTCTTGATTGCGTCTTCCCGTTCTTTCTCACCTTGGGCATAATTTCTTCGTGCAGCGTCTAAGATGAAGTCCCTTGCAGTAATAGGCGGATACTTTTTCAAAGGCCCTTGGATCACAGCGGATCTGATTGGTTGGTTGAAGAACCTAAACAAAAAATTAGTCCGATGATATCGGGAATAGAAGTAAATCGAACAAAGGGGATGGAAACTTACGCAATACTATGCCTTGCCCTCTGACTCTCTCCGGTACGAGGATTCCGGACACGGTGGAAAAGACTCTTTAATCTGTCATCCGACAAAGACATCAACATGTCTCCAATGTTGCCTTGCATAAAGTTAGCATTCCCAATTAGATCACAAGGGCAGGCTTTTGACAGCAGGTTTTTTTTTTTTTTGTAAACTTACAGACTATCTCGCCAGTATTCGCCTTGACAGGCGTCCATACATCACTCATTCCGAAACTGGTGTAACACTCCCGACCAGGACAAACCTCGAGGCCATCTTCACCTGTACGTTGGAATAATAGAGTGAGGAAGTCATAATCCGTATGAGCACCAGCTCGGATATGTCCGTCAGGGATTGCCCGAGACTCGCTTTCATGATAGTGTAGAAGCCTGAGTGTCGTCATAGCTTCGTTAGATTTGATGTCATGGATTTTGGTGAAGTAATCTTCTTCGAGGCCGAGTCCGATCGCAAGACAGGAGAGGATACGCATGGAAACGGTCTGTGTCTTTTCCATGAATCCAGATATTTTCTCATGGAAATCTGGAATCTGGTCATCTACGACGGGCCATGTTGGGTCGTATCGTCTGTGATACTGAAGCTGGATTGATTCCTTCTGGTCTGGAAGGTTGGTGGATGGTCTGATCTGGGCCCTCTTCTCCCAGCCTGTATTTTGCTCTCTGATGAATGGAGTCCTAGATTTTACATCTTCCGGTAGTTGGAAGAATGATTCCCTATACAATATTAGACTATTACTTCACGCACAGCATCGAGAAGAAGTTCGAGAGTCTGAGACATGTTGACTCTTGATGTATTTCTACAAAAAATGCGTTGACGTGGGGGCGAAATGCAACACGCGGAGTCGTTAGAACTTACGATATGCGAAAGACCTCTTCGATATCCGCTTTTGAGGGTGAGTCTTGATCTTTTACTATGAAGAATCCGACGTTTTCAGCAGCGTTCATGATCTCCTTCTGAATCTCATTTTTGCGATTATCCCAGTCGTGCAGGGAAATGCGAGGTATCTGGCGACTTTCTGTAGGCATGATTTGATATAATGATGCGGATGGATTGCAATTGAATTAAGCTTAAAGGCTATAGAAGATCGATCTTAAGGGAAAGTTTTACATAGAAGAACTAGAAAATGGGCCGAAAGTCTTGGTGATATAGATTTGAGCTAAACTTCTCGGTTTTACCCGACAAACTTCAGATAACACTAGCAAGGACTGCACCGCCTTTTATATGTTTCTGGACATATGTTCAAGTAGTGCTTTGCAGTAATGATGGCGAAATATTGAAAAGAACGGCAATAGATAGAAAGAAATGTCAACGCAGAGATTTATTCCCGTATGCATACTAATCCCAGTTACCTTGGATGATATGTTGGGAACGATGGGCTTAGAGATATCTCCTTTGGGTCCCTGTCCAGTTAGCTCCACAGTCTACTTTAGTTGTCCGCAGGGCTCGATGGTTCGTGGCATTGACAGCACCGAGTCAGCGCTAAACGTATCGGCCGTGAATGCGAAGGATGTATGTACCCATGATATATTGGGCACTTACAGGTATCCGCTTCAAGTGTCCGAGCTTGCACAACGGCACGGCTCAAGAATCAAGACCTAGTCTGCGAGATTGCCACATGGGTATGAGTGCGCTCTGTATAAAATTTTCAGATGTGGGAAGTTAAATCAAATTCCCTGGTCACAAATTGCACTCGTCCCGAGGGCTTCCACCCGCCTGGGGCTAACTAAACGTGATGCAGCTTCTTGATATCATAACCAATTATGGCTGCCGCCGTCCATACAGTTGGGTTCGGTTCACGGTTTCAGGAATTTTACTTCGGTGATATCCGAAGCAAGTCCTCTGCAAGGGAGGAAAAGAAAGAAGGAAAGAACGAAGAGTTGAGTTCCACGAGTTGCGAACTCCTGTTTTGTCCCGGATTTTTCTTTTGTGAGTTCCCTAAAAGAATGCAACTGGCGAGAGCTCGAAGCAGCCCAAGTCGGCTCAAGTATGCACTGGATTCGCTTATCAGTTGGGAGTCGCACAAGACCTTCAACCACCTATCGGCCGGCCCAGTTGCCCTGTTGGTCCATTGCACAACTTTGGCGATTGGCGATTGGACAGGGACTGGTTTATGCAAGATCCAGTTTCGGCTATTGTCGGGCGCCAGGGGGTTTTAGAGAATTCAATTTGAACTTGGTGAAGTTTGTGACGGCGCAGCGGACAATTCAGAGTATTGCATTGCTCCATGCCTTCTAATCAACATTGTAATTGTGGGGTGGGTTTGTGTGTGAAGCTTCGATATCAATAGATTCCTGGGATCGCACTAATGATGTCGGCTTTCTCCGCCCGCAAAAACGGCCAGAACGAAGAAGGCCCATCCATCTTGAGAAAATACGACAATCGAATCACGAAATATATGCAATGCCGTTAGGATGGGACGGGCAAAAAAACCCCTCATAAAGGCTTAAATCTTCGGGCAGATACGAGCGGGAGTGAAGTGCAAGCTAGCTGGCACGTGCGACGAGACACATGGCCCACGTTTAGTGATACGGTGGATGGATGTATAAATGACCACTTACCGTCAATAACACGAGTCCATGCGCATGCCTTCCCTGTAAATCATCCAAAGGGTCTGACACTCCGAGCCGCAATTCATTAATATAAAACTGGATATATATGGCATTACTCGAGCACCTCGAAGTTATTCCATATCGCATCATTGGTACCGATACCTAGCCAAGGACGGACGGACGAAACCTCAACAAGGCATTACCAGACTTTCTTTTATCCGAGGATGGGTCCCGGAGATGTTCGCCACTTGGATACTCAGGCAAGGATGGTGTCTCGACTTATCCTTTGGGTTTGGATCGTAGAGTGGATTAGTGTAAAGTCCCTCATCTGAATTGGTCGAATTAGACAAACGGTGCAGGTGGTCGGACAGAAAACATGATTCCCATTCAATAGAAGTTGCAGGAGTCCAGTCGCTTTCGGTCGACGAAAGTGCAACTGCCATCAATCGATAATAGACGGACATGCCTAACCTAGCGGCTGCCGAGTCATACGATAATGGAAACGTCTGGTTGTCTAGTCTAGTCTGTAATACAGGCATAGACGTTCGTGAATCCTGTAGGCTGGTGATCCTCGACACGATTTCGAAATATTTCATGCTGAGCTACATTTCAGTGCTGGGCCCCCATGACTTCATGGAAACCTGAACAGATGTCGAAACGAATATGACGCGTCCTTCCGAAGCTGGACGGGCTTAAGATCGCAATTTCTGTTCTCGGGTTAGTGCTCATTTGGACCGACAGCCGAGGCTTGCTTCTATTGGCCAGCTTCCCTCAGCTGAAGCAGCGAAGACTAAGCCAGAAAGGGCTGGATGGCGATAAACAGCCCCCGCACATCGCCGCCAAGATGAGTTCTGGCCTTGGGCGATTCCACTGTCAACTGTCGATTGCTGTCTCCGCCAGTGCAGCCCTGTCACGGCTGTCATAATTATAGTAGCAGTGAGGAGTCGCTGTCAATTGCAATTGGCGTTAATACTATCCGTATATTCGCGGTGTGGTTTGTAGAATACTTACAAGTTTTGGTGGTGCGATACATCTGATGACAGCGGGGTACTTTCACAGAAAACAGTAACACCAGCCACCGATTACATCAGTACATCCCACAACAGCTCCTCACAACCACGAACATCATCCTCTGGAGTATAGATTCGAACCATACATCGAAAACAAGGTTTGTGCATGACATTGTCATCCCGGTTCAACCGTTATCTATGCATATTAATATTTGGCCTAGAATTCTAATCCTTTGTGGCTATAGCACAAGCCCTTTCTAATTCTCAGTATCCTTGGTGTGAAGCTTTCGCGAAAATGGGAAGATCCAGGTCCCGTTCCCGTTCCCGCCGTAGCGGCAGCAAAGATGATGGCGAACGTCGAAGGCGCAAGTCTAAGGACCGATCGTCTAAGGACCGTTCTAGAAGCCGTGACGACGATAAAGGTTACGAGGGAGAAACAAAGGAAGAACGAAGGGCCCGAAGGCATCGGAGGCGCGAAGAGGAGAAAGCTGAGGAGTATTCCACTCGAGCCGCGCATGATAACCCTGAATCTGGCTACACAGTACCAGGAGGCTTCGATTATCAAACCCCTTCTGGTTACGGTGCTTCCGGAGGTGCGCCCTACCCCGAGAGCCCACAGGAGCAACGTTCTGGATATGGCGGTGAATATCAGCAAGGCGGTGAATATCAACATGGAAGCTATCCAGCCGATAGTTACGCCCAATCGCAATATGGATCAGGAGGCTATCAGGCGCCAACTGCTCCGGCTGGAGAGTACAACCAAGCCCACCAAGAATATTCAGAACATTCCCAAGGCTATTCTGCTGAACATCAATCATACAGCGGCCAGTATCATGAGGGACAATCTTATAGCGGCCAACATGAAGGACATTCGTATGGTGGCCAGCAGCACGAGGGAAGTGGTTACTACCAGCATACTTCGCCTCAACCTACTACCCAGTATGGACCACCAACCGAACAATACGGCGCTACCGGGGGTGAATATCACGATCCAAGCTATGCTCAGGCTGGTTATACGGCTCCACAGCCCCCATATCCTGTAGAATACGGCGAAGACCCTAACAGATCTGGTCAGGGCTACTATGGAGCTGCTGCTTCTTCCCATGGTAAGGGTTTTCCACCCCCTTGTTTGAATGCATTCTAATGCTGTGATCTAGAGTACCAAACTGGAGGATACCCCCCTCCAACAGGTGCGCCAGGTGAAACTCCACGAAATCCTTCTACTCACAACTACCAGCCTCGTGTCGAACCATCTGGTCCTCCACCTGAAGCTGAGCCCCAGTTCGACTATTCCCATACACCTACACAGTCATCTGCTCCCGAATTGAGCTGGAGGCCGACAGCCGCCCCCGAAACGGAGAAGCAGTCGGTCTTCAGAAGTTTCAGAACCGGTTTGCACAATGCCATCCGTGAAGTAACAAACACGAATAAAATACAAGTGCATTCTGGTATGCATGAAGGGGGGACTTGTACAGATCCTGATCACTTCCATAGTGAAAACAGATTCGAAAGTTTCGCGGGTGTTTACCCCGGAAATTCGATTAAATGGTTTGTTGACGGGTAAGTGATCACGAAGAACCGAATTCCCGATAGAATTTGCTAATTATTATTTTTTCTATAGAAAGGATTACTGTGAGTATACTACCTGACAACCCCGCCGCTACCTATACTAAATCTTTCAAGGCTGGGCCGTTGCCGAAGCAATTCAGAATGCTCGCCAAAGCATTTGGATCCTCGACTGGTGGCTTTCTCCAGAACTGCACCTTAGACGCCCAGCAGCTAAATACGAAGAGTACCGCCTTGATCGAATGCTTAAGGCGGCTGCAGAAAGAGGGGTTCTCGTCAACATAATCGTCTACAAGGAGGTTACTCAAGCCTTGACCTTAAGCTCTGCACACACAAAGCATTTCTTAGAAGAGCAGCATCCAAATATCCAAGTCTTTAGACACCCAGACCATACCCCAGACGGAAAGGTTGTTTTGTCAAAGTTGATTAAGGGCAACCTTCTGAACACGTTTACTAGCCTTACGAACACCGATCAGATCGTTCTCTATTGGGCCCACCACGAGAAGCTCTGTCTTATCGATGGTGTTATTCCTGGTCAAGGAATCGCTTTTATGGTGAGTCTAGGAAAACCCCCCAGTGCCATAAGAGGCTAACGAGTGTAAAGGGTGGTCTTGATCTCTGCTGGGGTAGATGGGATCTTCCACATCATCCTATTTCTGATGTTCACCCAACCAATATCAAAGAAACGATTTTCCTAGGTCAGGATTACAACAATGCTCGTGTGATGGACTTTCACACCGTAGATCAATGGACGCAGAACAAGCTCAAGAGAACAGAGAGCAGCCGAATGGGTAAAGGATTCCATTCTCAAAAATTGAGTTTGAGCTAGCTGTATTAATCTATATTCCTAGGCTGGTCCGATGTTGCCCTTTGCTTGAGCGGTCCGACTGTTGATGACTTGAAAACTCACTTTATGCAACGTTGGAATTTTATCCTTGAATCCAAGTATGGCTTAAAAGACACTAAGTATCATCCGATCGAGGTCCCTGTTCATTGGCATGGCCACTCTGGGCATGGCAGTATTACTCACGCGGCGAGTAAAATAAAGAGCGGGGTGAAGGGTATTATTGGCTTACAGAGTGGTAGTGGTTATGATGAAGAAGAAGAAAGGCGTGAAGAACGCTCAGAGCGTCGCGGGAGCAGGCGTCAACGTAGGGGAGGTAAGGAGGACTATGATGCCGATCTCGCATGGTCGGATTCCGATGATGAGTCTAGAAAAAAGGGACGCCGAAAGCAAGAGCGTTATGAACAAGAGGAACAATCGAGGGGTGGTGGTCATTACGGTGGATACCACCAACAAACCCAGCAGCAACAGCAGCAACAACAACAACCTCCCCACCATGCTGCTCACCCGATTAAGTGCCAGATCGTTCGAAGTATCAGTCCTTGGAGTCACAATATGAAGACGGAGCACTCCATCCAAAATGCATATGTTCAAATTATTAACCACGCCCATCACTTCGTCTACATCGAAAACCAGGTTAGTCGTAGTAGCAAGACTAAATTTTACATTATACTAACGAGGCCTATTCTAGTTCTTCATCACCGCCACCGATGGAAGTCGAGTCGTCAAGAATAGAATCGGAGAGGCCCTTGTCAACAGAATCGTCAGAGCTCACCGCGAAGGCCAGAAATTTCGGGTGATCGTTGTCATGCCCTCTGTTCCAGCCTTCGCCGGTGACCTTAAGGATGATGGCGCTTTGGGAACACGTGTGATTATGGAATACCAATATGACTCTATTGTCAGAGGTGACAAAGGTGTAGATGGAAAAGGCAGGTCAATCTACGAAAAGCTATACGCGGAGGGTGTTAACCCATCGGACTATATTCGGTTCTACAACTTGCGCAACTATGATCGTATCAACATCTCTCGAGAGCTTGAGACAGCTGAGGCACAGACAAAATTTGAGTATGAGGTTGTACACCAAGCCTTGGAAAACAAGATTGGCGCTGGGTGGCAGACTGCCGAAGCGCATGGTGAGGCACTTGATGAATGGGGCCGAGTCAAGGGTGCCAGCGCTTCTGTCTGGGATAGTGTGGCTCAATGCTCAATGCTGGGTGGTGGTGACGTCCGAGACGCTCCGTGGGCTGGTGACCCAGATAAGGAGATTGATGCTTTTGTTTCCGAAGAGCTTTATATCCATTCAAAGGTAGGATATTTGCCCTAGAATTCTCCTAGTCTTGTATTAAAACGCTTCGGCTACTATTCTCCAGAACCGGTGTACTAACGAAAATTTAGCTTCTTATTGCTGACGATAGGATCGCGATTTGCGGTTCCGCCAATATCAATGACCGCTCGCAGCTTGGTGATCATGACTCCGAAATTGCCATTATCATCGAAGATCAGACCCCCTTGCAATCTCTAATGAATGGACAACAATACACCGCCTCTCATTTCGCGGGCACTCTTCGGCGCTACATTTTCCGCAAACATCTCGGCCTCGTTCCCGCCCAGGCCGCCGATGAAGTCGACCAAAATTCGCTTCCTGTTCCTGCTCCAAATGTCTACGACTTCGACTCTGCCGAGGACAAATTGGTCATGGATCCTCTTAGTGACTCGTTCTGGAATCACTGGAATGGCACCGCTTCCACGAACACCCAGGTATTCACTAAAGTTTTCCACGCTGGTAAGTATCCCCCTCCTTTGTCTTTCCTTTGAATTCAGGGGAATTGGGCAAGCTAATGGTTTTCAAAGTGCCATGTGATGATGTTATCAACTGGGAACAATACACCAAGCACTATGGTAAGTACTTCGCACCTCGAGGCACTAAGGAGAAGCCAGAGCCACCACTGTACCTCAGTGGCCATGTTGTCAAGTCCAATTTCGAAGAGGGCGCGATAGGTGCCAGGCAGGTCAAGGAGGAGCTCGCAAAGGTTCGAGGTAGCTTGGTCGAAATGCCGCTTAAATTTATGCAAAATGTTGATTTTGCTAAGGAGGCTGCTGGGTATAACGCCTTCACTGAGGAGCTTTACACTTAAGTACTTCGTCGTTTGGGCCTAGGGTAGTTTATCCTTAAGCGTGAAAGGTCCACACGCGGCCGGTTTGTTTGCGATTTTGTAGCGTCCTGATTACCTGACTGTTTTATACATGTATCTAAAAAAAGAACTGAATAAAGCATATTATCATCGGGGAAACTGGTGCACGTAATACAAGAGCCTAGTAGTCAAATAGAAAGGAATTCACATTCCATTTAGTCCTGTCCATGGAACCGAAATAATAACAGTCCATGATCCAATCTCGACAACAGATAGCGTCTGGCCGAATACTATGCCGATATCTTCCAACGACGTCAACACAATAAAGACACGACAATTACCGACTTGAGTACTTACATACTAAGTACTTAAGTATGTACTTAGGGACTTGGTGACCAGTTTCGTAACATTGCTTGCTCACCTCTGCATTGCTATGCTTGGAAGGAAGGAAGGACAGCAACGTGCCATTCATTCAAATCCACCAAAGCTCAGAAACCTCACTCACAGATCAACGATCCTGCAATTCCGAGAAACCTCTAGTAGTTTCCTAGATCCTGCTCCCACTTTATCACCCTATTGCTCAGTGAATCGTGAGTACTTGAATTTCCAGATTTCTACTTCTATTGACTCCTCCGTTCAGTTCATCCACTCTCACACCAACCCGAGGTCTTTGCCTTCTTCTTTATTATCACCAACACCATAACCTCTATTCTTTGTCATCTAATCAACTTTTTTTCTGCCATATAGTAGATATCATTGTCCACCACCGTCCCTAGTCACTACGCATTTCAATCTCGAAGTCCTACACCGGTACAACCGTGGTTGCCTCAAATGCGTGACGAAGCCAAAGTCAAGGTTTCCAAACCTTTGAGTCGCACTCAAACCAAAAAGATGCAGGAAGGCATCATCAGAACCTTCTGTGATCGAGTCCACGCCTTGGAGGAAGAAGTTGAGACGAAAACGGCTGAAACTGAGAAGCTTCAAACGCAGCTTGGTGAAATCACCAACTTAGCCAAAGGCGCTCAGGCCAACCTCGAAAAGGTTGTTGGGCAGAACAAGCTTGTTCAAGAAAGTCTCGACCAGCTTGAAAGCGTTCTGCGAGTAAGTGAACTCCTTTTTTCAGAGGAATAACTTGTGTGAATCGTGAGCTAATGTCATTCATTTAGAAAATCGAGAATCTTAACATCACTCAAGGTAACGATTAAACATCGGAAGCGCTGCTAGCTCGGAAATTATTATCTATTATACTAAGAAAATTCTATAGTGGTCGTTAGTGTCCAGTGTCTGGCCGAAGAAATCCCGGCAAGTGGAACAGATACAAAGGTAGAAGTTGAGAGCGTCTCCACACCCGTAGTTGCCAGAAGCGAACCTAGTTCTATCGCACCAACCCCTACGGAGGAAATCCCGGCTCCTCAACCAACGATTGGGGGTGACGTTGTCAACCTTTTTGATTTCCATGCCGATGACGAGGATATCGCCAAGGGAGATTTAGAGACCAAGGAACCGGCGAAACAGTCAATTGGCCATAGACCAGGTAAGTGCATAATAAGATGAATTTCAG
The DNA here is from genome assembly GCA_036971725.1 of Arthrobotrys conoides. NCBI lineage: Eukaryota > Fungi > Ascomycota > Orbiliomycetes > Orbiliales > Orbiliaceae > Arthrobotrys > Arthrobotrys conoides. The sequence goes on from JAVHJM010000001.1 coordinate 2,879,471, forward strand.
TTAATACCCCCCCCCCAAAAAAAAAAAAGAGGTCAATTCTAACTTCGTTCTCCAGCATTGGCCATAATCCCTACCAACGTTTCTGATCCCTTCGTTTTCGATGATGCTGCAGTCGAGGCGGTCTACACAAACCAACCAGAGAACAAAATTCAGGATCCCCGCGGAACCGCAAGCAACCAGATAGTCATTCCGATCAAACTAGTTGCTGCTGCCCAAAGACCAGCTCCAGCAGCCCCTCCACAACTAGCTGGCACCCCTGCTATTGCACCATTCCAGAAACTTGCAGATGTTATGAAACAAACTCTACAAAACCCTGCCCCCACACGCGATAAGGATGCGGCTCCTGAGAAACCAAACGCTTCAGGACTTCGCGTCAATGCAGTCCCTGTCAAAGAGCCTGGTCTAGCTGCTACCAGTGGACCCTCAAGCATAGATCCGCCTATGCACACCGTCAGATTTACAACTTTGCCTCCAGACTTTTACCATGGCGGCAATTTCCCGGGTGTACAAAACACGCTCTATGAGGAGGGACAGCTCTGCGATCGCGGATCATATACGAGTGAAAAAGTTCCTGTTCTGAGGCTACAAAACATCCCGAAGACTATTAGTGTCGGGGATGTTATTGGAAATCTCGCCGGTGGCCCTCTTTACCGCATCAGTACTACAAAAGGGAGCCCTGATGATACTTTCAGGCACATTCGTATCACATTCGTTCATCTTCATCACGCCACTGCATTCCTTGAATTCGCCCAGAAAAACCACGGGATATCCATCAAAGGCTGCCCTAACCGCATCCAAGTCATTCAAGATCCCAGAGAAAAGCTAAATGTCATAAGCTACACGACTTTTCGCAAGATGATGACTGAAAATGTTACAAGGATGGTCTACGTTGATGGTTTCCGAAAGGACTTCTGGACAACCAGGAAGCTTCGTGACCTTATCGTTGTTGCTGTTGACAAGCTTCGTGTTGAAGACCCCGATAGATATCAATTCAAAGAACCGATCTGTGACAAATTAGACATTGTCACGGCCGTGATGGGTAGTAGTCAAGAGAGAGGTGTTGAAGGTCTCATTGGGTTGAGGAGCATTGGGTGGGCTATTTTGTGAGTTTCTAATCATTCCCAACCCTTCAAGGGTGCCTTCATCACTTGGTGGTCTAAGTTACAGTTATACTAATCTGCTTCAATAGGGTCCGCACTGCCCTTCATGGCCTTCAGTACCCCGAGGGGTTTTATAAGGAGCGTGTTGAAGGAGAGCTTGGTCCCAGTATTAACCCGGGTGATGACCCATCCATGATCCCAACTTTGCGTGCTTTTTGGGTTCCCGATACCGTCGACAAGCCTCTTGATAAAATGCTACAGGAATCCACTCGTGATATTTGACCGCTTATTGTTCCTTCCAATGATTTTCTTCGGAGTAGGAATGACTGTCATTTCTTTTATAGAGGAATTTTTCTTCTTTTCATTTTTTTGTTCTAGAGCATACGCTTTACTTCGCCTGGGGTTTCTCTCCTAGAATTAAGCACTAAAATGGCTCTAGGATGAAACACCTCAAACTTTATGGTGGTTCTCTCGAGATCTCCTATCTGCTAACGGAGATAGATACTGCATGGAATCTGGATAGACTCTGCTATTCTCATGTTTCTTCATTCCTAAAACGGAGAGGCAAACAATACAATTCATTATTGAATTCCTCCCCATTAAAAGGATATTCCTACGGAAGTGCGTGACAAGGTAATTCAATTAATAGTAACTAACAAAAAAAATAAAAATAAAAAAAAAGACGTAGTAAGACTAAACAAGCAATTGCTTTCTCGCCCGGCGTTCATAACAGTCCGAATTAATCCCCCCCTCTTTAATCATTAATAGTCATCATCATTATTAACGTCATCAACAAAGAACATACTACCATGTGCTTCTTGAAAATGCTGATAGATCAAGTCGGAGTTGGATGCTTTGCCGCAGGCATAACACCAATGCTGTCCGCATGGACAAGTTATATGGTTACAACCGGCTATCTTTTGGGTCAGAACACTGCATTTTGGACAATGCTTCATATCCCTTTCTCCTGGCTTTCTTTTCGCTACTTCACATTCTTCACACATAAACCCGTTAAGCTCAGCGGGCTGACCACCTTGTGCGCAGACTCGCTCAATCCAGGGCTTCGCTGTGTCGCAATCGACGCCTTGATACTTTTGTTAGTGGAAAGATGCAACAGGTATAATGCGTTGTAGACGCTATGGGGTATCTGGTTATCTGGAGAACTTACACCACCCGAAAATCCACTTTCCTCTTCTCTTAACAGCCTCTCGCACTCCCGCTAATGTGGCAACATTTAACCCGTAGCCCCTCAAAATCTTTGCTGCCGGCTCCCGTCTACAGAACGGACAATGTAACGAATTCAAATTTACGACCTTACCAGGCTCATTCATTCCATACCAACTCTTGATACAATCTGTGCAGATCTTATTATGGCACCCACGTCTTCCGCAAGCTTCGTGGAGATCCTGAGGCTTGAATGAAGAGTCAAAGCATAAGTTGCAAGTCTTGTACTCGATCGTGTTGGATGAAATCCATTTCTGATACTGCTCGAGCAACTCGTTTACGTTTTGAATTGGCTTCTTGCGGATCGTTAGGGAGAGATCGGTTATCTGTGGGAATATGGAGATGTGGTCGTATAAAACTTCTGCGGTGTGAGTCTTGACAGTAGCATAAGTAGATCTTCCTGTGAACCCGATGGTTAAGCCCTTCTGGCCAATGATCCAAGCCGCTGTGTTTTCCTTGTTAAGCTCGCGAGCAGTAGTTGGGCGGTCGACAATAGTTGGACGACCTTCTTCGCAGAAAACGCACTGGAAGTCCTTGGCTGCTTCGGTACGGTATTCCTCCGGCCAGATTACTTTGTTGGTACAAGTCTTGCAGGAGACGAATGGCGCTTTACCCGCGGCTGGGTAACGGCAGTAATGACACTTCGGCTTGACATTGAGCTTGTCGATGTCATAGACAACGTATGCACAGCGGCACTCGGAACTCCCACATTCAACCCAGTGTCTGGGAGTCTTTTCGCCTTGTTCGGTCTCAGAACGGATCGCAATCGCATCTTCCCGCTCCTTGGGATTCTTCCAATCTTTGGGGGGCACGGCGCAGAGGCCGCAGAGTCCATCATTCGACATAATGGACACACTGCGGTTGTAATTGCATCTGCGGCACTTGGCGAGTGGTCCGACGTATCCTGTCGTCTTCTCTGGAGTAAAAGGGATACGAGCAACCAACTCAGTGTCGAGGTTGAGTTCGGCGAGTTTGTATGCATTGAGAGTTTTGAACAAGGAGACCTCGAAATCGGTGAGAATGCCGTCTTTACCGTTCTTGCGATCCTTTTCGTCGCAGTGAACTAGGAGGCGCATACATTCCAAACTCCAGTTTTCACCGACTTCGATATCTGCCCATTTTCCACGGAAGGCGACTAATGTTTCTCTGGCTGCTTCTTGAAGACCTGGGATTTGAACACCGATTTTCGTGCACAATACCGCTAATAGGGCTCCTGCTCGAGCGGAGAGGAAGGTACCGGGAAGCACAAGGTGCAGTAGAATCTTCCAGAACTGACGTTTATGCTCCTTATTGGCCAGGACAAAAGGAATCTTTTCAACAATCTTATCGTCTCGCAAATGCTCTGGGCATTCCTCCTTCGAAGGAATGAAAACCAATTTCGTTAATACTTTACCTAATCTCTTGAGAACAGTGTGATGGCAAGAGCGGGCGATTTCGAGAAGATCACCTCGGATCCAATGAGCTGGCCCGACTCCTGCTTCGGTAGGGTCGATACAAACAGCTGGGTAGACGTCTTTTTCAGGGACGGAAGCGATGATCCGCTCGATTTCTTTAGTTTGGTTATAGCTTTCTTCGAGCCAAACTTTCATATTGTTCTTGATAGGCCCATCAGCCATATTGCCTACGGCAACTGCGAAGGCATTGACGACTTTGTCGCGGGAAGGAGAGTTTCTTTCAGCACACATGACTCGCCATAGTTCTCCGAATACGGGATTCAATGAGATGGTTGAGACGTCGAACTCGATGATAGTCTAAAATAACACTGTTAGTTTTCGAAAGATTCCTAGATAGTTGTACCAACGATCCATATAAACAGACATACCTCCAAGGTTTCGTAAACGAGAGTCTGGTACTCCGGATCTTGCGCAAAATGCAATGCAAAGTCTTGAACTGACTCCCGTCGATGATGCACATCTCTTTTAACATCATACTGCTTCTTCCTGAGAGAATGCACTAGCACTTTATCATTGTCAAACTTTGGCAAGAAACCACCGCTGTTCTTTGGAGTTTCGTCTTTAACTGCCTTAAACTTCTTCGCCAAAGATGAGGGCCAGCTGAGGGCCATGACGCCCGTCTCGGTTGCAGATCGAGGGGTTTGGTTGAGCCACGCCATTAATAGGTCCATTGATACCAATGAAATACTATGCGCTTCGACTTTGTCCAAGGCAACGGCTACACCGTTGGTAGCTGCGCTTAGGATGACATACCATGATGCATGGACACCGAGGGATCCATCGAGAACGCTCATGACTTGAACTTTATGCTTCGCCATAAGACGGCAGCAAGAAATCCAACTACACAAACCCACGTATTAACTTTCATAAACACTTTGATATACCCCCCAATTAATTGCAAGATAACTTACTCAGTACACTCCTTACCAATCGGATGCTTCTTCAACTCCGCCAACTCCTTCTGACGCTGTCCACCCCAAGACCGACTAACTTCAGAATGTGGCGGCGCATCCGTATACCAGAAACACAAAGTCCGTCTGCCCGGATTAAGATTCTTGATCAACGTCCAAACAGCACTCTTCGACGCCTCTGGATAATCCGCACCACCGCAGATTTCAATCTTCTTCGCAAATTCAATGAGATCGACTTTGTTCTTCTCGTTCGTATGCGGCATGCCTACGTGATGCCAACCACTAAACTCGATCTGACGACCGAAACGAAGATTGTCGTTATCATAATCGCGGTAGGCGATAATAGAAATCGAGGTAAACGCAGATGTTAGGTTACTAAGAGCCAATATTTGCGGGAGGGAATGCTGCAAGGCGGCTAGATAGGTTGCCATGGATCCCGTGGCATCGGTGATAAAACATAGGTCATACTGTTCCTTGGCCGCGGCCTTGGAGGTTGAACCGGATGAAGACATCCTGGGGTAATTTTTGTGGGGAAATGCCCGGAGGAAACTCTTTGGTAAAAAGTAATTTTAAATTGAAAGAATAGGGAGCTAAAACTACCGAGGCGGATCTATGAGACAGAAGGGTCTACAATCAATATCTCGACTGCGATATCAATTGTTTGAATGTATTCGAAACTTCGAGAAATGAAAATCTTAGAAACGAGGGGCTTAAATGCATTTCCAAGGCTCATTGATCAAAGTGAGTCAATGCTCAAATGTCAGTAGTCATTTAAGAAAAGGGATCGGATTGAGAGTACCTTTGCTCTGTTCGAAGTGATCTTGAAACGTCCACACCGAAGAAGAGGCGCTAATTGTCTGTTCGGGGAGGTTTGGGGGGGAGTGTTCGGCGCCATGAGCGGTGTTGGATGTGGTAATTTCGTGAGTCAACACACGGACCTGTTATTTCTGGGTCCATGGGGTAAGGTTGATTCGCAGGCAATCTAAGAACATATAAAAGTTGAGTTAAAAAGCGGGATGGATCGATGAGCCTGTTTTCAGGCGCCGCCTAGGTTCCTGGTGATAGGCTCTACGATCAATTGGTCTTGTCGCTGAATTATCTGTTGTGCTCAATTGCTCAAATGTATTCTAGAGCGGCTGGATTGGATCGTTTTCTAACGTACCCGTTGATCCTCAATTGCTGTTTGATAACTATTATCGATCCCTCAAGTCAATTGCCAACAAGAACTCCAGAAGTTGAAAATCATATGACTGAAAACCCCTATGATCCGAACCCTTAGGCCTCGAGAATCAGGCTTTCTTTCATTTTCAAAAAACTATCTCATCAAATACTAATTCTGGCTATGCGTGCATATACAACCTGGCCTGGTCAATGTTCAACCAGAATCGTCCTTCCCGAAATACAACGTTACAACAACACAAAATCTGCGAATGGGTTCCGAGGTGACTCAATCCACATGCACATTGCATTTCGAAGAATCAACCTTTTGTACAAAGACGGCTCGCACGCCTCGGGATACCAATTCCAGTATCAATGCATCATATCTGTGTGGGGAGATAACTATTGAAACAAAGCTTAGTTGATTATTACTTGATTGACGAATGGGTTGATCAATATATATCAATTTGCGGCCGTCGCTGCTCATCGCATGCGCGCAGTTTATACTGGGTAGATACATGATCGCTTAGAACGAGATTAATGATCACCAAACAAATCATTAGTATTTTTGACTCATCGAGTGGTGTAACCTCCATTCGCAAAGATTGTTTGGCCAGTAATCCATCCACCCTCAGTGACAAGGAATTTAACTAGAGGAGCGATATCCTTAGTGTCTGTAAGGCGACCACCCAAACCCTGGCTCTTATGGTAAGCGACAGCTTCAGGAGACTCTTGTGGGTAGAAGAATGCTGTAATGTTTCAAGTCAGCTTGGGCTCTCATAGTCATCTACGTAAATAGATATGGGCCTATGAAATGGTTGATGCTTGAAACTTACGGGTATCCATAGGGCCAGGAGCAACGGCGTTGACACTAATGAGCCTTGGCTGGAGTTCCTTAGAGACAGCACGGGTAAAGTGTTCGACAGGAGCTTTCGATCCAGCGTAGGAGCTGTAGTATCCCGTGAAGGCAGCAAGAAGGGCTGTGACAATAGTAACGACTCTGCCTCCATCTTCAACGTACTTTGCACTCGCCTTGAGGATAAAGAATGCGCATTTCGAGTTGATCCTAAAATTTTGTAATTAATGCTATTAGCGGTGCACTACAAACTCTTTTCTTGCCCAGATTTGACTTACGCAAACATCTCATCGTATTCAGCCTCAGTGACGTCTGTGATCTGTTTCTTGAGCACTTTACCCACGGTATTGATGACAATATCAATCTTTCCGAAGTCCGATTTAACATTAGTGAACAGCTTTTCGACGGCTGCTTCGGTAGTCAAATTGCCCTGATAGAACTTGACCTTGGTATCAGGGTATTTATCCTTGAATTCCTTCTCGAGACTTTCAGCATCTCCCTTCGATTTATCTGAGTTATAATGAAGAGCCAGACTGGCACCGAGAGGGGCAAGAGCCCTGGCGATATCCGCACCGAGGTTCTTAACTCCGCCGGTGATAAGAGCGGTCTTTCCGGTAAGGGACATTGTAGGTAATCAATGAACCGCTCAAAGAGAATTATAAGAAAGATCAATAGTCAAACGTTATATGAATGTAATCTTTGGGTTGTACTAAGAAGTAATCAACGTTCAATGTTTGTGGTTATCGATTGCGGATAGCAATTTATATACTGATGTCTTGCGAAATGTTATCGATAGATCTTATCGAACGGGATTCCTCCCTGTCTTAAATAAATTCCGAGCTTAGCCAGCTACTACATCTTAATTGCGGTGACACAAGAGAAACTACGTCTACATAGGCTTAAGTCGAAAAAAGGTCTGCGAGGGGTAACAAGAAAATATTGTATCATTTCTTAGCTGCAAGCCGCCAACCCGATTGCGACACCGCATGCACGAGTGAAATATATGCCTCATCGATCATAAATCCGAATGTAAACATGGTTTGTGGGTATTGTAGGTACCATTGTGAAGTTTTCCACACAGCTACAACGTTATAGCTCCAGTCAAAAATCTACTAATATGAATTTAGAACTTATTCTTTCCACTCTCAATTGCTATTCGATTAGGTCTATCTAGAGCCTTCCCATATTATCCCATTATCTAACTATCAAGATTCTTCGAAGTTCACTCTATATTTTTCATTCATGAAATACCATCAAGTTTCTCAATCAGAGATGGGGTTAGCTTTCATTGCACATGCATGGGACTTGCGCATGCTTCCTAGGATCCTTAGTTCCCTTCGCTTGCTTACAGTCCCTGCAAGATTCATCCGGTGCTCGCTTATCTCTGCCTCAGATTTCGACCGTATATCCGAATCTTCCCGGGCGAATTCATTGCGCAAGTTCAATCGGCACCGACCGTTCCAGTTAAGAAATATTCGAAGTTTGTGATACATGGATTGAAAAATGTGAAAAAATCTGCATATATGCAGGAGCCGGCTCCGGCCGCTACCTGTGCGGAGACCAATTGTAAGTGCAACTCCCACCTAATACTGCAAAAGAGTTTTCCAACCCATTGCACATCGATATCACATTCTGGACTTCAATGGTAAGGTGCTTGTGTAAATATATGTATATCACATACTCGTCATGCATGGCTGTACTGATACAATTGATGCCTAAATGAGGATTTAATCTTAAATCCGATAGTTATTGCAATGTTCCAACATCAGTAGCGAAAATGAGTTGACAAGTGAGAGCATTCCAAAGGGAATTCAAATATTCGCTTGGTCAGGTGGTTAAAACCCAGCTCCGCGATTTGAATTCGGAAAACATCTAAATAGACAGATATCTTTGTCGAAATCTCATATTAGGTTGTCTTGTACGGGACCAAACGATTCTAAAACAATTTTACGTGTGACTCCATGAATTCCTGCCTTATTTGTGGTTGATGCTATACTATATATCGTATCGATATCTTCAGAACCTTTATTTATGAAGTATCTCCATTTATCGATGCCGCCAATTCGGAACATTGAATACTTTATCCAAATGCTAGCGCTAGCTGCTATGTGATGGTCGTTATAGGTACTTAGTTTAGTCAGGCCCACATGGTGTCGGGATTCCTAAACTTGAAATAATATTCGAGGTATTTATTGGATTTATATTGGAGCCGGTTCCCTAGGGTTACACCCGTATTCGACGGCTGCAGTGCAGCTGTCATTGCTCACCATACTTACACCCACGTATTTGTGTAACCAATGTGAGCGTTCCTCTCAACGCCAGCAGCTTAGCTATCTAAGTAGCCAGCCCAAAAAAACACATGACTCGAAGACTAATCGCCAATATAAGAGCGAAACTGGATTTATAGTTTGATTGCTATTAAAAGCGGCTGTAATAAAGTATGAAACCCAAGTCTCGAATGGCTAAAGCGTGTGATATGAAGATATCAGGTTTTCAAAACTGAAATACCCAGATCTGAGACCGATATTAATATTTTCGGTATATTAGAAGAGTATTGATATGAAGTGTTTTATACCTCATAGACACCGAGTCGACTATCCGATGTACATGTACAACTAATATAATATGCTGATATCGACAGCGAATATTCTTCCAAATGCATTGATCATCCAGCTCTCCAGCCCTCTCGCTAGATCTTTCGAAGCGAACTAGGATCATGTCCGAGATTTAGCCATATGGCCGTCGGCACCGAGTTTCTCATGTTCAAATTTTCGCATTCAATGGCTAAGCAATATATGATGCATCATGCAGGTCTAAAAAGAGGTATCTTATATAATTATCAAAATCCATTTTAACATATATGGCGTGAGACGGAAAAGACGGGTGCCTTCCTTGTCGGTCTCTTCGCCCGTCCGCGCGCGCCAATTACAATAGAATGCTGAACTCCCGGCATCGTCTTAGCCTACTAGTTTTTCCAAGAAACGGGTGGCGATGGCCAAGAATCTCAAATTCGACGATTCATGTAAAATAAATAGAGTCGGTAAAGCTTGCCGTTTGAATGATATGTTATTTGGAGTCCTGGTAAGCTTTGTCCTTTGAATATCCGATTACGAGACGCAAGTTTAAGAGGCTTGTCCATGCGGGAACTCAGGATGCTCTACATGTCTAAGTATATAATACCATTCCGATGCCCGACATAATACTGACAAACCCATCAGCGAGGATCAGCATGTCTTATGCGTCGCAGGTTTGGAGTAAACGGGTTGTCAGGCATCTCAGCCTCACCCAGAAAGTATTTGGAAACCTGAGCATGGGACCCCTGCAAGCCTCCAAGTTCGGTAAAAATTTACCATTCCTGGGGTCTGCTTCCAACGGAAAAAGCTTCAGCGGGTTTGGGGAACATGGTGGTTACTGTTGGTCACCCCTCATGATGGTTTTTTTTTGAGTTCTCTTGATGATATTAAAGACGGGAGCGTCTCAGAAGTCTGGATGTTTTAAAAAAGTTTTCCTAACTTCACTACTGTTCCTTTTGCATCTTCAGTTCCTTTTTGTCGACAAAGCTAAGAGAATTTAAAAGTTTTTCGTACGACTTCGGCAGAAGAAATAATACAGACAGCTCGAGCTCACTCGCCTCGAGCGGACTTACCCTGCAGTCAGCAAGCTTAAACTGATACGATAGCTCCCAGGATCAAGCTTCAAACAAGAAATCCGTCTTCCAGCTGGTTACTATTCTCAAACTGAAAAAAGAGGAACGTCGAGAAAAGTTTAAAGAGCTCTATTCCCCAAAAGCTGCGTGCTCCTCGAAGAGTCGCAGATTCTTCAACCCTTCTTCCCCTTCGAAACCGTCTTCCTCTGATCCGATATCCGAATTCTCTAATTTAAATTTGGATTTCGAATTCCTTGGGTCACACAGGAGCAGGACAAGTTGATTGTACAGGCAGGTATCTCAAATACGATTTGCCGAAGGAAACTGGTATCAGGCCATATAAGATCTCGTCCAGCCAGGCCCAAGCTGCTAAGGTCCCCGTTCCAAGCGGGCGCGTCTAGATTTGGCACCTAGAATAGCTCAGCCGCAGACCAGACCGTCAGCCTGGTCCCAAAATCCCACTACTCCAAGAAAAACCCTAAAGTAATACAAATAGTCTTTCGACCATACCGTAATATATATCGATTGACTCTTGGCCCTTTTTATTTCCCTTCTTCTTCTTCTTCTTCTTCTTCTTTTCTTTCTTCAATATGGAACAAAGGCTTCCAACACACACCCGCAGAGAATCATTCAGTCCTTCGCTTGGCTCACCAGACTCCGACACATTCGCCGGCGCCAGAAGAGGCTCCGTCTCCTCGCATACCGGTTCGAGTTACTCGCTAATCCACCATCCAGACAGCGACCTGGGTTCCAATCAAGGTAGCCCTCCCCCGCGCCAAAAAGGCCCGCCACCTTCGCTCCGAAAACACCCAGGCCACCAAAGGTCATTCTCAGGTAGCTTCTCAGGCTCTCCGCCCGCATCTCCCCGGGTTCCGGTCATTAAATCAATGCGTCCTTCAGTCGAAAAGACAAAGACGCATACTCCGCGTGGAAGCGTGGATGATGGCGATTCATTGTACAAAGGACCTCCAAAGCTTCATATGATCCGTGGGAAATGGTTTTATTCCCGTATAAGGACTATTTTATATCTGTTGAACTGGGCTACTGCTCTTTGCACATTCATCCTTGTGGTTTATGTGTGGGCCGACGATTACCTGCCATATCGAGATCGGGTTTCGACACCAAGGCGGTATCTGAGGGGGACTTGGGAGGAGTTGACACAGGAACAGATTGATAGTGGGATTAGGGGGATGACTTTGAGGGCTTGGCCTTCGGATATCGATTTGACGGGTGTTTATTTGATTATTGCGTAAGCATACCTTTAATTAAGGATACAAAAACGTTTATGATGCTAATTTAGTTCGTGGGTTTATAGATTCTGTGGTACTGGAACCTTCGTCTTCTTCGGACTGTGGTTGCAGAATATCTTTAGAAGTGCGAAGTCGTATTATATTATGTTCACACGAACAGAATATTTTACTCTTGCTTTGCTTGTCATCTGGTCTCTTGGATTCGGTGCTACGTAAGAACGAATCCTAATAACACTTCTTACTTTGTTGCACTATATACTTACTTATATAATCTAATTCATAGGGCCGGATACGTCACCCATATCTTCAAGGTTGACAATGATGACCGAGACTTCTGGAGTTGGACTTGTACTCGTGTTGGTATGGGTCATGATATCGTCTTCAAGCGTGAGATCTATTACGACGGAGACTGTGATCTCTTGGTAAGTTTCTTTACATTTACCACCAATATATCATGGACCAGCTGCTAACCAAGGATAACAATAATATAGAGTGGTTCGTGGTACACACTCCTCTGTCTCTGCGGCTTCTCTCTTGCCATCCTCCTCACCTTCCCAGCAAACATCGTCTACCACTCCCTCACCAAGAACAGTGGCTACAGCCGCTTCGAACAAAAGCTGGGCTTGCGCGCCGATCAAGAAGAACGCATCGCCAGAAGGTTGGCCAAACGTCCACAGGAACAATGGAAGTTTCCAAAGTGGGCCAAGCAACCAAAGTGGGCAAAGTCGTAAACATATCATCCCAGCGCACTAGCCCTCTCGGTTCGATCCTTATATTTCTGAAATTTCTGTGATGCGATTTTAGAACTTCCTCTCTAGCCTCGAGTACTAGAAATTTTCCTCAATTATTTTTCCCTTTTTCTTTTGCATGGTATTTGTATGTCTACGGTCTATGGATTATACCCTCGTTATATACCCCCCGCTCTATCGATCAAAACCCAATGAGGGTCTCACAAACAATTGTTCTCCACGAAAACATCATCATTATAGCTTTTATAATTTAGCGGTTTTCCTACGGTATTTTTTGCATGATCTTTTTCAAGTGGAGTTTATTATCTAGTAAAGAACATGCATGTGTTATTTTTGTATCTAGCATCTAAAAAATAAATCTTTCATTCATAGTCTTTAACATACTTTCCCGTTATATTGAGCCCTACCACCGGTACCTTGTTTTCAGTTATACTAAAAGTAGTGGCAAAGACGTTTTGCATTTGTGGAAGCCGATCATAGTCAGCTTCGAGACCGATCACAATCCAATCGGCTACCCGCCTAATCAACAACTCGATGCATAACCGCCCTATTCGCCCCAATGAACCTCAAATATATCAACTGCTTCTCATGTAAAAACAAACCGGGACTAAATGGTAGGTCGTAATCGTCTAGTAGAGCATCCATCTCCTCATCTATATATTCAATATTTTGTCAGATTTTCAAGTCGCTTCTATCAAAACTCTGTAGTAGGACGTATACGTATGGACAGGATAAAACTTACGATTCAAACTCTTCAATTCGACACCATTGACTGGACATCGACTTGGAAAGGTACCGTTGGAGTTTAGTAGTATTTGGAATGGTTCGTGTATTTCTGTTATATTTTGGAAGTTATAGTTGCGGGAGTGGAGACGTTGTCTATAATATTCAAATTATAAAGAGAGTCAGCATCACGATTTCTTTCCTGTGAATAAACTTAGATATGCCAGATTAGATATATATAACTTACCTCTCAACATCAAGCCCCCTGACATGATCCTTCTTCGCAAAGCCAGCGCTTACGAACCTCCTCATCTCAGCAATCTGTTTCTCCAAATTCTCAAGATGTGCCATAACCCCGAGTGATAAAGTGGTTTCCTCTTGCATTGTTGAAAACTGGTCGACTTGAACGTCTAGCGTGCTATTACCGATTCCAATAGCCCCACTACCACCAGTCCCACTAAGAATCGTAGTGCCGACCTGTAACCCCGATGTTGTCGTTGACATTTGTGATGGGTTTTGAGAAATTATCAGTGGAGTGTTTATCAATAATTCAGCTGTATTATTTATATTCTGAATATTAAGATTTGTAGCCATCGACGATGACGATGAGGAGGACGAAGACAATGGATTATCTGCTAGAGCTACTTCTTGAGCGAGGGAGTCAAGTACGTCGTTATTGATGATGTATTCTTGAACCGACGGGTTCGAGAAGTCTAGACCTGTCATATCGTCTTGGAGTATCATTGGTAAGGGAGAAGGGTTTATTGGAAGGGTTTGGGATTGATACCCTTCTGTGCCTGTGGTGGTTAGGTGGAAAAGAGCTGCTGCTGTGGTATCAGGATATGATGCTGCAGGGAAGCTGGATTGGTTGAAGGAAAGCATTGCTGGGGTTTTATATTAAGAGGGTTGAGGGGATGTTATATATTGGGAGAAAGGTCTATATGAGGTAAAGATATATGTCGATAGAGGAAGATGAGGTTGTTTGGAATGGAGATTTTGACGGATGAAGATTATTTGATAGGATTTATATACCCCCAATTGCCACATTTTCTGAAGGGGTTTATTATAACTTGAGGTGGTATGTATGGAATAATTTGTTTCATTAGGTGTATGTGTAGAGAAAGAGCAAGCAGTTGAAGGGGGGTTTGGTATAAGCATCAAGGGGGGGTAAGTCGATTGCATTGTTGTGAGAAGGAGCTGTTGAAGCTTAAGTTCATTTTGAGGGTATCTAGGAGTTCTAAGGACAACATAGGTTTGTATTTTCGTAGATATCCTGTGATGGAAGCTCTCGTAGATGCTAGAGCTGGAGTTGTAGATCTTAGACGCCTTTGTTATGAAGGTTGTGGAAGAAGAAGAAGCGTCTGGAGTTATCATTCTGAGGCAGAGGAGGAGTATTAATAGTAGTCCGTCGAAACGGATGGGTTTATAAGGTGAAAAAGAAGCTAAAGCTCATGGAACGACATAGCGCTGATTGTTTCAAGCGGGAAGAGATATCGCTTAGTTCTTTCTTTTTCTTTTTCTTTCTTTGAGGTTTTGGGATTCTATGGTGGTCTTTAACCTGTGATTGCTTGTCGTGGGTCCTTTGAGACAGAAGTTTCGGAATCAATTGAAGTTTCTAATGCATGGTCAAAGCTCCTTAGCTTAGCCTTACCTCGCTTGAACATGATATAGATGGGGGCAGACTAACGTACCTTATTCTCCTTTTGAATATTCATATTCATCAATTCATTCTTATGTACACTATCTTACAATATATACACTCCCTAGATCCTGAATGTCCCTTATTTCCTCTTCTTTTCCTGCTCTTCTAACATCTTCAGTATAGAGCTATCGCCTTTCTCCGCCTGTTCTCTCCGGATTTGATCCAACATGGACTCCTTCTGTTCCTCTGCTTCGTCTTCGTCATCATCATTGTAACGTTGGTTCCATACATCCTTCAATTGTGCCCATATCGCTTCACTCGGCATCATGTTATCGTATTTCTTTCGTGAGTTTGCAACTTTTTCTTGGTATTCCATTGATCCCTTTGGTGCTATCGCATATAGTAAACCTGGATGGCCGTGTTCCTAAACCATAAACATAGGAAATTAGTATGCAGATAAGATATATTCCACTGAGATGGAAAAGAAGAAGGGGAAGGGGAAAAAGCTACCCACATTCATAACGTGGTTTACACAGTATGCGGTAGTACAGATCAACCCAAACGTATAAAAGTCCATCTTCCGCGGCGGCATAAATATTATAACGGGACATATGATAGCAGCTGCAATAGCCGTTTTATATCCCATGTCCTTCATGTATTTCTGCTTTTCCGTTAACTGTACGGGTAGTTGTGGTAGCTGTTGTTGGTCATTGGGGAATGTGGGCGGACTGGGTGGTATCGAAGACGGTATTGTGGGTGCTATTGGAGCCGGTGGTGGAGGCGCCGTCTTTGAGACGGTGGAGCCCTTGTCGGAGGACCCGCCGAAGGGGTTCCAGATCATGGTTGGAGAGGTTGTGGATGTTCTGGCCGCAAAGTTTTGGAGTGGTGGTATATGCGACGGGGTGGGATGTTTTCGGTGGTTGAAACTTTTGGAAGAGAAGGTTGTGTGACATTGAGACCATCAACACAAAATTATTACGAAGCACTTTGGGATACATGTCATATTTCACTAGGATATGAAGGGTTCTGGGTAAAGCCATTGTATTGTAATAGTGGTAATAGATACATTGGTAGAGGAGTATATGCAAGAGAATTCCGTATAGCCTGTGCAGAAAAATATGTATCATGAGGCCTTAAAAAAAAAAAGTGAGAGAGGTGGTCAGGTAACCTGTTCTCTTCATCCATTCCCAAATCCCAACGCCCAAGCTCCGCCACTCCATCTTATGAATTGTATTAGCTATTTTATGTGTCGAGATGTTCCTCTTTTGGATTCTACAGATAGTTTAATCCCAGCGGTTGTCGCTTTGTCCCCATCTGAAGTGCCATTGGTTTGTGTCGGTCCTACCCCAGCCAAAAGCTCGTCGTTGATCACCGACGGCGCCGAAAAAATCAACAGCGCCTCCTAACATATTATCCATAAACTGGCTCCCGGTTCTGAATGGCATCCTTGGCATTCCTGCTTCCTGTGCCAATTCGATAAGATCTTGTTCTGTGACTTTACCCTGTCGACGGCCAAGCACCGCTCTGCGAATCGCAAGTCTCCAGTATTCAAACCATTGGTCTTCCGTCATCTTAACACGGCGACGACCGTTGACATCGACGGCAGACATTGGCCAGACAGATCGGACAACGTTGTAGTTTTTGGTCATGAAGAAGAGAATGGGCCAGGTGATGATCCAAAGAAATGTGAGATAACAGAGCCATCGGACGGCCTTGTTGTATCGGAGCTCGGTTAGCTTATTGGCTGGCCTGATCTTGACCTTATTGTGGGTTGTTGGGAAGGTAATTTGGATATCGCCGGCGTAGTTTGTGGATTGGATCAGTTGGTGTAATCTGGTGGCGAGGTATTTGGTATCGTAACCTGGGCAGATTTTCTCCATCACGAATCTACAGTTTGTTAGAGAAATTTAAGTATAGAAAAGAAAAGAAGAAAGAGGGTGATTTCGTCTTACTCTTTGCAAATCGCGGGATCATTGCAATAATCGTCGGCCCAGCTTCGGATATCCTTTGGCATGATTGGTGTATCGTCTGGTAGTGACTGTGTGTTCCTTCCTTTCGTTCTGAACGCCCCTCCACGGTGCGCACTTGTGTCTTCGTCTACGACTTGGATGATCCCCTGTTGACCTGGCTCGATAAGAATGAGGGACTGGAAGTCCATAGTGATATCGAAATCCACGATCGTTTTATGCTCCGTATTGTTTCTCTGATCGTTGATAGAGTTACGATGATGGTGGTGTTTCTCGACGTGTGTGCCTCGCATTCGGACTTGAGGACGTGGAGAATGCATGTTCTGGGTAAGAAGGAAGCGGTATAGAGCCTCGCCATCTTCGTTCAAGTGAACATCGTAGGATGTTACGGAGCCGGTTGTCGGGTTTTCGTAGTGCTCTGCGACATAAGGAGTAAAATCTGGAGGTGGTTCGAGAGGGACGGCATTTGTAACTCCGTTCGGGACGACGTGTGATGGGTGGGATAGGAGAGTGGTACCCTCGGCATCGTATGACGGGGGAAGTTCATCGTCGTCACCAGCTTGGGAGGTTGTCGGGGTGAAGTCCTGTTGGGGGACGAGGGGGATTGTCGAGGAGCTGGAGGGACCATCGAGGCCAAGGAGATCACCGGTCTGCATGTCGGCATGTGTTGTGGTTGTTGGCGGAGCGCCCTTGTCGCCCTTGGACGTCGACATCTTTTTTGCAATTTTGGTTGTATTGTCCTTCTGCTGTCTCTTCAATAATTTCCTTAGTGCTGCTGCTTGGGTTGAGGTATCTTTTGTCGCTATTGTATTTGGAGATTTGAGATTTGTTTTCGAGGCACGAAAAGGAGGGAGGATTAGGGAAAAAATAAAGAAGAAGAAGAAGATGAGGAAGAGGGGAAGTTATGAAATACGAGGTGTCTGTGTTTGGCCAAATCCGCGAGGCTCGTCTGATTGTGAGTATGATTTTGCAATGCATTCGTAAGCCCGGCCTGGAAATCGATGCACTGCCGCGCAGCCTTTTTTTCCCAGCATCTAACCGACTGGCTGGCTTCTCTCAGAACAGCAGAAAGTTA
Source organism: Arthrobotrys conoides (assembly GCA_036971725.1). Classification (NCBI taxonomy): domain Eukaryota; kingdom Fungi; phylum Ascomycota; class Orbiliomycetes; order Orbiliales; family Orbiliaceae; genus Arthrobotrys; species Arthrobotrys conoides. The sequence continues at coordinate 2,897,226 of JAVHJM010000001.1, forward strand.
ACCAACGAACATGAACAGGTAAGAGACCAGAGCAGGGGGGGTATGCCCTGTCTGACGATCCTGCACTTTTGGCCTTTATTTTATATTTTATTTTGTTCATTGAAACGAAATCTGACTAACAAGAGAGACGAGGTATCTAGACAGAGACCGGGAATATATTATATTCTCTGATATGCCATTCGATGCATATTAAAGAAAAGCCCATGCCGGTAAAGGCATAGCGGACACTTGATAAAGACGCCTAGACTAGGCCTGGTTCCCTTCTTCGTGGCCATCCGATAGTCTGGGGGCTATCCGAATCATCAATTGCAATTGCAAAGCTAAGCTACGCAACCAAGCTGCATCCATCCTGCACTCGAACGAAAAGACAAAGATTGTGATACCCAAGCAATCTAGCTTTAAGCTTCTCCTTCAAGGGCCCCGGCAAAAATGGATTCTTGGGGATGACCATGAGTGGGTCCTTGGTACCTGTCTATTCCAGATTAGCTGGGTTGGTCGGTCGACACCCTTCTCTTTTTCCTTCGGATACCCCCACATTCTGGCTCGACTTCGGCTTCTTCGCCTGCAGACAGGCAATGGCATCCCACACTTTACGTCTCAGAAGCAGGTTAATAGTCAGTCAAAAGTCAGGTACTCCGTACTTTTTTTCATTGTTCTTTATCGCTCGCTGTCCGTCTCCGTGCGACGAACCCGAAATGGTCCCAGAAGCCAGTGCGGTGCAATGCACTACATATTAATACAGTCGCTAATATCGAGGAAGGGGGGTTTTACATACTTTAGTTTTCGACCATTGCAAGGGAATCAGAAAAGAAAAGAAAGGAAAAAGGCATGACTTGACATGACAGGTTGAGTCTAGTCATTGATTCGGTCAAAATTGAACGACAAGCTCTGATCTATTACCGTTAGCTGGGAGAATTCTTTCCTCTCTGTCAATATACTATCACCTCTCTCCAATCTTCCAATCACCCGACGACGATTTTCAATTCCTCGCTCCCGTCCGACCTCCCTCTTCCCTGCCATGCCGTGCCATGCCATCTCAGAGAACTCGGAACTGAGAACTAAGAATTAGGAACTTAGAACTCAGAACTCAGAACTCAGAACTCAAAACTTTGATCACAAAACTCAGGTCTCAACTCCAGGAACTTATAATAAGGAACTCGCTGGTTTCAAACATTTCGCTAAGAGCCCAGCCTCTTGTCTCTCTTCCTCATTCCCCTTCGAATTCGAGTCCCCTCCCTTCCCTTCCCCCTCCTCTCGCGCAGATTGCCGAAGCTAGTCAGAACCCCAGCTTGTCTTCGACCTGGGTCCTTTCGTGTTCTCTCCATACATACGGTTCCGTAAAGCATATTTCCCTTCGTGCAGAAACTACTTCAACTGCGGCTCCCAACGGAGCGGTTCACCGTCCGCCCCCAGATCCGTGACACTGGCACGACAGCAATAAGCTTCTTTCCTGCAAAAAGATGCTAGTTCCCTTCGCCAGGGCTATCCACTCGCTGACGTGATTTCGCCACGCTTATTATATCGATAAATATTCTTCTTGTCCAACTCTTGGTCTAAATATATAGAAAAATATAAAAAAATCATGAAGTCCAAGCAACCCCAGTCCACCTTACCAACAACGGCGGTCAGCGCGCAAACTGCCTCTCCAACACACATTCGATCGAAATCTACCGTCCCGTCCGCTACCTCTCTCACTCATGTGACTACTGGTAACATATCTCGATCTATATCCGCTTGCAATCGATGTCGCTCCCGGAAGACAAAGTGCGACCAGTTATTTCCAGCATGCACGGCCTGCGCAAAGGCAAACGTAGAATGTGTCGGTGTCGATGCTGCGACTGGGAGGGAAATTCCAAGAAGCTATGTGTCGCATTTGGAGGAAAGGGTGGCTTTTCTGGAGAAGCAGTTGGCTAGCGGTGCTCAGTCGCAATCATCATCGGGGGAGTCGAGTAGGAAACGAAAGGCCGACGGGGACATGGTTAGTCCGCTGAGTTCTCGACCGTCGCAAGATAACTATCAGTCGAATGGCCAAAATATCAGTGTCGTGGGTGGGGGTTCAAGACATAACTCAGAGGGCCAGGTATTCACTGGGGCGATTGGACAGGTAGAAGCTGCTCAGGAAGCCCTACTCGGCCCTAATGGGAAAGATATCTCGTAAGTTGGTATGTCACATCGTTACTCTGGATATTGACTAACAAAATATCAATAGTTTTGCGGAGTTGATGTTCGCAGCTGTTAAAGTCAGTAGCAAGACGGGCGGCCACCTGCCAGCGAAAGTTGCCTCCTTTCGTGGTAAAATGCCTGAGCACTGGAAGAACAACACCGGACCCAACGAAGATGGTGACGCCCTGCCGCCCACCACTGCAGATCTTCAAACAGTTTTACAAAAGCCTGTCCCTGCAGGGTTTCCTGATAGAACAACGGCAGAGAAACTCGCTCTTGCCTATTTCAACCAAGCGAACCCTCAAATACCAATACTGCATAGAACGATCTTCATGGGAAAACTGAAGGCTGTTTACGATTGGCTTGCCGAACGCCCTGGACTTAAAGAAACCGACCTCCCAGAAGAATATATTCCAATGCTATACTACATGAATATGGTCTGGGCAATTGCTACCGGGATGAATGCAAATTATCAGTCTATGCCAGAGAAGTTTCATGCCGCTGCAATGAAATATATCGATACGATATTCTCCGCACCGAACAGATTAGACACGCTGAAGGGCGTTTTGTTACTGGCCCTGTACAGTCTAATGCGGCCAGCTGTGCCCGGGGTGTGGTACGTTGTTGGATCTGCCCTCAGAATATGCATTGATTTAGGTCTGCACCAGGAAACTCCCCAGGTGCTTCGTGTCCTGGATGCTTTGACTATCGACACACGACGTCGGTTATTCTGGTGTGCATATTCTCTAGACAGACAGGTCTGCGTGTATCTCGGACGGCCGTTTGGAATATCAGACGACGCCATCAAAGTACCGTTCCCAGAAGATATCGATGATAGCCTAATATCAGAATACGGGATCCTCAAGGAGCATCCGAATGCGCTAAACAAGAGCTCGAGAACGATTGCGTGCCACATGTTTAGAATACGACAGTTGCAATCGGAAATACAAAAGATTCTCTATCAGCAAAGTGAACTTCCCAGAGAATTCAACTCTATCAGCCATTGGAGGAAAGACATGGAAAGACGGTTGAATGATTGGACAATATCGGTACCAAAGAAAGATAATGAGGCAAATTGTGGCTATAATATGGGCTTCATCGATTTGAATTACCAACAAACACGACTATTGCTATATGGTCTAAGCCCGGCAGTTCCTAAGCCGGATACGGCGGCATATCTTGTGATTTCCGACGCTGGTGATCGCATCATCAAGGCCTATAGGTCTTTACATCGAGCGAAGAGCATCAATTACACTTGGCTAGCCTGTCACAATCTCTTCACCGCCGGTATGCATCACTGGATTGCCGTTGATATGATCCACGCTGACCTTAATTTTTAGGAACATCGTATCTATGCGCTCTTTGGCATAGTCCGGAAGTGCGGAAACGAACCACAGTTGACCAAATTGACCACAATGCCATGGCTTGTAAATCGATTTTTGAATCAATGCAAGAGCGGTGCCCCGCTGCTATCGGCTGTCGGGATGTCTTCGAAAATCTAGCGTCCGCCACAATACAACTCTGCAGTAAAAAGGGTGATCTTCTCGGAGGCGGACATCCTAGTAAACGAATAAGAGGCGAGAACAGCTCTTCGCGTCGGACGACTGAAAAGACCGCACTCGAGCCTGTTCATCATGCCCTCCCAGCCAGTCTAGCCAACATCGTCCACCACGTCCCCTCACCTCCACCGAGCGAACAGAACATTCTTACTCCTATCTCACAGCCACGCCACACCCCGAGTGTCCACGAATCTACACCTCTATCTGTATATGACGTTTTCCAACAAGATCCACTAGCAATTACTCCGCCGCTCCAACAACAGCAACCCATGGCACCGCCCGTAAACCATTACGCGCGCTCTCTACAACAGTCCCCTCCAGCTCTCCACGACCCCTTCGTCCTATCTCCACCTTCTCAGTCCCCGATTTCACACCAACAGCCAGTAATCAGCCCTGGTGCTCACTCTCATCATTCGTCGATATCGATGCAATCACCGCACTCCGCCCAAGACTCACTATTTTCTCCACACTCCGGTTTCCTTCCCGAAAATAATCCACATTTAGAACAAATAATGCGCACAGCAGGCGAACTTAGCAATGATACTTCTTATAATATATTTAATAGCGGATATGCAGATGATAGTGCCGGTACTGGGAATGGAGAGGATGGAATGGGCGGAAAGATGTACCAGCTGATGAGTGATGTTGGCGGCGGGTCGATCTGGGGAGATCAGTTCATGTTTGAACTTGGGGATGGTAATGGCGGTGGTGCTAGTACCGCTGGCGGGTACGCGGTTGGGTTTAATGGGACGTTGAGTATGATGGGAGGTGGAGGGGTAGGAGGCGCTACAGATCATTTTAACAATTTCGTAGGGTTTTCCGGGGGCTTGTAGATTCTTTGTATCTTGAAGGAGCCAAAAATTGGGTGCCAGACACCATGATGGCTTCATTGTAAAAATAAACATATATATTTAACTATATACTGTGGGTGGAAGTGGTGCTTGTTCGGTTTTTCTTGGGGAATCGAGGATTTTTTGATATAGTCTCGATACTGCTTTCGATATAATTGGCGGACATCTCGACATTTTTACTGGATTTCTCTTCTTTTTCTTTCTGTTTTTTCCTCTCCTCCCTTTCCTCTTTCCCGCTTCCTTCTTTTTTTTTCTTTTCCTTTCTTCATTCTCTTTTTTTTGCGATGGAGTATATGGGTGTTACCTCTACAAAAAACTTATCTTCCGTTCTGGAGCGGATGTGCGGGATACCAATTGGATATACAGGACTTTTTCCTTCTTTCTCTTGACCATATAACATGACTTTTTTTCTTTCTTTTATACTACCTAGGGTACCTAGCTTCTTCCTTAAACGTGAATAAGCCGAAGATGATTATACTAACTATCTTCGATGTCTCCTTTTACCTTTTCTCCATCGTTATACAAACTACAATTCACGTTATGAGGCAACAGAATGAGGAAATTGATGTGTTAATTGTATTTTTTTGATTTGTATAGACTGTTCGAAGGCCTTTAAAGTCAACGAACGTTAATCTATGAAGTTATAAAAGTAGTTGTAAAAAGAACAAGAACGAAAAAAATTAGTCATTAAGAAAAAAACACCTCCATGCATCATTTTTTTCCCAAGCAAGTCCCATCTTTTATAAACTGTAGGCGTTCGACTTGAGAAAAGAAACGAATTCAAGAAATGCAGCAGGAGTAGGCTCCATGAATCCCAAAAGCAACATTAAAAAAAGGAATGTGTAATATAAATTCCTTTTTACTCAGTCCAATCCCATCTCTATATTCCCCTCCCTATAAAAAACAAAACTCTTCCATTATCCCAAGTTCCAAAAGTAACCTCTATCTTTCCTTTCTTTATTTTTTTACATAAAGGTCTTCATACCGTGACCCAATCTGCCGGGCTTATTCTTACTATACCCAACCTGAGACCTCTCACCGTTCAACTTTGCAACAAGTGGTAAATCTCTCGAACTCCTTCCGACGAATACCATCTTCTCAGCAGGGCTGACAACCCAATTCTGAGTAGCGGTATCCCAACGGGAGATATCCCTTCTGGTGATCGTAAAGGTCACAGTGGTGGATTTTCCAGCATTGACGGAGACTCTACGGAATCCACGGAGGACACGGACCGGATCGTCCGATTCACCTTGGGAAATGTAAAGTTGGACTACTTCCTCACCGTTACGCTTTCCGGTGTTGGAAAGGGTGACATTGACTTCGTAGAGGATGTCGTAGAGACCTGGGTTACCACCTGGTGCACCACCAGCAGGACGGGTGGCAGTGCCGTTGGGATCATAGGCATCAGCAGGGCCGTTTTCACCGTCTTGCTTGACGTCGCTGGTCTTGTTGAGCCATGGATAGTTGTAGAAACGGACTTTGTGGAATTCGGCAGGGAAGAGGAGGGAATCGGCGGATTCTGTTACTTTTGTAGTTCTTGCGGCTGGAGTACGGCCGTTGAAGGGGACGTAAGGGCCGGCATTTATTTTGCGGACTACAATTTTGTGGTATTTCCAGGTGGTGTAGGAGAGACCGACTGTATTTTGGATGAAAACGTGGAGGGTCAGTAAACATGGCTTCGGGATTTTTAAGTTTGTGTGACCATTTTAGACACGAGGGTATCGTGGCCAGAGTGTATCGATATCGTGGGTTCAAGGAAGTGGAAACTTACAGCCAAATTCGAAGCGGGGTTCGATTTCGTGCTTGTCAAAGTAGCGGTAGTCAATCAGGAGGCCGCCCAAATCTGTAAATTCGCGACATCAGTAAGATATTATATTTTCGTACCTTCCGTTCTCTCTACGTGCTAGACTTACCCTGCTGAGGTGCGTAGGTGTTATCAGGCTTGTACATGAGGCTGACACCGTAGTCTGTGGCATTCTTTGCGATCGTGAATGGAAGACGACCAGGCTCAACCAAACCGTAGAGAACATCGACGATGGAGTTTCCGCTCTCTTGACCAGGAAGACCAGCGTATAGGACGGCGGTGACGTTAGGATGTCTATTTCGTTGTCAGCACATCTGCATATATTCATAATGATTTTATCAGGATCTTACTCAATCCATTCTTCCATTGTCACAGGTCCTGGGGAGTGGATGGTGACAATGGTATTATTGCAATTCGCGGCGACGTTGCGGATGACTTCTTCGCCGTTCGACCAAAGGGTAAGGTTTTTGCGATCACCTTGGTTTCCATCAACGATAGTATAACCTTCTCCTGCCTGTGCCTTAACGAAGACGAGGCATGCGGAAGCTTGGGTGGCAACTTGATGCATGTGGGTGGTGGCATAATCGTCAACAACCCATTGAATAACAGTACCGTCGGCGATAGCTTTATTCTGTAGGGCAGATAATGGGGAGATCAAATATGGGAAGTTGGCCGTGCCGGAACCCCATCCCATAGCAACTGTACCGTCTGCGCAGGCGCGGTCAGGACATCCATTCGGACCTCTCGGGTTATCAGTAGCATCAGATCCAAAGACAGCGATTTGTCTGGGCTTTTGGAGGGGAAGCACGTTGCCGGTGTTCTTGAGGATGACAGTTCCTTTGGCGGCGATTTCACGGATGAGAGTAGCATGATTACCACGAACATCGACGTTTCCGTTGATAAGTCCGTACCCTTCTCGGGCAAACCAATGTCTGTATCCATAAACATCAGTGGTCCAGGAGTCAAGGTTTACTTCAACTCTGTCCTTGTCAAGGCCAACTTTGTAGAAAGAAGCCTATAGTCATTTCAAAATCACACATGTTAGAAAAGTTTGAGTCACGAATATGCTGTGGTAACTTTTGGGCTTCGGAGTTTACCATAATGCGGGTTGCCATATCTGCCTCATTGTCAGCTCCTAATTTTGAGTGCCTAGTTAAAGTGAAGGATCCACGTACCATCCAATCTCCATATTGGAACACTTCCGTTAAGAACGGCACCAGTCAAGTTGGAGGCCCTATCGGATCCTTGTTAGAATGTGCGAAATTCCCAACATCCATCAAAGATTCATGAACATACCAGTACGCGTTTCCGGAGTAGAAATTTTGGTCACCTGGCATAGCCTATTTTGCACAACCGTTAGACAAGGGATTACGAATACCTGCTAATGCTGGTTTAAGGAGAATATACCATATCTAGATATCATTGCATATGTATTAGCCAATCCATGTCCTTTTTAGATCCTGACGGAATATCGGAATGCTTACCAAGACCAGCCAAAGCAGTTGCTGGAAACAAATCACGTTAGCCATTATCATCTTCCCGTCTCACGGACATATTCAGGGGCATCTCATACCGACGCCGCCACTATGGGAAATAACGTTAGTTTGATATAAATGATCGCAGACGGGACATATAGATACTTACTGTTGAGCTTGCCAATCAGACACAACGAAGCTAATTGTATCCACAACTGTCAGAGATCGTTTTCATCCATGTTGGTACTTTGGTTGGTGATTGGTTACCCTTGGAATCCAAGTTCGTTTTTCAAGATACCGTTCATCAATTCGCTGTTTTGGCAACCATAGGAGTTGTTGATCTAGAAGATGGCCTTGTCAGCCGGCTGAATCGCCGTCTATGTTGCAGCTGGCGATCTTACCTGGTTGTAACTATAACAAAGTAGGATTGTTAGCCCGTGTCAATCCTAAATCCGGACTCATTGCCACGGTTGAAAAGTAAAAGCAAGATGGAGTTACTCACGAGCACATGATGGAACCGACACCAGCCTTGACCGCGTCAGCGAAGGGCCAGGCGTACACCTCATGCATCGTACGATCATCGACATTGGAACTGATACTTTCATTGATCGCGATTGCGCTTTCCCCGCGAAGTCGATAATGTTCCTACAATGTTTCAAAAAACAACAGTTTAGCATCATGCATGATCATGTGTTTTTCCGTTGAGCCGCTCATATAGAGGGGGGGTTACGCCTCAGGACAAAAACGCATTTCTAAAGAATCGACTTTTTGTACATACTTGTTCGTTAGCTGCATATTTATGTTCCTCAAGTCAGTCATTCGTCCACCAGTAATTCCAAATATCCCTTAAACTTAGAGAAATTTTAGGCGGCTCAAGTTTTAGGACGCACCGATAAAATGCTTAGCGCATGCAATAACCCCTGCGTCCTATATTGAAAGGCTAAGTTAGTCATCGTGGAAAGTTGCGACTTTCCGCTATTGCATACGTACCTGGATGCCTCGAACTGCAGATGCAAGTCCTGCTCCACTAAGGTATGGGTCTGAGCCTGCACCCTCCCAGTTCCTGCCGCCTGTGTATAAAAATTAGTTTTCATAGAACTCGAATGAATCATAGACACAGGGTGGAACCAACTTACCCTCTGGGAACAGTCCCAAGGGCCCGGAGACGGGACCGAGCTGGACGTCGACTCCCTTGCCACGGTGCTCCACGCCCATGGCAAGTCCTCGAGCGTATGCTAGATCGTCATCCCATGTAGATGCAATTGTAACACCGGCAGGAAAAGCCGAGGAGTACTGTCCAAATCGAATGCCTGTTATAATCCCTGAATGTAAGCCAACCTTGTAGATAGCCAATCAGGCAGGATCTAGTTTCTTCGGATCCAACTCCCTTGATAGGGGGGGGTATAGACTTACCAAGAGGACTGTCCTGAAGACATAGACCCCTGATACCAAGTCTAGGAACACCACCGGTGTTTCCCACACACTGTTCGCCTTCCCAGCCGACACCAGAAGTCAAGTTTACTATAGAAACATAAAACGTGAGCGAAGGTTACAATCACATAATGCGAATGCATTCGAAACAAAGTCTGGAGGCCGAGGTAGTTAGGCAGACATGCAGGCTCAAGAACAATGGAGTCATTCCATATGGCTTAATGTAGTATTCTTCTTCTTCTAGACGTATGAAAGTGGAGACGATTCCTATACTTGGAATCATCTGTTTTCGGTGTCTGTTACAATATAAAAACTGAAGAATACAGGGCAGAATCGGCTAGGGTTAGGGGAAGATATATTGTGTTGTGTGTGGTTGATATATTGCACATTGGCAATTAAGCGTCGACGGCGGAATGCTCAGCCTCATTTAATTTCGGTAGGCAAGAAGCTTACATACCTTTCTCTGCGATAGTCATTTGTGCAACGACAGCTTGCGCCTTTGAATACGCCTCGCTCCATTCTGGGAAACCATCCCCAGTTCCGATTGGGGGTGGATATGCTGGCGGGGAGTGATGTTCGAAAGTCGGAATATCCTATGCAACGTCAATTATACGCGCCATGGCGCAAAAGAGCATCAGCATACGATTGATATAATAATCATCATCAATGCAAAGCACATATGTTCAGTGAACTAGCGAAGCGAAGGTAGAAGTAGTCATCATCGTTTTCCAGTTCGGGGAAAACTTTGCGATAGCGTAGGTCTAAAGTCGGAATTCCAAGATATCGGAACCCGCCGTTTCAAGAACCTGCACTTGCACTTGCACTTGCACTTGCACTTGATGTCTTCGGCGCATGGCACAGCACCGTCGCTGGCCAAAAGGGTTCAAATTCAGGAATAACTCAGAGGAAGCGAGACGAGCCGTACCGGTTCTTGGGCGCCCGTTAGGGCTGAGAGGAACAGAATAGCATTTCCAAGTACTGAGACTTTGCTGGGTGCCATCTTTGCTCAAAAGAAAAAGAAGAAAAAGATAGAAGCAGAGAAGCTTCTCCGCGGCCGGTTAACGGAGTGAAGATACTTTTTACAAGTGAGCAGAAGAAGAAGTCATGAAGAGAAGTCTGCGATGTCGGTAAGCCAGGTACTTTCCCTTCAATTAAGGTGTCTGGGTGAAGAGTGAAGACGGAAAAGCAGCTTCAATTCCAGGCCCCTCGCCGGCAGTTATTTATTATATGAGAATTTCTGGCGGCCTCACTTAATTGCGATCCAATTCACCCGCCGAACGAATAAAACATCCTGAACCACTTACATGCACCTCGAAGCCTAACTTCCGAAAAGACTCCAAAGCTTCTTAGAAAATTCTTGCGATTCACATTACAGACCTTCGTTACCCAAGAAAAATGTAGTGTCCACTGGATACTAGCAATGCAAGGCCAGGGGGTGCTTTAGATCAAAGCTTGCTCGCTCCGGGTAAGCGATCACCCACCAGGGGCTTACAGAAACCTAATTCGTCACAATTCCGACTTTGCACCTGGCTTTTTAATTTCGCGACCAATCTAAAAACTTGTTGACGGAAAAGGCGGGGAAGGAAGTTAATGATTAACGGTAGACGTCTAACTGGGCGGAAGGTTGACATTCCACAAAGGTAACGTTACTCGAAACATGCTATAACATGGAGATGTCCGTCTGGTTGAGCGTGGGCTACGTATACACAAGCAGGTGGATTACTTCGGAAAGACTCGTTCCATGTTCGAGGCACCGAACTGGAATCATTTCGGGTCAATTAGTCAAGTGAGCTCACGACATATACCCAGATCATCAGAGCGGGGTGCAATTGCAAGGACTCTGACCGACGGACACTTAGAGGTGAAAACTCGTGGACTCGGACGCTAACCGCGAGGCTTGATTGTATTATATAAAATAGCCTTTTAGGCAGCTTGGTGTTCAACACTGAGAACGTGGTGGATTGTTTGAATCGTGGAGATGCCGTATACGGGTGCCAACGGGTGCCAATGCTCCGATGGATCAGTATTGCAATATTGACCTCCCCTGCTGTACTGCGGTGCATCCGGGTTCGTAATTAATGCAGCAAAAGATACAAAAGCGAAGACCCAGAATACTTTCTAAATAAAGTATTCTACCTGCAAGCCATCTTTTCTATTCAGTATTTCGATCCTATTTCCGAAAGAACTATCAAAAACGTGATACTAAAATTCTTTATACCGCTAGTGAGTAAGGAGTAAGTAATAAGCAGTACTTGCTGGTACCCAAGTATGAGGTTTATGCGAGGGCGTACTTACAGTTACAAAGTATGTGAAGCATCATGCAAGGACAGCAAATTAACAAAGATGCACCTGCGACAGACTTCCCACCGTCCAATGCCGCGTGTGACGTCAAAAGATAGTTAAAAAATAATAAATATATTAAGAAAAAAGAACACGAACATTTCTGCCGAGGTATTGTTCAAATCGTTAGTTAGGCTTTGTGGGGTCAACTTAGCAAAATTCGTATGTAGGCCTGGCCGGGGTTCCGCGCACCCAGCCCTACGGTTTTAAGGCGTTTGTTTGGTTAGGTAGCCAAGAAGATGGCGGAGCAGAAATCATCTGAGGACCCTTCGAGGTAGAGGCTATATATATATCACACTGCTAAAGTACAAAAAGTCCATTGTTTTGTACGAAAAGTCGATTGTTTGTACGAAAAGTCGATTCTTCAGTTGCATTTATTAACCTGTCTATCCCTCTCTCAGAAAACTTTGGTGGGAAGGTGTTATAGACAAGGGACAAGACATACGTACACACAGGACCCGGACGTTGTTTGAATGATGTTGGAATCAAGATTGATCAATTCGCCGTTTAGTTTCTTACAGTTAATTACATGTAGTTAGTGCTCGTCACACAAGAGGACGCGGACGGGACAAATATTAATGCAAAGCCCCAGTGGAGACTTTTTCCATCGTTTGATATTTGTCATGATAGAAGCTTAAATTTACTTCAACCGATCAATCAAAACCCTCGGTTGTATCTAAAACACCCGGGTATACAACATGCGACACCCGTGGCCTGAAGACACCATTGATTATGTATGTACAAGCCCCTGGATGCCTGAAAGCCACAAGCTTGAGGGGCACGTTCGCTCATGGAATATGCCGCACTCGCTCTGTCTCTGTCTCCATCAGGTTGACTAAGTAGATTACTGGGTTCCTAGAAATTAATATTCCGAAGGACGCCCGGGGATCTCGAGATGGTGTCGACCAAAATTAAATTATACGTGGTACATACATGCACAGCACAATTCCCAACGACCCCAATTACCGCGGATTGGACAAGTATGTACCCGTATGCAAGAACCTGTTCGTGCCGTTCCTGAATATAGGGATGCGACCAAGTACGTCTGGCGCGACGTTCGAAAATGCAATGCATGCACAATGCTCAACCCCCAAAGGCGCAACGGTAAGTACATGTGTCCCGGCAATGTTTAGCCGGTCGCCAACGAAAGTTCGAAAAGGGGGGCGTTCTTCTAGAAGAACCAAGAGCTTCGATCTCCAAGGCAGTTAACCGTTTTGAGACTGTGTAGATGCAATTGATCAATTGAGAAAGTGTGGATCTCAATCGCGTGGCTTTGCGTCTACACTTTGGGTCGCACAAAGATCCAACTGTTCAGTTGCAAGGATAAGCGAAAGAAGACTAAGGCAGCTAGCTTAGTATACTTCGGTCTCTAATTCTGCAACTATCGAAGCTTCGACGTATTCTATCAGTCGCAGAATTAGAAGTCTATGCGTCGCCGTGGTCCAAACCGTCTACGGGAGCCAAAATAAGAGTACGGCGATCCTGGGCAAGGAGGCTCAGCTCCTATAGACTGCATTGTATTGGCTGGCTCGTGCATGTGCATTTCCCGCCCGGTTTAGCGTGTGCATGGTGGAGAACATGTATCTGCGGGCATTTCTTTGAAATAATATCTCCCCAAGTGGAAGTACTTTACAGGCGAGTTCAAAGCCCAACAAAGAATACTCCCAAAGTATCGACTGATATCATACTAAATTACATATATTACGTCCAGCATTTTGGTTGGTTGGCTTAGCATCAATACATCCACTGACTAAGCCGGCTAGACTTGTGTGAACTTACTGCTTTCGAATTCCCCACCACACAAACATCGACAAGGGTGCTACCACACCGCCAAAAGCGCATTCAGCTAAGGCGATCCACTTTCTTTTTGAAGAGTCAGCCTCCATGAGGGCCTAGAGAAGGCAATTAAATGATGGCGTCTTTGTTGACTGACTGGAGTGTCAAGCTAGAGAAAGTTTGGGAAAACATTTTGGTGCGCGAAGGAGGCCCAGCAAAGCCTCAATTTCGGGTGATGCTTAGAGAGTGTCATATGAAGGTTTCTCGGTAACCTCATGGCCTTTCCAGTGTCCCGGGTTTGAAGACTCATGGACGGGAGATATCAGCCTCCTTAACTCAATCTGGAAGCAATTAATGGTAGGGAGCATTCCTAAAACACTGAGATGACAGATAAATCGGATAGAACCATGTCCTCGTCTATTCAATCCCCAAATTGGCGCCCTGTGGATGAGCCAAAAGGTCACGCATCCCATCTTCCCATATTCGATTCCTAGTTTCTCCCCAAGCCAAGATACGTCAGTTCCGGCTACAGGGTCTGTGAGTCAAGAAGGCTGAAATGCACACCGGGACAGTCTGCGTCAGGTCGAACGCGAAGAATCGTCACTGCGAGACGCGGTTAGTCTTCCGTGGGGCCCTGTTGTCGCACACCAGACCAGGCGGGTCTTCTGGTGTCGTTAGTTATATTTTTTATTTTTCTTTCTCTCTGTGGATCGAGGCCTGTTTAGTCTCTTTTAGGCCTGTCAGTGCATTGCTCTGAGCAAGCTACCTTGAAAAGCACATACGTTTTTGTTCTGCCTTGCCGTAAAGGATCCTCAAAATAAGGATCGAACGTTTCAAGCACAACGTTGTGATCTAAGATTTAAATAATGCGGATACCCGCCTCCAGATGCACTCATTCTCGAGACACATCACCATCATCAATATAATATCTTCAAGACTCATACAAAAGCCCTAAAGGCAGCTAATAAAACGATCTCGGTTCTCTAAGCATTCGGCTCAAACCCCCCCACACCGCTGTAGTTTCCAGCGGTCCGTCTACACAATCATTATATATCATTCCTTAGTCGGGTCCTAAGCGAAATAATTCACAATGGGCAAACCATGGGAGACATATAAACAGGAGATCTACTACTACTACATTGAGGAAGGCAAGCCTCTTGCAGAAGTGCGCGAGATTCTCAAGGCGAAATACAACTTCGAAGCTTGGTATGTTGGGCCTCTCCCCCCCCGCTCGATCAATCAATTCGCGATTGAGGCGTCAATTGTTTGCTGACTAAGGATATTTCCTACCAATAGCAAACGAAGCTATCAGAACCAGATCGAAGTATGGGGTTTTAAGAAGAATGTGCGGTCTGCAGATATGCGCGCCTATCTCGAACAAAAGCAGCAGAATATTCCAGATTCCGAGATGGGATTGAGCCAGGATATCATCGATAAGATTACCCCGCGGAAAGTTCGAAGATATGAGAAGCGCTATGCTGGAAAGTCAAGCCCCAGCCGCGAGGCAACTTCTCCAAGGGAGAGCAGACGGCCAGAAGAGTATGAAAACTGGGAGAGCTATGACCAGCATAGCCTTTTTGATTATCCCGACTCATATCCTGTTACTCCTTCTCATGGTTCTGAAGACCATTTCTATACTGAGGATATGATTTCCAAGTGAGTGGCATTAGAATTTGTACATACACCGTAACTATGGGAACAGCGAATTCTAATAGGTCTTTCTTTGTGCTAGTTATCCAACTTATCCTGACCACCGGCTGTCATATTCCGCTGCCACCCTCGGAGAACCTATCTACGCCTCTACAGCTGAATATAGCTCAATGGGATCTTTAACAGCAACCGACTATGGATACCGGTCTCCCCATGATACCCACGCTCGGTATAGGTCAGAAAGCCAGTGGCACATTGATGGATCATCCCCCACTGATGGTATTTATTATCCAGCCCATCACGTACTCCCCACACATCTACAAGCGTAAGGCAAACAGCAGACTCGGTAGGTCTGATGAAAGCCGCGCTAGCGGGGCGGTACGATGACCTTCGCAGACTGTTAATGGGCGGAGAAACCCCCAACGTGGTAGATCGTGATGGGAACACATCCCTTCACTACCTCGTTCGTGGGTTTCATAAGCTTCTTGACCGCGCTGCCAATTCACCTGGACTTCTGTCTGGCGACCGTTCTGTGGGAAGTTCTGAGGAATTTGAGGAAAGGATTGCAGGGTTCAATGCTTGTTTGAATTTACTGTTAAGTTACGGCGCTATGGCTACACCAAACGAGAGGGGGGACACGGCGGCTCAGATGGCTTCTGCTCGACTTGCTCAATACACGAAGGATCCGTATAATGCGGCTGCGGGGACACATAAACAATGGATACAATTCGTCAAATCGATGTCAGCCGCAATTGCAACGAGCGAATATACCCGATGAAGGAACGACCCGAAAAATCAAGAATTGAGACATCAAACCAGGGAAACGCAACTTCTCGGAGGCATTCGAAGCAGACATTCCATGAGTCCGAAGGATCGCCTCTATTTTTCCGAACCGATATACCGACCAAGTTCAGCTTCATTTTGGAAAATGTAATGGGATTTCTTATTTATTAGAGTTTTTGCTTTTGGGGGCATTCGATATGAGTTCAGGGCGTCTAGTACTGTTTCATTTTGTTGTTGTTTTTTTATCACTAGTTCCGATTTACTAGCACAGTACCTCTGATTTGGCCATTGTTTTTTGGGCTTATTTCACGGCGTTACGATAGGCATATTTGCGGGCATTTTGGTTTTTAATTATTTCATCTGTATGTACTATCTTCTGGGGGTTATTAGCTGGATTTGCCGGAATCCTTAATTCTGGATTTGCATCTGTTTGCATAGCTAGCGAGCGATACTGGACTGGAGGTCACAATACCAAAATACACTACTTACTTACCTATCTTCTCTTTCATAATGTACTCATCGAAAACATCTGAAACCGGTGAACCCAAATTTCCAGCTTTTTCTTGTGTTCACTTTTTTTTTTTTTTTTTTTTTTTTGTAAACAAGGCGTGGTTCTGCTGACCGCATAAGCCGTGCCGCCTCTCATCCTCCTCCTCGAATTGAACAAAATACTTTTAGGTGTTCTACATACATACAACTAGAAACAACCGCTTATCGATCTCTGGATCCTGAGAGACGCCTGATCCTTCAGTTACAAACGGTTACTCGGAAAAACCACGTAACCGATGTGACAAAAAAAAGGAATCTCAACGTTAAGTTCCGGAACGTCTTGCGAACTACATTGCTATAAATCGTCATCTGATTCGACAGCGTCCACGTTTTTTATTGTTTTTTTTTTTTTCGTCTGACGTATGACTCCCGCAAGGGATCTCCCAAGCCTTTTCTTTCTTTTCTCCACCACCAAGGATGAGGCATTCGCGAAAAGTACAACGTCCTCGCTTCTCCACTTTTTGTCTTGTGTCCAGGTATACAAGTATTATATTAATACTGTCATGCTATCTTGGCACATTGTCAGAAATATAGTCACTGCGATGTATGAAAATTTAAGTTAATCGCAACGGTGATATACCTCATAAGGCCAACTTTTCTGACCGGAAACCAATTTTTCTTTTTTAAGTAATCGTCCGATTCCTTGATTTAAAAATTGTAAACCAAATAAAATCTATCGGATTAGAAAGCTTTGCAAGTTCATTGGGCTTTTAGACATCGCATCGCATTGTTTGATTCCTTGCGTTGAGTTAAAGCCTTGTGTAACATGGATCCATGGACTCCGGTTTCCAACTCGTCTGCTCAAGCTTAAGAGGCTCCCTGCATGAAGTACTTTATATCTGCGACAGCGCAGTTCTTACAGACCCAGCAGGCCTTTAACGCAGTGGATTTTACCTGGCGTCGGTGTTTGTGGGTTTGCCGGATACCGACGTTTTATAAATCGGGGCGAGGGTGTACATACTACACATACGTATTCGGTTGGTCATGTGGAAGCTCAGCTAAGCTGCGAAGCCTTGGGGATACCCGGTATCGATATCGTATTCATGTGAGGTCTGCGGCATTAATTAACCATCAACCAAATATTTGAGCCTTGATAGATGAGGCTCGTTATGTTTATAACATGCTTACGTAGTAATGCGCTGCACGGGGTATGCATGTGGCCGTTACGGGATATCCTATCGTGATAAGGATTAAAAGACGTTTGGGATCAATTGGCGAGGAAACTTTAGCCCCGAATAGACATTTCATTGCAGGAATCTGTGAATATGGATTCGAGCTCTGGGAGGTCCACCCGTGGTCATTACCCTGGACCACTAGCTATCATGTATGCCAGAACGAGATGCCCATTGTGTCCTAAATTGTTACACCAAGCCTCGTTATGGATTTCGAAGCCATCCAGATATCGATATATCCGATCTAACCCCACGCCCGCCACATCTAATCCCATGTCCAAAATTTCCCGCCAGTCCATTCGATCCAACCTGCCTCAACACATCCGCCGGCAAAATTCCACCTAAATTCCACAAATTCTTTCCACAGACATGGCCTGGCCTGGTTTTTGTTTCCGCATGTCCACCACCTTTTTAGCTTCCGGGCGACAAGCCTTTCGCCCCAAACAAAAAAGTTAATCTGGCATTTTGTAGCTTGTAAAACGAGTCTACTCGTAATTTGGAAACATGACATAAGCACGGACTAGCGGCGGTCGAAGAAGGAAGAAAGATAGATAGAGGAAGCCGGAAGGGATGTGGGGCTAGCTGTTTTCCTGAACATACCCGTTCCGTCACCCACCCCCAGACTACCGTCACCCGTTAGCTATATAAGTCGAAAAGGACCTGGAAATTTTCTTTATCGCCACCTGCTTCTTCCTTTACTATCTACCAATTGCTCCCGATTATTTGGAAAACTTTTGTCCAGTTTTCAAAATTTCCGTTTCTTCTGTTCTTCTTTGGTACTTTGTCACCAATCGATCGTCTGTACGAGTGCTAAGATAAGATAAACGAGAGCTTCAACCGATTGTGCAAAAATAAAATAAAAATGGTTTACCCAGAAACTTTCACCGCCTTCAGATCCCCTTCTGCGGAGAATTGGTCAGACTTTCAGAAGCAAGACTTCACTCCAAAGAAGCTTGAAGATAATGATGTTGACATTAAGATCGAATGCTGTGGTGTATGCGCCTCAGATGTTCACGTACGTTTTCGCCCTTTTCCCCTCTCGTTCGCTATTATTTTCGCGCTTCCCGAAAATTTTATCCTTTTTTCGGAATATATGCTAAATGATCCGGTTTTAGAAAATTTCCGGCGAATGGGGTGATACGCCTTATCCTCTTGCCGTAGGGCATGGTTAGTACTACCTAAGAAGGAGCTTCTGAAGGAATCCATAGCTAATGAGCACAGAAATTGTCGGCAGGGTGGTCGCAGTGGGCCCGAAAGTCGGCAGTGTCAAAGTCGGACAGCGCGTGGGTATGGGAGCTCAATGCTGGAGCTGCGGTGATTGCAAGCAATGCAAAAACGATAATGAAACATATTGCAAATTCCAGAAAGGTATATTCGAGCATTTTTCCCCTGAGAGAAATCAATTGAGTCGTAAACTAAAACTGTGATAGATACTTATGGTGCCCTTCAATCCGATGGAACTATATCCCAAGGTGGGTATGCATCTCATGTCCGAGCACACGATTTCTGGGTATTTCCTATTCCCGAGAAACTAGCATCAGTGGATGTGGCGCCGATGTTATGCGCTGGTATCACTGTCTACTCTCCGCTTGTTCGGAATGGAGCCGGGCCTGGGAAGAAAGTTGGGATTGTCGGGATGTAAGTTAATTCAAAGTACCCAAAGCCCAATTGACAAGGCTTTATAGTTAACAATCCATGATAACCAGAGGCGGACTCGGTCACTTCGGAATCATGTTCGCAAAGGCCCTCGGCGCAGAAGTATGGGCTATCTCCCGCTCCGAAGCCAAAAAGGAAGACGCTCTGAAACTCGGTGCAGATGGCTATATCGCTACCGGCGCAAGCGAAAACTGGGCCGAAGAGCACGAATTCAGCTTCGATTTAATCATAACCACAGCAAACTCGAACGAAAACTTTGATCTCGGCAAATACTTAAGCTTGTTGACCGTCCATGGAAAGTTCATCATGGTTGGGTTGGCTCCTGGAGATGGACAAAAGGTTTCGGCCTTTGACCTTCTTGGAAATGGATGCTTTATCGGGGCCAGTCATCTTGGAAGTCGGACTGAGATGTTGGCTATGTTGGATCTTGCTGCAGAGAAAGGATTGAAGTCCTGGTCGGAAACGATTCCTATTTCAGAGGAAGGTTGCAAGACCGGAGTGACTAGGTTATTGAAGAACGATGTTAGGTATCGTTTTGTTCTAACCGATTATGAGAAGGCCTTTGGCCAGTAGGCTTGGATTTTGGGAATTCAATTGTACAGAAAATCAAACAGCGTTCGAATCAAGATGATGTATATAGGATGCCTATCATGAAGCGTGTAATAGTCTAGCGAGGAGATACCAAATTGATTACGTCATTGTGCAGTCGAGATTATATCAATTATAGAATCTATATAACGGTTTTATAAGGTCTTAATTCATGCAGGAATAATAGGTGTAAATTATATAAAGTTATATGTGTAGACACATGTATGTGGATTTTGATGATCTTCGACTGTTACACATGCCTCAAAAGTACTTGAAGATGCTACCAAATTTGCAAAAACTCAGGTATCAACCTTAATCAGGCTCCGGGCCATCTTCCACCCCGCGCCCGGAGGCTCGGCTGAATACCGGTTACCCCACGCCAATGCAGTTCCTCGTGGGTCCCAGCATTTAAGCGAAAACCTTGGCTACGGGAGGATAATTTTCCGCCAACCGGAGCCAACCAACCCAACTTTCCAGGCAAAAATGTGGAAAACCAAACGACTGAGGGTTACGTCTCGGCGGCTGTCAAAAGTAAGGCCCAAGGTCCCACCATTCTGCTTACGAGGAATGGAGTTTAACCGGTGCGGGGAAACAGGTTCCTGTCGGTACATAACATACGTGCCTGAAATCTTGGAACAAACGTTCAATGTTATTGTTTTACTGACATGAATTGAGAGCGGCAATGGGATATTTGCGAGATAGGTCTGACTGTCTGACTTCTAGTCGTATTTATGTAGTACAAGTTCACAGATCTACAGTAATAACCGTTTTCAAATCCCGATTGAATTTTCTGTTTAAATTCTGAGGCAAAAGAACTCTTGATAGCCTACTAGATGTCCATTCTCATGTAACCAATTTCGTAAACCTCAAGGGCACTATAGAATTTCCCTGCCCTTCACAACCCTGTGGGGGTTTGGTCTGTGTAAAAGCATCAAAGCTTCTTTTTCACCGTTGCCACTAGATCAAAATCCCCATTCGATGTAATTAAAATGTGGGGCGATGAATCAAAGTCGAGCAGCATCAATTCCGGCGCACGGAGAATTTCCTAAAATTTCGGCCTCAAGCAGTGAACACACTGCTTCCAGAATCCTCTAATCATCACTCGACGGCAGGATACCAGCGTCCCTTCTCGCCAATTGCCCAGGTCTAAAAAAAGGCCGGTTTACTACAATCGTTTGTCATCAATCCGATTTGTCCATTTGATACCATATTTCTTCCATTCGTAGCTATCGACACGAGATGCTCTTGACTCGACTGTAGCCGTCTATGCATGTATGATACTGTGCACTGCAGCCTCCATTAAATACCTCGTCTGCGTCTGGTTACTTTTTTGGCTTGTAACCTCCAATTTTGCATTTGGACCAATCTTGTCGTGACGTTCAATTTAGAATTTTCAAGAATCAACCCGACGAAACTCCGAAGTTTAAGCTAAAAAGCACAGTTGCTCCCCGCTGGTTTTTTCCCAGTTCTTTGAGTGTGGAATTACCATTTATATTCTTCTTCCCATTCTCACTCAAAAAGCGGTCGTCAAACAACCAAAGTCCTCGAATCCCGTTGTCTAGTGTTGAGACTGCTCGAATCCCACTGTTTCAAAATACCACATTCTCCAACACACCCGCAATTTTTAGAATTACTTTTCCCTAAAAATCCTTCAAGATGACACAAGAAAATGGCGCCGTCGAACGTCCTCTCCAGCCGGGTATCTATTCCCCAACAATGACATTCTTCGACCCAGAAACCGAAGACCTCGACATCCAATCCATCCGTCACCATGCCGTGCGACTCGCCGAAGCCGGCCTCGCCGGTCTAGTAACCATGGGATCAAACGGTGAAGCCGTCCACCTCAGCCTTGACGAAAAACGCATTGTAACCCAAGAAACCCGAAAAGCCCTCGACGAGGCAGGTTTCACCCATATCCCCATCATGGTCGGAGCCTCCGAAAACTCTATTCGCGGTACCATCGAATTATGCAAACACTCCAAGGAATCTGGTGGTGATTACGTCCTTTTGATCCCGCCAAGTTACTATAGATACGCAATGGATGAGCGTGCTATTACAGAATACTTCTTGGGTGTTGCAGACGGCTCGCCCTTACCGTTGGTGTTATATAATTACCCCGGTGCAGTCGCGGGTATAGACATGGACTCTGATCTATTGATCAAACTCGCCGAGCATCCTAACATCGTGGGGACGAAGTTTACATGCGCGAATACCGGGAAGTTGACAAGAGTTGCGTTGGCGACGGATGCGGTTACACCGAACTCCGAGGGGTCGGGGTATATGTGTTTCGCGGGTATGGCGGATTTCACACTCCAGGGTTTGATCACTGGGGCGTCCGGCGTTATTGCAGGCGGAGCCAACGTTATGCCGAAGTTATGTGTGCATGTTTATAATTTGTTTAAGGAAGGGAAGATTGATGAGGCGATTAAAATGCAGAAGCTGCTTTCTAAGGGTGATTGGGTGCTAACCAAGGCGGCGATTCCGGGAACGAAGAGTGCTATTCAGAGTTACTTTGGTTATGGTGGTTACCCGAGGAAGCCATTGAGGAGGTTATCAGATGAGGAAGCACAGGCAGTTAAGGATAAGATTGCGGATATAATGGAGATCGAAAAGAGCTTGTAAGTAGTTCACTTACATATATTAATGAAAGTTTCTTTTCTCCGTCAGAAAAAAAAAAAAAGAAGAAGAATCCAGATCACCCGGTCATTCATTATACCATCTCTTCTGTCTATCTTCCGTGCGCGTATAGGCGAATTTCAGCCACATAACCTGTACTATAGAACCTTGTATCCATACCAAAGTTAAACAACTAAACACGGCAAATCTACTTCTAGTCTTTCAGTCTAAATTCCTAGGCAGCCAGCCTTGTGATCAATAACTAGCATAAACTCACTCTCATAAATCCTTTGACGGCTCGTCTAAATACAGTCTCCATGGTAAACCCCATCTCGTCACCTCCTTTTCGTGTTTCAACCAGCCGTGTAGTAACAAGGGCCTACTAATCGTTAGGGCCGCAGGAAGAAATATAAGCTTAATTCAATCGAAGCAGAGTGGATGATATAATGTTATTCATGCATGTAGAAATATTCGCTCCGTGTTAGAAAACCGTATTTCCCCGCCGATCTTATGTGTATTTTCAAGTAATTTTAATCGTACGAATTCATGAAGGAAAGGGAAGCCAAGAAGGGAATTCAATGCCCCAGGTTTTTATAATGAAAAAGAGGGAAAAAGGGTTCGTCGGCTGACCTTGTGCGTTGTGGCTAATAACAAGTTTCCAATATATTACGATCTACAACCAACACCGGGTACGTCCCCGACCGCCAATAATTAGAGGAAGCTTATTATCAATGCTAAGAATTATGGCACGCAGAACGGTTCAATAAGTAATTTGGATTGAAAGTCTGTTTTATACACGCGGCGGCTTGTAAAACGTAAAGGAAGTGAAGGAGGAAAAAAACAAAAAAAAATGAAATATACACACAGCAGGGGAAAAAGGAAAATAGAGGTAACTGCAGGTTTAAGCTAAACGCCTTTGAATGCCCCAAAAGAAAGATTTAGAAGAAAACAAAGAAAAAACTTCTACCTAATTAAAAACCGATTCTGAAGTGAAGTATCAATACCAGTGAAAAGCTTTGACAAGAATGTAGAATCGAAAACAAATATATTCCCAAATGAGAATCAAAGTCAGAAATACCGAGCTTGGGGCTTTGAACGAAGGGGCCTGCTAAATATCGAAGAAGAGAAATCCAAAGAATCAAAATATTAAAACGTTGTGCCTCAACAAGCCAATCCGCCGTAAGGACGAGAACATTAAGCCTTGGTTTCAACGACTGGGATAGTCGACTTTCTGTTCTTTCGCTTCTTCCACCAGTTGATAACACTCTTTTGTCGTTTAGCAAGGCTTGGGAGAGACGAGCTCGAGGGTTGTCGTTCAATGACCTTGGAGGTTCCCTTTGACGGTTGAGTGGTGGAAGTCGGCGTTGTCGGTGCGACGGTGAGGGGTTCGGTTGTGGTAACGGATTTGACTTCTGGCTCTTCTCTAACAGTGGTGCCGTTTAAGGATGGCGCAGGAACGGGGGCCGCAGGGGCCTGGGTAGTAGTGCTAACGTGTGCACTGCATGAACCAGCTATATTGTCGTAACCTCGAAACGATTGGGAAAGAAGAATTTTCGAATCAGAACATCGCTGTACAAAACTTTCCTTTGCAGCAGAACATAATGAATGTTTATGGTCGCCTACAAGCACATCCTAGTCGCCAGACACCCTCGTTCTCCTCGAGGTAGACTGTTCTCTTTTCGTCAAGACTGACTCGGCCGGCGTGCAAGATTGCACCCGTAGCGGCGGTGTTAGCCAACGTGGGGAGGCCTCGCCTGTCGAGCTCATCCAAGGTAACTTGGCCAGCGTTGAGCTTGTTGCAAGCGTCGATGAACTTTTCGAATGATACATAACCTATATCAAAATTAGTACAGGCTGTTTTCTTTATGAGAGAAGGAATTTGAACATACCATAGCCGCTTTGGCCGCCGAAGTTTCCTTCTTCGTCGGGAGCATATCGCATGTAGAAGGGGTTATACCACATCAGGCCGGTGGTTTCGTCATCAGCGACATCATAACCACGTTTGGCCTGGTTGATCCGGATTTCACCCTTGCTTCCGAGGTCTGATTGGGGCAAAAATCAATGCTTCATTCACCCATAGGAAATAATTGAAATGACTTACAATGGAAGTATTGGTTGGAATGGACGCCTGCCTTCTGTGGGGCAGTCCAGCTGGAGGTATAGACACCAGTAGCGACCTTGGTTGGGTCGTCCTTCTTAACCCAATCGACCATAAGTGTAATGGTATCCTCGGTTCCGGGGACGCAACCGAGATCAGTAGCGCATCCGCGAGAGCCAGATGCTGTGACTTTGTATGGCTTCCATCCAGGGACCATGGATTCGTTGATATCAACGTGGTGGGAGTTCAAGTAGTAGCTAAAATGATTCGCAGATTAGCATGATCGGATTTTACGGTTTTACAGGAAGTAAATAAACATACGAGATATCGGAGTCCTTTCCAGCCCATGCCTTGAAAGTTTCCAACTGGCTCTTTGGCTGTGACATATAGCTGTAAAAGTAGTTGAAGTCACCGAGTTTCTGAGCCTTAGCCCGGGCATCAGAGTAAGCAGGGTCGAATCGCTTGTGATGCTCAACAAAGACAAAGACACCATATTTCCTTGCTTCGCGGATCAAATGTTGATGTTCCTCGATGGTCTTTGTGGCTGGTTTAGTCAAAAGAACGTGGATTTTTCGCTGGATAGCATAGAGAGCGATTGGGTAGTGAGTGGTATCTGGGGTAAAGATTGTAATTGCATCGCCAGGCTTAAGCTGATCGATAGCGGCCTTGTAGGAATCGGCATCAACGGCATCGTCGGCGGGGAAAGACTTGAACGAGACGTCCAAATCATTGTAAACTTTGGAAATGTTCTTGTCCAAATGTTCGCCTGCATGGACAAAATATCAGTTAGATTTCTGCGTTGTTCGTGTGGTATCCCCCGCACGGGCCAAGTGTGGAGAGATGGAGGCTCTGGGGCAGCTTCCTTGGGGATGTCTTGGGTGTTAGGCGACTTACGAATGGCGGGATATTTCTTTCCGTTAACGCCAACCATGGACAATTCACCGACTTTGCCACGACGCCTCAAATCGAACAAGGTCAAGCCGACGACACCGACCTAGATTGCCGTTCAGTTATCAAATTTGCCCTTACGGATAATTCATGTTTCGGCCTGATGGGACTTCAAGTTACCTTCTTATCAGAAGTCGAGGCTCCAGTCCCGACGAATCCGGTGGTGTACTCGCCGGTACCAACCTGTTTATCGCAAGAAGAAACAATGTTAGACCAACTGCGTCCTGAAATCTGATATCAATCCCCAAAGCATGGCATGGGCATACCATCAAGACGTTCACTGGGGAAGCCATTTTGCTGGTGTTTTGTTTGAGAGTGACTTCGCTTCCGAGTTTGTGTTTGGACTCGACGTCAATGGGAGATATCTCTTCTGAAGAGAGGGTGCCCGAGGAGAAGTCGCTCGGGGTGGTAATCGGGGCACGGGTTTGACCGCGGGGAGTTCCAATCAGAGAAAAAGGCGAACCGAGACTGGTGGATTCTGGGGAATGCGATCTTGGCGAAGACGACGACGACGGGTTGTGTCCTTCGAGATAGGCAAGTCAATAATTTTTGATAACTTATATATAAAAGTGAGTGTAAGGAAAAGCCTTACTATTGCTGATATCTGCTGGGTGAGAAGTTGTAGAATCGGCCGGCGGCATTTTTGAGAAGAAGGAACAGCGAGAGAGGGTTTACTTAAATGATGGGGAAGCTTCTTGTTCTTTAAAGGGCCAGGCACCAGAAAAGTATACGAGGTATGGGATCTGACCTTGACAGAGAACAAAAAAAAACAAAAAGGTTCTAGCAGGTCGGTGCATCCGGCTTTAATCTGGAGTGGGAACCATCCTGGACATGGGGTAAAGTGTATCCACAGACCAGAAACACATTCGCTGGCGGGCAATCGGTGGATCAGATGGTGGCATTATTTCTGATGGTTATGCAATTCCTTGAAAATAGTTCCGCCGTCTTGAAAGAACGGGTCTTCAGAAGGTCCGGAACGAACGATCCATCCGCAAGATTTCGCCAGGGCTATCTGTAGACCCTTGTTGGCATATATCGATTATTCCTCCAAGTTACTTTGATATTGCGCGTGTACAGATACATACATGGCAGGCTCACGTACTCCAGAATCAATTAATCGATATCTAAGCATATCTTCTACTGATACATTCAGGCACATGTACCGGTGCACGGCCAGTGGATCAATTTCTCCAATGGGCCCAAAATCTAGCTGGGCCCATGTACGCATTCCAACTGATACGAAAGAATAACGGATACCCAGAATTGGGGAGGCCGGTTAACCAGATAGAGTATGAACAATATGGGTTTCCAGGCAATGCTCGGATTGGGGGAGGAATAAGGCAGTGGGAACGCGCAAACATGCAATAAACCTTTCGGCGAAATCTAAACCATTTTTTTGTTAAATTGTTCCTATCTACTGAATATCCGCCGTTGTATACTGCAGGCTGTTCATTTTTCTTGGTTTTCCTTTGCCCCCCAAGGTTTAGGCGGGCTTAGCTTTGGGGGTTTCGCTGGTGGACACATATTTCCGGGTCACGTTTGCAGGCCAAACAGTCTTAACCATCGATTCGGATGGCTATTTTTTCGTTAGGGCCAGACCAACCCTGGACCGCATGGCTCGCATGAGACAGAACATGCGGCCAACTTTTTGGGGTTCATCGGTTTTGATGGGGCCCTGCGGACGGAAAATTGAGGGCCGTCGCTCGTAAACAGTTTAGACTTCGAACTCCCTTGCAACACAGGCGGGTCCACTCTGTGATCCTTGGTAACGTTCAGGTTCGCAATACATCTGATTTCAACATCCGCTCTCCGCTGACCATGGGGTTTTAATTCGACGAGTCTAGGCGGTACATATCACTGAGTAAACTAGTGGAGGTTGCCTGTGTATTGGGCGTATACAAGTAATTTTTTTAAAATACGTATACGAATTTCATACTGGTAACCTAAGCTTAATTAAAGGTTGAACTCTGTGAATCGGTACATACTAAGTATATATAAAACTCTGGAGGAATTAAACGGTACACAACTTCAAGGTCCTACTGCATATATCACATATGCATAAGTTAGTGCTGCGGCCAGCGAACCATATCGTCACATGATCATATGAGCTCTCGTATAAATCTAAATAGCCGGAAGGGCCACGAATATCTAATCTTTTGATTGTGTGCTTATATAAGATTAATGAGCTGAGCTCTCGTAGACATGTTATATAAGCTCAATAACCGTGATTTATCACAAATCAAAATCGCGATAGGTAACTGTTAGCCAATCGCTAACATTATATTAAAGCTCGAATTTCACAATTGACAAAAGGTCCTATTGGGTAGTATTATCGGATTCAAAAGTGTTCCGAATAAACTTAATATCGATGTCAACTAGGGCTCCACAATTCTTGGGCGATTTGGTACCGTCGTCGGCTGGGAAAATACAATATCCATGGGATGGGAGGCAATTAATTGGTAAGCACCAATTCAAACGCCTCTTTCATTCTGAAATACGAATCACCCAACCGAGCCTCTTTCTTCGGATGAACTATTTTCCACCTTGCAAATGGCAGGGAAATCTCCAAAACTTTTCTTCAGGAATTTCAGATAACAGATGAATGCTAAGATGAAGGATTTACTATATTTTTGAAAGGCTGTAAAAATCGCTCATGAATGCTGTCGAGAATCACGGAGTATCAATGAAAGAATCCACCTAATTTCAGGATTTGGTTTCTTATTCTTTATCAGTAGTTAGAGTTTGATACTTGGATTTTGACCGTGGTTATAAAATTGCACAGTGTGCGTCTATATTGTATTAATATATTTCAATCACCTGAACTTCGAAACTGAGTACTATATCACACTGCATTGTTAACCACCGTGGACATGCACCCTCCAACGTATACCCCAGATTTCGTCCCTCTCAAAGTATTCCGGCTGAATGCAACTATACTTGCTACACAAGCTATGCATAAATATAACCCTTGGTTGATATTTACTATTCGTGAATTCATCCCAAATCTCGTCCAACAGCCCCCACGCCGCGCATGCACTGAACTTACCCGTTCTTTATTATCCTCGTTGATTAAGCACGTTTAAATCTTAGATATGATCGTGCCCTAGAACGTTTATATTTTACCAAGCCTTTTTCTAAAATTCCTCCACTTTAATCATCCGTTGTTTCTTACTGTCTTGTATGAAACAGTTACGCTCGGACCAGGACTTCCCCCCCCATAAAAAGCAGTGTATGGTGAACCCCCAAATTTCAATTTCGCAGAATATAGCTGATGGCATGGTGTCATTCGGAAACGCTTTTCCCACCACTATAGACCACACGGAGAATCAAGGTGGTGGCAGCCGGGCGGGCCATGCACACACCCGCTTCGGATCTCCGAAACCAGTCTGATATGGGTAACCACCATATTCCACGGCAGAATAAGCCGAAGGGATTTTTAATAATTAATTTATAAAGGAATCGAGGCTCAGTAAGCAAGCATGTACGCAAAATCGCGATCGATAAATGGTGGAAATCTTCCTACTGGTCAGAATTAAAGATTGAGTTCCTCCCTTGGAATTGGCGTTTTTCTATCTTGGCGTCTAGTCCATGGCGTTCATGGCTTAGGTATCTGTTTATGTAACTTTTATTTCATATTAAGAAAAACATCATGAAAAGCAAAGAAGAAGACATGCTAGCATGCTGGAAATGTAAGGAGTTCTATAGGCCTGAAAGGGAACCCAGCAGTTATGCAAATCTAAAAGATAGAACAAAAAAAAAAAAAAAAAGGAAAAAGGAAACGCTTAGAAACATCGACGAATGGGTGGATATCTATTGCAGAAACAGGGAAGAAATAAACAGTTATGCGTTTAAGCCCACTTACCAAGCAATGCCATCAATCCTATATTGTCGGAAGAAACTCCAAGTTAGCCGCTGAATCGTCTATACTTAAGCACTTATCTAACGTCCAGACCCAGAAATTCGGAGGCATTCGGTAATCGACAAAAAGGGAGAGTCTATCTTGACTTACCGGCACCAAGCATCATGAACCCGTAAGCCGCGAACAGCCGTCGCCGGTTTCCTCGCCGGACGGGTCGGAACGTCTCGCTAAATAGGAACTCATGCGCCATGAGTTCTATTAAACCGGTATATAATAGAATACCTGCACTTATGGCGTCGAAAATCCCCTGCACTAGAATAGCTCTAGTACTGTTCGATGTGTATGATTTCCTTGCTGCAAGACCGATTGATATGGCTAGGGGCGTTGAAAGACCGTAGGCGATAGCCATAGCGTAAGGTGTTAAACGGCGTGCTTTGGACCATGGTACAACAGCAAGTCGTGTTCCGAGGGCGAGCCCCTCAAAGGTTTGGTGGAAAACAAGAACTATGTAGAGAGTAGTGAAATTCTCGCCAGTGACGGCTAGGGTCAAGCCTATGATCACAGAGTGGAAAATAACACCGAACTCGAAGATGCAGACAGAAATCAGTTGGGATGCATAGTCTTCGGAGGCTTCAAGTGCTCTTTCTTCGTCATGTTGCTTGTGCTCAGGCTTGAGTGGTGTTCCTCTTGAGATCGCTTCGGATACAGCCTCTGTACTATCACTACCAGATCCCAGTGCGCCTCCTTCAGCCGAGCGTCCCGCCTCAATACTTTGGTGCATTCGGACATGGCTGAGATGATCTTCTCCGGGAAGTGATACTCGACGTTTCTTTGTCCGAGAAAGTGAATGCCCATGTGAATCGTCGTGGCTGTGGCCTCCGCCCGCTATTGCAAGAGTAGCGAATGAAGTTGCAAGAAGCTCGACGAAGAATAAAAGTGATACCGCCATAAGAGCGATACCTTCTGCCCACGGATACCCCGTTACAGTGTCATTTAGACAGGGATTTGTAAGAGCTTCATTTGCCGGTGCAAGCAACTAGTGTTATCTATCAGTTCAACCGGTCTAATAACTAGTGGAGCAATCTGGCACCCACATGGATGAAAGCCGTAGCCACAATAACGCCTGATCCAAAATATTTGACTGCAAAAAGTATATATTTCTGCCCAGGTAAGTAGGAGGCGTGATGTGCGAATATAGGAAACAGTGCACCTACAATCCGAATATATTAGCCCTCTGTATCATCCAATGAACACCCTCATCGATATAAAAATTTACCGAACATAGATCCCGCAAGTATAGCGAAGATTGCCGATATCCTCAGCCCAATCATATCCTCCGAGTTTGTGTTTTCATCGCAGACAAACGTTTGTGTCAATGTGCGAAGCCCTGGGGAGGGCGCCGGTTCCGCCATCTTGGAATAGACTTATTATCCTCTCAGAAACCTTGGTTATAACTATCCCAACTATTGAGCGGTCCAGAAACTTTGGAATTAGTAGAGCTGATTTGGCCGTTTAAGTATTTATTATTGACAGAGGTGTATGGGATATGTACCTATGGCGGATTTGGTGGCGGGGTTGTCGATAGGTTGAAATAGAGCCCAGGTCGTAGCTAGATGCACATTCCTGAGAACGGGCAGGCAAGCGCAAGTCGGAAGGAATGCTAGCTGAAAGGTTCTGTTAACCCTTGCGTCCAAAGAATAAACATACTAAAAGAGAGACTTTGTAGAAAGAAAACGAATTCGAATGCAGTTTGTTGTCTAAACATAACGAGTGTACATTTTGACGGTGGTTCGCTGAGCGAACATGTTTTTGGTGTATTTTTGGGGTCGGAATAAATGTGAACACGGCACGTGGAGGCCTGCCGCTGTCCCGCAGACACCAACGTGACGGGCCGAATGATCAAACAAATTCGGATCCACTTACCCTCAATATCCAATTGATAGACCCGGAGACGCGGATGCAATTGCGAGGACGAGAAGGGTGACGACAACCTGGTAATGTCCAGGTATGTACGTTCTAGCTGACACTTTCCATGGACGCAGAGACTTGGGGTGAATTTTCTGAAATATAACTAATAGCGGGAAATGCAGGCAGATGAATAAGCCTTTTCTGGTTCGCCGCTGGGCGAGGCAAAACAGCGCGCCATGGGTCCCGTCGCAGGCTGCAGCTATGCCAGATTGGAAGGAGGTTCTCGGTACCGATCGAGGAAACCCGGATGTTATGGTCAAAAAGGCTGCCGATGCCCGGCCCCTGCTTATCGATACGCAGCCTCGGTCTGCCGACGCATATGGCGATGAAATGTACTATTTGGAGTCATCCTTTTATCCTATTACCGATGCTTTATAAATTGCTACTGCACCTTAGATAATTGCTCCCAGTTTTGGGATCAGCCGATGACGATATCAAAAGTGTTCTCGTAAAATATTGTTCGAGTTCGCGTTCAACATTGCAGCCTGCATAGCCACTTTAATTTCCTGGTCTTGCGTGATGGGCTGAGATCCGAGATTTTGAGGCATATCTTGCCGAGGGTGATAATATAATATCGATATATAACGGGATTACACTATCAAACACGAGAAGAAGATTCGAAGGTAGAGAATCTTCAGCTCTCTCGAGTCCTATCGATAAGGTGACTCCATGTTTTGAAACGTTACCCACATGTTTGTCATCCTTTTCAGGCAGCGTGGCCGTGGTATTTGGACGCCTGGTCTGAGGCTGGGCAATTGGATAACAACACCCAAAATGCAACATGCATGCTCCAAACGTTAACCCGGGTCTTAACGTAAGGCTAACCTAGGTCTCGAGGCTAAGGCTAACCTCGAGTTATCTCTCGTTTGAAATAAATGAATCAGTTGCAGTTACATCTGGAAACTGATATTAGCCGTACCATTATCTACTTTTTTAAACGTGTAGAATGTAAGCCCATAACAAAAACACAGAATTTACCACCGGACCATTCTGGAGAGAATCCTCTCTCAAATTCAATTGATCAAGCAATAAAATATTGCAATGACTATCATCCAAAAAGCAAGCCGGATGCGAATGATCATATGAACGTCATGCATTGGCCATCTCTATTTG
Organism: Arthrobotrys conoides; assembly: GCA_036971725.1. Taxonomy (NCBI): domain Eukaryota; kingdom Fungi; phylum Ascomycota; class Orbiliomycetes; order Orbiliales; family Orbiliaceae; genus Arthrobotrys; species Arthrobotrys conoides. The sequence goes on from JAVHJM010000001.1 coordinate 2,929,625, forward strand.
AACTTTACAGACTCATTCAATTTGAAGGGGCTCCATGGCATCTTGATCTCGCTAAAAATAAATATAAAAAAATTATAAGAAAACAAGATTTTAAACACGATTTTCAGTGCTGATAGACAGCTATTGGAAGTTTTCTAATGGGCGAATTGTTCGGCTTAGCTCTTTGCCATCTTAATATATCTCGCACAGAGGCTCTCATAAAGGCCTGGAAGAACTTCCATTCGTATGGCCTTTTGACGAGATCCTTGATCAATTGACAGCATGTTCATCGTTCCCTCGATTGAGTCCACCAACGATTTTTGTAATGAAGTCATGGTTACCGAAGACAGTTTATAATTAAACGCATCGTACATGGATGAAACTAGCACATACCAGATCTCCATGGTTTGGAAATCTAATTTAAAGATATCCTCAATAGCTTTTCTGAAGATACAAAAGGATGGGAAATATGTACACGATGTCTTCAGGTTGCTCCAAGAATTGAAATACTCCACGTGCTGCAGAAGGGCAAAATGCAAGGGCAATGTTCCATATGGCTATTAGACCGTCTGGGGATGAAAATAGAACTCTTACTTATTCGCAAGCTCAATTTTTCTATAGAAACCCCAGTCCATTTGTCTAGATCTCCATTCTTCAAGCGTCCAAAAGGCGAACCGAAGCGTTGACTAGGAATTAATCTCGGATCTGATTTGTCTGGGAATCATATCCCTATTTTTCTGCAGAGCTTTGTATGCTGTGATAGTCTTGAACGCTGAAATTTTGACATTTTTTTGTTTGAAAAAATTTTTTCATCCATCTGGTGGCCATCATATAAACTTTTTCGACCCCCTCATGCTCAAAGATTTTGTTTATTGCGGGCTTATGCTACAGCTAAATAGATATCGGCACTCATATTATATCTAGGAAAGAGTTAAGTCATACTGACAATTGAATCGAGTGCTCATGTTTTACCGAAGCCAAAATCCAGCATAGTCGCTTTATTAGTGCAGCGAGGAGCTTTACTTCATCATAATCTTTATTCAAGCCTCGTGGCTTAGTAGGTTTGGTAAGACTAGTATCAATGACCAAAGGTAGGACACTCCCATTGGTGGACTCGGTGAGGTCGCGACGTCGGATCTTAGAGTTGTATTCTTAGCCATCTCAAGGAGATGAAGCGTCAGTCTCCTAAGTAAACTCTGATGAAGAGTATCTTTCTGGTCTCGAAATGTTGAGTTAAATATTTTCCAGCACATAGTAGGATCCAAGGCTCAGCTTGAGGGTGAGGTTAGTCTAGGAGCAAGACGGGCGCTGGCCCAGCCAAAATCTAAGCCGAGGGGAGGGCAGTTCTAGCTAGACTGCAGAAAGAGACGTCGATTTGACTTCTGTATATACAGCTGTACGTTGTCAAAATCTCTAAACGCTTCCTATTCTTAATTATTCAAGGTTCCGTACCCCATAATCGCTGCCCATTACACATTAGATCTGCTTGACATTCTCTTATTGTCCTCATAACCCGATTAGCAGTGCCTCTACTAGCTACACAGCCTTAGCTGATATCTACGTTTAGCAGGTATAATATATACATCTAGTAGTTTTGCCCTTATTTCCTACCTGGATAAATACTGATAGGTACGGAATAACGCTAGTTATCGTAGTGGTCTTGGATTGTGCACGAGTTTAACTTATAGGACACATCGTGAATAAATGTATGATTAGGTACTAACGTATAGCTTGATGATCTAGATCGGTACCTCATAATCAACTCCAGCTACAACAGTATCAACACTAGACAGCCAGCGCTCACCACAGCAGTCTTGTTAGTAGGACCAACCTCAGTTCAACACATATCTACCCCAAGACTGTGTGGTATTTTGCCTCGCAGCTTGCCACGAAATTGGCGGGTGTGCCCCGCAGAACAAACGAAGAAGATGGCTAGCCGTTTGCCTATAATTGACCGGCTGTTCACAACCGAACGGTCGTATCCAGATGCACAAAAGAATCCTAACCAGGTTTATAGCCAAAAACCCTCATATTCAAAGTGTGGATACATGCGTCTTTATGCATGGTAAGTAATTCGCAAAATGTGACTGGCAAAGGTAATAATAACGTTGAATTCTTGGTTTTTCTCGATGCTAATGTAACAGAATTCTTCAGTTATTCGCAAAAAAAACAGCTTTGGCACAAGTCATGCCACGGACTAGGCCAATATAGGCTTTGCTGACACTAGCCTGGATCTTGGATCATCCCCACAAAAGGGCTCCGTGACTTCCAGCTGCAGGATCTTCTGCCCCAAAAGTTGATTAGTCTGACCGAATTTCTGGCCGAGTCGACCGACAAGACGGATGTGACTTCGGGGAAGCTGTGGCTTAGTTCCGCGTGACAGCACCCTGTCATATCCGTGCCTTCGAATGTTCTTTGACGAATAGTGTAAGAAAGGGCGCCATGCAACTGCCCAGACCTACCCAGGGTAGCTGTAGGCTATTCTGGAGTGCAGGACCCATCACGAATGATATCGGGGTCGACCCATACGTAATATGTAACCGGCCCAACAGCGTGTTTTCTACTACCCAAAAGCAGGCGGCCCGAGCGAAACGAGACCACACACCACCCCCCAATTTTAAAAAAACCTCGAAAATTTATTGACCACCTGAGGAGCTTAATTACCCGTTCGTGAACTATGCCTCCTTCCCACTTCTTTCACGTCCGCTTAAAGTGAATCATGACAAGTCTCTTCATTGCGACAACAACTGGATTCGAAAGGGGAGGGAGGCTGTCTTTTGGAACTCTAACTTCGTTAACTTCGTCCGTCCGGCGGACAAGAATGAATCAGCTAGAATGGCGGATGCAGAAGCATCAGCGATGCTCCCGGACGGCGGAGAGGACCAAGGCTTGACCAATTCACAACCCGTAGACCACGACAGCCCTCACTCGGACACTGGAGATCGCGAAGCCGGTATCACTTCGCCCCAAGATAAGATTAGGAAGAAGCGAACGAGGTTGCGCCAGGCTTGCGATGCTTGCCGGTTGAGAAAGGTCCGATGCGACGAAGGGAATCCTCCATGCAAGCCTTGCCAGGCTCAGGGCTTGCTTTGCGCGTATACTCGGCTTCGGAAGAAACCAGGACCTCCGGTCAGGTAATTATAAAAATCATGATCGCGATATTTTGCCTTGCGTTGTATAAGCTGATATCCCAAAAGGCGAACGAAAGACCTCCCGAGAGCGCACCCGGAACAAAATGGATTGGAACCATCGCCAATGCAGATTTCCGATATCACAAGTGCGCCTATACAAGTCTCAACTCCTACGACTACTACCAGGCTGGTATCGTTACCGCCGGGGTCCGATCAGTCTGAAGGCGTTCACCGAACTCACAGAACCCCATCCAATGCTACCGTTTTTTCACCGTCAGTGGGGCAGTTTCCTGATGCCGGAACTTCGAGTTCGAGTGGCTTTTTCAGCGCCCTGTCCCCAGTGGTTACGAGCTCTGGTTCTTTCCCAGCATTACCGGCCTACCGCATGGATATCACAACGGACTTTCTTCTCCCCAGAGACGTCCTCAGACTATTGCTCAAGGATTTCTTCTACTACATTTACCCGCTCAACCCGATCGTTCATGAGCCTTCTTTTACCTCGGATTTCAATAACAGGCGAGACAAATCCGATCCTATGTTTTTATCGTTGATATTTGCAATGTGCACTGTCACGATCATATCATTCCCGAGGAAGCTTCAGTCATACTGCCAAGGGCGGTATTATAATACTGCTATCCAAATGGCGGAACGTGCACATCGGCTTGCTTTACTTGCTCGACCTGTGGACTATCTGGAAAGACTGGACGTAACTTTACTCTCGTCTCTATATCTACTATCCCTAAGCGCCTGGTATTCTAATAATACAAACCGGGGCTCTTTCTACTTTGCAGAACTGTCGCTGGCGTTGACTATCCTGGAACGGTCTTCCCCGTCTAGCCAGTTTAATAACCCGGATTTCTCCCACGGCTTCATGTCATCCAACAATTTGATTACCATGGAGCTCAGGAAACGCGTTTTCTGGATCACTGTCGTTGGAGAGATATCCCGGTACTCTATGGAAGGAAAAATAAACTTGCCTTTATTTCTCAAGTATAGCTCCTCCGACTTGGACCAGTTATATCTGGATACCGTCCCGGCGGAGATTGATGATGCGTTTATAACACCAAATACCTTCAACTTCGCCGCTGCCCGGATGGAGACTAAGATAAGCCACATGGTGGGCTTCAACGCTTGCTCCAAAATACATCTTATCTACGCCAAATACGTAGCAACATGCCACAATGATGAAACCGGTGTCTGGAGATCAGCAGACCCGGAGATGAAACGGAGAGTCCTAAAAACTTTCCTTAAGGATATGAAAACTGCTTTAGATTGGCTCCCTCCTGATCTAAAGCTGGATATGAGAATGGCAGAGGCAAATGCCGGTACCGATGCGGATGGACTCCCGTTAGAAATGGTCCCTTGGCCAGCGAACGCAACCACAGATGGTGACATTTATGTCAGTATGCAGGCTTTCCTCGGAAGGAAAACATTATACCAGGCGGCGGCTGAACTTCCAGATGGCATCAACATCCCTGACCCGGATCGTCACGAGATTTCCTATGAAGTGCAAAAAGCGAATCTCTACGTCACCCAATTATATCTCTTCTCTATATTCCTATCCGACTATTCCCGTGTTTTAGCGGACCTATCACCTGGATCCGGCAAAATTAAACTTGTTAATCCTAACGAAGAAATCGACGTTACTCACGATACAGACTATATCTGTCGCGCAATGCTCGTCGTCATGAGATGCATCAAGTTCGAGCATTTAGAGCCGAACGGTCAGAGCATCGTATGTAGCTGCCTGTCCCGACATTTTACCAAGTTTTTGCGCTAACCATTTTTCACAGATTGCCAAAATCAGAATAATTGCGGCATCACTCCTTAACGACATTCGAAACGACATTAGCTACGGCCAGCAACCTTCAACCCCATCTTCGACGTCGTCATTCGCCAACAAGGCCAGAACGGAGGCCTATCTTGTGGCGTTTCTTGAACTGTTATCAAAGCTCGCCGGCGAAAACAATGCTGAGGATCGGGGCTGGCTGCAAGGGCTTAGAAATGAAGCTAATGCCACTGCTTAAAACATACTAACAAAAACACATGGACGGGAAAAGTTAAAATCTTAAAACATGTTTTTATTATCCTTTGCGTAATACCTATCCTTTCACGTTTTTGCTTTTCTCTTTTCTTCTTGGAAGCCTTTTTTTTCGTTATTTTGATGCACTTATACCTGTGGAGGGCGTTCCGTGTACAGTAAATGTGGCCACGAGTTTTAATGATACTAATCCGGTGCATTGATTTCGATACAAAATTTTTGTTTTGCATTATATTGATCCATAGTTGATTCTAGACTTTTACAAGCGTCAAACTTATAACCGCATTAATGTTTGAACGAGCTTAACAATTTAGACCCATGACCATGCAGTCTTAACAGTGATTCTCCCGGCGGGTTTCAACCCATCTTGGGCAGAGCTTGTACCAACCAACAACTCATAATCTCCAGCTTCGACCACCCATTTCCCAGCCTCTGCACTCCAAATACCAAGGCTCTTGTCATCAACTGTGATTTTTGCAGTGGATTTTTCTCCAGCACCTAGGTGAACCTTCTTGAACCCCTTGAGTTCCTTCACTGGGCGCTTGATGGACGATGCCAATGCCGGTCGCTTGACATATAGCTGAACAACTTCAGCACCTGCAATATCGCTAGTATTAGCAACATCAACAGTGGCCGTAAAGCTTTGGCCTTCAGCTAACTCGGCGGCTGATAACGAAGGCTCTCCAATAGAGAATGTCGAGTATGAGAGGCCATAACCAAATGGGAACCGAGTTTGAACGTTTTCGGTATCATAGTATCGATATCCAACCATCAACTTCTCGGTGTATTCCACCTTTTTGTCTCTGCCTGGGAAATAGAGGTAGGACGGGTTATCTTGTACTTTGATCGGGAAGGTAAGTGGTAGTTTGCCCGAAGGATTCTGTTTCCCGAGTAAAACATCCGCGATCACATTACCCGCTTCTTGGCCAGCGTACCATGCCTGGACAATAGCTTTAACATTAGGATTCTCGACCCACGGCATGTCGACTGGAGCACCGCTTTGGTTAACGACGATAACATTTTGGTTGACCTTTGCGATTTCCTCGATAAGGTCGTCCTGGTTATTTGGAAGCTTTGTGTCGGATCTATCATAACTCTCGGATTCCCATTCATTGTTCAATCCAACTACGATGACAACTGCATCCGAATCCTTGACGGCATCTACGGCCTGTGCGATCAAGACCGCATTGTCATAGACAGGTGCAACACCAAGTCGGATTCCCAAAGCACCGATCTCCTCCATTGGTGGATCCCGTGGTGAATCCTTGGGCCACAAAGAAGAATTGTGAACGAGAATTGTATACCATTCTCCCTTCTTCAGCTCGACGGTTTTGACGATTTCTTCGGATCCAACATTCATCATAAGATTTCCTCGTTCCTTGAAGTCCCAGTTGTCGATGAGAAGTTCTCCGTTCAGATAAAGTTTGGAGGCTGTGATTGTACTCAAGCTGATGTTGTATTTTCCATCTTCCGGGGCGGATATTTGACCGCTGAACTTGACAGAGAACTCCTCCGAAGGTGAGATGGTGGTTGGTCGTGAGTCCCAGAGGAAAGCGTTTGAAGATTTGAAGACAGCCGTAGCGACGGGCTCGCCGGTAGCTTCATAACCACGGAACCATTCAAGGAACAGACCAGCCTCTGAGTCAGGACCACCAACTCTACAGAATCCGCCCTCAACATCGATGTTTGGAACCCAACGGTCTAATCCGATTTTGTCAGTAAAGTTTATTATCAGTCACAGATGCGAGAGAATGCTTACCAATAATACAACCTTGTGCCCATTGGACATCAATATCTCCATTTATTTCCTTAATAGCAGTAACGAAAGTTTCATACGGCTGGGTTAGGTAATCCGGCTCCAAACTAGCAGAACCGCCACCTCCTGCAACAGTAGCTTTCGCATTCGGTCCGATGAAAGCAACCTTCTTCAGGGCGCCAGGTTGTAGTGGTAGAGCCTTCCCTTCATTCTTGAGCAATACAGTACCCTCACCTCCAGCTCTTCGAATCAGTTTTCCAGTTTCTGGATCATTCCTCGAGTATTCAGGTGCTTCAGGTGTCATATCCTTCCATTTTCCAACCTTGGCGATCAATTTCAGAATCCTTCGTGCGGAATCATCTATCGCTTTTCTAACACCCTCGTCCTTCTCCGCCGCTTCCACAAACTCCTTGACTGTTCTCTTCCTCGCCGGCCCAGGCATTTCAAGATCCAACCCAGCAAGCACCGACTCAACCATCGAGTTGCATCCAAACCAATCCGACATAACCAATCCATCATAATTCCACTCCCCTCTCAGAACCTGTTTCAAAGCTAATGGATGTGAGTCGCAATGAACACCATTGATGATATTATAAGCCGTCATAACCGCCCATGGTTGACCTTCCCTCATAGCAATTTCAAATGGCTTAAGGTAAATCTCCCTCAATGTCGTCTCGTCAATCGTCTCATCAACGTAGAGACGCCAAGTTTCTTGCTCGTTAGCAACAAAATGCTTCATCGTTGCCGCGACACCTCTCGATTGAACACCGCGGATATAACCTGATGCCATTTTTCCGGATAGCAATGGGTCTTCGCTATAAGACTCGAAGTTCCTACCACCGAGCGGCGATCTATGGCAGCAGGCGGTGGGTGCAAGTAGGACGGAGGCAGACTTCGCTTTGACTTCCTCGCCCAGAAACTCTCCGGTTTCATAAGCTAATTCCGGGTTGAAAGTAGCTCCCATCAAGATTCCAGATGGGAAGAAAGCTGCCTTCTGACCTCCACTGAAGGTATCTCCTCTCGCACCGCTGGGGCCATCTAAATAAATATGTGATCAATAGGCTGTTACTTATAAGCCAGGAGTATGATAACAAACACACCTGATACTTTGATAGAAGGAATTTGCTTCTCAGGCAAAGGAACTGTTCTCCAAAAGTCCTTGCCAGCGAGAAGGGATATCTTCTCTTCCAGCGTAAGCTGGGCCAATGTCTCCTCAATATCCTTCAAAGTGGTAGCATCCATTTTATATATTTATTCGAAAGATAATCCCGAATTATAGAACGGTATGAAGAGCACTGAGTATCGAAAGCTTCCGTCGACTCTTTTTGTTGGAAGTTATGCCTGCAATCTAAATCTCAAGGAGGCCGAAGACATCCCTTTATATATTTTACATCCCTCCGTGCCATCCCCACTATAACCCATCACCCTCCTTCTCGGAAGAATTCAAAACCTTGAGCTGATGGAAACACTCCCACGAAAACAAAACTCCGTTGTAGTTACCTAACCAGTTTTACCGCCCGTATGCGTCCGTATATGCATGTGCATCATTATTCGGCTCTTGATCGACTAGACTCTCCAAACCCTTAACAATTACGAAGCCGAAAAAGAAGGTATCAATCCGAAAATGTGGAGAAACAGACGTCTTAGCTACTAGGGTAGCCTTTTCTGGGGTAAAAAATAGGTACCATATAAATCTTAATGTATGCAACCAGTTAACACATAGCTATGCATAGCTACATTCGATGCATTCTGGGGTGGGTGATCGCGGAACGTCGCCCTTTTTTTTCCCATGGTTACGTTTTTTTAGCTTTCACGGGTGGCCTATTCCCGGATCCGAGGAGGCATGTCGGATGTCGTCGCCTTGCTTCAGTGGTCCCGCATTAAACTTGAATGCATCGAATGTGGCGTCGAAGGGAGCTAGAGCTCCAAATATGGTTCACATGGAGGTTTATAGCCAGGAATATAGCCGAAGTCTCTCCGCGGCGGGACATGTAGCTGAAAGGGAAATGACACAAAAACAACACTACTATTTGTAATCTCTAACGTTATCAAAGACGGTGGGGATAGACTGTGGTTTTTTTCGATTATTCAGCAATTATGGTAAGATCAATGCTATTGATAATTATTAATTCGGACTTAAAAAGATAGATATACAATCGTATTCAAAAAGAAATTGATTTGTAATTCAATAACTGCACTTTGGGGTAATTACTTTTTTGTACTTATATATACAGAGAAATGTTCTCCAGCCGACTCGGAATATTAATGGCCATATGGGTAGAATCACATTCCCACAACAGCTACCTACGCCTTGAAGTATGACCTTATGGTTGGCATTGGGAGTAATAAACGTTTGTCGATACACATTTTCCAGATGCGCAGTTTGTGGGTCCAGTCCAACCAAGTCCTCCACACTACATGAGCTTGAAGTTAGTAATCCTACTATATCGTGAGGAACTTCTATAAATGAAAAAAAAAAAAATTTTAACGTACCTGGCCCCAAAGTGGAGCGCTAATTCCCGTGGTTCCGCCAGTTGTGGTAGTGGATGAAGTAGTGGTAACACGGGCAGTAGTTGTGGCTGTGGTGGTAGCTCGAGTGGTGGAGGGTGTTGTAGTAGCTCTGGTAGTTGAAGATGGAGTAGTGGTCCTCGCAGTAGTCGTAGCGGTTGTGGTTCGGACGGTTGTAGAACTAGATGCTGGGCTGCCGCCACCACTATAGACTGTTGGTCCTGGGAGTGGGTAGCTGCTGAAGGATCTGTAGAGATCCCAGTAGATACCGGGATCGGTTGGGCTGTATGCTCCCGGTAGGAGGACTCCGGAGGGTGTAGCACTACCGCCACCGGTAACATTGACTTAAGTAGTAGTGTTAGTAATTTGGGCATTTGGGTATAATTTTCTGTTATGGATGGAGACGTACTTTGGTAGCATGTAATATAGAATTGGGCACCGTTTGTCTGGAAAGCGGCATGGAGAGCGATAACTTCGGCGCGGACTAGGTAGTTACCGGGCGCCAAGCCGGCTGGAATTACGACATTGACTTTACCGCAACTATTTAGAGAACCATATGTTAGTTTTATCTCCCTTTGATTTTGATATCTAATTGTCGTCAATTCGACATACTTATCGTTCATTCTGTCAGTCGCCCAATATCCGGCATTATATCCGGAGATCAAACCCTCCGCATAGATCTTAAACCAAGGTCCAGAGCCATCGGCAGTGGTGGCATCTGCTACTTTTTGCTATTCCTGAAATCAGCGCGTGCCCTGGATATTCTAGACCCTGCGGGCCGATTTTATATAACATACCAAGTATACTTGAACCGGTCCATGATGTGCACCTCCAATAGCCTCGACACTGCAGCTCTGGTCTGCAGCAGCGTAGGTAGGGTGCATCTCAACGGTGATAGTACCACCAGCTGGAACCGAGCAGACACCGGAAACACCAGTCGAACCTCCAACATTACATCTGATGTCGTTCGAGCTGACTAGGGTGACTGGGAAGTTTGCAGATGGACCTTGAGGCAATCGAATACACGATGTTCCTTGGTCGACACCGTTGACAGCCAACTATTTTTATACCATTTAGCTATTTCCTTAAATACTCTCGTCCCTAGCTATATAATATTCGCAGAGGATTAGGTTTGTATCAGTAGGGTTTGTGTTACCTTCTGGAAGATAGCGTGTGCAGACGCTCCTGCGACCGAGGCAGCGGCGATGACAAGACCTGTTGCCTTCATTTTGTAAATACGGAATGAAAATCTTCGTATATTAAATCTTGACAATACAAGATCTTAGATATCGATAAGAAAATGAGGAAGCGACACCGTCCTTCCTTGCAAAAATGATGATCTCTGATGTCTTCCCGTTGGATACCCTCCACATATATTTCGCAGGTAGATCGGGGATCCCATTTACTTTATACTCGAGTACTCCTCCATATCCCCATCCCACTCAGTTGATCAAAACTCTATGGCATGATGTAGCCCGTGATCTTTTGGACTTCAACAGGGTCTAAATCTCGTTTGGCCGGAACAAAACACCAACGATCCGATAGAGATCACAAACGTTAGTGCACCTTAAAGAAATGTCCGAACTCCCACGTCCCTTTATTCCGCCGATTTAAGCTTACAGGAACCCCAAATAGATGGGTCCAGAGGGGGGATAAATTCAGCCGACATGGATCGACTCCTCCCCCAATTATGAACCTGCATAAATCTTGTTTGGATGGTCTGATCTTTGGTAAGTGTCTATATGGGTGTTGAACCGGTGACGGTTTCCCGCTATTTAGCCGGTATGTTGGTTCCATGGTCCAGGGCTTGGATTTGTTTTGTATCTTTGGAATGGGGATTTTCATATAGTAGTTGAGCAAAACTTGGGTGTATTCGTTTCAAGTTGATTAGATTTTAACCTAGGATTTTTGGGCTGGAGTGGTATTCGAGGCATCTAGTGGATTGGTGATACATTGCTAATCTCTCAAACACGGGTGAACGCTTCCCTCACATATACAATATCCTTCATGATAACAAAAATCAGCCGGGGTCCTTGGGCCTCGCAGGCATTTAAACATAAAACTATACCGTGGAAATAAAATTAAAATCACTAACGTGGAGCACTTGTTGTGCAATAAAAAAAGTCTACCCATCAGAATAAGGCGACACATGTTTGCACCTCCATACTTCATAATACCGATGTCTACCTAGGAGGATTACTCTTGATCTTGTCGAAGTCCGGTGCATACTTACGCATATGCTCTTTGCCATGACAGTCTCTTCAATCATGTGCTTGCCCATTTTCGTATTTTAGGCAAGGCAGACACTAATACAAGGTTTGAGACAAGCAATTCGGTGAAAATCTTGTGGTCTTTTAGCGACGGTAAAAGCTCATAGATCAAGCCACCAGTTCACCCCGGCCGCACAACATGCAACAGGCTCCAGCTTCAAGGGATGCACAATCGGGAAAAATAGATAATAGCCGGGATGGGTCGACCTAAAACAAAGCTGTCATAATAAAACACTATACTAAACGCCATGCATACCACTTCAAAAAGAAGTTATTTTACAATATCCATGCTACCGAACAAAAACAGTAAGAGAGAGTGTGTGAGATGATGTATGCTGAAGTGAATGTATTTACCCTCTCTTTGTGATGGGTTAAGTCCGGTTTAATCGTTCACTCTTAAGAAAGGAATATCTCGACAACCAGCACCGTCCCCGTCGTAGTTTCGTAGATGCCCATATAGTTCATCCGCCTCATGCTAACTTCCTCGATACGAATATCAATCGGACCTTTAGGAACAGGTGGAGGTAGAATAGGTGCTACTGGAACGGTCTCTACCATCGGCTGTGACGACGACCTCCCCCAACCCCATCTTGATTTCTTCTGAGGCGGCGGCGATACTGGCTGAGGGATTACCGGTGCCGGAGGCGGTGGTGGGTCAGGAAGCTGCAAACGGGCCTTTAGCTGCTTCTTGAGTTCTTCGATGACCTGTCTTTGCGTCAAAAATTGGACGGTATTTCCAAGACCCTGGAGCCGAACAAGCTTCATATAGTTGAATAAGGAGATATTAGAGACTGAAAGGCTGATAATTTTGTCATCGGGTGGTGCTATTGGTGGACTAGTATCGTATTCACTAGAATACGGAGCCTGTCGGTTCTGAAGGGTGACACTGTTGGACGGTACGAGAATGAAGGCACCATTATAGATACCAGAGGTAGCTTGGCCTTCTACAAGCGGTAGAATATGCTCCATAAGCAAGTTCGTAAGCCTGTCTTCTACGGCCAATGCAATTTTCTGCTGGATCGTTAATGGTTCAGCCTGGATCTTCCCAATACCAAAGGAGCCACCATATGATGTAGAGCTCCCCGATGGCGCTACGGATTCATAGGTGGGGGGCCCTGAATCTGTAAAAACAGACGGCACAGGGCCTGCACTGGTTTTTTCTGAGGAGCCAATCGAGGGATTTCTTGACATCATTTTGAACCTCAAGTATTCTGGGATAGGGATTTCCATCAACCGGAAGACTTTGAGGAGGTTGTCAAGTTTGCCTTCATCGCTATCGTCTATTTCCCCAGTTTTCAGGTATGCGATTAGTGCATTAAAGTCCTATGAATACTCGGTATTTAGTCGAGTCCGGGATATATATCAAGACGTTCTTGATCACATATATATATGGAGACAAAGCTTAGGAAAACATACATCAAGGGGGCAGTCGATAGTTGCAGTCTCGCCCGGGAGACTGTAACTAGCAATATCAGCGAGTTTGCTGTACGGGCATTTATCTAGTATTAAGTCTTCAGAGAAGGTAACCGGAGTCCCTTGAACCAGAAAGGTAACCATCCTTGCAGGATATGGTGATGAGATAGTATCCTCCATCGGTGTTGTTGTCGTCGCTGTCGGACGCGGGACGTCAGAATATAATTATGGTTTCGGGAGAGTCTTTGAGGTAATATCCGACGATGACTCCCAAGAGATATGTTTTAAACCTTCAAGATGGAGATCGCCTAACTCAGAAGTCTAAAGGAGACTCGAGTTCGGGACTTCGTGCGAGAGACTAGGTTAGTTAAGGGGGCTTTGATACGATAGGTTGCTTGTTCTTCGTCTCAGGGTTGGCGAGATCTCGAGAGACAGATGAATTCATAGAGATTCGACGAAAAGACCAAAGAAACTATCGGTGTTTGAGACTGTAAAGCTCCGATGTGAAGGAACTCTTTGCATCATAAGCCATGTGACTTTACTAGCATGACATCGTTTTCGACTCAAAGGCTTATGATCTAAGCTAAGTTGTTTGATATTGTGCTCTCTTGATATCAGGTGGGGTTGGGATGATCGATGAACGGTGTTTGTCCCGCCCCGATCAAATTGGGGCTGAGTCCAGCAAAGGTTGACCGTTTGCCGGCGAAATCGTATCATGTAATATAATCCCGCGGGATTCTCTATTCGACTGTACTTACAGACTAGACTTCATACTTCATACATCATGGATAACGTTACCTTGTGCAGGGTGCGATGCCTCGCATATGCCAACGGGCATTCAAGAGAGCGCTTTATAAATTTATCGCAAGGAAATACTATATCAGGGCCCGAATAGCATTCTTCAGGCCTTCCAATTCGATACAATAGCACATATGTATTTTTACACCCATAATAGGCAGTCAAATATCGCAGCTGCTTGCAGGCGCTTGTTTGTAACCTGTTGTGTGTGTCCAGACAGCTGTGGGGCAGTGCCAAAACTCCCAGTGCGAGCTCTTTGGCGAACAAATTCAGCCTTGTGAACTTGTGAACAGACTCCACCAAACCTTCTAGGCGTGGAAGTTTAAGGGCGAGCCCCATTTCGTTAGGCCAATAAATTAGTACAGCCCAGTTCGTTTACTAACTAGCAGGCAAACCCGATTTGGATCGACTTCAATGACATGGGCGAATGGCAGAGCAAACCGTGCATGACTCCGCAGCGAAGCCATTGTTCGCTTAAGCAGCCTTAGGCTTCACCTTTGATTTTACGAGGCTGCCATTATCAAACTCTCAAGCTCAATAGCTGTATGGAGGATTGATACGGGGTCAAAGTTAAAGTTCAAGGACAGAACCTCAGCCAAGTCGGCAGTGTGCCAGAGCTGTCTGGGATCGTTATGAGTAATTTCAAGTTGATCACCGTTGTGAAGGTTCCGAGTTCCGATGATGCGCATGGGTCGAGTCCGCAGTTCACAGTATGCCTAGAGAAACTAGGTCAACTGGGCGTGAAGTTTCAAGGGCAAGCAATAGCGCACCTGATAGCTCGCGCGAACCAGGCAAGCGGCAACCTAATTAACAGGTCCCAATGGGGCATTGCAATTGGTGTCTTGAAAATCCAAATTGCAAAATTGCCCAGAAGCGGGCTTCGATTGCGAAAGGGTCCCTTGGTTTTGAGCCTCGTGCATTCAATTAACTTAGCGGGTGGTTCTATTGAGGTGTCATTTCCCAAATATAAATATCGGGACCCCGCACCAAATCCTGAACTTAGTCCTACAATTAATCTGATCCATCAAACGTTAACTTAACCAACGAGTAATCTCGAGTACGTCCGACAATCAAAGCATTCACACAAACCTTTATCCTCTAGACGATAAACAGTCCTCGCAGGCAGGAAGCCATACGCATAGAGTCCCACCGCCGTCAAGATGCTGTGGTATCATATTTCTGAGGTTTGTCTTTGTCTTTGTCTTTTGTCTCCAGGTTCCCTTGCAACGCCCGTCTACTCTCAGTTGCCGGTTACGCGGCCGACGCCTGCTGGGATTCCCCATCTGTTGTCAGGGAACCGACAGCCGATCGCCCCAAATGGGCGTTTTCCTACTTCCCGTTTTTAGTGTCACCATATCCAACACGGCAACGCAGATTTAATTTCAAGGCCATTGCTGACAAATACCTCTATACAGCCAAACCAATACCTCGCCTTAACCGGTGCAGGCATCGATGGCGTCAAGATCGCAAAGAAGGCTTTTGTCCTTCCATTCCAAAAAGTCACCCGCATATCTATCACACCCTTCGACTTCAGCTTGCAGCTGCAGGCTATGACAATTGAGAAGTTGTCATTTGCTCTACCAGCTGTCTTCACTATCGGTCCATCGGATGACCTCCATGCCCTCGTCAAATATGCCACTTTACTCACAGGCGGCCGTGACGGCACCAAGGCCTCCGGCCAATCGCACGTCCAAGATATCGTCAAGGGTATCATTGAGGGTGAAACCCGTGTGATCGTTTCGGGTTTGACTATGGAAGAAATTTTCAGAGAACGTCAAATCTTCAAGCAAAAGGTCATCCAGAACGTCCAGGAGGAACTTTCGCAGTTCGGTCTTAAAATCTACAATGCCAACGTTAAGGAATTGCAAGACTCTCCTGGAAACCAATACTTCTCTTCCCTTGCGCAGAAAGCCCATGAGTCGGCTATCAATACCGCCAGGGTCGATGTTGCCGAGGCAAGAATGAAGGGTGAGATCGGTGAGAAGGAAAAGCAGGGTCTTACCAAGCAACAAATCTCTAAGATCGAAGCCGAGACCTCGATCAGGGAAACCGAACGTAAGAAGGAGAAGGCTGCCGCTGAAGCCGATTTCACCAACAAGCAAACCGAGTTGGATAGAGATATCAAGCTCGCCAGGATCAGCGCTGCCCGTGCCGCAGAAGCTCGCGATGCTGAACTCCAGAAGGATGTCGAAGCCAAGCGCGCAGCTACAGAGCTTGAGAGACTTCGTGCCACTGATGTCTCCAAGGCCATGGCGAAGAGGGAAACTGAGAAGGAAGCTGCCGATGCGAAGTTCTACACTCAAAACCGAGATGCAGACGCCAAGTACTACACCAAGAACAAGGAGATTGAGGCAGCCTGTAAGTTCTTCAACTTAGCAAATTTCTTCGTGCTGGGCATTATACTTACCAATCTTTGATAAATAGATCTCCAGGCTACCAGGTCAGCCGAAGCCAACTACTTCGCCCGTGAGAAAGAAGCCCAAGCAAATCTTATCACTCGTAAGCTCGAGGCTGAAGGTATCAGCGCTTTGGCAAAGAGTTACGCAGAACTTGGCCAATCTTTGGGTGGCAGCGATGCTTTGCTCAAGTACTTGATGCTCGAGAAGGGCACTTACGGCGAACTTGCCAGGGCCAACGCCGAGGCAATCAAGGGACTTCAACCAAAGATCAATGTTTGGAACACTGGTCCAGCTGGCGAGGGTGGTGCTGGAGACCCAGGTGCTGCTATCCGCAACATTTTCCAGACATTGCCGCCATTGTTCTCTACCATCGAAGACCAAACCGGCATCCGACCACCAACCTGGATTGCTCAGGTTCCTCAAACCAACGGTGGACCCGCCGAGAAGCAAGTTGCTGCAGCAAGGGGAAACTAAACTTTTGATGAATAGGGATCACGGCATTCCCTCACTTTGAAATCTTTTCCTTTTGTTATCGGATCTCGCTTTCTTCAGAATTCTTCAGTTTTCATTCATGCAAGGTGGCGTTAAATCATTGGACGGTTGTTCTTCAATTACTCACAGGACTTAATCACGGTTTCCTTTGTTCTCAGTCTTAGTTGCCTTTTGTTATTCCGATAATAGTTCGTATTCGGGCTCGCAAGTTTTTGTTCTCTCCGGGGTGGAGTTTACGTTCAAAGAACGATATGGGAATTACCACGTGTTCCAAACAGTTTCTTTCTTTCTTTCTTTCTTTTTTTTTGAAGTTCCAAATTTTAGAGTAGTAACTTGTAACTAGGTACCTAAAAAATGGGGATCATAATTCTCTTTTTCTTCAATTCATCACCGGATGTTCACGAGCAGATTGATGTCATTCAATCAACGAGATATGAATGTAGAAGCCGGTCCCGGAACAAACGGATCCAAGATATACCCTTGAAGTATCTAGCTGGCAGTACCCGGTCGTAGATACGAGTGTTCAGCCAATTGACCTATTCCGGACATTAACATGAGAGTGTGGATTCGAGGCTACATCAGAATGCAGATGTGTCTACGAATGGTCATAAACTTGGTTTATGTTTCCGGCCGGCTGCCCTGATCCATGTTGGATACATCACGTTAAAAGTACTTACCTAGCACGATTGCAGAATATTTCATACGGATCCGTAAAATTTTTTTTGCCTAATTCTTAGCTGTTATCATTCAAATTTAGGGTCTCGAGCTTCAATGACGGCCGATTCCGGAATCACGATAGTGCAGCGGAGGACACAAGTTCAACACGAATTTAAGGCAGCGTTTTTTCCCCAAAAGATTTTTTTACGAATTTTGAATGTTAAGAGACAAAGAGAGACGCCGGAAAAAGCACTACTGTATGCCAATATAGCCGGTGTTCGGGAAAGAATACGATTTGTCCGGATTATTCGAGGGGGGGAAGCTTATAGTGGGACCCTAACCCTAGAAGCGAGGGCGAGACGGTGCTTAAGGTACTCTATTGGACGACATCAGATCTCGTCCATTTTTGGCAATTTCCAACTACTTCTCAGCGGGGCTTGCAGGAGGGCTCAAAGGTGGGGTTGGAGGATATTGAAGGATCGATAAAGGGCAATCAATCCGAAGTTTAACGTTTCTGGAAGCATCGGGTCGTCATCCGAGGGAGAAAGACATGCAGATATCGAGTTAAAGTGAGGGAGACCTGGCCTTGTACGTACATACATACACGTACATACAGACATACATACATACATACAGAACTTTACATGCACAGTATTATGCATTGCGGAGGAATGGAGGTCAATTGAAATTTCGAATTGGAGGTTTTCCATGTTACACAAAAACAAAAAGCATACACACATATTCCTCGCGCTTCGATAGGTAAAAGTTTAGTCAGTTAGGTTGAAAGAATGTTGGGAGGCAGACGAGACATTGCTCTCTTGTGATTGGATGGGGATACAGGCCCGATGAGATGGATCCATGGAGGGAGACCTTTTTTATCACAACTTCTCCATGTCACCATTAGTGGCGAGTACTAATCTTGCGAGTTTTCCGGGAAGGTTTTTAGGGGAAGGGGGGGTTGCTGGTCGCAATTAGAGCTATGGAGCTGTAATATAATGTACAGCTGTCAGACCAGAACACTGGCCAGCATGTGAGATGCGAGGAGGCTGTCAACCTTCCACCCCCCTCGCGGTTGGAGAGCGTTGCATCCGAAGAATGTTCAAAACGGTAGGCCGTGACCTGAGATTCTCGAAGTGGGTGCTGCGTCGTCATGAGACATGTGGACCCAGTGCAGTTCTGCGCTGCGTTGTGTGTTAAGTAACCAAAAGAGAATGAATTGCATTCTTTCATCCATTCCGGTGTAACTTAAACTCAGAATGTCATGGTCGCACAAGACAAGGGAGCGGATGGGCTTCCTAGCTTCGAATTCCACGATTTAGTGGCCCCCTACGAGATCTCAGATATTAGCTTAGCTATTAGCCACCTTGGTACACGAAGATCACAAGAAACAATCTAGTATACGAAGATCACGAACATATTAGGGAGATAGGACGAAATTTCGAAACGGAGTCACTTCGGAGGGATTGTGGGTTCAAGGGACTCTCTCCCGACGAACCTTGATTTCTTAGGACTCGAAAGGACAGTGTCCTTCTGAATATGATGTGAATCCAGCTGTGGTTCTTGGTCTTGATCGGATGCTTCCCGAAGCTCACGCGAAATGCAACTTCAACGATGCTTGGTAATGACATTGGCCACTCTCAGATCACTCGAGCTCAAGTGCTCTTTTGCTAAAATACTTCAGCAATTAGAAGCGATGCCTTGCATTCCGTTGACAGTTCGGGACAGATACTCGGATTTAAGACATACAGATAGCCTCGAAAGAGAAGAAAAGAAAAGAAATACCATTGCATACCCATGCTTCACATATAATGTATGTACGAATTTCAGCTGTGGCGCCAGTGACAGAATATAATCGTGAGCCGGTCAATCCAATGATATAGCTGGAGAAGCATGCTCTTATGCAGTTTCCTGGATTTCGATCCCGAACATGTGGAGAGTTGCTGGCAGGCAGGCCACATTTTTCTTATGCCTGTCCAATCGTTGAAGGGGTTTGAATGCAGCCTGCCCAGGAAAATAATCCTTGATTGCCGCTCGCGGTGCGGTCACGTCCGCGAACCGTGGAAGCTCGTACCGAGAGCAAACGGTCAACCAGGAAAGCAAGCATGGAGAACGCACATAAATCAATACTTACATGAAGATATCGTGCCGTGGATAGTGACTTGACAAGAAGGCGGAGCATGAAAGATATGGGATTGCATTGGATGAGCACGAGCAGCACATTTGAAATATGCAGGCTGCGGGTGATTATGGCCTATTCTGGCCGACGCTGGGTCCGAATATCGATCCTTCCTCTTGATATCATAATATAGAGGAAGGGAAGCATCGTTGCGAAGAGAGAGAGAGAAAATATTCAGATGATCAATTTCACACTTGCATGCAGAGTGCAGCAGGATCTGGGCTGCTCGTCCAATAGGACACCTTTAACAAGGCATCTTTTGCTCCCCAATATCGGACCAAATGAGCAGGGTCACGACATTTCAACGCTGCTATTTTGCTCTTCCGTTGAGCGTCGACGATGGCAATGGTTGGATTGTTGAAAGTGGAGAAGGCGGGAACACCAATGCATATTTTCTCGTATTAATTAATTTGGGACACAAGCCCACTGCACGTCGTCGACTCGTTCAGACCAAGCTCAGCATCCCCATGCATATATGCGGTAAGACTGCAGAGCCCGTCTGAATATCTGCTTTCACTCTCCTCAAAAGCTTTCTTTCGCAGTTTCCGAGTGCGACCCGCCGGAGTTGAGCCTCGTTTTGAATGCAGTATCTGAGGTCTCCAAGATGCATGGAGTGTATGTATTCGTAGGATTACATTTTGGATGTGAGGCGACAAGGAGGCCCCGTTTTCGCTTATGAATCTATTTCAGGCGCTTCGAATTTTCCGCAAGAATATCCACGATAACCGACAGAATAATCCGATCGGGCAAGCTAAGATGCAGCTGTCCCCCAGGCCTTTTGCAGTGCTTCTGGAAGGCTGCACGTTTAAGCTGTAAAAAGAATAAAATAAAAAACAAACCAACAAGGGAGGGGGGAAAGAACGAAGGAAGGAGGCCGGCAGCCGCCCTTTAATTCGATATAATATCACGTTCGAAGTCTGTGCCACGTTCGGGCCAGGCCTCGGTAGTTCATCAACTATACATAGAGGACGGAGTATATCCTGCATTAGATAGAGCTAAGACCATGTAATGTATGTCAGTACGAAGCCTGAGACTTTACTCCTGGAAGGAAAAGATCGAGAACTCGAACGATACTGCACGTCGTAATGCCTTTGTTAAGGAACCCCCCCCCTTTTTTCGAGTGAGGGAGAGTCCGGATAGCGCTTTGCTATTGTATGCTAGTATATGTATAGTATAGTATAGTATACTAATACCCATCTGCACATATCTAACTCCTGACCGGAAGCAAGGGGACGCATTAATTACTTACTTACTGGCTTGCAAGTATCGTAATTAATCAGGAGTAACTATCTACTCGCCAGTAGCTAGTTTTAATTTGTGATAGTTTAAAATTCCAGACGAAGCCGTATCCGCGAGAGGTTGCACGACGGACGGAGAGAAATCGATAGTTCAATGCAAATTCTATGATCCCTTTTGTCGATGGCGGGGCGTGCATACAGGCGCCCAACTTCTACACATTTGTGCATAACTCTCCCGCCTATTACATCATCTTACTGCTTCAACATTCTTTAAATAGAGAATGAGTTCGGACGAGAAGCAAGCTGCAGGTCTGACAGCTTTTATTTGCCCAATTGACTCATCTGCTCATATTTTTTCTGTGCTAATTGCGCCAGTTGACGACCAAGTACATGTAGACATACAGATATGATCCATTGCATAAAGGCTTCACGTATACAACCATAATCTGAGCAACTATATACTAAATACACATGCACATATGTACTACGTACATACCTTACGTACATGCCGCAGGTTGGTCAGATGATCATAATCTTTATGCTGCTGGATGTTGGGGATGACAACCATGCTATGCATTTCCCGGCCTCATGTTCACTGGCCAAATCTCAAACCACATATCGCTTAGACGCTAGGTTACAGCTGTACAGGCCTGGCTGGTTGGCCATGGGCCTAGAGCCAGCGCAAAGGTTTGTTAGCCTGTTGAACACTAAAAAACGACATCGATGCAAAGAAGATTCGATTACGGGCGTTGGAGCCGGTTTGCATGAAGCTAAAAAACATGCCTGCTCGGGGGCGCTGGTCTCCATAATCTCCACGTGGAAATAGAAAAAAGGAAGAAAGGAAGACCAAGGCTAACCAGCTAACTGGCAACTTGAGTTTCGAAGTGGGGAGATCAGTAAAATGCAGTGGGTAAAGCTAGAAACCTAAACATATGGGTCCGACGACGACTAAGCCATCTTTCGAATCGATGCGAAACGATCTGGGAATAGCTAGTCTGGTTTTACGACAACAATTGCAGTTTCGGTCTTCCTCTTTGTATCAACGAACGCGAACCCACGCCGATGGCACAGCATGGTGCAGCATCCGAGCTCAGCTGATATCATCGAATCTTATTACACCCGGAGAAAAGAATGCGGACGCCAAAAAAAAGTTTACCCCTCGGCTGGTTTCCTAAGCTAAACGATTTGGGCTTATCGCGAGATTCTTATTCCGAAAAATTTGCTGCGCTCTGGACCAGCCCACCAGAATCGAACCAGCTGAAAGGGCGATCCATTTGCGGTGTGCGGCGCCATTCCCCAATCAATCCAGTTAATGGAAAGATTCGGTTGCATTTGATTGTAGTTGAGAGGTTGAGTGAACGGGCCGAACGGAAAAAGCAAGACGTCGACATCACTGGAAAGCTTGGCTTCATTCAGAAGAAAGCCGAACAAGGATCGAAACCTTGGACTCGGTTGCAAGGCCAATTTTCCTTTCTTCTTCCATGATTCCAGCCAACGGGATACGCTACCGTTCTTATGGATTTGGTAAGGCTCCTTCTTTTTGAAACCTTTGAACTTTTTTGCGGTGCTGCTCTACTAAATTATTAGTGAGGAACCGCTAATCAGAGAAAAGAAAATATTATGAGACTTCACTAAGAAATATACCATTTATTGATTGACATTAATAACAAGGTCAGGTCTCCGCCAGGCACAGATGTGCTCCCCTCGGCTGGTATTACTACATTGTTCGACGGTCTGTTCCTTTTCCAAGCGTCTACCGGTAGCGGAACTGGGCTGCTCGGGAGAGTTCACCCGGAGACATTTTTTTTCCTTTCGAAGTCGATGCCGGACCTGGCAAGCGCCGGCATGTGAGCTCGCGACAATGCAACGTACGTTGTCTACGAATCATGACAATAGATGGAGACGAGACACCATGGCAGGCTGAATTTGAATAAAAGGAGATCTAAGCTCAATTTAGCCAATCTGATTCGAAAGTGTTTGAGGCAGATCTTAGTTACCTAGATCGCCAGTTAATACAGTACTGAATCTGAAGGAAGTTTTTTATTTTAATCTTTCTTCTTCTCCCTGAACCAGGGAAAGAAGAAATTAGGCCCGTATCTTTGGGAAGGGGACTGACTGGACTGGAAAACGCCATGGAGCCATAGATTGGCTTTAATTGCTTGCCCCAGGCTTTAGTAGGCGGTGTTAAGGTTCCAGTCCAATGGTGGGCAACGGTCTAGCTTTCACACCGCGGAATCGGTAGAACAGAGCACGCGTCAACGGCTACTCTTCCGGGTGTCTTGACCCTGATCGGTGGCGGACTGAAAAAACCGTTGACCAGGTTGTATCAAAAAGACAGCCCACCACAGTTTTAGTCCAACCGTATCCCGCTTGAGCAGTTTCCGGTGGTAGGCCCAGCTAACTAACAGAGACCTTTGATGAGGAGAGTTCGATATCATTGGCTTTCAATCAATTTGAAATTAACCACATCTTTGGGCCCAATTCGATTCGCATGGGGTTACTTTCCCTTCCTCTGCTCAATCGAATGCGTATGCTTTCTTTTTCAAGCCTTGCGACGTCTTCGACCAGGAACACTGGTCGAGGTTGCTCCGGGGGGATGTGCATCCCAGCCTTTGCGATGGATGGGCCCGACTGGGTCAGGCCGTAGCACAACCTCTTCGTCATTGTAAGCTCTCCTTGCTTCAACAGTAAAGTAAGCTTGCAGTGCACTCTCTCACACGGGTTTTTAGCACTAACTTATCTTTTTTCTGTTATTATGAAACTTTGAGTTCTTATTTTCTTTTTTGTTAGAATGCCTTTCATATCGTGGCATTTTTCTGTCGCCCCATCTCTCCTGACAAGCCCATCCGGTCCATCGTGTGTGGGGGATAACTGAGGTCTGGGTGCATAGCACTGAATGTTCCGCAAACGGTCTCTACATATATTACCTTGAGCTGACCCTTCCCTTTTGTCCAAAATTTTTCCCAATTGCTCTCATGACAGAATAACATTCTTCTCCTTCTTCCTCTTCTTCTTTTTTTTCTTTCTTTCTTAATTCTATATTGTTCATTCCTTTACTTCCTTTGTCAAAATGCAGCTGATTTTGGATTCGAAGACATGGGCGGAGCAGGTGGTCAAGAGCCTGACTCTCGAAGAGAAGATATCACTGCTTTCTGGTGCCGATGTTTGGCGGACAACACCAATACCTCGTGTTGGTATCCCTGCCCTCAAGGTATGTTCGATATATATACCTAGGTATATACTATTACACATGCTATGCATATATATTATATCTATATAGATATAGATATGATGTTAGTATAGTATTGTTCTTTGAGGTATTGGTGAACTAACCTGTTGATCCATGTAGACGACCGATGGGCCGGTTGGTGTACGTGGTAGCACGGTTACAGATGGAACCACTGCCGCATTAACTCCCAGTGCCGTATCATTGGCCGCAACCTTTGATACAGACATCGTCGAGTGTATCGGCCATCTTCTAGCTACGGAAGTTGAAGACAAGAAAGCAGATATACTTCTTGCACCCACAGGTAACTTCTTTTACCCACCCAAGTATATATATATCAAACTATAACTAACACTTCATCCATTCACTATAGTATGTCTCCATCGATCTCCCTTGGGAGGCCGTAACTTCGAATCCTTCTCTGGAGACGACCCTTTCCTCGGAGGCAAACTCGCAGCTGCCTATATTAGAGCAATTCAATCCCATGGCATAGCCACTAGCATCAAACACTTCGTAGCCAACGATCAAGAAACTCGTCGATTTATATTAAACCAACATATCCCAGAACGTGCCCTGCGTGAAATGCACTTAGTACCCTTCCAAATCGCCATTCGAGAGGCCAATCCGTGGACTCTTATGACAAGTTACTCAAAGATAAACGGAACATATGCTAGTAATAATAAAAGATTACTACAGGGTATTTTGCGTGATGAGTGGGGCTACGACGGTCTCGTTATCAGCGATTGGTTTGGTACAAACAGTATTGTTCCAAGCTTGGAAGCTGGTATGGACCTTGAAATGCCAGGTCCAGCAAGGAAACGAGGCCAAAAACTGCTTGATGCTGTTCGTCTCGGTCACCTGAAAGAGCGAACTATCGAGAAGAGTGCCAAGAGAGTCCTTGAACTGGTAAGATTTGACTGCCTCGCAATTGTATAAAAGTGAAGATATCTTGCTGACTTTTCAATCCCGATAGGTTTATAAAACTGGAAAACATAACTATCCCCATTGGATCGAAGAACCCGAAGAGGCTATCAACAGAGCAGAGCATCAAGAATTCCTACGATTAGCTGCCGCTGATGGTATTGTTCTATTAAAGAACACCAACAACCTCCTTCCTCTAAGACTGGAAACAGGCTTACAGGTGGCATTCATCGGGCCAAATTCCAGAGCCTCTGTCGCAGCTGGCGGCGGGTCTGCAAACTTAAATCCTCATTATCGGACCACTCCATACGACTCTTTCGTCGAAAATGCAAACATCTTTGCTCCAGGTGCAGTGACAGTGAAGCATGCAGTAGGTTGCTTGTCAAATAAGTGGATACCGTTGGTTCCTGAGACTTGTGTCTCGCCTGTTAACGGGGAGCATGGTCTCTTCATGGAATTGTTTGGCAACACAACATTGAGCGGCGCTGCTGCTGCTGCTTCTCACCGAAAGACATCGATGCTCACATGCTACGATAATATTCCCAAGTCGTTTACCCCTGGGAAGAGATACTCATACCGTGCCACCGGTATCATCACCCCGAAGACCACTGGAAACCACACCTTCAGCTTGGGGAGCTGTGGACCATCTCGCATGTTAGTCGATGGTGTCGAGATTATCTCGCTCTGGGGACGAACCAAAGACTCAGAGAGATCCGAACTCTTTATGGCCTATGCGTCGCCGGAGCAAAGATTTGATATGCATATGGAAGCCGGAAAGCGCTATACCCTTGTCGTCGAGGGAATCTCAAGGGAGATGGATCCAATCCCGGTCGAATACTTTGCAGAACTCTATAGGGAAGAAGTCATGGACGGTGCTAGGGTTGGCTTCATGGAGGAAGTCCAAACGGACCTCTTAGGCGAAGCTGTAGACCTTGCTAGAGAGTCTGACGTGGTAGTTATGGTTGTTGGCAAAAACGTGGAATGGGAAAGCGAAGCCTACGACATGAAGTCAATGGACCTACCTGGAGAGCAGAACAAGCTTATTCAAGAAGTCCTGAAGGCTAACCCAAACACTATAATCGTTAACCAATCTGGCTCTCCAATCGCCATGCCGTGGATCGATCAAGCGTCCACAGTCCTGCAGGTAAGTATCCCAACACTTGTTATGATACATCATGCAGCAAGCTAATGTTCATTAGGCTTGGTACCAAGGACAAGAACTCGGAAACGCCATGTTTGACGTCCTCACTGGTCTCGTCAATCCCAACGGAAAACTTCCTGTAACATTTCCGAAAAGACTGGAGGATACGCCTACCTATCACAACTTCCCTGGCGAAAATGATCAAGTCTTTTACGGTGAAGGTATCTGGCTTGGCTATAGACATTACGACAAGGCCCACATCGAGCCTCTATTTCCCTTCGGGTTCGGACTTTCTTACACTACTTTCGAATACAGCAACGTCAGGGTCTCCAGCCCAATATTCAGCCCGCATAGAGACGTCACGGTATCAGTCGATGTGACGAATACGGGTTACCTTTACGGCAAGGAATCTGTCCAGTTCTATGTTTCACAAATTTCGAAGCCTGGTCTTCCTCGGCCGGTACGAGAGTTGAAAGGTTTTGCAAAGGTAGCGCTGCAGCCTGGAGAGACAAAGACTGCGCAATACAAGTTGGACAAGCATGCACTTGGCTACTTCAACGAGAAGCTCAAGAAGTGGGTGGTAGACGAAAACGCGGAATTCGAAGTCTTCGCTGCAGCCAGCTCACGAGATCTTCGAGGGTCCGCCATCTTTAGCATAATGAGCGGCATGCAGTGGATAAAATAAACAGTCTAACAACCCTGAACTTGCTTATACGGACGGTTCCACAAGTCACAACTACATCCAATGACAGTCACGGCGCCAACATCATTTTCGAAATCAACCTCGTTCAGCCCCAGTGTCACCTCGGCTTGACACGAATCGCCACTTATTCATTTTCGTTTTTTTCTAACGACTCTTCTTGTTCATGGATCTCATCGCGTTGGGTGTTCGAAATCTGTTTTGGCATGGCATTCGTTTTTTATTGTTGGATCTTTTTTTTATCATTTGGGAGCGCTGCATCATTTCTTTTCTTATAAACCACGAAATCCTTTTGCTTTTGGATCTTTTAATAGGCTAAGTTAATATCATGCATAGACGGAGGGATTTTGAATTATCTAAGGTTTTTTTCTGGTTTGTTTTTTTTCGATTACACTTTTTCTTTGGCTAGAATATACCACGAATCAGGGAGCGATATACATTTCCTTCGGTTTTTCTTTGTAATCGGCGGTTTTCATGCTTTTTTTCCCTCTTCTATGGCTTTCTCGTTACCCGTTATATTCTTTCTCTCTTACTTTTACTTTGCAAAGTTTTATATCCCGGGTGCGTATTCTTTATCAATGCATATTTCCTTCAGTATTTATTTTAATCCGTCATCCTTTTTTTCCCTGCCGGCATTCTATCTCACATTACTATTCTTTTGTGTACGAATTTTCTTGGGCAGCAGTTAGAAGGGTCGAAATCGGTCGCGGAAATTCTTTTAAGGTAGACAAAAACAACCAAAACCTCTTTCTTTTTTGGAATATAATACTATATACTCCCTACAAGCGAATACGAATCTTCGAAGCTTCCGTGCATGCATTGCATTCCGAGTCTTACACAGCATAATATCGTTCCGCATTTTCTACTAGAAAAATTTGAAAATGATAAATAAAAAAAGGTTGACCAATTTTGATGACCATAATATAATATAATATCTATGACAACATGAGATGCGTGAGAGCTCCATCCCATGGGTGGGCCCAGCCCTGTTTCATCTCCATTTCCACTCTTATCTCTCTGCGCAAGCCGTTCTGGGGTAACACAAAGGCAATATTAATATGGGTTATACCCATATTTGGAACTCACCACATCCGACCAACCATGAAAGACCCTTGAAAAGCGAATAGCTAGCATCTAGATGACGGGTTTGTAGGTAAGATGTTGGTCGTAGGAAACCTCGTAAATGCAACTCTGGACAATTCATCTTGCCTTTTTTTTTTTTTTTTTTTTTTTTCTTCCCTCTTATCCTTTCCGTTACACGGTGTCACCTGGGATTTCTGGTATCAACCGGCTTCCACGGAAGAACAACAGCTCGCACGTACGCTCGCACAAAGCTAAGCTAGCTAAGAGCTAATAAAACTCCAACAGAACACAAAGCCTCACAACGGCCGCCGTTGTCCATGAAATTGAAGGGCCGTCTGATATCGATCCACGCCCCACCATGCGTTAATAGAAATGGAGAAAGAAAGGCGAGCGCCTTGGGGCAATCAACAGAGGGGTATGAAGGAGGGTCACATGGACTTTTCCACCACTCACTCATCACTTCGAAGGAAACACTAGGATGGTCAACAAGAGCCTGGCCTGGTCCATGCATGATCTGTGCAACGCGCACATATTCTTCCTTCCTCTGTATGTCATGTCTCTCACTCTGTCTCTCACTTTTGTCTCTCGGTCTCATTCTCCTCGCTCGCATTTGCACAATCGGACCTTGCCCGTGACTTAGACTAAATTGGACTTCTTGATTTGCTTTGCATACATAGTGTGACCGTGCAAGACTGCACGGTTATGACGGGATATTATTTTTTGTTTCAATCTTGGTTTATAATTCCGCGCAATAATTAAAAGAAAAAAACCACCGATGGCTTCGGCTTCGGCTGAATCCGGTGCAATTATCCCTAGTGTCTACCCGTCGAGCTTTGATATCGAGTAGTTGGTAGGAGAAAACCTTCTGGGGAAGGAGACTTTGCGGTTTGCTCGCTCGTCTCCACTACAAAATAGTAGTGTCTGTGTATCTTAGCTTGGAGGGATAATCGAGGGTAGGAGGTAATATTGCAATTGCCATTAATATGCACGAAACGAGGCTATTCAGATCATGCCATATTCATCCTATAGTCGATGTAGATGCATACGTAGTAGCAGCAGGGAAAGTTATTATTAAAAAAGGAAAAACGAATATTCCGATTATCCAGGTCGTTAAAAAAGAAACGTGACTTTTTTTTTAAATTTTTATTATTTTCTTTTATTACCTTGAAACCTGGTTTCGTTACGAGTATTTCTTTTCCAGGCAAAATACCGGACATGCAGCAAGGGGAGCATCTAGCATCTGGCATGAAAGAATTGTCCTTCGTCCAACAGATCTGGTTAATCATGTGCACATGATATTTTTGACCCCTCCATCTCTTCAGGCTTGCTTCTCTCTCTCACAATTAGCTAGCCAGGTAAACAGTACTCTGTAGAAGAAGAAGAAGAAGAAAAGGTTATCCCTGCATTCACAGGGCAACCATTCGTTGCTTTTCCGACAAAAACAGCGTCATCAAGAATGTGAACGTGCAATGTCCTCATGGGAAGGAGTTCATAGCAAAAGGACTTAACTCCTCTCCACGCAAGTTTCAAGAATCCATTGCGACAATCCGTCCGCCCTAGACGTTTTGTAGCGCCCAGCTTTGACCCCACTAACTTATCAATGACAGCTTTTTTAATTTCACAACGAGCTAGTTAAACTACTGGTAAACGTGCGGGAATCCTGAAATTAATCGTATATCATTGTAACCTCTCTGCACAGACTTTGCAAAGACCACTGGGGACTGATTGATTGACTGACTGACCGACTGCCTGACTTTATCCGAGCAAACCACGTTTCGTCGTTAAGTCCATAGACTTCTTTGTGGGATTCCATGTAGCATGGGGGGACCCATAAGATTGAATTTAGAATTTAGAAACGCCTCCATTTTACTCTCCTACATATTAAAATGCACGGACATATTCTTGTCAAATGCGCGGAGGGAACGTGGCCTCCATGCTAGCATGCATTGCCTGCCTCGCATAGCAGTTTCTATCGTGATTAGAGGGATAGGGAAAGGGAAAGGGAAAGGGAAAAAGGGAAAGGGAAAAAGGGAAATGGAAAGGAAAAAATGGAATTTTCCCAACCGAACGAACCAAATATGGGGAGAACGCCGACACATGTGGTCGCTAGTTTAGTTAGCTGGAGGTAAAAGCCGAAAAGAAAGTTCAGCGGAATCGAGCCGGGATAAACGGAGCGTTTTTTTTTTTTTTTCCATTTTTTCCTGTCTTCCTAGCGCTAAACTTTAGTCTTGTGGTTTTTCTCGTTTTTTAATTGTTCGATGTCTCATCACCCATGGTTGGACCTCTAGTTTTGCATCGAACCCCGGAGGCAACAGTCTGTTTAGTGTCGAAGTTATGGCCGGGGATGTTGCTGTTTCCTGAGAGGCCTGTATTATATATGGACTACACTACCAGGAATTCGAAACGACGAGCTCGCACGGGCGAAGGGGCTCTGGAGTCGTCCGGGGTGGAGTCTTTTGACCGGGCTAATCAATCGTCGACGAGCGCCCCTCTAGCTTCAAGCACTAGGCTGGTAAATACCGGGACCGGCCTCTCGATTTGATACTTTAGCTTCAATCGCTTCTCTTTTTTTCGTATTGATGTTACAAGCTGAAATACCTATCGGCTCTGCTCCACCGACGATCATAACGTTTCCTCCTTCCCCCCGTGGTCCTAAAACCGAAGTCTATACGTATACGGTATCGAGGCTAGTATACGTAAACGTGCATACGAGATATGGAGTAAAAACTGCAATGCATAGGCAAGCGCAAGCCCGTTGTTCGTTTTGTCTGGCCGAGGATAAGTGGAAGATTTCGAGGTCTCGGAGAAAAAGAAGTTTCAGACTTTCGACAACCAAACCAACCATGAACATGTTCATTCATTCTATCGTGATCAAGAAACTTTTGTTTTTTACTTAACTTATTTCTTTTCTTGCTCTTCGTTTAGTTGGCAATGGAAGCGAACCGCGAAGTAGTCGTCGTTTCGAACGCCATTTGATTCGCTCGCCAAATATCAATGTGGGCTAGTTGGTGGATCTGCCCACCCAACTTGTTGGCTTCATCTCATATAAAAAAAACCTTTTAGATCGAACCAGAACGATGGAACCAGAAGCAAGCCAACATGCTGCGCATGCATCTGCACTGGGCTGAGAGAAGGAAGAAGTTTCCTCTTGTCAACCTTGTTGCAACAACGCAGAGTATTTCACATCTAGATGCATTCTAAACTCAAACTGGGAAAAATTACAGCTGGTTTTGTAATGGTAAAAAATCTTTCCAAGTCAACAAGCATCTAGGTACTCGCTTGCTTGCTGGATTGATTGGCACTTGTTTATATTGAAGATCGCGGCAGGGCTAGCATTTCACTAGCAGGTGACATTTATATGTAAAAGCAGGCGGGGAAAAAGAAAGAAGAGAAGAAAGTCAGCAGATTGTCCCCTGTCTGACAACGGAGTCGGTCAAGGGCAGGTATGTAACAATGACTGAAGTCCTTCATCGGAGAAAGACTATTGACGATTTAGCAGTCACAGCACAGATTCCTTGCTCTTTCAAGGTTCTTGGGGAGAGCGTAGGTGTCTAGATATTGATTGGACGAGAAGGTTGGGACAAAAGGAAAGGGGTTTGTCGGGTGGTGAAGTTGTGGGCTTCGGTCAGGTAAAAGGCCAGTACAGTATGTAACAAAACAAAAGGATATCAGGCTCTTTGGGGTGCTTGAGTGACGGAGAGTGGAGTTCTCATCATGACATCGCTTTTGAAGGAAATAAAAAAAAGGAAGTGCTAAAACCAAGCAGATATATGGAAAGCACACGGACGAAAAAGGCTGACCGATTTCAAAAGAACAAATAAAAAGGCAGTCCTTGCGCGCTATCTCTAGTATGAGATTTGCAAATGGCAATTCAACAAAAAATCGACAAATAGCCTCCCATCCAAATGTAAAATTAGCAAATCAAGGTATCGCTCCCGAAAAAAAAAAAAAAAAAGAGGAAAAGGAAAAATGCGTAGAAAGGAGCGGAAGCAAGTTCAGACAAACTAACAAAGCTGCTATAATCAAAAGGCCAACGGACAGATCAGTGTTCTGGTAAATCAAAAAGTAAACGAAAAAGAATTCAAACGAGCTAAAGAAAACAGTATTCATGCTCCGTATACTATGCAAGGTCTCATCTAATGGGAATAAGCGGGTGAAAGCCGGATTGTTCCGAGAGTCGGCGTGATATCGGTATTAATCAGGGTTGATTGTGGCTGGTGGTTTCTCGAGACGACCACCTTAAAGATGACATCTTATACATGGGGAATAAAGTCTAGTTTTGAGGAGGCATCTTCCAATATTTGTGCGTCCAGAGCAAGGGATGGTGAAATCGGAGCCAGCGTGTGAAGGAATCGAATGGTTTTGTCGAGAAGGTCACCTAGCGTAGCCCTGTTGACAAACTCTCTAAGTTTAGGGTGCTTGTAAGCAGCCTGTAATACGAGCAGGTTTCCAAATTGTCTAAAAGTAAAAGACGGTTAGGGCTTAGACCAAAAAAAAAAAAAAAAAAAAAACTGGAAGTAGGGCTGAGTTACATACGCATGAGCAGTACCAAAAATATTGGTAAGAATAGGCCTATTGACGGTCGCATCGAACCCATGAAACGCAGATGTACTCTTCACTGCAGCCTCGAGGCAGGTTCTACAGGGGTCGAGAAACTTTTCTCTAATTTCGTCGGTGACCGTGCTGCCCCTTCGGTTATCAAGCCCGATGGGTGTATGTGCGGATGTCGGAGGGGAGCTTTGAGATAGTGAACTCAAGGACATTGCTGGTGATGTCATGGCCCCAGGAGCTATCAAGGCCGGATTGGTATTCGATGTTCTGTTGTGGATGAAATGTTCAACGAAAGGCCGATTGATAACGTATTTAGCCCCATAGTATTTAGCACGAAGACGGGCTGCGTTGATATCTTCCGCTGGGGGATCACTGTCTTTCCATTGGAGTGGAGGAGGGAGTGTCCTCCGCCATGCTTCAAGATCTTCCATGAGAATACCAGCAGTCTTCAAAGAGTTCGCGCTTGAGACTTTATAAAGCTCTGAATGAACTTGGTTCAGAATCTTTCTGATGTGGTACTGTGCCATAAAATAGAGCCACATTTGGAGGTTGTTATCAACTTTGTTGCCGTATGTCATTCGCAGGTTTTCGGAACCTTCCAACCTAGTGATACCACTTCTGGGGACGTCAAGTTCGGCAAGAAGATCACTTTTATTCGATTAGCCAATGTTGTAAAG
This sequence comes from Arthrobotrys conoides, assembly GCA_036971725.1. Taxonomy (NCBI): domain Eukaryota; kingdom Fungi; phylum Ascomycota; class Orbiliomycetes; order Orbiliales; family Orbiliaceae; genus Arthrobotrys; species Arthrobotrys conoides. Next base: position 2,962,782 of record JAVHJM010000001.1, read on the forward strand.
GAAAAAGCGGACGTCTGTATCCATACCTCTCGAGCTGTACGCAGCTCCAAAAAGTTCGGACCATTGTGTCACGTAGCCCGTCATCTTGACCTTCACGAGGTAGTCGCCTAATAAAGGTTAACAATGCCAAACAAAATATATATGAAGAAGAAAAGCCTACTGGTTGATCATAATTTGGCAGGCCATACAAGCGGCTGAGATCCACTTCCAACTATCCATAGGGCGTCCGAGTTGACCCCAATAGAGCCCCGCAAGCAACGAAGCCTGAACGTATTCAACTTCGCTTCGTCCTTGATGCAATGCTAAGATCTGAAGTGCCTTCTCGCAATACGCTAGGCCGGGAATAACGTCAATATTCTGCAGGCCCGCATCAACAGATTGGTATCCTTGGGGTGGTGGTTGGTTTGGAGGCGGGGGGTGTTGGAATTGGTCAGGCAACCCATAGTTGATATTGGCTTGCGGCGGTGGAGGGTTTGGGGGTAAGGGCCCCGGGACCGGTGTTTTGTGATTCGCTATAGCACCGAGCGCAAGAACGAGGAGAACGATCGCTGACTGGAGAGTAGCCGGAATTCGTTGAGGTGCGTAGTTCTGCGGGGCAGCCTGGCGATAAAAGCTACGAGGTTCACCCTGGGTAAATGGAGGAGGACCGGGTTGAACTTGCGAATCCCGCTTTCTTTTTGATCCGGCTTTGGTCTGCTGAGGTGGGGGCGGATGCTGAGCAACATAAGACGGATGAGGGAATTGGTTGATCCCCGGGTATTGGCTCCTATCCAGCATCGCTGAGGAGGCAATCGAAGCAAATGAGTTCTCAGGGCTGATGGCCTGAATTGGAACCAACGATGGGTCTTCTGGAAGCGACTCCACAACCCCGCCATGAGTTCGTGAAAAGATTTCCACCATTTGGGACAACGGTTCATCGTTCAAAAACGGATGCAGGATATAAATGTTCTCGAGAAAGCTACGGAGCAGACTAGTGCAAGTCTCCATATCTAGCCGTAGGGTTTCCCCTTGACCTCTTCCTAATCTGCCACCTGCACCCTTAAGAGGATGGACCGGATAATATTCGCCATTCTGTAATTCGTCGGAACTATCATCTTGAATATCCATATCCAAAGTTGGATCACCTTCCCCTCTTCCTCGAACTTTCAACGAGCCCCGTCTGATCTCTTCATCCATAACATAATTATCAGGGTATCTCCTTTCAAGCAGATCTCTGATAGTTTTCCATCTCAAAAGCTTGTGGGCTGCTGTGTTGTGTTTGTGAGGGATTGTTATAAAGTTGTCATCCTCCTTAGGGTCGTCAGCTGGTGCTGATATTCCTGTAGTTGCAGCCGGGACGGCGAAATTCGCTGGAGGTTGGGTTGGCGTCTGAACTTGAGATTGCGGTGCAGGAATCGGCACAGGATAAGTCGCATTTTGAGGGACCACCCGGTCACCCTGCATCTGCAACAAAGCAGGGTCTTGGACTTCGACACCTTCGGGGGAAGATGTTCCTGAGAGATCCCTTCCTTGGCCATCCTCTTCAGTCTTCGAAGAGACAGCTGCCCATATTTGCTTCAAGAGATTCACTACTGTCGGATCGGCCTGTTGCTTTATCATGATTGATTCGATGTTCGAAACCCGTTCTTGTATCAGAATCATGGTTCTGTCTTGTCTAGATATGCAGCATGTATGAGCAACCCAAACTCCACCTTTCCAGAGATTTAAATAAAGCTTACTTTGGCGGAGGGACTTCTCTATACACACATGGAGTGTTATTGTCCTTGCAAAATGCGCATGCGGGTCTCCCCTCGTCACATTTTGCTTTGCGTGTCCGGCATGCATCACAGGCCTTGAGGTTTGCATTGTTAGTGTTTAAAGATGACTAATTATTCTGGTGATGCATATCAAAATGATAGGATACTAACCTGAGCTGCTCTTACAGCTTTCCTTCGCGGTGGAAAGGATGTACCGGTTGCCATGTGGTAAGGAAACGTACCCGTCATTGGGCTCATTTCATCCGCTTCAGGTATACCAGTCGCCGCACTGAGTCTCCTATTATTCTGGGGTCCAGGATAAGGAGTCATGTGAGGGGGCGCAGAATGATGGTGATAAGTTTGCGGTTGAACCGCAGGTGGCCCTGGAGCTATCATTTGAGGAGGGGGGGGGCCTGTTGGAGGAAAGGGTTGTAAAGGTGCGAAGGCGCCTTGGGGGTGCGATGTTGGAGGGGGACCGTGAGGATGCGGCTGTTGAGACGGTTGCAAAGGTGGAGGGTGATGATGTGAATAATGTAAAGGCGCAGAGGGCGATGCTGGTGCAGTTTGGGGTGGGAGATGTTGAAGATTCTGTTCTCGCTTTGCCGTCACCATAGGCGGAACAGTCGTAGGCCGATGCTGCATTGGAGGTGGGCCCGTCGCCGCAGGTGCATGTGGTGAAGGTTGTTTCTCAGATCCTAAATATGGTTGTGCTGATTGGGGCTGCTTGTCGATATCGGTCGAAGCAGCTGTTTCTATAGCCAACGACGGCCGTCGACTTGTTGGATGTGATGGTGGTCTTGCATGGATTGGAGGAGGTAAGTTTGGTTCTGATGGAGCCGGGCCTATACCGTATAAAAATAAAAATGAGGATTAGTCCACCAGTGTCAACCCTAAATTAAGCTAATGTCTGAGGAAGGCAAGAGGCCTCGTAAAAAAGAGGTGGTTGTGTTGAGGTGATATAAAATGTTCTGGGCAGTTGGGGCGCACCATTTGCGAGATTCCTGAGACCCGGCGCAGACTCATGCCAGGAATCCACACGAGCACGTGGAGGAAATTCCCGGTGAGGTTCTGGGTGAAAGTTATTGTTAATTGGTTGAAAAGTAGGGTCGTGCTGAGGAGGTGGGTTTGGAGGGTAAGAAGTTGTAGTCGACGCCATCGTGGAGTATCAAGATCGTCGAGCCCAAGGATTCTGGTCTATCATGAGCTTCAATCCCCTTGCTCTGTTATTCCTCCCGTTTGGTTAGCACTTGTCGTTTCGGTCTAGAAACACGAAGAGGAAGGGATCGCAAGAGAGAGAAAAAGTGGCCTTACGTCGCTATGTTCTCTGTGATAGGCGGTGTTCGAAATAACCGTATGTGCTATGTTTCTCATCCAGGTGCGTGGAATAATATCTCATCACCATCAGGCGTCGGGTGCTTTCCAAAATGCTACATGGACATTGCCCCTCCCACGGGTGATTAACGGTACAAAGAGGAGATATCCAGTTCCTTGGCTGGTATCGATGGGTCCAATGGGTATCCAGGGGGTGCCTCGGGTCCTTCCTAGGTAGTTTTTCCTGTCCTTTTTTTTTATTTTTTTTTATATTTTTTTCTTATTCTCGCTCCTGTAGACGATGCGATTAGAAAAACTGGTGTTCGTCGTAAGTTATCGGAAGCAGGAGGAATAAAATTCGAGGACCGACCTTGACTGGCGAGAGGTGAGCAGGTGAATGAATCAGCAGAATGATGTCTAAACACGCAGGGAAGAGTGCTTTCTTCAATTTCTCCCACTCAAAGAAGCACTTCCGTTCTGTTTTTTTCTTCTTCTTCTTCTCCTTCTGAACTGCCTCCTCCAACCGCGCTTTTTACGATTTCTCTGGGCTCCTCGTTTAGATTGAAGGCCACTCCATGTTCCCTGCTCGTTGTTAGTGGGGAAGAATTCGCTGTAACGAAATATTGAGGCCCACCTGCAAGAGAGCACGAGAAGAAGTCCTTTTTTCCCTTTCCCCCAAGCCCCTCGAGCGCTGGCCCGTTCGATGGGGTAGAAAAGGCATCCCTGTTCGCTCACACCATGCATCCAGGCTGAATGCTGTTGTCTCTCACTCAGACCAGAAGGCTAAGCGTGCCAAGGGCCTAGCAGATCCACCACTATTTTGCGATGACCAACCGCTTTCTTGGGCACCGTACGAGGACAGTAACCTGCTCTGGCGGAGTCTTCCTGTATCACGGAGGATCCTGCTTGGCTTCCAATGCGTGTTCCACGAAGCCAAACGAGCTTGCAAAATAGTTTGGCTCAGCCGTTGGTTCAAGAATTTCGGGCGACAAATGGTGATTTCGAAAACCCCGAATTCGCGAGAGGCGAGCTTTCTGATGGACTACAAAATGCATCATCAGAAATCATGCAGTAAGTGGACATTTCCCGTTACCCTTATGCAAGCAGTGCTTGCGACGGGAGATTTGTTTCTTTTTTGCGTATGGAAGGAAGTACCCAATGGAAACTGTTCAGGTGACCATGCTCTCCCTCAGAATCCTGGTACATACAATATTTGTACTGTACCCAGTGGGTACATACATACATGCACTCCTTCCTCACACTCCTTACCAGACAGCTGGTGTCTTCTAACTACTTTCTCTCTGCAGTTGAAAGTCTAGAATGCCTGGTCCTACACAAATGCGTTGCGGCCTCGACAGATTTTTTTTTTTTTTTTTTTTAAATGTGTGTGTGGTCATCGTGCTTCTGGTAGGACCTCTTCTGTGCCGAGGGGAACTCCTCGGTAAATGGCCCCGAGCCTTCATTATTATGCCAAGCAGCGCTAGCTCTCAATCCACTCGCAAAATGTTGGAATTGCATCGAGAGCTCATATCGATCGTGCCGTCGTCTATCTACGAAATCCCTCTGGTCAAAATAGGTTAGCAACATCTTCGTCAGCATATTTAAAACTAACCATGAGCAGAAGAAAGCAAAAGTGTGATGCACATCCTCTCATGACATTTGCCCAGTTGATATGCGTCAATAATGACATCCATTAACTTCAGGTTCGCCAAGTCTCTGGCTCAGACGATCCCTCCTGAGGGGATTAGTTGGGGGAGAGAACGGGATATTCTTGGCTGAGGGGTTGTTCTTTCATCTCTCAGAAGCAAGTGGGGTGGCCTCAATGATTGCGTTTCGATCGCTAGTCTGTCTAACGTTTCCCGCGGTGTCTCTTTCTTGTAAAACCTCGTTAGACGAGGACGAGCCGTTACTGGCAGTTGGGCTTCAACGGTATCAATGCCGTTTTTCCTTTTGACCTATGTTGGTTTTTTTGTTTTTTAAAAAAAAAACCGGATAGCGTCCGTCGACTATCGAATATCCCGAAGCCCCGCTTGGAAGAAGACTAAACTCAGCAACCCCAAGAGGACAGTCCCAAAATAGTGGGACAGCACGAAGTAGGGCACTAATTCCTTCCCAATCTCACGACTCGCATGCATGGCCATGTCCAAGGATTTCTGCCGGTGTTTGAAAGCATCCAGTATCCGACACAATGGTACATTAGGAGCGAAGAAATATTTCCCTGGTAACTTCAAACTCCTGGAAATTGCACGATCTTTGGCGAATGACACTATATTGATACATGCATCTTCGATGCTGCATTGTTTGTCTCGTTGTGATAAGCAGGCGTTCGAGGCGCTGTCCTGTCGAGGACCCAAAATATGGACGGCAATAGAAGACCGCGAAATGAATGCCTTGGATCCCAGCAGCTTGTATGATCCCAGCAAGACGGCCGGTGGGTCCCGACAGTTTGGTCCACCACTGCTCGAAGTTTCCAAAAATGGCAGGTTTAATTGGACGGACTGCAGAAAGGCTTAACCCAAATGTTCCTGCCAAGTTTCAGCATCCTGGTTACTCAAGGGCTGTCGGTAGCTGAAATCTCCTCCTCTCCATTGTTCTTCGAGTGAATCCTCAAGGGTAGGCTGCATGAATAATCATCATGGCACTATCTCCGTCAAACTGGAAGATGTTTTGCTAGAGGCTAAAAGAAGGCGAATGGCGGTCTAGTTCTGATGTCAGCGGCTTAAATCTCCGCATGAACTTCAATACGCCCTGACATACCAGAGGAGCATGAATCGAATGTTTCTTTCAGTATCAGGAAACCTGTCTGTGCTTCTTCAATTTCGGCATAAGATTCTCCAGACGATTCTTTTGTGGAGACTGCCGTAGTGCGTACGTTCGAAGGCGTTCTTTCCCTGCCTCGATGGCTTGCTTGGTGGTTGTTGTTTGGATCAGGGGAGTCTGATCCAGTCAACCCAAAAAGAACAGACCTCTCAGTAATGCCAAGACCGTCACTTCGTGAATTCAAATCACCAGTTGTCTCTAGTATCTCCACTTTCCTGTCTCGAATGAATACTTACTTACTCGACGACGATAATACGCATACCACAACGATAATATGTCGGTAACAATTCCACTCTGTTGTGATATGTGGGACGGGTCCAATAGTAAGCCTCGTGAATCCACGAACCAGTCCACTGGACACCAACCCGCCACCACGGGAAACTACCAATTCAGAGAATGCGACATCAGTGGATCACATCACATTCGGAACACAAAAAAACGACTTTTGTCACTGATCTCCACATGCATCAAAATGCAAGCTGCAGATGGAATCTCAGATGAGAAGTTGAAGACGGTGGGCGTCGCCTCCTGAAACTTGTCAGCTCTTGGCCTACTCAAAGGGAAATCGGTTGTGATAAACGCTTAACGGCATTCGATAAATTATAATTATCTGATAAGCCAGGTTATCGATGATAGCAGTTGCAAGCTCATCGAACTAAAGGCTCCGACTAACACTTGTCAGCCTAAGATACGGTTCTCGGATCGTGATAGACGTTTGAGACGTCTTCCCACAACTTTTGAAATCAAGAACATCCCGTCGATGGCTAACTTGGATTCCACGTGGGCGGCAAAAGGAAAGGAAGCTTTCCGTCGAAAAGGACCGAAGCCGCCGGCCGCTAATGAGTTTGAAAAACTCTATCCAGCGTAGAGAGCCAAGACCTATCCGTTCCTCTAGCGCGGAAATGCGATACAAGGTCTCAGTTCTGATCTCATGTGCAACAGCTCGTGCACAACTTCGAAGAGCCACGCCAAACAATTTTCATTACTGATAGTGGGGCTCGAGGTCCTCTACTCTCGCCTCGCTTTTCAGATCTTCGCCCTTGGCCTCGCCTTAATCCGTCTATCACTATAGGTATTAATCATGCCATCGGCCGGTGGGCCGATAACTTCGTCCAAGAAACAAATTTCTGCACAATTATCCACACCTTCCCCACTTATTACATCGAGTGTATCAGGCTACCGTTTGAAGGAAGGAACTTAGACGGCTAGATTTCCCCAAGATCTCGCTCGAGTATCGTGAACCTCTTCGCTGGGCTCAATAAACTTCTCTCCTTCAGAGGCCCCGAACGGTCGATTACCATGATGTGCTAGAAATACATCAACTGTGCAAGGATTAGCCCCCACTAGCTTTAATTACTGCCAATCACATACGTTTTTAGTACTAAGTCGGCAGCAAGTAGCGTCCCAATACCATGAGACGTTCTTTCCTGATAGTGCGTCATGCGTGGAGATTGGCCTGGGCGAAATTCGTTCAACCGCCGTCACATTTTTGTCGCTTCTTGACCTCTCAACGTCGACATTTGATGTATCCTAATACAGTCGAAATACCCACCAAAATGTGACCAGAACAAAATATCTCGCGGCCAGTCATGCTTTCGATCTCGATTACACTCGGAGTTGGCCTAACGATCGCCAAGCCAAGGCTTTTATATCGACGATGCTAGCCCTGTGCGGTTTAGACCAAATATCATGGAATCTGTGTTTGTGGGCTACATACAGACTAGGGGGGGCATATGACCAAGGGCCAATCGTGGGCCCTGGGCGCCTTGGCCAAGATGCACTTTCGTCCACTCGTCGGTCCCAGGACCTCACCCTCGGGATCGTATACCTGAGACGGATACGGCGGTGGCTCCACTGCCTCTCCACCACTCCAGATTATCACGCTGTTTTCTACGTATGAGACAGAGTTATAATAAAATAATACTATAGCGATGCGACTTTTTCTTTTCCAATCAAGCCATCAAATACTCAAAAGAGTAGTTATGGAGACATCGCGATGTAGTTCAATTTTAATGCTCGCCCCCTTTATCAGCAGAATAGAATCGCTGATACACCATCCCCCTCGGAAATCGTGTCTTGGGGAGTACGCAAAACTCGGACGCACCGGGGTTTTTCGTCTGCATGAAGAACCAGGGCCGCCGGTAAGTATACTTCCACCAACACAAACCTCCTGAAAATACAACAACTACCCACTTGTCTCGGTCAGACCGACGTCGCCTCGAAATTTCTCGACGCTTTGATCTATTTCTCTCAACCCCGTCGCCACAGACATCAGACGGATATAATTACATCCGTAACCTCCCAAGCCTTTTAATGCAGTCTCTTCATATCTCAGGACCCTTTGAGCTCGACTACTATTTGATAGCGGCCCCGCTACCCAAATATAAACTTTCCACTAGCCCCCTATGAATACACTAGTTTCTATGCTAGCGTCTGTGCGAATCTTCTACACAATTTACATGAACGGGAATTACGACGGAGATCCCGTCAAAATCTACTATCTCCGTTAAAACTCATTGACTTTTCGAAGAAAATTAAAAATAAAAAAGCTAGCACTGGATGATCTTGCCATTACTCATGACGCTGCCTTGTCCGCTCAGGGATAATTCGGAACGGGAACGCCCTTTACGATCTACGAATGAAGTGTATTTCAGAAGTTTATGTATTCTTAGAGAAACGGAGGAGGCTTTTACCTGCTTAGCGCCAGGAACGTTGTGTGTCAATGCAAAATTGATGTGTTAGGCTGAATGGGGCTTTAGGTACCCCAGATTTCTCCGGCTGGCTTGTATCATGATTCCCAACCTCATGTGTTCGAATTCCAACAGCCTCAACGCAGACATTTAGCGCCAGTCTCGTAAGTTAGCGCCGTTTAGTTCATGGCCGTTTTCGTAAAACACACACTCACCGCTAGAATATCTTGATGACATTTTTAGTTATTATTCTTATATATATCAGCACCTTCTGTGAGGGACCTGAATCCATAGTGCTACAAAGTATAGTACCCCTTCTCATCCACCTGCATCTTCGTCCCACCTGTACACCGGACACCCAATGTTCACCTCCTCGACGGGAACTATATTTACCTCCTCCTCCTCCTCCTCCTCCTCCTCCCAATCGCCGCTTGATACGCAGTTTCTAGAAACTAGAACGTCCAGTTGAATACTCTCACAAATCTGCCTCCTTCCCGGGTGCTTATGCACGGTATAAGGTCATACGTACGCCCACATCTAAGAAAGCACGGTAACACAAAAAACAGAGTTTTTGTCATATCCCAATATTTTTTTGCTTCTACAAATAACTTATACATCCGTAGAATCAAACATTACACAAACACCCTTCTTCCAATAGATGATAATCTAGAGTGAAATTGTATTTCATGCTTCACAAACCTTGTTTCTTAACTCACACCCTTGTTTCCACCATGCAACTCACATCACTTTAGTATGACCGTCTACTAAAAAAGAATTGAAGTTTATTCCATAGTGCCTTGCTTTAGTACCTCGACCACCACATCTTAAAAGAAAAGAAAGGGAAAAATCTAAAAGAGGGTGTTACGAAACCCGTAAGCTTTCCGATGCATTGCATGATGCAAGTGTTCACGTGGTGACATTGACATAGGCTTCCGAACATCATGTGAGGGTTAGGTTGTCGCATAAAAAAAGTCGAGTGACAATTACGGTTGAGGGAATATTGAGAATTAACACTCCAAGAAAGAGTATTGGTCGAATTCGAGTTGAAGGGTCAGACATATTCGTGATGCATTAATTTCGAACCCGATCATATTTTACAGGTACCTGGCCTGGGGCGTGATACCCAATCATGGGCACAGGTCCCGGTTTTTGAGGAATGCGGCGGTTCGAATAAATTTCCCCCTTGGTACGAGTCGTACCCGTACGTACGGGGAGCGGCAGATCACTGGTTTTTAATATAATGGTTCGGAAAATTAACACAAGTTTACGGATTTATGCATACCCCGGATATGTCTGCCGCTATTTTTCAGAACAATAGGTGTATAGCTTCTCAGAATTTACTGAATTGTCTCGACAGGCGAGACAAAATGAAAAATACGAGGAGACGGTACCATCGACATTCGGGTACAAAGAATACGATTTCAACTATCGCATTCGCTTTTGACGGTAATTATGAAATCGAAAAGAGAACATAAACCAGGGGGGAAAGCACAGATGACCTCAATTGTCTTACTCCGGAAGTTTCCTTTCACCGTGTGCGTCTATGACGTTCTTACAAATCCATATCAATTACCGGGGCCGAACACCACGGGAAGGACTAGAATGATGCCTGACTCTCGTATCGGTTCATGCAGTTTCAATATAAAACTGCGATTTATAAATCTATATGCAATAGTAGGGAATATAACTGTCAGATCCCAATTTATTCCAACATACATACTTAGCATCGTTATGTTTATAACATGCACACCCACACACATATACCGGATATAGCCGTCTGGAGTTAGTAGTCGACCGGCTATCCTTGCCCTTTCCATATCTAAATATATTAAATGCATACGGTCATGCAAGTAATCCGCTTTGATGCACGGTACAGGGTGATGGACACGGGGTCTTCAATTCTAAAATTATAGTATAGAGGGACCGAAGCCCCCCGTCACAAAAAGACACGCATCAAAAGAATATATCGATGTTCTGAGGGGTGGTTGTTTGCTTCGATGGCGATATCTATCTCGATTTCTAATACTTTCCTCATGTATGCAGTCTAAGCCAACCTTCAAATCTTAGAGTGATATGCCGTACGTACGGTGCATCATTCTCCGGTCGATCCGCCCGTAATCATAATATGCCTAAATGCACATTTAATACTCCCCGGAGAGGCGTCCACACACACACACGCAGCTCAAGCCCACGCTCATACCTCGCGCCTTGTAAGACATACATTGTCGTGCATTAAGGATCCATGATATCGATTTCACCTACAGACGCCCAACGAACCTCTTTTGCATCAAAAACCAGTTTGGATCGGAGACATTTTTATCAGCTGACTCTTCTCAATTGATCAAATTCGAAATGCTTTATCGCGATTTCCGATTACTAAAAGGAATTATGACACCCCCCATTCCTCTCAAGCCTGCACATCCGATACGAATTGCAAAGTCCCCATCCCGAAGCCTGGCACATGCAGAAAGTCAACATTGACCCGTCTAGGAAAAGGTTCCATCCCAACCATGCAAAGCTGACACCACCAGACCTTCGCCACAAAACTCAAACTGCGCGCGCGGGTGTCACTTTTTTTACCCACGGGAACCATATTTCCCGAGGCAAGGAAAGAAGAAGAAGAACCCCTCCCATCCAGCTCAAAATGGTGTTCTCCCTTCTGGCACAGCGTGTGGGATGGGTCGGAATATCAGCGTATAACCCGGATAAACGCTTGAAACCCAGGTTTTCGAAACGCCCTGACTGTGCCGCTGTATCACAGCTCGCTTTGCCATAACGTTCTTTAACGAAGATATCCAATCGCCAACGCCTGCTCAGCTGCTCGCGTGGGACCACAATTAGTACTTCCAGCTTGCTGCGTCCCCAAGCAACATCGCCCATGATGCCCAGACGGCGGCGGCGCAGACGTCACGCTCAGTCAATCAGAACATCTACTTATCACGCCATGTCATGCTAAATACCACCTTAAAGGGCCTCGACATTTGAAACCAAGCCTTCTTCAGAATAAGTCTGAACAAAAATTGGGAAAACGAAGGAAGAAGACGAAGAACCGTCCCAGGAATCCTTGTGACTGTTTCTTCCCACTCACCTTCAAAAGAATAACCAGCGAATAATGTCGACAGAATATCGCTTAAAAGGTGATTAATGCCGTCGAACTATACATTTGCCTTAAAGTGGATCCCTATACGATGTGGCTTGATATTAACACGCAGACACCACGCACACCACACGCACCCTCAACCACCATTCCCCACCACGTTTTGCTTCCTTTAAACCCTTTCGACGAAAGAATACATACTTTACTGTGCCGCAATTACTCAACCCTCGGATTATCCGTTTGCCCCCACTCATGAAGATGGTAAATTGAAGAAATTCGGATGATTGGAAAACTTTCTACGATATTGTGAAACGCGGGGGGGCGAAGGCCTTGTTCGTATATGCCAGTGATCTTCACATAGTGGATTATTATAACGGTGAGAATTGATATATACATGGCCACCCTGTGGTAATAGATACCGAAGTATGTACAAAGAGAATAATAGATATGATCTCCCAACTCCAATAAGATTTCGACAATCTACAGGAACTCCGACCCACCCTCTAACTGACCATTGCAAATGGCACCAACTTCAATGAGAAGGGAGAGAAAGCCCAAAGAACTCCATAAACCCCAATTGTGACATGAAAAAGAAAGAACAGACTATTAAATTTATTTAGAAAGTGAAAAGAGAAAAAGGAGCTCAGCCTTTTTTGCCTGGATAACCTTGCCATGCATATTATTTCGTATCGTAATCGTATCGCCTGCACTCATCCTGTCGCTTATCACTCCACTTACACCCGCGACTTCCCCCACTCTACCCTCGCGATGGCAATTTCCTCGAGCACGTGGAGGGCGGCCAACGTGCTTTCGGGTGGGTACCTTGCAGAAACATAATGGTGGGTGGATGCGGAATGGGTGAATGGCTTCTTGTTTGGGGGTCCCGCGTGATAGAGTGTTGGGGTCTTGAGAGCGGAAACGACTTGCTCCTGTGTGCTTTTCGTATATGTTTTGAACATATTCTTGAAACCGGTCATGGCAGAGACTGTTGTACCCAGGTTTTCCATCCATGTAGGGGTGGTGGTGGTTTCGACATCGTAGATGACAGAGCGGAGGGTGGGAGGCGTAGGACAGCCCTTTGGATCTTCGTCCTTTCCTTTTCGGAACAGTGAACCGGTCGTTGCCGATCGCTGGAGCGGCAGGGCTTTGGTCATTCTGGCGAGCGACGAGGAGCGTCGGTGTAGCTTTATCCTCTCTGCCTCTTCAGCATCCTTCTTCTTCTTCTCCTGGTAAGCGTCGACTCGGACTGCACATTCCTCTTCGGCGCTCTTCCTTTCTTCGGGTGTTAGGTTGTCAACAACCATTGACATCGACAGTGCTAGAACACCTTTTCCCATGGCACCCACTACCCTCCTGGGGCCCTCTAGGTGACTGAGTTCGTCTTCGTGCTTCTCGCTGATAGTCTTTGGCATACAGCCGTCATCTTGGATCACAGCTGACCTTCTCTTTAACTTATCAGACAGTGTAGGAGCCCGCTGAACCAGTCGCCTTCGCTTTGTCAACGGGAAGTAGGAGGCTAAAAGTTTGTGAAGTGACTCGGACTCAACAAACTGTCGCATCCTCGCGTCGAACCCCGTTGTAAGGTAGATGGCATCATATGGAAGTAATGAAAAGCTGGCATCGGACCAAGCTCTAGGGTTTAGGTATTCATCTGATCCAGCCATCATATAGAACTTTTCAATATCGTCTAATGTCGCACCCTATAAACATAGATTTTGGTTAGAGACTAGTCTCAATAAGGGCCGAAAATTATATTGGATATGGGTCTATACCATAATATCGCGAAAAGCGGACCGTTCCAGCATGCGCTGATCGGCTTTTGGGACATCGCCTTTTTCGGTAGCGAATTCAATGACGCAACCTGTGGGTCGGGGGTATATTAACATCGACGTCTACCTAAAAAGTGGGTACCGATGGTACACCTAGGTATCTGGACCAAGTACCTACCAGCTTCTTTAAAGATGTACCAGGGTTCTGCAGCAGCCATCGGCGCTAGTGTCTTGTCGGGACACAAGATAAGTACCCGTGGTGGCGTGGAGCTGTCATCCATGTGAAGGATGGACTTTGGGTCCTTCTTCTCTGAGAAATCCATGTTTTTTCTTTAATATATTATTTTGATTGACGATAGATTGCTGACGGGTTTTTCTGTTTTTATGAAGTTTTGTGTCTGAGGAACTTATTAAGGACAAGCGCGACCGAAGGAATCGTCAAGAATAATATATTCAAATGAGGTCGTGATCGTGACGCCTTGGTATACGTAAATTCGGGGATCGTGAAGACCGCGACGGGACCTTGAATAGCCGACCGACCGGAAAATTATCGCGGAACGAGTCACACGTTGAAAATTTTCGCGGAGTTCTGCAACAGCGAGAAAAACAAGCAACATTAGCTCGACAATTCATAGACCTCTTTCCAGGTATTAAATCCATGATGACCCACGTTTGAGAAGTTTATTGTTTTCTGCTTCCGGGAGTAGATACGATATACGATATGCAGATGCCTGCACTTGGAAGTCGAATCCTGGCTTCAGAAGCTGGGACGAAAACACCTTTCGTTTTAAGAACTCTGTGACCGATATGCAGAGTAACTATCGATACCGTTGAGCTTACGCTTATTCAGCTGTGTGAGGAATGATGATTAATTTGAACATGGGAATGGATTCATTGTGATCTTATATTTGGAGCTAGACCACCATCACGATCACAAGCTCGAACCTTCGGGGACGGTTTTTAGTTAATACCTCCGGAACATCATTCCCTCCTTGGCTTGGTGGAGTTTGTCGGACGAAAAAAAGGGCTGGAACGGTGTGTTCTGGAACTGCAGCGGTGAATTTAGCTTTTAGTGCGAGCTCCAAGCAAACAGAGTTAAACGGTGGCCGGGCTTAGAAGCCACCGAGCCGGCAATTCTTTTTTAGCAGGGCTGTTCGCGGAGTGCTCGGAGTCAAGAACCCTCCGATAAAGCCTTTTCCTGGACTTAGCTTCCTTCACACCTGGACTTTAAAACAGAGAGACTCATGGAATTTCCGACCCGCATGAATTCGCTGTGTTCGAAGGTGTCAGCATCCTACTTTGGGCCTTAACGAGGAATATTATGCATGCAGCTTTGGGGATCTATGCTGACAGAACGCATCAGGTTAACGTAATTGTACGCGAATAGCATGTGGATATGCTGAGTAATCTTTATTTTTTTGTGAGAGTTTATTGGACTTTATACAGCAGAAGAAGCGTGTACTTATGTACAAATATCTGTCTTGTCCGCCGACCGTTACTCTTATTGGTCATCTTTCGAGTGGATCAAATATCCCATATTTCCAACCAGTATGGCTGTTTCTAAGTAGTGTATCGTGTGCGTCGTCGGGATCGCTAGCGCATTCGTGGTATCTATCATATGAGATAAGAGTTCTAAGAGTCGTTTCCCTCAAAATTAATGCCGTGTGCGTAGCAGCTTTTTCGGCAAAGCCGGAATGCAATGGGGATCGATCGACCAATCACTTCCTTTTCATGCAAAAGTTAACCTCCACAATCTCTGCATCCTTGAAATGCAGGGCAAAGGTCTTTGTTGGAGAAGTGTCGGTGTCAAAGACAGCTTTGTCAGCCATGAATTCCCACTCTTTATCCTTCTCTTCTTTAACCGCTTCAGACATCAAATCGACAATGGTCTTTGTTGAATGAAAGACGAAATCCGGTCTTTCCATCTCTCCTTTTTCGTTTCGGACCGGTGGCGCGAAATCTGCTTTCATTTTGTAGCCGTTTTCCTTTGCTGTTCCAGCTGTGTTTCCAAACATCATCGATCCGGAATTTGGTTTGAGCATCTGCACCAAACTATTGATGATATGTGCCTGTTTGTGTGGCGGGAAGAGGTGGATAAAGTATCCGATATAGATCATATCATATCTATGTCGATGAATAGATCCTTCTCCAAAGAGTCCCTCATCATTGATATCGCATCCTCCAAAGAATTCTCCTTTGAACTGATCTTCATCTTTGAACAAGTCATAAGATAACGGGAACCACCTATCCTCCAGATCCATATTCGTAATCCCCTCGCTCGGAGCACCATCGACAACCAATTTCCTTCCGTCGAATCCCATGAAACATCCCATATCGAGGATCCGCTGTCCCTGCTTCAATCTCTCGACGATTTCCGGGTAGATTGACATCTCTGTCATACCGAATTTGAAGAAATGCCATAGTCCGACGCATGGGTAGTATTTGATCTTCCAGGCTTTGAGTCGTATATCCTTGAGGATAGGGATCATGGCTTCGGTATCTTGAAGTTCGGGACGGTAGTGCTGGATGAGAGAGATGGCATCGGGGTGGGCATGGATGGGTGGTTCCTCGACCCAGTATTTGGACTTTGCGGTAGCTTCATCAATCATTTTGACGGTTGGGTATGAAGACTTGAAGGTGAATCCTTAGCTGGAGGTTCTGGTTTCACAAGGCGTAGGATGCAGCTCCACGGTGATTTTCAGCTAAGATCCTAGACCGAGGGGACGTAAGAGATGTTTCTGAGCAGAATGTTTTAATATCGGAGGCCTTGGATGCAATGTGATAATTGATTAACCAGAATAATTGAGGTGGAAGGAATGATAGAGGGGAGGTGAAGTTGTCAGAATGAATTGTAGTTGCTTGTGTAGCTGTGGTGTTCAGTCGAGTCCCAGAAGACGCGCCGAAGTTGATATAGAACATCCTTCTCCTCTACAATTCTATATTATCGTCCTCCCAAGCCGCCATCTCCGATAGCTCCAAAGCTACCCCCATTGCCAATCGGCGCTAGGCCAGGAACTCGACCATGTTAAAAACGGGGCATTGAACTTAAATTAGCGGATACCGACCTGCTTCTGGAAAGGCCTATCCCATAAGTACCGCGCTGAAGGTTAGCCGGCCTTGGTTTACGAGTAAGGCCAAGCTCAGGCAGCTTAGAATCACGCAAAGCATGGATCTAGGGATTTAATCGGGGAGCCGACGGACATGGTTTCTCTCGAAATTCCATGCATCTGCTTGAAATTCTGTCCAATTGAGAACCATTTGCGTCCTGGTCGCCTCTTTTTCCCACGGTTACTTAGGCAAGCAACATTGAATGCATGGTACCAAGTATGTAACGCCCTTTGGTGGAAGCTTTGTCTGGGATTATATGCAGAGGTAACTTACGATTGGCTTCTAGCTTCGGCATCACTACCCTCACCCCAAGATTGCAAAGGAATCCGCAGTTTATTCGAGATAGCCCTGATGAGATGTTACTTGCCCTTGTTCATCTCGCTGTAATTGCAATTGCAATTATCGTGGCCGAGTGGGCGTATATCCAGCATCCTGTCGCTTCCAGCTATGCCCCCCTGTCGATAGCTACAAACAGGTACAAAGTATAACATACTTCCTTTCTTTTTTGGTCAATTCCCAAAGGCCAAACCACCGGGAACGGAGATCTGGATTTTTTTCTTAACTCCTGTCATATTCCAACTTTATCCCCGTTTCAGAAACAAGATACTTTCCAGTAACGTAACTGTGTTAATCAAGTTACCGAATATCTGGTGCGGGGGACCTGGCTCGGTAAATGACAGGTCAGTTACTTTGTGGATAAATGGAATAGCTCCCATCCCATCCCATCCCATCCCATCGAATCCCAATCCCTCAACTTCGGAACTGCTAGTAACTTATATCAACCCGTTATAATCCTGCAGGTGCCTTGTTTTTTTTTCTTTCTTTCTCTTTCTATCTCTCAAAACCTGCATCTTCCAAGTCCCCGGAACTGGCGAACTTGCATCCGAAAACAAAAAATTTATGCAGATTTCAATTCGATGAGCTGGGGAGCTAGCTATCTCATTTGGAATATTCTTTTAACTAACCCCACTGCACTCGAGCACTCGAGCTGGATGGTAAGGCGGGTAGCTATTGTAGCTCTCTGATAGCTCTTGAATTACAACAGCTTCCCAATTAACAGCTCAGTAAATGCAATGAACCCATGGAACATGCAATGCAGGATAAAATCCATGCCAAAGTCCCCTTCCAGAGCTGCTTGGAGCTTACTATAACAATGCAATAACTACCAGCCAGGTAGCTGCTTCGGATTTTATTCCATCCGATCATTACTTGGTTACTAAATACCTCAAGTCTCCGAAATTTA
Organism: Arthrobotrys conoides; assembly: GCA_036971725.1. Lineage (NCBI taxonomy): Eukaryota > Fungi > Ascomycota > Orbiliomycetes > Orbiliales > Orbiliaceae > Arthrobotrys > Arthrobotrys conoides. The sequence goes on from JAVHJM010000001.1 coordinate 2,980,556, forward strand.
CCATTGTTTGCTCTAACTATCAAATGCAACGGCTTTTAACGTCCAACATTAACGAGCCATTCGCGCAATAAAAAAGAAAGGAAAACACCGACATCCCTTCGATTTGAGAACTATACCATGCATCCAAGCAGCTTTCCAAGACCGAGGTTGCCGGTTATCGCGGAAACAGACCAACTTGCTCCACTTTTTTTTTTTTTTTAAAAAAAAAGATATAATATTCCCAGGTCACATAGAAAGCAAAACCCTCTCGCGCGGCTATTGGATAACTCTGTTCTAAACTGTGCCGTCTGCCGACATTGAGTCTTTTTTTTCCCCTCCCTGTCGTCGTCTACATTTTCTCAGCTGGGTATTTTCCTTTTCCTTGTTTTTTTTCTCTCACGTTGAAGAAGGCTAGATTCGAAGCTAGAATTTGTCCACGAGGGCAGGTGTGACAAAGGTTATGGCATGGCATTCGACGATCCATCGTTGTACCGTGACCAACACATTTGTTACAACTACAACAGCAGTCTAGATCGGTCTCGTGTGTCTAGATGCACCTATAAGCCAGAAGTTCTCCAACCGCCTTATACAATACTGACCTATTATGATGCTCTAATTTACATACTTATGTAAGAGGTATTCAAGATCCAAAAATTGAAAGGATCTCCTGTTTAATACGATTATTTATATATGATAAAAAAAAAGTTGGAAGGCTAAGTGCAGGAAGGAAGAGGGGGTATCATGTGTGCCATGCCATATGCATGCGAAAAAGAATAGAAACTCCAAAAAATTTAAAAGGATCGAAAAACAATTGCAAGGAACGTTAAAAATCATAATGCACTAGAGGAAAAAAATAATAAAAGGATTCGAAGAAGACAGTGGAAAAGAAACAAATAACGTGGACGATAGAAGAAAAACCCATATGGAACCCAAATACCACAAAGAAATACCTATCATTCGCCTTTGAACGCTAAACCTGCATCCAAAAAAATAAAATATTTACATAAGTTCTGTACATGCGAATGAAGTAGAGTGTGGAAAAAGAAGAAGAGGTCATATGAAGCAGTGGAGAGTAGAAGATAGAATAAAAGTAGCTTATGAAAAAGCAGAAGCGAAAAAGAGGAGAAAGATCGGATTGTTATCTGCGCCATATGCATGAATAACTTAATCTGATTTCGGGGCTGGGTTTTTTCGTTGCTCGTAGATTTCAAAGTCGATGGTGTCCTCGACGACAATTCTCCAGATGTGTACGGTTTTCTTCTGTCCGTATCGTCGAATACGCCCGATTGCTTGGGTCTCTGCGGCCGTGTACTTCTGTTGAGTGTCTGCTAGGAATGGTGACAAAAAGATAACGTGGTTTGCCACCGTGAGGTTCGCACCAGCTGCTGTGGGGGCCAAAGCTTCTAAAATGAGGACCCGGGTGGAATCTGCGGTTTGGAATAGTGTGAGCTCGGCGGATTGTGCTCTTGCCGAACCTGCTAGCTGTGTGACGCTCACACCTGCGCTGTCAAGGACGGAGAGTACTTTGCTCAATGAATCATCGAATTGGATGAATAAAATGACCTTTTCATCAACGGGAATTACATTCTGGAGGAGGTGGAGAAGTCTATCCAGCTTTGCACCGTGCGGGGAAGGAGTATCGTGGCTTGCCCCCAGGGAAGCTACTCGAACGACGCTCGCCGGTTGAATCAGGCTTTCACATCCATTTTCCTTATGAGAGCATGTCTTAAGCTCGACGGCGCGAGCCATGCACTTCGCACAGGCGGAGTGACCGCATGCGCTAGAAACGAGAATGCTCTCGAGCGGGAAATTCCGTTCTGGCTCACATGCACAGACCCATCGGCTGTTGGGATCCCTAGCCTGAACTTGACGAACAAGCTGGAAAAATCGAAGAGATCGGAATCTACCGATCAGCTCCTTGAGGAGTCTGTTCACCTTAATCTTCTTAGTACGGAACATATCGATGTTGTCGTCAAGAACAAGAGCTTGTTTTTTAGCGGGAAGGCCTTCTTCATCGGGCTCATCAGGTTGATCGGGTTCATCGACGTCCATCTCATCACCATCACCATCCAAGCGCGGAGGAGTTTGCTCTTTCTTGTTCTTCCGTTGGTGGACTGCCCAGTCCTTAGCCAGTTGCAGTATCTCTCGGAAGGCTAGGGTAGCATCGGAATCCTCAAGATTTGTTCGTCTTTTCTGTTCCAGGAATTTGGTGAAAGGATGCTCCGCTTTGGGGATAGATGGTATCGGTGAAGTCTGTGCCTTTAGCAAACAAGTTCGGATTAATACAAGCAGCTCCTGCTTGTTTTCTTTCAGTTGCTCCTGGCGCTGTTTGATGATGTGGTCAGAGGCGTTGCGAGCAGTGGCTCCTGGGTTCAGACCCCCAATATTGAGGGAAAAGTGACACAAGGACTTCAAGAGAGCTTCCTCAGCACTCGAACTATCTCCGATAGCGGTACGAAGGCGACTGTCGCGGTCGCTCCCGCTTTTAGATTTCCCTTTCCTGCTGATATTCATGTCCATCGACTTGACATGATGATCGAGTTCGGTGTAGATGGCCTTCTCAGCAGCTGGCTGCTTCACAATTTCCCAGTGTTCCTCAAAAGGGATCTCATCAATTTCGGCAATGTTCTGTATATAAAATGTTAGAATTTGTAATATTTATTGAGCAATGATGGTGTATCTTACCTGTCTCATGAAAAGATCCAAGAAGTTTTGGGCATGTATATGACGATCCTCGTGCCATGCTGGTGTATGAGCTTCTCTGAATGCTTGAAATGCTTCGACAGCTATAGGCCGGATGTGTTAGTATCGTTTATATAAACAGGGAAAGTAGGTATATATATCGAATTTAGTGTAGTACACTTACCACTTCGACTCCTTGCAATCCTTCTATTGTTGATATCACTGTTCGCAATATCGTCGTCAATACCAAGTCGAATTCCCAGAAAAGCCGCAATCTTTTTGATATCATCAAAATCTTCCAGAGCAGGGGTCCCTGAGAGCACCCATTTGTATGTGGCATGGATAACTGGAATCATGTGAAAGGGGATACCATCGCAATATGTGAATTCATCCACAACGAGTCGATTGAACCTGAACAGCTCGAATAGTGGAGTGCGTAGGTTTCTCCAATTCCCCTTGAGGTTCTCGAGTCTCCAATTCTGGTCTACGTAGACGTTGGGTTTCTGAGCGGGTGTTCTCGCCTTCTTTTTAGGTTGTGCGTCCTCAGGGTCGGGCTCGTCCTCATACTCGTCCTCATCCTCAGGATCACTAGTCGGGGGAGAGATCACAAGGGATTTGCCCTTTGCATTAGGCCTGCGCTGAACACCAGGCTTTTCCATTGCACCAGGCTTGCCCTTTGCACCAGGCTTTCCCTTTGCGCCGGGCTTGCCTTTTGCATCTGTTTTGCCTTTTGCATCCGCCTTGGGTTTCGTGGTAGCTTTGTTGTGGGCCTTTCTTCCAAGAAGCTCTTCTGATTCCCTCGTTTTCTTGCGTCTCTCGAAGCCCAATTTGATCTCAGAAAGGACATCTCCTTCCTTTCCAGACTGCAACTTTTCAACCTGTGGTCCCAACTTCTTCGTGCAGTCGTCGAGCCATAATTGAAACTTTCGACCCTCTTTATTTGGAGCATCACCACCACCGCCTGAGAACTCAGCCAATCGTTCAAGGTATACTTGACTCCTGACCAAAACTTCAGGAATGATAATGATATCCGCATCCATAATATCCTTGATCGTACGAGCTTTCAGGTTACCCATTGTTTTGATGGTCAGAACTTGAAACATTTTGCCGGTGAATTTGGTGATTTCGGTTTCCCATTGCATTGTCAGATGGCCTGGAACGATGATAAGAGTCGCTTTGACTGGAATCCTGCCATAGCATTCTTGTGGTGGGGTGTATGAACTTTTCATGAAAGCTAGCAATCCGAGAATAATGGCTGTCTTGCCGTAGCCTACAGCATCAGCGAGAACCCCCCCACGGGCGTGATTGATTCGAGTTGCTTTTAAATCAACCTTCCAAGGCAATCTCGAGTGAGGTGATTCCACTATTTCTTGTTCGATGAAGAATGGAGAGTCGGGAGACTCCTGGTAGCGCATCCAGGTCAGGGACCTAAGTTGCTCTTTTCTGAGCTTGAGTTTGAAACCAGGTGGCTGCGAGCTTTCCGCATCATTTCGATTGCTTCGAACCGTGAACTCGGGCAGCAAAGGACGTGGCGGGCTGATATAATCTGACTTCAGTCTCCAACTGACTGAGAGGTCTCCAAGTCCGTTGCCACCGGGGAGAAGATCGGCAGCTTTATGGCAAAGTGAAACAATATTGAGACCGATATTAAGTTGAAGATAATCATGACCGTCAATATGATCGACTTTCAGGGCAGTTACCCAGGGTTGAGGGCGTGCCTTCATAGCACGCTCCCAGACAGCACACTCTTCGGGATCCTCAACAAGGGCTACCTTGTCTCTGATTATTCCCCAGGAAATACTTGGCTTCTTTGGTGCACACAGACCACAATCAAACGTCAAACTGCTGGCATCTATTTCTACCCAGTTATCCGTGGATGGAGTGTTCTTGAGACTTTCAACAATCCAATTGATTGATCTGAAGGTCTTCTTCGAACTGGATTCATCAACGATGGTCCATTCCCTCGGAAAGTTGGCGGAGATAGCTGGAGTCAGCCTCGTCCTTGAAGTCAAAAAGGCAACGGGGCTTGAACAACCATTGCTCGATGATATATTGTTTGCGTGGCTGAAGGAATACTCCGTTTGAATATCCCTGGACGGCTTAAGTCTAAGGGATTCGACGGGTGTCCAGAACTGGTTGGTGGTGACCTGGGTGGTTATACGCGGTGTCTCGGTAGACGGGTTAAAGACGTTATCGAATTTGGCAATTATCGGACGATAATCACCGAAATCAAGACGTCTGCAATCTCGAGCGACGACGAAGCAATCATTGGATCCATCACCAATCCGTTGCTGGTCGACGAACAAGAAGAGTTTGTCCCCGTTGCTGTCGACTTTGCTGTGCAGAGCTCTACAAGCCGTTCCACAGTTTGGAAGCAGTTTCCATTCACCGGTGATGTCAGCATCGAAGAGACAATCCGTTGCTGGGTCGACTGTTGACAGATTCAACTGGGGGTATACCATCTTGTCAGCGAAGATCGGATCGACCAGTCCCAGTGACTTCTGCCATGAATCGAGTGGAGAGCCAGTCCCTTCAACAACAACATCGACAGAGGCGGTCCCCGGAACACCGATCCTCCAAACTCCTTCAAAAAACGAATTCTGGGCATTATCGACAAACATCTGAGCAACAGGCGGTGTGAACAACCGTCTCAGTTCTTTAAAATCCGTTGCTGAGTTGTCCACCTTGACATACATCCTCCATTCAAACCTCTGCGGTCCCATCAACAGGTCAAGACGTCCAAGCTGGCTATCATACTTGGCCACCCACATACCCTTTCTTTTCATCGTCCTGAAGGTAAAGGTTGATGCTAAGGCATCACAGACGCGTCGTTCGAAGACATCCCACTTCTTATCCTTGATGGGAAGGTTCTCCCCATGTAGGATCGCATGTTTTATTGCGTCCTTCCCCCCCCTGAACCTAACCACCAGCGGCAGTACCTCCTTCAGAAGACCCTCGAACTGATGAGGGTCGCGTCGGGTCATCTGAAGGATTTCGTACTTATGCTGCGGTTTCTTCCCGCATTGCAGACACGAGGTATGTTCACAATCCCTGCAAACTTGTATTTTATCAGCCGTTAATGTTTGAGCTTCACAGACACACTTTCTTGCACTCTTAGTTGCAGCGTTCATCAGGTGTTTCAGCTCAAACACGTTGCAGACCCCCGGGTCAGTACACATGATTGACTGCGTTCTGGGCAACGTCATTGGTGGGTTGTTGATCTTGAGACTTGTTGACTTGGTGACTGACGGGTGTATGCCATTACCGTGGCCAAGCAGGTTCCGACCAACAATCAAGGCTGCAGCCATTGCAGTTCCGACAACAGTGCTACTCATGGCATTCCCAGCTAGATCCTTCAAGTTCGCCTCGGTTTCCCTTGTGAAGAGGAGTTCGTCGGTGGGCAGCCCTTGCAGAGAGAGGAGTTCGATGCCGATCAGTGGACCACCTCGATAGGTTGCATACGGTATCATAGTCGGGGTGAGGCATTGGGTCAGCCCGTTGCCTCTCCCCTCGGTATTCCGATCTGCATTCTGGCTAAGGTTGTGAACCCTAGCCACGAAGCACAGATCGGTCCCCCGGCCAGCATTTCGCAGGTAATTGATATCCATAAGATCTTTCACTCGGTCGACTTGTTTGTCTACCCAATCTCGCCACGCAAAGTCAAAGCATGCCGAATTTCCAGTCTCCTCCCAATTGGTGAAAGGTCGCTGCCGCCCCAACCTCTCAGTCGAACGAACGACTGCGTGTCTATGCTCGCATGCGGTCCATTCACCCGCCTTGGGGCGTTGGTGGTGGTCCTCCAGCTGTCGGGCTCGGGCACGGATTTCAACCACCTTCGGGTGATCATCCTCCAAGCAAAACTCTTCGAACGACACTGAAGCAGGCCGAGTTTTGGCATTCACCATAGCAACCCAGCGCTCTGGAAGTCTGTTGTCGCTATCTGGGGATTTCAGGAAGGCTACCAGGTAGCCTCGCTGCCTGGTGTGGGGTATATAAAAGTTCTTCGTATCAAACCGACTATGCCCTGCGACATAGCCGATAGTCTCGAATTTGGCGACTATTGCACCCCAGGGTGCCTGGCAAACGTTCTCGATGATAACAATCCTTGGTAGGTGTTTGGTGACCCACCCTAGCATCCCGTAAAAAGTCCGACCTGACTCACCATTGTCTTCTAGGCCTTTCCCATGGTTGTTCAAGTTGCTGTAATCGACACACGAAGTTCCAGCAACCAACAGATCGCAATCACCCGGCACTTTGACTTTCGAGCCATATGCCGTGGTGGCGTACTCTTCCTTGAGTTCACACACGTCTCGGAAAAGAATCTTGGGATGGAAATTCCTCTCGATGTACGCTTGCTTGAACGGCTCAATCTCGCACGAAAACAGATGATCAAAGGACAGTTGAACACCAAAGATACTCTTCAAATGCTTGACGATCAAGCCGAGAGCGAGGAGAGGACTCTCTGTACCCGAGCACATGGTTGCAACTCTCAAAGGTTTCCCGTTGAGATGTCTGGCAACATCAGCTAGGCCGGCATGGTTCTTGGTGAGATCTGCAAAGATATCATTGATATCTGAAAGTGGTGGAAGATCGGTCATGCTTGAGTCAGTCCATTTGTTGAGCGGGGTGCTTCTGAGAAGAGTGGCTCCAGGATTGGCTTTCGTGGACTTCTTGGGGCCCTCTTCGTCAGTCTCTTCATCATCCTCATCATCAAATGATATTTGCTTTGGTTTGGCGATAGCTGCTCCGGCAGCTTCGCCGTTGTTGGACTTTGAACGATAGGGTTGTTGCCCTTCGTGAATATCGTCGAGATCGTCGGAATCTGTGGCATAGACCAAGTCTTCCTCGAAGTCTTCATCGTCATCGATGATATCTGGTGTCCCAAACTCGGCTTCGGCTCGAGACGAAACTGAAGTTCTCTTACGTTTCCCAAGAGGAGGAGGGACGTTCTCGCCTGATGGGTAGGCAACAGGAAACCTATTTCTAGTTACCCTACCAGATCTGGTCGTCGAAACGCCGACATTTGAAGCATTTGGGAGAGCTTGTAGGAGCCCAACACCGGAGAAAGCTTGAGAAGGAACGTTGGCCGGGATGGATGCTGTTGCATCAACTGCATCCTCCCGATTAGTACATGTCTGACTTCGATCGCCATATCTAGCGTCGAAAGGGTGCATAGGGGGGTGACTTACCAGGTATCCCTGGAACAAACCCGCCCGGCTGTCCAAATCTCGATGCATCAGCGGCAGCTGGCTGGTCTCGGGTTTGAGACAGTCGAGATTGGTGCAGCGGTTGGGTGGAGCTCAGGCTCATGCGGCTCCGGGTCCGTCTTAGCTGTTCATTTTGAGCTACGTGCTCTGGAACGGGATCAGCGGCAGGTTGGTGGTCCTCGAGATCATTACTCAACCGCCGTTTGGCACTTGTGCCCTTTCGAGGCATGTTGCTTGGAGCAATTCCAAAACTCGGGGCCCGCCCCTCAAGTTTGGAAGGATGGGCAAGGAAGTTTGATACAATCAAACAAAGAAGGAATGAGGGGTGAGAGAAGGACGAGAGAAGGGAATGAAGGAAGTTGAGATGGAAGATATGATTGAAGATGGAAAGAACTACAGGGAGAGTTAACTTGGAAGAGATCTTATTCAGAACTCCAAGGTTTACTCTGTGATGATGGGAATGAAGACGAAAAGGAAAAGAAGTTGAAGACGCGTCGGGAGGAGGTTGAAATAGGAGGAATACAGAACACGGCGACGAGTCTGGACCATTGTTTTGTCACAAAAAAAACAGTTCCGGTCGTTAATTCTAAGAGTTTGCGGAACCCTTCTCGATGAGGGGCGCGCGCAGTTAGGGCTTTTTGGAGATGTCATTGAGATATCAGCTCTAGAGCCACGGGGAGCGCAGGTCGCCATTAGAGCTAACTAAGGGGCGCGTTGTGGTTTAACAGGCATTATATGCTGCAAGCCTTGTCTAGCTTCATTACATTTCCCCTTTGGGAACAAGCAGGGGTTCAGGCGGGAAGGCTCCATGCTTGGCTTCATGACTGGGGTCTCGATAAGAGGAATTGGAGTTGTTAGAGTGCTTTTTCCCATGTATTCGAGTAGCTCAAGGAATGGAATTCTAGTCAATTTGCATCATCTGGGCGGTTTCCAAATAATCTTGCTCTAGAATCGACTTCACAAGTTTCCCGATATGTTAATATGTCTGAGTTCACAATCGTCTTCTTGGGATCGATAACGATATCGCTTCCGGCCCGGGGTATATAATCTGCCTGCTCCATTCGATATCCGTCCATTTCATTAACTACTTCACAAGCCTGCGCTACTAGATCCAGACTCAACGGCGACCGCTGAAATTGGAGGGAAAGACCTTCGGATCCGACAATGACCGAGTATCGCTGCAGAACCCCTCGAAGCCCACCATTTCCACCGGTCCGGTTCTAAAAGCCAGCACTTTCTCGATATTCCATATTTTCGTCAAAGGATACGTTAAGATCCTTCTTTCTTCGGTAGACTCTTCGTTGGGGGAGAGTTCTCGGGTAGGCACATTTCTCGGTTAACGTTGGTGCATGGGGTAGCTATTTAGCACGAGTGGTCTTGGAATTCGGCTGACTATTCTATCATTTGGTATTATGGATTACAGGTTTCATAGACCTATATCTATTCTTATTCTCTAGATACTTAATTGATATCCCCTCATATAACGACAATTGAAAGAAAAAAGACCGTGGTGGTGGTGGCACCTCAGGGCTTCAAAAGTTTGGATTCGAGGTCGAAGGGTACTTGCATTAATATGCGTACGATGTTACACGTCCTCAGATATCTCCAAATCTTCAGCTTCAATGTTACATAGAGAGCTCTGGAGCTCCATGAACCATCTCGAAATTTCAGAAACAAAATTGATTTTATTCGTCATCCCTCCCGATCGTCTTCACATTTTCACATCCTCTACGGAGTAGATGTCCCATCGATATTTATAACCGAGTCCAAACTATTCCCAATCCACTCGCTTACAATACGTACACAACCCTCCGGACCTTCCGAACCGCTGCCTACCGGGTACATGCAGTTGGGGGATTCGTAAACAAAATTACCCTTTTCGGTCGTAAATTTTGTGGCTTGTGTCTTTTTTCTTCGCTTTCGGATGACGGCAAAACTGGAAAAGCTTGTCCATTATAACCCCTGCCACTATTCCATTTTGTCTCTGATGATTACGTCTCACCACATCTTCCCTCCAATTGTCAACCTCGCGCGCAGTCCGTAGACTAGTCTGGGGGATCGATACTTCCATCGACTCAAGAAGGGGCCCCTTGCCGTGTACTAGAAAAAAAAAAGAGACAAGCTTTTATACATCCTCAGCCCCAATTGCTGCCCTACCCACCCGTCGCGCGCGTCATAGGGCTCTTGGATCTGCAAGCCTCAAGATCTGCCCTGTTGCATAACATGCAAAATTTCCGGATTGGGTCGTATCAAACTACTACTACCGACGAACACCTTTTCGAGTCGTATTCACGGTATCACCAAGAGAAGTCTTAGGTTCTTAGATTTCTTGGAGATTTGAACTTCAGCATATATATTATTTGGTCTACTGCCAGGAGGATTTTATTATATAAAGCCCCCCCTTCCAAGAAACTCCCAAGAAATTCCCAAGACTTCACTCTTCTTGTGTAGTCATCATCAGCGGACGTCATCATTCTTCTCTATCTATATAAGTATTTATTTTCAATCATCTTCTTAAAAACCCCTTGAGCCCCATAACCTTTTTCCAAAAAAGAAAAACAGGTCAAAATTTAAAAGAGCCTCCATCCACAGCGCACAATCTTACCTCCCAGCGAAAGAAAATCCAACAAAAACAACACACTATATATATATATATAAAAGAAAATGGCACCAACCCACTTCTCCTCCATAGAAATAACCTCCGTCGTCTTCCTAATAGTCTTCACAATCCTCTTCATCCCTTCCCTCTACATCTGGACAACCTACTTACGCGCGGGGTACCACTGGCGCTACGGTTTCTGGGGCGCCTTCATAATCTGTTCCGCGCGCCTAGCATGCTTCATCTCCGAACTAATCTTCTACTCCTCCAACTACACAAACACCTCAGCCGCAATAGCCTACATCGTCACGCTCTCAATCGGGTACATAGGACTTTTAGAAACAGAATCGGCGTTATTCGTCAGTTGGGCCGAAACGCATATTGAGTTTAACCCCACGCAGCAGCAGTTCCATGGGAAGGTTCGACTGTTGAATATAGTGGGGTTGGTGTTGGTGGTTTATGGGAGTAGTAATTATGATAGTTCGGGACGGGTGGACGATACGGCTTTGGCGTGTATTCAGGCCGGGACTATTATTTTTTTGGTGTTGACGGTGATTCAGTCTGCTTATGTGGTTTTTGGGTGGGTTATGTATCGGAGGATGAGTAATGTATGCCCCCCTCCCCCCTCCCTTCAATTCATACTTTCTTAAGTAAGGATGGATATACTAATTGAATGTGGGGGGAAAAAAAAAGACCCTATCAATCCTCTCAATAACAATGCTATCCCTCTACGTCCGCATAATCTTCGGCGTCTACTCCACCTTCCACCGAGAAGTCTCGATGATAACCTTCAAGGACTCCAACGTCAAGTACCTCGTCGGGTGTACTTTGGTACCCGAAACGATCGCGTTGATACTCCTGATTGTTTTGGGGTTTGTGAATATTCGAAGTAAGGGGTTTGGAGATTTGAAGCCGCATAGGAGGGCGGGGGATGCGCCCGAGGCGTTTGAGGTCGATGGGGTGGCGTTGGAGGCTAGGAAGAGGGGGCAGGTTGTTGGGGAGAGGGTTTAATAGATCTAGGGGGGGCGTATATAGAGAGTATTGAAGTTGGAGGTTTTAATACTTTTTTCTTACATGGCTTTGGTGTTCATTGGATTGGGATCTTTTCTGGCTTGGGATTTTCGTATTTTAGAGATTTCGAATGATTATAAAAAAGGGCGTTTACGGATCAATTCCACCTCGAGCTTCATGTTCGGTATTAAGAATATTAATAACATGTATACCATTTCTGTAATTATAAAAAAAAAAGACTACTTACCTAATATCCTTTACTGTTCGTAATAGAGAACTACAACTAGTTTGAAACTTATAAAGAAAAAAGATAATTAAAATATATTGATATAGTCATGATACACCACATTAATCATTACCGCTCTAGTCATAGCTATCGCTCTCAAGCCCTCCCGCCATTATATCCAATAACCCTTCCCACTCTCCTCTCCAGATCAAACATATACAATCTGACAGTCTACTATACTACTAATACTATAACTCTCGAAAAAGAAGCACCCCCGCCATCTGAACTCTGAAAAAAAAAGGGAATACGCCATACTCTCCGCCCAATGAAACAGAAAAAGGAAACTGCCCCATCCCACATTTATAATTAAAACATCGCAAAAGACTCATCATCGCGCTTGTGGGAAAAAAAAGGAACGATGTAAAAAGGAGAGTGGACCCGGTAAGCAAAAAGAGATAAAAGAAAGGACGCCATACTCTCACCGACCAATGCAAACCATCATCTACAAAACAAACCAAACCCCATCTACACATCACCCCCCCGGCCATCTTTCTTTTCACTTAAAATTATGAATCACAAATATAGCAACAACCCACTCTACCATAAACCAGCACACCAAATACCAATCTAACCCTCCCAAAGCCCACCAAGGAACATCTAACCCACCGTCTAAGGGATCTGCCTCCCACTCCCACCGTTTCCTTCCATACCTCAATTGCGTCATAATAATACACTCCTCATCATCCCTCTGACACACCCCCGTTCTTCCCAAATTCTTCCATCGCGGACCAAGCGGACCGCTGACATAATGTGCTTCTCCGAGTAATCCGTATTGTCGGGTATCATTGAACGGATAGAATTTATCACCCCAGTGACCGTCGAAGTAGAACCATGATATCGGGGCTTCTGGGTTGTTTGCCGATGGGAGGAGAAGGTGGTTTGAGAGGTTGTAGTTATACATTCTGCTGTTGAGGGATAAGTCCCAGAGGGGGCCGGTGTCAGTGTTGTCAGCGAGAAGGCCGAAGGGGACTATGTATTCTTGTTTTCCGGCGGTGGCGTAGTTGGCGTGTGTGCCGACTGCGGAGTAGATTACCGGCTGTATAATATTTTTAGTATTCGGTCTCATTCCTCGAAAGAGATGGATAAGGTGTTATAACATACCCTCTTGCCCTTCTTTTCAAGTGCCTCCCAGACGTACGCATCTCCACCGGTATGCTGACTCAAGAACATATACTTTGGTTCTCCATTCACAAATCGTACCATGCTATGCTCCCAATCACCGACATGATTTCCGAACCGCACGTTGAAAACCACATTTCCGAGATTATAGCTGTAAAAGTAGAACCAAAATGCGTCGACAACACCGTTACCCTTGTCGACCCAGATTAATGTACCAGGAGCATCGCATTTGCCGGTTTTTAGGTCGGGGATGTTGAAACGCGCGGAGAGCCAGCCGGGGTGGGCTTCGGGGTCGTCTTTGCTGGTGAGGTAGAGGTATGGGGCGTATTGATTGAAGAGGGAGAGATTGTCGAGTGTGACTTCCTCATGGACATCGGTGAAGTTGAGTTGGGGGATGGTTCGTCGAAGGCTGTTTCAATCATTAGTATTGCCAAAAGTTCTTCGAGAAGTTAGTGAAGAAACATACTGTAAATCGATATCACCCGGCCAGTACTCCTCCTTCGAATACAAATGTATCAAAGGCGCATACTCGAGTACATATTTCGGTACATCACCGCTATGCCCTCCCGCCTCCTTCCTAAGCCGTTCCCTCTGACCCAATCGTCTCTTTTCTTCCTCATAATCACCCCAATCCCCCCATTTCTCGTCCTGTCCTTCAAAACTCGAATCCGGCTTCCCATCTCCCGTTCTAGTATCTCCGCTACCACCACCACCGCTATTACTCTGCCGTACCAACCCCAGACTATTATCTAACAACCCATCTATTTCCGATTTCCGCTTTTCCCAATTCGACTTTAGGGCCTTTTCTCTAACTTGAACGGACCGATGACCTTCGGGACTTATAGCGTTATGCCATCTCCTCGATTCGGCTTTCCGTTTGGCAGGCGACCGGGCAGCCCAGAGGATATCATGGTATGCAGTTCCAAAACCTGCAAAGATTCCGCCGACGACGTAGGTGAAGAGAGTGGTGAAGATTGAATGGTTTTCGTAAAGGATCGTACCGGCGGCTGCGGCGGCAAGAGTGAAATTTGAGATGTCGGTGGAGTTGTGAGACGATATTAGGGGGTCGGGAGTAGATGGAGGCACTGTGATTAACATATATAGTATTAGAATTTTATAACAGTTTTTTTTAATTGTGAAAAAGGATGTTAGATTGGAAATGGTGATGGTGGAATTTTGGTGGTGAAATTGGAGTTAATGTCAGGGCAAAGCTTACTCTTCGGCAACAGTTAGCCGGACAAACACCCTGGCATACGGAGCCTCTTTTTAAAAGATCCAAGCTGATGGGTCGAAGGAAAGGAAAAAGTGGATCGAACAAACAAATTGTAGGAAAAGTGAAAATAGGAAAAAATAGAATAAAATGAAATAAAAGAAGAGGAAGAAGGCCTGAAAATAAGGGTTGCCCTCGAAGGGTTTTATAAGGATCCCATCACCTTCCGTTACGTCCGTTGATTTTTCCGCACTTGGAACGTCCAACCCCAGAAACGTTATGAGAGGGACAGAGAGAGACAGAGAGGAAGGGTACTCGGCCAGCGAAGTTTGCGCGGTTGATCCGGAAGTGCCGCTGCAAGCAAGCAAGCAAAAAGGCAAAGAAAGACCAGACCAGACCAGACTCGACCTAACTCGACCGGGAAAACGTTGTGCGCCGGGGTAAGCTAAAAAAAAAAAGTGCTGTCCGCTTAGCCCAGGTGCCACGCAATGTCTTCGAGGGTTGAGAATGGGATGATGATTGAAGGGGAAGCTGTCGGAGTCCGAGGTTCCAGGGACGATAAAAGAGAGAAAAGTGTGTATATCGTATGAGAAGTATATATAGAAGGAAGTTGAAGAAGCAGTTGAAGGGGATGGAATAGAATCAAACCCTCGTTCGCTCTTTTTGGGGGATGATGATGATGATGATGTTCCTTGATTTAATCGATTTCTGGGATTATTGAAGATGACGGAGTCCCAAATATAATATAGCCGGGGTTCCAAGCTATTAATCCAGTACGGAACGCCACTTCTCTTTTGGTTATATATGTACTTAATATATAATGAATGAACTGGAATACTTAAAGTAGAGAGTTAGTAAGTACTTAGATATATATATATATAATAGAGTAGGTGAAGAAGTAAGGGAGGACTTACAGCAGCGGGAGTGGCTGTCGCGTCGAGGAATGTAATTATAATGTCAGGGTTTCTGTGCGGTTGGGGGACAAGTCAGCCTTTAAAACCAACCCTGTGCCAGCAGCCTCGATCTTTGGAGACAAGAAGGCTTATAATTATTGTCTCGAGTTTCAAACCAACAACCTTCAATCTTATAATAATTAATTCAAGTTGTTCAGCTGTTATATATAATAATAATAATGTGTGTAGAAAAGAGAACAGGGAATATCTGCGGGTCCTCGTGTTCGGATCATTGGCGAGAGTCCACAAAGCTTCGACGGTCTCTTCCACTATAACATCCTCTACTATAATACACTCTCCGGCGTCGGTATCAAACTCTTCTGATCTGTCTATCCAAGTCTAACAAATTAGAACCTTCAAAAGTGAACCTATAGTAGAGCATCTTAAGAAGTATTTTGATTATAAATATAAATTACAATCTGCAGAAGGAAAAAACATGCACATCTCCTCCAATAACGTATAACCTTGCGCAGCCCGGTCTCTTTCCGTTTCTTATTGGTCTCTTTCCTCCTCCTCCTCTTTCTTTTACTTTCTTTTCTTTTTCTAGCATCCTCTATTCCTTTTTGTCGAAATTGGAGAATACAAAGAAGGTAAGAAACGAATGGGTGTGTGGATTAATTGTTAGTGTTTGTTCAATCCTTTGGTCACGCTGTCAGGGCCCTGCTTTTAATCCGGTGATACAACCTGTACTTCAAATTCTATCAAATCGACTCGAATCTTACATGCCGTACTTCCCTCAGTAGGTACAGTACCACCGGACCCCAAAGCTTGATATTGTAAAACTCGGTAGCACAGAGATCTGTCACCTTTTTTTATCCGGTAAGAGGGACGTTTGCGATCAGGAAGTATATTATACAAAAGTTGAAGTATCTTCGAAGTGAGACTATATATTCGGGAATCTTAGACACCAAAAGACCCCACAAACCATCGGTATCACCAGACCCCCCTTAGCATGACCCTCCCAAGCTACCGACAATCCAAAAGCCGTAAAGCGAGGAATCCGGGGTACCTTCTACTATACCTCACAAACCTGCTTTTCAATTTGAAAGACCATCTATTTCATCTTTCCAACATAAAATAAATACCTACAATTCATAGAAAAATAAAATAAAAAATAACACCGCTATATACACACACACCCCTCTTCTCTTACTAAAGCTATGAAGAAGAAGGAGAAGAAGAAAAAATTATAATAAAAAGATCCCTTACAAATCAGGTCTCGTCGTTTCAGGTCCCCACATCGGACTCGTCAAGTTCGTTAGTCCCGCGCTATTCTCACATGTTGCTCTCCCGCTCAACGGTCCTGGCTTCGGTACACCTTTTACCTCCGGAGGAACATCACCTGTAATAACGGTGGTGTTTATCGGTAGATCCTTGGTAGCCTGTGCGTAGCTCTTCAAGGCGTCCAGTAATTTGACCGTTGTATCTGGGGTTAGGTCTTCGTAGAAGTCGTCGTTGATTTGGACCATTGGTGCTATATTTAATACACATTAATACCCTCTTCTCTCCTCAATATCTATCTATATATAAATATAGATGTAGAAAGAAGGGAATACGAACCGTTAACACAGGCACCCAGACATTCCACCTCGCTGAATGTAAAGATTCCATCTTCGGTTGTATGTCCAGGTTTAATCCCCAAATGGTCTCCAATGGCCTTCATGATCGAGTCGGAATTGCAAAGCTGGCAGGGCGTGGTCGTGCAAACCTGTAGATGGAACTTGCCCACAGGGTTGCGGTTGTACATTGTATAGAAACTTGCGACCTCTATTTATATTCCCATATATCAGTCTCTCTCTTTCCCCTCATCCACATCTTCTCTAGATGCGTATAATAGGAAATATAAACCCAGATGAAATATATCATACCATAAACCCTCATCGGCGGCATCTCAAGTATCCTAGCAACCTCATTCATAACACTCAAGCTCGAAAACCCATGTTGTCGCTGCCCCAGATCGAGAACAGGCATAACAGCCGCCTTCTTGTACTGTGGAGGATATCGCTTCAGAATCTCCGCGATGAGCTTTTCGTTCTCTGGGCTGAATTTGAAGGGAATGTTCGCATGGTTATCGGGTGTGTCGCGGTGCTGGATTCTCACAATTTGATATTTTTATACCGCCATGTTAGCCATACACTCCCTATTCATATCCCTTGGGTCTGGTATTCGTGAATAGAATGGGAGGAAATAACGTACGACGGCCAATGCATGGCTACTCCGTGACGACGACGATGGAGACAATGCTGCCGCCCTCATGATCGGAGTGGCGGTATGAGGTCGGACAGACTGAGTAGCGGCTCTACAGGCGGCCGCCAGCCGTAGCGATACCGATCGAGCGGCCATTGTGTGAAGTATTATATCCGAGGAATACGAAGGTCTTGAGAAACTCGAAGGAGACGAAGGGGGGGAAGTGGAAGACCCGGGTGGAGGACGGTATGGGGGGGTTAATAGTTGTGAGTGGGCGGGTGGGTGGTCAAGGTTGTTGCGAGGTTTGGTGTCTTTTGTTCAATTTTGTATGCGGTCATAGAACATATCCCGGGATTTTGATACTCTTCGACCGCAAGAACACACCGGTTTAGGATATAATGATGAAGTTCTAGTCTACAAGATAAAATTATTTTTGTTTACTCGATCATCTACGAGAATAGAATATCCCAATTGTTAATTGACTTTTCTCGACGTCTTCAAAAACCTGTCTTCCCGTTTGTTTTTCCCTCTGCGCCCGAATAAGCGAGGCCTGATTGGCCAGCTTCGGAGTTCCTTCAAAACTTATCAAACTTCGTTCTCCAAAAAAAAACACCACCTTTAGAATCTGCATCAAAAGCCTCAAGCGATTCATTCTCATGATATCCAATACCATGCACTCAAAGTACCATATACTTTCTACTAGAATACAAAATAGCAATAATGTCAACATCAAACATCCCGCCGGCTGAACGCCTTACCATCTCCTCTCGCTCACCAATTTCAAACCAAGATTCTCAACTAAAGGAACCGGTATTCGATGAGAATGAAGAGACCGAGGTATATATACCACTCCACCAACTTAATACAATTAAAACAAACAGACAATAAGAAAATACTAATTTACCGTTAAAAAGTCATTTTATGTAATCCTCGACGTCTCAGGCGACGACTTTGCAGCATACGGTAAATACCGTGACGGCCGTAAATTCCGCCCTCGCATTGGCGACCGCTACTACGAAGACGACGCCTCAGGTTCCGAAAACGCCGGTGCTTCAGATTTTGAAGGCGATGATACCGCCGCTCGTAGAAATCAAGAAGACGGAAATACAGATGTAGAGAATGATGACGAAGATGACGAAGGCGGGAACGATAGCGACGGGTCTGGCTCTTCGAATCTATCAAACGTACCAGATGGTCCAAGGGAACTGTCTTTACAAATCCTGGACTTGGATTCTAAGAATCCGTTAGTGAGCTATGAAGGGAAGATATACAGCTGTACATGGAAGATTTCGAATGGTACTGAGATGATATTTGAACCGCCGGCTACAATCGATCCTTCGGCTGCAGACGAAGAAGGGAGGAAGTTGAGACAAAACCAGGAGTCGAGGTTATTCGCGACTACGGTTCATAGATTGGAGGGTTGGCCTGGCAAGTTGAAACCTAGAGGGAGAGATAAACAGGAGGTTTCAACGAAGGCTAGGATGTTTGCGGAGAGGTTGGATGCGGTGCTGGAGCATCGGTTGAAGGAGGCGGCGAAGAATGAAGAGGATGTGTCGGGAGTTACGATGAAAAAGTTTAGTGAGGGACAGCAGGCACCGGCGGGGTGGAGGGGTTGATACATATACTATTCACACACTGGTCCGGGATGTCATCTACAGTGCCGGATATAATATAATACTACAGTCCGGATCATCTGATTCTTCAGCGTATTAAATGCTATGAAACTCTCTAAGAAGGTATATTCTAACGCCGTATTTTGTTAAACCTCTCACCGAACCGACGAACAAAAAGTGGCCGCTTTATACAAGAAAATGAAGCAGAAGGAGGGAAAGGCAAGGACTAGTAATACAAAAAACAATCTGCTCCGGATCGAACAAAAAGACAACCTAATCGATAGGTGAATATAAATTATCGAACCCGGCATGTGTGTATTATAGCTCGTCCTTTGGATTAACTCCGACCTTTTGCCTCCACTTCTCGAATATGGCCTCAATGTCCTTCCTCATCCCACTCTGCATCTGGTCGGGGAGAATGACAGTATACTCCACGAGTAGATCACCATGACCGTCCTCTTGCCAAACGGGCATACCCTCGCCCTTGATAACATCAACATGTCCAGGTTGAATAACCTGTCCCTTCTTCCTACCAAGCTTAACCTCATGACCATCCAAATGCGTAAGATTCCTACTCCAATCACCCAACAAAGCTTCCCTCAAGCTCAAGACTTCCTTGTGAACCAGATCCCTTCCGCGCCGTCTGAACCACCATCCATCGAGATTCTCCGTATTAGCCGCATCAGCTGGATTCCGTTCATCAAGTTGGACGATAAGATCCCCAGCGACCCAATCAGGACTTTCATCGGCTTCATTTTCAAAGCTAACCCTCATACCGTTGGGCACACCCTTATCGACCTCCAACCAATGCGTGACCGGCTTCTTAACCACCCGAGCACCACGACAGACATGACAAGGACTTGTGATCTTAGTACCTTTACCCTGACATTTATCACAAACCGCCTGCATCTGTTGGAATATCCCAGGAGCAAGCATTTGTTTAATAATCCTCACTCCACGTCCATTACACTGATCGCACTTCTCGGTATGACCGTCACTAGATCCGGAACCCTCACATTCTTCACAAATCTGTTGTTTCTCAACTGCGAATTCCACACGGTTTCCGTTGTAGAAGTCCTTCAATGGGACCGAGACTTTAACCTCCATATTATGACCACGACGTTGTCCGTGTCCGTGGCCCGCATGACCGCCACCACCGAAGAAACGGGAGAATAGATCGAAGGGATCGTGGTGACCGCCGCCTTGGCCGCCACCTTGTTGGTGTTGCTTGTAGCCGTCGTAACCGTATTTGTCGTAGACTCGACGGGTTTCTTCGTTTGAAAGGGCTTCATAGGCTTCTGCTACATCGATGAATTTCTGGTGGGCTTCTTCGTTATCACTATGTTTTTTATTATGTTAGAATGGAGTATTTATAAGCTTAGAAGCTGGGTTTGAACGTATAGGAGCATACGGGTTCTTATCTGGGTGGTATTTCTTGGATAGCTGCTTATAGGCCTTTTTGAGCTCTCTGTCTGAAGCTTTCTTGTCGACTCCTAGGACCTGTTATTATAGAAGTTGAACGGTTAGTATGAATATACCATTGCGATAGGGTAATTGGAGGGGTGGATTAACCTTATAGAAGTCCTGCGCAGCAAGAGCCAGTAGCGGCAGGAAGAACAGAAGTAGCTGTAAGAACAGCATCTTGCGATAAAAAGGAAGAAAAAAAGAAAAGAAAAGAAAAAAAAGAGTAAAGGCCCGCCGAGGGCGTGCGACTTGGAATGTAGTAGCTTTTTGTCCTTTTAAAGCTCTTGAATACTATACGTATCGACAATTGATTCCGATAGAATATAAAAAAAGTCAACTGCGCCGAGACTATCACCGTCCGGCTACAAAAGAAAACTAAAAGAAAAAAAAGATATTAATTAAGAATTAAAAAAAAAAGAGTCTTCTTCGTTTATTGAAAATGCGCAAATAGAGAATCTGTGCTAGTATAGCACTCCGAGGGATAATAGATAGTGAAGAGAGAGAGAGGTAGAGGTAGAGGTAGAGAGATGAGATGGGAAGGGAACATGCAGCGTGTCCAGAAAACATAATCTTTTGATATCGCGAGAGCCGCAGGGCTTTCTTGCTAAACTTGACAGAGAACACGTTGACAGTTACACCGGACACCTGGTGTGTTGTGCTCTGTGTTGTGGCCCCTGCTACCTCGTCCGGAACCAACACTTCTTGGTGGTCTGTTCTGTCCTGTTCTATTTTCTGACCTCAAACTCCAATACATGTACATGTACATTCATTAGGCCGAGTTTGGAAGACTAATTGATTAGAACAGTTGGGATAAGGTTATAGATAGATAGACCAGGGGTTATTGAGACCAGCCTCCTGAATAGGCCTGAAATGAAGGAATGATTCAGGCCACTCATCGATGAGTCGCAAGAAAAACGCCAGGCCAGCAGCGTTTCGCAGGAATTTGAATATAAAACTGTAGAATTGAAATGAAATGGCTGGAAAAGGAAACACGAAAGCAGTTCAGATCAGGTGAACTCGTGTTCTCCATCCGAGTTCGAGTCATTCTGTCTCGTTGGCGTTGAGTCACCGGCAACCTGTTTGAACCCTGGCTCGACTTTCCCGGGATCAGTTTTGAGCTTTGAGTGACGAACCCGTTCGCGTCTCTTCTTTGTGTGCGGCTTTGGGAGAAACTGCGCTTTGGTTCACCTTTCGCTGAATTGGAATTCGGATAATTCGAAGGAGCTTAAATCCCCATCGTTTCCCCGTCGCACTTTTTATTAATTTTCATTTTGTTCTTCAGCGGGCACAAGTAAAATAATATCTTTAGCTGGTTCCTTTCTTTTCTCTCTAGAATTTCATCTCGGAATTAGATCAATTGTCCAGTTTTTCGAGTTCAGAAATCTCCTTTTGTTGCTACGCGTCAGCTTCTCATACGACTATTGATAAATACCACATCTCCAACACACTTCTCATACCCATCCCACTATCCATATCGATATCATCATGGCTCCTCTAGACAATCTCGTTTTCGCCCTTAGTGGTAGCTTCGAGGGTTATACCAAGAGTATGTAACTCAATTGGCTTCTATAATACTAGTCCTATCAATTCTAACGTACAGTTGTATCTTCCAGAGGGCGTCGAAAGCCTCATCGCCAATAACGGCGGTGTCGTTAAATCCTCGGTTACAAAAGCCGTCACCCACCTTATCACAACCACAGAAGATTACCTCAAAAACACTACAAAAGGTACTTCCTTATCCTATCTACTCGATTAAAGAAAGTATCATTCATTCATACTTTACAATTATCATCATTCTAGTTGGCAATGCATCTGCAAACGGAATCCCAATCGTCACCATTTCTTGGTATGTCTTTTATCTTACAAAACTTAAAACTCAATCGTTGAATAATGTCAAATCGCTTCAATTGTTTATTAACGAAGAAAAAATTAGGCTGGAAGATTCGGTTAAGAAGGGAAAGAAACAAACTGAAAGCAAGTACGACCCATCGAAACCGGTAAAGGCTTCTACGTCCAAAGCTTCGACATCTAAAGCATCTACATCCAAGGCCGCTGCCGCTGCTCCGGCACCCAAGGCTACTGGGACTAGAGCTCCCTCTGCCAGAGCTGCCGCTGCTGCTTCGCAAGCTTCCCAAACCTCTGCGCCGGCTTCGCAAACCACTACCATCAGCGGAAAGAAGCGTGGCCGTAAAGCTGCCGATGACGATGAAGAAGAAGAGGAAGAGGATGCAAAGCCAGTTAAAGGGAAGGGTAAAGCCAAGGCTGTTGATACTAAAACAAAGGCCAAGGCTCCTGCTACCAAGAAGAGAAAGGCAAAGAAGGAGGAATCCGAGGATGAAGAGATGGACGAAGAAGAAGAGGAAGAGGAAGAGGAAGAGGAAGAGGAAGATGCAAAGCCAGTTGTAGATGACGAAGAGGCTGCCGAGCGTGAGCGTCAGAAAGGATATAAGGCTCCTGTCGACGAGCTGTGTGAGTATTTGCTCTCTATATCTAATATGATATATGTTCCCAAAACTAATATTCTCCATAGGCAGCTTGAGACATTCCGGCTATCAGGTTTACGAAGACGCAGACAATGTCAAATACGACGCTTCTCTCAACCAAACCAACATTGGTAATAACAATAATAAGTTCTACGTCCTTCAATTGCTCAACAAGGGCAGCTCATATGTCGTCTGGACCCGCTGGGGTCGTGTCGGAGAAAGCGGCCAAAGCAAGCTTATGTCAGGTTACGGCCTGGATGGCGCCCTTAAAGAGTTCAACAAGAAGTTCAAGGACAAGACCGGTGTCTTCTGGGATGACCGTCTAAATGCCGATAGACCTAACAAGTACACATACCTTGAAAAGGACTACGCACCACCAGAAGATGAGACGAAGAAGGTCAAGAAGGAAACGGACACGGAGGTCATCGAATCCAAACTTCCAATGCAGACCCAAATCATTGCAAATCTCATCTTTAACAAGGATTTTATTCAGCAAAGTATGGCGGAACTCAACTACGACGCCAAAAAACTCCCACTCGGCCGTCTTAACAAGAATACTATTGCTAGAGGCTATGCTCAATTGAAGGCTATCGGTGAAGCCCTTAATGCCGGTACATCCAACCGATCCGTCTTCGAACAGCTCACAAATACCTACTACTCCACAATCCCCCACTCCTTCGGCCGTGACCGTCCAACCATCATCAACAGCGATCGTCTCCTCAAAGCCGAAATCGACCTTGTCCAATCCCTCGGCGACATGGCTATCGCCGAAAAGATCATGAAAGACGTCGAATACGCCGAGGACGACCAAGGAAACCGTATCCACCCACTCGACAAACAATTCGCCTCCCTCGGCCTTCTCGAAACAACTCCATTGGAGGAAGACACCAAGGAATACCAATACCTCCGCGACTACTTCCACAAAACCCACGGTCAAACCCATTCCCACATCCGCGCCCAAGTCGTCCACATCTTCCGTATCGAACGTAAAGACGAAAGAGATATCTACGCCAAGGAAAGCTACGATAACTTCAAATCCGACAACCGTCGTCTTCTATGGCACGGTTCCAGAGCCACAAATTTCGCCGGTATCTTATCCCAAGGTCTTCGTATCGCTCCTCCAGAAGCTCCTGTCAACGGTTACATGTTCGGAAAGGGTGTCTACCTCGCCGATATCTCCACCAAATCGGCGGGATATTGTGTTCCTTCGATTTCAGGCCATATGGGCCTCATGTTGCTCTGCGAAGCGCAATTGGGTAATCCGATGTACGAATTGACAAATTCGGATTACCATGCTGCTGAGAACTCGAAGAGTGCAAATTGTATGTCGACTTTCGGTATGGGCAAGACGGCACCAAAGGCATGGATGGACGCCGGTGAGGTTCATGAGGATTTGAAGGGTGTTCAGATGCCAAACCCGGAGCATAAAACTGGTAATTCTAATGTGAAGGGCGCTTATTTGCAGTACAATGAGGTATGTTTCATTCTTTTCCTTTTTGATTCGCGATTAATAGAACGGTGGCTAACGAACGTTTCTTTTTCAACAGTACATTTGCTACTCGACTGCGCAGATCAAGTTGAGGTACTTGTTCTATGTCGACTTCCATTGATCCGCCTGCAGTTGAATTTTTGGTTGTTATTATTTTCTTTCTGATTGGAAAATTTTGATAGAAGCTCAAAATGTGGTTGCATGACATGATAAATGGGTTGGCGGCTTTAACTGGTTTGAAAAACTTTGTTCTTTTTTTTGTTAGATAGCTAGGGATGCTTTACTTGATTTAATACTACCACTATGATGAAATTCTTGACGATGTGTGCCATTCTATAATGCGGTGAACTATTCATATCAAAGCCCCAAGTCTACAAAATCAATCTTTGATAGTTGCTCTTTAGAGAACACCGAGGGCGATCGTGTTATACTAATTCCAGAGATTTCAACGTGCAAATTATAGAATCTAAATTGATATATTGGTACAAGTATGGCGCTGAACTAAATAAACGAAAACTAATCCAAAAGAACATATTTTAAAAGATTTTATAGTCATACACTCCCCACATTATCAACCCCAAACAGTCATGCAAATGATCTTATGATCATAAAGTTCTTCTGCATATCATACCAAACGGCTTAGAACTTAGACAATCCAAACTGCCTGATATACTTCTCATCCAAACAGACCTTCCCTGTGCAATCCTCAGGTCCCAATCCCTTAGGACAAGTATTAGTAACACAGAAGCTCTGACTAGAAGATCCAGGGAAATTACAGTCCTCATCAGACTGACAATTCCTCGAAAAGCCCCAAGTCAAACAAACCCCCATCCCATCCTTAAGCGCATCCTCACCCGCGCAAATCTCCAAACTCGACGGATTCTCAAAACACTTCTTCCCGGATTTCCCTCCACATCTGTTGGTCCCTTCGCTGCGGATCCCGACGACATCGGTTACTGCCTTTTCGACGCAGAAACCGCAGTAGGCTACGTCCATGGGACATTCGAGGGCGTTGGCCCGTGGGATACATTTGTAGGATTTGTTCTTGGGACAAGTGGTGTTTGGATCGGCTCTGGTGGAACCGCATTTGATGGCGCTCTTGATGCAGACGCCCTTCGGGTCGTCTTTGAAACCGAATTCACCGACGCAGGTTTCGCCGGTGGCGCATTTGAGGCCGGAGCCGGCGCCGCAGCGTTTTTGGGTTTGCTGGGTAAGGAGGAGATGTTAGACTATTGTTTCTGTACGTATTATGGGGAAGTACTTGTAAAGAACTTACGCGCTTGTCGATGGCACCTTGTGGTGCGGCGGCGGCGGCAGCAGCGAAGATGGCGAGGATGAGAGTGGCCTTCATTTTTGTAGTTGGGATTTGTTTGGATATTAAAGTTGTTTAAAAAGAGGTTTGTAGATTATATTTATACGACCCGGTCGTTTGGAAAGTTGATGTATAAAAGACTGGCAGATTATAATATTTGTAAAGAATTGAACGTTGTTTCTAGTAACTGCTGTGGAATGCTGTAGGACTGTTGATTTGTATTGAATGATTGTTTGATATGGATTCGAGATAATCGTCGGGAATCATGGTCTTTATATATTTCGAGATGATAGTACCAAGTACAGGAGCTAGAAGTATCTCTTGTCCTCACATCTGTTGAAAGTATGTAAACGGAAGTAGCATCATCATCATCATCATTACTTTTTTCTTCCCATCCATGACCTTTCGACCTGTCCCTGCAGTTCTACCCTGACAGCTGTGGAGGTCCCTTGTTACATTCTTCACAGAAGTCTCACGGAAATAAAAAAAATACATTGAAGTAAAATGTTCCAGTTCGCTTCATAAAAAACCACTGCATGCAAGCTTCATGCACGCATGTCAAGTCTGCAATAGAAAAAAGCCTGTTATGCGGGGATTTCAAAAACAAAAGAAAAGAAAAAGATAGAAAGAAAAAAAACTCCCACATTCCATCAACGGCATAGAACTTCTAGAATTAGATCGGTTACACAAAATTGATATGACCACCCTTGATATAAAAAAACAAAGAGTTTGCTCGTGGTATTGGAAAGAGTTAGTTCTCTTTCGGGTAGGTATGTATTGTACTGGATGTGTAAGAACCGAAGAGGCGGGTGTTTACGGTCCATTCCGGAGGAGTTAGCGGCGGCGTGCGTGCGTGCTTCAATGATATGATGGGGGTGCATAGGTGCTGGAGGTTGAAACATCTCACTCTCAGGTGCATTGTTGTAATTTTACTAGCTTTTGAGGAAAGGGTTGGCGATTTGGGATATTGAGGTATCGGGTATCGATACCGTCTATGAGATTGATTAGTATCCTGGGTTAATTAATCAGTGTCTGATAGGAATCCTATCGTAAGTTACTACCATGCTGAAGATATTGCAATTGAATTCAATAGATCTGATATCGATCATGATTAGTGTCTTGAGTCTCAAAAGATCATGAAAAACTTCACCTCGGTTTAACACGTGGTGCTAAATTTAACCGTTCCTCTCCATCAAATCGAACCTCACTCGAGATTCTAGAAGCACATGATGCATGTCCGCATAGAAGCGGCTATTTAGTCTCTGTGCATTGATCATGAACTGCCAAGTTCTTATCACAAGTCCCCTTCCACGTTACATATCCCAGAAACAGAAAGACACAAAGAAAAGAATCTGTTGGGTATATCCCTTCATCACGATTGCCTTGGGGACCCCGTTCCAGGGTACTTTCTTCCCAAACTTGCGGCAAGCTTTAGGTCAGAGGAAAAAACCCTGTGGCGTTCAAGAAACCTCTGGCTGGGATGTGGGATTTGGAAGGAAGGAATGGTTTTTGGTGTTGGCATGTGGCTTTTTTCTTGTGACTGGGGGCGCTAGATATGCAGGAAATGCAGGGGTTGTTAGAGAGGGTATCTGTAACTTGAGGGAAGGCCTGGCTGATACTTACTGGGGAGAGTATCGTATGATATCGTGACTTTTGCTTTGGTATGAACTTCTACTTTGGATTGAAGCTTTTGGGAATATTTTGAGGATGGAACTGGTGAGTATCATGGTCAATTGAGCATTAGGTAATCGAGTTTCGACCTTTTTTTCCTTTCCCAAAGCTAGCATGCACGACTTACAGCATTGTAGCAGCCTCAAGCTTCATCCTCACACAATTCTAACACCGCATACCACTAGTACTTGATATGCAAATTAAACATGTTAACAACGGAAAATATCAATAACAATATCTAGTTGAATTCATGAATTGAGTATATTCTAGCCGTCCGTCTCATAAGTTCATAAGACACAATAACGATGAACTTCATGCCGCAGACTCAATATCATATATTTAGAAACTTCAGTAAACTCCCATATCCATGAATCCAAGGATTCAAATATATCCAGTTGTACATACATCCTCTGAAAGAACCGTCGAACGAGATTAATTTCCGTTCAAAACCTCAACTAAATCATGATTTCTTCACGAGATATTTTAGAGTTCTCGTTCGGTTTAAAATCCCCCAGGAATTTTCGGTTCCCAGGCGGTTATATTATATAATGCAATACTTGGAAACGTCAGTGCGCGAACGTTTCGCCACAAGCGGGCTGGATGTAAAGAGGTCCGTCCGCTTCTCGTTCTCGAATCCCCTTTGGATTTTGACGGCTCCAGCGGGTTGAAGGTATGTTCATATGGATTCGTGGGACTACGTAGTAAGTTGTTTCTCTAGCCCTGAGCTCAGCTAGTCTCAGGAGATAACTCTGACTGTCGTCTTTTTTTTTTGTAGGCCATTGATGTTATAAGCGTCTCCCTTGACTATTGCAATTTCCCTGGGGATATATACCACCTTTATCGAGATATCTGATTATGATATACATCGGCGAACTGACTCGTAATTGAATATAAAAAAAATCGTCTCCACGCTCGCCTTGTGATCGGATGATATCGCTCGCTCGCTAGCAGGGATATGACACGGTAAAAGTCACGCCCCTGAAGGGCACGCAGGTCCACAGTTCAAGCGACAACCAAGCTTCAATGATACCAAGGGAAGAAGTGCCGAAAAGTCCTGAGAGAGAAAAAAAAAGATGGAGGGAGAGAGTTCTTTCGTAAACTTTAGTACCATACATACTTCCTCTCGCACTTTTGTAACCATTTTGTTCCCCGTATACATCTATACATTTTTCTAAAATCGGTCGATATATCGGACGTCGAACGATAGATAATAAATAATGACAATCACCAGCATACCCCACCTCCCCGACTTTAAACTCCTCCCTTACAAACTGCCCCAAATCACTTCCACGACCACAGAAACCCCGCCTTCTTCGTCCCCACCGCCAATCAAAATCCTCAGAACTTCATCATGGACTTACTGCGGTCCCCTCCTCGATTTTCCCCTCTCGAAGAATGATGATGATGATGAATCTGATGATAGTTCCCTCCCACCTTCATATCACACCTGGCACCGCGCAACCATTCGCGGAGAACCACTGATAAAACTTCTAAAACCCTTCCTCCTCTTCGCGCACGAATTTATAAAATCCAACGGTTTGAAACACTACTGGATCACGATCCGCGCTTCACTGCCCACAAATGATTTTAATACCCCAAGATGGCATGTCGACGACGACTTTTTCGACCGCGGCAGCGCCGCAAATTTAAATAATAGTAATAGTAATCACCACCATACGAACCACACGTCGAATAACACCAAAATAACCCGCACGCAATGGAAACTAGCGACTACACTGCTAGGACCCGGGACGATGTTCGCAACCAACACCACCTCCGCGCGACAAACCCTCAAAGCCGTAAAACAAGCGGTTAAAACTTCCTCGCCGTCGCATACTTGCACGTCGGTCATTTGCCTCGGTTGTGCTAATTTAGCCGAGTGCGTTCGAAAGGCTTTGGCAGATGAGTTGAAGCATGTGGAAGTCGTGCAGTCGAAGGATGGGGAATGTTGTTTTTTCAAGGTTGGGGATGGGATTGGGGCCGTTCATTCGGAACCTAGGATGGATGGCGGGGAGAGGGTTTTTGTGAATATTGTTCCTGGGAGGGAGGAGGAGTTGAGGGAGGTCATGGGGAAGTGGGGGATGGAGGAGTGGCCAAGGGCGTGGTGTTTGGGGGTACCTGGAGGCTTTTGGGAAGAAGAAGGATAATACCTTTTCTATTCGAGGAGGTATACTTAATTAAGAGGTAGTGATGTAGGATATGGTGATATAGGAGCACGGATTTGCCATGTTGAATTTGAGGAGTTATGGAGGAGTTAACGTTTGAACATAAGCGGGATGATAAGGGTCGACGTCCAGAGCTATATTGTGATACCGGTGGTTTCGTATAATATGCTGTCTATATGGTGGGCAATGGGTGTATCTAAATAATTAATGGAGGCTATCTTTTTCTATATCTTGAATTCACTATCTCCAAGCTCCAATGTAATGATACCTTATAGATTATAATTACGGGGCAGCTGTAGCATGAAGCCCGCGGCCGCCCGAGTCGCTTTCCTTCGCTCGCCAGTTTGGACGACGTTTCACAAAACCTCCCCAGCAAAACAACGCAAAAAATACAACACTCTCACAATCCGAATATCCGTTTCAAAACCAGCAGAAGATCTTCTACATCATTGAACTCAATAAACTCTCTCGCGGGACGTTCCTGACGTTATGACGCTGTCACACTTTATATTACCTTGAGCCTTATAAGGTAGAAACCCAAAAATGTTACTAACTATCGTGACTCTTTATTTTTTAATCCTCTAAATTTTCATATCTAGAGGTGGGATGGTCTTGTATCAATTTTGACTCAAGTTCTTGCACAAGCGCTTAAGCAGACACTTAGAAGCTCGGACTGATACTTCGATATTACCGAAATGAAGCCCTTTATCTCTTTTCTCTTATTCTATTCAATATCCTTAATAAACTTTTCAATCGCTGCCGACCAAGCTCGATTTTCAATACTAAAACGAGTCGAGCAGGACATCGGCGACCCTGTCGAAACCGATCCACCGCTTACATCCACCGTCATCTTCGACGATGTTGATACTTCACATACAGTCCCCACCGACAAAAAAGGTGCCAAAACATCTGAAGAATCATTTATAGAACCGACAGACCCAGTACTTAAATACACCGAATCTCCACCTTCCGAAACCCCAAAACCAAGAAAACCCGCTTCAACTTCAGACGGAGACGACTCCCCACCACCCCTCACCGATTTCAATTCCAATTCATCTTCAGATTCAAACACCGCCTCCAAAAAAACAGGCGCAAAACTCAAACCAACCTCCTCTTCATCCTCCCGACCAGAAGAAGACGAAGAAGAACAAATAGAAACAACAACAGTCTTCTTCAAAAAACTCGTAAAAGTCCACATCAACCCAACCCAAGCCCCAAACTACCCTTCAAAACCCTCAAGTTACCCACCATTCGCCGACTACGAACAAGGAATCGTCTACGTGGGGGGAACACCGCATCAAGTCCTCGCCGCGGATACGAATTATATTCCTTTAAAACAGGCGGAAGACGGGATAGGATGGGAGGAAGCGGATAAAAAAGATGATAATGAGAAACAAGAGGAGGCGGAGTTGGAGTCGGAACATCAGGATGCATTGGAAGCTGGAGCGGGGGGCAATGGAGGGGCGGTTTATAGTGCTGATGTGACGAGTGGAGAGGATAATGCGGTTAAGAAGGCTGTGTTTTTTAGTGTTATTGCGGCGGGGATTATTACTATTGGGCTACTGGCTTTCTTTGGGGTGCTTTGATAGTGGAAAGTGAATGGTTCATGTGAAAGTGGGTTGGGGTACGGTGTCACTATGATGGTTCTGAGTTGATAAATTGAATAGGTAGATTTTTTGTACACTCAACGTCTGGCGTTAGTTCATAGTATGTGCATGGTATAAAAGATATATATATACATATATGGGTCATTGCTATTGATATCACTATACGTCACCATGTTGCTGAATTTCCCTAGTCCTTAGAGGTACCTGGAGGCTGCCTTAAATTTACAGACATTGTGAATAGTATCTGTTTGAAGCGATATTAGTACTGAAACTAGAACTTCTATAGGAATAACCCTTGAGCACTTACGGGTTTAGAACGGTACAGGTGGTTCCCGCTACGCAGGCTGTGGGGCCCGTCCATCCAACACCTCCGCACTGTTCGAAAAGGATTGTCAGTCCATCGTGCACTATTATCAATATGTTCTAACTAGAGATACGAACCTGTCCCCATTGGTTCTGTAACTGCTGAGATGGAGTAGTAGTAGTCGTCCTGACTGGAGTAGTGGAGCTTGGCGTAGTCGTGGTCGTAGTCGTTCTTACAGAAGGACTGCTATGAGTCGTCGTAATAATCGCCGTAGTCGTAGTCGTAGTCGTTGTCGTTCTTACAGAAGGACTGCTATGAGTCGTCGTAATAATCGCCGTAGTCGACGTAGTCGTAGTCGTAGTCGTCGTGGAACCCAACCCGCTCAACCATTGTACGCAAACTGGCCCGTTCGGTGATGACCATGTTGCAACTGGAGTATCTGGCCAAAGACCTGTAGTGGCATCACGGCGGAAGAAGGCGATTCGGTTTGTGTATTGTAGTGCTACAGCGACGTATTGACCTGATGGGTCGAGGGAGAAATGGCGAGGGGTAGATCCACCGGCTTTGAGAAGCTGGATGAATTGGAGAGTGCCGTCTGAGTTAATCTTCCAAGCAGAGATGGAATCTTGCCCTGGGTTTCCAGCGAAGGAGACATCGCCACGGTTGGAAACATAGGCGAATTTCTTATCGGGCTGTAGATAGAAGAATGGAATATTAATATCTGTAAACTTGAAATCGGATATAAAAATGGGATCGAACTCACCGAAATTTGGATTTCAGCTGCAGTTGGCTGCGGGTTCTTCGCCGGGACCGTAGCAGATCCGTAACTGCTAACTTGCTGGAACGAAGTCAAGCTAATTCCACCGGATGGATAAGAAACTTTGTATGCAATAATTGTATTTCCAACCTCGCCAACGAGATAGTAAATAGTTCCAACACTGGTCTCTACGAAGATACCATGTCGTGGACCAGAGCCAGGAGGCGCGGTAACAGTGGTATACTCAGTAAGGCCACCGTTGTTGACGGAGTAGATGCGGATCAAATCTGCACCGAGGTCGTTTGCAAACAAGAATTTGCCAGTTGGGTCGAAAATGACCTGATGAGGATGGGACCCGTCCTGTCTGTTTGGAACGGGTCCTGTAGGAGTGTTATATGTGAACTGCTGGGAGACACTGGATAGAACACCACTGCTGCTGAGTGGGTATACAACGACTCCGTGCCCGTTACTATATAGTTTAACGTTAGTCAATTCTAGTAGCCTAAATTAACTAGGGATTTCAGTTGAACATACTATGCGGCTGCAGCGACGAAGTTTCCTGCAGGTGATACCGAAGCATGCAATAACCCATTCAACCCGTTTTGGCTGTTAATTTTTGTCAATTGCCCCGTGCTTCCGATGGAATAGGATACAACGGATCCTTGACCGTTCCACGGTCCTTCATTTGTCGAGACTAGGAATGAAGTGCCAACAAGAGTTTGCCATGTCGGTGCGGGCGTTGCATTCGAATCCGTAGAGATCTGGCTGACGCTGGCGCCATTGAATTCGATTGTAACAAGTGGGCCTGATGTAGTACCGACATAAAGTCTAACGCCCAGCGCTTGAGGAATAGATGCGAGCACCGCGGCCGCAATCTTTGTCGAAAACCTCATTTTTATAAGAGTTATCTATCAAATAGCCCTCCGAAGAAGAATAGAAAAATAGAAATAATATATAGCCCACTTAAACAATGGATTCACGGCGCTTCGTCTGCCAAGCTATGCAGCTTTTCATCCTCGCGAGAGGCGTGCCTTCTTAGGGGTTTTATATTCCATCCCATCTTCCTAACCTCAATGCCGATCTACGAAATCTGTTTCTGGATTATGCTATAATGCATGGAGCCCATGTGTTCATTGCTCCATATGTTGGGCTTTTCCATTTTACCATTTTACCCGGAACCATTTAATATTTGCCGGGCTTTAAAAATTCAAGTTACTTTTAGATTGGGGGACCAGGGAATATCCGCTTGGATCGCGTTTCCGAAGCTTGTTTCTAGTCATTCGTACCGGAGATTTCGGGAAGCAGATTGGTGTTTTTTTATGGAGGAGTTGGGATTGCGTTATGAGAGTCTGCCTTGTGAAGCTTGTATTTGCGACAACTGCGGGTGCGAGCCCCGCAAAGTCCGCAGATACGGTATTTGCGGTTAGACACTGTGAAGGGTAAATTTATAAATTTGCTCACGTGTATGCTTATTACAGCCTTCCGTAATACTGTAGGAATTTGTAAGAGAGATATTGTGTAATCGTCGTCATTTTGCAGTGTCTTTGAGCAATCGAGGAGCTTGAAGGCCGGGTTCGACATACTGACAAAATCGAAGGGATATAATATTTTTGTAAACGTAATGGAATGTATGAGTATATATTATATATTCTTCGAAACTTGTGGTTAAGCATTCTTAGAGGCCTAATTCGATAATATCATAATATTAACACATAGGAGTATATATAGTACCTACTATTAATTAATGCTAGATCGATCTCATCCTGCATGCACTGCATTGTCAGCGCCATGAAGATGTCGAGGAAAACGGAAGGGACAACACATAAATTCCAACATTACAGCAATTGTCTTGCTGAAATCGAGACCTGCTAGCCAGTTCTATTCGAAATTCGAAAGGTTATAGGCGGTAACCTCCCGCTATCCTTCATGTCCAAGAGCTAATACTCCTAATACATGATATTTATTTATAACTTCTCAAAAAAGAAACAAGTACTTAAGTATATATGTATTTGGGATACCGGTATGAAAACATTGCGCGACAATAGCGTACAGGTAATATAAAGCCTCAAGCATCAAGCTGCATGGGTATCCTTAGCTTCTAAGCCTACAGCTAGTGCAGACTGATTAAGTCATGAGCTTTAGAGATTTGGCATGATAGACTCTTCAGGCGTTTATTGCTTTTATTTACACCTGTGGTTAGAAATAGGACTCACTCAGCCCGAACCTAGGCCTCCTTAGCTAAATTCCACTCCAAGGCTTTCCATATACTTATTTCCATATATAGCCATAGTTATCGTTAGCGAGTTAATGCTGGAAGTATGTACATGTATATTCTACATTGTACTTTAGCTCGCCTCAGAGACTATACTTTAGCCCCGCAGCTCCAGCTATATTCCACATGTATGTCCTCAAATATGCCATGTACTAGTGTAGCTCAGTGAGTGTTCAATCACTCAGGCCGCTATTTTTTCTAGGCGCTCAAGGTATATAGTAAATAGATGGTACATTTACAATCTTGTAGATTAGGTACTGTGGGTAATCTTCTTGTCCGGAAGTTCCAATAGCTTAAGTTCCAATAGCCTAGATAGAGTATGTTGAGCTAGTTCCTAGCTCATCGCATAAAACAGGCGCTATGGGTTCTAGAAAAACAGCCTTATACGCCTCAGCCTCACCATCCAGCGCCTTACAAGGAAAACTACTAGGAAGCCAATTAGAAGGCTTAGACACAGGTATTCACAACGGTCTGGCCACCATGTGCCTTATGGGCTTCGCAAAACCAGCTTGCACATCCAACAGATCCAACACAAGTTTCATACCTTGATCTGGATTATTAGTCTGGCTTTGAACCATTCATTTGATATTTCTATTCAGCTTAAACTTAGATCAGAAGATAGTATCATTATCGAACCATATATTAGAATAATATCCAATGAGAAAAACCCGCTCCGTGGCGAATGTAGATTTTTTTTCTTTCTTGATTTGTGAACTGGACATGTTGCATTCTGAAGACCCATGTGCATAACGTTCACATACTTGCAAGACGGGTCGAACTATCCGCATTGCTGTTGCATCTTCGAATTCGATTACCACCCTACTGCAGAAGGTGTCCATGCCCATATCCTTTCTTCTAAAAAAAAAAAAAAAAAAAAAGTAGTGATTTATTTTATATCGGGTGCGGTGCCGGAACAAATTACCAAATACGTTTTTGCCCAGGAACCGGCCCGTGAAGATGCATCCAGCATTCTAATCCACGGACTAGCCAGATCAAGATGCCAGTTTTCTCTTGAATGTTACATTCATAGAATTGCAATTTGGTGTCAAGATGATACTTTGGATATGAACAGTGAATAGCAATAAACATATTGTAGATTAGCGTACTGAACCGTCAGTGGTTTTCAAGATATAATCTATGACAGTTGTACCGATCTTAATTATTAATAGCAACCGGTCGTCATACCTTACAGGTACAGACTTACATGTACAGGTAAAGTCCTGCAAGGCCGGGGCTCCACAGCTGCAAGGGCTTGGCGGGCGGTAGCACCGCAGCCGACGTTAACATTGAAGCAGGCAAGCTCGCTCTCGAGCGTCAGACTGTCCCATCCCACTTCAAGAAGCCCGGTGTATCGACCTACGGACTGCTAGCTAGCTGGCCAAGTCAGAGAGCGTGTACTTACTTATGTGCCGGCGAGGACGAGCAGTCGTTCGTTCGTTCTCACCCTCAGCATCCCACCGGACTTAAAATTAAGCAATTTAGTTAAAGGAGAACACACAACCCACTTCAACAATCCAATTCACTTCCATCTCATCTCATCTCAAATCAAATCAAGTCAAACTTCAATTTCAGTTTCCAATTCCAAGTCCAATTTCTAAAATCACAACTTCACCCCTCTTTAGATCAAATCGAGAATACCACCAAAAAAAAAACCACTTCGGAAGATGGCCACAATGGCAACCACTCAGCCCAATATCAGTCCCCACCTGAAGGCGCTCGCCCAGAAGACCGATGTCTTCCCTCTGCCTGACTCGCTCAATTCGTTTGTCGATTTATCCGGCACAGCTACGCCTGTCAGGCGAGGTTCCACCGCAGGTAAAGCCGACGAAGAGGCGCCCACCTTCGACAATCCTTACAATGTCATGATTTACAACTGCAACCACAATCCCGTAAGCTAGCTTTCGATTCATTTTCGGATCTCCCTCTTCGTCTCACCTTTTGTTACCACGTTTTTTTAAATCTTCGCTCGGGGAGCTAATTGGTATCGCCTTTGTTCGCTGCAGTCTAAGATCCAAGAGGCCTACAACACACATCGAACCACTCGTAACTCGCTCTCGCGCCACAAGCTTCTCACAGACTCGACTCCCATCAAGCTCGACTACATCCTCCTCAAATCCCATGTCCTTCGAGATGGAACAATCGATCATCGCAATTGCCTTGTGTTCTGGGCCCGTCCGCCGCTTAGAGTGCGTAACTTCATTGCCACCGTGCAAGATAAGTTGAGAGCTGTCGCGCCAAGTATGCACCCCCCCCATCACCCCTCAATACTATCTCAACTCCCAACAGCTTCACGGACTAACCAAAACCCAATTGATTGAATAACAGATCTCTGGCTAATGCCTCCCCCGAATCTCCATACTACCGTCCTCGAGATCACACACTCTCGTACACCAGAGTACATCGCCGACCTCGTCAAGACCATGCGTCCGTCCCTTCAATCGATCGTAGATCATACCTATACCCACCGTGCCAAATTAGTCAAGCCTATGCTTTCATTCGACGGCTCTGCTTGTGCTATCTCCTTCATCCCAGCTGCTCCAGCCGATGAAGGGAAGGGCAAAGAGAAGGGTTCTCATGATTACAATTACACATACCATCACCTTCGCCGTGACCTATACGACCTATCCAAGGAGTCTGGAGTCGAGATCGATAGTCGTTACACTGTTCCTTCCGCCCATATTACCATTGCTCGCTTCATAACCACTGAAGACCATGTTCCATCTGACCTCGCTGTCGGCGAAACAGCAGAGCCAGAGGCTATCGCTTCAGCCACCAGCATCTTGGCCGACTCTTCACAGCCTGATCTGAGAGCTACGATCCCGGCTGTAAAGATCGAGAAGAGCAAGATGGAAAAGTGGGTTGAGTCCTTGGACGAGATCAACCAATGGTTGGCAGGGTATGAAGGAGATGGAACAGAGTGGATCGTCGGCGAGGAAAAAGGATTGGATTGTAGAATTGGTAGGCTATGGTATGGTGGCGGTGAGACCGTCGTCCTTGGTAAGGGTATTTAAGACCTAAATATTGCTTTGATATGCGCATTTTTAATACTACTACACTATGGTGAAAGAAGTGGAGGAATTAATGATGGTATGATAATATGTGATTTGTACATTTTGGTATAGCGTCATTGCGTTCTGCTTATATGGTATGTAGAATAGAGCTGGAGCTATCATAAGCAGCGCCTCTGTCTTTTAAAACAGAGACGATAATGGAATTGAGGTAGCAGATGCCTCCTCGACAGAATTAAAAAAATTACTTCTTTCCCCTCTAAGCTTCTATCATTTGCACACGGGTGATATGGTAAGAACCTCCTTGTGCTGGCTGGCTCAAAATTCCACAGCCTATAATACATTTTGTACGGACTTGGTGTGTGTGTTTATATCTCGTATCTGCATTATTAGACTAGGGATAACGGCCGTATGGTATCGCATCCAAGCCCGCTATGAGGGATTCTGTGTAAAGGTGGTAGTGTGTAGGATATCATGACACAAAGGCATGGCTGGTCGGATAAGAAAGTAGAAGTATATAAACAGCGGAAGTAGAAACACCCCGGATATGCCCAAAGTAAACTGATGATGGAACAAAAAGGCGAATTAAAGGGAAAACGGCGTAAATTAAATAATTTAGAAAACAAGAGCGGCACCCTTTGTCTTCTTGTCGCCACTGTGGGTAGAAACAATATTGTATTAGTATCTCCTTCTAGCGATTCTAAGATAGATCGAAGAGTGGTGATAGAGAAGACATACCCCAATTCGAAGTGCTTACATCGCTTCAACGCCAGCTGAAGCTTTGTCTTGCAGTTAACGCATTCCAATCTCAAGACGATCTTCTTTGTTGTCTTCGCCTTCTTGTGGAACACAGGCTTTGTCTGACCACCATAACCGGATTGTTTTCGGTCATAACGTCTCTTTCCCTGAGCGAATAACGAGGCCTGTGGATTTATCTCGTTAGATATATATGTTTTTTTTTTTAAGGTGGAAAATCGAGATAAATAGTCGTACCTTGCCGGCCTTGTACTGGGTGACTTTGTGCTGGGTGTGCTTGCGGCAGTCCTTGCCCTTGCAGTAGGTCTTGCGAGTCTTTGGAACGTTGACCTGAGAAGTTGATGATAGCGTCAGTCTCCGCTTGTAAGATTATTCCATCAATATCCAGTTCCTCCAGAGCCTCGGTATCTCCAAATAGTCGTCATAGAATCGATTATCGGCGGAAAAGAAGTCGTTATTATCGGGGAAAAAAGTTTTGTCGGACACATTGTCGTCTACACCCATCTTATTATCCCTCCATTTTCTCTCTCCTCTTATCCATAAAAAAAGCCTCGAGAAGTCGAATAGTGTCGGAAACGACGAATAATTTGGAGATACCAGGACTCAAGAGCCGGAGCGATAAATTGAAGGAAACGAATATCGAGGGATCGAGCATACCATTTTGACGGATTTCGGGTTGGCAGGTCGGGAAACAAGTAGATGATGTCGGAAGTGGTTTGTCGATTGAGGATGTTTGAAGATGGGGATCAGTACAATCTTTCTTTCTAGGTGCGGGTGTTGTGCGAGCGCCACACCTCGCTTAGGTATTGCGCTGTTTAGCTGCCTCGCCACAATGAGGGTTTGGAAACCCTCTCCACCACCCACGTGACTTATAACTCACCAGCCACCGGAGGTATCGGCTCTCACGTGATGATAAGAGATGAGCGACCTTCGAAATGCGGCGTCGGTTTCGTCACCTGTCTTGGCCCTTGGTAACGAGGTCGTGCTTCCTGTCGCCCAACACCAAAAGGAAACCTCCAAGCAACCTCCAAGCAATCACGCAATCGGGCAGCAGACTACAATGCCCCGTTAGGAGGTACCTCACAGCCCATTACAGCCCTGATACCCGCGGCATCTCACTCTCCAGATACCCCCAATACCACCAACCGCCGCTTGGCTCAAACAGCTCTGCATTATAGCTTTTTTCGTCCCTCTCAAAGAGGCCCCGTCGTTTTTCTGGGGGGTGCTCTTCTTCTTCTTTCTTCTCTCTTCAACCCGTATACTGTCGACAAAAAGCGGTATTCTTCAAGATGATTAATGCCGTGCTGGTGTTCAATAATACCGGTCAACCGCGGTTGACAAAGTTCTATTCGCAAATCGTGGGTTCCTACACCTTATCAACATGCATTTTATACATTTCTTGGCCTTTGTTCTGGGGAGAGGGCAGGGAAAGCTTCATATATAGAAATCTAACGTGGAAATATTTTGCTTATTTCTAGGACGTCAACTTGCAACAGCGCCTGATATCCGAAATATTCACCTTAGTCGCCAACCGGCCGGCCTCAGCTTGTAACTTCCTACCTCTCCCACCTCTCCTACAGAAGACTTCTTCAGAAGCTCTCTCCGATACCGACCAACCAACCCGAATCATCTACCGTCATTATGCAACGCTGTACTTCATCATCATTGCAGATGATTTAGAAAGCGAGCTGGGCCTGTTAGATCTCATCCAGGTGTTCGTAGAATGCCTGGATAGGATATTTGAGAACGTCTGTGAGTTGGATTTAATATTCAACTTTGAGACGTTACACCAGGTTCTGGCGGAGATGATTCAGGGTGGTGGGGTGGTAGAGGTTGATAGGGCGACCATCGTGGAGAGTGTGAGAAAGGTATTTACACAACCTATTATTTTTGTCATATGCTTTTTGTGTGTGTGCTAATAATATATATTATATTTAGGCAGCGAAAGTTACAAAGAGGCCGCAGGCGTCGTTACCGGATAGTGCTACTCGCTCGGCTTCACCGTCGGGCAGAAGTACACCGACTCATATGGCTCATCGAGGTAGTGGCGTTACCGGGATCGGTTCTAACGACTTTGTCTGGAGCGGACGTTAACCATTCGATATATATATCATTTTACTGAGAAACAGGCTCGTTCACTTCTTTTCTCATTTCGTTGAACTGAGATAAAAGAAAGACATGATGAGAAGAGACTGAAGATACGATGACATAACAGTATGATAATCACAACCGTGCATAGAAACCCTTATTACCCTAATAAAGTTGATGGGGGGCAGAGCGAACTTTATGTGTTCGAAGTGGGGCTTTTATTGTTTTTGAAGAAGCGCGTTGTTGATGTCGCTTTTCTATTTTCTGATTGCAAAAAGGATTTAACGATTTTTTCTTTTTAGAGAAATAGGATACTTAAGATACCCATTTATAGCGTTTTGGATTAGCGGTGGTTGGTTGAAGGATATCGATTTACGGGAGCTATGAGAAAGGCTCATTGCATTGTGTGGTTGAATGGCGGTACGGTATTAGCTAGTATAGATATATTATATTAGAAGACCAATACAACAAGATGGACTTGTTTGGAGCGACATCTAAGACTGGTTTCTGAGGATATCGTTATGATATAAATAGGTGATCACATATAGCCCCCCGCGCATAAAACTAATCTAATCGCCTTCGATAAAGTCGTCCAATGATTCAAACTCGGGCATTTCTTTGACTCGAAAGTGAAACTTATCGATATTCCTGTTCGCCCAACTGGAAAGCATCTTTGTGAATTCAACAACATGTTTTTCCTTTTCGAGGTTTAGTTCTTCAAGGCACTTTTCAGCTGTAGCATCCTCGATTGCATTTCTTTTTATCCAATCCTCGAAATGCCGGGTTGCAATATGTCTTGCGCAGCGTGCCATCCCAACGCTGAAGCCTTCCATCATTTGAGAGTGAACTTCAGATATCACCTCATCCCTAAGCTTTAGCTCATGAGCCTCATCGAGCCCCTTATTTCTGCGGTATATGCAGGCTTCGAGATCCCTAGGATTCGCAACTAGGTTTTCGTAATAGGCGGTACCGACGGTAAATACTTTCAACCCTCTTACTGCTACATCGCCTATATATAGCTTCGTTTTCCTGTCCGTCTGTCCTTGGGAGGATAAGTCAGGCTCAAGCGCCTCTTCGTCTTCCTTTGCATCGATCCATCGGCGGCTGAGCAACGTCATCGGGGAGAGACAGAGCGTTAAGTCTTCCACTTTAGTAAGCGGATGAGCCGCGAACTTCCTCCACCAACCGATTGACACCGTGGAACCGTATTGCAGGACTTTGCAATTCTCAGGTGGCGCTACGAAGAACGATGGGTGGAAAAATATTGCACTACCAGTTGAATACTCGTCGGACCCAATTGTTAATTGTCGTAGCCTCTTTAAGCCGTCGAAAGCAGTTTGGAGATTTTGTAAAGGTTCCGTTAGCTCGGAGATCGGTCCCGGTTCGTATCCATTAGTCTCTGGCTGTATCCAGAGTTCTTTTAGATTGACGGCTCCGGAAAGGAGCTGCGTCAATGCCTCGATTTCTTCAAGAATATTATCCTTGACTTGAATGGATAGGGTTCCATGATATCTCTCCCAGGCTTCGGAAAATGTTGCACTTTGCAGATGTAGGGTCAATTGCAATTTTGTAAGGACTGATGGGTTTAGAGCACCCGTTTGAACAAAGGGAGGTAGTTTTTCCGTCTGTACTTTCATCGAAAATTCGCTGGGAGATTTCGATTCCGAGTATTTCTTTATTTGGTGTAGCAAGCCAAAGCTGACATCTGGCGGGATGGGATATCCTAGCTCGAAGATGTTAGACCATCGGTCTTAAGTTTATATCACAAAGGAATTATTGCTGTCATTCTTTTGAAGAATCTCACTCACTGTTAGAATCCCGGAGGGAAACCTCTCGAAGGCTAATTTTCCCAGACTCAATCAAGTCTCCTAGAAGTTTCTGAAACCCATTTTCTACCGTCCGGTTCTCTATCGAGAGAGTAACCTCGGGTGCAAGGATTTTGAGTTTCTTGATAAACTTGTATCCCAGTGCATCTACGCCAAATTCGTCGGTGGTTTCGACAAGCCGCCACAAGCGGCGTTTTATGAGAGGATTGTAGATGCTGAACTCATAATCATCTGGCGTACTATTGTCGTAAAGGGTTAATTTGAACCATATATACGGTAGACAGACGGAATGAAGGTATTTGTTTGTCCGGAGGAGGGATAGAATGTCGTTTGTTGGGAGATAGAAGAGAATGGAGTTGAGTAGCTCGGGGATGAGATTGCCCAACGATGACATTGCAATAGGAGTCTTGTATAGTCGTACTATATGTCTTCGCTGCGTCTATAGTGTATTAATATATATATATATATATAAATCTATAAATCTGATGAAGATGATGCGAGTTGATGCATAATATCGTACATTGAATTCAGAACCCTTTAATGTCGAAGAGGCCGGACCACTTGCGCTGTTATGTCCCGGTATTCAAGTTCTATACCGAGCCAAGTTCAATAGACAAGGGATTCCCCGTCAGTAGAAGTTGAGGCTCTACAATATTCTGATTACATCAAACTCCGTAGTACGTTAGCTAGTTGAGGTTCGAGCGTTCGAGCGTTCGCGTCCTGGAGTTGTAAAGCTCGTGCCTTGTGTGGATAGCTCGCCTTCTAACCCTTGTAAGGATTACCGTGCCCGCTTCCCGTCCGTTTCCCCGAAACCTTCTGTCACAAAAACTGCTTGCTCATTTCTTCTGAGATCGAACTTGCATGGAGAGCGTGGGAGAGGTGGGGTTTTCTGTGCAGTTCTTCAGCCAATGAACAAATTGACGTCGGACCTTGCATATGACTGCAACCACTTCGATCGAAAGATCTCTGCAGATTCGGGGTGGAACCGGGAAAACGACTCACCACAAATCCTCAACGACTGGGTCGAAATGAGCCCAGACTGCCCTCAGAGGTTCACAAAACCGGCCGCGCTGCAGTGCTCCTGCGTCGTTAGGTCATGTTTTGGTGGCTGATAATAACCCCGGTCAATATCATATCGCCTGGGAGTATGATCCCAAACACACCAATTTGCTGTTTTGCTCGCTAGCCAAGGGTGGGATGGTCCCAAGCAGTCGGGTGCCTGGAATCCTCCCTTCTCAAGCACTGAATTTTCTCCCATCGATTCTTCCTGCAGCTCGTGTTCGATGCCTGATATTGTTTATTTTTCTCTTCTCTCGCAGTCCTTCCCGTCGTGTCTTTCTTTTGTAATTCTTTGCATCTTTTGAATTTGTCTTCGCATCCCTTTTTTTCTCATTAGCAGGCTCGATTTCCACGTGCTTCTTTTCATTTAGTTGTAAAGGGAGAACGTGAATGACATGCTTGTCATACTCTAGCTCTTAAGCCAGGAGCGTTTAACGTTTTATCTCTGGAACTACCTTTTTCTCTATCCAATTAAGTGGATCTGTGACGGCCAATACAAGTACTTTCCGTCTACCACAGTTGGGATAACATCCCGAAGAACACAACAATGGCTATTCGGCATGGCAATTGTAACTTTCGGAACCTCGAGTTCAACACTGTTTGCGGGTGCCAGGAATTCATGCCTGAAGAGGAAGATGGAGTTTCAACAGTTTCGACAGGGCTCCTATCATCTGGGGGGCGTGCACGGAAGGTGCGTTATTGCGTAACCTAAAACTGACATCATGGGATCAATTGTAAATTTACGAAAAAATGACGTTTTATATAGACGTGTCTTTGCGGCCACTTTGTAAATTTCCACTCGAAACACACCGAAGAACCTCGCGAGCCGAAGAAGCAACAACAGTATGGAGATAGTTTTCGATCCGCAAGGCTGAGGTCTGGTGCAACTAGTCCGACTTCAGTCGTCGCCTTGACGAATGGTAGACCGACACCGATGGCGACGCAACCGCAAGAGTCTTCGGATCGATATACTCTTTCGAAGACTTTTGAGGATCCTCCACGATACCAACCGAATCATCAAAGTCGGGTGCTCCCAGGAAGCTTTGGTGGTGAGACTGGGCTTGGGGTTAGCTTGCGGACCGCTCGAGATGCGGGTGGATCCAATGGTGTGCAATCAGGGGACTCGTCAGCAGTCACTGAGATAGCTCCACATCTCAATTTTGCCCATAGTCGTAATAGTAGTCGTGCTGGTCAAGCACTTGCTGAGATGCGGCGGGAGCAACGTGGTGGACCTCTTTTACAATCCACACGTTCGCCACCAAAGTCGATTCACCAGGTTCCCTTGCAGCATACTGGCTCGTCCAAGGGACCCGCTGATGATGCGA
This sequence comes from Arthrobotrys conoides, assembly GCA_036971725.1. Lineage (NCBI taxonomy): Eukaryota > Fungi > Ascomycota > Orbiliomycetes > Orbiliales > Orbiliaceae > Arthrobotrys > Arthrobotrys conoides. Next base: position 3,024,988 of record JAVHJM010000001.1, read on the forward strand.
CTGTTGCCTCGACTGTGGCGGACTCCCAAATTATTACAGGTCAAGATCGGTATCTCGAATTCGATCGAAGAGTCAATGGTGCTCTGCATATTGTACATGGCTTGTCGCAGGCGTTTCTCCCGCTTAATTTGCAAGAAAGGATGCGGTTGCAGGAAGCGCCCACCGACACTAGGGATACGTCTCCATTCATTGCATTTGATGAGCGAGAGCATTCGAACGATGAGCTGCAGAGGCAAACGCTAGCGATTGAAGCCCAGCTGATAAGCCTTGCGAAAACGGTTGCAGGACGTTTGAACCCTGGCCTCGCTATAAGTGATGAACCTCGAAATCGAATTGAGGAGCTGCCACAAAGCGTCCCGACCGTAACTCAACTTCAGGACTCACACAAGGCACTCGAGCCGACTTCATTACCTGTCGTGTCGCCGATCGACAATGTAGTCCCTACAACCGTGAGGCCAGAACCTTTTCCACAGCCATCAACAGAGATCGCGGTCATCCAGGAAGAGGAGGAGGAAGGAGAAGAGGAGGAAGAAGCAGCTGTTGTCCCGGCCGGTGGTGTCGTTTCCTTACCTCCAGCTGTGACTGAGTCTTTCGTCAACCGGAAGTTGCATGATATCAGTGAAAAAGTGGACCTGCAAGAAGAAATGTGTAATGATGTTATCAAGTTCAAGAATGACACAGAAGAAGAGATTACTGAAATGGGCGCCAACGTCTTCACCCTTGAAGAAAGGCTCAATAACATGGAAAACCAGTTCCAGAGGTACATCGAGGATCGTGACCAAAGTTTCCGGAATTCAAAGAGAGTTCGTGATGAGGACGAGGAAGGTTCAAATACGGAGAAGAAGAAGCGAAAGAAACGCAGACGTGAGCGAGACGCTACAACAGTCGATCTTCGAACGCCGTCTGTGGGGATAGGTGAAAAGAATTATGTCTCGAAAAAGGTTGCCCGAGGCTCTGAGGTCAACCAGCTCATCGATGGTACTTTCAAACAAACGCTTACCACTATGACTTCCTTCACACGAACTCACTCCACCTCTACCTCCTTTACCTCGACTTCTTCCTGTTCCACCTCCACCAAGTTCAACCAAACCGCCCTAATCAAATCCCTGTCTAGTCAAATAGGAGTTCTACAACAGCGTCTCCAGCAGGTGGAAGCTGTATCTGCGCCATCTGTTGAACGCCCTTGGATCGTGCAAGTCATAGTTCTCCCGCAATGTACTTGGACAACTTGGAGGCCTACTAAAGAGGGCGACTTACTCGAGCAGCAAAGAGGCCCGAGAGTTATACAACCTTCGGGTAGAGCCTGGAAGCGCTTAAACTCTCGAGGACTTATTAAATGCCTTGAAGTCACTGGAGGCGAATATAGGGATATCGAGAGAGCCATTCGAAAGGCCTTTGGGGCAGTACTAAGCGTTCTTTTCGAAACCAGCGAGGTTTCCACTCAGCAACAATCCCCATATGACTGGTCACCTCTGCGTAAGGTTCCGGACCAAGTTGCACTTCGAGCTTTATCGACAGAAGAGATGAGCAAGCAGTTTTGGAAATTCGATTTTCTCCGTGGCACTTGTGCAGAAGATCTTTGTTTACAGGCTGCACACGGCCCACGATCTCCAAATGTGCCATGCTCAGATACCCAGACAAGGAGTAGCCAAGCAGTTAAATGCTCACCGCAGAAAGCTCAGCCAAATAGGCCGACTCACCGACTGTATATTACTAATTGCTGGACTGCCGGTATGGGCGCCTCCTGGGATACCGCTGGAGACAACACCCAACCGTCATCTGTTAACGCGAAACGACGTGCCGGCTCAGTAGTGAGTACCCAGCTATCCTCAGTTGGTACTAGTAGTCTCCGAAGGAAGTCAAAACTTGACGTCCGAGGCTCATCTAGCCCCAAGATCGGAGACCATAACTATCGGAGTGTGTGGTCTGAAATCCGTAACCTTCCGCCAGCAAGCGTGTATATTCAAGATAGCAGGCACGAGATCTCCAGTGTGAAGCCAAGACTGGTAGAGGATGAAGCGTTTTGGTACTACGATGCCCTTCTTGACGGTCCTCGGGATGACAGTAGTTCCTCAGGGGAAGCTAGCGGGTCGGAGGCAGCTCTTTCCAGCGGTAAAGAAGATGGTCAAGATCAGAAACCCCTGAGATCTACTCAACGTTCTTCTTCTTCTTCCTCTAGCCGCCGGAAAGACACCCACCGATCACAAATGATGGCTACGCACCCGACAATTTATGAAACAGGGATGAGCATGTCGCTCACACAGCAACCCCCATTACTTGTTTCTCAATCTTCCCTCAGTGGGCGTCCTGCGCCTAGCCTCTCAAGGGACAGCTCCCGAAACCTCGGAGATGGCGATCCTGCAAGTGCATCCTTAGGTATGCTCAGTCATGACTCTGATAGCACACCGAAGGCTCGAAGCTTCGTAAACACCCAGAATTCCTCATTCCACAACACGATATGCCCCCCAACCCAGCCAGCATACACGACGAAAAGTACAGGTCCTGCTGTACCTCCCACAACTAGGGTTTTGCGAAGCTCCCGACGCGTTCAAGAATCGCAACTGAAGAAAGAACAGAAGGAAACTAGTGATGAGAAGACACCTACTAACTCCATGGTTGGAGGCCGCATCCCTTCCCAAACCCCTTTGCTTAACCGGGAAAGCAGCAAAGGAAGCACGGTTGAGCAATGGGAAGATGCACCCGCACAGCTGTCCAGAGCATCAACAGTTGAAGACCACCCGCCGGCATCCTTACTAACAAACCCTCACAACTCGGAAGAAATGAATGCCGAATTGAAACTCAAGTACGGGCATGATCACGCATCATTCAGCAAGTATCTTGAACCGTTGGCACCCCTCAGTGCTAGTGTTCCTCTGCCTGAGAAGCGCAGAGGCCGCTCAAAGGACTAACCCATCAACCGGCTATTCCTTGCCCAACCGATAACTCCGCGTCTTTACAGGCACTATCCTTAACATTTTATTTATTTTTTCTGCCCTGATATGAGTACAAAGTGTTACTTTTGCACATTTTTGTTCTTAACCCGCCTACCCCATTTGTTCTCGTTTTTATCTCCTCGCATATAGCATTATATAAAACGCTCGCTCGTTCATTTTCGTGGCATTTTGGTGGAGGATTTCTTATTACACATAATGTTTGAGATTTTTTTGGCAAGCGATATGCATACACGTTAGGATTTCACTATCTTTCATGTCTTTTTCATTTTTAACGCATTACGGCGCTTATGTTTTACCCTGTAACGGCCGCCGAACGATCACCTATGGATCTGACGGGTACCTATCATTTGAGAGGAGATAATATTTCTTTTATCGATCTAGTTAAAATCTTTAAACTCGAATACATATATGACAATAGTCTTGTAGGCTCCAACCTTGAGTGCTTTGCGCAGTCGTATATATAGAGAGCAGGATATGCGTTGGCTGATGTTGGAAAATGATTCACGGTTGCACAAGCCTTGAACCTTTTTTGGAACTTGAGCTTGCGTGGTGTTCCCTTCTCGACAACTTCCACGTGGATCTACCATGGGCACATGCACGGCTAATATCTGGCTCGTTATTCCCGTCTAGCTTCGAGACCAGTACCATGCGCCATGTAGAATTCTAGCCATGTTGTTTTGTACCTTCCTCAGTCTGACGTTGGTATATGATGTTTGAGAGATTTCCTTATTCATTTTGGTCCTTGGTGACTCTGAACAACCAGCGAACCCCAAAATACTGATTCACGCTTCCTATCCGGGTTCCATTCGAATTCGAAAGGAAGAAAGCACAAGTATGCGCATGAATGAATACCAAAATATCACCTATTCCGAGTAACGAATTCACGAAATCTCTACACACAATGTCAAAGGGAGGAGTAGACCTCCCGTCACGAGTCCTCCTCACATCTATCTTCGATTCTCTCGCCACAATCCAAATACCAACTTCAGAATCCTTTGCTACAATACCTCCAGCATCTACATCTACATTCTCAAATCTTCCAATACCCACAGCAAACCCAATCCGCTTCCTCCCCGCCGCATCCAGAAACATCTTTCTAACAGCACACTGTCTTCTCCCCACAACATTCCTCGCAGCACTCGATTTACTAGAGAAGTCGCTGGTGGAGCGGTATACAACCGCTGATACTCCGACTTCAGCTCTAAAGGTTTATTACATACGTTCTAACCCACCGCCTCCGCAATCACTTGTCATCCCGGGGCCAAATTTTACGTCGACTTCTACTCAAAAATCGGGGTTTCCAAAGTCTGGGAAATCATATATTTATGAGGTTCGGCCTGCAGTCTGGAATTGTACTTGTATAGCTTTTACTTTGGCGGCTTATCAGAGGCATACTCTGCTTCATACGCAGAATAAAGGGTATGGGTTTGATCCTGATGATGAAGAAGCTGGGTTTGAAGAGGGGAATAGTTCGGGTGAAGAGCAAGAGAAGGGTATTGATAAAGATGACGAAGATATAGAAAACCGTGGAGGGGAAGGCCCTGAATTCGAAGAGGAGGAAGATGATGATGAAAAATCAGCGTCGGATACCGTCTTTGATAAGAACCATTGGTATGGCGGCATCTATACCCTGAATTCAGATCCTACTAGCAAGAAGAAAGCCAAAAAATCGGTAGTACCGATATGCAAGCACCTGCTCGCCGCGGTTCTTGCAGAGAAGTGTCAAGGCTTGTTTGGCGGGTATGTTGTAGAAAAAGTGGTAACTACGGATGAAATGGCCGAAATGGCCGTCCTTTGGGAGTAATAAATCGCTATTCATGGTTAGATTCAAAGGGAATATATGTATCAGATCGATATTTCAACTACATCACGACCTTTAAGTACACTGTTGGCGAAATAGATAATCTCAATTTGGATTCTTCATGTCTAATACCGAAAAAATAAAACAGAATAGAATAGAATAGAATAATCCGGATATTTGAGACTACTATTGCATAAAATCAGTACAACGACAGTATGTCGGAATCACTCGAGGCCGGATACCATTTCAAACGAGGTAAACTTCCAGATACAGATTCCACGTACCCGTCACCTCCATAAAGCCCTAGTCTCTGTTTAAGGAGAGTAAAGCAAGAAGCAAACATAGCACTCCCGCAAGCGGGTTTGATTTTCCATCCGATGTAGACATTCGCCCTCACTGACTTAAAGAAAGGAATGTATATGCTTGTTAGATGGTGGTTGAACTGCGCAGCGCAGATAATCGCTATAATGTTAGGAACGTCACAAGGAAAATATTTGGTTGACGGAGTAAGATACCCTGTAGCTAGCTCAGGGCAGTTGAATTAATTGCCTTCTAATCGCTTTCGCGATCTCTAGAGTCGCAAATTATCTAATCTAGATCGCCGTCCCTTCTAGATGTATAAGTTGGTAAGATCGCTCGCTTGGAACAATATAAAGAAAAAAAGTCGCAAGGATATAATATCAACGCCTGCAATGGAGGTGATAACGGCAGAAAGCATCCTAATAATTAGGTGTGGTGGTGGTGGGGTATTATAAGACGTTAAGAAAATTTGCTGGTGATGTTAAGAAGGCTGAAGAAATTTTATATCTTGGCGGCTTCCTTGACGGTTCCAACCTTGAGCTTTGGAGTGTACTTCTTGAGGACTCCCTCATTGTGATACTGAATAGATTCATGTTAGCATGGGCAAGAGAGAGAGAACCGCACTGGCTCTGTGCTTTGTACCTTCCAAAACTGCTTCGAGGCGTCCTTTCCAGCGACGCGCTGAAGAATTTTCTTTCCGCCGGGATGCTCATCGACGAAGCCTGTTAGGACAACAAGTTAGGATTTAATCATTCAAACAAACACAGCGATCCTGTAGCATCCGGCTCTAGGTATCGTGACTTACTTGTGACATCGTAGACACCACTGTCAATAATGATGTACAAACCTGCGTCGGCATCCTTGTGCTTAGCAACATCGGCGGTGGTGAACTCCTTGTCGGCCATTTTTGAATAGATCTGCTTTCGCGGGATATGATACAAACTATGGAGGAAAGGTTGAGCCCGTTATTGAGGATGCAGAGAGATTGCGGTGGTGGTGGGAAGACATCGTTCCTGGCACGAGGTCCGGAGAAGGGTTTTTGTAAGCGCAAGAATCTTTTTGTGGTTCGGCGCTGGAGAAAGAAAAGTTACCGAGGTTGAAAGTCTTGGGGCAGGTCATACAAGGGTGACTATCTCAACACATTACCTGCCCAATAGAATCCCGGGTATTGGAAACTGGACTGCCTCGGTTTTAGACATTTCGAACCAGAATGCCTATTAGGAAGTCGGCTACGGTCTCCTGGGAGCCTCTTAGAGCAAATATGTCTTAAAAAGCAATTTTTTTGGTATTTTTTAGACTAATTTTTGGCACTAACATAGCAGAACTGGTTTATACACAAGGTCGAGCGAAGGGATGACATGAACAACACCTAAAATCCAACAAAGCCTTGCAGAATTAGCCCATAACCTGCAGCTTGCTCTGTCGCAATCATCAGAGTATCTTGAAACCCACAATATTTTACTCAAGTCGTTCTATTCAACTATCTTGATCAATAGTACGTACTCATGATCTGACACGCTAACTCAAGCACTGCCATATATACAACAAGCCGACTGCAATTTCTAATTCCCAACTTGCGAACATTTATTCAACCTGAGAATATTTATCCATCTACACCCTCGTATGGCGGCAGCGCGATAATTGGGTCGTCGTAGTCAAATCCAGCATCCTTAATCCTTTTCATAGCCTCCAGCGTATATGCCACTACATATGGATTGATCGGGACGACCTTGTAGTATACCCGGGGACCCCTCTCCCACTGACCTCTCGGGGGTCGGCATGGTATATCACACCCGGGATGTTGAGGTTCATACTTTTGCTGAACGTAATCCTCCAAGGCAGTCCTCGCTGGGTGTCCCAATATAATAATCGATTCCAGGACTCGAACGGCCTTAATAGCCTTTTGATAGTTGACACACCATGATGGGTCGTTGAGAACTTGCATAACATATGCATCGTGGCCCTTCGGTAATAGCTCACAGTGATGTTTTTCTGTCGCTATATTCCCTATGACCCTAAACCATGAAATCGCACTAGGGGAATACGATATCCCATATTCATCCTTCTTTATGGTCATGCGCCCATCGGTGGAGTCATAATGGAAGTAACTCAATGACAATGATTCCAGAACTGTGAAAACATTCCACCAGACCTGGCGTGGTGCTTGCAGCACACAATTCACTAAACTGACAACCCTAAGAGTCCCCTTTCGATCGACGAGGAACTTGATGATATCTACGCTCTTAAAAGCGAGCGTGTCGAATTGAACATTGCGAAGAAATTTGAGATGGCCCTCCTCTGCACTGAGAGCATCCAGTTTGACGGAGGATACGTATGGAAGGTACTCTTCACTCGGTAATGTCATCCCATTTGCCCAAGTAATGCCGTCGAAGGAAAGGCAAAGTCCCTTCAACTGGTTTAAGCGCCGCAGAAAACCAGCGAAGGATGCCTGACAAGTTAGAACTTGTTGGATCGAGAGCTCCAATTTTGATGAGTTAACAATTGGCGGTTTCTGGAGATGCACCATGAGTGTACTCAGTCGTGCCATTAGCGGCTGGTAGAAATCCATTTTTGTATAGTTGCTACTCCTCGCGTCCCCATGGAACCAACGACCGGGAATAAACCCAAGCCTCCGATTCGTTCTACAGAAGTTCAATTCGGTAAGTTTGGATTTATGGGCCATGAATGATGTGAGAGATGAAAGAACGTGATTTAATACGGCCGAGGGTAAGTTCGTGTCCGGGTACACCCGAGTGGTAGTCCCATCTGGAAGGACATATGATGCTGCATAGAGTCGATAGAAATCGAGAAATTGGCGTTCTATTTGGCGCTGGTACACTGAAGAATTACGGTAATTGGGCGAGTCCTGAAATGCTACTAATATAAATTTTTTATAATGAGATAAAACGACTTTGGTGGGGATTTTCTCATGATGACCCGGGCCGACGATGTCAATGCGTCTAAGTTCTCTTAGTAAAGGAACTGCTGCCGCGAACAACCCTCGGTGATCATCTGAGAGTTTCATCTCAGCTGTGTAGGATTGGAATCCCACTTGTAATATTTGATAGAACTTGGTCAAAGTCATGACATCGACGTTGCCTGGGTGCCGGGGCAGCCTAGAGAGCATGCCTATGGGGTTGATATAGGGCGGGTAAACTTCAATAGTAAGATGACGCAACTTCAGGTCTTCTTCAAATTCGGGACCCTTAGTCCTCCTTGCAAAGTTAACTAACGCCGTGAGGTCTATAAGAGTCCAATAGTATTTCCGCTTGAGTGTGAGATTCCGCATCTGGCTATGTCGTGCCATAAAACTAAGCCGCCGGCAAGAACATCTTAGAGAAACAACATCATCGCGTTCCAAGTGCACCAGAATTTCATTGATGAGTTCTTGCGGAAGAGATGTAATACTGGCGAGCCCCGATAAAGTCTCTGGGGCGCTTGGTTCAGTACTTAGGCCGTCCACTAGACATCGTTTTTTGGGTTAGTTTCTTAGCATGCCCGTCGAGGTAATGTATCGAAGCCCATAGCTCCGGGACATCGTTGACGACTTGAAACATTGATGCATCATTGAGGTCGACTTACTGTTGTATTAGTTCTTATAATCCTGATGCCAAAAAACCCGAACATAGTAGGAAGTATAGTATCCGAGGAAAGGCCTTCTGGAGAAGACCAAGAATAGAGAGAAGCGGTAGACATGATGAAGACAAGGAAATTTGTATGGGTATTTTGTGAAAAATAAAATATGTACACACCTGGCGCTGCTCGCTCATCGGACATCAAATATATACAAACAATATTAGCACCTGCCGGTTGTTCAATACGTTATGACGTGCTCTTTCGTACCCTCTTGGTCTCCGGGTTACCATCGATGCATCTCTTCAAGACCTTCACTATAAACCCGTTTGAACTACTACAACAGACAATGGAAAATAAAGATAAATATAAGGACAGAAGCCTTTTGAGCTTAGCCTAGAAACATATCTGGGGCATTCTTCACCCAGACATCTTGTTGGCCTTCGTATTGTTTCAACGGTTCTTCGGGATCGGTTATGATCTCCTTCCAGACCTCTGGGATGTTCTCCTCTGCCCATTTCTCGATCTCCGGGCGTCTTGAGGGCTGATATTCGGCATATAACGCCATAAATCTACGATAATATTGTGGTTAGCAATGTCCATCGCCTAAAAATTATACCAGCAAAACAAATTAAGACTTACATCTCTCGGTTTGGCCTAAACCCATCCTTTGACTCTAGCTCCCTCAAAACCTTGAACGCCATATCATACTTATCCGCCAAACACCACGCAGATAATCTCATCGCATGATTGTGACTTGTCGGTTTGAACCCCAACTTCAAAAAGTTTTTCCAAATCAGCGGAGATCTGCTTGCCATCATTTCCTTGGCAAGCCCACAACTGATCATTACTAAGCTCAGGGTGTCGCTGTTCGGCCCCTCTTTGCTATTTGTGATCGTTCTGAAAATATCCAAGGCATTCTTGGGCTGGTTGACCGAATTATAAGCATACATTAAGGAATTGTATAGCTCAGTGGTCGGTGTAACTTCCGGGTCCACTTTGAACTGTATATGAATTGACCATAATGTCTGAGCATCTTGTAGCCTTGCACAATGGCGGAAGGCGGATGCATAGGCTTCGGCATCCGGTTTTGCATGTTTCGTCTGACGCATGTGGAGAAATATGACATTGGCAACATCAGAGGCCCCTCTTGAAAAGAAGAGCTCCATTATTTGCTTCCGCGCTGACAATGGAAGTTCCGGGAACAATCCTCGCATCGCTAGGTAGACATTCCACATTTCGCCGATTCCGAGTTGCGGGTCCTTCATTCCCATTAATTCCCCAAGATGTACAATGACTTTCATACGATCCCCTGGATGGTAATTGTTGATTTCCCGACTCAGTGTCGCGATGATTATGTTGAATGGCTTATTGAATATCTGCCACCTGCTAAGGCCGCACAGAGTTTCCACATCCAAAGATATCTTTCTCTTCAAGGTTTCGTTGTATAAGCTGTCGATGACATCGGCTTTAGTCTTGATGTTACTAGTCATATATCGCAGTAACTCCAATGTTTCTTCGTCGGAGTCTGGGGCATGCCTATAGTATTTCAAACTTTCCCATGCTTCAAAAGCACCCTCTGTATCTTCTAGCATCAACCGTACTCGGATATGTAAAACTTGCGTTCGTCTGTTAGGTTCGACACGCCACCTCTCAGCTAGTACTAGTAGTACCTGAGCTGCTGTCGCATCTTTCCTCCATACCGCAAAGTCCACCAACTCATTGATAAGTTCTATCTTCGTTTTCGGCGAAATAGAAGGTATTAACCCGGCGATTGTATGTATTGTCTCGCCCTGACTCCATTTCCACTTCAACTTCATAATCTCGAGTTCTTCCCTCGCTGTCAACTGGGTTTCGTCCTTCGAAGGAGTGTCGGGTTCAACGAGCTCTGTATGCTCGAACAAATGCTCAATCCATTCTTTCGCAGCTCCATCTTCAGGATGCCCGACTGCATATCCAAATATCATCTTGAAAGTATCACTAGTTGCCGAATCCTTCAATTCGTCCCACCATTTCCTCGCACTTGCAGTATCGTCTCGATCCATGTAGAACCGCATTGCACCCGTCAACACTCCTATATCGCCCAAGTTGTTCGGATTCCGAGCTCCTTCAAGCTCAGTAAGCTTCAACAAAGCTTCCTCATCATCTTTATCGATAATCTTCCGGAGAACATGCCACCAAGCCTTTACTGTTATTAACTTAGGTCCGTAAGTCTCCGCTCCGACTGTTAAGAAACCCATTGCCTTGCCAAAGTCGTAGGTATTCGCCAAGGTGGCAATCACAGCCTCGAACCCAGCCCTTAGAAGTGGTAGGTTCTTTTCCCGTGCCCTCCGGATATAGCCTAATAGTGCACCAGCCAAGCTGACTGCTACTGTGTGTTCGAGATGGTGTAAATTTTCCAGAAGGCGGGTGAGGGCATTGGCTTTGACTAAGTCGATATCGCCTCTCTTGCTGAGAGTTTCTAAACACCGTAGTAGACCATAACAAACTCCGTCATCCTTCAGTATGATAGGTAGCTCCTCATCGAAAACAATGGTTTTGAATGCTTTGACCAATTCCGAGGTATTCGGTGCCATACCAGCCTTTTCGTCGACATATAAGGTAAGTGCTGCCAACACAGCGATACCGGGATTCTGCGGTTTATTTTCGACCTTTTTCTCAAAAGTCGATTTCCATTCTGCTTTGAATAAATCCAGAAAGCCGCGCTTTTGGGTGAGCTGGACACCAGCTCCGAGGCCAGCAACAACCGTCGGCCGCCGTCGGTATGTGTGAAGGTTTTGGCGTGTAACGAGTAGGCGGCATTTCGGACAGACAGTTTCTTTCCCTGTCGAGATTGATGTCGAAAGTACCCTTTGTGATGCTCGACGGAGTAGCCGCGGGGTCACACTCATAGCGACCGGCTAGTGGGGCATCAATGGCACCCGAAGAGGGAGGGAGGGGAAGCAATTGGAGGGGTGGGATATTTGGGGGTTATCCAGTAGCTCTGCGGCGTGGGTTGGAGGTTTTAGCTGCGTCCGTACCAACCAATCGGCTCGCATATCGATAAAGATTTTTGTTCCCGCCGATGACCTAAACATCCAACCACAACCGTCAACAACCTCCAACAAACGACCATCGCGCCTTCGATTGCTGCCTCGACATCGTCGAATTGACCCTGGCGTGAGCAGGCTTTTAGGAAGGGTCATGCTACTGGCAGTTGGTCGATATTAAACGGTCTCGATATCATACCCATACGTTCATTATCCTTCGCCCACAATGCCTCCACGGCCGTCGACTGCGGTCGTTAAGACCTTCCTCGGGAACAGTCCAATTCTCCCGTTCCTCTACCCAGCGGCCTCCCGACGGCTTCTAAGTTCTACTCCTCCTAGAGGCCAGGATGAGAATTCGGGTGACAAATTCGCCAGAATTATGGACAACCTGCGATCGGAGACGCCTGCATCACTCCCTTCCCTTCCTGATGAGGCACCCACTTCCCGTTCGCAGAAGTCTCCCGAATCCACCAATTTCGCAACTATGCAACAGCGTAAACGTGCCTATAGGGATATGGCTGCTCTCAATTTTGGCACCAGCAAGGTCGTCGAGAAGCTACAAGATCTAGTCCACCTCCGGCACGCCTATAAAGATTCGATGGAACGTGTGAATCCAGAGATATTCCGACACTCGGCCCCTGTGCTCGATCGATCATTCATTAGTCCTAAGGATTTAAGCTACGAGGAACTCCAAAAGTTTAACGTTAATAGGAGACTCCGTCTTAAAGATGATGTATTCGAAACACTGCAGGAGAACCCAATGTCCTACTATAAGGTATGTTATCGTGCTTGGTTTCGTTTCTATGCATACGCCTATTCTAACAGAGAACCTTCCAGAACTTCAACCTTTTGAAGGACTTCATGACATCTGCTGGCCGTATAAAACACCGCTCTATCACCGGCCTTAGCAATACCAACCAGCGAAAGGTAGCAAAAGCAATTAGAAGAGCGATCGGAATTGGTCTTATGCCTTCTGTATATCGCCACCCGTCGCTTCTCCTTCACGAACAGAGGATGTCATCAGAAGGGTTTAAGCCCGCCGATCGTGCATCAAATAGCAATAGGGATGACCGTGACCGTCCTAGGCGGGAACCAATTGATATGAGATTGGCCAATTAATCTAGGCGTTCATTTGATGGTTTTGTACTGTAAATACTGTTGGGAATTTAAACAATTTTCGCAAGGAGTTATTAAAGATAATTTGGTATCGGGTCATTACAAACTAATACGGCTTTATCGAATAAATTGTCAACCGGAAAGATAATCGAGCAGCTAGTAGATATTTCACTATTCAGAAGCTATACCCAGTACCCGCGAGTCTCAATATGAGTCGTAATATAGTATCAATTAATGAACTGATCTTAATTTCACAAGCAGTGACATAACTGATTAATTTCTTTTGCCCTTTGGGTACTAATAAGCGTTTCATTTAAAGGAAAAAAGGAAATGGAAAACGAAAACAAGCAAATCGAGCCACCGATATTTTTCTTTTGAAAGCATTGAGATTGAGCGTAAAAGTAGGAAAAGCGTGACCATGAAGGCTGTCCTGCAATTGGAATAGGAGAAAACGTCTCAGCAGGATCAAATAATTGGAAGCACGGCATCATAGGGAAAAAAAAAATATGCCTGTATAACAGAGTTGCAAAGAGTACTTGGGTGTAAGAGTTAGAAAAAATCACAAAAAATTTAAAAAACACTAGCAGAACGCCGGAGTTGATGAGGGCATTACAATCTTTATAATTGAGCCGGGCATGGTTAAGAAACAATACGGAATAAGGAAAAGCGAACCATGATAAAGGGAATGCATTGTATACGCGACGAGATAGGATGAGGGTGTGTTAGTTCCTCTGATAAGGGTGGAACCCCCCACCATATCCACCACCCCTTCTGCTGTTGTTCCTGAAAGGCCCGGGCCCGGCGGCGCTACCTCCACCGCCACCACCAGTACCAGCAGCGGGGCCAGATGGTGGGTTACGGGCGTTTCGGGGTCCTGTCGGCGCATTAGGAGGAGGCCCTGCAGCTCCAGATTTAGGCCCAGTGGGTGCATTAAAGTTCTGAGCCTTGAATCCACCACCGTGCATTCCACGGTTTCCTTGGCCACCATCGCCATTGCCATTGGGGTCTTCGTACATGCCATTATTCCACATACCACCCTGTCCCATCTGCTGCTGGCTCGGATCTGGCGACTTTTCCTGTTGTCCGCCTTGTGCTGATCCATCACCGCCATTGTAAGGCTGTTGCATCGACATATTGGGACTCTTAGGTTGATAGCCACCCTGCTGGTTCATATTGGGGAAACCTGGATTCTGTCCTTGGTTCCCGCCGCCCATCTGTGGTGGCATACCGTTCATAGCCATAGGATTCATACCGCCAGGCATTCCCTGCATCTGTTGCATCTGTTGCATCTGAGCCATCATCTGTGGATTGAAATTTGCCATGTTGGGCTGCTGCATCATATTGGGCTGTTGCCCACCTGCATTACCACCCCGCATTTGCATCTGAGCTTGTTGTTGCATCATAACCATCATATACTGTTGCATTCTCTGCCAGTATTGGGCAAGCATGGCAGGGGTCATGCCATTTGTGTAGCTAGCTGCAGGGTTTCCACCTGCAGGGTTCATGGCATTTTGCATGTTTTGAGGGGTATTCTGAGGATTGAAGTTTGAGTGATCCTGAGAATTACCACCTTGGTTGTGATCGCGGTTTTGACCAAAGCGATTATTGTTATGTCCACGGTCACGGAAGTTGCCATGGTGGCGGTTATTACTACTCTCTTCATCAAAATTGCGTTCTCTAGCATTGCCACGAGGCTGAGCCTTCTTGACTTCAATCTAGTTTCGAAACTAGTTAGCAATATTTTAAACATAAGGTCACATAAAAGGAACTTACTGGCTTATCACGGATTCGCAAATCTGGATGTTGAAGTGCCAAATCAACGGCGGTCTCGTTGTCGAAAGTAACAAATCCAAACCCACGTGGCCGCCCAGTTTCCTTGTCAATCATCAACGTAGAGTCTATGACTCTCCCAAATTGCATGAAGAAATTCTTAAATTCCTCTTCCGATGCCTCTTGAGAGACTCCGCCGACGAAGATCTTGCTAGTCCTCTCTTGTTCGTCTCTCGGGATAGCTCGTTTGGGATCGATCTAACAGTAGGGTACGTTAGCTAACATATACGTTCCAGTTGCCCCCAAATGAGGAAATAGTGTGTACGTACTATCTTTCCATCAAGGTAGTGTTCCTTGACCATGACGATGTTGACCGTCTTAGGGTCTTTGAAGGTGAGAAATCCGAAACCACGCGATCGTCCGCTGGGTCCATCTCTCATAACGGTGCACTCGCTGACTTCTCCAAACTGGCTGAAGTAGTCACGCAGGGATTCTATAGTACGGAGTTATTAATAAAATATTTTATACAGCCACCTAATATGCAAAGAATTATCATACCATCGGTAGTTTCCCAATTCAAACCTCCAATAAACATTTTCCTGGAAAGAGTGGTATATTAGTATCATAATCAGGCCGAGGGGATTTCAAGCAATCATTGTAACAAATAAAAGATTGGTGGTATGTTGGAGAGCCATGGTAAGAGTGCTGTTTATGACAACGAGAGCATGAGCTGGTCTACTGAGAAGCGATAGCAGGTAGCGGTTGGGTATCCGCTCCATTGATAGCGCGCTAGTAATGGAATATTACGGTCCCTCAATAGCGGCATAGATAGCAAAAGAATAAGGGCCGATAAGAATAGGTAGAAGAAGAAGTCGTGTATATCATGTATGGTTTGTATCATGGCCATTGCATCTGGGACCGCCCAACAAGGATGGTTTGTGGGCGGCCGCATCAAGACAGCTAGCGGCAGTTGCAACTTTTAGCAATTGAAGTCTCCTGCCAAGCCAACTAAAAGTGCGGCATAACATCGGTATTTTCCATCCCATTTTTATCGACAGCGGCAGCATAACGTAGACCTCCGAGACAAAGGATTTATCGTTCCATCTCTTGCATCTCGCTCTTGATCAGGAAAGAAGTTGTCGACGGGGTGATATGATAGCCCCATAGTGGACTCGGTGTAATTGAATATTTCTTCGATTTTCTTGATTCTATCTTCCCATGACTCTTGATAGTTCTACTCGTCTATCTCGATAGTTGTAGTAGGTAGGTAGTGATAGAATGACTCGAGTACAGCTGCTGATACTAGCGCTAGGTAGTTCTATAGAACTAAACGTCTTCCGATGGTCCGATATCTTTCTTTCTTTTTCCCTTGCTTTGCCTCGATACAACTTCCGTGTTGCTCAGCCTTCCCACAGCTTTTTGCCGCTAGCCTCTCTTACTCTTTCGCGAGTTCGGTATGTGCCTCGATGTTGAACGAGGCACTTGGGCTCGCCAGTGGTTGTTGGATGGCACCGGGCAACCTTTCCAATTCCGACCGCGAGAAGACGCCTTAGTCTTCCCCACTAACCTGCCATATCCTAGAGTAGTGATTCTCGGAATGACAAGGCGATCCAGTTCGCGAACCGTTTGACAAAATCGCCTTGAAGCCGGTCGGCTCGATGACATGACCATAAGCACCATTGCATGATCGAAACACGCTAGCTATCATCTTCTCCTGCTGCAACACCCCTTTCCAGAAGCATGTGTGTCGTGAAAACCCCCAGCAAACCGCAAGCTGTGCTTAATCTAGTAGCAGATTCTTGCCATGGCTCCAAGAAACATAGTCACGATATAAGATAACAGGTTTAAAAAAAACGTTAGTGACCTACCCGTCTTCCTTGATGGCAGTGCTACCTCCATCAGCAGAGGGCCCCTGATTATGCATACCGCCCATGTTTGATCCGTCTCCATACGGGCCCTGTCCATTCGAATTCATGCCGTGCTGATCTTCATTCCAGCCATTTCCGTCATTTCCGTAACCTTGGCTTTGATTATAGCCGTTATAATCTTGATTCATGTTTCCGTATCCCGAATAGTCCACGTTACCGCCTTGACCTGCTTGCTGAGGGTCGGCAGGAGTATACTCATCAAGGTTATGCTCATTATACGTGTCTACCGATTGGACAGCAGCCGGTGCTGATTTCTTCTGGTCGGGCTGCGAAGCCGACGTTGGAGCTACTGCCGGTGCTGCCACAGCCGCAGCAGCAGCTGGCTTCGATGTTGTGGTGGCATTTTGAGGCTCTTCGTCATAGCTACAGAAGGCGTGTTAGAATACAGAGAGAAAGAAGAGAGAGAAACAATTGCATTTTCATGTGATTGGATGACGTACAGGTCGTCAAAGATAGCCTCATCGGCGTATTCGTCGTGATCCATGGTGAATGATCGTAGTCGCGTCCGGGGAGAGAAGGTGGATGAGAAGTGTTAGATCGTCAATGTCAGTCACAGGAATAATAAAGTATCGAAGTTCCGCGATAGAATTCACTGAATTGGTGATTTGGAGGTAACGAAAATAGCTAACGGGGGTTGATTGAATGATGGATCGGAAGTTTGATGATGATGAGTGAAGGAGTTTAGGGGGAAAGTTGTTTCATGGAGTCAA
The DNA here is from genome assembly GCA_036971725.1 of Arthrobotrys conoides. Classification (NCBI taxonomy): domain Eukaryota; kingdom Fungi; phylum Ascomycota; class Orbiliomycetes; order Orbiliales; family Orbiliaceae; genus Arthrobotrys; species Arthrobotrys conoides. The sequence goes on from JAVHJM010000001.1 coordinate 3,042,169, forward strand.
ACTCGTCACGCAAATTTTCGAAGGGAACAGCGTCGGGTAAACGAGACCGGCAAGTCGTGACTTGTTAGTATTCTATTCGAGGACGAGACCGAAACGGAAGGAGTGTCGAGAAGACAGGCGATATTGGAGTGGAGGATGATGATTCGAGGAGAGATGAGGGATTAGTGAGGTTGTGATGTGATGTGAGGAAGGAAGGAGGTTTGGAGTTTGGTAGGTTGATGGATGACGAGGAAGAAAATAAATTTGCCCAAACCGTTCAGTGAATAGCAAAGCAAAGCAAACCCAGCCAGCCAGCCCGTTTTGGCGCGTCGGTTTGCTCGGTCGGTTCAGCGCCGGCTACCCGCCGTTCTGCACCCCAAAAAAGGCCCTGGAATGAGACTGGAAGAACTGTGCTGCGTGACCAGTCGGAAGGCCCCTCCATGGCCTGGCACAACATGAACATGATCACGGACATGAACATCAAGATCCTCAATTAACGACTTCGACGATGCTCGGTCCGCATGTTTCTCTCGTCTACCGCCTGTAATCTACCTACGTCCTTTGAGTTCGTCCCAAACGGCAGTCCAACCCAACCTTTTCACAATCAACAATTCGATCTAATCTTTGATTGAGTGAAGGCCGACTTTCGATAACAGACAGAGCACGGGCGTACAGACACAATGTGGGGAGGAGGAAGCAAGAAACCACAGTCGGGTCCTGCACAGGTATTTCACGATATCCCCAGCTAGTTCAAGTCTTAGTCCCGCGATTCCATGCTAACAGGCGCTGCAGGAGATGGTACAAGTTGGCACGTATTTTGGCTCCATCCTGCTCTGCTCTCCCGAGGGACTGTACTGTGACAAGTATGCCAGGAACCCGATTGCTAATCCCAAAACTACTACTCTCTTGACAAGGATATATTTACAGACCGGTCCGAGTACGCCATCACATTCTCCACCTCTTTTTTTTATATTGGTTCGGGCTTTTGCTGACTTTTTCGATCCTGTGTAGAAGTTCTTTCTGGCGAAGTCGTTCTCCTCAGTCCAATACTTCCACACCCCATCGAGATGGCGCTCATAAGTAACTATGTCTTGCCAGACCGTTATACGTCTAGAACATGTTACTAATGTTCCTCCGACAGGCCTCCGGCGGACTCGCAGACCAAGGTCGTTGGAGCTTCCTACTCCTATGCCGATATGTTGAACTTTGAGAACACGTACGGCATAATCCCAATATCTCACGATAACTAATCCCAGAAATACGAGGCTGACCTCTCAACGCCAAGTCCTTCCCGACCCAAAACTCCCACCCACTCGAAGCATAAATCTACTCCTTCAGGTGGAACTCATTCTCCTACCACAGCGGCTGCCAGCTACAATGCTTTCATGTCTCAGACAGACGACGATTGGGGTCTAGATCTTAACGATGCCTCTATCCCCAAAGAAACAACTGTCACTGGCGGGCTAGGAAGCATAGCAAGCATGGCCGGTGTTACAAGTATTGAAGGTCGCCCATCGGGAGCCAAAGGCTCAAAGGGAGCTGGTGGAGGATACGAATATCCACTCGCCAAAAAAAGGACAAAGGGTCTCAAGGCACAGTTTGAAGGTTTAGTGAGGGGTATGAGCCAACCTATTCAAGTATCTCAAACGCCAAAAGGCACATCGTTAAAGAAAGGACTCTACATTAGACCCTGGAAATTCATTACACATGATATACCACCCGCCAATAAACACCGACGTCCACTCATCCGCTGAAATCGAAGCTATGAACGCTCGTATATCGCGCATAAACAAATTCAAAACAGTCCTTCAGTCTTCAACTGTTGACCTAACCAAGCTACGGTCACTAGCCTGGGGCGGCATTCCCGACGAACTTCGACCAATGGCCTGGCAACTCCTCCTAGGCTATCTTCCCGCTAATTCTGACCGGCGAGTAGCCACTCTAGAACGGAAACGGAAGGAGTATCTAGATAGTGCGAAACAGGCATTTAGTAGAGGTGAAGGAGGGATGGATCAGACGATATGGCATCAGATATCAATTGATATTCCGAGGACAAATCCTCATATACCGTTATATGGTCACAAAACAACGCAGAGGTGCCTGGAAAAGATATTATACGTTTGGGCGATACGACATCCGGCGAGCGGGTACGTGCAAGGTATAAACGACCTTGTAACACCCTTCTGGCAGGTGTTCTTAAGCGCGTACATAGGTAAGGGTTCGATCAATTCTCGGTGGGATCAAATACTGTTTCTAACCCAATCTCATGTGTATTAGAAGGAGATGTCGAAACATTCGACCCGGGTTCATTACCACCAGAAGTTCTAGACGTTGTTAGTGCAGATTGCTTTTGGTGCCTAACAAAACTTTTAGACGGAATCCAAGACAATTATATACATTCACAACCTGGGATACAGAGACAGGTATCGCAACTACGAGATCTAGTCAGAAGGATAGACAGCGGGCTAGCGAAGCATCTAAATGATGTACAAGTCCAGTTTATTCAATTCAGCTTTCGATGGATGAATTGTATGTTGATGAGAGAGTTCAGCGTGAAGAACGTGATACGGATGTGGGATACATATATGGTAAGACTATCCAACAAATAGCCATTCGGTGAGTATCAACTAACGGTCTTGCGTAGTCGGAGGGCAACTCCGGTTTCTCGGAATTTCACCTTTACGTCTGTGCGGCATTCCTAGTAAAATGGTCTGCAGAGCTGAAAAAGATGGACTTCCAAGAAGTTATGATGTTCCTACAGTCATTACCTACTAAAGAATGGGGTGAGAAGGATATTGGACTGTTATTGAGTGAAGCGTTAGTTCTCCTCAAACATCCAAACACTATTTAGCTAACAACACTAACATTTATCTTATCCAATCAGGTTTATGTGGCAGAGCCTGTACAGAAATTCATCGGCACATCTAAGAGACGATGGAACGACAGTGCATAATGAGGAGTTGAATCTATAAGACTTCTTCCTTTTTTCTTCTTTTCTGAGATGGCCTTTTTTGATTGGCGGGTCTTTGGTATTGTGCAAGTGTGGTGGATTTGTTTTCATACACCATCCCCTTAAGCTTTTGTATTAATGTATAGCGAAATGTCGGTGGTAAAGCGGGAATAAATAAGATGAGCGATCAAGTGATCTGTTGTATTATGATGCGGCTCTGGATTTATATTTTGGTGGTAGATGCGAATCGATTTCGTTGTCAATCTTTTTGGCCGTTTTGTAGATAGTTACAACACAATTGAACATCAAAATACCACATGCACAACCCGATGTCATAAGAAACGGGTATATTGTGGGTACGAAGTCTTTAAGAAGCATACTAGATTACAAGTATATTAAATTAAAGATTCTGCGCCTAGATATTGTTAAATGAGATCTAGTAGACGAAATCCACCACCTTCCCTCCAGCTCCAACTTGAGCACCAACCACGAACTCCACAAACCTCCCTTTCCTTCTCTCATCTGCCACCAAGAACGACCCGGGGTTAACAACATGACACCCTTCGTATGTAACTGTAAACGGAGGTGTCGAAGAATCCGCTAATATCAAATAATTGGGCAAAGGAAATAACGTTAAAGCATGGGTATAATCCCATAGCACCGGCCTTATATTGACGGGATAAGGCGAGAGGTAAGATTGATCGAGAATAGTTTTCACCAACTGTAAAGAGGTCACTTTAGTTTTGTACGATAGTTGTTTTTAGTATGGGGATTACACACCTTTCTCGCCATCTTGACACTGTCTGGTACCCCATTCTGCACCGGAGTGGTATCCTCTTCTTCTTGTTGCGTTCTAGGCACATCGTTGGCTCCAGTGAGCCCATCGACATCCATCTCATGTCCTTCCCCTCCCTTTCCTTTATCAGCTGATCCATCGGTAGCATCATCGCTGCTTAAAGCCTTAAACCTCACTGCATTTCTAGCAAACCTTGCTCCCAGATCATCTCTAAACACCACAATCTCTCGTGTGAAGTACCCAACCCTACATGGATTGCTCCCAAGTGCTACCCTCCCGCCTCCGCCGTCCTTCTTATTCGCGGCATTGGCCACCGTAAACACCCTTTTTAACTTCCCAGAAAATACATCTGGGACACCCTTTCGGGGTAACACCCCACTCGCTCCTCCCGTGAATGCTGCGCCCCAAGGATCCCCATCCGACGGCACAAGTACAAACGTTGTCTTTGTAAGTAACGTATTAAACGCACTTATTGTAACCGCAAATGTATCTAGTGCCTCCTTATACCCTAAACTCCCATTCCCAACTCCAAACCCATCACTGACAAACCCTCCACACATGATGACCACAGCCGGTACCTCCACCTCATCTTCTCCATTCGCTTCACTCTCCCACTTCTCAAACAGCTTCGTAAGTGCTTCATGCGTTCTCGGTAGATCCAAATGTATCTCACTCAAAACTACAACTTTCCCTTTCCCTTCATTGGCAAGTCTCTTCTCCGCAAGCCGTAGTCCTCTTCCACCTCCACCACCCGCTGAAAATTCTAGGGGCATATTAATCCCCAGAAAATCCATATGACCGAATACTTCCGCTGAAGTCTCTCTCCTTTCACTCGGCGGCTGCCCGATCGTATACGCTGTAAACCGCCCATCCGCCTCGAAGGTTCCATCCACGACTACAAAACTCCCGGGGCAAAACCACACACCGTCTTCGGGTATTGGTCTTGCGTGTGTGATATCTAGTTGTATTGACCCTGTTGGATCTTCCAGCATCAGCTGTCCTGTATCTGGGGAAGTTGATAGTAATCCGAATATGAAAAACGGTTTGCCGCTACGGCCGAGGAGGTGAGCGATTGGTGTGATTTTGAAGTAGGTTTTTGTACCCCTTGATGTCATACTACTTGAAGGTGCAAATGTGGGAGGTTGGAATGAAGGGTTACGAAGGAGGCGGTGGTGGATTAAATAGTATCTTGTCAAGAATACTTGAGCTTTCGAGGTAGCATCAGGAAGTAAAGACGGCTTTTGTGCTCTGAATGATATAAAAAAAGAATGGCCATGGAAGGTTCCTTAGAGTCAACTTATGCCCGGATCCATAAAGTTGAAAGAAGAGAATAGGATGCTAAGATGGGCGCTGACGAACCGTTCAAACTGTTTTCTCGATTGGTTGTATTTGTATTTCGGCTGTGTGAAGGCGTCGACTACATGTATATAATCCCTAGGGTTGATATCTTCAAGATTCGGACCGGTCTTCGATGAAATCACCATCTGCGCCGATTGTAACTGTTGCGAAGATCCTTCTTCGTCGTCTCCACCAAGAGAAGTGGCGTTCATACCACTGGCGCCAGCGAAATCAAAGCTTTCACCTCTAGTGAGTAAGCTAGATTTGTTCGCGCCGGGTCCCTCGACCTCTAAGTCTCTAATCACAGCTTTGAGAGCTTCATTCCCGTCTACGAGAATGGCAGCTGCACCTTCATTCCTTTTCCACGTTCGAGCTACCTCTTCAAGCAGCTTTTCGGCCGAACCGCTGGTCTTCCAATCTGTGCCGCATTTTCGACCAATGAAGCTACAGAGCAAGGCGAGCGCTTCTGATTTTAACGTAAGATTATGTTTCTTTGTAAAAATTCTGAAAGCTAAAGGTCGTAACGAAGATGGTGGGATCTCAACAGCTAATACCCTCGGTGGGGCGGCAGGTCGGGTAGGTTGGCCGCGAGGTGGTGCTTCTCGAGGTCTAGGAGCCGGGAATTGGGACGAATTTAACGGGTGAAACGGGTCTGATGACAAGTTTACAGCTGAAGAAGATGGTGGAGGAGGTGAAAGTTGTTTTCGTTTCCAGTTTGCGAATATAGGTGCTGTTTTTGGAGCTGGTTTCCTGGGTGGTGGCAGAGGGTGGGAGCTGTAGAGGTCCTCTTCTTCCTCTTCTTCTTGTTCGAGAATTCGGTCTTCATCGTCAATGGTCATTCCACCGAGACGTTCTCGGGCCGTAGGAGATGATGGAGGAACAGGTGGACTGTCTGCCATATTTTTGGGTGTTTAGAGTCGAGACAATTGGAGTCGTGAAGCTCGAGGTTGTTCGTGAACACCAACACCAACAAAAGGTGTGGTCACGAGACTACGTGGTAGAGTTGTCGGCGGAGCTAAAGTCAACGCTAACACGCTAAGTATTAAATATATCAACGGTACCCGGCTCTAGAAATAACCATATTCCTCCTGAACACTAGTAACTTTGCTTCTAACCAGTACTGTTGTTCATCCTTTGCTCCCAGTTGTAGAAAATCCTTCAGCCTTCGACCAAAACCAGATATACCACACTGAGGCTCTGTAGACAACTTGAAGCTTCAAGGACGGAAAATATGTCTTGTACAGCAGACTTTGAGGCGCCTGGGACGCTTTGTGGACGATCCTACAAACAATTGAACCTTACAAGGTGCGATAATATAATCTCGAAGCTGGCCTCGATATACGGGAGTTGGTTACGAGACTGATACGGCAGCAGTAGGCTAGAGAAAAACCACAGAACCAACACAAAAAGGACAACTCTGAGGATGATACCTGTACTCAACCCCGGCCCTATAATCCAACGGTGTACATGTGCCTAAGTATATTCTAGCCACTGCGCCGACAATGCCACTAAATACTTGATATCCAGTACCTCGTTGATGCATTAACTTTGTTCAAGTAATCTCATATCCCAATCAATTATTCCCTTAACCGAGCCAAGTATAGATACGTATCGCCTCCAAAACATATATTCTGCATCCTAAATACTGCAGGATTCAGACTTGATATCGCAGAAATGAGGTGGCTTTCCGATTTTAGAGACGATACCGAAAATAAAATAAAGGGAAGTTGATCACTTTAGGTGCATATAAAAATGAGGGCTCCATGAATGCAATGTCGGCATCCAAGCCTCAAAAGCGGGGTAAAAAAAAACACATACTTTCGTCTCAGCATGCATATTTGCATATAGATATAATATACTACCTAAAGGCCAGAAATCAACGAGAAGGCCTAGCTTAGTCAGTTAACTAAGGGAAGGAAAGTCACTATTTCGGTTTCATAATATCCTGGCTCGGGTAATCTGTACACCTTATCGATATATCCCACGGGCTTCTCACGCACTTATACAATCTTATTGTCTCTCATTATTATATACTTGACTTTAATCCCGAGCAACTAGCGGAAAACGACCCGCCTATCATTTGCATCCAAGTTCTTCAGGGCATATAACTAAACTATCCTTGTTACCGTGTTGGGAACTTAATATAGAGTCATCAGGTACTCGGAGCTCAGTCCCAGTCGGCTATCTGGCGTCGACACTGCACAGAGTTAAAGAGGCAATAGAAGGCATAAGATCAATGAAAAGATAGTCAACAACATGGCCACAATGGTCAGTAGTATGCTGAATCCTATGAAAGAGGGTGTATTCAACAATACGGACTGCCGCATAGGATTCCAAGCTGGAACCATTATAAATCATGGGTTAGATCACCCGCAGCCGCCGATTTATTCATGGTTTCAAGAAACTAATATTCCGAATAGGCAAATAAACACTACGGACGGCCAATATTCGTCAGAAAAGCTAAAATCGAGAAAATACTCAGTTCTGCAGAAGCTCTACAAAACACCATACCAAGAGCACAAAGACCGAAACCCTGACCGTGTCCCGGGGACATGTGAGTGGTTTGTAACCCATAAACACTTTCTAGAATGGAAAGAAAGCAAGTCAAAGTCGCTTTGGGTATCCGCAGACCCTGGGTGTGGAAAGTCGGTTCTGGCAAAATATCTGATCGACTCCATTCTTACGAACACCAAATACCGAACAACTTGTTATTTCTTCTTCAAGGACGACGTTGAAAACCAAAAAAGTGTCATCAATGCAATATGTTGTATTTTGCACCAATTATTCAATATAAGGAAAGAGTTATTTTCTGAAGCAATACTTGAAGAGTTCGAAACCGGCGGAGAAAACTTCATCAGTTCATTTACCGCACTTTGGGGGGCTTTGCTTAATGTTGCAAAGAGTCACAATTCGATAACTCCGCCGAATGAAGCAGAAACGAAAAATAGCGAGATTGTGTGTATCCTCGATGCAATCGATGAATGTGAAAGCAGCGGGAGGATGCAGCTCGTCAAAGCGTTACGCAAACTAGATGGTATCGGCAGCGCCCTCAATCTGAAGTTCCTCCTCATCAGTCGGCCTTACAGCGAGATTAAACACGGCCTTCTAGGAGCCCGTCAGCCCCAGGTCATTCACTTGAGCGGAGAAAGTGAGGAAGAAGCAGAAAAGATCTCTCGAGAAATTGATATATTTATTAAAGCGAGAGTTGAGGATATCGGACTACGGCACCAACTAGAGCTCGAAGACGAGGAGTTACTACTACAGAAGCTTATGGATATTCCTAATAGGACGTATCTGTGGGTTTACCTAACTCTTGATTTAATCGAGACCGATATTTACACCGACAACATTGAAATATCCGAAGCCATCACTCGAGTCTCCAGGACAGTTGACGAGGCATACGAGAGAATCCTGCATAAAAGTCGCAATTTCGAAAAGGCGAAGAAGTTATTACAAATAGTAGTTGCAGCAGTACGACCCTTATCTCCAGCAGAGATGTGCATAGCGTTGGCCATTAAAGATAATCACCAGTCCTGCAGCGACCTTCGCCTTGAACCGGAAGCCCGCTTTCGAGACCATATTCGAGAGCTCTGTGGATTTTTGATCATAATCAAAGATTCGAGGATATATCTGCTTCACCAAACCGTAAAGGAATTTTTGGTACAAAATCACCAAGTACATCAATCTGCGCAAGTTAGCCCGGCGAGCTCGGGTCCGGTGTACAATAGGATATCTAATTCTACCAACGGCTATCCCGGACCTGGACGACAGTGCTCATTCAAGCTGCAAGATTCTCACCTAGTACTTGCGAATATCTGTATCCAGTATCTGCTTTTCAAAGACTTCGAAGACCATCCTCTTGAGGGAAATGAGATGCTAGATGAATACGTCAAGAAAAACGGGTTTCTTGACTACTCTGCTAAACATTGGACGACCCACTTCCACGAATCAAAAACTGGACTTGATCAAATAGCGCCCGAATTCAGGGCAAATGAATCGGAGACGGAGTCTATCCTGAGACTATGCGATGCAAATTCCAGGCGTTCCTCGACCTGGTTCCGGATTTACTGGACTACTATAGCCATAGATTTTCCAGGAAATTTTACCGCCATGATGACCACATCATATTTCGGACTTACAGCAGCTGTAATACGTTTGCTCGAAACGGACACAGACCAAGATATTGATCTTGATTTCAAGGATGACACACATCAACGGTCAGCATTATCATGGGCGGCTGGAAATGGGTTCGATCATGTTGTCGAGCTATTGTTGGGGGGTATTGGCGGCCGTTGGAAAAATATTTCACTACCGTTCAGGGCCGGGGCAACAGTTGACTCACTAGATGAACGCTGTCGGACGCCTTTGGTGCACGCTATTCTAAATGGACATGTAGGAGTTGTCGATTTACTTCTTAAGGGAGGAGCCGCTATCGACATAGAAGACAGCGTTAAGGGAACACCACTGGCCTACGGCTTCTGCAGTGGACACAATGAGATAGCAGAGCTGGTTTCCAAAAAGGGTGCCAAAACCAACTTGTACTTGGAGGAAGGTCAGCTAACGAAACTGCTTTTTTCTGCTGCGTTAGACGGTCAAGAGTCTATCTTTGAACTGGTCCTCAAGACAGGCAAGGTTGATCCCAATTCTAGAGATATACATGGACGAGCACCGCTATCATACGCGGCATCGTGCGGGTACGATGGTATCATCAGGTTACTGCTTGAAACGGGCAAAGTTGATCCCGATTTAAAGGATAATGATGAGCGAACTCCATTCTCATACGCAGTGGATTACGGACAAAATTCTATCATCGAACTTTTGCTCGCAACAAACAAAGTAGACCCCGATGCTGGAGATATTAACGGACGGACACCGCTATCCTATGCAGCTGAAAGGGGTCAAGAAGCTATCGTTAAGCTCTTGCTTGAAACGGGCAAAGCCGACCCTGACGCTTGCACTCGTGGAAACCCGAGGGGAAACTCGCCGCTGTACTATGCGGTGTTGAAGGGTAATGCGGCTATTATTAAGCTGCTACACCCTATAACGGATAGAGTCAAAATTGAGCATCACAGCGAAACTTATAACAAGGACAAAGCGCTCTTGGCAGCAGTAAAGTCTGGTCAGGACGATATTGTCCGGCTATTGCTTGAGATGGGCAAGGTCAACCCTACGTTTACAGATGAAAACCAGGATAGTCCACTATATAGCGCGATAGTGCGTAAGAACGAGGCTGTACTTGAGCTGCTGTTGAATACGGGAAAGTTTCACCTGGATGAGGATATTCGTGAGAGAAGAACACCAATTTCATTCGCTGTAGGAACGGGCAATGTCAACATAGTGCGGATTTTGCTAAAGGCGGGAGCGAGCCCAAACAAAGAGACCCATCCTGTAAGTGGATTCATAAATCGGACCCAGAACATCTAACTGCTCTACGTCGTCGGTTATTCGAAAGCCGCTGACCTCCTTTTCTTGATTACTATAGGAGTTGGAACGCGATTATGTGAGTAAATATTCTGATCCCTCTAGAAGTCGTTAGTTGGCTAAGATCCGTTACTATGATTCCGGTCTATGATAGTGCGTAAGTAGATAAACTCGAGTCCGGTTCCTCGTGATGAAATGTATAACAGTATGCTAACTCTTGTCATACCATACTATCGATCTTATAGATGGTAAGTCCTCTTGTAGTTGAATATTCGAATATGCGTTCGAAGCTTCTGACTAAAACTATCAACAGCTACCCTTGTCGCAAGCAGCTTATGATGGCAACGTCGGCATCGTGAAACTTCTTCTCGAACACGGCGCCCAACCTGACTTAAAGGATTATAGAGAAATGGATCCGGAAAAGTTTATGTCCTATCCGAAAACAAAATTCATGGAATTAAGAGATATAATTAGGCTGCTTGATTCTTACAGCTTCTCTGGGTCTCGGGTTTGCTTAGATTTGAAGCATATCTTGAATAGGAACAAAAATATGAAGAAGTTGGAGAAGCAGAAGAAGGGTGGCATCACCTTTGGACATAGACATTTGAAAAAGCAGCATGCTCCAGGTAGACCGAGAAACTACACCAATTCCGATTCCACCAATGAATCATCAAAGGTCGATGTGAAAACCGATATATGATATTATATTATATCGTGTGATTCGGGAAACAGAGAGAGCCCGAGCAATGTTATTATATGTATATATCATCGAGAGCATGAATTCAAAGAGTTTTAGGAGCCTCAGGCCGTGATACCCGCTGCACATGTAAGGATCCTTATTTTAGAAAGTACATATTACTAGTCGGTATAGTCCCAGAATGGCTTCGTAATTTCACCGATTTGAACCATTAATTAAGAAACATTTTGTTTATACCACGTTTCTATAAACAGCAGCGTGACACTTCAATTTTGACATGATATCATGATATGGAGTAAACTTTAGTACCACACAGCAGATAAGAAACGGCCAAAGACGATAAGATCCTTCAAATTTAAATACGATAACCACAAATTTGCAAAAAAAAAAAAAAAAAAAGTGTCTAGAATGACAATAGCAAGCTTCAATCTCCTATATTACTTCTTTAACACATATACCTTCGATAACAAATAATCTATAGCCAAGGTCTGTAATTCATTCTATCCACTCCACTCGCATTTTCTACAAAAAAGAGCGCATGGGTTTGTGGATTATTTCTTTTGTTGCATTTTGCGACAGACTGTGTTGAATCTTAGATTGGAGTCGTAAATTAAGGCACTTGTTTTATATCTACAGTGGATATCGAGATATCATGTGGATGTTGGGTATATTATGAGTACTATAGTACTAACGAAGTACTTTATTTTCAATTAATTATAGATATCTCTTTCACCGGCTCTTCCCTAAGAGTTGATTGTAATCTCGAGGGTTGTTTGTGTCTGTATATGTATATAGTCAAGTCCGAAGCTGCAACTGAAGAAGATGGTAACATATAACCAAACATCCTGACATCTAATCTCATCGATATCGATTACCGTAATGTATTATTTTTAAATAGATCCCTCTACCGGTTCTTACTTGTAGTTAGTCTAATCTTAAGATCCGTAGTTTTTATCTAAGAGAGCTCAAAAGTCATAGCAGTCTTAAACGCGCTGAATTCATGGGTCGAAAACGCGTGCAGTAAACCATCGACGCCACCAACAAACGGCGCATCCATCCATTCCCTCCAACCCATCATCTCCCTCGCGTCTTCCTCAAAAGCCACCATTCCCTCCAATCCACAAACCCTCACCTCTCCCAAACTTCCAAATCATACACCCCTCAAACCCTCCAATTACAAATATCAAAGCAACTTCAGACAAAAAAAAAAAAAAGAAAGAAAGATGTCAACCTCAACGACCGACCCCCCAAACCCTCAAAAGCTAGCCGCCATCTCCGCCGAAGCCGCCAAAGAATACGCCCACAAAAAATACGCAAAGGCAGCAGAACTCTACGCCACAGCCGCCGAACTCCAAGCCCTCATCAACGGCGAAGAAAATCCCCAAAACGCCGATCTCCTGTACCTCTACGGCCGTTCTTTATACCACTGCGGATTGGAAAAATCCGACGTTCTAGGAACCGGTGTAGGGAACAGCGAAGCAGCGCGTGAAAAGAAACGAGCGCAGAAAAAGGAAGACAAAGCTGAAGAAGAATCCGGAAAGGGGAAAGGGAAGGCGAAAAGAAAGACGGGAGGGGATGAAGAACTTAAGGAAAGTGATAAACTTAAAAAGGGAGGAGTATTTTCCTTCCAAGGCGATGATAATTACGACGTAGACGACGACGACGAAGAATATGAAGACATCGATGACGAAAACGCAGACGGCGAAGGTGGAGGGGATGATGACGACGACGATGACTTTACTCTAGCTTGGAATATCCTCGATCTCGCCCGTGTTTTCTTCAACAAACGTCTCGAAGCCGCAACAGAAGACCCCGAGACTTTGAAAAAGATCAAAGAACGTTTGGCGGATGTACATGATATCCTTGGAGAGGTATCGTTGGAATCGGAGTCGTTTAAACAAGCCTGCGTGGATTTGGAGGAGTCGTTGAAGATGAAGCTTGAATTATACCCGACGGAGTCTACATTGATCACGGAGGCGCATTACAAGCTTTCTTTAGCACTGGAGTTCGCATCACAAGGTGGTGGGGAAGGGGACGCAGATAACGAAGTTTCACCGGAGGAGCAGAAGAAAGGCAGGGATGAAGCGGTGAAACACATGAAATCCGCCATCGCAAGCTGTAAAAAGCGAGTGGAGGCCGAGGAAACCGCGATCAAGGCAGCAGACGGTGATAAAGTCGGCGACAAACCAAAGGATGAAGCCGAGAAATCAGTCGAAGAAGGCAAGGATCTAGTTAAGGAACTTGAGATGAGATTGAGAGATCTTATGACACCGCCGCAACCCACCAAGCCGGCAAATCTGGGGGAGGAACAGATGGCAGGAATCTTGAGCAGTATCATGTCCGGCAGCTCGGCGGATGCGAAGAAGATGTTTGAAAATATTATTAGCGGAGCGAATGATATCTCCGGATCCGTGCGAAAGAAGCCAAAGGCACCGGAAGCGGGATCTTCGTCTGCAGCTTCAGGTTCGGGAACCTCGAACGGCGCTGGCGCAAAGCGAAAGGCAGAAGATGACACTCCCATTGTCGAAGAAAAACCGGTCGTCGCAGCATCTGGCAATAGCAAGAAACCAAGGGTTACAACCGAAGAAGAGGAGAAAGCAGCTGAAGAAGGAACTCCTATCCCTTAAGCAGAGATATCAGCTTTTAACATACACAAAAAAGTTTTGAATTTGGATCATATTTTCCTTCAATGTCCAACCTTTTCTTTTATTTCTTCTTCTTGTTATTTCTTTTTTTTCATCGGAATTCGCACTGGTATAATGGTTTAATGGGAGTGGTATAGGGAGCTTATCTTCGGTTGTACGATACATACTTACTTTAGCACGAGGCTACGGCGACACGCGATATATAAATAATGAAATGGACAGACAGCATGCATTAGTTTCGTTACTAGTAACCAACTTGCAATGGTTCAAGAATAAAAATAGCATTCTTATAGTAGCTAAAACCAAACAGTAGCTAAAATCGTAGAGCCTGCTCTATCAGTGTGTAATATTATACATTATCATCGTCGAGCAAGGAGACCAAAACTTCAGAACAAAAACTCAGACCGGCATGACATTCTTACATCCCCAAAACCGTAGGTATCATAAAATAATCCCGCATTCCCATCGACTTCAAAACAAAAAAAAACACTCACCAGTGCGCCAGGTATCAATTATCGCAATCCAGCCTAATCCAAATAACTCAACAATCTTATAATTTACCCATGCATGACTTTAAACCTAAACATTAGAATCAGCCTTCCTCCTCGCCTCTTCCGCAACCCTCCTCCTCTCCCTCCTCCTAAGCGCCTTATCCTTATTCCAATCCCCCGCAAACATAGCCTCCAACTCCTCTTCATCCGCCAAATCAACCTCAACCTCATCATCTCCCAAATCCTCCCACCCAGGTTCCCACCCGGCCTTCCTATTACCCTTCTTATCAACCTTCCTCCTCCCATCCTCATCCAACCCATCGCCCACCCTTCCATCCCAATAATTCACTTTCCCAACCCTTCCAGTTTCCAAAATATATTTCCCAACTTTATACCTCTGCGCCCTTTCCTCGGCATAAATATACTTCCATCCCAGATTACTCCCACAGATCTTACAGCTAATATCACTAACCGTATGAGCACCGGTTTGCAACGCCCTGCTCGTGGGTTTCCCGTGGATTATGTTGGTCGGGAGGAGGGAGGAGACTAGATATGCTCTTCCGTGACGTCCTGTGAAACCTTTGGAGATTACAGAGGATGTGAAGCAGAGGTTTGTACGACAGATTGAGCAGGTTAGGTAGGTTGTTGTTGTTGATAAGGTTGGAGGTGGAGATTGGAGTTTTGAGGGTTGGAGGGGTTTGGAGGGCCAGAAGGTGAATTTCTTTTTGGTCGGGGACTGTTGGTGATCGTGGAATTGAGGTGGAGATGAAGAGCTTGAGCTCGAGGAGGGAGTAGTGGCGTTTAAAGATGGAACTGTGAGTTCGTCGGAACTACCGCCGTATCCGCTTTCAGTGTCCAAATATATTTCTAAAGAATCGACTGAAAATGAATATCTCCCTCTCGATGGAGCATATGTGTATGCTCTATCGTTCTCATCGCTACTCTCCCCTTCTCCTTCTCTCCCCTCCCCATCATTATCATTATCATTATCATTCTCCTCGTCTGAAACTACACACCCCGAATCATGCGATAAAATCCTAGACCGTCGAGCTGGAATATTACTCTCTTCGTCTTCATAATCGTCATCATCATCATCAGAAGAAGGATGATGAGAAGACGAGGTTTTCGACGTTGGAATATTACTCGATCGTTGCCGTCTAAGCGACCCGGTGGTCGCAGTAACATCCTCAACGGGTCTATGTCGTTTCAACAGCGAAGATTCCCATCGTGGAAATGCGGGGAGTAAGAAACGTGGGAAGTTGAGGGAACTAGTCATCGTTTCTTTTTTTTTTTTTTTTGTCTCTAATAGCTTCTTTTTTGGGGGGGTTTTGTGGCAGGGGAGCTAGAGCTCGGGAGGCTTTTCTTTCTTTCTTTCTTCGTCTACGATGGCTTAGATAAGTAGGTACGTGAGCTCCGATTAGAAGAAAGGGTTTGGCGAAAAACCCGGGGAGCTGGGTATTGGTTTCTTAGACCGGGGGATCCGGATTCTGGGAATGTAACTTTTTGGGAGATGGCTAGATGGTAGTTTAGAAGATTTGCGATGGGTCTAGAGAGTTTGTGGTGACGTCGTCCGGAAGGTGGCGGGTAACGTTAGACGTTTGGGGGGGTGTTGGATTTAATTAATCCGGGGTTCTATGTGATATCGTGCGATCGTGATGTGAGCACTCCTTCGCAGTTACGACTCGAACCTCAAAGCTATTATAATAGAAAAGTCGCAGTTTAAAGTAAAACCTCTGCCTATGAAGAAGAAATACAAAGAAAAGAAGAATAGCATAAAAGCTTGAATCCCCAGTATATAAGCACCGAAGGCGGAGAGAGAGAGACAGAGAACCTTACCGACCTATATACCACCCTCCAAGCTTCCATCCTCCATCCATCCGGGAAATATTATACCTCCCATTATATAAAGCTTATAAGCATAAACCCTCATAAGCATGGATCAACTTATCCCGCAATATACCATACACCATACACACCGGATCATAATTTGAAAAACAGCCGAAGGGAGTGGTGTGCATATAGTGTAAGCGTATATGTAATGTACCTGTCAAAGAAAAACACTCGCATAAGCTTAGTATCATTAATTAGTCGCGGAATATAGAAACGACACTGAATACTTCCTGGCTAGTATACATATGTAAGTACAGTACATGAACCTGCAGGGTGGCTGCCATGTGTTTTTTTTCCTTTCCTTCTTAGCTCGCAATTTATCCATCCACCATTATCTAATATACCGCCTACTACGAAAAGGAAATATTAAAATGGGAAAAGGTCATATGCATCTGCGGGGGAATGGAAGCTAAGACAGCAGCAAGCTACCTCAGCTAGCGAAGGAAAAGAAAAACCTGGCCTGCCACACACTGAAATAACATCTGCATTCGTGAGGGGTTGTTCGAGCTTGAGCTCTAGATCTAGCTCGAGTTAACCCGGCTAAGGAGGGGAGGGGAGGACAACCGGATCTTTGTGTAGCGTTTCAACAAAAGCTGAATCTACATGGATTCGAAAGCCTGGGGTCTAGATTTAGTTTAAACCACTTAGTTCACCGGTTTCCGGTCTCCCTTATCGATACCAGTTAATTTCCAAAAATTTGGTCATTCGTAAGTTATGTTTTTTCGGGTCATGATCATTCGGACTGGAAAATTGTGGAGCTCGGCTTTTATATTTAATAATTACGTCGGGTAGAAAAGACGAATTTAACTACTAAGGATGAGTTCAGGCTTGCAAATTTGAAGAGAGGTACTGGTACTTGGGTCTTCTACTTATACCCAGGTTGAGGTTTGAATCGTGCGCGTGGTTAGGCCCGATTGGATCCCTGGACCGTGCTTTTCGGGATATTGATAGAGTATTCTATATAAATTGCTTGTATGTTTGTATACGTATAAGGAATAAAATTATAAAAGGAATAAAGTAATTTTCTAGATCTCATTACAAAGGGAATCTATAGTAATATAAACTGTCATGACACTGATAATTATAAAGATAGTAAAAATGCTCGGGGTAAGTAAACCCCCTTATACAGGTAAGAAAAATGATAAATCATGATAATGCATGAGAATGTCATAGTAATCGTTCTGTCACACCTTTGTTTTGCCAACCGCCATCGCCAGGAATGAAAAAAGAATAAGAATAATAAAATAATAAAAATAAAATAAAATATACAATCATGGAAGAGAAGAGTTGGGAGAGCCAAAAAGGGTCCAAAAGAAACGAAAGCCCCGTGATTAGTTTCGAAAAAGAGAAAAAGAGAAAAAGAGAAAAAGAGAAAAAGAGAAAAAGAGAAAAAGAGAAAAAGAGAAAAAGAGAAAAAGAGAAAAAGAGAAAAAGAGAAAAAGAGAAAAAGAGAAAAAGAGAAAAAGAGAAAGCCCCGTGAATGAACAAGTAATGCATAGTAGGACGTCAATGCTCCGCTTGTGAGTGAAAGTGATGCTGCTGCTCATCAATACAAACAAGAATCAAGGGAAAGGATTAACCAAAAAAAGACAAAGTGGAACAGAAAAAAGAGTCCAATTCAACCAAACCAACAATCCGCTTTGCATGCTCCCATGAGAACCATATCACTGTGCAATCCGGAAAGAACAGAAACCCCTCCATAATATCACACTTCAGCAAACAATTGAAAACGGGAGGGTCCTTCCCATACCTATCTCTTTATCTTATTAAACAAGCGTACCGATAAACGCATCCTATACGTCTGCCCAAACGGGTCCACCCACGCATGAACTCCTGCTGCTTCCAACCGTAGAGCCGACGTCCCAGAAATGCTTCGACGAAACGGATCCCTTAGAAGCCACTTTCGGTCCAGATTTCTTGGTTGTTGACTGCGATGCACAGCTGCTCCCCGATCGGAACCCTCCCATGCCAACACCCAAAACCGAAGTCAACGATGCAATCGGCGAGATTCTCTTCGCCTTCGTAGTATTATTCACGGTCTGGGCATGCGAAATCAGTGGATGTTGTTGGTGTAAAGGTTGATTCAAGCTGGCGGAGGAGTACCTATTGTTGATGGCAGGTACCGTCCTAGCGGTGGCAGTGGACGAAGCCGAAGGGCGACGGGTTGTGGGGGCAGTAGCGGAAGATGCTTGGATGGCCGTTGGCGCGGTGGCAAGCTTGGATTTAAGGTAGGAGAAGAGCATGCGTACATTTAGTTCCTTCTCCCAGTACTCTCGGACAATTTCAGCGTCAACACGAGCCTCGGACGATGCCGAATGCAGAGACGAAGTCAACGGCCGGTCTTCAATGCCCCAGTTAGCGGCATGGCTATCGGTGTCATCTTCGCCATCAATAGTGGGACGGAATTGACGGGTTGATGATAGAGGGTCAAGCGTCGAGAAGGAAGTCGACGCCCTGAGAGAAGGGTATAGGGTATAGAGTGGTGTTCCAGGCCCGATGCTTCTGGGTTTGGCAGCTATGGAAGGTACTCCGGTGGAATCATGAGCGCCCCCAGTGACATACGTTGAGAACGCAGCCTTCGCGACGTCTGGAGTATAGTATTGTGCCAAAACGCCTAGCTCCCGTGCCAATCTCTCGAAAAGCCTCTCTTCCCACATAGCATCCATCCGCTTCAACCCAGTTCCTTCGGTTGCAGTAGGTGTGGATGCACCCGATATACTCTTCTCGAATTCCATCGGGAGAGCTTCCCCGAAGATTATCTGAAGGACCATGTCATCCAATCCCATTATGTCCTGGACCAATTTTCGCCTGATTCTCTCCCAGAAAGTCACATTGTCCACAGCATCGTCAGCCAATGCCCTCTCGTTTGCTTCTTCCAAACCAACGTCACTCATTGTAACCATATCCTCTTCCAATCGTTCGGCCTCGGTTTGCCTTAAACCCAGTCTGCCTTTAGTCGCTCGTTCGATTTCGTCCAGCAGGATCCTCGATTGCTCCATCCTCCAAGCCTGTATTCTAGCATTGGTGAATGAATTACGCGACGGTAGTATGGCGGGTTCCGGTTCATATTTTTCGAGCGAACCCTGCCTGCTGACGGCAGATGGGAAAGTCCCTAATCCATCATGTTGCGGTAGCATAACCGGTCCCTGATGGTACGGATTCTGAAAGCCGTGCAGGTCTATATCTTCGTCGTAGTCCTCGTCATCCTCTTCGTCGTCCTCTTCATCTTCTTCTTCTTCTTCATCTCCCATACCATCGGCCTGGGATTCTTCTTCTTCCTCCAATTCATCGTCATAGCTATCGTATTGTAACGAGCCTAGATCGCTGATCCGACTGACTCTACCAGATGTTGGGGTCTTAACGGTCTGAGCATCGGAAGTTGGAGAGAAGACGACCCATTCTTCGGAGTCGGCGGTGGCAGATTGGCCGAAAGCACTGCTCGAGAGGGATGGTCGGTCTTTGGGTTGTTGTGTTTGAGCAGTTGAGGCCAATCTGTGTTGGGGGACCCGATATGCCATTCTGAGTTGAGAGAAATCCAAGACAGATTGGGACTGCTCGGTCGATAAGTAAAGCACTTAAGGTATTTCTTGGAATGACTAAGAAAATTAGGTTATTCTTGTTTATGTTTTCGCGTCCGGCGCAGAATTGTACTGGTCGTAGGTTGGTATATTTTGGAGGCTCTTTGTAGAAGGTAGATGGATCAAAGAGGATGTATGTTACAAGGGAGAGGGTAAAACGGGGTAAGGCCGGTATGCAGAGTGGAGAAACGGGGGTTTTCGATGCGAGTGGATTGTGTATTTAAAGACGGGCAGGAACTAGGATGAATGGATATACTAGATATATAGGTGCACAGAAGGTCCGCGTGAGGTCTAGATGGAGAAAAGGAGAAAGCTGAAGCTGAAGCTGTTGAGAAGATGGTTATGATGATTTGGGATTCGGAGGTTGGAGAGTTAGTTAGTTAGTTAGTTGGATGGATAAACAGGAACAGCACAACTTGGCGTTGTTTCTTTCCTTCTTTTCTTCCTTGAGGCTGGACAGCGCTGCTCTGGTCTCGATTATGTATTATGGCCTCCTGTTTCCTGTTTGCGGGATGGCTGCTCCGAAAGCGCTTTTTTATTATTATCCTCATTAACAGGTAAAGTAGCCAACAGAACAGACAGGTATTATATTCAGTTAGACCAGTTGGACCAGTTGGACCAGCTGGGGAAAGAATAGATGGGAAGAAGGGGAAAGGGGACCCCCAACGGTTGTATCACGAGAGCACCAACTGACGGCCAGGATGGGGTCAAACGACGAGTTCGAGTCGTCGACTGTTCTCAGATAGGGACAGTACTGACTGAATTAATTAATTAATCCAAGAGCGAATGTCTGTAGGTATACCTAGGAGGAGTATGGATGTATGATATATGATATGATATGATATGATTGAAGATGTATTTGCTGGCAGTACAGTGCAGTGGCCTGTTAATTCGGTGGATCTGGACTGACCGACCGTTACTCGTATACTGTTTTTAATTCGATCTGATCAAAATGTTACCAAACTAAGCCGGGTTTTCATCTTTTATGATGACATCGGGACGACATGGAATAAATAGAAAGGGATGTTTTTTGATCGATCGATAGACGGATACTTTTTATTGTATTTTATACTTCACTGCATGTACTGTACTGTACTGATATACGAGACTATAATAAATAATAATAATGATATACATACGAGTTATCAGAGTATCATCAGTTTCATTCAATTCTAATCCAGCTATCTCACTATTATTATATTAATATGGCACGGTTACTGGTCAACTTGGCCCTGAAGTTATTCAAAGCCCAGGTAGGTTTGGAGCCAATAAAAGACCCTGAGCTCTCACTGTCTCCCTCGCTGGCCTTCGATTCTCGCTTCAACTGCAGGCTGCCCTTCTCATCCTAGTACAGTTGGCTCTGCTCTGAGTCTGGATGCATTCGCCGTCATCGCGATAATTTATCGGACACACCCGGTCAAGCTTCTTTTTTTTCTTAACTCGAACCCTTGCTTTGTTCGAATTCTCCCGTAGTTTATTCGATTCTAGCTATGCATATGCAGGCTGTATTCTTAGTATATCCAGGGATGTCGTTCTGGGCCACGGAATTCACATCGCCAGTTCCTATTGCCTTAAGCTTCCCCCATTTATTCTCCTACCTACCCACTGGCCACCAATGCAATGGTACCATGCTTCGGAGGGGATGTGATACTCCGGAATTGATAACTGTATGGACAAGAATAATACTATCACATTGTCCAGTCATTGGAATTCCCTCCATGATTTGTTTAAAGACTTCCCCAACAGTTTTTCCCTAAATTTGTTTGAAATAGAACATTTGCTCTCGAGTTAGCTAGCTCACACGCACTATACACATTACATTAGCCTTATCATCCATCATCTGATCTTGCGGGAGCCTATGCCGTCCTCACAGACTTGGACGGTCTTAGCGTGGGAATCAAGAATCCGACTTCGCCCTTGGCTGGGAAATACTGACTTTAAATTTACTTTACTTCCAGAATATTAATACCTCTTACATGGAAAGAGAGAAAACGGTTAACTGGGGGGCCTTACCTAGCTCGTATACCAAAAACAGTGAATCGACGTCGAGATGTCCAACATCCAACATCATACTCACTCACCAAACATTTGATATATTAACTCCCATGCCCCTCATTCATTTCAAAAAGAGGAGCTGCTTGCGTTCATGGAGGGGCTCAGGTGTGGAGCCCAGTGCACCCCAGCTGAACATTTTAACAAGCTACCGATATCGATATCGAAGGGGGGGTCACATTCATAGCACCGAAGACTTATGCATGAAATGAACCCAGACCACCGACACTTTCCGCTCTTTTCCCTTTCCTCCCCTTCCCTCCCCTCCCTCGCAGAAAGGGTGATTAATCAAGAATATTAATTCATGAATCTTATCAATCGGATCTAAACGGTTCTTAGTGACCCGTATTAATTACTATTATGAACCTTTGCGACAGAACCCGAGTCGAGACCGCCACATTCCCCAAAAGGAGCGGTTATGTAACCCTTACCGCAGTTCGCCATCAATATCCGAGATGCTTGTTGATTAAGTAAGTCATTCCCTCTGAATTCAACCTCCTCGGCTTATTTGCCACTATCATACATACCTTACATAGCTACTACGTATGTATGTATGTACGGTACGGTACCCGATACTAACCACTTGCAAAAGCTCCCTCGAGAAAATAGAATATTATATCGAAGAATGAGGTATTCCGAGATGTAAAAGATGTGGAAACGCCCGAAAGATCGAATCATGTTTGATCATCGATTCGCGGGTCCGGTCTTGTCATGTCATCCACCTACAGCTGCATCGCTGCATCGGATGCCCTAATTACCTACTTACCTAGTAGGTACCTAAGCATCTAACCTGGAACGGGAACTCCAACGGATGTGTCCCGCGCAAGACCATCGATTGCAATCAATACCCTTGCATATGTTCATCCGATCGATGTGTACGAAACATCTTCAATGCTTAACACTGCAGACGGAGATCGATTATCTGTGTGATTCAAACCATTCGAATCGATCATGTTACGTATGCAGCCTGCTTATATCTGATTTCAAAAAAGTTAAAATGCTTTTTTAGACGTCAATACAATGCAAAAGGGACAAAATTCAATTAATCAGCAAGTCATCAAGTCATCAAGTCATCAAGTAGCATCGGGAAGACAGAAAAATTTAAATACAAGCTCGGCAAAGCCCAGGTTCTGAAGGGGGTAAGAAAAAAAAACTTTGGACAAACTCAAAACTCTGACTCGAGGTCGAGTAACATGCAATACGCCCTTTCGCCTTCCGTTTTTACTATTGAATTCAGGGTCTGATCAGGGTCTTTTACTGACACTTTATACCTTTTATCTTCTTGTTTTTAAACATTTACTCAATTTATTTTATACTATTTATATTTTATATTACCTCAACCCTCGGTGTTCTTTATCTACTGCATCTATCATTGATGGTATATAATATATTGCCCATAGACGCCACCATCAATTGACCCGCAATTATCGCATAGCGTCTACAGAACATCTCCACCCCGCCGACAAAAAGAAAGACACCAATTTGACTTTATCAGACTGACAAATTCAAGCGCTCTAGCCGAATATCCGGTACCACCACCTTTACCATTGCGCCATCCCGATCAGGTCTCGCATCAATTCCTTCCTCTCTATACTACCTATACACACATAGCAACAGTCCGTGGGGTTGAGCTTTCCTCGGCATAATTAAAAGAAAAATCGATTACCAACTTAAAGAGCTCGCAGCTCATCCCATTCGGTCCTGGCCAGTCGCCGCCATTCAATTCTGTTTTAATCGATATCACGCAACCCAGGCCAGCTTAAGCTACCCGAAAAGGGTTTCGCATTCTTTTTTTTATATCGATATTCTAAAAAAATTATAATAATTAAAAAAGATGTCGACATCCCGCCTCTTCCAAGCCCTCCCCACAAACTTCACAACCGCCCCAAAACCCACAACCTGTCTGGCCTCCCCTCCTTCAACACCACCTTTAGAAACAGGTCCTTCGAACAGCGAGTCAATCCTAGACCTAGCAGTCCACGTCCTGGCAACCGAAGCAGCTTCATTATCCCACCTAACCAGAATCTACACCACAAACCCCACCGCTCGAACCGCCTTCGTCCACGCAGTCCAATGCATAACCCAATCCCTCTCCGTCAACCACGGAAAAGTAATTTTCAGCGGGATGGGGAAATCCGGTAAAATCGCCCAAAAGATGGTAGCAACCATGAACTCCCTAGGACTTATGTCCTTCTTCCTCCACCCGACAGAAGCCCTCCACGGCGATATGGGAATAATCCGAGCTCAAGATATTCTGGTGTTGGTGACTTACTCGGGTACTACCACGGAATTGGTAAAAGTTTTGAGTCATGTACCGCCGCAGACGGTGGTTATTGCCATGACGGCTCATAATTCCAAATCGAGTTGTCCGTTGACGGCTGGGAGGGGGAATGCGATTATTTTACCGACGCCGATTCATGAAAAGGAGGAAGTGACGTTTGGAGTACCGGCTCCCACGACTTCTACGACTGTTACTATCGCCTTGGGGGATGCGTTGGCTTTGGCGGTGGCGGATACGATGCATACTATTGAAGGGAGGAAGACGCAAGATGTTTTTCATGGGTTTCATCCTGGTGGGGCCATTGGGGATAGGAAAAGAACGTTGGAAGATTGTGCGGTTAGGGCTGGGGATATTCCCATGTTGGATAGTAAGGAAGGGAGGAAAGTTGCGGACTGTCTGGTTTTGGCGTTTAGGGCTAAGAATGGATGGGTTGGGATTGCGGATGGATCGGTGGTTCCGCCGAGGAGGTTGAGGGCGGTGGATAATCCTGATATGGCGTTAGAGAAGGCGGGGGTTTTGGTGAAAAAAAGTGAGATGGTGGTGCTGGATGGGGGGATTAAAGTTGCTGATGCGAGGAGGTTGGTGAGGTCTGGACAGGTATTGGAGATACATTTATCGAATGGGGAAGTTGGGTTCGCGGAGAGCGAGGATATTTTATAACGTGGCGATTTTCATGCATGCGCACTCTTTATACGGGTTTTGGAAATCGGTTATTCTTACCTCAAGAGCATCGGTATATGCGTTCATAATGCTCCCCCCGGCACTACTATTTTTCGACTTTCAACGACATTTTTCACGAAATTAATTAAGCAACCTTACCCTCCTCTCTCACAATCATTATTTTTCACCACCAATCATTTCAGCAAGTTTCATGATCATTTCATTACTTTGTTTATTCATAGGTACCTATACACCTACCGCACTATATATACACTCTCACACACATCGGCGCATGAGATACCCTTTTGGAGCGGCCATCTGGAATTCTGTTACAATATATTATACTCAACTTATCAGCTTACTCCATAGTCTGGTTTAACTATTTTATATATTATTTTACTATACTTATTTGGGGAATATATATTATACTATTTTACATTGTGGGAGTGTTCTTTTGAGTGGGTAGCCGTGGGTCTATGATAAGAATTTAGGGCGCACGTGGTCTCGTAAACTAGGTGCACGGTGGATGGTGGAATTTTGGTCCGTGGTAGTAATATATTCTATCCAGTAAGCTTATCATCAAAAGAACCATATTTTTATACTTTATTGTCTCCACGGTATTGGAGTTAGTCTTGTATCAAAACGCTTCGCGGGCGGGCTACTGTTGAGTTGGAGTAACATATAACAAACCTACAAGCGCCTGTTAAATTTCTACGATTAAATACTAGTATCTATGCATTTGCAGTATTTGAACGTGAATGATATTCGATCTAACTAAAACGTATATTGCCTTCGAACTATCGCGGACAAGAGGTTCGATCATGCTCGACTAGTAATCTGCATAAATTTGATGATATTTAAGCTTGGAATTAACAAGATTATGCTTTACCTGGGAAGCGTTTCCTTCTAACTTAGATGAGCTAAGACGGGTTAAAACAGATAGTATCAGTCAAACCTGTGCAGCCAACTAGTCTAATGGCTGAAGTGAAGCTTGCACTCGTAGATGTATCATGGCTTTTTTTTGGGCGCCTTATTGCGTTGTCCAGCAAAAATCACACACGCTACATCCTTGCACATATTCTCGAATTCACGTCGCCATTTACTCACCTTTCCAAGTTTCCCGTCGAAACCACCAAATCCCACCTTCTTCACAAGAAATAAAATATAAAAAAAATGTCAGACCTCCGCAGCTGGATCTCCGACAACTTACTAAAACTATCCGGCGCCGCCGATTCCACAATCATCGACTTCGTCCTCGCCACCGCCTCGTCCTCTAAATCTTCAACTGCACTCGCGGATAAGCTATCAAGCTTTCTCGATGGCGATACTTCGTCGACGCGCGCTTTCGCGGAGGAACTTTATTTAAGGACGGGGAAGAAGAGTAATGGTGCTTTAGTTGCTGGTAATGGGAGTTCGGCGGGTGTAAAGAAGGTGGAGAAGAAGAAGTATGGATTCGTGGCTATGGAGGATGATGATGAGCCCATGAGTATGCCGCCGCCTCCGGCGCCGAGGGAGAGGGGGGATAAGGATAGGAGGAAGAGGGATGGCGATGAGAAACAGGGTGGTAGAGATAGGGAACGAGAGCGAGAGCGAGAACGCGATAGGGAAAAGGAAAAAGAGAAGGATAGGGGCAAGGATAAGGATAGGAGGACACGAAAATCCCGACGGAGAGATGAAGATGAGGATGTGTGGGGGGATGTAGAGGTGGATCCCGAGGACTATCCGGAGGAAGAATACGAAATGCCTCCGTCGAAGCGACCGCGGATAGAAGACGGCGACGAGGGCGAGCCTGAGATTCAGGAAGAGGAATTGAACGAAGAAGAGAAGGCGGAGCTCAAACGACTTCAGGATCTGGAAGAGCGCGACGAATTTGCGGAACGGTTGAAGAAGAAGGATAAGGATAGGACGAATAAATTGGTTGAGGATCGGTCTTCGACGAAGGAAGGCAGGGAAACTGCGGAAAGGCGGCGTCTGGCAGACAATCCTGCTGCGAGAGAAGCTGCTGTTAGCGATCTACGGTTACGGTCGCGACAGAGTTATCTGCAGAAACGTGAAATCGAACAGGTTGCTCTTTTACGGAAACGGGTAGCCGAAGAGCAGCAGGAACTACGTGAGAACCCTGGCCTGTCACTGAGAGAAAAGGCCGAGTTCGAGAAGAATAGGAAGCTTTTGGAAGCGCATGAAGCCCGGGCGCGCATAGACGACCACCGTGACGGGTACGCACTACCCGAAGACTATATCACGGAGAAAGGCAAAATCGATAGAAAGCGTAAAGAAGAGGCTCTTTACAAACGTTACGTTGACCGAGATGAGACCGGACACGAAAGATTTGTCACCGAACACGAGGAATGGGAGCGGGAACAGACGGCGAAGGCTAAAGCACAAGTCAACCGGGGTGAGCGAGAAGACGACGGGAATTACGAATATGTGTTCGATGATACTCAAAAGATCAATTTCTTGATGGAGAATACCCAAACTGGCACTCCTGCCTCGAAAGAGCAGCGGTTCATTGAAGAGCAGCTTAAAGCAGCAGAGAAGAAGGCGCTTAGTATGGAAGAAACGAGAAAGTCGTTACCAATCTATGCCTTCAGGGATGACCTGTTAGCTGCGGTTGAGCAATATCAGGTGCTCATCATTGTGGGAGAGACTGGTTCTGGAAAGACCACACAGATCCCACAGTATCTCCACGAAGCTGGGTATACTAAGAATGGCCAAAAGGTTGGCTGTACCCAACCCCGTCGTGTCGCTGCCATGTCTGTCGCTGCTCGTGTAGCGGACGAAATGGGGGTCAAGGTCGGGAAGGAAGTCGGTTATTCGATTCGTTTCGAAGATCAAACCAGTGATAAGACAGTCTTGAAATACATGACTGACGGCATGCTGCTCCGGGAATTCCTGACGGAACCTGACCTGGGTGGGTACTCGGCTCTGATGATTGACGAGGCTCACGAACGTACCCTCCATACCGATATCCTGTTTGGTCTAGTAAAGGATATCGCCAGATTTCGGCCGGAACTGAAATTACTGATTTCCAGCGCTACCATGGATGCTCAGAAGTTTGCAGCATACTTTGATGATGCACCAATCTTCAACATCCCAGGAAGAAGGTATCCCGTCGATATTCACTATACATCTCAACCTGAAGCCAACTATCTTCACGCAGCAATCACCACTATCTTCCAAATCCATATCTCTGCACCGAAAGGTGATATCCTCGTATTCTTAACCGGCCAGGATGAAATCGAAGCAGCCCAACAGAATCTCGAAGAAACTGCCCGGAAATTGGGTAGTAAGATCAGAGAGCTAATAGTGGCGCCTATATACGCCAACCTCCCCTCCGAACTCCAATCCAAGATCTTCGAACCGACTCCAGAGAATGCCCGAAAAGTGGTTTTAGCCACCAATATCGCCGAAACTTCAATCACAATCGATGGTATAGTCTATGTCATAGATCCGGGCTTCGTCAAAGAAAACGTCTACAATCCTAAAAGTGGCATGGAGTCTCTTGTTGTCACACCCTGTTCTCGTGCCTCTGCAAACCAACGAAGCGGTCGTGCGGGTCGTGTTGGACCGGGCAAATGCTTTAGATTATACACCAAGTGGGCGTATTACAACGAATTGGAGGAGAATACGACGCCGGAAATCCAGCGGACGAACCTCAACAGCGTTGTATTATTGCTGAAAAGTTTGGGAATCAACGATTTAATCGGGTTCGATTTCATGGATCCACCACCCGCGGAGACTCTCATCCGTGCGCTAGAGCAATTATATGCCCTAGGTGCATTAAATGACAAAGGAGAGCTCACAAAGATTGGTCGACAGATGGCGGAATTCCCTACCGACCCAATGCTCGCCAAGGCAATCTTAGCCGCAGACAAGTATGGCTGCGTTGAAGAAGTCTTATCGGTCATTGCCATGCTAGGCGAAGCATCTGCTCTCTTCTATCGACCAAAGGACAAGAAACTATATGCCGATCAAGCAAGGAACCGATTCACGAACAAACAAGGAGGCGACCATCTAACCCTCCTGAATATTTGGAATCAATGGGTCGATACCGATTTTTCATACGTCTGGGCTCGCGAGAATTACCTTCAACACCGCTCACTCACCCGTGCGCGCGACGTTCGAGACCAACTCTCCAGACTATGCGATCGAGTTGAAGTTACCCTCTCGTCATGCGGAAGTTCTGATGTTGTACCTATACAAAAGGCTATAACCGCTGGTTTCTTCCCCAATGCTTCACGATTACAGCGTGGTGGAGACAGTTATCGAACAGTGAAGAATGCACAAACGGTGTATATTCATCCTAGTTCGACGTTATTCGAAGTTAATCCGAAGTGGGTGATTTATTATGAATTGGTGTTGACGAGTAAGGAGTTTATGAGGAACGTGCTGCCGTTGCAGCCGGAGTGGTTGGTTGAGGTGAGTACCTACGTTCATTCTCTGATATGAGTTTATGGTAAACATACTAACAATGACGGTTATTCAGGTCGCACCGCACTATCATAAGAAAAAGGATTTGGATACTTTGGGTATTGATAAGAAGATGCCGAAGCAACAGGCACAGCAGCAGCAGCAGCAGCAGCAGCAGAAAGCATAGTGGATATGCCATGTCATTGGTCTCTACATGCTACAAGGAGCTGTAGAATTTGGACTACCTCCTACATTTTTTTGTATATTTAATCCATGTACGATATCTATATATTGAACTTGAGAAGAGTGGAAAATATAGAAGAGGTCACAAAGTTATTCAATTCAGGGACCAA
The DNA here is from genome assembly GCA_036971725.1 of Arthrobotrys conoides. Lineage (NCBI taxonomy): Eukaryota > Fungi > Ascomycota > Orbiliomycetes > Orbiliales > Orbiliaceae > Arthrobotrys > Arthrobotrys conoides. The sequence goes on from JAVHJM010000001.1 coordinate 3,071,710, forward strand.
AATTTCTAGTATTCAGAAATAGCACGTTGTGGTGTAGTGGGAAGGCGCTGGCCGATCTTTAAATATTTTTATACCTCTTATAGAAGCTCAAAACTTTTAAAACGTCCCATCAACCCCACAAACCCCCACACTACCATCACAATTACTCTAACCCCACTGGTGACAAACATTCACTGATGAATTCACATCCACACCCACCACCCACAGCCCCCCGATCCCACGGCCATCGCGGCGGCCACGGTAGTCGCCCTCGAGGCCGCGGTCAAAACCGAGGCCGCGGCGGAAGTCCACCATATCCACGTCCCGGTCCATCAGCATTCGCAGCAACGAACGGACCAAATCCCGTACCCCGCCACTCAGCGATCCAAACGAATACACCCGTTTCCATAATCCTCAAAGAAGACCAACCTACCGGCCGACAGGTTACGGGAGTTGTGGCTGATGTGTTAACACGTGGGGATCATCATCGGGGGGTTAAAGTACGGTTGAAGGATGGGAGGGTGGGGAGGGTACAAAGAGTTCTTGAGGGGGTTGCGGAGAGTAGTAGTGCTGGCCAGAACTTTGGAGGCGGTGGTGGAGGTGGAGGTGAACAATTTGATGGAGTTGCTATGGAGGGGGGTTCGACTGGTTTTCAAGATACGAATCGGGGAGGAGGGTATGGAGGGAATAGAGGAGGTTATAGAGGTGGAAGGGCTAGAGCCAGAAACGGGTTCAGACCATACAATCTAACATCAGCTAGAGGCGAAGACGGCAACGAAAGAAACGAAGCTACATACGATTTAACGGCATTTATAAGAGGTGGAAAGAGAGGTGGAAAGAGAGGTGGAAGGAACAGAAGCCAAAGGGGAAGACAAGAATTTGGGGGTCTCGACGTCGGGGCGTCTAGTGGGTACGGGGAGGAACTAGAGCTGTCGCCATTGGGTTCGGAAGAGTTCTTGGAGAATAGTCCAAGTAACAATCCTATCGTAAAGTGCCCGGTTTGCGGCGACTTTGAAGGGGATGAAACGGCGGTGTCGCATCATGTTGAGGCTCATTTCAGATAAGAGGTAGAGTCTTTGGTGGTATTTGTTTTTTATGGGTTTAGCAGGTATTTCATGGCGTTTACAGAGGGTTTGTTTAATTTATAGTATAGGGAAGAAATGAGAGCATGAATGTATCATAGAAACGATATCATACATCTAATCATCAAAAAAAAAGTGGTCATATCGTCCGTGAAGGACATAGGGGTACGTTTCCATCAAGCCCATCTTCTACAGAAGAAAAATTCTAGACGGGGAAGAAGGGACGTGAGGAAGGTGAATCGGGAATGTGGTATACAAGGCGTATATAAAGGAAAAGCGTTCAACGAAAAATGCCCATGCACATAAACCATAAAGAGACACCCAGAGAGTCAGAAAGAAAGCTCGAATTAATAATACTAGACGTTAAAAAGACAAAGATGCTACTTGAATTTAAGCCTCGAAAGCATCTGGGAAACGTCTAATGTTATCCTTCAAGCTACCGTGGTTGGTCAAGAACTGGACGTAAGCACCGTCAGTCTTGACCTTACCAGCAGCCCTGGCCTCGGCGTATTCCTCTCTCCTCAAAGGTGTGAAACCCCAGTTCTTGGAGACAATGATCTTCTGTCGGCCGGGGAACTTGTACTGGGATCTTCGGAGAGCTTCGATGGCGGTAGCACGGTGCGAGTCACGGGTACGGACGGACAAGATGATCTGGCCAATGTTGACACGAGCGACGGTACCGTTGGGCTTTCCCCAGGCACCACGCATACCGGTTTGCAGTCTATCGGCACCGGCACAGGACAACATCTTATTGATACGGATGACGTGGAATGGGTGGCATCGAACACGCATGTGGAAACCTATTCCGTCATCGTTAGTAACAGCTCCAACAGAGTGCTACTCCCAAGTAGAATATTAAAACATACCGTCCTTTCCGGCAATCTTGACGAGGTACTTGTTGGCGCAAATACGGGCGGCTTCAAGAGCCTCCGAGCTCAACTGTTCGTACTCATTGGAAACCTATAAAAAAATAACCCTTCACTTAGTCCTTCTGTTTCCCAATATATCTTCTTCTGAAATTTGTTCATTTTGTCGGATAGAATAGAGACATACGAGATGGATGCAGAGAGGGAACTCGTCGACACCAGCACGCTTTCTTCCAAGATCGAAGATACGGATCTTAGGATCTGGGACACCACGGTTGAATCGGGACTCTAATAATTTCGAAGAATATATCGTTAGAAACCGTATTCCAGCACAGCACCAGCTAGGTATCGGTCGATCGAAGATGTATATACGCACTTGGATATGGCTTGTTCTCTATAATAAAGAATCACAAAAAATTAGCAATCTGTCCCTTCATCCATCCCACCAAGGGAATCCGTAGATATCGAGAATGAACATACTGCAGTAACGGTAGCAACGAGCTGGACGACGACCCATTTTGACGGTTTGTTGAAGATTCCGGTATTACAACGGTGTACTGGGGGTATAGAAGGTTGATGATGGGGGGTAAGGGAAGGGCTTTCCTGTCGATGAGGTAGTACTTTGGCGTTGAATGTTTGATTGATAATCAACTTTTCACACTTTTCCGCAACACCAGCCAAACAGGGAAACTTCTTGGCACTACGCAAAAAGCAGTCACAGTAACGTTCAACGCAATTGGAGCAGGAAACCCGGGCCAATTTATATGTTTTCCCGGGCCAAGATCTTGAAGATGCTGCTTAGAAATACAGATTTTACAGACTACGGAACTGCCGTTGCATTGCAGTTGCAAGCAGGCAAGGCGTTAGAATTTTACGGGGCAAAAGAGTCATAGCAATAGACTGTCGTTTCAGACTAGACAGTTGGTTTTCCGATTTAGACCTTCTAAACTCGACAAGGAATTGGGCACAGAACGAGACAGAAAAATATGTACAGCAAGGTGACCATATTAATAGCCTGAGTAAAAAGAAGAAAGGAAGCGAGCATGAGTCGGCCAAACGTAACCACCGATAGTCCGATCAATACCCCCCCGGTTTCTTGTCGTTTATTTCCCATTTTATCATTAAATCGTAAAAATATCCATGAGAGATAAGAAACGGAGAAAAGATCGAGGAGCAAAACGGTCTAATTACTTGTCCGCTTAAGCGCTGGTCGACAGGATGTCGGAGTCACCTTGGTCGAGGATGGCCATGGTGGAGCATCGGAAGAGTTTACCACAGGCGGTTCCAAGTTCAATCTATGTATTATGAAAAGAGATAATTAGCATCTATTTAATCCCTCCAAAGCCTATGATGGCTTCTTCTCAGGGAATACCATGCCCATTTATCTGGCTCCTAAACTAACTCCCTGCCACAATATATGATATGATATCGAGTGGAAAGCAGCTTTGGACATCCAATAATACGACAGGTATAAACCTAAAGACGAAGATTTGAGGGAAGTTCTCAACATACGTTGTTTCCAGAGAAGTGGTGAACATTGGTCTTGGCCAACATGGCGTAGTACTCCAATTCGGACTTGCGAAGAGGAGGGGTGTTTCCGGCGATGAGGACGAGCTTGGCCTTGCCAGATCGGAGGGTCTTGAGGGTAGACTTGTATCCCAAAACGACCTTTCCACTCTTCATGACCAGGGCGAGCCTGGAGTTGATGCTGTTCTCAGCTTTCTTGGACTTCTTAGTTGGGGCTATAGATGACCTTTGTTAGCAATTGCTTGTGAAAATAGTATCAATAGTAGAGCATACCCATCGCTGCGCTTGTGGAATATAAGCACTCCGGTCTGTATTAGGGAGAATTTGATGAGGGTTGGGGTTGGTGGTGATGAGGTTCGTTGAAGTTGATGATGGATGAAGCATCAAGAATTTCGATAACCTTTTTAGATTTTGAAGAGCAGCCCACTGAATTTTCCGCTAGTGCGACTAAACCCTAACACTGCGAAGAGCCGCAACGACAAACATTGCATCCTTCACAACACAGAACTACCACCATCAAACCAAGTTTCAGTCATGTGATATTCTCCATAGCACCTGAGCTTCGGCCTTAGCTTCGGTAACTTCGCGCCTGTCGAGCTGGCAATTGCATGAAACCGTGGGTTTCATCGAGGAGCAGGGCCAACTAGCGCGAAGTTAGCTTATGGAGCTAGCACTACCAACCTGTCGGCAACTTACTCCTAAACTACTGATTTTGAGCTGGGTTAGCTCGATGTTCTCCAAGCTACAACGTTACCCTTGCAGGCCTTGCAGCGTCTATAGCTATACTACAGCTATAGCTGTAGCTGTTTAGGTGGGCTTGGGGCCAATATCTTAGCTCATAATCTTCGAGTTTGGGATTCGATGCACAGCAATTGCAACTACAACCTGGTACGTGAACTACTACAAAGTTCTATCACCTACTTAAGTAGCTATCATTGATCACACTGGAATACGAACTACGACATCAATGCACATGCGCACATCCATGCTGAAAAGCGGATTCATTCGGATACACATTTGAAGACTCAAAGTATCATATCAACGTCCATGGAGCAAAGTCCTAATACGGAGCATCTAACCTTCGGACTTACATGTAGGTTAACGGCTCGCGTTAGTCTCAAGGCTAAAGTTCTTCTGCACATTTGAAGGACAGATTGCGAGCAGGCCCACAACCTACCCCGCCCAGTTGATTAGGCCCGACGGTCTGTGAACCTTGTCCCTTCCAAACTGATATCTAAAGCAAACCTTAAAACTTCGTTCTATCACTATGCTTACTTGACTTAGGACGTGGTTTGCCTGATATAACTACGCAATCTTAACAATCGAGCTCTGCATATCATGCGCGAAGGTGATACCGAAGTACATATGTCCACGCACAGCTAAACACATGTTTATCATCTCTAGGGACAAAAACACAAAACCAAGTTTCAAACACCTTTCGCCTCGAGGTCAACATTTTCCTGCGCTAGTATCGCTTGAATTCTGACAGTTCAATATAAGTAATTATGCATGCGACGCATAAAAAGTATAAGCAAAACAGGCAACAAAGACAGGACCAGCCGCGAAGTGGTTGGAGTTTTTCGAATACAAAACTGGGAAATCTGCGCAACTGTATGCACCCACTTCTGTACTAGATTTTGATTCGGTGGATGCAAGTTCCAAATCCACACAATGCCCATTCACCGGCTGCAGGTCGTATGACCCGAAACATCTGGTTGCCGATCCAGCCAGTGAAAATGTGATATCTTGTCGTCCGACGTCGCGGACCAGGGAGTCGGGTAGTGCCTTGCCGCATACACACTGCGAAGCTAAGCCTAGCTAAATAGTACAGGGAAGCCCGAGGTCCCCAAAATATGACGGACCCTTACAAATGAAGTGTATCTATCGATGTCGACAAGCACGAAGCCGTTTCTATTTTTCTTTTAGCTTTGTTTCAATTTACGGCCTTTTCCGAATCTATGCTTTTCCATCCACTCAAACCACTCTCCTACGGCCGCGTGTCCAGCGGCGTCCAAATCGTCCCCACTTTGAACCTAGTGGTCTGACGGCTAGTCGAATAACGCGGCAGTCGGTATTCATCCATGAAAAGCGTTAGGTTACCCCTCTTTTTGACCCGTTTGGTGGCTATCTTTCGTCCGAGATTGTTTCCCTCTCCAAGTAACTGCAGAAGACCCAGAATCCAAGTAGTTGGGACCGGAATGACGACTTTACCGGACTACGCTTCTATCCTAGGCTACTTTAGAAGACGGACATTGTTTTTTCTCGTAACAGTAATGCAAATGTCAGCTGGCTTCGTGCCGGTTGCCTTTTAATCTAGAAAAAGAAACAACGGGAGCAGAAGTGTATATAAAAGCTTGAGTCCTCATATTCTCGGACCCTTAATCTTGAACTAACGTTATCTTTCTTACCTCCATTGTCTTATCCGCTAATCATTCAACTAAAACATCATTCTTTGAATCTTCTTCTCTTTTAGGTAATAAACTAGTCTGAAAGGCACCTTTTATATCTTAAAGCCCTTGATATATTTTATTAGAAGAGTATAGAATCTATCACGATGGTTCACATAGCCCAAGACCCCCCTGCAGGCCCAGCTCCCACCCTTCGCCCAAGACTTTCTGAATTAGCCGCCCAGATTGCTGAAAATGCAAAAATCCTTGAGGACTACATCGAATCTCAGGGTCTTCCGTACCCCTCATTCGCTGCGGACGGTCCGTCAAAGTTCCCTCTGCCGCCCGCTGCAGGATCGACACCAGAGGTTGAAAAGCTTCACGCTGCGAGACTCCAAGTCCTGCAAGCTTCCAAATCCATATTGGATCTTACTGCAGGCCCAAGTGAAATGCTTCTATGGCTTGTCTGGGGCGTAAGTTCCCACCTTCGGTTTTCTTTGACGTTTAGTTCTGTGTTGGGTTTGTCGTGAATGGCATATGGCTGCATGTTGTACGACACCAACCGCAGGATCGAACCAGATCGTCGGGATTCTGGATCTGGGCGTGTGCCCCAGCTTCGATCAACAGGCGATTAATTAGGCGTTGTCGTTCGATTCTTTGGTATAAGGATGCGTATACGAGGTTCTTAATAAAAACTATCATTGGATGGGTCATTCTTCCGAATGTTTGGTTGCAAGGCAATAGTACTAGTTTTGTCCGAACACGAACGGCCAAAACATTAGACGACATTCGTTGGATATGGATTGGATGTTTAATTATATCAAGAAGAGACACTAATATTTTTTGATATAATAGTTTAATGACACCTCTACTATCCATGTCATCCATCACTTCAAAATCGCCCAGCTTGTTCCAGAGAACGGTGACATTTCGTTTGCCGATCTGAGCAAGCTGGTCAATATCTCGTCTCTCAAACTTCGCCAAATTCTCCGCTATGCTATGACAAACCGCATATTCTGCGAGCCCCGCCAGGGGTATATTGGTCACACCGCCTTATCTTTACTTCTCCGCGATGAAAACTCGCCGGAGTGGGCGTGGATAGGCTATAATACCCAAGAACTTTGTCGTACCGGGCCTGCCCTCGTACCTTGTCTCGAGAAGTTCCCACATAGCCAAGAACTTGACGAAACACCTTGGTCGATGGCACATAATGATCAAGGGTTCTTTGATTATATGGATAAGAATCCTGAAAGTGCAAAGAGGTTTGGTGTGTGCATGTCCCTATGGAGTTCCGGAGACGGATTGAAGGTTGCACCTCTGGTAACAGGCTATGATTGGGGGAAATTGCCTGAGGGTGCGACGGTAGTCGATGTAAGTCATAAATATTCTCATCTAATTCGAAGATAAAAAATCATTGGCGTGCTGATATCTTGATCGTCTAGGTTGGTGGCGCTACCGGATTCGTTTCTCTTGAGATTGCAAAGGCAAATCCGTCTCTTAAATTCATAATTGAAGATATCGCCCCTCTTTCTCTAGAAGAAGGTAAAAGAAATCTAGCCCGAGATCATCCTGATCTTGTAGAAAGATTTGAATTCCGCCAGCACGATTTTATGACTGAACAGCCGGTCAAGGGCGCCGATGTGTATCTGGTTCGATTCATTCTTCACGACTGGCCGGATAAATATGTCCATCAGATTTTGAAGAGCTTAATACCAGCCTTCAAGAACGGAACCAAGCTTATTGTCAGCGATTTTGTCTTACCCCCGGCGAATATATTGCCTGCTAGGGAGGAGCGGACCGTTAGGTAAGAAAAGATATATTTGTCTTTTAAAAGATAGATTAGCTGACAACTGAATTCCAACCTATAGAGCATTGGATCTTATCATTTTCAAGGCTTATAACTCAAACGAACGAGAAGAGGGAGACTGGAGGAGGTTATTCGCGGAAGTAGATCCAAGACTTCGGGTTGATAGTATAACAAGGCCGGCTAGCTCGTTACTGTGGGTCTTGGAGGTTACCTTTGTTGACGAGTAAACGATCAATGGGAAGCTTTAGTAACTTGAGGTCTGGTTTACGAGACATTTATTCTTCCCCTTATTACTTCTTATGATCCCATATGCTGTTTTCTATTAAATAATTTCGTAGATAGCGACATTCTCTTACTAATAATGAATCTGTTTTGAATTCTCTTACAAATCTATCTCATTGTGAATCATGCGTATGACTAGCGTTCTGCGTTGTGATGTTGGAAGTGGAACATTGTGACAAACGCCAACACAGTTGTGACGACGATCTGACAAACGGATCCAGACATCACGTGCTGCTGAATAAAGCAAGTTGAGGCGATAACGGCAGGAGGTGGCCAATCCCACGAACGAGGATTGCGAAAGTTCGAAGGACGATGGCAAGTTCCTTCCCCATCATCCTGTTTAGACGAAGGATGGTGTACTGGATGTCTAGAAGTCAGTAGGTATCATGCACGGCCCATGCATGCATCTCAGCTGGTCGGGTACAGATATGCTACCTTGCATTCCCCACAGTCTACAATCCGGCAGAAAGTACCGGCAAAGTCGCTGCCAATGCAGATAATAACATATAACTGTGCGTGCTACATTTCTGGGGTACACAGGGAACGGTTTCCGGGAATTGGGATGCAGACTGAACACCCGCAGGAATTTGCTTTCGTCCGAAAATTTGCTTCAAAGATCGGATTGATTTGACGTTTGCTTTCAAGAGTGACAATATAATGTATTTGATACGATACATTGGTATATCGATATGAGACCCCCTGTGTGAGCAAGTATGTCATACTGTCTGCATCAGTGACGGGCCTATTAGTGATATGGATCCGTGATATCCATCCGACAGCCGGATCAACCATCCAGCCCAGACGGTTCGAGAAGTGGCAAGAGCGTTCGTTCCCTCCTGCTTCTGGGGGACGAGTAGCCCGAAGCAGAGCTCTGGAGCACTAGCCGGAGTGGCTGTCAGAACTGTCCGGCCTTGTTGCTAAGCATGAAACCGTTTTAGCTGAAAATTTTCACGCCAATTTGAAGGAGGACAAAGGGAAAGTACACTGGCCATGTGATTCGGTTGCTTGGATGTCGTTGACTGGATTAATTTGCATTGCCTTGCCTGAAGTTCTAGTTAGTTCTGATTGAATGCCTTGGTTTGGTCTTGGTCTTGGTCTGAGTTTGGGGATGCATGTCTGGACGTTAATTACTTAAACACCCTCCCCCAACCCAATCCAACCCAACTTGACTTGACTTCGTTATTCATTCATTCATCCGCCGAATTAGACTTCCAACCTCAATCCATCGCAAAAAACCACCTCACCTCCAACATCATCCTCTCGAGAACACAGTTGCTGCCTGTCATCACCGTCTTCACCGTCGTTTTATCGATCGTAGAATAGTTACTCACATCTCTCACTCCTGCCCAGTTAAGGAAGGAAACAAAAAAAAAACTCAGTTCCAAACTGTCTAGCCTATTGTCGTCTGTCAGCGACACCGTCTCAGTCCCTTCACCCAAGAAAACCGATCCCACGAGTAACCCCAGCAATCAGTCAAGCTGGAACGTCATGGCGACTATGTCAAATTTATCTAGTAAAACGAGTAGTAATAATCAACATCTCATGCACGACATCGCTCCTCTCGCTGAGGCCAGGAACCCAGTTCTTGCCTCTTGCTTCACCACTGATGTTTCCGCTACGGTTGTTCGCTCGTTCCATTACTCTTCGACCCGGGCGGGCGGGGTAGAGGTAAGTCAATTCTCCTAGATCCAACCTGAGTGTTGTGATTTCCTTCGGTTGGAACATATGCTAATCAGTGATATTGCAGTGGTATCCCTGAGGTCCCTAACTCACCTACCACTAATTCCCGGCGGCAGACCTCTCCGAGTCGCCAGGGAAAGTGGGCGGCCCGTACCATTATCACAGAGTGTGAGAGACTCTGCGATGGTGTTATGCGTCAAGTTTTCTTCGGTTATGGAAGGAAATCTGCGCAGACATCTACTATGGACGTGTCGTTAAAAACAATCGCAGGAGGGAATGGCAACAGCATCATTCCCAGCGTCGGCAATCATGTCGATGCCTTCCAGAAGCCGCATACTCCCCCGACCACTCCTCCCTCATCTCCTCCTAAAGGGGCGAAAACCCTTGTTAGGAGAATGATGAGGCGGTCGTCGGAGTTGCAAACTAGAGTTGCGGCTTACTTGGAGGTATTCGACTACGTCGGCGGGAGTGCATTCCGAGGATTCGTATCCGAAAAAGGTCCTTTGAACAAGCCTGAGAGGTCTCTCTTTTTGTTCTTTGATAAAGGTGTTAATGGCACTGAACTCAAGTCCGGACTCGTTGCTTTGATCGATCTCGCAACGGAATGCTTTGACTGTCAGGATCTAGTCATTTGTCTTGATCGGGAAACCGACGGACTTGGTATGTCACTCATCTTCATTTACAAAATTCTTCACACGTATTATCATACTAACATGGAATCTTCTTAGACTCGCTTGTTCACAACCTCGGATGGGTTGGCCTTGAGCTCGCCACACTCAAAAATTGGGCTACTCAGGACCTTCAAGAAGAAGTTACTGCCACTCATAAACTCGACAGAGAATACTTCACCTCCGACAAATGGTTGTTCCTCGGAATGGAATTGTAAATATTACTCCCCTCAACGAACATAGACACGACGGATGATGCAACACTACGAACAAAAGTTTTGATGACACTTTTTGATCAAAAGCGACAAAGAAGAGGATAGACGGTGGCAGCGACCCAAAAGTCTAGTTAATTGTCTATTCTTTCATCCCCTTTTCTCAACGTCATTCATTCACTACTTCCTTTGCGGCTCTATCCTATGTCCTTTTGCTTCGCGTGTGTGTGTGCTGTTTTTTTTACTTTTGTCCAACAAAAATTCCGGCGGCGATTTTTATTCTTGATCCTTTATTTTGGTTTTGAACCGTGCTGTTGCCGGCACCCCTGCGCTATTGCACTAATGCTCTTTTACTTGGGCTTTCTATGTATAGCAGCTATTTACTTTCGTTAGTTTTTGGTCAGCCTTTTTTTTAAAAAAAGGCAGTTTTATATCTTAGAACCCCTCGTTTCTCTCGGTCCTTTTTTTGAGTTCGTTTCAGTTCTTATTCCACGTGATACGCATATACTCTTTTCTTCGTAGGCAACCTTTTCCACCCCGAGCTCTCCCCTTCCCCCTTTAAGCTTTCCTCGTCCTGCATGCATAGGTGCACGGTTCACTGTAACCTTCTGCCTTATCTAATATCGTTTGTACTACACTTTCGTTTCACACTTGTGCCCGTGACTTATTCTTTTTGAACCTTTTTTGTCATGCCTTATCGTTTCATTTTTTTCTTCTTCTTAGTGAGTTAAGTTAGGTAGTAGCCGCAAATACAATAATACGACCCGCCGAATTCAACGTTACCTTATTGTAGACGGCTAGATGGTGTAGTGACTAATAATATATTATAAGCTTAATGGTATAATATATAGCGATATCGATGATGAATGTACAAATTTGCAGGTTCGATTGAATGTCATATATACAAATAGCTCAGTCATGATCATGCGGACAGGTCATGGATGAAAATTATATAATGCGGGATTGAAGATAAGGAGATTAAGAAAGGGGGGGATATCCGTTAAAAATAAGAAGATGCTATATATCTCGAGTAATAGTCTAGAGAAAACGATTGTAGCGTCTAGAGTTACACTCCATTATATGCCAAAATCTTAGTATCCTTATCATCCTTGATATTATGCAACAACCCCTTTCCTGCGGTATTCATAATCTTCCTCTTCATGCCCACAACATCAGTCTTCAAGCTCAAGTCCTCTCCTAGGAAGTATGCTACCAATCCTGCGACATGGGGTGCAGCCATGCTGGTTCCGCTCATTACACGGGTCGCCTCCTTGCCGTTGATGTAAGTACTCAAGATATCACGACCTGGTGCGTAAGTGGTAATACACGGTCCGTAATTCGAAAAGTCCGCGCGGTTATCATAGATGTCAATGGCACCGACTGTAATAGCACTAGCGAGGTATGTAAAATCCGACCCGTTACGGAGTTGATTACTCAAATACCCCGGAGAAACTCTACAAGCATCGACACCTTGATTTCCAGCGGCGATGACGGTATGGATACCCTCGGCGTTGGCTTTCATGATGGCTTCTTCGAGGGCTGGGGAGCGGCTGGTTGAGGTGCCTTCGGTATCTTCGACGTCGATTCCGAAGGACATGGATGCGACCGAACCTCTGAAATTTGGTTCCTTCGAACGTTTGCGGTGGAGTTTGAGCATCTCTTCGATTCCGGCCATGATGTCGGATGATGAACCGCCGCCTTCGCCGCCCATGACTTTGATGGCGTGGATTTTGGCCTTTTTGGCGACGCCGAAGCCGCGGGAGCCTGTTGTGCCGGCGCAGTGGGTTCTGTGATAATTATTAGCATATTGGGTAAATTAAATACATGTTTTGTTTAAAGCGAAAGCTTACCCATGTCCAGCAAGATCTTCTACTCCTTCTGCTTTAAGTAAACCAGGAGACGTATATACCCTATCCGCCCGTCCACCAAACGAGTTGTGCTCAACATTTATCCCAGTATCAATGACATAAATATCCACACCTTCGCCCGCACTCTCATCGAACGTATAACTAAAAATCGCCTCCTTATTCTTCTCCGGCGACGCATTAAAATCCACAGGAATCATTTGTTTCTGACTAATCCTCTGCAAACCCCAAGGTGCATTCGTTTGAGTCTGCACATTCGTAATACCAGGTGCAGGAGCCTGTCTCGGATTCTTCACCGGATGCTCAGCTGCAAATCTTCCAACATCCGCCAGTTGCGGGGTATAAGTTGCGAGTGGGGCTTGAACTCTGTAAGTTACGATTGGTTCGATGATGACGCCCGATGGTGGGAGCATGGCTTTGAGGATTTTAACGCAGTGGTCGGACATATCTGCGGAAAACCCGTTTATGGTTGCTGAGAATCTGTGGTGGAGATGGGATTTGTTGAAGCCGTGGGGTTGGAGGGATGTGAGGATTTCCTCGGTGTTGACGGTGACTGAGCCATCTTTTGGACGGGGGAAGCGGAAAAGATAGGGGGTAAATTTTGTGGGGTGTCCGGAGGGGACTGTGGGTGTATCACTTCCTGGGAGGGTATATGTAGGAGGAGGATGATGTTCACCATTGTGAGGAGCTGGCAGCGCTGAAGCTGTAAGAAGGAAAGTCGAGAAGATTGTGAAGAAACGCATTTTGGAAAATAAGTGAGGGGTACCCCTTTAGGACTTGGAGAGAAGTATTAAATGAGATATGGGGTATATAGTGCTATGTAAAAAGAGCAAGAATATATATATAGCTGAATCGAAGATGCTGTATATTAATGTATCGTCTCAAAATCTGTGACGATATGGGGTATCGATAGAATGGAAGATATCGTGAAACCTTTCCAAGAAAAGTGCGTTGATTTTGTTGCAATTTTGTTAGAAGAGAAGCGAAAGGGACTTTTAGTCAATAAGATGCTAAACCAAGTAGCTCAGAGAATTCAAAAAAATAAAAGTAATATATGAAAGATTTGTTATAAAATGAGTGTAAATCGGTATAATAAAATATATCGAAAGGCCGGTCGAAATCAAGCAAGACTTGAACGCTCTTCAAGAAATCACCAAAAGAAGGTAGCCCAGCCTCGACCAACGAAAAGAATGTGGTGAATATATATGGTGGCCCTGCACCGTCGAACCTTTTCGAATTAATGATCAACACCTGGAATAGCGGGCCTGGAGAAAGCAAGTATTGACACAAAAAAAAGGGGAATGAAGGTTAAACGAAAAAAAAAAAAGAGTGATGCAAGTCTTCCAACCTGTGGAATTCCCGCTTAGATACCGGTGAGGCTGTGGTGATAAAGCGGAAGATAAAAGTACCTGCAGCTGGTCCCGCCTATGGAAGAGGGGGCATGGGCGTGTTTATAAACCTGCAAGTCTGACATTGGACTTCACCGATGGCAATAAACACAGTCAGCAAGAAAGAGTCTCCTGGACTAAATTTGCAGGCTCCTGCAGTAAAATCCCGTGCTTCGGCCCCTTCCTTAGGCATGCTAGTCTGTGCTCCCAGTTCATAAACCGACCAGCAAATGGGACCTTTCCCAGCAGAGATCTAGTTCTATCTTGAGATCTCACTACATTTTTAGGTGCGAAATGGCAGGGTACCTTTTCGCAGCGCGCGCCAGGCGTTGTTGGACAAGTACACCTTGCTGAACGCTGATTCGATGTGGGTGGAGGTAGTGCCTGGACGAATGCGGCCGTGGCGGCAGGGTTGTTGCGGTTAGCAAAACAGCATGAACAAGATTGCGCGGCCATGGCCAGTCAATAGCGGCATTGTATTCGTGGAAGTCGGCCTGCAGCGAGTCAGATTCTCTCGCTTTAGGGAGGGGAGAAAAGGGAATCTAGGCAGTTGAAACGTGCATTACCATATGTGGGCAGGAAACTGCATATATGCATGCATCTTGATGATTAATGATAAAATGATGGATGAAAGATGAGTTCGAGATCGATAGGTGCTATTTCTGAGGCGAGCACAATGGCAATGCAACGGCGGGCTGCGGAGCATTGAAGCCGAAACCAAGTCGTTGCCCGATTGGGAGCCCAGCGACATCGGACGACACGCCCAACGCAAAAGCCCTGTCGTGGTTCTAGCTTCTCACTTCTCTCGCCTCGGAAATCTTAAAAAGAAAAAGCTGACTCAAACATTGCATATTATTGGCGGCGGCAAACCTTCAATATCAATATCTGGAAGATATTACTTAGGCTACCAAGCTGTCGTGCCCCGACCGATCTTCCATCTTTAAACACAAAAGATGTCAAACACCGTTCATCTCCTCGACTATGTCGCCGGCAACGTCCGAAGTTTGGTCAATGCGATCGAGAAAGTCGGTTACAAGGTCGTCTGGATTAAAGACCCTGCAGACCTCGCAGGCGCAGAGGTAAAGTTTCATCATTCCAAATCTAGGATTCATATGCATATGCCCCTCCATATATCCAGTTCTTTTATTTTTTTGATTAATATACCATAAAATAAATACTATACCTCGGTCATATCTTGTCTTGTCTAACAATTGCCTAAAATCATATAGAGAGTAATCCTTCCCGGGGTTGGACACTTTGGCCATTGCCTGTCTTCCCTCTCCAAAGCTTCATTCACGGAGCCGCTGAAGGCCTATATCGCCTCCGGGAAGCCGTTTATGGGCATTTGCGTCGGTCTTCAAGGCCTTTTCGATTCCTCTTCCGAAGACCCTGAAGTCCCCGGCCTTGGAATCATCCCGGGGAGGCTCACTCGATTTGACTCCACCACAAAGTCAGTGCCACATATTGGCTGGAATAGCGCTATCGCAATCGAGTCCGAGGAAACACAGGGTAAATCACTATACGGATTGGTGCCCGGTAGAAAATACTACTATGTTCACTCGTATGCTGTGCCATATACCCCTGGACAACTCGAAGCACAGGGGTGGGATGTAGCAACCGCCACATATGGAGACGAGAAATTTGTCGGGGCTATTGCTAAGGGAAACATTTTTGCTACACAGTTTCATCCAGAAAAAAGCGGGGAAGCTGGTTTAGCGGTTATCAAAGCATTTTTGGATGGAACACGATTATCGGATCTTCCTCAGGATATCCAGGCGAAGGAAATGGGGGATGGGCTAACGAGAAGAGTTATAGCCTGTCTGGATGTTAGAACGAACGATGATGGTGATTTGGTCGTTACGAAAGGGGATCAGTACGATGTACGAGAAAAGGGAACAAGCTCTTCAGGCGGCCAAGTCAGGAATCTGGGTAAACCGGTGGATTTGGCGAAACGTTATTATGAGTCCGGAGCCGATGAAGTTACATTTTTGAACATAACCTCCTTCAGAAATTGTCCAGTAGCTGATACGCCGATGTTGGATGTGTTAAGACTGACATCCGAGGAGGTGTTCGTACCCTTGACAATAGGAGGAGGTATTAGGGACGTGGTTGACACGGATGGAACAAAAGTATCGGCACTGGAAGTTGCGACAATGTACTTCAAATCTGGTGCTGACAAGGTTTCTATCGGAAGCGATGCAGTCATTGCTGCTGAGGAATATTTTGCAAATGGAAAACAATTGACCGGGAAGACGGCTATCGAAACAATATCAAAGGCATACGGCAATCAGGCGGTTGTTGTATCGGTGGACCCGAGGAGGGTATATGTAGCCTCGCCGCAGGATACGAAACGTCATGCAATAAAAACCGCCTTTCCGGGACCTAATGGTGAGCAGTATTGTTGGTATCAATGCACAATAAAGGGAGGGCGCGAAGGCAGGGATGTCGACGTTCAAGAATTGGTCACTGCCGTTGAAGCCATGGGATGTGGCGAGATTCTGTTAAATTGCATCGACAAAGATGGCACAAACTCCGGGTTTGACTTAGAGCTTATCAGTGAGGTGAAGAGGTCGGTAAAAATCCCAGTTATTGCATCAAGTGGTGCAGGAAATCCGGGACATTTCTTGGAGGTTTTCGAAAAGACAACTACAGATGCAGCTTTAGGGGCCGGAATGGTGAGTTCTACGATTCTCTATCATAAGGTGCCATGTTTTAACCCCAACATGCTAATTCCCTTGAAGTTCCACAGAGCAGAGTATACAGTCTCCCAAGTAAAGGATTATCTAGCCGGCGAAGGGCTTGTGGTAAGGACGTCAAAATAAACGGCACATTGGTCACGGAGTTTTGGGGGTACGTATATACAACATGTAAATTCACGATGAATGTGGCAATACAATCAAAGAGTAATGATATAATAATCTTAATGGGGCACTTAAATTAAATTGGTCTTGCTGGGGGTCTTCAATTGAATAAAAAAGATTCGGACATTTTATATGTAAGCGTAGTCTCGTATTGATATACGGCCAGAGCATATTTGTAAAGGGAAGAGTCTTTAAAATTTATCAAAGGAACTGATTTTACTGCGGTGGTTGTCCCTGAGCTTGTGACCCCTGCGATCCCAGCAATCCTTGTGGTCCTAGCTGTGATGCTTGCAATCCTTGAGATGCTTGGAGCCCTTGCAGTGCCTGTGATCCTTGTAGTGCCTGTAAACTCCCAGAACTTTGTGAATTGGCAAGGTCTTGATTTGCGAACGAAAAGTTCGGCACAGCCTCTTGAACATCTCCAAGATCTGCTAACTCCGTATATTCGATGTCATCTCTACTTTCGCCTTCATAATATGGCGGATACTCAACACCAGTACCCCCCTCCGCACCCGGAATTCGGCTAAATCTTAAATCCCAATTTTGACTTTGAGTACCAAACTCTGCAGACTCGTCTCCAAAGTTTTCCGCATTTTTTTCATCGAAGCTGACGAATACATCTGAATCTTCGTTTATATCTTGGGCTGCGAGGTTGGATCCGGAACCAATTGGGCTTTCAGGCTGGACCTCAGTACCGCCTGTTGGGTATTGAATCTGTGGTTGCTTCATTTGCACTCCCAGCACTTGTGGTTGATCCATTTGCCCTTGCACTACTGGCGCCTGGTTCATGTTGTTCCCAACTGCCTGTTGTTTCAAGGGACTGTAGACAATTTGAGGTTGGCGTAGTACGTTTTGTCGTATTTGAGGTTGTTCAAGATCTTCCGTGAATATCTGCGCAGTCGTCAATATGTCGGGTAGCTCGTCGAGGATATTATTACTGCCTGATGGCTCCTCATTGTTTGGCACGTAGATTTCTCCTTCATCGCCCTCCGGGTATAATTGGTCGTATAACCTCGCCCTTCGCTGTTGTTCCATTCGGTCTAACCCAGCCCTTTCAAGTTTCTCGCGCTGTAGGCGCTGCCGTTCGATGGTTTCGGGACTTATCCCTAATTCGAGTTTACGACGTTCCTCCTCACGATCCTGCGCGGCCTTTTCTGCCAGAACCTCTGCGGGGTTAACCACCCAGCCGGGTTGAATATTTATTGGGCCACTATACCCAGGACGAGGTTCAGAGCGCCCAGTGTTTACAACTGTCGCTGGTTTTTTGTAACGCCCCTTACCGTTGAGCAAACGTCGAAAGAAACCAGGCTTTTTCACCTTTGGCGCATTCTGATCGACGACGACGACATTATTACCCCTTTCGCCGTTAAGGTAATCTAGGACACCTGGGTCTTCGGTGATAGGGGAAATGTCAACGCCTGTAAGCTCTTTTATGGCCATGGGGGCGCCATATTTTACAGCCATCTGTTTTATGAAACCGGGCAACTTACTTTTGCGCGTTTGGTCTTCGTTCTGGTCATCTTGGGCTATATATGTATTCGTTAGTTCGATTGTATCTCCTGAATAGTATATTGGTCTTTATATAGACGGGGTACATACATTGATAGTTCATGCCAGGTTGATCTACAACTCCCACATGCACGTCAGCTTTCTCGTCCAAAAGGTTCAGTTCAACGTGGGGCTTAGGTTATCTTGTGTATAGAACTTCCTGGCTTCTATACCCGGTGAAAAAGGAGAGGCATTTTTAAAGATACTTACTACTCAGACTAATGCGCGGGTCGTTTGAACCTAGCCGTATAGACCCCCCAGGAAGGGATTCCTGTGATCTCTCTAGCGACTCCTCATAGATTGGATCTACATCTCTTACACGCTGTTGAAACAACTCCGTGTCTTCGATCCTCACTGGGCCCGGGTTTTCGGGAAGCCGAGAAATCGTGTTCTTGATATCCTCATCCGTACCGAAACGAATTACGCCGGCATCCGGCCTCGCTTTAGGCTCGGTACCAGGTCTGGAGAGGATAGATGGTCGACGGCGACGGTTGACAGGCGGAGAATCAAATTCTTCGGGGTCTTGTTCTTTTTCTTCCTCTTCTTCCACGATAACCTGGGTGTTCAGGCCCGGGTTATTCAGGCCCTGGTTTATATTCGGGTCTTGGTTAATCAAGGCTTGGTTTCCCTGATTACCCTCCCCCAAATCGATCACCTGTGGAAAATCTTCCTCCTCAAGCCCCTCAGGTGCAATAACACCCTGCTGGCTGACCCCAGCATTCGACTGCCTGAGCATCGAATTCTCAAGAGCCTCCCTTCTAGCATCATCCGTACTACAGACACGAGTAATTTTCTTCAACGTCTTTTTAAAATTCGCCCAACGGTCTGCGCGTTTTTCAAGTCGATGTGTAGCCTCTCCTGCATCTGATGGTGGGGAAGGAGATCCTGAGGGCTGAGGTTCAAAATTTGCAACGACATGAGGAATAGAAACATGAGGTTCTGCATCTCGTTTAAGCAGGCTCGGGGAATCATCGTTAGGACAATCATTTGGTACCGGGGTGGCTAGAGTAGTTCCCGCGAGATGTGCGAGAACTACACAGACCGGGAGGATATTGATGCCGTAACGCATGCTTTTGTCTTTTTGGAGAACAAAATGAAATTGATGAAGGAGAAAAGAAAACTCCTTATGGAAACTTTTCTTTTCTTATGGATATTTAATGTCTATCAAAGTGCCTGGTAGTGCTATCCTCGTATATGCAATGTGTGTAAGATAACAATGGGGAGAGGTTATAAGACGAACTCAAAAAACGTGGTGGACATGTGGAGTTCTTGCCACGAGTATTTTATTCCATATTGAGGCCGTTTAAACAGGTTTGTGGGATTCCCACGAGGTAGGAAGCGTGGGATATTAAATGGACGGAAATCGACTCAAATGTCATCTTTAGATATTTTATTTTTCCGCCTCTTCCTCATCATCACTACCAAACCTAGTGAGATTGGAGAGCTTCTGGACTAGTGATTCGTGCCACAGTCGTTTAAATTCATCACTGGCAGCCATGAGAAATCCTTCGGGCATTTCATATACCTCGTTTTCGAGGGCTTTAACTTGGCTATATTATATTGAAAAAATATTTAGCTCATCGAGTCCATAACTTTCCTAAGGAAAAGGAAAAGGAAAAGGAAATGAAAGAAAACGAAACAAGGAATGTTGCTATAAAATTTTATAGGACAAACAAAGGAAAAATAATTCAACATACAGCGGTGCATCGTCAGGCTCTACTTTGCAAACTTTCCAGCCTTTGGAAGAGAACTCGACGGTAAGAGTAACATGTTCCTTAGTTTCGATATAAAGTCGGTTCGCGTCGGAATCATCAGCTGTGACACGGTGAAGAAACGATCCGTATTCTGAACTGAGCTGGTTTGTATCCTCTGCGAACGTCAGGATCGGGGGCGGAACTACCGCCATAGTTTTCTGCGAGCTGGTTGGCCGGATATAGATCCTTCCCCTCCTTGTAGCTGGAGAGTAGTATCGAATGCAAGGTTGGATGCCTGAGGTTGTTCGAGGACCTTTAGTATTACTGTTGCCAACGCAAAAATTACAACATGTGGCCTGAGTTCGAGGCTGAGAGCGGCTAGTCCAGCTAGAATCCTAACCTCCTAACTTGAACGTTGCAATTCCAGGGATCCTAGTTGTCTTCAGTTTCACAACTACAAGTTATCAGGTGCTTTAGAGTCGATAGTTGGAGCTGCCTACAGTTTAGGTTCAACTAGGCACTGGAAGCTTCCGGAGCCTCCCAGCTAACTGAGGGATATTATAATTCCCTCTCATGTTCTATTTATGGAGGGAAACTATCAAATCGGCAATTTGAAAAGGATGCCTTAATTCCATTGCATAATGATAATAATAACAATAATAATGATAAGGGCAGTGATAAAAAAGACAGAAAACAAGAAACATGATGCTAACAACCCCTCATTCTATAGTCCTGCGCCTCATGCATTCCCGAAATTGTGGATCCTCTAAAACAAAAACGTTCTTCGATCGATCAATCATCGTCCTCAATAGCTTGTTCCTCAGCGACGTGCCTAAAAAAGCAAGTTAGTATTTGTCTCTTCAAGATTTTGGAGAGGAAAGAGTATTATACTTCTTGACCACACGCTCAATACCGTCAAGACCCTTCTTCAAGACATCCATCTTGGGACCAAATGAAAGACGAACGACTAGTAGGATAGGTGTCAGCAACTCTTTCCTAAATTAGTTATCTTCAATCGAAATCTAGTGCGCTTACAATGATGACAAGGGCTGTCGAACAAATCTCTTCTCATGGCTGGGTTCAAGTCGAAGAAAATACCAGGCACGACAATGACCTTCTCCTTAAGACATGCCTGGAAGAAGTTCAATCCGTCGTTGATCTTCTTGGGGAGACATTCGACGTCGAGCCAAATATAAAAAGTGGCCTCTGGGACTTTCTGTTTTATTTGTTAGTAGTATCCATGATATCTCAAATGTAGTAGAAAGGGAACTTACGACATCCTTGAAACCAATCTCCCTCAATCGTTCAATGACGTAGTCTCTCTTCATTTTAAAGTGTGTCTGAAGAGCCTTCATTTCTTCCTTAACCTTGGCGGGCTCAAGCATTGGAACAGCGGCTTCTTGGAACGCAACATTGGCACCACCATCAAGGTAGCTGCCGCAGGATCCGATGGCTTTAATGAATTCCTTGGGACCAACAATCCAAGCAACACGGAGACCAGGAAGTCTGAAACGCTTGGTAAGACCATCAATGATCAGAACATCATCTTCGTCGACGTCATCAATATTGTCAGCGGCCGAGATAACGGTTCCGTCACAGTTAGTGCTATAGTTGTAACCTCCGCTATTATCGTGTTAGTAGAAGAGTAGAAGTCGGGAATGCATAGAGGAACATACTAAAACTCGTCCATGATCAATGTAGCACGATCTCGGCAAATTCCTTGGATCTCAGCAAGATCAGGGTTCTTCACGACACCTCCAGTAGGGTTACGAGGGTTGGAGGTGCTAAAGCAAAGAAGTTAGTTTAGTCGGTGATAAATTGGGGAATAATCTTCCTTACATAATGACACTAACACCTCTGGCGATTTCCTCCGCGATCTTGTCTGGATGAATCTGATACTCATCGTGAACAGAGAGCGGAGATGGGATAGCGGCGAACTAAACGTCCTTTATGTTAATTATCTGAACCAGGTCGTAAATCACAATTGAAGGAGCCTCACATTTTTGAACAAGGAAAGCATCTCATTGTAGGCGGTGTAGTCCGGGATGAAGAAGCCAAGATATGCATTATTAAGGACGGCGGCGACACGGATTAGACCAGCACGACCACCCTGATATAATTACAACAGTGGTTAGAATTGTAGCAAATCTAAGGTTGGCTTGGGATTGCATACTGGGACAATGGCGACGTTCTCCCAAGTGTACTGGCTACGACGATTGCGTCTGTGATGTTCATTGTAGAGTTTGGCGACAGCCTCACGGAGAGGTTTGATACCAGCGGTGGGACCTAGATGTTCCAATTTCATCAGACTGGTATAGAAGTGATATTGGCAAGATAATAGTATATACCGTATTCGCGAGCGTTCAGACTGAGAGGGATTTCTGTTGGTCTTGGGAAGCAGCCCTCGATCTCGTCCTCACATTCAGGAGCTCCTTGTCCGAACTAGCTGCCCATTAGCGTACTGATAGACAACCTCTTAGAGCCTGTGAGAATGGAAGCTAGCTTACGTTCGCCCTATATCATGAAACAGCCGGATTTAGAATGTAAAAAATGCAACAAAGCTTGATGTCTGTGTCTGTGTAACGACGTACCACTTATGAGGAGCTTCGAGGTATCCTTGCTGTGTAACGGTTGGGTCAGCTACCGGGACGTATGACGTTGGGCTCAGAGCAGAATTATACCTCATAGGCCCTTTCTGTACACCAGACGACACCACTATATCGATCGAGTCCGAGTGAGTGAATTATTCCGGTAACTCTAGGATTTGTTTCCCTTGTAGGAAATGGAAGAGAGGAAACCAAACATACGTCGAGGCACGAGAAGGATCTAAAGAATCAATAAAAGTTACCACCTTTTCTCTTAAAAGTTAAATTGTCGGTTGGATATTATGAATCCTGTACGCACCTAGTCCTGCATGCGGCTTGTGGCCATCATGGGCATTTCTGAATTGACGGTGAGCCGCAGAATTGAGTTCTAAGAAGTTGAATCAGCAATGGGGCAACCTCTAATATAATATGACAAAGTAGTGCCAGCTATCAATAAACCTACCGCTCTCCGAAGGTCCCTTAGCGGTCGAAAAGCGTCGTTCACGCGGAGCACCGGTGTTTCTGTTGATTGAGAACTACTCGAACGTTAGTACCCCAGTCCATGATATCAATGATAAAGTATAAAAAAAGATAGGTTACCGGTACAGCGAAGCTCACCTTGCGTCCGGAGAATGACATGTTTTTGGTATTTGTACGATTTTTTTTATTTTTATTTCTAAGAACAAAAAGGAGGTCAATGTCAATTCTCGAAGGACGGAAGAGGTAAGCAACGAGGTATAGAGGAATATGGCTAGGATTCGCGTGTCTGGGGAGGCCAAGAAAAGGGAGAGAGCGGGGGGCCAAGAGAAGGGACCGTCGCCCCTCTTTTTATATACGGCGGGGGAGAGCTAAAGCGGCAGAAAGACACTTACTTTGGGATATACTTTTACGTTATAGAACGTAAATCAGATCGAGCTGCAGTCAGTAATGGACTTGTCGAGCGAGAGGCTGGACGAACAGGTATGCACGTAGGTCTGGCTTTTTTATGCACAGGACAAGTGAGGGAAAAAACAAAAAACCATTTGAAGGGAGTCGGAGTATACGAGCGAGTACACGGTAGGTAGCTAGCTACCTAGCCTGGCCTGGTCGTCAGGTTGGATTGGGACGAATGAGGTCAGAGTCGGGTTACAGCGCGAGTAATTTTAATTGGAGCAAAAAGCTTAGCACAAACAGGAGACATTCAGAAACATCTCGACATGCACATCCAAACGGACATCGGCACGGCTGGCTTCCCAAAGACGACCGGAGTGGGGTTGCCCGTTTTCTCTGTTCAGCTTCATCGCCTCTATGCTACCTTCTGCGCTTGGCCCTACGGCATCGGGAACCGCAGCGTACGTACTCAAGTCCCTCAACATCGATGAGTATCTCAACCATCATGCATGGTTTGCAAGATGGCTCCCCTTTTCCTGCGGCCCGGATTGGCTGCCCGTTGAGATCTCATCACGTAAACTTCAGCTTCCAAAAAAGCGCAAGGGTCGGTTTTTATATCTCTCGAGCTAGCCCGTATAATATAACCACTTGCTATTAATTTGGTGCGGCCGAGTCGACCCCACAGGGGCACCACCGTCCACTACTTTCAACCCCCCGCCGGCTCGGGACGGGCTTCTTCGCCCAAGTTTACCATGTTCAATCATCCTGCCATCGGGTCTTGGCTTGAAAGGAAAAGGTACACACGACGGGCATGCAAGCTTTCATGCGCCATCGCTAGCAATGGACGGATTGGGCAGGCAGCAAGAGGTGGCTGATAGCTAATGGCTTATCCAACTTCGAACTTCCCTCGTCCCTCTGCACCGTACATACGTGCTATGTGATAGAGCACCAGATTCTACGGAGCTGAATAGATGTATATGGGTACTCAGTCCCGTATCGAGATCTCGCAATCAGAATCATAGTGTAGAGGTACTTGGATAGTGTGAATGTGAAAAGGTGTGTGTGTAAATGGATGTGTATATGTCGGACAGACGCTGTAACCTGCGGTGGATGTATGCATCTCAGATCTATGATCTGAACTCGAAATGTATCATGCATCTCTCTATCTCCGCTGTTCTATCGCTTCATATGTCAAAATTTATATTGCATACACGTACGATCTATGCCCATGGCTATGCATAGCTGTGCACGCGCCTGAGATGCGTGCTTCGGTGCCACAATGGTATTCGTCCAAATTTTGGCTTGCCGACCTACCGATATCGATATACCATGGGCCGGTCCCCCTAGCCAGATCGAATTCTAGTTCTCCACCTAGCTGTCATGTCAGGTTCGACTCGAATCGACAAAAGAGAAAGGCTTGTCTGCGGATGACCTGGTTTCGCCATCAAGCCTCGTGAACCGACGCTCTTGGCAGCCGCCGGAATATCTTGGCTAATCGTGGGGGGCCGCATCAGCTTGGAAACTTGTAATATTACATTCCACTGTTGAACAACATCAGCGTCAAATGTTCCACCACCGGCGATGCCTCACAGGAACAGAAACATCGTATGCTTTGCTTCCGCTTCATTTTCCCGTTTCTTTTTATGCTAATATCGCTGTTAGAGGCACGGAACCGTCATTTTGCCGTCCAGCGGCCGTCGCGTCAACCGGCATGTAACTTTTGCGCGCCCGAGAAGTGTTGATGGTAACGACAGCAGCACGGATTCCCCACACGATGACGACGAACATCATGAAGATGATGGCCTGCTTCCCAACGGGAACGGGCATGTCAATGGACGTGCAAACGGTTATGCAAACGGCCATACCAAGGTACCCGCGTGGAGGCAAAACTTACGGCTTCCGCCTTTTCTCAAGAGGTTTATCGAGACTTGGAAGCTGAAGGACGTGCTGAAATGTGCCTTGGCATACTTTCTTGGATCAATGGCAACCTACATACCGCTTTTCGCAGCACTGTTTGGCAAGAATGATGGGAAACATATGGTTGCTACTGTTGCTGTATACTTCCACCCGGCTCGAACTCGGGGAAGTATGGCTGAGGCGACCATGTTCGCTACAATAGCTGTTCTGTACTCCTGCTTCATCTCAGCTGGAACCCTCGGCACCGCAACTCTCTTCGGTCATTTGGGACATCCTGCAATCGGTCGTATCCTCATACTGCTATTCTTTTGCATAGGAGGTTTGGGACTGATAGGGTGGACGAAGTTAAAAATGGCGAGTCCAACTGCCAACGTATCCTGCAGTCTCGCATCCATTATAATCATTACCACTCTGACCAAAGATGTTGCGACTCAAGAAGGAATATTCAATATGACCAAGATCATGCAAACTGTCGCAATGGCTGTTTGTGCGATTGCCATGTCAACCACCTTGTCTAATATCATGTGGCCGAGTTTTGCTGTAGTAGAATTGCGAAAGTCCATGGTTAACTCCACCCGTGCCTTTGCTGAAATGTTGGAAGGGATTACCAAGGGATTCATTGATGGGTCCCAGGAGCACTTGCAACAGGCATCGTTCAAGAAAGCCTCTGCGGATCATAGAAAAACCTTCACGGACCTGGCGAAGCACTTGCACGAGGCGAAGTTCGAACATTATATGAAAGGAACTGAAGTTACATACGGACTTGAGTTACGTCTCGTCGAATGTCTTCAGGTATGTCGCTTGACTCGTAAACCTAATTTGTATTTCTGTATCTCTAATATATATTCTATCAATTTTAGAGACTCGCACAAGCTATTGGTGGTCTGCAAAATGCTGCGAGTACCCAATTCTCCCTTCTCGAGCAGAGTGACCAGACGGACCCGTATCTATCCGAATATCCAGAACTACAGGCCTCTTTTACCAGCTCCCATTTACAAACTCCATCTGAAGATGTCTCTCAAGACTATTTTGATTCCCCTGTGGAAGCGAGACCTGGCACATCGGGTACCGCACGTACTACAGGCACCATAGGCACCGTAGGGACAATAGGCAGTGTAGCATCTGCGGACGGCGCTCTTGTAGTCGTCACAGGCCGGACTCTGTTCGACCAATTTATACAACATCTTGGACCTTCTATGGTAAGTTTTACGTAATTTATACCAAATAGAGACACTTCCTCTTCAGGCTAACAGATGAGACAGCGATCCCTAGCCGTCACTCTCAAACTCATGTTGGATGAACTCCCATTTGGAGCAGGGACGGATTACACCATCAGCGTGAACCCTCATTTCCGCGCTAGCCTTCGTGATGCATTACAACTCTACACCGAAAAGCGTAAACTCGCCCTCGACCAACTTTACAACCACCAAGACATCTCTGGTCGAAAATCCGCCGATTTAGCCGCAGACCAAGAAGAAGTCGCCGCTAGTTGCGGTCACTTCGCTTACTCCCTAGAAGACTTTGGAAAGGAACTATTCGACTTCCTCGACATACTCGACCAACTCGAAGGTCTCCAAGAATTACCCCTCCCAAGAACATGGCACTGGCTCAACCCTCTCCGCCACATATTCAGAAAACCAAACGAAGAAATAGAAGATGGTGACCGCCGTATCGACCGTGTCCTCCCTCAACAACTTCCAGGAGGCCTCTCAGACGTTAAAGTCTTACAAGAAGAAATCGCCCGCCGAGAGAACAAAACTCATAACGCTCTAGGCTATCGCATCTGGAAAGCCCTGCGGATGTTCCGCCGCGATGATGTAAAATTCGCGTTTAAAGTCGGTGTAGGCGCTGCCATTTATGCACTTCCATCCTACATCCCGTTCACCCGTCCCATCTATAGTCATTATAGAGGCGAATGGGGTCTAGTGTCTTACATGATCGTGATGTCTATGACTTTGGGTGCTACAAATACATCAGGTCTATACCGTTTCATCGGTACCATAATTGGTGCTTCAGCCGCCGTATTCTCGTGGTGGACATTCCCAGAGCTACCCTTAATATTATCCCTCTACGGCTTCGTCCTTTCATTCCTCTGCTTCACATTAACTTTAAACTACCCTGCCAAAGCCAGTTTTAGTCGGTTCATCCTATTAACTTACAATATCACTGCACTCTACGCCTATACTATCAGCATCAAAGACGAAGACGAAGACGACAGTGACGAAGGTGGTAAAGATCCCATCATCACCGACATCGCCCTCCACCGTGTTCTATCCGTTTTGGCGGGTGTAACATGGGGGCTTATAATCTCCCGTTACGTCTGGCCGATATCTGCGCGCAAGAAGCTGAGAGACGGACTTTCGGTCCTTTGGTTACGCATGGCATTGATCTGGAAACGTGATCCGTTAAACTACCTCGTCGAAGCAGCACCGACAGATGTAGCAGCCTACATGAATATCACGGAAGAAATCCATCTCCAACAGGCTTTACTCCGTCTTCAATCACTACTCGCCCAAATCCCCTTCGAATTCCGTCTCAAAGGTCCCTTCCCCATCGAAGATTTTTCGGAAATCCTAAAAAATACACAATCAATGTTAGACGCCTTCCACGGTATGTCCGTCATAATAGCGAAGGAACCACAATCTTCGACGAGAGAAATGGAGATATTGGCATTTACGAAGAATGAACGTGCGGAGCTATGTTCTAGGATTTTTCAGTTGTTTTATGTTTTGAGTAGTAGCATGAGGAGTGGATTTCCGTTACCGGAGACGCTGCCGAGTATTGTTAGGAGTAGGGATAGATTGTTGATGAAGATTCATAAGTTTAGAGAAAGGGATAGAGGGGCTAGAGAGGGGAGAGGGGAGAGCGAAGAGGACTTTGCATTGATTTATGCTTATGGTATGCTGATTTTTATCCCATTTCCCATTCCCATTTTTCTGAAACTTTTTCCCGGGTGCTAATATTTGTGATCTCTCGGTTTAGTTTTATTGACAGGAAGGGTTTCAGAAGGTCTGGAGAAGTGTGCAAGAAGCATCAAAGTCCTGCATGGAGTTATTGACGAAGAAATGTTGGAGATCTCATGAAGAAAGGAATCACACACTCAAAAATCAACGAGTATGAGCTTCATATGGTCGTGCATATAGCGCACTACAGCGGGTTTCTTTCATTTCAGTTTTTGCTTCTTAATGTCTATATTAAACAGGGTATCATGACGGATCACAAAAAAGGTGGGACATGGTAAGGTAAAGCATCTACACTATATTAGTTTTGTTCCTTTCTTGTTATTCCTTTACGGTCATATTTTCATGGCGTACGTTGTTAATTCAGCAGTGCATACTTTGCATACATTCATGTTTTTCTATTTTATCAGCTGGAGAGAAGAATGGTTCATAGAATTCGGTTGTTACTAAAGTTATAGCCTTTCGTTTTTGATTTTGGTGTCTCGATGCTGCTGTATTTCTAGCGGTTTAATGCGACTATTGGTTCTAAATGCGAATACGTACCACTGAATCGATTTAGTCACACACCTGACTTAGGAAGTTTATAATATAGTCACGAATGTTACTGGGTCCGGATTCAGATCTAAAGTGAACAGAGGGAGTCACGCCTAGATAGTGGGATTGACTGTATGGAAAGATATGTGCATACGCTACCAATATCCATCTATATAGTCAGTTCCACTAATATTTAATAGCCCGGCTACGCAAGTAGGAAAAGAAGTCTAAGGTAAAGTAAAAAAAAACGCCCCCCCGCCGCGTCCATTCATTATCGTGAGTTGATGGCCCTTCCCCCGGCCATCAAAGGGGACAAAAAAAAAATACACCGCCGCCCCAACCCCCGCCACATTACCTCCTCGTTCGGGGCTTCTTGCGGCTCGCTCCATCCTCCTTCTAGGAGGACTTCGCGGCCGCCTTCAGCCCCCAGAACCTCGTCTCCTTGTTCTGCTCCGCCACATCCTTCAAGCCCGTCTTGAAGGATTCCAAATCCCTGTCGTGGATGATTGGATTGAATGCATCCATTATCATCTTCGTCGTCACCCTCCTCCCCCTCGCCTCGTGGTCTAAAAACCACTCCCTGGTTTTTGGGGGGATTTCCGCCCGTCTCAAAAGACGGTCCGGAAGTATGGGGTCCCCCCCGCCCCGCGTGCGCGTGGCCTTAGCGACCCGGCCAAGCCCCATTGGCTGGCCGGGGACGCTCTGCCTCTGTATGGCCTCGAAAGACCGAACCAGCGCCTCCTTCGCATTCTGGGCGATGCGATTCGCCTCTCGCTCGATTATGCTCGAGCTCGATTTCGACGCCATTATGGCGTCATGTTCCACCATACTGTGGACGCCAGCTTGGGCCAGAATCGCCTCGAGGACTTGGTCCTCCTTCTCTGGTTCGTCCCGCTTGCGCTTCTTGGGACTCCCCGAGGCCTTGTCGCCGGAGTTTGAAGCTTCGCCCGTCATTGGGCCGCTTAGCATGCTGCCCTCTCCTCCGACACTATCAAAGAAATATTAGCATGGTCAAGAATATAGAGGTTATGAACCCTAGTATAAGACTATTTAATAAGACTTACAAGTTCTCGAGCTTGTGCACCCCCGCGATCCCCTGCACCTGCTCGGTCTGCTCGTCTTCGGATACACGCTTCGCCTCCGTCAACTTCTTCTCAACTCCTTCAAACAAACTTCCAGTTTCCGTTCCGTGTTCCATAGATCCTAGAGTGAACAAATCCTTCATGTCATCCATTCTAAAGGCACGACGTTGTTCAGGATCTTCTAGGATCTTTTTGGTTAGGAATTGCTTGTAGAGTTGTCGTTGGTAGATCTTTTCTTCGATGGTACCCCTGCTGAGAAGTCGGTAGATCCGAACTTCTTGTTTCTGGCCCAGTCTCCACGATCGTTCTCTTGCTTGCATATCATTCGATGGATTCCAATCCGGATCGAAGATTATGATTCTTGTTGCGCCGGTCAGGTTTAGGCCATAGCCACCAACCTTGGTAGTGAGGAGGAAGACTTGAAGGGTAGGATCGTTGTTGAATTGATCAACCATAGATTGCCTCAACTTGATGTCCGTGGAACCGTCTAAACGTAAGTATCGGTACTTTTTCTTCACAAACTTCTGGAGGATATCTAGCATTTGTGTGCCTTGTGAAAAGATCAAGCACTTCAACTTGTCTTTCTCCCATGCTTTAAGGAGGCCCTTAACGATTTGCATCTTTCCAGATCTGACTGGATTCCCGTAATCGTATTCATGATCAGTAGATAGCTTGTTGCGATTACAAAGGTCGGGATGATTGCAGATCTTTCTGAGGACATCAATGCCAGCGAGCAACTCTCTTTTTCCGGAAAAGATGTCGAAGACTTCAGGGGACTTAATATAAGTTTCATAGGCCTCTTTCTGTTCAACGACGAGATTGCAAAATAAAACCTGGTCATGCTTAGGCGGCAAGACTGCGACGTCTGCCTTTAGTCGGCGAAGCATATAAGGATTAATGAGTTCCCTTAGAACGACGGCACATTTATACGCGGTGTGAATTTGAGTACTGTTGGCTCCAGAATAGCCACCAAGTTTGATCGGTATCGCAATATTTTCATTGAATACTTGGTATATACCAAGCTTCCCGGGGTAAACGAAATCGAACAGGCTCCAAAGTTCGCGAAGGTTGTTCTGGATAGGGGTTCCTGAAAGGATGAACCTGGTTGTGCTACGAAGCTGTTTTGCGGCGATGGTGATCTTCGCTTCTGGATTGCGAATTTTGTGTCCTTCGTCGAGTACTACACATTCCCAGTCTGTGTCGAGGAGCAGCTTGTGATATGTGCTGAGGCCGGTGTATGTTGATATAAGGATATGGCCCTTAGCCTTGACCTTATCGACAATTTTCTTCGCCGCCTTCTGCGCTTTAGAGGGAGCTGCGCTCTCCAATACGTCTAATAAGCTCTCATCGTCATCGATAGTCTCTTCAGCCTTCTTATCTGCGGCAACTGAAAGCATTCCACTCCCAGAAGAGTGTAGAATTGAAACTCGCAAACACGGCCACCACTTGTGAAACTCGTTGCACCACTGCTTTAGGACAGTCGCTGGTGCGACAATGAGAACTGGTTTCGTAAGCTTTTTGCTGTAGTGCAAACCTGCTATGAATGCGATGGTCTGGATGGTCTTTCCAAGTCCCATCTCGTCTCCGAGGATTCCACCAGTATGCTGTTTAGCGTGAAGGTTCCATAACCAATCAACGGCTGTTTTTTGATAATCAAAGAGTGATTGAGCAACGTCACCGGGGAGCTTGAATCCATCATCGATGACAAAATCCGGAGCGGAGGGAGACGGCTTGAACCATTCAAGCGTTTCCTCACCGGCTTCTTTTTCTTCGTCGTTTTCAGCCCTGGCGGCAGCACGTTCTGCACACCAAGATTTGAGTCGCTTTTGGTAGACATGCTCATAACCATCGTCGAATTGTCCTAAGTCTTCCTCACCTGTTTCGCCCTCTCCTTCTGTCTTTTTCCTTTTGCTACCGGAACGCGATGCTTTGCCTTTACGTTTTTTCGAGCTCGGCAGAATCTCCTTCTCATCATCCTCATCGGATAATCTCAAAGCTTCCTCCTCTACTTCGCTTTCTTCCTCCATCTTTCTCTTCTTCTCACCAGAGCGCGATACTTGGCTCTTACGTTTTTTCGACTTCACCATAACCTCTTTCTCGTCGTCGTCGTCGTCACTTCTTTCTTTCCAGTCTTCTGCATCTTTGTATTCATCAGACTCCTCATTGGAGTCGTAAGGCTCAGTAACCGCACGCGTGGTAGTCCTCGTTGTGACACGTCGAGGTCTTGGGGTTCTTGACACTTCTTTCTCGTAATCATCCTCAAACCCTGCAGCCTTTTGAGTACTAGGGTGGACTCTCTGGAGACTTGGTTCCGGAGTCTGAGGGTGTGAATGGGTGTTATCAACTGTTGTTGTTATCGGTGTTGTTGCAGTAGCCTCTGCTATCTTAGCAATCCTAGGTTGCTTCTCTGTAGTAAAACCAGGGGCTCGTAAGTTTTGGAAGGATAATGACGTTGTGGGCGCCGTTGTATCTTTTGTTGTCGTGGTATCAGCAATTAGGGATGCGCTGTCAACATTGATATCCTCTGCGGAGAAGGGATTCAAGATCCCCTTGCGGATAAGATAGTCCCGACGAGATTCTCCGGTTCTCTGGTCTCGAGAGCTGTTAGTCGTAGCGGCAGCCTTGATGGCTCGCTGTTGTAGGCGTCGTTCGATATCGGCAATGTTGGCCTGACGTAATTCGACTTTTTCTAGCAGCTCGTTAAGTTTCTCATGATACTTGGCCTTTCGAGGACCAAATGTTGACTTAATCAAGTTACGAGTGATTCGGACTTCATTATCCAGCTTCTCGAGGGCAACAGTTTCTTTCTTTTTCATCTTCTCAGCTTCCTTAGCTTCTTTCTCGAGCATATCGGCTTCGGCCTGCTCAGCGACCTTCTCTTCAAGGGTTTCATGTGTGAAAACTTGGAGACCAAGCTCCTCCTCGATATTCAAATCTTCATCCATAGCTGGAGGAGATAGTTTTTAGGCTTAAGTAGGGAAAATTGATAGGGTATTAAGATAAGAACGATAGGAGGAGAAAACACGCGTGAATGTGTCAGGCAATGATAAAATGTAGCGATGCAAGCGGTGGTGATGTTGATGTGTGTGTTGGTGATAATGTTGGTGAGAGGTAAGTTGATGGTGATGATGACGACGGAGTGGACGGTTGGTGATTAAGAAGTGATTGAGAGAGGTGACAGGTAAGAAATGATTGATAGAGGTAAGGTGATTAAGAGAGGTGAAGGGGCGAATGAATAGACGGGTTCTTTACTTCGTAATTGATTGAGACTTTTGTGTTGCGGATAATTTCTATTCAGAAATGATTTTGCGTTGCCGCCATAAATACCACAGGACGGAGGCAAGAAACGGCATGAAGTGCTGTAGCCCGGTATAATGGAACTTAACTCTACAGAAAGGAGACTTGAAGAAGATGGGAAATGTAGTTTTTAAGAATTGCAGATAAGGGTATGCGCTAGGTATTTTATATTCCAGTCCAGGCTATTTCCTCCAAAAATGCTACCTCTAAGCCGTTTGAAAAGCGGAAAGCTATTAGGAATATATATAGGTTGCGATTTCAAACCGACTTCATGATCCCTTCGGCTGAACTCGATCGGAGGCAAGCGTGTCGCAACCAGAAAGTAAACGACGGACCTTATACCCTTGCACTGGATCTATAAGGTCTGTCTTTACGGCATCGATAGGATAATGAGTGACGAGAAGAGAAGAGAGGAAAAGAAAGTGAAGTCGCGGCGCCTCGCGTGAAGAATATGAGTCGAGTCGATGTCTGACGGGCTCTCACGG
This sequence comes from Arthrobotrys conoides, assembly GCA_036971725.1. NCBI lineage: Eukaryota > Fungi > Ascomycota > Orbiliomycetes > Orbiliales > Orbiliaceae > Arthrobotrys > Arthrobotrys conoides. The sequence continues at coordinate 3,105,286 of JAVHJM010000001.1, forward strand.
GGTAACGTTGGTTTATAGTGGTCGTCAATTCGTCCATCGGATTAGTCATACTCTGTCTGCCAAGACCTCGCATAAGGCTGTTCCCCGGAGGGGCCATCGGGTCTTATCCGGGCACCATTACCTGTCCCCGGGCATACATCCGGAGGAAACTCTGATATAATTATAATCCGGGAAAGCGTCCGGGGTGTTCTCCCTGTTACCACGGGATTTACTGCAGCTGGCCGACTGGGTCTGATACCGGATCGCTCTCGTGACGACCAATCCATCAACCTGCAACAACCAAAACCACAGACAGCCCGAACTCCAAACCTCAACCTCAACCTCAACCTCACTATCACCACCACCGTCTTCGAACAGCTTCCTCGAAACCCGTACGTGTCACTGTTACCGTCGCCTTGAATCCCCCGCTCAGTACCATGACGCTCGCCTTTTCTCGCGCTCTGTAGCCTTCAGCTTCTGGTTATCTATTGTCTTCGCTCACGTTCCACTCCACTGCATTGGTAACTATAACCGGGCCCATATATAGCACCCAAAAAATAACTTCCCATTTCTGATCACGCACCATCACCAGAACATACCCCTCAGTTATGCCAGCAGCCATGTCGCCGGACTCACCCATCGATCCTTCTGAACTGGATACTACCACATCAAAGAAGACTGTCTCAAAATCACTGCCAAACGGCACTGCCACATCTTCGACTCCCACGACTGCGACTGGTCCTGGCGGCACGCCTTTAAAACCCGGCGTAAAGCTTCCTGCTCGCGTCGACGTCGAGAACATCTACATATCCCTGCGAGAATCCCTAGGCGACGACTGGGGAACATACAGCGATGCTGTCCGCTCCTTCTTTCGCGGTACGCAAATACCCCTCTCAGTTTGCCACCTATTTAACAATTACCAGCCACCTTTTACAAATTTATTCCCAAATTAATTCTAATATTTATGTACTTCTTCTTACTAGGTCTGACAAACCGCACCGAGCTATCACGCATTGTCGACCCTCTCCTCCAAAAACCCGAAACACAGCGTCTTCACAATCAATTCTTCCTCTCCGTACACGTCAATGCCACTCGCGAACCCCCCGAAGGCGATGTCGCAACATGGGTGTCGCATCAGGGCAAGACCTCATCGGTCCCCAAAACAACCACTGGCGATGCTTATGAACGACGCCTCAAAAAGGAAATCATGGCTATACCCGCTAGAGATCGACGGCGAATGAAAGAAATACCTGAGGTACCATAATTGATTCAACCCCCTTTTCTGCTCAACTAGTACCTACTTTTACCGCCCTTTTACACCAATTTCTTTAAAGGCTCAATTTTACCTCGTACAATTAATTTCGTCTATGCACCTGCATCTTTCCATTCCCCCTCCACTTCCCAGAAGCTTTAAACGAAATATATGCACTAACCCACCTGCAGGTTCCCGATGACATCCCTTCAACCCTAACCCGGCATTATACCGCCAAGCAAATACGCAACTTCGATACATCTGCACCACCCGTCTCTGCTGGCCCCAATAAAAACTGGCAAAACGAAGTCTCAAATGCATATCAGTCTTCATTGGCTGTCGAAAGCGGGGAGTATATCGATGTCGAAACAATACAAGCGAGGTGTATTCCAATCTGCTACGAAGAAGGAATAAGTAGCGGGGTATCTGAGGAAACTGCCCGATTTATCGGTCTCGCAACGGACTTTTTCGTAAAAGATGTCCTAACGACACTAATCGATCGAGTACGGCTTGACAGCCGAAAGGTGATAAAAGAAGACGAGGCGGCAACAAAAAGTCGGGCGAAGACGGTTGAGAAGGTCGGAGGCACGATTTCGATGGAACATCTAAAACTGTCTGTGAGTCTTAGTGATAACTTGATACGGCAGATGCCATTGAGTGTGTACTCGATCATGTCGGGTGTAAATCAGTATGATAGAGAGGAAGAGGAAGAAGAGAGCACTGATGGAAGGGCTGGGAAGAGAGTCAAGCTGGACAACGGGACTTCCGACCACATGGATATTGATGGAGGTGTGCCAGATACTGCCGTTATATGGGAGAATCCCGCCAGTAGATTTATCATGGAATGTTTGTCGGGCCACTAGGACATGTTTCTAGCAACTCCTTTGTTCCCATAACCTTTGCATCTGCTCTCTTGATCCTCCTATTTCCCGGAAATCCTTTTTGTGTTACCTTTTGGGACCATTTTCCGAACTACCGCTGAATTTTTTTGCAGCCTGTTTATATATTTGCTCACGTCATTCGCAGGGTGTTAACGGCGTTTTCTTTCCTTTATTCCCTTTTTGTCGAGATTCCTGCGGTGCTCGGGACCCTTTGGGATGGAATGCATGCTTCTTATATCTACCATTGATACAACTGATCTTTTAGCGACCTAGGAGCTTTCCATATTCCTTTCTTTTGCTATTGTTACCTTTTTATTTGATGAACTACTATTTAGATACCACTGCATTTGATCGAATACAATCAAAATTTATCATGAAACTTTGAGATCGCCAGTGATATCATTTTTGTCCCTCTAATGCGGGCCGGTGTTTTATACGATTAACCAGAATAACTTTTTTATTATCAAAATGCTAGTTATTGGCCTTTAGACTACTAAAACCTTATATATAAAACTAAAGAACAGGCTCTTGTGATCAAATACTGTGATCAAAAATTACCAATACCGGCCGTAACCCACCAACAGATCAAGTATCTCGCCGCTTACCAAATAAGCTAAAATAAAAACGACTACTTCAGCCTCCTCCATTTTACTCCTTTACTTGTAGCCTTTTTAACAACGCTAACAACATCCCCTTCTGCTTCACCGCCCCTCCACACCAGCCTAATCCACTGTACGAGGACATACGCCAACCCAATATTCGCACACTAAGCGATCAAAGGCGGCAAGAAGAATGGGTAAGATCCATTCTTCATTTTGAAGATACTCATAAGGAAGCTGAAGAGCACAAGAAGGACTAGATTCCAGGCCATCACTGCGATCTTTTGCTTGCTTGAGGATTCCATGCGTGGCATTTTAAGGCAGAGAGCTATGGCGGAGAAGGCTAGAACGGCGTCTATAAGTATCGGTCAAGTGTTAATTAACTATACCCTACGGTAGCTTTGAGGTAGGATGGGAAGAAACATACAAACGACAGCGATAATCTGCGTTTCCAAGCCCAGCTGGTTCGAAAACCCACCAGCAATATACGATACACCACCCCCACGTCCCTGCACAACATATGGTACTTTTCTGATATGGTTAAACATATGACCGCTAGTGAACAATAGTACAGCAACCAATGATACGGCAGCCCATAGGTTTCGGCTATATAAGGCTGGAGCGAGGTAAGGGTACGCGAGTTTGGAGAGAGTAGCGGTACCGATTATACCGCCGACGAAGGAGAAGAGTTTGACGTAGTTGAAGGGACGATGGATTGTTACTGTATGCTTTGAGGAGGCGGTGACCCAACGAGCTACGGCTTCGGCGGGGGTGATGTCACTGTTTTTTCGTTATTTTAGTAAGGATTGCTCCCTTCTTTTGTAACTAGGAATCTCATAATTGGGTGGTGGTTTCAATAAGTACCTTGGGTTGAAGTCGAATTTGAGCGGTTGGTCAGAGCCTGGGCTCGCGTTTGAGGGAGGGAAAAGCATTAGAATTGGAGCAGTCGACATGCCAAGCTATAGACCATTATCACCATTTCGTTAACATCCAATTGATGAGTCAATTGAGAATGAAAGATCGGTCAAAAACATACCCTCTGAAATGTCTGCTTTCCGACACTGAAATCCAAAACCGCAAAGAACAATCCATCACTCTTCGGGTGTTCTTTGTGCCAACTGTTCCCGAGGAGATCAAACTCCGGCTGGAAATCACGACATAACACACAGCCAAACCGAGTATCTAATGCCGTGAATAGCACGACTGATGTAAAGTTTCTATTCGGCCCAGTAAGGTCCCCAAAGAGCTGATCGTTGAGCAGAACGATACCCTTGGAACCCTTCGAGGAGCTGGCGAGGTCTGCGAAGGTTTGGTGCTTATTGGTGGACTTCTGGGCGACGGCGAGGGAGAGGAGGGAGGTGAATGCTGTTATGAGAGGTAGGAGACGCATTGTGGGTTATTGAAGACCAAACCAATTGGTCTGGGTCGTGAATATGTGGTGATTGATATCGGGGAAGTGGGGGAAGGCGGAGGGAGGACGTGTCGTCGCCGTTCTAGTCTGTGATCGTAGTTACGTACCCGACGTATCAGACCGGGGTGAGTTTTGGGCGTAGATGCCACACAAGCATCATCTCCGTCTTGGCTGATTAGTCAGCCCGTTATCAGGAATGCGTTGTGCTGTGGTGTTGAGGCGGTTGGATTTTTGTTTACGGTCGGCTACTCGATTGGGGAAATTGTCAACAGAGGATGAGGGCCGTCTCCAACATGGGCGGCCATGCATCCAATTTCTTCTTCTCCCTCCGTTACCTGTATCATATCATCGTCATCACCTTATCCTCATCCTCATCCTCATCCTCATCATTATTTATACCGGACTCTCTGGATAAGAGCTGTCCCCCGGCAGCTACGGCCAGCTTTCTTTTCCTAATTTTCACCCCTCTCTTTCCTAATTCCAAAATACATTGTTGCCAATTCGAATCAGTTTATTTGTTTCCAATTCCCAGTCGCGATGACAAGCGGTGCAGCCAAGGGCACAAAACGAAGTGCTACCCAAAACAACCAAAACATCAACAACGCCTCGTCCACATCCACCTCTGACTCCTCCCCTTCCACAAACAACACCAGTCCCGAGTTACGCTGCTACCAATTAGAGCAGGTAAACACTTCCTACTTTTCTTAAACCACTTCCTTCTTCTCTTTAGGAGCATAGTCTTTCTTGTATGAAAGGGTATCTGTCAATCTAACACATTGTTTGTTTGTATGTTTTCGCGTCGTCTTCACAGGAAGTATCGTCACTCAAACTCTCCAACGCGGAACTCGAATACACCCTAGCAACCACCAAATCCGTTCTCGTCAAACATAAAGACGAGAATAGAAAGTTATCGATCGAAAACACTATCCTTGAGGTGGATTTTGACCAACAGTCAAGACGGTTATCAGTCGAAATGGCGAAAGTTGAGGAATCAAAGAAGAGGGAAACTCGGTTGAGGAGTAAGGTTACCGAATTGGAATATCAGGAGAAGTCCATATCTGATCATATGGCAACCATGGAGAAGCAGTTGGAAGAGAAGGATGCAAAAATTACAAGCTTAGAGGAAAAGTTGGCACAGCTACAGTTGAAACTGGATGCCACATCCGAGGAAGCTAAGGAAGCCAAGAATGAGGCTAAGGGATTGAAGAAAGATCTCACATCTGCCCAGAAGGAGGCTACAACTGAAGGAAAGGCCGTCGAAGGACTAAAGGAGGAGATGAACGACCTACGGCAGAAACTCGAGGAGAGGTCTACCGAGGTCAAGTCTCTCAAGAAAGATCTAACGGCTGCGAAGAAAGAGTCTACGACTGGGTCGAAAGCTGGAGAGTCCCTGAAAAAGGACATCGAGAAGCTACAAAAGGCACTTGATGCTAAAGCTTTTGAATTTGATGAGATGAAGGCTCAAATGGAAACAGTATCGGAAGAACTGAAATCTACAAAGTCCCAGCTCAACTCGAAGAAAAAGAAGGCAGACGATGAAAGCTCTTCCAAGATATCTGAACTCGAGAAATCCATTAAGGATCTCAAAGCTGAATTGAAAGAGGCAAACAAGACCAACAAGTCGCTCAGCGTATGTGTAGCCTCAAAACCAACTAAATGAGAATATTAACTAACTGAAGAGACAGACCGAACTTGAATCATCCAATAACGATGTGGATGCAATTGCTGCATTGACAAAAGAAAAACTCGCTCTCGCTCGTCAGGTCACCACCCTTGAAGCAGAAAATGATGCTTTCAAGGCTACTACTGAAAACCACCGACAGATCCTTTCTGAGAAATTACAACTTGCCCATCAGGTCGAGCAACTGCAAATTGAACTGGAGAACGAAAAGAAGGCTGCCAAGCGTGCCACCAAATCCAAGTCAGATGCCGACGATTTCAAGAAGCAGCTAGCAGAACTCAAGGAGCAATTGAACAAACAGACGAAGGTCGCAGAGCGAGCAACGAAGGATAGAGAAAAGGACCGCGAAGCATGGGAGACCCAAAAAGGTGTTTTAGAAAAGAAACTTGAAACTTGGAAAAACAAGGCAAAGGCCAACGCTGCTACCACTGCCGCCGCACCGAAGGCAAAGAAGAGGGGGGCAACGACTTTTGATGATGATGCTGATTCTCCACCGGCTAAGAAGGCGAAGAAATCCACTGTCGCAAAGTCAACCTTCTCAACTACACCCTTCCTTACAAGGCACATCAGCGTTGCCCCATCAGAGACAGCAACCCCATCCAAAACTGATGCTAGTGTAGCGGATATAACTTTCGACTCGCCCGCCCCGGTTCTCCCAGGGCAGACCACCGAAGCCACAGAGACAGAAGCAGAGACAGAAGCCGAAGCAAGTAGCATCTTGCCAAAGTCCGATGAACCCACTGAATCCCAAAAATTGATGCCCCCCCCTCCAAAACCCGCTCCTAAACCCGCCACAAAGCCTGCCAAAGCCAAGCCAGGCCCTAAACCCAAGATCTTCCTTTCCACCAATGCTCTCAAGAGCTCTAAACGTACTTCTTCTGTCGCCCCTGAAACCTCTCTTCTTGGAGATGATGAAGTTGAGTACATGCCCGAAGCCGCCAAAAAGACCAAAAAGGGCGCTGTGAACAAGGAAAACGTTGTTCCCGACACTATCACTGAGGAACCGGAAGATAGCTTTTCAGCCGATACCACTACAACAGCATCTATCATCTCAGCAGCTGATAAGCCAAAGAAAATGAAGATGAGAAAGCTAGTGGGCAATACGCTAGGAAATACATTATTCGATGACGATGGAGAAGACGGCACATTCAACAAGTTCAGAGCTCCGAGCGTTACGGGATTTAGTAAGGACTTTAGCCCATTGAAGCAGCGAGGGGCTGGCTATCAAGGTATCAAAAATAAGCTTGGAATTAAGAAGAAGAGCCTGTTAAGCATGTAAATCTTCTCCTAATTGTTGTTAGGCATGGCTTGTTCTTCTGTCTTCCCTTCGTTTTTCTGTATGATGCCCTTGTAGATATCATGACCTCGTTTTTCCGATGCGTGGTGTTTTTTCGGAGCTTAGCTTTGGGGTCCAATTCTTCCTTCCTGTATTTTGGCGAGTAGGGCATTTGGAGCGGTGCATTTGCTTGAAGTTGGCGTTCTGGGGTGGTTCTTCTGTATTCTATTTATTTGAACATTGGTAGCTCTGAGGGAAGACGATTCCAAATATTTTATCTCACAAATTTCTTTCCAGTTGATAAGATGATTAAAAGTGCAATGGCGAATATTGTCTAGCCTGTCGATGTCGCCTGTGATCACAATGAAGAAAAGGCTTATTGAGACCAAATGCGGCCTTAACTCCAAAATCCAACACTTGAAAATTTCAACATCCCCGACTTGGATCATTTCAATACTATAACAGCGATGGCAATACCGCGCATTTACTTCCGTGGCCTAGCAAGACTGGCACTTGAGTCACCATCTACCTTTCATAACGCCTCGCGACAGGTGAAAGTGGCGTTATCGACCTTATGCATATTTCGCAGATTGACACTATCTAGCGTCTCGTCGTCAAGAAACTTCTCGACCACACCGTTTACGTTAGGTCCGAAAGGCAGTAGATGGGTAAAGCGGCAGGCTATCGATTTTGCCTCTCGAGAAGCCAAAGTTTTGCAGTATAAAAGTCGGGCGGCGTTTAAATTACTTGAGGTGAGTTCCCGTTTTTCTTCTTCTAAATTTTGTGAAATAGGCGGCAACGCAGAGGGAATGTTGCGTTTTTTGTGGTATTCAGCTACGATGCGATGCATTTGGATTTTCTGTGGGCAAGTGTTAGCCTGGAATCGAGGCTAGGCAAGTGTAATGGTTTCCAAAAACTAGAAAGAAAAGAATATCTGCATTTTCTTAGCTTTGTTTTTACTCTCCATTGAATTTCCGTTTTATCGATTGTATAATTCTAAATTCTAAAACTTAATCGCTTAGATTGATCAAGACTACAAAATATTCCGCCCAGGAATGACTGTCGTGGACCTCGTAAGCCTCCCACCACCATCCTGTGATATTGGATATAACCATTACAGGCCCTGCAGCACTAACAATCAACTACTACAGGGCTTCGCACCAGGTTCCTGGTCCCAGGTAGCGGTTGCCCAAACCCATCCAAACGGACGGGTAATTGGCATCGACCTTCTACCCGCCCAACCCCCCAAGGGTGTCTCATCCATCCAAGGCGACTTCCTAAGTCCTGGAATTCAAGCCTCGATACGTAGATACTTATCCGATCCAAACCGTGGCCGTGCGCGTCTATCCCAATTTTTTTCGGAAAAGCCCAAAATTCCGTATTTACAACAGTACCTGCAAGCGGCTACAGCGACTGAACAGGCAGAAGTAAAAATCGAAACGCCGATCCTAGAATTAGACGATACGGCTTCGTCGGGGTATATTGCTCAGGAGAGACGGGATAGTTTACACGATGAGGAGGAAGAGGCACAAGCTGCTGCTGCGGCTGCTAATCCTTCGAAAGTAAAGGATAGGAGTAAAATGACACAGGAGGAGAAGGAGATGAATACAGTGGATGTGGTGCTATCAGATATGTGGGAACCCTGGCCCCTGACATCGGGTTTTCATATGAATACCGTGTTAACGCCTTGGATGTTTTCGAAAAGGTTGATGAATACTAGCGGTGTTGCGGTTAGAGATCATGCTGGGAGTATGGTACGTTATATCAGCTATCGATATTTTGATTTGAAAATTTGGGTGTATCAGGGTCACTAATTTCTTGGTTATAAATATTATCGTAGGATCTATGCACCGCCGCATTAACGTTCTGTATCGACGTTCTCAAGCCCGGTGGAAGCTTTGTGTGTAAGTTTTATCAAGGGGAGGATGATGGTAAGTTGGAGAGAATGCTTGAAAAAGTGTTCTATAAAGTAAGCAGGGTGAAGCCAGATGCTTCGAGGCCGGTACGCAAAACTTTCTCTTTCTATATGTCCATGCTTTCTTCTGGTAGAAAGGCGCCGTTTCTGACATATTGTATGACTTAGGACTCTAAGGAGTGTTACTTTGTGGCCTCGAAAAAGCGGCCTGGGGTGACAAGAGACGTCATAAAAGTCCCAGAATTGAACGCTTAGAACTCTAAGGCACTCTGGTCTCGAAGACGAGTTTATAAGAAGCTCGTATTTTGTATGAGATTACTTAATATAATATTCATATAAAAGAAATACGCCGTTACAAGCCATCCTTAAGCCTTTCAGCCATCCTGGTAAGCACCAATTTGTCCCGCCTTCCAAGCAGAAACAAGTTGCATGTAAGTAGAAATAGAGGAGATCCAGAAAATGAGTAGAGTACAGTAGATAATATACGATAAAGCGGAGACTCCAAAATTCACCAAAACCATCCTTCGTCATGACTCTTCCGTTTGCGACGTGCCTCTAAGAGTAATCGTCAACCCGGATCTCGAATTAGCCCCCAGAATTCCCATAGTCCCAATAGGCATCTTAACGCCCTCCCAAGAAAAAAAACCCTCCGATATAAAAATATAGCCTAAGAACTCCCGAAAACTAAATCAATCTACATACCTCTTAGGATCCGGTCCATTCCGAACAACTTCAACTGAACATCCCCAAGTCTTGACTTGACAGTTTCTTCAAGATCTTTTGTCCCTGTTTTCACCGCGGCATCCACAATTCTTTGTAAATCTCCATTTTCATCCTTGCCCAGCATTTCCAAGACCTGGCCTACAATGATCTTACATTGTAAGTCCAAACGTTTAGAAATTCCTTCGGTAGCAAGGATCTCGTGTACAATGCTCTCAATGAGATCACAGTCATTTATGACCCCTTCAACCTGTTCGCCTATTGCTACTATCAGGGCTTCTTGGCCCTCTTTGTTCTGATCTTGAATGCCGGCAACAATCTCTGTTACAGCGGTTTTGACAGCAGCGTCGACAACTTCTTGGAGATTTGCTTTGTCCATTTCATCGAGTTTGACAGTCACTGGAACCTTTGGCTCTTCACCTGATTCGCCGCCCTCAGTGGAGTAGATACAAGCTCCATCCTTAGACTTGGCGGTAGTGGCGGCAGCCTCTTGGTTTTCCAGAATTTTTTGCATTGTCTTCTCTAGCGACTCGAGCCTTGTTGCAACACCCCTCATCCCAGAAAGCACTTCTTCTTCGAGATAGTCTCTCGTATTGAGGTACTGTGCCTCTAGAGCTCCATCCATGTATTCTGTGAACTTTTGGAAATGAGGCACACCCGCCGATGGAGCTTCCAACTCTAAGATGCGTTTGTTTGCTTGACTTAGCTTTTCTGATAGTGTTGCAATGGCTTCTAGCAATCCAGCGGTCGATTCTGATGAAACTTTCGCGCTAGGTGGGGAGTCACGGCCATTAACAGGCGGTTCAGAAGAATCCGGCTTTTCGGGTAAAGGAACAGGGGCAGTCGGGTTGTCGGTCTTGTGTTCAGTCTTCTCGGGGCTTGAGGAAGCAGTTCCATTGAGGATATCCATGAGAGTAATACGCTCTGTCACCGGCTCAACGGTATCGGTACCTGGAGTTTGGCTCTTCTCTAGCGGCTTATCTTCCTGGTTAGGTGAGCTTGTGGCTTGAGACTCTGGTGCTTTTGGCATCATGGATATTATATTTGACAGGGTATTCCGAGCTTGACGGATTCCCTTCTCAAATAGCAATGATGGATCGTCCAATTTGGCAGCTTTTGGGTCTTTACTAGCCGGAGTTGTCCAGGGTGGATATACCTGGGAGTATACTCGAATTTCTGCATCCTCAAGAAATTTATTTGATTTTGAAGGGGGAACACTAGGCTCTGGCTTTGAAGAATGTGAGAGGCCTTCATCGGCTTTGATTTCCTCCCTACCCAAAGACTCAGGGTCTCCTGACTCTTTCTTCCTCCTGGCTTCACTGAGGTGTTCAAGAAACTCCCTATGACCCCACATTGAACGTGGATTGTCAAAGCCGTGTGATCGTCTTCCTTGACGTAGTTTGCGGGCTTCGTAGTCTATATTCAAAGTTTTTGCCGTGTCCTGACCGGATTTCCTCTTCTCCAGCAATTCCCTTGATTTTCTGACCTTTTGTTCCATGGCTTCGAGAACCGATGTCATTGAGACACCTGGGGGTAGGTTTGTGACAAGCTCGCTGCCTGTTTTGAAATATTGGTTGAGTTTTCCCTTGAAGGCTTCAAAACTTTCGGATGGCTTCCAATCGGGCATATCTGGTATTTTGGATTCCCATGGAGGTGATTCTGGTTTCTTAGACTCCGCTTGGGGGGTATCTTCCTTCTTCTTTTCATCCTTGATGTTTTCAACTGCTGCTTCGGCAGATGTATTTAAATTATCATACCAACCATTATCACCCCGGTCCCTTATATAGTCTGCATTCTCTTCATCCTCCAAGCTACGAGCTCTATACTCCAGAATGCGTCCCAAAATGCTCCTCAACTCTTCAGTCGAAGATACACGAAAAGTATTAGGAGGCAATGGAATACCCTCGGGATCATGAGAATGACCCTTCATCTTCGGTGGTAATTCCGGAACGCGGAAATATAATGAATTCCCAGTTCCATGAAGGTCTTGGGAAATAGATTCGTCGAAAACAGCTTCGCCTTGGACGAGTCTATGGATTGAGTCCCTTACGAAGGGGTTTTTGATGCTTTTGATTAGATCACGGTAGAGAGGGTTGCTCATCTCTAGTTTTTGGCTTGGAGGGCTGGCGGAATTCGAACTTGTGGTGCGGGTTGAACACTGGCGTTGCAAGGTTATTGCTGGGCCTAAAGAGCGGAGTTATGAGGGTTAAAGTTACTTTTGAAAAGGATTACGACGCACAGGTACTTACGATATGGAAGAGCGATTCGATATAATTGCATTGGCGGCCTGTACATACAGGCGTCCGGCCTCGCCCGCCGGAGTAGGGATCGTGATGCCATCATTGTGGTTCAAACCTGGCCTACTGACTACCCAGGACGTCCTATGCAATGCTATGTCGTGATCGTACGTGTTGTATTGAGGCCGAACTGTTGCTCGATTCCAAGTTAAAGTCTTGTATTGGTCTATCTCTTCTCCATTTGCAATGGCCCCGAGATCGAATTTGCGAACACCAACCACTCTTTCCCAACGTCAATTCTGACGTTTGAAATGTTCGGAGGTTAAGATCGATATCCAGGTGCACATACGTACGCATACCCGTACTTAACCGGACTTTTGTGTTGCGAGTAATTGTTAGTCTTATCGGCGTTGATATAATATGATCACCATTCCTCCGTCTAAGCTCTGAGATTGGCGAAATGTTGTATAATTTGCGTTGTTTTCCAGGGCTTTGTGGAACATTGAGGAACCACCGGTCACCACAGTCTCGTAACCAAAACTGGAACCACCGTACAGTATAACCAAATTGTGTACCTAAATTGATTGGAAAATAATAGAACTTTGCAATTTCTAGCAGAATCTTTCATGCAGATCGGGTTTCAGAGGAGTATTTGAAATTCCAAAATAGTTATATTATTCCCCGAGGTCCTATATAAACTGAAGCATTTTCCGTTATCTCTTCCTCAGCCATTAACATTAATATTCCCGCCTACGTTTCTGTATCATCGGTTTAACATTTTTTCCTCATTGATACCTATAGTATATATATCTATATGATAGGAAAGGCTGAAGGATGCCCCTTGGTCAATACTTCCGTAAGTACTCTCTTCGCTCTTAAATTTAAATTGTCAGATATATTTATGTTGCTAATATAAATAAGGCTCCGGCCCTTCAAAATGGAGATACGTATCGATGCATTTATTTTGGTAATCTTCCATAGGTTTATTCTAGCCTCGAGTTCAGGTTTATTCGAAATAATGGATCTGGTTTTTGTGTACACCTATGTACACACGATTAAATGATAAACCCAACCTCCCCCCACTAAGTTCCCCCGTTCTAGCTCCGCTGCTCTGGCCCCACCTATTTTTCTCTCTTTCATTCAGGTCTTTCGGCCCTCTTTCGATGCTTTTGCGTTTCGGTCTTTCGGCCCTTATTTAGTTTGCAGGTTGGTTTATTAGTCAGTCCACGGATCGATTAGTCTATAGGGTTAGACACAAGACTAATTTATAATGCCAGTTCAATAAACAAACACGCCAGCTCTTTTACCATTTGAAGTCTAGACGAGACTAGTCTCATTCCCAAAGGTCATAAAGGGGGGCATTGGGCTCATACGTATATACGACTCTCAAAAACAGCAGAGTAAAATATTACCAGAGAGAAGATGGCGACATTTAAAGTCGTCCGATTCGATCGAATGCTCTGGTAGAGGCACCTGTCGCCAAAACTCTAAAATGACCTTTTCACCATCCCATGAGGAGTCTCAGGACATTGCCTTCCTGCACAATCAGGTACGCCCCTAATATATATAGAACAGATTTATTGAAGTAAATCTACTAACGAAATCCTCATATGCCCTTAGTGTCTTGAAATCTTATAGATAAAAACCTGAATCCCTCAAAGCAACTAGATACCATAAGTGCCATAAACAGCACAAACTCCAAAATTACCAGTACTAAATACTTTTCGGTAAACTACTACCATGGGCTTCCATCAAAGCCGTCCTTTACGGCAACATCTAAGCTCCAATCGCATATCAACCTAATCGATTTTTCGGGTATCCAGTTTCTAAAACTATCCACATAATTAGCGGGGCACCTTGTCGTTATGTGGAACTCTGGTATTTCGAATGACATCCTGAGGTCCTCGGGAAGATGGATATATACTGGACGAGCCTTGAAGTGGTTCATATCAGATCCCAGCAGGCCCGCCACTGGGCCTGGCAACCGTCTGGATTTGAGTAGAACCGGGTGCTCTCAACTATATGAAAGCTGCAATAACAATTATAAATATGAATGTAACTAGTTGCAGGTTGCTTTAGAAATGCATTCTTCTAGTGTTTTATATACAGAAGATTCAGCAGCAAATTTTACTTTACCAGCCTTTTTAATGTGTTAGATTGGCTCTAAAAAGAACAGCCTTTTTACCGCCATCCAGATCTTTCTTATTTGCGTAAGAAAGAATAATATTATAGTATTAGATGCCGACGTCTCCAGTAAATATATATATATATTTTACTGCTGACTGTGAGGATAAGAGTGTATCTACATGGATATCGATATACTCATCACCTAATCTGAATGAAGTTTGCAAGACTTTCGAAGTATGGCTAAATACTCAATATTGGAACCAATACCAGCCGTCCCAAAATTGAGAGAGACTGGATTGGCCAATTAGAAGCAACGCCCATTAGCAAGAAACTGTTGGCGACCTAGTATATGGGTGCTTTCTCGTATTGGAACTCTAGATAGGAGGTTTTCAATATATTAATAATGAAGTAAACAGCGCCCACGGTCACAGCGAACGCGGAATCCTCCGATGATAGGAGCACATATATAACATGCACCGGTTTGAAGTCAAGTATCCGAGATATATTCACAAGCACACCATTTCTTAATCGGGAATTGTGGAGAAAGTTCTTAGAGAGCTCGTTTGGACCTGGCAATGATTTTTTTTACTAAGTCAAGCTTGCAAGCCCCCACCACGCTAGATCTACCTAGCTGTTATCATATGTTAAAACCACTTATATATGCCTGATGCTTTCGGGAAAGTTGTCCATTTTGATGATAGTTATCTATAAATCAACTATATAACGAATAAAATCAATAATCTATATAAGATGCTCTATATAGATCTGATGGCTGCCACGCGGTTTAAAATCTTCGGCGATAGCCTTTCTGTCGACGTCCCACCGCAAATGTGTAGTCTCGTAACCAAACTTTTTGTGCAAAGGTCTGATTCTAATATTTTTTGAAGAAAGGAGAGAGATTCGTAGATGGCAAGAGCAAAGCGACCAACTACTTTAAGAATAGCTACGAAACGTATGTGAGTTTTGGAACACAAACATGCAGTGTAAGCCACCATATAAACTTCGCAGATTGTCACCCTATCGTATCGTAACTCATCTTGATTAATGAAGCAAGGATAAGAAATAAATGAAAAAAAGACGCTAGAGGAATAAAATTTTGGCCAGTGGCCCCGTATTCAACTGCGTTACACCCGGTCGGCTTCGGACCACATGTACGGCATAGAGAGTAGACCCTGATCCGTCCGTAGCCCGCTCCAGATGAGGCCCGGTGCATACAACTAACCATCCTTAGTTAGCACTTACGTTGGTAGCCTGGAAGCTTAATTAACTGTCCGCTCCCTTGCGCTCACAAAATAACACATGAAGGGTCTCATTATAGTTCTACTAACGGCTAACGGTTCGTCAGTGATACGATCAAGTGATTTTTTCCATATCAACAATGATATCAAGCGATTCTTTGATCTAAAATATCATGAAAACGCCTGATCAGCTGAGGGTTGCTAGCCTACATGTACGAGTACAAACGTTGAATGTTCTAACGTTAACTACCTAGGTATCAAATAGCTTCTTTCATCTCATATTCAAATACTTGTGCATCAGTAAAATATTGAGCGATAAATCCTAATACCCCACCTCCAGCCCAAGCACATAATGGGACTAGACTCGCGCGGTTTATGGCCCAGCCGTTCGGCGTCGGCGCTTCTAGATCAACATGCAATGCAGCCACTTGTCTCAAGTCACATCTAATTACTCTCTAGAAGGGAGCGGCGTATGAGCATGTGCTATTAATATTTATTGACTCTGATATAGGGCAGGAATCAATTTGGTTCCAATAAATAATTAAGCTGTTCTTATGTATAAAGGGTGGTGTGTATTGTTTATTTTTTTTATATATTTTTTATATTCTATTTTTATTTTTATTTTTTCCATAGAGAGGACATAATGGTACGAAGGCTTTAAGTATATTTTGGTAAGTGTCTACCTATACTCTGACCGGTTATGGCCAAAAAGTTCAAGAAGCGGCCTTCCAAATCCCCGGCCATGATGCAGCTCTTGTTAGCTTGGAAACCTGCAAGACGATAAAAATGGACAGAGTGAAACTCCACTTTGGATTACATGTAGTGATCTAACATCCACAAATTGTGATTGTTTTGTGGGTCGGGCTTCACACTTGTGGTCAACTAGCGTCTACGTATGAGAATACTATCATAAATATTATGCATGTTGCTGGCAATTGCTTTCTTTTAATTCGCTTAGCACCTCGAAGCTATCTCCACACATGCACATGACTTTCAGCCGATCAGCCATAACCAAGCCGTTGCTCTCTCCACGGCCGCGGCTCCGGAGGGGTATCTTCTGTGTGAGTGACGTTGTAGTTTATATTGGTGCAAAATTTCGTGTGGTATGAGTTTCTGTAACAACTTGTAGCTTCCTAAACGACAATTAATTGCGGGTCGGGTTTAACATTGCTTATTTTTACACTGATTTCGGGTCAAAGAGTGTTTCTTGTTTGAGGCACCGCGCAACGTCATTGGAGGAGCCGTACAGCAAGCAGGAGCTTGTGGGAGGCCTTTAGAACCAATTGTAGTAGGAGCTGGTCTCGTCCCCATGCAGATGTCCGATGGTTATGTGATCGATTTCCTCGCGAACCCACAAAATGATACTTTAAAGGCTTTTTGTACATTCCCATTCGATACACTTAGTCAGTTCTAGGACATGCATATGCGGAAATATGGAGTATGGCGCCTCTAGCTGACTCCCGTTTATAATTTAGCCCCTTCCCGCGGTGTTCCGCTATGAATGCCTCACCGGCCACCGAGCTGAATTTTAGGCTACGGACTTCAAATATTAATATATTTGCTTTCTGCGGGGCCGGCAGTTTGGGATCGGTAATTTGGTTCGCGAGCAGGCACATAGTTATGAAAGTCTATATAAGTATAATATAGTTCCCAGGTCGAGTGAATCATTTAATCAAGCGCGAGAAACAAAGCTTTTTGACAACGGCATTGGTTCAAGATATAATTTTGACAATATGTTGTCCTATAAGTCGATTTTGCTATACTCTAGCTTGGCCCTCCAAGTCCAAGCATCGTTATATCATTTTACCAATCCAACGACTTGTGTAAGTTCTCTTTAGCTACCGATCTCGGGCACAAATACTTTGGTTTGCTTCTTGAGCCCTCGTAACCAACCGACAAACTTGCTGATGAGACGCCTGCCTCATGGCACACTTAAATTATTAGTGCTCGTTGCTCCACTCAGAGTTCCATGGAGGGCCGTCAAAAGTCTTTTCCTCGATAGCGCCACAGTATGAAGCGCTGACCTTCTATTGGAGTGCGTATTTGAGATCGATGGCCTATTATATTAGTATTGATTTTGGAGTTTCCTAACATCCTTACGTTTGAACCAGCCCCGACGGCGAAGGTACTTCCAAGATGTGTCTTCACCCCCTATAACACCAATGACGTGAAGAAGGCAGTGAAGTTATTCGCCCGTAGAAATTGCCAGTTTGCTGTCCGAAGCGGCGGCCATAGCTACAATCCCGGCTGGGCAGGTATCAAGGACGGAATCCTAATATCCCTGGGTAACATGAATCAAACTACCTACGACATGAACACAAAGCTCGCAACTGTTGAAGGAGGCAGTCGCTGGACCGACGTTTACGGGGCCCTCCTGCCGTACAATGTCACCGTTCTGGGTGGTAGGAACTCCGACCTGGGAGTCGGCGGGTACCTTACCGGCGGCGGTATAAGCTTTTACGCAAATAAAGAGGGCTTCGCGGCTGATAATATCGCAAGCGTCGAAATTGTTCTTGGTGATGGAACGGTTATTAATGCTAGTCGACATCATCATCCTGATCTCCTACGCTCTATTAAGGGTGGCTCAAACAACTTTGGGATTATTACGAAGTTCAGATTGATGACCGTCAATGCTAATGGGCTTTTTAATGGGTGGTATATGCGCTATCCATTTGCATCTACTGACGCTTATCTGGCTGCCGCGGAGCGTTATTGTAAAGTTGGAGCAGATGAGGATACCAACAGTCATATAATATTCTCCGCTTCGATTGTGGGAACGAACCCGATGACGAACGTCGCTCTCATGGCATACGACGGCGCTCTGGATCCTTTGAGCCCTCCGAGTGTCCTAGAGCCATTCTTCAATGGTACTGTTTCTAGTCCAACTTTTCAATGGTTCGCGCCTAACGGCACTATCAAATCCGCGACGGATGGATTGAGGGACGCTCAGGGTTCAGGAAACCGATATACCATGACGACTCTCTCGATTCACGTGAAACTCAGTTTATTAAAGCAGTTGCGAGAGGCTTGGTTGCTTGAGACTGCTCTTACTGAAAACCTTCAAACGACCCCCGGGTTCCTCGTACAATTCGCTTTCCAACCAGTCGGGAAGAAATGGATCGCTGCCAGCGAAGCGAAGGGTGGGAACTCAATGGGAATCACCAAGCCACTAGCTATCATGTGGATTCAGCTACGCTGGGATAACGAAAGCGATGATAATAAGATGCTGCAGTATTCAAGGAGATTGATCAGTAAATTCGAGAGTATTTCTGCTCGTGCTGGAAACCCGGCGAGATTCAGGTACTTAAACTATGGTGACCGCTTCCATAAAAATGACATTATTCCATCCTATGGATCAGATAATGTGAAAAGGCTGCAGAGAACCAAGAAACGATATGACCCAGATAATGTTTTTGGAAGGTTGGTACCAGGCGGGTTCAAGATCCCGGGGTATTAGTTAGTCCCGAGATATTACATGTACATACCTCATGGTAGCTCTAGTACTATAGTCAATGAAGCTGTATCTAGAAAGACGTATGATGAATATTATCTCGAAAGAGGAATATCCTATCACATTAATTTAGCAGTATATTTTGACAATACCATCGAGTTATGCTGAAAACAAGACTATTTCGGATCCGCGCCTGGAGAACATGCAGGATTGTTGTCGACACTTTGGTAAAAAAATGTAGCGCCGGTGCTCTATTCTTGGCAAGAGCTGCGGACCTTCTGGTTGAAATCTTCCCCGGCATGGTGGAGAACCGGGTTTATAAATGGGCACGGTTCCGAGGTCAGTCAGGAATAGAGTACCGCTAAAGCTATGGTGGTATTTGTGTTGATTGTTGTACATGTATAATCAGAAGGACTACGAATATAAACGTCAGTCTCGAGTCGTAACCAAACCGTGCAGCTGTACTGGGAATGGGCCATAGAAAGTAGGTACACTACATGTACTTACTACTTTAGTAATAATATTACATAGATGTAGATAGAACTTTTTAAGTGAGTGGGAGCCCCAAATATTTATGAACAACCCCCTCTCCTGGCTGGATGTTAGGCCGGTTTCCTTTGCAAACTTGTGCATGCACACGTGGCTAACTTCTAAATTCAAATTCGTAATTAAAGGTAGAGACGATATGAAGGAATGGTTGCATGATGGAGCCTGTGGTCCGATTTGACCGATCACTTTAGCTAGGACATCACGCGAGCCACTATGAAGTTGCTCTTCTAACATGTAGGCCTTGGTCTCGTTCCCAGACTTCACAAATGGAGGCGCGGTAGGCCCCTTTACGGTTGAAACCAACATCAAATCGATGCTTACATTTTTCTAGACTCACTTACATTGACTCATGAAGTACCTTAACTGCTTGAGTATGCTCACTATAGTCTGTATTAACACGTTAATTTAGCATTTCCTCGAATAACTATTTAATTATAACCAAATGACAATGCCATTCACCGTTTAAAGAACTAGATCGCACCCACACCACATCCTAGACTTGCCTCCTGTGCAGCCTACCCGAATGAAAGTAACACTATATATATCTACATGTCTGCAAGATTAAAACAATAAAAATATTACAGGCCCAGAACATTACAAAACGGTATGATAGCTATAGACCAGTATAGTAGCCATCACTTATATTACGATATTTAGGTGAAACATGATTAGCAAAATTTGCAAAATCCGATAGCAATATAAAGTCATACACAGAGACTGGTCGGTGGCATTATATAACGTTATAACAGGACAAAGTCAAAAATTCAAACCGTAGCGCAATTTGCACAAGATACTCTCCTTAGCATGAAATAGGTTTATCGCGTTCGGCTACTGAAGCTTCGAAGATGGGTTTTAGCAACACTCTGGTCCAGAAGTAGGATCCCATCCAAATGACACAGACCGCTCTTCTTCGTTCCATGGCTCGTCTTTATGATGCGTCCTTCGAACAACTTGCCACCCCCCTCGGGTATCTTTGCTTTCCCCGTGACATCTCCCATCGAGTAATGCCCTTGTAGCTATAGTACAAAGCGCCCAAACATCATTTTCCCCAACCAAGAATGCCTGGGATAAATACTCTGTATTAACGGCCATTGTTCTATTATCAGAAGACCTAAGCAGTGGGCCCGGCTGTGTAGGATCTATACTGGCTTTAAAGAAGGTCATATGTCTGACGGCGGCTATATTGCGAGTATTATGCAAAAATAGGCACCAGGGGAGACGAATACTGCCAATCACCTCAAGCTTAACCCAGCTTCCGGAATTATAGCAACCACCGTCGTCCGGTGTGATAGTCCAATTAGTAGGAAGAGCGTTGTTCTCAAGCTCATCCTCAAGGTTATCCACGACATCGGTTTGGACTTCGTCGAGGCTCATATCATCCTTCGACGGTAAAGGTACGCCCTCGATGAGGTCCAGATCATCCTCCGATATGGAAGGGGTATCCCCGGGGAAGGTTTTAGGTACATGGATGACTTCATCATCATCTGGCATGACGGGGTGCCCGCCACCATTAATTTTGTACTTGCCATCTGATCCGTCGAAACCGATATCTTTGAATTTACCACCATCTCGTTTGAAAAGATAGACGGGGGCTGCCTCTTCAAGAGATCGGCGGGTGCGTTTAGCATAAATGCTCCTAATGGCTTTGTTGTAATCTTTGACTGATGTTTCGAAGCTACATGCCGTAAGAACCCCATTCTGATAATGTGGTGTACTTCCCGGGCGGCATTCGGGGATCATCTCCCCTTCCGAGCGTCGCCGAAGGGGCGGCTTTCCGTAGACGTGATCAAGAACATCACGGATTCTAACGCCATAATGTTCGCGGTGTAGGGCTTCTTCGGGTGGGGATACAGCGAGAGCTAGAGCTTGGCCTTGGCCTAGTAGCTGAGAGGCGGAAAGAAGGAAGAGGACAAGTCCCTGCATTGTGGGTTTAGTTCAAGTCTTAGATCTTGAGCTCTGCGGGGATATAGATATACGACTGGTTGAACGATAAAGAGGAAGATAATTTCAGGGAAACATATATAATAGCTGTAGCAAAATGCTGCCGCGTTTTTCTCAGGGGTTTGGGCAGGCGAATGCACGGGTATGAAAGCTTTTCATCTGGTTCTTGGTCCAAAACACACCTTTATATAGATAGACAGACGATTAATCGATGCATGGCTAGACATGGATATAAGGATTTTAGAAACTTCCATATATTGAACTGATCTAATGCACTGTTGGTTCCGAAACAACTGTAAGCCAGTATACCGTAGCAAACCCAACGTTCCCAAGGCTTGTTGGGGGTATAATCTGCGCAGTCGGTTTCAGCCATGCTCCTCCGAGGGTTGTAGTCTTAATTGTTGCCCATGAATCCATGAATTGAGAACGTTCAAACTCGGCCTAGATGTTCAGGGGCTCCATACTCTTGTGACTTCAGCTAGCTTACCATCATACAAGAAGGGAGTTTTCGAAGGCAATAATTGGATTTGGAGGCGAAGCACAACATCCAAGTTCAAGGTCCCAAATGATGCAAAATTATTGGGTTCGTCAGCCGGAAAGACATGGAACTGTTCCCCAGCTGGTACGGTATTGTGAGCAATTCTAGACAACAAACAAAATATCAATGCACAACCAATATTCGAACTTCGCCAGCAGTCTCGACACCAAACAACCTTCGCCTGCAGAAACGTGTTGCGGCGCGAAAATACAACAAGTTAGGACGCGGTGGCCCAACAGTCGAAGCTCGACACCAACAGCTTCCCAGAGCAGCCAACGGTTAACACTGCTCCTAAAACGTTAAACGCGGACAGGTTACCCCTCAAACCCCACCAACAGTGCTCAACGCTCGAACCACAATTAAACTCACCATACACATCAACGGCATCCTGTGATATGTCTATTAAACGCCGTATGTCATTTCGAAACTCCTAAGCCTCGTAACTTTCCCCCGCGTTGGCACAGAAGTTGGTCGACCAAAGCTTATGTTTTGTCATCCGAATAGAATCCATATGGGCTTCAAACCCCACCACTGCCCGAGGGCAGCCAACCCACCTAAGCTCCAACCCAACGGGAACAAAACTCGCGTATGCTGTACGACGCCTTCGAAAATGCAATTTAACTAGTGTAACAAGCATAAACTAAGCCTTGCTGCTGTGACAGTCCAACAAATCCATATTCCTACGCGATATAGATACACCAGCCGATTCAATCCAATACACAGGCCATACGGCCAATACCACGGTTGCTAGGTTTGCGCCGTCGGGATATTATGTAGCTTCCGGTGATGCATCTGGGATGGTGCGAGTGTGGGATTGCGTTGGTGAAGATTTGATTACGAAAGGCGAATTTCCCATTATCAACGGAAGAATCAATGACATTGCTTGGGACAGCGAGTCGAAGCGTATTATTTCCGTCGGAGATGGAAAGGAGAGATACGGACACTGTATGACATGGGAGTATGTCCCCTTTGTGCTATATACTATTATAGGTTCAAACTTTGACCAAGTGAAACAGCACAGGAAACTCAATTGGTGAAATCTCCGGTCATTCTAATGTTGTCAATACTGTCTCTATCAAACCTACACGACCATACAGAGCTGCCACTGGTGGTGATGACAACGGCATAGTCTTCTACCATGGCCCTCCATTCAAATTCAACAACGTCCAGCGAGGACAACACACCAACTTTGTCCAAGGGCTTGCATTCTCCCCTGATGGAAACCATCTCGTTAGTGTTGCCTCAGACTGGAAGGTTCTCCTTTGGGATGGGAAAACTGGCGAGCCAGTTTCTGAAATCAAGGATTCGGAGAAGGGGCATAAAGGTGGTGTCTACGGTGTTTCTTGGAACGCTGATGCAAAACGATTTGCTACTGCCAGCGCTGACCGAACTGTCAAGATCTGGGACCTCGAAGCACAGAAGGTCCTCAAGTCATGGTCATTTGGAGACGCCGGTTCTGTGCTCGACCAACAAACAGGAGTCGTATGGCCCAACAGGTCGGATGGTCTCCTCATTTCCATCTCAAATAGCGGTGACCTCAATTACCTTGACGAGAGGACGGATAAGCCGGTGAGAGTTGTGGCCGGCCATCAAAAGAGCATCACTGGCCTTGGTATCGAACCAAATGGAAAAACGATCTGGACAGGGAGCTATGAGGGAAGAGTTTGCTCTTGGGACCTTGCATCCGGCACAGCAGAGGTTCCAGAGAGCCAAACCCATACCAACCAAGTGACCAACTTTGCTTCCTCCGAAGGTAGAATGTATTCTATTGCCATGGATGACACCCTCCGTACTATTGATACAAATGTCAAAGACTTCACGTAAGAACACCCTCGCCGCTAACAGTCGCCCACAAAATTAACAAGCCTTCACTAGTGGTTCCATTGTTGGGACAGACGGTCAACCTCGTGGGATCACTTATGCGAATGACAAATCCGCCGTCTTCGTCGTTACCGTCGCTGAGATTGCTGTATTCAGAGATGGCGAGAAGGTCACATCTGCTCCTATTAAGGATTATACACCCACCAGCATCGCTTACTCCTCTTCTACAAACATTCTGGCTGTTGGTGCTGAAAATAATAACATATATACCTACCAGCTCTCTAAGTCCGACGACGGCATCCCAGCGTCACCATCTTCGGTTCTAAAATCTAGCAGGGCCGCCATCTCTACACTATCATTTGCTCCAAACTCAGCCCTCCTAGCAGCTGGTGACAGCTCCGGTAAAATTGTCCTCTACGATGCTAGCACCGGCGAAGTCAAGACTACTCGATGGGCCTTCCACACCGGACGAGTTAAGTCCATTTCATGGAATAAAGCTGGTACACACATCGCCAGTGCAAGCTTGGATACGAATGTCATTATTTATAGCGCAGAGAACTATGCGAAGAACGTGAAGGCTCTGGGGGCTCATAAGGAAGGCTGTAATGGTGTAGAATGGGTAGACGATTCTACAGTTGTAAGTGCTGGAGCTGATGGTTGCGTGAAGGTTTGGGCTGTTGTCGCACCATAGCGAGTCGAACTCGCTCCAGGGATATTATGCGCTTGCGTTAGCGAATTGCGTTCGTTGTTCCCTTCATGACTTTAGATTCTTGCAATTGCTGCTGGTGTAAGCATGGTGTTTTATGGACCAAATAAAGTCCCTTTGATTTCATAGATCCTTTCTTGAAGTCTTGTACATGTGATTAACAACCCAAATCCGAGACCCCGGATTCGAAGCTCCCGAAATCCCTGCTTCCGACGACAACGTATCAAAGCGCTGTTTGA
The DNA here is from genome assembly GCA_036971725.1 of Arthrobotrys conoides. Classification (NCBI taxonomy): domain Eukaryota; kingdom Fungi; phylum Ascomycota; class Orbiliomycetes; order Orbiliales; family Orbiliaceae; genus Arthrobotrys; species Arthrobotrys conoides. Next base: position 3,129,847 of record JAVHJM010000001.1, read on the forward strand.
GCACACGAGGCCAGGGCTACATACAATTATCCGAATCTATGTGTTGGACGTTGCAATCTTCCTATGTAAGTCTCTCGACCCCTGCCCCATGTTCAAAGAACCCTGTACTTTGAACTGGCCAGTCTGTACGTCCCCCATAAACCCAAAGGATGCAGACCGAATCCCTCATGCCAGTTGACGACAACATATTGAATAACTGATAGTGATGTGCAATCTTTACGTATGCCAATACAAGGCCTGCCTAATATTGACTTTAAGACGAATTGGGTAAGGCATCCCTCTCTACTGGACTCCCTATCGCCGGTAGTCAATACAGGCCACACTACTAGCTATTAGGCAGAAGTTAGAGGGCTGAGATATTCTCCATCGATATAAACGTAGGCATCCATGGGAACTATTTTCGTCTATCGCCTTCAGTTCAAACTACTGTTATGCATTGGTTCTATTAATAATTGACCCGTTCCTCTCATGATCAGGGTATCATCGTAGCATAGCACGTGTAGCATAGGCAGTAGTATATATGATGCCTCATCAGAAGTCTATATAAATCATCAAATTTCATATTCATATTCACAATATTGTAACTTAAAACAAGGAAAACCTCAAGAGATATCAATAAACTTGACCTTCGTCATAAAAAGACTCCCTTAGAAGATCTTCGATTCTCAGAATCCCAATTGGCGTATTACAATACAACATAAACTTACCTCCAAAAGGCACCGCAAATATGCCCACGATTTTCGAAATCGAACATGCTTCAATGTTCGAATTAATTGAAAACCTACGTACCCTACAGGCTCAGATTAGAGAGCTCCAAGAATTGTAAAGAAAACACTTTCTCCTTCTTGCAATTGACAATCCCGAATAACTACCTAGGTATATTTGTCTTAATCGTGGTCAATCCTAACTAATACAACGACGGGTCCGACTGTCCTCATGGTATTTATAGCAATATGCTTCTCCTGGTCTCGTACCCAGAGCTCACGAAAGTGTTGGCTTCTCCCAACTAAATTATACAACAGTCGCTTGGAGCTGGCAACACAACAGTTTCACTTCCCACCGATTCCAATTTCCCCAGGTGCATGAACGCCAGCTTTCACCAAATACCGCGAAGAAATTGAGGAAGTCTGATGGTAAGAAGCCAATTATCTTGCTTTACATTACGTATCGGTGCTAATAATCGTTCGTCTGGCATTTATATATATAGCTGAGGAATGCGATGGTTTCTTGGACCGCCTATCAGAACAGATGATACAGTTGTAGAGGAACGAAGGTCTATTGCGGAGCATCTAGGGATCCCTTCTGATTTTTTGTGATAGAATGGAGTAAAGAAGATAGTTCTTATGCGGCACGAGGCTCCCCGGGAAGGGGCCCGGTCACCTATCTCTAGTAGTTTAATCTTCCTTAGGATTTGCTTTTATACTATAAGAAATCCAAAGTTGAACGAATAATTACAGTGCAACAGATTATTATAGTTTTATATATAGCTGTACAAAAGTAACTTCAATAATGGTATAAACAATAATGCCGCGGAATATTGGCCGGAGGGATTACGTTTAACTCGAGGGCTACATATTGGTAGTCTGGGAACGAGACCAGCTATTATACAGGACTACAAGAATTAGATGATTGCTTGTGCATTCCGACTGGGGCTGGGAGTAGAGCGGAGACAGATGCCGTTTCCTAAACTCGACTTTGAATTTATATAGCCATAGAAGCTGGCAAGGCAAATGACATAGCCATATTGAAAGAATCGGATACAAATGCACAAGGCTTTCGCCAAAAGAGTAACTAACCTGCTAATGTACAATATACTCATTACTTATTAACTATTAACTATATCTAATCCCCTGCTAAAATGTCAAATATACATATCTACCTATAACCTGCAAGTCATTATAACATTCAAATTTAAGACTGTCCCATCACACCAACTGAATGTTGGATTCCCCGGAGTCGCCAAATCAAGGAAGTTCCTGATGTTCGGACAAATATGATACGAATCCCTCGATCCATAACTGCACTTCAACTGTCCTCCCACAATCCCGCAAGAATACTTAACCCAAAAGGCCGAAATATTCTGCTCCTGCCCGAGTTGGAGGTAATACGGGAAAGAGACACTAGGAGGTCCTGACACCACCCATCCGTCTTGATCGTACACTGATGTACCACGGAGTGTGAATCTACGAGAGTCCGAGAAGGCCGGGAGGGCAATCAGAGTGCGAACGTCAAATGCACCGTTGTTTCCAGTGTATGTGCTGATGTAGTAGTTGTTGTAAGGTCCACCGCCAGTGATTTGTAGAGCAAAAGTTGGAACCGCATTCGCGCAGGCTGTCGTTATGGTGACAGGCACGGTGTTGGTGATTGTTGCTACGGTGATTTGGGATTCAACCGGTGGGGCGGTGAAGGTTTTTACGATGGTTGTGAAGGAGGGTACGGTGGCGGTGCTGGCGATCACAGTATTAGTAATTGTGGCGGTTATGATTGTTTTTACGACCGTTCCGTCTGTTGTGATAATTGTGGTTGTGGTGGGGATGACGTTGGTTAGAGTCTTTGTCGTGATGAAGTTTGTTGCTATGCTATCTGTCAAAACAACGGTTTCGGTGGCAATGGTGACGGTTTCGGTGACTGTTGCCACGGTATAAAAGGTCGTCTGGGTGCTATCAGTGATATAAGTTGTGGCAGTAGCGTCAATGTCGGTGGAGGTTTGGGTGGTAACGGTGGTATATATCGTTAGTGTGCTGGTTGAGGTTGTAGGAACAAGGACAGTAGAGTACTCGGTAACGGTGGCATCAATGATGGTGCTGGTTAAGGTGCTGACGGCCGAGGACTCACCGACCGTAATGGTAACGGTTGGGGTTGGGAGCGTGATAGTGGTGCGGGTGGCACCTACGCAGGAGCAAGCGCTGGTGTACTGAGCGACGTTGGTACAGGGACTGGCGTAGGCTGGTATCACGGAGGGGGACACGGTTTCCTGGCGAGCTTCGAGGTCTCTACGCTTGAGAGTGGTATAAAGGGTAGTAGCAGTGTAAGCAGTTTTATAAACTGTTTTAGTTGAAGTGTAAGACGTGGTCTTAGTCTGGACGAGGACGGTGATAACAGTTTTGGTGCTGTATGCCACATCGGTCTTGATATCGAAGGCGGTTTGCGTGTTAGTCTGGTGGTCAATGACAGTTTGGACCGAGGTGACGTCGGTTTCGGCTACAGTATTGACATTGGCCGTGAAAGTAGTATGTGCGGTTTCAGTGGCAGTGACATCGCTACGTGCGGTAGCGGTGACATAAATTGTGCTAATCAAGGTTTCGTAGATAGTCTCAGAAGCAGTTTCCTCGATAGTAGTAGAGGCAGTTCTGTCGATGATGCTGGTCTCAACGGTGCCTATTATGTCTGCAACAGAAGAGGGCAGGGTCGTTGAAAGTGTGACATGGACACTTGTAGATGCAGTATATGGAATTGGGGTGGTTTCGGTCACAGTTCTAAAATATATTTAATTAGAAAACCGCACTTATACCTTCTTGTATACCCAAGAGTATACCTGGCTAAGTAGGTATATATACTTACATAGTAGCAGGAGTAACAGTGGCTTTGAAGTACGAGGAACAATCTTCGGTTCCTGAGCGAGTGGTGAAAGCAGACCCGCGGATAGCTACCGATATAACATAACATTAATATCTGAATATGATATTTTGATGATACAATAAAAGGACTAACCTCTTAAGCAATTATTAGCCGCACACGTGGTTAGAGTTGTCGATCCTGAGGCTATATTGGCCAAGGCCGCGAGACATGTTATAAAAAATAACTTCTGAACCATTTTGATTAATATCCATTTGCTCAGTCAATTGATTGATGGATGATTGGCTCTGATTCTGACACTAAAAATTCCGAATGTTATCGTCCCGACTATATACACGGTCCCTCGCCCTATCCATTCTCACATTGTTGACGAAGTATGTCATTCGGCGATATCTAATATCTGCCACGCATGCGCGCAACCGAGCATACCCTCAAAAGAACGAGAAGAAAAGCGCCACAAATGTAACCATGCATGGGGCTCTTGAGAAAAAACGGTGCAATTCGAATGTTCTGAGCGGCTTTGCTCTATTCTTCCAAGCGAGTTGGGCTGACAGAGGACTGAGAGCTCGCGGAATCTAACCTATTTGGGTAATTAGGCTGCATTTTACTCGCGGAATCTAACCTGATTCGGATTGGCTCATTAAAATCAAGCCCCATGACGAAAAAGACACAATGGAGGGGAATAAATATAGACCGCAGACCTTATATTTTACCATTGACAGAACAAAACTTGGGCCACGGGTAGTTGATTTAGTGTGCCGAAATTCCAGGCTATGAGTTATATATATCAAAAATCTTAATATTATAGATGCCTGCGATTGTGATATATGTTCGCGCGTTATGTAAAAATGCGTGACAGTGTTCCATGTTTTAATTATCACCTCAGTCATCCTTCTTGCTGCCTTAGCCTTTCTCGTCCTATCACCTAGGCAGTGGTGATAAGTATTTTTCAACTAATACTAAGTGCTTGCTCTATACTTCTCATCTTATTATTTTTTTTCGTATCACCTAATACGTCGAATGGGTCGAGCAGGGTATTTATGCATATATGCGAGCCGCGCTCAATTGATCAAGCTTTCTAGGCCTCCAGGTATTGATACGCGGCATACATTCCACAGATCCAGCGTAACTAGCCTGATAATGACAATAGCTATCGTCTTAACCCATGCCACATATCTGCTGGGAACGAGCCTAAGCTTTGTGCACGCAAATTTTGAGAATTTTGAAACTTGAATCGAGGCTATAATAATAATACCTCAGAACCAATACTACGTACCTTTTGATTTATAACTAGATGACCCGTAAATTTTAGGCTTTTGTGAGTTTTATTTAATATCCCTAGATAAATCTTCTAAACCATCAGTTCTCTATCTAGCTGTCTCTTTAAGCTCCATCTTATCCTAGATGTTTCTCAAATCTTGTTTTACTATATTTCGCATTGTCCTCTCGTGCTCGATTTAAATATTTATACGCTATACCTGTATTGTTCATCAAGCGCCCAGATTAGTCCCAAAACCAACTTAGGTTGGATCTCAATATTCAACCTCATAAAAACGTCGGAACTATTAAACATGGTTATCATTTTAAACATCACATTATTGCCCGGGGGGGGGGGCAAATGTACGAAATAGATATCGTTCCTGCCACAAGAACAATGACTTTATAAACAAATATAATATCATAACTCCCTAAAAATCCATATTATTCCAAAACTTCAAGTATGCAAAACTCGATAGCGAATGCTACAAGCACCAAAATACGTCATTCGAAACCTTTTCACCGCCTAACAGTAAACCTCCAGGCATTCATCACCCGTCGATACATCCATTGATTGATTGATAGACGTAACGAAGAAGATCAACAACCCTTTCCTACCCTAATCGGGCGAATTACCCGATTTCAAAGTCCAACAGCTTCCTCGAGAATGTGTTGTTGACAACTCGGATATTCTCAACGGGGAGTGGTAGCGACTAGCGTATCATGAACCGCGGGAAATAGCTGATCAGCGGCAGCGGAATGGAAATTTAGGATGAGGGAATCAAATACATGTACATATAGATATACGATCAATGGGAAGGGATATCCATTTAAATTAAACGCTTTGGTGCCTTCAAATGGTGCTGGGTATGGATTAAATAGTACCGTGTATCTGATATCTGTATCATCTGGGTCTACCTCGGGACTACTCAAAAACAACGATAATGTGAATAGTACTCGGGGTCGAAATCAAACTTCCAAGCTCTTCTTTTCGGAAACATAAATATATATTTCGCAAGAAATAGCTGTGGTTTATTCATTCACAAAGCTCTGGCATCAAACAAAATCAGAACCAGAATCTTAGGCAACTACTCAGGATCCACCATTCGAGTTGAAGTTTGGAAATACAAGAAATAAATTGTTAAGAAACCACATATATTCTAAGCCTTTAACTATTATTACCAAAATTGATAATCATTGGTAACTATATCGCGTACTCCAACGTGCATATCATCCGTACCTATCGCACTCGCAAGCTCCACAACCGAACCGCTCACCCGCTCACCCGTCCAATTTAAAACCCTCCACGAATCATCAACCGCCCCGTCCCCCACGACACCCGAACCCGCTTAAATTTTTTGGAGACGAAAAGTACTAGGGGAGGCCTGGCTGATCCGGGGCCGTCGTCCATACATCTGTAAGAACCTTATTCTTCCAACTCGGGACGAATCCTTCTAGAAAACGGGTAGCTATAGAAAAACAAAGGAAGAAACCTCTAAACTGAAATAAACGCTTAATGGGTTAATTCATTTACTTCTCTCCTTAGCGAGTCCTCGATTGGACGGCTTCTCATTCTAACAGCGGCAAATGCAATTCTACTCGCGAGGTTGGAGAATAAATATAAAGTAAGGGTTCATGAAAAGCATATAACACCAGAGGCATATGCGTATGAATAATTTGATTTGGTTCAAGGGCGTGCGAAAAGAGCGGTCAAGAAACGAAGTTTGGTAAAAAGAAAAAAGGATGATAACACGGAGAAAAACATAATCTCCGTTACAAAAGGAATCCAGAGAGAGAAATGGAAAAAAGGGAACCAGTATTACGCCAGAATTAAATGCAGACCGTAGTCGTCATTGGTCAAAACGAGCAAAAAACAGAAATAAAGGTTATAAGCCATAAGGCATCGAAGAGAATCAGAACGGAATCAGCAGAGAAGTTAGAAAACGGCAGAAAACAGAAGAAAAAGAAGAAAATATACAAGTGCGCGATTCCGTTCCGCCAGGATTCCTGAGTGTTACAAATATTACAGGCCCAGCTTGGTAGACAAGATCCAAAACCAGAATGAGAGTCGGTGTTAAGATGAACCAGTTGGACTGGAAAGAAGTGAAGTAAAGAGCACGCCACATAAGAGCAAAACGGGGTATAGCAAAAACAAAGTCTTTCGTGCAGTAGATATATCATAACGGCAAGCAAAACAAGATCATAAGTCAAAAAAAAAGAAGTCTTATTTCATCGTAGCTTCGTGGTGTAGAAAATACGCTCATTCCATCATGAGCCAATCGTCTTCTTCCAATTTTTCGACGGATAGATTTCCAATATCCATATCGTCCAAGATTTCACAAGTAGACGCCTGTGGCCCCCATTCCCCTTCATACACCAAAGCCCCAGTTGTTCGGTGACCTTTGATCCAACGAACCTCTGGTGAGCCAAGGATTTCTGAAGTGCTGGGGCGGAGAGCTGGATCGGGGGAAATAAGCCAGTTGATCATAAACTTCAGGCTATCCCCTTCGAGGTACCGTGGAGGATTAATAAGATCTTCGGTTTCGCGGGCCCGGAAGTTGGGATTGCTCATGTATTTTGCGAACATTCCATCAGGATTAGATGTAGGAACAGTGAAGCTACTGTCAGCGCAAAATGAAGAATCCTCCCCAATGTCGCCGAGAGAATCATCATTCATAATAATAGGAAAACCACGATCGTCACGTATGCAACTATGCATCAAACTCTCAGGCGTGAGGTCGGGAATCTCGCTCAGGTCTCCAGCACGAAGTCTTTGCCAGGATGGGCCGTTATCTGGAAGTTGGACATTGGCGGCGATTTCAAGAAGCGTAAGACCAAGAGAGAAAATATCTGCAGGTCGGGCATATTGGTGTTTTTGGAGCACTTCTGGTGCAAGATACTCTCGGTCTCCTTCTCGTTCAAGACTACGGCTGGCTGGATACGTTGTTGCCATACCAAAGTCTGCTATCTTCAAAGACCCATCATATGAAACCAGAATGTTGGAAGGTTTGATGTCAAGATGCAGAACAGATCTTCTGTGGATATGATCCAGTCCCTAATACAGTTAGTTGAAGATTCAGCCGCAAAGGGGAAACCAGAGCCTATCTTACCTCGGAAATCTCTGTAAAGATTTTCCAAATTCTGAAGGGGTCTAAGCGCCCATGGTTGCCGTAATCAGAGAGGAAACTATCCAAGGCACCAAGCTCACAGAACTCGGTTTGAATGTAAACCCGGTAGTTAATAGAGGTTTCCCAGCTATCGAGGTATTCAATGACGTTCTTGTGTTTTCCAATCGACTTGAGGATCTCAACTTCCTCAATGCGGTGATCCCGGTCTCGCTGACCATGGAATTGAACGCGCTTGACAGCATAGTGGCGAGGAAGAATCAAGGTTGGGTTAGGTGGCGATCCATTTTCTGAGGAGTTTTCAGGAGTCATGAGTTGGGAAGATGCTTGGGATGATAGCAAAGGGAGGTGTGCTTCGACTTCGAAAACAACCGAGAACTCCCCGGCTCCAACTTGAGTAACCCTTGCGAACTTGGCTTCCAAATTTGGATCCCAGTCTTTCGAGAAGGTTTTACAGGTACGATCCATTACAGGCGTCATGGTTTGCTCGAGTTTGTTGGCACTGAAAATTTTGTCAGGAGAACTTCCACTGTGCGACGGTGTGTGGACGAGGTTCCCAAATAGATCCCTAGCAGATCGGGGAGTCGAGGGATAAGGGTCGCTGAGAAGAAGTGGCTGAGACGGTTTGCCCGAGATCGAAAGTCGGCTCGCATCGAGATCAATGATGCTGGCACTTCCCTGAGGGGTTTGAGGAGACGCAGACTCTTGCGACACTATATATTGGTTAGTCAAAGGTAAAAAAATTGTTTAAAGTTTTGGCAGCTTACATGGGACATCAGTCTTCCATCTCTTGTTCAATCCGCGTAAACTGCCAGCACTGTCCGAGGTATGCAAGCGTTTAGTTGGGGTTTGGAGGAATTCTTGCTGGGTGCTCTGCTGGGTGCTCTGTTGACTTGCGTCAGGCGACCCAGTATCGGCAAGACTGGCAAAGCTTTCTGTACGGTTAAAGTTCAGCTTCCCTCTACCCTTGTGAGTGAATGGAGTATCAGGTGGAGCATTGTTGACCATGATCGGGTTCCTCGTCATGAATGTGGGTTTTTTGCATGGTGTCTCTGGTGGCAGAATGCTGTTTCCATTGGCGGGTCGGTTCTTCTTGGTGAGGAGACCAGTGGACATGAAAACTGCGGGCTGAGGTGGGAAAGCTTTCGTGATTTGTGGAGTCGCAAAGGTGCTTCGTTGCGGCATTGGAGTGAATGCCAACTTCGGAAATGGGGCGGGGAATGGTTTCTTAAAGGGAGTATTAGAAATTTTTGAGACAGCTGGGGTTGCGGATCCATCTTTGGGGGTCTGCTCGATTCGAGAAATCGTGACCTGAGGGAGCATTGGTTCCTTTGCCTTAGAAGCCGGCGAAACGAAATTGTCGAATGAGCCAATGCGTTTAACTTTGCCGGGCGCAAGCGGTGTTGAGACACCAAACACTGGGGGTTTGGCAGGTTGTAGACGAGATCTTGCTATCTTTGGCTTTTCGAAGTGATGTGTATTGACAACCTTCTTCAAACCAGTTGGTCTTCTAGGCGCGTGGGAGATTGGCCTCCCAGGACCCGTGAAAACAGAGCTGCGGCTAGTCTTACTTCTTCCACTGCTCGATGAATCCGACGATGAACCTGCTGGCGATGAGGAACGAGACGAGGAACGGCCGATACCGTCCTGGGAGCGACGTTTGACTCTGGGTGGAGCAACATCGCCAGCCGAAATCTCCCGCCTCTTAAGCGGGCTACTGATGGCTGGTGTGTTCTCGATGCCCCTGCCTCGCAATTGTTTGACTTTAAACGGCTCTGTCGTCATGGTGATCTTTGATTCGGGGTTGTGGGGTGATTGTAGTGGAAGTGTACAATTGAGGTTATTAGTCGAAGAGACTTCCAATGCGCCTCTTGTTGATATAGGCGAACTTTTAGTCCGGGTTAAGGTTCCTTGTCGCCTGGTCGAAACACGAGTTTGAGGGATTGGAGAAGGAGTATGACGTGGCACTTCAAGCAAAGTTAGACCACTGTTAGAGCGTTTGAATGGCGTGAATGGCGGGGTATTTTCCACAGGAGTTGGGCCTCCTTGTCGATGTGGCGAATACGAAACAACCATTTTACTTTATTTTTATGGAATATCTGTGAGATCGACTTGGCGGATTCAACAAGCCAAATATGCTATCCAATTGAAATAAATCGAGTTGCAGTCTAGGTGAACTGAGGATAGGATAGAATCGTATGAATCCGACGTTGATGAGTCACGACAACGGCGTGGAGAAGCGTGTAATCGGAAACCCTCGAAGGGCCTAGTTGAGGAGAGGCGACAGCTGATATTCCAAATCTGAGTGCAGTGTCGGTCTTGTTCGCGGTTACCGGTCGACGTTAGCAACGGCGAATCACAGTGCAGAGGCTGCTGCTGATTATGGTTTCCCCCTCGGCTCAGTTGTGTGATACAGCCGACCCGATCGGTATGAAGGAGAAAAGAACGCGCGACAAAAGGTCGGCAGGAATGCGTCTATCAAAAAAGCGAGCTGCCCTAGTAACCGGATGTTTGTGGATTCCTCCTCTTGCTTTTAGTTCATATACAAAATTTGAGATAGTAGGGAATTCTCGGAGTCGTGTTGTAAAAAATGGAGTTTTTTGAGTGGAGGCAGCCCGTCGAAGCCGGGAGAAGAGGTATTTGAGTCAAAGCCGAGTGGTTGTTGGTGGGTTTTTGTGGTTGGTGTTTTGTTTCGGGAAGGGTGGCAGCGGCTGTTGAGGCAGGTTAGTGAGGTTGTTGATGTTGGAAGAAGAGTTTGAGTTGAGTTGAGTTGAGTTGGAGGAAAGCGCGATGGGATGGGGAAGGGACTAGCGGAATACGGCAAAATTCAAAATACAGAAATACAAAAATACAAAAATAACAATAAACGCTTTGGCGAGTGCATGCAACGTCGAGGATCGAGACTATCACCAAGACTAGCAGGGCACCTGCACGTATACATAGACGAGAAGGAAGGGATAAGGGGAGAAAAAGGGGCGAGAGTGGGAGAAAGGAGATCGGTCTAGGACGGAACGGTGTAGAAGACAACAGAACTTGCAGCCGCTAGTTGAACCAAGGCTGCATCGATGAACCAGAACCAGAATCTGCGAGTGGAGTGTGGAGCGGCATCTCACAGGCGGGAGAATAAATATGGTGGAGGTTCATGCTGTTCTCTGCCTGTTATTTGCCTATCTCGACCAAGCCAGTGGCGATGCATTCAAGCCATCAATTCTCAGGTCACACACATGATGCATATTAAGAAGCATGCGAAGTCCCTGAATATCGAATCATCATCCATGTCACGATGGATATATATATATATATATCATCACCAAGTCTCAGCTCACAGATGGGCATATATATATAGATAGATGAACAGGCAGGTAGATAATAGATATAGACAGTGCAATGGAAGACCCGGGTAACTAATCACCAAAGCTTTGTTCACTCACCTAGGGAAATAACCTGGCTGTCGATGGACTCGACGCCTAGGTCTGTTCTCGGAGGGTGACGGATGGAACGAGAAAGAAGATGGGAAAAAAGAGAGCAACAGCAGGCAGTTGAGTGAGGTTGTAATGTGGGATGGATGATGGATGAGAGTAATTGCTTTTGCCCCTGATTTGTTGATTTGATCAGGTTAGAATAGAACTAAAAGAGCCACTCTCGCTCAGTCCAGTTGTTTGTTGACATTGACGTTGATGGTGCTGGGTGCTGGGTGGTGCTGTGTGGTTGTGTTGATGTTGACGTTGTTGATGTTTTGTTGTTTTGATTTTTTGTGTTTTTCAGTTTTTCCCTGAAAAGTAAACATATTTCCTGTTTAGGAAGCCGCTAACAACGTGCCTTCGGAAAAACCGAAACTGTGAAAATGCACCGCAAATGCATTCAAATGCAGGCACAGGAATATGCTTCCGCTTGATATCCAACTGCCCCACATCCCTCTCTCATGCCCCCTCTCAATTTCTCGCTTTTCTCACTTTCTCGACTGAGCATGTGTATAAATTCTTTTTAGGAAAATAGTTCCCACACAAAGTACACAGTATGTATTGTGTCTTCATCATCCAATTGTGTCTCCACTCGATCGATCGATCGATTGATGTTCAGTTTGTCTCCGTTCGCTCCGGCTCAATTAACGTCCTCCAAACGAAATGACCTCGAACCCCGTGAATGCACAGGAAATGAGCAAAAACGCTTTGAAACTTTTTCTCCGCCAGCTAAACGGTAGCCCGTCGCGGGATCGGGAACTTGCCCATCAGCACCGGCTTGGAGCAAAAAAATCCAGAGACCAAGCCAATGGGCCGCCGTCATGTGCCGTCTGGGCTTTGCTTTGGTACCGCCGTCGCTGAACCGAGTCGCGGATCCCCGTTAGCTCCCTTTCCCTCTTCCCCGAAAACCTCGAGCCGGCCCAGTGAAACACCGCACCCCTCCATTTTTTCTGCAAAATTTCTTCCAACTTACAAGCATTCTGGGCATCAGCTACTCTTGTTTGACCGAGGGAATGAGACCCACGATAATGCTAGAAACGCAGAGTCCGACGGGTGGGGAACAATATTAACTCTCTGTCGGTTATCGAGATTATTGGATGGTTGAGAAGAATGTTGATTTCGCAGCCGTTAACATCTATACAAACATGGTCTTTACCCGAAATTGATGAGCTCAGAATAGCGTCGATTCAGGAAAGGAAAGAAGGCTGACAAAAGTGCTGAGTTTTACGTGAGCTTGGTGCCTTGGAATTCGAATATAAGAAGAATGAATGAGCTTATGTTCAAAGCTTCACGGACGGATGGGTCTAAGTACTATTCTTGTATCGGCGTCAAATTGCAAAAAACCGTGAGATTAAACGGGCTGAATCAGGTCAGCATAATGGCGAGAACCGGAGCTCCAGAAGTTGAGAGGTTCCACTTGCAAATTTCTTCATCGTCAGTTTCGAAACTGTCATCATCATTTTCGTCCGATAGCGCCAATCCGCAAGTTGAATTCATGAGAGAGAGGATCGACGATCGGATCTCTCTAATATGCCACCTTTGGGATACTCCGTCTTGGTGGACAGTAATATGCAAATGACGTTGTGAAAATGACACTGGTATGAGCTGATACTCAATGGTGTATATGCAAGTGTGGTACGTCGAAACAAGCTATTGTCCGCAAAGCTTCGGCATTCCGGTAATACAGATATTAATACCTATCAGATCAGGTACTATCTGTCTATCCGTCTATCTATCTATCTATCGACCAGCCTCGACCCGAAAGCCGGTTTATATCCAAAGGAACAGCTTCTCGAATTCTCGCAGAAGGAACGGTCACATGACACCCATGTTTCGTATATCGCCAAATCTCGGATCGGAAAAAGGCTTCAAGGAGGCATACATAATATTATATTCCCCTCGCACCCGGAAGCATCTTCCTCGCTTCCCTTCCACGATAGGGTTTCATTCGGCCATGATCCATGACATGATACATCATCTGAGCTCTCTCATTCGTTCTCGAATGCAAAAATTAGCTACAGCTGCCGGCACCGGCATCTCACGAGGGCATTTGCCTTCGTGCTTCATAATTGGCAAGCCACAAAACGTGCAAAGTCTGGCTCCTCAGGGACTTGCTGCTTCCATATATCATACTTACCTTTATGGGTATATTCCAGATGAGAGCCAAAACTCTTTCCTGCAGAGTCTTCCTCTCGGTAAACGGTCAGCCCCTAGAAGCCCTCCGCCGTTCCAGCGATTCCAGCCCTACCAGCCAATGATAGCTTCCCAAATACCAAGGTCTGGCCGGACCATCATGGTAAAACGCCGTGTGGCGTGCTTCGGAACTCCACTGCGGGGCCTGCTCTCCTTTCCAAAAGCGATCGCAACACAAAATAATATCAGGTGAGGTGCAGACCACTTCACAACTTTAAGTGAGACCACCACTGAGACCACCTGCGATATTTCCAAGAGAGCCTCGAATCATGCGACACGCCGGGGACCGCCGTCCCTAATTAATCCGATGATGAAATTTGTGAAATTTATTTTCGAGCTACTCAAAGCTTTTTAGTCACCCTTTTAAGCTTCATTTTGCAAGAGGGGTATAAAGAGTGAGAGAACGACGCAAGCTGAATCATGTCCACAACGTTTTCTCCACGTGGAATATCACCAGCACTAATATTTCTCGATTCGAATACGAAAAAGCCTCTCTCTTAAATACTTATCTTAAGTACGGAGTAAGCTCAAACATTTTCTAGAATCTCTAGAATTTTCTTTATTTTCAATCTATATTTTTCGAAGTTATTGTTAGGATCTTTAAGATCTCAAACACTCACACCGTTCAAAATGAAGATGGCCGAGCAAGACCAAGAACAGCACCATGTGGAGGCACCGCCTACCATGGAGCACATCGACCGTACCGAGCTATACACCTCGCTCCCAGTCAGAATTCAATTCTTGCACTCTTTCCTTGAGTTCGGACCTGGTAAGTTCATTTTTCCCTTCTATTTTATGAATGGAAACGATAGAATTTAAACTTACATTCAACTTCAACAATAGAGGATGTCGCAGCCCTTATCGCGGGTCAGAAATACGTAAAGGCGCTCATTCCAGCTATTGTCAACATTGTTTACAAGAAGCTCCTCAAATACGATATCACAGCTCGTGTCTTCACCACCAGAAACAGCAGGGATGAGGGTCCAGTTACCTCTTGGGCGACTGAGGACAGCGCTCAGATTATGCACAGAAAGATGGTGAGCACTGTGCATACTCTTTCTTGTCCTTCTTAGCTCAAGAAATACTAACGGATTGAAATATTAGTTCCTTCGATGGTACCTTACAAAGCTCAATTCCGATTGCACAAGAATGGAATACTGGGAGTACCTCGACAAAGTCGGGTATGTTGCAATACTTTACTAAATCTTGGTTGTAAAGATCACACCCTGACATAGGTTTTATAGTCTCATGCACGTTGGTAAAGGCCGCAAGAATCCACTTCACGTCGAATACGTATTCCTCGGCGTCTGCCTCGGTTTCATTCAGGACGCCATGTTCGAGGCCATTCTATCTCACCCACGCCTCGAGCTCTACAGAAAGATCGCTCTTATCAAAGCTCTCGGCAAGGTGATCTGGATCCAAAACGACCTTATGGAGCGCTGGCACAACACCGACGCCCTCGAGTTCCTCGAGGAAGAACCGATCGATGAGGATGATGCCCTGAAGGAGGGGTATCTACATGGCAAACAGATGTTGGGGGATGATGATGCTTCAGTACGTAGCAATGGTACAGACGCTAGTAGACGTAGCTCTGAGAGTGGAAAGACTATCTTAGGTCGTCCTATCGAAGAGGCCACACATCTCATGGATGGAATGAACATGGGGAGGTGTCCATTCAGTGGGATGGCGCGGCCTGATCCTGCGCATCTCGAAAGACAGAGGGCAGCGCCCTCCCGACCTGCAGTTGTTAACATGAGCGGGAATGGACTCAGTGAGTACCACATTCCGGGTACACCGAGGCTGAAGCTGGTCAACGGCCGGACGGTTTTGAAGCAAAATTTAGATCCTAATCCATTTTCGGATGCAGCAGCTAGTGATGAAAAAAAGATATAGATAGATTATCTACATAGATACGGGGGTCCATTAAAAGTTAGGTGTATTTTTATTATATCTGGTCAGTCTTTACGTTTCGACAAAGGCGTTTTTGGGGATGGTTTTTACATGAAGCTAGAAGGGAGATTCAGATTGCATAGTACATTAATATGGATGGGGGTACACGGGATCGGAATAGCTTCAGATATCATTTCCTTGTTTTTCTTTGCTCAATCATGCTTGTCATGTTTCATTGGTATGTTTTGGACGTTCAACTGGGAGACATTTGGGTTTCATTTTTCTATGGTTCACTACCGGTATACCATCTACTTGTTTCTGTACATATATCATTTTTGCGACGAGGTCTTCACAGTCATCGAGGCCTTATTTCCTATATCGCAACTTTCTCTGGAATTCAAATCAAATCTGGTGCGCACATCTACAATTCTTTCTTTCCCGCCATTGTCGCATAAAATAATGTTTTTGCGAATAGTATGATATCATACTCTTCAAGTCCAAATTATTCAACGTTGCAACAGGACTCCACCGTCGTTTTTGCGGATCCATTTGCGATCGCACGATCTCTTCATGCACGTGGGCTATAATTGAGCTTGGCTAAGGCTTTAATTCACTCCAAAATAAGCTTGAAGTTCCAGACCCGTATGGACCTCGTGACAGCGCCAATGGGTTACGATTCAACCCGACAGCCATACCACATTGGCGTGACTGCTCACGCTATATCTCAACATCTATCAGTCCATACGGTGGCCACGGGTCACGAGCCGGAAACGGCTACCTATTAAACGAATATACGAACATAGTAATAAACCGCAAAACCCACAATTCTAATTCGATATGATCATGATCGTTTCGCTAAAATGAGTGTTCCACAGGATTTTTTTTTTGAGAAAACTGCTCGTTCAATATATATTCGGCGAGCGGAGCACCCCCAAACCCCAAAGCCCTCATATGCATTCTAATATGCAATCATGCCATCGATGATGGAGCCGATGCATCATCATGTTGGTATGGCATGTTTTGGGAAAGAGGGATGCATTGTTCTTTGTCTTTGTCCGATGCTGACTTTGTACGATCGTCCGCACGCCGAAGGGAGGACCCATAGCTTTCCATCCCGCCGGCCGCACGCCCTGCAGCAGATGCAGTCATCATCTCTTGCAGTTTGCAGCCGGGAGAAAGCTGATCATGATTCAAGGTCGATGCTTTCTGCGATGATGTGGACAACTTAACGGCGGCGGAGCTGAGGAGTTCTATCTACTATGTCAGAATGCAAAGAGGGGCATTGCATTTGGGTATATGCAGAGGGGTTCCAGTAGTTTAGCTCTGGAGACGAACATCGCAGATGGTAAAATGCAATGCATGTTATTGGTCGGCATCGCTCATCGCCTCTCCCCGGTCCTCATGTCATTGCTTTGTACACTTTTTTTTTTTATTCAGGTCACATATAACTTAAGCTCGATAGGATACGATATTCAAAGCTAGTGGTTGAAAATAGCTTCAAATAGGCTAGCGGTGCCGACGGATGTGGGTTAGTCGTCTCCTCTGCTGATTAGTATACGCAATATAGTGCCATTACAGGTTTTTTTCTGTTTCGTTTTTGACTTCGATATACGACACGATTCCGACATCTCCAATCTCGAACTCCGAGAAACGGTAGAGTTCATTTCAAACGGTTTTTATACATCCGTTATCTATGTGTTATTCAACAGGACCCTTCAGATCCAGTTGGTCCGGGCTTCTCGGCGGCGGGGTGAAGTCGAATATATCCGTAATCCATGCCTATAGGTCTGTTGAAAATGTCGGCTACTTCCCTTGCTTTTCCTATCACTCTCAAGCAACCTCCACACTTGCCAGCTCATCACAGCGTCGAGAATGTCGTTTTTCCCCAACGGCTTCTCTTCCCTTTCGATGAACTTTCTTCTCTGCTTTTGCAACCCCACGGAGTGACACGTATACGAATCTTATGAAGCAGAAAGAAACGAAGACAAAAACAAATAAAAGTTTTTTTTGCCTGTGTATGTACTCTGTACTTTTTGTTGAAAATTTTTTCATTCGGTCTTATAAATCGGAATACTAAGAGAGTTCAGCCGACATCTCCTTTCGGGGTTTTTGGTTTATTCTTTTTATTTCTCTAGAGAAAATATGGGACATGAGGTTCCGAGTTCGTAGTGGCATGTGTATCCGAGGGTACGAACCTCGACCGCCCCGACCCGGCTGGTCTATCCTCTTCCCTCGTAAGAAAATTTCTCCGGGCGGGAGGAAGGGAAGAAGCAGGAGAGGGGACCTGAAGTTCCCGATCATTTATGAGGCCCCGAGGCATATGTTTCCTTTGGATTGTAAAGAAAAAGACGCATGGGATCGCAGAAAGGAAGAAAAAAAAGCAGGCGCGATAATGACTGAGTTGTTAACAGACGGCTGGAGTCGACTCGTAGACTCTTTTCTCTTCGTAGCCCAGCCACCTTTTGTGCCGCTTTATCGAATCAGGTCGAATACAATGTCGATTTGTGTACCTTCAACCTTGATTTCCCCTCGTTTCTGAGGCTTGCTACCAACAAACACAACCCGTTCATTCAAACGGTCGTTTTGGCCTTGCCGGGAAAATTTCAGATAGAAGGGCACGAGGGAAGAACTTCAAACCGCTTTTTCCCGCTGCAGCGGCTTTCTCGAAACAAGCTAGTCGGGGACTGCCCTGGTCGAAAAAATCCTACTCCTGCGTCATCAACCACTAAGAAAAAGGAAGTCGAAGCAGAAAGCTGCAGAAAAGAGGGCGGAAGAAAGGCGAGAAAGGCCAGGGTGCCGCCCAGTGGGACAGGAATTGTCAACGTTGGACAACTCATCGAAGGCCATCTCCACAGACGACTTGCTCCCACACCACCTTTCGTATGCCGAGAAGACATCTCTTTTGGTGAGAAATGAGCATCGACATGGGCATGGACTTGTGCGAAATTGTGGGACAAACAATGTGAGAATTTCGGAGCCTGTTTGCGGATTGGTGTAGCGCGGAAGGCTAGCATTTTTTCCCACAGTCGATTGTTTGTAAAAGTGAAATAGATCAAATAATTAATTGCGACTGTAACTAGTAGGCTGCAATATTTTTTTTTGATGCCATCTCCTGCGCAAAAGGGTACTTGTGATAGTCCATGCAACAAGTGGAAGTACCCGCAAAGGCTCCATCGTGAACGATCGTGCGTTCACTCCCATGACCGGTGTGTGAATGTTCCCATCTCTGGATGGTGGTTTTTGGTCGGGCTGGACCAATTACGGCTGCTGGTGGCATGCAGTCTTCCATTCTGGTTTAAAGACCGTTGGACAGCTGTGGACTGAGCCCGCTTCTTATCGCCAATCTGAGAGAGTCTGTGGTTAGGACACATCGACGGTGCCCTCGTGAGGCCTGTACCAGCAGCTACTCCATGGCTCCAGTAGTTTCAGCCAGACCGGGCCCTGTACATTCTCGCATAAAGCGGGCCATGAAGTCAAGCGATTGTGCCGTAGATATGTACCTCGATCAGTGGTTCTTGATTGAGTGGTTGATACGTACCTTGTAATATATAATTTCTGACAGTGGTCGTGGTGGTTGCTGGTTGCATTGTTGGAAATTCCAGTTGCAGCTGCAGCCGTCGTCATTATTCCCTAGACGGGACCCCTGAGACAGAGACACATCACATCGCTTCTCTTCCACCCAGCTCAACCACCAAAACCACAACGTCAACCTCAACATCATCCCATCCATTCCATCACTCCCCTCGATTCACCCGTCCCACGATCCACTCCCACATACGCTTACATCGGACGGGACCAACCAGCTGGCTGCTCGTCTGCTTCACTGTCACCTCTCAGTCAGGTTCAGGTACACCTGCAGAATCAACCCCCGTTAGATCGCCTGCCACCCGCCGTAGGCTTGCAGGGCACAAGAAGGGTCTTTACATCTTCATCACATTCTCCTGCAAGGACTCTGGATCTTTCGACTGTCTCCCCACGAATTTCCGCGAATTTTATTTAGTACGGCAAAAGAAAATCTCTGTCAACTGAGCTCGGCATTCCGACACTTGACAATTGTGCATACAACTGGACAGTACGTACAGCGGGCCATCCAGCGAAGAAGGCATAGCCTATCTGCATGCACTATAACATCAATCGTCCAATGTGATTCCCTCCAGGTCACTCTTTTATTGCCGGTGAAAACGAATCACATCGCCCTTTCGGGTTAACAACTGGACCCACCAAAGAGGAAGGAAACGAATCGCACCAAGAGGGTCGGAATTTGTTGACGAAATAGACGTGCTTGCCGCAACCACCAAGCCCCGTGTGCTGTCAATTTGACTGCTGGAACAATTCTTTCTCCGTTCTCCTTCTCTGCTTTTCTCTTCCCGATTTTGGGCGTCCATCTTCGTTCCAGAACAAAAAAAAAAAAAAAAAACAACCCTTTGATGCCTCCGGGGACTAGCATTTTTCTTCTCACCCCCAAAGACGATTGTGTGTCCAGTGCTCCCCGGTGTCCCGCTTGGATCTGTGCTGTTCCCCCACAATCTAACGTGGAGGGACCTAATCCTAGTCTATACTGGGCGCCTCTAACCAGGGCTTCAGTAATACCATCACAATGTCGAGGAACAGCAGTGCCACGAATCTTCGGAAGGAGACGTCCACCCCGAACAGCTTAGTGGAATTTCCTCAACCAGGAGACAGAGGTCCAAATGCGAACCCGATAGCTCAAATGTCTTCTTCCTCTACACCTGGCGTCCCATCACGAAACTCATCTCCTGTAATTACACCCACATCGCAGCCGACTCCTCCGAAGCATCGCAGGGTCTCAGCTGCAAGGGAGACTCGCAGGGAAGCCTCTCCGTCACCGGCAAGGTCATTATCCTCCACATCAATTGCGAGATTAGCGAACTCTGCAGCATCCCAATCATCTCCTGCAGTTGCGCAAGCACCGACTAGCGGTACGACTACGAATCAACAACCAGCCATGGCCACGGAACCTCCACAACCCCTCTCTCCTCGGCCACAGCGGCCAATTAACCCAAATGTCCCCCATTGGCCGACATCCCCACGTTTAAGTCTCTCACGGTCCCCGCCTCCTATGAACCGTTCTTCCTCTTTAAGTTCTCCACGGAGACCACCGGATTCGACACTTACGCTTCCACCACCATCCATGGCTGTTAGAGGAAGAGAAAGTCCAGGTCGAGGGCCCTCTGGTGACGAGTCACACGAAGGCTCGTCATCATACTTTCATAGTCATGGACAGCGACCGCCACGGCCCATCGCAAGCCCAGCCTTGCTTGAAACTGTGACCGAAAGCAGCTTACCGAGTACTCCTGCCATCGGGATGGGGGAAAGGAGTATCGACGCTCGGCTTTTGGAGGCGGAACAACGGCGCCAGGAGACTTCTAGCATGAGCACTCGTCCGTCAGAGTCCAGCATTGCAAGCAGCAGAACGACAACTCATGAGTCTGAATCAGATACAGGCAATCTCAGTGATCGAAAACCTGCTAGTCGAGCTCCCTCGAGAGCAGTTTCTCGACGGCCAACAGTCACAAGTGGTGCGCTGGCTCAAGATGTAAGCGGTGGATTGACCCCTGAAATCGAAACAGTTACATCGATTCCTCAGCAGATGAATCCACCAGCTACAGTCAGACTATCTAAAAAAGCTAGTCAAGAGACAATACGCCCTGCAAAGAAGGAAAAGCGAAAGAAGGCTAAACGAGTTTCTGGGCCTGGAGCACGTAAGTATATCATTCTGAGTATTTCATATACCCATGTATGAGACATTTCTAATAACTCCTCAACGCACAGAGACCACAAAGGCAGACATCTTTGAACAAAGAATTAATGATACCCTAGATGATGCCGAATCGTCTGATAGCGAGGAAACATTTGTCTATGAGTCCAACCCTGCTGAGAAGACAAGACCAAGACATTCGCGAACTTCTAGCGTCACTTCGCTTTCGGATCCTCGTAGCCAAGCACTCAGTACTCAAGGTAGAGCTCGAAGGAATATGAAATTCGGGACAGGTCATGTGTATAAGAGCCAACCTCCTGATGACTATTACACTTCAGATGGTGTAGGCTCTAGTTCCATACGCGGTGTTGGAAGTCAATCCGGGCTTAGAAGCCATATAGGGCGCGGATACACCAACCCAAACCTTGATGATTCGAGCGGCCCTCAACTGACAAGGTATGCGCAGCATAAGAGCTCGCACCAATCTCTCCGAACCCCTCATCATATTAGTAGCTCTCGAGCTTCCTCCAGGCCAGGGTCACCAAGGACGTACGGTAATAAGCACACCGGTGGAAATGGATCTATAGCACCCAAAGCACGACGAGAAGGCAGCCACCTCTCGATGTACGAGGGCGACATTGAAGGCGACGCAGACGAGCGAACGCCGCTTTGGCCTTTGAACAGGAACGGGGTTTCTAAGTCACGCCCAGGCAGTATTAACTCACGCCGCCGTGACCGTGACTACGGGCACCGAAATTGGTATACCCGACTTGCCTGTTGCATCTTTGCCGTTTTCGCCATGGTTTCACTTGTTGCCTGCTCTCTGGGCTTCGTCTTCCTCACTACAAAGCCGCTCCAGGATGTCAAACTTATCAATATCACCGATGTTATTGCGACGAAGCAGGAGATGATGTTCAATATGGATATATTCGCATTGAATCCCAATATTCTCCCGGTCTCAATTGCGACTATGGATGTTAACGTCTTCATCAAGAGTCCTTATGTCAAGGATAAACCAAAAAAGGATAAACCAGAGGACGACATAGACGGCGGAGATAAGAATGAAGGCTGGTGGAAGAACGTTTTGAGGGGTAACCTCGGTGCCAAAGTTCAACGAAGACGACGAAACATGGATAAACCTCAACATAACCTTCTCGATGATCAGGGTGTGCATGCTCTCGATGGTGTCGACAAGGGAACCGATCCTATTAGCGACCCGGCCGAAGAGGAGGAAACGATGTTGCTCGGGCGTATCTTCAACTTCGACTCCGCTCTAACCTTTGATGGTTCGCCGTTCCGACAAGAGCCGACTCACGCTATCGGAGAAGTCCGGCTATCGAAACCCGGAAACAAAACCGAAGTGGGCGGCAGCGAACGGTGGGAGCGTGCTATGGTCCATACGTTCGATCTTACGATCCGCGGGTTCCTTCGTTATCAACTTCCATTAAGTGGTCGGGTTAGAACTGCTACCATTCAAGGAACGGTCACAGTCCATCCGAACGAGGACTCAGCGGACGGGTTCCGAGAACATGTTGGCTCCGGCTCAGAATTCCATGACGATGATGCACCGAAATAAAAGACTTCATTTTCCATACCAATTTTCATCAATGACACGATCCATTTCTTTCCTTTTTAGGAACAGCCTCCAACTTGGAGACTTACTTCTACCCTCCCACTCTTGGAATAGCAGTATTCTAATTGTAATACGCCACTAACACTACTAATCACTTCGACCCTTCGAGGCCTACCTCTGTTACATCATTCTTTTGGTCTTCACTTCTTTCCTTTTTTTCCCTTTTTAGTTATCGTAACAAAACACTTGCATTTTGTATCATCACATCGGTTACCCCGCCCCCGCATGGGCTTCACAAAATGGTGTTATCAGGCTTGGCTTTTTCTTCTTCCCTTTCATATTCTTCGCAGATTTAGTTCCTCTTGGAGTCGGTTGATTTTTGCTTGTTGATGTTGATTCCCCCAATTGCCCACTACTTAGATATTCTGATTCCTTTTATACCACTTGGTTGCAGCGACAAAACGCACCGGTCTGTCTCCTCCGTTTTCCTTCTGCCCTTTTATATTTTAGAATAGCGTCGCGATATTCCCCAAACCTTTTCGATTGTTGTTCTGTTTGACTTCACTTATCTTTTACCATTGACGTTGAGGGTTTTCTTTTTTATTCTTTGGATACACAGATCGTACAATTCGTTCTCTATACTACTACTCTCCTTTCTTTCTTTTTATAATGATTTATGTTTCCTTCTTCGCTTAAACTGGAAAAAAACTAATCATAAACTTCAAAGGGGGAACATCGGCTACTAAGACTTAATTCTTGCTTCCTGGGAAGCGGCCTTACCTTGATATTGTTCATGATGACGATCAGCAGAAGCAGAAATACAGACGCGCACCTGTTTGATGTACAGATTGTCCACCAGCCTCATTACCTTTTTAGTTGGTGGGGAAAAAAAAAAGACCATAAGATTGTATAACCTTTTGTACACCAGCCGACTGCGGGTCTTCCCGAGAAGCTTCTGTTTCACAAAAGTTAAAAAGCTACCAAAGCTGTATCCCTCACCTTTGTCTGCCTGCTCACTTGCTTATATATATACAACATATACCCATATGACCCCCCCCCCCCCCCCTTCATGTTGAACGTTCCCTGTATGACGATTCACGGCTTATAACGACAGAAACAAAAAACCAAAACCAAAAAAAGCTTTTACGACTAACGAGAAGTACCTTACGAAAATGTAGCAAACGCAGGGCCCTTCTCAGGGCCTCGAAATATTTTGGGAAGGGGTTTTTGGTGTGTTGACCGATTGGTTGGTTGGAGCTCGGTGGGAGTATTTGTTGGAGTATGACAGAGAAAAAGTTATTGAATTACTTTGTATCTGTATCCGAGCTTGATGGTTGTTTTTTATTTTATTTATTTTTTTTATTGAAATTGACGTCTCTCACTTCATCGAATCATTCTTTTTCTTGTATATTAATACTGGAAATATAATTGGGATAATGTACCATGTGATTCTCCATATTTTTTTAGATTTTTGAAGATGCTATAGATACTTACTCGTACTGGGATGGACAAGACCCTGGAATGCTTTCAACCTGCGACATCGGATTCGCTTCTTTCCGAATTCCATCGCTTTCTATCGGTCCACGTTTCTCAACTGCACTCGACGTTTCAGGTTTTTAACTACACCAATCATCTAGTCGTCGCCAGTGGACGTTCCTCTCAAAGCTAGCTCGCATCGAGCTCCTGGGGGTAGCTTAAGCTGTCAATCCTTTTGGAATTTGACAGACGATGGATATCATGTAATGTATCATATCATATCATATCATTGCATCCGCCTGACCTGGGGTGCACTGATGGGGGCAAATGCATGTCTGCAGGCGCGACATGCATATAATTTCATGCACGATGTGTTGTTTTCGTGGTCATTCGCGAGATTATGGCCAAGGTTTCTCTCATCTCTTCCCGATTTGATGCTTTGATTGAAGAAATAAGATAAAGAGGCTAACTAATAAAATGTCAGACAAGGGAAAGAAAGAAAAACAGAGTTGGTGATGGATGATGCATCATCATCACAAAAAGTCAAAGTGGATCCCCACACAAGAGCTGTCAATTTGGCAATTTCGGCTCAAAACAGAAATTTGAGGCGAGAATTAGTTGGAATTGGAGGGGGGCTCCACTTTCCCTTTCCCTTTCCCTTCCCTTTCTATTTTCTATTTTTTGATGTTTAATTTGTTTGCTGTTTCTGGAAAGGAAAGGGATCTTTTTTATCTTTCGGTGGAATTCTTTCTGTGGGGCCTTTTTTAGAAGTTTTAATATGACGGTACGTACTCCGTACTTCCCCAGTATCATCAGATGAGCTTTGATGTTTTACCAGTCGAAAGAATTAATTTGAAATAAATTGGAATAATAAACGGGGTGAGAGGTTGTTGGATCGAGATCTAACTGCTTACCTAGCTAGCCCCCAAGGCCCAAGCTTTTTTAAATTTTAATCTTTGAGGGCTTTTGTGGAATCTCATGGGGAGAATTGCCGGTTTGCTGGAGTTGGGCCGATATTGCGAATGCGACATTTGTAGATGTTGTAGTTGAACTTTTAGACACGAAGATACTAGTCCTATCAATATTATCGATTAGGACGGATTGGCTGTAAATAAATAACTACAATCGACAGTATAGTATAGTAACGTAACCTCGTAGTCTACGGAGCTTTAGCATCAATGCAACGGTTAGCTCACGGAAAGTATCGTACTCACTTACTAATTACTTAACTATCGCTGCTGCCTTCGATCGCAAATGTATGAAAAGTCTGCGAGGCAGAGCAGTTTGCAAGGGTATATCCTGCACCCGATCCTCCCGGTTCTCTGGTGTTTAATATTAGTGAAACCCAGACTTACAATCCCGGTCTTCTCTGATGTAAACAAAAAAATATTTTTCGGATGCAGAGAAGCACATGGCCGTGTGTTCAATCCAGTTCAATCCAGTTCGGTTCAGTTCAATTCAATTCATTCATTCCTTTCCACCCACCTGCCGCCTTGTGCATAGACACTCTCTTCTCTTTCGTGCATGGATGTCTCTTTTGTTTCGCGTCGCTCACTGCCGTACTGCTGTTAGGTCTACTACCTATCTCAAAGAGAGAGGAGTTAGCAGCTGTTAATATTAGTGCTCGACGCACCCTTACCTTCCTTTCCTTTTATTCCTTCCTTCCTACTTCTTCTCTCTTTAAAAGTCCTTTCCAGCCTGTTTCTGCTGTGGCTGAAGATTCTATTTTGCTTCTGCTTCTTGACATTTGGCATTCTTTTTTTTTCTTTCCTTTTCCCTCTCGCGACACTGATCACTGCGACTTCCTTTCCCCTCCTCCTCCTTCTCACCACCGCTAGTCACTAACATAACGTCCTTTTACGTATACGTACTTTTTTTTCTTTCTTTCTCCGAACAGCTAACGCACGATTTTCTAGACGTCATTCATTTTTTATTCACTTGTTTTGTTCCCTGTTTTAACGCAGTATAGAACCAATTGCATCTATCTTTGATACTTTTCTTAGCGTATTAAGCTACCTCTTGCTTTGATTTGTTCGTTCAACCCAGACCGCCTTTTTTTTTTGTGCTTGGTGGGCGCATCCTGCGACACTTCCCCGCGAGAAACAGCCTTGAAACACGTTGACCCACCGCTACGACTGGATTATTCCACCCCCAAATTCAGAACAAGATCAAGCGCGAGAAGCTCAAACTACTTGAACCGGGCGGAATTTTTGAAGAAAATCACACTGCAGTATTGGGAACGTATCATCACACGTCTACAAAATATCTATTTTTTTTTTTTTTTATTGTTTTGAGTTTATATCAAACCCGTCTTTGTTTTCACACGGAAGAGATACCTTGACGAACGAACGATAAAGGAATACATTCACACGCAGGAATTATTTCCACCCCTCTCGATCTCTCTAACTTATTTGTTTCAATTTCACTTTTATTCGACGAATAATATACACATATACATACATTACATCAAAAATGTATCACCAAAACCTCGGCGGGCGCCGTTTCACAAATCTTACTTTCGAACTGCTCTATGAAACCCCTCGACAATTCACACCGTTCGGTGGCTCCTCGGGCTTGAGATCTCCCAAAGAAGGACGACCATCATTTGTTGGCCGATCGGTGAGTCGGGGTAGCAGTCGAAGCAGCAGCAGTGGATCGAGTATCAACTTAAAACGAAGACATGCATCTCAAACCCATGCACCGATGCCGGTGAATGCTACTTCCAAAATCGCGGCTGCAGCATTTGCTGAAGAAAAAGAAAGGATTGAAAGAGAGGCTAGGGAAGCTAGGGAAGCTGCTGAGAGGGAAGAGGCTGAAAGGGAACGGGGGAGGAGAAAGGAAAGAGTTAGTAATGCTACGACTATTCATGGCGGGGAAGTTGTGCATGAAATTGGAATGGATGAGTTGAAGAAAGAGATTGGTGGGCCGTTACCTGGGACTGTCAATATCGATCTTGATGAGGAGGAAGAGGAGGGTGAACAGGCGGCGAGAGATAGGAAGAGTTCGGCGACTTTAAGTATCGTGCTGAATGAATTAGAGAAGGAGATGAAGGGCGAGAGGAGTCGGGCACCCGCACCCGTAGATGTGGTGCATGTTGGGGAATATACGGAGAATGTTGAGAATAGGATTCCAAACGGTAAGCTGGGATAATTCCGAGACGATGATCTTACAATCTATGGAATTTGAGTACTGATTTTTGTTTTTTCGGTAAAATGCAGTTCCGTATAAATCAGTTACCCACCCGGACGTGGCACAGCCCAGAACCGACGACCTATTGCCTGCTGGTGCAGACAGGGCGCTCGTAAAACCGTCATGGAGAAAACAGCCCCTCGAGAAGATCTCCGAAAAGACACATCGGATGAAGCAGAAAATCGACGTTAGGACGACATCGATACGAGAAAAGATACCGTTCTTCAAAAACGGAAGCACGATGGACAGGATCAAGGAGACATTTAAGTTCTCTAGATTCACGAATAGGAATTAATATTATTATATGGCGGTTTAATTTATTTTTCAGGTTTTGCCCTTCGGATTTAGGGCTTTGGATATCAATGAATTTATGGACCCCAAAAAAAGGTGGAAACGATACCGACGGATATAATAAATCAAAAAGGACTGAGGATATGGCTGGCTTCTTCTCGTTTCAACATATGGTTACGCAATTAATCACCTGCTGCGATTTTTCCAGATCTTAATGATCAAAGTTTTCTTATCTTCGGATGACCCACCAGACCGCTTTTCGAGAAAGCTGCTACGCTACGCTCATTTACCATTCGAACGATATGTTTTTATTTCATGAGAGCGATTTTGGTTTATTCTTTTTTACATTTATCTTTTTGCTTTTGCACTTTCTGCTTATTTCATCTATTTCTATTGTCGGGGTTCGATATTTTTTACACACAGCCACGGCGTTTTTCTTCTTTTCATTTCAATTGATTCCATACTATTCTTTGTTTCAGATTTGATATCGTTTAGTTCTTGATTCGCCTTGTTCCGAGTTATATTATTGTATGTGCTTTCCATCCTCTTCTATAGTATACTATTAATTATACTATCTGATTACAGATACCTCGTATCAGTCAGCCAACTAGCACTAGTGCTATCAATCGATCCTTTGGAATTGTAAACAAGAGTGGTTTTATACAAGTGCGTGGTACCAATAATCACAAATTGGGTATATATTCGGATGGAACGATCGCGAAAGGAAGGGAAAGAGGCACTACCCGTATATCCACATACACCCCGTAGAACATTCCATAAGTGGAGGAATGGGCCTGATCTGATACCGTATCTGTTACATTCTCTTTGGGGATTTGAGCTTAGATTGGAGCCTAAGCGTTGGAAGGGGCAAGTAATAAAAAAACCTTTTTGAATGGAAGGAACTTGGGGAGATACCCAGAGAATGTGAAGTTTTGTTTGCTTCCAAAGAGTAAGATACTAGTACCTACTAGATTGTCATTCGCCTGTCGTCATGTCCAATAGCCTCGGGACTGTCTGTGTCCCCTGAAGCGGGTCGAGACTAAACCTCGTGATACCACCGGCCCACAGTTCAGGCTGGTTGTGTAATTGTGTTGTGTGTTGAACCGACGTTGTGGTACGCTGGCTTAGTCATCGAGCCAGAACGTCTGCCAAATCAGGCTTTGCTCAAATTTGTGAGTCTCTTTGGTCGTTCTCTTCCCTCTTCTTCTTCAACCATCTCTCCCTCTCCTTTACATCAACCTCCACTCCACACTTCCATCAAAACAGCTCACGCGACAACAAGACATCACAACCAGCGCTTCGACAGATTCCTCACGACTGATCTTGCGAATAGACTCTTTTTACTCTTTAGCTTCTTCGTTTTTCTTGTTCTTTAACGACCTTAAGCAAACCGGCTGGACCTGTATCTCGCCACCTATTAATCATACCCTTTTTTGCCTCCTAATTTAAAAATTCCCGCGTGGAAATAAACTCACTCTAGGACCTCCGAGAAATTGTTTCAGCAGAACCATCAAAGGAGAAAACCCACTTTGCCTAGACGAAATCATCGTCCAGAAACGTGTATTCAATAATTCTTCGAAGTCTTCACCTACCGAATACAACTTTGGTTCCGGGAAGATTTACGAAGCAACCTCAGTCAATTCCTACACAACTGCAACGATATCTTGCACCGTTCGGGGATTTCGGTCGGCTGTTTGAATAACGCAATTTTCTGTTGCCCTTCTTGCTTGAAAAGCAAAGATCTAAAAAAAAAAAAGGAGAGAAAGAGAAGAACATTAGTGTTTCTAACTGCTACTGCGAAACTCGAGCCTTTCCATTCTCTGTATCCGTTTTTTCCTGTGCCAATTACCAAACCTTTGTATCGAAATCAACCTGTAGACGAGACCTGTCATCTCGATAACCTAACCTGTATTCTCGCATCAGTGTGTTCCTGTTTCCATTTGTTGAAGAAGAAGAAGAACAAGAACAGTATCTGTCATCAGTCTTCTGCTGTCGAACAATACCCTTTTTTCAATCTAAGAGAGACCTTCGATCAAGAATCTGTTATTCCCTAGACAACCAGCCAACTGCGAAAGTAGTGAAATCACTGATCGATTCACTTTTGAACAAGAAATCCGACCACAAAGGAAGTTCCCCTTCGCTCAGAACCAAGGAAAAGGCTCCACAATTCATTCAGTATTCGTCATTCAGAGCCCGTCATCGCCTCTTTTATTCTTTCCAACATCCAACTTGCTTGCCATCTCGGACTAGCTATTAGCATCATCTCGACAATTCATTGTTCGTCGCTTCGGATTGTGGTGTCTGGTAATAAGAACCTCCGTCCAGCTAACGACCGGCTTCATCCACCAATCCGGCCAGAACATTGCCGATAACTTCATCTTAGTCCTGTCGGGGAGGCTTTCCCTTGAAAACGACAGCGGCGACGACGGCGATATCACAAAGGAGCCATTCTGCCCTTCTTTCTCTTTTCCGTCTCCTTGTAGAAATCATTCTGAAAAGGATCTAAATCTTCACAACCCCCTCTATCTAACCCATTTAGGCAGCACGTTCATCCCAAACATAACCTACAATGTCTTCGTCGATATTCTTCAAATTCAAATCCCAGAAGGAGCCTACTAGGTTGCCTTTCGACGGAACCGCGATCTCGGTCTTCGACGCGAAGAGAGACATTATTGCCATCCATAAGCTCGGCGATGGAACCGATTTCGATCTCGCCATCTATAATGAGGAAAATAATGAAGGTGAGTTCTCATTCTAAAAGTCTACTCGACGGAAACTCACCACTGGAGGGGATATGAGCAACACCTATCTCGAGATTAGACTTATTTCATTTCTTTATGTATAGTAGAAAAGCAATATATAAACTAACCCGTGACTTTTTTTTGCCTACAAAACAGAATACGTCGATGATACGGTAATGATACCTCGAGGTACTGCAATTATCGCTCGTAGATTGCCGCCTGCAAAGCCTGGTCGAGGAACTGCTCAGAGATATGTTACCGGAAAGATGCCTACTGCAGCCCTTAGTGCTGGCAGGGTGGAGAAGAAAGTACACACTATCCATGCAGGTGGTCCAACAAAACCTACTGCCACTTCCGCACCTTCGGCAGTGCCTGGTCTAGGCGCCGAGGGGCAAACGGAAGAAGAGAGAATTGCGGCCATGTTCCAAGCATCTAGTGAACAATGGAATCAGACACAAGAACAGATGGCCAAGTAAGTATAGTCCCTACCTACTCACTAAATCATGAAGTAGATACTAACAGTGTTGCACAGTGCCCGGCCTATTCACGGACAAGGAGGATTTAAGAAGAAGAATGTACCTGCACCGAGCCATCCACCTCCGACTGGCTATGTTTGCTATAGGTGCGGAGAAAAGGGTAAGTTTATCGGTCCATTGCATGTTGACCTTGTGCTACGGTTGCACAAGTGTAGCATTAGGTATTTGAAGTCCCTCGCTAACAAAATGACCAGGTCACTGGATCCAACAATGTCCTACAAATGCGGACCCGAACTTCGATGGCCGGCCTAGAGTCAAACGGACAACCGGGATCCCGAAGAGTTTCTTAAAGACAGTTGAGAAGCCCGTCATCACAGATGAAGATGATGGCAAGCCTGTTTCTGTCATGGTTAACGCCGATGGTGAATACGTCGTAGCGGAGCCAGATCGTGCCTCGTGGGAACAGTACCAACAGAAGACCAAGGCGGCTGGTCTGACCGGTGAAGCCGCTGCTGAAGCAAAGATACTGGAGGAGAAAGGTCTAGCTTGTCCAATTGACAACAAATTGTTCAAGGACGCAGTCAAGACACCTTGTTGCAAGAAAACTTATTGCGATGATTGTATACAAAACGCTTTGGTAGAGAGTGATCTTGTCTGTCCAAACTGTGATACGAAAGAAGTGCTCTTGGACCGCTTAATTCCAGATACTGAAACAAGAGAGAGAGTGAAGGAATATTTAGATAGTAAGAGGGCTGCATCGGAGGAGAAGGAAAAGGAGAAATCAAAGTCGCCTACCCCTGCTAAGGCTGCCATCGTAAAGACCGAACCTGGCGTCAAGAAAGAGTCAGGTACTCCGAAACTTGAAGCAGCGAAACCAGTTGACGCCGTCCTAGCACCATCCAACCCGAAGAAACGATCCGCTGAAGACGATGGAACGAGCATGAAGCGGTCTGCTAGTGCCGCTTCCAACGACTCTGGATCCAAACGTCTGAAGCCAAGCCCAACCCAACAGATCGCCATCATCCCAAACACCGGAAACTCTCCTGCCATGCAAAATGTTGCCCTCGCCACCAACGGTATCGTGCAAACTCAGAACCAGAACCAACAACATTCTATGGGATTCTCTCAGAATGGTTTTATGGGTGGTGGTGGTGGTGGTGGTGGTGGTAACATGAACGGTTTTGACTTCAATAACAATAACATGGGGAATATGATGAACAACAACAACAATAATAACAATGTTATGGGTTTCAATAATAACAACATGGGCAACATGTCCGGCATGAACATGAATAACATGGGCATGAATATGGGCATGGGGATGAGTATGAACAGTGGGATGATGAACAATAATATGAGCAGTGGATACAATAACATGAACATGACAATGATGGGCAACAACATGGGGAACAACATGGGAAATAGTATGAGCAACAACATGGGAAATAATATGGTGAACAATATGGGCGGAAATATGGGCGGCAATATGGTGAACAATATGGGAATGAATGGTGGCGGAGGCTATAACAACAACATGATGTCTGGCTACAACAACATGAACAGCGGTGGCGGAGGAGGCTATGGCATGAACAACATGACGAACAACGGCTACTACAATAACGCCGGTGGTGGCTACAACAATAACCAACAACAATTCAATAACAATCAGCAATGGGGCATGCAGCAGCAGCATCAGCAGCCTCAGCAGCGAAATATGAATATGGTGATGGGTCAGAACAGCATGAATATGGGCAACGGCATGATGGCTCAGCAAAACC
This sequence comes from Arthrobotrys conoides, assembly GCA_036971725.1. Lineage (NCBI taxonomy): Eukaryota > Fungi > Ascomycota > Orbiliomycetes > Orbiliales > Orbiliaceae > Arthrobotrys > Arthrobotrys conoides. The sequence continues at coordinate 3,162,592 of JAVHJM010000001.1, forward strand.
AGGGGTGGAATAACAATGTTGGTATGGGGAGTGTCGGTAGCATGAGTGCTGCAGCATATCAGGCACGGAAGGTCTTTAGTGAGCCTTTCCCTACTGATGAAGACAGCCCGTACATGAGGAAGCCAGTCAATCCGTATCGACATATGAGGCCAAAGAGGGCACGTCCCTCTGACTATACTGCAGTCGGCGGCGGAGTAACGGATTAAAAACTCTCTACTACTCTCTCCAAGTCGACGACGCAGTGGAGCAGCATCTTTTTTCTGTGGAAGATTTGTAACATAGTACATATGGGTCCGGTGTTCTTCTTTTTCTTTTTCTACCACGATCTTGTTTTTTTCGATCCCCTTTCCTTCAGGAAGCGAAAAGAGGAGGATATTATATTTATTGCATACAAAGCTTCAAAAGACAAGGCCCTTCAATGGGACATGACGGAGTTTGGGGTGGCGTTTTTTCCTTCTTTTTCAACTTCTCTTCTTCCCGCTTTAACTCTTTTGATACTCCAGTGATCTATCAGCTGCGTTTCGGGCATTCCTTTTTCTTTTCTTCTAACGACATTTCTTTCTTTTACGTTCTTGCGGCGGTTTCTGTTCGTTACTCTGTTTCTTTTCTTTTCTTTTTTTTCCTCTTTCTCCTTCTTAACGTTTTAACGTGAGAATCCTGTTTCGAACGCTTACGTTTTATGAGCTTCTTCTTATTCTTCTCTATGTATACGGTGGGAAGAATGGATACGTCTTGTAAGAGGAACGAGATCTCGAGATCCTCAAATCTTCCTCCTCTCGCCTTTTCTTCTCCGCTTCCTTCCATTCCTCTTTTCTATAGAACTCAAAACGCGCTTATATTCTTTGGCCTTGTTGGGCCAATTGGGGATCAATACTACTACTACTATTGAGAAACTCTTCTTAAAATAAAAAAAACTTGTTTAGATTTATGGATCGATCGTCCTCTTGTAAGTTGCATGATGTTTGGTAGAGTTATGGATTAGTCTAGTATAGTAATCAATGGAATTTATTATTATAAACCGTCCGTGTGGACCTTCGTGAAAACTTAACAGTGTCGTTGTCAATTGGCCAGGACTGTGAAAGGTCATCGTAACACAGCTATAATTTCACATTGAGGATCGGCCACCGTAGATCTGAGATCTGAGTCGGACTTACTTTATATTTGTTGTATTTTGTTCTAGATATGTGTTGTAGCCTTGGGGAGGAAGTTGTTGAACGTCGAGGCTGATATATTTTATTAAAGCTGAAGGCGTTTTTTAATTGTTTATTTTTAGAATTGATGGTTTGCTTATAATTAAGCGGGTAATTAGGCTTACAATTAGTTATATGGAGGATCGGGAATGTTATATTATGAAGGGAACTACAGAGGGTTATAAGATGTTAATAGAAATTACATCAATCTTAAACAGCTGTACGGCCACCACAAGACCATGTACGGCTGTTTGTAGAATATATTGAGCTTTTGATTACTACTATATAGTACTAGACATATCAAGCAATGTACTCTGTACTAGTGAGAGGCTGTAAGAGGATTGTGCTGAGCAATTTGGTTTAGCTAGCCCTATAGTACTGAGATCGACTTCAAGCTCGGTGACATCAACATCAACTATCCACACCGTGCCTTCATCTCGCATCCTAGTCAACCAACCTTCAACCCACAGGGAACCAAGAGTTCGCTTCTCTTAAGCGTATTCAGAACTTCCCCTTGCTTACTCTTTCCTTAACTAGGTATCAAGGCCTTCCTTCAATTTGGTTAGACAGGTAGGTCTTCACCAACATCAAGAACACCTTCAGGGAGATCAATTGATATCTTTGAGGAAGCTACCATCTACAAAAATCCCAAGATAGCTTGTTTCAGAGTCAAATACTTTCCTTAAGAATATCCCCGCTAATATTTCTTATTATAACAGCTATTTGACGCGACTTTCGTCACGACTTCCAAAATGAATCAAGAAACTCCACCCCAACCGGGTCCACCGCCCTCTGTTGGACGTAATACCAAGCGCCTACGCTTGTCTGGTAAGATTATATCTTATCAATGATCGTATACCCCCAGGGATCTAAAGCCAAGATCTAACGCCACCATGTATGTATTATAGACATTGGTCTACACACGGAGACCCACCTTTCCGAACCGGTTGTACCAGTTTCTCCACCCCGACCACCTCCACCACGCAAACCCTGGCCGACCCGTCTCGCGAAAGACGACGTGGTTGCCCTCGAACAACGAATCCGATATCTCGACCGCTTACTCGACGATGCCGGGGAAAACACCGTCAAAGCCAGAAGAAGGGTTGAAGAACTTCGCTACGGATCCGGGTCTTTGGCAAAGATCCATGTTAGTGATTCTCTCAGAACTAGTGTTACTCAAGAAGAGTACGAAAGAGCTCGCGATGAGGAAATCAGTAACGAAGTTCATCGAGATCAACATCGGAAGATTTCTGGTAGTGGTGGCGGTCATAGAAGGGTTTCCGAGCCGCCCAGGCTTTATAAGTCTCCCGAATCAAAGATTGATAAGATGAGACGGGTTAGCACCATGGGTATTGCTGGTCGTGATGTTCGAGTCGGTGACCATGTTTCCACGCGTGGTAACTACGTCCGAGATCAGTTTGGGAAGGATAATTTTTCCAGAGGACAAGCCACGAGGGATCGATATACCTCAAGGGAGCAGAGTGCTGGAGCGGACTTTCCGAGGAGGTATTCCGAGAAAAGGGATGAGGATCCTAGAGTCAGAGAAAAGTCTAGAGCTCCAGAGGAGGTTCCTGATTTGAGATTCAAGAAAACTAGAGATCGAGTTCATCTCAGGGTTGGAAGGGAGCGGGAAGATGAGGAAGAATATGAGCGATACATGAAGAGAAGCAGAGCCCCGAAATGATTTTGCGAGATGTCCACACTCATACCAGATGCTGTGTGGCTTATGGAGTGCCCCGGGGTCTCTGGATATTCTTTCTCATTTGAGCGTTTTTCCAGCTTAAGAAGCATGGACTTATCAGATCTTAACGCTTAAACAAAACTAATACTAAAGATAATCATGCTTGCGAGCCGAAATGCCCCCCAAGACTCGAAGCTTTGCACCACCATAACTACTTAGTCTCTAAGACATGTCACCCCCTTATTAATTTATCAATATAACAACTCATAAATTAATGAGTCTCTGCTCCCACTATGTGGTACCGATAGATTATGGCTCGTCAACGTTAGTTCGCTATAGCCGGCATTTGAGACTCGGCATATGTTTGGGGCTGATATACTTATAACACTTGTGGACAGTTGGCGTCTGGGAACGAGACTATATCTGATCATATAATTCTGCAGGCTGCAGAGTAAAAAAATACCCCCAAAACAACCTACTTCTAGAAGTATTAACCAAATAACAACATCTATATCTTTCCTTTCATGCATATGGCGGCGTGGATCCCAGCCGAAGTAGAAATCTAATGGGGTTTTTTTGTTCTTTCTTTCTTCCTTCCTAGTTTCGAGAATACACTACCTTGTGACTTATTTGATATTCTCTAGTCCCATTTGAACCTAATCGACAGTTCGAGCCTAGGGAAATGTCATGAGACCTCAAGCCGTAGCGACTATGTGTGTACAAAACACCCTCCACATCGTGGGATACAGCCTCAAGAGAACGCCATGTTGCTAAATTTATGTAGCCGGCGTCGCGCTATTAGCCATTTCATTGATATCATAACCCTTTTAAGCTCCCAAATTCATTTATGTGCCGATTCTAGAATAGCCTTGTACCTGCTGTAGCACGAGTGGGGGGATCATTTTTAGCAACTCGGTCCAGCTGTTTTATGTCTCGTCTGGTAGTCTTGGAGCTCCACCAGACTACTCGTCTGGTCTCGCGGTCTCGTCCCGTAATTGGAAACCCTTCAGTCGAAGTTCTCGTGTTTTCGAGGTTAGCCGTAATCAAGTTCGGTTCGGTCATCACAAAAACGGTTAAAAAATCAAAGGAAGCAATACCTTACCGGCTTGTTTCCTTCGGCTATCTCGCCGAAAACTAGTTCAAACTATATTATATTGACGTAATATATATCTCCGGCAGGGGTGCTAGCCTGTGGATCCGGAACGGGCCCAGGGTGTGCAGAAAGCTTTGTTCTAGCTTCATGAATTCAGCTTTGTATTCATGCATACGAACTCTGCCCAGAGCCTTGATAGTGTAAAGTTAACCATAGATGTACTAGCTTAGCCTTCATGATTTACCTCCTAGAGTTGGTTTATAAGGTCTAAGCAGACGGCCTATATTTTCCGAGAATTGTCTGCATATCCGGATATCCGGCCGGGACTGTTCTAAAGCTAGCTTGAATTCTAATGAGCTTTAAAACTACCAGACACCTGCACAATGCCGACCAGGCTTCGTGGGCCTGAGAACCTGGCTGCGCCAGGAGCTGCTTAAAACAAGTATATTGCCTACTTGTTCGGATAATATTGTTCAACGTTAGCTTGGCGTTAATACCTCGCAGTTTTGAACGGTGAAATAATATAAAGCGGGTGGCCCGAATCGATGCCTAAATTCGGACTGTCTAGTCGCTTACAGCTGACATTATAATAATATATAATAATACTCCACCTATACCATAGGCTCTGCATATTTGAGACATATGTCTTGAATAGAATATTCAAATCCATCAAATGATGGATTTAGCTAGATACAATAAGATGGTCTGATAAGAAAGCATCTTGTCCCCATGTCCGTGAGCTGGTATCCGCCATTTGGCCAAGGCGACACAAACGGCTGAAATGACACCCAAACAACACAACTCTTCGAACCACTAGTTTCGGCCCTGGAGCGCCGGCCACCACGGTACGCACCAGTAGAGCTACGCCTACTCTGACTCGAAAATATCATACGAACCCGATACTTTGGTACTTCTTATTTTTTTCAGCTTAATTAACCTCCTTGTAATCGTGTAGATGGTTAGGCGGGATTCATTATCTCGGCTCAACGTAGCTGCAAGGATGGGAGTATCTTATTTGGTGTGAGGGTGCATTGACGTTCGAGATTTTAATCTTATAGGCTCATGACCATTTTTATACGTAGATACATTCTGCTAGCCTGTGTTTTGAGGCTACTGTTGGCTGTAGGCACCGTAAAATTTCGTGCTGCCGTACCAAGTCTACTAGAGGCGGTACGTTTCGAATTTCCGTGCATTTTACTGTATAGTAGACTTATATCTTCATGATACTATACATCATTTGTTCTATATAAACTCATATTTCGCCTTCTAATGTACTCCTATCTTTCCTCATCAGCCTTCGCTGCTCTCGCCAATATCAATCCAACTTCTTAGCCCCAACGGCACTGCAAGAAAGTCTGTCAAACTTTCACTTACGATCCTTATATATATTCCGACTCTAGTCTGTCTCTCAAAATGCTTTTTAAATTCTCCCCAGCCGTCGCTTTTGCCGTCTTGGCTACCATCTCGGAGCTCGACGTAGTCTCCGCCCACGTTCGTTTCATCGAAGCCTTTGGAGATTACAGTCTCGTAAGAGGTTTGAAACTCGGTCATTGGGATGCCCTCGCGGTGAAAAACCACGGAGCTCACCAAAACCCCGGACAATACGACGTCGTCGCCTTCAGCGACCCTGTTGTCCCCGCCTGTTGTAAAAGCTTTTGGCATAAGCAAAAGAGACATCGCACGTGGATGGAACAGGGCTGCGGCGCTACTCTTAAACTTATTGAAGATTATTATCTCAAGACAAACCAAATTGTCAATGGTAGAATTATCGCGCGACCTGTCAAGCCGGCTAAAGGGTATAATCATGGTCAATTCGTGAATTATAATTTCTTTCAGGGTCCCGTTCCTATTGGAGGTTATGTTCAGACTGCGGCGGAGACGCTTCATTATGCGAATAGGAGTATGTTACTCATTCACGTCGTCTAAGTTTGGAGTATTTTAGATTAACAAAAGAATGCGTGCTGGTAGGGCAGATTGCTCAAGCTACCCCTGGTGGATGGATTCAGATCACAACCTGGCAAGTCAACTCTGACGGAGCTGGTCCATTCAGGTTTGTGCTCTTTTACAAACCCCCTCATAAAAGATGATAGTCTCTAACTTCCATTTCCCACAGATGTCGATTGGATGAATCCGGTACCGGTAAAGAATTCGGTCCTTGGCTTGTAACTGACATGCAACCAGGTCCAGGCGCTGGTAAGGAGAAATGGAAGTCTGTCTGGCCTTCTGGAAACAACAAGCGCCATACCTTGAGAGTCCGAATCCCAGGCAATGTAAAATGCAGAGCACAATACGGTAATATGAAGAACATCGGAATCCTACGATGTGAGAACTTCGCAACGAACGGACCATTTGGAGGTTGTGTCCCTATCCAAATCATCTATCCTGAACCTGAGGTTCTTCCTGCACCGGAGGCAAAGACGGTTACTGTTACTGTTGGAAAACCGGAGCCTACACCTGAAACAGGAGACTCTGGCATTGATATTGAGGATACTACCCCAGAAGATGGCTATTACTAGGTCAAGAGGGATATTAACGATAGCGGAAGCGGAAGGGTTAAGCGCGATGAGGATGACGAATAACGCAACAGCTACAGTCTATTTAGTGCATGAGCAAACTGAGAGCTTCGAAGGTTTAAGGTGTTGTTCCTATTATATCTTGGTTAAACTTTTGAAACCATTTTTCTGTCTTGATTTATGCAGTTTTGGATGTATATATACTACTTGAGGTTCCAAGTTGGCAGCCAGAATCCATTTCTACCTGATCATTTCTTTGGTCTATGATACTTCGTGTTGTTCCTGTTGTATTTACTCATTTCCTAAAAGAGTAACTTGTAAAATACCACAATAGCAACACCAAAATCCTTATTCTCGCGTGCGAGGACATAAATAGTCCCGAGACTACTGCACTAAAAATATCCTGATAGCTAAGCCTAATGAGCTGTAAACTTGATCTCGGTGACTCTTCTTATGTTGGCCGAAGCCTTACATTTATTTAGTTAGCTATTATCATACGAAACCTCGACCGGTTAATGCCTATACCACCTTCAATTTAGCAAGCGGGGACCTCACAAATCTCGTATTGGGCAAAACCGAGATTTTCAAGCTCTCTAGCCTTCCATCGATTCAAGGATCCGCCGAAGTAGCTCATTTTGGTAGTCTTCTGACTCTTTGGCCCTCACTATTTTTGTGGGAAAGAATATTTTTTCTTCTTCTTCGCTCAAGGGGTGACATACCCCTCCAATACTTTCAATCCTCGGCGCATTAGGGAGATAGATATCTGTATTCTTAAGAACCCTGAGAGCTTCATCCCAGGATTACCCAACCGGCACAACAGTTGACTCTATATCAAGAAATACTGTATAGTATTTTTTGCCATCCGTTGCTATATAAATGGTTTCGTCGCTAGCATTAACAGCGACAGGTTTTAGGTTAGGAGTATTATATAACTCAGAGAACCGCTTCAAGTGCCTCATCGGGTACTCTAACCAATTAGTCACTTTGCCTGGGTTTGTCGACAGGCATGCCATCCTGGCCCGGAAGTTCAGGCACTTTGCCACCATAAAACTCGATGGCGTATTTCGTCCCCGGAGGTATCTCAGGGTTTTGGGAAAGATCTGGTCTTCCCCACAGTTGCCAACCGGCTATCGGGTCTCGGGCAACAGGTGTATGATTTCGGATAGAGTCTGCAAGAGGGCAATGTTCTAGACCATTTGATAAAACTCCCATTTTCGGGCGTTCCCAGTCAATGCAATACTGGTCCCCAAGAGAAGTTTGACGACTGCTGGCGCCTTTTTGTTTAATACCACACTGACAGTCATTACTTGAGGGACCGCTCTTCGCCGGCTCGGTTTGTACTACACCACACTCTGGGTTACCACAGCTTCCAACAGCTGTTCGCAATCTAGGGCATTCAGTTCCGTCTTGGGTAGATCCATGCATTTCAAGATTAGGGCTAGCGCTTGAAAGTTGTCGATTACAGTAATCTCCAACTTCGAGCCCGGAATCGAAAGACGAAGCGGAACCTTCCTCCATTCGCCTCTACTGACTCCTGTCTCAATAAAACTTAATTCGCCACGGAGGGGCAGGAACCTGATGTAAACCAAGACGAAAAATGGCAGATTGGCATATAAGACTTGCGGATTTGGGGATTTGGGTGGTCGCACTAACTTAACGCTGGTTGTGGTCGATTGTTTGGTAGTTTTTAAACTCCGCAATCCTACCAGGCTACTTAATTATCTAACCCCTGTAGTAGAGATTTGCATCAGATGGCCTCCGATTTTTTATCTCTGGATCTGTTTAGAGAGATACGTTTTTTTTTTCAAAAAAAAAGCTTGAAAAAAGAGTAAAAACCAGCGGATCCTGAGCAAATTACTATTTTTGGTATACACGATATCCTTGGCAAACATTCATAAAATGCAACATGGCTAACGCTGTGTATACATATATACGTATACCGTGACGGAAACCGATGTTGTTCTAGAACGGAATCTCCGTCTGAAGTCATCTTTTGAGGCAGTTAAGGCGTCTTAAAATTTAAAAGCGATACCAAAACCCCATCAAAACCCCGACGGTCTCATGTAAATGGACACATATCTTGGGATATATTGATGGGAAAACACCGTCCTAACGCTCTCCTCATTGTTTTAAAACAAATCTCGAGCGGGGAGATGACGTATTAAGCATAATCTATATCTCATAAAGGGCAGTGCACTAAATCGATCCGAAAAGCAGGGGCCACATCCGTCTTGGAGCGGTATATTCATGAAACACGTGACGATTGCATGCGTCGACTGGCCTTGCAATTGGGGCTGTACGGGACAGTCGGGTGTGGCTTGTTGGAGTTTTCTTATTTTTCTTGAATTGGTTGTGAGGCAACAGTCCCAGAAAATGAGGCTAGACGAACGGGAGACTTTTTGTCTCGAAAACTTTTTTTAATGGGAATGTATTAAATCTTTTTTGGTTTATCTAAAAAAAAATGATGACAATGTACAAAAGAAAGAAAGGGGGGGGAAGGTAGGAGGGAGTACGGATAGAGGCTGGTACAGGATGGGGCTATGTTCTCTCAGACATTGGGTGAGGATGGAAGGATGGACAGTAAGACTTAGAAATTATGAATTCCAATGATGATGAAGAAGAGAAAAATAAGAATAATCAAAAGAAACAAACTCCGCTAAAAATGCTAAGGACAGGAAATGTATGAGGTGTAAGCAGCAAAGAAAGAAATACTAATCCCTCTTTTTTGTTTCTTGTATGAGATGTAGTGTATTCTGCTACTGGAGAATAACATGCAGACAATGAATTTTTAACAGGTGATGGTATAAGGAAGAGGAAATCAAGAACGCCAAGGGATATAATTGGACTCAATCTGTAACTCTGGTTTGTATTTTTGGCGGTATTATGATTTACCACCTTTGGTTTCCGCGGTATTCATCATAAGATGTTGGCGGGAACCGGTTGTCGAGCGTTGGTTGTTGGCTCATTGGAGCCGCACTTCCAACTAGACTCTGTCGGCTGTTGTTGACATAGTCCATTTGGCGTTCACTGCTGAACGACCTTTCGTGGTCCCTGCCGTATGGGTGCGGGTGTGGTTGTGGTACGGGCGAGCCATCACGATCGTGTGGTGGTGGCATGTATGTACCGCGTGGTGGGGGATACATTTCATCCAAATGGAACTCGTCACGGGTAGGAGTAGGTTGATATCTGCCTTTGCCATCGCTATAGCCTCCGAAAGCATTGGGACCCATCATAGAAGCTCGTCGGTCGTGAGGGTTAAATCCTTCCTTGATCTTAGCTTCTTCGGCGAGTTTCTCGCGGTTGTGACGATTCTTGGTGTAGTAGTTCGTCTTGCAGCAGATTACGATGGCGTTAACTGCGATGAGGATGGCGAGGAGGCCGGTAAGGAGGGACTGGACGACGATGAGGACGACACCAGTGACAGTGGTAGTAGTTTGGGAGATTCTGAGCTGTTCGGTGAAGATCAAGACGCAAGCAACAGAGATAATACGGACAACAGCAATGAAGATGTTAATGACGTTTCCGGCCTTGCTGTTGAAAGGACGGCCAATAACAAGGAAAGCGAAGAGAATGAGTTCACAGGCAAGTTGGCCACTGGACTGAACAAGGCCATTTCCACTACCAAGAGAGATGATTGCACCCTTGGCAAAGAGGTAGACGATGAATGGAATAAACATCCACCAGAAGGTTGACTTGTATTGATCATAGAAGAGACCATACTTGCGAAGGTTGCCCTTATCCTCTAGAAGCTTTTGACCACCTTCGGCTTCGAGTTTCTTGGCCTTTTTGGCAAGCTTGGTGACTCGGAAAACGAAGAAGACCAAGACGCCGGTGAAGATGGCAAGGGTGACACCAGCAAGAAGACTGGCGGCCCAGGAATCTCCTCGCTTGAATTGGTAGAGACAGTAGATGACCCAGATACCATACATAAGGAGGATCTAAGGACAAAATTAGAAAATGGAGATTTGCTGTTTGGAGAACAGTATAACTTACAATTCGAACCATGGTTCCCAAAAGGAATGTCCAATATCTCTTACGGAAGCTGGCAAGCGGCTTGTTCAACTTTCCGCAGAGGCAGTAGAGTTCCAAAATGACCTTGAAGAGTAGAATGAGGACGGCGACACCGGCAAGCACAATCAAGAAGATGAGGAGGACAGCCATGAAGGTGTTGGTGTCTGGAATGGACAAAGTCTCGACGTAGGCTTCAATACCGTGGACCTGCTTCATAATACCACTATCTTGCTGGTCGCTGCTACCAGAAGTTGAACCGAGGGTAGTTCCATTGACGCTGGCCTCCAACTCTAGTGGGGCTCTCTTGAGAAGAGTGCCCCAAAGGTCGACAGCACGCTTCTTCAGGCTGGAGCTCGAGACGTCGGATGTATAAACCAAAGTAGTATTCCTCAAAATATCGAAGGAAGACTTAGTAATATTTCCTCCAGTCTTGGCTCTGAACTGATCGATACTACGTTGCATATCATCCCAAGGAATCAGACCGGTCGACCAGGCAAAGTTCTTTGTGAAAGCTCTGTATACTGGAGGGTAGTTGACACTCAACATGCCGTTAGTGGAGACGAATTGGAACCAGAGGACAACATCAACAACGTTTGGCGAAGGGCCGCTAGAACCACCACTAGAGCCACCAGCTCCAAGACCGGCAGCCGAAGAGATGAGTGAGACAGATCCGAGAATAGCAGCGGCTCCGGCAATACCAGCAGTAACCCAAGTAACAGCAGGTTGTTCAGCAGTCTTGCCGTTCCTAACGCTAGACTGAAGACAAGCGAGGGTTGTATCACCATCGGTTCCGTTTTTTGCTTTCAGTTCCAGTTTAGCCAAACCGTCGAGATCCGGGATCGTGAATGCAATAGCAGGAATCTGGCTAGCGAACTCCGCAGGGATAGGAAGGTTTCCAGTGGCAGAGAAATTTCCAGCGGGTACTATATCATCATGTTAGCATTTAATTTTTTTTAAAAAAAAATACAGGTTGCTGTATTTATTCCCATACTTGGACACAGAAGAGCAATATTGTTTTCACAGGGATCAAAAGATCTTCTGTAAACCTCCTTGCCATAAGCTGTAACAACCAAGTCCGCGGTAACCTCCTGCTGTCGTCTCGATTCACCAGCAACATTGAACTTGACGGTCATGTTTGATCTGTCGTATTCGACCATAAAATTTCGGACGACAATATCTGAATCCTGTGAACCGCATGATGCAAATCCACTTGTCGAGAGAACATCGTTGGCAGCCTGGACCCGCAGGGCACCGAAGAGTGCAAGTGCTGAAAACAGCGATACTCTAGATAGTCGTAACATCGTTGTTGATTTTTATTTTTTGTCGTATGTAGTTGAAAGGAAAGAAATAAAAAAGGAAAAGAGAGGGGTGAAAGGGCCTGGATCCACCACTAACAAGGTCTTCGTATATATGCAGCGATGTCGAAGGTGAGTATGTCGGGATGAGGTTAGTTTAGGGGAGACTTCCACAGGGGAAGGAACTGGTGTTGAAGAAACCCAACTATCGAGATTTGTAACGTCGAATGTCACAACTCACAAGAAAAGCCCAAGAGACCTAAACGATCATAAAGCACGACAGAACCCTGGACAAGCAGGAAGAACTTCCAGTCTTCTTTAATATATAAAAGAAGAACAGAGCTAAGCACAGGTCAGGTTCCACTGGAAAAACGCTAAAGCTGTGCTCAGCCGTAAAGCTTGGCAGGCAATTTTTATAGACGACAGGTCCAAGTGGGCAAGCGGTGTGGCCGTGTCCTGGGACGGGTGTGCGACACTAGCAACTGTCTTTACTCTGTTGCTTCTCGTTCTTCTTCACAGGGCAGCCCTATGCAAATGAATGGATTGGGCAGGTGGGCTTGCAGTTACCCGAGTCTTTGTGAGGCGGTGACTTCTGTTTTGATGCGTCGATGGCTCGCAACCTGCTGATTGGAATTGGGGGGCGAAAGGTATTTGAGATGGTAAGTTTCTACTAATCAGCCCTGGGTGCTATTACTTTACTGATGTGAGAGAGAATTCAGGAGAAAGTGAGCCCAAGAGAAGTCCAAGCTGTCTCTGAGTCCCAAGGTCTGCTCTGGCAATTGATTCTGAAGCACAACTGTCGGTGATTCCAACAATCCAGGAGCCTGCCGTCGAAGAGAAGTCCAGATACAGGCGAATGAAGGGAGAAAATATGTGCAGGTTGAAACACCAAATGCAAAGAGACTATAAAAAGGAAATGGACGAACGACTAGGAAATAACGAGGGAGAGAAAAGGAAAACGAATGGTTCTATACACAAAAAAAAAACGAGAATCGAAAGAAAAATGGTATTTTGGTTGCTTGGGAAGTGGAAAAAACAAGGGAACGAACGAACAAGAAAGAGAAAATGGGTTTGGCCAGAAAAATGTGAAGCTCCGTACAAAGGGGAGGAAGAAGCAATATCGTATCCCGGGGCCTCTCTTGGATCTGACCCTGGACGAGAGTGTCACTTTCTGGCTTAAGGCTGCTCGTCCTCGATTTAGCGACTTTTCCCTCCCGAGAACTAATCCAGTACTTGACAATCCTAGCGGGTTCCATCTGGCGCAATCCAATCATCAGGCGTCTCCGGCTCTCTCGCTGTCTGCACGAGATGCTAGCTTGCTTCGAACATTCCTTCGAATACCACCTTGTGGAAAAGCTTGTACGGTGTCGACGGGACATATTCAACCGTTCAAAAACGACCTTGTGGACCCTCCTCACGAAATCATACATGCATCATCAATAATAGGCATGCGTGGCCTCCCCCCCGATGACATGCGTATGAACGCATCTACGAGGCATCAATCTATTCAAACATGCTGCATCCCTACATGAACCAAGATGTCAAGTCACATCACAGTAAATTTCCCACGCATGTCTGAAGTCACTTCGCTTGGGTCCTCCATCATCTCTGGGGAACTAGCCCTGGTCGATTTTGATGCAAAAAATAGCTGGACCCCTTGCACCAGACATTCCCCATTTGTCGTCACCCGCTCGGTTTTTTCAGCTTGGGAAGCCCGGCGTACCCTGCCCATAGCCACCACCCAGAAGTCTCCGAGCCAAAAAAATTCTTTGGGTTACGTTGGCAGAGCAAAGCTAAGGCTTGAGCCTGGTACAAAGAACTTTGTACCTGCAGCCAAAGGAATCTCGTGCCAAGTGGAAGGGTTAATTTTGGTAACACTTATTAAGCCCCATCGGCATGGAACATCTCGAACCGAAATATCGAAGCAATCTCTTCTCCCGTATCTCCAACAGAACGGCATATGATCCGATCACAAAAAGAATTAATCGGAATCTGCGAGCTCACAATTTTTTCCCGCCGAAAAATGATGTTTGTTCCTCATCTCCTGAGCGAAGATATTCTCGTCCTACTCGGGAAGGGCCAAAGGGGCAGTCGACTAATCAGAGTGAGCGGTTGCTCGTCCTGAAACCCTTTCCTGCCAAATCTCAAACATTTTAACGTTTCTTATCCTCTCCTGATTCAACATTCAGATTCGCACCCACAGAAAAACAACGTTCGACGTCGGCGGGTATGTATGTCCATGCAAACTGTCAAAGATATTAACCACCCGTTGGCGAAAGGCCTATCTGCAGGAGATTCTACATTTGACAAAGCGGTGCTAACTGATTGTTCTGCAATTCGCCATGGGCGCCTGTACCAGCGGCAACGGCAATGTCGTTCCATGGCGAGAGGCACAGTCGTCCAAAACTTCTGAGACTTGGTGGCGTGAGTCAAGCTTTTTTTTCCCCCATTACTCAAATCTATCACGCCTGCAAGACGGGTATCGACATGTACAGATTTTTAGTTGTTTGTCTGCATGTATCCGTATCGATATCACAAACTGCCCTAGATCTGCCTTGTCCCATTGTTCTATTAGTGCGGCGTCCTATAAACATAAAAGTGCCTGAATTTTACCACTAATCTAGGCTTCCTAAAAAATCAAAATCCCAGATACGAAAGCCTCGATGAGATCCCACTGTTCAGGCGGGCATGAAATAGCTATCGCTAGTTCGGCTGTGAATAAAATGCATACTAGATCTAATCCATTGATCTTAACGTTAATTAATGTGAGGCTACCAAAGCGCACAAGTGAATCTTCAAATCCCCAACGGAAGAAACACTCATATCACTGACTGCAACTGCAACCCCCGCCTCCACAACGTGTTAAGATTGACTAAGAATCAACAATCAAGGCTGCACATCAGGCGCAAAGAGGCTTGAATTTCTTGGCTATCGATAGTTCCAAAATCCCGCCCGCTACAAGGCTTCGGTTTGGATCCTTCGATCGTGTATGATTCAACCTCTTTACCACACGCGACGTCAAAAAAGTATATGACTGTGAAGAAGCCCCTCTGCGTGTCCTCAACGTTAGGTTTCTACGTAGACCTTGTTCCCATTCCTCTTTAACACCCCTCCTTCTTAAGTTTCGAAAACAGATAGCTACGGGAGGAGTTAAAAAGAATACCTTCTGCTCTTCCTAAATTCCTAGAAACCTTTTGCCATCCGGTCCGATTTCCCCAGTTTGTTGGATCTTGACGTGCGACAACACAAAATCACCGTCTGCACAATACAGGATCGGCACGAGTCTGCTCGAACGCCACGAGGGAATAGGATCAGTTCAAATTAATAAATATTAGTCCGAGTACAGTCATTCTCATTCACCACTTTCTACCCTCGAGTTCCCCAATCCGATTAGTATAATCACACAATTCAAAACACAATGGCTGCAACATCGTCTACGGCCGCTGCTCCAGCGAATCTATCTACAGATGTCCTTGTGGATAAGATACAGGGAATAGCTATTGGAAATGCCCTAGGTGATACAATTGGACTCTATACAGGTAATACTATTCTTTGAGAAATTAATATGCTAGATATCATTAAAATCTAATTCGACAAACTAGAGTTTTTGAGTGGAATCCAGGCGCAGATGGTATATCCAAAAGCCAGCTTCCGACTCACCGAGCCGACTACTCCTCTATACGTTGATAGACATAGAGCAAGGTTTGAAGAAAGGTAAGATTCTCATTTAATCGAGGATCCAAAAATGGAATATATTAACGAAAGGTTTTTCTTTGACAATAGAGCATGGACCGACGACACCGACCAAATGCTTCTAATCCTCCTCTCATACCTCCATAACAATGGAACTCTCACACAAAAGGATTTCGCTTCCCGTCTCCACACCTGGATCGCAATGGGACTCCGCGCGCTTGACCGACTACCCCTTGGCATCGGAAATACAGTTGGCATGGTAGTAACACATACAGACTTCCTTTCTGATCCCGCCGGAGTCTCAAAAGGCCGTTGGATAAATACAAAATGTGTCAACGCTGCAAACGGCGCGGTAATGCGTACATCGATTATCGCACCTATGTTCATCAATAAAACCCTCGAAGAAACATACCAGGCCGCCGTTGATATCGCCTTAGTCACCCATGCGGATCCAAGGTGTTTGGTTTCTTGTGTAGCCGTCGTTGGTATTCTACGTGCGCTGTTGAAAGGGGAGTTGACATCTGAAAGCATGATTGATGGGTATCTTGATCATGCATGGGCGTGGACTGATGCGTATGCTAAAGAAACTGTTTTGAAGGATGAGGAGGGGAATGAAATTGAGTATAACTTTGATCGGGCGGAGTATGATGCTTATTGCAAGGTTAGCCCGAAGAAGATGTATAATGATAAGAAAGATGGGATGATAGTTGATGATAGACGGTTGGGGTACACATATATTGCGCTAGGGTCGGCGGTGTGGTGTTTGAGAAGGGTAATGTTAGGGAAGGATGATTTTAAGAGTGTGATTACGAAGTTGATTATGATGGGTGGGGATGCTGGTAAGTTTTTTGAACTGCTCTAGAATATGATTGAAGCTTCAGGATTTCTAACGTATACTCGCAGATACCAATGGTGCGGTCGCAGGCGCCCTTGTCGGTGGATATGTTGGCCACAGGGCCATTGCGCCAGAATGGCGGGATGGGCTCAGATACAATGACTGGCTGCTGCAGAAGGTGGAGGGCATGTGTATCCTTTCTGGTGTGATCACGGATAAGACATACATCCCAGCAGAGGACTTGGATACCGCCCCGGATGGTAATCGTGGATTCTTGGACGAGACACAGGTTCGGGAGCGTGAGAAAGGGTTGATGAAGATGATACTCGAGAAACTAGATGCCCATCAGAAGGCGCAGAAGAAACCAAAAATTCAGAATCTATGGGGGCTATTGGAATCTTAGTTCCTCATTTTCTCATTTCCTCATTTCCTTTTTCGTTTTTAATATTCTTAAGGCCAGCGAAGTCATTTGGCATTTCCTTCTCGGTTTTTTCCTTTCTATCAGCGAATGTGTCGCTAATTAATATATCGATATGATGTCTTCTCGGAAGATAGAATATTTTTTCGAGATCATATGAGCTTGAAATTCGCTTTTGTACATGGTGCATATCATACAGTCCCCTAAAACGCCAACGCCTGCTGCCGGTCGTGATATATAGCATAATATCGAGGTGGTTTACTACAACAAATCGAAGTCGTCGACCTTGTCGCGGTACTTCATAATGCTGCGCTTGATCTTCGATGAATCGACCCATGTGACGAAGTCCTCCAAGTTTCTCGTAACCAAGAAAGCCGGATCGGTTATAACCTCCGGACCAACTCTAACGTGACCCTGTTCGATGAATTTGACAGCCTAGATATCTACCCGTTAGCCTCCAACTTTTTTAGTAAACTCAATCCCTAGAGTCTGCTTACCGCCGGTACATTCTCCGCCATCCTTAACCTCGTCATAACGATCGGTAATCTCCTTCTACAGAACGCAGCCACGCTGACTTTGTTCTCCACGTCGCTCATCTTGCTTTTACTGTTCAGCACCCCCATTATGAAGAGCTTTTCTAGTAGCATATCCTCGTGCTTCCTCCTGAACTCGTCTTCGGGTGGGAGCTGTGCCAGTTTATGTGCGAGCTGTCGGACCGAACCGCATAGTTTGTTGTACTTGTGATATGTTGCAGAGTCTTGGATGTGGTAGCGGCGCATGATATCATGCTCGCGATGGTTGGAATCGGAGTTCCATGTTAGGAAGTCGACTTTGCGGAGGAGCCTGGATTTTTGAGTGAATTAGTATAGCGTTTTATAGTATTAAGTAGAGTTGACGAGCTTACCGCTGCTCGTGATGCTTGAGTTTTCGAACCATGGTGGATGGTTGAGGTCCACGATCGCGTGGGGGTTTGATGAGGTAGATGGGTTTTGGAGATGTGGGCTTTTCGAAGCTTAAAGAAATTTTGCGACAAAAATGGAGTCTCGATTTGGATGGCGCGGAATTTTGATTGTCGGCCGAAAAAAACGTGGCGGGCACAGAGCTATCCAACACCAAACTCCATTCATGACCATCTGTGCATGGGTTCTCCACATTTTTGACTTGTACGTCCTTTGTTATTTTATTTTGGTGCCGATAGAGAGAGGATTTGAAATAGAATAGATATAGAGTTCGGGATTAGGTTATTTCGGTGAAAATGTTTATTGGATTATGTGGAAGTAAGTCAATTATCTCGAAAGAACATTTGAAAACTTCTAACTGACTGTTACAAGCTATCTGTGCTGGCAAGAATACCGTCGCGAAGTTCCTTGTCGAGGCATACGGGTTCCAAATACTGCGGCTGGCCGCTCCCACGACTACCCCGGTAGGGAATCAAGACGGTAATTCCACCACTGATGCCGTGGTCACGAAGTTCCCAGATAATGGAAATCTCACATTTCCGACGATCGAGGACCTACTCGAGTATGTGACGGCAAGGTGGCAGGAGAGATTCGTTACAACAGATGTATTAAATGAAGAAATGCTCGATATTCTATTGAAGAGGCCATTCTTCATCCTTATCAGTGTCGATGCACCTATTGTGGTGCGGTGGAAGCGTTATATCGAAAAGTATGAACCTCACTTCTTGCACAAGTTATATCATTTTGATGAAGTTCTAACCACCATATCCCCATTTTAATATAGATGCAAAACATATAATCCTCCTCTACCCACACCCACCCTGGAAACCTTCGTCGAAAAGGCGGATAAGCACATGTTCGACCCCCAAACCGGTCTAATCCCACTATTCGTCCGCGCCACTCTACACCTCCTAAACTCATTCACATCCATCGACACCTTCTACGAAAACCTAAGATCTATAGATTTGGTCGACGAAACACGGTT
Organism: Arthrobotrys conoides; assembly: GCA_036971725.1. Taxonomy (NCBI): domain Eukaryota; kingdom Fungi; phylum Ascomycota; class Orbiliomycetes; order Orbiliales; family Orbiliaceae; genus Arthrobotrys; species Arthrobotrys conoides. The sequence goes on from JAVHJM010000001.1 coordinate 3,181,265, forward strand.
ACGACCTACTTGGGATGCGTATTTTATGCAATTGGCCAATCTGGCGGCTCAGAGGAGTAATTGTATGAAACGACGGGTTGGGTGTGTTTTGGTGAGGGAGAAGAGGGTTATTAGTACTGGGTATAATGGTACACCGAGGGGTTTGACGAATTGCAATGATGGAGGGTGTATGTATTATATATTTGATTCGGTGGAGTATCAAATGGTGGAAATTTGGCTAATAATTGGTGAATTTGTGTAGGTTCTAGATGTAATAGTGCATCGGCGGGTGGTTCGGGGTTATCGACATGTTTATGTCTGCACGCCGAGGAGAATGCCTTGTTAGAGGCAGGAAGGGAGAGAATTGGGAAGGGGTCGATATTATATTGTGATACGTGAGTTTTGAAACTCCTTCGTCTAATAAGGCTATTTGATAGAGAAGATGCTAATATTGCATTAGCTGCCCATGTTTGACGTGCAGTGTTAAGATCGCACAAGTTGGGATATCAGAGGTAGTATATAGCCAAGCTTATAGCATGGATAATAAGGTATTGTTTGACTATCACCATCAGTTCCTCAAAAGTATGTCTACTGACATGTGGCTATAGACGGCAGACGTTTTATCGGAAGGTGGCGTGAAGCTCAGACAATTTTCACCGGTGAGTTATACATTTAAATTTAACCCACCGAAGGCGAATAACTCTCTAACTGATGATTCGACAGCCTCGTGAGGGTATCGTGCTGCATGGTCAGAGCAGCGACACATAGTTACGACGTAGTTACATTTTATGTGGCAGCAAAAGTAACAAGCTAGCTAAAGTTATAAGCTTCCGTCACCAGTCTCGCAAAATCAGTCTGATAGGAGGTCCTTATTTCAAATCCCTGGTCCCGAATCTCCAACAATCGGTTAGAGGAATAAAAAGAGACAAAAAAGGTCGGGCGGTGGCACTAACAAGAATTGCAAGCGGGGCGTATCTCTCAAGCAAGCTACCCAATGCAGTCCTACCAAAATCTGTGACGAAATATATCAGTATCAAGACCGATCATGTTGGATCCCCAACTTTAGATGTTACGAAGTAATCTGCGGCTGTGGAGCGACTTGGCGTAAAGGGACGAGATCCACGAACCATAACCGCAAATGGGATAGTCATAAAAAGAAGCCTTTTAGTGAAGTAGATCAGAGAACCAACTGTTATATACTTTTAAGTACATGTACTTCATCTATTACATCCATACTTGCTCATTTTCAAACACTCCAATTTTACGTTTTTATGCCCTGATATTAGCCTCGAAACCAGGCGAAGGGAAGGACAAGGTCACGATATATAGCCTTGCCAGGCGTTCGGTTCCCACGCACATAAGCTTATAATTGTATTAAGCCTCCCGCCGATTAAATTAGACCGACTCTAGGTCATCTGCCTTGGCACCAATTGATTGCTAAACCACGCCCTGAAAGTAGCTAAAATTTCAAAAGGGTGTTCATGAATTCGTGCATATTCGACTTTTTTATCAATTAGATCGAAGAAATACCACCGAAATTTCAATCAGGTATAGTCAATATCGATCGTATGTATTTAAAATGGTAGATGGTGTACTCTAGCTTCCGCCACCTACGTAAAAAAGGTGGGCCTCGTTACTTTTTCCCTCTTTAGCTTGCATCTAACATTGGGTGACCCAAGGCAGAGGTGAGCGTCCCCCAGACTATGGGTGACCAGACCAGGCTTTTAGCTTTGGGTTTGGATTTGGCCAGGTTACAGAACTCGATTTGAATTTAATCCAAGAGAACGTGCACGTATCATATCGTTATTTCTTCAAAGTTTATTGTAGTATCGAGGTCAGTTAGTATCGTCCACAAAAGTGTCATAATATGAGCTTGGGCTTCGTATTCTTTCGTCAACTTTGTATCCTTCACCAGACCTTTGAGGGGTTTATATTTCACATGTTCCTCCAATTACCTTTCGGGAAGGCATGTTATGTTACATACAAAGTCATATGCAGGTTCTCTCTTGGGCGCAGATCAGAAACAGCCCTTCCCGGGTTTCTTTTTCTTTTCTTTTTCTTTTTTCTTCTTAAAAAATCGCCAAGTGGAGCTGACGTGACAAGGTCCGACACCCTTGACCCAACGGATGGTGCCCAACGGTCTGGAAGAAATATCACATCGTGGGTCACAGTAGATTATATTAACAAGGTCGGTCTTGAAGGGTAGCTCCGAGACTCGCTCCGACCGTTCAATATAACAGTGTACAAAACATCTCCAGGCCAGTCAAAGTATTGTGCTTATAGTTGTAAGGAGGATTAGAATGAAACAGCAAAATTCCGGTATCCGTCGACACGGGACATCGGGGAGTTTGTATCATGCCGTATACCCCCCCCCCCCTTTTTTTTTCTTCTCTCTCCCAAAGGCATGTGCCTATTGGTACTTCGCATTTGTCCTAGTGTTTTGTGTCTCCGTAAATAGTGCACGTAAGCGTGGGATTGCATGGCAAACTGCAAACTCGGAATCGGGTGTCTGGGCAGGGGAGTCCCACCGAATGGAAGGTTCGAACTCGAAGGGGGGCGCTCCGAAGCATAGGATGAGGCTATGAGGCTGTACTTGGTACATGTACATGTATCTAATACTGTGTATAAGGTTATCAACTGGCAGAGAGTATATGACATACTAAGCACTTACTTACTTACTTACTTACACGGTCCCTTTAAACCCAGCATTCTTCTCACCTGGTAGATCTCCAGCTGTTAATATCTATCTCCCTGGCTTCTGTTTCCCGGTCTTCATTCTTCATTTCTGACTCTCGTTCTTGACATCGATTCGATATCTTAGCTTAGCTCGGGATCTGTTATAGTTGTAAGTAAGCAGGGCCCACCTCGCCTCCTGTCGACAATACATGTTCAAATGCAACATAACAGGACCAGCCAAGTAGCATTATCACTCCAACCGCATTATTAGCTGTCCTCCGCTTGATCTTGTTATATCCCTTCCGATCCCCTTGTTCTTATTCTTGCTCTTGCTCTTTTTGATCTTCCTCTTCCTCTTCTTACTCTTCTTACTCTTCTTACTCTCGTTCTTCTTATTCTTCTTCCTGCACTTCTTTGAGAAAACCTCCATCAGCTCTGTCATCGGTCTCGTCCGCGACGCCAAATACTCCGATGCCGATATCCCGGCCTAAATTTACCCACTAACGCCCAGTCCCACTTCCAAGAAACGAAACAATCCCTTCAATCCGTTTGTTTCCAGAAACAATTAATTGAAAATCGAGAAAGGAAGCAAAGAGCCAAGCCAAGCCGGCACCAGCAACAGCAGGGCGTTGACCGCATTATGTTGGCCAGTCCGGCATCAAGCTCTCTGCGACGGTCTCCGTTGCTCGTCTGCATCCTGGTCGTTCTGTGCATCCAGTCCTACTATCTATTCAAATACGACTCGCCTGGTCGTCATCCACCTCCTCCACCACCTAAATTTGATCCTGGACCTCTAATTGCGACAGAGACCGTCATTGTCACTAGAACCGCCCTTGTCGGACCCACTGGAACAAATGCAGTGCTTCAGAGAAACACGAACCTCCCCGTCCGAGGTCCTCCGATGCAGGATATCGTCCTTGCGATAAAAACCGGTGCTACCGTTATTCATGCTAGAGTTCCGATCCAACTTTTGACTTTTGTGCCGAATTTTCCTAATACTCTCGTCTACTCCGACCTCAAGTCAAAAATCGGCGACGTTAAGGTTGCAGATGCGTTGGCACGCGTTTCTGCGGATGAGGCTGGGAGCAGTTTGAAGTACTGGAGGCAGCTCCAGGAGGTACAAGCTCAGAATGATGGACTTACGGATTCCGATGGCAAGATGGGAGATCTGAAGGGCGGCTGGGCGTTGGATAAGTTCAAGAATGTACGAAATGTTCTATTTCCCATAGATCCTCAAGCCGAGCACTGCATCACTTGGACAGCCTCAAAAGTGGCTGATATCTATGATCTGGTATATACGCCTCCAAACCGAATAGTGGCTAACATGGTGCGATTCATAGGTTCCAATTCTCATCGAAACTTACCAAAAGTTCCCCGGTGCCTCCTACTACCTCTTCATCGATGGCGACACTAGCTTAATCTCCAGCAACTGGTTCCCATACCTTATGGACCTCTCCCGTAAACATGATCCTCTCCACTCCCCCGTCTACTGGGGCTCAATGGCGCTACTCAACAACGTACCCTTTGGTCACGGTGGATCCGGATATCTCATCAATCAAGCCGCTCTCCGCAAACTCATACCCCAGGATAAACTCTTCGACGAAACTTTCCTCCTCGACCTCGAACGTAACTACACAAAACTAGCTTCATCGTCTTGCTGTGGAGATCTAGTCCTCGGCCAGGCAATGACCGATCGAGCGGGTGTAACGGTTAAACATAAGTGGCCATGGTATCAGGGTGAAACGTGGTGGTCGATCCCATACCACGAGTCTAACTTTTGTTCTGCAATTGGCACGCTACACCACGTTCTAGCTGAGGATATGCAGGAGATCTGGGATTTCGAACAATACATGCTGAAAAAGACCGGAATGGATAAATGGCGTCCTGAAGGGTGGACGGATGAGCACGAAGGTGGTTTCAAGGAATGGAAGTTTTCTGATATGCCTAGAGAAGCTAGGAGCCAAGATTTGAAGCAGTATAAGAATATACTGTTTAGGGACATGTTCGACTATTTCATCGCTAGGAAGCTACCCCGAATCGCTGAGAAGGATTTTGATGGCACGATGATGATGTCAGCTAGGAGGGTTGGTTGGGATAATAGGAGTTGGAAGGAGACCGAGTGGAACAAAGACAATATCCTAAAAGAAGGCGTATTACAATGGCAAAAGGACACTATTCTTAGCGAAAAGAACTGTAAGCAGCTATTCATTAAACTATTTTACACGCCTATCTCAGATCAAATACTAACAGAGTCGTTACTACAGGCCGAATTGCGTGCGAGACCCAGCAAAAGAACTGCATCCAATGGTATTACCGCGATGGTATCTGTGGTTTATCCCCGAAACTCAACTACGGCCGTCGGCTCCGTAATGACGGATCCTACGACGAATGGAAGAAACTTGGGGTTAGCGGCTGGATTCCCGAACGTGTGGAAAAGAAAATCCAAGATTGGCGATCGAAGTGTCCAGGAACATACGCTTAAATTTTAATACTTCCATCTTTACATATTTTTCCATTTCGACATCGAGTTATACGACTTGACAAATTCGAAGTGGCTCCAAAGATAATAAATTTGGAAAGCATTTTTTTTTTTTTGAAAACAAAATCACTCTGATAATGCTTACAGGCGAGGTGCGCAACAAAAAGCAATCCACAAAAGCGATTTTTCAGCGGGCCATGGGTTTTTCTTTTTAAATATTGGTTTTTACCCGTTCCCTCCATATTCTTTGTCTCTTTTTTTTTGTTTTTTGTGCTTTTGAGCGGGTCTTCATTTTCGACTTCTCAAGTACATCATCCATATTGCTCTTTTATCATTGGGTTTGGTTTTTGAGCGGCGTTTTTTGAACATAAGTCATAATTGCTGCCTCTTGGGGTGGGAAACGGGAATGAGCAGGGACATAGCACAATTTTTTACCATTATAACATAGATACTATACTCCTTATTGTTCATAAAAATTGGCTTTTCATTGGATATATAGTACCTATACTTGGAAGCATGGGAGGCTGGGTTTACTAGCTCGTGCTTGTACATATCAAATTTTATATTCTAATCTTTCACTTTGCACGTTCCTCTTACTCGGAAGTTTTCAAACTTATGACTTAACGCACATATCTCGGAAGTGGATCCTGAGGAATTCGGGTATCAATAAGAATAGCTAGTACTATAATGCGAACAGTCTTGAGAACAGCCTGATGGGTAGCTGAAGCACTGGCTTATATATATAGTACATGACAATAGAAGATCGAAGGGAGATTGGTGTCCAGAAATTAGGGTAAATATATATATTAGGCGAACACCACCTGTAGTTATACACTCTTCATCCCCAGCTCCTACTCCAACTTTTCCACTACCATGTATAATATCTCCTCCGGCGTCTTCGCCGCGTTCTGCGGTGCCTTCGCGATAGTCTGCCAGATTTCACCGTGTCTTGGTTCCGTAACCGATAACTTCGATAATACATCCGCTCGTTTTATCTGTATCAATAGAAAATTTCGTTAGTTAATCTCATATCTTTTGATCATTATCTTTGAAGAACTGATCAGCATACCTCTGTTCCATGTTCTAGCAAATACTTCCAATACCAAGCCCATGTATCTCCCTGATCTGCGTCCGCCACAATGGCTTTCTCAAACCATGCGGCGGCTTTATCCAATTTTCTCTCTGCCCAAAAGTTTCTTGCGATTGTGACGATGAGGACCGGGTCACTCTCAGCCTTTCGTATAGCTTCCACCATTCTAGACTTCCTCTGCGATCTACCCTCAAGGTGCATGATCAATTCCGTCCATAGTAATCCAGAGGTAGGGCATTGCTGAAGAGCGTTCGCCATTAGTGTCTTTGCTTGTTGGATATTCCCTGCCCTCCGTTCTACTCGAACAGACTCGCACCACAACTGCGCGTTCTTCGGAACTGCTAGTCTTGCTCTATCCATTATCGATCTAGCTTTGATAACTACGCCTGCAGACTCCTCAAGTCTTGAAGCTAGAATCCAAAGTGGAACCGAAAATGGACACGCCTTGGTACCGCTAGCATAAGCCTCCCTTGCCTGCGGCAGTTTATTTTCTCCTTGGTAGATTTGTCCCTTCATCATCCATAGCTTGTCTATCTTCGGGTACTTCTCCAATCCTTCGTTCACAAGCTCCAATGCAGCATCGATATCCCCCAGTTGCCGCTCGTAAGCAACTGATTTTATCCATACCCTAGCAGTACCTGCTTCATTCCTAGCAGTCTTCAACAGCGACCTAGCGGCATCGAACTGTTTATTCTCCGCCTCAAGTTTAACGGCTGCTAACCAAATATCCTCGTTATTAGGGTTTTGCTTGAACGCCAAACCAAGAACTCGGCGAGCACCGTCGACATCCTTTGACTGCCATTTCTCTTTAGCGAGCATCATCCATAGAACCTCGGAGGTTGGACAAGACTCCGTGGCCTTCTCGAGAAGAGCCCACAATGCCTCTTTGGTACCGTGATTTTTCTCAAGATCTGCAGCCGCTCGCCAGATGGACTTTTTGTTATAGAATATCCGGAGGGCATAGGCATAGATTGCTCGGGCAGTTTCGTATCTTCCTCGCCCGATGGAGTTCTGTGCGTCTTCCATCCAGGTTTTCTTTCTGTCGTCATCTTCGTCAAGTTCCCACCCTAGAGTTTCTCGAATGATAGCCTGACAAGTTAAGATCGCACCTTCCTCTTCGCATTTTTCGGCTTCAGCGATCCATTCTTCGCGCTTCATCATAGCGGAAACATCTGAAAGCTGTTTGATGGCACGCTTCATGACCTGTGAAACTATTGCATCGCCCTTTCCTTCTTGTTCCTGCAGTCTTGCGGCTGCAAGCCAAATTTCGTGAGACGATGGTACGGCTTTACGGGCTTTGTTGAGTACTGCTTGGGCGTTTGCGTAGCTTTCCAGGCGGGCGAGGGCGAGCCAGAGCTCCACGGACATAGGTATCAACTCTACCGCACGTGCGAGAAGAATCTTAGCGTCATTTGGGTCGTCCTCCAAATTCACGGCTTCCTTCCATAGCTGGACGGATTGTGGAATAACGTCGAGACCCTTTCTGATAACCCTCTTTTTAGCACGAGGGTCCGATTCTAGTCGTGCAGCTTCGATCCACAGTCTGACCGATTTAGGAAGATTTTTGACCGCTGTTGCGGCGATGATTTTAGCGTTTTGAGACTCGTTTAGACGAATGGCTTCTAACCAGACGTCTTCGCTTGTCGGGCAGTGTTCGCACCCCTTGGCTATTATGCTCCTGGCTTGTACGATTCTGTTACCATATTCTTCAACTCTTGCTGCTGCGATCCAACCTGGTGCGTGTTTTGGATTGGTCTTGACGACACTGTCGAGGAGGGATCGTACACGTTTGATGTCGCCGACCTCCTGTTCTGTGATGGATTGGATGACACTGTTGTTTAAGCTAGTAAGATAGCCCTTCGGGTCGACATTCGTAGATCCTCCTGCTGAGTCGTTACTCGAAGCGGCGACCTGGTCTAATCTCGAACCAAAGACCTTCTTTTGAGCTGCACCGATGGATGCGAAATTTGTCATAGTCCCATCCGCATTATCTTCTTGAACTGTAGTATCCATTGCGCCCTGATCCCGTGCGCCCGCCAGTACCGAGTCCGGAACAGCATAGAAACGTTTAATCTGGTTTTGCTTTGCTCTTCGATTTCGACCTGTAAGATCTCCGACCTCTGGAAGACTAGCCCAGTCTTCATCGGATACGGTTTCCAATCCACGTTTTAGATCTGCGAATTGTTGTTGTATCTTTGGGTTTTTACGTTCGTATTCGTCTCGTTCGGCGATTTCGCGGGCTTCCCTGTTTAGAGTAGAAAAATCATACGTCGGCAAGGCTGTTTCTTTGAGAAAAGTTTACGGATGAATAACGTTGTTTCCAAAATGGGGAGCAGGAGATTGATGGTGAAGAACTGAGGTAATTGGATTTGCTAAACAACTGTGGGGGTGGGGGAAAAAGGGTAAGTATGCTAACCTTTGAATCTTCCGCCGTTTATCCATTTTGGCGTCTACGGAAGCATATATTCTATCCGCCTCATCGTCATCCTCGTCGTATGTACCGCCCGCGAACAATCCGACTTCATTCTCAGGATCCTGGTATCGTTCCGTATCATTATCGTCATCGTCATCCTTCTTGTCCTTCGAAAATGAAGATGTAGCATCTTGTCCTAGCGCTTGGGCGCGCTTTGCAAGGACTGCTTTGATGGCTTCTTCGGAGGGACCTTCGCGTGCCGGACCGATGTCGCTGCGAGTGGTGAAGCCGGTAGCACCACGACCGAGGCCTGCAACGTAGTTGGCCGGCGCCTCCATTTGGAGGAAGGACTTTTTGTTCATCATGCTGGGCGGGTTTTGGGTGGTGAGAAGGGTTTGTGGATGGAGAAGTGGGAGTCGTGAAAGTTGAAATGCGAGATGGGTCGCGAATTAGTCTTAATGCAGACCTTGAATTAGCCACACAGAGCACTAGCCACTGATGCGGCGTCACGTGACTCGATGGATGGATGAATAGGTCTTCAATGCCCAAGTCAACTTCGGTAGATATTGTAGAGACCCTCCACGAATTTACATGATCCCAAGAGATCCTCCAGTTTTTAAAGATGGACGTTTCTTATAGCTAAAATTATCTTCTTCTTCTTCATATCAATTCACGATTTAACCTATAGTCCTAGCCAGTACTTGCAAGGATCTTACTCAATCGCTTAGCTGCCGCATAAAAAAATATTTCCAGCGAACCCAGCTCTAACCAGAGAATTTAAAGCTTTCCCTCTCTGCAAACCTCTCACCCCGATTCTATTTCCCAGCGCCAAATGCATGACATTCGTCTCCACAGCCTCCGTATCACTGTTACGTACCACGACACAGGATAGAATCTTTACTTCATTTCTCTTCTCCCGTCGAACAATAGTACCTATAATCATGCCGAAGGACAGGACCAACAAGCGAAATTTCAGCGGTACAGGCGCACCCAATGGTCGCGGTGGGAAACCATACTCGGGCACTCCTGCTGCCTCTGCTGCTGCTAAAGTGGCACATAATATCTTCAAGATGAATAAGGATATTGGTCAGCATATTCTTATTAATCCCGGTATTGTGGATAGAATCATCGATAAAGCAGCATTGAAGCAGAGCGATGTGTGTATCCAGCTAATACTAAAAAAGTAGAATACAAATAGCTAACGATAATACACCTAGGTCGTCCTTGAAGTCGGTCCCGGAACCGGTAACCTAACCATGAAAATCCTTGAAAACGCCCGCAAAGTCGTCGCCGTGGAAATGGATCCTCGTATGGCCGCCGAACTCACAAAACGAGTACAAGGCAAACCCGTCGAACGAAAACTCGAAATCATGCTCGGCGATGTGATCAAAACCGAACTTCCATACTTCGACGTCTGCATCAGTAATACACCCTACCAGATCTCTTCGCCACTGGTCTTTAAACTATTAGCATTACCCACACCGCCTAGGATGTGCGTACTCATGTTTCAAAAGGAGTTTGCGGATAGATTGACGGCTCAGCCTGGTGATGCTTTTTATTCGAGGCTATCTGCGAACGTACAGATGTGGTCGAAGGTTACACATGTGATGAAAGTTGGGAAGGGGAATTTCAAGCCGCCGCCACAGGTCGAATCCGCGGTTGTGAAAATTGAACCTAAATTTCCGAGGCCGACGGTGTCGTACGAAGAGTGGGATGGGATGTTGAGGATATTGTTTATCAGGAAGAACAAGACAATTTCGGCGGTGTTTGGGTTGACAACTGTCCAGGCGCTTATTGAAAGAAATTACAGGACTTGGTGTGCGCAGAATGACATTCCTCTGGAGACAGAGGAAGGTGATGGAGATGTCGAAATGGGTGGAGAAGTTGAAGAGGTGGCGGCAGATAATGATGCTATGGAGGGGCTAGAGGGGGTCGACGATGATGACTTACCGAAAGGTTATCATGAAATCATGAATGAAAGCCGAAGCGCGAAGAAGCAAGGAAAGAGGAAGTATAGAGGCAAAGTTGCTGAGTTAGTGAGGTCGAAAGTCAAGAAGGTCCTCGAAGAAACCGACCTTGCGAATCGCAGAGCCGCAAAATGCGACCAGGGCGATTTCCTAAGGTGAGTAAACTCCGAAATGCCACAAAGACAACACCAGTTCCATCCACTCTACAAATATCAGATAAGCTAACATATTTCCATGACCTTATAGTTTACTTTACACCTTTAATAAGGAAGGTATCCATTTCAACTAAACTATGTATACTAGAATCTTCCATGTTGTTCTTTTGTAGGATAGGATCATGCAATGCCCAGGCGTTTTGGTGTTAAGAATAGACCTTTCTCACACATTCACATTCCAACGTTCCGAGATTGACATCCCTGTTCCAGGATACCATAGAATATCTACACTTATACCCTTATCACAACTTCACAAATCCTCCGGAACAAACTCTAATACATTCCATGGCTTAAAAGTTCTCCAGGGTTCTATGGGGCCCGTATATAACAACCATCCCCCCACCTTCCCAGAGCAAAACTTTTCTTCTCTTTACAACCTCCCCCCCCCCCCCACAACCTGGATTCACAAAGACAATCAAAATATCAATCTTTAGCCACACAACCTAAACCGAATTCCTCCTCTACTATATATTCATCGCTGACCGTTGGCTCTTCATGGCTACAAAGTCCATCCACAACAGCAATATAATAGACCCCTCCTCTACTATACATTCATCACTAGTTGTTGGCTTTTCATGGCTATATAATTCCCCCCAAACAGCAACATAGGAGTTCCTTGTATGTGGCTCCAGCCCCAGTGGGCCGGAGTCATGATCAAGCGACTCTAGTTCGGAAGAAAATGGGACCGTCTACGCTCCATCGTGGGACGGCTCCGACGGCTCCGACACACAAATGAGTGGCTTCCACCAGATGACCCCTCGGAGAGTTTTTCTTGGTTTTTAAGTAGCCCTGAGCACCTTTTTTTTCTTATTTGTCTTATGTATGATCGTCACTACTTCCGATAAGGGATCGATGAAACATACGGTGGCTATTCAGAGGAAGGGTCTTCATTACTTTCGCTGGGGGTATGGTTAGAGCTCCTTGATTTCATACCTTGAGTTTTAGGACCATAGTTACAGAACTCTAGGTTGATATACCTCTGTCATATTCCGAGCTTATGGGGCTTCAAGAAGACGCAACAACGATTATTTATGAAGTAAATATTAAATCTACACCTTTCATATATTGAACTTCAGATATATACATCAAACAGTGTCACCCCAGAGCTATGGGGTATACCCCCATCTACACACAAAATACAGACAATCTAGATGATTTAATTCAATACCTCGGGTTAAGGTCGGCGTCGAATATATGTGTGAAAAACCAGCCATGCGGAAGTTACATGTAGCTCGCTTGCTGAAACATTCGATTATTTCCCCAGTGAAGACCTTGAGTTATTGTCGGATGGAATGACGGTGCCAATTCATGGTCTCTAACCCTGACAAATATACTTATAATAGAAGTACCATATGCTAGACTTCATGACGATGAAGAAATGCGAGCCTAAGTCAAATGTGTCGCTACAGCACAGTATGTTAACTATATAAACGGGTCATTATAATCTTATAAACAAAATAGATACCTAAACTCCTTAATTCCAAGGATGATCTAATTATAAACAAGACAAAACGTCATGAGAAGAATAGGTAAGGTAATACTGGACATAGCCTTTGGAAGCTCCCATCGTATGGGTACCTCATATCCTATAGCATCCAATTATATTACAAACGCTATATAAGTGCCTGGTAATATATCATGAATCTTGAGCATTCCATGATTTGATATACAGTTTCTAGTTGATTCCATCGAAAAGTAAGAATAGGTGACCGCCTGAGCATGGAACATAACCTTTTTGTCATGGATATATGCCCGAATAAGGTTAGGTATCTCATGACAGGGTCTGCATCTAGCGACCATGTGGAGGTATCAACCGCATCCGCGGTGTCTTCTGAATTAAGGTAGAGGAATAGAAACCTTTATATAATACGGATCGATTCGTTGAAGAGATCTCGGATGACGCCGCCGCAAACCATCGAAAGAGAAAAAAATGTTATTCATACAAACTTCTAGCTGTCTGTCTATGTTAAATTAAGGTCATGAGCGGCCTTTGTGCGACAAGAAAAGTTATTTAATCGCTTATATACTATGTCACTGACTATGCATGGACATATACACCGGTTTCATACTCTAGGACTCTAAGGTATATATCACATAAATCTAGCGGCTCTCGTAATTGCGCAAAACTACTAAGACGTTGCAATTAATACAGCTGTAACGACAAATTGATCAAAGCAATTCGAATTCGATGCTACTATCTAAGGTTTCAGCTGAAATCAAGCAATAAATTCCAATGGGGGTGATCGTTTATAACTGGCTGGCCCTCATGGTAGTCCTTACACTCTACAGGTTTTTATCGTATATACTGGGCGTGGCGCTCCGAAGCATGTCGACACGTAACGCCTGTGGTAGATACATACGAAACATTCGGAACTAGACAGCATGGTCCCTGATGATGGTTTTTTTCTGCCTTAAATGCTCGCTATATAGCGTTATCACCAGATAACCTATTAAATTCGTATGAATATAAGCACCGGTATTACATATTGACTTGACTAGGCCAAAACCTCTGGTTACTATGTCCTCGCGGAATACCTATATATATCGTTATTGTAGCAGCGGTTATAGTTCAATAGATATAATATATTGTCCCCTTCTCGAGTGAATACATATGCTGCTGACGTGAATCTTGATGATTGATGATATCTGCGGCTACTACTGGGGAAGAGGATATACAACCACTTCTGAAAATCGATTGGCCCCATATGATCATGCCATCCGGTGAATTGTATATTTATTGAATACTGATATTGGTATAACACGGCGCAAGATATTTCTGGCCCAGCTGGTTAACCTAAGGACTACAAAAAAAAGCCGGGCTGATGGTCGAAACTCTCTATTATCGCCAATATTTATGGGATCTGATAGGCAGCGAATTTATTATATACCTAGGTGCCTATCGCCTACTTGTTGTCTGTGTTATATCTGGGATCGGTTCAAAATTTGAAAACGAAATTATATATAGGAATATATTGGACTTCCTACAATCCCCTAATAAATTGAAGCAAAAGTACTTTCATTTAATTTCAAACACAATCATATATAATTATACCTGTGCAATTCTCCTCTTGAGTCCGCGAGTTCTCAGAGGAAGTTATGTTTTCAATTGGCGAAGAATCAGAAGACTAACCCGATCGAGCGGTAGCGGTTCTGCGAAGAAAAACAAATTTGCAAATAAGGATGAAAAACAAATAAGAATTCTAGTACACTTTCGAATATTCTTGAGGCATCGGCAATAGATATGTTAATCTTTGCGGAGGTGATAAAAAACCTTATTCGAGCGGTGCACTGAATTACATATAACTAGTTAAGCCGCTTCGATTATGTGGCAGCTTCAGGACTAACAGGGAGAAGAACTGGACATTATCACGGTAGTATTTACTGTTCTCTAAGCTAGGAGATCCATACAAAGATATCGATGACATATAGATCCATCATAAGCCCACGATAGTTGAGGATGCGACGGATGCCCGTCAAATGATATAACTTATACCAAGGCGGGATATACACTAGGCATCGATCCTCGTTGGACTACCTAGGTATCCGAGTAGTTAGGAGAACCCAAATCGCGAGAAAGTTATATATCGACTGTACTGAAACCGATATATATTATAATTCGGGGTCGTACTGCGGATTTCGCAATATCCGAGATGCGATAGGACCTCGACGACGGAATACCACGACACTACTCTGTCGGGCTATAACCGTTTCCTGGTCTTATGGAAAAATATAAACTTCGTCAATCGATTTTAACTTGATGTATTTGGCATTTGAGTATAGCAAAAAAAAAAAAAAAAAACAAGTCCAGGATGCCTCCTATGAGTGGGAAGCAGGTATCTACCAAATTTGAGTTCCTTTATAGGCTTCTACATGTCAAAAATTTCAAGAATAATTCTATAGAGAAGACACAAAGACTTATTACTAGCTTTGTGTTCATATATGCTTTCAACCAGGCCGAAAGCTCAACGAAATCTTCATTATAATATACAATATTCATTATTTATTTAAGGGATTAGGAAAGCCCACGGCCGGTATACGAGAATACCCAGTCTGTCGCGAAATCCCAGATAAACTGATATCGAATTCTCAGATCTTGACAAAAATTATATAACCCCCAAATGGTCGTTCTTAGGTAGTCAATTTTTGTTGGGAGTGATCGGGGCATCCACCTTTTCAGTTTCGCAAATTTAAATACATTGTTACGAGACTGTATCAGATATAATGAGATCTTTCTGTAGAGCTTACATGATTATATTATACTATACTGGCCATTTTATCACATACCTAGGATATATATATAAATCCCAACGACGAAGACGTATTTGTTATAACCTATTTGATTAAGTATATATTCTAGCTACCTCCGAAAACCAACGCAATATGGGTAATGGACCTAGGTATATACGTACATACATTATAACTGCTATCTAAGCTGACGGAGTGCTGTGGATGTTAAAGGAACTGATGTGTGTGAAAATATACGCCAATGTTTAATGATACAGAGTAGGCAGAGCCAGCTATAATAACTAGGGACATACCGGAGACCGGCTTATAAAGTAATTATATAAGGTACTCCAAAACTTCTTAAAGCATTATACTACTATAAAAGGACGAACAGGAGGAGATTCATGACCCTGGATCCTCTATGCCCAAATTGTATGATTTTATAAATATTAGATGGAAGATAAAATAGTGATAATATGGGAAGGATATTCGAATATTCGTTTGATCCCAGGCTCGAAATTATTCTTTATCTACCTAGTTACATGACTGATAGTACATATACACTTCTTCTTTAGGGTATCCCTCCATATACTATATATGTATTATATAGGACCAACCTAATAGCTAATCCCTCCAGCAAGTCAGGATAGCCTAAAGGCCTACCCTTTCGAACTCAGACTTCAGCGATGTTGTACTTCCGAATTTGTTTAAGATAACTATAATCCGCGGAATTAATAGTCTTCTGACCTAGACTTCAAAGAAATTCAGCTTTTTGATATCTCAGATAGAAGAATTTACCGTTGTCACTAGAAACAACATGAATTGAGATTATATATTGAGCTTCCTAAACTTCCCGACGTTCATGCAGGCAAATCTCTTGATAACCCTATACCGAACCTCGACATACTAACATTGTGCAAATTACAACAAAATACAAAACATGCATGCATATGGGGAACGCGAGATCCGTAAGAAATGTTCTACTTTGGATTTCTCATCATATATTACCTAGTCCTTTTCCACCGATGTTTAAGACTGGTCTATACATCTAGGACCTCATATCCTCTATTTACAAATTACTATCTGAGAGCGATGTTAACAGATCCAAATCCCAAAATTTAGCAAGGAATTCCCATATTGAATATGGCAGAGAAGATTCAAAAAGGATGCTCTCGCATATCTAAAAAATAATGAAGGAAGCGCTCACGGAAGCCATGAAGAATGTTTGGGGGGTGGAGTGAACGATTGCAGCTGCTGCGAATGAAGTTAATTAAACGTCTATATATAGTACTTAGTATATCCTTCTTGAATAGGGAGAGTAAGTACGACTTATAATTATATAATTCCGAGGGGGAAAACACTTACTATATGTAGGATATATATCTAGAAATCTCATCAGGTTCACACATGAACAGGCCGTAGCGCCTGTGGACCCACCACACCAACATGGTTCAGCCCGTTCGACCATACCACAAATGGAGATTACCGTCGCGAGATCGACGCCGAAGACGCATATGAATGCCTTACATTTTTTGAGTAGTTAGTATGAGATTGCTGCAAAGAGGTCAGATGTACAGAGGATATAGTAGGTAGGGAATAACCTGGTAGGGAGATATATACATACTTCAGTACTTCTATTCCACAACATTATTATGATTATAGGATCACATACTCGTCGATAAGTATGAGTCCGCCTGCCTATTTCGAACTTTATAAACTCCACCAGAAGTACTTAAATGTCCAACCCACAAACACAGAATCGTATAATGCTTAGCTTGGTTTATATATACACCATTTGCGCAAGCTTTTCCGCATCCGCGTCGAGTTTAGATTTCTAGGCGCTTTCCAATTCGCCTTCTCGGACTCAACTCTTCTCTATTGATTAAGCCCATTTCGAAATTTTCTTTAAATGCATAAGTAAATTATATATAAATTTGTAATACTAATCATATAGTCAACCATACGTATGTTATTGGTAGAACATATTCTTTCGCTTTGATTTACGCTTGGTACTATATACTCATTCAGCTTTTAATAGAAATAAGCCTGACAATAAGTATATATAGCTACTTAGCGAGCGAAATTTCGCGGTGCCGGTAGGAACATGTCATTTCTTTGCCCGGAATGTTTCAACATATATATCATTATACCATACGGGCAACTAAGGCGGATCCGCCGCTACTTGTATACAGCCCGGGCGCTTGGGTTTCGACTCACTATATGAAATATACACCCAAAAACAATATAAAGGGTTATTAACCAGTAGAAACGGGTTCCTCATGTCGGCATCTTCAAATTATACATATCCCCCTAAGCTGCGGGCGGCTCTATGAATATAATATATCATCAGAAATCTCTGCAACAAAGGGCTAGATTAAGGACTTGTTTATCCGCGTGGATGATCGCATCGTATATTTAAAAAAAAAAGGAGATCGATACAAAGGCCCCTCCGGGTATGTATTCTGCTACCCAATATATAGCTTTCAAGGATCTCTTACTTGTTATATATACCATTTTACTTATTATACCTATCAGACGACACACTCGAAGGGGATGCAATTAAAGAGCAGAGTCTTTTGGACGCAGATGCTCCTTGAACTTTGGCGAAACATCATGGGAGGTCTTAGCATTTGACCAACTAGAGGATTATGACTAGTTGGCAGAGACTTTTGTGTATAATTTTTGAGTCGAGACAAAAAATATTTTATGCCTATATGCTTGGTTGAACTATGGCGAAACATTATTAGTGGTCTTAGCATTCGACCAACTGGAAGATTATGACTAGTTGGCAGAGACTTTTGTGTGTATATAATCTTTGGGTCGAGGTTGAATGTATTGTCATACCATTAACAGTATATAGAATTTATATTAAGAAATTGTTGCGGAGATTGTATGCAGCTTGCAAGGCGAAGAGAAGTTCAAATGTTGGTTACCATATATACATAAGTACCTATTAGAGTCTTCAAACTTCTTAATATTGAACATTGCAGATACATCTTGCACGGGTAAGGATAACCACAAATTGTGTATATAGCCGGTTTGGTTCCGATATCTGGACAGACATATGATATTCGAATTTAATTTGGCGATTCTGGGCCGTGTATACCATACTTATTGCTCTATTATATTTGGTGTTTCTTTCCCTGTTACTACTATTCCCGAATGGATCTTAGGACTATGGCACGCTCATGATCAAACAGGTACATGTTATATAGATTGACCCGAACAACGTCTCAAACAGCACTGTTGTAGTTTCCGATATGATAAAAACTCTAACTAAAATTACAACGTTATAACGTCCAAGTTTCAAAGGTGTCGATTAAGGACCTAAACCTGTACATACTCAAGTCTGGCCAGTGCTAAAAATAGCATCTACAATACTTCATGTTGAAGTTTTTAAATGGAGAATTCAATATTCGATCAGGTTCTGGACTCTCCCCGTGATCCTACACATGGACGGCATGAAGGGGGGGTCATGTGAGGAATGTAAATCTTGTAACCAGTTCACATATGCACATATAAAAGGACATACACGGACCGTTTGAAAAATCCGAAACACGCATATCAATACCGGTTAGAGTTACTCTTCCTTTTAATCTTTCTTATGAAACCGCCGTTATTTTGGCTATTATCCTGTTGACCGTTAATATAATGTTTTTGTTAAGAGATCGATCTAGATTTTGCTACTATATTGGAATCGAGGCGAGTTTAAAAAAAATAAGGCTGATGTGTCAGGTTGTTGTTTTTGGTGTCCTTAAGAATTCAGACGCTCTGGATTTAGCTGGTTGGGTTGGGTTTGTAGCGTAAGTACCTCTCCGTAGACGAAACGTGGTTCAACGTAGCCGCCGCCGTACCACGGAAATGGGACCGAATTTAGAGTGAATCATCTGCAGGCACACGTCGAAAAATATGTGTGCATCAGACACCGGTGGTCTCAACTGGACAAGACAGACAGACAGAATAGATTTAGGAATTGGAACATTCTATTTTTGTTCGGCACGTCATCTAGCGGTAGGCTAATCGATAGTCAACCTCGGTGTGGTCGACCGCCACCCGACAATCTATGGCACAACTACTCAGCCAGGGCGAATGCGTTGGACATGACGTTGGATCGATGTGGCTTGTTTCCTTCACCGCCCAGTTTTCTAGAACTAATGTCTTTAGTGCGATACGCAATACCCATCGGTGGGTACGGGTGGGAAGCAAACAGTATTACCAGGTACGAAGTCGGTGGTAATTAAGCATTTAGTTCGCAAGTTGGGTGGCAACATGAGCAGACGATCAGGTACCAACAGTTTGCTGCCTCGACGCAAACGGTCCTGTTTGTTCTGTCCGTACCGGCCCTGTCAGTAGGAGTCGTTAGTTTTAATTCAGGGGCTCTTTTTAGGTTACCCGTTAGTTATAGTTCAGGTTGTCCAACATGTCATGTTTAGGCATTGACAACGGGTGCCTGGCATGAAAAAGCTAATTCGTTTTTCTTCTTTTTCTTGTTCTTTTTGGAACAGAAGTCAAGCTGTCGGATTTTGATTCGGAGCGGTCTCACTTTGATCAAAACTCAAGACGTCCTCGGAGTAGTTTGTGGTTTTGTACCGGATGTGTGCAAGCAAGTACGTGTAGGTACCAAGGTACCGTACTAACCGTAGCAATACTAGGCGTGTGTCCGTGTATGTATGTACCCAAGAGAGAAAGTACTCCGTAGACCTGCCGGTTTCTCCCTGAAATTTTGGACAAAAGGAATTTCTGGAATTGAAGTGAACTGGCGATATTTCGGTTAGGTAGGCGGTGACATGATGGCTGTATGGAAGGTGACCGGGCTGGGCTGCAACTGCCCCATTTTGCCGATGCCAGTTAATTAGTCTGTCCCGAATAAAGAGACCCGGTGCTTGACATGCTTGCTTCTGGTAGAATACCCAAAATGAAGTGCATCCAGACATTCGTGGTAGTTAGAGGTAGTTAGCAGGAGGAAGAAGAAGAGTAGTAGGAGGGAGTAGTAACTAGCAGTAGAAACTTCGATCTCGATTTGCCATTAGTTGCCTGTTAGAATCCCCTTTTTTTCCTCTGCTGGGGGTTTAAATTAATTATATCGTTCATTCCCATTCAATTCGATTCTTTGAACCTAATCATTCATTCGTTGCTTTAGAACCTGCATTCCCGTGGCTCTGCTTTTTTTAGATGACCGAGAGAGAGAGAGAGAGAGAAGTACTTACAGTAACAGTAGGTGGTTACAGTACAAACAAACCAACTGGTACTAAGATAGCATCATCACCACTTTCCTATCACTTCATCCCGACGGCCAATAACTTCTTCATACCTCCGAGTGAATTGAATAGCCAGTGTTCCGTAAGTACCTGAAGTTTAGAATTGATTTCCCCAGGAAGTCCCTGGTGGTTAAAGATTAAAGTGAGGGATCTGAGCCGGGGATGTTTCTTCTTCTTCTTCCTCTTCTCTCTTCCTCTTCTTTTTACGTCTTCTTCTCCTTCTCTGCATAGCAACAATCCCCACAGCAAGCACAGGCACACCTCAGACCCGGTTTCCAAACCAATCCAGTTCAATTCTACGTTGCATAATTTGGCCCTTGTTTGATACTTTTTATTCTCGCCGTTCTTCTGTCAATTCTCTTCTTCCCTACAACTCATCCCATCCCATCATATCCCCCCCTAACCAGTACATGTACACCCTTCTTAACTAATCTTCCCTTCACCTCTTCCCTCCCCGTTAAAGTATCTACCACACCATCACCCACACCCTTTTTTACCCTTCTTTTCCAAACCCGCTAATTTTCTTATTCCCTGTGCTTCCTTTACTCAGGCTTGTCCTTCGTTCACACACACCCCTTTACATATATGAGCTAGACCTTCCTGCACGATAGCCTCCATCTCAGCTCTTGCTTCTTCCAAACATGGCTACCGCGAACGTCAAGAAACAGCCACCCACCCCCACAACGTCTAGCCCTGCCCGATCTTATAAACCTCCGGGTGCCGCCCGTTCCTCCACTCCTTCCGCCAGATCAAATACCCCTTCCAAGGAGAGAGATACCGTCCATCACCCTACCGATAAGAAACCCGGAACTCCAACCACTACTTCATCTGCTACCAGGACTGGTAGTCCCTTCAGCGCTAAAGCTGTTGCTCGACGATCAACTATCATTACTTCTCCGACATCCGACCTTACTGAATCACAACTAGAGAACGCTGTAGCAATGGAGGACCTTAAGAAGAAGGTCGCAGAGGCCGAAGCGAAGAACTTGGCCATGGAGGAAGACTTTGCGAAACAAATCAAGGCTTTGCAGGCAAGGATTGATGAAGCTTCAGCCGAACAGAGCAAACTCGAGGATTTGCTCGCTGGAAAGACCGATGCTGCCGAGACCCTCGAAAATGACCTCAAGGAATTACAACGTGCGAAGAGAGATCAGGAAAAGCTATTTGAAGCTGAGGTATGTTCCTACTCCAATCATTCTCACCTTTCTTTCCCCCTTTACCTGTCGGTGCTTTGCTCTGTTGTGCTGTGCTGTTCTAACGGAAGCTCCCTACCTTAGCGAACTGCCTTCATGACCGAAAAGGACGAACTGTCCGAGAAAGAGGAGGCGCAGACTCAAATCATCCAGCGACTCAAGCAAGCATTGAACTCGAGAGATAAACCTTCCTCCGACGTTCCGGATACTGTCGAAGGTGAGTTCTTTCTTTTTCTTCTTCCAAATTTTTTCTTCTTAAAACCTTCTTTTTCGTCGTCCTGTTTTCCTATTCGCCGAAACCCCAACTGCTGGTAGATCACGTGCCTAATTCGAACCCCTTAGCTAAAGAAGAAGATGTTCCCATCGTTTCCCCACGATCCACAGGCACAGGACAAAAAGAAAAGATCATTGAATCCCTACGAATCGAGCTCTCTGAAGCCCAGACCCGATTTGCGGAAGCTTTGAAGCTCGAGGAGCGCAAGTTCCAAGATGCTACCGACCAGCTTGCCGAGTTGCGTAAGAGCAACGCGAAGCTGCAGGACGAAAACGAGAGCTTCCAGCTCTTGCTTGGGCAGGCGACTATGAACGGAGACATTAGGAATGGATTCCTCGGACAACACATCGAGGATTCCGATTCGTCGTCGCAAAACAAGCAGGAAAGCCTCGGCTCCACCCTTGCGGAAGAAATCGAGTCGGCGAGCCAGAAGGAAGAACAAGATGACTACAAGAAGCTTGAGAATGAGATCAAGTCGTTGAAGGATCAGAACAAGGCGATGACATTATATATTAATACTATGATTGAACGCCTGCTGGACTCCAACCAGGAGAACATTCTTGACCGAACCCCGGCCAATGAGAAGGCACTTCCACCAGTCCCACAGGAGAGCCCACCACCAGTCCTCCCACAACGATCCAAGTCCATCTTTGTCAAGCGCCCACCAATCCGCGCCAGCATGCCACCACCACCAAGAAGCGGTGGCGTTGAGGAAGACGATATGATCAGCCCAATCACCAGAAGGCAGACGATGCACATTACTAGCGCTACTTTCACGCCTGGACATAGGAGGTCGCAGTCCGATACAAAGAGCCCTACTTCGCCGCCTGCCAACTACAGCTTGGTTAACCCCATGTACCGAATGGACGGAGACAGCAGCCCACCTACCAAAACAACCTTCTATACCGGCCCGAGATTTGGGAATGGTCCGTTGTCACCCGGTGCCAGGGGACCAGTTTCATCATCGAACTCCTCGGAGAGTGGAGAGGCTACTCCTAGGGATCCTAACGATCCTAACCATCACACATTGAGCGGACAGATGACCGGTAAGACATTGAGGCCGTTGAGGCTTGTTGAGGGCCCCGCTCCACCGAAGCCGTCCACTCCAAGAAATGTTTCCGGGAACCGTACAAGCTGGTAAGTTTCCTAACCAAACGAGTTATAAAATCTTGTGAAGCTGTTACTAACGGGAAATCAATAGGATGGGTGGATGGTTCAGCAAGGGCGCAGCAGGTGGTGTACCCGGTGTACCTGAGGACCCAGCAAAGCCTTTGACTCCAGCTGCATCGACCAGCAGTGTTGAGTAAATAATCAGCGCCACGCTCCCTTTGCCTCGACTTGAAGTCTGGAAGCACTTTACATATTAACGAAGATAACGACTGGAGAACGATATTGAGAATCGAGCAACTTTATTTGCATACCGATTGTATTTTTGCGCCAGAGAAGCGAAACTCCCTGCATGATCTTTTGCTCCATGATAGAATACTGTTTTATGTTTTTTTTTCCCCTGCTGTGTTTGTTTTTTTTATAACTCATACCTTCATATGCTTCTTCTACGACTTAATGGGACATCGTCGGTGGAAAGCTAGCCCTGTTATTTGTACATAAGAGGGGTTTCTGGCGTCTGCCAATATTTACTTTTATTCTGGACTACTACTTACTACCCTTGTGTTTTTACAATTTCTGTCTGGCTACCACGTTTTCCGCACTTTATATCTTTCTTCTTTTCTTCTCTTCTCTTCTTCTTCGTCATCACATGTCAGGACTGTTACTTTTTTGACTCCTTTGCCGCCTCCCTTGCTGTAGAGCTCTCTCCTTTTCATGCTCGTCTTTTTACATGCGTGGAACTCGGTGCCGATATACATGTACTGTACGATATATTAGTGATAAAGACTACATCTTACATTTTTCTTCATTCTTTCCTTTTCTTTTTCCTTTTTTCCCATTCACATTCCGACTCATGCTTGTGTTCGATAGCTTAAGTACTCCAATATAGATCATGTATATTGTTTTTCTTCTTTTTCCGCAAAATGTACATTTTGGCAGGCTGTGCTCGAATAAACCCATTGGATCCGAGGAAGGTTTCACGAAATGCCATTGGAAGAGGGTATTGGTATTGTCGAATCAGAGGAGGTGTATTAGATTCCATTGATCTGTGATGCATGTAAGTATGTTTCATCAAGAATATTAACATTTGACATTTTCGGGATACAGGGAGATGTGTGGATGGGATGGGTGAGTTATCGATATATTCCATGTTAGACGGCATGCTAGCACCCACACACCCCCCTGAACTTGGCTGGCCATGGGCTGGTATACTCCGAAGCTAGTATAATATTCACTTAGCTAGCGAGGAGGAGTAGGAGGATGTCTTAGTTCTTTGAATAAAATTCTGGCTTGTGATAATTGTAAAGTAATTGCATTGAGAGCTAGATTGGGGAGTTTAACAGCGGACCGAACCATGCATTAGTCTTTTTGATTTATGATTTTTTGACGCATGACAAGTCATTCGCTCCTCTTTCTTCTCTCTTCCATCTATTTGAGGTTGGAGAGATGGGTAGGCTTTTTGCTGGCTCGTGATCATGGGAGAAAACTGGGTTTTATGAGGGTGGTTTAGTTTGGGGGATTGTGGTAAAAAGCAGGGAAGCTTAAGCAGCTATCGATGGGGAGCTATAGCTCTAACAGCTTGACTAAAGGAAAAGTTTTTTTCACAGTGCATCAACAGGTATGCAGGAAATGGATCAACCGAATGAAAATTCCTGATCAGTGCTGCGGGGTCAAAAGGCTCATTGCATCGGATGGGTCATTTGAGGGGGGAGGCCGAAGGAGTTGATATCCATCCGATGGGGGTATATTCGAATCGAACTTCTGGATTTATAAAAGAAGTTTATTATAATTTAGCAAACAAACTAGAATGAGATGAGATGGGAATGATATTAGTGCTAGAAGTAGTTTAAGGGCATCGCGGGTTAATCATTTTTTTCTCTCATGTGGAGAAGGGAAAGGTGATAGCTCGTGCTTCTTGCTTTCTTTGTCGATGGAATGTCAATGTCATGGCATCGTCAGCTAAAGAGCTTTACGTTTACCCGAGTTTCTTCCACTAAGTTTTTTTTTTCATGTAAGGTAACAGGTGACCCCGCCCAATGAGCTTTGATGGCTGGACATGTGGGGAATTCTTAATCCATCCGGGATCACGTTTTTTTTTTTTTTTTTTTTTGTTTCTTGGAGATGGTCTGGTGATTGGTGCCTTTTTTTTGTTTTTCATGCAAGGTTGTTGAAGTCCCATCATGCGGCGCGAAGAGATTTTCTTCGGTTTCTCTTTGGGGGGAGGGAAAGGATATGAATCTTGCATGATGCTTTTGGAGATTAACATACATGCGTCTACAGAGGAATTTATGATTTATGAACTTACCGGTATTGTATACCTAGGTACTTGTGAACATCGACAGTGCGTAGTATAGTAGTAGTTGAGGGTATAAGTATACACAGGGGTGTTCGTTGACATGAAGGGATGTCCCGAGTTAAGGGGGCCGGTTGCAATTGAGCGATATTAATTAATTTTGCGTCTTCCAGAAGCAGCTGTAACTTAAGTAACTACCAAAAGATCAGATCTGGAGATGTTCGCATGGACGGATTATATTAAATCGAGACAACCTGCTAAATTTAAATTTAAATTTTAAATTTAAGAATAGGAATAGGTGATAGTGGAGAGAGAGATAGTACGGTACACAGCGGGAGGTTCCAGGCCTGACCGAGGAACATGACGACAACCGCCCGTTCCCAGTCAACGTCAACCTGACTAGATTCTTTCCGTCGCCACTGTGTTATACCAGATCCTCTCCTCTCCTCTCCTCTCCTCTCTATTTTAGTAACCAGGATACTACCTGATAGATAGGATACTATACTATCTACACCGATGCATCTACGGGTTGTAGCAGTGACACTTGCTCCTTCTCCATTATCTACTTCAAGGTATGCGCGTCTTTCCTAGTCTTCCCCCCCCCTGAACACTACATACTCCGATGCTACCGGGCTTGTCTTAAGCTTGCAGTTTCGTACTACAAACCTGCAGGAGAGAAGGGAACTAGTCAAGGTCGGCCAACTGGCAGTCGAGCGAGGCTGCTGCATCTCCACTTCACATCTTCTGTTCAAAAAAAAAAGACTACACCAGAGACTATCCTCATCGGGAGAACCCTGACTACATCGTGCGTTGGCACCTCCACGTCAGGCTACCTTCCTATCCTTTTCCTATCCTTTGCCTTTCCTTTGCTTCCTTTCCTTTGGCTGGTTTCTTTTTTGTTTGAACCGAATCTCCCACTCTCTCGCGGATCTAGCCTGCTGCAAGAACGGAGAATCTAGTAACTGGGCGTACATACGAAGTGGAGTTATCCGTTCAGACTATTGCTGTTAGTCTGTTTTAGCATTAACCCGATACTCTCGAATTAGCATAAACCTCATACGACCTCTGATATCCCACCCCCAGCCTCGATATCCGTTTCAAAACAGTATGCGGCGGTGAAAGAAAGAAAGAAAGAATAGTCTGTTATAGCTGCAGCATTCCATCAGCCATTCTCGTTCATCCCGGCCGCTCGCCTATTCATTTACCCTGCTGCTGTTCTCCTCTCTCTGCTCTCTAATCCTCATAATCGCCCTGTCCTGCCTTGCCTCTCCTCCTCTTCTTCCACTCCCTGCCTTTTTATACCCCCAAACCCCTCGTGGCCATCAATCTTGGACCTCCCGGACCTTTTTTCTTTTTGACTTCTCTTTCTTTCCTATTTTTGTCTAAAAGAGGGGTAGTTAGTTCATGGTCAATCAGTTTTCCATATTTTCCATTTGGCTTTTAATTTAACGCCCGTGCATGCCCTCTCAGCTCCTCCTCCACCACCACCTCCACCACCTCTCATCCTCTCTCACAAGTCATTTCCAACAAACCAACGACACACACTAGTTAACTGCACGGATACTCTCCAATCAATTACCTTTTGGTATCACTTCCGTTTTTAGAACCAGTTTCCGACGAACAAAAGGGATCTCAAATTTTTTTGTTTCGCTGGTCGTTTCTAGCAACTACGCACGGTTCCGACTCTGATAGCTTACGAATAGCTACCTAGCTAGCTATATCCTATTGGGAGGGTCCTTTTCTGGGAGGAGAAGCTGTTTGGAAAACAGTTGAACTTTCAGCCGCCGACAAAAATGGAGATGACGGAGCATATCGATTGGGAAACACCACGGGACGAGTTGCTGGACCAGCTCTCCAACCTCCTCACCGAATTACAGAACCACGAAGAGGGGTTATTAGGGACATTTGATTTGTTGGATAATCTTGATGGGTATGTTTCCCCCCATTTTCTATTATATATCATCACGATTGTTATCATGATAACTTCATTCCGATATCATCCTTTTTTCCCTAGAGGTTTCGTACTAATACCATATTCTGTTGGGATGTAGGACACGGCGGGCCATCGACCGCCTCTCAGCCGTCATAACAGACAAATTCACAAATCCTTCATCTTTAGAATACTTTTCCCCATCTGTAACACGTCCCCTTTCGACATCAACAGATGCCTCCAACTCCTCATCCGAACAGTCATACGAATCCCATGAATCCCACCTGACACAACTCTCCTCACCGACAACCCTCATCTCCGACTATGACGACGACATCAGTCATCATCGACGACTCCTCGACGAAGATGAAGAACTTTTGTTGGCTAGAGCAGCAGCCGGCTTAGCCGGTTTAGACGAAGAAGAAGATGAAGATGATCAAGACCAAGACGAACGTCTTGAACGTCTCTCCTTCCTCCTCTCCAGCGTCCTAAAAGAAGCGAACGACGCAATAAAGGACTATGAAACCATCCGCGAAGACCCAGAAGAAGAAGAACAACAACAACAGGAAGTCGTAGCCGAAGAAGCGGAAACTAGCGAAATACGTTCCGAACGTGGAGAAGTCACCACGCGTTGTTCTTCTAGATTATCGACTTCAAGCTCTTCACTTATGGTTGACGAACTTCAACCCGGTTTGAGATCTGCGGCGCCTAGTAGGAAGGTGTCGATGTATGAGATGCCGAGTTTGGTGAGTCAGGAGACCATCAGGCCTATGTTACAGGATCCACCTACCGCGCCGCCTACACCTCCACCGGTAGACGAAGAAGCCTATAGAGGAGAATTATTCCCATCACCAGACCACCTTTCCGTATCATCTCTTACATCTTCAGCAGAGACGATTATGCCAATTTGTCACACTCCCAAACCTGAGGTGATCATCACAACGACAGATTTTGATGCACTTCAACAACCAGTCGATGGAGAAGTTAAGAGAGATATCGTTGCCGAGATATTTGGGGATTCGGATGACCAGCAGGAACTCAGTCTTGACTATCTTCTAGGGGATTACCTTAACGAGGTGATCATGGATGTTAGGAGAAACGAGTTCGTTGGGGCACGGTTCTGGATCTTCTTGATTTCCGTTATGGGAATGTGGACTTGGATGTTTATCACGGATATGGTCAATAACTTTATTGGCAATTTGGCATGTGCTTGTCGGTCAAGTTAAGAGGTACCTTTTTTTTTGAGTACACCGGTGATACCAATATCCTTTTCATTTCTCATTTCTTTGCTAGTCGTGAGCGACAGCAAGTTTTCTTTTTCATCTGTCATCTCACTTTTTTCCTTGCAAAGGGTTTTACGGGGGTTGTTTGATCTATTTTTTATATCCATCATTCGACATCATTGTCGATACCCGGCTTTTTTTTTTCATTTGTTTATCTTCCTTTTGTTCTTTTTGATTTTCTGAAATAACAAAATATACTGGCGTTGAAGGGGATAGCGAGGGTTATGACCAATTCTTTTTGTTCTTGTCTTTTATTCGTCTGTATTTTTTTTTTTGATATCTTTTGTCATATTGTACCCAGATAGAGATATTCTTGTTCCATTTGTTCTTTTTTTTTTTTTGTTACTTCTCAGATCTCTTCTCACAAGCTTTTTTTTCTTTCTTGTTCTATATACCATCAGAAACAGCTTTCAGAGAAGCTGTAGTCTCATTTTCTCTCATACTTTTCTTTGCATACTCACACCATTTTCATTTTCTCCGTCGGTACAAAAAAAACTTCGATTCCCAGATTGAAACGGAACATCAAATCTAACACTATTGTCTTTCCCCCCTCTCACATCCAAAGAGCTATACAATTATCACAACCAATCCATCATCATTCTAGCATTCTTCTTCGCATGCATTTTTCAAATTCTTTTCATTTGTACAACTGTAAGCCAGTTTGCATGTGTGTGTGTGTGTGTGACGTTGAAATAGACAGCGCTGTTAGTTTCTTGTTTAAAGCCAGCATGCATAATTTGGTATGCATGCACGAGCGAGGGAAAGCCGACTAGTACTGCGGCACTGGTTGGTCAGAAGAATTACATTGAATCTAGTTATAGTTAGATCTAAATCAAGACAGTTTTTGACCAATTGGATGAGTACATATGTATATAAACCCCCATATGCATGCTATAGATATAAGTGATTCAGTCGGAATATTTAGCTAGAGTATCCAGCGTGGAAGTACATAAGAACTTATGCATGAGTTGTCCTAAGGTAACTGATGGATGGATGGTACTCGCGGCTAGCTAGGTAGGGGGGTAGGGTTGATATTTTCTGAGGTCGTTAGTTCTCTCTGTGGTATCTTCTTCGATTTCTTTTGGGATGCCCAGCGTGAGGTTGTGTAGACAGCTGGTTAGAGAACTCAAAGTTTCTATATAATTGATATATTGAACAAATATCTATGTAGTGATGGCTTTAACTACGAACGACTGGTATTCGAGTTTAATGATGCTAATATTACATCCTTCATTAAGCTTAACTTGAATCTAAAGGGGATAAGTACCTAGGCTGTAGGTGTATATTAGAAGTCACCGACAGGGCCTCTCTTCGTCAGGAACATTACAGAGGATAATCTGAATAGCCACGTTATATATATATATTCAATTTGCTTAGGTTGGGGTAGTATGTCGACCTACTTACCTAAGCAGCCAATAGGTAAGTATAAG
Organism: Arthrobotrys conoides; assembly: GCA_036971725.1. NCBI lineage: Eukaryota > Fungi > Ascomycota > Orbiliomycetes > Orbiliales > Orbiliaceae > Arthrobotrys > Arthrobotrys conoides. Next base: position 3,211,076 of record JAVHJM010000001.1, read on the forward strand.
ATAACATCTAGGATACCTAGTATTGAATTTTATCGTGGTGGTTTCGAAGGGATGGATAATGTTACTGCGTTGCAAAGTGAATGAGATATCCCCCCGATGTATGCGGTTTCAACCTTTCGGAAGTTGAGTAAATTATCACTTTGAACAATAACTTAAACTAATCGAGTCTAAAAATATTTAACTATGGCAGTAGGATATCATGAAAGAGGGCACGATTGGAATTTGGAGCAAATCTTCTAGCTTCCTAAAGGCTTCTAGAAGCCTACCGTTAGGAAGTAGGGGATCAATAAGTAATTTTTATAAATTGAGGAGCAGTGAGAGATAAGATATACTAGATAAAGATTGTTCGGCCAGATAAAGGAAAGCCTAAATATTCTTTGAGACATCAATATCTCCGTCTAGCTTCGTCGACCAATCTTGCCTAGATTCTGCCAAGTATAAAATGTTGTGTTGCGTGTTGTTCCTGTTGCAAGCCCGAAAGAGAAGAATGACGTCACATAATTTCAAGGAGCGCAGGAAAAGCCCGAAAAGCTAGTTCGCATTACCATGATGAAAGAAAGGAAAGAAAGGAAAGAAGAAAAACAAAAACACCGTTGTGTGTGGGTTCCTGTTACGTAGATTACTTACATACTACCTGTATGTTTTCCCTTGATACCGTAATGATGATGTATTGAGTCCCTTTAAGCATGTACAAACAAAAAACTTGTCTCATGAGAATAAAGAGCGACAAAAAAGTAGGTGGTATGAGCATATGAGAGGGTATATAATCACACACTCCGCATCCCCCTTTGAATTCTCACAACGTTTAAAGTAACAATTATTATAAACTATTTTATTTATTTATTGTGGATCTCGTATACGTATGACATAGCTGTCTCGACCTTTTCACAACCTTTACAAATATCCTTCAGCTTTGAATTCAACTACTGCTCTTACTACCTTCATCAACCATCCACTCTTCCTCACCTCAGAAACAAGCGCAAGCTCCTAGAAAACAAAAAGAAACATACACATTTCGAATATTCTCAACCTCTACAAATATCAAAATGGGTGCCGTGGTTAGCTGTGTAAGACAAATCCAGTCCCTAGATTCGATCTATCAATATCCCATGTCCCTTGCTAACAAACCGTTTTGATAGATCGCTGATGCCCTGCGCGCTGTCGGACGTGCCATTATGGCCGTTATATCCGCTATCGGACGTGCCATTACAGCCGTCGTCAATGGTAAGCAACATTACAACCTATCATATATCGTCCCCGGACGGACTGTTTGCTAACTTCCTAATCTCCAGGAATCGTCGACTTCCTCATGATCATTGTCAGCTGCCTCACTTGCAACAGGGCTGGACGTCGTCACCGTCGTGGAACAACGAGATCAACGGTCTAACCACCGCACACGGGAGTCTTTGTCGTCGAAGATCTGAGGCGTTCACGTTGATATGAGAGTTTACTCTTTCATCATCTTCTTGGCCCCTATATGGATTTTTTTTTTTTGACGATTGGGGCTTCCAGTTGTGGTGGTTGTGGCTGTAACCTTTTTTTACTCCATTGCCCTTTTTATTATGCGTTTTTATTCTCCTTTGTCTTTCATATGTTTTTTTTTTACTATTCACGACACTACTCTTGTTCATAAACTTGGGTCAGTAGCTCCTTTTTCTCTAGCCCTTTTTTTATAGCTCAAGCTGGGGTAATATAATTTGCCCTAGTTTGAGAATTGAGAAAGCAAAGCAAGCTGGAATATCGGAGGGGTTTTTCTTCTATCTTCTTCTTCTCTCTTCATCTTCTGCGTTTGCTTCCTGGTTGTGCGGCTTTTTGTCTTCTCTCTTTTTTTTTCCTCTTGCTGCTTCATATACCCTACACGCAATTATGTCTCTCTTCCCTTCTTCATCACGAGTGCTTCCAAGAAACTGCTTTGTTTTGCTAAAGCTTATGATATATAACCGTGCAAATAACGATTTTCTTTGTTTATCCCATCTAAATCTTCGTAATATATGTTTAAGGCCATGTAATGGGTTTATATCAATATCAGTCTTGTCTTTTTTGATAAACGAGACATTTATAATCTTTTTGAGTAGGATAGAGCTGCAAGCTGTTACCTCTAAATCCGCGGAGACTAAGACAACAACACAATTCACCTTGTTGTATTTATCAGGTATAGCGACGGAGATTGGGCGGAATTAGGTTGATTCCCATGGTCTCTGGAGATCCGAAATCCGAAAGCCGTTCCCGGACTTACAGGAACTGGTTGTTTTCTCTCTTTCTTTTTTTAATCAACGTTAAGGTTACCTAATGCCCTCTTTTGTTACCAATGGGTGTGTAATATGTGTGTCTCTGTTTTTCTCTTTCATACATAAAAAGTGTAGGGTTTCCTCCGGCCGGTCGATCTCCCTTGGGTGATTAGAAATGAAACGGTTGGAATGGATATAGGGTTAAAACGGAATTGGGCCTTTTCTTTTTTTCATGACCGTCGGCTTTCCCGGGGTTTAACATTTAATCGAACGGTTTAAATCTATGGTCTGAGCTTTCTTTCTTCTTTTTCGTTATTATTGTTATTGTTATTGTTATTATTATTATTTATTGCTATTGATTGGCTTGCTTTTATATATATAAGCTTATGCGATTATAGCTATAGGTACCCGGATACTTTTAGTTATATCTCTGATAGCTTCGATTTCGATTGACACACGATTAAATCAGCTTTGACCGAATCGATATATACAACTATAATACAGATTTGTCTATACTATCAAAGATTTATACCTTTGGAAGACATTTCTGCTGGTGGATATCGAAACGTCCTTACCTCTGGATACCTTCAATTCGAGATATTACATTTATACAACAAACTTCACTTCAAACACAAATACTCCCACCATTAATATCAAACGATATTTGCTATAAAAACCAAAAAGGAAGAAAGAAAGAAAGAATGACAGTCTACCGCTGCCCCTCAATCCTAGTAATCGGCCACGGCGAACTGGGCCTCTCAATAATCGACGCCCTGCACAAAAGCCCCTCAAAGCCGTCCTTCACAACGCTCACGGTCCTCGCCCGGCCACAAACCGTCTCTTCGCTCCAAAAATCCGATCCAGCGAAATACTCGCTCCTGCACAAATGGAATGTTTCATGGCTACCCCTCGACATCGAAACCGCCGCACCGGAAGATCTAAAACTTGCGTTTAAACCATTCACGGCTGTAGTTTATGCTTCAGGAATGTTTGCGACCGATGGGGTTCCTACGAAGGTTACTAGGGCGGTTAGGGATTCCGGGGTGAAGTATTATATACCCTGGCAGTTTGGGGTTGATTATGATGCTATCGGACCGGTTACGGGAGGGGGATTGTTTGCGGAACAGTATTGGATTAGGAGGTTGTTGAGGGAGGAGAGCGGGGGGATGAAGTGGAATGTTATCAGTAATGGGCTTTTTACTAGTTTTGTGTTTCATCAGCCGTTCGGGATTTTTGGGAAGAGTGGTGATGGTGAGGGAAGGGTTGTGGTTACTGCTCTTGGGGGTTGGGAGAATAAAGTTACTTTGACGGCTGCGGAGGATATTGGGAGGGTTACGGCGGAGGTATTGTTTGAAAGACTTGCGGGAAGAGGGGTTGATGGGGTTGAGTATATTGTAGGGGAGACGGTGACATATAGGAAGATTGCGGATGTGATTGAAGAGAAGTTTGGGAAGAAGGTGGAGAGGAAGGTGTTGGAGACCAAAGGGTTGAGGGAGGAGTTGGAGAGGGATCCGGAGAATAAACTTGTTAAGTATCAGTTGGTCTTTGGGGAAGGGGTTGGGTGTTCTTGGGGGGTTGAGGGGACTTATAATGAGGAGAAGGGGATTAAGATGATGTCCTTTGCGGAGTGGATTGATACTCATCGGGGGTAGGGATGGGTGTGTCTTTTTGAATTTGATGATTTAGCATTTTGGTTTTTGATGTTATGGTACAAGATCATATGATATGATTTTATTTGGTTGAGCATGCATGTTTAGAAGCCTTTATGTTTTTATGATGAATGATTAGTATTTTTTGGCTTGATTGATTGAAAGAATTTTGAATATGATGGCTTACTATGTTCAGTGCTGTCCTTCCCTGTAGAGCTCGTATTCGAGCTTCCACTTGCAATCGAAGACAAGATACCATCCAAGTAATTAGCGCCGCTCCTAAAGAAACCAGTCAGTTGGTGATCTTAAAGATGGTGTTCTCAGCTAAAAGAGCCTGGAGGTTACCATTTCTGATGTGTAAGGACATCGCATTTGAGTTCCTTCTCCCTTCTTTGAACTAAATCCACATATGCCAACATGCCATCTGTCTTGAATCGTCTCGAGAGTTCGCCTATATCGGTGTTAGCTGGTTACCCTTTATTTTTTTGGAAGACAGGTTTGAAAACTCACAGGTAATGGTAGCGCCGGAATGAAGTCCTGCGAGCGAGATCAATTGCAGAACGAACCCGCCCTTAGCCAGATCCCAAATGAAATTCCTCAACTTATCCTCATTAAACCCTTCACCCAGCCAATTAAAACTAGGGCTCAAGTTATAAACCATCCACTTCCCTTCGTGAATATCCCTAATCTGCTTCGCGAACCCAACGGCTTGATCGACGTCTGGCTTTTTGGTCTCGAGCCAAAGTAAATCGGCGTATGGAGCGAACGCGAGAGATCTCTTGACAGCGGCTGGAACACCGGCTTTGAAATGGTAGTATCCTTCGCGGGTTCGTGGGATATCCCATGAGTAGAAGATATCGTGTCCCAAAATTGATTTTGTAAGTTTCCTTGCGTCGTAGTTTGACATTTTTGATGCCTTTTGGGCGAAGTCGTTGATTTCACCTTCTAGGATGCCGGATTTTTTCATTTCTTCGCTGACGGCTATTTATTTTTCTTGGGGGTTAGTGGCTTGCTAGTTTGATGTCGAGGATGGGATAGCTTACGAACCTTCGGTATAAGTCACCAGTTTGTGATCTTGAACCCACTGAAGTTCGGTCTTGTTGATGTCTTCTGCGCTTCGTCCGTTGGCTTCCATTTCGGCAAGGACCTCTGCAAGCGGTTTGGTATCCTTTGTAACACCGAGAACGAATTCATGGTCTCTATAGTCGACAGTGCTCGAGAGTAGTTTTCCAGACTCGGAGTCGGTCCTTGCGATAACCAGGTTCTCGGATCCCATCACATCCCACTGGAAACGGGTGGCGAGTAGGCGGTTGATATGTTCTCCGGTAGGGACTAGGACTTTTCCTGAGAGATGGCCGCACTAGATTAACAGAAACGTAAGTTTCACAGACTAGTCTATCTAGAAGGCTAATATAGGATATCACGCCGTACTTTCTTCCCACCATGCATCTGATCCTCAAGATGAATAGCAGCCGCACCATTCTCCGCAAACAACTTGGCCAACTTCATAACAGCGCTGAGCCCACCATGTCCCGTATCAGCATCCGCAATAATAGGTCTCATATAATCGATATAAGGCGTATTCGCTCTCTGTTCCGGCGTCATGCTCCGTCTGGCATCCCAATGTCTTCGATCATGTAACTGTTGTGCTTTGAATAATCGCTGGACTTGGTTTGGAACTGTATTGTAAGGGTAGTCGCCGAAGTCTGGAGATACTTCGTTTGTGGTGGTTAGGACTGAGGAACAGGCCCAGCCGGAGACGTAGAGGATTTCTTGGTTTTCGGCCATTTGGGTCATTTGGACGGGGTCGATTGCGCCCACTGTATTCATAAGACCCATGTAAGTAAATTATATACTTTATGTTCAATAGTTGAGGATTCAAACAAGGTATTGATATCCTTACTAGTATGCGCCGGCTTCCCCTCCGCCGCCCTCTCGCTCAACAAACTGAACAACTTCTTAGCCTGATGCGAACTCGGATACGTCTGTGGCAGCGTCCCCCGTTTGCTAACAACATCCGTAGCCGAATATGTTCGTTTTATACCCTTAAACCTCGGCGACGCCCACCAATTCTCGACTTCCTCGATATCTGACTTGAACCGTGCATCTTCTTCCGCCGCCGTCGGCGTATGGTGTAGCGAAGATACCATTCGTATTGGATATGAAGCTCTGATCTGCAAAGCGGTTCTGGATCGGACGACCTTTAGAGGCGACGAGGCGATGGTGAGTTTACCCCGGATCATCTTTTTTGTATTTGGCGGTATGCCTTTTATGCGCTTGCTTTTATCAGCGGTTGTGTAGGAGGAGGGATGGGGTTGGGTATGACTTACGAGATGGAGGGATATGGTATATTTTTTTACGGTAGATAGGCTAACCAGAGGTGGAAGCCTCTGATATAAAATACTCAAGGGAATTGAGTAAGCATATATATGTCTGTCGGACTTTGGGACGACGACTTAGAAATTAAATCACGGTACGGCCGGCCCCTCGGCTCATTGTAGTATAGTTCCGTAGGAGGGAAACCGACGGCAGCCGACCAACACATTCCCTTGGCCCGACGGGGTCATTAACCGTTCGATATAAAGTACGGGACGAGACGAGACGGACTGGAACAGGCATGAGATTGAGATATAGATAAATGATAATATTATCAACCTCAGAAGGAAAAAAAAAAAAGTATAAAAAAAGATAAAAATACAAAAGCACTAGATTACAAGTTTCTTCCCTTTCCCGCTCCGAGATGCCAGTGACCAGAAACGAACAAAAAAATTTGAAAGAAACAAGCCTGCATATGTACCGAAAAAAAACCGATTGATGAAAACAAAACAATGATACCTACTTTTTGTCGGAAAAGATCAATCCGTTGATTTCCCTGAGCGTACTTATTATCCCAAAAGGCGAGTTTTAGACTGTGACGGAGTTTGGGTTGATTAAGCAATAAGCCAGTATGTGCCACCCAGCAGCAAGCCAAGGCAGAGTGTCGTTAAGAAACCGGCACCGACTTTATCACCGGTAGTGGCAGGCCTGTTGGTCCTACCAGGTCGAAGAGAGTTGCCTGTACCAGCGCTTGGGTCGCCTGTGCTATTACCACAGGTGCTGGCGGTACATGGAGGTCGATAGCTGGGCGCAAGCAGGTTTTGGAAGACTTCCAGAGCGGACATCTGCTCGCCGACTCCGAAATTACCATCCCATTTGGCTTCGACATCAGGGGTCCATCTGGCGCCGCAGGTTTGCTTGTCTGTTCCACCAATGCAGTTCCGAGCAGCGCCGATTGCCGATTGTGTGAGCCAGTTCATGATTTTGGTTCGAGTGAAAGCGGCGACTTGGGTGGTGACTCCCATCCATCTGGCGAGGTAGGCTTTGAACGAACGCTGATCGATGTTGCATTTCCCGTATGGTTCGCAAGCGACTTCGTACATGATTTTTTCGTCTTTGAAATAGACTACTTGGGCTTCAAGGATGGCACCGAGTTCATCGGCCCAGAATCCCGTTCCGTTGGTCTTGAATATATATGTTAGTATCGATGTTTTATAAAGGGATATGGGGGGGGGGGGGGGTGTCTTACAATATTGTACATGAAAGCTGCTCCTGAAAGATAGATACCTCCGTTATACGTCCACTGAATACGATCCATATGCGTACAGTTGGTATCGACGGTGGCACCATCGTAGAATTTGTAGTCGGGGGTAATGAGACCGACTTGCTTGGTCCAATCGTATGACTTCCTGGCCCATTCGGCATATGTCTGGTTTCCGGTGTACCTAGCGAGACGTGCAGCTAGATGGAAGAAACAGCCGTTTGAAATGGTGTTCTTGTAGTCGTAACCATTGTTGAATGAGAAAATTTGCCATCTGAGTCCACCATTGCAGGTTGCCGAATCCCACTGGTTAGCTTGGGAATTGAAAACGGCCTGAGCTAGAGCCAACCACTGTGGAGATGTAGCAGGAGGATTTGGAAACCCTCTCTCAGCAGCCATCATAGCTGCTATTCCCCAGAAAGCTTGATCATCGTTTCCCTATGAATGCAAATCCAAGGCAAGTTTTTGTTAGAAACGGAGCAGCTCTAATCTTTCACAGAAGGGTATGCAATAGGGATATGACTTACGAGAGCCTGGGTTTGATTTGGAGGCATAAAGGCGTTAGCGGTTCCAACCTGATGCAACATCCCGTTTATCACGATCTGGTTGAATTGATCGTCGCCAGTATAATACCAATAGTCGATAAGGGCACCGAACATGGCACCACACTCCCACCAGTAGTACGGCTGAGGCAAATTGCCCGGGATCTGGCCGGGTTCGTCGCCATGATAGTATTCTACCAGGCCTTCGGCAGCGATTTTGGCAGCAGCTTTTATCGAATCTACGGATGATGGGAATCGATGTGTCAATATATGTATATACGAAGATCACGAGGTTGATAGTGGATGATGGTGGTGGTGGTAATGATGGACCGGGGTACCTTTGTCGTTGACGTCTAGTTCAATGGCATTGCAGAAGGTCGAGAGAAGGGCAGGGACGAAAGCCCATCCGACAGCTTTTTTAGTGGGAAAAAACCTCATGGCAGCCGAAAACGCGGCGATTGAGGACGAAACGAGGGAGTGTTTGCGAACGTGGCCGACCTGGACTTTCAACAGCACCTGTGTTGGCGGAAAGGAGAGGAGAGGAGAGAACGGGTTTAGTTTCTGAGATGTCGCTGGACCGGACTGGAATTAAAGGAATGTTTGGGTGATAGAAAAGGGAAAAGAGAAGGCCGGGGTTGCAGGCACTAAGGTTAAGGTCACTCACTAGCTTACATACAATACAAGATCAAGAGGCCGAGTTTCTTGTGTATCTTGTGTATCTGGATGCCCAGATATTCCTGAACAGAAGGAGCGAGGAGGGGATATCAGATGTTAACGAGAGTGTCCGGCCAGCCTCAGCGAAGGTACGAGTTAAGTAACTACGATTACTACTACTATCAAATGAGGAATTGGACAGAAAGAGAACAAAGGAGCATGGAGTAGGTCGGCCGTGGTGATGATGATGGTGATGATGGTGACAGGTGCAAGTTAGATTTGACGCGGTGGTTGTCGGTGACTTGGACTTGGAGTTGAGTGGTGGAGAGGTTCCCCTTTCGTGAGACAGGGGCCCTGCAGGAACCGCTAGTTATGTACTGTGTACGGCCAATTGCGGGTACGTTACGTATTCTCCATGTTACATGTTCCCACTTCATTGCTTCACAATATATATATTCTCTTCTATAGATGTTCAAGGATGCAAGATCAGTTTGAATATGGAGATTAAGATGAGGATGAAGGTGTATTCTTATATATACTTACTTATATATATAATGAGGGTTAGTCTGGTCCAGCCCGGTCTGGAGTAGACGTCAGTCAGTCAGTCGGGAAGGAATACAAATGAGGTTATGCTTAAAATAGTACCCTCAGGCGAGAGCTTACGCAGTCGAGCAGTACGGACAGCGGCGGGAACTTCGATGCGCCGGAATTCCTGGATCCGTCCATGTTATCCCCTCTTCTCTCCGTCTAACCCACTACCTCAACTTCTGACTAAGGACGTGCTTACTTCCTGTGTATTGTTACTAGTCAGTCGTAAGTACTTTGGCTGTGCCTTCTCTCGACTGTTTGAATTGAAATGTAGAAAGAAGGTGGTGGTGGAGTGAGAATCCAGAATCCATCGGGGGGTGCTTTGCCTGCTTTCTGCCTCGTCCCAACACAGGACTTCTGGTACATAAGTACGTATTTGTGTTGTGCTGCCTTCCCGCCTTCCCTCTTCTTCTCTTCCCTCCTCTTCCCTCTTCTTCTTCTTCCTCTTCCTTTCCCTCCTTTCCCTTTTCCCTTTCCCTCCGTTTCAACCTTCTTTCTCTCTCATCGCATCGTCCTCACTCCGAAACCTACCCACAGATTCTATCCCGACATCGTCCCTACAAGGCGACTCCGGTCTTACTCTGCTCTGCTCTTTCCGACAGCTCAGCTCAGTTAATTTCAGCTCTCTCTCTCTCGCCAACAGCTTCCGACCGACCTTTTATTATTACGAGATCCGAGCTTCCCAAGCTAGCCACTTAGCTTCCATCCTCCTTTCCTTCAACTTCAGCCCTCCCTTACTCTCAAACTTCATCAACCACAGTATTATTATTCTTATTACTATACCTTCAACATGTCGGAACAGCCATACGATCCATACATCCCGAGCAACGGTGCTCAGCCTCAGGGTAATGGACAAAGCAGGACCGCCCAGATCCAAGCTGTAGGTCACATCTCCCTCCCATCTTCCCCTATCATATATGCCGCCGCCGGATGTCCATATCTATATCGCAGCCTCCGTTAAAGGGGTGGTCAACATATCTACTTCCCTCCCTATGCCTTTCGCATCGTTCCCGCCAGAATCCAATCTCCGAGTAACGACGGGAGCTGGTTTTTTTGGGGGGGCACGATCGGAGGTTCAAAATCCACCTCACGACGGTCGCCTGTACCCGAACAATCCGTGCATCAGCTTCAAACAGCGGGTTTTGAAGCCTGGCTGCTTGTTAGAAACGCCTTTTGGTTCAACAGAATCTGGGGAAAAGGCCACCAAAAAAAAAAAAAACCTCAACTTTTTTCAGCCCTGACTATCGCCAAGAATTATTTTATTTTTTTCCCTAACGGCTTGCTGACATCATGTTTCTAATATTATAGCAAATCGATGACACCATTGGTATTATGAGGGACAACATCAACAAGACAACAGAAAGAGGACAGAATTTGAACCAGCTGCAAAATAAAACAAGTACGTCGTTACAGGCAACCTCTGTTGGAATGTCATGTCAATAGTTGGAGGCTGACCAAATATTTCTCTAGATGATTTGGCCGACTCTGCGCAAGGCTTTAGGCGCGGCGCCAACAGGGTGCGAAAACAAATGTGGTGGAAGGATATGAAGATGAGAATGTGTTTGGTCCTGGGTGTCATCATTCTTATCGCTGTCATTGTCATTCCCATCGGTAAGGCATTCTAACCCCCTTGAAACATATATTACACCCAAAACTAACTAGAATCTCTTTCCAAATCCGTAGTCGTTACAAAGTCTTAGGGAGCCCCCAAATCCGGATAGCTTGAAGCATCCCCGTTTGGTTTACTCGCGACGAAGGGAAAGACCTGGTCATGTCTTGAAATGCTAACGGGCACGAGCCAAATGATCGGAACGACAATTTTGTCTTTTTTTTGCCATGCTGAACGATTTATACCATTGACCCTTATCATCAACTCTTATCATCATCATCACGAACCGAAAGGGGGGAGATAATAGATGAATGCCACTCCCCGATGAAAAATCTCCTTGTTACTCTTTCTTCTTTCTTCTCTTTTTCTTCTACTTTTCCTTCTTGTGTCTGCGTTTCCTTATGATTCTGGGAGATCTCTCTTTTCGCGTTTCCTTTCGCTGTGCACGGGTGTTTCTTTCACTGTTTGCTGCCATTACTGTACTCTATAAAGGTCAAAAATATTCCCTCCTGCATGTTTTCCTTTGGAGGAGGATGCGAATCCCCAGGGTTTGCCCTCCAAAGTGATTTTTTGGGGTTCCGGGTTGCTTTTTCATCACATATATCTATCGATATCCCCGGTGGTGTTAGGGAGTGTGCAGCGTGATGGTTTCGATCAGACTATGTATGTGATAGCTGGCATGGGCCCCCCAGCTCTAATATAACGTCCTTCTACTCCTTCTACTACTACTCCCCCGATTGAAAATGTAGAACTGCTCTTTGTGCGAAGGGAAAAAAAAGAAAGAAAATAGAAACCTTGGATAGAGGAGATGTCATGATCAAGGTCGCCGAAAGGGCGGGAACGGGGTCACGTTGGCAAATTCTGTCCAAGGAACCACGGCGAGATGGTGGCAAGTTGGAATTAATTTATCGACCTAACTCTGGGTAAATGGCTCAGACATCCCTCCCTTTGATGGTCCCATCGGCCAGGAACCATGTGCCTGCGCCATGTCCCCGTGCTGGGTGTGCTGGGTGTATGCTACCTACTTACATTCTATACATCTTTCTTGCATTGAGTGATATAAGTGTGCAGTGCATATGTATTAACGGATGAGGCGAGCAGCGTCTAGGAAGAAAAAATTTTCTAGACGAGTTCCGTCGCACCAATGTGGAGACTCACTCGTAATCGGCTCAATCGCAGGTCCTTGTTCTTACATGAGCTAAGCAAGCAAGTAAAACGTTGGTTTGGGTATCGCGGAATATCTTGTGGAGGTGGAGTCGAGTCGGTTAGCTCGAGATTTTAACATTCGCCGCCTATTGACCACGACTCATACCTTATTCAAACCCACCACCAAGTTCACTTGGAGTATAACTCCTCCTCCCCTCTCTTTCTGCTTTTCCTTCTCCTTCTCTATCAACGTCGGCTTCTTATGTCTTCGGCTCTACGACAGTTACGACGACACCGCTGTATAGAAAAGGAGTCGTTCAAGCGGTACTTCCAGCTCTGATCTGCCTTCATTGCGTTCTTCCGATATCGCAGCGAAACAGGCTCCCGATTTTCACTACGCCAAAGCAAAGCAAAGAAAGAACATTAATCCGGATTCGTGGCCACAGTTGAAGTCCTCAAGCCCTCAATTTGTCAGGACCTTTTAATTGATAGAAAGTACTATCTAAAGGGCGTTTTTCCTATTACCATTCACCAGCTTCAGTAGTTCGAACGTGCTGTGTCAATGGCACTTTCAACCAAGGCTGCCCGTGCCGCTCTGCGGCTGGTCAGACGGCCATTGAACACCACCCGTATCAACTCCATAAATGTGGCCCGCCCCCTCGCTGCCTCTGCTCATGTAGCACTCCAACGAAGGAACTACACGTCTCCTGCAAATCTCAAGAACAATTCCCTCGAGACCAGGAACACGGTTGTCCAACTTCTCTCGAACATTGGGTCTAAGCGGGAAGTTGAGCAGTATCTTTCTCACTTTACTTCGGTCCAATCCCAACAGTTTGCCGTTATCAAGGTCGGAGGGGCAATTATCACGGAAAAACTTCCTGCTTTGGCATCTGCCCTGGCATTCCTTAACCATGTCGGCCTCTACCCGGTTGTCGTCCACGGAGCCGGACCCCAGCTGAACAAGATGCTCGAAGCCGCTGGTGTCGAGCCGGAGTACGAGGGTGGGATCAGAATTACGGATGCAAAAACTCTAGCGGTTGCGAGGCAATGTTTCTTGGATGAGAATCTAAAGCTCGTAGAGGCCTTAGAAGCTCTCGGGGTTCGGGCTCGCCCAATCCATTCCGGTGTCTTCACGGCCGAATATCTGGACAAAGACAAGTACAAGTTTGTGGGCAAGATCAATAGTGTCGATAAAAGACCAATCGAGGCGGCAATCGCTGCTGGCTGCCTTCCCATTCTTACTAGTCTGGCTGAGACGCCATCCGGTCAGACATTGAATGTAAATGCAGATATAGCAGCTGGCGAGCTTGCCAGGTCCCTTCAACCGCTGAAGATCGTCTACCTCAGCGAGAAGGGGGCCTTGTTCAATGGGGAGACCAATGAGAAGATATCTAGCATCAATTTGGATGAGGAATACGAAGAGTTGTCCAAACAGTGGTGGTTTAGATACGGTACCCGTTTAAAGATCAATGAGATCAAGGACCTCCTGGGAGATTTGCCGAGGACCTCTTCTGTCGCTATCATCGCCACTGAGGATCTCCAGCGCGAATTATTCACGGATACTGGTGCTGGTACCCTGATCAGACGCGGGAACAAACTTACAGCGAAATCTAGTATTTCGGAGTTCAAGGATATCGCAAAATTGACCGCTGCTCTCCAGAGAGACCTTACTTTCGCCTCCGCCGAATCACCAAAGGCCGCCGTTGAACAATTCCTTCAGAAGCTCGAATCATCTCCGTTCAAGGCATTCGCAGACGAGCCTTTAGATGCCTTGGCAATTGTACACCCACCTTCTCACGAAGGACAACCTGCATTCCTCTCCAAATTCGTAGTGACCAAACACGGTTGGCTCTCTAACGTTGCGGATAACGTCTTCCACAACATCAAGAGAGAATTCCCAAAGCTCGCCTGGGTCGCGAATACCTCTGACGAAAATCTTACCTGGTTCTTTGACAAGGCTGATGGCAGTGTTACGGCCGGACAGAATGTGGTTTTCTGGTACGGATTCGAGGGCGGATTGGAGGAAGCAGCCGCTTGGTTGAAGAGCCAGGGCTACAGTTCAGCGGCACAGTCGCCAGTGTCAAGCCCTGTCACGGGCGTGAAACAGCAAGTTCGAGCCTTTTCCACTATGACACGACCCCGGGCGTTCGGTCGTGGTTACTCTCCCCGACACCAGGGCAGGGCATTTTCCACGGACGCCGGCGCCCTTCCTGGTGATACCAATCCAAACCCTCCCCTGCGTAGGGACAAAAATGCCACTTTCCAGCCGAAGAAAGTAGCCCTGGTTGGTGCGCGTGGTTATACTGGACAAGCCCTGATATCTCTTATCAATAAGCACCCGTACCTTTCGCTGAGCCATGTCTCATCAAGGGAGCTTGCCGGACAACGTCTCCAGGGATATGACAAGGCCGATATCCACTACTCCAACTTGAATGTTGAAGACATCAAGAAAATGCAAGAAAACAGCGAAGTGGATGCTTGGATTATGGCTCTTCCCAACGGTGTTTGCAAGCCATTTGTCGATGCTGTTGTTTCGGGAGGAGGCGCCAAAGAGCCTGGCTCCAGCATTATCGTGGATCTCTCAGCCGACTACCGATTTGATGACTCTTGGACTTACGGTCTCCCCGAACTGATCAAGAGAGAGAAAATCTCACAGGCCACCAGAATAGCCAACCCAGGTTGTTATGCGACCGCTGCGCAACTCGCCATTTCCCCCTTGCTTGACAATATTGTAGGATCTCCAACCATCTTTGGTGTCTCCGGATATTCGGGAGCAGGAACCAAGCCCAGTCCCAAGAACGACGTTGAGAATCTCACGGATAACTTGGTGGCTTACAGTCTGACAGATCATATTCACGAGCGTGAAATCAGCCGACAACTCGGTGTCGATGTTGGATTCATGCCGCACGTCGCAGTATGGTTCCAAGGAATTCATCACACCGTGAACATCCCACTCAAGAAGGAAATGACCTCTCGAGAGATCAGGAACTTGTTCCAAGATCGCTATGCTGGCGAAAAGCTCGTTAAGGTCGTTGGCGAGGCACCCAGCGTAAAGAAGATATCTGGAAAACACGGAGTTGAGATCGGAGCTTTTGCAGTCCACAGCTCAGGCAAGAGAGTCGTCGTCTGCGCGACCATCGACAACCTGTTGAAGGGAGCAGCTACCCAGTGTTTGCGTAAGTTTATTATACCTATCCTCTTCACGCAGCTAAAGATATACTAATTTGAACGTATAGAAAACATGAACCTGGCGCTTGGATATGATGAATTTGAAGGTATCCCGTTGGATTAAATCAAAACGATTGCATGAGTTACGGATTTCATCTTTGATACTATGCTCTACGGAAAGCCCCTAAAAGTTTGCTGATGTTTTGGCATATATGGCACATTTTGATATATTTTGTCTACAAATAGGTTCCTGTTCGATCGAGGTAAATAAAAGTATTTGCTCTAGATTTGCATGGCCAAGCCCGGTGGGGCTGAATTGATGTTAACGTTTGATTCTTTGTGCGACTTCATCTCAATAAATGTACCATTATATGCATGTATGTACATGTATCTTTAGTCGAGAATACTATCCATCTTGAATTCGAAACCAAGACTTCGCACATGGACCAATAAAACCTTGTTAGTCGTGGGTAGCTTCGGCTGCCAAGTCAAGCCCCAGGCTAGCATGCAGAGTTCAGATCAAGGAACCCCCGCCAGGGCACGCATAATGCATCATGCATTTCATCATCCCCCCAAAGGTCCATGATCTGATTAGCCTTGGACGCTCAGCGCAAGAGGTCGAGACTCAGCTCCGTCATCGTAAGGGAGCAAAGACGATCGAATTAAATTAAGTCGGCAGCAATCTCCGAGTTTTCGTGCCACCTCGCACCACAGGCCATCGACAAAGAGTTCTGAGCTCTTTCGTCCAGTCCAGACCGTCTCGTTGATTCGACTCGCTGCCTTGTACTCATACATACGCTCATACATAGTCGACTTCCCTCTTTGTCCTTTTCTTTTCATTCCCTGACCATTTTATAGGACGAGTTTGGCATTGTGCATGCTCAAACTTGCCCTACATGGGGCATGCAGGGCAGGAAGACTCGCCAGGAATGTTCCACCCCCAGGAGCCAGATCCAGGCCCCACGGTCTCCACCAATCGCGGGCCTTCCAATCGTAAGCGTAGCCGTATTCGTGGTCGCAGCAGACAGAATACAAATTATAATATTCCCGATCAGACAGAAAATGTTGCAGCTGCAGCCCGACGACCCAGTCATCCAGCGGTAGCTCTGGATGCATTTAGACGCCATTCCATCCATTGCTACCAAAGTTTTCCATCACACCTCCGTCCTCCCACAAGCTCAGGAAAACCTCCTACACGGCATCCGAAAACATCGAGACACTCGTCCCGGGTATCAGGCGAACACGATTTAACAAGTTCTGGAGCCTCTCATGCTGGATCGGTATCGGACGAAAATAGTCGTATAGGAAGAGGCCGGTACCCACGGTTCGGACAATATAGGATGTCGTCTCCATCTCCAACCCCGATTCCTACCAGGAAGCTGCTGGTATTGGCCTTAATCGCGCTTGCTGAACAGATCAGTCTGAACAGCATCAGTCCATACCTTCCTGAAATGGTTCGTCAGCTTCCTGGGGTGGAACCTGAAAATGTTGGTGTCAGCGTAGGCATGATCGCCAGTGCCTTTGCCATGGCACAATTTGTAAGTGAGTGATCTTCCTAGAGATACCTTTAGGTTGGGTATCATTAGTTGACAAATAACTGTAGCAAATTTCTTCTGGGGCCATCTGAGTGACAGGATAGGCAGAAAACCTGTGATCCTCTGTGGTACAATCCTTACCGCTGGCGCCTTTGTGCTTTGGGGCTTTGCATCGACATTATGGCAAGCAGTCCTAGTACAAGCTATTATGGGTGCTGTGAACGGAAACCAAGGTGTCGTCTCCACTGTGCTGGGAGAAATCACTGATCGGTCAAATCAGTCAGCGGCATTTGCGTATTTGCCTGTGGTTTATGGCATCGGTGGTATCCTAGGTCCGATTCTAGGAGGACTACTCGCCTCGTCTCGGGATTCTAAATACGGCCTGGTTCGAAGGTATCCTTATTGTCTTCCAAACCTCGCCTCTGCAGCCTTACTAGTGCTGGACTTTGTCATCTGTGTCTTTTTCCTAGATGAGAGTCTTGCTGAAGCAAGGGAGCTACCGCCTCTTACAGAAAGAGTCCGGAATCTATTCTCCTGGCTCTGGCAGTTCACCAGTGCCCTGAAACCGACGTATCTAAAAACCGGACTCAGGAGAAATGGTAGTCGGCCCCGCCATGACCACCCGCCCTCGAATGATCCGACACAGCCACTGTTGGGAGGGAACCACGCCATAGAGGAAGAATCAGAGGGTGATGACTCTGATGATAGCGACCTCACTGGCTTCTTCACATCAAGCAAGCCAGTCCCTTGGAAACAAATTCTTACTCCTTCGACTATTGTCCTACTGGCTACGTACTCGATTTTTAATCTTGCGATGGTTGGGTATAATGCCTTATACCCTATCTTCGTATCTTCCCCCGCACCCATAGGACGGGAAACTCCGGTTCGGGATATCGGTTTATCTTTAGGCTTTTCTGGCGTTGTTACAATATTTTTTCAAGTTATGTTTTTCGCCAGGCTTCAGGATAAAGCCGGGAACGAATGGAGCTTCAAAGCGTCTCTTGGTTTATTCGCTTTGACATTTTTTATTATGCCGTTCATTGGCTATAAGGATACGATTGGGATCCCCTTGCTGTGGGCTGAGTTAGGGACTGCATTGACGCTCAAGGTGGTTTCTTCGATAACTGCCCTGACATGTGCAATGATCTTGGTATGTCATCCTTCGGATATAAAAAACAGCTTACAGTACCTTTTCAGCTAACAAATGTGACCTATTTGATAGATAACGAACTGTGCTCCTGATCATTCGAATCTTGGGTCCGTCAACGGACTAGCACAGACACTATCAGCGGCAGGCCGAGCACTGGGTCCGCTTGCCGCGGGTGGGTTATTCACGCTGGGGACTAAGTACAAAAACCGTCACGGGGAATGGATACCCTGGGGTGTTTTTGGTGGTATTGCTGTGATTGGGTTTATTGTCAGCTTTGGTATCAGACAAGAAGCTGAGAAGTCGGACACTAATGAGGTAGATGGAGCTAATGATATTGAATCGATGGGGCGTGTTTGATTTGGGATTCTTTGGTTGTAATTACCCAGGTACTTGTATAATTGTAATTAATTGCTGCATTGGTTTATTTACGAAGTACATGATATAACATGATACCAGTATAGCTTCTGACTTTTAAGGATCCAACAGGATGTGGACTTGCTCCTGTCCCCTTATATATATACTCTCGGAGCAAACCGGATATAGCCACATCGTGGAGGAGCATGGCCATATATGGCGGTAGCCACCCGGGCAGCTGCAGTTGGTCCTCAGGCTCCAAGGCATTTCGGTGAGAGCCCCGGACACCTGACAACAAAATCAACGCATTATTGATATATTTTAATATATCAATATCGTATCAAAATAACAATGTCCTACCAGGCCAGGCTCTCCTTCTTTCTTTCCCCTTCTCCTCTTCATCCTCCGATGTTGAACTCGCTATTCTATTTCGTTGGATAAATACCCTCAACTTTGTCCGTTACCACAATATACCTTTATCACGATGTCGAGAATATATCCGAAGTCCTTAGGTCATGGTGGTATACGATCACTTTCCGACGTACAAGTAGGGAGATTGGAAGAATCTCAAGGTAGAGAAGCTCGTCCTCCTACTAGAACTGTTTCTTTAGCTTCTTCTGGGACCGGATCATACCTTCCTCTCGGGGAACGTGCCCCTAGTGACTTTCAACAGCGCCGAATTTCAGCTGCTAGACCAATACCACGAGTTGAAACTTCTAACATCGATGATACTGGACGAACTGACTTCCGTCGAGGATATGAAAATCAGCGCAACAGGGCCACTTCTGGCACTGTCAATGCACCCGAAGAGGGACTGGAAACACAAGCGAACCCGTCTACTGAACGACATAAAGAAAATCTTGCCCCTATCATTAATCAACAACCCTGGGCCGAGTTTGCTGCTTCCGCAGCCAAGGAAGACAATATAGCAAACAAAGAGCCACTAATCAAGATACCCATATCATCTCCTCCGAGCTCAGGAGGGACTGTAAGAATAAATCGGGACTCCATTGAGACATCTCGAAGTATAAGCGATGATTCAAAAAGACCCACGACGCCTTCGGGACACCCACTGCGCGAGGACTCACTCTATGGCCTTCAGTCCATGTATGGGAATATTCAATCCGACTGGACCTCGAATCTAGAACTCCTCCGTGCTATTGAGGACCCCTTTGATGCAAAATACACTGCCGCATTTGATGTATTCTACAATGCCCGCCGTTTTTTCGACAAACCTTCTGGAACGATCCTTGATAGTTCCTCTGATAGGTATCCTATTGGGTCTGGAACCGTATCTGGGAAGTCAATATATGGGGTGTTCATTAATGATTCCCTACTTGGTGAGCCGGCTACTGCTGTTGGGCCTCGATCGCTTATTCCGCCGAGTCTGCCAGGCATGGGTTTTTTTCACCGACGAGCCCTTCAGTTGAATCCTTCCAGTAAGATCTCAACTCTATATAACTTTGAATTGAAAAGAACCCCAACTAAGAAAAGTGATTGTAGATTCGACGAGCATCGATCAGAAAACTTCCGTTCCCCAAAAGAGTCTAACGGTCCCAACCCGGCGTCTTCGCCGACCCCAGATCTCTGATTCAATGGGGTATAATTCATTACCCCGACGTCGAAAGGTAGCGGGAAGGGATACAATCGCATCGCCCATTCGGCTTCGTCCAATCTTTCGGACTAGTCCTCCTCGTGCTCCCTCTTTTGGCATGCGCAAGAAAACTTCCACGCTAAGACCTAAGGCCGTTATGGCATGGTGGAAAGAGCGTGAAGCTATGGTTTCACAAATTGAAACATTTGGTCGTGGAAGCCTTAATACTGGTCCTGGAATCCCAAAACCAATACTCAGTGAACAACCAAAGTTAGCCAAAGCACCACCGCCACCAAAGGATGAGCCTCAAAAGAAGAAAGAGAAGAGACGTAACCCACTTCGGCGTCTTTCGTCGCTTTTCAGCAAACGACAAAATAGTGCAATCAGTCTGAAGTCCATGGCAAAGTCTAATGAATCCCACAGAAGCTTGAATTCACTTCCATCCCAGGTTTCCCTACCTCAGTACCGCCAGGGATTGCCATCTTTCATTACCGCTAATATTGTGAGAAACAGTATGCTAAGTTCTCTTTTATATACCAAGCTATGAGGCGGATTAATGCTAATACTAGAGCTTAGATCGGGCTTCCAATTCCGCTGGGGACAATATTGAGATTTCAAGGCCTAGACAGATTTCAGATTCATCATCTGTTGTGCAACAAAGAATTTCGTCCTTCGAAGCTCCCCGTCCTATCCGGGTCGAAAAGAAGTACCAAACGTCACCTTCGTACCAACTCCTTAGTAGTCTTAAGCCAGTACGCGGGCGATCTTTAAAGGAACATTTTGAAAAGGGACTTGAATCCGGCACGCGAGATGTCAAGCCCAACGCCTTATTCGAGGATATGCGAATCCGGGTCCATAATGCAACGCCTGAGCACGAGCTAGTAACACCACCAGACATTTCTGGTCATGAACCCTCCATATCTAGCCATCACACACCACCAATTCTCGATACTTCCAATGGTTCGGATTCTACCCACTTGGATGGTTTTTCTGTGACCAATCCGCCCTTTGTTGAAAATTCTGAGGGCGAGAGGAGTGGCTCGCAAGAGATATTTGATGCCGAGGTATGTAACCCAACCCAGTATATAGGTCCTTAACCAATTGAAGATAACTAAATATTTTATTATAGCTTGTTCTATCCTCTCCTGACTTCTCAGTAAGTTCCAACGTTACGAGCCGTGTAACAAATAACAATAGACACAATACTCACCGTTGTCTAAATTTAGGACCCTCAGATCGTCACAAGCACGCCTTTGCAAAACGGCGGCTTGGGTTCTCCTCTGATACCCCAGAGTATATCAATACTTGAAGATAGCCGCTCAAGTAACAATTTCGATTCTTCCCTTAATAGCAGCGCGAATGTAAGTGATCTCACCACTATTCCTCATATTGAATTTTTCTTACCAAGAGATGTCCCTAGTCAAACCGCTACAACAATTCCATGATCTTTAGAACAATCGGAGCAACAAAATCGACGAGCAACAGCAGACTCGCTCACGCCCAGAAGACGATCAAACCTACAGACAAAATATACGATAGCACAAGAAGTGTGGATAGTGCAGCTTCCGATGATAACAAAGAAAACATTGCCCCAGACGAAGGCTTACCAGATCTTCCAAACATCTCACATCGAAATAGTCGCCGAAGATCGTTATCTGGTATTCTAGGATTTGTTCGAGGCGAGTCAAATACGCAGGGCATGGGAGTAAAATTTGAAGGATCTCATCGACGTCACAATCGAGGTTGGCAGAAACATCCTCTTCGCATGGTCAAGTCAGCATTAGGGCCGTTTGGAGCAAAGGATTACGGCAAGGCGGTATCTCAAGACCAACGTGGAATCAAGAAAAGGAGACAGTCTGTCTTAGATCTATTCAAGTTTTCACGAATTACCGACTCGGCAAACTCGACCCCAACTCCTGGTACACCGTCGTTTAGGGTGCTCCAAACTGCTGATTCTGTCTCTCTACCCAGTGAAATCGAATTACCAGTCCATAAGAATAGATCCAGATTGAGCATGAAATTGGGACGCAAGAAAAAACCTATTTTAGCTGTCCCTAAGTACCCTAAGAAAGACAAATCCCGGGGTAATCTGTTTGGACTTTTCGAGTTTAACAAAGGTTCTCCTAGAAGCTCCTTCGTCATACACTCGGACACAAAGGAAGCCACTGAAAGAAAAGTTAGCACTGGGTCGAACAGGACGCTGTCGAAAATGACCCGACGTTTTAGCAAGAATGTTTTCCCGATGTTCAAACGGCGAATCTTTTCGGCTCCAGCTGATACCCAGAACTTACAACCAGAACCCGAATCATTTGTGCGGCAACGTTCTATATCTCCTCCTCCACAGCTCGAGTTAAGACTACCAGCTTCCGGCCTCTGAGTTCCTTTCGAGCTTCAAACTTCACTGATCTCTCTTCTATGATATCAGGTCTTTGCAAAGACTGCATTCAATACCCGTCACCATTATTTCTTTCCTTTTATTTCTCTTACAAGGCCCGCTTTTACGGCCTCTTAATTTCTTATTGTTGCTTTTTTACGGGCTGTTTCAGGGAGCACTTGAATTCTATATTTTCTTTCATCCTTCTGTTGCTTTGTCTCTCTTCTCCTTACCAGCTCCACCCGAGATGTTACGGCCTACATGTAAACCTACAATTCTTTATCCTAGCGGCACCGCCGAGGAAAGGCAAGAATTCACGGTTTAGGTTGCGGGAACCTCGTTTTTCATTTTTCATTGTTACAAATTTCGTGAACCTGGGAAAAGCACTCTGATACCCAAGTTTCTCCAAAATAGTAGCTATTCGGAGTGGGTTTAATTAGAAGAGCACAAGGGATTTACAGAATACCTCCCCCTTTCCACTCTTCATCGATCTTTTCCAGGTGTTTCCTAACCGACTCCATTACCGTCCCAACAAGACGAGGTGGAAATGCATTTCCAACTGTAAAACGGATATATCTGTTAGCAATATTTTTAAAAACATTCTATAGTGGTGTATGATATTTACTTTGTCTCATCTTTTCGCCTTTCTTCCCGGAAAACCGGTGATCCAGTGGGAAGGATTGCAAGCATGCGAGTTCTCTCAATGTAAACTTCCTGTTTCTAGATGGGTGTAGGTTGTATTCTCCACCGCCGCACTTTATGGTAGACCGAAAAGGCTGGTCCCATTCGTGGGGTGGTAGTTTTAACGAACTAGGGGCTACAGTCTCGAGTATCTCTATGTCGTGATCCGGAGCATGCCGTGGGATTCTTCCAATAGCTTTCCGAAGCGTGACGGCCCGTTTTAGCCCTACCGGCATCGGCTCGAACGGGTCTGAACTATAAAAATGGGTAGGGTTTGGAAAATCGGCAAGAGTCTCACCTGGGCTATAGTTTAAGACGGCAATGGTTAGTCAATGATCCCCGGTACTGGTAGATTCGGAGTAGGGGAATCCAACCAGCAGGCTATCAAAACCAAACGTTTCCTTCGAGACGGTACTCCATAACAGGCGGCGTTCAAGATGGCATATTTGACACTGTATCCCATTGATGTAAAGTCCCCCAACATGCACTTGAAGTGACCTACTGAACGACTTAGTCCGATCAAACCGTCGGTTTCCTCGACAGTTACAGCTCTTGGACGACAAGAGTTTAATATATTTGGGACGATGAAGAAACTTGCTTCGTTTTTTTCGTCATTCTGGCCCGGTATAGTTCTAGCCCAGGAGAAAAACTGACATGGCGGGGATAAATGAAGAAGATCAACATAGGTATTCTCATGTCTAGTGACGAACTCGTGAACATCTTCTTGGTATCCTATACTAAAACCGAAATTCGATCGCCACGAGCTGATAGCTGCTTCGTCGTGGTCAACGCCCCATCTTACTTTAAACCCTGCCATTACGGCGCCACATGTTGCTCCGCCTGCACCGCAGAATGCATCGCCAAATGTGTATTTGCGACGGGGTCTACGGGGTGGTGACATTTCGTAGCTCATTATACAGTCCTTTGATTCTAGGGTTTCGTTTTCGTAGACGTTGTCTTCGATTAGTATTGGTTTTGAGGATTTGCCGGCTTGTATGGGTCGGATAGCGGATATTGAGATATCGTCGATGGTTATTGGGGCGATGTTAGTAGTGCTAGTGGTGGAGATGGTGTTTGTGTCAGTGATGATGACCGGTTCGATATCTTTGACGATGCAGATATCGCTCGTATCATTGATGATCACTGGGTTTGTATTAGATGTGGTGCTAAACGGCTCAGTATCATTGATAATACAGATATCATTTGTATCATTGATGACCACTAGGCTTGCATTAGGTGAGGTGCTGACTGGTTTAATGTCATCAACGATGACTGGTTCAGTGCTAGGAATGATATCGAGCGGTTTTGTATCCTCAGGATCAGAATGCACTGCCTTTTTCGGCTTACTGTTGCCTGCTGATTTTGGCCGCCATGTTCGTGAGAGTTCCATATCACTTATCTTATATTCAGGGTCTGCCTCTGCTTGTGTTAACCTTCTGATGTATCCAGTAGCACCAAGCTGCTGCATCCCCGTTTTCCCATTAACGTTATCTTTAATCTTTGCCTTCCAACGACAAATAAGCCGTCCATAAGCATCATCCCTCGCATCTTCATAAGACTTTCGAACGGTATCACGACCCAATATATTAGTCAGAACTAGCTCACGAATATTAACCACATCCGAAGCTCTAACATCCGCCTTCTCACGGAGCAAAGCAACTTCTCCAGCTGTTTTTGGGAGAATACCGTCTAATTCTCTGTGACGTCTAAAGAGGGGACCTTGTATCCATGTTGAAGTTTGAGTCATTTCCGTTCCGTCTTTGTGGGCGTAGGTTTCTATACGGTGGAATAACTTTTTGATTCTCATGAAGTAACCGTTTCCTAGGGTTGAGCGGTCGGGCAGGATGGCGCCGTCGCGGATTTGAACGTTTGTCTGGGGTTCTAAAGTGAGACCGTTGATTTTGAGGTTGTCTAGGGGGGTTTCTTTTGTTTCTGTTGGGGTGCCGGGTTTTGGACGTTTGGTTGGGTTGCGGTTACGAGGTTTTTTGGGACGTGTGGTACGGGCTTTTTATATTTTTTTTTAACAAAACGGAGGTTTGGTTATTTTTTGGTTAGTTTTGGGATCTTGTAGACTGGTGGGTATGGGTTTTTAGATGTCATATATATACACTTACCAGCTTCAAAAATGACATCGTCGGAGTCAGATTCACTGTCGTCGTCTGATATGAAGATTGTGTCGAATGCGTCTACGCTGCTACCGCTGTCGCTGTCGTTGTCTGGTATTTCGTCAAGGTCGATGGGCTCTGAAGATACGGATTGGTGATCATGATAGTCTTCTAGGATTATGATGTCGTTTTCGTCATCTCGATCCAGGGGTATGGGTTCTTGGGGTTCGTCGTCGTCTGCGGGGGGGGGTGGTTAGGAATGTTGTTAGTAAACATATTGGGGGTGATATGTGGTAAGGTGTAAAGTTATACCTCCCAGATCTATGACTTCGAAAAGGTTCATGGCTTTTAGTCAATTGATTGATCGTATTGTGATGGTATGGTTTATAAATTTATATCGTATCGATCCTTGGGCGTAGTTGTGGTTGACAAGAGGAGAAGGACTAACCTGGGTGGCATCACTGGAGCAAGATGTATTTTTTTCATTTTATGTTAATTGATATGTCCTTTCAATAAAGAAGAATGGGTTTATAGAGAGCTATGTCAGTAGTTCTTTGAGCTTTGGAGCTCCCGTTGAATATAATGACATCAGATGATGTTAAAAGCAATCAGGCCCGCTCTCGCTCCTAGCTATAGGCGTAAATGCATATAAAAATACAACAGGAGAGAGTCGTGGGACTGTGTTGGAAAATGTTGGATTTTAACACTCCGCCGCCACAACTGTCAAAAAGTTTCGGCTTCGCCCATAAATCGGTGATGATGGTGGCTATTTAATATTTATATGACAGAAAAAGTGAGGCATAAATTAGTGAAGTCCTCGTTGATTTCCGCATTGTCAAAATCCCACCTGTCATGATGTAATTCCGAAACTTGGCGGGGAATATACATTGTCGCGCGAGAAGCTAAAGCCATTTATCGAACTTAAAAAGTGGCGGTGTTCCCCAATCCTCAATCTCTAGCTTGGGTGGCCCCGCGCGTTTCAGACTGCAGCCCTTCAAACAGCTTGCGACTCAGAGGCTGCGCAAAACTGGTGCTGCCGCTGTCAAGTTTGCGCTAAATATTGAATGGGTGCTCTGCTAGCCATATTGACGTTTTTTTCCCAGCGTAGGCTGATGCAGGTACCGAATTTCAGCATGTCGCCATTTCGAGGTGGTCCGGCCGTCGACAGATCATGTATCTGGAGCATTCGCATGTCGCATGTTAACTAGCTTCTATAGGACTAGCAGGCGCATGTCAACTGGAACCGAAAGAAACAGGGACACTAGAATGATGGGACGAGACTAAGGAAACAGAATGACTCTGTTTAAAATGCAGGTCTCAGGACATCTATTTTTTGGACTAAGGAAGACATCGTTTTTTTTGGCGAACTATCTCAGATTGAATCTTGATGCGCTTGGCTGTCGACATCTAGCCTCCTTTTGAAGCTCCTTTTTTCGTCATTCATTAAGCTGAGCTATCGGTCACTCCTTTTGTCCGTTTTATTTCTGAGATTTTTTTTGTTTTTTTTTTGTCTATTGCAGGTTGGAGTGTTTTGTCGACTGATGCATTTTTATATAATATAGCTCTGCAGACCCGGGTTTTATCGATTTCGAATCATATCCTCATCACGCTCTTTTTTATCTTTCCCAACCGGTTTGGTTTCCATTCTATCGCGAGCTGGTATCGCACATTTTGTTTTGTTTCTTTTACAATCAAAAATTCCTTCTTCCTCCTTCTTAAAAAGATCAATTTCGATTATACATATATATCCAAGCCTCAATCTTCGATCAGTCGACGACAATCAGAAACAATGAAATACCAAACTCTCGGATTCTATATTCTCAGCAGCGTTGCTATCGTAGCGAACTGTCAATCTTTGGACCCAGCGTGGGGAATTGGTATGCGAGAAAAACTCCGATCAGTACCTAGGTAGTTATCTATATATATAAAGAATCAGCGAACTAATTCGATATGCTTGAAAATTACAGGTGCCTATGGTGGTGATATCGGCCTTTGGTACCCACGTTCTTCGACAAGTACAATTTTGGACCCGGTTCCGACTAGCACTGATGTTAGAGCCTCGAAGAAAGAAAAGCCTACTACTCTTACTACAAGCCGTAGGGCTGAAAGAACCTCTGCTAGCGGTGAGGTAGTTGAAAGCACATCTACTACAAGTAGTGAGATTGAGAGTACTACTACGACTACGAAATATATTACGAGGACTACGACTATTACTATTCCGGTGACGATGTCTCCTCCTCCTGCGGTTTAAGCATGGAGATGTTTGATATTTTCTGTGGATGTTTTCCTTTGTATATCATTCGTTATGGTTATGGGATCGATGTGGTTTTTTATCATATACAAGCTTGGTCTTGGTGGACATTGAGGTTTATATTTAAGGGTTGGACTAGGGATTTTTCGATTCGTGTATTATATTATTTTTTCTTTCTTTTTTACTCACAATAATGTGGTCGCCTTGCTGCGACTAATAATGATACCCATATACACTGCAATTCTTTCTTCTAATTCAATCGTCGACATCGTGAATTAATATTTTTCTGAGTTGGTGGTGCATAGTGGTGCATAGTGGTGGTTGAGTTCTGTGCAGCTGTGGCGCCAGTCCGAAGTGGCCAGTCCAGCGAAAGAAGTTGGCGTGCGTGGTCTGTGACAACGTCAAACACACACAACCTTCTCCTGAAGTTCCAACCAGCTCAGACGACTTGTCCTGCTCAAAGGAGAAGACACAATGGCGACGACGCTCAATCCATCTCCACTCGAGTGGATCACGTCCCAACCGGCTCTGTACAAGGCAATTGCCTCGCTATCGGTCGCCTTGCTATCCCTACTACTTCTATCTATCTGGAACTCTGAAAGCACGGACCACGAAGATTTCACTGTCCCCCTTCCACCCCAATTAGAGGAAGGGTATGTCGGAGCGCAGCTTGTAAAGCCATCTATCAAGGTACGGTTCCATCGATATATGTTTTTCAAATTAGATGTAGTAAATTAATATCGTCTACCAGGCCGACAATGGGCATATCCAATGTTACTCTCCCGCTACCGGCCGTCTGCTCGAAGTCCAAAAACCAGCCTCCGCACACGATATCGACACCGCAATTGAGAAAGCCGCCGAAGCTCAGAAGGAATGGGCCCGTACTACCTTCAAGCAACGTCGCAAGGTACTCCGTACATTGATGCGATATATTCTAAAGAACCAGGATGTTATCGCTCGGGCCGCATGTCTGGACTCCGGTAAAACGAAGGTTGACGCGTCGTTGGGCGAGATTTTGGTTACGGTTGAAAAACTCAATTGGTTGCTTAAAAGCGGCGAGGCTGCTTTGCGGCCGGAGACGCGGGGGGTTCCGTTCTTGATGATGTATAAACGGGCTGAGATTCGGTATGAGCCGTTGGGGGTTGTTGCGGCATGTGTTAGTTGGAAGTAAGTTTTTCTCACTGGGTATTGTCGATTGGGGATTTGACTAACAGAGATATAGTTATCCCGTATGATATTATTTAATCTTTTGGAATTATCAAAGGTCAATACTGATTAGTTATACAGTTCCATAATCTTCTCGGTCCTATTGTTAGCTCTATCTTCGCTGGAAACGGAATTATCGTCAAAGGTTCGGAAGCTACAGCATGGAGTAATACGTTCTTCGTCCAAATCGTCAAACACGCCCTCTCGGCTTGCGGACATAATCCGGATCTTGTAGCTGTAAGGAGCATTCTACAAACAAGGCAAATACTTCCCTGCTGACCGAAGATAGGGTGTCAACTGCTGGCCCGAAGTAGCTGATCATTTAACATCCCACCCTGGCATCTCCCATATCACATTCATCGGATCGCGGCCTGTCGCCAAGTTAGTCGCTAAGTCCGCTTCGAAGACACTACCAGCATTATGCATAGAACTTGGTGGCAAGGATGCTTCTATCATTCTCGACGACGTCAAAGACCTGCATAAGCTTAGCTCGGTTCTTATCCGCGGTGTATTCCAAAGTATGGGCCAAAACTGTATTGGAATAGAGCGTATCATCGCTCTACCGAAAATCTACGACCGTCTGGTCGATACTCTGGAACCACGTATCAAGTCACTACGAGTCGGATCTATTCTGGACAATCCTAAGGACACCGACGTAGGCGCAGTTATTTCTGGACTCGGATTCGATAGACTGGAAAGGATGATTAACGATGCCGTCAAGCAAGGTGCAAGGCTCCTTGCTGGCGGTCAAAGACTTGTTCATCCTAAATACCCCCAAGGACATTACTTCTCTCCAACGCTCCTTGTTGATGTGACTACAGATATGGAGATTGCCAGAGAGGAGGTCTTCGGTCCGGTCTGCTTGGTTATGAAGGCTCAAAATGTCACTCATGCTATACAGATCGCAAATTCTACAGAGTACGGGCTCGGTGGCTCCGTTTTCGGGAGAAACAAGATGGAACTTGCTAGAGTTGCGAATGAGATGAAATGTGGAATGGTCGCCGTGAATGATTTTGCTGTCTTTTACCTTGCGCAGATGCCATTCGGCGGCGTGGGAGGCTCAGGTATGGAAATCATGGGATGTCCTTTTTTTTTTTTTTTTTTTTTTTGTAACAACGCTAATTCATTCAACCACGAATATTCAGGATACGGTCGGTTTATGGGCGCGGAAGGTTTACGGTCTGTATGCAACTTGAAATCGGTCTGCACCGATCGGTTCCCCGGAATTTCGACAAGCATACCACCACGTGTGGATTACCCCATCAGGGACACAAACAAGGCTTGGGAATTCTGTAAAGGTATGTTTGCGTGCGAGCGCGAGAGATTCACGCCAGTAACACGAGATATATTCTAACACTGGTATTTTTAGGGCTGGTCGAGTTCTCCGTTGGAACGACCATGGATTCGAAGATTGCCGGCCTCTTGAGGCTAATTAGCAACTCGTAGCGGGGGAAGGTCTCGCCATTAATTAACTGCGGGGTTTTCATTATAATGGTATAGTAAAATCCGGGGATAGAAGAAGAAGAAGAAGAAGAAAAATCTAATAGATATATCATGATATTACCGAAGTTCCCTTCTTCCGAGTGTACCGAAATCCTACGCCGAAGTTCCTGTGATCCGTGCTTTGAGGGGGTTATTATAAGGCCAATGGGAGTTTGAACCGTTGGATTCCGAGACTGGTTCGCTCATTATCAGGTTCGGATATTTGAATCCTATATTGATCGTATTAATTGTGAGTTCGTTAAGCTGGAAGGAGAAGAGGTTTACTCGTCGAAAGCGCACAGACTTCCTATACCCAATGCTGATATACTAGTAAACTCGTATCATTTATAAATTTATAAACGGGTTCTAGCTGGGTCGGAGTGTTCGATCTAAAGGTGAATACTAGCTAAGAATCTATAAAGAAAACATTGCATTGTAATAAAAGGCATGGCCATGAACGAATGGGCTACAGAAAAAGCCAAGTACTTTGCGTCACACAAGCCTTTTGGGCTGGAGCACTTTCACAATTGACCGCGTCGATCGAGTGCATGCAGGAAGTATTGAACGAGCTTGAGCTTGAGCTGCAAGGTTCCATTCCTGTAATTGATTTAATGCAGTGCTTTTTAGACGTTCCGAATTGACGGGAATAAAACTACTTGAGTCTGAACCATTCATCCATCCATGCGTCGAATATATGAACCACCAACGACAATTAATTTCTTATGATAGTGGATATACTCTTTTCCGCGTTTCCATAGATGTCGACTCCAGTGTTTTCCACTTTTTATAACGAGTTATTATGGAATGCAAAATGCTGAGAATAGTTAGTGACTAAGGAGTAGGGAAGTCCCTTGCTTGCGCTAACATTCCCCAATATCAAAACGGCGGCCCGGGTTATCATTAAGACCACCGTGATAAGTTATCTGATTCAACAAAACTAAGAAGGTGAAGATAACTTCTGTCCACATAAAACACAATTAAAAAAATAAGACGCAGCCAAAGTATCCTGAGTAGTACTAGCCAGTAACCGTATTTCGGTGAGTTAGAATCAAAAACAGCATCTGATCGAAGGGAGTTGGGTTGGGTAGCCGAGCTCCTTTGGAGCGAGGTTATAACCGGAAGCTGCCCGACCTAGAAAAAGTCCCCCACAATTAACAGGAACTGAAGAATTTCACACCAGATCCAGATCATATCGACACTTCTAAACTTCAGTCGCGATCCAATATTTTATTTTATCTCCAGTTTCAAGATGGCTGTTAATTCAAGGACAGTGCCAACTCTTCAGCGCCTCGTGCGTTCGGTATGATAGCTCTCAATTCCCCTCTACCAAAAAAAAAAGAAAAAGACACACAGCGCTGACTTCTGATACCGATAGAACGTGTTCTCGACCTCGAGTCGAACCGTCGGTCGTCGATATCTCTCTGGTCAACCAGATCTTAAGACTACCCTTAAAGAAGTCATCCCTGCGAAACGCGAGTACCTTAAAAAGATCAAGACTGAACATGGCAATAAAGTTTTGGGAGAGGTCAAGGTCGAGAACGCAATCGGTGGCATGCGGTACGTTATACTAGCGCGCGGAAGCAATTGTGGCATTGACTAATGTCGACCTCTTTTCTTTGTACAGTGGTATCAAGGGAATGATCTGGGAGGGCTCTGTCCTCGATGCCAATGAAGGTATCCGGTTCCACGGAAAGACCATCAAGGAGTGCCAGGGATTCCTACCAAAGGGTCTGACAGGAGAGGAGATGCTGCCTGAAGCCATGTTCTGGTTCCTTCTTACCGGAAAGGTTCCATCTACAGAGCAGGTCAGGGACTTCAGCAAGGAGCTCGCTGAGAAGTCCTCCCTTCCAACTTTCGTTGAGAAGATGATGGACAACTTCCCTACTACCCTCCACCCAATGACACAATGTAAGCCTTCTACGACGAACATTTTCTGTGAATTCGGGTGCTGACTGCGACAAGTTGCCATTGCTGTCTCCGCATTGAACCACGATTCGGTCTTCGCAAAGGCCTACGAGAAGGGTCTCAACAAGGCCGATTACTGGGAGCCTACTTTCGATGATTGTATCTCTCTCCTTGCCAAGCTCCCAACTATTGCCGCGAAGGTCTACCAGAACACCTACCAGGGCGGCGGCGCACTTCCAGGTGCCGTTGACCCCAAGCAAGATTGGGCGTTCAACTACGCTGCTATGCTTGGAAAATCCGATGATATCGGTTTCGTTGATTTCTTGAGATTATACCTCGCTCTGCACGGAGACCACGAGGGTGGAAACGTCAGCGCCCATACTACCCACTTGGTTGGTAGCGCTCTTAGTGATGCTTTCCTCAGTTACAGTGCCGGTGTTCAAGGTCTTGCCGGACCATTGCACGGTCTAGCTGCTCAGGAAGTTCTTAGGTGGATCCTCTCCATGAAGGAGAAGATTCCTCAGGAATACACTGATAAGGACGTTAAAGATTACCTCTGGAGCACACTCAACTCCGGACAAGTCGTTCCAGGATACGGACATGCCGTTTTGCGCAAGCCCGATCCAAGATTCGAGGCCCTCATGGAATTCGCAGACAAGAGACCGGAGATCGTTAAGGATCCTGTCTTCCAGTTGGTCAAGAGGAACTCCGAGGTCGCTCCAGGTGTCCTCACTGAGCACGGAAAGACCAAGAACCCTTACCCCAACGTCGACAGTGCATCTGGTGTGTTAATGCATCATTATGGTATCAAGGAGACTCTTTACTACACTGTCGGTTTCTCGGTTTCGCGAGGTATCGGCCCATTAGCCCAGCTTATCTGGGATCGTGCTTTGGGTCTCCCAATTGAGGTAAGTGATAACATCGATATCTACCATGAAATTTTAAATTACGTTCAGGGATTTTCTAACGACTCTATAATTATAAACAGCGACCAAAGAGTTTGTCGCTCGAGGCCATCGAAAAGTTGGTTAAGTAAATTTGAGCTAGGGAGGAGCAGGAGGAAGGGGAGCTCTGGATGTAAATTAGGATGCGATCAATTAAATTTACCCTGTATCTCTGATCATTTAAATGATGACCAAAAGCAATGCCATATTTTATACTATATGCCATATCCCTATGATCCCTTAAGATTATTGTATTAAGTCCGAACCCGAAATATTCTCATCCCGAGTGATTTGAGTGTTGTATGGCTGTTGTGCCGATGATAGCCATACAAATTCCGCAAGTCCGGCCGGATGTCGTATAGCGTCCGGCACTCGGGATTGATTGCAGAAGTTATAAAATGAATGCTTGACTGATTGGACTCGGAGCGCCTCTCGAGGTCTTGTCTTTCTGTCCATCTGCCTGCCTGCCTGTCGCTTTTGCTGTTGACTAGCTGCTAGTATACAGCTACTATAATAGTATACCCCGCCCCGAAGCCCCGCGTGCTTTCCTTTTTGAGTACAAGTTACCTCGGCCCAAAACCCTAAAAGTAAAAAAAATAAAATAAAAAATCTGAGGTACGTCAAGGTCGGGGCCCGATTGAATATTCTGTGCTCTGTAAAGACATACTCCATCTTCAGATTCAATTGTCGTTAACGCGCTTCAGCAGTATCTGACGATAGCCATGTTCGTGGGAAGACGCGCTTGTCCTCGCATCTCAGGCTTCAGGTCCGCTCGCTTGTATTCGACCTCACTCGCTTCAACCGCCCGTCGTACCCCCGCCCTCCTCGCCCGCTCATCATTCAGGAACCCAGCTGTTGCTACCTCGCAGCTACCCAGGGCTTTCTCAACCAGAGCCGCCGTCATGTCTGCTGCTCCAATCCCAGCTACCTCTCACGAGGCGGACAAAGTCCTAACTGATATCGCCGACTACGTTCACAACTATGATGTTAACTCGGAATTGGCTGTAAGTGCAATCCCTTCTGAATGGCTACGCCGATAGCTTTTTTTATGCGTATTATAGCTAAAAGGATATGTCTGTAGTATGACACAGCAAGACTTGTCTTCCTGGACACCCTTGGGTGTGGTATGGAAGCCATGAACTTCAAGGAGTGCACCAAGCTCCTCGGCCCTGTCGTTGAAGGTTGGTTACAAAATCAAAACCTATTGTCAATGGTTCAGTCTAACAGTGTACTCTGTAATTTCTAGGAACTATCGTCCCCAACGGTAGCAGAGTTCCCGGAACTGATTACCAGCTGGACCCTATCCGTGCTGCATTCAACATTGGTACTCAAATCCGTTGGTTGGACTACAATGACTGCTGGCTCGCTGCAGAATGGGGCCACCCCTCCGACAATCTCGGCGGTATCCTCGCTGTTGCCGACTGGCTCTCTCGAACCTACAAGGCTGAGGGCAAGGCCGCTCTCAAGATCAAGGATGTTCTCAAGGCCATGATCCAGGCCCACGAAATCCAGGGATGCTTGGCTCTCCTTAACAGCTACAACAAGGTTGGATTGGACCACGTCGTACTCGTCAAGGTCGCAACCACTGCCGTTGTATCACGCCTGCTCGGTTTGACAAGGGACCAGACTGTGGACGCCGTCTCCCAAGCCTGGGTTGACGGTCAGAGCTTGAGAACTTACAGACACTCTCCCAACACCATGAGCAGGAAGAGTTGGGCAGCTGGTGACGCATGCTCGAGAGCTGTCAACCTTGCTTTGATTGTCAAGAAGGGAGAGACTGGTATTCCAACTGTTCTCTCTGCTCCAGTCTGGGGTTTCTATGATGTCCTCTTCAAGGGCAAGGAGTTCGAATTCCAGCGCCCATACGGAACCTATGTTATGGAAAATGTGTTGTTCAAGGTCTCTTATCCAGGTATGATTGATCATCATATTATACGATATGAATATCGATATGGGTGTGACGGTATATGCTAAATGTTGCATCTGCAGCTGAATTCCACTCCCAAACCGCTGTCGAGGCCGCCAAGAAGATCTTTGCTACCCTCAAGTCCTTGGGCAAGTCCGCAGAAGATATCGAAAACGTTGTGATCCGAACACACGAAGCCTGTGTCCGCATTATCGACAAGCAGCACAAGCCAATGACAAACTTTGCTGACCGTGATCACTGCATTCAGGTATGACCAGCTGGATAAAAAATTTTCACCATCAAATTTTTGCCTGGATAATTTTGCTAACTAAGCTTTTTTTTTTTTTTGGAAAAAATAGTACATGGTTTCCGTCATGTTGTGCTACAACCGTCTTGAGACTACTGACTACCCAGATGAATCTGAGGCTGCCCAGTCCCCACTCGTTGAATCCCTCAGACGCCGTATCTCTTGCGTCGAGGATCCTCAATACAC
The DNA here is from genome assembly GCA_036971725.1 of Arthrobotrys conoides. Lineage (NCBI taxonomy): Eukaryota > Fungi > Ascomycota > Orbiliomycetes > Orbiliales > Orbiliaceae > Arthrobotrys > Arthrobotrys conoides. Next base: position 3,246,217 of record JAVHJM010000001.1, read on the forward strand.
TGCTGATTACCATGACCCCGCCCTCCGAACCATCCCCAACGCTCTCACCGTGACTCTCAAGGACGGAACTGTCCTCGAGGAGGTCGCCGTTGACGCTCCACTCGGCCATCGCACTCGACGTGAGGAGGCCAAGCCCGTCATTCTCGAGAAGTACAAGAGACATCTCTCTCCTCACTTCTCCGAGTCCCATGTTAAGACTTTGATTGATCTTGGCAACGACTCCGCCAAGTTGCTCGAGACCGACGTCGACACCTATGTTGATATGTATATCAAGAAATAGATTTTGGGTATGGGTTCTTTAGTCCGGGCCGGTTTGAAATACCTAGTGTAGGTACTATGTACACATTATTGGGGATTTCGAGCTTCTTTGTTGGGGAATTTATTGTAGTTACTATCAAAAGTACATGTTACTATCTTTCAGGCAGAGAGATCTAGAACAATTTTTTACAAGATCGATGACGAACAAATGGGTCCTACTTTTCCCTTCCTTCAGAGTGAGAACTTGATAGATACAATCCATTACGAGCAGCATTTTCATCTCTTTCTTCTTTCGACCGGAAAGTCTTCCGACCCCGCGCCATCCAATATACGATCAGAAAAGAAGCCACCAAAAAGTAGACCACCGAGACATAATTCATGCTTCCCGCCACTACGGGGTAGTAATATGGGAAGGAATATAAAACGAATGTAAATATTGTCCAAAGTAGGACTACGTAGTTTGAGATATGGCCGAATATGCCCATCCAGAATGGACCGGTTTTGAGATTCGAACGTCCTTTTACGAATAGAAGCAATGCGATGGGAATTGAATAGGAGATATAGAGTAGAACGATGCAGGCGGTGATCATACTACCGAGTTTCATGCGCAAAATGTTAGCAAGTTTTAGGATATCGACGGAGAGAGTGGTGATATAGTTATATCTTTCACTTACCTGTTAAACGCAGTAGACGACGCAATATACAAAAACCCAAGAATAGCGACAAAAACGCAGCTCAAAGTGTGAGCATTTAGCGGAACGTCTAACTTTTCGTGGACAACCGCCCAATACTTCGACCCGGGTAGCCCACGATCTCGAGAAAACGACCAAGCCAGTCGAGCTTGCCAAGTATGACAGGCAATTACACAGCCGACTCCGGTACATATAATCAAAGTCTCCAGTACTACAGCTCCTACAGTCGATTGCAAAGCCTGTTTGAATATCTCCAAGATCGGAACTCCGGTTGGTGAGAGGTAGACGTTATCTATATCCTTTATCGCGAAGAATATGGATATACTATAAAGAAACGATGTAACGAATCCGATAGCCACAGTACCTAAAATAGCAACAGGGATCACCTTTTCCGGCCGTGGTACTTCCTCTGCTAGATGCGTAGCAGCGTCAAGGCAAGCGAATGACCAGTTGGGATTTATAAGTCCGACTACGAAAGCGATGAATGGCGAGGACCAGCCGTTTTCGTTTCTAAAAGTTGCGAAGACGAATTCTGCGCTATTCTTGGGACTGGATTTTGCGAGAACGGTGATTGTGATTACTAGCATTGAGGTTAGTGATGTGTAGAGCGTGATTTTGGCGGTTGTTGGGATGGTTTTGCCGTAGCAGTTGAAGAACCAGGCGAAGAGGTTGAGGAGTTCGTAGGCTATGAAGATTGGCCATCTTCCTTCGACTTGGAGGGGGTTGAAGGTGCTTTTTTTTTTTTTTTTGGAATGTCAGTTAGCTATAAATCTACTAAATCTAAAGTGCGTCATCTAGATCTTTATAAATAAGTATTCTGGTATGTGAACTTACAATTCCGGATTACAAAGTTGATATACCCCGACAAGAGCACTCGCAACAGAAAGCGCCGCGCTTGCAGATGTGAATACCGCACCAGCCCAAGCGATTCCTCCAGTTATATAAGCTAGAAAATTCGACCATCTCCGCGGTGCGAGTTCGCTAGCCCAGAAATATTGGCCGCCGGCATTTGGCATTGCTGAGGCTAGTTCTGACAGAGATATGGCGACGCATGTGGATATCAGGGCGATTAAACATATGCCGTAGATGGTAACTACGGTTCCTCCGGAATATATACCCTATAATATAGACTGTCAGGTTAGCCATAAAGTACTAATATAGGGAAGTGAGGGGTAGGATCGATTGGGTGGACTTACCGTTACGAGGCTTGCTGATATTCCAAACCATGAGTTTGTGATAGAGAATCCTACGGCGAGGACGGATAGGAATGAAAATGCCCTTTTGAGTTCTGACTTGTAGCCCATTTCTATTTACGTATTGTTCTCTTTAGAATGTCTACATTGAATTCGAATTAATTTACGAATGAACGTACGAGCTAGCTTTAGATTATCGGAGTCCAGCGAAGAGGTGTCCTTGAAGACTCCGAGGTCTTCACCCTTCGGGGTGGATACGGTAGTATCCCGATGCATCTCTTCGTCCGTATTTGTTTGTACCTAGGTAGATAGACTATATTGTAGTTAATCAGAAATTCGTCGACCAGCGGGAATTATATAGAGGTAAATCGACTTCCGGCCGCGGGTCTGGGTTATGCATATTATTGTAAAGAAAGTACGGTATTAAATTCCAAAGGGGATTGCGGTTTTCCCCAAGAAATAGTTGATTAAATTGCGAAGGGATTAATTACTAATGCTCTTTATCTCTGAGTATGAGTGGTTGGATATATAAGTCGTACAAGCCCTTGCTTCTGTTAAAAGTATGTGATGTTCTTCCTTCCTTTCGTTCGCTCACAAGTCGACCGGACGAGGTGGTTCATTGCATTAGCGATTGGTTGGCTCCTCGAGCTGAACTTATCTCCTATAGCTAGTTGCATGCTAGCGGTAGATCGATAGGTTCGTGGATCTGTATACCATTACCAGCACTGAATGCAGTTAACTAAGAGGTAAGTAAGTATCTAGCTGCAATGTCAGCTAGAGAAAACGAATCCTAGATCTGTGTAACCTATCCCCAATGCATAAACTTGACTTTGACTTTTATTCATATTGACTCCTTTGCTTATCGTACCAATGGTTGGGTCGAAAACTAAGTTAGACCATGCAATAGAGTGTGCAATACAAATGGGATGTCGGGGTTTAAAAGGAAGTCAGCTTTTTAAGAGGAAGTCGGCTTGGCTTAAAGGATCGTAGGTATCACAAGAAGTGATGTGTATCTGCGGAGCCGATATCATGATGCTTCGACGCTTCTGATGAAAGAAACAAATGATGTCAGAGCCCCTGGAAAGGCCTGCCTGAAGGATTCGAACCCGATCAGTATCTATATCGGGGCGTAACGTTACGTGAATCTGGAGGATACTGATAATCAAAGTCGTACAGGTGTAAGTTCAGATCAATTGTTTCTGGGAGTAGATCGATAGTTGATTAGTTAGGTAATTTTGTAATTGTCAATACAGGTAATAATGAAGAAGGTATACCCTGCGGGTTGGGGTCAGAATACCTAGGTCTTATGGGTCTAGACCGCAGCCCTGGGGTTGGCCCAGCCTTCACAAGACCTCAGTTATATTCCCACTCGCAACACAATACACTTCCAAGTTCAAGATTGTAATGTTTTGTGTTCGAGAGTAGACTCTTTAATCTAGATAGCCTACTTAACTAAGTATTTTAGCATATGGTTGTTGAGTTGGGATAAAGGCTAAACTCAATTAAAATGTTCGAGCAACTCACCTTTTATGGAGCTGAATATTGAATCCCTAGCATGTAGAAAGACATGAGCTGTGTGTATGTGCAATAGTATCCCATAGAAATATATAAATCTATAATTATATATAGGCTGTTAGAAACAAAAAACTGTTGGTTCTTTACTTGAATCAGGACTCGAGTGCTCGAATATATCCCTGATATACATGCCAATTCTCTGTAATAGCACGATAGCATTGGACACTTTGCGGGATAGTTTAAATCCAATTGACCCTTGAGCAGCTTAGCCAAAAATGCAAAAAAAATATTCTATTCGAGAGGAATCCGTGGAGTGCAAGATAAGATCTTTCCGGATACGTGCGTAGCCGTCTGATTTTTGTTTAACAAATAAGTGCTCGGGAAAGCTTGGACCGATGCTACTAGAGCTAGGGGGCCAAGCAAGACCTAAGAGTACTCATGTGCTTTAGAAACCGATCTGCTTCGATATTGTAATTCTATTGATAGAAATCCGACCACGCGATTCTGCAGGCGTCTAGAGATACAAGTTGGAACCTTTTGGTACATTCACTGGGCTAGCTGGAGGCTGGAGCCGTGCATGCAGCATGCCCATGTGCGGGACCCTGCTGATTGGAGCATGAGGTACTTACATCTACAGTTGCCCTTGCCTCCGATTAATACATGTCAATTTCAAGGTTTAAGGGGTCACGTCTGTGGGCCAATAGGTTTATTGGGCCCAGAGGCCGGCGGCAGAATTAAGGAGATGATGGGGCGTATACCGTATCCAATCTCCAATATCGAAGGGAGGAGGGCGAATATTGCAAGTCTGGCTTCTTTGAAGAAGCTTGGTGCCACGGGTCTTCAGAATCTCAAGTGACTGAGGGGTTTCGGATCTGCGGCCTGCTTCTAGACCAAGTGTTACTGTAACAAAGTCAATATCTTTAAGGGGCTGTGCAGGGCAGTAGAGTCGCTGTTAAGAAACGAACCGTCGGGATAAGATATTTTACCAGGGCAAAAAGCTTGGTTGATTCAGTAGACGAGACGAAGAGGTAAAATGAGTGGGGAGATATGTATACGATTCAGTGTGGAAGTGATCTGTTGAGGCTTCGTGCTAACTCATGCAGCCAGACGCATCCACCGGCACCCATGTAGCTTAATAAGGTGGCCAGAGGCTAGAAGTGGAGACCAAATTGGAGATAGAGTCGATTCGATTCCGACATTTCAGCCAGTTAGGTCACGGTTGGATAGGATTATCTCCAGGACACATTGCATGCGCATTGTTACCCCGACCACCCCATCTTTGTCTTGGAACTTGATCAAGGAATTGGTTTTCGCCCCACAGTATGACTAGGTAGGTAAGAGAAACTCGTGCCTTCCGAATTAGCCTCTACGCGGGTTTGATATTCATTTCCTTGCTTTGGTCGACCATGCTCATGCATGTACATACTGAAAGGCTCCACTTGTTAGATAGAGATGTGGATGTATCCCCAAACATTGGTTAGATGAGGCCGGTACAATGAATAATATTAAAAAATACAATCATGTTAATGTATATGGCAGAATCATCTCGACAGATATTCCCGGTCTAAACATTATAGTACTATTGCCCTGAATCTCGTTGGGACATGATGGCTTTCTAAATTTCTGGTATCCTCTGAGACCTATCTTCACACCGGTTCTTTATTTCTTAATCACAGGAAAATGTATCCCGATTCTCCAATTTTAAACCTGAAAACCAATGAAATCTCAAGAGGGCCAGTCGGATTATGCCCATTTTTGAGAATCAACAAGTATAGGCTCGACTTGTAGTATAGCAAATATCCCGAGAACATCTCGAACGGCCGGGTGGGCCTGCATATGGAAGCAAAGGCCTCGTGTAATAAAGCTAGAGGTAGGCTATGCTATGCTAGGGCAGGGACGGGTTGGCCAAAATGACGCGGTATTCCGCTCCGCTGGCGAAGCCCTTACCCTGGTGAGAGCTACACAGATATGCACACCTCTCTGGCGCGAGCCAAGGGGTATTCTATTGGCACATATGCGACCACGGACCCACATTTGCATACCATACCTCCATGTCTTTATATCTCGAATTCCAAATTATCTAATCGCCGTATGTATGTATGCTTCTTTATTGCGTCGAATCGGGAGCCGCGTTGGTGAACACGTCTTGACTGCCTAGTACTTAGCTAGTAGATTTCATTATGACTGTATAGACCTATATCAAACGTTACATTTCACTCATGCAGTCCAGTTCCAAGACGGGAGCTGTTCCACATCTAATGCATGAGCACGTGTAGAGCATCCCTTAATTTTGAGATATCGATTCAGCTTCGAGAGTTTAACTATCAGTCTAGTCGGCCGAAAGAGGGGTAGTAATTTACCATATTCGCCCACCCCAGTTGGGAAATAATTGGTTAAACACTCCGAATATGGGGAAATCAATTTAAAATGACAACCGCATTAGCGTGCAAGGCGAATTCTGCCAAATGTAATACGATTGTAAAGTATTGAAACATCGATATTTTATGATATATCTAAGACAAAAAAGGTTTATACAATGCAAGGATATATAGACTAAGGAAGATATGCAGAACGCGGGACGATTGCAAGATACTAACACTGCAATGTACAGAAGCTCGACACCAGTTGCATAAAATGTCTGAAATGGTTTCCCAAAAGGTGTATATCGAGCTTTATAACGGTATACCGCCAGCCCCCCCGCCCATCTGTCTTGGGGAAAGAATCTATATTTGGAGTGCTGGAAGTGATTCCGAGGTAAGTTAGATGGCTCAAAGCTTAACATCCGCGCAATGTTAGCATGCAGCCGTCTGAGCAAGGAGGTTGTAGGGGGGGAAAGTTGAGACTTGTTGGATTGTGGAAAGCTTTCACGAGACGCCAATTCTGCCAAGACTGGTTGAACAAATGATTTGGAACTTCAACTAGCCATCGTGCATGGAGGGGATAACACCCCTCCTAAACGGAAAACAAACGCGGGGAGCAGGGGTGGTCCGTGGCGCTAATGAGAGAATTCGAGGTTCACGGCCCTCGCCCAGGCCTCCCAGTTGGTATTGATTGCTACGTCAGCAAAAAATACAAGCTGCCTCGGAAGGCAGACTCAAAAGAGTGGTTCCACTCCTGCACGTGTCGCGATATCGCTCCGAGTCCTTGGCGAACGCGGCAAACGGACGAAGCCTCAATATATTACGTGGAGACAAAGAGTCGCGGGGGACCCTTACTCAGCAACGATCGCAGTGGTCGATTGAAGTGTGTGTCTTCGGCATGATGCGAAACCACCATCGAATTGGGCAAGCGCCTCGAGCAAGGTGAAATGCATCAATCCTTGCTGCCTTAAGTAATGTTAACAAGCTTCATCGAGCTAAGTCTGCACGCACGAAGATACCCTGGCATATACCTAGGTCCTGAGGAGTTATCTTTGCTGGCATACACTCTGATCTAAACGTACAACATTTTTCGATTCCGTCAAACTATGCAGAATACACGGATCAAAGCACAAGAAATGGCATCCCCGCAGATAGAGATTGGGGCTACACAAAACTAAAATGGAAGCTAACCATTCTGAGGTCTCTCTTATCTCAAACTAACCTCGCAAAATGAACTTTTCGGGAAAGCTGGGGTTCGTAGGGCTGCGTCGTCGGGTCGATCGATCAGAGCTCTCTGCATGCATCTGAAGACTCTTCGCCGAACTTTTCCAGTCGGAGAGAATGCAGAATCGACATATTTGGTGAATTGGTCTTACTGCCGCATACATACATCATACATTGAGCATCTTAACCCAACATGCGCATGGGGGTTCCCAACCCTGGACATTCCCCCGTCTTGTGTGGAGGGGCTCTACCTTGGGTATTCTTTAATTCGATACGAATAATAATAGTATGCGGCCTCACAAAAACCCCTAGTCTCATAGGATGGCTTTTACAACAAAGCAACTAGAGCTTCGATGGCGAAGCTAGCTTAGCATCCCACGCTAGTTAGAGCGTGGTTTACCATCTCGTTGGTTCCATCATATCGAAGCTCTCAAGCTACTGCGAAAAGCTAGCCTGCCCGGGCTGATGAGCTTGTGATCAAGTACTGTGCGCATTCGCTTCGACTGCCTATTTTCGGACTAGTACATGGTGGTGCATGCAGCTTCACCAATCATGGCTTTACGGCTGGCAGTTCCCACTGCATCAACCCTCCCTTCCATTCCTTCTAGAAGGACAATCGAAGGTTATTCTTACATGGTCAGCCCTGGTCCCCTCCGCCCTCCTCTTCAGTAATTTTTTTTTTTTCGAATCATCCCAAGATCGAAGTTTTTAACACTTTCTTAATCAGCATAAATTCAGATTGAGTAACCACATAACAGCGGTGAGCTCTCGAGCTAATCTTCTGCATGATATCCAGGATGAAGGATTCGATTCCGAGTCTCTGGTTATCATTTTTGATGCTTTCTCAGACTTGTCTCACATCTGGTTCGGAAAACCCGAATATGATACAGCCTTACCGCTAAAGCCTGCGGATTTCAAGCGACTGTTGGTCTGTGCCGGTGGGGATCGCTTGAAGCTGCCCGCGGTTGAATTCAGTTGATATTCCAAATAAAGCTCACAGGTGTACGTAACAGTCAAAAGGGATGTTCAAAGCCTCACTGTACCTCTTAGGTCGCCTAAACTTTCACCCTCCAACCTCTCACCAAAGCTATCTAGTTGTTACGGCTACAATTCCTTCTGATGTGCCGCCCTTGTGCAATAGATCGAAGAGAAAGGGTAACGAATCGTAGCTGCATGTTTTTCTCTCCCCCCTGTCGGATGGCTTGAGAAATCATATGCATGCCCGCAGGCTCCACAGTGACATTTTTAGAACTAACGCTAGAAGGTGTACCGAAGCTTCTCTGCGTCTTCTTTTTTCGGGCTAGCTATGGGGGTCGGAGTAGAAAAATTATCCAGAGGGTGGGCGTGGAAAGACTAATCAGACCGGTGCGGGATGATTGAAGTTAGATCGACAGGGGACGGGTAATTAGGAGAAGACTGCGACTGCAGACGTGGTGATACCTATCGGCATGGTAAACCATGGCCTAGCTTGCTTAACTGAGCAGTTATCGGTTGCACGCGATGTCGCCCTCCCCCAATCCACAATCGGTAACCCGAAGGAACAGGAAGGCGGGACCAAAGAATGTATGCCAATTCGACAAAGATATCTTGGAGAGCTCGAGGGAACTCCGAGTACCCACGAATGACATATGTCGATATCAAGATGGAACTGGAGAAGCGAGTTCCCGGTAGGGCTGTTGGGCACCAAGGACACAAAGAGACACTACATGGGCATCGCCGCAACTTCAGAGGAACGAAAATGCGCAATTGTCGTATCACCGACGTGCGCACTGCCCATGCCACAATCCGAGATATGAAGGAAGGCCAAGGTGAGAATTTCGCTATTGTCCACTGTGATCGAATACACGCAGACAGCACATACCAAGTTGGAATGGCCCCAAACTCGCCGTATGCGCAGAACCCCTATGACATCCAACTGTTCGAACACTAATGTGCTTTTAGGCAACGCCGCCCATTTTTCATTCTCGAACAATCAAAAAGCAATTCGAGACAGCACCCGTGTGCGGCTTACACAATAAATATACAAAAAAGCAACCTGGCTTCGAACAATAATTCGTTCAAGACGTTTGCCAGTATGACCTAGCCTACCTGCAACGCTAGCTAGCTCGAGAATGAAAGGGTGCTTGGCGGGCTGTCTCCACCCCAGTCGAGTACACAAACCTCTACCTGCTGGTACATCATGCAGTAGCCCTGCCCCCCTGCCCCCGCCAGAGGGTGAAGACGAGCTTGCAATTAACATTAATTCGTGCGCAGAAGCGCTTCGACTGGAGCTCCAGAAGATGAATATATTAGGCCCTTGAGAACTATCCCGAAAATCTTTCTGGATTCGTTTTCTCTCAATCAAAATAGATCTATCATATCTCTGAACATATAAACACCAGAATACCTCAATTGTCCCAAATACTAAGGCTTGAAATCTGGTGTGGAGTATATAAAAGTGCAACAAGAACAGCCAGCGCCCTTCACAATATTTTTATATCTACTTCTCTACTCATAATCATACGATCAATACTCATATCAAACGGTTCATCCCGCTCCAGCGCTCGGACTAACGCTTTTACAACCTCGATACACAATACTTATTTCCTTTGGGAACCTTCTGCTACTGTGAAGCTGCGATCTGGGACATCTACAAATCTTCGCCACAAACATTCTCGCTAGTGCCATTAGTGGCCCACCCGATCCGACAATAACCAATGGCGGTGACCCTAGACCATTCCATAGCACTGCAGCCGCACTTATTCGAAATGTCCTCCTCAGCTTTTCCATCCTCCATCCCCTTCCCTTCAGATACCGAAAGTTCGCAAATGCCACCCGCTAGGTCAAAATCACACTCGCAAACTGGGACGTCAGCGACAAGCGCAGCAAGCCAATCCGTCGCTGGCACTGCTGGTGTAACAAAGCCGAAACAGAGTAAAAGCAGGAACGGTACGGCCTTTTCTACCCATCTCAGAATCCAATTCAGTCAAGAAATTAACCTCCCTGGCTCTCGAATCCGCTTCAAGCCCGAAGCGAGCCAGGGAGAAAAATGCAACATTAACAACGCACTGTTCCAGAGGCTAATTCGGATCTAATTGTATAGGCTGCGTGACCTGTAAAGCAAAGAGACTAAAATGCGACGAAACAAAACCCACCTGTCTACAATGTAAGATTCTACGGATTTTCCCTCTAGATGCTAGATCAAAGACGTCGCTAAACATGCATCCCTTCTAGGCGAGAAACGAGGTGTTCCTTGTGGTGGATATAAGAAAGATTTTAAATGGAGGGCATTCGAAGAGTCAGATCTAAGTGGAAAGGGTTCAAAATCACGTCCAAAGCGTATGTTCCGAAATTCAGAAACGGCGGTGATCCAAAAACTAATATAACTCAACTGAATAGCCCTCTCGAGTCTTCCAGCTAAGCCAAAGCGAGGGATATCCTCAGGACCTTCCAGCCCTGCATTGTCTGAGGCCTCCTTGGGTTCCATACACTCCCCTCTCCAATCACCACTTCCCCTGACACCTTTGAACACACAATTCGATTCTCCTCCAACGCCACCTCTCCACCACCTTTACGCCTCAAGCATGTACCCGCTTGGAAGTCTGGATAATACCTTCATTCCAAACCCATCCTTCTCCGGAGCCGAAGTGCCCCGATCTCATCCTGCCTACATGGACGAAGAGAGGAGAGCATCTATTTCCCCAAGACTAGAGGATCTTTTGATCCCAGGAAGTATATTGAACAGACCAATACCGCTACCAGAGTATGGCGAATTCACACGCAGCATGTCCTACCAACCCACCGGCATGGACCTTGGAATGACAATGCCCACAGATGATGACCAGATCGAAGAGGTTCCAAGGAATTTCCTCGAAGGCGGTTGGGGTGTCTCCGACGATTCCTCGGGTGCCAACTACCAGACTTTATCGGATATCTTTCGAAGACCTCGTGTTGATATCAGCAGCTCAGAGATGCTGATAATGCATTTTGATAAACAAACCTGTGGCATTATGTCGATTAAAGACGGCCCGACAGAAAATCCATGGAGAACATTGATCTGGCCGCTCGCAACCCAGATCCCCGCTCTTCGCCACGCGATTTACTCGATGACAGCCTTCCACATGTCCCACAGCAGACCAGAGATGAGGATGCAGGGCATGGAACATATGAAGCACAGCATCAAACATCTTGCTGCAGGCCTAAACACCGGGGATATCCTCCCAGAAGCCGCATTCGCGACAACCCTCTCTTTGGCTTTCGCGGAAGAATGGGATAGACATATCTCCACCGGAATTGAACACTTGCGCGGAGCCAAAGTCCTGGTCAATCAAGCGCTCGTCAGGTATCAGAATTACCCAATCAATAGCACCGAGATCGCAAGACTTAGGTTTCTCTACAATACCTGGGTTTACATCGACGTGCTCGCCCGTCTCACTTCAAATAATGACGACGAGTCTCAATCATTCGAGAGTATCTCGCCACTCCTTAGCGCTCCCATGATGATGTCTTCCGAAGTCGACCCATTAATGGGATGTGCTACCACATTATTCCCACTTATCGGAAGATGCGCATCCTTGGCAAAGCGTGTTAGGAAGAGCAAGAAGAATAGTGTCACAATCATCTCAATGGCACTTGAACTCAAGACAGCCATAGAAAATTGGCAACCAGATGCCATTTACGAGCCAATCGAGGACCAAACATCAAATATCGACCATTGTATTCAAACAGCTGAAGCTTACAGATGGGCAACGCTTCTCTATTTACACCAAACAGTTCCAGAAATTCCATCCCCCTCAGCTCATGAATTGGCCGAAAAAGTCATGTGCACAATTGCTTCGATTCCTACAACCTCCCGTACATGTATCGTTCACGCGTTCCCTCTCCTTGCAGCCGGTTGCGAAGCTGTCGGCCAGGAAGAACGGGAATGGGTTGAGAAACGGTGGGCAGACCTGATGCAAAGACTCTGGATCGGTAACATCGACAGAGCCTGGGACATCGTCCGGGAAATCTGGACACGAAGGGACAGCTATGTCGGCGAGAAACAAGGTGTATCCATGGTCACAGATATGGAATATACCATCCGTTCGCACATTTCTTCAAACAGCAGCACTCCAGCTCCAACCGGAATTGAAGACCCCACAATGTACCTCGACTTCCAGAAGCTCAACGAGGACCTCAACGGATCCCCAAATCAAACAGAAATGATATGGGGTGGTAGTGTCACAGGCGCGGAAATGAGGAGATCAAGTCCGACTCCAGGCACCAGGGTCAAGGGTTTGGAAATGGACGAATGGGATTATGAGACGTCAATCCGAGGCCGACTATCTTGGGTCGGTCTATGTGCGGAGTGGCAATGGGAGATTTTCATTGGTTAGAAATAACATTTTTTTTATCTACTAGCTATCTTCACTTTCATGTCTATACTATATTAGGTTTTTTTTTTTTTTTTACAGCACTGGCGTTCTTTGGTTGTCATTAAAGTTTTGTAAATATTTAACCTGTCCATGTATATAACATTTTGCTTTTTGACCTGATCTGGAAATTTCAGCGAATGGCGTTTCGCGTTCGATTTTCTCTCTCCATGGAATATACTATATACCATTCTATACAATATAACCTTCCAAAATAGCGCACGGATATACAGTTTTTGTGACATGAATAATCCACTTTGACCTCCCCTGCTCAAGGGCCCATGCTGTCCGTACTTGCCAACTGTGTTACATCAGCAATTTTAATCACGAGATTTACATGAGATACTCAAGCTGCATGCAGGTCCCACATTTCTATTTCAAATACACCCCTGTCCTGTGGCTTGCAGGGTGGCATGAAGCTCGACACCTTGCCGATATGCCACAGTTCGGTAGGCTGCACTATCTTGACACACGCATTCTAAAGGGGTATCATCAAGCTTTGATTTTCTACAGAAGAAGTGTAGATATAAGTATTAATCAATAGTAAAGGTTCCTGTAGAACATGCGTGTCTCTATCACTCTAAGAGTCTAGTTGACAGGGGAGAAAGCTGATTCGATGAAACAGAACTTCAACCCCCAATATTATTCACCTTCATAAGCAGTCGTCTAACATTAATAACGCCACAGCCACATGGATATATCAGCAATAAGCAAAGAAAAACAGAATAAAGGGTTGTCTTCAGAATGGTAGGGGTTCGGTGCACAGCCGAGTGCTATGAATATCGAGGGACGCTGAATAAAGCTCGACATCTAAAACATGCATACGGCGTTTACAGCCGAAGTGTTGAGACATCTAGAGAAGCATGTGCGTGCTTTGTTGCAGTTTACTAAGATCAGATGGTTTCCATATAGCGTCTCGTTTCCCTGTAATCGAGCCGAAAGCGCATGTGTTAGCTTGTCTTCAAGGCTTATATCCCGCTGGTGCAGTGTGGCTGTGTAAGGTTCACTGCATTACATGATAACAATCAAGGCGATAGACATTCTTGGCTATCAAGCAGAAGAGGTTGAAGACTTGGCAGAAACAGGGAGTAGACTTACCAATCCGTAACTGCTTCTTCCCATTGTCGACACTCATGCTCTCTAGTCCCTCCAAAGTGCTCAACAAATGCATCTCCTAGGACCTCTCTTGCAATGCTCCCTTTCTCCATGAACTTTTCAGTGGCAGCTTGTAAAGACTTTGCCAGTCTCTCACCACCACCTGGCTGTGTCTTTCCAAGGGGCGGTACAGTAAGTTCTAACTTCTTCTCAACCCCCCTATATCCACAAGCTAAGATAGCAGCCAAAGCAAAATGCGGATTACAATCAGCACCTGGAACTCGGACTTCTAGTCTTGTCGCCTTAGGTGACGCCGTAGGCGGAGTAATGAGCCTGATTGACGCTGCGCGATGCTCTAAACCCCACGAAACTGTTACTGGTGCCCAAAAGTTCTCTACCAGGCGCTTATACGAGTTGATGGTTGGAGCGAATAGCGGCATCATGTACGGCAATCCCTCGAGAACTCCAGCAAGAAAATGCCTGCCAAGATCCGAGAGATATGCGACATCTGGATATGGAGGATTAGGATCCTTCTCTTCTCTAGCAAACATGTTCTTTCCTGTCTCTTTATCGACAATGGAAATATGAAGGTGGCCAGAGTTTCCGGGCAGCCCTTGCTTTGGCTTTGCCATGAAGCAAGGTGTAATTCCGTTCTTTGCACCCAGAGCCTTGACGGTCAGCTTGAATAGGGATGCTCTATCAGCCATTTCTGCAACATCTGTGAACGCTAATGCTGCTTCATATACACCAGGCCCTGATTCCGTGTGCCATCCTTCAATTGGCACATTGAATGCTTTGCAGGTATCGTAGACCCCGTAGTAGTATTCCTGGAAGAGAACGGGACGGGTAAGGGAGTATCCGAACATTCCGGGTGTGATGGAGGGGATTGATTCCGGCTTTTCCGATCTGATATTATCTGGCGATGCGGAAAATTGGTAAAACTCGTATTCCGCTGTACACATCCCTCAGTAAGCCACCATCACGATTGAGCAGGAGGATCATAGATTCAACTGACCTCCAGCCATTGCTCCCATGCCATCCTTCTCAAACTTTGCCAACGCAGACTTCAGAAGCCCTCTTGGACAAGGGGCGATTGGTTCATCGGTATCCGGATCGTAGAAACTGACCTACGGACGACATTAGTTCTCGGAGCATGCGATGCTAGGCTTTTCGTCAAACAGATGGCAATGCATACCAAAAAGAAAGGAACATTGTTCTCCCATGGAATCCTTCGAAATGTTTTCAAGTCGACTTTGGCAATTATATCGTGATACCCGTTCTCTTGATTAGATATTAACAATTCTTTGAAGTATGTCTGTTAATTATCAGTATATTATTCTGTAGAACATGCCAAACGGTGACCAAACGAATCCTACCTGATCGTGCATGTCCCAGCCAAAAACAACTGAGCAGAAGCCAAACCCGGTGCTGATTATGCTCTTGAACTTGTCCAGCGAGATCATCTTTCCGCGCAAGATCCCGTCTACATCGAGGCCAGCCAATTTGACCTTATCATCACCGTTGGCTTCCAGAGCCTTAATTATGGACTCAGCCGTATGTTCTGTCGTTGTAGCCATCTTTCAAGCTGCCGGGCCCAAAGTAGCCTGGTTATTATGTTCAGTGTAGGTATTTAGGAGGGTTTGAGACACCGTCGTAGCTGTGTAGGCTTTTGCGACTCAAGTAGTGGTAGATTGAAACGTCGATGGTTTGGTAGTAATGATTTAAGTAAGCTCACAAACTTAACGGTTTTTATGGCTATTCTAAGTGATACCGAGGTTTATCTGCGGTATCTGAGGACGATGTTGAGGGAACCGCGTTGCGAGGACGTCAGAGCTGTGGTTGGTTTTGCGGCGGGTCTGCGGACGGGGATATTCGAGTTCTGTGCGCGCGCACTTCTACGACAACGTTAAGCTTTTTTTCTCCTCGACAATGAAAATTTTCAAACCTACTAGCTAGCTGGTAAGGTTTCGGTGACGAGGACGCGGATACTGTCTCTTAAGTACTACTTACTAAAACCACTACTCTACCTCTTTTGAGTATTCCAAGCGGCTCCTTAGAACGGGTAGGTACGTAGCTTATCGCACATAAGTACCTCACTATCTTAGACCCCGTTCAGACAGGGTATAGTTGCACCTTCCAAGCTTTTAGTACAGGCGAGAGAAAGAACCCGGTTACACCGATGAAAGGCACTACCAGAACGGAGAGCGGAAGGTAAGGAAAGATGAAAGAATGACGATATATTTTGGGCACGAGACGTTGAGTTCCACGAATTCCAATTCTAGCCTCAAAGGCCAAATTGCTCATCACTCGAGTGATATCACAGGAAATGTCGTGTGGGGCTGCCCTTGATATGCAGGACAGCCTATGGTGTGCATATTGGAAGGCTTAAACCTTTCGATATGTCATTGTGTCCTGTCGCTCTTCGGTGCAAATATCATTTCCTAAAGCGATGAGCTAGAACCCCCCGCTTTTTTCCCTTTGCTCCGCTCGATGCAGGTCAGGTAACGTGCTACGGATGGGCATCTTGTTGGGCTGTTGCCTATCTATGTTGGCACATGTCCTACGCACGGCTAGCTTTTAGATTTTTCGAGGTTTCGAGTGACGGGGTTCTCAAGCTCGAATGGAGAGCATGAATCGGAGAACTCCTTCTGTTTCGATCCTGTCAAGGCATTGTTGGTAGTAATTCGCTTATGGTTGTGTTCATGTGCATGCAGAAAGAAGCGACCAAGCCTAAAAGTCCCCGTCGCTAAGCTTGTGGGCATTCCATCAGATTTGAGACAATGAGAAGCTTTTCCTGGAAATTTTATATTCGTGCAAAACCCCCATATAACCCACCGTGGGGTTTCTAAACAGCGGCGGATTGTTTCCAGAAAAGTCGGTCACAATTGGTGTAAAGATGGCGGCGGAGAGATCTCGTTAAGATTCCTTCAAGAACCTACAAAATACATACGTATAGAGGATAGTTGTAGGTAAATCCAACTGTGCATATGCATATGTGCTCGGATTTCGAATCGAACCCATAGCCAGTATATTATGCTATTCAAAGTCGAGTGGTTGAGCAGCACGGTCTCGTCAAAACCAGCCCGTCCATCGAGGCTAACCAGCCAATACTCTTTCAAAGAGCTCACTGCATGCATTCCATTCTAATGCAATGCATAATCTGGTCACCAGACTGCTAGTTCAAGCATCGGTCGTAGCTCGTAGTCTGTCCATGCTATAGGGCCCATCGATTGGAAATATAAGGTTGATAGCACCCCTGGCGGATAGCCGGACCTTGTCTGGTCGCATGTAATTGAGCTTCGCACTTATTCCGGCGTCGGAATATCAAACAGTCATTGCTTTATCGGACGAATCAAGTGGTAGAGTGGGGAAGGAACTCTATCAGTGAGCTAGTTAGCGCGTACGTCTGACGGGACTGAGAAACCGTCTGCCGGGTCCGATTTGGGGCGAAAGAATGGAGGTAACAGTTGGACAGGCCAGCTCCAGAACTCTCGCCAAACGCCAACGCGATATGGATCGACTAAATAAATGTCCGTGTGACGGCAAATGATCAATTGCATTGGATTGCGAGGAGGGGAGGGGAGCAGAGGGGAAGAGAGAGGAGTTCGTGCTTTCGATAGCTAGCTGGCATACTTTAAACCACTTCAGTAGAAGCCTGCACCAAAATTAGAGCATTCGATATTTTAGTGTGATTCACCTCCTGTGCTCGCCGGAGTTTAAGTTCAGCACTGGACCCTGAATCAATTCCCCTCCGTTCGGAAAATTCTATTTCAACCTTATCTTTAGGCTGCTTGCTACATTGCGAACCGTATAAATTCGCGCCTTCGATCGTTCTTCGAATCAGCAGCTCAGCTCAGGAAATCATTTGCCGTTGACGGATATTAAAGCTTCACACTAGACCTACTCGCATAGTTTCTGAGATCGAAAGACAAAATGGCCGGAAGACTCGCTGGAAAGAACTGTATCGTAACTGGTGCCGCTGGGTATGATCTTTTTTCCATCCATTTGTCGTTCATGTAGAGACTCCACTAACATCAATGTATGTTCCAGCGGAATCGGCTTGGAAACGTGTATTCTCTTCGTCAAGGAAGGCGCTAGCGTTGTTATGGCCGATATCAACAGCGAAGCTCTCGAAAAGGCTGCCGCTATCGTTCGTCACTTCAAAGCCGATGCTAAGATCAAGAACGTCATCTGCGATGTCTCGAACGAAGAATCGGTCCAAAATCTAGTGGCCTCGGCGGACGAGTGGGGTGGTGTCGATGTCATGTTCAACAATGCTGGCATTATGCACGGTCAGGATGCTGATGCAGTCGAAACCCCAGAGAAGATTTGGGATCTCACTCAAAATATCAACGTCAAGGGAGTCTGGTTCGGCTCTAAACATGCCGTTTTGAGCTTCAGGAAGCACGGAAAGAAGGCCACCAGCGTTATCAATACCGCCAGTTTTGTTGCCTTGATGGGAGCCGCCACCCCACAGCTAGCCTACACCGCGAGCAAAGGTGCCGTTCTGGCCATGACTCGAGAATTGGCTATGATTCACGCCAGAGAGGGGTTCAGATTCAACTCCTTGTGCCCAGGACCTCTCAATACCCCCCTTCTCCAGGAATGGCTTGGTGACGATGCTGAGAAGCGATTCCGTCGCGAAGTCCACTTCCCAAGTGGAAGATTTGGGGAAGCTATTGAACAGGCTCATGCTGTCGTTTTTCTCGCTAGCAATGAAAGCTCTTTCGTCAATGGAACTGATTTCGTCGTTGATGGAGGACTGTCCAAGGTAAAATCCTTCCCGATAAGCTCCACTTCTCTGCTTTGCTCCTATAATAACCTTATATATATATATTTAGGCATACGTCACTGCACTAGGAACTGCACCAGCTGCTCCACAAAACAATGCATTCGGAGTGGAGTAAGTTTTCAATCCACTTGAGATGCCGTTACCAAAGATGACTAAATGCCCTTTTCATCCATCCAGAAAGAAATAAATTTATTCTAGCACTGCCACCGTTGCATGCATCTTAATACATCATTTATGACCCGATAGACGAATGTTTGGACCAGGCGTTTTCATCTGTTTCTTTGGGTTAATTGGCATTCCGATATCCGTGTTTTGTTTTCGGGGTCGTCGACTTCTTCATATTCACACTTACGGTTCTAGCCCAACTAATTTTGATTGTTATAAAATGAGGAATGGCATACCATTGAAAACTATATTGCAAGTCTGATGGAACGATTGCGTAGGCCTAGGCACAACTGGTGGCTATAAACAAAGAATCGAGAGTAAATCGTGTAGGAGAGTTTCGGGCTCAAAGCGGCCTCTCAGAAATAAGCAGGATGTCAACCCAACCACATAACACCAGAAGATCGAGCGAGATGACCCATGGAAAGCAAATTGCAAAATAAACAGAAAGGATGTAATTTATGTACATATTTGAGGGGCAGGTTTCATTACTCGCTCTTCTTTCCCAATGATGATTTCCAAACCGCGAAGGCTACAGTCCCCGCCAGGGTCCCAAGCCCCGCACCTCCGACTGCACCCCTCCAAAGCGGCAACGGGCCCCTTCCCGCAGCTCCAAGAAAGGCGCCAACCACCAATCCAGCTGCGGAAAAGTCGTCGAGCTGGGCCTGGCCGGCGTTTCTTAATAACCTCCAGCTTCGGTCCCTCCATTCAATATCTTCCCTGCCCCACATCCGACCAAGAGTCATTGCACCACCTAATCCTAGTGATACAAGAGCACCTGTAGAGTTCGACCTCAGAAGGAGCACTGTGAGAGGATATGCGGCTGCCCGACGGAGGATGAATGTGGATGCCAATGGAATAGCTGATGAAATGAAAGCTCCCATTGGGAGAACTCTGTGTATGACATGTGCAGTTAGGATAAAGTGATATAGTGGCTGGTCCTCCGCATATTCGGACGTCGGGAGCAACCCATTGAGAACCATGTTGTAGGTAGGTATGTAGAGAGTAGTTTATTGGTGGTCTTGGGTATACTGTATGAAACTAAGATATTCACTCGTTTTCGGTGAATGTGTGTTGAGGTGTGTTGGATATTGAGGTAAAGTATACTTGATGGGCGACCGATACTAAGCTGTGGTAGCTACAACTGCAATCAATCGAAGCCACGATGTCTAGTCAAGGCGAATATATAGACCCTTTGATATCGTCGAGTTTTTTCCAGTGCATACGTAAGTATCGTCGTCGACCTGGCCCGTACGGTGACTATCTCGTGGCCGTTCCCGACCAATGAGAGCGACTGCATTTGGAAACAACCACTATCATGTCGGCAGATACAAGACCGACCACCGACCACAACCTGATGCGTAAGTACCCTCCTAGGCCTCATGCCATGCGGCTGACATGATAGTCTCCTTAGCTCTTCCCAATACGAACATCCGCCGGTGCTGAGCCCAAAGGCTATCGCATCGATAGTTCTCAAACTGCGCGCTCTTGTTACGTAAGCCTGGTAAGTACTTTTAAGTTACTCAAGTCACTTAATCTAGTATGTGTACTACGATTGAGATATCGGTTGGGTAGGCTAGCCTGTTATGATGTCACGTATTTTTTGCCGCGGCTGCACTTCCTTAGGACGGAAGATGAGCGGGGTGCTTCGGTTGGGACCTTCACCCCGCCGTATCCTTCTCAAACCCCTAAAGCACCAATAGCATCCATTGCAACAGCATCTACACATTAACAGCATCATATCATAGCCATCTAGCATCGAAAATAACGTTACATCTACAATGGATAAAGTTTGCGAGGCTTGCAAAACACTACCGCCAATTGTGGACCAGGACTCCTATAATGAGGTGTGTACTACGTTAATACCCCGGACACTAAATCCGCTTCGTACAATTGTGCAACCGCCAGACGCCATACTGACGCCAATTTTTGCAAATTTTGGGGGAGTTAGAAAGGCGGTTATGAAGATGTAAACGGTTTCAACTGCTGTATGTCTATAATCAGTGGCAAAACGCGCGATATTGGTCACTCGAATTAATGGATTGTAGACATTGCGGCCCCGCAACCCACCCCGGAAACCGGCATACTCTTTGTCTACGATATCTTCGGATACTTCAAACAGACGTTACAGGGAGCCGACATTCTCGCCCTTACCGACCCCGGCCATGTCGTTGTTATGCCCGATTTCTTCTTTGGGAAGGTCAGACCTCGCCTTATCGAGTTTCTACATATGCATATATCGACATGCTAATAACAGCCCACACCGTTACGCTTTATAGCCCATGGATGTCGAACTATTCGAATCTCCAGAAGGGAAGGAGGCCCTTGGTAGCTTCTTCCAAAACGAGGCCAACATGGACAAAACAAAGACAAACGCATTGAAGGTTCTCGACGGTTTGAAAGAGAAATTCCCAACAGTAAAGAAATGGGGCATCTTCGGGTAGGCGCCACTCTTCAAGGAAGTGACTTAGTTCACGCTAATTAACAATCGATAATACAGTCTATGCTGGGGCGGGAAGGCATCCACTGTCATCTCTAAAGATGCCACTAGTGGCTTCGCAGCGTCTGCACAGGCTCATCCAGCCATGCTCGATCCCAAAGACTTCGCAGACTTCCCAATTCCACACCTATGTCTTTCTTCAATGCACGAAGATAAAGGAGATGCCGAAGAGATAAATAACATTCTCAATAATCGCAATGATGGCAGCCACGGTAAAATCTATCCCAACGATATCCACGGTTGGATGGGTGCCCGTAGCAATCTCAAGAACGAGGCCGAGAGGCAATCTTATGAAAGTGGATACGCAGAAGTCGTTGAATTCTTTAAGAAGACTCTGTAAGGCATTCTAGCTACCTGTTTCACTTCTAAATGTCATAATATGTCCGCTGACCGAGTTTCTACGGCCAGAGGCTGATTTCGCAAAATCCAGGTCTTCCGGGAAAGGATATTCGAGGCTTTAGCGGGTTCAAGTTTGCAGAAGTGGAGTTACGGTGCTAGTATAAGATGGAAGTATCTCAAATGTAACGACTATACTACTTAAAGGAATAGATTCCGAGATGTTTTCTATCCTCGAGAGTACTAGTGCTATAGTGTCGCGGAGTGCTCGAGTGTCCATAAAGCTTTTGAGCCTGTTCTGGACGTCGGATTTAAGAATAACAGTGTAACTTTTTGATATAAAACAAACGGAGTCTGAACACCCCAATTTCAACCTCTAGTTGCCGGAACACGCCTTGCATAAGCGCTACCCGTCGTCCCTGGACTACCTAGTGTAGTTCAGTACGTAGTTTTAACCTCAGGATCATCGCTTGGAAGATCGTTAACTCTTCGCGCGCTGAAGCTCATACAAATTTGCAACAAGACCAACACAATATATATCATTCTCTAACCCCATGAGCTACGAATGCCGATGTGATATTAATGTGGAGCGCTAACTCAAATAGCAAATCAGTCAATGATTATATGCATTTGAGTAAGCTTAGGATTTGAAGCCTTTTCGATTGTCTATTTTAGGTATTCGCATTGTACTAGGTATGTACGTGCCTATCTTGAATTTCATTTTCAAGCTAGCTGAGCAGATTTGACATGATTACACAACCAATTGTGGAATCCACTGATAACTTATGATCAATATATGTGATTAGAAGAGGCTTACATGGATTGAGTGTACACCGCACACTATCTTGGCTTGCTACAAATTCCGAATCGGACAGCCCGTACCTGAAATCAAAGACAGGTGTTATGCAAGGAGGGCATAAAATCCCGAATCATCAGACGGGCCGATTAACCAGCCGCCGACACCTGAACCACCCAGAACACTTGAATCAACCACATTGAGGCGAGAACGTTCTAATTCGTGGGTTTTAAAGGTCTAATTAAAAACCAAGGAATTCAAATAAGACGCACCATGTGTATGTTGGATATCACATTCCTGACGGAAAAGGTAAAACCTGGAATTCAATTTGGGAAAGGAGCAACAGGAACCGATAGAATTTGATAGAAAAATAAAGAGTGTTTGCTGGCTTGAAATGGGAGTATAGATAAGGCTGAAGATAGATCTGCATAGCGCTAATGCGATACCTTCGGCCACGAGGAGACCAGGAGGCTCAGGCCTGCAGGACCTTTGTGTGACCACATGAGGCTTTAAACAGCCAATCGATGGATTTCGATTCCTCAATATACTCATATATTATATTAGGGTGTAATATTGGATTGAGACCATGTTTACCATCCCACATTCAACAGCCTTGAAACCTCCATTCCCAATTTAAAATTCACATAAAGTTAAGTTGCGCCCCCGAGGAGCCAAGACTCCGAGATCTTAAACCTGGATTTTGTTTAACAGCAAATGAGGTTTGACAGGTTGCAGGACGGCATGGGCGCGCTGCTGGGTATGACACGAGCATTCATGCAAGCGTCGCAGGAATGTGTCGGTGACATAAAATGCATAAACTTTAGAGCTAATTCTTTTTTTCAGCCGAAGCGGTTGCTATAAAATGCTCTTTTGGACCGGATGCTTGTCAATCGATCCTTGTTTGTTGATTCGCAGTTCACTGTATGGATTTCCTTCCGATAACAGGATTTGTGTCTCCCGTAGTTGCAGATGCATGCCCTGCATCGGTTATAAACCCAAGTAAAGTGCTTCAGCCTCACCTGAAAAGGAAGTGATAACACATCAATAGCAAGAGAGACTGTGTTCATGTGTAACCTGAGCGCAAAATTATACTCTCGAAATACTTACAAGGATTGTCAGTTATACCATTTGACTTTTTGACATCCTCACACCTTTACAAACATTCACAGTGGGGGTCGAATAGGACCGACTTTTCACCACACACCCCCATCAGTGCATACGCACTTTCTAGGCTTTGATAAGAGAGCTAGAAACAACGGGAAATTGAACGCCATGGCAATGAGCGTCCGAACAAGCGGGCGCGCGGCATCTTGCAGCAGTTCCCCCTTTTCTCCCAAATGGTACCGTTCGTCAAAGGACGGAGGAGGCTAACGACTAGAGAACCCGATATCCGCCTTGAGATTAAAATGATAATCATCAAACAAAAAGGAGCCGCCGGTTTAAGTTTAGAAGAATATCATGCCGAAGACGTCGGTGAAATAGGAGGCCTCAAGCGGAGCTGTGATATAGCACACGAGCAGAACTTCCTAACGAAATTGCATGTACAATTTAACCATTGGCTTTTTGTCCCTTGGGTTACGCAGTGTTTTTTTTAGCGTATTGCTCAAAGAACAGTGGTGAAGACACGTGGGAGCGCAAAACCTTGTTGGACGGCCTTTTTCCCACTATTCCGTCCGCTATTTCACTCCAACCCAACCCAACCAACATCAAAGCCATCTAACAATCTCGGAAATTTTATCAGCTGCACGCTCTGTTGCTCTGTTGCACAAGCCCAGGTCGCTTCCGGGGATACCCCTGGCCTAGGGCCGATCCCCAACGCAACACCCGGGACCCCAGTGTAACAGCTCAGGGGATATCCGGGACCTAACACAACGCAACGCAACACCGTTGGTGCTGTTCTAGGCTAAAGTGCCGTTCTTGGCGGTCTTCAGCCATGGCCTTTTTTCGTAGCCACCTTCCCACCTTCTTTCTCCCCTGGCTGGCCTTCGTTCGTTCAGTTCAGTTCAATTCAGACCAGCACTGTACCTGCTAGTTACGCCGTCGTTGGTTGTGAGTGTGATTGTTTGTTCGTTCAACATCATCGTCCAGGCCTCTATTATCTCCTTGAGCTATCCGCGGTCACCCAATGGGTTTGGTCAAGCCCTTTTAGTTGATGCATCTAAGATAGGCACAACCCTCTTTCATACTGCTTGGTGATAGTTATCTTCTACTTTTATCTATTTTTAATCGCTTCATACACTCAAACCTTCCTCGCCTTTAACCCCGCCTCAATCCGTTTATTTTTCTAAACCCTCCCTTGTGTCTGGTGGCCTCAAAGTGCGCTGGGGAAGATCGCTGTCGCCCCTACCCATATTTTCGGTCCAGCGACGTGCTTCGAGTAAACAAATACGTTCTTGGAGAGCAGGACTTCAGACCTTTCTAAATACACCACCACCATGGACCCGGACAGGTCGCAATTTTCTCCATTCGTGGATCCTATAACGCCAGTAGGGAGTGTCACTCCGTATACCTATGGTTCTGGACCAAGTTCCAATAGAGGTTCCTCGTCGGCGCTTCCCAGCATACTCAGTCCTCAACAACGATATTTCCATTCGCGAAGGGTGCCGAAGGGGACAGTAGAGAAACCCTGGCTGGAAAAGAGGGATCCGAAAGAAAAATGGGTGACAATTATCCCCTTAATTGGGATTTTCATCGGTCTGGCGGTATCGGGGTATCTGGTATACGATGGATACACGTCTGTCATTCAACATAAATATTGTCCGGTTTACATGGAGGATTTTCAGAATGGCTTCAACACCGATGTTTGGACACGAGAAGTCGAAGTCGGTGGATTTGGGTATGCTTTCCCGACTCTGGAATTCCAATTGCTGAATTCCCTAGCAGCTAATTTCAGATCTCCGTGTCACGTAGGAATGGTCAATTCGAATATACCACCAACACAGATGAAAACTCATATGTCAAGGATGGGAAGCTCTATATCAAACCAACATTACAAGATGAAAGACTCATAGTACAAGAAAATACCATCAATCTAATCAAGCAGGGGATTTGTACATCTGATATCCCCAAGAACTGCATCACCTCGACAAACAGCACCAACGGAACAATTGTCAACCCTGTCAAATCTGCACGTATCAACACCAAGAAATCCTTCAGTATAAAATATGGCCGTGTCGAAGTAAGTGCCAAACTTCCTCTTGGAAAATGGCTATGGCCTGCGATTTGGATGTTGCCTGTGGAGGACATCTACGGATCCTGGCCTCGTTCTGGTGAAATTGATATCATGGAAAGCCGAGGCAACGACTATCGATACCCGCAAGGTGGAAATGATATCGTTTCTTCGGCTCTTCATTGGGGTCCCGACAGTGCCCACGATGCATGGTGGATGACAAACGTCAAGCATCGTGCCCTTCACACTACATATTCCGCCGGCTTCAATACTTTCGGAATCGAGTGGTCAGACAAATATATGTTCACCTATGTAAATTCTCGGTTATTGCAGGTATTATACACCAAGTTTGATGCGAAGGGTCTCTGGGAGAGAGGAAACTTTCCACTCAGCAGCGCAAACGGAACACGATATTCCAACCCATGGGCGATCAGCAAAAGCCCAGCCGCTCCATTTGACCAAAGGTTCTACCTTATTCTTAATGTCGCTGTTGGCGGTACCAATGGTTGGTTCGAAGACGGCGTTGATGAAAAACCCTGGGTCGACGCTAGTCCCAACGCGAAGAAGGACTTTTGGAATTCACGATATATCTGGGCAGCTGATTGGGACAAGAATGATAACCACGCTATGGTCGTGGACAGCATCAAGATGTGGCAGGAATGCGACTGAGCTCGCGGTGTTTAAGTTTTTTCTTTCATTCTTACTTGCTTTTATTCCTTCTAACTTTATTCTATCCTCCAAAAAAATCGCTGATGTTATAGACGGGGATATCAGACCCAAGTACCATATCATTCATGATTCCAACATCATATTTTTGTTCCAGAAAATTTAGAGCTAGAAAACCCCCTTGCTCCCTGGAAGTCCCCCTGTTATCCGTCTACACCGGTAGGTTTTGCACTGCCATGTTTCCCAAATATCCTTCCCAACGTTTCTATATATGTCTACGGGGTTTATTAGTTTTTTGTTCGGCGCTGTTTTGTTGCTTTTGCCGTGTGTAAGGTTATGGGTCAAGCGCTTTTAATATCACCGGGATGTTGGATTGGGTAGATTCTTAGTAATCTAGGATGTTGTTTAGCCTCTATTCAGGTATTATATTGTACATTAGCAGGATACATAGTATACGGTACCCGAGCATCCGCGTGGTTTTTTTAGCGTTAGGACCGATATCCAATGTTTCGATGAGAAAGTGGGTCGACGTCGTGCATCGAAGTATAATATCGAATTGCCGGTTTCTTACTATAGCTATAACCAAGCTCATTTACGGAAGCTAGAAATGCTAGAAAGGCTAGAAAAGCCATGTATAACAAGGTAATACGTTCGTATGCACATGTCGGGCAAGTGGGGGGCACGGGTACATGTCACCCTAAGCCACGGACTTAAACTTAAAAACCTTGAGCCGCTGCCAGCTGCGTGTCAATGGTTAACTATAGCTTCAGATCGAAAACCAACATTGAGTTCTCAGGCCTGTAGGTGATCCACTTTCGACGTCAACTGTTGCCTCAATTTTTTTCTTCGTTCGCTTGGATTAGGGTGAATTAGCCACACAACTGGAAGGCAGGAACAGGAGGATTGACTGGGGCCCTTGCTAGCTCTTAAAATACTGCAGCTCGAGACTTGCAGATGGAAACCGTCTTGCGCGATTTCTAAGGCTACCTCGCTCTGACTCGATATTATTCACTTTTGGCAGTGACGGGATGGTCAAAACGATATCACCGCACCCTTTCACTATCATGTTGAGGTTTTTATCTCAGAATAGCGAGCAATTGCAAGCAGCCAGTTCAGCCTGCAGATGAGACCGCGTACCGGTCCACCCCACGCAAGGTGTGCTGGGTGACCCCCAAATTGAACCCGAACCAATGTTGAAATCAATCAACATCCCAACCACGACAATCACACGCAGAAAGAACATCCTTTCCTCCTACGTATCTGTGGGTTTTGGGTCTATCGAACATGGGTACGATATGGGGCTTATCCTGGAAACATCATCTCACCGATCTTTCAAGTGCACAGCAGCTGTTCCGCTCGCATTGATTTTTCGTCAATGTCCCCTACATTCATTATGCATGCCTGGATTTGATAGAAGGCAAACTCCACACCTCCTTCTCGAATCCTTTTTTGCCAACGGGCGGACAGTACACAAACGAATTATATTATCTTTGATAACTCTCATTCGCGCTTCGGGATGGCACGTCCCATGCATGGAGTATGCAAAAGAGGTCCGACGATATCACTTACTCGCATCAAAATTCCTGAGCCTTGGAGGGAGATATCCACTCCTCTAGAACAAGCTGGCTTGCAGAAAGACCCAATATCAGCAAACCCAGGCTCTAATCTCCGCTTGCGACTTCGCAATCCGAATTTGACCCAAGGTATGCAAATTGAATACAAGGCTCTGTTTTTGGGATCTCAGCTCGAGGCCAGAGCGCACAATAGAGCTCTCATGGAAAAAAAACCATTACCCTTGTGTGATACTGTACATCAGCTTTCCGGCCGGCCCAGCATTATCTGTTGCACATATCAAAGTTTATCGGTGTTTCTAGCGAAATTAAAGAGATATCAATTCGGGAACTATTATATGGATTATCGGGATCTTTTGATCAATTGATACTAGCTATCACACTGAGAGAGTTATGGCCGCGGCCGCGGCTTAGCCAATTCGACGGTCCGAGAGCCCCAGACTCTCCGACCTCTCTCATCGCTCCGTACATCAGGTACTTACATATTCCTACATGTTTGTATTCCACATACATGCAAACATCTGTCACACCAAGCCGATGGCCCGCAGCTGGGTACATAATTTCTACTGAATCATAATCAATTGCATGCTAATGTCGGTAAGGAGCTCGGCAATCAAAACACTTGGTATTGGTATGGGTTCGAGAAAGGTGAAGTAAAAAATTACATGACGTTGTTATACTAACTGCTAGTTGGATCCTTTTTGCGTTAGAGTGAGAGGGCGGCAAGCTGTATCCCGGACTCCACCTGTCTCGATATCTCGTTTCTAATCTTTGACATGACAGCCGCACAATGAGCTGGCTGATCCAGACCTTTAGGAGCATACATGTGGATATTAACTGGAGTGCATTGACACCACTGCGATCGACAATTCGGTGATGATAAAGCCCTTTCAATCCGAAGTAGGATAAGACTGGGCGCCGTAGTGGAAAAGGCAATCTCGATGGTTGAATTCTGACAATACGATTGGAAATCAGTATCTCTTATCGGGAATAGCTATGGTGTTTTTAGTCCAGGCCCCCAAATCAACACATGGCAATTCAATGCATGATGTTGAGAAGGCGCGGGACTAAAAAAGATGAGCTCGAGGTTGAAGGTTTTGTTTGAGCCTTGCAGGTCTTGTTGTATGTCGAGTCGAGCATAAGCCCCAGCCAAGCCAGGGCGCCAGAGCTGCAGCATCTTTAAATTCCTTCCCCCGTATGATCATTAATAATCGATCGATTCATCACGACTTGAGCGAGTCCCATGAGGATATCGTTTGAGGCCATGATACAGTCTTTTTTAATATTATTATCTGTGAGGGATTAGCTTAGCTGGTGTGATGCCCTGTCTGCACATGCACTAGCTCGAGTATTTTGCCAGCAAACATACCAGGAGTGGCCTATCGGATCACATCACAGTCACACAGGGCTTCTGTCTTCTGGTTCATTGTTTCAGTCGGGGAAGGAAAAATATCATAAAATCTTTTTTTACACAGAATTAAAAATGAACCCACCGGATATAGGGTTATCCAGACTACATGAAGACAGGGCAGGAAATTTTGTGATCGCAGAAAGGCGCGAGGGGGTCCAGGAACAGCAGCAAGGGATCGCGGATCGCACGGGATACCCAACAGAACCAGTGAGCTCATGCGGGCGGTCACAGCCGTCGAGGCCTGAGAACCGGTCCAAACAAATCATCTCAGGAGTTCGATGGAAGATTAATCCGAACGATAGGCAATCCCAACAAAGCGGACAAGAGATGGGTGATCATCTAAGGTCTTCGGTAGGACTGGGGTAGGGCTGATATTGCATCTCAGATCAAGATATGAATGTTTTATCATACCCGTCCCGTTAGTGAGACCCAAGATTCCGACGTCATCTCAATTATAACATCCTGGTGACGAGCTCTCACTCACGGCATCCCGATCCCGAAACCAAGGTCAGTGCTCCTGAGACCACCGAGCTGATGGGGTTAATCCAGCCGCCGGGACTCTCCTTGCGAACAGGAGATGGGCACGTTGATGTGTTATGTAAAAAAATTTTCGGTCGTCTTTTCAATGGGAAAGTTTCCGTCAATTCGATTCCCACCAGACACGCCCCATCAAGTGGTAACCAAATTTGGAAATGAGGTCGGCAAGAGGAAATTACAGCTGCAGGAGAGCGGACGGGCTCAAATCCAAAACAAGCATAAGCGAGGTGGGCCGGGTTTTTTTGGAGGAGGCCGGACCCGCTTTCGACTTTCTTGTTTCTTTCTAAATGGATGTCCAATATCACCACGAGTTCACAGACAGGAACAGGCAGGAGGAACTACGGGAAGCACGCATATCTGTTTCCTGTGTGCACATGTAGAGAGTTCTAACTAGTGCGAAAATAGAAGCTTTATCTTTGACCCGTGGCTCGATGATAGGATACCGTGTGCATTGTGATGCTGAAATAAAACACCATAGGGACAGGACATACTTATCGCTTGCACACAGCGAAGCCGAACTGTTATCCATTGTTGGGGATTCACTTGTGGATACGGCGAGTGATCCTTATCTGTTGATTTTGGAATATTGTGGATTGATGGTTGAAGAGGTGCATACGTCCGTATGGAAGCCAGGATCCAGGCAGAGACTCCAACAAGAGTATTTTCCCGATTTGCTCTGTTGTTCAATGTCTAGATATCGAGCTGAATCCGTCATCGTCTTGGCTATGAACAAGCGCTCAAACCAGCCGCATATTGTAAAGGGGTATATCAGACTAAACTAAGTGGTTTTCCATCGGTTGTCTCCCAAGCGAGTCTGGGGGTATTGCGCATTTTTCTGTCCTGAATTTTAAATCAATTTAATATAATGACTGTGGTCGGAGAAATACTTACAAACAAAATTTGTAGGAATCTGTAACATCAATAGAGCAAATATAGTAATCGTTGGGATTGAGAATTTGCTGAACCGAGACCACTGTCAAATATTGAAATTCAAAAACATATTGCCTGGGAACCTTCCCCTCGACGGTGAAAGCGTGCGTGCATGAGGGCTGCCGTTGTGGCTGCCTTGGGCGGTTTCTACTTCTGCAGCGCCACGGGGAACTGGTCCAACCGGGGACCAATTGAAGGCCCAGGGCTGGCTGGGCTAGAGTCTGTCAATCGGTCTATGTATTTCATGAATAGTTCATAGAACATTCCAGCTCACATAAATGCGTCATGTTGCAACTGTTGGATCTATTCTCATTAATGGATAACGCTCCTTGATGATGATGTGCGTATAATCATAGGACAAGAGCCGGTAAAAGTTGGTGTCGACGGATCTGGCAAGCTCGATGCGGCGGAGGTCTGACGATGGTAAACCGAGTTGACGGGAAGTGTGTAACAGTCTTTTAATTAATATGGCTCCCTCTTGCGGACCTTTAATTACAGGAACGAGACAGCGCGCAACCGCACTTCTACTATTTCGAACTAACGTTCGTGCCTGCTGATGCGCCGTCGACGGTAAAGTCTTGTTGAGAAGGTCCTGTAATTAACGACCTGACGAAATCGTCCGCGCGAAAGCGGAAGTCGGTGTCAAGTCGTTAGGCTGATAGGTGGTGGACAAAAAACGTACTTGTACCCCAGTTATTCCTCTGTAGTATTCAAGAAGCTGGCAGTCGAAACCCATCTGAGGACCTTCCTAGAAGGAACAGCTGTTCGCCATCACAGGCCCTAGCTAGAGACCGTTGCGCAATTGCCTCAGGAAACGAACCAAGAAATGCAATGATACCTAGCCCCGGCTAGCTGTCATGTCATCGAGGGCTTCTAGATTATTAAAAAAAACTACCAGAGCCTGGGATTAAACAGCCATACATGCATACGTTGGCTGTCGACAAATACAACACAGCCAACAGTATCACAGTATCAAGCTGGCCAACCGACGGATAAAGCCTGGTTAAAGGCACCCCGCTAGTCATGGTATGATAATAATAAAAAAATTCAGAACAGCCATCTTGTCTTCCAGAAAGAAAGACACCGAGTTCAAAACGCAGGTTGAAATTATCTAGCTTTGTGAAACGTATTTGCGCATCCAACAGCAGGGAACAAAACTGAAAATACCGACTTACCAGGAACCTTGCATCCTGATCGTTGTTCGTGTCAAGAGAACAAAAACATATCTAAAAATATATTTTATTCCTGGCTGAAGAATAAAGGGAAGAGTCTTTTGTGAAGCGGTTAGGTTATGCTGTGGTGTCTGGCTCAAGACCTTGACCGTTGGGGATGTTCCTAGGGCGGAACCGGGAACATCTCGGGAGGCCCTTTGGCACTAATCTCCCCTATCTTTCGCCAAGCCCAGCGGTTTGCTTCACGGGTCAAGTTGTTCCTGATCGCTCCCCTGTCTCCGTTCTAGCTTTCCGTTTTCTTTTTTCATGGTGTTTTTGTCCACTGCGCGCCGGCTGAGTCCCTTGGGCATCTAAAAAACATTGCTTTTTCGACCTTCATTCAATTTACCTTGCATACACTTTCTCGAACTTTTTCCATGGGGGGCTAATCTGGATGTTCTCCTTAGCTTGCATGACCCCTAAACCCTGCTAGTCCCTTGGGCGCTGCGCATATGGGAGGAACATAATGGGCGAGAGACACGTCCATGTGTGGTCCGGCGAAAGTTGTCGTTGGAGTCCTGACCCAAGCCAGTGTTCACCAACTCCATCTGGGATCGTTCAGGTTAAACCATATCTCCCTGGTCTGCCCTCTTTCCTCTTTCCTTCGTTTCTTTCTTGCCTTCTCGCCATCAGCCTTTCGTTAGACTTTTGCTCTCCAGCTTTCGGAGATATCAACTGGCATGCCCTCTCCTCTCTCTCGTTTGTAGTTGAGTCGCAGGTAGTTGATATACCCTTGAGATTCCCTTTGATTACTATCTCAGGCGACCCGTCCTGGCCGATTGTACTCCAAAGCGTCTCCGCCATTCGCTCCGTAGAACGACCCGCCACTTCATCCACCCCACCATTCGTTACGACTATTTCGTTCTGTCTTGTTTTCACTCTCGCCTAGACTGTAATTGCAGCATCAATTGAGGGAGGAATCACGATAATCTCGGGGCGGCTCTAGGAGGAACGACGTTTCTTAAATCAAGAGCAGCAGGGTCTCCCGTTATAGCTGCCTCCAGAATGGGTCTCAAAAACTACTTCAAGGCCCCTCCAGCCCCCAATGCGGGCACACCGGAGGGTTCATCCCCTCCGCAATCTGAAAAAGGGCCAGCGATGACGCCGGCTGTCGGTGGTAGCCTCGAGATGCCAGGCTTAAGGAGCCCGTCCCGTGTGTCATCGTCGAGAAGCTCGCTCAATAGCCCTGGTTCCTCTCGTTCATCCGCATTAATCGAGGATATTAAGCACGAAGTCATGGCCAACTACCTCTTCCAACAGCAATGCTCCCAAATGTGGGTAGGGGACGTGACTGGTGAGGCAGAAGGCGTAGTCCTTCGCAAGAGCAGAAACAACTATATGGCGTGCCCTCCTGAACTGGGAAGAAGCCCATTTGCTGCAGCATGTGCAGCAATGAACGTCCAGGTTAGCACAACCGGTTTAGTAGTGTAGTGATAACTGTAGCCAAATCTTGCTAACTTTCCCCACCAGGTCGCTATGACTGTTAACTCCCGTGTCATAAAAACATTCCTTCAATGGTCGCCGGATGCTCTCGATGTACCCTTAATGAACGGACTGCGTATCCAGATATTGCCAACAATAGACGACCTCCCACGAGCCAAAAAGCACCAGTTTGCTGCCTTCATCGCGCATGAGCAGATCTTGGTTGTCTGGGATGATGATGCGCTCCATATTGTGCAAAGAGCCAAGTCGATAGAGAGCGAACTTATGGAGCTGGTTTGGAGGACGCACGAAGACATCGAAGCTGATGAGAAGAAAGACCCCAACCACATCCATGTTGAAGGTTTGGACGAGGAAAGTGGTGAGATCACACTCGAGAGCAGACCGACCCATCTGATGAACACTGTCTTGGTTTCGCTCACTCTCATTTTGGTCATCGTTACCCTCGGTGCCGGGTACCGTCAGCTCGCCGTTGAAATCGCTGTTGATGGGGACTTCACAAGGCTGGCATTTTTGGCCCTTACCCCTGTGCAGGTCTTCTTGACACTCTTCTTCGGACAAGTCATCGTTGGTTGTATTGCCCAAGTTTTTGGACCTGTTCGACAACTGTCCATTAACTCCAAGTTTTATTCCGCAAAGCCCCCAGTTCGAATCAGGACGCCAGTTCTGCCGCACGTTACTATCCAGTGTCCCGTTTATAAAGAGGGTCTTCATGCTGTTATTGCACCAACCATCAAATCGATCAAGCAAGCCATTTCGACGTACGAATTACAAGGCGGCTCTGCTAATATTTTCATCAATGACGACGGTCTCCAACTTATTGAAGAGGAGGACAGACAGGCTAGAATAGAATTCTATGCAGATAACAACATCGGCTGGGTTGCTCGTCCTAAACATGGCGAAAACGGTTTCCTGCGACGAGGAAAATTCAAGAAGGTAGGTTGTCAAAATCCATTATGCCCTTGTTGTTTGGTTCGAGTGTTTTGGCCGTAGAAGGGCGACCGAGAATACCTTCAAATATGAGAGTGGTAAAGTATGGTTGATGAATGTGGAAAGGAGCTTGAAAACAGGATAGAGGGAGATTGTTGGTTTTTTATTGCGTCGACGGCTGCTACTTTTTTGATTAGTATATTCAGTAAGCTCACGTGGCCAACACTTTTGACATAGGCATCGAATATGAATTTCGCCCTCATGATCTCCTGCAAGGTCGAGGAAAGATTGGCTGCTCTCGAACGTACGGAAGACTGGACACAACATGACGAGGCCCAGGCGTACGAAGAAGCTCTTAAAGAAGTTGTCACAACCGACGGCCGCGCATGGGCCGATGGAAATATTCGAGTTGGAGACTACATCATTCTTATTGACTCCGACACTCGTGTCCCATCAGACTGTCTTCTAGATGCGGTCAGTGAGCTCGAACGGTCGCCAGAAGTCGGAATCATGCAATACTCCTCCGGTGTCATGCAGGTTGTCCACAATTATTTTGAAAACGGCATTACTTTCTTCACAAATTTGATCTATACCGCTATCAGGTACACGGTCTCCAACGGCGATGTTGCGCCTTTCGTCGGCCACAATGCCATTCTTCGTTGGTCGGCTGTCCAACAAGTCTCTTACATGGATGAGGATGGCTACGAAAAATTCTGGTCCGAGTCCCACGTGTCTGAAGATTTCGATATGTCGCTTCGATTACAAGTAAATGGTTACACGATCCGCTTGGCCGCATATACCGGAGACGGTTTCCAAGAAGGTGTCTCGCTTACTGTCTACGACGAACTGGCCCGTTGGGAAAAGTACGCCTATGGTTGCAATGAACTGCTCTTCCACCCCATTCGCTTCTGGCTCATCCGTGGTCCTTTCACCCCGCTATTCCGCCGCTTCTTGTTCTCTAATATCCGTATGACATCGAAAATCACCATTATCTCTTACATCGGAACATACTACGCCATCGGAGCTGCATGGATCATGACAACTGCCAATTACTTTGCCATCGGGTGGTTCAACGGTTATCTAGACAAATACTACATTGACTCTTGGCGAGTGTGGTTCTCTATCGTCATCGTCTTCAACGGTCTTGGAAATATTGCCCTTGCCGTTATGAGGTACCGTATTGGCGAGAGAACCTTTCTCTGGGCTTGTAAGTCCCCCCTAGCACATGGTTCGGTTATTTATAACTAACAGAAAGCTTAGTGTTCGAAAATTTTAAATGGGTTCCAATGCTTGCACTCTTCCTTGGTGGCCTCTCTTTGCACGTCTCTCAGGCTCTTCTTGCTCATATGTTTGAGATTGATAGTAAGTCTTATTACCTTATTGCGAGGGTTCTATATTGACAGCGTTAACACTTATCTCTTATCTTAGTGACATGGGGTGCCACTGGTAAGGAAGTTGAATACTCGAACTTCTTCATCGAAGTACCAAAGGTCTTAAAACGATTCAAGTGGAGTATGATCTTTGCTCTTCTTGCTATCGCCGGAGTGGTTATTTTGGCCGTTGCTCCTTTTGTTCCCTATTCTTATCGAATCAAAGACTTTACACCAATTCTCCCAATGGTAAGTTGACTTCGAACCCACAATAGTTACGAACTTAGCCGCTAATTATTCCTTCCATTTTAGTGCACTGTCGCAGTTTCTCATCTGCTATTCCCACTCGCCCTCAACCCGGCGCTGATGACCTTTTCTTTCTAAAAAGCGGCATATGGTTCGACTTACTTCCATCTTTTCAGCATTGTTTCTTTTTGTTCATGATACCACACCCACTTGCTATTGGAATTGGCGAGTTTTCTTTATGTCGGGATATACACTGGTCTTTTTTACAGGTCTCTTTGCGCCTTCATTTGTTCAGCCAACCCTTATACGTGTTGGCAGGTTTCCGGCGTTTGTTGTTTTTGTGTCATTTTGAGCGTTTAGTCGCCCTCTTTCCTCCTTCCCCGTTCCAAAGTCTCCTTTGGCGATCGGTCCGTCCCAGAGCGCAGCATAATCTTAATTCTCTAACATATTGTAACCGCCCCTTACATTGGTATACAGAGCACGTTGGCCAGAAGAGGTGGAATGGGCCTCTTGGAGAGGCGGAATTATTTAGCTCGCAGATGGCTTCTCCTGCTACTAGCGGTCGAGACTTTACGACATTATTATCATTATTATTATCTATTAACCCCTATCTTCTAGTCTTCTGTATATCAACCTTGTATTTACATTCAGACTATCTCAAAAGAATACACATAGATCAATTTTTCGAACTCATCAACCCGTCTCATCGCGTCTTTTACTCTACTTTATTTTGTTTTATAAATTTATTTTACCCTGTTGATTGGGGCTTCGGTTTTGGCCATCCCGACATCCAAGTCGCTTGACACGAAGTCTGAATTTATGCGGCGCAGAACTTGCATGAGGGCCCTGCTTAAATTTCTTGGCATCCAGCCCACCCGGCCCTTGGGACTCGAACCAAGGTCAATGGCTTCCTGTTTCATCGTGAAGGTGAAGAACAACCCGGGATCTGTTTTGCCGCCTAAAATTAGCATGAAATGGGTTGCAGTGCATAACCCTAAGTTAGCTGTGAAGAATCGTGTAAAGTCCGTTGGGTATCGAAGGAAACTCATTGTTCCTAGCTAACTACTTAGACTGTGGGGCTCGATCGATTTCGTTAACGTTATGTTAAACATATCCCCCTGAATAATTGACTAACGGAATTGTAGGTTTAACTCAGATTTGGGGGAAAGGCGAGGCTATGACGCAAAGCTTAAAGACTGTAACTTCACCTAGACGAAACGTTCGCTGACTTATTGATTTAGTATCCCATGGATGTCCTTACCACCAAGGCATCCAAGTGGACTAACACTTACGGGGCAGACGGGGTTTATCGTTCGAACTTCAATCTGCAACGAAGCTGGTCCGAGTTATCCGAAGGAGAGATTGTCTCCGTGGCGTGGTTGATCAATACAAGTTTCTCCAGAGATGGAAGAATTCTCGCTGGGTCATAAACGTGGGCTCCACTGACTCGACAAGGGGGATGCCATTTGCCGGCACTTTTGACCTAGTCTAACTAGCTTGGTAAGGTCTTATCGAGCCCCATCGATGCCCTATCATTTTAGCCATTCAAGCGGCCCCAGTTGCCCCATAATCGCAAATAACCTATTGATGGACTTATAACTCTCATATCACACCATTTTGTTTCGGCACAAGCTCTTGGTATGGAGGAACTGGAGAGGACAAGAGTTTCGTGATGTTGGCGGCGGGTTGTCAAGACATTAGCTCCCGAGCCCCGGTGCGCTATGCCATGCTGCCTTAATTCAATAAGCTAGTTGGCTAGGATACTAGTCTGGCGTGCGTCTGCAGTAGCACCGTCCAAGGAAACCTAAGATTATTTGCCGTGGCACAGGTATACGTTCAACTGCGTACTGACGTCGGGGTTGTTGTACAATGATATGCTATACAGCAGAAACTTTCAATTCGACAGGTTGTGGATCAATTAGACGTGGTCTTACCAAGGGAAATACTTACTACGTAAGAACTTAGCTCTTCGGGTCCTATAACATTCGGATAACCTCCCTGACTCCCCGAGTCGTTGGACGTTGGTAGCGATGCTGTTTCAGTGGTACCGCATACGTACCTGTTGGTTGGATTCTGCACAGCTGACAATTGCACAAGCTCGGATGCACGATGTATCTTGGACGTCGTACGAGACATTGAGTTTTTTTCTTATCAATTGAATAAACTACCCGATCGATCGAACCTCTCTACAACATATCTGTCCGTTACCTGTCAATTCTACTTGGTTGGAGAACTAGCTGGGATCATATCCAACAAAAACATGACACTAGTTCTGCATATCTTTGCATGGACATATAGTAACATATATATATCCCGGTACTGTACTCAGTACCTGATAGTATTGATTCCAGACTGAATTGCGTGCCCTAACGTTCATAAACAACATGTCGACATCTAGATATCGACATCGCTATCAATTGATATCAATATCCTTGCACATGCACACATACTTTGGTGAGCTCAACGGCTACTGAGCAGTGCTCAGAATTGGCATAGCAAGTTGAGGCCTCTCGTATACGCAGGGAAAGCATTTCCAACAGTGCACGAATTCGAAAGAATTCGCTACCTTGAACCTGGTAGACGAGAAGCGAACGGTCCAGCCACCCAAATATTTTATCTCGCTCCATCTATTGAGTGACGATACGGCTAGCTGCCTATCTGCGTGTCGCTTTGCACGCAGCTGGCTTGTGTCACGCCAGTTAGTTATAGAAAGCTGATCTAACGTCTCAGGTTTGCTTAGTCAGTGTCTTAAGTATTTTAACTTATTTAAGCTTAAGTAGGTATTATAACCACTATTAGTTGAGTAGGTGGATCACTACAGGCCACCAGTCGAGCAATGATATGAAGAATTATACACTTTACAACTTAAATCTAAGCTGATGCAAGCAGAAACCAACAATATATATAAATTAGTATGCTATTAAAATAGAAAAACATGGAACAATGTGCTACTATAGATAGTAGGTACAAATAGAATTGTTCATATATGAATTATTTTCCAAGATCCATAGTCGGGGGATCTAGAATGTACCCTAGAGCTCCTAGGATTCATGGACAATACTCCGTCCAATCGTCGAGAATAAGATGCTTTATCAAAGTCGAAAAGCCCTGCGCACCACTGTCCGGTGCACATATTTCCGCAACTGTCATCTTGCTTTCATCCGGGTATTCGAGGTGAAAAACCGGGGCGTTATACTCAAGAAACGCACGATAAGGACCGCATTCGTCGTAGGCTACACAAGACTCTTGAACGCAAAAGTCCATGTATTTTACCACCTCGCCGACTATGGCACCCCCATTTTTCAATCCTATAGCCATTCCTCGGCTATGTGCTTCCTCAGCCATAAACTTAAGGAATGACACAG
This sequence comes from Arthrobotrys conoides, assembly GCA_036971725.1. Lineage (NCBI taxonomy): Eukaryota > Fungi > Ascomycota > Orbiliomycetes > Orbiliales > Orbiliaceae > Arthrobotrys > Arthrobotrys conoides. The sequence continues at coordinate 3,285,376 of JAVHJM010000001.1, forward strand.
CATCATCTTCGGTGAGGTTAAAACCGGTGGGGTTCTGATACCCGTTGATATTGTCCGGGTCAATAGCATCGCATCCCTTGGACTTTGCGAGGGCGATTCTATCTGACACAATGTTGCGGACGTTTTTGCTATTGGTGTCTAGCCACCATTCTCCTGCCCAGCCATCCATAGCCTCGCCGTAATCTTTCCTAGTGAAGTTTTTTGCGTCAGACCGCCAGTCTTCATACGATCCAGCAGAGAAATAACAAATAATTTTGTAGCCCTTTGATTTGAGATTGGCGATAAAGGAAACTGAGTTGTCGAATAGATCAATGTCATAAGCACTGACATTTTCATCGGTATTATTGGGAGGTCGAATGAGGGTAATCTGCCAGGTTTCTCCGGCTGTTGGTTGCCAATGGGCTGCAGCTCTAGTTTCCGAAGGTCTAGTTTTGTATGTTTCCGTAACCGTTTTGACTCCACCTGAACGACTTGAACCGCTCACACTAGTAGAGCTCGACATAATACTGCTCGAACTAGTACTGCCCAGACTGGTAGTGCCTAGACTAGCTATAGTACTTATCGTGCTTGATTTATCTCCTCCATCGATAGTATTGTCTGCGGTATTATCGGAGCTATCATTGTCCGATCCCCTAGTTAAACCGACCCCAAGGCCGGCTCCTAGGCCGATAATTATAAGCAGGATGAGCGCCCCGAGTACCCAGAAGCAAGTTCGATTCCGTTTTAGTTTTGCTAGAGGTCTTCCTGATGCGCTTGCTACCGAACGTTTCTTCACAACCCCGCTTGAAGTAGTTATTGCAATATCCCTTGCCATCCTCCTCTGGAACCTCACTTCTAATTGATATCAAATATCAAAGACTGCGAATGCGTTGTCAAGTTGTATTTTAAATGCTCAGGCTCTACTGCAGGAACAGGATGCGCAGCATTTGCATTTATGCAAGGAAATCTTAGATTCGGACTTGGCTCTTCGAGGCGTCTTTTGGTAATTAATTAAGTAAGTGCTTAAGTCTTGGGAGTATCAAATTCAAGACACAATCAGGTACGACAAAGGGTCAAGAACCTTGTAGTCTTGAAGTAGCGGTTGAAGGTGGTGTGGAAGTGGCCGTCGCAGAAGCTTCCCTTGGCCCGCGTTCAGTTAAAATCTCCAAGTTTGCCGGAAACGGTATTGAAATATTGTCGCCCGTGAGATCTCTTGCACCATGTTCGGCGAGACAGGACGAAGATCCGATCGAAGACGACGATGCCTTTTAAAACACCATGTTGATATACCCTTTTCAACCCCAGTGTTGGAGCCAACAGGTTAGAGTCAACGATCGAAGAAATGAGCACCTGAGTTTGCATTTGAGTAAATAAGCACTATTACGCGATGGAAACGCCTCGCTGCATTGCGACGACGAATTTGCAACCCTTTGTCGCAAGTGCCGGGATCTAGGGCTGAGATGGAGCGAATACTACTCTGCCATTTACAAGCCACAAGGACTAAAGGCGGCGAGATTTTATAGGCACCTCAACCTCCCAACCTATACTTACGATTATTTGAGAAGTTCTCGAAATATATTCGAATCGGATGGAGAATTGATGTGCAAGCAATGTGTTGGAGTTGTGGTGTTTGACACAGGCAAAACGGGCTGGTCTGTGCTTGGACAGACCAGACTGTCTTCAACTTCAACCACAACACTCCCATTGCCAATTCGTTTCCTGCATCGTAGCGGCTCGGCTCACTCGCATAACCTTTTCTTCCAGAGCTCAGGCGCACCATTCAGATCCTCGGACCGACGCGGCTGTATAGAGCTATTCTCGATCGTGGCGTAGAACTAAATCATATCATCCATCTGTCTCAGTAGCTCATCATTTATCACGCCGAGATATGGCGATACCTCCCATTGTAATTGCCGCGATCCAGGCTTCATTCTTATCTGGACTTTCGAACTTCCTAGCTCAGATACTAGCTGCTTGGAAAGCAGATGTACGTTCGATTCAGTTAAATGAAACATGATAGTGCTATGCTGATGTCCAGTTCTCTAGCGACCTTTCGAGCTTGCCGTGTCTCCAATTCTGCGTTTCTTCATATTCACCCTGATCACCACTCCCCCTAATTACAAATGGCAAGCTTTTTTGGAACGAAGCTTTCCTACCTACCCTACAGAGTCACGCCGGGACCTAAAGAAAACCGATGATATCGCACTGAAAGAGAAGGCACCTACGTCACCACTCCCACCCGGTGTTGCCCACCATGAACCAGGGAGGCTTAAGAAGAGCAACATTGCCCGAAAACTGTTGCTTGACCAATTCTGCGGCGGTCCTATCAACACTGCTCTCTTTATCATCGGCATGGGGCTTCTCAATGGCAATCCCTGGGAACAAGTGCAGTGGAATCTTGCGAAGGTAATCGGCTACAATGGCTTTGTCCAAATTCCATTACGTAATATAAAATTTAGTATCTGACACAAAAGCTTGTCTAGGACTTCTGGAGATTTCAGCTGGCTGGTTGGAAACTCTGGCCGCTTGTTGCCCTGATATCATTCAGCGTTGTGCCATTCGAGCGGCGGGTTTTGTTTGGAAGTTTTGTTTCTCTAGGGTGGACTATTTATCTCAGTTTGCTGATCGGAGAAGTTTAAGGGCGGAGTTTTGGCATTTACGACAATGGGCTTCCTCACGAAATTACGAACGGTGTAGCGGCTTAAGAAGGGTTTGTAATGTATATACTAATGATACCATTGCAGGTTTGGCTTCTCAGCTTGTTGCTTTTGAGTTTATCATTCTCTGCTAAATTACACCATGGTTTGTTAAACGTTCCTGTTGGCCTCGAGATTATCAAAGAAAAACAAAATTTCACGAATCGCGCTTTTACGAAATGAAAATTTAAAACAGCTTCCGAAAGGGTACGCCAGAGGAGAAAGTTCCTAGTCTAATTTATGATTTGCTTTCCACCAGCTGCTGCTACTATTCCCACCAGCCCTCTCGCAAACAGTCTTGAGCTCTTTCATAAATGAGCTCCGAAGATCTTCCTCGATTGCCAAAACGTCGCGTTGGGCTCTGAGATCCGTCCGTAGACTCTTCCAGCTAGCCTCATATGCTTTCTTCAGCTCTAGCATGCGTTTCTCGTTCTTCGCCGGGTGTCTCCTCAGGGTAGCCAATTTCTTTTCAAGAGACCCTTGTTGGACATGCATCGTCAAGAAGATTTCATTAATAGCGGTATATATCAAAGCGGTATGGTTATCCAGCTTTGCAATTCTTTCGAGCAGGTCATTGATATTCTGGAGACGTCTACGTTCCAGACTAACATGTGAACGACCCGAGTAATCCATCACTGTCCGGACGTTCTGGTATATGGGACGTAACGACCATGTTCTCGATGAATTCAAACTCCCTCGTAGATATTTCTGTCGTGGCCGGAGAAACTCGTTTGGATCGAGTTTGTTATCGTTCATCATCCGCGCTAACTCGAATTCATCGAAGATTGGGAACGGAGAGTTGCCTGTGATGTCCATTTTTGCATTGCATTGGCGGTAGTGCTATCGACGGGCGAAACGTTGGAACTTCCACATGCTCTATAGCTTCATGAACTACTGGTCCAGATATATAACTGATGTGGAATCTAAGTTTATAGCATGTGCATTTAATGCTTAAGTGCTCTAAGCCGTCCCTGCTTTAACTTTTGAGGGTTAAAAGATTTAGGCATGGAGCACCTATTATATGGAAAGTTTGGAGTGGTGATCCTTTTAATTCAAAGCGCTCTTTTGAGACAGTTAGATAATGTATAACGAAAAGCGTATGTTTTCCGTAGCTACCGTTAATTACGTTAACAACTGGTTTCACGAAGATTTTAAATCAAATTTAGACGATATATCGCCAACCTGCCCGTCCTGCTGGAGCTTCATATGAGGCTCTGCGGAAAGAATTTATGCTTGTTCTAGCTGCAACTAGCACGGTGTCGTCTTTGTGGTGGTTTTTGGGTCGCTCCTGGCCTAGTTTGTGCAGCTGTGGGTCAGGTAACTGACCTCCAAACTTACTTAGATTTACCACACAGCAGGGTTTCATAACAACGCGGCGTCGAGTGTGAACAAAAGCTAGAAGGCTGCGATAAATTTCACGGTCTCAATCGTGTTGTTAGGTTCACGAGACTAGGCTTGATCAAAACACGACCTCTCAAGAGGAGCCAGACGAACTTACAGCATCATCAGTCTTGAAAACAACATCATCACTCAAAGGAATCACTTGCAACGTCAATATTGATGGTGTCCTCGCCGAAGAGTTTGGAACTGAAGTTGAAGGCTCGACGATTACTTGCAGTATCGTTTCGCAGGATGATAAGCCCTTCAGCTTCAAACTCGACTTCAGCAACTCGACTGCAGAACGGCATGATTATTTGATATACGCCGATGGAACTATGGTTAGCTATCTTACTACAACTAATAAAACTGAAGTAGTAAGAGAAACCAGCTTGATCGCTAACGGTCTAACAGAGAGGCGGGAGATGAGGTTCTCAAGACTCGAGACTGGTACGTTGCGCCAGTTCGAATGACTTGCCAGCTATCAAATAAGACGTGGGTTGTGGCACAGACGAGAGGTCACAGAAAATAACCTTTTGGTGGGCTAACTTTTTGGAATCCGGGAACGGTAGTTGACCAGAAGTCGGACGGGATGGAGACACGGGCAAGCATTTTGCAAAATATAGGTACTCTCAAAGCGGAGATCCATCGAGCAGAAAGAAGAGCAACAACAAGAGATCCGAGAGATTCATACGCACCAAGCAGTGTCAAGAAGGTTCACGAAAAGTCCCTGAAGGGACGAGCGGTATCTCATAGGACTTCCTTGGGGACTGCTAATTACAGACGAGCACACGCTGTATCCACGACAAAAATAGATCCTTGGGACCAGGCGTATGTTGTATTCATTTTCCGCTATGCTCGTAAATGTATGTTGCCTGGAATATATACCTCTTTCCTAGCTCCGAATGATACCCAGGCTAGAATTCTAACATTAATACCGTTATTAGCATATCTACAGAGTGAAGGTCTGATACCTCGTTCACCATCCCCACAGCCTACAATAAGGGATAGCGAGAGGCAAGAAATAGAGGAAATGTCGCCTGAGGCGCTCCGTCGTGAGCTCCTCCGTTACAGAGTAAGGATATGCCTACACATAGTGATGAAATATAGTCAAAGGCTAATTGCTTCTTGTCGATGAATAGGCTCGAGATAAAGATGAAAAGAAGCCTATAAAGCGAGAGAGGGCGCAATCTATTGCAGCAAAAAGCTTAGCCACGGGTAACGAAGGCGACGACGAGGGTGACGATGAGGGTGACGACGAAGTCGTTTTTCAATCAGAACGCAATCTGAAGAGGCAAAAGGTCATTGAGGTTATTGACCTACTTTCCGATGATTAAAACTCCTCAACCTCACCACCGCCTTGCATATTGTCCGAAGATGCGTATTCGTTTTTATTTTTTATTATTCTATTCATGTTCTACATGTAATTGAGTGGGTATTGAGATAGAATAATTGCGCCTTATGCCGAATAAAAAATTCTTTATACGAGGTACTCCATGGTGCCTAGACCTGTATTATTTTAACTTAATAGCATCCGCCGGGGCTGAAACTGAGCATCTGGATTTTTACTGAAGCTTTAACACTAGTCGACGTCATTAGATGGTGCCGCGCATTTCCAAAAATGACCAACATTACATATTGTCATTCATACTGCCATGGAACAAAAAGAATTCCTACTCAAAGGATCCCGGACCACACAAATTCATAAATTTAGAAAGCTGTGCATTCTCTTCGGCTTGAGCTGGACCAGTCTCTAATAAATCCACTTGTAGAATCAGGTATGTAATAGATTTATACATGTGCTCCATATAATTATCATCATACTCCCCGCCTAGTACTATAGTATTATTTGGATTATACTTACGAGTTATCAAGGCATATAATTGTGCCGGCAGTGAAATCCAAAATGCTTACAGCCATGTAAGCTCGCCTTAATGCCTATAGTAATTAATTCAATGTGGATAACAATCAGGCCTGTAATTTCGAATCGGTGTAATGCTAACTCTCCGAACTAGTCTGGTATCTGGGAGGCTGGCGTGCACTTGCAGTCCTGTCCCTCGAATGTGGTATTTTGCGCGTTGTCACTGCTTCACGTTAAGTCGAGCTTCATCGTTTATCATCTAGCTTCCAAATATTCCAACTAGTACTTGAGCCGACCCGGAGGCTCATTCTTAGACCCTAGACTTGGCTTATCCCTTTACTTCTAATCCAGCCTTTTGGGTTTGGTTAATTCCAATATCTGCTTCACAACATTGCAAAACGAAGGCGTCAAATACAGTGCAGGTTCAGCTGGCCGGCCAGGCATAATATTATATAATGGCCTCGCTACCTATTCCCTCAACGATCTCGCGAGCTGAATTCCGGGCGATTCTATCACGATATCCTTCAGTACTCAAAGCTGTTTCAGATAGTAAGCTGAAAGCGAAGAGCGACGGTTCGCAGACTCTAGAAGAAATTGATGGCTGGAGAGATGGACTTTCGGACTCCGCTAGTCAAGCGAAAAGCGCGAAGGGTGCATCGAGAGACAGAAGACTAGACGCGTCCCAGGTGAAGGATATAGTCCTTTGGAAATTGTACGTCAGACCAGGAAAAAAATGCATCGATAACAAAATCCATGCATTTGCATTATATCATTAACATGTGATCGCACTAATAGAAAACGAGGGAAATTCCGTCCCACAATTCTACCATTTGTGACTTCGAACCCGGTCAAAGAGCTCGAGTCAACCGTGAATGAAGCTCTGAACATGTCACTTCCTGGCAAAGTTACTTCAGATGGAACGGACGATGACGACGACGATGCCTTGGCTCAGGTCACTTCGATGATGAAGGTGCTGGTCAAGCTAAAGGGGATTGGCCCAGCTACGGCAACCGCGATCTTATCTTCTGTGTTCCCTGAAATTATTCCAATGTTTTCCGACGAAGCTTTTCGTTGGATAATGATGGACAAATCGGATACCCCTACTGGGTGGAATAGAAAGATTGCATACAATGCAAAAGAGTATTCAGAGTTTTTCACGAGGGTCAGACGACTCTGTAGAAAGTTTGCATCTGAAGAAGATGTGGTCAATGCAGGAAGCGTTGAGAAGGTGGGGTGGGTGCTTGGCCAGGAAGCTGCTCTGGGAATAATCCATCCAAGCGAAGAAGCACCAACCAAGTCCTCGAGACGAACGGAGACGGAAAAAGGGTCTGGGAAAGGTGTTCGCAAACAAGAACTAAAGCAGGACAATATATTGTCCTCCAACAGCGAACTGTCAAAGTCTGTTACCGACGGCTTGGAGACGATCGGTAGTCTGAGTAAGACAAGTGCGAAGAGGAAGCCCACTTCAGCTGAGATCTCGCAGCCTCTTCGTCGAAGCAAACGAAATAAGGAAGCATAAGTTCAGCTCGGAGTATTCTTTAAAATGTGTCTGCACGTGGAACCATGATGGTGCGCAATTCTCTTTAAAATGTGATGGCAATCGCGCTATACTAATTAGTATGTTGCACTCCCACGATCTTTTGAAGGCGAAAAAAATTGCATAAGGTTGAATCCTTGATCCCAGGATTTGTCACTGTCCGTGACTCGACCGCTTGGCGAAAATGTCGGGAGCAATTATGAAGAACCGGCATGCTGTGTTGGTATGTGAGATTCTTGGTTTTGATATTTTGAAACAACGGCTTTTGATGAAATACGATATGGGCGTCTTGAATACGATATCTGAAATTGAAAAGGAGGCCAAACCGACTCGTGTAAATATTTTAAACGGATAGTCTGCTATTGCTGCTGGTGTAGATCATCGGCATGAATCGGAGCTGCACCTGAACGACAAACGGGTAAGAATGGGGGGCTGCCTTGGAGGATTATCGATACACAGACGCACGACTTACGGGTGCCTGTGAAGAGCATACTCTGCAGACGAGAACTGTGACATTCACAACGGCCTCGTCATCCAATTAGGCGACAGAATAGGCTGCACTGCCGCTCATCAGAACCTAAAATCGAAACGGGTTATGGGAACGTCTACCGCAAACCTTTGAACCAAGATGTACGCTAAACTTGAGATCGAACCAACATGGAAAATTTCGAAAACCAAAGGATCAAATTACGATTATGATTGCAGACAGCACCCACATCCCGACACACAGACCAAACAACTGTGCAGTGGCAGTGTTTTTGCCTACCTGTCTCGTCCCGCTCGATGCGCGAGCAGGGTGTCTAGTTCACTAGCACCTGCTGTCGTTCGCCCACCATTTGGAATTCGGGTGGTACAGACCAGTCTTGATTCGGTTCTAGGTCCTCCTCATGGGAGGGGTCGAATCTCAGAAGGCTGACGCTCGAGGCACCTTTCCTACCTTCCGCCCCGCCAATGACAGGCCTACATCCGTTCCGTGGCAGAGGGCAAGAGGAATGCTTCACCCTCGCTATAGCACTTCGGTGCTTTTAGCCAGTGTTTTGAACTTGACGGCCCAAACGGAGTTTGCCAGTGCATGGGCCAAGAGCTTGGAACCAACCTGGATAAACTGTCAGCAATCAGAAAAAGTGTGAGCCTCACTTGCAGAAAAAGGCTCGTATGCCTACAAACGACCTTCGAACCGATTAAAAAATACAAATGAGGCTGCTACATTTTTGCCTAGCCTGCCTTTTCTTGAAACCAGCTTCGCGCCATCTTGACGACTTAGTCATCGCTCGAGAGTTCCGACGAATCCTAGCTTGACGCGGGGATCATGTTCTGACAATATAATCAGGCCGTGTAGCCCACTTTTCTTCGGAACCAATTTCACGCTCGTTGATCGCGAGTCATTCTGACATATAGTCTTATCAACAGCCGAACCGACAAAAGCAGCAAGAAGTGCGCTGCTTCACCACGACATAAGAACCCAGGAGGTGGAAAACGATAGATTCAATCCGCAAAAATGGCCGCCCGTTCTAGTTCCACGGACTTGTCAGCAGGCTGCCAGTGCGCCCAACTGTGTACATGCAAGGCAGAGAAACAGCGACCGAGGTTTTTGAATCTAGCCAAAAGATCATTCACCAATATTCGTCTACGCTCGCCCAAATCGCCGTCAGAATCGATGTATTGTCCGACGACACCACCAGACGAATGTCGAACATTTACACCAATTGTATCTGCGATGCCTAGTTCTGCTGGGCCGTCTACACCAAAATTGGAGAGCCCCATTGTCCAGTCGCCGACTCCAAAAACCCCAATTGTGACGAGGAAGCCTGTCCCGAGTGTCATCGTTCCACAAACAAAACCTTTTGCGTTCTTGGATACACCCGAACAAACTCCGATGGCGCCAGCTCGTAGAGATATATCGCCTGCTAGGAATGAAGGGTTTGGCCTGCCAGCGTCGAGGCCGATAAAAGGGCGGTCATTCTCACTCGTGCCAGAGAACACACCATTCTCACCTATAGTTGTTCGAAACAGAGGTCAATCAATGGATCAAACAAGTGCTCGCATTTTCATTCCTAAGAGGAAGCCGGTCCCTATTAGAATTATTAAACCCGACATGAATTCTTCAAATGATGATCTTGAAGAAACAATCGAACAGACAATAGAGTGGCTGGAGAAAGAGCAATATGATGATTATCGAAATGATAAACGTTCACCATCGCCCGTTTCTCCCCTCTCAGATATCGCAGACGATGTTCCAAAATCTTCAGAATACACGCCGCTCCCTCTGCGCCCTAGCGGAACTCATCCTGGAATCTCTGGGTTTCCATCATTCTCGTCCGGGTCAACCATTTCGTCATCACCATCTTTCACCTCCAACTCCACATCCACATCTGTTGAATCTCGTTCGAAAACACCGCCTCCCACTTCATTTCATACACAACCCCATGTTCCTCGAATATCGCGCAAGCCAGTTGCTAGCCCTTCTTCCTCCACAATAAGTATTCCCAGAAAAGCCGTTCCTAAACGAAGGAGAACTTCAATAAGCATACAATCTTTACCAAACGAGATTGTTCTAAAAATCATATCCCATCTACCATCTCTCGAGTCTCTCATGTCAACACGATTGATCAGTACCCGCTTTAACGATCTTATCTCCGCAAACATGATGCCTCTCATCGGTGCTATCAACCCGAGCGCTTATAGCCTCGTTCAAATATTATTCCCCAACGACCGAAATTTCGAATCGTTTAGATCCGCCTACCATAGCTGTCTCGGTGTGATTGACGGCCTAATATCCCGCATCAGAAGACGATGTCCGGGACTCCTACGTCGAGAAATGTTAGATGCACTAAACCGGGAGGAAGTCCATAGCATGAGGATGGCGCTATGGAATATATGGTGTTTCTCCTTGATCTTCAGCGCCGGATTTATCGACACCGAAGACTGCGTTAGAGACCATAGAAAATGGTTAGGAAGGTTTGGGAGGAAAGAGTTGTTTGCGATGATCGAGATGTGTGGATTGATCGGGGTACTGTTGCGACCGCTGTTGGAAATCGCCTATTCTGTTGAGTTAACGGATAAGTTCCGACGGGATGTGTATTTCGACGATCAGCCCTTGGACATCAAGGAACGATATGGTGAGTTTCATAGCTCTTTCGATCGCCGTGTTTTAGTCTTATAAAGGAGGAGGCACAGTCGTGTTAATACTTTGGTTTAGAACTTATTGAAAACCTACTCGCGTTCCTACGGACCGTCGGCCTCGACCATATCTACGAACTCTCCTCTATTTTCGGCAGCAGCGAGACAGCAGCGTCTCCACGAATCACTCGAAATATCGCCTGCGACTACATTATTGAAAACATGTTGATTGAAACCTGGGAGAGAGAAATTGGAAAGGAATATGCAAATTTTATGATCAAACCTATGAAAGAATTACATTTACATCTGGAAAAGGAGGCTCGAAAGAGCGATATCGACGGAAGGAAAGCTAGGGAGGAGATGGGATGGGGGCCTAGTACACCTGGGAATGACGACGAAGAGCTCGTGGCCGAGTAGGTGATTGTGAAGGGGCGTTTTGAGGGTCTTTGTTTTCTGCTTTACACAAAAAACTTATCTATCCTTTGTGGGCTGTTCTCTTCTCATTCCAATTTCGATTTTTGGGAATGGCCTTTGATGGGCCGGTTTTATTTTATAGGGTTCATGACAGTGAGCAGAACCGGATTTACCTGGACATGTATTATATCTTAATCTCCAATGGTAATAATTAACGAAACAATTACAAATGCAAGAAGACATTTGCTTTTCATTCCTTGGATTTTGAATAACCTGTACTCACCATATCAATAATCCAAACTCTGCTGAGAAATTGTGTGATCATAAATGTAAAACATTTTTAGGATCAATCCAGTCCGTAGAGTCGTTAGATAACACTACTTCAGCGGTTGGTTCACAGCCCTCTTTCAAGCAAATAACAATATTGAATAAAGTCATGATTCTAATCCACTTTGGATTACACGCATTTTCCAATGCGCATATACTAAAGCCCCCATTTTCACCATCATTGAATATCGTCTCCCTTAATCGCTGTGGAGACAAAGTTTTAGGATTGATTGTTTTCACAATCTCGTATGTCCGCGCTAGTCTTTCTCTCGAACCAGGGAATTCAGATGGCTCCTTGATCGCAGTATTCTCAATAGAATGATTCGTATGCGCGAGGAAATTGTCGTCATTTGGAGATATATAATGATTCTTAATGGGTGATAGTTCGAGGCATTGCGCGCCGGACATGTCGCCTAGGAGGATATGCTGGGCTGAGGCGGCACCGTACTCCTCAATTTGTGACAACGCTTCTGAGGCGCTTTTGGATTCTAAACATAGTCGAAGGAGAATATGGATTGGTAGTTTGGTGGCGTCTGTTGGTGATGCACGGAGAGCATTTAGAAGGACAGCGACAGAAGCGCTGTTGTAGCCAATTTTGCCAACGATACCAGCCTTTTGAATGATACCCACGTTAGAAAGATATCGAATATTGATAGATATTATTCGCTTACCTCAGTAATCATTTTGATAGTCGGCTTGCCTTCCTGTTTTATTTCAACAAACGCAAGATTCTGCTGCACAGGTCTAACCCAGTCCCAATTCTGAGCGAGGTACTGTATCGATTTTCCATTCTCATCCCTAACCTTCCAACCGATACTCGTACAACCATCTTGAAACTCTCCAAGAACGATTTCACTCCTAACGTTAAGAGCTATAATATCAAGAACGTCGACACCAGCACCTTCTGCTATTCCAACGATTTCCTCGTGGAGATGCGGAACTAGCTTTAAGATTGTTGTCTCGTATTCTCGAGCTCTGCGGTGGACGCCCTCGCGGTCGAGTTTAGAGCTATTTTGGAACATTTCATAGTAGGACTCTAGCTGCCCAGCAATCTGGATTTTGAGGGAGCTGCCATGGTTGTATCCAATCTTTTGGGAGTTTACTTGTAGATTAGCTTAAGTTCAAACTTGTCACATTTGCTTTGATTTTTTAGAATGAAATTGAGTAGTGGTACCTGATAGTTGGTTCCAGAGAGCGAGATTCTTGGTAGAGTCGTCATTTTTCTATTTTAGAGTTTAATGAGATACCTGGGTAAGCTACAAGGAAGCCAGCCAAGATAATAGGTATAAGATGCGGGACTATAAAATTCTTTCACTCGTCATTTGGAATGGAGGATTTGAGATCATTTGATATGCATGATTCGGGCAGGTCAGTGAAGTGAATCTGGTGGGTTCTATCCGAGGCCCGAGATAAATACAACAAAGATGTCCTATCGAAGTTGTGTTGTCTAATGTTCAGCTAGGACAAGGCTTATGTCAGCTTGCAACATCACCACATTTAATTTCAGCCGGGGCCGTTTGAAGCTGATGCATCCGGCGATTTCTGCATGGTAGTTACTGTCGAGAACGACGCTATTTTGCCTCGACAGCCGTTTGTACAACAACGAAGAGGAAATCCCAACAATCCTGAGTTGGCGATTTTGCCACCAAAGAGCTTACGCCACCCCGTCCAGTACAGTCCAGTCAGAGCTTTGCTCTCGCCAATTCACGTGCTAAAACGAAGTATTCAAAAAAATCGAAACTCGGAGGCGCATGTAAAATATCTCGCTAGGAGTGTTATCGATAGCTGAAGTATTTGAACCTGCGCCTTAGCTTTGACTAAAAGAACGTTTGAAATCTCGAAATAAAATACTTTTTTTCAAATCTCGATTTACCTCTGCATTATTTTCAAATATCTCCATTTAATATACTTCTTGGGAGCTGAGTTGGTACACACGCGCATGCGGAGGCCGCGGTAAGCGACTTGTCGACACAAAAATTATTGATTATGGCATCGGCCGATACCTTCGACCCTAGCCGTTCTTCGCGCCCGCGAGCCCGAGACCATTTGGCGACGTATCAACTGTTTCGGCTTGTTAATGACTACGCCCCTTTCCACCTTCCGGCTCGAGTCCTGGAAAATGCACCCGCCCTGCCGGATCCACTCGATGCTGCGGTGGATAACGGCTTGACAGTGGTGGATAATTTCATAGAGGCCCGGGCAGAATCCGTGAAGAAGAACTATGATAGATGGGTGTCACGACCACGGGAGAATATCAGAACCGGTGTAGGGGTGTATACCGAATGGGGGAAGGGATTGGTTGCCGGGAATCTACGCAAGTTGGAAGAAGGGATATTTGTGATGGGTAATTATCTGTTGCCCAGTGAGGATGAGGAAGAGGAGGAGGAAGACCATCATGGGCATGATCATGAGCATGCTGTTATGAATTCTTATTGGACTTCTACGGAATCTGTTATTGATACTAGCGATGAAGAGGATTACCTGGGAACATCAAGGATAGTGTCGAAAGATGGGAAACTTCGACCTTTGACCCCAACAGCTGGGTATCATCATCACCATCGTTCTCACAGTCCTCAGCACTCTCGGAATCATTCACACCAACATCACATTCAGGGTTTTAGCCACGGCCATAATACGACCCGCCAGAGATCTGCGTCAACTCCGAGTCTCCCTCCTTTCCAACCAGACCAACCAAGCAAGGAGGTCGAGAACATCGGAAGGTTATTGGTTACATTGGCACACCGCACATATGTGCGGAATGCGCATAAAACCCCTGGGCAAATGCTGTATGATGCATTGGATTTAGCACGGACTGAAGCAAAAAGGGTGGTTAAGGGGTTTGATGAAAAGTATAGCATTGAGATTGGATATTTGCACAAGATGATGGAAGTGGGACGGTGACATTTGTTGCATAAAGAGGGTATATGCATATGGACATGGGTGTCAGCTAGATTAGAATGTGGTATATGTGATTCCAATGTGAAACCCATGTGAGAGGGGAAAAGGATACTATATCGTAAAAAACTGTTATGATCCTAAATTGTACGTCCATGGATATACGTCGATATATCATGGAATAGACTGCGAATTCGAGTAATTCTATATGATTTATCATTCATCATTCCGAAGTGGGATGCCAGTGGGTTGTATCGGTTCCGAAGAGCTCGATAGATGCTCCAATATTGCATACCATGCGGTATAAAAGCTCCGTATGCGAGCATAAAAAAATGATTAAGAATGAACCCGTTTTAACCCAACAGGGGGATGATATCCGTATCCTGAATTCGAGTGCTCGTGGGGGAAATTTTCGATTATCCCGGAAAGGATCACACGAGGATCAAAAAATAATAAAAATAAAATAAAGTTGGGCTAGTCTCCGGACAATTATCGTTCGGCAAGGTGGAAGCCCTCAAGCCGAAGGAGGCACTGACCAAAAGGCAAAAGGCAACAGTGTCGACATACGTCCAGTCACAGGTGCGTATTGTGTACGTACAGGCTGACGCCGAGAAACGCTTGCTGCAAACTAAGAATTTGGCATGGAACCTTTTGGTTTTCGTTGTTTCTGTGTTGTTCGGAAGCACATATATCCGGGCCATGACGAGGTCAGACAAATTATAATATTAGCCTCAGCCTTATTGGATAGGTAGGTACCAGGTATCTTACATAAGGATTCAATTCAGTGCCCATGCTGTGCTATCTATAAACCTCTGGCAGGCAGGTTTCAGGGAGCACAGGAAAAGGAACAATCCAGGACCCGAGATTGGAGGTTAGATCCGTAGACAGTGTACCGTGTAGCAGCTTGGTGGGGTTATAAATGTGGCCAGCCAAGCTTCGATTTCGGAACGCTGTGCTTCCGGAAAGCCTTTTTGCAACTGCCAAGTGCAAGCTTCATGACGTCTTTGACGAATGAACAAAGGGCGAAGCAGGTGCTTTCTTTGTTTGTTAATTGTGGGACTTAAATCAGAACCAGGTCCTCGGGGTTCTATTCAGTCCCGAGGATCTGATGTTTTTTTATCGCTGAGGTCGGACAAAGGTCGTGAGATGGCTTCTGTGTTCGATGTTGACGTCCAAGATATATAAAATAGAGCGAACAGTCGTCGAGGTTAGAATCTGATATCTCCATATCAATGTCTGGCATGAACCGCACACCCATCAGTAATCTTAAAACCCTAGGAATGTGGGGCCCTTTAAATTCACTGCACTGAGAGGAACAGATCAGAAAATTTTAAGGAGTCGAAGCCGGCAGGGGACAAATTTGACCTCCGAAAGTCCGTGAACACAGCGGGATTAGCGCACCAGGATTGGCTTAGCTCCAGCGCCAGGCCATCGCCCTTGACTAAGAATTAAGTATCCCCTGGCCATGGGTCCGGCAGAACGAAATCTGACCCAGATCCCATCCATGTGCCTTTGAGGTGATTCTCAGCGCCATTGGATGTTGGCGTAATATCTCGTTTTTGGCGTATCCCGGATGGTGGACTTGCCGAAAGAATTTGAGAATATCTGGGCTTGACTACAAATACGTCTGGTAGTAATATTCATAAGCTGATCTTTCTCTCTTCTTTCCGCTCTCTTTCCTTCTGGGTTCTACATCCACTCTCCTTTCCGGCTGTCGTCGTCGACAATAATAAATAATCATTCGGAGCCGTTGAACTGTTGATTTTTGAATACAAACAGTCCCACGTGTGTTGCATGTCGTCGCATTTGCATTTGCATTGCACCACGTTCCAGTCCCTCTCAGTTAATATTAATCCATACTTCATTGCATTCCTCTCAACCGCACCTGCTACTGCCCCTCGTTGATCACCGTTATCGTCTAATATAATACCGAATCGGATCTGGGTCGCCTGAAGTGCTTATCGTACCTGAGGGTACTTGCTACTTAATCGGTACTTACTTGCTTGCTTAACTTGCCCTTATCGCAAGGACACAAAATTAAAGAAAAAGTTAGATGAAAATGGGCAAGTCTATAGATGAAGGCTCGGCCACTCAGGTCGAGGATTCGCCTGAGGGAAGTCGGAATCACAGTCGAGATGAAAACCATCAAGCCCAGTTTGGTCCTGGTGACGAAGAGCGAGTAATTGAGCTTGCCAGAAGGCTCAGCCGAACTATGTCCCATGCCGACGGTCACGGTCTCACCAAAACAGAAACTCGCTACAGTCAATTCGAAGGCGAGAATCCATTCACTGGCTCCGAAAACCCAAGACTTCAACCTGGACACGAAAAGTTCAATCCGAAAGCATGGCTCAAGTCTATTATCAGTTTGACAGCCAAGGACCCGGAAAAGTACCCTTCGTTGAGACTTGGTGTCTCTTTCAGAAACCTTAATGCGCACGGCTTTGGCTCTGCCACAGATTACCAAAAGAATGTTGGGAATATCGGTTACAGTTATCTGGAACGAGCCGTTACGCTCGGACGCAAGCGCAAGATCCAGATTTTGAGAGACTTTGAAGGTCTTGTTAAGAGTTCCGAGTTGTGTGTCGTATTGGGTAGACCTGGCAGGTAAGTCTTAAAACAAAAAAAAAAAAGAATTGTACCGTCGATTATATCATTTTAGTGATACATGGCTAATTGCATATTTGTGTGTGTAATTTAGTGGTTGCTCTACATTCCTGAAGACCATTGCTGGTGATACCTACGGCTACTACCTTTCCGATGATACCGTTATAAACTACCAGGGTATTCCTATGGACAAGATGCATAAAGTTTTCAGAGGAGAGGTTATCTACCAGGCTGAGACTGATGGTATGTCTTGTGTAACCCCTCAAGTGCATCTTTCTATACATTCAATTCTAATCGTCTCTTGCAGTTCACTTTCCTCAGCTTACCGTCGGTCAAACCCTCAAGTTCGCTGCTCTTGCACGTGCCCCAAGCAACAGAATGGGTGGCATTAGTCGTGAAGAGTACGCTGAACATGTCAAGGATGTGGTCATGGCTGCCTTTGGTCTTTCTCATACCGTGGACACAAACGTCGGTAACGATTTTATTCGAGGTGTCTCTGGTGGTGAAAGAAAGCGTGTCTCCATCGCCGAAGTCGCTGTTAGTGGTGCGCCTATCCAGTGTTGGGACAACTCCACCAGAGGTTTGGACTCTGCCAATGCCCTTGAATTCATCCGAACTCTTCGTTTGAGCGCCGAGCTCACTGGTAGCACGGCTCTTGTTGCCATCTACCAGGCCTCGCAGAGTGCCTATGACCAGTTCCACAAGGCCATTGTTTTGTATGAAGGTCGTCAAATCTACTTCGGCCCTACTGGTGAAGCCCAGAAGTTCTTCGAGGATATGGGTTTTGAATGCGAGGAACGTGCTACTACTGCCGATTTCTTGACCTCTCTTACTAACCCGGCTGAACGTCGTATTAAACCGGGCTTTGAGGACAGGGTACCTCGAACTCCTGATGAGTTCGCTCAGCGTTGGAAGGAAAGTGAAACCCGTAAGAGGCTGTTGGATGATATTGCTGCTTTTGAAGCGGAGAACCCCATCGGCCACGAGAACGTTCAAAAGTTCAAGGAAGTTCGCAAAGTTGTTCAGTCCTCCGGTGCCTCCTCGAACGGTCCATACACAATCAGTTTCCCAATGCAAGTCAGCCTTTGCATGACAAGAGGTTTCCAGAGACTGAAGGGTGATCTTTCTCTTACTCTGACTGGTATCATCGGCAACGGTGTTATGGCTTTGATCGTCTCCTCTGTCTTTTACAATTTGAAGATTGATACTAGCTCATTCTTCGCCCGTGGCTCTCTTCTCTTCTTCGCTGTCCTTCTCAACGGTTTCTCTAGTGCCTTGGAAATCTTGACACTCTACGCTCAACGACCCATCATTGAAAAACACGACAAATATGCTCTCTACCGCCCAAGTGCCGAAGCCGTCTCCTCCATGATCGTCGATATGCCTCAGAAAATTACGTCTGCAATTGTCTTCAACTTGATTCTTTATTTTATGACAAATCTCCGCAGAGAACCTGGTGCCTTCTTCATCTTCTTGTTGTTTTCGTTCTCGACCACTATGGCCATGTCTATGATTTTCAGAACAATCGCCTCCGTCAGTCGAACGCTCCATCAAGCTATGACACCCGCTGCTATCTTCATCTTAGGTTTGATCATGTACACTGGATTTGCCATTCCCGTTGTTGAAATGCGGGGGTGGGCTCGATGGATTGGTTATGTTAACCCTATCTCTTACTCTTTCGAGAGTTTGATGGTTAACGAATTCAGCGGAAGAGACTTCCCCTGCGCAGTCTACATCCCTAGTGGACCCGGTTACGAAAATGCAGTTGGAAACTCTCGTGTCTGTTCTGCTACATCTGCTATAGCCGGCCAAGAAGTCGTCAGCGGCGACCAGTACATCAATGTCTCCTTCCAATACTTCAAGTCGCATCTCTGGCGTAACTTGGGTATTATCTGGTAAGTTTGTTTTACTGTCGCCAATGCGCTTAATTTATACTAACAATTCGGGTCTCTTAGGGCTTATGTTATCTTTTTCTGTGCAGTCTACATCATCGCCTCGGACAAGATCACCGCAGCAAAATCCAAGGGTGAAGTTTTGGTCTTCCGAAAGGGTAAACTTCCAGTCTCTGCTAAGAAGAGCGGGGATGATGTTGAGGGCAACGAGCCAAAGGAAGCAGCCAGAGAGCAAGAACTTGGTGCAGTGATGACTCGGGAAATCTCAGTCGCGGCCATCCAAAAGCAAACTTCTATCTTCCACTGGAAAAATGTTGTCTATGATATCCCCGTCAAGGATGGTGAACGAAGATTGCTAGATCACGTTAGCGGATGGGTTAAACCTGGTACTCTTACTGCGCTCATGGGTGTCTCTGGTGCTGGTAAAACAACTCTTCTTGACGTTTTGGCTTCCCGAAAGACTACTGGTGTCATTACTGGTGACATGTTCGTGAACGGCCAGAAACGAGATGGTTCTTTCCAGCGCAAGACCGGATACGTCCAGCAACAGGATCTTCATTTGGAAACTTCGACTGTTAGAGAAGCCTTGGAATTCTCCGCTTTACTTAGGCAGCCCCAGGAACTTAGCAGAAAGGAAAAACTTGATTACGTCGAGGAAGTTATTCAGATTCTCGAGATGGAAGAATTCGTTGACGCCGTCGTCGGTGTTCCTGGAACTGGGTATTTCACCTAACTAGTAATATTTATTTTCTCAAGGCAAAGCTAATAATATTTCTTCTAGTCTCAATGTCGAACAGCGAAAGCGATTGACAATCGGTGTTGAATTGGCTGCCCGACCAGAGTTACTTCTCTTCTTGGATGAACCCACTTCTGGTCTTGATTCCCAAACTGCCTGGTCTATTTGTACTTTGTTGAGGAAGCTCGCAAGAAACGGTCAAGCTATTCTTTGCACTATCCATCAACCGTCTGCTGTTCTCTTCCAGGAATTCGATCGACTTCTGTTTTTAGCAGCAGGTGGAAGGCAAATCTACTTTGGTGAAATTGGCAACGGCTCTGAGACTTTGATCAACTACTTCGAAAGCAATGGCGGTTTCCCCTGTCCACCCGATGCAAACCCGGCCGAGTGGATGTTGGAAGTTATTGGTGCCGCTCCTGGATCCCGCTCCGAGGTTGACTGGCCAAGAGTCTGGCGCGAGTCCCCCGAATGCAGGGGCGTTATCGAAGAACTTGATCGCATGGAAAAGGAACTTCCCCACGAAATCGTCCAAGGCCCAATGTCCAACCTCGCAAGCAGCAAGAACGACTTCGCCGTTTCTTTCCAGACCCAGCTCTACTACGTCTTCATCCGTGTTTGGCAACAATATTGGAGAACCCCTTCGTACATCTACGCTAAATTGATTCTTTGTCTTTTGTCTGCCTTGTTTGTTGGTTTCTCCTTTTACGACGCCGGCACTAGTCTTGCTGGATTGCAAGGACAAATGTTCTCGATGTAAGTCTGAATTCGCTAATAGTATCATTTGGACAATAACTAACGGCCTTGCTACAGTTTCTTGATCCTCACCACCTTCGGTCAATTAGTTCAACAGCTCATGCCCCACTTCGTTACACAGCGAGCTCTGTATGAGGCTCGTGAGCGCCCCTCTCGTACTTACAAGTGGACTGCTTTCATGGTTTCCAACCTTTTGGTCGAGCTCCCATGGCAGACTCTCGCCGCTGTTTTGGTCTTCTTCTCGTTCTATTTCCCAACCGGCATGTACAAGAACGCACTTGTAACTGGTTCTGAAGTTGAGCGTGGTGGTCTCTTCTTCCTCTACTGTCTTTCGTTTTATCTCTTCACCTCTACATTTGGTACCATGGTTATCGCCGGTGTTGAGCTCGCAGGTTAGTTCTCTCATCCTCAATTCTTAGGTGCTCCCAGCTAACCACTTCTCTAGAAACCGGGGGTAACATTGCGAACTTAATGTTCTCTGTCTGTCTTATTTTCTGTGGTGTCATTGCCCAGCCACAAAGCCTTCCCGTCATTTGGAGATACACTCGTAAGTAACCATTCCAATTTCTTACCATAATCAATTAATATTAACGGAATCACTACTTTAGTTTACTATATTTCTCCATTCACTTACTTCGTCGGTGGTATTCTTGCCACCGGTCTTGCCAACACCGATATTGTCTGCAATGCCCGAGAGCTTGTCCGCGTCCATGCCCCCGAAGGCATGAATTGTGGTTCTTACCTCGAGGCATTCGAGGCGGTCGCTGGTGTCGCGGTTATCAACAAATCATCTACCGAATTCTGCGACATCTGCCCGTCTGCTAGCACCAATGCTTTCCTGTCCGGCCTTGGCGTTCAATACTCTCAAAGATGGAGGAACTGGGTAATCTTCTCTATTTACATTATTTTCAATTTGTTTGCTGCCGTCGGCATGTATTACCTTGCAAGAGTTCCAAAGGATAAGGACTTGAAGGTTGCTAGGGAGGCGGACAAGAACAAGAAGGTGCAGCAAGTCGGTGTTAACGCACCTGAGGAGAAGGTTTAAGCTACTCGTCACTCGCTAAGCGTGTGCTGTACAAAAAACAAAAAAGAACAAACTTGCAATTATTTGGGATGGGGTTTTTAATGCTTTTATAGAATCAGGCCAACTTATGCCAAAGATCAAAGGAGATAACTTTTCCACTCCGTTAGATAGCGTTTTTTGATTTATAACTTTTTTTTATGTATAACAGGATTTTTAATGTTTATAATATTCACGGGGCCACTCATAATGTCAGATGGCGACTAAAAAGCTGTTTCCCACGGGTTCTGCTTCAAATTATCACAATAACAATTTACTTCACCTTCTCTTCTTTAATTAAATCTCTGGCCTTGAAGTTCCACCGTAACGTTGTGTTGTTTGCGAAGTTGTTGCTGGGTAACACAAGGAGAACCGCTGGAAGATCAATTCAGGCAACTTCCGGATTAAGAAATGCCACAATTTCAACTAAACCGGACGGGATCCGAGCCTTTCTAGTTACAGCTGAAAGGCAGACGAGGTTGTTGAAACTTTTATTGTGTCGTACGGTATCGTCATTGAATCCCTGAACAGTTCTCATACCCTTCAGGTCTTTCAGGGTGGAAAAAACCCCCCTTCCCTTGAAGTTGTTGGAGAAAAGAACAAACGCGGTGCCCTATCAAATGTTGGAATCCGGTCAGCTGGACCAATCCAAGTGGATTCCTTGAAAAAACCACGCGCGAAGTACGCCTGCTGGTGAGTCCTGGCATGCGCCATGGAGTCATCCTGTGCATCCAGCATGAACAACAATCCGTGCGTTTTTCATGGACCATGCATGCCAGGCGCAGACCACCATTCCCGAAACAGTAACCGCTAGCTGTGTGATGCAGTCACCGCCCACCATTTGCGACTGGTCATTCAAACAACCAAAGTGAGTCGAAGGATTCGGAAGTCCTTTTGTGATTCTGGGATGTCCTCTATGTTCTGATTAGGATTACTTTGTTCTTTCCTTGTGAGTTTAAGCTTTGTTAGGTAAGGGGCGGAGTCAGAGCTAGTGCGAGATGGCTAACTAGTCTTGAGGCAGCGATGCATTTACCGAAAAGCCGCTGTGAAAGGCCTAATACCGGCCTGACGGTTTGTGAGCTTATCAACATGCAACAGGAAGCGAGTGATGATACAGAGTACATTACATATCCGCAACGTGGATCCCTCGCACAGAATCACACCCGTGTGCTGTTAATATTGCGCACTGATAGCTTGATAGTCGTGAGCTAGGGAGAAGCTATATCGTCGTAAACCCCAACTTTAAAAGCTGACGCTGCCCACCATCTCTGGCTGGGAGACTAACGGGTTGATCCTTTCTTTCATTTTAAAAAATAACTACCACACCCATACGTTTAATAAACCCAGTTTAAAGGCACACCGTTGCCCCGCACATTTCCAACCTAGACTTTCTCGAACTTACTTCATTCTTTGTATCTAACTTCGATATTAATTGTTGAAGCATCAAAAGTACGAAGTCCAAATCCAACACACAACGCCAAATTCTTCCAAAACGATGTCTCTGTCGCGGTGGAAGCCCCATGCGACATTCAGCCTGAGCGGCCATGGCTCTGTCCAAAAGGAAACATACTGTAACCAGTGCATGCGACACTTCACATCCACGGATGCCCTAGAAGAACATTTCCTAGACTCCAAATTCCATTTTTATTGCAGACTCTGCGTGCGACATTTCCACGACAGCAAATCCCTAGAAAACCACCACAAGACCAGTCGCAACCACTACCACTGTCTAAAATGCAACATTTCGGTGGCCTCGCAGGCGCAGCTCACCGAGCATTACCTGGAGAAACATGCCTACTGCGTTCTGTGTAAAAAGCTCTTTGACGACGAGAGTAAACTACGCGAGCACCTTTCCGGTAGCCATCATGTTTGTTGGGATTGTAATGTCTTTTATACGACGGAGAAGGAACTCAAGGACCATTTTGCTAGGCTTAAGAAGCATCCTTATTGCTCTGCTTGTAAGGAAGGTTTCTGCGATGACGAAGCATATGCGAGACATCTGTCCGTTAGTAAGAATCATTATTACTGCATTCAATGCAAGCGCGACCACAATAGCGCTGAACATCTACTCATCGTAAGCCAATTATACCCTTTTAACGATAACACCCTGAGCATAACAGAAACTAACCTCCATACGCCGCAGCACTTCGATTCTCACGAGCACAAAAGCCACAAACTCATCAAGTGTCCCTTCTGCCCACGTACATTCGAAGCCCACAGTTCACTCCAAATCCACTTCGAAATCGGCACCTGCGCCGGCAAGAATAAGGCAAAGAAAGAAGATGACTTCAAGAAACTCCTCAACAAACACGATAACCTCGAAAAACCCATGAAGATCATTAACGATGTTGACCGACCTCGTTACTACCTTCCATACCACGGATACCCCAAGAACGCCATCGAATATAGTTATGAGCGAAAGGGTTCTGCGGATAGCGGTGAAGTCGTTGAACCTGTGTTCAAGTACATAGATAGCAGATCTATGGAGTATCTCAACTGCGGCGAGCCAAGTGACTACGAACGAGGCCGTCACTACCAGAGCCATGATCGCAGCCGAAGCCGAAGTCGCCCAAATCCTAGCAGGAGCCGCAGTCGTCATAGTCTTTATTACCGCGCCCGCAGCCAAAGCCGACATCGGCCATATAACTCCGAAGACTCGGATGATGGATGCTCTGATTGGGAAGATAGACTGCGACAATCGAGACTTGCCACAAACCTCTCCTGGAATGGCTACAAATTCGAATGTCCAATCTGTTGCAAAACCTACCAGACTTTGGAAAGACTGAACTGTCATCTTGCTCGGGATCATGAGTCGGAATCCTACCGGTGTTCGGGAAGAAATGGCTGTGGTAGGTCATTTGCTACCATTAGAGGTCTGGTTAGGCATATTGAAACCGACGATAAGTGCGGTATGGGTAGATGGAGATCGTGGAGGTCGCCGAGTGTTGAGGATCTGACCAAACGGTTTAGAATGATCGATTGTTAAGGCGTTCTCACCGTCATGCTTTCGACTGATCGATGTCACGCATGCCCTTGACGTTTCAGGGAAGTAAGGGAAAGGAAAAAAGTAGATCACGCGAGCCGCACTGCCATTTCATATATTCAGCTTTAATAACTTTTTTTTTTTAAATATCGGGGTCATGGTTTAGGATCACAAGTTACCGGGACCGGAGTTGACAGCGGGGTATTTTTCCTTTTTTCCTTCATATTCAACTTCTTCCTCTGTCTGCTCTTGTTTCATCGCTCAGCTGGTGGATTTCCTTTTCTTCTTTATTCGGGTGTCCGGGTGGGCCGGTTCCTGATCATGCACACACCGTATGGAAGGTTGTTCACATGCATGTATATGTTGAACAAAAAGGACATCTAACCTTCTTATTGATTTTAACCCCCCCCCCCCCCCATATTAACTTCATTCGATGTTTGATATTATGGTGCCTCTCTCTGTTTCTTTTCTGCTTTTTTTTATTCTTCGAACATCTTTTAAAACTTTAAAAAGGTTGCTTATTTTTTTATGATGTACTTAATACCCTGACGAGTTTATGAAATGAGATATGAAATCTACTCTAAAATAAAACTTTAAACGTTGGATCGCATCTGTATCTGCCCAGGGTAGATATCGGTAAGGGGGGGCAGGTCATGTGGATCTATAGAGTTAATATCTTTTGGTAGTTATTAATTTTGTTGACACTGGTAGATAGGTACCTACCTATGCAACGGGAGACTGTTTGTGTACATGAACTTGGTCGGTTGTGGGTCTCGTAGTCGGCGCCTGACCCTGTCAAAATTTCACAAGATCGGAACACAGAGTAATGGCGCTGGCGGCAAGTCTCCCAGGTCTTTAGCATTCAACGTGTTTTATTTCAGTCATAGTAGGTGAGAGCAGAAACGACATGTATATCCATTTTTACCTGTGTGTATCTAGTAATACAGAACCAAGAAAAAGAAGAAAAAACAATAAAACCAATTCTCCAAGATGTTAGACGAGATGCAGGTTTTGTAAAAAGAAAATTCCCTGGATTACGCCGTCCCATAAAACAATTAATAAAAAACTATCTTCCCAGAAGAACAAATGCAGGAGTTACAGGAAAAAACTGAAACTCTTCCCGCGCCGTAAGCCGACCCCCCCCGAATTTGTGAATGTGTTTTATGGATACATGTAATATATATATTGAAAATGGGAGAAAAAGACAAGAAAAAGACTCAAAAAACATAGAATGATATCAATATCAACAGGAACCAGTGGCAAACATGAGGAAAGGGCGTTTATTTCGTAGGCCTAATGCCTGCTTCGCAGCAATAACTCCGGGTGTAGGTTGTTGGGATAATAGTATTGAGCGAATGGGTATCTAACGAGCGAAATAGTTTTTAGGAAGAAAAATCGTTTTGCAAATAAAAGTTGGTTTTAAATAATCGCTCTTAAGAGCATGAAGAGAAGAAGTATTATGGTAAATCTCTGTCGTTTGATGCTCATGCCCGAGGAAGCGAAGTTTGTTGCCTAACTGGGTCGAGTAAGTATCATTGCTTCGTTAGGATCGTGATCGTTATTCGTAATATGTTGCGAAAGATGCTGAAAATTTTAATTTCGAGTGGAAAAAGAGCAAGGCGCAAATATTAACTTGTAGGTTTTCGCGCAAAAGAAATAAGCATTCGGAAGTTGGTCTTTTTCTTTTCGCACTCCCGGAGAAGAGTTTTGTCTTCCCATAGCGTCTTCTTGTACTGAAGTGTTTCGCCTTGGACTTCTTCTCCAATGTTCTCAAAGCATTTGCCATACCACCACCGCCCGACTTTGGAGACGACTCGGTTGATACCTTCGGCGCTACCCATGTCGACTTCCTCCGGCGAGTTTCCCTCTTTAAGGATCTGTTGCATAGACGCCTGCTCTTCTCTCGACCCGTCGACGTTTCCCACGGTGGGAAGTCCAACTCTGCAACGAGTGATATCCGTGAAGCCACGCTTCGCCATGAGCCTTAAAGCCTTCTCGGACGGGGTCTTCTTGTGCCAGTCCGAGCCGTTCCCTGACTGATATTTTCTCAAGTTAACTTTAATCTCATCAATGGTGCGCTTTGTCCTTGGTCCCATATTGACCATATCGATATCAAGAACACTAAGTTCAAGGTATCCGCCAGGCTTCAGAACACGCATGCATTGAGATATGATAAACGGCCAAAGAGCATCGGATGTGCAAGGTAGGAATCGGAATGTTACAACGGTGAAGAATCCGCTCGGGAAAGGGAAAGGACTGGCAAAGGAGACATGATGGATTTGGTGATGATTGTTAAGGTTATCGGTCGGGTTGCTTGGGTTTGGTGGGCCACCAGCCGGGGACGTTGGGTAACTAGCCGGAGAAGGTGTCAGGTTGTAAACAGTGGCGTTAGGGTAATTAAGTGAGCAATAGAAGGACCAATCATCATTTCCAAGTCCGTCAATAACGAGAATTCTTTTGTTAGCGGATCCAGATGGGGATAATTTGATTTCTTCGTGTGCGGGTGAAAC
Source organism: Arthrobotrys conoides (assembly GCA_036971725.1). Lineage (NCBI taxonomy): Eukaryota > Fungi > Ascomycota > Orbiliomycetes > Orbiliales > Orbiliaceae > Arthrobotrys > Arthrobotrys conoides. The sequence goes on from JAVHJM010000001.1 coordinate 3,312,120, forward strand.
AAGGACACGACCAAAAGAAAGCCATCGGCTTGTCATCAGGGCCCACAGTCTAACTTTCATTTCACCTTCGAGAGCATCTTCAGTACCGGGCATTGCTGAGATGATGCTTTCCCGATATGATTCCGAATCCGTCGAAGAGTCATCCTCGAAATCTGTGACAGACGACATCGGCGAGAGTACGCCCACTTTTCTTCCTTGGGACGGTGGGGATTTGGCTTTATCGAGGGGATCAATGACACTCATTACACCTCTATCGGACTCGGCATAGGCAGCGATGAAATCAGCGAATGCGATTGTCTTTTGGTTGCCGGAAGACCTCTGGCTGTAAGTAGAGGAGGAGCGTTGGGAATTGAGTTCCTTGATACTGCCACCAAAGAGAGAGCTTCGTGCCGTAGGAAGGGTTGGAGAGAAGAAAGGTCGTGCGGCCACGGGCCTTCCTTGAGAGAACTTCCCTTGATCAAGGACCAACTTCTTTTTGTTCGAAGGTGCAAACTTGGTAACGTCACCAAATATGGCAGCAGATGGCAAAGTTGGAGAGTCTTTAAGGCGGCGTGTGGGCTCGATTTCGTCTCGAAGATCCGGCTTGAACTTGACAATGTCTGGAAAAAGAGTCCCGAGGGATGGTGTTTTGCTCCGTGGAGTAGCCGCGCTCATTTCATCGATAAAATCGTCATACTCTGACCAGTCGTCTGTATTGTTGGAAATTCTTTGAGGAGTGGTGGCGTTATAAACTTGAAATTGAGACAATCCAGTGGTGACTAAAGGCGCTAATCGGGAGAGGGGGATTTTCCGCGTATTTATATAGTCGATACCCTCGCCACCATCATCTTCGTCCTCATCTTCCGAGCTGGCTGGCTGTATTTGCTCCACCGGGTGGTGGGCGATACGGCGTGGCGGATGAATCATGATGGGCTGCGACGGTTGCTGTCGGGCACGTAAACTCGGTGGAGGCGGGAGAATTTCTGCTAATGTTGGTAGTCTGATAGAAGATCCCTCAACATTACTAGCTTTTGGGATTCGGCCACGGGCAAAATCGTTGAGGCGTCGCCGGGGCCCCTGAGGTCCCTGGCTCGGGCTAGCGGTAGGCTCCGGTGTCACCGATTTGGGAGTCGCAGGTGGGGATATTGCGGGAACAAGATTACCACTCACGGCCGGAACGGCGTTTTCCTGGGGGTGGTCTTCTTCCCTCTCGTCGTTAAGGGAGTCGTTAGCATACTCATCACTTTCGTAGCTGTCATCGTCCTCGTCAGAAATCTCAGCCAGCTTTTGAGTCTTCTCGATAGCTTCTTGGATAACGTTCCGAACGGGAAGGTTCGCTGGTGATGGGCGAGCTGAGGTTTTCGAAGACGCCGATTTAGTTACGCTTGATGGAGAATTTGTCAACGCCGATACAGGACTCATATTCAAAGTCTCGGTGCTATTTCCAAGTTTAGACGGTTGCGTCGGAGTGAATGATGTAACAGAGATTACTGGTCTGAGTTCCGCTGGGATTGGCAACCCGGGAGGTGGTCTAGTTACTCCGACAATGGAAGGGCCACTATTGCTGGTTTTGTGGGGAGCTGGAAATCCGGACGGGGCCAATGTGACGTTGATAACAGGAGACGGCGTTCGGGATGCAACAAGCCGTGGCATGACAGGGGGCTCTGGGAGCAGGACTGATTCCCGTTGTTTCTGAGAAGCTATAAGTCGTGGTATCTCATGGTTTTGATTTCGAAGTGGTGGGCTGTGTATAGACTCGTATTGGCTATGCGCGCCTCGAATATAACCTCCTACATTAGCATCGCTAACCTTTGCCTCTGTCCTTGACACTGGGGATTGAGAGGCGGGTTTCGGGGTTATGATTCTCGATTTCGAGGTATCCTTAGAAACATCAGGCGCTGATTGTATTTTTGAAAATATCCTCCAACGCCGAGTGGGCTGAGAAGTGGGCCCTACTGCTGGCGGATTTAGTCGCTTTGATTGCTTCAGCTTTGATTCCTTTTCCTCAACCCGTATGGATGGAGTTGATTTGGATGTTTTGCTTAGTCCAAATTTCGATGTTGGCGAAATAATTGCGGTGATTGATGATTCGGCACTAGGACGGGGTTGGCTGGATGTATCAATTGTAACTGGAGGGCATCTTTGCGCAACGACATCGGAATCGAAGAAGTTGAACTCGGCAAATTCGTTCTTTCGGGGTATATCCACGCTGTGATCTCTGCTATTGGGCCCTTGGCTACTTTCTGTCCTGGGAAGATCGAGACTGCTCTTCTGGCTCTCATTTTTGGTAAAAGGCTTTTGTAAGAAACTTGATGTGCTTTGGGAACTTCCTGTTTTTACCATCTCGGCTCCCCCAGGAGGCTTGACAGCACCCCCTTTCATGACCACGGGTTCGAGTCGAAGGGCAAGAAAGGAATCGATTGGCGCGTTTTTAAGTGCGGCCGCCCCAGCGACCCTTCCCCAGCTTCCAGGCGGTGTGGAGACTGCCGCTTGGGCCTTCGTTGGAGCAGTTGGAATTGAGCCACTACTTGAGCTTCTATTTCGGGCTGGTTTGTTGAATTGGGTATAGCCCTCGTGTCCCGTTCCCGCAGCCGGGCCAGGAAGTCGCCTTTGACTTATCGATTTTTCCTTGTCTGCGGAAGCCGCCGGGGGTGGAACTGTTTTCGTACGCCCTCTGCTGAATAGGCTGGGCCTAGAAGAGGGTGGGATTGTGGCTAAGGTATTCTTGTCACCCGGATTCTTCTTATCCTCCTTCTTGAGTTTACGGGGAGAGCTCCCTGTTCCTTTGGCGGGCTGGGAGCTAGTCGCTGCCGATGATGAGGCAAAGGTAAATCCATGTACGATATTAGTCGCTTTCGCGGAAGTTGGTGTGGGCGATCGTATGGACTTTGAATGGCCTGGAACAGATGTCGACGTTAAATTTACTGAGGATGTAGAGCCATTCACGGTCCCGAAGGGTGCTCCAGAACGGTATGGAAGGGAGGAAGAAGTGATGATTTTCATTTTTTGCCCCTTGGCCTTTGAGTCCTTGGTTGCGACAATGCCGCTCTGGATTACGGGGACATCGGAGCTGAATCCTTCCAAGTCGTCTGGTGCCCCATCTCGGGATGGCCGTGAAGGTGGAAGTCTCAATGAACTTGTAGAGGAAGATGGGATGGGTATTGGAATAGGGGATGTCGAAGGGAAATAACTAGCGGCGGTTGCGGAGCTTTCGCCCGGAGATCGGATATTGGAAGAATCACGAGACGACTGGCGAGAATGGGATGGTCGACCAACTTGTGAAGACGAAGCGGATGTTGATGTAAGATCTTTGGAGGACTTACGCAGATGAAAGATAGATGACTTTGAAGGAAACAAATCTTTTGAAGCTTTCCTAAAATGTTTAGTCGGTGGGACCAACTTAGTTGCCTCCAATGTCTTCATGTCCCTCGTTTTGGGAGCAGCGAGAGAAGTGATGCCAAAGTCTGTAGGGATGAAGGAGTTCCGCGACGAGAGTTTGGTTTGCTTTAGGCCTTCGGGAGCATTTGCCTCGCCATCTTTCTTCTTCATGGCTATCGCCTTTCCTAACTTGTCGGTGGCGGCCGCTACACCTGCGTATTTTGATATCAACGGTCTGACCGGGCTCGAATTTCGGGCATTTCTAACAGGCGGGGAAAGGCCCGGAGATTGAAATAAAGAGGGGTTTGTAGAAGATGAGGTGGGTGTAGAATTATGACTGAACATACCAGGTGATCCACAATTTTCGGTAGAAGGGCTACTGTTGTAGTTTTCTGCAACAGCAGCTGGAATAGTGAGTGGAGGTGGGATCACCCCTGCCTTTGGGCTGGCTAGTTGGGAATCAATCCCTGAAACGGATAATCGTGTCGAAGCTGCAGACGACTGGCTCCCACTCCCCGATCTTGTCCTTTGCATGATGCTTGCGCTAGGATTGTTCGATAAGCCAGGAGGCGGTGCGATTGTCCTTGCGTTCTGACGGGTTCCCGTTGTTAAGGCATTTCTTGAACCGTATGTATATGACGTCGGCGGCATAAGTCCAAAAACTAATGTACTTTGTCCATGTCCTCTGTCCATATGTGATGCTGACGTGGATGTTGTGAAACTTGCGGAGGATGCATTTGTACTTGTGGTTGACCCAGTGCGCATAGCTATTTTAGAGTCTGTCGTCTGAGTATTCGTCTTTTTTCGAATAATGTTCTGCGAACGTTTTTCAGTTGCCGCTACAACAGTTGACGAGGAGTTTGCTGTGGAGGAAGGTGTTTTCGATGCGGCCTTTGAGTGGTTGCTTCCTTCATGCATTGTCGATTTCGAAGAATTTGACCCTAAATTTGGAAGTTGATAGAAAGGCGACTTTGAGGTAGGAGGCGGTGAAGGGGTTCTGGGATCAGAAGTAGGGGATGCAATGGACGAAGATGGTGTGAGAGACGGAGCGACGGGCAGCAGGATCTTAGGTCCACCGTGCCTTCTACCGTCTGCATAAGCACCGTAGAAACTTGGGGATGGAACCCTCGAACGACCCCGGGCTGCTGCTGTGGTTGTGGAAGGAGCGGCCAAACCAGGAGGGGGGGCGACTTGCGGTCGCGCTTCCATAGCTGCTTTCTTCCGCCTCGCTCTTTCTGCAAAAGAGTTTCCTGCTCCGGAGTACATTGAGGCTGGAGCCTCTGGGGAATATATATTTGACATTGTGCGAAGTGGGAATTCGATATCGATGGGTCCTCGGGCGAGTAGGAGGGCCCCGAGTTAGATGTATGTTATCTCGCAACTTGAATTAAAGGAAATTTATCAGAATGCATTCCTACGTTTATTTAGGAACACATTAGAAGTATAGCGGTTGGATATCTATCAAAAACCCAATATTTCAACGAATTAGTGTAAGGCCTGGATAGGGCTGGTGGCACTGGACGGTATTTTGGTACATCTAAGAAATTATATGGGGAAATACTGCCTGATTGAATCGTGATAAATGACTAGGGTAAGGGTCAGGGCGATATGAATTGTGACGTCGGAGTGGCTTCAATTGGTCTTGGAGATTCGCTTGTGATTGCAGTGGTTTCCCTATTCTCCAGATTCCAATTGGCGGCGAAGACAAGATCCAAGAAACCGGAAGCGTGAAACCTTTAACAGAGCTCTTCCCCAACCCCACGATTTTGGGTCAGGCCAGCAGATATTGGTTTGAAGGATAGGCAGGCGGGGAAATGAATGTAATTTTTGAGGGGCGCTTAATGCTTAACGAGTCTCAAAATATCTAGGCTTACCGACAAAAACGGGCAATATAATGGCTTTTCGAAAAAGTACTTGTGTAAATAAATATTTTTGATGATAGGAGTCGTGTAATCGAGAGCGTGGCTTTCAGGATGATTGATATTTGTTCGTGAGGAACTTCGTTTGGTGGAAGAAAGGGGATGTTGGAGGGGGTTTGGGGATCCGATGAGGTTTATTGGGCGGGCGTCAGAGGCAAAAGGGCGGCAAAGTATGTAATCGACTTCGGGGGAAAGGTCCGCTTGAAATCGAGTCGTAATATCGTTGGTAGGAAACACTATCGTTAGGAACGTCGAGGGAGAAAATCGAGATTCAAATATCGGAAAAGCAGATTTCGCTGTAGATGTCGTTTGGTAAAGGGGAAAGGAAGAAGAGGTTTAACTGGAATAGTCGTCGTCGATAGCGGCGCAAAGTACGGCAATAGCAGTAAGAGACCCGTTGGTACGAACGAACGAACGGTATTATCTTTTCTTAGTGCCTGCAAACGCCACTAGCCTTTTTCGTATATTCGTATAGAGCTTGGATAGTAGTGTCGTTTTAGTGACTTAACGGAAGTCCTTGAGCATACGTCGAATTTCGTGAAGAGGAGAAGGGCGAAAAAACGAAAACAAAGTGAAATCGCGATTGTCGAGCCTCTTCTAGGTCGGTATATGAAGCCTCGCACCATTCCCTCCCGTATTGGTGCATGGTTTGCGCATCTCGTACTTTGCAGGCTATAATCGGGGATCCTCAATTTGGCTAGCCAGTTGACAGCGCATTAATCCAAACAGTCGCACATGGGACGCAGAGATTTCTATTCATGCGGGGGCCAGAGCTTCGCCTCAGCTGCCATGAACCAAATTCTCCCAGTCTAGCGACTTTCCAACCGGCGCGCCTGCCCTGCTTTCGACCCTTGCCCGTGGTTTATGGACTTGCACGGTCAAAATTCAAAAGCCAACCACGCTTTCACCGATAGGTGACTAACAGGATTTTGTTCCCAAAAATAATTGTTCCCCAAATACCAGTGGAAGCCCATCTTGTTAGTTCAACTTTTACGCGTCGCCAGTAGATAAGGCAAACCGCAGGAACAAGGCTCATCCAGCTCCCGATCGCGGGTCTTCCGGTATCTCGTGAGCTTCCTTAGCTAGGAACTCAATTCTCCAACACTTAAATAGCCAAGAAAATCTTCCTTTTTTTCCCCATCTCTCTATTCCCTGATGCCAGGCAATATATCACGGTCCTGAAACAGAATCTTGAATCCGATAGAAAACGTTGGAAGGTCTTGAAGGTACCACCCGCACAAGCGCCTTCAAGGGGCTCAAAACGAGAAAAGGGTTTTTTGGTCTGCTCCATAGTCCCCCAATTGACAAGCATCATTGATTTAAGGGTGTTCCTCCATTGGTTGGGATTTCGAAGACGGTGAGAATGTCTCAAATGACTGGCTGTCAATTTTCCTTTCAAGCTGGCGAATAGCAGAGATGGTGTCCACGATGGGAGCCAAGCACTTGTCTTCCATGAATGAACCCATCACGATGGTACCGAGCCTTCGGCTTACGCTATTGAATATCCAACATTTATCGTATGCGGAATATCCTTGGATACGCGTTATGGTCCTAATTCGGAAGACGTGTGAATTCTCAAGGTTCAGTGTGTTTTGCCTCTTGGCAAGGATCGTATACGAATGCTGTTGGTTTTCGCACCGCACAAATATAAACTTAAGGCCGATGACGATGATGTAAAGGTTGTGCAGGTCTCATTTCGTGTAGGCGTTTCTGGCATTGTCTTGTCATGTGTTACAGGTTGTGCTTGACCTGCCCTTTGAGCAGATGCAGATGAGCTCGACGCCATGAGGTTGAGCTCATCACATGGCTATCTTGGTACAGACCTGTTACCCGAATAAGTATTAACCTCTTAGTACCTTTATCAATTGCATGATCAAATGTCCAAAGATCCACTGAGTAGATACCCTTGCCTCCGCGAGCACAAGCCTAGCTGGTCGGAGTATCCGGTTGACATCATCGAATGTTGTCGCACGTTCGCCCTTCAGGCCTGGCTGCTGTAGGTTTTGTTGCTTTTGCATTGACACCGAATGTGGCTGTTCCAAATACTTAGTTAATGATGAGTTGGCAAGCCTCCTATTGTGGCAGTGCTCGGAGAGCCGAAAATGTGTGTTGTGTTGTATCTGGAAAGTGATGTCGTTCTTGGCTAAGTCTTGGCAAAACTGCGACGCGCACTGGAGAACAACGACCCGCTCGCTGTTGGCAGCGCAGCTCAACCTCTTCAAATCCTCCAGACAACCAAACAACATCCATCACTAACTCCAACTGTCGCCAACTTTATACTTCAAGCTATGACAGACTACAACAAACTTAAGGTCGCTGACCTGAAGGAGCAGCTTGCATTGCGTGGGCTTCCACTCATTGGCAAGAAAGATGAACTTGTTTCGCGTCTAGTTGCTGATGATGCTACTAAAGCTTCAAACCCACCCAATGGAGGTATGTTACAATATCCAACCAAACCATATGAAATATTGGGAATCTAACGGTTTGGATTCTAGAACAATCTTCCGAGCCTGCCAAGGAGACAGCTCCAGCTGCAGCTCCAACTACTTCAGCCACTGAAACTCCGGTCGAACAGCCAGAGACCAAAAAAGACGCAACAGCTCCCTCAGAATCCGCTCCAGAGCCGCAGCAGGCGGCTCCAATTGAAGGGGAAAAGAGGAAATTCACTTTCAAACGTCTTGCAGATGAATTCGACCCACCCGCGCCAACAGTAGTAGCAACAAAGCCTGAAGAGCCTGAAGAGACCAAGGCCCCCGAGCCCGCCGAGTCTTTCGCCGCTGGCCTAGCTACTACGAATACCGATTCAGAGTTGGAGAAACGCAAGAAGAGAGCTGCTAGATTTGGAGTGCCTGTCACTGACTCCATCAAGCTCGTAGAACGCGCCAAACGATTCGCAGCAGACGGTGATGATTCGAACAAAGACACGACAATCAAGGCTTTGGACTCTGCTCTTGGTGAAAACAAAGGCAAAAAGAGAGCATCCGAAACCCGTATTCAACATGAGCCGCCGAAAAAGAGCAAGGATAGCCCGAAACCCAGTGTTAAGGGCGTCCTAGCCGACCCATCTGAAAAAGCGAAGGCTGAAGCTAGGGCTAAACGATTTGGATAGAATCAGCTCTTACTCAAATAAGTGTTTTTTCAAGTGACTATTCTAGTATCCCCCAATTCTTTAGTTTGAACACAGGCACTGGCATCTGGCCTGGAAGACTCCTGAATCTGGATGGGATATTCTTCTTATTTCTTTTTGGGATGGTGGGATATTCCAAGTACCTCCATTCACTCACTCACTCACTTGCATCCTTAATGAAGACTGTCGAGGCTTTCAGTCCCTTCATTTTTCATCACCATCTACCTTCAGTCCAGTCGTCCGGTTAGTAGGGGAGTTATGGTTTCATTTCCAGATGTATTATATTTCTGCTTAGCATATCTAGAATAGGGCATTCGGTGTCTGTTCCCTAGATGCAATGCCGCCCGTGATAGGCGTTAGATGACTCGAAAATATTCTACAGGCAGCACACTAGCGTAATGCATTATTCGTAAGCTGACATAACTGTCCTGATGTAGTGATATCCTCTTAAAACAAATCGTTGGAGGCTATGTATCTGCGGAAATGGCCAAACAAGTGAGGGAATAAGGCAATTGTATCAAGTTGACGAAGGGTAATTACAGGCAGACTTTCTTAGACAAAAAGCACTAGGCATATACCTGTAACAGCATGACAGTTTGATACCTCGTATTCTCAACCATTCACTCTTGCTTAGATCTAGGTAGTATACTCGAGTACTCATGTCAAATAATCCCCACACAAATCTAGAATCTCAAGCAACGTTCCTAGTAAATCAAGTAGGCGACCTCGTGGGACACACCTGTAGCGTCTATGTACATCTTTGCCTACTTGAGTAGTTTGTGCAGATATATAATCAACGTTACCTATTACGGGTATACTTATCTTTTTCTTTTTCTTTTTCTTAAAAAAACTAGCATGCTCAAACATATCTCGATCCATGGCTATGGGTCCCAAACTTAACCTCGAGGCCCCAAACTTCCACTCCTCCGCCTTTATGCACAATGCATCAACTATGGTCTCCGATTAAGATGCCGAGAGGCAAATGCATCCAGGCCAGGCCAGGCCAGCCACATCATTGCTAAAACCGCCGATTGGACTGTCGATGACGAAAACCCCAACAGCTTTTCAGGCTTCCGATGTTAGATTAGAGTTCTCGGAAAGACCCTTCCATTGGATATGGGCTTCTATAGAATCCCATGTTGGGCAGTATGGGAAAGATATCAGTTTGGCGCACTAACGCACGCGCACGGGTTCATGAGCGAACTTGCACATACGTACTTCAAACTCGTCAAAGAGGCCTCGAACATAAGGCTCAAGTACTTCTGAATTTATGCTCGGAGGACTCACAAGGTCAGGGCAATCAACGCACCCCCGGCGGCTCCACTTTGAGAAATATTGATGGGCCACAATTTTTCATTATGTAGAGGCTATCTACAAAGCTTAGAACTGTACTAGTACGCTATGTCCGATCCACATACTGCTGCGCTGCGCTGGAAGTGGAACCGAATCAAATCACATGCTCGGAATAGCTGCAGCCCAAGGCAACCTCGCCAGCCGAAGTTTGGTAGTTACTTACTTAGTAACTTCTGGCTTACGAACGCAATGGACCCAGACCTGTGGCTCTCCACAGAAACTATCTAATTAGGGGTTCTGGATCAGGTTTTTCGGAAACGATCGAAACCTTGGCCACACAAACAGCAGGTTTGCTGTAGCCTCCAGCCCTTGTCTTTCGCGAAGCTCCGGCACTAGAGTTCTTGGCACGCTACTGGAATGGGCCACATTAAAAAGCAACAGCAAAAAAAGCTTCCAACATCCGTTAGCCAGGCCTGGTACGACGCCTGCTAAACATACACCCTGACAAATGTCTTATTTTGTCGAAACCTGTGAAGACTTCGACTAGTTAGCTAACTAGCTAATCCCACCCAAGAAATCGACCAGTAACTAAACGGATTGGATTATTTTTCCGCAGGCTGCATCATATGTATCAGGGCACGCCAGCCCGGACCGCGGTCCTGCATGTTGGAGATGCTGAAAAATGAGCGAAACCAAGTCGTCAAAGTGATTATGTCAGTTGCCACCGGAAAGCATGGCAGTCACCAGACGGCAATGATCCGATTGCTCTATCTCAAGCCTGTACATGTAGTGTCGTCCGTTTGCAATTGCATTCTCACACCAAGGATGTCCACGTCCACAGGAGCGCCTCGCGGGCTCAATGACTACTACTTGTTTAGTCCAGGAGGCTTTTCGCCTCTTCGAATTATCCTGCCACACCTTCGATCTACAGGGCCGCTTTTTCAGCCACCTGGGGCAAGCTCTATCCACTTGTAGCAGATGCGGTCACGGTCCTACGATCGGGTCACACCGTCGGCGTGCAGGGCAGGGTTAGCAGTTTGATAGCAAGTCAAACCTGGCCTAAAATGACCTGTTAAGTTTTCCCTTTAGAGGAGTGCATAAACATAGCTCAGAAAAAAGGGTCTGGCTCAACCAAGGATTCCACGCATGTTCTCCAGCTGGGTTGCTGACAGTGGCGGAATTTTCGACTACTGGTATGAGGACTATATAAAACACACATTCCATATTCCAACATCGATTAACGGATCGAATTTTTCACCGTACGAGGACGATTGACCTTTCTGGGAACCGCCGCTCTCGTCATAGAGCCACGTCGTCGCAATTCTATTTTGCAGTCGGACGACCAGTTCATTTGCCTGATTGGTTGGACAAGTAAATCCAGTCCCTGTCTGCCTGAACGCCATACTTAAAAGGAAATTTTAGACCTGGTAGTTGGCCTTGCATTTGGAGACGTAGACGAAAGGAACTCACATAAGGATGTTTGGGCACTTCTAAAAGCTGTCCTCCTTCTTCATTGACTTTGTCCAATAAAAATCCTTCAGGGGGGTCCCCATTTCGAAAGCTTCAAATATCAGAAAGTCGAACAATTTTGTCACGAAGCAGCCTTCGATATTGATTCATATTTCTTCCTTAAGCATTTCTCCACTCGAAGTGAGACTTAACGGCATCGGCTCGAAAGTGGCACGGCAGGCATGGGCAACGTCCTGCAGCGACCAGCCGGTGCACTAAACTCGGATGAGTACATAATTCTCGTTGGAAATGTGCGCCTCCCCGAATAATAATTCCTCTCGGTTGTCAAGAAATATTATTAGGGATTAATGATGGTCCCCTCGTTCGTGGACGCATTTTGTTTTCCAAATCCCTTACAATTTTGTTCTTCCTTTCCTTTTTCTCCTTTGTTCTTTCCTTCTCTCTTGAGGAGATCTAACGAAATATTTCTCTAGATACCTTGGAGAGGAAGATGGCAGGATTTGAAAGACCTAGTACGAGAAATAACACCAAATGTTCAGCGAGTGGAAATATATCTCACAGCAGATGGGCGGTCGAGGGGTTTTGGGTATATTATTGTTAAAGAGAGGGATGAGGCAATCAAAGTTGTAGGTAGGCTTTTCCTTCTCCCATACTTCCCGATCCTCTGAACCCTCCATTCCCATGGCCCTTGTTTGCTCCCTCAATATACTAAAATATGTTGCCTTGACTGTCTCTCGGCAGAGCGTCTGGATGGCTTCGAATGGCATGGAAGAGCATTAATGGTCAAGTTGGGGAACGAGGCCAATCCGGTCCCCGTTCTCACGCAAGGACCGAATCCGACGTCGTCTCCCGACGGCAGTCTGCTCCCAGAATACGTGCCAGTCCCTCCGCTACCCGCGGAGTACAATACCAACAGCAGTGCAAACTTTTCGGCGTACTTGAATCTCATTCCGTCTCAACTCGCTGCGTACAACGAATGGATCGCGACCCAGGCTTATCACCACTATACTGCATTGGCTCACAATGCCAGCATCCGTCATCAGGAGGAGCGCTCTCGATTTCAGCAACCGCCGACGAACCTAGATGGTGATGGGGTCGACTTGAGTAATGGTTTCCAACAATTAAATTTTGTCGATGGCGGTGTGTCGCTGCCGTCGTCGCCGTTGGCGCGCGATGGTGAAAATCTGGTGGAGGAGTATCGACGACATGCCGTGACAGCACAACGAGCGGCTACTTTCCACTCAGCACGGCATCATACCCTTTTCCAGGAAGAACTCGCTCGGTTTCAAGACAGCTCACCACTCGGATTCCAATCGTCATCATCATCCTCAACCCCATCTTCCTCCTCACCATACAGCAAAAATACATCCAGACGCAGCACTCCAAACCAACCCACGAATTCGAGACCTCCATCTGGCTTTCCAACTCTCTCACCTCCCCAACCTCACTTCTCACCATACCCATTATCTCATTTTGTAGGACCTCGCTCTCCATCCTCTAACATGAACTACTCGACAATATCTTATTTACCGCAACGAGGTATGATCGCGATACTAAAATCTCGTCCTGCCTTCCTTTTCCATCTATACACAACCTTCTTCATAATATCTATCTTTGGTAATTACCTACCCAAGAGTATTACTAACACCATCTATGCTCACAGAACAAAGTCCCATGCACCAGCAAGGACACAATATGTCACCACTTCTACTCGGCCAGGGGGAATACCAACTTCATCCTTCCTTTTACAATTCCAGACCTGCCGGTGGCTTTCAATATGGGCCTCCGATGACTTCACCAGCCCCTGTCGCAGCTTCTCGATCCACGAGTAACCAAGCGGTCCAAGTGTTTCCTGGTTTGCAGCAACACCAGCAATACGGACAAAGTGCGAACTCTGGAAGCCATAGATACTCATCTATCCAGCCTGTCGCTATTCCTCCTACACCAGTCTTTGTCAACAACGCCTCTGGTGTCCCAGTCAACTTGAGTCACGGTGGTGTTCAAACTGAAAGTCGTGGTATCTTCATCGGTAACCTACCTTACAATACACACTGGAAGGACCTTAGGACCTTCTTGAGCCCGGCTGGTAACATCGTTCGCTGCGACGTTCCACGAAAGCCGAATAACAAAGGCCGTGGTTACGCAACCGTTCTCTTTGCAAGTTCTCAAGAAGCAGAGAGAGCATGCGAAATGTTCAATGGAACCATGTACCAAGGTCGTCAGATTCGGGTTCGATTGGACACGTACGCCAATACAAAGGCAGTTGAAGTTGGAAGCACGGTGGCAAGTGCAAGTACAGGGTCAGCATCAGGTGGCGGTTCAGGGTCAGGTGGAAACCAGTCTTCATTTTTTACGGATGGAGATGTTGACCAGGAAAAGCAAAAAACTGTTGATAACCAAGGAGGGCGAAAGTCTTCAGCATCGGTCTAGTTCCCCCAGCTCCAAGCTCCGGCGCCTCCGACGTTCTGGCAAAATCGATTCTATCACCGTAGCCAGCACCACTACAACGATGACTATACATTCTAGGGAAAAGAGTTTACACATACTTATTGGGAAACAAGGTGCATTTGCCTTGGGATCTATTAGCTCTAATCTCCAATCTTTCTTACACCATTGGCCTGATTTTCAAACCAAGAAGGAACGCAGAAAATTCTCTTTGGAACATAATCTTGAATATTATTCTATTTGCTCAAAAAAGGCGTTTGCATCATCAGTGCATTTTCTTGGAATTTAGTCTTCATAGCGTACGGGGTATAATTCTTGCTAAATATGGGTACTGTACAAAAAAATAATATTCAACTTTTTCTATCTTGGAAATAAAATCCGAAAACCTTGGAAGAAGAAAACGCCATGACGCTGTATCCTGCAGTACACCAACATTCATGATCCCATGACTTGTCTCTTGCATAGCCTCGAGACCAGGCGCTCTCTTGCAACCTTGGTGCTAAGAAATATCTGCATGCTTCGATGCACAATGAAGCCCCATAAAGTTTGAGGGTTCAGGGTCCAAGGCATCGCCAAAGAGGCCGGAGAAGGTTCTGGATTAGCCCAGTTATTCCACTCGACAGGGGTATTCCCACTTGCAACATCAACAACGCAAAGCTCTCCAGTGTTCCTTGTTGCAATCTCCAAAACAGGAAATGACCGTCGGTGACAACATATTTTCATGTGGATGGTTCTTAGTAGCAATGCAATTATAGCCTCCATACCTCCGGGATCTCAAAAACTTTCGCCACTTTTCGGAAAATACCAGGAAGCTAATGCCATCACCCGCATATGTAGCTCCGACCAAAGAGACAACAAAACAGGGTCTATCTGTGGCAAAATCAAGTCTATTCGTCAGCCGACTCAACATACCGTGACCCGCCTGATAGACAGGAGTGAGCCTTTCACGAGTTTATTTTTGATATTTCTCCTTCCCAATTCCCTGGAATCGTCTCCTCCGCGTACCCCCCTAGGCTGACGAGGCTAAATTTAATTATCGTATCACTTATTTCCAGTGGCAAACCGAGTTCGTCCCGTCGTTGACATTTGGCTCGGGCTTTTGGGTGCTCCGATATTCAGAGCTGATTCAATATACCCATTGAGTCAGTCTCGCGATCAACCGATCGTCTGTACAGTACCACAAAGACAAATGCTATTTTTCTTCTCTCTACCCCCTTTGTTATTCCCTCCCTTGCTTCTCCCTCTGCTTCCAATACACTTCATTTTCGTTCTGGCCCAATAATCAAGATGGAAAATGAACCGATGAATCATAGTCCTCCTGGCTCTGGTGCAACCAACATCCGCCCAATTTCCTTCATACGTTGAACCTCCTGTTTCGCTTCGCCGACAGAGGCCTCGAGTTCTTCGGCCCTCTCCTTCAGCAGTCGGTTTTCCTTCCGCAACATGATAATTTCGTCGGGATCCGTATCGGATCTCGGAGATCGGCTGGGTCCTCCGACTTCGTCGGTGGCCATAGCTACCGCGAGCCGTTGTTGCATATCCTCTATGGCCTGATCCCGTTCTTCTATTTTCGATCTTAGTAAGGCATCTCTATCCTTCCACCTCTTGCGTTCCACAAATGACAGGCTTTCCATCTGTGACGCCAGTTGAACGATGTTGGAGTACTCCCTAACCCTAGCAACAAGCCTTTTATTGATACTATCGCGCTGCTCAGTCAATTCCTGGACCTGTAATTCCGACTGGTCAAGAGCTTCTTGTAGCCGATCCCGTTCAGCTGAAAGAGAGACAATTTCCGTATCTGCGACGGAACACTTCTTTTGGATTGCTGCACTTCGGGTTTGTTGCCGACTATAGGCGCCTAGGAGACGGTCATGCTCCTTCTGCAGGGTCTCTAATGCTAACGTTTTGGTGGATAATTTATGTTGTAAATCGGATACCACATCATTGTATGCCTCTAGTGAATGTTGCGGTCCTATCTGCATGTCTTCCCCTGATAACCCTGCCTGCCTTTCTCTCATATCCTCCATTTCGTTTTCTCCTAATGGGTGAAGTTTGCCAGTTCTACTGATATGCTCAAAATTACCGACAGGCGCCATCACAGAATCGTCAGTAGCAGTGGTGGCGTCGAAATGCCTTCGACGGGGAACCTTTCTGGGAAGTGGTGTTTTCCTTTGGGTCGTTGATGCTTCAAAATCGAGTTCCCAAGCCTTAATGTCAGTGTCTTCAAAAGCTTGCTGGTCTCTCCGAGAGTGGGACCCCACGGAAGTACTTGCCGAGGCAGTATTGGGTATTGGGCTTCTACGACTGATTGGCTGGTACAGTTCGCTCATAAATGGCCACTGGGGAGGGTTGACAGTAGTCGCTGAAGATGCTGAAGATGCCAGTCCAGCCCAACTAGTCGTCGTCGCCGGCGATACCACGCTTGGGAGTGAACCACTATCAGCGGTCAAAACTGAAGCGATGCTCAGTCTTCTAGGGTATTCTCTAACTGGGAAAGACCTTATAGGAGTATCATCTTCTGTAATTAAGCTGAGGGGTTCGTCCCTATGATCTTCTGAGAAGCAGATATTATTTGAGGGGAAGGAGAGTGGAGCCGCTGAAAGTTTCCGCCTCTTTAAATACTCCTGGTGGATATCTTTGTCTGGGCTGTGCACAGGCTCTGAATACGCTGGCCAGAAGCCAGCATGCCGTAGGCGCAATCGCTCTTGATCCGAGATACGTTTTGTAGGTACAACAGTATTCCCCAGGTCTGGAGTGGACCAGGAAGGTACTCCTGCTTCGCCAATTTTCAGGGCTCTGTGGTGGTGTTCGGACGAGGCCGCTAAAAATGTGTTGGTGCTGTTGTCAGATAAGATGGAATGGATGTTGCTGGTTTTGGTGCTGTTTCGACCTGTTGTCGACGGCTTGGTTGCTTCCTCGGTCATCTTGGAACTGGCAGATTCGGACCGGCTCAACTTAATAGCAAAGCTAAGTGAACAAAAGACTTGAAAAAAAATAAAAAAGTCCTTCAAGTGGTTCCTTGACGTTCCGAGCTGGCCGGTGGGACTCAGCTAAGTCGCACCTGCAGCTAGCGGTATCGTGATGGTTTAGTATATGGGTCTAAAGCCAAGCGCAAGCAGCCATACAGGAGTAGGTATTGCATTGCTCGAAAGCCTTTTAGTCGATGTGTCTCCGTGGATATTCTGTCATGTCATCCGTCGACACATTTCTGGATGCTGGCTTCTACTCTGTCGGTCGCATGCATGCCTAGTAGCTTTTAGGGTACATGGCCTTGTAAGCGTTCACAGGGACGGGTCAAAGCGGACGCAATATAAACGGTCCAGCGGTGTGAGCATGAGCCCCAGAACCTCCTTGTCAACTTGAAACATGTCACCCATATCATCAGCTTCAATGTCAGCAGGGCGCCAACTGGCTCAACCTCCAGATATAAAATGAGAAAAAGGTTCTAGAAAGGAAAGAAATCCGACAAGATGCGAACGGAGAGGCCCGCTGTATCCCTCCTTCGAAAACTTTGATTTTAACACCAAAGAAAATGTCTATGACATGTTGCCGTTGCCGTCTTACCTCCTTCAAACACCTATGATTCAAACATCAAGTATTATTGACCTTCTCAAGAGACGATAGCAGCATAAAGATACCTCCGGTCCACTTCTTTTGGTATCTTTTTGGGGGATTTGATTGTTGCTAAAACTAAACTCCTCAATCCCAATGGATAGATCTCAAGACGCTAGGCGGACCGATTGGTTTTTTCCCTCTTCCCCTTGTCGGAGTCAAGAAATATTGGATAGAAAAAAAAGTATCCGCTTCAGTTTCTTACTATGCTGCAATGGCCCTGGTTTACGAGGCTCATTAATAACAACATTTGCCTGGATGATGCAGTGCCGTTTAGCAGGGTGTTGCTAGCTAAGTAAGCCAAGCGGGAAAAGGAGCTTTGCTTACTTTGCAAACCCGAGTAGGCGGAATCCATGCACCCGGAAAGCTTGTGGATTCGGTAGTTATGAAAGTCAAAAATAAGAATATGATATAACCGTAGATCATCCACTTCCACTGTGATTCCACGTATGCATCTGCCCAGGGAGGATGAACGGGTATGAGGTGTGTACCTCCTGCTTTTGATTCGTCTTATGATCTTATCGGCCGGGTCCAGGGCAGGACTCTAAGCCGTGCAGATTTCCACCTTCGCTGTTGCTGCCCTTTTTATAAAAAGTATTATCTGAAGGCGGCAACCCATCACGTCGAGGCATCCTTCCGGCCTTTTTTTCAACGACAGTGCAGGGGATGAAACTCGAGGGATTGATCTGGGGGACTAGCAGACGGGATAGTCCCATTGTTCCCACATATTTGGGGGGGCTTTTTTCTTTTGCTCGATTTTGTGAGTTTGGAGTATCTTAGCCATGCATCAGGCAGCCTATCAAGGTACAGTCTATCGCCTAGTATGCACTTGGTTATTTTAACAACCGATGATTAGCACTTTAGGTGCCTATAATCTTTGTCATCACAGGCCGTGGCGGCGGATTGGCGTCACGTAAGAGGGGACTTACAATGTCCTAATGATCCCAATCTCCGCTCCGTCATCGTGCATGCACATGCAACGCTCTGATCCTCAAGGACCTCGATTGTGTTTTAAGAGCAAACAGTGTAAGTACAATTGTTAACATATCGGCCAAATCGAGAGAAAGTTCAGGTTTGGAGTCGAACGTTGGCAGGTGACCCAATCGAAATATAAGATGCGGGCCCAATGGATCCACTCTCGACCGCGGCCGCTGGAAGTTGACTGTATAATTACAACGATTGCGAACCAGGATTTCGCTAGTATTCAAGCGTATTGCGGACAATATATCGTAAAGTGGCTCTTTTCTTCCGATCGTCTTCGCTTTCGACGGCTCCAATGATGTAACTACCGTGAATAAAGTTGTCAGCTGAAGGAACCTCTTAAGATCTTCTCCTCAGATTAAACTATGAGGTAACCAACGGGACAACGCGGACATCAGAGAAAATCCCACACAACACGAGGGCAGTTCTAGTTCGGAATAGATAGGGTCGATCAGGCTCGTTATCATCCCAGTCTGTTACTAGAATTATTGGATTCTAACTATTCGTACGTGTACATAATAACAGACGTTAATATGGGGAATGAAAATTCTCTAGGACTGGAGTAGCGCTATAGCTCTACAGCCTCTTCTCAAGTTCTTCACCAAATAACTACCACCCGATCTTAATCAATCAATTGAACTTGAATTCTAAGAAGCAACTATGCCTCCATTCCCCTGTTGTACGATACGTGTATATCCATAGCTCTCAGCAATAGTATAGGTATCCCCGTGGGACGAGTACCCATGATTCGTAGCGTATGAAGAATCAAATGGAATAAGATAGAAAGAGCAGATCGTCCTATATCCTTCTCCATTTTTATACAAGTGATAGAAATTGAAAAAGTTGCAAGCACGATACGTTTGTTCTGAATTCGGGTGTCGAGAATTGTATGCTGTTTTCTTTTCACAGGCTATGGCGCAGATGCTTGGATCACTCTAGATTCGAGTTTTGTTAGATAATATACCAAGATATAATGGTCTTACTATCCAATTCATTGCCTTCAATCTCAAGGGGAAGAAATACCGCTTCGATGGACGTATAGCCCATATAGGGGTCAGGGTCGCCGGAGGCTAACCGTCTACCATTAATAGCGCCGCCAAGGACTTCGACCGTAAACCCGTTGACAGGAGGATATGGCTGATACTTGGCGTAGCCATTGGAGTTATTGATTGTGACGTGAAACTTATTCCGCCATTGGCCAACGTTTGTGGCGCTAGATGCTGTGCTCCTAATACTGTAAAATGAACACTTGATAATTTGCCCGTTTGCATTGATCTCGATATATAAATTGAAAAACCGGCTGAGGTTTGGCAACAATAATAATTAATAGAACATTTCAGGAAGAGTGACCAGCAGCTTCCGTGCTAGCTCATGACGTTTTTGTACTGACTTACCAGCTACTTATAGAGTTGCATTTTGCAGCGCAGAGGCCCGGGTCGTACGTAGGAATTGATTTGAAGGTCAAATACGATGGTGCTTGGGTAGCTCCATTGAGACCAGAAAAGACTAGATAATAGCCGCTAGGTGTGGCTGCCTCCGAGCTTGGTGATCTTTCCCTTAACTTTCCTGGATCCGTTGAGTCGGGACTATTTGTAAGGGCAGGATCGGCTCTTGGGGTGTCTAAGGCTGTAGCTTGTGCCACAGTAGCTTCGATGATTGCAGATCTGTCCACGGCTGGACCACTGGTTTCTGCACATTTATACACCCAGAGGAATTTCTGTTAACCATGCCAATATTACTTATATATTGTATATATAGAATTTAGGTAGTACTTACCGGTTCCAAAAGGTGCTCCAGTCGGTTCGGGCTCTGGCAATCCATCGAAAAATCCGTTTGTGAGATCCTGTGGCCGAGCAACTGGTATCCCGAGAACGGTGCCAAGAATCAAGAGCCTCATAATTGTAATAACATTCGCTCCCTTCATCTTAAATTCGGTGTTGGACAATGCAATATCTAGAAATATCTATTGGATGAAGGTGCGAACGAAACACCAAGGGCTAGGTAGTAAGTATTAGATATTGACTTCTAAAACAAAATAGCTTACCTGTTGTGAAAACCGTGGGGCTTTTGTACTTCGCTTTCTGCAATTTAGACTATAAAACCCAAAGCTAAGGACTGATAGGCGAGATGACCAGTATCGGATACTACAAAGCCGAAGACCTCAAAGCCTAGCCTCGATCCTAAGCGGATGGACCCGCCGAACAAAGAATTGTACTACGTGAGGCAAAATACGGCTGATACCCCGGCCTCTCTTTCATGGAGCCATCTGAGAGTTTCGAGAACAAACAAAGCCGTCCTAAGTAGGCCAGGACTTGCCGACGAGCCGTAGGAGGGGGATGGGGTTCCCGTGTGGCTCTGTAGTACAGTGGCGCCATTCTAGGTGTATCCTAGCTAGGAATTATTTTAATTTCAGATTGATTGGATGTTGGGGGATTTGTTAATCTGGTGGTGCTCTTAGGGTGCATCTTTTATCGTTGAACTGAATGGATGTAAACATGTAAGACTAGCCCGCCTGAGAAGGCTTCTGCTGTGTTAAGGTATCCTAAAGCTACTATAGGCTACTCTAATGCACCTGGTCATAATTAGTCTCGAATATTTTCACCAGACTACTTGAATCTAGTAGTCTGAGGTGAATTCAGATCACAGCTGTCCTTCCTGAAATATTTTTGGTGTAACAAAAAATACTGCAATCAGATTCTTGAAAGAATGATATTATAGAGGCCGTGAGAGGCTATCCTAACATGACCTAGTAGAAAGTTTGCAATGGCTGGAAACTGGCTTCCTGTGCACCTGCATCTGCTATTCTGGATCCATGCAGAGAAGTCGCCAGTGGGTTAAAGTTCGTATGCAATTAAGTACACAAGTGTATTCATATCTATAGAGAAAAATGACTTTCTAACTCATACATAGAGTAATCACCGGCGTATATACGTATTTGTAACTAATATGAAAGGAAAAAGGATGGGAACGAGACTATACAGATAAAGATCAAGGGAACGTCGAAACCAAAGGCGTCCCCAGACTAAAACCAGAGAATATATATGATGCATATACCCCTAACCCCATATGGCCATGTAACCCCACGCAAAGAAGGATTTAAGAACTGTCTGGGTATAGCCCCCCTGTTATCTTTGAGTCTCCCATATGTGCGAACATGTAATCACTGGTAATAAATTAACCTAGCTCCATAGCATACTGCAGTTGTGTGCGGCTTGTGCACCTCTAGACCTCCTCCAACCTCGTAAATTTAGCCCTACCACTTGTATATACACATCGGAGATTCAATCAATAATTGAAGACCATAAGCGAAGGATTCGAAGCAAACTATGTAAAAGATTAGCGGCCGGAGGAAATAATGACTGTGAGATTTTACGTACTGGCAATATGAGATGTCCTCCCACCATAGTTGAAAGTGGAACGATTGCAGTAAACTCGATTATCCGCCAATCGGTGGGTGCTTCGCACACACAGTATGTCATAAACACTGCAATCGATCCCATGGTCAAATACATCCATTTGAAGGTTTTGAGAATGCGAGGGACTTCAATCCAGAAATTCGAGTCCACCTTTTCTTTTGCCGTTGCGCCCCAGGTCATGTCAATACCGAACATGTGTACTAAGATGGCGGTATTAATGTGGAAAGAGAGCCCAGAAAAGAATACAATGAACATCTTGAAATTTTGTTGTTAGTTGAAACTAGTAATATCAGTGGATTTCTTACAATCTTCTGACTCACAGGCATCCACTTGAAATTTTCTATTAGAGCTGCTAAAAGTGGCTTCTCACCAACTCGATAACGAAGTACTGCTAAACTTAGATTTCCCTGTAAAATAAGTGTGAGCAGCAGTTTTATAAAGTAGTATGTAAAGGGTTAATATATTGCGCCCACCAAAAAACTAAAAACGACGACCAAGGGAAGGAAAACTTTCCAACTATCGAGGTAGAAAGAATCAAAATAGCCATTATACCAACCAAGAAGTGTATAGTTCAGAACTCCAAAAGGTAATCCTATTGCTATCGCATAGTAACTCAATATATAGCCCAAGACTGATATCTTAGAGCAAAGCTGTATATCGCTGCTTAGGAAGTGTATGAAAAGTTTGCTGAATGGGCCCCGCCAAAGCCAAGTACGAATGGGATTGAACACCAATTCATTGCATCCATACGCATACCTAGTAAATTAAATTAGGTTCGTAAACTTTTGGGGTTTTACTAGTCGATTGGTGATATGTGGGTACTTCTCCCATCTCGCAAGTTCGTCGTATATTGTCAAAGATACGCCCTCTTGAAAGCCTCGCAAACCATGGTAGGTTGCAAGTCTAACTACATTTCCAGCCACTTGTAACCGAAGCGCCATGTCGAAGTCTTCTGACACATGAGATTCACTCCAGTAGTATTCTCTATTGTCGGTCCGAAATGCCACGCTCTATACCGCCTACCAACGAAGGAAAGCGTATTGTCCCACGAGCTAGATGACATGTCGATATTGAGAATCTCCTAGTTAGTTCAATTGGGGATAAGTAATTTTGGAGGCGCTTTCGAGATCCTAATTTGGCTTACCGGTGCAACATCTCCAGACCCGCAAACGAACCTGATTGCTGAGTAGATAAGATTTGTGAAGTAGGTAATCCCATTCTCAAAGTAATCCTCCCTGGTGACGAGACAACTCCAGCACTATGTTGAATTATAGCGACCTCCAGGCATAAGAACATCTCAGCTACTCCGTATATAAGACAGTCCGCTGGCACTCTTGTATCACTATCGACAATCAAAATAATTTCTCCAACTCTTACATTCCCAGAAGCCCAGGCCCGTGTATCTTCCTCCGTGACCCTTTCCAAAGCCGTGGTATACAACTCATCTATCTCTTTACTGGATAGATGCTCGTCCCCCTCTTCGTTCCCTGCTTCAACCAGCTTGATAAGAATGTCTTTGGTTCTATTAGAGATCTCAAGTCCAAAGTTCATGTCCGAGGCTTTCTTAAATTTCCCTGCCCGAAAGTATCCATTCTCCCCGTGCTTGGGTCTTGCAACCCATCCGATGCCATTGTCCCGATAGAACTCTTTCCTCTCATCGGCTAGTGCCGAGTCAATCAGCTGTTTAAATTTTATTATTAGAGGCAAAAATTGAAACTTGAAAGATTTTCCGTAAAGCCATATTGCTGTAGCTTACCTGCATCCCGTCATCATTGACAAAAATATTCGCCGTCCCGCCGTGAAGCTCGTAGTGCGACACAGCTTGCTTCAAACTCAGGATCGTAGGCTGTAAGACTGCTTGCAAAGATTCCTTATATATCGGCATTTGAATCGTAAGGTGAGGGGGATGGAACCCCCCCTCCGGAACGCCTGATCCAAGGATGGGAATCTTGCAGAATATATAATACTAAGAATTCATCGTAGTCGACCGAACTGGACCGATGAGCTGACATATATCGGTGACTATGATAATAAAAAAGAACTGCGCAGACTCATAAAATGTATTAGGCGATACGGAGCCCCGTGATAAGTTTAACGTTTGTATTCTATTAGTTTTGATATGTTGTAAATTAGCACATACCAAAGCCCATGAACCAGAAAATGGCAACGTCACGGCGAGAGCCAGTCGAATATATTGTCCGTCAATAGCTGTTTCTACGACTAGTGTACACAGAGCCCCACCAAATAGTAGCGCTGTCATAATAAATATTGCGACTCCCGTGTATATAGAACTTGTGTAAATGGTCGGGCGATCAAGCGGCTCTGAAACTGTCCCCTCGATATCATGATTTTCAAATGTTGTCTCCTTCGATTCTTCAGGGACTGACACATTGGAACTTTCGACCTGCCACGGTAATTTTGAGGTTGAGGTGCTTCGCAGGGAGTATATTGACGTCCGGGATGATCTTGCTTCGAGAGCTGCTGAGCTAGGGTGCAGCCGACCTGTCAAATCTTGACCCCAAAGCTAAACTTGAGCCGTGAGTACGAAACCATTCTAATACCTCTAATCTTAAGATCTTAGTGGAAATGGAAACTCACCAGGGACATCATCTTTATGTTAATTTGCTCCGCATGCTTGAAAATAGTCCTTGTATTGTCGTGCCACAATAACACCGCTCTCTCTTGTCGCAAAAAGCAAACATGCTGGAATTTCCTGACGGTTTTACCTGCTGAATCTATGATTTTATCTAACGATTCTAGAATCTGTACTTGCACTCCTTCTTTTGGGAATACCAACTCAGCATCCTCCTCTGATATTGTTCGGAACACAAATTCTGTAACCTTTGGCCGCATCAAAAACGCAACTTTAACATCAAGTTTTTGAACCGCTTCGAGGACCCTTGTATCGGCGGGTACCGGTTCTATGGCATACTCATACGGTCTTATCCGAACGCAAACTGACGATACTGATTTGGGACCCGTATTTGTCCATTGACTCGAGTTGAATCGTTGGTATATATGACTTGCAATCTGTTACTCCTATCAGTTGAAGTCTTTGCTATCCGCACTCCCTTAAATCTAGTTCTTTGATGAGCCACATAAGCTTGGGCAAAGACCTACCAGCTGGGAATTTTCTGTGCTTCTTTGGAGTTCTAAGCTACGGTGCGTCTCAGATCCTTCGATGGAGTTTGGGCATAGATGATTATGAACGGAGCCGTTAGAACTAGATACATTAGCGGGCACTGGTGCTGCTGGAAAAATCTCCATAGCTTTTAAATTTGGGGCCGTTGCCATATGTATTAGAATTTACTGATATTGAGTAGTTGATTTATTCGAGTTCCTCGACGCTTGATTTTATTCAAATCCTTTTAGATTTTAGATCTAGACGATGAAGCAATTACAATCCATGCCCCTACTTCAAACTCAAAATTTGATCCCTGTAGTCACGAATATAGATATCTACACGTTGATAGGCTACAATACTACAATTACCACTATATTTTCACACGAGCTTCCGAAACTGCAAATTTGATTGATATCTTCAATTTAGACCAGCTGTCTCATAGCCATAAGCCGTGGGCCGTAAGCCGCATATCTGTCTCGGCATGAAGTCTCAGACTTGGAGTAGATAAGTTTCATCTTCTCTATTGGAGATGGTGTTTCTAGAATAGATTTTATGATATAACTCGGTATCTTGTAGGGTTGGTGGCTTCCGCGTGCAAGCGACTTGAAAACCGTCGGCTAGAACTGTCAGATCAAGACAACTAATTTCTTTATTTCAATCTTACTCCGAGACCAACTACTGGCTATTTTAAAATTTAGAAACTGTTTTGAGGGTGCGTGGGGGTAATCCGCGTAAGGGAGACCGCGAGGGCCCTGAAGGAAGTTACCGGTAGAGAACAATGGACCGGACGAAGTGACCGTGTAGATAGGCTCCAAGGAATATTGTAGTACAGAAGACTCAAAAAAGACGTACTTGGGTGCACTTCAGTCCAGGGATCTTCATCGCGTGCTGAACAAAGACACCGATTCGGTTCGCGGCCTTGGGTTTCGAAGTCCATGCTAGCATGTTTCGCCAACTTAATTCACACCAATAGTCATACTAGAGCAAATCACTAACCTAAACCTTGTAAAAACGATTTCCAATTGATGTTATGCGTAGTGTTATGCGTTGGGACAAAGCATAAAACTTTAACAATGCAATGAAAATCTCTTCATAGTACTTCCCATCAACAGCCTTTGAGTATACCCTTGCATGTGCAACCTACTCAACTATATGAATACAAGCCAGGCTTTCGATACCGCGAGATGTCACGATAATGCGGCCCGAGCCACCAGTAGTCTCCCTTCCGATGGGAGCATGCCAATACATACTCCTGACTCCCCCCTATTATTTAATATCTTCCACAGGAATCTGCATTAAAGCCGAAAGGCTTGCAAGCTTTCATATCTCTGCTCGCCACGTGTCTTTGCTGTTGTGTAACCTCAACCAAAAAACACACACCAGCCGAACCGTTGTACCAAGAACACCCCTAGCTCGAGTCATTGAGGAGGCTGGAGAGTTTTTTTTTTATCGTCGTTCGAAAGTTTTTTTTTCTTCGCTAGTCTGGGGGTCGCCAACCTTGCCTTAGACACCCAGACTATTTTTTGCAATTAAACTTGATAACTCCGAGCTGACGATATTGATTTATATCGATATATCAACAACCGCATCTCGGGAAGTCCTTGCCGATATCAGCACCATTGGTTTGAAGACATCGTGTAGTTTCTTTCCAAAATATCTTAAATTAATGCTAGTTTCAAGAATGAAAAGGGAATTGTTCAGTCGGGCTGGAATCTTGATATTACGACCGATGCACTGTCAAGACATTGGCCCCAACAACGCAAACTGTTGTTGGAATTTACGCTGGGGTAGACCTGGTTAGCAGACGGGTTAACCAGTCTTGAACCCAACTAGGTTCAACCAGGTTTATGATGCAAAATCTAATGCGGTGTTTTTAATGGGGTGATCTAGGGACCCTGGGAAGGACTACTTTGATAAACAACTGTGGTCATGTTTTATTGCGCTCGAAGCGACCCCCAGACATGTAGACAAGTTTTAAATCCCCCCCCAAAAAAAGAGATACCCTCGACACTACCCCCGCCCCTACCCGTTAAAATCCAGGTTCAAGATATTAATCCTAGAACTATTCGAAAACCAGGGAAATATTCCTAGTCCGAGTTACAAGGTACGCCCTATACTTTCTGTTCAACATATAAGTATAAAATTTATATTGGTTTATGTTACCAACCCCAGCAATTCTAACAAGGGTGTCTAGATTATACCCCGCCATCTTTTTTTATCTCTTCTTTACCCCCAGACTATTCTTTACTATACTCTCCAAGCCAGTAATTCGGGCCAGGTAAAAATGTCAACTCACAATCAAGTAGCCCCCCGGACTCAGAGAAACGAATTTAAGAGCTATAGACTTCGAGGGGAATATCCACAGCCATGGCTACATGACAAAAAGGTGTTTAGATTTACTCTTAGTTTTAAATCTAGATATCTCCTATTCACTCGGAAAATTTTGAAAATTAGATATCTAATATTTGATCATCTTCAATTGAGGGTATATATAGACAAATCACACCTGTAATAGCAATTTGATCGTGTATGGTTTCTTTCTTGCGGGCCTGTTGGTTAGCGGCTACTTATGCTTTGATGGGTTTCGCAAAGCCAAGCGTCATGAAGTTCGTTGAGTTCTCCAAAATTCCCTATGAATCTATGAATAGAACAGTTTTGTACCAACAAGATAGTATATTTAGCTAAACACAGTGTTTGCCTAGTACTGCTTAATCTTAGATGACAGTTTTCATACGATAGACAAAAATTTTTGGCACAAAGAGGTTCAGATCGATGGATTTGAGTAAGTGCTTTCTCAAACCCCCCCCCACCAAGTTTTTATAATTTTTTTTTTAATTTTTTTAAAAATCAACTGCGCGAATTCCTCTAAACTAATAAAAATAAAGAATTGGATCTTTCGACTGGACCACAAACGATGAAGCAAATGCATACACATCCCCAAGAGGCCTCGTCATCATGCCCACCCTCACAAACCTCACGACTACCATATCAAACTCCCAAATAATCGATGGTTATAACCTCAACCTCACCACCGCAGATCTTTGCACAAGCCATCTTAATGCTTCATGCGCAAAATTTAGCAACTCAACTACAGGAAAAATCATAAACCCCGCCCGATCCGCGAGACTATCCATTAAAATATCGAAACATATTAAATATGGACGAGTCGAAGTAACTGCCAAAATGCCGGTAGGGGATTGGATTGTATCATCCTTGAGATTACTCCCAATAAATAATACTTACGGCGAGTGGCCGAGGAGTAGATCGATGGATATTATACAAGTGCGAGGGAATGATATAACATATCCAACCGGGGGACGTGATATTTTTACGTCAACACTACATTGGGGTCAGTACCAGTATAGACTACGTACCCCGATGTTTGAATGCATCAACACTCACATATATAAAAACAGGTGTCTCCCGCCTCGCGGACAGATTCTAGAAAACCACCCGCGGTCGCCAAATCCGCCACACCGACTTCACAAAGAGCTCTCATACCTTCGGTATCGAATGGACCAAGGACTATATATTCACTTACCATAACGGACGCACGTATTCGGTTCTTTGGGTCGGGTTCGTACAACAGTCGCTATGGAAGTTAGGACAATTCTCAAATAACGGAACTTTACATCCAAACCCTTGGGCGGAATCCGGGAATAATAATGCCCCGTTTGATCAGCCGTTTTATCTTTCGTTGAGTGTTCAGGCCGGAGCTACTAGTAAGATTTTTCTAGACCATCTTTGTCCAAAATGAACTTGGAAGAGTACGATTTGTCGACTTTAGTTCAAGGCTTACTAACGAATCATGTCTTACAAAAAAATCTAGACGGCTATTTCCCTGATAGTCGGACACACAAGCCTTGGATCAATGCCAGCTCCCGTGCAGCCGCCGAATTCTCGGGTGGAGTAGATGGCTGGTATCCAACATGGGGAAATGGTGAAGACCGAGCAATGATCATTCGCAATGTGAAAATGTGACAAGAAGGGAAATGCTAAAGAACATTATCGTCAAACTCAAGTGCAAGTGCTTGTTACAAGTTATAATAAAGAGTATTATACCGTTACACAATTAATTAGTTTCCTCGCTAAAGCTTAAAATTGCATGCGCCGATATCCAGGGATGTTAGTATTCGAGTTCGGGCGAATTCCAATCAATGATATTCTGCCCCCAGTATGATGATACCTTTCGCTTTACGGCCGCTGCCCTCGATATTCGGAGTCAATAATAACTTTTTATGAATTCATAACCCCGAGAATAAAAGAAGACCGCATAAAATCTAAAATATCGTTATACGTCAGCACGCCCCGACCTCGCCTGTTAAGCTGGGCACTTCTTGGTCCGCAGCCCCCCTAAGCTTCTTCTGATGTAGCACAGAGACCAACCTCTGAATTCGGCCAACCGGGGCTAAAATTCACCGATCGGTTCATCCCTTCAAATTCTAGCAGCCGTTTTATCGGGCCTTAATTTGGACGTTTTCAGCACCGATGCATGACGTTATGTAGAGAACACATGCGACTTCATGCTATAAAAGGACGCGGGCGCGGATGTCGCCGAAATATATTAAAGATATTATATCAGAAATTAGTATATATCGCAATGAATAATTTACTTCAAAGAACAAGTTCTTCTGGCCTATTAAGGTCAGTATCAGCATCAAGAAAACCGCTGCTCAATTCCTTTTTGATCAATACTCATCGGTGTATTGGACTACCCAAGACTCGAATTCGAAGATCGAGATTGTTTGCGACTTGTTGCATCTCGAACCAACAACACAAAATCCAGAAACATCTTACTCAGGAAGGCCATCACTCTGAAAAGACATCCTCTAATATGGCCTCGCAAAAGCCAATCCTGATAGCCGGTGCAGGCCCCACGGGCCTAATGGCTGCCCTCTGGCTGACTCACTTGGGCACCCCATTCCGAATCGTCGACAAACACGCTTTAGCTGCGAGTACATCCCGAGCTGCTGTAGTCCACGCCCGCACGCTTGAATACTACCGCATGCTGGGACTCTCAGAACAAGCAATATCTGAAGGACGTGTCGTCAGAAACATGGCATTCTTTGGGAATTTGAAAGAGATCGTACGACGCAAGTTCAATGATATTGGCGGTGGGAAATCGAAGTTTCCGTTCATTCTTATGTATCCGCAGGATCTAAACGAACGGCTGTTAATTGGAGAGTTGGAGAAAAGAGGTGTCAATATTGAAAGAGAAGTTGAGGTTACAGGGTTAACGCAGAACGATGAGTATGCGACTGTAACCTTGAAGAACAAAAAGGGAGAAGAAGAAAATTTCGAGGCATCTTATGTCCTCGGATGTGATGGAGGGCAGTCAGTTGTTAGGGCACATACCAATATCAAGAGTACTCCGGGAGCTTATGCTCAAAGATTTTTTGTAGCAGATGTTGAAGGAGAGGTGTCTGTTGGACTGGAAAATGTTAACATCTGCTTTAACGCCAACGACTTTTGTCTGCTCTTCGCAATGCCTAATGGGAGAATTAGACTTGCAGGGTGGGCCCCAGAGGAGTCTGTGAATCGGGAATTTGGTTTCTCGGACGTGGAGGAGTCCGTGAAAAGGAATACAGGAGCAATTGTCAGCAAAGTTCACTGGTTCTCCACATATACAGTCTATCACGGAGTGGCTGAAACATTCAGAGATGGAAGGGTGTTCATTTGTGGAGATGCAGCTCATGTTCACAGCCCTGTCGGCGGGCAAGGCATGAACACTGGTCTCGGGGATGCGAGTAATATATCCTGGAAACTCGCTGCTGTACTGGCAGGAAAGGCCAACCCGGACATCCTAGACACATACCAGAGCGAGCGACGGCCATTTGCCGAGCGACTTGTGAACACTACGGATAAATCATTTTCTATCGCGACTAACAGAGGCTATGTCGGATGGCTATGGCGTACTTTGGTGATGGGTAACATTGCTCCACTGATATTTCGCCTCGGTCTGCTCGACAATACATTGTTTGAAACATTGTCACAAATCAGAATAGAGTATAGGGATAGTGCCCTAAGCAACGGCAACCGTGTATCCAACTTATACGCCGGGGATCGGCTTCCTTGGATTGGCTTTGGAGACACCGGGGTAGACAACTTTAACCCACTGGACAGTCTGAATTGGCAAATCCACGTTTATGGAGACTTGAACGACAATGTTAAGACATTTGGAGAGGAGAAGAACTTGAAAATCAGCAACTTTCCTTTCAACGAGGAGGTGAAAGCAAAAGGGATATCTAAGGATTCAGTTATACTGATACGTCCAGATGGGTACATTGGACAGCTCATTGAAGGGAATTCGGGTGACCATATCGATAGATTACGAGCATTCATGGACAAGTGGGGAATTAAAGCGTTTTAGTGAATCTCTTGTTAAGCTAGCTAGGATAATCAATTACGGAATAGTTCCTTACTAGCCTGCAGTTAATCGAAAAGCGTAGTTGAAAGTATGTACAAGAGACAGCATGAATACCATGGTTGTAAGAATAGAGAAGAGTGACCTCGGCCTCGAAGTTGTAGACATAATAAGGAGGAGTGATACATAGCAAGTCAGGGAAGCCTTTGTAGTGGAGGAGGCTAGCCCGGATCTGGGCTTTGAAGAAGACATGAAAGAAATCGAATATTGGAATATGAACACCAGGCTGATAGACCGGGTAGCGAGGCGCTGAAGGGTGTCAGGTAATTTCTAGCGGGTACAAACGAAAAAAAATGAATAGAAGTATGCGAGGACAAAGAGCATGGTCGCGACTACAGCCTGGTAGCTAAGCAATTAGTACTTAGTTGATGTCGGGACGGTTAAGCGTGGAGCGAGAGGGGACCGGAAGTGGAATTGGAGGTGGCGGGGGCGGTGGAGGTGGGGGTGGAGCTTGTCCGTAGATTTCATGTACAGGACGTCTGTGGATATCGCCGAGGGTCTTCTCGAAGTTGTGAATGACATTGGCGACGTCTGCGACAACACGAGTAGCTGGCGTGTCACCACTGGTAGAAGGACTTCCATCTTTGGACCCGGTAGCTGGGGACTCTCTAACCGCAAGTGGCTCGAGCGTGTTAAGCCAGTTTTCCATCTTCTGCTTTGCTATAATAAACACGTCCCTCATCCGATTGATAGCATCACCATCCTTCTTCATGCAAACTTTTGCGGCTTCAGCGTAATCGTCATTTTTTCGAATAAGAGCTACCAGTCGCCTGCATTCTTCGTTTCTATTGCAAAGTTGGACTTCGAGGAGCCCGTTCCTTTCCCTCAGGTCCCCAATCAGAGCAAGACACTGGGTCCTAATACCACAAAGAATTTCAATATCAGTGAGTAGGCAACCCAGCACATTCAGAGTGCATATTCAACGATGGGAATGATCATATCACTTACATATTGATTTGCAGATGCTGTTGACCCAGAGTTTGATATTCATTTGGTGGTAGGGAAACACCTTGGTAGATGCCATGACCGTGCGGTGAGGCAGCAGCGTGTTGGTTTGCTGCCAAAATCGTGTTCGCTGGAGGCAGCGGCGCTTCCAACTGCGAAGCAATCTCTCGTGCCCGACCGCTTTCGGCACAGGCCTTTTTTGCCTCTTGCTGAACTGTAGGCGAAAGACTTGAACCTCTCCTTTTTCCAGGCGGAAGGGCCAAAGTGCGGAAGTCCAATCTTTCCTCTCCCTGGATGGAACACTCAGCGTCAAGTTCGTCGTCGTGGATTTGAGTTTGCTGGGCTTCAACGCTTTCGCTATCCAAGCTAAAGTTTGGCGGCAGTGTAGGGTCGAAAGCCAGGGATCCAGAAGCAAAACTCTGTATCAAATCGTTCTCGCCGAAGCCCTCTGGGGGGAACTCATTTCGGTATTGAAGGGCAGCTTGGGCCAGCTGCCTACTCGACTCGCTGGGTTGGTGAGTGGAAAAGACTTTTTGTGGAGGGAGGTTGTCGGGAAGCAGGAGATCCGACGAGCCTCCATCCCCTGAAGGTTCAGGAGCCCTAGAGACAAGGTGGCTTTGGTTTAAAGTCGAAGAATTCGGGTTGGTGGAAGTGAGGGGGTCTCTGGGAGGAACAGATGACATTGTAGAGATAAATATTCAGAGAAGACTAGAAAGGGTAGGCAAGTGCTTTGCTTTGCTTTGCTTTTATCTATTCCCGCTGAAGCGATGAGAGGAGACTTTCAAGCTGACTGGGCTCACTTGGTGTGATGATCAGAGGGGTGATTATGATGATGATTATGACGATGTGATGATGATGATGATTATGCTGATGGAAGGGGATGATGGAGGAGATGAAAGTTTCTGAAGGATGAGAGGCGCCCAAGAAAGTTTACAAACTATCTGATATATGGAGCCAAAGAATACAACCGGACATCTATACGTTCTCTATTTCCTTAGCTCCCGCCCAATTGGAGGGACGGGGTCAGAAGCTGGATGTCATCGCTAGGGGAACATGTTTGGGAGGCTGCGGAGGACGCACTCACACTATAGCCTCGAGACCAGGCGCAGATCTCACACTATCACTCATTAAAATATATAAGCAGGTACCTCTTACTAACCTGAGTCCTTTACTTTTCGTTGACACTGGTGCTGGCGAGTGAAGGACCCTTTTTGTGCCGGCACGCCTATGTAGGGTACTTGTGGCTAGCGTACAAAGGCTTAAGTAGTCCAGAATGAATATTGATTGAGATATATATATATTCACTATACGCTGGAAATTATTGATCTACGCGGCAGCATTCGGTTTACGAGATGGTATCTATCGGGTATCCTGCACCGCAAAAAAAAAAAAAAAAAATATTACATATCTAATCGTAAGTAGGATATATAGACCTATATGGGGCAATTACGCTTCTGGAGAGTGTGCAAAGCCATTCACTGATTAAATCTTTATCACAAAGAGTTGTGGACAAAATTTGGGGTGATTTTAGAGATCTACTCTTATACTTCACAGTCATTTTTAAATTAATCGGTCATTTGCCCTTTGAGTCGTCCTAATTAGTTGAGAGCCTAAGCTACGTAAGTTACCACAATTTTTGGGTAGTTTGTGGTTTTGTATTACCGTACAGACATCCCAAACAAATTCTGGAATCTATATAAATATCCTGGCCTCGACAACCACCTACTTAGGTAGTCACTATCCTGACAGAATATATGTTTTCATTTCATCTCTAACTTAGCCCTATAGTCTTCAAAATACAACAATAAAGTGTGTTGCGCCGGCATATCGGTATCCAAAAGCAATTAATGCAAATTAATTGCAAACAAGGTTAGTTATCGGGCAGCTGTGACATTTGATGCAGGCCGACATTCAGCCCTGCCAGCTTCCTGGTTACAATAGGCTGACACAAACAATGCGTTTGTTGCCCACGAGTTCGATCGGATTTCGGCCCAGGCCTCTGAGCTCGTATTCTGTCATGTGTCCATGTGCATTGGCAGTCCAGGGTCCATGGTACCAGGATTATTCTAGAGACGTCACCTTAGCTTTTCTGCTGCAGCAACATATTGAGAAAATTAAGAAGAGACAGGGAAACTGAATCATTTCATTCCACACAATTATCTCAGTCGACTTCAACGAGGCCATGTGACAGTCTCGTACGAGACTGGCCATTTGATTGATTTTCAATTCGACACCAAAATTTCCAACACGGCTCAACACAGTAAACCAGCGGCATGATCCAAATTGGGAAACCGGAGGGAGATCTCTCCGTATGATTTTTCTCTGATCAGGCAGACCTAGACTAATTAAAGTATATCTTTCTTAGTTGAAACATCTTCGAGACTTTATTACCACAGAAGACTAACCCTCGAAAGCTTTAAAGCTCTGTGGTTACAGACTAGCGGCTACCTAGGCCTGGCCTGCTTTCACCGTATAGGAAGATCCAGCCTAGTAAACCACAATTTCAATTGTCCTATCAGAAAACGCTGCGCTGGATGAGATCAACCTAAAACGCGAGCGGTTGTCTACCA
Source organism: Arthrobotrys conoides (assembly GCA_036971725.1). Taxonomy (NCBI): domain Eukaryota; kingdom Fungi; phylum Ascomycota; class Orbiliomycetes; order Orbiliales; family Orbiliaceae; genus Arthrobotrys; species Arthrobotrys conoides. Next base: position 3,346,803 of record JAVHJM010000001.1, read on the forward strand.
TGCAGCTGTCTGAATTTCTTGAAGGAATAGCAGCTCCTCAGTTGATAATTCGCCAGGGCCATTACACCACAAAAAACAACAAACCCCGCACACCCCCGTGAGTATCTCGCAGATTTGACCGAGTGGACGGGAATCAAGGATAATATCAAGAAGCTTCTAGATCCAAAACTTAGTTTCGAGGTAAGTCCACACCAGTGATATATATGGTTGGCAGTGAAAAAAAGAGAGATCAGAACAGATGCAGTAGCAACATCCAGGTATGCCACTTTATAAATTTAGCTAAGAAGGTGAACTTTAGCCAGCGGAATTCAATCGGGCTAGTCATTCGATCGGATGCTGATCGAGAGGCACCATGCTCAGATGAAAACGACGTTATCACTCTTGGTAACACGGCGTACGAAAGCCCAGATTTGGTGATATTAAGGGAATGCTTCGGGATTGATGGTCGTTTCTGCAACCACAGGGCCAGCTGTAATTTGGGTAACCCTGACCGTGTGTTTGTAGTCGATGCCACTCCGGCGGAACGAGGTAGAGGGAGATTAATTCTTGAATGGAAGACTCCCTGGGATTTGGCTACACCTGATGATCTTATCAAGCAGTTTAATAGCGACCGTCTCAATAACGAAGAATCCACCAAGCTTATAAAAGTTGTTAGCCAGGTTTATGGCTATATGACTTTTAATAACTTGAAATTCGGGGCTCTCTGCAACTACGAGTCGTTATACTTGTTCCAGCGTGTTAGCGACTCTGGATTACAAGTATCGCCACCCTTCCGATTCTCCGACAAAGGAACCGAAAGCCCAGTAGCAGCTTTGGTATATATTAGTCACCATGTTGTTACCGTGGAGTCATTCCACTATTCACCCATCGAAAAAGGACCGCCGGGAACTCATATCTTAAAGATCGAAGATTTCATCGTTCGAGATACTTGGAAGGAACGGGCTATACCTCACCGAACGGATAACGAAGAACATTGCAACGGTGATGATGGGTGAAATCCGATCGCAGCAGGGTGTGAAGACGGTAGATTCTCAGAAGGCCGTATTCAAAGTCTATGAAATAAACACCGAACCGAAGGAGAAGGCTGCCGGTAAGGAAATTGAGATATTAGTATCCTTCCCGCTCTGCAACGGACCTCAAATGCTAGTATGTCAAGATTAATACTCCGAATTTTTAGTTACGGAAGGTTAAAAGGCCTGCAGGGGATCTATATCCCCAAAATTTATGCAGCAGGGACACATATGAAGTCACTGAGAATCCTCGTTCTAGAGGACTGCGGTAGAGCAGCTTCAGCTGATAGCGTGAACGTAAATTTCTGGGCACAGGCGAGAAAGGCTGTCCAGGCCGTCCACAAGACTGGAGCCATCCATGGTGATATAAAACTGGATAACTTTACGATATCGACGTCGGGTGCGAGGTTGGTTGATTTGGGTTTATGTCGCCAAGGGGCTCCTAAAGAGCGTGCAGAGGAGTTGAAGGATTTTGATCGCCTGAAAGATGCGTGGTATAAAGACTACGTCGTCGAGGGGGAATATGAAGATCATGCGTAATAATGACTTGATGAAACTTTCTGGGGGTTATATATTCCCTGCTAGTACGGAGTACTTATTTACTTGGTCAGAATATAATTATATAATCGGATATGGGGTCACTAGCACTAGATAACAGGCTTCTTAAAACCCCACCGATCCAGCAGCGGAAAGTCCTGACCATTGATGGTTTGCCAAATGTAAATGTATAGATACTAGTACTTCAAAATTAGTCGACAGCAGCCAAAAAAAAAACCCCGCATATAGTCCTCCTGCTATATCCTGCTTGTTGAAGTACAGGATATCGATCAAAAATATTTTGCAAAAAATAAGAAAATAAAATCAAACTTATTATATTAATATATTGATACCTATATAAGTAGCTAGGCACTGCCAGCCGACTCTCCAAAGTGCTTCTGCCTTGGGTTGATTATATATATCCTTGCAGCTTTATCGCGCATGGTACCAGTGACAATATATTGTTTAGGCCGGCGACCTTCCAGGGCTGGATACGAAACTGCAAACCGACGACCCAAAAAAGGCAAGCAGTCCATTGATGCGCTTTCGGCTAGCGGGCATTCCAATTAACCCCGCCTTAGTCAGGTCAAGCAACGGTTACAATACATGCACAATGCCACTATAGTATCTTTACTGATTAAACAAAATGCGGTGCAATCTTTGTGATTTTTAAGAGTTGATTTACACTAGATCGAAATGTTGCATTACCTCCAAGACTTAAGACAGAGAAGATTATGACGATGCTTACAAGACATATCGAGGCAAATCCAGTGCAGCGCGACCGAAGCCCGTAGATGCTTATATATTACTATATAATATATGTATAATACGAGTACTTATATTATATATCTGATTCTGACAGCTGAGATGTCTACACACATGTTCTTACCCACGTCGATGGCGATATCACTGCGCACGAGACATCAAAGAACCCCCCTGTACATGCACTGTTTTTTCGTCCGGTTCAGCCGTAGGCATGTGTTTTGAGGGATCAAAGATGCACGAAACTCTCACTTGGCACTGCGGCTGAGGCTGCCATCGTGAAATGAATACCAGAACAGACCTAGCCTCCTTTTGGTGCATCCCCCGGCGGATCTTGAAATGAAGCCCCACAAGGCCTCACATCGAATAGCCCCAGTCCCTGGCCTGCCAACAGCGGCCAACGAATAAAATGCGCTGAACAAACGAACGTCAATCTGGTGGAAGCCCTCAAGGCTGGTCCTCATTACCCGAGGAATTGGTCAAAGTCAAAAGTGCGGTCTAGCCCAAAAATACCGCCGATAGAATTTCTCCTTCTCCTTTCTCCCCTTCGTCTCAACTTTTATCTTTCTTTTTAGTAAGGCCCCAATCTTTTCTTCAACCAGATTCTTCCCAAGTTTTCCTTCAATTCTGGTGTAACCGATCAGAGGAAATAGGAGTTGATCGATCTTAAGATTCTTGGTATCAAATTAATTTCTCCGTCGTTAACGTTATTCGCACCGATTCGACCTTCTTCTCTCGTTTGCGAAACCAAAAAGAAGTCGTCTACCATCCGAAGGTAGACATATATACCACCGTAATAATGATCTCATTAAGGCTTTGGCTGGTATCTTTGCTACTAGCGCTTCCGTTGTATACATACTCTCTCAATCACAAGCCGAACCGACCTGTAGAGGATGTCTTCGAGAAGCGCGATCTCGACGAAGTAAGGCAAGATATCGAGAAGCGACAGCAGATTGCCACCGACCCAGAGGTTCTTGCCAGCGTCAGCTCTGTTCTTTTGTCTGTTTCCGGAGTTATCAGATCTCTTACCGAAAACCCAGAACTTTTCACCGCAAATATCGACGAGATCGAGGCATCTCTTTCTTCAGTCATTCTTTCCGTTTCATCCGACTTGTTCCCAATCCTCACCGACAACAACAACACCCCGACCCCAACTCCGACTCCAACCCCAACCCCAACCCCAACCTCGACTCCATCTGAAGAAACCTCCTCGACCCCAACGGAAGAGGGAACCACAACTTCTGAGGAAGCAGCCACAACTTCAGATACAAATGAGGCATCCACAACTGAACCTCCAGTTCCAACTGGAACCCCAGGTCAGGTTGTCACTGATGGAACCAGAACCGGTACCGTTGGAGATGACGGAACAACTAGATACTGTTCTGTATCTTCGTACCTTTGCCCCGCAGCCGTGGAGTACGGTTGTTGTAGAGATGGATACGCATGTGGTCTTACCGCCTGTACCCCATCTGCCAACGTAGTCATCCCTACCTCAAGGACCTTTGACTTCACAGCCACCGACGGTTCAAACCCAACGGCTACTGATGCAACCTTCTCTTTCGACCCAGTCACCTCAAAGGGAGGAGCTGCGACAACTGGAGGCGCTAACAAGGGTAACAGCAATAATAACAACGACGGTGATAAGGGTCTCTCTGGTGCTGCTATCGGAGGTATCGTAGGTGGTGTCGTTGGTGGTATCGCCTTGGTCGCTGCTGCTATCGTTTGGTATTGCCTATCCAAACGCAAGGCTACGCCAACCACTCTACCAGTCGATGGCCCCAAGACTACTGGACCAACAGAGGCATATACCGGTGGCCCAATTCCTCCCCAACCACAGATGGCCCAATATAATCAACAGCCAGATCCAAGATATCAGTCCCCCCCACCACACAACCAAGCCCCTGCTGGATACTACCAACCACAGGGACAACAACAAGGCGGATATCAACCATACGGCCAGAACGTTTCGGAACTCGGTGGCCCTGCTATGCCGTATGGTCACAAGGGTGTTGAGCAGCCACAGGGTATTCAAGAAGCACCAGCAAATCCAATCAGCAGCCCACAATCGCCTCCACCGCACCAAGAAAACCAAGCAGCCGGTGGCTACGGTGGCTTCAAAGGCCCGAGTGGTCCTGTTTACGAGCTTGGAAACTAAAGAACAAGGACGGTGCTTCTGTTTGAACATATGCAAATACCTAACAATATAATAATACCCAATATGGAAAAGAAAGTCTAGTGGAAGGTTGCTAGGGGTCGGGCCTAGTTTCCTCGAGTACCATTCCTTCATTTCCTTAGTTTATTTAATTTTTTTTCTTTCATGATATATATTATATTAGCATTTTCCAGTACCGGTGTGTATGCGTTTGGATGTCATTGTTTCATTTCATTGAATTTTTTTATTCTCCTCTAGCATTTAGTGTTTCATGATTTGTTTTATTCTTATCCTGATGTCTCAGCGTACGGCTTCAATATGATTTGTAGTATCAGATATACTTTTGTATCCAAACATAGCTTCTCGGACAAAAAATTAAATACGCTGTGTTTTATTCATTCATTCAGTTTTATTGACTCGAAACCGGCTAGGTGCCTGCCCGCCAATCGAACCATCATACATTTCTGATTTCAAAGCCGTGAACTCCAATCAAACAACTTTTCAGCCATAACAAGAATCAAAAGAAAAAGAAGAAAAGAAACCAAAACTCTTAAAAATAATAAACACGAGTATTTACCACCTGTACCATAAGAACTCGGACCGAATAAGGCGTCGGCCTAACATCTGGTTCCTTTTGGTTCGGTATACCGGGGATAGGAGGCCTCCAAAATAGCTGGATACAAATCTTCGGGCTTGAGGATCCAAGATCATAACCATCAACTAGCAAAGCGTCATGAAGCATTCCGTCAAGTCGAGAAATGGTAAGATTGTGCCTCCCTCGAAGTTTCCCTTTTTTTAACAAGATAGTGTTGTTGTTGTTATACCCATAAATCGTAATTTTGAGGAATTGTATTTTTGAATCTTCTTCAAATATTAGGGGATCATTTTTCGGAGTGGCGGCTGTAGGGGGTCTGAAATACATGCCGACGATACGTTTAGCTGCGTCTTCATAGGGTTCGTCGCCAGATCCGTTGCGCTTGATGTAAGAGATATTGCATTGTAGGAGTTGCCATTTATCCTGAAAGTAGCGTTCGAGCGACATAAATGGGGTATGAACGGTGATTTTCGCCCCCGGGGTGTAGAGAGTGTATTGCCAAGTTAAGCTACGGATTCCTGGGGATTGCGAGATAAGATCGTTCCAGGAACTATGGACTAGCCTGCAATTGGTAACAATGTGTCTCCGAGAAGCCTCATCTGTGGAGGCATGCTGAAGGAGAATGTTTTCGACGAGTTCTATGACATGGAAGATTCTGTGCATGGCTCCAGGCACTATAGGTGTACTTGGAATTACGGAACGTCGTCTGCTTAAACGATTTAGGATGGAGCGTATCCGACGCATTGGTTATGAAGGATAGAATGGTTGAATGGTGTGTGTGTGTTTAGATTATTTGCATGAGGTGTGATGGCTGAGATAAGTTACAGAGACAAAGATAAGTTCAAATCGATGAATTCTGTGAATTGGTGTTTTAGACTTTATGCCATTTCCCATAATCATCATTTTATACAACTATACTATTATGCCAGAATATTAACGTAGACTGTCACGATCAACCGTTGAACAAGGCGTGCAATGCGTTGCGAGTTGTTGCATCTAATTCGGTAATTGAGGTTCAAAAGGCTTGTGCTACCCCAAAAACTCAGGGCCCAGTCCTGCAACTTCGACCACGTTATCTCTGCCACGCTCGCGCGTCGGACTAAGCTTCCTGCCCTGGAATACACAGCCTCAACATGGTTTAATTGGTATGTAAGACGATAAAAGCCGTGGATCCTTCTGGGGGTTATGCATTGGCTCGCATGGCTAATATATTCCTCATTGTTCGTATCGATAGTGTTTCCTCGTTAAAAGGAACAAAAACAATGCAAAGACAAAAGCAATATTGAATACTATAATATATTATTGTCCTTCTCCATCCACGTGTTTGGTCAGGCCATCTTCCTACCCCGCAGCATGAGTTCCACGTTAGCACTGAGACGGCATGTCTCTGGGCCGGCCCGCAAATTCATAAGCCGAAACCCCACCAATGCTGGTGTCTGCAGGAACTGCCGAAGACTTTTCAACAGCCTTGCGTCGGCCCCTCAGCCGGTCCAAGACCGCCACAATAAGGCTGTCCAAACAATATCTGGCGTGATACGCAATTTTTACAACCGAAAACAACCCTTCCGTATCTCTCATGGCTCGACAAATAGTACAAGACAGACGACGAAGAAAAATATTGTCAGCACGAAGGAGTTATCAAATGTATTACATGTGGACCAAGATTCTCAAACGGCGCTTGTGGAACCGAATGTCCCCATGGATCGGCTCGTCGAGGCTACACTGAAACACGGGTTGATACCACCTGTAGTCATGGAATTCCCTGGAATCACAGTCGGTGGTGGTTACAACGGAACGTCTGGTGAATCCAGTTCCTTCAAACATGGATTCTTCAACCATACCATAAACTCCCTCGAGATGATTTTAGCAGACGGTGAAGTCATAACCGCCTCGCCTACAGAAAACTCAGATCTCTTCTGGGGTGGTGCCGGAGCACTAGGCACACTAGGAGTAACAACATTGGTGAATCTACAACTTATCCCCGCAACAAAGTACGTCGAGGCGACATATCATCCAGTATCTAGTGTACGGCAAGCAACGGAGACCATCCAATCTTTTACAAATAACAATTCATCTGACTATGTCGATGGCATCCTATACTCCCAAACCAACGGCGCCATAGTCACCGGAAAAATGACAAACTCTGTTTCGAACCACTCAATACAACGTTTCAGTGACGCCAAAGATCCGTGGTTCTACCTCCACGTTAAAGAAATGCTAGAGAAATCTCAGGGAGCGCCCGTGACCGAAACCATCCCTATCGCTGGATATCTTTTCAGATACGACCGCGGTGGATTCTGGGTTGGAAAAGCCGCATTCGAATACTTCAAGTTCCCGTTCAACGCTTTTACACGCTGGTGGCTTGACGATTTCCTACACACCAGGATGATGTATAAAGCACTACATGCAAGCGGACAGTCTAAACGATATGTTGTACAAGACCTTGCAGTCCCTTACGATAACGTCGAAGAATTCGTAAAATACACTGATAAGAAGCTTGGGATCTGGCCATTATGGTTATGCCCACTCAAGCAGAGTCCGGCGCCGACTATTCATCCACATTCGATCACAAAGGGCTCAGGCGAGCAGAAGGAGATGTTGAATGTTGGGGTGTGGGGTAACTGTCCTCCCCATCTAGACTTCATAAAAACGAACAGAGATCTGGAAGCAAAGCTGAAGGAGCTTGGGGCGATGAAGTGGTTGTATGCGCAGACATACTACAATGAAGCAGAGTTTTGGGAGATGTTTGATAAGAAGTGGTATGATTCGCTGCGAGAGAAATATCGTGCGACGGGCCTACCTACTATTTACGATAAGGTTAAGATTGGGATTGAGGATGCTACTAAAGAAAAGGGGCTCGAGGAGAAATTAAAGGAATCATGGCCTCTCAGCGGCTTTTATGGAATAAAGAAGGCTATTGAGAGTGGTCATTATCTTGAAGCTAGGAAGTCGGAGTGGAAGGACTTGTAAATATTATCATTTTGACGTATAAGCCGACGTATGTACATATTTAGGTAGATGAGATATTAGATATAGAGCTAGATAGAAATATTGAGCCTTGTAGCGTTACCATTTTCCTACCCAGCTTAAGGCTCCACAAAGGCTCCGGTGCTTGAGAGGACCAGTTTTGTTGTAAAATGTGTGTTGTTGTGTTGGGATGGCATCACCAGATGGGCTAATGTCCGCGCGCAGTTACAAACCATCCGCGCCAGCCTCCCTCAATTACTATCAGCGCGCGGTTTCTTTCATCTTATCACAGACCCAGACCATCATAGACCCTTTCCAACCCTATCGTCCCTTCTCTACATACTACCGTCTCTACAATTTCGCTGTATTGAAATTGTCCATCTGATTTTCCCTTTCGTTTATTTCCAAAATAAAATAAAATGGCGACCACCGCGAAGGCTCCAGCAGCGCCAAAGCTGAAGCTGGATTCTGCGTCGGCTATAAAAGACATTCCTGACGGACCTAAAACTACCTCAAAAAATGGAAACGGCATAACCGCTACCCCTTCATCAAAGAAGCGCAAGGCTGATACACCAGACGACGAGGATGATGATGATGATGATGAAGAAGAGGAGGAAGAATACTCCAAACCAGCTAAAAAATCATCCAAACCATCCAAACCATCCAAGCCCGTTCCAAAGAAACGAAAGGCTGTCACACCTCCATCCGAAGATGAAGTAACGGATGAAGGGGAATCCGAACCAAACTTCGAAGAATCGGATTTCTCAGAAGAAGAAGAAGTCAAAAAACCAAAGAAAGGTGGCGCTAGAACCCGTGGTCGCGTTTCTGCAGCCGCTGCAAAGAAGGAAACGATAAAGAAGGGTCCACCACCCAAGCGCGCCGCTGCGACGGCCGGCGCTGCAAAAATACAACAAAAGAAAAAGCTGGATTCCGATGATGACTCCGAAGATTCCGAGGGCGATTTTGAAGAAGAGTCCGAAGAGGAATTTGACGAATACGACGACGATGACGCGGAGAGCGCTTACACAGAGTCCGATGCATCTGGTTCGGAATATGGCGCTTGAGAGGGCGGAGGAATAACCTTTTTGCGAATCGAGGAGCATAATTGACGGACTGCGTCCTTTAGAGGTTTAATTTGGCTGACGTTTCTGGTGGCTGGAATTTTGCGATATGAATGGAGGTTTATGGGCGTTTATCATGGTGACTCTCTGGCGTCCTTTTTAGGCTTGGTGCTCAAATTAATGTCCTGTGCATGTGGCAAGCTTGTATTTAATGGTGACATTTATGTAATCTTAATGTAACATGAAGCTGGTCTTTGAAAAGAGATTCCTGAAGTGTAGTGCAGGGAGCGAAAAGAAGAAAAGAAGAAAAGAAGAAAAAGGGCCTCCCACGACGCTAAGAAGCAGATGTTGATAACAGAGAATGCGATTCAGACAATAACGAAACTGATAAAAGCGATAGGCCCCGCGGCTCGTACACTTGCTCCAGAAAACCTCTAAACAAAAAACGGATCCGGAAACCATGAATCAGCGCCATCATTCAAGTCCCGCTTCGCTCCCACAAAGGATAGATAGAAATAAAACATTAGTAGGGTATCTAATTGGTAAGTATATCTGTTGTAGCAGAACCGTACGTTGAAAAATTAAGGTGGTTCGGCAAACTATACTTGTAATACCGCGCGTAACCTGGAAGTTTTAAGACCATGCTGGAGCCCAAGCCGCAAGATCTTTCTTCTGCTGCGCCAAATCAACCTCCTTTCTGGCTTCCACCAGATCGCCTACCTTCTTCTTGAGCTCCTTTCTCAGAGTTGTGACGACGGTCTTCTCAACGGTTTGAATAGCCGCCAACTCCTCGAGCCCGACCTTCAATCGCCCGACTGCAACGCTAATGATTCGCCCGAGCGAGCTCTTCAACCCGAGTAGTTCCTCTCCGTCCTCCGACTTTTCTCCATCAACCACCAAAACCATCCAACCTTCAAGGCCTCTAAGGGTCATTTCCATTTTCCTCTTTACGCGAAGAACGTCCTTAGAATATTCAACCCCTAGGCCATCAATCTTCTTCTCATGCTCATCGGGAAGCGAAATCCACTCCTCAAATATCCGAGTCATCCTTGTGTACTCTCCTTCGTATTGTCCCTCAGCAAACCATCCCAAAACTTTAGATAAATGTTCCGAAAGAACCTGAATAGCCTCTTCGGGGCTACTCGATAGTTTATCCTTCGGATTACCTGATCCAGTATTAAGCATCGCCGATTTCTTCAATACTAACGACAATGAATGCAAGTCCACAAGTTCTTGCTCCCGGCGGTGGGAATCGGCCACAGAAAGGCTTCTATCTCGGATACTGGAAAAGCGTTTGGAGAGTTTATCATGCGCCGAGGCCTTGAGAGCAGTAGTTGAGTTAAAACTCTTAGCGTGAAGGATGGCTAATTGAAGGAGTCTAGTTTGAGCGTGAAAAGTCTCGGTGGATTGAACGGAAGAAGTCGCTGGTTGTGGCTGATGGTGCAATAATGATGCCATTGAAGGCTTTGGCGCGAGTACAGCAGGTTGATATTCTACTTTGAAGGTATTAAAGCTTGGTTTGGAGGGCTTTGCTGATACCATTGTTGAAGCGGTTTTCTTATGACTACGGACGGGGCTTTGTGGCTCCTGGACCGTCTTATGGGTTGTAGTGGTTCGATTCGCTGTCTTAGGGCGGGTAGTCAAATCTGAGCGCACAGAACTAGTATTGGATGTGGTAGATGCTACACTTTCTGAGCGTATGCTCGATTCTGTGTCCGAACCCTTCGAGGAATACCCAGAAGGTGGTGCCGCTATATGGCTAGATGGCGGCCTCGGGCGACTACCGCTGACTGTGGGGCGCCGCATTCCGGCAGAACTAGGAACAGGTTCGTTCGGACGAGTAGAAGTGGGACGTGGGGGGGCAATTATTCTACCAGAAGCATGTCGAGCACCCTTCGGAAGGGGTAAATCATTCGCAGGTGTTGCAATGCGCCTGGTTTCAGCAGCATTGTGAGATACAGCTCTAGGGCGCGCACTAGGAATTGAATGTAAAGTACTCGGCGGCCGTGGTGGGCCCATGACCTTTTTCCCAACAGTTGATGTTGGTCGTGGATCCATCGGGCGAGTTGAAGTTGCTCTAGGAGGTAGTTTCGAAGTTGGTCCTACTACATGACTCTGGGCTCTAATGTGTGTTCCTTTTCTAGGAGACGGGGTAGGCACCTGGGAAGGTGGAGTCGGAGTAGGTGGCTTGAAAGGGGCTTGAACAGGTGTTTCTACAGTAACAGGGGTCGGATGGGAAGACACCGAAAGTTGGCGTATCAAGGATGGAGGCGGCGGCATGAGCTGAGAATCGTCCATTCGAACGCTTTCCTTGGGTTGCGGAAGAACTGGCGAAGGTTCGCTCAAGAGACCTAAAGACTTTCGCATTGGTGAATGTGAGGGTTGTGTTACCGGACTAGGCTGGCTATCATAATCCTGGGTTTGGCGGCGTCCAAGTCCATCCGGTAAGATATTAATCGGTTGAGATGGTCGCCGTGAACCTGAGATTTGATTTTTCACATCCCCAAAGAACTCTTGGTTGTTGTTACTTTCAACATAAGAGGAAGGTCTAGAGGACGTTCTGTGAGAGGTAGGAGATGTGATGCTAGCCAAAGGGTCTCTTTTGGTGCCATGGCTACTGGGAATTTTGAGATTGCCAGCACCTGATCCGTATCCCGGGCCGGCGGAGATACCTTGTGACCTCACCATCCCATCATCAAGCCGCTCGAACATTTTTGCTTTCTCAGCAATTGAACTTTGGCGCTTGTGGCTAGAATGAACAGTGCTGGCAGACCGATGGAGACCAAGACCCGGGGATTTGGTTGTTGATGTTTGAGTTGGAGCAGGGCATGGTTGCGGCGCAAACGAATCATACGGATTGTGATGAGGCTGGAGTGTCGGGCGACTCGGCGAAGGATGCAATGAGCCGTAAGCGGAGGAAGACACGGATCGTGAGTTCTGAGGACGATTGAAATGGGAATTCGCTGGAGTCGGAAGACGAGAGTAAGGCGATGGTGAAGGGGGCGGAATAGCGGACTTTTGGGCCGAGTATGCCATTGTAGCGGCTACTCTACGCTGTCCAAGGGGTCGTCCAGTTGGTACTCTTCTCGCATCAGCCGTTGTTGTGATGATGGTGGTGATGATGATGGTGACAGCACGAGAGGCCGAAGGGAGGGATCAAGACCGGTGTTGACAGGTATTAAATAGGAGGCGCGAGGGAGTCCGCTGGCAAGTGGAATATACCCTGAGGCTAAGGCTAAAGGCTAGAAGACAGCTGTGAGGTTTGTTGATGAGAGCGTGGATGTTGCCGGTTGGCTGCATGAGAGTGTCTGCATTGTTCGTCGCTGCGGTTGTCTCGAAGGGGCATCTTCGATGTTGGCCAGGCATGACAACGCACAAAATGCAACGTTTTGTTGTTTCAGGCATATGACAGGATCACGACGAGGAAGTCCACTCTCGGATGATATATGTGATACCGCATTTAGATACATGTATGCTTCGTATTTGCAAAGACTAGGACCCAACTATAGCTACTCTTATATAAGGCTGTTCATTTTGATCATTCTACCCGATATACTACCTGTATGTTTAGATTGGACACGTCGACACGATACTCACTTAATACTTAGGTATACTTACCTGCTCTGCATGCTATTGAACCATTTAATCATAGTCAATTATCTGTTGTCTTCTTCTACTACCATATCGGCTTCGTCATCTTCATAACCTTGTTCGTCGTAATCATCCTCAGTAGTTTCTGGGAACGGCAGTTGACGAGCCCGCCGACGCTTCTCGAGAATCTCCTCGACCTTTCGTCTCTTGCCCTCATGCACTTCATCTTCTTCTTCATACTCAATCCTTCTTTTCCCCATCGACCTTAATCCACCTTGCGCATTGGCACCCTTTTCATTGGCTCCCTCAATCGCAGAAAAGTCGTATCCCCTCTCATGCCCCAGCTGCGGTGGGAATACAGAGCCTTCCGATTGAATTCCATATATCAGAGCTGTGTAATCGAGGCCGTGGTCGGATCTTCCGCCACGAAGCAACTTTAACTTTTGAGCTTGAAGATTATAGTCCCACCATACCCCCCTCAAATACAAGGAGGCCTCGTAATTTCCCTTCCCTTTATGCCCATTCAATAACTCAGCTAATTTATGAGCGTCCGGGAGCTGATCTGGAGGTACAGGTGCAGTCCAGCGTTTACAGTTCTTGCAGCAGACGTGAGCATCACAAAGGAGGCACCTATGCGATGACCAAACAAGCTCATCTTGGAAGAAGAGGAGCTTCGCCGGGGAAACCTTGCTACAGAAACAGCAAACGAAGAAATAGTAGGTGCTGTGATCAAGAAGCATGACATTTGCGGGGAAAGTTAGCCCGTTGATAATTTCACGCCGTCGGTACATGTCTTCCTCTCGGTATGGATTGTTTCTGAGTACAGTGGAAAACGGCTTGTATTCGAATCTCTGGACCTCAAGTGGTGCACCTCCGATCTCTTTAAGCTCGAGAAGTGTGGGGTACCTATTGTTAGGGTTTTTACGCAGTATCAATGGATCGTGAAACCCCATATGGAAATTACTGTCTAATTCTGGTTCGGGTTCAGGGTTCGTATAACAGTATGACATGGGGTCATATCCAATCGCTGCTCGATGTTTTATTAACTTAAACCAATTTCAAACATTCAGTGGATACTTGGGTACCTACCATTCTTTGCGGCTAGTTCTAACTCCAGCTCAGCATATTCGCTACCCGCTTGCGCTAAGTTTCTTTCGAGCTCTTTTATTCGATGCCGCAGGGTTGCTATTTTTTTTATTGCTCTACGATGTCGGCGCTGGTATTTTTTCCCTTTTTCCAATGCGTCTTTAAGTGCTTTGCTGGATGCGTCTAGATATTTAACGGTGTGGTTGAGTTCCCCTTGTGTTATTGGGAATGCTGTTTCTATCCGCTCTTCTGTTTCTTTGCCATCTTCTTTAGCATTGTTCCCGTCGTCGGAGGGTGTATTTTGTGGTTTATTCGGGTCAGTTAATTTGAGCGCCTCAATCACATGTGGCCAGCCATCTGCTTTATTGTTAAGTTTCGTAGGTTCCTTCCAGGCACCACCGAAAGATGTATATGGGTCTCTGTTCGAGTTGGCTGCCAGCAGAATAGGTGGTGGATCATTTCGTTCCCCAAGAATCCCGGTGAACTTAATCTCACGTAGTGATCCATCACGTTTGAACTGTTCCTGCCTTTCAAAAGCTTTATCTGCCTGAGCTTTTCTTAGCCCGGATTGGCCATCGGGTCCTAGCTTTGCCCTTTGGTTTTCAACCGACATACGTTTCATCAAGCTCCTATCGTTGCTTTTCGAGGAGCGGGGCTTCGAAATTGATGATTTAGAGGAATCTGTATTCGTCTTTGTTCCCATCATTCGGAGCGCGGATTCTGCATATTGTGGACGGAATTCTTCGTCTGATTCCTCCTCCTCCTCCTCCTCCCCTTCCTCCTCACTCTCGGATTGGTTGTTGCTTTGGCTGCTGCCGTTGTCTTCTTCTTCATCAGATCCAGATCCAGCCTTGTTATTTCCTCCTTCACCTGATCCACTTTCACTTTCTTCCTCCCCGGCGCCCTCATTGTCACTGCCCTGGCCCGTTTCCTCCTCCTCCTCCTCCTCTTCTTGTTCTGCTTCTTCATTATTATCCACAGCCTCTTTACCTTTGGCATACTGTCTTCCACCTTTTGGTTTTGATGTTTCGTATTCCTCTTCAACGTCTGAGGATCCTTTACTCGGCTTAAAAGCTTCTTCATCTTCACCCTTCTGCTTTTTCTTTCTATTTGCGGGACGACCCGTCTGTTTCTTCCCTTGTTTCTTTGGTATTGGCTCTTCTTCCTCTTCTTCGTCACTACTTGATTCCTGCTCTTTCTTCGACTTCTTCCCTGCATCCTTTCCCTTCGCACCCTTGGGCTTCTTAGACGGCGTTGCCTCACTTTCATCGCTGCTTATACCCCCGATATAACAATTCTCTGGACTCCCTTCTTCTTGAACATCTTCACCCTCCTCACTAGACAAAATCCTCTCATCAACAACTTCATCAATCTTCACTTTCTTCCCCTTCCCACCCCCCTTCTTCCCCGCCTTATTATTATTCTTCTTCGGTGGTGTATCCATACTAGGCAATGGACTAAAACTCGTAGAATCATACCACCCCCAACTCCGATGTGACTTCTCCGTACTCTTACCACCTTTATTCCTCAACCCCGAAGCACTGCCCGGAACAATCGGTGTCTTCAAGATCCCTTTAACGGGTCGGCGAGGTTCAGTCTGTGGAAAAGCTTTTACGGCTTCTGTTTGTGGTATTTTCTTCAGAGTACTTTGTGCGCGAGTAACTGCTCTTCTGATCCCAAGTGTTGGGGTAGTAGGTACTAGAGGTAATAATAACCTCTTACTTTCAATCTCAAGGTCCGTTGTATCTTCGGGTCCAAACCCACTATGGTCGAATGTAACGCTTCGATTATCATCGTCACCCCTTACGGAGACATCCGCTTCTTCAGATCCAACGGTTTCATCAGGATTTAGGATGGAAACCCGTACAGGCGTAGAACTCGCTAATGGTGGTGGTGAACCCGATGGAACCCCGTTGTGATCCATGATGATGGAAGCTTCTTGTCCTTCTAGATCACCGGGGCTCCAGTTCGTCTTTAGCATACCCTCTATGATGCTTCTATGCTGGGGGTTTATGTTTTCAGGAAACTGGATGTTGTTTTGTGAATGGTGAGAAGATGACGTTTGGAAGTTGATTCCGAGGGCGTCGAGAGCTGGGGTTAGGTGAGTTGAAAGATCAAGTGGGAAAAGAGGGTTGATTGGAGTCTTAAGGGATGGGTTTTGAGGGGATTCGTTTGTAGAGTAGAAGCAGCCTTTGAATGGTGAATCACGAAGTGGATCGAGAGACTGTGTGAAGTCATGATATTAAACTTCTACTATTTCTATACAATTCTAGAATCGGAGATATATTTACTTACTGATGGAATATCCTCCTGATTGGCAATAAATGCCATGCTCTCTCGAGTCTCTAGTCTATCGGATTCCTTTGTTGTATTCACTATTTCCGCCAGTGACTGAGAATCAGATACTGAGATATCCCACGAGGGGCATATAGAACATCAGATCTATTCTATAGAGTGTTAAAGAATTGAAGGAGAAGAAGTATGATACGAGATATTCGTTCGAACTTGGAGATAATCTAGCAAAAACGCAAATATGTTGAAATCCGGAACAGAAATCGAGATATCTAGAGGTGCACTGCTGTAAACAAGAACATCAGAAAGAGAAAGAGAAACAAATCCCAAATCCGAATCCAAAAAATCACAAATACAAAATCGCTCAAAACAATCGCGAATCGCGATATCAACCAGAATAAAGAAAATACACCATCTACAACACAAAAAACCCAACAATCCTCACTTCTCCAACCAAAACCCACGAACGTTCGAACGAATCATGAACCACACCGCGATCGGTACCAATTACAATACTAATGCTTCAAGCGAGAATAAAGAGCGGGGTAGCACCCAATCAAAGTTCGCAGGTACCCCTCTTCAAAAGACCATGCTTCTGCATATCGTCGCGTGGTGATTTCTTTGTGTAGTTGTGTCTTGCTTTGTTGGCAGTCGTTCCATGGATCCAACGAATTATACGTACAGGGGGGGTTACAACAATAATGGAGACCACTATCAGGAGCATGGGGGTCTTTGTTCACCATCCTTGTGTGACTACTGAGACACACATGTGTGGACGTTATTGTGTAACTAGAACGTATAACGTTTGGTTCTCGTCTTATTAAGAAGCTGAAGGGGTTTATTCATAATATTCCGAGCCGAGAGGAAACTAAGGACATCGTATTACTCTCGGTACCAATTCGTAGTATGATAGCTAAAAATGGCAGAGGGTAGATATTCGTTTTAGTAGTGGTAGAAGTACAATGATGGTCAATCATGCAGAATGCTGGCTAGACAAATAAACAAAAGGGACTCAAAAGCATCATAAACTCAGATAACAGCGTACAGAAAAGCATGAAGATGCAAGGCATAACAAGTTTAAGAGATGTAACTCCATAATGTTGGTGAATGATCAGTGTAGAAATGTATGTGCAAGAAAGTGTGTATGTGTGTGTGTGTGTGTCATGAATGAGAAAAGTCGCTATTTTTTAAAAAGTTGTATATGGGGATGGGATATTGAGAATAGTTCAAAGAAAGGGAAAAGGTTGTATCGCCGGGTTGGCGGCAAAGCCACCTTGCGGTCAGCGGAGCTTCCTCGCGTACGCGCCCACCTCAGTTCTATGTGTAGGCTTGCGGGATTTCGTCACCGCTATAGTAATTATTGTACTCGTGCGTTTCCCTTCTCTGCCGCCTCCTCTCCCTTCTAGCCTCGCGCTCTCGCTTTAGCTCTTCTTGGTCGGTCATCTCCCGATCCGATTGGCTGTCTGCACCCTTTTTTCTCTCTTCCCTCACTCTATAATCGTTGTCCCTTCTACTCCGGTCTGCGCTCCGACTGCTCTGTCTACCAGATGGGCCTGGACTAAAGGCACTAGAATCTACACTAACGCGCTCCCTATTAGGCATTCGTTTAATGGTTGTAACAGTTTTGCCTCCATCTTTTTTCTTAATTCGAACTTGAAGTGCTGCTTGCGGAATATAGTGTTCTTGTGTCTTCTCTGATCCGGTTTCACTACCACTAGTCACAGTCTGGGGTATTCTGTAAGATCTGCTACCTGAAGGACGGTTGTGAGGCTCAATGGATAGTTCAGAGTCACTGGGGTCTTCTGGTGGAATAATAAACCCTAGTCCCCTAGGACGTGATTCCGCTGAATCCTGTCTACTATGGGTACGAGTGGAAGTGGGTGGAATAGGTGGTCGAGGAGGTATTCCAAGGGTAGGCGGGTTACCGAAAGGAGGAGCAGGGGGAGGTACACCTGTGAACGCAGGTTGATCACTATGAATATTGTGAGGATCATACCCAGCCGCACCAGAGTGTCCAATTGGTAACCTGTGGTTACTGTAGTTGTTGCCATAATTGTTGTAGTTGTTCTGAGCTGGTGGGGGTGCTTGAAGTCCGCCTGTTGCCGGCATCGAATTGATTCGGTCGGCAGGCCTCGGGTCCGTGAAGTATGAATCTGTGACGCTGGAAGCTGAATGTCTTCGATCCCTGTGATGTGCTGCAGCCATACCAGCTGCAGCCCCCACAGCGGCAGCACCGGCGGCTCGTCTGGTGGGGCTTCCGTCTCTTCTTCTGCTCTCTTCATCATCTTCGGAATCCGAATAATCCTCAGTCTGGACAGCAGACATACCCGACTCACGATTACGCCTACGTCTATCAAACCAACCGCCATCACCTGTCAAGCCGCCTTTCTTAAGCTTCTTAGGCGAAGCACCATCGTCCACACCCTTATTTTTCTTAAAAAGACTGGCGAAGAAACCTGGCTTTGCGTTAGGCGACTCCGGGCGTGTATCAACTCCCCTCTTTTTGGCGCCTGCCATCATCAAGCCACCGAGTAACCCAGCTTTAACAGCGCCCCCGTGAGGATTCCTTTGCGGTGACACCCTGGATTCGACGTCTTCGGTGTTGGTATACCCTGTACCGGTTGTATATCCGGTACCGTTGGTATATCCTGTGCCATTGGTGTAACCAGTTCCATATGTATACCCAGTGCCATTGGTGTACCCAGTGAGTTCCGTGCGATTATACCCTCCATTAACCTCAGAGTTAGTGACCCCAACACTGGAAGCGTAACCTGCATGCTGGCGTCTTCCTGGTGGCGGCCGGTAACCGGGTCTGCTGCTGAGTTCGCTTTGATCGGCTGTCATATCTTCTCTGGCGGCATAATGATCCTTCACTTTCTTCGCGACGAGAAACCCAAGACCAATTTTAGCCATGTTTCCAGCCGAAAAGAACCCCTTATGCTCATTATGCCCATGTTTCTCCGAAGTCTGGTAATCAAATGCCGTTTCCGTTGTTACTGTTGCCGTTCCATGTTGTCTACCCCGATAGAATTCGGATGTGAAATACAGCATCAAAAGAAGGAAAACGTAGACGGCATATAGAATAAAAAGCGACAGAGGTGATCCATAGAGCGTGAGCCCAAGGGGAATTTGTGCAAGACTTAGCAACCATACAGCTCGCCCAAGCCATCGATGGAGCTAAATATTTCCTGTTAGTATCGAAAGAAACCAAAAAATTTCTCTAAAAACGAGAAGAAAAAGAAGAAGAAAGGGTCTATCTCACCATAGTCCTAAGAGGCAGATGCGGAGTGACCTTGAATTTGCCCCTATGATGCACAATAGCCCCAAGAAGTACCTGGACCCAGACAGCAACATAGATAGTTAACCCAATGATATGATGTGGATTGGTCCATGCTCTTTCCTTTCCAGTCGCAGATACACCACATGCGAACCCGATACTTAGGAGAAGAAGGGTAAAACAGTTGGAGAATATATGAGACCGGATAGCCCGCCTGGGGTTTCGATATGCTCTGAATCTAGCTTGGAAGATGGCAAACGGGAGGAAAAACAACATGGCCAGACACATGAAGACCGCATGGGCAACGATCAACCTGTAGTAATTAGAGTCGCCTCGGTGCCGGGCTCCTTCGCCTATAATTCAACATTGAAGATATTTGTTAGATTTGGACTTATATGATAATACGTCATAAAATATAGGATTGGTCATGAGTTATAAGTACCATTTAGCCGCATATCATGAAAGGGCAGTCCGATCAGAGGCGGTAGAACATAAGCATTGACGTCGACAAAGTAGACGCCCTCGCGATAACCACGCGGCCCGTTGTTGTCCGCCATGGCAACGGCTCAGCTCTCGCTGTGTTGAGCGATCGACAGGAGATGTTGGGAGTTGTTGGTGTTGGCGTAGTGATCGGGATATATTCAGGATTGGAGCTGTTGGTAGCAACAGAGTATTCGCCTGGTGGTAATCCTTCTAGATGGATGTCGACATTGAATTCCTTGTGGCCAAAAGCACGGCAGAATGGTTCGATTTCTTCGTTGGCGAAATGAGTGTGACAAAAAAGAGTCGGGCTGCTCTGTGGAATGCTTCCTGTGGCGGTTATGGTAATGCTCAGCTGAGGATTCGATCCCCAACTATCGATTTAAGAGCCTTCAACGAGATTCTGAGAGATATGGTTGGACAGTTGCTGTACAGAATCGGATACTACTATATTAGACAATACTATTTGATATCGATATCGATCTAGATGTTGTTTTTTGGCTGGTAACGACAGAGCGATGGACGAAAATGTAATAAACTGACGACGCTGTTGAGACAAACGGTGCAGATGGCCAGCGAAAGGAGAGAAAGCGTGGAGCCCAATCGGATGGTACTCGTTTGTATGTGCTTAAGTAGATAAGTAGGTACTTTACAGCGGAATCTACGCTGTCGTGTACTATCTCCGTAGAGCTGTGTCGAGAATGTCGGTCAAGTAACCTCTAAAACGAAAAGTAGAAAAAAGATCTGGAACAAAAGAAATGGAAAGACGCTACTGTCTAATATGAACAGAAGACAGCCGAGCTAACAATCATAAACATTATGTTCCGCCAGGCTAAACGTAAGGGAGATGCTTGACAGCGGAGTTTGAATGGAGGCTCCCAGCTGTGTCCCAAGAAGTATACATAGTACACGCAGCAGCAGCTTGGGCTGGTAGTTGGGTAGGCCAAGCCAAGCAAGGCACCGCGCAAGTCCCCGGTCCAAATGGCAGAACCCTGTGTGCTTGATTGCCACGACAACCATCAGCGCCTGCACCACACTGCCCCAAACAACACTCACACTTGCTGTGAAGAGCAGGCGAATCCCACGCCTAGATCAGCCGATGCCATATTACGTATCAGAATCCCTGGGTTTGTGATTCAGATCAATTCAATAAAGTGCCGGCATTCGTTTGTGGGGCTTCATGAGAAATTGTTTGTTTGTGGAACTGCCTAGCTATCTCGAACGTCAACCGAACTCCTCCAATCATGATATGTATGCATACATCCGGGTCAATTGTAGATATCATTACACTCCAGATGGCCAAAAGCAGAGGGCCGTTGCAATAAAACCAAAAAAAACAAAACGGTCCTCAAGATACATGTAAAGCAGTCCGCCATGTCCCTAATAAAGCAATACGTAACCGGAACTCCAATGCTCAAATAGTCTTCTTCAATCGATTCCGGCGATTGAAATGGCCATTGATGGATCTTAAACTACTACTCCTGCACCTCTGCCTTCCCACAGACAGTATCTACAAACTCTCTGTATCTGAACTTGTCGCCCCCCATACCGAGGCCCTTCTTATTGGTCCAGCCTCTACAAGCCTTTTCGACTTCATCTTCCCTCATTCCCATATCTAGCAGAGCCTCCTTCAATAAATCGAGATTAACGACACCATCGTCATTCTCGTCAAATGCAGAGAATGCTGCTAATATATCATCTCGAGGTGAAAATGCAGATAAATGAGTCGTCAATGTCGTCAAATACGATGCAAGGTTAAACGGTGTCGGGACATTGGAGAAATATGTCGATAAAAGCGTCGGAGTTGGATCTTGTCCTGTAAAGCTTGTCAGCTTCTTTCTGTCCATATACCTATTTAACTCTCTATAAACAAACCTAAGCTATTGAGCATGGCACTTAGATCGTCCCTGTTGATAACTCCATCACCATCTTTATCCAGCACCTGGAAGCTCTCCCTCAACTCCTGAATCTGGGGTTGTGTCAGCTGATTCATGGCATTCGGTGTCGCCTTTCGCTGGTTATATGAACTCGGTGGGCTATTTATCCCGCCTGGAGACTTTCCAGGTGAAAATTGGCTGCCCGACGGCCGAAACGGGCGATTTGATGGCGAAGTTGGGGAGAAGAATCCTAGCGGTGAGGGCTTCACGTTTCGAGGTGGTGTTTGGAACTACACACATAAGAATATGAATGTTAGAGGAAGTCCTCTCCGATATTAGGAACCGGGTATATATGAGAGACTTACCATTTTGTTATAGATGCACGATATGCGATGTCGGATATGCGATGGATGTATGATGAGCGATGCGATAGGCGGTTGATGCAGACTTGCGACGAGAATATATGTGAGGATATATTGGTCGGTTGGCTTGTCGCAAAAGACCAGTGATAGACGCTGAACAAATGTGTTGCTGTGTGGTTGCTACAACAACGCCAGCACATAGCTCTGCTCTTCGTCACCTAGCTCCGAGCGCGCCAGGGAATCTCCTGATCCCGTGACTTTTTTCATTTTCAAAATTCCAGTTGCTCGGAAGCATGGCTCACTATTTGCTCAAAATGATTAGAGCATTTGATTGATACCAAAATCAAACCATTTGATGGCGAATTGAGCTCGGGGGATGAGGTTCCTGAAAACTCATCGCAAATCGAAGTGAGGGTGCTTTAAATCGGTCTTGTGTTGCGCCACAACACATCTTCGTTCTTCCATCGGCCGAAAATTTCCTGAGCTCGGAGCGACATTTCAATCTTCAAATCTTCAAATCTTCAAGACAGTCGTTGTTCTATTGCATTTGCATCACCATGAACAATCGCATCCCACAAACAATAGCCCGGCGGCTAATCCGGCCCCAATCGAGCTCACCATTCGCTACATACCCTCTATCCCGTTCTCATTACCTATACTACGAACCCCCCCGCCGACACCTCTCAGTAAACTCCTTCATCCCTCGAGTATTCTCACCGACATGGTGGTCCCAGCATCTTCCACAGGGACTCTTTAAATCTACTGTTAAATCCTCAAAAGAGACAGTGAAACGGAAATGGGATCCAGCATGGGGCTATATCCTTCTGGCATTATTCGTAGGCTCACAATCGCTCAACATAATGGCTTTACGGCAAGAGTCGCAAGTCTTTATCCGACGGTCCGATGCTAGGATTGAAACACTACGGGAGATTATTGAGAATATACAGCAAGGGAAATGGGCACCAGATGGCGAGGAGGTTGAGAGGGCGCTGAGGTTAGGGAAGCCAGAACGTGACGACCGGCAGTGGGAAGAAGGTGAGCTTGTTTGATGCAATTCTTTCAGCTACCTGAACTAACTATTAGATGTAGTGATGAAAGAGATCGAGGAGGAGGATTCCAAATGGCAGCAGGAGGCCCAGAGGCAGAGAGAGCTTATCGAACAGCAGGAGGCAGCGAAAGCGAAGTTCGCAGCTCTGGCAAGTCCGACAGCTTATGCCGACCCGACGGCCTCAGAGGGTAGTGCATCCAAACCGGTTCCTTCCCGACCGAAGAAGAAGATTACGGCAGATGATTACTTTATGTAATCCCCTCTCATTCCATGGGTCCATATACATACCGTGGAAATTGTAAATACTTGAGTATATGACCGGAGTAGGAGATATGGTGTACTATATAATGTATTATATGAGCATAGACGATACCCATTTTCACGCATTCAACCAGCATTCCCATATTTTCCTTCGCATTGGCAATTCCGGCAGGGGGCCGAAAGCGCATTGGCGTTACCGGGTATGGCGGGGTTGTAATTGGCGGGGTCGCCCCAAAACGTCACCCAGTTTGGTGGCATCGGATCCGCGAATGGACGCGAACGAAACCCGCAAGATAATAACTACTAGCTACTGGCGATAAACGTCTCGCTCTTCAATTTAGTTCACTTCAATCCACTTCTTTGTAGAAAACAAGCATCGTTGTATCCAAAGCTCTACGCTAGGCAGACGACGACAGCTCAGTAAAGCAAGCGAATAAGCTAGTACGTTCAACCACAAGCGCTATTTACTCAAGCATAGATTCCGTCAGAGCATTACGACGGATCGAGAGCTTAATTAAGAAATCAATCCCGAAATCCATTACTAACATCGAAATTATTCGTCGCGCCGCAGTATACCCTACAAAATATACCAAAAATGTCATTCGAAACCAATGCTACAGTCGCCTCCTTCGGCGGAAAGCTACTTAAGCTATCCCACAATTCCACCGTCATCGGGTCCAAGATGAACCTGAACCTTTACCTCCCACCACAAGCTGCCGCTGGGACTAAAGTGCCATGGATATTCTACCTCGCCGGCTTGACTTGCACCGGTGACAATGGTGCGGAGAAGGGATTCTTCCAACAATCGGCTGCTAAGAGCGGGGTTGCGATTGTATACCCGGATACTTCTCCACGGGAGCCGAGATACGAGGGCGATGACGCTTCCTGTACGCACATTTTGAGATCTTATCGATATATATTAGTGCTAATACGAATTGAACAGGGGACTTTGGCCGAGCCGCAGGGTTCTACATCAATGCTACTAAGGCACCGTACAGCGAGACATACAAGATGGAGAATTACATAGTTGACGAGCTATACGATGCTCTACCGAAGGCGTTCTCGCTAGATCCAGCTAGGGTTAGCATTATGGGACACAGTATGGGCGGGCATGGTGCTCTGACTTTGGTGGGTTATTTCTCCAACCTCAAAGATTTATATCTGCCTATCATATGGAGAGGTTGAGAAAGCTAATGATCACTTCGGCGAGGAAAGTACTTGAAATACTCTCAAAAGTTCAAGAGTGTGAGCGTAAGTGTTTTCCATTGCAACCACTCCGAAATGGGACACTGTGTTAAACTATATGCATTCTAGGCCTTCGCACCGATATCAAATCCGATCAACTGCCCATGGGGCCAGAAGGCGTTTTCAGGCTACTTCGGTGATGACCAAGAGGCATGGAAGAAGCATGACGCAACTGAGCTGGTCAAGTCCCACAAGGGTGCGCTTGACGTGCTAATTGATGTGGTATGTATTTTTCAATCCATCGGTATAACTTATTGAAATTATTATACTGACAGCATGTTTCTCCATAGGGAACTGGCGACAACTTCTACAAGCAAAAGCAACTATTACCGGAGAACCTTGAGGCCGCTGCAAAAGAGGCTGGACATCGAATTGGCCCGAATGGTTTGAACGTCAGGTATCAGGAGGTGAGACCAAGATTCAACTGTTATATCTTTATATTTTACCGGATCCCCGCTGACTGTAATGTTCAAATTGATAGGATTACGACCACTCGTATTATTTCATTTCAACCTTTGCTTCCGACCATGTGGAACACCATACGAAGTTCTTAGTGAGCCAGTCGAATTTGATTGATCTATAGATCATTGTGGCACTTTTTCATGTATGGTATGTGCCATTTGAGGGTCATCTACGAGTACCCCCGAATATCCTATCGGAAGTAATTTAGTATTGTAATAATGTAAGAAAGAAATAAAAAATCTTGGTATATATGCAGGAACGGAAGTAGCTATCCTGATAGATAGCGCCTGAACTCGAGGCTAAGAATATGTATTCGGAAGATAACCCAAAATCCATGCATGGCTTAATTATAAGCAGTTGAATATGAGCTTCACTGATTCGCTATAGTCTAGCTCGTTCCTTTGCGACATTCAAGATATAGTCCACACACAAAATCGAATACTGAGCTCCACCGTTGGCCACATACGCATACCTTAAAACAGAATTCGAACCCAAAAAACGATACATGTACAAATATCTATATAAATATGCTGCTTCTTAACAGTATCGAAAAACGGATTTGCATTTATGACAATGGTCTACTTCAGTAGCATAATAGGGCCTTGCAAAGTATTGAAGTGCTGTTGAACTATCCTACCTAGTGGGTGGTGTTGAGTTTGTTGCAATATTTTTCACATTTTGAGCCGCATCACGAATTGAACCTGCATTGCTTCAATCCAAAACCTGTCCAAAGTCCTCTCAACTATCGCGACACAGGTCTACACAGGCCATAACAAAAATTTCTTACTCCAAGCTCCTAGCAGTCACTCATTTGTAGGTTAGAGCCACTCAATCGATCCATACCATTCACCTTCTACACCCTACTAACCCCACTAGCAACCACAGGCGCACATCAAACCAGCATCCCACAATGTCGACAGCATCCCTCCGCCCAATCCTACGGAGCACCACCACCTCCTCCTTTAAACCCCGCTCAATCCCCTCCTTCACTCTTACAAAACCCCAACACCGAAATGCAACCGAAATCCGTCGTCCAGACCGACGGTACCAATTCGAACAACTCGTAATCCTCTCAGACGGTTCCTCCTACAAGCAACTCACATCCTCCCCACAAGGTGTATTCCGCTCCAACAAGGACGTAAGAAACCATATCCTGTGGAATCCAACTTCAGAGTCCCTTGCAAGCGTTGAAGAAGATGAAGCCGGTCGATTAAGAAAGTTTCGTGAAAAATTCGGAACGGGGTTTGATGCTTCTAGAGCTATTGCTGAAGAGGCGGGTGATGTGGATGCTGTTAAGCAGATGGATAAACATTGGCAAGATGGTGGAATGATGGATGAAGGCGATTTGGAGGTTTGGAAGAATGAGATTGATAGGAAGAAGGCTGAGGCTGAGGCTCCGAAACAACCGTCGCAGGCCCCACAAGAGAGTCTGTTCGGGTTGATCAGTGGTACTTATGCTGCGCCGAAGTTAACGGATTTTGGTAGGAGAGCTAGGAGGGCAAGGAAGAATGTGGGAAATGTTGCACCGTCGGAGGGAGGAAGGTCTGAGGATGAGAAGAAGTAGTGTGAAGGCGAACGATATGTTGTAAATAACGTACTTGTAAATATTGGGTGTAATATATCCGGCTTTGGCAGTAGTAATCTATCGCATTGTATGACTTTTACCACACTTCCGCTATGCGTGAGAGGGCGAGCACAGAATCAAATACTTAGCTTAAGCACCTGGATCTGAGACTACCTGGATTCAAGATGTGGGAATATTGTATACTTGCAGCATTATATCTCTAGATTTTGGGAGTGAAGTATATACAGGTAAGAGAAACTCCTTGCTCAAACTATCATACAAATATCGCCATGCGCCGCCACCAACATCAACATTGGTAGCCAAATCCACTTACTCAATTTCAGTAATCAGATCAGACTTCCTCCTCTTCATAAATTTGAAATCTATGGATGCATCGTCCAGCAACACCTTCTGACCAGCTTCAACCATGCTTACATCGAAGACATTCTCCGTTCGATGTCTGACATATTTACCGTTACGGTATGTCTGTGCCATTTCCCTCTCTAATCTCTCACCCTGCAAATGGAATCTTCTCCGTTCTGCAGGTCTATCACCAACAGCACCGTATACGTCCATAACTTCTGCAATAATTATTCTGTGATCACCCGCAGTGACGACTTTCCTAAGCTGGCATCCCAGCGATGACAACAGCAGATTTGGTATTAATCGAATGCCATACCCAGTCCTGTATACCGGCATATCCTTGAATGGACCAGAAAGTGGTCTAAATTTCGGTTCCATCTTTTGGTGCGCCATCTGCCTTTGAACGTACGCACTCGGGTTCTCATGAATAGCTCTCAGCCCATCGGATTGGTCCCGACGAGGTAAATCGTCATCCTCATTGACTTCAGAGGCTTTTATCGGTGGGCGTGAATTAAACAGGGCACATACTTTCGCAGCGTTGATATGTTGACAGAGAACGTTAACGACAAATAGTTCTCTATCGAGGATCAATTGGCCGGTTGTGGAGGGGAATTTGACATTAAAGGAGATTAAAGGTACCGGGTCCAGCGATACGGTGTTAAAAGAGGATATGGTCATTCCGTGCCATGTTTTCGGGTCCTCCGGGTCCGAGTATGCCGTCACTAGAGTAACTAAATTGAACAACCTCTTGTTAGTAGGTTGGATTTTGATGAGGAAGAGTGACGTCGTTCTTACGAGGATATAGTACTCTTCTCATTTGTATCCGTAACTCTTCTGATATAGGTAGAAATGGTCCTGCTCCCATCTCTTCGGGTGTTATTTCTTCGTCTGCCGCACGTTGCTCGACTTGTGAAAGTATTGCACCGCTCTGTCCAGGATGAACGGTTAGGATCCAGATGTATATGTTATCAAGGAACATAAACTCATAAAATACATACCTGCGTCTGTCGGTAGACTGTTTTGTATCTCTCGATAATCGGTTTGATCTTCCTTGGACTAGGAAATTCCATCTCGCTGAACATATCGCTAATATCGTCACTCGATGACTGAGATGTGCTAGAATTGTTGCGCCGTAGTATTGTGGTAGTTGGTCGGGTTGTCCGGAAATTTCGGAGACAGCTTGAACATATTGATTGTCTATTGACCAGGGACGCCAGTGATCGTGACATTGTCGTAGTTATCGATATCCTTTCGCAGTTCAAATTTAATGTCGTTGAGAATCAATGATTTTAAGGTGTCGGGTATGTGGTGGGGTGTTGGAAGTTGGATATCGAATTGAATCCGAAAAAGCTTTGCGCCCGAATCTTTTTCAATGTCGAGGCTTGGCAGGCCCGATTCCAATTCGCCAGTCTATCTGGAACAGGCACCATTGAAAACGACCTATTCCTTTCTTACTTTCTTTCCTCAAAAAATCCAATTCGACGGAAATAAGACCACACCGATTTCGACGGAGGTGTGATTGAACACCTATGTCAATATATCTTCGAGCAGTTGCGCCATGTCGACCGCGGATTCTAATACTTCAACGACGGCTCTATGGTTCCAAAACCCCAGAACAGCTAAATGAAGATGCATTAAAAATTCTGGAGGATATTTCGGCTTTGGAACTTAAAGACCCTAAACAGATCTTCGATGACGATATTATATCTCGAGAAGATGACTTCGACTTTGGGGAGAATGATGGAGAGGATGGACTCCCCGTATCACCGATAATGGACGGCAAGACCTGGAAACGAAGATTCAAGCAACCAAGGAAGTTGAAGAAACGCCATCCGTCGGAAATGACAGAAGAAGATTGGAAGTTGATGAAGAATCCTTATGGTGGGCGAAATCACTATCATTGTTTTCCGTTTGATCAAATTATCTAACACACTACTTTATTCGTAGCAAAGACATTGATCACCGCTGTCCGTCAAGATGGATACTACAGACGTGTATTCCCATCCTTTTTCCTCCAAAAAATGCACGCCTACGTCAACCCCGAGACCAAAGAGCCATGGCTTCTTCCTATGGGGATAAAATCTCGAGATAAGACAAAGGTCGTCACAGGATTATCAAAGTATATTGCTGGGAATTACCAGCACGTTGACTTCTTGAAGAGCAAGAAATGGAGAAAATTACAAGATACACGGTTTGTGACGTCCGCAGTCTGGAGGTTGGATATGGAAGATTTTATTCTGAAGCAACTACGGAATCGCGTTTACGAAGAGGTCGCGGCGAGCCAAAGATGTATTATGAGTGCCAACAGGGACGGTGGGAAATGGGAGGATATGCAGATTGGATGCTTGCTGGTCTGGGAGAACGGAGATCCTGACTTCCAGGTGCTGACAACTACAAATTCCGGAATTGGCTCTGAGAAAGTGGCCCCTCAAGCTGGGGCTGAACCGGCAGCAGTGGAAGAAAAAGAGGAAGAGATAGTATCAATAGAAGGAGAAGTGGCAGTAGAAAAGACAGTGACTAAGGACGAAGTAGTCATCGATGAAGATATTTATGCGAGGTCTACTGCCGAAGCCCTCGAGGTCGCTACATCAAGATCACTAGTTGAAATCAAAGGAAAACTGGTGCCTAGCTATAAAATGCACCTTCTTCTTGGAAGGACAAGAGCGGCAGAACTGAAAAAACAGCTCAAGATTGAGGATATCGTTCGAAAGAACATTATACTGAGCAACCCGCGGTCAGTGAATGTCCAGATGTGGTTGTGGAAACTCTCCGGTTATGCACGACAGCTTGAAACGTCACTATTCAAAGAGCATGACGAGAAAAACAACCACGGCGAATAGACCTGGCGTGCATATCGAATCCACGGATATCTAACGGAGCATTATCCAAGGGTCCATACGAACCCGCATTCGCATTGCGTACAACCGAATGCGAACGATATCCAGCTATCACATGCCGCAACACCAAATGGTAGGTTGTGGTAGCTCGCGTAGATTCCCAGAATAAGAAGAACCTCTCAGCCCTTGCATTAACCTTCTCTCCTCCAACGACTGAACTCTTTACATCTGTTCGCTCTCCGCTGAACTGCAGATTGTTATCCTTTGCGCCGCGTGGCCTCTAGATATATATATTTTTTTGTTTTCTCCTATCTTTTACTATCCTTCTCTTGGAATTCCTAAAAATGACTACTATCGCTACCGAAGAAACTCAAATCGTCCTTAAAGATGGACACAAGCTCTTCGCGAAAGAGTGGAAGGTATGTTTGTTGGAAGTTCGCCCCATATTCTAGATCCTAGTGACTGATCAGTGGGCCCCAGACACCCGAAGCTCCAGTCGCATCGGTAGTTTTCCTACACGGATTTTCAGACCACTGCGGTGCATATTACGATCTCTTCCCAGACCTTGCATGCCAGGGTATCAATGTATACGCCTTTGACCAGCGGTATGAATGATATATTTGTTTGTCGCCTTTAAATTCTAGAATAGTTCACTGATAACTAGCTCTAGTGGCTGGGGAAAGTCGTCGTTGGAAAAGAAGTATTGGGGTCTTACCGGCGGAACAGCAGACATTCTCGCCGACCTCGATGAAATAATTACTGCAAGATTGGCATGGAGCGAATCGCAACCCACCCGGCCACCAGTCTTCTTGCTTGGCCATTCCGCCGGCGGCGCCTTAACATTGACATATGCCTACTCTGGCTCTTTGCGATCCAAACTTGCCGGTTTCGCCGCCTTCTCACCATTCATCTCTCTATCTCCAGCAGAGAAGCCCAACCCTATCGTTTTAATGGCTGGGAGACTAGCATCGCGGGTTCTGCCGAATTTGCAAATGCTGAATAAGCTCGATCCCAACAATGTTTCCCGAGACCCAGCTGTCTGCAAGACATTTGCAGAAGATAAACTCTGTCATGATACCGGTACTCTAGCAGGCTTGGCAGGAATGTTGGAGCGAGGCGCACGTCTTTTGGAGGCTGAGTATGTCAAGAAATTTGATAAGAAGAAGCCTGTCATCGTCTTGCACGGGAATGCCGATAAGGTTACGGACTTCAATGCTAGCAAACAATTCTTTGCTTTGTTGGAGGCGGAGGATAAGGAGTTTAAGGAATTTGATGGATGGTATCATAAGCGTAAGTTTTTCTTTTCTTGATTTTAAATCTTAAGTTGAAGTTTTTTTTTTGGAATTAAGCACTGATTGGCATTTGCAGTGCATGCGGACTTGCCGGAGAATCGAAAGGAGTTTTCGGGTTATATCGTAGATTGGGTGCTAAAGAGAACAGGCGTTATCAAGAAAGCAGAGGTTCCCACTCCAAACCTTTGAGATCGTATGAGCAGAGAAGACCCGAAGGAGACAATCTTAGTTCTATGATCCTAATAATGACCCTTGTTTCCCTAATAATGACCATCATCTCCTTCACATCTTTCCTTTTAATTACAAGTAGTTAATATTGAAGGCTCGTGCGGCAATGAAGAAACACGCAACCATAATGATCCACGCTAAAAGCACAAAGACAGAAGAAAAGTAAGAAACTATCAGTCGCACATATGCTACAAGTACTTGAGATACAACCCCGATCCAGGAATTGCGGGAAAGAAAACTGGCAAAGAAATCACATGAAAAAGTCTAAAGATCCAAAAAGAAAAAAAAAAGAATAAAGAAAAGTCACAATCAACCTCTACCAGCCGTCCCATACGTCGTGAATCTAGGGACGCCGGCTGCTGTAGTCGGCGTTGTAGTAGTTGAAAAACTACCTACACCATTTGCGCCCTCTGTGGCGACGGGACTGAAGCCTC
Organism: Arthrobotrys conoides; assembly: GCA_036971725.1. Lineage (NCBI taxonomy): Eukaryota > Fungi > Ascomycota > Orbiliomycetes > Orbiliales > Orbiliaceae > Arthrobotrys > Arthrobotrys conoides. The sequence continues at coordinate 3,378,586 of JAVHJM010000001.1, forward strand.
CACTGTTCTCCCTCTCCTGCTTAAGGCGAATGTATGCTAGACGTTGGAAACGGTTCATGTTATTGAAGAAATGGCGGCCTGCCATATGGGTACTGATTTTTTCGAGCAGCTCGACAACTGCGAACCTAACTTTTTGGTTTGGATGGAAGAGACCAAAAGCGATTGGAAAGATACCATTCTGGGTTTCGGGGATCACGCAGAGCAGCTAAAGAACATTCGTTAGGTAACCCCATTTAATAAATGAAACAGAGGTATCGCATACCTGATTTATTTCCTCGTAGTCATCAACATAGTGTTTAAGGACCATGTATATCTTCTCTGAATCCTCGTGAGACAGTCGCAGAACCCTCAGCCGGTCGATTTGATGATGTAGATCGACTATTTTAATAGGTTTGGCTTGATACAGTTGTGCAGATTCCTAGACAGTGTCAGTAGACGCATCTTTCCCAATATATTTGTGATATGTATACCTGCACAAGTGTGAGATAGCTTCTAGTGCCCCTCCACCCCTCAATCCTAGCCGCATTCGCCGTTAAATCACGAGTTTTCAAGGCCTCATCCGCCCACACATAACCATGACCCTTAATAACATGATTTTCTTCGTGCCCTATCCAGAGAGCCGATGCGCCGTACACTGCTTCCTCAAACGCAGTCGCCATACGAGTAAACCGTAGTACCCAGTCTCTCCACCTCGCCCTGACGGCCCATTCTCCGAACCTCGAGGATATACAATGTAGGATGTCTTCCATGAATGCATTATCCATTGTGTCGTGTTTGACGTAGTCAGGAACGCCCATGTTTGGACTTAGGTTGAAGAAAGAGAGTCCATCGGTTAAAGGAGGTGGTTTGAGTTCCGGAGAAATTCTTATTCGTCCAGTATCAATGTCGCAGAGAACATCCCACCAACGGGCTTGGTTCGCAAACATGGGATTAATAACCCCAGCGATGAATCCATTGCTATATATGGGTTAATAAAAGGGATACTTGGGCTGAAGTTTGGAGTTTGAAGATCAATCCTTACACATAGAGAAGCTCTTCGATTTTAGAGATATCAGTGTATGGGAAGGCGTGACGGGTGAAACCCTTCAGAACGCCGCCGCTCGCTAGGTAGCATGCTGCCAGGACGTGGTTAGCGACCTCACCGGATGGTCTACCGTGGCCGAGAAATACGATTCGTTTCTGTGTGAGTAATGCATTTACAAGTACTATTACGGGATGAGTGTAAGGCCCATTCGTGGTAAGATGAGGATGCAGAGGAAACGGTTGCGGGTTTTGTGAGTGAGGTGTGGAAAATGTTGTGATAAGTTGAATCAAAGAAAACTGCGAAGATTGTTAGAAATGTTTTCGATGATAATGCAACGAATAGGGGCAGTACATCTCCAACTGTTTCCGGCATTACAGCCACGGGAACTTTTATGGGAATCTTGACACCTTTGTAGGTAACCGACGTTTCATATTCATGGCTATCCCGTATCTTCCCGAGCTTGCCGTTTATCAATTTGTTTCGTTGGCTGCCTGGCCCAATTTCGAAATACGTTGTGCGGGTTCCTCCCTCGGGTGTCATTACAGCCTGTTCACCTGCGACATCTGGGGCAGCCGGTATCATTTCCTCGAACTTTTCCAGAAACATTTCTTTGTTCTCCGACGTTGCGAGAATTTGTCTCTCAAACACAGAAAGGTGAGGTACACAGCTCATGTCCATCCTATTCACTGCGACAAAAATTTCGGCCAGTGTTTCCTGTGTCGGATTTTTAAAATATTCCTCGAGGGCTAGCAGGAGAATTGGCTTCGGGGATCTTAGTATATATGTGTAAAATCTGGAGGACTGTTAAGTGATTAACCTTATATATGTGCAAAAAGGAGTGCCTTGTACAAATAGCCATTGCTTTCACCTTTGCACCTCTTGAAGTATGTTAGCAAAGTCCAAGATATATGGGCTATCAAGAAAAATGTCTCATGCCTCTTTATTCGGTTGTCACGTTTTGTATTGACAAGGTTAAGAACATATATTAGAGGTTGCTGGCCCGGGTCGTCCTCTGTCTCTTCCTCTTCTTTATGGAGAAAGAATACTGTCCAGTCCTGGTTCCGTCGGTGGGTTTGATCTGGTAACATTAGTTCCGCTAACATGCTGTAGGATCACATAAAATGTGAGCTTCAGAAGCATATCTTGGCGTAGGAGCTACTAGGAAACATACCTCTCATCGCCACTTATTGGTGCTGGGTACTGGTATTCCATTGTCGGTCCCTTATCAATTGAGAACTCGGCGACGAGAATGTAGTCGACATGTAATGGCTGCTGTAGCTCCATGTTGGACGTTTGAGATTGCTGAGATTGAGATTGTTGAGACTGATGGGACTGCTGGGACTGGTAGCTCGTTCGCTGTGCACTACTCCCCTCAGAAGTACTGGTTGGAATACTAATTCCAGACTCACTGCCTCGGCCATTGCTCTCCAAATCGTAGGGCGTGTCATCGTCGGTCGCCTCCATTATGTATGCAACAGTTTATGCCTATGCACGTTGGACGGCGGCCTGGTCTCCGCCGATCTTCCTAACCCCGGCTCCAGCTAGGGGTTCCGAACCAGAGTGCGGGCAATGCAGGTTCACTGAGAAGCGTTTGTGCTTCAGACGGTAAGACGGGATGTAGCGACAAGGTCCATCCGGCAGAGATTCCGTGTGCGGGAGAGCGATAACGTTCGGCGTCCCCTCTCAGTTACTGGGATCGGTAGCTAGCATCTCCCCAGGCAGGTAGGCCTTGCGCGTTTTTTGTGATTTCGAATTCGAGGGTACTTTGGAGATGGCGGTTTCTTGAGGAAGTCTCCAGCGAAATGAAGTATCGGATTTTTGTGAAAAAGAAAAAGGGCTAGGTAGCTATTTGGCTGGAGCTTCAGGCAGTATCCAGTATCACAAGCGGTCTTTGCGGGTGCGACAGGATTGGCAAAGGGCTCCGAATGCAAGGACCTGCGTGGAACTACTTAGCTTACTGGACAGGGTTAGCGATATTAGGACAAATGAGGATGTCTGGTGCATGATCCCAGGGAGCTAAGCATCTGATGCGGGGCCATTGAGTCGTTTAGTTAAAAGGTGGATCAAACTCACCTGTCAATTGTAATTGCAATTATATGTCAGAGCAGAAGAACCAAATTTGAAATTGGACTATTTGGAGGCGCGCACGGATTCGAAGCTATTCGGGAGATGGCTGGTTCATGATACGGATCAAAAGAACTGGCCAGCAAGGCCCATGCATGCGCGAGTGCAAGTGCAGGTGCAATACCTAGGACAAGCAGACACATGCAATGGAGCCGTAGTTCGGCCTGTCAGATCGGAATGAATGTGATCCCTGTCTGCATATTCCGGGGTGAAGTACAGGACATACGCATGAGCAAGAGGTAAGAAGTACTTGTAAGAAGTAGGTACCTACGAAGTCTGTATGTGCTTGAAATATATTAAAATGCCGCCTGATCGTGAATTGTCAGTCGCCGCCGCCGCCGCCGCACTAGATATTACAAAGGATAGCAGGCACAGTTACATACAAATCACATTCGAATTAGCCTGGCGAAATGGGCAAATCTCTCAAATACATTAACAGTATGTACACTTATATGAGATTGAATTATAGCCCCGTCTGAAGTGGAAATTGCACTGGAAGGTATCGATATCCCTCGTTCTATCAAGTCCAGATATTAGATTATACAAGGACATGCCAGAGTTACTGGGGTCGAAGGCAATTGCCAAACGGTCGGGTCAGCCTCCATCACGAGATCGGCGACATTGTGTTGTCCTCGACGTTGTTGCTGTGGAGACCAGGGTGCCGGAGCACTGCCTGAACAACTGCCCTGTGCCCGCGTTTGGTCTCCTCAAACTCGACACTGCGCGTTTGTTTCATTTCTAGCTGTCGACGACGACGACGACGACAACGATACCGACAGCCCGAGTAATTAACCCTGAAACACAGCCTCGATCATGTTGCTATAGCACTCTAAATCCCGACCTTCACAGACATCCTTACGTTTACTCCTTCATCAATTATTCCAACATCCCATCCAACGACATGGCTGTCACAAAGGCTGCAGGACCTCACGATACTATACGCAAGGGACTAGCGGCACTGGATTCATGCACGCCATCCATCCCGGTGGCCCTGCACGACCTCCTTTTTGCAAAACCGTCCAATTCATCCAAACTCGTCCGAACAAAATCCATCCCAGCTCTGAAGGCAAAAGCTTCGGCAAGTTCCTCGACAGCTATCACGGATGAACAACGGTCAAGGATAGCGGTAGAAGCTCTCAACAGTGCCCTGCAGCTTCTGAAAGATGCAGCATCTCAGCCAGCGAACGGGAAATCAAAGGCCACATCTTCAAAATCGACATTGGATAATGTGATAGAATGTGGAAGAAATGCGATATCCTACCTAAGCTCGAAGACTGACTGCGGCCTAAAGCCTGGAACCTTGGAATCTGCTCATCTAAACTTTTTGAACCGGTTAGCACAACATGGAAGGTACGACATTGGTTTAGAAGAAGCTCTCAGCCTAAAACTACGCCTGTGCGGGTCTAAGACGGATAATGGGAAAAAGAAGACAGCAGAGTCGGTGTTTGACTGGAGTGAAGCTCCGAAGGAACAGGAATCACTGGCTCTCGCAATCAGTGTCCAGATAATAGCTCTACGTCTGGTGGCCGCCAAACCAGAGCTCCCTGTGCTGCAGGTAATAGCTGCCATTTAGCTTCCGTGTTTCAAGTTCTAACTCATTTCTCCTGCCTAGAAACTGCCAAAGATCCTTCGGCACCCGAACAATGCCTACAGCATGATTGAGTCTCTCTACCAATTTTCCCGTATAAAGGCAATCAAACAATTCGACTCCCTGGCGACAACCACATATGCTTGCGCATCCGCACTCTCGAATTTGCGAGAAACAGATTCGGGCAAGGGTGCTTTGGCAAGGTTAACTGCAGAGCTGAGATTTCTCAGCGTTTTATACAAAGTTCTACCAGCTAAGCTTGAAGGATATGCTATTCCTGCCGCTCAGATTGGCGATATATGGTCTTTACTGTCGCATTCTATATTAGTAACTCGGACCAAACCGCTAGGAACGTCGCCAAAAGAGAACTATGAAAGGATATCGGCATTTGTCACCCCAATAATCGCTGAACTAGTAGGGGGGAACATACCATTAGACAGTTTCGAATCCAAGTACCTAACCTGTTGCATTGCTCTAACTGTGGCCGCTGAGGAAGCCCAGCTTTGGGACGAGGCTCCAAGATGGCTTAAAGACTTCATTTCCCGACTGGGCTCTAGACAGCACCAGAATCTTGCTAACTCGAGCACCGTGCGGTTAACGACATGTATCCTCAAAGCCATTGCAGCAGGGACCGTACAACCAACAGCGACAGAGGATCTAAAAAAGGCACTCGAAATACTGCTCCAGCCATTGTCGGGAAGTAAAGAGAAACTGCAGAGTTTGTTTGTGGAAGTTATGCAACTCCGCCGGGCGTCTTCGAACTGCTTGAATGCTAGTAGTAAGATCCCCGAAGAAATTAGCAAGGGATGTGTCGAGATTTGCTTTGGCGCAATTAGTTTTGCCCGAAGATGTGCTCTCGCTGGAATTCTCGACCTTCAAAGTTCCTCGAAAGACCGTCAGATGATTATCTCTTCTGTTGATCACTTCTTGGTTGCTTCACGAAAATCCCCAAGATGTCACGACATCGATTCGTGGTGGGAACTCGAAGATCAACGACTACAAGAGATCATTGCACTTGGAAAACTTCTTGACGAAGCAATAGAAGACGAGGACCTCCCCTCCACTGATTCAAAGCAAAATATTTTCGAGAAGGTTTCAGTTTTCTATCAACAGCATTCTATCACCCTACGAAAAGAGAACCAGACAGAAAAATCAATACAGGCATACCAAAGATCGATTTCCTGCTTTGAAAACCGGCCTCTAGATGAAGCGATATCCGGGAATCTAGCAGCAAAACACGAGCGATTGGGAGCTATGTACGTGGGGCTAGGTGATCTGTCTCGGGCGATAGAAAGCTTCGACGCTGCATTAAAGGTTCATGTCACAGTTGGGGACTTCGATAATATTACAGACCACTTTGCGGAGGGGCAAATCGACGACCTACACAATGAAGAGGAAAAAGCGATAGCGAAAACGCTCAGTCAATACGTCAAGTGTTGCCTCGATTCCGGAAAGGGCTTGAGATTCTGGGATAACCAGGAGTTCACCGAAGACACCAGATATTTAGTAGCCTTGTTTCAAATCCAAGCATGCCTAGGATCAGGATTACCGCAGTCTTATGAATTAGTATTTTTGCCTCTTTGCCAGCTGCTCTCGAATGGCGAAATCGCACTTAATATACGATCAAAGTAAGGTGAATCTGTATTCCTGAATACCCCATTGTTCTGCACTGCTAATTTTACATCCATAGAGGGGCTATGGTGCTAGTATCTATCCTCCCAGAAATTCCTGAGAAAGAAATGCAGAATTCTATCCAACTTGTAGCGAATCTCAGAAACGAGATATTTGAACTTACCAAGTCGTTCCCAAGCCAGAGTCCCCTCAGCGGTGGTAATCTATACCAATGCGGAACTCTATCGTTAGCAATCTGTGTAGCCTACCTCTCGGATCACGACCAGAAAGTCGAATACCTTCTCGATGGTCTTAATTGCTGGGAAGAGCTGCTCCAAGCCTGCTCATCTCGCCAACAGCTGATAGATTGCTCTGCTAATGGCGATTTCATGGTTGAAAAATTGAGACTCCTTGTCGATTTCTTAGACATGAAGGGGTATGCTATGGCAAGAAAGCAGGCTCTGGAGCTACTTCTCGGACTTTATAAGATGCTTGACTATTCAGTCGATGGTAAGCTTTATGCGGTTCTCCCTCATAGGTCCGAATGCTAATACCTGATCATATAGTGGTTGTGGGGTGTACTGTATCCCTCGGCGTGCAATATCTTCGGCTTGGATTTTCTGGCAAAGCTGGCTCCATTTTGTCAGACGCAGATGCATGGATTAATAAAGAAAATGTTTCCACAACCACGAAGCTCGAATGGAATCTTGCCTACACCGAGTACCTAATCTCCACCGGCGAAGGAAACTTAAGTAAAGGCACAGATTTTCTAGGTGCTGCTCAAGAAATGGTTGAACAAGATCCCGCTGTCTTCGCAGCGGCCGCATCGGGAGCGAAAATGCAAAAGCGTGTCGAGCTAAACCGCCTAGTTTCTCGAGCTTGTTACGTATCCTCACTACTCGCTTTAGATAAAGGCAGTATCAACACTTCGATTGCGCTAGCTAGGCGTAGCTTGAAGCTTATCCAGAGAGCGTGGGCTGGCCTTGAAGCATTAGCCAAACATAAGGGTCAGGCTTCTGCAAACGGCAAAGCAGAACTGGGGATCGTAACATACACAACCACCGTTGCAGCACTCAGTGGTCCGTTCCTCTGGCCAATTGTTCGTTCAATCTACGACATTCTCGTTCACATTGCGACCCTCTACATTCATCAGGGTATGCAAAGAGAGGCTCTATTCTACGTCCAAGAGGCAAGATTAGTCGCCGAGGCCGTTGATTCGAAATCACTTCTCTTTCATATACTCTCCATATTTGGGGATCTGCACATCCGCCTCGGCATGCTGGAAGAGGGCGAAGAAAAACTACGTCAAGCAACAATGCTAAAGGAGCAACTTCTCGAAAAGGGTAAAGAACTCGTTTCATTTGACTGCACCTTAGGTATAATGTACCGAAAGAACAAGTCATGGACTATGGAGCTCGACGCATATAATAATGCGGAGAAGACTCTAGAAACCCTGATGGGAAGCAATGCTGGTAAGGCTGAGGGTGTTGTATTTGGAGACATCACCGAGAAGTAAGTACATCCAAATATCCGTATAAATACTAAACTAACGCTTCTACAGGGTTGCCAACCTACAGATAGCGGAAATTGATGTCAAATCGAAGGGAAAAACAACAAAGCCAACGGTAGGGGCGAAAGGCAGAGGAAGAACGACGAAAGCAGCCGCAAAGACCGTAGCCTCAAAAACAAAACCTCAAACGGATTCCGCTGTAGTAAACCAGTGCGCAGGTTTAACTAGGCTTAGGGATGATGTCCTGCGCTTGAAAGCCGTAAATCTTGCCATTCAGCAAAAGTGGGACCTTGCGCAAGCACTATTAAGTGAGACCGCAAACTCGTCCCTTGGGTCTCGAGAACTTGTTACCCAGAGACTAGCAGTTGCGAGGTCTTCGTTGTTGCAAGCATTAGCGGCTATTGATGAAGACGATGAATTCCATACGCTTCAAGAAACGGCGATAGTCATCCCTAGCGTCGCATCGGTCAAAACTATCGAGGCAGCAGCAACAAAACCAGGGAAGAAAACTCCGAAGAAAGCCGCCGCGACTAAGGACGACGAACCTATAGCGCCCAGCCGTTCTGCTACCCTTCTCCACGAAGCTCGCGACAATATGCTTGCTATCCAAGCACTAGCTGCGACAATATGTCCAACTACAACACTTAATGTCTTGTCGACAATGTTAGGAGAAGTCATTTGTCTCCTAGCTGCAATAACATCCGATGCCGGAATGGGCAAGACGATCCCAGCCATTAATTCCTTAGAGTTGTATCGAAGTATATCACTTGCTAGAGAAAAGAGCGCCATTGAAGAAGAGAAGGCCGAATCAGCTGAGAAAGATGACCTAAGATGGCCGACGCTTCCACAAAACCAACTGGAAATTGATACCGCTTCCCTCCTTAATTTCCAGAAGGATTATGTCGACATTATTCCGCCAAAATGGGCTGCTGTTTCTATCTCGCTAGGTGAATCTCGGGAAGAGTTGTTCTTCACCCGGTACCAAGCAGGTGAAATACCGTTCATGGTCAGAGTTCCTCTGATGATCAGTGAAGACATGAGCATGGACGATGAAGAGCAGTTCGGATTTGAAAAGGGACTGGCAACCCTCCAGGACATTATTAAGCGCGCCAACGTCAGCACACACTCCGCCAAGGATATGATCACGAAAGATATTCGAGCAAAATGGTGGAAAGAAAGAGAGGCACTCGATAACGAACTTCATGATCTTTTAGTAAACATTGAGAACAATTGGTTGAGGGGATACAAAGGAATCTTTGGCGGTTACAAGAGGCACCCGGAGCTTATTGCGAGGTTCAATGCATCATTTACCAGAATTCTAAACCAGCACCTACCTTCACGAAACTCGGGTAATAAGAAGAAAAACAACAGAATAGTTACCTTAGACGAGAGGGTTGTTGAACTATTCCTTGGGATCGGCGATCCAACGGAGGATGGCGTTGACTTAGAGGATCCAATTCAAGATCTAATATATCTGATCATCGACATCCTGCAATTCCACGGAGAGAAAAACGCAGCAGACGAAATCGACCTAGACGATATGATCGTTCTAATTACCGACGCTCTTGAGAGTTACCATATAGCAATCAAGGAATACGAAGATGCGACAGTTGACGAACATGCCGTTTTGATTCTCGATAAATCTGTTCACGTCCTTCCCTGGGAGTCACTTCCATGTTTAGATGGACGCTCGGTCTCACGCCTGCCATCGCTAGCATCCCTACGTGATCGAATTCTCCTTCAAAACTTTTCATATGAAAATCAAGCGGGATTGTATATCGACCGAGCAAATACAGGTTATATTCTAAACCCAGCATTAGATCTGACAAATACTCAGAAAACTTACGAGGAAGAATTAAGATCTATGACTGGTTGGGAGGGACTTATAAGCAAGATCCCAACGGAGAAGGATTTTGCGAGATATCTCGAGGACAAAGATCTCTTTCTCTACTTTGGTCATGGTAGTGGAGCACAGTACATCCGAGCGAGGACGGTGAAGAAACTCAACAATTGCGCCGTTAGTCTTTTGATGGGCTGTAGCAGTGGCAAGCTCACTGATGCTGGCGAATTCGAACCATACGGCATGCCAGTAAATTACCTGCAGGGAGGTTGCCCTGCAGTATTGGTCACATTGTGGGATGTTACGGATAAAGATATCGACAAATATTCATCAAAGGTTTTCGAATCTTGGGGGTTATTTAGAGACGAGAAGGATAAGAAAGCCTCGAAAGGCAAAGCGAAGATCAAGGTTAAGCATGATGACAAGGTTACGGTTGAGAAAACCAATCAAGGGACATCATCTTTGTGCTTGGCCACGGCAACAAGCAGGAGTGCCTGCAAGATGAGATATCTAAACGGGGCAGCGCCCGTTGTTTACGGTATCCCGGTTTACCTTAAATGATTTTTTACGATGATTCATGTTAGCAAGGCTGCTTCATCTTAGCAGTCGATTTTTAGTATCACTTTATTTATTTATACATCGATAAGTAGCTGTGTTTGAACAAGCGAAAGCATTCGTCGGGTGTTTTTGAGATCATGTTGATAGATTCTTTGATTGGGGATTATTTTACTTCTTTCTTCCTTCTTATTTTTTTTATGGCAGCCGATTAGCGTGTATTTGATGGAATCCACATTTTTCAGGCCATCGTCAAGTTTTCTATTCTTGATCGAGATTTCTGAAACTGTGGAGTCGTGTTTATGAAGACCAATGGAAATCAAGCGAATATTTCAGGATATATTGAAATGTTTCAACAATCGCAATAACTAGCCGCTATAAATTCTTATGCGACCATATTGAGTATGTCTATGCGATTTCGGAATCCACGTCTATAACTTAAAACTCCCTTAAGCCTCCTAACTAATTATAATAAATGGAGTTAACGTTAATAGTATATATATTTATTATTACCACGGGAAACTATAAAAAAAAGTGCGGGAAGAGCCTGCGAGGCATCCGTATACATGCATTCTCGCTAACCGGCACCGAAAACGAAACAATCAATTCACTAGTCTAGTTAAGTTAAGTTGATGAACGTTTAAATTGGTCCAATCGCTCGCATTCCAAACGTCTTGAGTCTGGGAGTCGATCAAGGACTCAAAGAGGAGAGACATGCATACCCGGGCTAAAGTAAGCGAAGGGGAAACCACGTTTTTTTTTTTTTTTTTTTTTTTTTCCTTTTCAATCTGAAGAATCGGATGAGCTTAACTATAGCTAAGTAGTCCCAATTAGTTTTCAAATTTGCGAAAGTTGAAAGAGCGCGGGTATATAGGCATTCTGGCTATGGCATCAAATTTATAGAGGCCTAAGCTAATAATATTGGGATCGATGTGTCCGTATATTACGTGGGGTTGTTGCAATTTAGAATATAATACGTTGTTGAAGAAGATATGTATTATATCGTGTATACTAGGAAAGCGATCTACTCGAGATCCGCATGGCTCACCGATATCTGTCTAAGCTATGAGAAGTGAAAGACATTTGGAGATCAATTTGATATAAATATTTATACATTTACTGCGATATATTTATGCTAGACCGCCTGTAATCGATCCCCATCATTCTATTCTGTAACATCAATAAAACGAAGCCTCGGAAAGTGTTAATCGATCGATGGTCGCAGAACTGGAGGGTAAGTGCAACTGCTTCTAAGATTATCATAATTTATAGCTAACTAAAATTTATTAGAAAATTTTGAGTGAGTGGAGTCAAAAAATGGAGGAAAGCTCCACTTCATCTTTGAAGGGTTCGAAACCATGCCCTCCTGCAGACTCTGGACGAAATCATACACCCCGTAATAGTGCTACGTAGCTACCCGAAACCCGATGGCTAGTCGGCAACTATGAGGAAGACTAGACCTTTCCGAACATATCACCTTGAGATACCTCCGGGAACAAATATGCCATCCAATTTTATAGCGGCAACCCTAGCCAGGCGTCTAATTAATAGCGAGGAAGAAGAAGAAGAAGAAGAAATGCCTGTCGACGAACCCAGGCCAAATGAGCTGGTACGACCTATCGGATTGGAGCCCCGGAACCCCTATATCCTCAGATCAGAGAGTAGCCGGCGAGACACTTGAAGCGGTTCTCTGAGTTATATAATATATACCCCCAACCTAAAACCAAAATCCTTAAGGAGATAGGTATATATCTTCCTAATGCGCCGAGAATTGAAAACATAGGAGGTTATTTCATCACTTGAATAAAGAAGAAGAAGAAATATTATTTCCTACCAAAAAACTGATGACCGAAGATTCAAAGACCTATCAAAGGGAATTGCTTTGTTGTATCCTTAAGTTGACAGAAGGCTAGAGGGTTTGAAAATTTTGGTTTTATAGACCTGTCAACCGTCTATTGATACCTAAGGTGTTTATTTTCTTAGGTAGTAGGCTAGCCTGTGGATATATTATCGGATGAGGATGCCTTATTAATATTACCCAGGTAGTTAGAAATTCTATTCACAGTTAATCACGATAACCATTCCGTAATATACCAAGATTCCTTAGGCTCTGGGCGGCTGGACAGCTGATCAATTAATAGTACTTACAATCGTAAGCTGAACAAATACAACTAGACCAGAACCCGTCTTGTGTCTCGCTCACGATAAAGTCTATCATTAAAATTAACAAAAAGAAGCCTTCACGCCCTCATGGTGAAAAAAATTCGCAATGTAAGTTGAAGATCGGATGTCGAATGTCGAAGCGAGGAATTAATTAAATTTGGAGGTCAGTCAAGCCTTTTTGACACACGCAGATGCATTCACACCCGACGCACGCACCTTTTGTATACCAAAATAGAACAACTTGAGTTTAGAAGCCATTAAAATCTTCAAATTAACAGAGAGAAAAAGAAAGCGGGGTGCAGATACAGAAGATAGGGAAATTTAATTAATTTTGTGGAGTCCGGCTCAAGGTCGTTAGCGGGCCACTTCCCCCTCCATAAACGAGTCAAGCGTCCACATGCGAAGAACGGCAGGTTCTTTTGAACTCAAATTGAAGAGAGCCTGGTGAACCAAAGTTTGGTGTGTTCATTTGAGCCGTGGTAGAGCGAAGGGAAAAAAACCTCGATCGTTTACTATCTGTCGATTGAGAGGGTGGGAAACAATGAAAGGAAGGCGATATCGTTCAAGCTAGAGAGGAAGGTGATATTGAACGATTGAACGCCCCACTCATGCCGGTATATTGGAATTGCCTCTTGACTTCTTGGCTGCTAGCAATGCTGGCTTCCCACGCGAGAATGGTTCTTTGATAAGATTGATTTTTTTTTATTACAAGTCGGAAAGTCAGTATTTACATACCTGTAGAATAAAGGACTTAGCACCTTAGTAATACTAAAGACATACGTAACCTCACAGCCCCAACTTCAGAACAAATCCCGCGCGACAGACTTAGGGAAGTTATTGCTAAAAAATTATTTTTTCAAAAATTGAAGTTAGTCAAGAATGAAGTGCTCAACAAAATCGGCGACGGGGATGCCTGGGGTTCGGAATTAGAGTTCCATGCCGCGCTGGGCAAGTGGAAGCTTATGTAGTTCCTCCTCAGTGGCAACATTATATATCCGTAATATCACTGAATGTATTTGTACTTAGACGTCTCTCTGATTTGACTAACCTTCATTCATATGTAGGTCGCGATAGATAGAGTCTTCAATATAGTCTTCAACCATCGGCTTAGTGCACGGTACACCGGTGTCGGCGTCGACAAGGACCCTAAGCATGCATCTTCGACAAGGTAATTTAGATATCAAAATCCAACCGTTGCAGCTGAAAGCCCTCCATTCTCCCATCTTGGACCGGAATTAATTCACTTTTCTTTTGTTGAGGGTCTTTTGCAACCCAGTCGAGGCACCTTTCGAGGCTTGGGGTGGTGGTTGATTTTCATCTCCACAAGACCGACCACGGACAAATCTAGAGCCATTCGATTACTGTTTATCGACGTCGGTTCTCGGCCTCTTCCATTGCAAACAGCCAGTAGAAGCCGAGCGCGAAGAAAAGAATGTCAGCCAACGGCTTCGGCTATAAATGCAAAGGTGTTTTTCTTTTTGGTTGAGGGTCTTGCCCATCCGTCCAGCCAGTCGGAAATTAATATCCATCGTGCAGATTTCAACTTGCCCGTTTTGCAATTGAATCGCTTGAATGTTGTGCTACCGTGATGTATGTATAATCGGGAAGCGCCTGACAAGATGTCACATTTCCTGAAGAGCTGAACTATCAGTTAGTTACGTATACCGGGATCCTTCTGCATGAGGAAATTGGCTTCCAGAGGGCCGCATGCAGGAATATTCGAAATTTGGTTGCACAACATTGAATTGCGACTTCGAATTCGAATTCGAATTCGTGTGATAGTTACTATAATTTCCCCTCCCAAGCCACAGAGCTGTCCGGAAAAGCATTGGCAATCGCGGCTAATGTTATTGGTCCGCAAGGAAATTGGCATCTTTTTTTCTTTGGCCCGAATCTTCGTTTCTTTTCGAGAACATCTGTTAGGCTTTGTTAGCTCCATTTTTAAATTGAGGTTAGTGACTAGCTGGTGCTCCACTTGACTTACCCACCGGCCATCGTAGTGCGACGTTGAATGTCACCAATATGTTTCCTGTCCTTAGCTAATCGAGCTTAAACCCCACGATGGGTCTTTGGAAATTGCCATGGGATGCTTGCTAGTAACTTCGTGAATTCAGCATAGCTAATCTCAGAACGACGAACGAAGAGCGCACTCTGATACCGGTAACGTACTATTCTTAACCTCAATTGACGGATTCGACTTCTTCTAATTCTTCTTCTCTTTCACTTTCAGCTTTCTCCCTTTGATCAGAGAATCGTCCAGGTTCCTCTTTGAGAACCCTGCAGGGAAACCTCCCTCCACAACATGCGATAAACATTCGAGGCCTTGCAGGTCTCCCACCACCCTGGTCCCCAATATTGCTTGTAATATCCACTATCAAGGTTACTTCCCCCTTTTACGGCTTGGCTTGTCCAGCCGCCAATGGGGTCAGATGGGACCAACAGCGGACGAATCCACTATTTTGCTTTTCCGCGCGCTGCAGCACGGCCCATCTCACCATCCGCCCATGTCTGCTTTAAAGGTGGTGATCCGTCCTAAAAGTGTTCCTGCCCTTCCATTTGGCTACCAGCATGTGAGGGATCATCAACAACGGGTGCCCGTTTAGTCGCCAATTTTGTGACGGGAAGCGATCTCGACCTCTTGCGTTCTTTTTTATTTTTATTTCTCTTCATCGATTCTTCAATTTCCTCTTCTCTCCCCTGCGTTCAAACCTTTTTCAATCCCTTTGCCTGCATAAGAGAAGTTGAGAGCGAATAGTCGCGTAACAGCCCGGATTTGTGTACTTGTGCCACCAGGACAATCAGAAGGATAAAACTTGCGACAATTCAGATTTCCGACAAGAAGTTAGAAAGAAAAGAACGGACGGCTCTTCGAATCGTCGTTCTTCTATTTCTTCTTCCATCTACTCAGGTCGGAGATATATATCTTTGCACGTTCAGACATCGATCAAGAGGGGTACTTTGCTGTACGACTTCGACAATCCGATTGAACCCCTCAGCCTCACGACCAATTGATCAATTTGACCTAACGACAACTTCCAAATACTTTGCATCTACGACGTACCTTATTTGACTGCAAATTTAGCTGGATTGCTTGGGCTTATCATCTGACATGCGCAATTGACGATATTCGGACTCTCATTTATTTTCACAACCAACTTGATACAATCTCTCGATTCATTTTATGATTCTTCGGAATCCCACATTCGTTTATACAAACAAACTACCAACAAACAGCCCAACATGGACCGACACTCTCCCAGAAAAACTTCGTTTAGTTCGTTTTATTTATATTTTACAATTTTAATAATATTCTTATTCTCATTCACATCTGCCGCCCCCAGCCAAAGACCGTTTGAGGAGGAGGAAGCATCTTTAAGGATACCGACAACAATAGTCCCGGAATTAGCAAAGAGAACAGCGACATATGCACCGTCGACAGTACGGACTTCAGCCTCGGTGCCAACTGCAAGCCCTAATAGCGATGGATATGTTGCACCGTTTCCGCGTGCTTTTGATACCAGCATCGCCTTGAACAACTTTACCGCACCCGGATGTCAAGCATTCTTCCAAAACTTCCTTAATAACGACGAGTTTGTTCAATGCATGCCACTATCCTTCTTTATGCAGGTGGGTAGACTTGTTTTCTTTTATATATCTTCAACTATGTCACATCTAACTAACAATCAAGCCACAGAACTCCAAGTCGTGGTTCGACATTACCAAGCATGGAATCGTCCCAGTTACCCAGGCTCTCACAAAGTCTTGCAGCGCCGACTCGGGTCGTTGCAACAGCCTCATGAACGACCTAGGCAAGGCTCTTCTCGACGCCTCTAACTGCGGCGCAGACTTCAAGCTCCGCAACCCCACTGTCATCCAAGCATATGCCTCTTTCATTACATACGGAGTCATGTTCGCCGCCGGATGCCAAAGATCCGAGACGGGATTCTGTTACGCTGATGCCGTTACCAACAGCACAAATGCCGCTGATTCATATGTTTATCTCATGCCGCTGGGGATTCCAATTCCGGGAGGAGCACGGCTTACCTGTTCGACATGTTTGCAAAAGACAATGAGGATATACTCCGCCGCGGCGGTGAATGCTTCATTACCAATCTCCTCAACCTACGCTTCCGCGGCCAACCTGATAAACCTTGGGTGTGGTCCTAATTTTGTCAATACAACGGTGGCAGAGGCACAGCTGGGGTCGACAGCATCGTTGAGTTCACGGCCGTGGATATCAACAATTTCATTCATCGCAATATTATCCATAGCATTCATATAGGGTAATATCTAATATACATCTCTATATCAACAAAACAAAAAGACCAATGGCGTTGTTTGAAACCTTTTTCTTCTCTCTCTAAAAGGATGATATCACATTTCTTTTTTCTTTTATATATCCTACTGCTGTGATGTGTCCACGTCCGTACTATATACATATACCACCTCATTCATTCATTCATTCAGGTTTTATTATTGCTACCTCTCTATCTCTTACAGGGTTGTTTGTACTTCTTGCGTCTGGTGTTCCGGTTGAAAATACTTATTTACTTAGCACTTACCTTTCTGTTTTTCTTGTCAATTGGGAAAGATATTGGTCAATTTGGGTCTTGGGAGCTCTCTTGCTCTCCATGTTGGAAGAGAATCTAGTCCTTACCTTTTACTATTAATCTAATTTCTCGCACTTCCCACCCGATACTCCATAGAGCACTATACTAAAACTACCAGTACTCGTAAACATCAAACACGCACCAGCATACAGATGAAATAATCAAGTCTTTCTCTTCTCAGTGTGACGGCCAGACCGTTGGGGGCCCTATTTCAATTTTCTTTTCTTCCCTTTGACAAGCATGACAAGCATCTAGAATCTCTATATCCCTACCACTGCGGTGTCACGTTAATCTATAGGCCTAGCAGCCTGGCCACATGCATGGCCAGGTTTTACTATAGCCAACGGCAGTTCAAGAAAAGGGTCGACAAAAAGACCCGAGAACCAGGGATAAAGGCTGTAAGGTTTTTTTCGCTATCGTAATGACATTTTTCTCTAGCTTAGGCTAGCCCACCAATCCCGGCCCTGTATCACATTTTACTCTCTTGTAAGGCTCTAGAAGAAGAAGAAGGGTACATATTTTATATTTAATTTCCCCTCCCGGGCCCATCCCATGTGCATGTAAAGTATGTATGTAGTATGCAAGTATATTTGCCGGTGGATTTCTATTTCATTTCCACGCCCAGTTTTTCCTTCTTGACGAAGCTGAGAGCTGAAAGGTTAAGTTGAACTCTCTTTTTCTTTCTTGCCAACATTTTTAAATAACAGGCGAGAGGATCCATGTCTTAATTGAGCACATTTCTTACGCTCCCTTATTCCCTAGTGGCCGGGTTCTCCTCAATCCATCTTTTCCGTCCGAAGCCTTAAGGATCGATTCCCCGTCGGACGTTAATGTTAAAATACTCATCCCGTAAGCGGGTTTTATGGTTGGATCGACATCGAACTGTGTTGTCACTGTCGTCCCATTCGAGACAAGAGGCCCCTTTCCCGTCGCACAGGCGAGTACACAGTCTTTCGCAAAGAGGAAACTACCACGAGAATGTTATACGTAAGTATCCTCAAAAACTCCTTTCCCTTCTCATATCCATATCCATATCCTACATAGTAGTATAACCTTTGTATACCCAAAAATGTTTTCCCCTTCAAAAAGTTAAGTTCCTGAATATGCAAGATTCTGTATAACGTCACAAACAGCACACACCCCTACCTCACTCCCTATACTTGCATATATGTATATACATATCTAGTGTGTCTAGGTGTACATACTCTACACCCGACCAGTAGAAATCGCACGATAGAGCATATCGAAAGACACATTGTCTCTCTCTTAACTCTCCTTCGTACTACGGACGATCAAACGGGAAGGGCACCACGCTGTGATCAGCATATCATATCATGGTATGTACTTACATAACATGGGGTGAACATGATATTGGATCGACAGAAACTAGCCTTATCACTTCTGTTTTTGATAGATAGATAGACCTCTCCATGCACCCACGTGCGCTTTTGCCTGCCTCTTTTTTTTTTTTTTTTTTTTCGAAGCTTATTTTGACATTTCGGTAATACAAGACATCTCTCTATTTGAATTTACTTTGCTCTCAATTGTATTCTCTTGGAACGTGGATATTCCTTTTTTTTTTTTTTTTCTTGTTCTTTCTCTTGTGTAAATTAATTTCCAGCTCTGCACACTCGAGTGGCTTCGATATTCGTCAATATGTTTAGTTAATCGATCAATCTTATGCATGTGCAGGTAATATTCTCTTCCTATCACATTTCCCCCCTCAGCTTCGATATGACAAACAGGTAGAAAGATATTTTAGGATAATACGCAAGCCTACGTACATGTAAGTACAGAGGTGTGTGTGCATGTCAAGCCACCCCGCTCCGCTGGATGACTATAGTGGGGACAAATATTATTACGCCCAGCTGTGTAATATAAGGAAATTCCCGTTGATCCATGATAAATAACGCCGTATGCCCCATTATCCAAATAACTGCGAAGAAAGAAAGACCAAGGGGATGGAATGGGGGGGAAGAGAAGGAAAGAAACAAAAAAAAAAAAAAAAAAAAAAAAAAAAACCACGTCTCCGATGTAACCATCCAGAGAGGGTTGGTGCTATCATGCAAGCCCAAACTTCCTTCTACATGCAAAGGCATTTTTGCACAAGGCGAACAAAAAAAAATAAAAAATAAAAAAGAAGGCGCCTACGATTCTTGGACTTTCCCGCTGTCAACGATTATCTGTTCATCGAGCCTGCCTTTGTCTTCCGCCTCTGTCCTCTTCCAGGTAGTAATTCTCCCGGACGGTGCATCTATTTCGAACATTCGTATCCTTCGAATGTAATTGTTATAGCCACCATAACTAAAATAAATAAATAAATAATTTTCGCACCAACCGTCAGCAAATTTCTTTTAGAAAAAAAAAAAAAAGTGATAGATATTTCCAACTACTTACCCTCCAAATCCGGCGCCGCCACCATAACACATCCACAATTTCGGATGACCTTCCTGCCTCTCCAACAAGCAGTAATCATTCGCATGATCATGACCGCAGGTAACAACACCAACGCCAGCATCCATTAGCGCCCTGCTAAAGTTCGAGTTGTATCTGGGTGCAGTAACTCCTTCACGCCACTGTCCAACAAATGGGTTTTTGCTGTGCGTGTATTCCGGTAAGGGTATATGGATAAACGCCATTTGCAAATGAATACCAGAGTACTGCTTGATCTGGGGCTTTAGGCTTTCATGTTCATCTTCGAACCATTTGACTTGTTCGGGTTTTATCCAATCGTATCCGGGGAAATGTTTCTCATCCGGTGTATACGAATGGCTGTCGAGGAAATACAAGGTAACAGCGGGGTGGTCTGCCTTATGGGACATGATTTGAATGGCATAGTTGCCCACGCCAGGGACGGTCTCCGGGCCCGGCTCAGAAAGTGATAGAGGCAAAGTTTGGGTCAGTTTCATCAGCTCTGCGCGCTTTAGGTCACCTTCGTCGTCGTGATTCCCATAAATGGTGGCATATGGAATGTTCCGTTTAATGAACAAATCTGCCATTTTGAATAATGCCTAGGAGGGAAAAGCTTTTGTTAGTAGAGTTTGCGGCAAAACCGTTCTGGAGCTCTCAACTTACAGTTTGGGCATCAGGGGAGGATTCACCGTTGACTTGGTCTCCGGTGAGAACTGCGAGGTCCGGCTTTTCCTCGTCAAGATACCTTCCAACATAATCCAAAGTTCTTGGATCTGCCTCGCATTTTGTGCTTTTACCAATAGGGTATTCGTCTCGGCATTCGCCAACGCCAGTCGATAGATGTAAGTCTAATTGGGGAAATGATATCAGCCTTTGGATCTCGATATCTCAAAACAAAAGTCCGCCACAAAAGGATATGTCTAGACATACCAGCAACTTGAATAATCTTGAACTTCCCAGATTTCCCAATTCTTAACTTCGGTTTCTTATGTTTCTCCGAAGTACTGTCCGGCGATCCAATCCTCACACTCAACCTCGCCTCTTTTCCAACCCGGAGTGGAGTATCCTTGATCTGCCAATCGAGCCTAGGGTCCTCAGCATCAGGTCCAAACAGCACTTCAACAGCCGTAACGGCGTTATGTCTCAATTTGCCCCTCAAGATCCAAATACCGCCAGCTCTCGACTCCCAAACCTCGCCATCCTTTACAGCAGCCGGTTGTTTCCTCGACACCTTAATATCCAACACAACAGGTTCATCGCCCACCAACTCCTTCTCGTGTTTACGAATGACGTGCACGAAAGCATGACGAACAAGATGTTCTTCGAGGTATAAGTCCTTTTCAATTCTATACCAAGGACTATCTTTCCTACACCCGCTAAGAAGCTTGAAGCATGAAGCTATCTCGATATCGGTTATAATCTGTTGATCGTGATGCGTAGGTAATCTATTATGAATTGCATTGGGTAGAACTCTGTATCGAGAATCGAGAAGGTAGACGAGTAAGAAAGCGAGGAAAGATAACACGGCCAGTTGGGTGGCGGTTCGAACGATCCTCCGGGCCATGGCTTTTGGGGGATTGGTTGGAGAAGGTGGGTATGTAACGTGTCGGAGATGTGTCGCAAAGATGTGATAATAGTTGGAGTAACGGCGGCGGGGTTAGTCGGCGAAGGAGATGTTGGTGTTAGAGCTCATCCTTCGAACTGCGCATCCCCTAGACGGAGTCTTCGCGAGATATATCCACTTTTTCCCTTCCCTTTGCTTTCTTTCCTACTCGAAGGGGGTTTTCTTGGTGTTCGTGTTTTACTACGTAAACGAAGCTAGCTTTCCGACTGGTGGGCCAAAGAGGCAGCGTACCGTGTGTGTGGGCCAGGTGGGAATTACAACAGGTCACAACGCGGTTTTAAATTTTGCATGATAATAGTTGGGGGCGGTTTGTGGCACGCATGTTTTGAAGTCCTCCTCTTATGCTAGTATGCATTAACTATATATATTTAAGAATGAAAGTAGGTCAGAAGAGCTATCTTTGCCGTAATAACTGGAAGCACTGCCTTGTTGTAGTCCTAGGCAGATTTATATAGACTCCTCTCAACCATGCCGCGATTCGATCGCTCTAAAATGAAAAGGTGGCCCTACTCAATCATGCCGTTCGAATCCGATTTTGAATTTTCTCAAGTCCTCAACTCTTCTAACATTATGCACTCCTCAGTGTTAATATCTTGCAATGATGTTTCGAAATATACGATTGAGTTTGTTATCTCTACTTTTAGTGGCCATCTATAATCCACCCACTGTCTACGGTCGAGTTCCATTAGCCCCAGATACTCACCCAGGTCTCGCTGCCAGAAGCCTAAAGGGTGATATTCAAGGCGCCGATGTTTCTGAAAACGCCAATGATAACCTACCCAATTGGTTCACCAAAGACCTCAAGAAGATAAATGTACCAGATCCAAGTATCAAAGCCTCGGGGCCATTCATCGAATTATCCAAAACAGGTGCTCAATTCCAAGGAATCGCCGGAAGAGCCAAGAAAGAAGAAATCACCATCCACGTCGACGATGCAGACTTGATCACTGAAAGTAACAATTACCGATGGGGCGGGGATATCATGGCAGGTAACTCTGTTTTGGGTACCCACATGGTTTCGAGCGATAGTCGTTACAGTGCTCTCGCATCCATGTACCGAAGTGCCAGTAGAGGTGGCAGGTTGATCGATGACTTTACTCAAATAACTTTATACAATCCCAAGGGTAGCGCGGAGGCTCCCTATAAGTTTTTGATGTCAAGGGCGAATAAGATGATAATCGTCGAGCGGTATCGTCCATCGGATGACATCGCTATCGAGACATTGAACTTTGGCGATATCGCTTTCCTTGCCTGGACTTTGTATGTCAATCAGGAGGAGAACAAAAGTATGCCGACGGGAGATATACAGTGGATAGCATTGATCGATATCAATGAAAAGGCACAGGGGTATATCAAGGAAGGGTATGGTATTATGAAGGGGATCGATAAGCATTTGGATCTTTCAAAGCCGGGATTTGATCGTCTTGTGCTTTCGGGGGCGGCTGGGCATGAGGACGAGGCGAGAGAAGAAGAAGGCCCGGAAGACGATCCAGAAGGCGATCCAGAAGGCGATCCAGAAGGCGATCCAAAAGATGATCCTAAAGGCGACCCTGAAGACGAACCGGAAGACAAACCGAAAGGTAATCCAAAAGGTGATCCAGAAGATGATCCAGAACTCTCGCCGACGGCCAGGGAGGAAGAAGATCTGGGCCCTCAAAAGACAGCCTCACCCACCAAGCAAGACGAACCACCCATCCGATGGAATCCTACGACGGCGCCCCCGTCAGATGAAGGTCCAACACCCACAGACATCCTAGAAGAAGCCATAGCCACTCAAGTAGGAGAAACAGCCCCAGAATTCACAGCCAAAGACCCCCCCAAACCCGAGCCAACGCCCGAGGAGACACCTAAAGATAAGAAACAGGGCAATTCCGACGGTGATAATAAACCTGCTGGTGATGATAGACCTGCTGGTGATGATAAACCTCCTGGTGATGATAAACCTGCCGGTGATGGTAAACCTGCTGGTGATGATAAGCCAAATAACCGCCGTCGGGGAGTCAGGGTACGAAATACCCAATCCGGTTTCATACAAAAACATCAACCACAAGGGAACGAGATCGAAATGCACGTTTATAACGCCTTGCTCGCCATACCCTCTGTTAGAGAATTCACGTTCATGTGTGTGCAGAAACGGGCACAGTTGGCCCACAGATCTATCAATCTTATTTTGACCCAGCCAAACCGAAGATCTAATGATAATTCCGTCATTGATATCCAAATGTTGCTTCGAGTTAATTTAGAGTAGAGTAGTTATCATGAGAACGCATTTAAATATTTGCAGTTTAAGTTCGAGATTGATTTTCAAGTATATCTAATTGTGCTGTAGAATTTATTAAGAAAGATTCACAATAAAAACTAGTTCATGAACTCGAATTCAAATAATTTGGAAGCTGTTGCCTGTGTTAAGATCTATCTATGTGTCCTGAAACAAATTCGGAGGATGAAGCATCGAAGCTTAAGTATAGTATATTCCTATCATCATTTACGTGTGTAAGTAATTACCTACTAGTATACCATCTACGAAATATTTTGGGCGGCATGAATAAATCCCATGAATAAATACTATTTTTGTCCCATTTCCGTCTATAATCTCGTTCCATTTCGTTACAAGAGACATAATCATGATAGTAATAATTTGCTGCCACCTGCTCCGTATAACAAGTGAGCTAAGAAAAAATAAGAAAAGAAGATACAGAAGAAGAAAAGGGAATACATGACGTCGTGATCAGAAGCGAAGGTTTCCAAAAAATGTGGCATGAAGTGAAGATGAAACTGAAAAGACGTCAAGTCCCCATCCCATAGGCCAAATCATAAAAGAAGAGAGAAAAACGGGCATAAAAAGTATGGTTGGAGGGATAGAGTGGGAAGTTGTTTCTATGAAGGAAAATGAAGAAAAAGCCGCACCTTAACTACAGAAGAGAGTCAGAGAGGAGATGAGGGTAGGATGATACCGTCCCCCTCCGTTGAATATCTCCAGAATAGGAATAACAGAAAAGAAAAGAAAAGAAAGAAGACTATACCGACATGCAAAATGGGATTCAAAGATAAACCAGACGGATAAATAGATCAACCAGGCAGCAACAAAAATATGCTGTTCCATACGGAAAACCCTTACGCTAAAGCGTGAAGCTGTGGGAAGAGAGAAGAAAGAAAGAAGAAAGGAAGAGAAAAGAGAGGGAAATTTTATCAAATAAGAGATAAGAGGCATCTAAAGTAGAGATTTTTTGTGATAAACGACACCTTCAACAGCAGGGTAGTCAACGAACCAAGTGACCTTATCTTCTAGAACATGGTTGACTAAAGTGCATGGTAGCCCTCCTTCTGGATCACCGAAGATTTGCTTCAAGATCTCCTGCTTGCCTGCACCGGTGGCTACGAATACGGCCTTGATGGCGTGCTTGATAACGGGCAGTGTCAAGGTAATTCTCTTTGGTGGTGGCTTTGGAGAATCTTCAATTGGAGCTACCCAGGCATCGTTCTCGCGAAGAAGCTCATGGCCAGGGAAGAGACTACAAGTATGACCGTCTGGGCCACATCCGAGGAGCAAGAGGTCGAAGATGGGTTTCAAGACACTGTCCCGTGGAGCAAAGTAGCGAACGAGGGCCTGTTCGTACTGGTCTGCCAGTTCCTGGGTGTCATCGAGGTAATCGGTATCGATTGGAACGACGGTGGGCTGGGGGGTTCCTTCAGGGAGCTTGTCTAGTAGTTCTTTTTTGAGGAGGCCGAAATTTGAGTCTTCATCATCTAATGGGACAGCTCGTTCGTCTGCGAAAAAGATTTGCCATTTGTCCCAGACGATCTGACCTTCAGCTTCTTCGGAGAGCAAAGCTTGAGCGAGAATGGAAGGCAAAGAACCACCGGAGACGGCGACCTGGAATCTGTCATGGCGATTGATGGCATGGCTTTGACGTTCGACGATGAAAGCAAGAAGGGCTGATGCAAGGGCGTCCTTCGAAGCGTAGGCGTTCAGATGAGCCATTGTGGGAAAACTGGAAGCTGCTAGCTAGCTGGAGCTTTGAAATAAGGAAAGTAGGATAGTTGAATTGGATCGAATTGATATCGAATCGGAATCAGAGTCGGAATGAATGAAGCCAGAACAATTGGTGGTTGGAGGGAGGGAGGGGGACTATAAGAGAGTGTATGTAAGTAAGTAAGTAAGTCTGTAAGTCTGTAAGAAGTATGTGCGAGCAGGGTGACGTTGTCGTTGATTCGACAAAAGTTGAGTTGAGTTTTGGTGGCCCGCCGTGGAGGGGTCAACTGGGCTTCTTCAGGCTCTTCCTTACTTTCTTTAGGGACTAAACCGCACCCAACTAGACTGAATGCAATCTAATCCAATACAATCGATCCCACCTGCCAGCAAGATCGCTCGCTACTACTCTCCTAGCCGGGACGCCTCTTCGCCACTGGTTGGCTGGGCCGATGAAGGTGCAGCGCTGTCAACGGTAGCTTCTAGAAGGACGGCTGACTGGCACAGGTTATTATCATTTTGTCATTGCATCAATTTGCATTTGCAAGATATCTCCAGATACATCAGACGAAACCAGCCCCAGGCAATTAGGTAAGGTAACTTACCTCGTCTCGACGCTAGGCCACTGGGCGAGTACCTATGTGCCCAACTACCTATCTATACTGTTACCAAAGAATTAACTAACTTTCCTCCTTGCTGATTATGTTATAGAACGCCGGATAAGCACGGGAAAGTTGCTGCTTCTGCGCCTGAATTCAAAAAGGTTTTGGGGGGAAAGGAAGGCGGACTGACGTGCAGGAAGAACGCAAACTGCACCCAAGTCTGAACTGCAGGCTGCAAACCGCAAACCACTTGCTCGCTTGCTCGTTGATGTTGCTGCCGTGGAGGGGGCGATGAGGAAATCGGGCCCTCCAAAACCAATTGCAAAATGTGATATACCAATCAGAATCCAGTCACAAGGCAAGATCGAAACTGTTGCTGCTTGCTGCTTGCTGCTGCAGTGGTGTTAGATGAAGCTGACTATTGCAGGCACACCCTCTTTCGCTTTCGCTATAAGTATCTGTCGCAATATACAGGACAACCTGTATCTCTCCCACGACAATTGCTTGACCTGTTGACATGCACCGGCACCCCCAAAAATGATTATAATTAGGTCCGACTAAAGCTAAAAAGGTTCGATTCAAGGACGCAGGGCAGGCGAGCTCGAAGCTTTGGATAGCCGCCCAGCAACTCAATACTCTGCACCGTTGTCCTGGTTGACCTATAGCGAGTGGGAAAATTTTATTGCGGTTGCAGTTGCAGGAGCGCAAGGCCAAGGTGGGGAGCTAGCTCGAAGTAGCTATCTAGAAGTGGGGTGATATGACCGTTATCCAACACAGCTTTGGCTTGGTCTGCTGTGGCTCCACGTTGCTTTGGAAGAAAGAAATATGGTATTCGGAAATGAGCTAACTAAAAACTTGAAAAAAAGGCTTGAAGGCGAGGGTGGTAGCTGGGCCCAAGCCGATACGAATGACGGTATAAAGGGTTCTGCTGATGCCAATGCAATGGTTCAATCAAGCTTGGATCAACAGATGACAGGAGTAGGGACGTCGAAACTTCAATAAAAAAAAAAAATAATAAAAAAAAAAAAAGTGGTCCGACTTTACGTTCCATATATACGAGATTCCCGCCTCGATATTGCTCCTCCCATGGCTATGGCGGGTGGAAGTTGCCAGAGTACGCTCTACGGTTCTGAACTAGCACCACAGGCAATACACCGGAGACAGCAAGGCCAAGATGGAGCTTTTGGACCGAGAGTTCTCTACAAGTGATGGACTAGTGTGCATCACCGCTTCATCGAATGATGTACCATTTCCGTACCCGTGTCTGCAACCTTAAAAGCAGCTATAGTGACGAGATAATGCATATTCAGGACACCCTCGCGGCCTCAAATCCGATCCGGGCCACCCCCAATTTGCTGATGGCTTCCCTCTCGCTTCAACTAAAGTGCCTCCCACCCATGATGTAACTGGGTCTGGCGCCGTTTTTCCGTATTGGCAGCTTCCAAGCTAGATCATCTCTGGTAAAGATAATCCTTGGAAAAGAGCTTGAGGTCGAATTGTTCCGCGATCCGAGAGACGAGCAAAAGCGTCGGAAAGCAATGGCATTAACGATGTACGCCCCAATTGCAAATGATGTGGTTTCTATTAGTTTTTTTTTTTTTGGTTTTTTTTTTTTGCTCGATGCAATTGCTTATGCTTAGCTTGACGAGCTCTAGACTTTGTGCTACTCAATTCCTATTCCCTTTTCGGGCGGTTTCCTTTTCTGACATACACAGTTTCGATATAAGATGGCTTGAGGCCTTAAGCCGGCCCAAAACTCCAGTTCTATCTCAGATATGATATCACGAAACAGCTCCAAAGGAGTCCACTGTCCCGCTACGTACGCAGAACCGTCGTACAAATATTCCCTCTCTCTTCCTCATGCACGCAATCGTCTACCTCCAACCAGAAAAAAGCCGCAAAATCAAAATCCGTTTTACACACTCCGGCTAGCGCGGTAGGAAAAAAACCAAAAAAAAAACCAAAAAAACAATTAATATCCATAGATCGCTGCATTCCGGGTTTTTATCCTTTAACTTTCGATTGATGGTAAGAGAAAGACCAATGGCAAGCAGCCTCAACTTTCCCCGCACCGTGGGAAAAAAGCAGGATATTATTGAGTGGGTTTGTCTAGTCTGTCTGTTGTGCTTCCTTTGAACACGGACCACTAGCTTTCGTGCATATGTAAGTAGACTCGATAATCAACTTATGCAGGGGACTGCAGGCGATTGTCTTTCACGTAACGGCAATCGGGAAGCGTATCTTAGACACTGGCACCAGCCTGCAGCTCGTAGACGAATTGTTTCCGCGAGCGCAGATAGGTGTGCAGTCTTTATTTTTTTATGATCTAGTCCAGGAGGGAGGAAAAAAACCCTTATCTTTCATCCTATTATCGTGATACAGGACCCGTGGTCTAGTTCAGGGTGCAATCTTATGATTCCGAATGTGCGAGCATATCAAATTTCGATGGAGATATAAAAAAACCAGTCCCTTTTCCCATTAAAATACTTCAAATTGTGCCCACCAAAAAACACCGAAAACCGAATGACGTATAGGAAGCATTTCCACTGTGAAAAATAATTAATACCCAAAGATAAATTCATCCGATCTCCAGCCACAGTATAGAGCTCGAGCCCAATCAGTCCCTAAACTGCGGCGAGAAAGAGGTCACATTATCTGTGGTGTAACGTTAGTTTATGCGAGCCGACGAGAAAAGGAACATTTGGCCTGCATTATATATCTGATTCTCAACATACCGTACAGTTATCCAGCTGATCAAGATTGACGACAGCACCTCCCGGACCGTTTGCCATTTGGCGTCGATGCAGACTTCTCGCAAGCTGCGCAATCATAGAACTCTAGATACAAGAACACAAGGAAAACAAGAATCAGCATATTTTCCTTATGAAATAATGTTTTGTGACTAGTTGCTAATATATTCCGAAAGGGAAAAAAAAAAAAAAAAAAAAAAAAAGGAGAGATAGAGCATCTGGTATGAATATGCGACTAATGAATATAAGAAAATCGGTAGCCCTTCGAAAGTAAGGAGGAGAAAGACACTCTATTCAGAAGAATCGCTATCTCCGGCGCCGAGCAAGTGAACCCATTCCCCAAAACTCAACGCAATGCGGTTTCGGAGGGCTCGCCGAAGGCTTACCGTAATAACTGCATCACTGAGGCCATTCTGTCTAGCGATTTCATTGTCACCCATGATTGTCTCCCTGTCCTTAAATCGCTGACGGCCCGCAAGCGGTTGACTGTTGTACATCCCAATGCCTTTTCGGGCCAAGTCTTGGAGCTGACGATCGGGAGAGAATATTTTGATGGTGTCGTCGATACCCGATACTGCTAGCATAGGTTCCGTTGGATGGCCCTGCACCACGTTGACGACCGAGCTATCCCCATGGAGAATCTGCACAGGTTCTGTCGTTTCTTTGTCCCCTGTAGGTAACTGAAGTTAGTTCCTAGTTCTATCGTGGAAACCCTATTGGTCGCTGCTTACATATGAAGACGTGTCCACAGTCGCTGCCACTGACGACATATTCGTCTTGTAACCCGTAAAAATTTACGTCTTTGACCTGCATACACCTTGTCATTAGTGTGTTTGGAAAATCGTTGGATCGGGAGAAAGTTTAAGTACAGTCTGAACATTGCAGTGGCCTCGGTACAAACGGATGTTCTCCTCGAGGGGTGCATGGGATTGCAGTTTATTCCGGTTGTACCTCGTGACCTTCTTGATGCGTATTGTATTCCGTAGCCTTTCTCGTCGTCGTTCTTCGGGATCGTCTAGGGTCGCATTCGTTTCCTCGTCCTCATCCTCATCCTCATCTTCGTCGTCCTCGTCATCATCCTCATCGTCGTCCTCATCCATTTCATCATCGTAATCTTCATCTTCGTCTTCATCTTCATCTTCGTCTTCATCCTCATCACCAGCGTTAGTCATGTTAAGGATCGAGTTAAGAATCGCAGAAGTCCTCGCTGCTTCGATTGTAACTAAACCGCCTTCTTCCCCCGAAGAACTTTCGAATCCGATTGCAGGTTCATCGCCAACCTCAATTTCTTCTTCGATATCATCTTCATCCATCACAATGAGAGGATCGTTATCACCCATGTCTTCATCACTGTCGGACCTGAATTCCGACGATTCCTCATCCTCATCCTCTCTAACAACGTCCATTATGGTTTGCCGAACAGAGCGTTCGGACTCATTGTTTGGGCTCAACAATGCCTTTTCGATCCTATCTTCAACTTCAAGCTGCTGGTCTGAAAGTCCTCCGAACGAAGACTCCATGTATGAGTAATCGATTCCTTCGCCGGCCTTCATTAGGATGCTCCGCGCGTGAACCCACCCCCAACGACGTTTCGTTTCCCAAGGAACCGATGTTGACCCAGGTTCCTGTGCTAGAATATGTGTCATGAGACTCCGGGTAGCTGCCCTTTCTGTCAAAAATCCGGGAAAGTCGGGGTCGATACTGTCTATAAGCTCATCTTCGTCACCAGAGGCGGGTTCCAAAAGCGTCTTCAATTTTTCAGCAAGGCTATCATGTGTAGTCACATTCCAGTATCGTTCAACACCCGCGACTCCGTATTTAAGGTATTCGACTAAGACGGCAAGATAGTCGTAAGCCCAGGAGGACACCCCAGAGCTAACATGATCAATACTATCAAACAAAAGGGCAGTTCTTCCAGATAGGCCTGCCTCAGGTGGCTCAACTAGGACCTTAGTTAATGTCCCCATTGCTTGAACATAGCGTCGGGCTTCCCGCCTACGTCTTCTGAGTGATTGCTCGTTACCGGGTACGGTGGTTTCGAGGATGGCTGTGGAAGACTGCGAAGTGGGAGTTGAGGAGGAAGCTGCTACCAGCTCCTTCATATCGTGACTGGTGATATAGTCGTCCATCATGTCTAAGCACTTAGTAAACGGATCGAGGACCGTTTCAGGGTGTGAATGGACCACTTCCGTAACTAGAGCAGGGGTTTTGATTCCATAGAGGATCCTCCGAGCCTCCACAAATGAACATGCGATCTTAAATGCTGTTTTCTCTAAATTTTCGATTTGAGCATCCTCATCTGAAGGTCGACTTCTTCTAGGGCTCACTGATTCTCGCCAGGCCTTTTCCACCGAGCCCATAGAAGATGTTCTACTTGCTGCATTTCGTTTACGCTTCAGTTTTCTTGGACCTGGTCCGGATGCTGAGTCTCTAGCCATGCCGGATGAATCCCTTTTCACTCTGGATCCAACGCCTTCAACAATTGACGATTCCTTCTTTGGCTCCGCTTCAAGGGCATCAGGTGATCTATGGATGTCGAAGCCTCCAATGCCTCCTGCGGACCAGCTAACAATGAGTTCGTTCGGACAATAGTCTGATATTTTGCATGCTGTGATATGGCCACCTCGGCTTCCCCTGTCGGCCCAGGGCTCGTCCTCGCGAGGCGCAAATCTCTTGACACAGATCGGCTCGTTATCCCTTTGCCGGAGCATGCGCCTATCGTGAAGGAAGCAATATAGGTGGCTACCTCCTAAGGCAAGGTAATGGGGTTGTGCGGTAGCAACCGAGATTGTGTTAAGATCCAATGGAGATTTGCGATACGAAATCAAGGGCCGTGGCCCGTCTCTATAGTCATCATCATCACGAGAGAATCGTCCGAGTCTCGTGCGACTTGGGTCTGAAGGGGCACGGATGTCGAATTGTCGTATGTCGCCATCTTCGGAACAGGTAAGGAACAAATGGGGTGAGTTTTCAGTGACGATTCGTTTCACCCTGTCGCGGTGGGCGCGATAGACGCGAGTATTAGTCTCCCCGTAGGATAGTCGTGAAGTTTGGCGCACAGAGTAGGCAAAGCTGGAGTTAGCACTATCTATCGAGGATGCCGTGTAGTTGACGTCAAACACCCTAACTTCTCCGTCTCCCGCACACGAGATCAATGTTCGATCTTCACTATGTGGCATAAATTTGACTGAAAAGATGTTTTGTGTGTGACCTTAAATTCGAAACCGACATTATGTAAGCTGTTATACGAGTTCGAATATGTGGATGGTGGAATATAAAATAGAACTGACCAGTAGATATCGAATGGGTATGGCTGAAAGTAGACTCAGAACTACTTCGCTGGTGAATATTCACATGTGTATCATCGCTTCCAGATGCCAGTAAATTACCAGACGGTGACCAACTATTTGGTGAAGGGAGTATATTAGTGTCTAGGTGGTGCAATATATTACGTAGGGTGTAATTGGCGAGGTACAAACTCACGTAAGGGCATTGACACAACCGGAATGAGCATATAGTTCATTGACGATATCGAGGTTCTTGACAAAGCTTCTACTACCATAGATACCTTGACGGGAAGCTGTTCCGAGGTACGAGCCCTCGGTTTCCCGAATCAGAAGCCGCTTATCGAGGCGGCTACCGACTGTAGGCATTTTGGTGGATGCTCATCGATATAGATACAAGGTTCGACAAGTTCAAGGCAAAGCCAAGGTACAATAGAGGCAAGGAAAAGACGGTTTGGATGGATAGCTTGTACGGTCAAGAAACCAAAGACTCTTGCAACTTGAGCAGGTAAATTGGTAAACGGTGGTCGGTAGTTTGTTCGGATGAGTGGTTGGTTGAGGCTGGTGGCTGTAATGAAGTGAGGTAAGTACCTCGTTCCGTATGTTAACTTTAGAAGTTAACAGCCAGCTGGTTATGGAGGGAGAGCGGGTGGTCTACCAAAAACCGGGGCAGCTATAATCATTCGGCTTCAAACATCCAACGTCGGCAACACAAGGTAGGTACTTAGTTATTTATATATACATCCGTGATACATCCATAGCTTTTAAAAAAAGCGAATTCAAGA
This sequence comes from Arthrobotrys conoides, assembly GCA_036971725.1. Classification (NCBI taxonomy): domain Eukaryota; kingdom Fungi; phylum Ascomycota; class Orbiliomycetes; order Orbiliales; family Orbiliaceae; genus Arthrobotrys; species Arthrobotrys conoides. Next base: position 3,411,038 of record JAVHJM010000001.1, read on the forward strand.
CGCTGTCATTAAGGTTGATATTATGAGCTCCGTGTAAAACGCTAAGCGCTAGGTGCAAAAGGTCTATGATACAATGAAACAGGGGTACGCCAATTCTATATGTCATATGTCATGTCATGCCATGTCATGCAGTGCAATGCTTCTTAATGCTTTCTCTTCGTCGTATTGTCGTTTCTTCGTGGTCGCGGTGCATCTTCTCTGGGGGCTCCCTGGTTGTCGCTAACCAAGATGCCCTCCAAGATATCGTTTTCTCTCTTAAGTCCTTCAACATATCCTCGAACTTCCTTGATCCTCTTCTTCAATGCATCCTTTCGCTGTCGTCTCGCATCATCACGGACCTCAAGGTTTGCTTGTGGACGTCTTGATTGCGAATGTCCCCTTTGGTCGTCGACAATATCATCTTCACTGTCAACCAATTCACTGGGATTGCCCTTTGCTACATCCTCGAAACCATTGGCTCGTAACAGCGGTGATCTCTTATTGCTTCCTTCTTTTAAGACCGCTCTGAGTGTTTTTGATGGGACGCAATCACACCATTCGGTGCTCTTTCCAGCCTTTGTCGCTTGTTCGGCTTGCATATTCCAGTGGTGCGAGATCAAAGCCCTGGTCGCTTTTAGTTCTTCGCTATAGCTAGCGCTGGTCCGGTTTCGCTTCTTTTTCTGCTTTTCCTCATCGCTATCTTTAGGCTCCTCGACAATTGTCTTCTTTTGTGCTATCTCGGCTTCCAATTCTGCGTTTCGCATCCTGAGATCCCTGTTTTCTTTGGTTACAGTGCGAGCTCTTTGTTCCAATGTTTTACAACGTTCCCTCCATTCTTCCCTCTCATCGCCTACTTTCCTCAACGCAGCTTCAGCCGAGTTAAGATTCTTAGTAAGAATGGCGATTTTGGCCTGAAGATCGGCAAGGCTCGTAGGTTCTCTGTCGTCGGCTCCATCGTGTCTCTGTTGGCGTATGCTAGGGATTGATGCGGCATCATGTAGATTAGGTTGTGGTACCTTTCTACGCAGATTCTTGAGAGGAAACCTTTTGGCCGGGGGTGATGTTTGGTTTCGGTATTTCTCTAGGAGGTAAGAGTCCGGAGAGGTCGAAGGCGACGGCGGCAGGATGTTCGCGCCTTGTAGTAGAACCTGGCCGTGGGGCCTGGATTTTGAAATTGTCGATGTTGATGTTCGCGACGGCATTGCGAAACCTTGTAAGTTTTAAGTTGACTCGTCGCACAGAGCTCAGGAAATCCGGTCAAGAGAGTTTGAGACCGACGGTATAGGTAAGTAAGTAGTACTTAGCTGCTAGTGTAGATGGGATGGAGGTAGTAGTGGTAGTGTGTGTGGAAAGGGGAAAGAAATGGGGAGAGATATGCCCCTCTATAAATGAATGATATATATCGGTCGGTAATTAGACAAGATAATTCCCAGCCCAGCATACCAATTACTTATCATATTATGCATTCGACCGGGAAAAAATGGAGCGTCACATTGTTCTCAGGCAATATCTTCTGGAACATATTTTTGAAGACACGCGCGACGTGGAAAGCGGTTCTGTTGGCTAATTAATCCCATCTTGTCCTAGCGCGGTCTGCACGACCTTGCTGGGTCCACACAGAACATCCCGACGGGGGTCGCCTTATGCATAGCTGCGCTGGAACACCTCAATTTGGTCGATGGAATAATTTAATGCATGCAGAGGTGACTCCTGGTTATATTAGTACGAAAATGTCAGGTGGCGAGCATCCCGGTTGTATCGAACTGTCCTCTCTGTAACAGTCGTTAGTTAACCAGCAATTTGCGGTTTCATCCGCGAAGACTTTGAGGCTCGACAGGTCCCGAGGTAACGTCTGTACTTAGGCCACAAGCATGTACTGTTCCTGACGAGCAGCTAGCCACCCTTGGGCCATCCGATATAGGTATCCTGTCTGTGGGGGACAAAACGGAATATAAAAAAAACAAAAACAAAGAAGTGCTATGGTATCTCTTTTGTCGGAATCTGCAACAGGTCCGCTGGTCCTGTCCAGTAAGATATCTACAAATCATCCAATAATTCCACATTCCAGCGCATGTCGACCTGATTGTCGGGTTGAAGTCTCGTACATATCCACGTCTTTCTCATCTCGAAATGTCTCATCCAGCTCAGGAGGTCTTCTTTGCAGCGGCAGCAGCCTTCTTTGCCTTCTTCTTCTTTGCTGAATTGATCATAACCACACTCAAGAAGCTTCCTACAACGGCACTGATGATGAGGAGTAGAATAACGGGTATTCTAATGGCCCAGACACGTGGTGGGAACAGCGATTGTATCGGGTGGTCTTCATCGATGAATGGCTACAGTAAACAGTCGTCTGTTAGTCGGGTGCCAAAGTATCAAAAGTACACAAGATCCTCCAATTGAGGTCGTATAAGGGTGTATATCACGTACCGTGAGGAGAGTCCAGACGGTGTAGTAGAGGAAAACAGTAGACGCGATGAGGAGCATGGCTAAGCCAGCGATTTTGTCCAACTATGATACGCACAAGCCATGTTAGCTACTTCTGTCGAACGATTAAAGCACCTATATGAATACATAGTGGATAAATAGGAGAGATACCATCTTGAATATAGCTTGTAGAATGCAGAACAGGCGGATTGTGGTACTGAGGAAAGTGCGAGGCGTGAATGATCTAGATATAAGGACTTGGTTATGTCGGGAACCAGCACGAGGGGAGATAAGTGTGACCAGCTGCACCGGCGCTGGTTTGTTTAGGCGACGTTGCGCGTTAGACCCCGGTCTTTTCCAGTGATGAATTCTACGCTGAAGGGCCAGAAGCAGCGCATTTTACAGCACTAGAATGGCAGCCTGTTCAGACGAGCCTCATACCACACGACTTTTTCTATATTCGATTTGATTTGATTTGACTTGACTCTTCACGCCATCATCATCCATCATCTCTAAGTTCCTATCACCACCAGCGCCACCATCGCGGTTTGCTAGAAACAAGAGCAGTCCTAACAGTAAGGCTCTAAGTATCTAGTACGAACTTTCTACAAACCTCCCAAGATGGACGGCGGCCAGGTCATCGTTCACTCCGCTGTTCGTCTCCCTTCGCCACAATCACGAGAGCCGACTCCTCCACCGGCGATATCTTCGAAACGTAAACGTACATCCCGTTCTCCGACTTCTCCTCCACGCGATGATGGACGACGACGGTCTCCACCACACCGCCGTATGCGCAATGACTTTGGCCTGCCGGACGTCGACCCTGAACGCGCCGCAGAGCGCATCCGACAGCTTGAGGCGCGTTCTGCGATGAAGGATGAGCCGGCAAAACCGGCCTTTGACCCGAAGGCCGAGTATGAGAAGTTGCTCACGATGCGAAGTGGAGGAACATATATCCCCCCAGCACGTCTCCGGGCCTTGCAGTCGCAGATTACCGACAAGACATCCAAGGAGTATCAGCGAATGGCCTGGGAACAGCTGAAAAAGTCGATTAATGGTCTTATAAACAAGGTCAACACCTCTAATATCAAAAGCATTGTCCCAGACCTCTTCCAAGAGAATTTGATCCGTGGGCGGGGGCTTTATTGTCGGTCAATCATGAAGGCTCAAGCTGCAGCTTTGACGTATACACCTGTCTATGCTGCGATGACTGCAATCATCAATACCAAACTGCCTCAAGTCGGTGAGCTTTTGGTCAAGAGACTAGTAATACAATTCAGGAAGGCATTTAAACGAAATGACAAGGCGGTGTGCCTTTCTTCGACAACGTTTATCGCCCACCTGGTTAACCAGCAAGTCGCGCACGAGCTCCTGGCACTGGAGATTCTCATGTTATTGTTGATGCAAAATCCAACGGATGACTCTGTTGAAATCGCGGTTGGTTTCATGAGGGAAGTTGGCGCCTATCTAGCAGAAATGTCGACCAAGGCGAACGAAGCAATTTACGATGCCTTCCGAAGTATCCTTCACGAATCTTCGATCGATAAACGTGTTCAGTACATGATTGAAGTTTTGTTCCAAGTACGGAGGGATAAGTACAAAGACAACCCGATCGTTCGTGAGGAGCTAGATCTCGTGGAGGAGGAGGACCAAATCACCCACCAGGTCAACCTCAGCGACGACTCTATCGAATCTCAAGATACTCTCAATGTTTTCAAATTCGATGCCCATTACGAAGAACACGAGAACCTTTACAAGCGCACACGAGCGGAAATCCTTGGGGAGGAATCTGGCAGCGAAGGCGAGGATGGATCGGACGACGAAGATGAAGAAGAATCGGATGAGGAGCAGGATGAGAAAGAGAAGCAGCTTCTTATTCAAGACCAGAGCAATACGAACCTTGTCAACCTCCGACGTACAATATACCTTACCATCATGTCTTCTATCGACTTTGAGGAATGCTGCCACAAGCTCATGAAAATCACATTACCACCCGGCCAGGAACCAGAGTTAGTCTCTATGATCGTCGAATGTTGCTCGCAGGAGCGTACCTACGCGAAATTCTATGGCAACATCGGTGAGAGATTCTGCAAGCTCAATCGCCTCTGGCAAGACCTTTTTGAGAAATCCTTTGCAAACTACTACGAAACTATCCACCGCTATGAGATCAACCGTCTCCGAAATATCGCTCGATTCTTTGGTCACCAGCTCGCGAACGACGCCATTGGTTGGCAGAGCCTAAATATTATTCACCTCAATGAGGAAGAGACGACCTCCTCTTCCCGTATTTTTATCAAGATCTTGTTCCAAGATTTAGCCGAGCAGATGACAATGAAGAAGGTTGTGGAACGGCTGAATGATCCATTCCTTGCTGAGAGCTTCGCAGGGTTGTTTCCTCGTGATAACCCAAGAAACACTAGGTTTGCGATCAATTACTTTACTAGTATCGGCATGGGCGCGGTTACGGAAGGCCTCCGTGAGTTTCTCCAAAGTATGCCAAAGCAAACTGTCCCTGCTTTGCCTGTCCCGAGGCAGGATAGCGATGACGAGAGCGATCGGGGACGTAGCAGATCCCGAAGCTCTAGTTACACCAAAAGCAGCTACTCCAGGAGTCGGAGCGCAAGGAGCGCAAGGAGCTACAGCTATTCCAGAAGCCGCAGTAGGAGTAGGAGCTACGATAGTAGGAGCTCGGGTAGAGGGCGGAACACGAAGCGCCGTAGCTACAGCAAGAGCAGTCGGAGCTATAGTTCGAGATCCCGCAGTTACTCTAGCTCGAGGTCAAGGTCAAGGTCCAAGGATGCCAAGAAAACCCCGAAGTCTGGTCGAGATGACGGTGACCGCAAGGGTAGGGGTAGGAGCTACGACAGCTACTCGAGCCGAAGCCGAAGTCGAAGTCGAAGTCGTCCTTACTCCAAGTCGAGGTCGCCACCAAAGAAAACAAACAGACGCGCGAGTCCGAGCCGCAGCAGAAGTCCACCGCCAACTAGAGGAAAGGACAACTATCGCCGACGAAGTCCCAGCTACGATGGTAGATCCCCGTCGAAACGAGGCGGTGCGAAAGATCACAGCCCAGAGCCACCCCGGCGGGCCCGAGATCATAGTCGACAAAGGTCATTTTCACCCCGGAGAGACCGCGGAAGAATGGATGTCGACAGAAAGGAGTCCGCCAGAGATGGCGGGCGGGGAGGAGGGGCAGGCAGGGCAAGAGCATCGGATTTCCTGTGAGGTGGGAGGATATTGTACCTCATCAGAATGGGTTCCCCATGTCGAGCGATCGTTATGCAAAATTGGCAAAATTGGAAGTTACTTTGCCTTGCAGTTTCGTATTATCATTTTATTAATATTAAATTACCTCCAAAATCATGTATATTAGAAGTTCTACTGCGAATGGCATAGCGGACATGCATCATGAATGAATGGCATCTCGGTTTCTTTCCTTCTATTCCAACTCAGGCCGCAGAACAGGGCCGGTAAGGTCCTACATTAGCGCATCATTTAGCGCCATAACCAAACCAGCCAATCTTAAGCTGCAGCAGCAACTAGAGAGGCCAAAATTAGAATTTAGAGACTTTATAGGTCAAGATTTGATTACGGCGATAGTCAGTAGTAATATCCGTCGGTGTAGTTTTTGAGTAAGTATGTATGGTTTGGTGGTGTTGACTCATCCTGCATGCCACAGCTAACCTGGAAAGCCAAGTAGTGGCGGGCAAATTGCTTAAAGACGAGCGCGGCTGCCCTTTCAACCTCAACCTCGCTCATCCGTCGATAACACCGCCTTTAATCTCGCAAACCATCACCACCCATCAACATCACCAACATCTATCGATCTTGGGGAGACATTATACTTTGACGACGAAGACAACGAGATACCCGTCGTCTTCGTATACCCCTCCTCTCGTTCTCGCCTTCCGCCTCCGTTCCTTTGCCGTCTCGTTTCATAGTTCTGGTAGTTAGTTACGACTCTTCGTTCCCCCGGCCCGCTCTAGACCTAAGCCCAGTCCCCGAACCATCGCCATAAACCCGTAGTCGTCAATACCTCCTACGAAGTTCATATTAATCATTTCTCAGCAATAATGGAGAAAAGACATCCGAGTTCGTTCCAGCAGCTCGAAAAGCTCGGAGAGGGAACTTATGCCACCGTAAGCTGACGACCCTGCAAACCCCCAACCAACGACACCATATAGCCGGAGTCGCAACCAGCTAATCATGTTACTCACCACCTCCAAAGGTTTTCAAAGGCAGAAATCGCCAAACTGGCGAGCTTGTGGCCCTCAAGGAAATCCACCTCGATAGTGAAGAGGGAACACCATCGACAGCGATTCGTGAGATTTCCCTTATGAAGGAGCTTAAGCACGAAAACATTGTCTCCCTTCACGACGTCATCCACACCGAGAACAAATTAATGCTCGTCTTCGAGCACATGGACAAGGATTTGAAAAAGTATATGGACTCTCGCGGCGACCGTGGTGCCCTGGACCCAGCTACCATCAGAAGCTTCATGTACCAGCTTCTTTGCGGAATAGCCTTCTGCCATGAGAACAGAGTACTTCACCGAGACTTGAAGCCCCAGAACTTGCTCATTAACGCCAAGGGCCAACTCAAACTCGCAGATTTCGGTCTCGCTAGAGCATTTGGTATCCCTGTTAATACTTTCTCTAATGAAGTTGTGACTCTATGGTATCGAGCGCCCGATGTCCTCCTCGGCTCGAGAACCTATAACACTTCCATAGATATCTGGAGCGCGGGTTGTATCATGGCAGAAATGTACACTGGCCGTCCATTGTTCCCAGGAACCACCAACGAGGACCAATTGCAGAAGATTTTTAGGTTGATGGGTACACCTTCGGAAAGATCGTGGCCACAGATCTCGCAGTATCCGGAGTATAGGAATAACTTCCACGTATACGCCACACAAGATCTGCGACTCATTCTTAGGCAAATTGATCCCGTTGGTTTGGACTTGTTGAGCAGGATGTTGCAACTGAGGCCCGAGATGCGAATCAGTGCGAAGGATGCCCTCAAGCATGCTTGGTTCAGCGATTATAGGAAGAACGCACCAGCTAATGGGGCGATTCCTGGTGGGCTGCCAATACCTGGACCAGTTGCACCTGGAATCCCAGGAGGGACGTCACAACTCCCCCCTCAACAGCCACAGCCACAAGTCATGCAGGGCCAACCAGTGATGCAACCCCAACAGCAGTATCCTCAGCACCCTCAGCACCCTCAGCAACAACATCCCCAGCACCCACAGCAGCACCCGCAACAGCATCCACAACAATATCAGCCACACTATCCACCTAATCAGTCAATGGCACAAGGATACTAGGGCTATCCCGGTCCCATTGTTTATCCCTTCCCCTTTTACGTCCCTCCCCAGCAACCACTGCATAACCCGCAGATGCAAGGCTATCAAGACTGGTGGTGGAGACATGCCAGACATTAACATAAATCTTTAGAAAATTCTTACATGTCCCCCCATTCCCACTCTGCCAGGTATCATGGACATCTCTACATTTGCGTCGGCGGCCTTTGTTGTTGATGTTGTCGTTCTCCTTTCTTTTCCTTCCCCTTGCCTTCCACCTACTTTTTCACGACTACATATTATTTTTTGGTCTTCTCCGCTTCTATGTGCATCTAGCTTGGCTTGGTTTTCCTTCTTCTTTTTCTTCTTCTTCTCCTGTCAGTGTCTTAACGTTGGTGTTTGCGAGGGAAAAGGTTGGCTGTTTCTTGATGAGGGTTTTTTTTATAAAATATATATTTTTTTCTCCCCTGATGATATTTTTATGAACCGCTGGGCCTCTTCGTAGTTACCTAGGTATCTATCTTTATATTTGATTTAACACCTATTTGGGCTATTTCAGAAATCGTAAGACTGATATCTTCGGTATTTACTATATAATCTTTTGTGAAGTCTTGTTTGAGACAAGTATTTACTTTTAAAAAATAAGCTATCTACAATTTTTTGCAAAACACTATATTAGAGATTGAAAATTTAGCCATGATTGATATCGATTTCGGCAACATGTACAATTGATTCAGAGCATGCAGTGAATATAGTATCTTCCGATCAGAATCTTATATATACAAGAACGATGACAGATTTATTCGAATGTCGCTTTCTCGGTGCGCATCTATCAGAATGGGGGATACCTACCCAGTTTTAATCTAGCACGCGCTAGTACGTATTAATAAGATCCGTAGACTTTTAAATTATATCAGAAATTAACTAAAAATAATATCTCCACGCTCTAGTAAATACAGAATTTATATCTAAGATATCGAGTTGAGGATGCCCCTTATGCTTATGAGTTGCGATCGATCGATCGACACACCCTTTGAAGTTGCGATGGCCAATCTATTCATCGTCGCAGCGAGCTCAATTTTTAACCAAATCGCTTAATTTTAGGATCAATCGAACGGTCTAATCGATTATTTTATTTAGTGAACCGGGCTCGGATATGGTGAGAATTTCGAAGTTGAAAGATATCACGTGGTCTTTATGAAGTTGAGTAGCATGGGGCTGCGTGTTGTTCATGTTGGATAATTTAGTATGGTGCTTGAGCCTCATGATTTCACCGCGCAAGATTCCTTTGTTCTACTGCATTTGATTTACTGGAGGCAAAGAGGCTCAAAGTTAAGAGGCTAGGAGTCGGAGTTCAAATGCCTTGTGAATCATTATATGGGTGTCTCATCGCATAATCCATTTTTTATATACGACGGGGTATATGTGCAGCGCAGCGCACTCTGGTATTTCCGTTACATACCTCGTTTACGTAAGGCCCCCCAAAGAAACAAACCATACAAAAAAAAAAGGAAATCCTCAGCATCGAATCTGCGAATATCGCATATCGCCGACTAACTGGGGAAAGCAGTTTGAAAAGAAAAAGTTACTCGTTATTCTAAAACGCTGCGCTTTTAATTGTTTTTGTCAGGCCAGTGTCGAACCACGAGTGATTTGTCGAGGCAGGCACCAGCGCAGTTATTTCTTCTTTTTATATATCATAATATAATAGATTCGGGGGCAAGATGGAAGATTTAAACGCGATGTTGATGTGAATTCGGTCTCGAGAATCTGCAGAGCGGCGTGGGTCAACTATCGAGTAAAAAGAAATGTCCACTTTTTTAAAAGCTGCATATGCAAAAATGCAGTGCGGCCCGGGGAGCTACTCGGGATCCCTTCACATCCGCAAGCCGCAGCCGGACCCGCATGCATTGATCGGCGGGCTTCCAAAGAATCGCAATATGTGCAACTCGAGATTTTGAATCCCAGGCTCAAATCCTGTTGCGCACGAAGGAGGGGTGGCGGGGTTCCTTATCAACATCAAAATTATGGTAACAATGATAAAAGATAGGTGCATCGATATTTATCTTGCGATCTTCTCCCCTTAGAAGGAGTAACGTTGTACTTGGAGCAGAAAAAACGACAGAATTTCGCTATAATGCCGCCATGTGCCTCTATTTCATAAGTCGTACAAGTACATTTTCGATCAGAAAAGGATAGTTCTGTGGTACCTAAATGCAAGATGTATCTTTTCTCTCCCTGGATAGGGAGAGGGACGGAAAGATATACAAGGGTAAAAATGATATGGCGTGGGAAAAAAAAGTGGTGATTAAAATACACTTTGGAATCCCTATCTCGGGATCTTGAAGCGGGGACCGGGAATGATTCAAGGTCTTGTGTCGTCGACGGACGCGGCGTTTTCTTCTTAGTATTCCATATCTCTCCATCTTGATCGTGAGACATTCCGCAAGATCGAGTCTCATGTGATACGACGATTTATGACATCAACTGTTGAAAGCTGCGCGAGTAAAATTTGTCGCGGTTCGAGCTTGTGGCTTTAGTAGAGTAGACAAGGCGATTTGGCTTTTTCAAGCTCGGGCCCAAAAGAAACTTGATTATTTCTTTTCAAGTGATTCGCTTCCAGAACCAGGTCGTTTGGTCAGAATTTCGTCGATAAGACCCATGTTTAGAGCATCTTCGGCCGACATGAAGAGGTCCCGTTCCATGATTTTCTCTGAACGACGAGTACAAGATTATTGGGTTAGCGAACCGAATACAAGACGATTAAGAGTTAAGTCGCACAGGCGAAGCGAAATCAAAAAGGGAGTAGGTGACTTACCAATTTCATCCAGGGTATGTGGTTTTGTCAGATGCTTTTGATATATTTTGTTCAACGACTCTCGCACCCGAAGGATTTCTTTTGCATGGATAGCAATGTCACTATTGAAAATATTAGATAAGGTGGAAACCCGAGCCTACTGGGGCGGTTTAGACCCATACCTTGCTTGACCGCTGAAACCACCACCTGCACGAAGGCAATTAGCATATAAATCCGAAAATGATATGCTAAAAAAGTATGTCACAGGGGTGGTGAAATATGATAGAAGAAAAGGGAAACAAACTTGGTTGGTGGAGCATAACACTAGAGTGAGGGAGAGCAAAGCGTCTACCCTTCTCACCGCCAACTAGCAACAGAGAACCCATACTCGCTGCCTGCCCGATACAGATCGTTGAGACGGGACATTGAATATAATTCATTGTGTCATAAATTGCAAGCCCTAAAATATAATATCAGTAAATCAATTTTCTTGTTATCAGTAACCCATGGACAATTCGAAGCCTATTGTGTCACACAGATATAGGAATCGAGTTCGGGAGCATTCAGATAAAAAGTGACCAATTGACTTTACCTGCTGTTACACTCCCTCCCGGAGAATTAATGTACAGATGAATCGGCTTATCTGGGTTATCAGCTTCTAAGAAAAGCAGCTGAGCCACTACGGTTGCGGAAAGACCATCGTGAACGGGGCCATTCAACGTAATGATCCTTTCCTTGAGCAACCGGGAGAAGATGTCATAAGTGTGCCAACCGCCAGCCTAAATGATTGGTTAGCACCCTTTCAATTGAGTTATATCCGATATTAGGAGATATGTCTGTTTACAGTTGTTTCATGAACATATGGAGTGGGGACCCAGTCTCGTATAGCCGGACGTGAAGAGAAAGGACGAATGGCCTGCGATAGTGATGATTTTGGAACAATGATGCGAGAGATGATACGCGAAGTGGGCCATGCACATGCAGGTCTCCCAATCATCAGGGTCTCAAGCAAAGACTTTGGAAGGAGGGAGGGGCGCATGGCTGGGAAGGTGTGATGTAGTTGGCTGGGTCTTGGTCTCCAGCAGGTGTGGAGGTCGAAACGTTAACAAGCACAAGTCCAAGCCGGCCGTTGGAAAATGAATTTTGATTTCCGTGTTGCCATGTCGTTACAAATTGCTGGGCTGCTCTGCCCAACTCGAGAATCTGAGCCAACAGCACGCTGCCGGAGCACATCGGACTCGATGATATCGACCTGCAAAAGACCGCACTCGGTAAAAGGTACGTTCCATTCGGAAGCAATTGATATTGATATTGATGTTTTAAACTTCAGCCACTGATATATATTTTCAGCTAATTGATCAGGCTTAGGCGCCTTGTTAGCTCTACGCCAATCATCGATGCATGTATTACCACAAGCTCAGGTAGCAAAGTACCTAAGTACCTATGTATATAGTATATACGTGTACTCAGGCACCACGCCATCGGAAAATATCGATGGAAAGAAATGCCTCGATGCCTGCAATATTTCGCAGTCGGAGAAATTACAGCTCAACCTGCAGCTTCCCAGATAACAGTCACTGGAACGGCTGGCAAAAGTGATATTGAGAAAAGTGTGCATGTCTTTAGGTATACACATCGATCCTTTTCAGCCGCCGTGGGTACCTAGGTTAAACAAACTGATTGATACCCATTGGTTTATTGAAGAAAATCCAACCCCGAGCCCGAATGGAGGCTATCTTGAGCCCTCCGAGTCCATTAGTGGCACTCTTTCCATGCACATGTAGAATTGTTCGGCCAGCAAATCGAAACAGTTTACCCCAGACTTGGCACCTATCCGAAGCTTTCTTGGATGTCCTTGGTACAGTTTCCTCTCAAACTCGCCAGATGTGATCAATTTTTATATCGTATTCGAATATTCTTTTGTCGGAAGATTTCCTATACGTTCAATCGTATCTACATCGGGCCTTAGAACATAACGAACGCCGGTCTCGAAATCTCGTAAAAGCCATTTTTTTGAGAAGAATCAATTCACACGTTCGTTTTCGACGTGCTCACCTCTCGCATGGAAGTCACAATAAGTGTGGCATTTGCACGTCATTTCGCGACATCGTTGCCCAGAAGGAAGCTGCCAATAGGGCGGATTGTGGCCGCCAGGGTTGGATCCAGAACCACAGATCCACCGTCGGCCACCGGGTTAGACATTTCTGACTCGGTGAAAGGGACGATTTCACCACGAAATGACAAAAGGTTAGGTAATAAGACGCAACCGAAGGCTGGCCCGGTGACCTCTGCCCCTCATTTCGGGCACCAGAAAAATCCAAACCTTCCAGTCGAATGCTTAAATGTCCCGTTGTACTGGGTTAAGGATGCTTTCAAACGCAGCCCAGCAGAAGAGCGCCTCCTCCAGCTGACCTTTTAATGCGAATTTTTTTGTTCGGTTGGTTCCCAATGCGCCGGCATTCTGCTGTTCCAACCGTCGACAGGTCAAGGTTTAAGTCAGATCTGACATGAAAAAAAGTTCTGGGTCAGGCCAGGTGACGCCTTGTTCCTCGATCCCAGCCCCTGTTATACGCAGAGGACAAAGCTTGGTGCCCCACAAAACACCAACTTTCGTGAAGTTTTTCCTTTCCCCAGACTTTCGCTACTGTTGTAGCTGATGACGCTATACGCTATTTTGATCACCCTCATGCAGGCAGACAGTAATGGACCGCGTCCTGAAGCCTGATTCTGGACCTCTCATGTGAAGCAAGGAGAAAAAATTTTCATCATGGAGCATGCAAAGACCCTTTTTGCTTTTGACCGGCCAGCATATCGCATGGTTCTCGCGGATGTTCTGTGCGACTTTGAGAGCTCGCCCTTGTCTCCCTTAGCCTGTCCCCCTTCCCTGGGTAGTTAGCACAAGATGGACGACCGTTTCGGCCACTGTTCTTCAAAAAGTAAATGGAGACAGTGCGACATTTCTTACGAATTCTTAATTATAATCCGGCGAGTGAATCCCCATGGCGTCCGTACTTAAGGAAGCTTCGTGGACGGTGTATTTTTTTGAGATGGATTTGCTTTGGCTTAGTTTCCACCGGACGGATACTTTGGACGGCTCAGAGTTCGAATTCGACCTGGACGACTGGCAGTTAAGTTAATCATCAAGCCGAATGCTAATCCGTTTTGGACGACGAAACAATCAATACCTTTATTTTTAGCCAGTATTAATATTATCTCAACCTCCAATTCGAATATTACCCACAGCCTGCAGCAATTGCTCACAAACAGGCAGCATCTGGCAGCGCCCAATTCGACGATTAGGCCGGAGCCAAGACCATTATTCGCGCAGACGACATTAGAGCCAACTGCAACAGCCCAACGCAGTTCCTGTTCGCAGTCGCGAGGTCCAAAGATTTCTTTAACCACCCTGCCCAGTACCCTGGATGATGACCTGAACAGCAGCGGTCGGTACTTTCCCCCCTGTCGAATTCGACGCCAGCTACCAGCCCTTTATGCATGGACCAGGTCGACCATTCCATTGGTTCTGTATGTGATTTTATTTGGATATTGTAGAGGGATATAAACAGTTGTTCGAGTTTTCAGGCTGTGATAGTTGGTGGGTGTGGATGTCATATATTCCCCAGCCAGCCAACTTTCTATACCATTTCAACGGGAGAAAAGTTCATACGACGTAGATACGTCTCTAAGGCTCTCATTAAATATATTGAATAAGCACCTGCATACGGGACATTCTTTCTTATACCATCTTCTTCATCTCATTCTCTTTGTCATTCCAATTCAGCACCAGCCAAAATGACTTCTACTTCAACATCCAGCTCCAAAACACTTCTAGAGAAGCTTCCATATGATGTAGCAACTCTGATAGTTCCACATCTAGATCTATTTGATATTGCAAGATGTCGTTTGGTTTCCAGAGGATTCTACCGTCTCTTCACTGATGATTCTATTTGTCGATTTGTACTTAAGAGGCTATTCGACAAAGTACCGGAATCTTCTAGCCCGGGGGCTGGAAACGTCGAATTGACCCGACTCATTGCTAGAACTTCGCGATGGATACGAAAGGACCCTTCCAGAGTCGAAAAACTTATCGTGGCGAAAGGGAGCACCAATCCGAGCTACCTAGGGTGGGGTGTCGTTGGCAATATCCTCGTTTATCAATCACCCTCACATATCGACGGCGAACAATCCCATGAGTCGAAGTTGGTCCTCAAATGCCTTAATAGGAGCAGGAAGGAGATTCACATCGACCTCATCGGAATTGATCCCCTATTCGACTCAGTTAACCCCGACGAAGATAATAAATGGAACATCTTCATTCCAAGGACTGCTGACCGAGGCGATAAGTTCTTGACTGGACAGAAGCAGTTGCCTCCTTTCATGATGGTTGCCAGTCATCCAAGAACTACTACTCAATTGCAGGACAATCCTCGAGGTGTACCTCAGAGAATAAGGGACTTTCTGAATAGACGATCTTCGAATCCCCCAACTACTATTCATCAATCATTAGTTATCATTTCACTCGATCCGGCAAATCCTGGACAAGTTATATGCAATTGGACCATCGATGATGAGGTCCGCTGTTTCGACGCCAATGAGCACTACTTCGTCTACTCTAAGAAAGGGGCGAAGAATAAATACAACATCGCATTCTTCAATCGGATCATCCCAACATGGCCAAAAGTTCACGATATCGCGGGTGTGGATAAAGTTGCAGATTCATTGGCAACTTTCGCATATCTCACGCATAAAGAGATCTCGGCCCTAGGAGCTGATGTCGCAGGACGTCATCTCTTCATCAGCTTCACTTCGTCCGCGCAAATCGTTGATGTCAAAACCGGGGCTTCGTTGAAGAAGACAGACCTTTCGATGCCACCTCTTAGGGATTCCGTCGCTGCCGAGAGTGTTAAGCCTCTTTTCACATTCTTCCAGGCCACTGAGACGCAGAATGCTGAGGGTAAAACAGTCACGGTTGACTTGTGCTGCAATCTTCGTTACGACGAAATCTACAATGATTTTATCCAACATCGTCAAGCCACGGCTCTATGGAAACTTGATGCCAATATCCTCACAGATGGGACAGTCACGGGCCTTACATGGCGTCCGGCTTTCATGGCAACTCCAAAAGTTTCTAGACAACATATCCCTATTTCAATGAACTCTACAACACTGGCTTCCAATCGCCTCCACGACTGTCTCGCCATTTCAACGGTTAGAGTTAACGCCGAGCAAATGAGAGCTGGATACCGAGGATCCCATGCTTATCATCAACAACGAGGGTTAACCCTCGTCGGAAGCATACCCAGCATCGTCACAAACCTATACAATGTCTCCATATTTGAAGATGACGCCGAAGTCTCGTCACAAGGCGCTAAGGACGCCAAGTGGCTGCAGCCTACATCGTCGATTCACGCTTTAAGCTCGTCGGATGCCTTGAAAGCCACAGAGTTTTCATTCCGTCCTCGAGGCTCAAGGGCTCGGGTTCCTAATCCTACGGTTGACTGTGCTCCTATTGCGGTTGGCTGTGGGTGGGTGGTTTTTGCAAAGGATAGGAGCGATCAATGCAAGCCACTTAATCTTTATGGGAGACTAGGGAATCTTAGAAAGGCGGATGAACTTATCGTTGTTCGATTTGACTGAAGTCGTTTAAGATATCTACCTTTCGTTTCCGTTGTCTTTCTTTCTTTTTTTCGATCCTTCTACTCATACTGCTTTAACTGCACATTCTAGCGACATTACACAGGAGTTGTGGGGTTTGTGTCGGGTTCTTTTTTACGTTTTTATGTATAACGGGAGGACTTCTGGGAATATTCATGCAAGGAGGAAGAAAGGAAAAGTCGGTTTTTGTTGGTCTCGTTCCCAGGCATCGGAAAATGGGGTGTTTTGTTATTGCTACCTTATTCATCTTAGTAAGGGCTCACAGGCAGGGCTCAGAAGTGTAAATACATATCTAACTACTTCCTTAAGTAACTTGTTATAGCCCGTAAGAGCTAGTCGATATTCCAATGAATGAACTTTTGTGATTCTATATCTAGTTTTGAGCGACCGGTGATGCTCTAGTATCATGATGCATGGTGGTGAAACTAAACTTATATCAAAGAGGTATCGCCCTTTGCCTCGCCCTTCTGCACCCTTCCTTCTGCCTCAGTGTAAGCCTGCACAACCTCTCCATAAGCTTCCCAAGTGCCCTTCTTGTACCCATCCATAACCTTCTCTACCTTACCTTCCTCGTTCCACCTACTCCCGATCAAATCCTCAAATGACTCGCCAGAATCCCTCCTCTCGACAGCCCACAAAGCCTTGTATGCCGCTCCCAATGCACAGGCGTTACCCACGTCTAACTTATAAACCCCCTCGATGCCACCGAGCACATCCGCCAAGACATGGGCGATGGCTTTATTCCTACTACCGCCTCCGACGAGGTATACCCTTCTTGGCTGTGGGTTCTTAGGGTCTAATAGAGGGGCACTTCGAATCCTCATGCTCAACGCCTGGGATTCAACGATAGCCCTCGCATCATGTGTAACATCCCACCCCTTTGACTCCTCAACCTTCTTCGAAGTATTATCCACTTCAAATCTATAAAACCCTGGGTTTCCAACATTAGGTACGATTTCCGGTAATGGGAAGTAAAACCCAAGTTTTGCTTTATCGTCCGGAGAGGTCTTCCCCAGTATTGGGGTTTCAACCGCGGCTTTGTTGAATTGTGCCCATGAGTGGTCATTGATGCCCTTGGCTTTGTTGACGGCATCTCTGATTTCTTCTCGTGCTAGGCCACCGTTTTTGTAGCAAAGCATGAACATGTATAATCCGGGTTGGGTTGGGTGATTGAACATATGGTATGCTGGGGAAGGGTAGTATTTTTCCGTACTCATAAGGATGGTGGTGCTAGTCCCCAAGCTTACAATAGCATCTTGGGGGTGCAGTGGTAGTGCGAGTATGGTAGACGGGTTATCTCCCGTGCTAGGGATGATAGCACAATCGGTAGGAAACCCCCATTTCTTGACAAAGTAAGAAGATATCGGGCCTAAGTTCTTACCACCATCGGGCTCTACTTCTCCCAGTTTCTCATACAATACCTTTGTAGCTACGGGATCTGTTCCAGATGGAGAGGCAGCTAGGGATATGAGTCTGTCATCCCAAGTTTCTGTTTCGATATTGAAGAGGTTCATGCCGCATACGTCGGATATATCTATCGGAGCGATTTTTCCGAGGAATAGTGAAGCTAGGAAAGATGATACGAGGGAGATTCTACTTGTGGCGGCATATTCTTCTGGGTGAAGTTGAACGAAACGAAGGATTTGGGGTCCGGTGAAACGGTGGTGACCGCCTGAGCCGGTGGCTTTGGCGAGTAAATCATCACCACCCACACGGTCGTCAAAGGCGGCGACTTGTTCGGAAGTACTATGGTCTTGCCAGTTTGGAGAAAACTTCCAGCTGAAAGCTTTTGGTGATAATTGCTCCAAAAGGGATTTTTCAGTCGACAAGGATGAAAGAAGAGATTCTGCACCCTTTGACCAATACCTAATATCAGAAAGTTATGTGAGTAAATGCGTTGTCTTCAATCAAAATCCAACAAAGGTGGGTCCCACGAGGAAATGAGGAAAAGCTTACACGCTGCCATGCTGCTGGCCGGCCCCACTGATGCCTTTGACCCTGGAAAAGTCAAAGCCTTTGTTCTTCATACGCTGGAGGAGAAGGTCTAGGGCTTCAATCCACATTGCGACAGGGGCGAAGACTTCATCGTCTTTTTCATTGACGAAAACGCCTTTTCGGACGCCATATGAGGGAAGGTCGTCGTCGAAGGAGACGGCTTCTTCGAAGACAGTTTCTAGGTTTGATTTGACGGCGAGAACTGGTATTGTCAGTATAATTGGATACTTAAGTATACATCATAGTATGATATTACGAAGTTCAGTATATAAAAAAGAATACCTTTGAGCTGCTGAGTGGATAGATCCAATCCCAGGTATAGCGGACTAGAATCGGCCATGCTTAAGCTTGCGCTTCCGATATAACAGTAAAAGCTAAGTTTGAAAGAATATAAACTTCTAAAGGAAATAAATAATTTTAATTTATAATATAAAGGCCAAAGAGATAAAAATTGAATGACATCGAAAAATAATATAAATCCTGGACCGCAGACCGCCCGTCTATTTAAGCTTAAAGCAAGAGCGCTGCAGAATGAGATATAGCCGGTCGTCCACAGCAGAGTCTCCGCAGAAGGCAAGATCAAGACCCTGGCCAGCGGATGAACCAGGTCGGGTTTAGGCTAAATCGAAGACGGACATCCGCCAGTTGTGGTCCCCTGAAGCCGCTCCCCGGCAGTCCAATCGGGTTGGCCTATCGATAACAAGCGGGAAAGAGCTAGGCCTTGCATTATATTCGAGATTCGAGATTCGATATATCTTAATATCTGCGCTGTGTAATTCGATCATATCATAGAGCGAGTCATCGTCGTCTATAATTCTAGATTAAGAATCAGGTAATTATAGAGAGTATGGTGGACCACCTCAAAAGTCGCTAAATATAATATGCTCTCGAGCTGGAGCATTCTCCTTGAAGCTTTCTTTAGAAGCAGTGGTATTTGCAGCTGCACGTCGCGCATCTTTCTCTGTTTCCTGTTAGGCGTTGTTTCTTCCCTCAACTTCACTTCACTTCACTTCACTTCACCAGTCTCGTGTCGACTGCACCTCACCTTCACTCAACCACTCTCGCACCTACCTCCATCTTCATCTCCATCTCCATTCTCCCCTCGCAGACCCTTTAAATACTCATCCATCCATCCATCCATCCACCACCTCCTCTCATTCAGCATCTCCATAATTGTCATAGATCTAGATTATCTCGGCATTCACTCGTACTTTTGACATACTCAAACCCTAGAGCTTCGTTACTTATCATTGTTGTTGCTGCTGCATCGCAGAACTAACACCCCGAAGTCGTCTGTCTTCCTCCCTGCGTCTAGGGCCATTCGAAACAATTGCAAACACGCTCTGTACTGTACTTACACCCGTCGAAACCTACCACCGCCAAACATGGCATTGTCTCCATCGCCGTCGTTGAGCGGTACTCCACGCTCCTATGGGGGGGATAACAACACCGACATAGAGGAACGAGGCTCAAGCTCAAAAACACATACAAGAAACCCCATTAAACCTGCCGACCTTTGTCAACATCGTGGTTCAGAAGTGCTCGGGAACCATCTGATCATCGAACATATCGTAAGATATCTACCAGATGTCGTCGATATCATCAATCTACGACGAACATGTCCAAGGGTTGCTGAAGATGTCAAGCACTACCTGATAAGGCAGGCTGAAAGCTTGGACTTCTCGAACACACCATCCGTCACCGACGATCGAATTCGAGAGTTTCTGCGTGTTTTCTCGAGTCCAAATCATCTAAACCTACTTTTCCCCTCTCTAGAGCCGCTTCATCAATGGGACCGTCTTACGTATCTTGATTTGAGCAACACAGGGGTTACGGCGGACCTAATGATTAATATCATTCTTCAGACCTTCCAAGGTGTCGATTGGAGCGACTACTATCGATCTAGGGATTTCATCGGTACCGATAATTTCCCAGAACACTTCATCCATCTTAACTACATCAGGGCACAGGGCTGTGCATCTTTGGAGATCGAAAAAGTCCTCGAACTCCTTCAACGCCTTTTGTTCAAAAAGCTTCGTAAATACTGGGAGCTAGACGATCAGCCGCCCATAGGTATACCAATAATCGCTGCCCAAGCGCCGGCAGGACCAACTGTCAAATCACCCATCGGTTCACAGGCCTGGCGCGGTCCCGTTCCTACCAACGCCGAGGACCTGGAGAAGGCTGGGCTCATCGGGTACACTCGTTTGGAGAAGCTATTCCTCGGGAACAGCGGTAAACTGTCCATTGAGCGAGAATTCTGGCAAAAGACTCCAGGCAACTGTCAGGCGGAGACTTGCCCCTTCCCACACACTGTTGCTCGCTGGCTTTGCATCACAGGCGCTCTTGGCATCGAAACCGAACTAATGTTCTGTCATTCATACTGCGACTCACGTAGTGCTTTCCTGTGGGATGGATGGACCATTGATAAGATTCCCGAGATCTTAGTCGACGAATACTCCCAGATGCGACTTCATCATGCGGTTCACCAACAACTCGTTTCACGTTGCATACGGCAGTTCCCTAAACTCGAGAGCGAGGATCCCATGCCGAGGATGCCCTGGGAGGCCCGAATCGAGCACCTTCCTTCTGGAAGAAACTTTTACTTCCCAGGAACCGGTGGTGACCATGAACAGCAACTACAAATCGATGACATCAACATCTCCACAAGTCTCGTTTGCACTTCGGCTATTGACCAAGCCGTTGCTAACTTCAGTTCCTACAACCTCAGCGAACAGCGATTCTCGCTCCACAAAATGACAAAGAAGAATTGGGCCTTTCCGGAGACTTGGACTCATCCTAATCCCCGACCTTCTACGCCTAATGAGGGATGGCTGGCCTATCTATTCCGCTACTGTCTCCGAGAACGAAACTTCCAACTCTACAAATATGCCATGCCGAACTCACCTCGAGATAACCTCGAAATACTGCCTCCTTATCCTGCAATAAATGGGCTCACTATTGATGTTGCAGAGGTCGAATACGTTTTGAAACGCGTACTTCGATGCCCACTCCCTCGCCGCATCTTCCCTCCCAATGTCGGACCGTCATTACTTCCAGAATTCAACTGGTGGGATCTTCGCGGCGTTGCATTGATCGAGTACCCTCGTGGGTTATGCAGTAATTGCTTACGAGAGGTTTGGCTCTGCGAAAGTTGCAATCGCAATCCTAAAGCTTTCTGCGCCGAGTGTATGATCAGTATGCAAGAGAACACCAATGCCAAAGGGCAGATGTGCAAACGAGACGATGAAGAGGAAGAAAAGGTTGAACATGGTATACAAGATGAGGTTGGGGTCGAGGATGAAGGCGAGATCTAGGACCCTTCTACCTTCCCGCGTTTCGACACCCTTACTCTCATGCTGGCCTTTGATTGATCTTCTGCGAGACGCCACCTTTCGTTCGTCTCCTTTTCACCTTTTAGGTTCGCGCTTCCGAATTCCCTCTTTCTCAACATTTCCAAGCGGAATTGGTTTCTTTCCGGATGTGGCCAGGGCAATACCCTTTCACTTGATTTTATCTTTAATCTTTTTATCTTATCCTGAGTTCTATCGATAGAACTTGAGGGACTGAGGAAGTCGAGCCTCAGATAACTTTATCGGGGGTGTAACAAAAGGGTCCTCTATCTCGAAGGCTCTATTGTATTTAGGAGATATTCCTTCGGTTTCTTCTTGATGAGGCTCGAAGCTCTCCTTTCTCTTCATATCAATTTTAATAACGAATCAACTGCTCATTTGTATTTCTATCCTTGCTCTACGGATTATTAACGAACTGGATTATCTCCTGTTTTTCTAGCCTGTTTTTTCCTCTCCTTTCTCCTTTTGTCCACGATGGGGAGTTTGGTACCCATCGGACAAATATTTTTCTGTCTTGTTTTCTCATAGAATTGAGCATTTTCACTGCTTCTCCTTGACTTCCCTTTTGCTTCTATTTTGTCATCATGGCGTTTCTGAAAGATATAGTTTTTTTGCTTCCAATTTTTTTTTTTTTTTTTTTTTTTTTTTTTTTTTTTTTTTGCATTCGGGCATGGATTTCACTGTTTTATGATGGGCGGGGATTAACTGGCATGGGACTTTGCATTATTGGGAAGGATGGACAGTTTAGCATGGAAGGGCATTAGGGTTTTATGTATAATAGACTGGTACATAGCGGCGGCAGCAGTATAATAGTCGCCGCTGTTGTAGAACAAATATGAATTATGACCATCGGTATCAGATCTTCCAATACCTCACTGTGCTATTATATCAACCGTAAAATGTATAAAACATATCAAAACCACAGTTCGAATATTGTGAATATAAAATATCTTTAAGTTAACCCCTCATCCCTTCCTCTATAACCCCCAAAACCTCCCTCCCAAATACCCCTTCCTCAACAGCAGCCTTCACAATCCTCCACACGACCGCCTTACCAACACCACTCCTAATCACCCCCTTCAAAGGTTCCCAATCCCCTTCATATTCCAACTTAATAACCGCCTCTTTAACCCTCGCCTCCTCCACCAATTCCGCGATCTTAACCCCATCCACAGCTCCAATCAAACTACTCCCCGAACTAGCCACAACACCTCTATAGTACACCCCCGCATTCTTCAATAATACCTCTTTACCCTTCACAGCGGCTTCAATGGGAATTTTACTCCTCAGTAACTCCAGGTTTCCCCGGGCGAGGTATATACCCGGTTTTTCTTTATCCGGAGCAAGCTTTGTGGCTGAGGAGAGGGATGGGGAGGAGATTGTTGATAGTAGTTTCCAGGATTTTGAGGGGTTTGTGGGGAGGTAAGTTGTTGAAAGGGTTGTGTAAGCTGTTGAACGGTCGCAGAGGGCCATCCAGGAGGTTGTTAGGTCTATTATTCCTTTATAACTTTCCGGTGGGTTTGTTGGTGACGGTGGGTAGAGAGTAAACGGGTCAAAGGCGGATTTAACCTCCTCCTCCCAAGATTCCAGACTATTCAACCCCAAATAATACTTCGTTTCCGCCAACGCCGTAAGAAAATTCGCCCTAGAAAGCGTAGCTTCCATTTCCTTCTCCGCGACATCATTACTTTCCAATCCCAACTTCGAATACTCATCTTCCTCGTGTAACCCCCCCGCGATGGGGAGGATGTAATTCTCGAGGATGGTGTTCGCGTGGGTGGTTAATTGTTCCAAATATTCTTTTGAAAATAATTTGATCGCTGTGGTTGGGGTTGAGAGGGTTAGGATGGAGGTTTGGACTTCTAGCATTGTTAGTGCGGTGTCTAGGATCGAGAGTTTGGTGGTTGGTTCGAGGATTGAGGCCCATTGGGTGGTGTTACCGCCGCCGCCGCTATTCGAGGATCTGGAGCTTGTGGTTGAGTTTCTTCGTTCTTCTAGTGGGAGTTTTACACCACCGCCGTTTTCATCATTATCATCATCGTCGTCGTTGGCGTCGTTCATATCCTCCCCTCCATCTTGAAGAACCCCGTTACTATCAAACGACTGCGACTGTTCTAAAGTAGCTTTATAATCCCCTTCCTGAACAACAAGACATTGTTGTAACACACTCCAAGAGTTTTCGAATGCTTGTTTCGATGACAATAATCTTTCAATTTCTTTTGCAAGTGTTTCTTCCCCCCCTACTCCTCCTAAAACATCTTCTCCTTCCTCTGGTTTATTAGCATAGAACTCTCCAAGGGAACTAAGCGTTTGTCCGTAATTGAATAAAATGTCAGAACTATTCTGTTCTAAATCGTTGCATTCGCGGTGTGCTTCTGCGGCGGCGAGGAGACGGGCTTCTGGGGTTGAGGTTTGGGGGAAGAAGGCTGTGGGGAGGGGGAGTTGGGTTAGGGTGTATAGGAGGCGGGCTCTGCATTATTATTATTATCGTGTTAGCTGTATATCAATAGAACATATGTACTATACTATCTAATTTGTTTTTAGAAACAAGTGTAAAGAAAATGGTGAAGACGAACCGGTTATAGCGGGCATCGAAGTTATTTGGATACCGAACCAGGGTAGTTTCGTAGGCGGTGATAGCTTGGACGAAGAACCGACCAGCCTATTCCACAGCAATTAGAACTAAACTTCCATATTATAATTTATAAAAAATAAGAAGAATAAATGGGAATTATGATATTACCTTAGCTACATCACCACTCCTCCATCTTTCGCCACTCTCTTCAAGCTCAACGGCGACTTGATGTCATTTTTTAGTGTTAGCATTACTCGTCTTCCAAAGCGAAATAAACTTCGTTAAGGTTGCATATTCTCGACAACAAGACACATACCTGCAAGGTACTCGTCTGCGGTTTCAGGCGCCTAGAAGGGATGGAATGTGAAATATCAGCATCCTCAAAAGCTTCAGCCGGATCAATTGATATGAGGAATATATACCTTCGGCGTCTTTTTCCGCCTGGTAGGCGGCGGATGTGGTCGTTTCGGCATTGTACTTGTTCTGAATTTAAATGTAGTCTTGCAACAGATGTTTTAAAAAGGATTGAAATGAAAGGGTTTGTTGTATTTCTATTTTGGGGTTTTAAAAAAAAAACACAGATATGACTCGGCTCTATGGCAGACTTCGACTTCACACAGTGATGAGTAAACACGAAAGCTAAGGAAGAGACAAGAAGAGGAAGATGGACAGGATCGAGAACACTCGATTCATTATTCATTAGTATAAACAGTATTGCTTTTGCCGTGTGAATTTTAACATGAAAAATTGCAGGAACGCCCAAAAATGCAGGCTTCATAGAACAACAGACAGAAGAATGGATATCGCATCGCTCGGTAGGCGGTCGAACACTTCGGAGGCCTCTAAGCTTCATGAGATAGCAGCATTTCAAATAAATAAGGGGCTTATCGATGCTCGAAAAAAAAGAAAATTAAAGAAAGAGAAAAAAAAACGTAGATTAAGGAAGATAGGCCCCACCGGCTAGAACAAGATTCTTCTTGGTAAACTGAACGGTGTAGACCGGAGTCTTCTTGGTGTGGTAGACAGCGAGATGGTCGTTTCTAAAGAAAAATAATAGTCAGAAATGGACAGCTATTGGACCTCATTGTCAATGATTTAAGAAGGTGACTTACGTGGCGACAACTTCCTTCTTATCCTTTCGCCCCTTGGTACCATGAACTCCCAATCCAGCTGCGCCAGTGCCGACATCAATTTTGTTAGTCGGGTCGCCTGGGATCCCACCGATGCCATTGATAACCATCTCAGCCCCGACGGTGCCATTAGCATTTGAGGCATTGTTACCTTTGTCCTCACCAACCGACCATACACGAATAGTATTGTCGGCCGCTCCACTGACCAAGACTTGACCTTCAACGGCCCAAGAAAGGCTCCAGATAGGAAGTTTGGCGTGACCTCGCATGGTCTTGATCCTCTTACCCATTCCGATATCCCAGATATTGATGGTGCCATCATCAGCGGCCGAGGCCAAGTACTTCCCATTAGGGGAAACTTGCTGGCAACGGACGGGTGCTGTGTGGCCATTGAATAATCTGACGGAACTGCCTTGTTGCATATCCCACATCCTCAAGGTCTTGTCAGCGGAACCGGTAACAACGTAGGCGCTGTTAGGATGCCAGACAACCTTGGTAACGCTGTCGAGATGGCCGACGAGAAGACGAAGCGGGGCGATATGTTCAGTTGCCCAGATTCGAGCAGTGCGGTCCCAAGAGGCGGACGCGAAGTAGTGGTCAAAGGGACCAAACTTGACGTCCCAGACAGGGTTCGCGTGGCCTTTATAGGCCACCAAAGCGGTGTGGGTAACCAGGCTCCACAAACGAATAGTCTTGTCAGCGGATGCGGAGAGGAGTAATTTGGCGTCACGGGAAAACGACAGCCCATAGACGGGGCCAGAATGACCAACATATCGTCTCGTAGTCGTGACATTTTGGTTCTCAGAGGGATTCGTCGACCACAACTTTTCCCCTTTGAGGGACCAGATCTTGACGTATGACTCTGCATGGGAGGTCGCACAAAGAGTTGTGTCTTCGGAAAACGCAATACGATGGACACCGTCGCTCGTATTGTGGAAAGTGTAGGTAAGGACACTGGGGAGGGCCCCAACCAAGGGCGGGCCCTCGCCACCCTGTTGGGTTTTTGCGTGACTGGAGAGGGTAGAGAGACAGAACTTATCCCGGTAGTCTTTGACCGCCTTGATTTCGGCGTCAATGTCTGTCTGCTTGTAAGCAGGAAGAGGTATATCCTCCCGCATAGGAGTATCCTCACTTTCCTCCCGCTTGATATGTTGCTGGAAAGTCTCGAGCAAGCTCGGACCTCCCATGCCCCCCATCTCCTCCCGACGCTCTTTCTCTCTAGCATCTTCGGCGGCGAGCTCATATTCGACGTCGTCCGCGAGATCCTTATCCATAGGCAGCAAGCCAAGTTTGATAGTTGGAAGGTCTTTCTGGGGAGCTGAAGGGCCGTCCTTGCTGACATGCCCCAAGATGCCCTCATTGTCGCCGAGTATATCATCTTCACCTACGAGGCCAAGGAAAGGTTGTTTATCGACCTTGTAGAGCTGGCAGTTGGTATTGAGGATATTAATGATAACATCCCCAGCACCAGCGCTAGCCTGGTCAGTCAAGTAGCCCATAAGCAATCCATGTGTGACGGTGGTCAAGGTCACATGGTATTTATTCTCGGTATAGATCCTAGCGGTATGATTCTCCTCAACGTGAATGGGGGCGCAGATAGCTGCAAGTTGAGTGATATCGTGCCCATGCTTAGCGTGAAACTCACTACTATAAGCGTCAAAAAACCTCTTAGCTTCGGCGATGAGGTTCGCCCGAACCAGAGAGAGGTACAGGTGGACGAAGACCGGGAATGCAATACGCTTCAGTTCAGTCTGTGACAAGAAAAAAGAGATTGTTATCAACCAATCCATCAATACACGAACCAACCAACCAGCCAATCAACCAAACAATTGTAGCTAGGTAGTTGCCCGCGGCTCTATAGAACCACGTACCTTGTAGAGGTCAAGAGAATTGTCGATCCAGGAGAGGAGGCGAGCTAGAAGCACGGAATGTTAATTTAAGTCGCGTTTTTTATAGAAGGTAGGTAGAAACATACAGTAAGTCTTGTCGTAGAGGGGATACTTTTCTTCCTTGGGACGGATAGGAGCAACAGAACCATCGACGGAGGCCATCTCTTGTCGTAACATCGCTTCGGTCTTGTTGTAACCTTTCTTGTTGAGATATTCGATGACAATGTTGTTTAAGTTCTGAGTTGGAGCAGCTTGAGAGGCTTGGGAGGCGGAGGTGGAGGTTGTTGGGGTTGGAGGAGGGCCATTGGCACCGGGGGCTGCAGAGGCAGCAGGACCTCCGGTCGACGTCATATCCGCCGAGCTTTCCTTTCAATGATCTGAAACGTGGGAGATGCGGGATACCGGACGAGTTATCTGCCTGACGGGTGGATGCAGGAAGTCGCGACGAAATGGTGATGATGATAAGATTGCGATGAAGGGAATCGAGGCTTGCGAAGGTAGCTAGATGCCGAGAAGGATCGGAGGGGAGATATTATTTAATCTCGGCTTCCATGCGCTGCGACGGCAATTGTATGGTAGACGTGGTAACAGAGCCGATATTGTGAAGTAGTAGTGTTGCGGTGCCAATAAATCCTACTTATACTCGGCAGCTCTGTAACTCTGTAGCACAAACACGAAGCAGCGATGGGGTGAGGTTGGTTGAGTTGACCTGACGTTTGTTTAGATCAGCAAATAAATGGAACGCGGCAAAAAAACAGGCTGCAGGGGTCAGGGCCCTGCATCCCTCTTGAACAGACTCTCATGCTACCTAGGAGATAGCTACCAAGCTCCAGCTCCAGCCCAAGCTAAGCAGAGCAACATACCATTCTCGAGGTGACTACCTAGGTAACCAACCCTGAATCTATGTCTACAGCAAATCCCTTTTGAGAGGAGGGAACCGAACCGAGGGGGCCTTCAGGGCCTTCAGGGCATCACGGGACTGGTAGTATCAACAGCCAATCAGCCCGACTAGACGCCAAACGTGAGTTGAATCGGTCAAGTCATCTGCCTCGACTCTGTTACACAGTCATATGCACACCAAGTCCAATTCATCGTATAAAATCCCGAATATGTTAATATACTGAGAGGATCCAGTGGGAATCATCTCGAAAAGTGGTGTATCGAAAACATCGCGCGACGTGGCCCACTAGCTAGGCCCTTTAAGCACTTGATAGTCTGCTGCATGCTGCATTATCGTACATGATGCTACTCTGCATCTAGAATCCCGATATAAAGTCCTGTTTGGCTGACAGCTGGTTGGCTGGCTGGCTGACTTCCATCCCCAACAAGGTCTCACCTCAAACCGTGTCAACTTCCGTCCGCCCATCCCCATTTATATAGATCTCTTCCCCCCACTCACCGATACCTCAGCATAACTCCAGACTTCATACACCCCACGACTACCTATCTCTAGCTGTCTATTTGTAGGTACGGCCTCTCTCTTTTCCACTCCGGCTCTGGAGAAGTCTGATCTGCCTGCACATCAACAAATCAGACTGTTAAACGGCCAACTACGTCATAGTTGGGATTCCATACACAGGGCACACAGAAAGAAATGGTCTCTACGGAGTCCAACCCCAACGACATGGCTACCGAAAGTGCCTCCAGCTCTCCGCCACCGTCCTCTCCCATCTCCGAGAAGGACTCCTTTACATCTCCAACCCACTCTCGCTCCGGTTCCTTCGTCGGTTCCTCCAAAGATGAAGACTGGGAAGGTGCAGCTCAGGTTGATCGCCTGACCCTCTTCGACCTCCTCGACAACCTTGCCCTCCCAACTCTCGCCCTTAACCAGAGAATCGAAAAGTGGAATAGAACCCTACATACCCAGAGCGAGACGTTTAAAAAGCAGGGGAAATATGTGAAGGAAACCTACGACAAACAAAAGGAGAGAGTCCTTAAGAAGAGAGATGTCGAAATTGACAAGCTGAGATCTCGCTATGGCAAGAATATCGATCAGTTGATGAAGCGATGGCAAGATCAGAAAACTGTCACCATCAGAGAAAAGATTTCATTTGTCGTCGGTGTCTGCAATATCTTCATCAGTGGCTACCTCCTTGGTGGTTATCCGTACGTCCGAGTCCCCCTCACAGTATCCCAATATGAGTGAAATGGTTATAACTGACAATACCCTTATTTATCGCTATAGAGGCATGATGCAATGGTGGTACACCGTTCAAATGGCCTATTTCATGCCTATCCGCTTCTATACTTATCACAAACGTGGTTACCACTACTTCCTCGCCGATCTCTGCTATTTTGTCAACGTCCTCCTTCTCTTGTCGATATGGGTCTTCCCTAATTCCCGCCGTCTCTTTATCAGCGCCTACTGTCTCTCCTACGGAAACAATGCCTGGGCGATCGCTATGTGGAGAAACTCGATGGTTTTCCATTCCCTCGACAAAATCACCTCCCTCTTTATCCATCTTATGCCTCCTGTTGTTCTGCACTCAATCGTCCACCAGAATGCCATGCAGGGCAAGATGTTTGCACTCGAAAGGATGAGGCAAGAAGGTGGCTTCGGACTCTTTGAAATGATTGGGTGGGCGTCGATACCATATATCATCTGGCAGGCTAGCTACCATTTCTTTATAACGATACGCAAAGCGGACAAGATCGCTGCCGGAAGGCCAACGTCATTTACCTGGTTACGAAGAAGCTACTCCAAGACCTGGATCGGAAAATTCGTACTCAGTTTGCCGGAGTCGTTGCAGGAGTTCGCATTCATGCTTATCCAATACTCGTATGCCGTCCTGACGATGTTGCCCGTGCCGTTGTGGTTCCATTCTAGAACTTTGAGTTGTGTATTTGTTTCGGCATTGGGATTATGGAGTGTTTATAACGGCGCTACCTACTACAGTAAGTTTTTTCTCCCTGAATCAACCCTGGTGATGTTCTGAGCTAACGGTGTTTAAGTCGACGTCTTTGGCAAGCGCTTCGAGAAGGAACTTCTCTCCCTCAAGCGAGACATTGAAAGATCGCAAAGGTCACCCATGCCGCCTACCCCTGGATCCGAGCTATCGAACCCATTAGGCGTACCAATCTCCCCAGAATTCCTGAACCCGACTAGTAACTCATCGACTCGAGACGAGATTCAGGATTCCAGGGATGCTGGGTTGTCAACGTTGGAGCAACTGCCTCCCGCAGCTATGGACCCTGGTTTGAGGCATAGGAACACTGGCGGTATAATTGTCGATGGAGACGGCAAGTAAAACCGGGGGGAAGTGGCACCAACGATTTCTAGATTTTTTGGTAGCAATTATATAATATTGGGGATTCTTAATATCGGGTTTTGCAAATTGGAGTTTACTCATCCGCTCATTCCTTTCCTTGCTTTATTTATGTTGGAGTTTAGTTCGAGAATTCGCTCGCTACGATGAGATGCCTTTTCCTTCATAATTATCATTTCCCTTTTTTTCTCTTCTCAGTTTATTCAGTGGCGAAAACATATGGACTTGTCTACGTATTTCTTATTACTCTTATTTTTGTATACTGGCTTAAACGCTTGAATTTTTGTGGTTCGGTGGGGTTTGCATTGCGAATATCATTTTTTATATAAGCGCAGGTGTGAAAGGTTTGTAGAAACAACTAATGTGGTGGACCTTTCCTTAGTGAGTTGGATGGTTGTACGAAAACCCTGTGCTTTTTTGACGTTTGAAGGATCGATATGTTATGTAACTCTAGCTTTAATAGATCTAATAGATCTATCAATTAATTAAAATTACGTAGTATTCTTATTTTTATCGATTTGCTGATTCCCCTATTGTACTTTTTGTGTGCGGTCACGAGCAATCTCAAGCTGTATATATCCTGGTAGAAATTCACAAGCTCAAAAATCCAACGCTCGAGTCATTCGACTAAAAGCTACAATACCGGCAGGTACCAAGGCAGATATTTTTCTTACAAAAAATGCTGGGCAGTCAAAGTCAGCAAACCAACCCAAGTTCTTTTTCCCGGCTGCAGCATCAGGGAGGTCTGGGGGAGGGGGAAGGGAAACACACGGGAATGATGGAAGAGGCTTTTTTTCCCTTTCGTATTCGCCTATCGGGAACCATGGATACAAGCTTTTTTGGGTGGCGCCCCGGCCTGCTTCTTTTTTTGCGTCGGTAGTCCTTTGTCACGAGGGTTTGTAATACATATACGATACTTCAGGGTTTTTATATTTTATGATTATGTGTAATCGAGGGCTTTATCGATATAGATATCAGTATAAGAAATTTGAAGTGTACATGTTTGAATCCGGCGATGTGCGATCCCTTTTGGCTTTATTCAAGTACACACTTAAATATGCAAGTCCAAAGTCCGTCTTTTTCTTGATTGGACTATCGTCGGTGCGGGGTACAGTGGCATGATATGATCTAAAAGCACACGGTCACAGAGTTTTTTTCCTTTCCAAGTCGGAGTTTGAACTGTACTGCATGAACTTGTAATTTGTCTACAGGGCATTTCCTGGTATTCTGACGGTACGAATCGACGATCTCGAAAAGAAAGAGCTCACGATAATTAATACATACATATCCCATTACAGGTCTACACCCGCATGGCGCGATTATATTGATGATAGAATAATCAAGATATCAAGGGATAATATTAATAAGCGCTGCCTACCCAAGATGTTAGTAAGAAGTAATATCAGGAATCCGGTCCGTACGAAAGAGACAGTCAACGGCATCTTCCATTAAAAACTCCGGGAGAATAAAAAGGATATCATAAGGAAAAGCACATGAAAGACCAGAAGTCAGAGAAGGGAAAAAAAAAGAAGCTTGCCAAGCGAGGATATATATGCAAGCGGGGTTTATCGGTTTGGGGTTTCCCGCTTGATGCGGAAGCTGCATCCCACACGGTGAAAAACAAGGGTCTTTTTCTTCGCGAAAAGTTGTCGATTTTTTTTCGATACCTAAGTACTTTGAGGATATTTTCTTTTCGGTTCCCCACTTTGGAGGATGATCAAATCTTGCTGGATGGGGGGTTTGAACCTCGGGAGGAAGGTAGTTTTTGATTCTTGAAGAAAAAAGCTTCGATAGAAATTGCGACTGGGGGTTAACTTAACTTAAGTTGAACTATGGTGACACAATGCGCATTGTTTGGCAGCTGCCCAAGTTTTCCGAGTCGGATCCATGGCGATAGTTTCTTGACTTACTTAGTCGAATCGACTCTTTTATCGTAAAATCTCATTTATTTTATTTTTATTTTATTTTTTTTCTAAAGGAAGAGCTCTGTTTAAGGAAGAAAAAAAAAAAATGTTTAAGCTTACTAAACCGAAAGATGAAAAATAAAATAACGCTCCATGAAAAGATGGCGACGAGGGCGCTGGTCATTTTTACATGGGGAAATTCCGGCCGGAGATTCCTTATGCATTACAAACACTCCACTTTGTTAAAAAAATGAGAAGACAGAAGGGAGAAAGAAGTGCAGCACGTGCACGTGCGTATATCGTTTATCGTGGGATCATATTCATGTCGAAAAAAAAAAAAGAAGGATTGCCCTGTTTACGATCATGGTTCAAGGACGTTTTGCATGGCCTGCCCCACGCCGCCTTGCTGCAAGGTGTAACATTATATGATGGATGGATGTCCACTCCGGCTAATTACTTAGGCAGTCTTGGGATTAACAGACCCATCTTTTTTTTTTTTTGTGAAGTCTATTTCATTATATCTCCGAGGTGGCAAGTGTGATGTGAAGTATTTAGTCAGTTTTGTTTTGGGGATAGTATGGATTCAGTTATGTTTTGGGTCATGCAGTGCCTTAGTTGCTTGGAGTATAGTTTATGATTATAATGCAGGAGGTAACTCGACTACTACTTGAATACTCTTCTTAAATACTTAGTACTTAGCTAATAGCTAATCGTAGAAGATGATCGAGTAAGGGATAGAAAGGATAGAAGGGATAGAAGGGATGATAGCGTGTATAAGGAGATATCTCGAACCCTCTTGCGTGGACATTCTGCCTAGACGGTGATAGTGCATTCCTCACCACATCATCATCTTCTTCTCTATTTTGTAAGGATCTAATTGTATTATCATTGTAAGAGGAAGTGAAGTGAAGTGAGAATAAGATATTAATACCTTGTCTGGTCCGCCCCGGTTTCGAAAGGGAGGGAATCCACTCTTCTGCATTTATCTTATTTATATTTCCCTCCAACCCTAAAAACTTACTTGAGTATCTGCATATACATATGTATTCCCAAGGTAGTACTTATATCGAAAGTACTTGAGTAAGCAAGATATCCTTCATATCCTCTGTTGAATTAGAGCCTTTTGACATTCAGTAAGTATCAATATCATATATTAATATCATGGTCATGTCGAACGGGAACATGGCATCCCTTGAAACAGCTGCACACCCGCATTTACCCATTGCATTAACTTAACTTACCCACATCTTCTTCCTCTTCATGCACGGAGCTTCTTCAGCCCAGCCCAGCCCAGCCCATAGCCAAACGAGATCCATTGACTCGAATCCAATCTGATTGATTGAAATCGCCATCAGATCGGGTTTTGCAATTGCAATCACGGCCTGCGGAAGTTGACGAACCCGAAGCTGACGGGAGAACCGAACGAGAGTCCGCCGTTATCACGCATCGCATGCATTCGATTTCTCCCTTTTCTTCTTCTTCTTCTCCCTTTTCTTTCCCCATGACAGTTTTTTTTTTTTAAACAGACTTCCCTTGCATATAGCTATATACCAAGTACTTTCTTATACACAGAGTCTTGAGTTCTTGGTTTAATACGTTACGTTACTGTCATCCCGGCTCAACCATCGGATTATTGTATCGTACGGAGGCTTGTCCATGCTTGTCGTTCTTGTCGCTTTTTTGCACCTGACCGAATAAGGCTGCTTGCTGGCTGCAAACACCTTTTTCTCTTTTCCTCTGCTCTTCTTTTCTTTTTCTCTTCTTCCATGAGAGGAACCTTACTGTGTATTAGTGGTTTTGAACTGCTGGGGTTTTTTTTCTTCGTCTGCTTAACTCTGCCTTAACTTAACTTACTTTTTGCTTAAAACTCATCTCACTTCTTACATACCTCTCACTCTCTTCCTCTTCAACAACCCCCCACTGTCTTTTCCTTTCCTTGACTTCATCACCGTCCGATATTGAGGTGCCCGATATATATATATATATATATTTATATGTATATATCTGCTCCATATGGTGGTGGCATTGACGGGACTGCTTCATCCGACTGTTAGGCATTGGAGGGAGGACATTCATACAGAGATCGAACGAACGAATATTAACCACCACCCGTTTAGCCACGAGGTTTCTTCACCACACATACCCTTCTCACACCACCCACACCCATCCCACGGCTGCGAAAAATCAACCATCCAACCACCCACCACGAGGACGGAGGCATATCACACCCCCCTCCCTCCTCCACAATACATTGTTGTTTTGTTTTAAAGCCTGCTGTTGGCTATGCCTCGCGGCTCGACGTCTTCAAACACGAAGCGGTCGAGCAACAACCAGAATTCTTCAGGAAACTCCCAAAATGGCGGTCTAGCCCCCCCGAAACGTCAGCAAGCCCGATCTAGAGCCTCCAGCAATGCTAATATCCACGTTCCCGGCAACCAATCCAACGGTTCTGCCTCGTCTACCGGTCAATCTCATGGTTCTGCGTCATTGGAGGATAGTGTCAACAATAACAACAGTAATAACAACGGGAAGCAATCGACTTTACAGGAATCTTCTTCTTCGAAGGGACAGCTCGGTGTTAATGGCGTAGGGATGGCGGCGAATAACTCTTCCGGGGACTCTTCGACTTCTACGATGGCTCGTTTGCATTTGGATGGCGACGGCGGAATGAATGGGACTGTGACTCCTCAGAAGCGGATGATCGATCTCGATCAATCCGGTGCTAGTGTATCCGGTGGAGACAGCCATTACAAGACAATTCTTCCCTCCTGGCCATTGATAGACTCTCTCATGCTTCTCATCATCCTTCTACAACTACCGACTACGCTTCTCACCTTGGTTCACCTTTTGTTTGCCTCCCTGTCATTCGTCCCCCACAATCTCACCCTTCTCGGTCCAAACCCTTCTTCACCGACAATCAACTATGGTGCTATTTCAAATTATATCTTCCAGGGTCAGCAGGGTGGTCCGTCAGTCCTCACGATCATCATATCCGATATAATCATGGCTTTGGTATCGATGCTGCTATGGCCTAGTGCTAGGATATTTCTCGTCGATCTTGCTCAGGCTGTCGTTGCTTTGTCCCTAGGTGCGGGTTCTACGGGTACCGGCAATAGCGGGGCGATGAGGAATGCTGCCGTCTGCGCATCGGTTGTTGGTATATCACAGATACTACGGGAACGCTCTCAGATTGCACATCATCTTGGAATACCGGTTTCTCAGAATGCAGGAAATGAATTGAATACGCTTACACCTTCATCAACGTCTGCTGGTAGCATAAGGAGCGCATTGGCCGTCCACATCGTCGCCCAGGGTATTATGAAAGCTACTAGGAGATGGCTGACACTGAGGGACCCTGCCGAGTATGCTGCTTCTCATCCTACAACATCTTCTTCTTCATCAATTTCTGCGTCTTCAAATCCCTCGTCGTCATCGTCATCATCTGCAACATCAACGGCTAAGGGTGGTTCTGCATCTGGTGTTGTTTCAAATGCGCCGAAAGATCCCGAAGTTGGATGTCCGACGACCTCGACCGCCACCACGACTACAACTACCGTCAAAAAGAAGGGGAGGCTGGGAATCTGGGTTCGAGGACAACAACCGCTATGGGCGGCGCTTGCGAGTTCTATTGTTCATTTAAAAGAGGTTGAAAAGTTACATGCTGCGAATGCCAGTGATTCTAAAGTTACATCATCGGATACGACTTATGGGTTCGATGAACCGAAAGTTTGGATTACGAGGATAGGATCGAATGAGATTGAATTTGGGTCGAATTATCATCCGCCGAACATCGTGAATGATGAGGAAGGGGTCGATAAGAGGTTTCCGTTTATCGTTGAGTTGAATGGGATTAAGTGGCCTCAGACGACTATTTCGATGGCGAGTGGTGGGAGAGGGGAGGACAGTACGATCAGTCGGACAAGGGATGAAGAGGAGTGGACTGCAGAGATTTCGGGACTCACGCCGACGACGGTGTATGATATTTCTTTCATTAGGAGAACTACTGGGGAAATAATATACTCGGCCAGCGTCGGCACGACGTCCAAGCAAGGTGAGATATCAAATAAACAGTTTCCAGAAGGGATTTCTTCTAATAGGAGAATTGCAGCCGCAAATGTGGATGCACCGAAAGAACCAGTCCCCGCTAAACCCCA
The DNA here is from genome assembly GCA_036971725.1 of Arthrobotrys conoides. NCBI lineage: Eukaryota > Fungi > Ascomycota > Orbiliomycetes > Orbiliales > Orbiliaceae > Arthrobotrys > Arthrobotrys conoides. Next base: position 3,447,461 of record JAVHJM010000001.1, read on the forward strand.
ACGCCCCCTATCCCCCATCACCACCCTTCAAAACAGCTTGAACGCCTCACGCAGCAATCTAGAAGAACAAAAACGTCGTATCAAAGTTTCGAAGAAAGGGAACTCTCGACGAATCAGTGGTCTACGTAGCGAGATCGACTCTCTTAAGTCTCGACTAGGGTCTGGAGACAAGGGAGACGAGCGCGCACGTCGTAGAGCACTATCTTTGAGAGACTCTGTCCGCCGTGCGGAGGAGGAGACGGAGAATATCCAAATGGAGTTACAAACGTTGAAGGAACTTCCGGAGGACCAGGAGAAGGAATGGGAAGAGAAGAAGAAATCGTGGAAGAGTGAGAAGGAGAACTTGACTGTTTCTGAGAAAGATGCGGTTTCTATGCGCGAGCAGGCCGACCGCCGTCTTCTGGAGATCAAGAATGAGATCAATTCCGCTACAGCTAAAAGAGAGAAGGCTGCTCGAAGGGTTTCGAATTTGAGAGCTGACTTGGAGCGGGCAAAGACGGAGACTGCGGCGACTGCAGAGGAACGAGAGAAGGCCAAGCAACGGGAGCAACTGAAGCAGAGAAGACAGGGTATTGAGTTGGAGTTTTCTGCTTCGATCGCGAAGATGGAGCAAGGCATGATTAGTTTCCGACACAAGTCTCGCGAAAATTACGCTAGCATCCGTTCTTTGGAGGCCTCGTTCTTGATGCAGCAACAGCAACAGCAGCAACAGCAACAAGCAGCACATGTTCAGCAGATGGCAATGGGAGGTCTTACGGCTACGGATTTGGCATTCCCGCTTGCGGCGCAGCTGATTCAGAATATGTCGCCACGAGCTGGATTTGGTCAACCGGTCTATAACAACAACCCATACGGTGCCTTCTACGGTAACCCTTCGCCGCACACCTCCGGTTCATTCAGCAGTATCAACCTCCAACCGCAAAATCCAATTGTGAGCCCGTTCCCTAGCGCTTACCCGGGGTATGACCGTGGTCGATCAACTTCTATATTCTCCATGGACAGTGCTTTGACCAATCTATCTGACTACGATAATAACGCACACGCTCGCAAGAAGAGTATCCCAGAAGGTGTTAGCTCTGGATCCTCTTCTGGCAGTGACAGCCACGAAGTCGATGGATACATCAACCATATTGCTACCTCTGGCGCTGTTGGACCATTCGACAACCAGGCGGTTGGGTACTTTGGAGTTCCAGCGGAATTGAACAAGTCTTTTGCAGAGAAATTGAAGAGCGGTGTGGCATTCCCGCCGCTTCCGCCACCGTCTACTGCAAATGCTACAGCCGTTGTGAAACCGGAGGCAATTGCTCAGTGAATCAGTTTTAATAAAAAAAAAAGTGGTTATCTTTCTCACGATAGTTGACGAGTTTTCTTCCTTTTTCCCTTTTCCTTTTTCCAGTTTGTTCTTCCGATAGGTTGTGAATATGTGCGTGCGTGCGTGTTCGCCGGATGTGGTTCTATCTCAAAAGTAGCTGTAAAGGACTTTGAGAATGATAGTGTCTGGTAAATGGCAGCGAAGCAAATTCAATCAAAATACAAGAGTATACGGTCTTGCACTGTAATGAATCCGTAGTAGTCGCGACCAGTGATTAGTGATCTGTTGTGTCGATATCCTCGTTAACACTTGTTCTCGAAGTAGTGAGCCGATTCGGAGTTTATTCCCGTCGGCTGGCGTTCATTAACTCGATCTGCCCAGGGCAAATTGAACCTTCTTCTCTTCCCCAATTGATACTTTCCGATATAAAACCCGCAAACCTCAAGATCGATAAGCTATAATTGTCATATACGTAACAGCTTAGGTGGCTTCAGACCCCCCAGCTGCCCAGCCGCATTGTTCTGAATCGCCTGCAGATGTCCTTTCCAGATTCCGGTCGCACCAACAGCCAACCAGGATTCAGCTGATTCAAGCTCGCAAACAGCACTGCCTGCCGCCCCGCCGGGTTATTTTCTCTTACATACCCCAGAATTAAACCATTCCCCTACATCAGCACCACCACCACCACTACCAAGAAAAATAAGAAGTTGAAGCTACAGTGTCCTTGCAATTGGTCGCGTGTGCGTGCCGCTACCCCCCTCCCTAACATAGTAACGATAGGTTACTTTTTTTCCTTTCCCTTGCAGATAAAAGGAAAAAAACGCCACTATCCATTGGCTTAATTACCATTTATGCTGTACGCTCAAAATGCCTGTCGTCTCTCCATCTCTCCGCCCTCCTCCTCCTCCTCTCTCTCTTCCTTATATTCCCTCTCGCATCTCGCAGCATCGGCATCTTCGTCTTCTTGCATCTATCGAGCGCTGAGACGGGTGAGCGCTGTCAGACCTTTCAATTGCTACCATCATAGCTCCAAACACCACCATCGACGCACAGAGATCTTTGTCCAACATTGGCACCACGTTTCATCTACGAGTTACACTACTTTAACTTCTTCTTCCTCTTCTTCCTCTTCTGCTTCTGCTGTTGCTTCTTCCGCAGCGTTTAGGAGTCGGACTGGGAAGCAATTGTTATCTACAAAATTGAAGAGGCCGACTGTTGTGGGACATCCGGTACGGATTGGGATAGCGAAGATGGCGTCGAAGCATTCGCATGATCATGACCACGACCATGACCACGATCACGATCACGACCATGGACACGGACACTCACATTCGCACGGGCATTCGCACGGGTTATTTAGTCATCACCATCATCATAGTCCTGCCGATAATGTGTTCCTTACCAGCAAAAACAAGGCTGATGCCGGCGTTCGGATTACGAGAATAGGTAAATAGCTTATCTCCCGTAATAACCCCATATGCGAATATTTAGCTATATAAGGGTATTTATTCTAATATATATGGCTTTTTTTTTTTTGCATAGGTCTATTCGTCAACGTCCTCATGGCCATCTCCAAGGGATTCGGAGGCTGGTACTTCCACTCCCAAGCCCTAATAGCAGACGCAATGCACGCCCTCACGGATCTCGTCTCAGACTTCATGACACTAGCAACAGTCAGCTGGGCTCTCAAACCACCTACCAAAATGTTCCCCAACGGATTCGGAAAAGTCGAGAGTTTGGGCAGTTTGGGAGTCAGTAGTTTATTACTCTTCGGAGGGTTGGCTATGGGGTTGAATAGCGTGGAAGTACTATACACGCAGTTTACGGGGGAGAGTTTACCATCTTTTTTACAAGGGTTGGGGCATAGTCATAGTCATATTGGATTGGATCATGGGCATGATCATGGACATCATCATGGCGGTCATGATCACGGACATGATCATGGAGTTGGACATGGGCATGGACATTCGCATGCGGAGATTGGACCGAATATTAATGCGGCTTGGTTGGCTGGTGGGAGTATTTTGGTTAAAGAGTGGCTGTACCGTGCTAGTAAGTTTCCCCCTTCTTATTTACTTCATCCTCGGGAAAGAAGGAAAGTAGAGGAACTAATATGGATTTTTTATATAATAGCTATGAAAATCGCCAAAGAACGAAAATCGTCAGTCCTAGCATCAAACGCCGTCCACCACCGTATCGACTCATTAACAGCAATGGTCGCCTTAATCTCCATCTCCCTTAGCAACATCCTCCAGGGAGCCAGTTGGCTCGACCCCGTCGGTGGATTACTAGTCTCCCTTATGGTTATCCGAGCCGGTTGGTCAAACACCCGTGCCGCATTATTCGAATTAGCAGATATGGGTATCGACGATGAAATGTGTTACGAAATCAAAAAGGTTGCGGAGAATACGTTAAAAGAGGAAAGGCTTGCCGCCGTAAAACCTGGCGTTGCTGGTAAAATCAAGTCTGTTGGAGGGATTAAAAGCGGGCAGAACTTTTTGGTCGATATCACAGTGTCTTTGGAAGAGGCTACGGTTACTTTGGAAGATATGGCGAGGATTGAAGGGATGTTGAGGGAACAAGTTGGAGAAGGGGTTAGAGGGGTTAGGAAAGTCAGGGTTAAGTTTATTGAGCAAGGAAAGGAGGAAGTTAGTGAGTTTGTGGAGAGAGGGGAGGAGGATTTGGAGAGTGAGAGTGAGAGTGAAGCTGGGCATTCTCATGAGAACGGTGGGGAGCATAAGCATAAGCATGGGGAGAAGAAGAAGGAGAAGTAGAGAGGAGGGGGTTGTGTGTATGAGTAGGTTTGTAAATGCTGGTAGATGGGGTGTTATACAGGGTGGGAGATTTCTTGCGATAAACTGTATATAGTGCATTGTTTTTTTGGTTGGGTGCTTTGGGATGTAGTTTAGGGTAGAAACGATATCATTGTCATCATGATAATCTGATGAGGCTTTACTTGTGAAGAATACGTTTTTTGAAGTACACAGGGACTCCTGACCCCTAGCTACTTCTTGTAGAAGTTCCAGGCCTAGTAAACCTTAATATTCAGCAAACTCGGGTAGATAAATGGGTATGTGTATCGAGCAGATCTAGAAAGGTAGAAATTAGTCTCGTTCCAGCCTAGATTTCACAAAGGGAGGCATCTAGAAATCATCCTTTCCAAAATGCATAGCCGCAGCTCAAATTAGAGAAAAAGGACCCATCGTGCAAAATCAGGTGCAGCATTTATGGCCTCAAGACTTCCCTAAAGCCTATCGATCCATGGGGACATTTGCGAATGTATATTCGCCCACTGTTTCCATGCATTCCCCTTCCGAGATCCCGCATGATCCGCCTCCTTACAATAGAAACTCCTCCTGATGGGATCACTTTTCTTCAACTCTCCTGCTACTGCATTCGATTTTTTCTTCTTCTTTCCTTTCTTAAACGTCTTCATCCACTCTAGTTCCATTAAGGGACTTCATGACGGCCACGCAAATTAACGTTTGGCGGACTTCTTTTCCTTTTTGCCGATAATATATAACGTATCACCACAGGTTGATTTAAGCGTTCTAAGAGACCGAGTGTATGGGTTTGTCACCCGATTGTAGCCATGATGTCGTCTTGAAACTAGAATATCATGATGATATGGGTATATATAGTAATTGTCGAAAAGCGGGTGGGCCTGCTGCCGCTGCTGCTGTAAGATCTGAATAGATCTTCCTCGACCGGCCAGTCTTTTATATTTTGGTCATCTGATTCCTTAGGAGAGTGCATGGGAAGGCCTAAAGATTGTATGGCTAGATCGGGTTATACATCTATTTCGTAGGTAGATTCCTTCGGATTCCTATGTATAAGTCTACAGCCTTGCTAGGAAAGGCTTGGGTATTTTCGATTTTTAGGCAGCTTATTAGGCGCCGTGCGTGCCGTGCGTGGCGTAACTAGGATGTGCGTGGAAGTATTTATACTGATATAGGGTGTTCAGTATATGTACGGCACGGCTGCAGTTTTTGTGAGATAATGAGGCTGTTATTGATTGAGTCGATGATGGTGTATCCTTTGCGACAAGGCTTTGTACGATGTAAGATTTGGTATCTTGGATTGGCCGGGTGTGGATATTTGATGTTAACGTGGGATATTGACTTAGTATTGCCTCATTCAGCTATTCTTGTATGCTTTGCCATTTTCGGTGTATACACTGCTGGATCGTGTATTAGATGTTGAAAGTAGGCCTATTAATAGCTATTGATCATGAAGCATCGAATACTAGCCGATATGGAGTTGGGAGAGCTCGAGGACCCCTGTGACTGTGTTGTGTGGTGGATGTGGGAAGCTTGATAAATGCCAAGATATTTGGAGCAGCATTTGGGAAGCGAGTTGTCGCGCACGCATCCCGAAAAATTTCCACATCTTCAATCCTTCTTCCTTGCTCTTCACCAAGTCCACCCACACTCTTGAGTCACCCCTCCCTCCAACATTACGGCTTCAACCTCTCTTTCGCACGCACCCACGCATCTCCCATACATTCGCAATGTCTGACTACGGTGGTGATGATGGCGGCGAGGCCGAGTACGTCCCTTCTACAATCTTGAGCTCTGGCCACCTAGACCTTTGCTAACATAACCCACCTACCCTCCAGATTCAACGAAGGTTACGAGGAAGATCACTACGACGACGATCATTTCGAAGATAACGAGCCGTTCGATCGCGAAGAACACGATGCCGAAGAAGGAGACGAGGAAGCCGGCGATTCCAACGGCATGAATGGGATGCGAACTCATGGCACAGGACCTGATAACTTTGTCACGTCTGGTGACGTGGCTGCTATGGCTTCTGGGCAGGGGCGTGGAGTTGTTGATGAGAATAAGAAGAAGATTCCGAATGATAAGAGATCTACGACGCCTTATATGACGAAATATGAGAGGGCTAGGTTGTTGGGGACGAGGGCTTTACAGATCAGGTACTTACCATTTTTCTGGCTTCTCTGGGTTGGGTAGTATTGGATTGGATGTGGGATTTCAGAGCTAATGGGTTTAATAGTATGAACGCCCCGGTATTGGTTGATACGGAAGGACAGACGGATCCTCTTAAAATCGCTTTGAAGGAGTTGAACGAGAAGAAGATTCCTTTGGTCGTTCGTCGGTACCTTCCTGACGGCTAGTAAGTTCTGAGTCTATCCTCATTTTTGAGCTACCGCCTGTAGTCTAGATACTGATGGTGTATGTTGTAGTTACGAGGATTGGACTTGCGAGGAACTTCTTTAGGAGAAGGAGTGGCCTGATACGCGATACAATTCGAATAATGGACCATCAGCCGCCAACAGTCCCATGCCTTCTACTTTGTCAAGTCCTATTGGGAATGATGGTAGTAGCGCGCCGACCCTTGTCTCCGTTCTAAGCTATCGGTAGTTATATTTTACTGAAAAACTGGAGGCCGAGAAGAAACGGGATGACACTTACGAGACCAGATGACACATACTGTTATATTGGTGGTCGCAGAGGAGAACGGTAGCTTTTCCAGAGCTATCGGGTTTATGAAATTTACAATTCATATGAAACTGTACAACATGGAGTTACGGTGTTCTTTTTTCCCCTTCCACCTTTTTTGTCCATCTAGAGAGCATGCTGCAACCTTTTGCTTTTTTCATATGATCATTATTCCTTCTCTCTTTTTTAAAAAAATTGGTGAGAAACATATTTTCATTTACATATCTGAATTGGTTCCCTATGAATGAATCCAATGGAATGTCATTTTTATTTATTTCAGTCTTTCCTTTTTCCTTCCTATTCTTTTGAGGAACATCGGAGTGAGGCCGGGTGGGGGGGATGGGATGGCTGCGAGACGTGATACCTCTGATTTCCCCCCACTGTCGATTTCATGCAGGGTTAAGCTTAAATACCCTGTGATACCAGGGTGATATCCTCGAATTCACACCACTAACTCAGCTACCAGGACACAATTGATGCAATTACCGGGCAAGCTGATAATGAGACAGCGCAGCAGTGCATGAAATCGAGGAGACCGTGCCGTGGGGATGGGATACTGTACTCCGTATAGCAGGAGCTCCAGGCTTGGGCACCTGGTCGGTTGCTGGCTGGGAGCTACTGGGAGCTGGTGGGCGTATCGATAAGAAGCTAAGCGGGCGGGCGCTGGACGTGAATTTCGTCATAAAGCAAGGAGGGACCACTTAAAATACCGTTCTCCAGAACTTCATTCTTCAAGTCACCCAGCTTCAAGCCTACGCTCGATCACTATATAAAAAATACGGACCCTTTGTTTGCCCTGCAGTTTCTAATCACTCATTCTCTCGCCCGTAGCTTTTAATCCTTTTTTTTTTTTTTGTCAAAAAGCTTCATCACTCTACCATCACCATCGAGAAATACAGAATACAGAATACAGAATACCCATACATTGAATACCCAGGTACCTCTACAAGATACAGCAGTAAAGATGGCCGACCAGCAACAGCTCGATAACCGTTACCTGCCTACCGTCGCCATTTTGACGCCTGGCGAGATGGGTACTGGTATCGGTATAATGCTCCGACACTACGGTTATACCGTCGCTACCCAATTACACGGTCGAAGGTAATCCATTATAACGTCTAGCTCTTTATTCCAATTATATTCTAATATACTGTAGCGAGTACACGGTCACACGGGCTCGCGATGCTCAATTCCACTGCTACCCATCCGACGAAGACATCATCGCCGAATGTACTTACGTCTTTTCCATCGTCCCACCTGCCGAGGCCATCAATACCGCTCGCAGAATCGCAGAGGCAGCTGTTAGCTTTGCTTCCACCGCCATTGCTCCAGAACACCCACCTGCTCCTCTTTACTTCCTTGATTTGAACGCCACATCTCCAGCCACAGCACGTGCCATCGCTGCTTTGTTCAATGGTATCAATATTCAACTTGCTAATAATCCTGCCGGGCGGAAAATCGTCTTTGTTGACGGAGCGATCATTGGTGGTCCGCCAAAGTTGGATCCGCATAATGGAGAGTGGTTTAAGCCCAATATCATGCTTAGCGGACCGTTGAAGCTTTCATTGACGGCGTTCAATGAGCACGATGATGCTACTACGCTTGTGGAGACGGAAGAGGATGATGGGGAGGTTTTGGAGAGGGTTTTGGGAGTTAAGTGGGTTGGAAATGAGATTGGACAGGCGAGTGGAGTTAAGATGTGCTTTGCGAGTCTTACGAAGGTGTGTGTGTGCTTTTTATTTCATCATTTTTATGCTTGAGTGGGTGATTTGGACTAATTTTTTGATTTTAAAGGGATTGACGGCTCTTGCTATCGAGTCGTTTACGACGGCTGCATCATTGGGCTTGCTTAAACCGCTGCAGGACCAACTCGCCGAGAAGACACCCCTGATCTCCAGCTTTGTCAACAATGCCATCGTTCAGATGCCGCCCAAGGCATACCGTTGGGTCGGCGAGATGGAGGAAATCGCAGATACCTTCCACGAGGAAGGCGGGTTTGACAAGACGATCTATCAGGGCACGGCAGAGGTGTTCAGAACTATCAATGAGGACACGGAACTCGGGAGGGAGAGGACGGGGCTGCGAACGCGAGGTAAGACGGTTGAGGATGTTACAACGCTGCTCGCGGAGGGGATGAAGCATCGTAGGGAAAGGCTTTCGAGGGCTGCGACGGCGATTGATCCATCGGCCTCCAAGACGAATCCTAAGCTGGCGGAGGCACTGAGCGGGCTAAAAATTGCGGAAGAAGATGAAGGTAAATAGGTAAATAGGTTGGGGGAAGTGGTACAGTCATACATACATAGGCTTTCCCCCCCTAGACCTTGTCGACCGTTTTTTTTTTTTTTTAATCGTTCTGTCTTTCCTCAGGTATTTCGGTTCCTTCTTTTTCTTCGAGCAGTTATTGTGCGACGGAGGACGACAGGAACGGACGGGATGGAATGGTGGGGTTGTTTTTTGACTCCTACGTACCTACTTCGCTGTTCGATACTTCTATCCTCGTCGGGATCGACATGGGGTTTCTTGCGTCTTTCCATCCATTCCCTCCTCTTCCCCTCTTCTTCCAAGTCTCTCTCTCTCTGTTACTTTTACAGTGATTCACGGGTGTTTAGTTTCGTTTTTTTTTGCACTTTTCTTTCGTTTTCTTTAGTTTTAATTATTATTCTCTGAGCCTTTTCTGATTAAAAACAGCGTTCTGTGGATTGTGAGCAAAGAAAAAAACCATTATCGTCTGTTTTTTGTTACTATCTTTCCTTTTCCCAATTAACTTAAAACTATTCTTACTAAGAAGTAACTTGAGTAATTATAATATTAGTTACTACCATTCTTATCTTTAACTATCTTCACATTCGGAGGGAATCGAGATCGTTTGGATACGGAATGCAGTGATGTTGAGGGACTAATGCAATGCAGACGATATAAATGTTTCCCAGCAGGGTATACCGGTAGCTAGTACTTGCTTAACTCACCACAAGCTAGCTATTAGGTGATAAGTAGGCTAGATTAGCTGTTCGATAATGTACAGCGAAGGTGAACCGTGGCCTGGCTGGGTGGATCTCAACAGGTCCCAACGGATTATAATTAGAGAACTTTAACTTGCTAACCACCCCCCTCGCACATACATATATACATACATACATTAGATCCCATATGCATACCGGCATACGTAGGGTACGGTACGGTACAGGACATACATGGCATGTGCATGCAGAGCTGCACTGTATACTACTGTACATGTAGCTAGTGAATGTTAATGGAACCCGAGAAACGATACGCATGCGAAGCAATAGGTAAGGTTCACACACCAAAAAAATACAAAAAATCAATTGGGAAGGGCTGTTAGCTTATGTTAGTTACCTACTTTTAGTTGGTATAGTTGGGTATGCATATGGAAAGATGATAACGGGAAAGAAAAACGACGCTTTTTTTGTTTTGTGTTTTTACCGAATGCGATAGTGCATGGGAATTGAAAGCAGATAGGATTTTAAACAGCGCATTTGAGGATTACTATGTGTTTCTTTTCCCAACAAAGGGAGATACTTTGTGAAGTGGACTGGAGGGATATGTAGATGTGGAGGTAGTGTATGTACTGATGTAACCGGTATGTAATGGGAGTACTAGTTAGTAGGTGGGTGTGGTGGATTGCATTCCCGACGACGCAGGAATATCTACACCACATACGACATCTACTAGATACCATATATGTGAAGAGATAGGATAGCTGGGAATATATCCCCGACGCGGGCGGCATGGGCATACTGTGCGTGGGACGAGGGGTACCGTCTTATTGGGTGCTCATCGGGTGGGGGGGATGCCTGTACATACACACTATCGAACGCAATTTCCCCTCATTCACCCACTCACTCACCCACTCACTCACTTCATGTATTTCTTTCTCTCTCCTGTGACAGTGACAGTGATGGTTAGTAAGTAAGTAGGTACTTAAGTATGTATAAGAGGTTTAGTGATAGTGAATATTAATGTTGTATGAGGATGATTTTGGGGGGGGGATGTCTGGATGGAGTAGGAGAGTAGGAGAGTATATAGAACAGTATAGGAGAAGGAGAAGTCGCAGCCGGCTGAAGGATGGCCAACCCCCCCGGTTTTACCCAACTGTCTCTGCCTTCTCTTCTCTTCTCTTCTTCATCGTTATCATCATCCATCTATCAACCATCATCATCTACAACAACCACAGCTATTATCCTTTGACCACTTGGGCTTTAATAATTATATATGATTTTGAAGAGACAAGGGTGATTATTATATATTATTATCATCATCATTATTATTATTATCATTCAATTCGCATAGAATCATTTAACAGTGCCACTCGGTCTTTCAGTGATATTGATTGATAGCAGCTGTGCCTTAATTGCAATTGTATCTGTCGTTGGGCAGCCAATCCGATCAATCGAATCTTCTCGTCTCGGGTAGGTTCAGGTTCCTTACTTGACTGGGAGCGGTTAGTCCACTCCATCCATCCCGAACCTCTTCTCTCTTAACTATATCATATCATATCACTCCCTCTTCTCCCTCTCCTTCTTCTTCCTCTTCTCCTGCTCAATCTTTTCTAATCAAAAAATTTTTTTCATCGAAAACAGAACTATCAAGATCTCATCAGATTTACTAGAAACCAACTGAAACTGAACCATCCTTCTTTTTATTTTGTGACGAAACGATCCAACGAAAATTCCAACGACCGAACCGATCGAATCGCCAGCTAGTTCTGACTAGCAAGCTAAACCGAGCCAAACATACAGACGGACGGACGACCGGTGTAATCCAATTTACACCCGTATTCCCACATTCACCCGATTCGCTCTCCCTTCTTGCCAGTCTACCTCTCCGAGTATATTTGCTAGATATATTATATTCTTGCAAATAATCTAGGAGAGTAGCTCGTAGGGAACGAGCAAATCCGAAGAACAAGAAACATCCAATAACTTTGGCCTCTCGTCAAGTGCCCCGTGCCGACTTAATGCCAGCACCTCCCTCCTTTGACGCCCCGAATCCCACGTCCCCCTATAATAACACTTATCAGCAGCAAGTCGCCCAACGCCAGTCTCTCTATCAAAGAGCCCAAGCGCAGAATCTCAATCACTTTGGGCCTAACAGTGGTCAGTCTGGTGGTAACAGCAACGGCAATAGCAATAACAACAACGGGAACGTTGATAGTAAGAGTTTGATCGGTGGGAGGCTGAAGATATACCCCAGGGAATTGTAAGCAACTTCTCCTTCCTTTTCTTTCTAGTATACTTCATATCGAATCATAGTTGTATCATTATACTTGTTATTGTTATTGTTTTTCTTTAATCCCTTTCACTACCTACCTACAGACACTTTGTAATAGTTCGTTACCACTTGCTGTTAGTGCTAGTGCTTGCCCCCTTAGCTCTCTCCATTTCTAGCCGATCTTGTTGCTTCGCTGTTACATCATTCGGCTTGTCGCCGTGGGTCTCTTATCTGTTCCCTTAAAGCTGCAGCTGTGAGTTACTACGCTACATTCACAACAGAACAAAAAAAGGTTGCCCCTAAAGTGCTTGTTTAGGTACTCTTAAGTCGGTAAGCAAGCCACCAAGCTTCGGTTCGAGCTAACTATCAATCACATCACTGTTCTCAAAGGAGAAATTGAAAGTGAAGTGGTTGTGGTACCGACCATACTTACGTAGCATGGAGTGGAGGCTAGCTAGCCTAACCCCCCTTAGCTTGGAGTCCTGCTTGAGTCATCTGATGCTACCTCCATGTAGGCAGTACGCAACCTTAGCGGCGAATGACAGACCAGACCCAACCTTCCCAGGCACGGAGCAGGAACAAGAGGGCAGAAAGCAGGCACCCGACAGGGCCATTCCTGGGTGCCCATGTCCATGTTCTTGAGGTCTTTATATATCATGCCGTCAGCGTCATGCTCATGCTCCCTCTCGACATTTATATCCAAGAACCCCCCCATCTACCTATATCCATCGATACTGCGTCTGCCCCCGAGTTGCCCTGTCCTGCCTGTTGATCACAACGCATCTGACCTCATCCCAACACATCGCTCGACGTTGACGCTTTGAGACACATTGCTGCTTGAAACCTGCTCTCCCTCACGCTGCTTTCATCCCGTTCCGCTCTTTAATCCCCAAACCTCCATATTCACGAACATCCTTTTTTTTTTTTTTTTCTCCCCTTGTCGAAGAAGGGGAAGGAGAAGCCAAGTTCGATTCCTGCCTAGTAACCTTTTTATTTTATTTTTATTTCTTTGGAAGAATACACTTTCCGTAGTTTGCAACCTCTTTCTTCTTTTCTTTGGTGGTAGTCATTACCATTATCTACACTAGCACTACTGTCATCGTTGTTCCCTGAAATCGTTCAATTCGGTCCGATAACCCTCCTCGAGGGGGGCATTTCCCTTAAAATACCAGCTAGCTATAGCTTCTGGAACCATATCCAATCAAGGATCAAACAAAATCAAAGCTAACCTCATGCCTCGTCGCAAACCGCGCCGCTCCGAGGACGACAGTAATAGAACCTTCCCCCAGGTCCAGCCGCAGCAGGCCCAGCAGAAGACTACATCTCCGTTACTCTCCGCCTTCACAACCGCCTCCTCTCTTCCCTTCAACCTTCTGGGTAACTCTCCTCCACCGTCCATATCGCCACAGCACTTAGGTACATCTCCAAATCTTCACGGACCGGCAGGGGAGTACGGTAACCCCCAGAACCATATTTCAATTCCAAACTCCTTCCCTAGGTCTTATCATTCCCAAATACCTGGTGGTACACCTCATGCGATAAGTCCGCCAACAGGTCCCGGTGGACGGGCCTTGCAGCATCACGCTTCTTATCCTTCGTTCCCGGATCAGAGGGGTACCAGCGTGTACGCTACTAGCCCGACCCCGAGTCATCTGTCTGGAAGAGGTGGGCCGCGACCACCGGCACATTCGGGACATCTGAGACCCGGAGATGGCGTATGGGCATTTTCGTTCGACATATTGGATGATCTCGAAGGAATTATTGGTTCGGAATCAGCTCAGAAAGCTTCGGGGAATGGTGTCGTTGGAACCGACGTTGTCTGTTTGGGATGGGAAGGCGGTGTTGACGTTTGGAAGGTTGGAAGAGGTGTCGTGGAGCTTGTTGCAAGGATGAGTGGTCTGCCGGGAACTGTTATCGGTGCTAAGGTAAGATACGGTAACCCTTGATAGCTGCATGGGGTTTAGTGTTTTTTTTGGGTGTACATGATCCTAATGACGTCATATCGTAGATTCTACCCACGCCTCGACGAGATGACCCCAACGCCCACCTACGACCACTTATCTGCCTCGTTATGCACTCACCTGTTGTCCCCAAGCACGTGGACGACGAAAACGAGGACGGATCGCCGACGCCGTCGGAAAATTCGAGGCCTACGAGTGCAGCTTCAAACAGGTCTGCAGACCAGCTTCCGCGGCACCAGGCAGAAGAATATCAAACGTCCGTAGAGATTTACTCCTTGTCACGAAGAACTCACGTAGCTACGTTGTATAAGTCACCATACATTCCAGTCGGAGTAGGTGGTGGCATTCCTGCACCTCTCGGAATCCGAGTCGAGGTTTCAAACATCGGCGGTACCGGAAATATTGTTGCTGTCGGAATCGCGGGGACCGGTGAAGTCTTTTTATTTGCTGACTCTAAACCCGCTGGGACACGCAAGAGACGATCTGGAGTGGTTGACGACCGGTCATGGCACTGTTGGGGCAAAGTCTGGACGAATATTTACGTAGAGGGCAGGGGTAGCTCTCCAGGGAGCTTCAATGCTGAATATGGTAGCGAGAACTTGCCGAGTGTTAAAGCTGGTTTGCCGATCTTCTCCCTCGAAGGAAGGTGGTTAGCCTACTGTCCTCCCTCACCCAGCGCTCAAGCTCTGAGGATGGGAACACCTCTCCCATCTGTCGGGGGGACTGCGATCGGTGCACCACATTTGCCAAACCCAGCAGTCCCACAGCCACAGGCTAATACATATGTCGATGTCCCTGAAGACGAGCCGATGTTGAACCGTGTTGCCAGAGAGGTTACACAAGAGGTCATCCGGGGCGCCAAGTGGATGGGAGAACAAGGAATCCGTGCCATGAAAAATTATTGGAACGGGTACAATAGTGCTGGTAATAGTAACGGCAACAGTCCACCGGGAGCTGGCGTTAAGATCGGTCCTAATCCTGCAGGCAGTAATGGTGTCAGCGTACTGGGAATGCAGGTCCAGGAGATGCGGGAGCGGGAGCGGGAACTTGCATCCCTTGGCCCTGGTAGTGGCATATCCCCTGGAAAGAACGGGTACCAGGGTAACGGGAACAACTCCGGTCTTGCTACTGCTAATTCTTCAGAGCCTGTCGTTATCTCGATTATGGATCTTGGTAAGGGCATGGCTCAGAGTCAGAAGAACGAGCCCTTGACCCCTCAGACCACGTTCCAGCCTTTGCAGGGGGCCAGTTTCCTTTCCTTTGCACCCGGCGGGATGGCTTTGTTGGTCGTTAGCAACAAGGGAGATGTGGTTCATGTCTGGGATCTGTTGAAGGCTATGCATCAACCGCCTGTATCCGCAAATGCTCAATCAAAGGGCGGGAAATCTAGCCCTAGCGCCGCCGATGCTTCCGCTATTGCCGTCAACGGCAGGCTCGCAAACGGGCATCATGCGGGCAGGCATGTCAGGCAAATTGCCAGGTTCACCCGCATGACGGTTGCACACGTAATCGACGTGGTTTGGTCAGCTCCGAAGGGAGACAAACTCGCCATCGTCACTGAGAAAGGAACCGTTCACTTTTACGACATGCCCGGAAATGCTTACCAATGGCCACCACCAAAGCGATCCATCCCGCAACCAAAGCCTCAACAAGGTGGAGTTAGCGGTATGGTCAGCTCAGCTGGACAGGCTGCTGCAAATCTCTTGACGAACGCCCAGCCTCTCGTTGTCGCTGCCCGTCGGAGAAGACGAAGCTCGAGCGGCAGTGCTAATGGTTATGGTACAAGTACTGGGAAGGATAGTACGCTGGGCAGTAGCAGTAACTCTGCACCTCAAGCAAATGCTACTCTTCATCGAGTTTCCCTCCCTTACGGACCTGGAACACCGGGAATGGGATTCGTCAAGTTCCTCGGTGGGAAAGAATACGGCTATGTTGCTATGATTGGAGGTGGGACTTTGAGGATCTACGAGAGCAAGACTTCTACAGTTGCTAGAAGGAAGTCATCATCCCACGATGGCGGTGTTGTCACTAACGGCTGGTTGGAGTATGAGCTCCCAGGTTTGCCGGAGGGTGTCCCCACCGGTGTTCCAGAACCAATGGAAGACGAAGAGGAACCCACTTCTCCAATCTCAGTTGGCGAAGAAATTACGAAGACCGAACCAACAGTATTGCCAGGATACTGGGGTGGAAAAATTCCTGCTCCTCCACCTACCTCCAAGAATAAGGACCTGCAAAAGGAACATATCGATACACCACTTTCTTATGCTGAGATTGATACAAACCCTCCATACCCTCCCATCCACTCTGACCGCCATGTTACTCTTTCAGTCTTTAAGGAAGAAAACTCCATTGCTGCCAGTGCTACCTGGCACCTCAATATTGCTCCATCCAACGACACCGTTTGGGTTTTTGGTAGAAACATTCCCTTTGAAAAGCTGGACATCGGTTTCGCTAAAGGCGATGTGGAATTCGTGGAGAGTAGCGATGGTTTAGTTGAGGCTATGGAGAGCGGCATGAGATTTGAGGAACGTCAACAGCAGCAGCAACTCCCAAAGTCCTCTCGATCTAGAACTTCTCGCATCTCCACCCCACCTCAGATCTCGGAGGTTGTCGAGGAGCCGATGATATACGAAATTCCGTCAGCATCTTCTATCAATACTCTTCCAAAGCCAACAAAGGTCACCACTGCAGGTACGGCCGAGAAGAAGAAGAAGAAGAAGGGCAGTAAGCGTGTGGATCCACCAGCCAATGCCTTCGGTGACGAAGGCTTCTTTGAAGAAGGAGCTGAGGTTTTGGATGAAAATAAGAGGAAACAGTAGGGCTAAGCCTCCTGTTTTTTTTTTTCGTCCTCCTTTGGTCTTCTTTTTCCTTTTCCACAGCTTTACATTCCCTGGATTATCGTCTTTTTATCTTCTTTTCTCAATGATTCTGTGGTCTAGTCGTTCTCATAAAGAGAGACACGCAAATCTACTGGTTTCTCCTTCTGCTTCCCCTGCGTCACTCAACTTGGCAGCGTTCGTTTCTACCCTGTCTGTTTAATACTTTTTTCTCCCTTTCGCTTTTGCGCTTGATGTTTTATTCGGCTGCATGTCATCTGGAAGTTCTTTTTCTTTTTTTAACAAATAATTACTGGGTGTATTTTGGCATGAACCGGGGCGTTCTTTTTTGTGATAAATTCAACCTTCTTTTTTCCCTTTCCATATCTCAATACTGACCTTAAGCATTATTCTCCAACAGTTTGAGATGGATCTTGCTGCATATTTCTTTTTTACTATTTATGTTTCTTACCGTGGATGTCCTGTTTTCTTTATCTTCCCATTTTTATAGACCTTTTCACCTATACCCAAACTCCTTCTGGCCTTTTGAGTCCCAAGGAGAAGAACAAGAAATCAAAGAACTTTTTTTTACATACCCCACTCACAAAGCTCCATGTTATTTTGGCGTCATTTTGATGTATTTTTCTTCGCCCCCCCCCCTTTTTTTTTTTCAACGAATGATGTCTAAGTCTCTTGCACGATACCCGACAAAAACTTCCACAGAGACCCGTCTTTTTATAAATATATATATACTGTAGTAGTGCTAACATAACTCCACTTTTTATTGGTAGTTTTGCAAATTTGTATTTCTGTTGTTTGTTTTGGATTTTCTTTTTGCTATAAACATATATACCACGGAGAAAACCCTCATATTGATAGGAAAGACGGATTGGAGTTTTTTTTTTCTAACTTTTTTTTTTTCGGGTTATGTTATTTACGGGATAACCTTTTGTATTTTTTATATCTGGTGTAACCCGGGGGGGGGGGGGGGGGGGGTGCATGGAGGATGTAGGGACGAAGTCGAAGGTTGCGATTGGGGCGGGTACTGGTGTTCGAGATATTGAATTTATATTTGAAAAGGTAACGGAAGATAGTGGACCCTTTGTTTTTTTTATAATAAGATGGTCTACGGTTTCTTTTTCTTTTTCCTTTTTTTAAACTCCTTGTTTTAATATCAAATTTGGATTAGTATTTATGTATTACCAGAATGATCGAACGGGTTCTATTCTCTCTCTTTTTTTTTTTTTTTGGCATCTTCTCTCTCTTTTATTCTACTCTCCTCTTCGCGTTTTTTCTTTCTTTCTTTTTTGTGTTATTATTGTTTCTTTTAAACCTTGGTTTGGGAAGGTTGGAAGGGCGGATGAGGCGGAGACGGCGGATGAGAAGATTAAGGATGAGGATGAAGATATGATGAAGATTGTGAAGATTTAGTATTGAGTCATGAGATCATGTGGAACATATATATACATACATATGGATAACGAGGTAATAAATACCTATGCGGAATTGTCTAAGTGGATTCGGTGAGTATAAATTTGAGTACTCGAGTGGTTATTATATTTCGGAATTGGAATTGGAATTGGAATATGGGGTAGTATACATAGGATGTATATCTAGAAACGTTAGCAGGAGGAGAGTATGAAGGATTATCTGGAAGAATAGAATGAAATGAATGATGAATATGAGAACGGTACCTAGGGAAAGAGGGGGGGTGGGGGGCTTATTTGAGACTGATAGTGAGCTAGAGAAGGTATATAATACTTTTTTATAGGCCTGCGAATGGCAGATATATATATAAATGTACACAACACATTTGGGGTGTTGCATTTTTTTTCTCCCGGGTTTCTTCTTCTTTGAATCTTCGACTGGAAATGGCTTGTGCTGCTGTGCGCGTAGGATTTTAAAACCCGATTGCTTTCTAGTCGACTCGGAGCTTGGTTCTAATCAAAATTCCGAGACTGCGAATTCAGCTGACTGAAAAAGCTGCCCCGGCCAAAAGCCTCACGGAGAAGTTGAATCCCTCCTTCCAGTCGGGCAATATATGGGCCTTAGGGGGTCTGTGTGTGTGTGTGTGTGTGTGTTAGTATACTGGGACCTTAAGGAGAATATCTTACTTGGTTCTGTTAGGTATTCCTCGATCTTGTAAACATTTTGGGCATATCTTTTTTTTAAACTCGGTTTATTAGGTATCCCTCTTGTAAGGGGTCGGGCAGACTTTTTTCTTCTTCTTCTGCTATATTAGTGGTAGTATATATATCATAAACTTGGAGCCAGGGAGCTTTACGGGAGAAAAGATTTACTTGGGTTTATTAGGTGTCTCTTTCGTAAACAGTCGGGCACTATATATGTAGTATTATCGAAATGCCTAAGTCGCTACTTTATACTTATTTTGTGTAGATATGATATGAGCCTAACAGATTTTAGAAAAAATTAAGGATTTGTGTCAGCCGGTTGTCTCATACCCAGCCCCTGGGGGTCAGCCGGGTAATTGAGTGGTTTGCTAAACTAAAGGGCTGGCAAATATCAAATGATTCTCCGAAAGGGCGACATACATACATAATAACCAATACCTAAGATTGAATTGTGATAATATGAGGAAAGGCTGCCCTAGTAGAGCCGTGTAGTTTGGTTTACGAGACGAAGGGTATAGTAGCCGCATACAAGTTTCCGGAAGAAAAGAAAAGGAAAAAGGGAAAAGAGATGATAAAAATTAGAAAACTGTATGTACATGTTGGACAGGCCCGTGCTAGGATCGAGATTGATCTTCAGTTCTGTTTCATCTAAGGTCCCTCTACATCTCCTTTAGAATCATCCTAACTCTCAGCTACCTCCTGAGCTTGAGAACTTTGCCTGGTATCTTCTTCTCCTGTATTTGAACGCTTCCAAGCACTTCCGGAACCTATGCCTTCATACCCCCAGAACGGGCTCCCTAGCCCACCCAAGCTTTTTTCCTGCACAGGGTCGAACTGATCCGGGCCCTCCAAATAATATGGTTCTTTTGTTCCCGGCACCAATTCCTTGACAGTCTGACCGGAATCCACTGGTGGGTTGTAACCAGAAGCCTCACCCGACAGCCCTTTCCAGGACAGAGAAAATCCACCACCATTACTCGGAATCCACTCCCAATATGGATTCTGAGCTTTTGCCCAAAACGGTACCCCATCCAGCGCATTCTGATAGTCTTCTACCGTAATACCAGGGTCATAATCCGGTTGATGCATGGTGACCTCACAGCGACATCCGTACCACTCCTTACATTCCGTGGTATACCAGGGATCAGATGCACAAATGGCCTGCCTGCCCCCCACACGTCGTACTGTCCCGATTAAATCGCCCTGGTCGCTACAATCGCAATTTTCGCAACTCATGATCTTGGCGCGCATTCTCATTTTTGAAGCCTTTGGAGGACTTGCCAACCCTGCCATGTAGTCTTCCCGCCTGCGGCCGTCTATAGTAGGATACGAACTGGGATCCCGGGGCATCTTTGTGAGGACGTAAATAGCATCAGGGCAAAAGACTTTCCATGTGTAAAAGATTTTGCTGCCGACTGCTCTGTTATTGAATATTTGGTCGGTCGTTGTATTTTTTAGGAGTTGCTTGCCGGATGAAGATATATTATGGCTAACTTGTGGTGCATCTGGCGGCCCTTTTTCCGGCGAAGGTGATACTACCAACGCCTCTAAGACTGCGAGGCCAGAGATACTGGCCCAGAGAAGCCGAAGGAAACGCATGTCATATGTGCACTATATATATACTTAAAAAGAAATATACCCGAGGCAGCTTATACGAGAAGGAGTCCTACTAAATGAAAGAGAGGGATGACTCCCCGGACACTTAGGAGTGGAAGAATTAATGTGTTTAAATTTAAATTTTGTGGGGTGAAATCAACTTCATATATATATCGAGGTATGGCAAATGCCCTTTTTTCTTGACCCTTCCTGCCCCCCTCTTATTTACTTTTTTTCAAAAAAAAAGAGAGAAAAAAAAGAAAGAAAGAAAAAGGTTAGAATGGCCCAGTATGAGGCATAACTAACTAGCACTTCTCCTCCTTTTTTTTTGGTTTCTAACAAAGGAGTTGGCGGCAAAGCAAATACAGAGTGATACAATACTACTCCTTGATTCCTTCAAAATTAGACGTCTGAGGAGATATAGTAGGATAGGGATGGGAGGGAAAATCCGTGAAATTTTTAAAACTTAACTCAACCGCCTGGCCGACTCTAAAAATCAGTTTTACATAGACAACTCCGTAATGGACTTGCATTATATATATATATTACGTAGCAGACTCCAGCTAACACAAAAAGGGTCACCGAGACTTAGATCCAGCAAGCAACTTAACCGCAGACATTAGCAATAATACATAAAATGTGTTGCAACTAGGTAACTTGTTGGATTGTTCTTCTACGATGTGCATATCCGGGATGACAGTAAATCTGCACTGCAAATTGAAGTTGCGCGCAGGTAAGACATTAATCAGAATCCAATCCGTGCATTTGATATAGTCATCAAGAAGTTCTCTATGATATCGAACAATGAAAGTTGCAAAATTAAAGAAAAAATCAATTGCTCTAAATTTCTACAAAAGCGGAATATGAAGACCATCCACAGCTATTTTTATAACTACTTAGTTTCGTATTCTTTTAGTTTTTTCGTTAGTTACTTATACGTATATACTGCTATCAGCTTTACATAACCGAAAGTTGCTGATGCTATTGACATACTATATATATATATGACCAACTTCGTACATTTGAAAACTGCATATAACTTGTTTTCAAAATCTCTTCTACTTACAATTAACAAGCCTGTAGGTGATTTGGAGCGAGTGGCCCTATAGCCAACTTTAACAATAACCCACACAGGCATCAGCAGGCCTACACGCAGGATGCATGGAGTAAATGTTAGTCTTCCGCGCAGTCGTCCGCTGGCGATATCGATAGATATTTTTGTGCCATAATCTAAAGTTTCATGTATATGTTAGCTAGTTGGAGGGGAAAAAAAACGTAAATCCTCTTAACCGTGGCGTAGGTCCGGACACCTATTCTACTCCCTTGAGGTTGTATCGAGAATTAATATATAACATGTATCCCACAGACTTGTTTCATAAACCAGAAGAAACCCCCCCCCCTCCGAGCCTCTAAAAAACTAACCTACAAAATAGTTCCCAGACTAATGAATTACCAAGGTAATTTCATAGTATATTAACTTATCGATATATCGGTTAGTTCATAACCTATCCAATGACCAACATGTGAGCTATAATTTGTTAAAACTGGCTGATAAGCTTATAAAATGTATGGGGTGTCTAGTACTAGGTGGCGAATGGGCAACCCCCCAATTTAATCCAGAGCTCTAGCTATATTGATGATACTATTACTACTACTACCACTGCCACCGCCACCACCGCAATGCTAATCCATCAATATATACATAGCCCTGGAATTGTGCCCTGGGATATACCCTTTTTTTTTCCTTCTTCAGCATAACAATCGACGGTATATATAATATATATTCGTTCGAAGTGCTTCAATACAGCCTTAAAGCCTTCCAATAAAGGGTTTTTATAACATAGCTACATTCAAAGTTATACGATACCATGTATATGTAATGATAAACGAAGCTGGTAGCTCTCACTAGAAGCCTACGAGGAAGGAAATATATCTACCCTAGTTCCTAACAATGGTAACAATAGTCTTGTGGTCATGAGAATAAAAGAATAATAGCACCGATTGAATGTTCCTAGTAATACGTCTATAACAAAGCAGAAAATGAAGAAGTAAAAATACCCTACCAAAAAGTAATAATAAAAAACGGAAAAACAAAAAACGAGAAATCTAAATGCTGCGTCACCGGAATAATAGTAGGAAAGAAACAGAAAAGAAAAAAGGTATACCGAAGGGAAGTCAAGAGAAAAGAACAATTCCAACAGGTAATAGGAAACTGAAAAGGAAAGGCTGATGGAAGGGAGAAGGGGAAAGGGAAAAAAAGGGCTTGAAAAGGAAATGAATTTTTTAGTTTCTCCCGTCTACCCCAGATTCATGATTTTAAAGATACCTAAGAAAGAAAAAAGAAAATTTGATACAGAGAAGAAGAAAAAAAAGGGTAGATATGGCGCTCTCCTCCCCCGTTCCTCCACCCTTCAAGGTATGGAAACAAACACTTAGATAAATAATTCGGTCTGCTTCGCTGAATTCGTTTTCGGCCTTCTGCAAAAAAAGAAAAAAGAGATAGAACAAAAGAGTTGAACACATATGCAAAAATTAAAGCCTTTACCCATAGATATTAACCACCGACGGATTGTGTCACGAAATTCTGTATCAAATTTATGAACAATCAGTAACCATATGACTACGCTATAGAACACCAGAAGTGAT
Source organism: Arthrobotrys conoides (assembly GCA_036971725.1). NCBI lineage: Eukaryota > Fungi > Ascomycota > Orbiliomycetes > Orbiliales > Orbiliaceae > Arthrobotrys > Arthrobotrys conoides. Next base: position 3,470,618 of record JAVHJM010000001.1, read on the forward strand.
TCGTACCTGGAAGAACTTCTTGAATTTCTTATGGTCGAGCTGTTGCAATGCAGATAGATACTCAGAAGCGGCGTGTTCTGGGAAATTGATTGAAGGAAAAAATGTTCCTTGGAGATATCTACGACGCCATATGCCATTAGATTTTCTTCACTTCCTAAAAGGAGGAGAAGGGGGTGGTGATATAACATACGTTACGAAGTTCGTTCCTGTCCTCCCATAAATCACCTTCTGAAGTGTAGCAACTTCCCCAAGGACTAGTCTTCCCTGAGCATCCTTCGCATCGAAGGCGGGGTTTGCAGGAACTTCCCAACAGATCTCAGAAAAAGTGATCATGAACCTGTCAAATCCAGGAACCGGCTCCTGTGGAACGTTCTTCTGAGTTGGTGGCAGGTTCTTCTTTTTGTCTTCCGGAAGGATGGTCTCTGGGATTTCTGGCCCACCCCAGACAGATGACATGCGAGCCATCAAGGAGATGGCCATACGCTCTGCATGGGGATCCGATATATCTTTTGCGAAGTGCTCTACAGTTTCTAGAAGACCTTGGAAATTTGGTTGGTTTGCTTTTTTTTCAGAATGTTAGCATGCGGTGCCACAAAATTGCTAGTTTTCAAGATAATACACACCAGGACTCATAAAAATCTCTGAAAGGTCACTATTCAAGATCGTTAACAAGAAAGTGAGATATTCACGCTTTAGCTCCCCAGTTTCAAGTTGATCGTCGGTGCCGATTGTAGGCTGAGTAGCAATCTGGAATACTTTGCTACACAGAGGTGTGAGTAGGTGGTCGAGGTAATCAGACATATCTTTCTATAGTTTTCATCACAAATTCCAAATTAGTAATTCCACCCCAATTTAATCCTACTCCTTGGCAAAAAGCTGTTGTCCTTACCTTAAATCCATGAATCAACTGATCGAGTAACCTCAAGAAGATCGAAAGCTCTCCTTTCGAGGGATTCTCCGCCAACAATCCCTCAATCCACCTGGGCAATAACCTCAAAATAGATAGCCCCAATACGCCAACCATTCGTGCGAACGCAAACCCAGCAGCCTCTCGAACTTGTTTCGAAGTCTTAAGATTCTCCAAAGCACTGACAATACCTTCCGCCGTAGCTTGAAACTCAGTAGTCAAAGATCTATCCTCCGTTATAGGGCCCTGTATCTTAAGCCCGTCTGCAAACCCCTTCGCAAATTGTCCCATCGCCATGATGTTATGATGGATCTGGACAACAGCGATTTGATCGTTTCGCTTCGCAGCTTCCAGATTAGCTTCTACATCCGAAAATAGCGGACTAAGGATTGTATGTAGAACAGTCTTCTGGTCTGCAAGCGAAAGAGTCGACGAGGAAGCAATCGCCCCAATTGCCTCAAACAAGTATATCTGACTATTAAAGACAGCATCTGCGGGAGATTCATCGTCCGATGAGATATCATCATCATCACCAGAATCGGTGCCAATATTGGCCTTGATTACTAATAAATCTTGGATGCTGTTGATGACCTGCGATGCGACACTGTTGATATCGGTTCGTAAAAGTTTGACTACTCTCAAGAAAAGATACCATGCTCTCGTCTTCACTTTGAGATTGATGTCATGCGTACACTGAATAAACATCTCCAATGCCGGAGGAACAAAGTCTTTCCTGTGCTCGAAGAAAGGCGAGTATCTCACAACGTTCTCGATGTATAATAATCTAGTGGAAGGATGAGTGTATATGCTCGGTCCTGCGAAACCTCATTAGCAAAGGACTTATCCCTGGTTTGTGTTAGAATTCTCACCTAATTCCATCATCTTCGCCATCATAACCACCAACGCCTCAGCTGCAACCCCATTAGGCCGGCCCTCAAGATAGAGCCCATTAGCCTTAACCGCAACCTCACCAAACAAAAACATCTGATAAAGCGCAAGCTCCAAATCTCTCCAGTTTATCGGCCCTTGTCTACACCTCTCCAACGTATTAACTACCAATACCGAGATCGCCGAGCAGTAAAGATCAATATCCGTCGAAGCAAGCGCATCCTGCAAGCTCTTGATTTTCTTTCTCAATTCTTGGAATTCAGCTTCCATATGCGGATCCGTCTCTTCCCAGTCGAGATCATCGTCAAATTTCATCTTTCTAACGACAGCTTCTAGGATCGGTTCTAGCATAACATGGTGCATAGGGAGTAGCGTGTTTGTAGTCTTCTTCTCTTTGCGAAGATAGGAGAGCAAATCTGAAAGGGCGGGGTGCACAAGTATGGAGACATCGTCGTATTCGTGTCGGAATATAACAAGAAGAAACGGAACCCATTGCGAAAGAAGATTTTCAGCCGTCTGTCGACCATCGGGGCTGACTCCGGTATCCTATATTTATATGTCATTAGCTTCTCAGTCCGGTTATCATTCCAATCAAATCTCCGATGGGATAGGGAACTTACGCCATTCAACATAAGAACCAAATCCTGGACAATCTTATTGACCAAAGCACCCACAGCTTCAGCAAAATCAATGTCCTCATCAGCATCAGCATCGCTCCTCATCTCCGGTAACGAAATAAGCGTCTTGACAACATCCGTCAACCTAAGAAATCCAATAAGTTCAAGCTTCTCATCCGGTTTCATTCCTTTACCCGCAATTTCTCCTAATGTCACCGTAGCTGCTTTTCTCCTCTTCGTAACTTCCGGCCCACTGCCACTGCCCTGTAATAGATCTGCCAAATGTCCCAAGAAGTGATTATTGACGACCAGCGAGATATCGATCCAACTAACCCACTTGGCAAACACATGGAGAACCCTTTCGACCACTTCAGCATTCACATTCCTCCATTGAGTTAATATCTCCTGCCAGGTTGTGACGAGCTTTTGCATATCGTGGTCTCTAATGTAGTCTTTTATAACTGTATTCTTCTTTGTTTGTTCTGTTGTTCTGTAAAATGTCGTTTCGGCAATTTCGTCGTGAATGTCGGTCATAACTCTGAGATAGATGACAATTCCGGGGAGATTGTCCATCTGCCCGTTACCCCCGTTTTCCCTGGGGACCGTCATCGTTAAAGCTAATAATTCGTCAAAGAAAGTCGTCCAAGAAGTCGTGTAAAGAACGGTGAAAAGGATTGTAATGGTTTGTATCAATTTCCCTTGAAGAGCAGGATTATCCGGTCGAGAGTCAGCGTTGGGTTGGTAGTTCCGCCGTAGGTAGTTCATGAGATTGTCTTTGAGGAACATGAGGTTTTGAAGACCGAGTTCCGGCGCACGGGTTTTAACGGCGATATTGACGACTTCGAGAGCGAAGAGGCGGACGGCATCGTCGGGCCTGGGCAGCCTGGTGAACAATGAAAGGCAGATTGTCCATCCTTCAGGAGAATCTTTGACGCGGTTGAGGAATTCGAGAGCCTGTTACGTAAAACGACGTCGTTTCAGTTACTTAATCCCATGCAGTCTATTATAGCGAATCTTTTTTTTGCTGGGCATGCATCTTCTAATGAAAATGCTATTCGGGGAAAGGAAAAAAAGATATCGATTCGCATATGCCTAAAGCTTTAAGCCTTGAGGCTGGAAGGATCTTGCACACCTGTCGCACTAAGTCCTGGTTGGTGCCCGCCGGATTGTAGACGATTTGGACGGCTTGCTCGACCTAGCGACAAAGGAAAAAAATATATCATGTTAGAGAAGGCTTTCAAAGACACGGCGACAACGGTTATAGATTCGAAAGGGGCAAGAAAGTACGAATAGCTAGATTATTCACCTGTTGCTCCATGACTTCAAATTTCAGAGGAGTGTCCCAGAAGGAGGGAAGGGGACGATATTTGGCGGCTGCTACCGCCGGCGAGCTAGCAGGTGCGCGATTTGGACAGCTCGGACAGTAGCCACCTTTGCAAGCTCGTAGCGGTTAAAATACGGATCACAAATTTCAGGAATCGGTCACGGGTAGCTGGGTCTTTGGTGGAAGGGCCCGGATCACGGGTTCAATGGAAAAGGTAGTTCTATCAAGGAGGTTGATGAAGGTGGGAGATGGGATGAATCCTGCAGGAAGGGAGTTGTGGTGAATATTAATGGTGGTGGTTGTTGAGGTCACAAAAAATAATTTTATGCTCGCCAGACAGCCCGCAGACTTTCTAGAAGGAAGACTTAAGACCGACCGACCGACCTCTGAACTTTGCCTTCCAGAAAAGACAATTCAGAGCAAGACACAAGACATCTGCGAGTCAAGGAGATTGCTGATTGGATTATAATTATGGCTATATCATCAGGCAATGCACAGCTCACACTTGCATTCCTCATATTTAACATTTAACATTCAACTTTTTTTTTATTTTTATTTTTTAACAGGGTTACAGAATAACTATATATTGAATGAGGCACTTTCACTTTCACTTTCACTTTCACAGAGGAGGAAAATAGGCAGGGACAGAGGGGAAGACAGACACAGAGAAGACGCACGTGGACATATCCGATGGCATGCTGTGTATATCCCAAACGAGCTCGCTCTGTCGGCTGCAGCAGATGTTTCGATATCAGCCGTCAAACACCGCGCTAACTGGCGGCCTAAACCCTTCTCGATGCACCCGTCAAGCGGGGAGGACTGCATAATTACTGTTGCAGCTCCCCACTGTTCGACGGTGATTTCGGTGTATATCTTATAAAGAAGTAGGGTGATATCATAATAGATATATATAAGGAGGGGGGTTTAAAAAGAGTAAAGTGGTAGTATTATTAACCATTATGATACGCTGAATATACTTGCTTCCCTAATGCTTCTTTTTCGATTTAAAATGCATGAAAGCCGTCAAATCGTTCACTGTTCTTCAGACGCTGTCGCCGCTGCTGTATCCGGGGTCGCTGGCGACGTAGGAATGTTCTCCTGTGCATCGATCCTGAGATTCTTTACCTCCGCCAAACTCTCATCCTCTGCGATCTCCCTATCCAATTGAAGTAGATACGTCTCCCATAGTTCAATAACCTATAACGAATATTTCAAGGGTTAGTGCATCATACTTCCAATTTGTTTGCCTCAAAACAAGAATAGGGTGAAGTAGGGGATATACCTCCTTCTGCGCCTCCACCGCGCTCTCCAAAAATGTCTCCACTCCACTCTTGAAATCCTCCACCTTCTCCTTCTCAAATCTATCCAGTTCGTTCTTCATCAATCTGCCCATCTCATCAAACAAAACTCTCGCCTGATGCAACTTCTTCTCCGAATCCGCAACTTCAGCCTGCATCTGATTCAACCTATCACCTTGTGTCTTCCCTTGCCTCTGCAACTTCTCGTACGTAGCCCTCTTCTTCTGTGTCTCCGATTCCGCCGCATGCCATGAATGGAAAGCCTTTTGTCGCTGCTGGAAAGCCAACTTGACAGATCCTATCAGTCGAATGTATTCATCAACCGTAATTCCAAGGGTGAGCACGTCTTGTTGCGCTTGACGGTCATACAGCTCCCTCAGCCGTATTTGCAAGTCCGCTAGAGAAGCCAAAGGCGAAGAAAGGTTATTGCTCAATTCCACAGCTGAAAGAGCATGTAGCGAGTTTCCAAACTCATTCGCCGACTCTGCCAACTCCTTTCGTTGCTTAATAACCGTATCAATCGACTTCATCAAATTCTTCAACTGAATTTCAAGAGCATCAAGATATGCCTTTCGATCTAGAAACCATTCATCTGTTTCGACAAACTTCTGAGCTGTAGAAAATGCCCCTCCAACTCCAAATCCGAACAAGCCACCACCTCCGGTCTCTGCACTAGCAGTCTGCCTCTCCTTCTGCTTAATATCCACAGTAAAAGATTCCGACTCCAAAAATATCTTGAGATCTCCATCTTGCTGTAATACCGGGTGCAAAGCAATCTTGTTGAGCATACGTTCCAGCGCAGCTCTACGGGATTCAACAAAATCTTGATCGAATCGTCCAAGCTGCTGCTTCTCCGGTGGTGGCGGGACGATAATACCAGGATTGCTCACGATAAGTGCATTGTAGAGCCAAAGGAAGTCTCTATACCTTCGACTAACTGTGAATTCCGGGACTTTGTAAGCTTTAGATGAAGTCTACCCATCATATCAGTTAAAAACTTTTGTCATGTGCCCCTCATAACCTTGTTTTGTGGGTAAAATACCTTTGTAGAAACCTGATAGACGATATGTGCGCTTGTCAAATCGCCAACTTTGTGCGGATCCCCAACTTGAATATCAAAAGTCGGCTTGGCAGCCAGCTCAATAGGCACACTAGGTGGGATAGCTCTGCTAGTATCCCTAGTAGGTGTAGCAGGCACCGGTGGCGGTTGCCTTGGCTTCCTACCCATCAACCCATCATCATCGTCCTCATCTTCCAAATTAACACTCTCCATAAGATCCCTTGTACTCGGTACCGATGCAGTGCTAACACTCCTAGCGCCTCGGGAGCCAGGCTCCTTGGTTGGTGGTTGAGGGGGTAACTCCGCTGAGAGCCCTAGAGGGGAAGTAATCGGTTCCTCGGTATCATCGCTACCACCGAGCGGACCGAGCGGATTGAAGGAATCATCTACAGCCTCGAGTTTGGCGACGGTTCCTCCGCCTCGACGAGGTGGACCTCTGGTCTTTGAAGGGACGACCCTGGTGGGTATCGATGTTGTAATGGCGGCGGGGGCAGATGGAGAGATAACGGCGGCAGTAGCTTGTGATTCCCCTGCTACATCGTCTATGATAGTATAAATATCAGTGTGATTAGCCATCTTCATTTCCCTTCAAATAATAAGGGGTTTTCTCCACCATACCAAGCTTAGGCTGTGAAGTTGGTGCAGCATCGGCATGGATGCCGCTGGACGGCTGGTCGTCCCAGGGCGAGTTTAAATCGAGTCCGTCGAAGCCTCCACTCATGGCGAAGCTCTATATCAAGAAAGCAAGTGACTCTTCGAGCTTCCAGGAGCTTTGATGCTGTCGTCGTCGTGAGAAGGGGGGTGGTTATCAGGATGGAGAGAAGTGATGCAAGCAGCAGTTGAACTGTGCCCGCTGTCGCTGTCAGTTCTCTTGACATTGCGTACCTTTCCTTGGCACCGCTCTCCCAACGCCCACTTACAACGAATGATAGCTGCACTTATACGACTACTAGCTACTATCGAGATCACGTACCGACCTCACAATCTACGACTACGTATACTTATGACAAACAAAATATTTGTTGGAGAATATATTATATTCCATTCCGACGCCATACCGCACAAAACGAGGGACGAACACAAAAAGGAAAAGGTTAACATAAAAAAGGTGGAAGACGGGAAGGAAATATACGGAAACTAGCATCCAAAAAAGAAGAGCTTACAACAGAATACAGAAAAAGAGGAAAAGAGGAGAACGGATGGTAGGAGAGGAGCTCGAAGATCCTGCGATCCAAGCTTGATAGCAAAGATCACCAGGAGTTCTCCAATAGGTGCACGGGGTTATAGAAGGTTGACTGACAGAAAGGAAATTTCGAGGAACCAGAGGGGAAAAGACGGATTTTATACTCCACGCGATACCCGAAGAAGACCCACGAAGGAAAAGGAAAACATGAAAACGAAGATTGCATAGCAAGGACTGAATGAGACAGAGGAGCAAAGGGAGGAGAGGTTGAACATGCATGAGAAGGGAAAACATTATATACCGGAAGCGTAAGGAGGAGGACGAGGAGGAAAGGGACGAAACGAAGGCAAAGGTTCGACATGGCGCATAACACACATGGTATACAACAGAGCTGACAGGAAATACTTAAGTAAATAATAAATAGAAAGATGCACTAGAAGTATGCAGCTAGAACTCGCAGAAAGAAGTAAGACGAACGCATTAACAACTAGGCCCACGCCGGTACCGAGGGATATCTTGTGACGGACATTATGTTAATAGACCAGCATTAGTCGAGAAGTAAATGCAAGAAACATAACCAATCTTCTATGCCCTCCGCATATAACATAAATTCGTGCACGCGCCATCTACCGTCATGAACCCACCAGCCTCTCATCTTTCGAGCCAAGCTATAACTTGCTAGGGAGTAAGAAATCGAAGGTGAATACTATACAAGCGGAGAACTGTGTCGGAAATGGGTATCTTTCCGCTACCTGTCCTAAGTGTAATGGCTTGGCCCTATTTGAAAAAGGAAAGCTGATGGTTGTGTAACTATATTCCCCTACTTGCGAGAAGAAGTGGCCCCAAAGTCCGGAGGCGGTGGTTTTTGCACCTCCTTTCTAGGTGGTTTCATATAGAATTCGGCCTGTATCATGAGATGACTATTTGAGGGGGAAAAAAATTGAGTTAGCCTATCCCCACCCACATATGCAACTTGATATTTGATAAACGAAACTGATTGACACTTACTCGCTAGGGAAGTGGACGTTCGGGAAGCCTGCCACTTTGCTCATGTACTCCTTATCAACTTCGCCCAGAAGACCCGTTACCTGCATGCAATTGGTCGAATACCAGATGTAATCGATCACCCCATTGAAGCCAGGCGTATAATTCGTGAACGGGAAATCAGGGAAAATCGAGTAGGCCGATTTGAGGTTGAACGGATGCGATATACCTTCCTCGCTATACGGACCGTAGTCCCTTCCTCCAAGGGTGGGGTGATGCGCGTCGATCGCTCCCTTTGTTATAAGTTCGTATACACCGCTATCACCTAGCGAATTGAAATCACCACAAACCACCAGTGGGATGCTAGCGCCGTTGGGATATTTAACCTCCGGGATTTCTTCTACCCCTTCAACCTTTTGGATCTTGGATGGTGGAGGATTGGCAACATATTTATTAGCTAACTTGCCAAGTTCTTCCAGCAGAACGGCGGTTTGAATAAGTTTGACATCTTCAAAGACAGGGTTCCAGAAGAGATGGGCATTAGCAACAATCATACGGCCTCCGGTGAGCTTGTTCTCCAGGTAGATTATCGTAGCAACATCGTCCCTAGGCATGACTCGGTTGAAGATATCTGTGGCCTTTTTCATGTCGGGACGATTAATCGCAAGCTGCTGAAAGTTAATAACTTGTTTATCCAGCAGGTTAAACTTTGTCGTCTTCCAGAAAATGGCACAGCCATCGACTTGGCGGGTCTCCTGAGCCCCAAAGTTGCGTGCTCTTGTCTTCTGGAAAATGACACCTTTGTAGTCTTTATAGGCCATGGCCGGACTCAAATAATCTTCAAAGTTGTTGAGATCAACTTCTTGCAAGCAGACGATATCCGCATTGTTGCTCAGGATATCATTGCCGATAAGATCCTTGCGATAATCCCAAGCCAAAGCCCAAGAAGGCACATATCCATAAGCCTGTGGTGTCGCATATTTCTCGCAGAGAATGTTATAAGAGATGATGCTGAATTTATGAGGGTCTCCTTCGGTTGATGGCCTCCCTTCGAGTGTCGAGCCATCCAGCACGTTCCATTCTCTCGCAGGGTCCGGTAGTTCGACTGGTTCCCCATACGTTAGTTTTTTTGTCCACTTCCTTTCCCCTTCCAAATATACGATTTCTCGAGTTTTATATGACGAGGGGGGGAACTTACTTTGACTACTCTCCAGCAGATAGTTGATCAGGGCAGAAGTTCCGTCTGTTGCAATTTTGGTGCGCAAGTTTTCTTTCAAGGGATTTCCTTCGATACCAAGGATCTCAAGCTGGAAAAGCGTTCCCATCTCACCAGGCAAGTTTTGGATGTGGTTGTCGAATAGAAGGAGAGTTTTCAGATTTGTCAGCATTCCAATCTCCGCCGGGATTTCGGTCAGCTGGTTGCTTGAAGCGTCCAGGTATGTCAACAGCTTGAGTTTTCCGATAGACGAAGGGAGCGATTTCAATTGGTTATGATTGATGTAGAGCTTGTCCAAGAAGGTGTAGTTGAAGAGGTTCTCAGCAAGAGCTCGGAGTCCCTGACCACCAAAATCTAACGCGAACCATTCCTGACGTTTGTCTTTCTCTGTGAGCTTCCGCTGTTGTATCGGACGTTTTTCGTTCTCATTAGCACCATTCGATCCTTCGTCCTCGTTGTCCTCCGCTGTCGTCAGTACGGTCGAACCTCCCTTAGCTCCGACGCCTGTCTTTGTCTTTGTCGCGGCCACCCGAGCTTGGTGATGGGGGGAGCCGCTTTGGCGAGAGATCTGGGCGAGTTGAAGTTGCTTCTCCCAGTGACCGGTTACGTTCGCATTCGTTTGGACGGATGAAGCGACACCGTTGGATAGATGCTGCTGCTGCTGCTGCTGCTGTTGCTGTTGCTGCTGGCTTGCGAAGCCGGATCCTCCAATTGTTCCACCTGAATAGGTATGCTGATGCCCCGAAAGCCCATTTTGAGAGTTATTGGCACCTGGATGAGCGAGAACCCTGTCGGAGAGCTGGGAAGGTTGCTGGGGTTGGTGGAGAGGTTGATGATGTTGGTGTTGAGCCTGAAAAGCCTGAGCGATGTTTTTTTGCATATACCGTGTGTGAGGTTGCCCGGCGGCATTTATGAGCATGTGAGGATGCCCTTGGGCTTGCTGGGGTTGTTGGCTATACATGCCGAAGGAACCTGGAGACTGGGGGGCGGGGGATCGAGAAGGCGACGGGGTGTCATTAGGTCGAGGAGATGATCCCCTGCCTAGACGGAACGGAATGAAGTTTCTTGCTGTCTGGTAGTGTTGGTAGACTTGACTCTCAGACATCACACGGTGTACAGAAACCGGTTAAGTGACAGAGTGAGAGGCTAAGTTATGTTGGTGTCTGTGTGGTAAAAACAATGAAGGCACAGGGAAGGAAAGGGCGAGAGGAAGAAAGTCAGCAAAAAAAGGACGGGTTTCAGATGGGGGGGTGGCCAGTGGGGAGAAAATCAGAGGCGAAAGAGGTAGGGGTGTGTATACCGAGCCTCCCGCGGTCCTTCTTCATGTATACTACTTCTGCTTCTACTTCTACCAGACAAACAACCAAGGATAGCTTTTGAATCTCCGTCGATGGAGAGAATAGGTCGGGGATCGAATGGACTTTAGATCGGAGAAAGAGGGTGTGAGAAGCTTTTTTCAGTTTTACTTTTATTTTTCTAACTGGAGAGAGGGAGCGCGAGAGAGAGAGAGCAAGATTGAAATTTTCAGTTAGAAGCTTTTACCATCAAGACGAAGACGGGGGATGAGAGCATGAGAGGGACAGCATGTCGACGGGAGAGAGAAACAGAGAGAGGGAGAGAAATGATATGAGACAAAAGATGATGAATGTGAAGGAGTAGAACACACGATGCGATAGAATGGGCAATGAAGCGGGATTGCTTACGTTAGTACCGAGGCGTGGGGAAGGAAGGGGGGGGGAAGGCCTAAGAGGAAGTGAAGTGACCGGTTCGAGGGTTTGGTTTCGAGGTGGGGAATCGAATCTGGTAAGATCAGTAACGAGTATGTACGAAGGACCGACCGAGCAGGCAACGAACTAGAGCAAAGCAGCAAGATGTTAATTTACATGTAAGATCAATCTGATGTCTGAAGGTATCTTGAGGTTCAGGTGAAGCCATGGAAGGGAGGTTTGAGGTGGGTAAGTGGAATTGAGAAGGAATTGGCGAAGAGGAACCCATGCAGCCCGGCTATCCATGCAAGTGGTCTTGTCTGTAGCTTCCATCCCATCCAACAGACAGGCAAGCAGACAGAAATAAGAAATAAGACCATGCATCATCCAAGGATAGACGAGGAAACAAATTCGAGGTAGGTGAATAAGTACCTAGGGGGATGGAGGTGAGAAAGGGGAAACTCAGTTAATAGACGTACATACCTTGTTAAAATGTTTGTATGTATGTATGTCTGGAGACGAGGACGAGAACCCGGAGAGGAAAGTCGTAGAAGAAGAAGAAGAAGAAGAAGAAGAGACCTCGACTATGATGATGATGATGATGGAGATGATGGAGATGATGGGAGCTAGTGGGAGTGGGAGAGGAGAGGTGGAGAGTTTGATGGTTTGGAGTTTGAGGTTGAAACAAGATGGAATAGAAGGGGGAAAGAGAAGGGAAGAGAGGAATTCGAGTGGACAGCTGGTTGATGGTGGTGGTGTTGTTCAACCCGATCGATCACAACCATTCCATCCGTTATATATTAGTAAGTAAGTACTTGTTACTAAAGAGTATATTAAGAGTATCGATCTTAAGATCTTATTTGGGGTTCTGGAGAATGGAGGGAATGAATATCAGTTTGTACCTGGAGATATGCGAGCTATACTATAGACTAACCTAATGGTGGAGTATAAGTCATGATCAGTATGCCATGGCATACCAAAATCCCAATACCAATTCTGTCTGTATACTAGTATAGTATACATGGCACGATCTAACAGGATAGACTCTCTCTACTAGTGCTTCCCCTCATGGTTTCTGTTTCATTTGATAGTAAATACTCAAGTACTCAAGTGTATGTGGTTATAAGATATGGATTCCCGCATACGTGGAATGCACTCTCCTCTCCTCTATATACGTACTTACAAACCATTACTTAAGTACTTACACTGTAAGAATAGAAAGAACTGACTCGACAATATTGATATTTCCTTGTATATATTTTCAAAGGAATGCATCTTGTTATACAGCAATATAGTAGTAAGAGGTTATAAAAGTGGAGCTGTCGGATTCGATCCCATTCGCTTGCATGGACGCAATTAATTGGCCAAGCATGCAAAACGGTTCCTGAATACTTCTCTGGCTACCTATTTCTGCCTTACCTAAACTACTTCTTACTTACCTGCTACATGTATACAATAGCAAGTCAATAAATTTATAATTTTAGTTGATTGATAGTAGGTAGATACAGATGTTTGTATTACTATAGTACTATACGAGATACCACGAGTCCAGTATATACTATTACACCATTTGTCTCATAGTCGACACGCTGTACAAGTTATATTATAATTATACAAATACGTCGAGATGCATGACCCGAAGCAGGTACCATATGCACAGTACAGTACAGTACAGTACAGTACAGTATACTACCGATGCACTGATACGATACGATACGATACGATACGATATGATATGATACGTTACGATGGCATCTGCGGGTCTACAGCCGCTGGTTAAATCCCCTTCCACATGATATCTACATCTCCCTTCTCCCCTTAAAAATAATAAAATACTATACAAACTTGCATCATCCAAAACATCGCCTGAATATTCCTTTCCATCTTTCCTTCTTTCTCTCTATAAAATATTAAGATACCGGATCTATAGGATATGGAATGGGTAAAGCAGCTGGCCGTGCACTGGTTAGTGTCCCCCCAAAATCTAATCCTGGGAACGCCACATGCCCACGCTCCCTCTTACATACACACACACTCTCTCCACATCTGCATCCCAACCAAGTTCCAAGTTTGAAATACACATTTCATGATATTACGATACTTACTAGTTAATATATAATATGACTAGTCTCCATCCTATTTAAATTCAAATGGATTTCTCCGGTATGTTTCCCTCTGCCTACTACCTGTTATACCTTGGAATGCATTGTATGTGATCTTCTAACCGTCCAGCCAGGCTTCATATATACCTGCCCATCCACCCAATATCTCGACAAATCCACCTGCATCGCAAAGATGATGGAACCCGGCCTCTCCCCCGCCTTCCAATACCAAAGACCAGCTGCCCATCGTGAACGGCTCGTCCCCGTCCCTCTGACCACTCTCCCGGACGGCATCCTCCCCCTCTCTCCCACTCTGACTTCAACTTCAACCGCAACCCATCCTACAACAGCGATACCCTTCCCCATCAAGAAGGAACCCCAGAGGTACTTCATGGGCCGACCCGTCCACCCGAACTACCACTACAAAAAAAACAGACGCTACGCCGGCGACGAATCAATCCCCTACCCTCTCCCCTGCGACCAACAAGAAGTCAACCGTCAAAACCTAATCCACCACATCTTCAACGAAGTCTTCGGCACAATCCACGCCGCCGAATTTCCCAAATACGAAGACATCCCATCCAAAGTCCTCGACGTCGGTTGTGGAAGCGGATTATGGATAGCCAGCATGTCCGATGAATTCGCCGCTAGAGGGAAACCGAACGTTCAATTCACGGGTATGGATATAGTCCGGAATTGTCCCGACATGGCGGGCGTCAATTTTCGGTTTATAAAACATAATATACTCAACCTACCTCTCCCCTTCGCCACGGGAGAGTTCGATTATATAATGGTACGGGAGATGACCTTATGTTGTCCTCAAGACCTCCGGAGTTCGGAAGCTCTACTGGAAGAATATCTTAGAATCCTAAGAGTCGGTGGGATACTCGAAGTACAATGTTCCGATCACACAATACGCTGTCTATCGCCCTCCAGCATCCCCCCGTCGTCAAGGAGTGGAGCATACCCCATGACAGCATCCACAAGGTTCAACCACAGATCCGAGAATTCGTATATCCAAGACTACAACAGATGGATCAGTAACTTTCTGAGCACAAAACACCTACCCACCATACCATGCACAAGCCAGCAGTCTACCATGGCGATGGAGAAGTCACTGGGACACATAAGGAACCGACGATATGCCCTACCGCTGGATAATCCACACTGGGAAGGGAAACCATTATCCCTAGTCACGGGAACTCTCGAAAACAGATCCTTAACATCCTTAACACAAATGATGGAGCCCAGGCGATCAACAGAAAGCAGCAAATCCGCCCCTCAAGCTGCAACCGCCACAAATAACATCTCCAACGACACGGAAACAAGAAGCATAGAAAGCGAACCAAGGGAGCGAAAGGGCAGCATGGAGATGTTTGTGTCGGATGATGCGAGAGGCCTAAGGATTCTAGCCAGACAGACATTCACAAGTTTAATACGGAATCTAGAGCCGGTTCTAAGGCAGTCCAATAAGATACCGCAGGAGGATTGGGACTGGTGGTTTAGAGATCTCATGCTGAATTTCCACCAGAATAGGGGGTTGAACGGCGGGGAGTGCATTGAGATCGGGGCGTGGTGGGGTGTCAAGAAGAGCACCTAAACTTTATATATTACGACCGATTGTGTTTTTATCATTATTTGCTTTGTTACGGATCTCTTGCTATGGGTTATTTCGATATGGGTCTCTTTATTATCGGGTCTTTTAATGGAGTGGATAGGTTAATGGGTCGGATCGGGTCAGGTTGGGCTGGATGGGAGTTTCTTTTATATACACATCTGAGTATCTATAATATTATAATATATCTTGGACGGCGTTCTCATTATCCTTCTACCTTTTTACTCTACTAGAAATCATACATTCTTCCACAACCAATACCATACCATATCATAGATGGTAGTAGTAGCAGAGGTAATATAAAGTAGCATCGGCCGTCTAAAATCTCGGCATGCCGAACAAACCCTCCCCAAAAATCCCGAACCGGCGTTCCCTCCGATATTAATCCCAACAAAAGCTGAACCAGCCAAATTACCCGGCCCGACTTCCTCCAACTAAACAACCAACCAACTTCAAACGTCACTTCCTTCAATTCCCTCCACGTCTTCCCTTCTACCAAGAAAAAATATCGATCGCTCTCTTTCTTCCTCCTCCTCCATTCTTCTTTCAGGAGCGGAACAAAAGCAAGAGACAAAAAATAAAGACAATGACATCAACAATGTCCTCCGCTCTCCGATCGTCTCAGCGGCTTTTGAGGCCTGCAGCGTATTCCTGGAGAGCGGTGGCTGCTGCTGCTGCGAGAGGTTAGTATCCTTTATCTTACCTAATTCCCACTTTTCCACCACATATACCGACATCGCCATCCATATCCACAACCTCAATTGACAATTCCCATAAACTCCACCTTATTTAATATAATAAAATATAATACTAACAATGTCCCAGGCATCTCATCCACCCCCCACAACCTCAAAGCCCACAACTTCAATATGCCAGCGCTATCGCCCACCATGACAGAAGGTACCATTACCTCTTGGAGGATCAATGAAGGTGCGCCTTTCACATATCACCCCTCCTTTCATATACCCAAAATACTAAAGCAAATTTTGTTTATGGTATATTAGGCGATAAATTCGCAGCAGGCGATGTAATCCTCGAAGTCGAAACCGATAAGGCGCAAATGGACGTTGAAGCTCAAGATGATGGTATCCTTGCAAAGATATTTGTATTACTTCCCTCTTTTACACCGTCTTTATATCATTATACTAACGGATACGGATGGATAAATAAAGGTCAAAGCGAGTAAAGACGCCGTCCAAGTCGGTACCCGTATCGGTGTTCTGGCGGATATAGAAGACGACATTTCATCCCTCGAGATCCCTCCGGAATCTACTCCAAAACAACCACAAGAATCCTCCTCATCATCTTCACCACCACCGCCTCCTCCTCCAAAAGAAGAACCAAAATCCTCATCTTCTTCTTCTTCATCATCATCAACTCCTCAAGACCAACCCCAACAACCATCCCACAAACCCCGTAAAAACCCCTTCATCCCAACCCCCGGCCTAATCCACCTCCTCCACACCAACGGCCTCCAAATGTCCGACATAACCGGCACGGGCCCTCAAGGCCGAGTTCTAAAAGGCGACATCCTAGCCCACCTAGGCCAAATCGACAAAAACAAACCAAAATCCCTCGCAACAGATATCTCCAAACTCTCAAAACTAGACCTATCAAAAGCAACCCCAAAGAAACAACCCCCCCCTCAAAAGAAGAAACCAGAACAAGAAATTAAAAAGAAACAAGACCCACTGGAAGAAATAGAAGTCTCGATCCCGATCTCCTTATCAAACCTAAACACTACAACAGTACCAGTGGAAACAACAATAGCCCAAGCAATCGAACTCGCAAACTCCGGGCTTCCACCGTCGAAGATACCGGCTACACCTGCTGAACTATTCGATGAAATATTGGGTTTACCGTCGATAAGGAGGGAACCGAAGTACTCAGTCAAAACCTCGGAATTTAAATCCCCGGCTCTTGAGACATTAGTGGTAGACGATCTGTTTGATCAAATCATTGGGATTTCGAACCCGAGGAGTGTTAAACAGGACCCTCCGTCGGGGTTGAAGGAGTTTAAGGTCAAGGTTCCGGCGATTGATAGGGATAGGGCTGAGTTCTTTTTGGCGAAGGTTAAGTTCTCGTTGGAGCAGGGTGAGAGGGGGGTATAAGGACGTGTGTATATTACAAAAGGCATAACGTATAATGAAATGTTGTATGAGAATAGCACTGAATCCAGGCGCTCTTGTATAAGAGGCGGGAATATTCATCACTCCATAATTCTTTAGAATTAAATCCCTCTGACGGACGTAGGGGTTATGGATTATATTATAGAACATTCGTAACATCGCTCTAACCGCATGATTTTTTCAAAAATTAGAGCATGCTCCTCTCAACTAAGATGGAAAGAGGGATACACAATCCCTCATAAAATTCAAAAAGAATAAAATAAGAAGAAAGAATGGAAGTTATGCCATCATAACATCCTCCTCCTTAACCCTCCCCTCCCCACCATCCCCACCCCTCTTCCCCGGATTCTTCAACCCCCAACTCCTATCAAAATACTCATTCGGATGCGTAATAGTCTCCTTCCCCCCACCACCCCCACCGGCAGCAGCATCCTTCCTCTTCAACTCCTTCTCATGTAAATACTCAAAAACCCTATTACAAGCCAAATGAAACTTCTTAGCCTCAACATCCTGCCTAACCCCATTAACCACACTCCTATCCTCAACCCCCATCAACCTCCCCATCGCCACCGTCAAATTCTCAATCGAAAAATGTCGGTACGGACATCCATGACTATCCCCCGTCCCCGGAGGATGTTCCATCAATATCTGTTGACAACTATACGGTTTATAATTCCTTCCGGCACCTTGAAGACCATAAGAATGTCGGATGTTATATCTATATTCTTTATTAAACTGTTCATCCGTGAATTTTGAAAACGATTGACGCCAGAAGATTAGAGCTTCGTCGACGGAGAGACCGATGCCTTTTAGGAAAAGACCGTATTGGAGGCGACCGAAGTGGCGGAGATGTTTGTCGCGTCGGAGGGAGGTGTGCAGGTTTTTCATGCAGAGGGGGAAGTGGGATGATAGGTTGTCGATTTGAGAGGCGGTTATGGTTTCCCCGGAGAGAGAGGCGAGGGAGGTTGAGGAGGTGTATTCGGGGGCTGTGAAGCCTTTGGAGAGGTGATTGAGGATGGGGATAAGACGGTCGTCTTCGTCGAGGTGGGGGAGGTAGCGTGCTGTTTTCTATATCCATATCAAATTATCATTAGCTATCCCACTTCTTCCTTATCATAAATATATTATTATGGAGAGGGTACGTACTATCAACGCCTCATCCAACCTCTTCGAAAACTCCGCCATAACCAAGCTCAACAGCATGCTATTCGGCACATAAGCATACCCTTTCCTCAAAAACACCTTCCTCCCCTCCACCAAATCCGAAACCCTATCCCACTCCACCTTCAAATACTGTTCCTGCTCGAACAACCGCCCAGCCTTCTCAGCCGGCATTTTGCTCCCACTGATCAAAACAGCCTTCAACTCCTCCGCCAACGAAACCTTCTCAAAATCCGTCACTGCCTCGGAATTCAACTGTAACGAATCCATAAACTCCGCTCTTTCGACCGTATTATCCGTTGAAAATCTATGGCGGAATAGTATACTTTCCGTCATCGTGAACCTTCGCCGTAGATCATCGGATCTAGCGAATGCGAGGCGGAGGATGAAGTGGCTGTAATGGTCTTTTTTGCGTTCGTTGGTCAGACCGACGAAGCGCCGTGGGTTTGAACGTTCGCTTTCCGGGATCGAGGAGTTGGAGTTTAGAGGGAGGTATTTGTCGAGGAGTTTTCGGAGGGTGGCGTCGATTTCCGAGGGGGTGTTATTGCGGAATAGACAGGTCTCGATTTCTCCCAGTACTGTAATTTCCATCATTAGTATATAATTATAATATATGGAATTGTAATTGGGAAAAAGAGGAAGTACCTTTCAACCGATCAATAGCCCACTGTTCGAACTCCTCGAGCGAAACCTCATCCTTCGGCGGTACGGTATAAAAGTTTAAACGGTGAGGATACGGAAGCCCTGCAGTCTTCTGTGATGAGGCTGTCGGGTCTAGTTTATTCCCATACGCCGCTTTACGATCTTCTCTTTTCTGCTGGCGGATAGCATCGCGACCTAGCATTGTTATCCTATATTTCCTTTCTCCCTCTTATTGAATTCGATTGGTGGTATAAGCTGCAAAAGTAGATTCTTATCGTGATTCGGGTTGGTAAAGGGTAGAAGACGGTGGTGTAGTAATTGAAGTGTGTAGATACAATGTTAGCAAAGTATCGAAGCTATGTCGTTAGCCGTCGAGGATATCAACAAGCTTAAGCTCCACAAAAAAGCACGCGTAAAGTGAGTGCTCGTTAATCACGCGACAGGAAAACCATAAGTCGTCCACTAGCCACACATCCACACCAGCCACATCCAACAACCACAATCCCGTCTGTTCTAATTGGCTCAGACCCAGCTATCTATATCTTCAGCCCTTCAAAACCTCCAACATGTACGGAATATCAAAGCTGTCAAAAAACGACATCCCGCGGTATGTATGTATGTGCGGATACAAACTTTCCAGTGAAACATTCCTAACTTTACACGAATCAAGACGATAGTATTCTCAAGCCAGGAACCGGATATCAAATCTAGGCTACCGAAGTCTAGTCTACGCAAACGAGGCCCTGAGGCTTTGCAAAAAAAAAAAAAAAAAAAAAAGCATACTTTTATCAAGATCACGGGAATACAAAAAATATTGAAACTCTGTTTTTTTTTTTGCATTCCTTTCAAGAAGAGTCCATTCCAAATCGAAGAAGGGCTAGAAGGACCTCTGTCTCAAGCAAAAACGTTAATAAACGGCTGGGTGTGTACATGTTATACAGTGCAACATTGTACAAAAAGACGCCTACGGACAGGAAATACTGTGGGGGTCCTTCCCAGCATATCTCGATATCTCCATGCCCTCAAAAGCAAGAAAGAAGAAAAGAACATCTACACAAACTGAAATTCCGCGAACAAAAAAAAAAAAAAGAATTCCTTCAACAAACCCCGTGATCACCAAAATATTACGTTTCAAATATGTATCATCATATATGCATATCAAAAGTGATCTATGAACCCAAATTCGCGAATGCCGCCTCAGCCAAAACAGCTTAAACAGAAGATGGAGGGGAGAAGAAACCTGTCGCAATCGCAAGGGAAAGCAAAATCAAGCAATATCCCCAAGAGTACACCAACAAGGACAAGGGTACAAAAGATACATGTATACATGCACATGTCTACCGTACATTACATTACATACATGTATACCTAATCACAAAAACCGTATGCCAAAGAGAGAGAAAAAACAAAAGCTGGTCCATGCATTTTCCAAAGAAGGCCGCATGCATGAAAATCGAACAGGACATGGGCTGGCTGCAGGCAATCAATCAATTCAATTCAATTCAATCAGAAAAGCGGAGACAAAAAGATGGGTGGTATACTGTACAATGCCCGCCTCGAATTTTTGAATCTTGGACGTTGTACCCGCGTGATAAAATGGATACTTTAGTTACTGACTTAATATACCTTTTTAGCCTCTTTCGCGAAGCATCAAAAATAAAGAAGGAAAAGATGGGGGGAAGCTAGCTAAGGAGGACACGACGATCAAACCCGGCGAGCTCAGGGTCTTCCCGCTCTCCTCTCTTCCTCCTTCCTTCCAGGCGCTCTTTCTACTTTTCTTCTTTTAATTCGTCTAAAATTCCTGGAACTTTAACGGATCACGGGAAATCCGGAACGTTAAGATAGTCCTGCCGTTATCCTATCGCCTTTCGTTCCTTAATTACTTACTAACATACCAGCCTAGCTAGTCTAGTCTAGAATTTAACAAAGACAGCTCGAGAAAGGAAGGAAAGGGCAAACCTGCCGCGCCGGAACAAAACAACCTGCATACGATCGCATACAGCCATTCATTTCTACTCAAAAAAAACCAAGGGCGTCAACGTTAAATAATGATAGGTAAATCCACCAGGGGTGGGGAATAATTGAGGCGTAAATCCCTAGCCTGTTGGAAGTACTCTCCCTGCTTCCCCGAAAAACGAACCCGCCAGTTTGGGTCGTCGCTTCTGTTCTTCTCAACTCAGAGAAAACGAACTATTATTATAGAAACTTCACAAACAATGCATAACAGCTATTGACGAACCATGTTATAGAATTCATAGGTGTGGTGGTTTCATTAACTGTCAATTCAAGGGAACTCCGATGAATAGCTAGCTGAACCGTACCCGCACCCGCGCGCCGTTCATCGGCCGGCTGGTCTTACCATCATTCGGGTTCGGGTGCTTTTTTGACCACATACAATCTGCCTATCTCCCTCTATCTTTATGCGTGGGGGATTCATTACACAGCATATATGTCGGCATCGGCAGGGTCGACAAAAGAATTGATTAACAGGCTACCAACCTCCCAGGGAACATACGGGTAAAAAAACCGAAGCTCTTTTCACAAAAAATGTGACAGGTCATAAAAATATGATGGTAATTTTTGGAAATATGGTGCTGTACTGACATGTCTGGGCCCCGAGGTTACTTTTGGCCTGACCATGTCCTTAACTTACGTGGATGTATGAAGCGGTGGAAGGGATCGGGTATTTTCTGGTATTATCACGATTACCCGTTATGTCAGTGGTACCTTGGGTAACCCTTCCACCCGTACACACCCCGAACGATAATACAACGTGTAGCGTGCGTGCGTGTAGGGATGATGTGTGCCAGTAAATCTACTTTACCCCGCATTATCACCGTCGCAATTCAAAAGTTACAGAGAAACATCAATCAAATACATCAATCCATAAGATCGATACAACTAACTCCCACCAAACTGCGGGGCAAAATCTGAAGAGCTCCCTGTAGACGACAAGATTATTATATATTTATATTCAGTATAAAGAGAAACAGAGCACATGCTCGCTGACGTTATAATCGTGCATAAGATTAGTCTTTTAAAACAACGAAGACGCTTCGAGTTCCACGTATGTATGTCGAGAAAGTAAGAACTCGTGAGCGCGACCGGGGGGGGGAGAAAATTCCAGACTATTCTTGTTAGAGCTCTAGCACGAGAACTTCGGACGAAAACTAACCATCTGGTCTGTCTGGTCGGTCTACCGTGGTGTGGTAAGAAATGAAAAAGAACCGGGTAGTAGCTTAGTAGTAATATAGTCAGGTCAGCCCAAAAAAAATGGAAGTACTAAAAAGTACCTCCCGTAACCCGTCGTCGAAAACATGTTAACGTGAGCAACCACTAAAAAGAAAGTAGGTGAGTGAATCCTGTGCCGCGACTTCCATTCGGAATGGGAAGAAGAAGAAGGGAAAGAAAATAGAGTTATTATGGTTCACAAGACCCTGTTCGAGCTAATGCATGCAATACCACGAAAAGGCATCGACATCCCCACTTGCTTTGTAGATGGCCAAAAGGAGGGGAAGCTGGGGGCTTGGACTTTCCGGAAATTGACTTAAATCTTCCAATCCAGCTAGGGAAACCCTCATCGAAAGAGTTCTGGATTCGATTCCAACAATCAAAAGTCGCCTTCCAACTTGCCTGGCCCCATTCAAAGGAGAGAAGGGCGAATGATTGATCAACTATCGACGAAACAGCTGAGGGGGTTAACAACTGTGCCAATTGGAAAACAATTTCAAAGGAAGCAGTGACTAGTTTGCAATGCATAGCGGGGGGAGGGAAGGGGGCGTTGGAAGCGTGATCACAAGATGTGCGTTAAGTATATCGAATTCACCATTTTCATTCGCCATAAAATCCAAATCATGATTCTGGCCTTTCAACCTCTTAACCAACTTGGTCCTTTCGGCGACAATACTTTCATCCAATGTCAACGTTGCGGTTAGCAAATATAAACCAGACTACTGCAGTGCACAGCTGGCCACGTGCCACGTTTTTTTTCCCTTTAATATTTTAGAGTGAATAGGGAAAATATCCAACGAATGATAGACGGTTTACACTTGAAACTAACTTAGGTATGCCCTTCGGACTTCCTTTCATGCGAGAAAATTAAGCGTGCCACATTGATATGATCATTTCTGAGATGCATCGCAATTCCAAGGTTATCATCAAGAAACGAATATCAATTAATTACTTTTTTAACCCCGCAAAGCAGAATATCAATACCAACATTTGAAAGAATGATATGATACGTGGTGAAACACGCATTAGTTGGGTT
Source organism: Arthrobotrys conoides (assembly GCA_036971725.1). Lineage (NCBI taxonomy): Eukaryota > Fungi > Ascomycota > Orbiliomycetes > Orbiliales > Orbiliaceae > Arthrobotrys > Arthrobotrys conoides. The sequence continues at coordinate 3,493,717 of JAVHJM010000001.1, forward strand.
TTTTGGTCAAGATGTATCCAATGGTTGACAATGAATATATCTCACGAAAATGCAATATGGGGGAAGAGGGATTAAAGATGAACATGTGAAGGACAATCTAGTCTCGACTTTCAGAAATCCAACCGTCTTTAAACTCCAAAAAAAGTTGCAAGTTGGAACTTTCCATTCCCCCGCTAGTTCGACACCTCTGGCTGAACGTAATGCGACAATTCCAAAAAGACAAAAAGAAAAACAAGCTAAATTGTAGATTGTAGTTCAATATGAAACAAAGCTAGTTTATTCGTTCTGCCGGATGTCGTAATGAGAATATTTCGGTTTTGGAATTTATGCGCTGGACAGGATGATCTTTTTTAATTTATATTTATATACATATAAACCACGCCAGGTTTTAGTATGAGACTTTTTTCCTTCTGTTCAAAGCGGGTGGAGTTTTGCGGCTGTCGGCAGGAAAGTTAGAGGATCTATGACGTCGGGATATGATATTCGTACATTTAATTAATTTAATTAATCAAAAAAAGGACGAACGGGTATTGCCTTTGGTGTGGTAGTGATTAGGTATAAGGTTGGATGTATGGATTAATTGACCTGATATGAAGACGACGTTATATGTATGTAAGTCTGGTCTGTATGGATGGAAGACCGGAATAACTCTCTCCATTAAGGGAGGGGAGGCTAAGCAAACGTCGTGATAAAGAGCACAACCGCAAGCTGGGGAAACACGGCATGAGCCTGGTAGGAATGCTTGTTCTGGATTATCATATCAAACAGAAGATATTAATATATATGACATGTATGTACTATGCACGGACGGGGATTTCTGTTGATAGAAAAAAGTTCCCTGATTTTTTTGTACCAGACATGTAGATAGTCCTGCAGAAGGAGTGGCCGAATGTACGCAACCTTACCGTGCATATTTGCGAAGCGACGCATATTTTTTGTTATAATAAATTGATCCATTGACAGCCGAAGACGACGTACTATGCATTGTCAGAAGTTTAGATGTTACCTATGGTGTCAGTTTACAAGGATGCATATGGGGGGAAAGGTACGTCCGTCAGGAACAAGCTTTCGGGTTTGAGTTTTTTCATTCCTCAGAGTATTTTATATCATGGGTCTTTCTGCCTCTGTCTCTCTCCACGGACAGTCCACGGGCGGGAGATGGGTTTTTTCTTTTTAAGTTTTTCCTTGCGGCGCCGGGGTGGCGAACCCGAGGGGAGAAGACCTATGGCTTGCAGGTCCACATTTTTAGCTATAGTGGAACGGTAGCATTTTTTGTTCAGGAGAAGAAAATGAATGGATATGACGAAGCTGAAGATAAGTGACAGCTCATAATTACTCAAGAGGGTGAATACATACAACCGCAAGGTGGCTGATGTTACGATAATGGGAATAGCTCCCCTTTGAGAAAAGACAAAGACCCGGGACGTCTCGGTTCGCGTGCCAATCTGACGAGCTGCCTCATTTTGTCTTGCTAGTGATTTTTCTATCCGGTGGCCGGTACGGTAGTGGCTGTGGGACTAACTAGTAGTATTTTTTACCCTTCTTTCTTTTTCTTCTGGACTCTCCTTAGGAGAATTTTTGAGTATGAGCTCCGAGAGATTTCGCTGGTCATCTCGTAATTTCTGGGTGATATTTAGCTAAATGAATTTGGTGAAAGTTAGTGAGTTAGTCAGCTACCTGTTAGTAATTTCCAGGCCGGGGAGTTGGTTCAGTTAGCTGGCCGTAGCTGGCTAGCTGAGAAGGTTTTTTTCTGTTGAATAAAATTTTTATTGACGTGGATGGGAACAAGCTGGAGAGAAAGAGTTTTTCTGACTCGATGTCTCTCGGTCAAGTCCAACCAACAAAATAGAATTTGAATTTGAATTTGAATTTGAATTTGAATCTGAAGTGAAGATGGATGTGGATGTGGATATGGATGGTCTGTAAGGCTGGGGGATGGATGGATGGATGGATGGATTGGAGGAAAAAGAAACCTGACATGTCTGTCTGTCTGTCTGTCAGTAAGGAAGTAAGTACATGGTGGTACCTGTGGGATAGCAGAGTAAAGAAAGAAAGAAAGAAAGAAAGAAGGAAAAGAAGAAAAAAGAAATGACAGAAAATAGAACAGAACTGAATAGGATACAAAGGGTATTCCTGCCCTGGTTGACAACTACCAGAGCTCTGAATGGGAGCAAGTAAATGGGGGTGCCAGTGCCAGTGCCAGTGCCAGTGCCAATTTCCGTGCGCCTGCTTCGGCTGTGTCTGTCTGTCAGTCTGTTCTTTGGACCCTTTCGACTCAATATACATATTAATATTATGTGTGATTTTATTGCAGCAGTTACCTAAGTTACCTAGGTCCATGGTTAGTAGCTCTGTTGGGTGGGTTTGACGCCAACAACAACAATATCAACTAACTACTTCCTACAATATTAAGCCCTGCGGTTTCCCTCTCATTCTGTCTCCCTCCACTCTCTCACTCTCACCCAACTTAACTTACTATCATCCATCTCTCTTCCCACTCTTTTTTTTTTTAATCTTCCTATTTCACACAATCCCATCCATCCATCCATCATCACGACAACAACATCAAAAACCTACGATTACTATTACTATTATCTAAAGAAGGGACTTTTTTATATTTTAAATTCGAAAAGAGAAAGGAAAAAAAAAAAAAAAAAAAAAAAAAAAAGAAGTATGTGTCTGTCTGTCCCTTGAATGCGGCTAGTACATCGTCCATCGCTGCACCCGCTTCATCATCATACATCCAAGCATTTACCAAGCATTTTTTTTATATTCCTCTTCCTCCCCTCTCATCCTCTCCCTTCCCCTCGAATTCCTCCCCTTTTGCCTCTCCTTCGAAGAGTTCCCCTGATCTTATATATAATAATAGTACATACAGTACCTTGTCAGGAATAAAAAGCTAACAGTTGTCAAGTCAAGTCAAGTCGTGTTCACCTGCCAGGCTTAGCTGCATATCCTCGAACAGATCTTTCCATCTTCTACTGTTCATCATGCATTGTTTAGCCTTATAGCCTCAACTCCCCCTCTTCCTCTTCTTCTTCCTCCTCTTCTTCTTCCTCTTACTTCTTAATTCATCTTCATCAATCTCTCATCTACTACTCCTACTCCTACTACTACTCTACTCTTATACCTCTCCTCTTACACATCGACATACAAAGTATCAGACTGTGTCTGTCTGTCTGTCTGCCTTGTGTACCTCGTTTGATCCGATTCCTAGCTCGGATCCCCTTCAAAACTAGGTACTTAGGTACCCGCCACTTTTATTTTATATAAAGAAGACAAAAGAAATACAGAAAATGCCCGACAAGGACCTCGTCAACATGACTTCCTCTCTCATCATCACCACAACTTCCGCCTCAAACCAGGTCTCCTCCACTCTCGACGATGAGGAGGTCGCCGCTGAACCCGACGAACCTTCCGACAATTGTAACTGCAACTTGTCGTCTGCCATCGGCAAGTTGCAATTCCAGGAAAACAACATGTACAAGAAACAAACAATCAACCCTCGTCGCTCCAACAAAGTCGACTCTCTCCTAACTCGCGCTATCATCAGCGATTCCGAACCTCATTCTGCTGATAATGCTTCCTCTTCGATCTATTCCCGTGTCGCGTTTAGAGTGCCAAGACGTGGAATGTCCACTACTTCTACTATCAGTAGCGCCAGCATGCCTTCCACTGCAGACCTCACCAGCGACGCCGGTGACGATTCCTCCTCTAGTTCTGAATTGAGCTCCCCGAGTCCTAGGAACGCTCCAATGTTCGTCCTTCCCATCAGGGATACCGTCGCCATCAACGTTCACAGCGACGACGAGCTCCACAAATCTACCGTCCAAGCTGACCCTAATGAGGTCACTGCGGCCCTCGGTCGGAAACGTTGTATCACCTTCGCATGTCCCACTCCCGTTTCCCGTCAGAACTCCGAAGTCAATAGCAATAACCTTAAAACTCAAGTCATCGAGGAACCGACTCCCGTCAGACGTACCACCCTCAAATTCGCTTGTAACGTCAAGGATGAGTGTAAGGCTCCCAAGAGGGCTGGATCTCCTCCTCCTCCACAGAGCAAATTCGTTCATCGCTCTCCCGTTCTCAATGCTACTCACTTGCATCCTAACGCTCATCATCACCAACATCATCACCACCACCACCATCGACGTGATTCCGGTGCCACTATCGTTGATGAGCGTCACAAAGCCATCCCATGCAAGGCTTCTCCTCTTCTCAGCAGTGTTTCTTCCGCCAACAGCATCCCACGCTTCTACGAATTCGCCAGCTCTGTCGACGAGTCTGTTCAATCTTGGATGAACGCTCCTCAGTTCCCACCTCGTCTTATTAAGGTCGACTGTCTCTTGGAGAAGGAGAAGAAGATCCGAAAGCTCAGCGAAGAGGTCGAAGAGGATGAAAATAATGACGATGACGATGAAGAGGCTGAGGACAATGACAACCTCGACTTCGAAGACGATGATGAGGAAGATGATGGTTACAAGGAAGACGAAGAGGATGATGAGTACGATGATGACGACGACCTTTGGAGCGACTCTGACAACAATGATGAAGAAGAAGAGGGTCTTGCCGAATCTGACAACGAGGACGAAGATGCTTTCGTTCCAAGAGTTGGCACTGCCATTCCTGATCGCAAAGCTGACCGTCCCAGCTGCTGCCGTAACTCCTCGGACTCGTCTCTCGCCTCCGTTCACGACCGCAAGTCTGGTCTCTGCTCCTTCCAGCGTGAGAAGCGCATTCACGGCCGACCAATCCGTCCAAGCACCCCTGAGCTCCCGGACAGCACCGACTTTGTTCCCGGAACCTTCGACGAAGACAAGGTTCTCGAAGACTACTATCTTTCGTGTATGGAAGACCGAAAGTCAATGAACAAGGTTGTCCGTCCTCAAGACATCGACCCCAGCTTCCCCGAAGGTGGAGAAGATGATGAGGAAGAGGAAAATGAAGAAGCCGAACGTCCGGCCCGCCGTCGCCGTGGTTCGAACGTCAGCGTTCGCTCCCCCACGCCCAACCGTCGTCTCCGATCTCCTCCGCCATTGTCTCGCCGAGGATCCCGTGCCATGTCACCCGGCAAGAGACGTCCTTCTTTTACCGCCAAGTCACCCCCACCCCAAAACAGGACGGGCAGACTTCGCTTCGACCTCCAAGCCAACCGAACCTCCCTTGCTCGCTCCACCTCTCTTCCTCGTCACGGACTTTACTCTCGAAGGAAGCATTGTTTGTCCTCCACCTCTCCCAAGCCGTCCAAAGCCATTCCCTTCCGCAAGAGATGTGCTCTTGATATTGTCAAGGGTCTCGAGTCGAAGCGAATGCGTCGTCGTGAAAACGTCTACGGACGCCGGGAGTACAAGGCCGAGGCCGGTGAGGGTGTCGAGAAGATGAGAGAGATTGGTATCATGGGGAGAGAACGTGTCGGTGCCAACCCAGCACCCAAATGGATGTTGTCTTTTTAAACATCCAAATCCGTTCTCACTTTTCTATTACATCATTTCTAATAATTTCCATTCTTCTCTTCATTGCTTTTTTTTTTTTTTTTCCATACCACTGCATTCACGATTGGGAGGGTCAATGATTGTTTACTACCGTTGAAGCTGCTTTTGAAAGTCTTGCACCTGATGATCACGGAATGGCGTTCTTCATTTCTTCTTCTTTTTACATATCCTTTCACGAATTTCCTTTCATTGTGTATACTTCTTTCTTCGTCTTCGCCCGTTCTTGTCCCTTTTTTGCTCCTTTTTTTCCTCATGATGAAAGATCTCCAGCATTATACCCCTGGAACTTTGTTCACCTTCGCTTCAACGATTACCCCCATAGACCCCATTTTCTTTGTTTCCCTTTCTTCTTCATTCTTACCGTTCTAAACTCATTTTTAATCATTCACTTTTTTTTTTCTCTTCTATCATATGGTTTTGGAGTTTTTGTTTGTTTTCTTTTCGCTTCGTCCGGGTGGCATTTACAGCTTCTTTCTTATCTTCTTTCTTCTTTTTTTAATGCGTCGTCTTTTTTTTCTTTTCTTTTCTTTTTTTTTTTCCTCCCACTGTTCTCGTCAGTGTGATACTTCACACTAGTATCTCCCCTTTACTCAATGTAGAGGAGGAAGGAGATCAACTGTATAGCTACAAAAAAAACAACTTGTGTATAGGGCTCTTTTTTTTGTTAAACTATATCGACAGAACACCAATGAACTTTAAGCCAGCCTTCGATGATTTAGGCGGCTACAAAACAATTTTTTAACTCTCAAATCTCCTGCCGTAAATTACTTAGATGTTTAACTGGGGAGTTAGGATTCTTCCTCGAGGGAAGTTAGCATGAAGGGACCACGTATGCAGTGCATACACGGCAATACTGCCGTGTTAACCAACGAATCAATTGGTTTTATTTTTTTTGCCAGCGAATAGAAAAAGTTTTGATCTGACCTGTGATTATGTAATTTATATGTATATATATATATATATAACTCGCCACTGAGGCTGATGGGGAAGGTCTGAGGCTGAGATCCCGTATTCCCCGATTCCAGGGTCCTTGACAGGTACCTCCTAAATATCGAAAACCCAGGTTCGGCAGGTACTTAGTTACCTACTAAGTAGTTAAAGACAGTGGGGCGCTGTAGTTGATTAGTTACCTTGCATCTCTTATGTTAACTACTTTGAAAAGGGTAATGTTAATTGATGATTGATTGGTTGTAGATCTAGTATATACAAAGATCTAGAGTTACGTCAGGGTTCGTGATAATGTGTGTATGACGTCATTGTGGTTCAGGCCATCCCCACGAATTAATTAAAGGTTAAGGCCAGCCATCCGCATGCAACAAGATGGCATTCCATACCATCCCCCGCATTTTGCCTTCGAAAGAACCCTTTTCATCATTCATCGATCTTTGGATGGTACTTTGAACTCGAATACTACTCTTTTACAAATCCACCTTACAATAGACTAGACAGATTAGAACGTAATCCTCATCTACCAACATTCCTACAACTTTACCACAATAGAATAAAAAGATCCCACCATGTCCAACAATAATAATAACAACCTCCCCCCGATCCGTGGCAATCCGATCCCCCAAGCTCCTTTAAACTACAACCCATCCCACGGCCGTCCGGGTCCCATAGTCCAACTTCCCATTCCCAAAAACCGCGACGGAAAACCGGATTACAACCGAGCACCGGGATTAGATCTATCCCGCATCGTCCCCGTCGGTTCCTTGAACTTAAATACAAACCCACCGCCTACCGAGGGTATCGAGGGCACACCGTCGTTTTCTGGGACGAATCAGGGGAAGAATACAAGTATTGCTTCTAAGAAGAAAGCTCAGAATAATCAAACCCAGGACGGACAGGAAGAACAAGAGGAGGAAGAAGAAGAAGGAGAAGATAAAGACGATAAATCATCTTCCCAATCCTCCCCTCTAGAACCCGCAATAATGACGCCAACCTCCGAATCAGACGCCCAAGCGGCCACAGACCTCCTATCCGAAAAAGTCCCCGCAGAGTTAATCTCCGAAATCCTGGATAGGGCTGAATACTTCCCCCACGAAATAATCGGTTCACGGACCGAAAACCTCTCCGTCGCCGATGGTGAGAAGTTATACCTAACAGCCCAGATCCCTGATTTTAAAGCTATGGAAAAGGATACTGCTGGAAAGGGAGGGAGGGAAGGTGCAGGTGGGAGGAGAGGGAGGGTTAGGAAGTTGGTGTTTAGGTTTAAGAGTTATGATCAAGGGTGGAGTAGTTTTGGAAGCTTTTATGGGAGTTTTAAGGGGTGTTGGAGTTGGTTGGATGTGGAGGTTTGGAGGAAACGGGAGGTTGGTGAGGATAAGCAGGATGGTGATGATGAGAAGGGGATGTATAAAGTTTCTGAGAGTCTTTTGCAGAGGAATCGACATGCGGAAAGTGATGAGACGGAGTATGAGATCGTTTGGAGGTGGGATGAAGATAAACTCGGGGAGAACGATGCGGAGAAGTGGGAGGATGGGGTTGTGGATGAGAATGGGGAGATTAAGGAAGCTGGTGCTTGGGAGAGAGGTGGGAGACATGAAAGGAATGGAGAGTTTGTGAGGGAGTTGAAGGGTGGTGATGAGATTAGAGTGTTTATCAAGGCGCTTTTTCCGGGTTGGAGGTGTACAGTTGAGAGGTGTGAGGTTGAGTGCTGGTGGGCTGTTTAGATTTTGACTCTTTCAGCCGTTTTATTCATTTCGTTTTTCGATTGTCTTGTTCTATTAAGTTCGAGACTGTTCGTTACTGGAGTTTATGGTATATTGGGAGGAACGGGTTATTGTTATAGCGGGTCAGTTTCTTATTGCTATGAAGAAATGGCCCATCATTCGTTTAGCTGGGTAGTCGGTCTGTAATGCTTATAATACAAACTTGCAATACATCATTCTTTTAACTATATGTCTGAGTAGCCTCGAGTCCATACTCTTGAGGCTAATGCCTGAGATTTATAGGATACTTGTATATCCCTGTGTATATGTGTATCGAATCTACACAAAGATCGTAGGTTCCAAAGCCGTGTACTTCTGGAAGAACGCCTTGAACAGCTTAATCGCATGTTCAACATCATGAGCACCACTACTTCCCATTAGTAACCATTTACATCCTTCAAAAGTAATCGAAATAAAAGGAATAGAATTTACTCACCCAGTCTCCCGAATACTATGCATACTCAACTGCGCATTCCCCAGATCCAACGTCCTCATCCCCATCTGCGCACTCAACATGGGTCCAATAGTACTTCCACAGCTACTATCATTCCTAACCACAAACAACTGCAACGGCACCCCGGCATCTCTAGCACACTCCTGCACCAGCACTATTCCGGGAGAGTTAGTGGCATATCTAGCGTTGGCGTTGATTTTTATGACAGTTCCTTTGTTCATCTCGGGCCGATGGTGGGATTCGTATTTTCCGGGGTAGTTCGGGTGGACGGAGTGGGCCATGTCGGCGGAGATTAGGAAGGATTTGATTAGGGATTCTTCGAAGTAGGTTGTTGTCGGGGAGAAGAGGTGGTCTGATGTTGATGTTGTGGAGGTTTGGGAGGAGACGGAGGCGAAGTCGTAGTCTTTGTCGCCGGAGAGGACGGAGAGGCGGCGGACGCTGGTTTGTTATTTAGCTTCTCCCCTTCTTTCCTTTCTTTTTGCAGGGGTGGTTGATAGAGGTATGGGAGAGATTGGGACTTACACCGCTGGTAGGAGGTTTGAGTCCGCACCCTGTGCGGTTTGGGAACCGATCTCTTCATGGTCGAAGCAGGCGATGATGCGGATGCCTTGTTCTTGGTCTAGGGCGTCGTCTGCTTCGACAGAGGCGATCAGACTCTCTATGGAGCAGTATGTCATGCCCTACACCCTGATTAGCACCACCACCATCGAAGAAAGTGGCCAGGGGTGTAATTACCAAATTATCTAGCCTAGCAGAGAATATAAACTCCTCATTCAACCCTCCCAAAGTACCAGGCTGGGTATCATAAAGCAGCATTTCAAAGTCCAATACATCCTCCGGTTGAGATTCCGTAGCGTCCGAGATCAACTTGACGACCGCTGGGTGATGGCGTTCCGTAATAGCGGATAGTGGTGAAAACGGCTGTTCGACCTTTTCGTCTCCTTTGTCTTGTTTCTTTTCTTCTCCCTCTGGTGCAGCGGTTGGACCATCTTTGTTTAGTTCGGCGGAGATGAGACCCAGGATGGGGAATAGTTGTGTTTCCTTGTTGAATTCGAATTTCTCTTGTCGGTCGAGATGGATGGCGAGGGTTGGTACTCTGAGGACTGTTTGTGATGTTAGCTCCCTCCTATTTAATCTTCAAAATTGGGAGCATGTGACGAACTCGGCTTATCGATTTTAACCAGCTTCGAAACGATATTTCCGTCTTTCTGTCGGATCATAGCTCTTCCGGCCATACTCAAATCTCTATCGAACCCTACCATTACCACCCCCCGTTAGACCATCCACTTCCTTTCAAAGTTCTGAGATAGGGAAAGCGAATCTAACAAGTATGCCATAATCCACCACCATAGCTTTCAACGCCAACTTGCATGAAAGTATTCCCCTCGGTCGTTCGCTTGGATACGGGTTTTAATCGGAGAGCGCAGGAGTCTGTATGGGCGCCGACGATGGACATTGGGTTACCGGGCTGTCAATACCATGTTTAGCGCTTATTTTCTCCATATTTTATTTTTCCGAGGGGGGTTATATACCTTCCACAGCTTTCCAACAGCGAAAGCGATAATCGAAGACCCGTTTCTGGTGAGGAAGTACTTCCCACCGCTGAGAACTTTGCCGCCCCATGCATCTCGTTCCTTTAATTACTTAAGTGTCAGAAATTTATGGAAATATAGTTGGTGTGAAAGAGAGTATAGACCTTGATTTCACTAAATCCAGCCTTAAGAAGCGCCTTCTTCGCAGCGTCGACGGCGTGGAATGCTATATATCCATCGTTAAATACCGTTTAATGCACAGCTGTATACACACAAAGACATACGAGTCGGAGAAACGTTGATAAAGTCGATAAGACCCTGAGCAAAAGCTTTTGAGGTGGATGATGCCATCTTTGGAAAAGTTTGTAGCTTTGATATTATACACCAGGCCGCTTGGTAATGGACTGGGATGATTGGATATGATGTATGTAAGGATGGTGTCACGGTTTAAGTACTGATTGAGAATGATGTGGTAAAGTGTGTGTTGATGTGGGGTTGGACAAGGGAGGGGGAAGACTAAAAGGGTCCAACAACTTTTCTGTGCCTGTTCTTCCAATAGAAATCTCCTTATCGATCAATTCAGGAGCGACTCCCAGAGCAATCAATTCAGAATTATTATTTTCTGTGCCCTTTCAAACGTGGTTAACCGCTCTCCGTATTTATTCGGTGCGTAGTTATTTTTCCCCACCCTCTTTCTTATTGTGATTCCTTTTTTTGAACAGAGCAGATTGCCAATCACTCGCATGGCCATGGTAAGAAAGAGAAAGGAAGGAAAATTCGGAACAGGGCGACGGGGATGTACATGTAATGCAAACCACATAATAATAGGACTATGATACACTTTACGCGCGGAGAGGACAGTTTAGGGAATACGCGTGGATGAGGGGATCTCCCTGTTCGTTAGTGTTTAAATCCAGTTAATCCAAGCCTCTTCCTATCGATAGAGGATTAGCAGTAGAGTACTAAACTAGGGGGTAAGAATAGCGGGACAATCTTGAAAGGGGGGGGAATGTTGGAGGTTATTTTTGTCTGGATTGGGAATATAAAAGTAGAACATCGCGGGGGGTTCGTGTTGTGTATATATTTTAGAGTAGACGTCTTTAATTGCCTAAGAAGGAAGTCGACACTATTATTGGTCGTCCCTTGCAGAAACAGCAGTACCACCTCTGTCGTCGTAGTGTACTGTAGTTGGGTGTGCAGAGCAAAAGTAAACAAGGAGGTTGGCAGGGCTGCTGCCACAGCATCCCGCCCGTCGGTCGGTCGGTCGGTCGGTAGAACCAAACCCCACCTTACTGTTGCAAAGTCAAGTGAATTGGGATTGGACGGATTGTGTTGCGGGTGTTGTTATTGTTGTTGTTGTTGTGCCGGGCGCTCTGATTGGAGCTAATCGTAGCGGCCATTTTCCTGTTTGGGTAATTTCGCTATGTTTACGTTTTCCCAGGTTTCATGGCCAACCACCTTTAAACTCAACTCATCGCTCCTCTCTACGTCCCATTATACCACCAGCATCTCCGCCTGATTCCTAGCTTCACCGCTTTTCTTCCCTTTTTCTTTCTTCCCCTCCTCTATCCTCCACTCCGCCTTCGGATACTTATATAAATTCCCATTCTATATAAGTCTTTTGTCTGCTGTGTGTTTGATGGCTACGCTCTTTACTAGTAGTGCCCTGACAGCCCTGCCTCCCTTCCCATCATCATTCCAGTTACAGACTACTTCTACTTTGATTATAACATCATCGTCATCAGCATAACAACCACTTCCCCTCAACTTCCAACTTGAAATCGATCCTAGCGTTTCCTTATCATCCGACACTTCGCTTCAGTTGCATCATCATCGTTGTCCAATCAATCCGGTCGTAACTCTGTCATAAATCCAATCAACAAACAAAAACTTTCCAATAATCCGAACCAACCCACCCACTCTCTTACTCTCTCCACCTCCACCTCGATCACCGCCACCACCAACCATCGCCATCAACCTCACCAACCTCATCAACCATATCTCCACCACTACTCCATCCGACCTCTGTCCGACTCCCCCCCGGGTAACATACTACTCCATTCGGTATTGAATTGCTAGCTCGACCAATACCTTCCTTCCCTCCTTCGGCTCTTCTTCTTTCCCTGTGAGTCTCTTCACATGTCTCTATGGCCGTCTGTGTGCTTGCTGATGGTGAATTGCTAACATATGATATGATAGTCAACATCATCATCAACATCACTCTCTCCCTCTCGTGATAGGTCTTTGTGATATCCTCTCCTAGGCCTGTCTCCCCCAAAACGGAAATAGGGTCTGCAAGGCTCTTTCTTTCCCACCACCTCCTCTTTGTATTCTTCCCACCCTCACTTCTCTCCTATATAACCCCCATACTTCTCTATCCATCTCTTCAGACATGGCTAGTGCGGAGTTCGATCGTCGTGTTCGACGCTCTGCCGGGTTCGTCCCAAAAACTCCTACAAAAACCACCCCTCGTGGTGATCGATCCGATCTGGACTCAGACGAGTTGATGAGCAGACTTAATCAAGTTGCCTCAACGCCGGCTGCTACTCCCCCATCCCGTAAGAGAATTAAGGTGTATGGCGACAGGTACGATTTTCCCCTTCTCTCCTATCCTTTTTTTTTCCCTTGATGTTTCCGGAACCCGAGAAGGTGAGATAGGGGTAGGGTAGAAAAAGAGCTCGTATCGCGAGCTTGGTGGCGTCCCTGCTTCTATCTCTCACTTTCGGTTAGTGAATTTGTGGGGTAGCAATGCTAACGAGGATTCGAAAAACCCAATGTAGATATATCCCATCGAGAGATGTTGATATCCAGGCAGCCTTCAACCTGGCCACAGCCATCGGATCCCCTTCTACTCCCTCCAAGCCTCGAAAGAGAGCTCCAAATGGAGAGTTGAATCACCAACAAAGTAAGTCTAATATTCCTTTTAAATGAAAACGAAGAAGGAGAACGGACGAAGGCGAGGAAGAAGACGCGTCGTTTGATGATTAATGCAGAGTCGATCTGTCTGTGCCTTTGTTCGTTCTCGTTTCGTTTGAGGTGGTCCAAAACGGACAACAACAAGCAGCCTCGCCCCGCCCCCTAAAAAAATACATATCGAGAAAAGTAAAAGTAACATGCTAACAACTTTGCAGAGGAACAAGCGGATAGAACATATCAGTCTGTTCTCAAAAGTGAAATCTTCCCAACTATCCCACAAGCTCCAGATAGTAGGGAAATCACAAACTACACGGAGAGGTCCATTGTTGCCACTCCTCCCTCCATCCACCAAAGTACACGTGCTGTGGACTTTGATATCCCGCAAACACCTCGTTCTTCCAACATTCTCTCATATGGCTCCCCAGTTTCGAACAGGTCTACTGGCAGACGCCATATGGACCCTCGAGCTGATATCTACTCTCTCTCTCCCATCCGCTATGACTCTCAAAGGATGCTTCTCTCCCCTCGAAGGCAAGTTCGCACTGTCTCCAAGGTCCCATATAAGGTCCTTGATGCTCCCGACTTGGCCGACGATTTCTATCTCAATCTTGTCGATTGGGGTAGCACCAATATCCTTGGTGTCGGACTAGGAAGTTCCGTCTACATGTGGAACTCAGTCTCTGGTCGTGTTACAAAACTTTGTGATCTTGGTGAAGACCTTGTCACCAGTGTCTCATGGATCCAGCGTGTAAGTGTCACCATCTTTTCCTGCCGTTCTTGCATGGTTTTGATGCTAACGAATATGTGCAGGGATCTCACGTTGCCATTGGAACCAATAAGGGCTTCGTCCAGATCTGGGATGCGGAACGCTGCCGTAGACTTCGAACCATGACTGGACACACAATGCGTGTTGGTAAGTTGCAATTCCCATAGCATTATCCTTAAGCTCTATATTAATATCATGATAGGTGCATTGGCGTGGAACGAACACATCCTCACCTCGGGCTCACGAGATCGAACCATTTATCACCGCGATGTCCGTACTCCGGACCAATTCATGGCTCGACTGGTTGGTCACAAGCAAGAGGTCTGTGGTCTTAAGTGGAACCCAGATGACAATCAGCTCGCCTCCGGTGGTAACGATAATCGCCTCTACGTCTGGGACAAAACCAACACTTCCCCATTGTACAAGTTCAATGAACACACTGCTGCCGTCAAGGCAATCGCCTGGTCTCCTCACGCACGTGGCACCCTTGCTTCCGGTGGTGGTACTGCCGATCGCCGCATCAAGTTCTGGGACACGCTCCGTGGGGTTGCCACCAATGAGATCGATACTGGCTCTCAGGTTTGCAACCTTGCCTGGTCAAAGAACTCTAACGAGATCGTCTCAACCCATGGGTATTCTCAAAATCAAATTGTTGTTTGGAAGTATCCTAGCATGCAGCAAGTCGTTTCTCTCACTGGTCACACTTACAGGGTATTGTATCTGGCTATGAGCCCGGATGGTCAAGTCATCGTCACTGGTGCCGGTGACGAAACCCTTCGCTTTTGGAATTGCTTCACTAAGGACAAGACAAAGACTCGTACCTTGAGCCTTCTTGATGGAATGGATCAAATCCGTTGAGCTATCCTTCGAAGCCTTTTCCTACTTTACCCTCTATCACGACCTTTAATGAACATATGAAATCACGACTGGCACCACAACACTTGCAACGCTAGCGGTACAGACACTTTTACAACGACAGGACCTCACAGTCTTTTTTCCTTTTTCTTATCATTTCATATTTCCTTTTAACGACACATACAATTAACGACTTTAACGACCCGGTCCCTTTCTCGCCTCTGTCTTACTATAATTCTCTTTCTTCATCCACCTCGGAGTTCGTATCTGCGCTTTCCTGTTCTTTTCTCTTGTTCTCTGTCTAATATCGGGTCTCCTTGTTAACGACACGGCGTTATTCGGCGAAACCAAAAACTCTTTTTTTTTCGTTTTTCTCTTGCTTTTCTATCTGCAGCATTTCGAGCATTCAACGGTGGAGGGCATTTGCACAACTGGTTTCTCTTTTTCCTTTCTTCCTTTCTCTCTTCTTTCTTTCTTATGGGTTATGTGCGGCCTCGTAGGTTTTGTCTACATGACAAGACTTATCTAGTTCCTCTTTTCGTTCCCCCTCAAACCCCCCCCTTTCTATGTCGGAATCACCCTCCCGCATCTTTTTCCTGTCGGATTCCTCTCTATCCCTCTCCTTGTTTTTCTCTCAAGTGTACCTTCGGCAACGTTCTACGAGTTTAACTTCGAGAATGTGTCAATCGTTATGCTTGAGAAAAAATAACCCTCTACGATTCTCAGTTCCGACAGTAAAAAAAACAAACACAAAACCCATTGTACTTTTCCTCCTCTTTTTTTTCTATTTTCGAACCTTCCTTTCTACTTGTATTTTAGTTTTAATACTCTCTGCTTTTTTTTCTTCTTTTTTTCTTCTTTTTTTTTCGGGGTTACATTGTGCTTTATTTTTTTACTTTGGTTTAAATGGAATGGGAATCGTGGAGGGTGGGGATGTATGCAGGATGGAATGGGTGGCAGTGGTGTTTTTTATGATAAGATTTTTTCTTTCTTTCTGCTAGTGAGAAGGAATTTTAAGGGGGGTTGAGGGGGTGATATCGATAGGGGAAACGAAAATAAATGAAATGGAACTATTATTTTTTAACAATTACTTTTAAATCCTTTGGTCGTAAATTCGTAGAATGAATGAACATTAAATGGTATAGATTTATGAGGATTCAATATTCATGGAGATAGTCTTGGAAGTGAGGCTAGGTTCGTAGAACCATATCATGTAAATGATTTCCTTGCCTCGAGTCTATATCGATTGAGAACCTACCTATCCTCATGCTTATTTGGTAGTAAATAATATAAGATCCTGATGAGATGCATGGTACGAATAACTACTCAAGTGTATGTCCATGTCTAATCTATAGATTACTTTACTAGTTTATATGGCAGCTGGGAGCTTAAGATATATATATCAGTCTAGGCTCGCTGGTGTTAACTACGTTCTCAGCCACAGTATTCCGAGGAGCGGATGACCCCTCAATAGTTTTACGTCTTGTAACTCTTGTTACCCCGTGGTATCTCCCTTCCTCGATACCAAGGTCCCCTGTGGCCGGTATGCACCGGCATCTGGGGAATGTTGGGGAGGGTACATGTGAACATGTATCCCCCCTTCCCCATAGTCGCATGCGACCAGACTAAACGGTTCAGCCTTTTCTTCGTTGAACTCTTTTTTTTTTTTGGATAAAAAGGCTAATTGATTGACTTGCAGCTTGCATGATTTTTTTTATACCTATCCAATGTTATTGTTATCTAGAAAAGAATATTCTCATTTTTATGACGGGATTTTTTTTTTTTTTTTTTTTTTTTTTTTTTTTTTTTTCGTTCTTCTGTTGCGTATTGTGGTTTTTGGCCAATTGGGAGTCTGTAAATCGGTGCTGTATGCAGAGTATATATGTAGGAAACTAAGGATTAGTAAATTATCCGGTGAAGGACCAGGACGGGATGTCAAGTCTTTTTTTTTGTCGGTTTCTAGAAGGTTGGTGTTTAGCTAGACGGGTCTAGATACTTCGATTGTAAGTATTTCCCTCATCTTATGCTGTTGTGGAACCTTAAAGTTTATGTTAAGAATGTCGTTTTTTTGTGTCGTGTGAGCATTTGTTGAACTAGGCGAAAAGGTTTGGAGGTTGATCAAAAGTCTTAACTCCAGCCAATTTTGTAACTGGAACTTTTTTAGTTAGTGATGATGTGCCTTAATATTGTTTATGAAGATGCCGTTTGTAGGAAAGACGATGGTGGCTGAGTTGATACTCTATGATAAAGGATGTCGGTAGAGTTATCATCCGGTTGATAAGAAGTCAGCTGCGCGCGCGTGCGAGACTAGTTTGGCAGTCGAGAGAGATCTTGTCGTCCTTGGGTCCTTTGAATTGATACCTTGGTTTTCCTTCCCTTTTGTATACGTTAAAGCAATTGTAACCATTGGGTTACCATTTTGCTACAATTGGTTCCTCTCCCATAGATGTCACCGACCTTTTTTTTTAAATTCCACCATCCTGTTCCATCTGCCGCGTCTTGTTAACTTACCATTTCCGTGCGGCAATTGAATCTCGCACCCTCTTAAATCGTGAAGCGGGGTGTGTGCTGCATGACACAATAATACCTGACGTCTGAATAAGCAGCAGCAAGATCCCCCACTAAACCCCCCACATACACAAACAGCAAGGAATTCCGCCCCTGATAATCCAATCGAAATCGCCACCCCATTTTGTTGAAGCTTCAGACAGCTGCCACATCCGGGTGAAGATCATGCACCCAGCACCCGAAGCCCGTGGAATGGGAGGCCTGACCTAACCGTTTGAAAGGGTCGAGGGGGGAAGGTTTCACCTGGCCCCCATCTGAAATACATCCTGGGCGCTACCCGTAGTCGAAGGAAGGGAAGAAATCTGGGGCCGTTCCGTTGCACAACCGAAGGACCTAAAAAAATGGCACACGACACCACCATCACGATCACCCAAGAGATTCGCTTGCAGTACCATCATTCCCCCCCTTGGAGCCAAATTATTTCTTCTTTCTTTTTTGTTTGAAAGAGAGAAAAAAAGAAATAAATGAGCGAATAGATGTTCCTTCCGAGGTTCCCCGTATTTTCCGTTTAGCGATTTTTCTGGTAGGGTTGGTTTATGAATGTTATGCATGTGTTTCCTTCTTTCTTTTTTTTGTGCAAGCTTTCTTTTGACGTCCGATGTATGTTCCCTGTTGGACGGCTAATTTGGTAACATAGGTAACATTGGTTGCATATTTGAATAGACGTTGAGATTTTTTTGTGGACTGCAGGTGATTATGGCGAGATGACAAGGTGTTCGTTTTGGATTTATTTGGCTTTTTATGCTTGCCTGGTTTTTTGTTCTTTTGGCTGAATGTCTTTGGGGGTTTTTGTGGGTGGGTGAGGAGGGTGTATAAGACTGGCGATAGATATTGTTGGATTTTGAAGGGGATAAAGTGTTGTGCGATATGTCCTTTGATGGTCGTAAATTCTGAATATTGTGACTAATTGGGAGCGAAAAGGTTTCTTCCGCGCCAGTTTGGTTCATTATTAAGTGGAGGAGTTTTGATATGGGAAGTCTCTTCGAGTAAACTGATCCGGTGAGGTTATCGGTGTACTGGATTCTCACCGACATTATATCCGTAGGATGGGACTGTCAGCCGATAAAGCCGCATTGTCGATAATTTTTGAAAAAGATGCCGTTTTTTTTAAAAAAAAATTCGTAAGATGGTCGAGCATGGTATTATAAATAGAGGCATGGATTAAACAGTTGCCTCTGAAGATCCGTCAAATGCATACGTGTGTACTGAGCAGTGATGTCGTTCATATTTGTGAGATTTGGCGAAAAGGGGGGGTTGTTGGTCGAAGAAAATAATATTACCTCCCATGAGATGGATTGAAGAACTGACTATCGATCGGTGTCGACGAGATCGAGAAAAATGCTTATGGCGAAGTATACTTGGAAAGGTATTATTATGCCCGAGAGTTATCGTACGCCATTGAGGTCTGGGTTTCGACGATGGTTCCTAGGGAAGATCGATGAATAAGGAGATTCGGTCATCCTTAGGCCATATTGTCGTAATAGATGAAGACGAGAAAGATCGATAATCCAGAATATCGTCACCGTCATACATGATGAGACTAACAGAATGGATATCCATACAAATGGGATGTCGATAACCCCCCCCCCCCACCTCGATCGATCAAGCCGAAGTAGGCAAAAAGCGTCGGAGACGAAAAGTAATCCTCAGTGGCAATCAAGTATCCAAGGCGGATGAACTAGACTCCGAGAGAAAAACAAAATCAGCTGGTATAGTACCCGAGGCATGCCACGGGATTCCAAAAATTTTTCAGACAAGAAATTTCAATGTCTGCCTAGTTTCTACTGCGAAGGGTTAATTATCGTAAATGGTCCTTTGTCGAGCTCGTATGTCCAAAGAAAAAGTAATCAGATGAGTATGTATGTAAGGGAATGGTTGCAGTTCGAGGCTGAGTCCGCCGCCCTGAGCGAGAAGAGAGGCCGCTCCGGGCATCCCGAGTGAAAAATCTCTTCAACTTTTCATCTTCCAGACTATTCTTCCCCGGGTATCGTTGCATTTCAATTTTTTTCACCAATGTCGGAAATTGAGTCTTAGGGGGAAGTAAAACCTTTTCAAAAGGGATAGTCTTTGTCGTATGTATGTACGTCGAGTTTCGAAAATTTTTCGATCCGTAGGTAGTCAATCAATCGCACGCATGCAAGCCAAAGACTTTTTTTAAATTTGGGAAGAAACCAGAATAGAAGGAGAAAGAAACAAGAAATTTAAATTCACAAATTTAAAAAACTATCTTATTTGGTTTTTGAGAAAAAGAGCATCATCATCTGCAATGAGCCTAGCTAAAAGCCAAGTTTTGTATTCCCCCAGAAAGAAAGGGAAAAGTGCCGGTTGAAACCTGTGTATTATCCCACACGTGGTAATTGAGGCATCTTGATAGGCCAGCGGCATCAACGGCAAACCCCAAGAAACAAGAACTCCAAGCTAGAGAATCCCAAAAATGCGATATAGGTTTCTGGGGAGAACCCGTAAGTCGGAACCGACGGTAAAATAGAAGTCTTGAAAAGTGAGAAATGGCAGAATCCAAACGCCTCGTTCTTGTTGGTTACGTATCAAATACATTATAACACGAGGAAGAAGTGGAGCCCCTCATGGGCCAAGACTCGTAGATGATTTGATATTGGTATTTCATTCGTTTCAATCGTGTGAAATGCAAACTATCGATCCGCCATTATAACATGAGAATGTGGAATATCATAAGGCTACTTGGGTCTCCGCTCCACCCCTCCAGATCCACATTACCGACCCATCTTAACAAGAAAGAGAAATGAAAAAAAGCGCTTCCGGCTCGCCAGAAGGTTGTGGAGAAGCTAGATGATCATATATACAAGTATTAATAGCCCTACCAAGAAGGCAAGATATCAAAGCAAAGGCTATTCTCGGACCCACGATATAAAAGAAAAGCCGAAAAAAAAAAAAAAAAAAACAGAAAACAACGACCAAAAATCGGAAGAAATCAGGTACTATACACAAGCTTTTAGTCGTTCCTGCCAAAAAAAGTATCAATCCATTTTTCGATCCAACAGTATTACCGAAGATATGAAACGAGAACAAACCAACAAACGTCTTGGGATATCATCTGTATGTGTGTATATGCGCAAGTTAAAGAAATGAAAGAAAAGGTCAGAGGCTATCATCAATTATCGCTTCGGCATGGCATGAGAAAAGAGAATAAACAGGGGTATGCATCAAGGAGAAAAAACGCGGGAGGGAATCAAAGTAAGTTTTGCTACCATCCTTTTTGGTCGAATGCTGGAGATCATGCATCTGTCGAAGACGTATCTGTTTTGTCTTCGACCATCCCCTTGTCAACCGAGGCATTGGGTTGATCGAGTGGAATACCCTTTTCAATCTTCAGAGCCGCTAATTCAGTCTCAACTTGGGCGAGCTTGGATGTAGTTTCGTCCAGGGCAGTCTTTAGCTCTTTGATATATTCGATAGCAAGTTCGACAGTGCTAGCCTTGCTTCCTGGTTGTGCGTTATTCGCGGCATCGTTGGTTTTCTCTGGGGCTTTCCGGGGTAGAAGTGAAGCGATTTCGGCCAGGGCATTGTTAATCCGATTTCGCCTGCCTTGTTCGGCAATCTTATGCGAAGTACGTTTATGGGTGAGGTTGGTGGCAAGATGTTCTGGATATGACAAACCCAGCTGACTGTGATTTCCAGAAACAATGTGTTCGTAATTTGATTTGGAGGCAAGGATGAGCGCAGATTGGGATGCGGATAGGCCTACTCGGACAGCAGAAATCGTTAGCGGATGATCATGGGGAAGACGAAAAAATTTATTCCCCTGAATCGAGTGGGGGGTCTGCTCGTATATGCATGTTTCGGTGTCGTGTGGTAGGTAAACGAATTTCGGAGCAATCAGAAGCTTACCTTCAGGAAGTAGAGGTTTAATACTGGGGGAAATTCGTGGCTGTAGGGCCGGGCTTGCGCTTATCGAGCCACGCTTCGAATGCCCTTTTGGATCTTTCCGGGCCTTGAGACTTCCAGACGGTGGACGACTATCAGATCCTGCCGGTTTCGGCTCTATCATTGGAGAGGAGCTAGGTGTAACATTTGCAGACGATCTTTGAATGGCTGACAATCGTGGAGTCATCTGTTCATCCAAAGGACTTGTTGCTCCAGAAGATGGTCTATTTTCCAGAATGCTCGGGATGAGTGTCGCCTGCAGCAGCTCCTGTGATCCTTTAGGGGCGATACCTTTCGGCATATTCATCAAAGATGCGGGAGTTGCCGGTTTTCCACCTTTAGCCTTCTGCGTTGGTAACGCCTCCTGGTTCACGGATACGACGGATGGCCCCGGTTGCAAGAGGTTCGGTAGATTTGCCTCCTGGTTTTGCTGGGCAGGAATTAAGGGTGATCTCGCATGGCTAGAACTTGGAGCAGGCGGGGGTGGCATCAAGCTTTCAGATAGTGGTTCCGGAGATATCGAATCTGCCGACGAACTATCTCTACTCGATGAGATATGATATTCTGCCGGGATCTTTAAGCCACCTCTTCGTGTCGCCGGTGTTCTCGGTGATTGGGATGTAATCTCTGCCATAGCAGCATCTGTCAACTCGAGTGACGGCACTGACGGTGCAGGTTTCCGTCGTCCTGGCTGTGGCTTCATACTAGGAGATTGACGAACCACCCGGGCTGGTGCCCGTCCTGTGACAGACTTCCTCCTCACGGTAGTTTTCTTTGGATTTAAATTACTTGGTTCCGCTGGTTCAACGGGCGATTTCGGCAGCTTTCTTTGCATATAACCCAAAGCCTGAGCATCGAGAGCGGGCGATGTTAATGGGCTAAAGTAAGCACCAGATACACTATATTCAGGTACTCTAAAGGATGTATCTAGTGGGGTAACCGCAGGTGTTCCCAAGGGCGTAAAAACCATCTACAACATCATCATGAAAGTCGGAATCAGCAATCACGGTATTTCGAGACGAGAAAACTACGACGGGAATGAATATCAGAGGCACTCACAGGATCAGCACCCATATTCTGATACATGTTCCCTTGTTCCAGAAAATTGGTCATACTATGGGCACCAGCATGAAGCTCCATGCTCGAAGGCGTCGGAGGTATTATGGCCCTACCATATAGGCTCTGCTGCGGGTGTTGGTGTTCAAATACCGTAGCCAGTCCCAAGTTTTGGCCCGTCAACTGCTGCTGTTGGACCTGGAGATGTGGCGTGTGTTGCGAAGGTTGGGAAGTCGCTGTGAAATTTCGCTGCATATTCGAGAAATCCTCCATCGTGATATCGTTCCCACCACCGCCTTGCTGGCCTTGCTGACCCTGTTGAGAATCATCTTGCTGCTGCTGAGTACCATCGATGTCCATTCCAAACTGGCCGAAATTTAGATCAAAATCTCCCAGGTCGAGAAAATCCGCAAACTCCTCATCTCCGTCGGGTATTCCATTGGGCCACAGGGCCGGGTTGACGTTGCTGCTCATGGTGAAGCCCCGCTGGCCGACTAAGGGAGTCAGCCTGCCAATCTCGGAACTAGTGATGTCTATCGGTAGGTTCTGAGAATTCGATCTCCTGCCGTGGGTTGTTGAATGTAGAATCATCAAAGCAAACGCCGAGTCGAACAAATAATTCTTGATTTTCTTGGTAGGCTGGAAGGTTCGAGGGCGGCTGGTGTCTTAGATTTAGTTTAGTGCTAAGTAAGTAGCTTTGTCGCCGGCTAAAAAAACTCAGTTGGAGGAGAAGAAGGTTAAATTGACAGTTGGACAGGATATGGCTGGTTGTGGTTAACGTTCTCCGAAACAGGGCGAAACGACGCTATTTAGTGATATTGAGATGTCATGAGCCAGAAAAAACCGAGGCTGAGATGAAATATTGAAGCCTGTAGACGGAGCTGAGGTATATAATATTAGGTAAGTAAGTAGCAGTATAGGATGCTAGCAGGAACGGCAGTAATAATATGTATGGTAGTGGTGGTATGATGTCGTCTAATGTTAGCAGCTTGCTGGCGATAACGGACTGGAAATTCCTCGGTCTTTAGCGATAGGTAAATGCTGGGTTTCTGTGTTCTGTGCTTGAAATCTTGCAGCTGGCTGGCCGGACCGCAACCATCCAATACAGCTTGTTATGTTTGGCCCCGTGGAGGGAATGAAGTAGCCTCGAGCAGGAAGTGTGTATGTAAGTATGAATGAACGAAATTTGTGAAAGCAACTGTGGATGTTCGTGGTACGTAAACCTAAGTCGGTGGGTACAGAGTAGTATAGTAGTATGTTTGAAGTCAACGGCCTCTCATCGAGTGTCAAATAATAAGAAGTATGATAATTATGACCTGGTCTAGGGCAAAAGAAGCATGGTCCACAGAGATCAAAGAGCAAAAAGAAGAAGAAGGGATCGCGGTTTCGACTGTGAAGGGGTTCCTGCTGGATATATGCATGTGGTTATAAAAATGAGCGGTAGGAGATTGAATAAGGCAGGCAACTGAAAACGACAGGGGAAAAAGAAGAGGAAGAAGAAGAAGAAGACTATTCTGGCAGTGAAACGTCTGGAACGAAGTACCATTTGCCTACTCCCAGCTCAGGATATTATTATTGTTATTATGGAGATGGATGACTGGCTCCTGGCTGGCCTGTCCGGTGCAGTGTAGCAGCTATGCTTTTTCCTTGACAGGGCCAGGTCGGTCGTTCTCCCCGGGCACAAGGCTTCACCAAAGATTCGTTCGCAGAATGCCTGTTCTTCTTCTTCTTTTTTCTTTCCTATTCGTGTCCTTCTTGTCGAATTCCACAGTTTGGACTTGTTGCCGGCCTCTCACGCCGGGAGGAATTTGTCGAATCGGAAAAAGGATGTCTTGAGCGGGGGGCATCCTTATTCGGGAGGCGAGCACAGAAATTATAGCGTACAAGCATCGATGTACCCCCAAACTCCTGTTTCCATTGCGTTAGAGTTTCTTATGGCTTTGACAGAGGTGATATGGGGTATTCTCAAATCCAAACCTTGAACCTGTCATTAGCGCCCGTGGTCATTCCCAGATCCTGAGGCATGGGGGGGACGAAGACTCCCGCGTTTCGCCGAACCTTCTTCAACCAGTTTAGTGGCTGGCTGCAGTTCATTTGCTGCTTACCAGCCCAGCAATCACAGGCTTCCTAATGCATCTTTCTTCGTTTCCCAGATTTGGGAGCGTCCCAAATCCGGGTAGTTGATGCTTCATCTTCTTGGCTTCTCACGACGACTCATGACGTTTTTTCGCGTCTGGAGATATACCGAAACTTCGACACTCCGACGATCAGCGAGGGGGACCTGGGAGGGGCTCGGCCAATCGGTCAGGCGTAAGGTGCCGGGTTGTTCGATGTTGGAGGGGCTGCTTGACTCGAATCGAATGCATAAGATACGATACTATACGACACATACCTGCACATATGTTTGCATACCGGCATAATTGATATTGTCTGGCAGTGTCTGACCGGTGTAACAAGGAATTGAAGTAGAAGTTTTCATTTCGATTCAAGACTGGACCGGGGCTCGGTGGAATTTCAAACGGTCACGGGTGCAGGCCACATTACGGATATTAGCACTCCATTACAGCATGCTAATGTCACTTTATCATCATATACCAATACCAGGCCTTTTACTCGGTGGGAGGTGCTGAGGTACCGTATATATACCATCTACCGGCAACGACGAGTCCCCACGGCGGCTGCAGGAGGGCTGCAGGAGGGTTCGCAGGCTGATAACTCTAAACAGGCATCAACAAGGTTGCAATGACCTTTTCTTGGCCCGTGATCTAGTCTAAAAATTTAAATCCTTCTTGATTTTGACCTTCTATAAGAATTATAAATCGACACCGGTTTTAAATTTGTTCCAGCTAGCCGGATCGGCTGGTAGTATTCCCAGTCCGTATATGCTAATCGATATCATTCATGGCAGTTAGTCGGTCACGTATCGGTATCCGTGGGGCGTATAAGACAACAGCACTTTGACTATACGTATTCGAGCACTGAATTAGTCACGGAAACCCCATAGAATTCTTCCGAAGGTAGTTTGAATATAAAGTTCGACCAGCTCCCATCTCTGACAGCTAACTACCAGCTACTAGCTGCTAGGTACCTGGTATAACTAGCTTACTGCTAATCAAGACATATCTGGTTCCTGGGGCTACTTCTCCCCCAGACTACCACTTCTCAGCCAATACCGAGCTTGTGAACCCCGGGCTCGGGTACCCTGAAGGGCTAGAAGCTCCGGTGCCGTGGTATTAAGTGGCTGGTGCAGCAGAAAATTTACTCCACAAGCCTCATTGACCACGATGCATATGTTCGCTCACGATGCTAAGTGGAGACACTGCCACACCGATGTTTCAAGTCTATCGGTCAGTATGAGGAAGCAATCTCGTCTCGGGCGACATTATTGATTGACAAGAGGAAGAAAAAATTTTCTATCGCCAAATGGAAGCCTGATGCATTTAGTTGTCCGTTGGAGCCGGTACGTGGATACTCGATGCTCACAAAATTGGATGCTTACTTTGTAATGCAGATGGCCCCATTGTTGCATTCAAACTCGCGCTGATTAGACTGTACGCTCGTCTGGTTTGCCGTTTCGCTCTCGAATTTAATTTTTTTCTCCATTCAGGAATATGATACCGATAAGAGGGGTATCGAAAACCGGTGCCTGAGAGGGACACGTATTTACATGGTTAGAGCTTGCATACATACATGAAAGCTCAATTGGTACCCAATAGATTTCGAGCTAGAACGCTAGACTTTTCTTTTCTATCCTCCAGCTTTAAATTGTTATCAATCCCGTAGTATGGTACTCGGTATGGGGTAAAGTGGGATATCTCAGTCAGCAAACTTGGGGGTACATCATTTTTGGGATTTCCCCGGACGTCCGAGGGGCCGTGGTTGAGGGTTGACATCTGATATAAATCATCATCCTGGCGACAAAGGAGTCAGATGACTCGATTGATCAAGATATCGTAGTGGGCGATAAATGCATAGCGAGACGATATGCATATGCATCTTGCAGGTGGGTACCTGGCAGCCTTGGATGATCGGAAGCAAGGCCTATCTGAAGCCGGGGACGAGATCAGTCTCCAATTCGTGAAGAAGACCTGGTGCAATACCTAAGTACCCAAGTAAGTATTAATTAGGAACCTGTCAATTGGGATTCGAGATTCACACCGCTCCTTTCGCCTACAACTCCGGATCCATTTCCCAGACAATCCTCATGCAGGTACCCTCGCAAGAAACCTGATAAGAGACTCGAGCAGTGTGGGGTTAGCGAATTGGAAGACTGCATCTGCAATGTGACAGTGAATTATGTGATCCTTACTAGTTGCGAGATTGTGAAAAAAAAAAATGTGAGGGTTGAGAATTCCAGGTTTACCATGGATATAATGTCGCCAAAGGTCTAAGCCACCATTATTGTGCATATTGAAAATGTTGCTGCCTTCAGGAATTCTGGGGCCTGAATAGTTTAGCGTCAACGGTGAGGTCAGATGTTCTACCAGCTGGATTCAGGCCGATGATAATTGTATTGGAATCAAGCTGGATTTCGAAGAACTCTTGAATTAAAAGGCTAGATTGGTTATCGTTATCGGTTCTTCTTTCCAGTGTCTAACATGTCTGTCTGTTACATGCGAATGCGGATATGCACAATGTGCCGAGTTGTTTTGTGTTGCACCAACGTCGGGACGAACCGGCTCAGTCTCGTAATATCGATCCTTGTGTGCCACATCTTCGTCCCTGATTTCCTTTCTGAATGGCACTACAATATCTATGCACCCACACACGGATACGGTATATGCCGGTAGATTTATGGCTAACGGCTCGCAGGCCGCGGTACTTTGTAGGTAAGTTCCTTACGTTATCCTTGCACATCGGCTTCAGTGCTTCCCAATTGATCAAGCGGTATTCGCTTGATGATTATATCAGACGATGCATTCTTGAACTAAATTTAAGCTAAACCGCCTCTTTGGCTTAGATATCGATGGTAATTAATATTTCGGTATTCGCCTTGGAATTTGACGTTCATATTCTAAAGGCTTGCGCTACTTTCCAACAGAGCCGGACAAGAATCAACCCTGATGTTACATCTCGATCTGAGTCTAAATGCCTGCATGCATTACACAAAATCTCAATCTGAGGTTGGACAAATCAAATGGACTCCGGAAACCACCAATCTTCGAAATCTCGATCGAATCTCGAGAGTGAAAAGGGTTTTGATCTTGAGATCCTTTTCACTCGGTTCAACCAATGGATCGGGTTACTCAATATAATAGAAACAATGAGCTAGACCAGGAACCCCGTGATCAGCACTTTCATTTCAGCAAAAGAACGGTTTTCTGTTCTAGTAGCGTGGAAAGGCACTGGTACAATTCCACGGCTCCTATTCGGGCATTCGATCAACCTGGGCTCTCATCTTGGATTGGATCGAAAATGGTTGGACAAACGGTTTTGCAAACTCGAATTGCTGCAGGCTGCATGTCGGTTCCTTCCGTCACTTGTCGTCTGGTCTCCACGTGGTTGGCCCTTGCTGTTGCCCCTTTGGAAGAAGAGAAACGTCAAAACCACCAAACTTAACTGTATGGGGTTCGTTACGGCATTCAAATGCCTCGCCTTTTCTTTCTTAAACCCTTCTGGTATTATCGAATTCTGGGGAAATATCGTCACCGAGGACCTCCCGTTTTAAGTATCTGTTATGAGGGTTTTGACAGTGGCTGCGACGGAAATGGCTTTGATAACTAAAGCAGTGTTACAGATGTAGCAATCACAGCTCCTGGCCTAGCCTGGTCGAGGCCCACATGCCGCCGTGAGCTTCTTGTAAGGAAACAATGAACAGGCATTACGAATTAACACTACTCTGATATGATAGTCGACTGTTTCTTCGGGATCCCAATCTTACAACAACCGCGCGCAGAGATTGCATTCGACAATCACTGCTGCTCTCGCTTTTTCTAAACCACTCGGAGAGGTGCTCCTCCACTAAATCGCAGCCCTTTTCAACTGTTCTCGCTTGCTTTTACGGCTCTTTATCCTGACAAAATGGTCGACCTTGAGAGTGCTCAGGCCGCTAGAAAGTCCTCATCCTTGCTCAACCGGTTTTTTTGATGGAGGTGTGGGTTTGACGAGCGTTACTGTGTATGTCGAGACAGACCGACTTTCCCGTCCTCCCCTTCTCTCCATGCTCCAATCCCTCCCCTCCGAAGCCGATTTTTAACCTTTTTCATCATGCAGGTAATAAATGCCACGTTCGAGGGTAAATTTGGCTCTGCAAACCGAGCTCACATGTTCGCCATGTGGTGTGGCCCAAAACACCCCTCCTGCTGTTTCATCATCATGGTTAGCCCCGGTTTGCGCTTTTCTTCTGAGGCCAATGTCCAGAAGTTTGTCGGGCTGCGACTCAGCCTAGTCCATTCGGAAATCAGCACATTGGATTGTTTTTTTTTTTGGTGTGTCCCACCCCTAATCATCCGGCCGGGGCTTGCTTGCTGCCATGCGAACTAAGGTTTATATTTGTCCTGGCCCCAGCCCAGCTTCCTGACCTTTTAAAACCTCCTCACCTTCCTTCCCATTTCATCTTGGATATCTTTTTCTTGGTTTAAGAAATACTATATACTCCGTTCATCCGACTATACGTATACCGTTGCGAATCGCGCGATTCTATCCGTCAAATCCATACAGATCCTAATAGCCTAATACAACCGATTGTTTGACACGATCTTGCGACTTACCAAAACCCCCCAAAAATGACCACCTCCTTAGATTCTGACCGCCCAATTCTCGCTGTAAGGATTCACCGTCTCCCCCCATTTTGCTTTTCACACAATATTATACTATATCCCACGATATCTTGGTATATCAGTATCGTCGTGCCTGTTCGCGCCAGTATCTATGTTTATATTTCATGTCGCTTTGTTTCCTTTTTTGTTTCCGTCCCGTTTCGCAGTTAATTTCAACTAAGCCAAATAAATTTCCACCAACGTCATACTAATGATATCATTATAGCAGCAAAAAATGATGATGTCCGAGAAAGCGAAGAGGAGAGCCTCTACCCTCTCCGCTGTTTCCAGCAGTGCCCAGTCGGTTACACCGTCGCAATACAGCCGAGAGGCTGGTCTTCTCGAGATCACAAATTGCCTCCACAAACTCGATGTCCCACGTCTTCAAGAACAGCGATTCGTCTTGACTGAACAGAAAGGCGGTGAATTGGGAAAACTTGCACTAGGCGCAAAACTTGAGAGGGCTTTGGGGAGAAGAATGACAGGACAAGATGCTGTCTTTAGGAAAAAGAAGGTCCTTCAATGAAGGACTCTTTGCCTGACCTAGAGAAGCGACCTTGCTGTCGAACAATACCATCGATCCTACTGCACCCTATAGAGTCTGTGACTTTGTGGGGAGAGTGGGGTCCACACTTACCTTTATCTCGGCGGCTTTTGGGGAGGCACTACAATTGGATAAAGTTTAATCGGCTGCCACGTTTTTGAACGAGACAATCGGAAAGTCTTTTGTTCATTCAGGAACCAAAGGCTAAAAAAATATGGATTGGGTTTTTGAAGTTCCAATGTTCTGGGTCGTCGGTATCTTTTCGGGAGGGTGTTCCTGTCGTCCATTTTCCTTCTTTCTTTATATATCGATATATTCCCTCGCACGCCACGTTTTTAGTATCGCATGTCATGGTTAATTTTTCTTTTGCATATCTTTTGCGTTTTGGGTCTTGTATGTTTTTGCTCGGTCTTGTTAGGTTAGTTATGTTAGGAGGTCTTACTATATATATCCCAACGAATATTCTTCACTCTATTCCTGACGACTCATGGTCTTGTATTGTTATCTTGGTAGTGCATACTTATTTAGACATATCAGTGCTCGAGGATACACTCCAGTTCCCGACCGGAGGTTTTATCAAATACGTAGGATGTCAGCCCTATAAAACGACATTCTAGCGGCTTCTTTCCCCATTGAACGTAGTGTCTTCTATTGAACGGACGTATCGAGACTAGTCCATCTTCGTGTAAACAGCAATCCACCGTCTACTTAGAGTTCCTGTACGTTTGTGACAAGGACAACGTTCTTTCTCACGTTAGTATCCGCCAAAAGCATTCCAACCAGGTAGTCGTCTGTGAATGCAGAGCTCTTCCTTCAGGTTGACCCTCATTTCCTTATGTTACTGTTCTAGGCAATCAAAGCAATGCCCTTGACATGTGCGTATCGATAAGCATATGCAACCTTGCATTGATATTAGTTGTATTTTCAGATATGATCCGTACCCGTCTGCAGGGCTGGTGCGATGATGTTCCTCTTCCGAGGTTATGTAAGCAATGTTTCTCTGTACATTGAATCCCCAGACCTATACACAAGTCCCTGTATTGTGAATTGTGAATTGTCATTAGCTGGCGAGGGAGGGAAAAAAAAAAAAAAAAAAAAAAAGCTGTCAAGCAATCATTGTGGTTAGCCTGCAGGCAAACCCTACTTTCCGCACTTGCATTCCAGCGTCTCCCGTTTGCACATTGAAAGAAAAGGAAAGAAACATAACAATTGAAAAGTTGAAGCCGGAACAAAGAATCTCGCTGTGCCTTTGTCCCAAGTAAATGATTGTTAGAATATACTGACCTTGATTGCATTCGGCGAGGCTATTGACTGTTGGCTGTTTGGTAGTATATAATAGTAAGATTGATTTGATACATACTATACATACTTACTTATACATTATTGTATTGTGGGGAATCTTTGGCAACACGGCACGCACAGAAAATTCCTCCTCTTTTTTTTTTGTGCCTGAAACTTTTCCTCCACAAAACAACATCACCCATTCCACTTCCACCACTTCCCACTCCACCACAATCATCACCTCAACCTCACCACTATCATCACCCCCACCACCATCATCACCTCGCGTCTTGATCTGCCGTAATCAGGTATTATCAACCAAGCCTTCAACCTTTCTCATCCCATCTCTCTCATCCGACTCTTTCTCCTTCGTCTCTTGTACAGACTCTTGCTTCTTTCTCCCTTCCGTCGTTTCTTTCTCTTGTTCGTTGCTGTTGCTCTTATACCCATCTTCCTTTTAACACACGTCAACTTATTTTTTCTCTTCCGTTCTCGATTTCCTTTTATAGTCCCTCTTCAGTTCATTCGCTTGTCTGTTCTGAAGTAAATCTACAAAGGTACTATCGTCCATATCTCATCGCATCCATCTTCTGCTCTCGGAAATTCTTCCACATCACAGGCTTCTTGTCTGAACAAAAGTAAGTTATACTCCACTCTTCTTATGTCACTTTTGCCTCCCATGACATTTTGAGAGATTGAAGTACCATACTATCACGACTCGTGACTAACCTTTCCTTTTTTTTTGCTATATCAAGATTTCTCACAACTTCATCCAACCTCGGTCGTCTCTCAATCACCTCTTACACTTATAACTATAATGTCGTCTACTACACTCAACGGTGCCTCTGAAGTTTTTACTTCTACTGCCACGGCTAATGGCAATCCTCCTCCTCCTACTGCCCAACAGTCCACCACCTCCAGCCCTAAGGAGATTGGTTGGTGGTTTGTCGAATCTTACTACACTACGCTCAATGGATCACCCGAGCGTTTACACGTGAGTATCAGTATCATTCAATTTTTGCAATTGTTACATGCTAACCCTACTTGCTCAGTTGTTCTATCAGAAGAAATCCTCTTTCGTATGGGGTCTGGAAGGTGAAAATGTTTCTGTTTCCCATGGACGCAATGTTAGTATCATCTAATCCACTGTAAAAAAAAAAAAAAAAAAAAAAAAAAAGTTCTGCTAACGTGTAAATGGTGACAACTAGGAAATATCTGAGCGTATCAAGCAGCTTGCTTTCAATGACTGCAAAGTCAGGGTCACCAATGTGGACTCACAGGGCAGTTTGGAAAGCGGTATCATCGTTCAGGTCCTTGGAGATATGATCAACAACTCCGAATCCAGCCAGCGCTTTGCCCAAACCTTTTTCCTTGCCGAGCAGACCAACCCACGAGGCTACTTTGTCCTCAATGACATCTTCCGATACCTCAAGGATGAAGAGGAAGAGGAGGCCGTTGAGGCTGTAGTAGAGGAAACCGCCGAGGCCCCAGTTGACCCAGCTCCGGAGGCGGAACCTGTTGCTGAAGAAAAGGAGCCGGAAGTCGAGGCCAAGGAAGAACCCGAGGAACCCGAGCCAGTTCCAGTTCTAGAGAAGGAAGAGGTCAAGGAAGAGGCCAAGGAAGAGACTGAGAAGGTCGAGGAGGCTCCTGTCGAGCCAGAGGCTGAAAAGGTCGAAGAGCCTGCAGTTGTCGCCCCAGTCACTCCGGCTGTCCCAGTTGTCCCCGCCGTCCCAGTTATTCCTACCCCACAACCTGAAACCACCGAACCGGGGCCTACTCCCGAAGCCCCCGCTACTGTGGTCGAGCCCGTTAAGGAAACCCCCCAGGCCCCTCCACCAGTCCCACAAGAACCACCAAAGCCAGCTAAGCCAGCTAGCTGGGCTGCTCTCTTGGCCTCGAAAACACCCGCTGCCCCAACGGCCCCAGTCGTCACCCAGCCTGTCGCTCCAGTCTCAACTCCCACTAACGCTCCTGCTGCCAATACCAATGTCAATGCTTCTGCTCCAACCCCATCTACTCCAACCACAGCTCCTGGTCCATCTTCCCAAGCCAACAGCGGCTGGCAAACGACAGAATCTCGACGACAGAATCGTCCAGTTTCTATGTCTGGTGCCACGCAAAATGCTGGATCTGCCTATGTCAAAGGCGTGTCTGAGAAAGTCTCGCATAAAGACCTTAAGGTAGCGCTTGAAAAGTTTGGAACCGTCAACAACGTTGAAATCGTTCCTGATAGGGTATGATATCTTATGCCTTAGCGGATCCTATTTTTGGGGTGGATAACTAATATTTATGAATAGAAATGTGCCTTTGTCGAGTTTGCCGACGGAGCGTCTCTCCTTGCGGCGGCTAAGGAGAACCCACATCGCATCAATGGCCAGATCATCTATGTTGAAGAGCGTCGACCAAGACAGGCGAACTACGGAGGCCCACGTGGTGGTGGTTCTAACCTTCGAGGCGGCGAACGCCAGGGCAGCCGAGGAGGTTCCCAGCGCGGTCCAGGCGATCGAGACCGATTTGACACTAACCGCAACAGCATCGGCGGTGGACGTGGACAAGGCGGGAATGTTCGTGGAGGAGGACAGTATCCTCGTGGTGGCAGAGGCGGCGCCGCGGCGTCTTCGAACTAGCGTCTCGATAGACAGACCCGCGCAAAGTAACGGCCCTGCTGCTTTCTCCTATTCGATACACCTTAACCTCATCCGACTAACATAAGGGCGTGATTTTTTTCGTTTACAATTTTTTTCAACTGCTTTCGTTCAAAAGCTTCGCCCTCTTATCTCCGGCGGTCCGTTACGAGACTGCCGTCCCACTACTCTTCTTAAAACCCCCCACGAATGCCTTTTATGACTACTCTTTACTTTATTTCATATTTTCTTCACCTTCTCATGGGCTTCATCGGTGTAAACGGTTCATGCATTTTATGGGGCCACGTTTTTATGTCGTTTCTTCCCGTCCGTTTTTGCTCTAATGTATTCGTTTTAAAGCGACCCTTTACATTTTCTGACATGCTGATTTTTTCTCCGTGCATTGTCATAGTCTATCTTCAATTGTCCATAGCTTCTTCTTCCGCTTGGTCCCTTTTCGTTTCTTGTAACTTTTATTCTGGGGTGTGGTGATAGTGGCACCTGTTTTTGACCTCTCCTTAAAAGTTTTCTGTTCCTGAACGAACAACCCATCAGGCCCTGATATTTGAAAAAAGCGGTCTGGAGGTTTCTTAAAACATATACTATACTATCTTCGTTTTTCTTGAATTCATGAAGCTTTCTGTTTTCCAGATTGTTTTATCAAGCCTTCTCTGATATGATTGGTAGTGGTTTTTATTGTGAGGATGGTTATTATACGGCGATGTAAACATTTAGGCAGAGAAATTTGAATATTCAAGTCCTTTGGTGCATCCTCATATCGATTCGAAATTGTCTTATATCGGCGAGATTCTTTTCATATTTTTGTTATTCATGTATGCAGTATTCTTTTTGTTAATATAATTTTCATAGGTGGCCCTTCGATATAGATATACGCAATATAAACATCGCGATGCATGTGAAAGGTCCGTTATAAGGTTGTGCAGGTTCATCCTTGACCGGGCAGCATGCAGGCGCCAAAAGGAGTTTTCCTACCAATGGCCTTGCAACAGCCTCGTATTCGGACCTAGTCCCAATATTAACAAATACTTCCTATAAAATCTCAGACCACCCAGATGCAGAAAGTGCAGAAGCAGCTGAACCTCAAATCCTGCTGGAAAACCTTGTTGAAGCCGGTAGCACGGCCGGTCGAAAATTTGCAGCTTTTGGGTGATTTATAATTAACATGACCTTTGTGTAAGGTTAAGCAGCCGTCAGAATTTAGCCAGCGGTAGCCTCCCGACAATAGCAATGGAATTAATAACCTGGCTATTCTGGCGATAACTGCCGAGGATTGAAAATCTAGGGTATTATTGCGGGAGAAGATGAACTACCATGCCTGTGGTTGTTATTTAATGTAATTTGTCCCCCCGCCGGCGCTGTCGCAGCCCCTCAACTTTTTGCGAAATCATGTAATTCCCTACTATACTCTTTCGCAAATCCCAATCGCGAGAGCGCTAGCTACCTACTTAGCTAGTGGTAGTAATTATTTCGCCATGTCGACGATGACCCGCAATGTTCTCGGTCCGCTAACTACAACATTTACGCCCAATCCGAGTTGTACGATACCTGCGATCTATTGCCCCAACGATGGTGTATGCAACGCCTGGCAAGCCCAGACGTGTATCAGCGGCCTCGGCGCGGCTGTTGATCAGTCGTTCTGTTGGCCGCCGTGGACTGCGGGAGCTGCTACTTCGACTACTCCTGGACCGTTGAAGGGGTGGGGGTTGTATTCACCTGGATTGGCGTGCCCTGATGGTAACACGCCTGCCTGCTCGACGACGTTTGGCGGGCAAGGGAATTTTCAGTTTCAGTTTGCTGTGACGACGGGTGAGACTGCGATTGGCTGTTGTCCGAGGTAGGTATTTATTTGATCAATTAGATGCTTTTTTCCATCTTTCAATTTATAATTATCAATTTGAAAGATGGATGGTCAATGTGGATGTTTAAATGCTAGCAATTAAAACTTTCTTTGATATAGCGGCTATTTTTGCCAACGGAACAATGCCGCACAAACCTGCGTCTTCACGGCCACATCCACGACCTTCGATGGTGTAATATGCAGCGATTTTGTAAGATTGCCTACGCAATTTTTCATCCCGAGGAGCTACACGACTACAAGAGGTAGCACGCGTACGGCCAGCACTACCGTGGTGGAAATATCAACTCAAACGTTCTTCGCACCGCTTTTCCAATTGCATTGGCGGTCTGTTGACCGTACTTCCAGTTCCAGCTCCAATATTGGTAGTCAGACACAGACGAATGAGCCGTTGAATAATGACGGCGGAGGTGGAGGAGGTATATCTACCGGCGCAAAAGCAGGTATAGGAGCCGGTGTTGGAATAGTAGCTTTATTGCTTCTAGGCGCGTTTATATGGTTTTTGAAGAGTAGAAGGAAAGGTGGTTATAGTTATGGTTACGGTTATGGCGATGTACCGACTTTACCGCCTCCGGGGACTCCAGGGCCCGCGGAGTTTTATGCTGAACCTAAGAGACCGGTTGAGGCTTCTGCGGATCAGGTTCGGGGTATTTCGGCCAGTGAGTTACCGGCTACTTTGCAGCTTGGGCAGATTCATGATCAGACGTGGGAGTTGGAGTCGAGGGTGCCGGCGCAGCAGTTGGATGGGAGGCCGTCGGGGTATTGAGTTTTAAAGTATATTGATTTTGATGTGATATGATATGGGTGAAAATATTGATGTGAGTTATGGTAATGGGTGGTAATGGGTACCTAATCTATCTATGTAATTATAAACACTTCTACGGATTGTTTATAATGTAGGATATTTATTGAGAGCACAGTTTTGGCCATGGAGTCCTTGGGAAATTTTATATTGTAATTATATCAAGTACTTACTCATTTCATATGATACCTTTTCGATTTCATAAGCTAATATGGTCTCGTTCCAAGACAAGCCAATACAACAATCGTTCCTGCATTTCTAATTTGGTAAACAATGTATAAATTTCGCCTTCACAAGTTGAGCGTATACATATATATGTTAACTTTTTCAATTAAAAGGTAATGGATTGGAAAAAACGATGTATACGTTAAGTATATATACTGCAAATAAGGACACATTGTCTGCAAATAAGTGCCTTAGACTGGTTCGTAACTACTACACCAAGAGACTGTACATAATCGTGATTAGCGAGGTTAACTTATCATGAGATTTGCAATTGAAGAATAAAATCACATACTTCGATCAATCATCTTGTCCAGCCTGAGCGCCAAGGTCATCCTGTATCTGTTCCACATTGCTTATTCGCTCACGTCGCTCGCTACTCACGGCCAAAATTCGGTCTTTCTGCTCTTGTTTTATGGCGGCATTGAGGTTGTCTGATAGAGCTTGATATTCGGCAATCCGGCTATCGTTTCCATTCTTTATTGCGGCCCCCAGTGTATCGTTGAGAGTTTTATGGCTATCGATTCGACTCTCTTCCTCTTGTTTGATAGCCATAGCTAGGTTTTCTCTTAGTGCTTTGTCATCCGTGATTCGATTCTCCATTTCCTGATGAATTGAAGCTTTCAAACTATTACTAAGAGTTTCATGATTGGCGATTCGAATACCCTCCTCTTGTTTTATGGCTGCTGTTAGGGCTTCTCTAAGTGCTCTGTCATCCGCAATTCGATCCTTCTCTTCCTGCTGTATCGAAGCTCTCAAGCTGTCGTCAAGGGACTTATGACTGGCGATCCGGATATCTTTCTCTTGTTTTATAGTCGCTAGTAGAGTTTCTCTAAGATTTCTATCGTTCTCGATTCGATCCTTCTCTTCTTGTTGTATTAGAGCTTTCAAACTATCGTCGAGGGCTTTATGGCTGGTGGTCCGGTTGACCTCTTCCTGTCTAACTGCATCAATTCGAACAAGCTCTTCTTGTTTTATAGCTGCAGCTAAGCTGTCATTGAGTGTTTTGTGACTTGAAATTCGGTTAGATTTTTCTTGTTCAACTGCATCGATTCGGCTGGCTTCTTCTTGTTTTATTGCGGCATCTAGGTTTTTAGATACCGTATTATCTCCTTCAATCCGACTGTTTTGTTCCCGCCTTATGCTCTCAACAATTTCTGTGCGAATCAGGTCCTCCGTAGCCTTGATGGCTTTGAGGGCGTTGTTGTAAGTCTGAGTATCACCGTCGATACGATCGGTTTCTTCTTTTCTTAGCTTTTGACTAAAATTGCTGCGGAGGTTTTCGTCTTCGGTGATTCGATTATTTTCTTCTGCTTTCAGCAGTTTAGTGAAGGTGGTGCGAATAGCTTCGTCGTTTTCAGCCCGATCAATTTTTTCTTGTTGTAGTTCTTCGGTCAAGATGGTATCACCGTTCGATCGATCTTGGATTTCGGTGTCTAGCTTTGAATGTAAAGCTTTGGTATCCTCGATGCGATCTGTGGTTTCTTTGGCTAGTCCGTCTTCGACTCTCTTGGCTCGGTCTTCGAGAGATTTCAGGCGAGTTATAATCCAGTTGTACTTTTCGACTTGGGGAAAGAGTATTGTCAATATAAATCGATCACTTATAACAATCGAGTTTTCGAAAGCTTTCTTTCTTTCTTTTAAAGGAAGAGTTTGTTGAATACATACCAGAAGCCATCATCCCATTAGCAAAGGGAATATCGCCGGTTAGGTAATTAGGGTGCCAATACCCGTGAGTTCGAGGGTACCACCCTGGATTGGGACCGTAACCACCATAAAGGTTCGGATGCGGGCCTGGGAAAGGTACTCCAGCGTGCGCCGCATAACCGAATTCGTGCCCATTTGACTCCAGATGGCCCATATTAGGAACAGCCGGGTGTTCGGGGGACTCTGCCATGATGCAGACTAGCTAGAGGTATGTTACTGCTCAACTTGATGGAGGTGTCGGCAGGTACCGGTGAGAGAATATATACCAATGAAAGGACTTGAAGCTTCGAAGGAGCTATGAGTTCCAATATACAATGGTTTTAAGAGCAAATATGTATAAGATATAAGGAAATAGCTTTGATGATTGGAATTTCAAAACGATGCTGCTTGCGAATATTTAACATACTTTAATTAAAGTAGATGAAGGGTCTCCGCATCAATTCTATGCATAGCAGGAATCTGGGCCATGGGGACTGTTTACTAAATTTTCTCATAGGTAGGATCCTAGGAGACAAATATCCGTCGACGTATAGACTAGACTAAACAATTGATCCCGAGTAACAATACCAATCCCTGTCGGAGTACTGTCGCATTATGTTCTAGCTGTGCATGCAGGACAGCTGTACAGTTGGTCTTCTAGATGTTAAGCTAAAAAGGCCATCTTCTACTCTGGTACTTGGATCAATGTTCTTGGCATTGGAATTCTTTCTGATAAATTATATAAACGTTGAAACATTGTTATAGAATTAATTGACTACATGATCATATAAATAATCGAGGATCTTCAACACCCCCAAATCTATATGCTTAATTCCAACAGAACAGCTTAACTGTACACCTTCTATCAAAGTTGCCGTGCGTGCAATTGATAGTACTAAGTCTTACCAAGAAAACCGAGATAATTTGTGCTAAAAAGCGGATGCTTGACGGCCGCCAATAGCTTTTTTTGCTGAAGGATCGAGGGGCCGCGACCCCACCAGGGAGTACTGTATGGACCCATCCTCTTGGCCGAGCATCCCAGTTCTTACAGCAACTCAATTATACCTATCAACATGTCTGTAGCAGGATATATCATTGTCGGGAAAGCATGAGCGTATCCACATATATAGGTATGTAGGAATCTGCTGACCTGCAGCTGCTAGCACAAGGCCGCTGTCTTCTTGGAATATTTTTAAGCCAAGAAAAACTATCCTGTGTACGATAGTATCATCTGGATCTATCTTCAATGGATCCTGCATCCTAGACCTATCAATCCTATTGAACCACATAAGTAATGTTGATATAGCAGTCGCCAGCATACGTACTGGTTAAAAAGGGTATACAGCACAGTTCAATGAGTATACCAACATATCTCAAAGTAGTTTAGTTATCACTGTCAAGATATCCGCGACAAGATATATCATGATGGAGAACGCATGGGTGTCGACACGCATGATGCCGGATGCCCTAATCCTACCGAAAGAGCTCGATTTTGATTGGTTGGATATCCGGATCTTCTGGTATAAGTGTCCAAAATAAGGGATGTTATCTGAATCCTAAGTCGTTGATTAGATCCATCTGTTGGATCCATGGAATTGAATCCAATTGACTGGCTGACGGAATTTATCCTGAAGGCCACTGGAGACCGGTCTCGAGTTGCAGACGCGGACTAGAGGCTAAGTCAGGATCCGCAGGCCAGAGAGTTGCATGACTTAGGTAGGCGCAGGGACTTGC
Organism: Arthrobotrys conoides; assembly: GCA_036971725.1. Classification (NCBI taxonomy): domain Eukaryota; kingdom Fungi; phylum Ascomycota; class Orbiliomycetes; order Orbiliales; family Orbiliaceae; genus Arthrobotrys; species Arthrobotrys conoides. The sequence continues at coordinate 3,533,497 of JAVHJM010000001.1, forward strand.
ATAGAAATATGTATGCATGTTAGCGAGGCTACGGTTCTCTGAGTTCAAGGCGGTCTAATCGGCTAAAATCCAATAGTCCTGGAAAGTCGAAAGATGTACACATGCAGGACGTTAATCCGATACCGCGCGATAACTATCTAGTTCGAGATACGATGAGGAAAAGTGGGCTTGAGTGAATTGAACACCAGATAAAATTAACCACGCTGATGCGTCCCCGCTTTTGTGGCTACTGCTGGGGGCTATAACGTAGAATTGGGGTAACTACAGTGTTTTCATGATTCGGGCCATGGCTGGAAAACTTTTTCTAAAATGCGGCGGCATTGGTATTTATTACTGTAGAAATCGTTATACCGGCTGACTGTTTCTTTAACTTTCGAAATTTCATAATCTTGAAATGAATACTTCATTGCCTTGAGTCTCAATCTGGGCGTCAACAAGTATCATTATTCCCCCCTCTTTAATATATTTCTATTTGACGTATAAGTCGCCTCGAAGATAACCCATCGAGCAACTGAATTACTTAGTGGGCTCAGCAGTGAGTAACAATCAGAACTTTGTGAAGCCGGACTTTGCTTTATTTCAACTTAGCTTTCGGACCGCATACTGATAGAAGCCAGATTTCATCAAGCTCCAAAAGCTCAATAACAGAGTATATAACACTCCACCCATACCATAACCATGAATTCTGGGAAAACCCCCCGTCCTGTGGGCCAGAGACCACCCCGTCGCAACGTTTCCAATTACCCACCTCCATGTTCTGGCTGCACTTGTCTTCCAATAAGGTGCCCTAATTGCACTTGTGACAGCGATAGTTGTTACGGATTTATGAGAATCTGGTGCCATTGTGGGGACTCTGCTGGAGCTTGTGGAGGGGGGGATCATGGGGAAGATAAGGAAGATGGGGATGGAGGGGAAGATGGGGATGGGGGGGAAGATGGGAATGGGGGAGATCGTGGCGATCAAGGGGATAAGGGAGACAAGGGAGATAACGGGGACAAAGGCGACAAAGGGGACAAAGGGGACAAAGGGGATAGAGGGGACCATGGTGGCCCGGGAATCAAAGGGGACCGCGGTGATCAGGGAGAGAAGGGAGATCGGGGCGACCAAGGCTACCAAGGCAATCAGGGTTATACGGGAGACAAGGGGGACAAAGGGGATAAGGGAGATAAAGGGGAGAAGGGGGACCGGGGCAAGCAAGGAAAGCAGGGGAAAAGAGGGAAAACAGGCCGGAGAGGCCTTCGAGGCTGCCGGGGGAAAAAAGGGAAAAAAGGAAATAAAGGACGAGATGGCCGTGCTGGTCGTGCTGGTCGTGATGGGCGTGATGGCTTAAGTGGCCGCGATGGTCGCGATGCATGCATACAGGTATTTGCACGCCCATGGCCATGTTGATATTTCAAAATATGTAGGACGATATATCATAGGTATATTATAAGTCGGTATACGTACTAGTCTCGGGCCAGATTACGCAGACGGTTTCGAGCAGCCTTCTCAGTTGACACAAAAGATATCAGTGGATTTGTGGCCATATCGATATATCATAGTTGGGCTAAGCTAAGTCCTTGAGTATAATGCAGGCCCCTAAGTCACCTATGGGCCACCCTATAAGTCTACGGTGTCAATCTTACTTTAGTTTATATAATACATACACTTCTTCAAGCACTACAGAACCTTTAAACGTTCTTCTCGAGAAGCCAGCTATATATATTGAAATGATTTTGTTAGGGGTAGAACTAGGTCCCAAACTAAGTACGGGTTGATTACTCAAGTACTTCTGTATAGCTCCTTTGCAAGACGAGGCCACCGGTAGGGTATTATCCAAAGGACTGAGGATCTATAAGTATAGCCCTTTAAGAATGTGTTGCTTGTTGGAGAAAGGAGCTTGTGTGACACTAGAAGTCAGGGTTGATATGCTACCTCTTAGCTTAGGCCACAGCACTATTATCACTGAAGTTCAAAGGAGACCCAGGAACAAATAGGAGTTTGAGGAGTAGAATAGCACATTCTATATCCATTTCTAACGACGGCGAGAGTGCGCCCGGAGCACAAAATAACAGGAAGTTTATAACCAGTAAAATTAAAACCCTTGAAACTAAAGGTTGTGTCACGTGTCAGTCACAGGACCGGACTTGGAAGGGCTGTGGTTACTTGGTCATGATCATCAAACTATTGACTCGAGCTGCTCAACCTTGGCTGGCCAGCCTGTCCACGTCAAACTCCGTTTTAACCGGGAGGTATTTCGTAAGACAGCTTTCGACCCCTCTTGTCATCACGATAGATTAACATCTTCGTCTAACACGTTCCAAGTGATAGCTTGCTTGTTTTGAGGCCACACGCGATCGATTAATAAGCGCACGAATTCGAATACCTTCTCGATATCCTGTGCCAAGCTCCCATCTCCCATTCTAAACCAAACACAGCCTGTCGTCACCCATCCAACAAACACCCATATAGGTACTTATCTATCTATGGGATGTTTATTGTTGATTGGCCATTTATATCAGAATCTCGAATCTCGTTTCATCAGCGCCAGAAAGCTTCATTCCATCGTTTTCGTTTCCCAGTAGGACACCGACAATTCTACGACTCACTGGTGACAGGGGAAACTCGACAACGACAAGTTCTATAGGTGGATTCCTTTGTTGAAGCGATGCGACCAGCATCTGGCGACCTTTTGACTGGCAGGTCCAGGAAATCGTCCGGTGCTGACCTCTCTCCCGGCCCCGATAATCTCAGCGGAAGTTTGAATACTGCTGCAGCTTCCCCTTCGATGATGACGTATTTCCTCGCCAACGAAGCCACCATGTCGAATGTCTCATCCTCTGCCTCTGGTTCTCAGGCGCCTCCTACATCTCATCCCAGGCGTACCTCGTTTACTAGCAGTATTAATGAGGCTGAAAGTTCACATCCCCGACGACGGAGATTGTCAGCCAAAGACCGGGAAGATACGCTTACTCCTGATACCCCAAAACCGATACCTATTTTAGCCCCACCGTTTCCCATGCCACCAAACCCCGAACTATTGCGAGAAGAGGAGCTGGAGAGTGATTGCGAGAGGCCGATGATAGGAGGACTAGAATCGGAACCTGTGTCCGATGACGACGACGTAGAGAGATCATCAAATGCTTCATTCCCATTATCTATCACAGATACTTTACCCCCAGGATCTCCTTACAAGCCATTACAGCGAAACTACTCGCCGGGGCCACCGCTCCCTTCCCTCTCTCTCGCAAGTACCCGAAACACTAGTTCCAAGAGTTTATCTGATTTCTTAAACGACGGTGAAAATCTTTTCTTGGAACGGAAGCTTGGTAAACGGAAGGTTGTGGATCCACAAGACCCCACTGTCGTTGAAAGCCTCGACTCTTCTGCTTTATCCACACAATTCATTATGCCTACCATCAAAATGCCTAGCCGACGGCCGTTTACTTCTCGTGGTAATGATATCGGTCGCTTAAAGATCTTGGTTGCTGGTGACTCGGGAATTGGGAAGACATCATTGATTAAATCGATAATACAGGCAAATGATGATATTGTCCATGTTGATCCTTGGGTGTACACTACGCTGAGTAGTTCTGTCACATCTTCGTTTTATGGAGGCAAAGAATCCACGGGAACTACTAATAGCTTGACTGAGATATACTGCAGTACCAAGCCTTATCCTACCTGGTGGAGTGACTTCGAGGATAGTAGGGTGTTGAGAAGGAGGAAAAGTACCGGAGAGACAGTACTAGAAAGGAATGTGTGCTTTGTCGATACGCCTGGGTATGGGGCCGGAACCTCGGTATGTTACGTTCTGGGCTGTTACACTGAAGCTAGAATGTACGCTGACAAATTCTCTAGTACTCTGAATGCATTGAACCCGTGGTTAAATACGTTGAGAAGCAGCTAGAGCGGACTACATCAATCATGACAGGGAGCGAAGGAGATTTGCTATCCTTCCTCACTGGAAATGGCTCACCTCAAGTGGATGTTGTCCTCTACGTTATTTTACATCGTAAGGATACTACACATAATACTGAATCTCTAAGGAGAAACATGCTAACTTTTGTAATAAAATAGGTCTCAAGCCCGTGGATATTGACTTTATCCGCAAACTCTCTGCATTGACCAATGTACATCCTGTGATTGCCAAGTCGGATACATTGACACCGTCCCAGGCTACAGAACTCAAACTATCAATTCTAAATGATCTGAGGAATGCTGGGATCCGTGGCTTTTTGTTTGGAAAATCGGCAGACGACGTCGCTCGAGGGTTGCCGTCTTGCCCGCCGTTTACTACCTCCTCGGCTCAAACGGTGGACGAAAGTATGGATGCAAGTGTCTTGATGAGTCCGGAGTACAACCCCCCGTTGGCCACGAGCGAGCTCGACGAACTTGTTAACCATCTATTTGACCCCGATCATACGGCCTGGCTACGTCACAGTAGCACAAAAAAGTTTCTGGCCTGGAAATCCAAACATCCCGCTCTCAATCCCAGTATTATTCCCAACCCATCAGCCTCAACTCAGCTGGTTCGATCTCGGTCTCCACATAGCAGTTTGATTCCGGTATCTGGTACGGGTGTTGGAACAGCCAGTAGTGGAACAGCCAGCTCGTTCGTTCTGGCTAGGGTGGCTGACCATACGAGACGAGAAGAGCATATGGCACAACTTCACCTTGCCAAGTGGGCCGCAGACCTTCAAAAGTCGATTAAATCAGAAAAAGAGCGATTTGAACGACTGGCGAAGGGGGATCGGGCCATTTGGCTGACTGAGAAGCTGGGCGAATGTGTCATTGACGGAAGCCTGGTACCAGTGGATAGGACTGGCAAGATGCTTGTCAAAACAAACGCTGGAGAGACAATGTCGGTAGAACCGATCATCCGATTCGGAAAAGGCGGGATGATAGTCGGAGGCTTGGATAGGAGAGATCCCATTGGCTGGCTCAGGTTTAATCAACAAGCTAGGAGAGGGGCCTACCTACTTGTGCAGATTACTGGAACAGCTGGGGTGGTGGGTGTAGTTGCAGTTTTCGTGGTCAAGTATGTTTTTGGAGCTACGCCGACTTGGATGCAGAAGCTTGGGCTTTAAATATCAATAATGCCTCATAGCCAAACTCATAAAGGGTCACAAGACTAGCCAAAGCGATAGGCTCTCGGTGATGGCCGCTAACTATTAGGTAGCTAACACTCATTTAGAGCCCAAGCTAGCCTTCTTTTTATTCCCCCACTTTCTTACCTTCGTTCTTCAAACAACTGTATTTCTGTTCTTTCTTTCCAAGCTTCCCTTGTAATGGATGGTGTGATGCTGATTTAGCCCTGCGATTTACTTACTCCTTCACCCCCGCAATTTGATATTTTTCTGTATTACGATGCATATGCCTGTGGATGTTTCATTGCGAGAGGTGTCGGAGTTGATTGATATATGATATCTTGTCCTTTTAGTTTGACGTTACTCTGCCTTGTATTCCCCACTAGCCTGTTAGTCCAACCATGGGATCGGTGTTTCTTTTTCTATTTCTTCCATCTTCGATATTCTGAACCAGTCGGAATTCGAAAGAATGCTGCCTCTCACCTTCGCCCTGTATTGTATCCTCATCTCCTCTATCAAATAGAAGCAACTTCCAAATTTCTGCCCTCGAGCTCCCGCTCAAGTGCGAGTGCATTGTTCCCTATAGCTATTAGATACTTAAGTACTTAAGTAGCTATGGCACTAGTGCCGGCTGAGAATAGAATATCAATAGCTGTTGGGCACGTATACGTAACAGGTAACTCTGAAGTGCCAAGGGTCGTCGTTATCGATATCTGCCCGCATAAAGTAGCAGGGGTTTCCTGCACAAAGCCTGGTGCTCTGCAGTTTAGTGCTTCCCAACAGCTCCAACACGCCATGTAACAACAGGCATGCCCATTCTGTTGGTTCCGATTTCCCGTGCAGCCTCTTGATCCTACTTTCTGTCCGTCTCTCTGTCTCTCTGTCTGTCTGTCTTTTCTTTCTTTTCTTTCTTTCTCCTCCACCTCAACCCTCTGCTTCATTCACCATCTTTCCCGTTGCATCAACCTTGCCTCTCCAACCACATACCATCCCAAACTACCGAAAACATCCTCCATCAATCAATTAACCAATCCTTTCCTCCATCGTCAAATATCTCTTTGGTGTGGTTCCCTTTGATGTTGTAATCGCTACCTGCATGCAGCGTTTGACAAGCGAAACCACACCATCGTTGATTCATCCATTGATACGAAGCAGCTTAGTTAAGGGTGGCCTGCTTGCTCATCTCTCCTTGCAGCCGACTCTTCGGTATCTCATCATTCCTGCATCTTTCCCATCCCTCGTCTGCATTTACTGCGGATATTCCCGATCTCGACATTCTTCTTAGCATTGGACGGGTTTTAATTCCCTCGAAACGCACGCTCCACAAGAATGTCTTCTGAAGCTACATTCACAACCGTTGGTTCGACGGCAGGATCCACCGATGCTGCCACTTCCACCCCAGACTCATCTAATCTCTCTGGATCCAAACCAGCATACATTCCACCACACCTTCGACATAAACTCCCTGATCTCTCAGCATCTACTGCTGCTGCTTCGAAAATGACGACCCCCGAAGCTGTTCCAGAAAAAAAGCCGTTCCAGAGGAAAACCTTCACCGCCTCTGAAATCTACAAGCACTTCGGTGTTGTCCACGGTGGAACCATCAATCCGTCCATCAACAACCATAAGGAACTCGCTTACATCCTTATTTTCAGAAACCAACACCCTCAGTATCCACCCAGGATCTTCCTCAAATCGAATTTGGAATTGATCTTCGAGAATGCCTCTCAAGGAAGTGAGATCAATCCTCTTCTCGAGCACTTGGAAATCCCATTGTTCGAAGAGGAACACCAATACAGGTCGAAGCTGTTCAAATTCAAGTCATGGGTTAAAATCCAGAAGGTCGAAAGGTTGGAAAAAGGAAGCGACAAGTTAGTCGAAATGTTGACGTTGAAGTGGAGGAGCGATACACCACGTCGCAGTGGGTTTGAAATGCAAGAGAGGGAAAAATCGAAGAGAGAGGAGAAATTGAAGAAAGAGAACGCAACTATTACGAAGACAGTCGATGTTGGTACAAATGGCGAGGAAACAGTTGTTGAGAATCGTTTTTTCAAAGAGGACCCGGATGAGTCTGAGGATAAGCAGCCACAGAGGAACCCCGGCGGCCCCGCCAAAGTAACTCTGAGTGATACGCTCGCTCAGAAGATGGAAAATACCATGCCACGCTCTGAGATTGCCTGGAAGAATTCATTGAACGTTGACTGGGGCGTTGTTACCCTGGAGTTCATTGAGAATGGGAAGGACAATCCGCTCTATGGACCCCCTGTTAAGCTTCTTCCTAGCACCTTCAAGGAGCCACAACAGCCAAAGAATGACCTTAGCAAGGAGCTTGGTGATGTTTTGAAGGCCACTGAATCTTTGAAGCTAGACAGCGTTGAGAAGGAAGTCACTGATGGGAAAAAGACCATCCGAGGAACTCGCGGCGACAAGAATGAAAAGGGCAAACGCTCGAAAGCCCTGCAAATGGACGGCGCAGATGATACGGTTCTCGTCAATGACGATTTGGATTCAGCCTCTATCCCATCTTCCCCAGTCTTGGAACCTGCCACGCCTAAGAAGGGATCTGCTATCAACCTTTCGGCCTACGCTCTCCAGACATCGGGTGCTAACTCACGCCGGGAGAAAGCGTCGAATGGTGGCACGCTCAGTATCAGCCAATCGGATATCTCTCAGTCCTACATCTCGACAGGAATGGGTGAGAGCATGGCCGAAGATTTCGGTACTATCAGCGCCCCTTCAGAGACTGAAGCCGAGGAAAGTGATCGCTGGTCAGAACTTGATGATCATGACCCCGAGGATGAGAACTGGATGGCTGTTGAACGAGGCGGAATGGCCAAAGAGGTTTACTAAACGCTTTTGCCTTACCAATTCCTCTTACCTTCAATTTCGGCGTTCACACTTTACGACAACGGTCCTACAGATTTCTTTATAGAGCCCTTATTGAGCTACGATTTGTTTTGTATTGTTTTAATTTCTTTATCTAGCTTTTGGCGTTTGAGGAGCCTGGAAGAGAGGGACCCCGGGCGTACCGTTTGATTTCTTGTTTGGTTTTCTACCCCAGACCACCACATGTTTCTTATCATGAATCTCTAGCCCTTCTAGCAAATTGACCACCCTTTTCCCTTGAATGAATGAATGTATCCTTGCCGTCGTTACCTTACCCTGTTCGAGCTGGCTCCAACAAACCTAATCCTTCTGCTTGTTACTTGAACCACTAAGCGCCTACAATATTAGCGTTACAATCAATGCTGCTTAGCGCGACTTAGTTTAGGTTTGACCCCGTGCCTAGCTGTATTAATATTGATCCCTACCAATAATACATTCTATTCATATATTATACATGCAAAAGTGCGGTTCTATGTACAATGGTGACGGGTAGTCTATCTGCCATCCCCTTGTTATAGGTCTTTATTTCGTGGTTGCACTGTGGCAATGTTAGTAGATCATCGCCACGGATACCGCTAGGGAGCATACATCTCAATTTCTCTAAGCTCAATATCCCGACGACTAGCTCCTGAACTATGAAGGGGCACCCTTCGATTCGCTCTCTTGCCATCGATTCGTTCAAGGACTTCTAATGCTCCTTCCAGAATATCCCCAGCATCAAACTCAACTCGAACACCATCCGTGCCATCACCCAGTCTATACTTTGTGGCAACCTTCCCTTCCCCATCGTCCCAGAAAGCATCCTCGCCCCTTACTCCACCCAAATTAACTATACCCACCTTCTTTCCCTGATCCTTCGCCTTTTTAACCAATCTCCAAGCCGAATAGGTCGCCAAACTGCTCCCAATAACTAGCATTGAGTCCGCTGCATCCACTTTCCTTTCCGCCTCCTTCTTTACCTCATCCCTCAAATTCTCCCCAAAGAAAACCAAAGTCGGTTTAACTATCCCTGGAACATTTCCATCCCCTTCGATCCTCTGCATCGCTCCATCCTTATCAACCCGTATCATTCCGTGGAACGTCGAATTCTTCAAACATGTCTGACAAGGCGGGTATCTAAAACTTTCGTATTGAACACCGGGGACTTCGATATCACCGTCGGGACCCCTTTTTATCGGCATATCTGGCGTTGACCGCATCTTTTCCAAGAATTCTGACCATGTAGGGTTTAACCTATGTAACTCTTTCTGGAACGGAGATCGTTCGGATTGAGTACGACAGGTCAGACATAGTACCGTTGATAACAGACCGTGAAGGTTCGTTATCGGCATATCCGGGTGAGACATCGTGTGTAGTGAATCTACGTCTACAATTCCAGATATCTCAGTATACATATTCCCTTACCAAACTCCTTCCCTTCAAAGTCTTCTTCTTTATTTTGGAAAGGAAATGCATAAAAAGAAACATACTCTGCGTAATAGCCCCACCAACCCAACCCCCTTCCCACAGCCTCCCTACCGCTATATGTGCCTTATTTGGCCTAACCCTCTCAACCCCCTTCCACCCCAAAAAGCTACGCGCCCAATACCGCCGTCTCATAGCATCTTTATGCACAAAATCGCCATAGAATATAGGTCTATATTCTTTATTTAATGTATAAGTCCCCTGCGGTCCTCTATAATCTGGTAAACCGGATGCGACTGATATCCCAGCTCCGGATAGGATGAGAGTTGATCGGGCGTTCAAGAGGAAGTTCGAAACGGCGGTTATGGCGGTTGGGAGGGTTGTTGCTGTTGTGGGGATTGCGGGGAAGGAAGGGAGGGGGGTTGTGTAGGGGATACGGAGGAGCATTTGGGCGGTTGCATTTGGTAGGGGTTGGAGTTCTATACTATCATTTTTTTCTCTTTCTTTTTATACATAAAAGGTCTAAGGGAAAGTTGAAGGAAGGGGGATTCGACAGCCAACGAGACCAGGGATATTGGAACTTGTTGGAATGTGAGAATGACGGGTTGGGAATTTGTGTTGTTTGGTGGTTCGTTGTCGGGTTCCGCGGGCACGAGATTTGTATTGATAGGCAAGAAACCAAGCCGAGGCCAATGGCCAATATAAACGACCTCTCGCCCAAATCCGCGGTTCACTTTTGAACCATTAAAGAAACAAAACACCATTGAATTCGCAATATCAGCCAGCGACCTATCCTCAAAGGCAGAGATATGTCCACAAACCCCAAAAAGTTAACAGATATCCCCACAGAAATCCATTTCCTAATCGTCTCGCATCTGGGACTCAACGACCTCTTCTCTCTCATCCAAACCTGCAGAATCCTGTCATCAGTTGCTCACCAACAACTATATTCAAAACTACACTTTGGTGTTAGTCGCAATGTGTTGGAGAACAGGGGGATGACTTTGCCGCGGCCTTTGGGAGTGGGTGATGACTTCCATATCAGGATCAACCCGGAAAAGACTTCGCGACTGTTAAAGGCTATTAATGGAAATAGAGAGGCTGCTTTGGATGGTTTGAGATTCACTAGGAGTATTGTTATACATGAGTTTTTGTTCCATTATAGTCTTAATGCGAGGTATCAATATCATGCGAAATTCAAGGAGATTTCTTCGACTTTTGGAAAGATGATTGAGAATGGGGAACTTCCTGCTCTTAGAGCGGTGTTTTTGAACTTTCAGGATGTTGGTGGGTATTTCATTTCTCATTATTCCTTTGCTCATGCATATCCCTATCTTGAATATATATATTTTTTCTTCTATATATTAAAGTGCAGCTCCTAACCAATGTGATTTGAATGTCAATTACAGTCTCCCAAGATATTGAAAAGCTTCGAGAACCCTTAGAGAAACGACTGGAATCTGAACCAGACGCCTTGACTTCCGTCGCTCTCAGACTCACAGCCAGTGCTCTAAATAGAGAATTCCGTACGACATATTCTTTACTATCCCGGATCAACCCAGGAATCCTCACCCATCTAGATGTCCAATTCAGCATCCGAAATGTATGGGCAGACGGACTCGAAAGAGAAGCGGAAAAACTAGGGTTAACAACAGAAACGGGTAACGCGAAGCCTGAGATAGAGCATTTGGTGACAACGCTATCAAGAGCTCCACGACTCAGGGTTTTGAGACTTGAGAGTTTATTACGGAATTCGGCTAGTAATCCCCAATATGAGATTTTTGATATTGAGCTTTTGAGGAAAGAATTGGGAGAACTTCAGAAGTCGATCTCGGGGTTGGAAAAATTGGAAACACTGATTCTTTGTGGTGTTATCTTCCACCATTCTTGGTTCATTATACCGCCCAAGAATGTTAGAATGCTAAGTCTCACGGGACCGTTTTCGGATGTTTGGTATAGGGAGTTTGCGAAACAACCCTTGATAGGGGTAGAGAATTTGACGATTGAGTATGCTGATGAACGATGTGGGGATTGGGAGACTAGTGATGGGTGGGAATTGGATTTGGGAGAGGTGGAGGTTTCTGGGTTGAAGAGTTTTAGATTTGGAGGGTATGATGGACCTGAAGGATGGGTTGATGGATTGATTGAGAAGAATAAAGGGCTGAAGGTGGTGAGAGGAGATGTGAATAAAGAGAATATGGAGGCGGCAGGGTGGGGGTTTTATAAGAGGGGAGAAGACGAGTATTGGTTGAAGAGGAGGGATTAAATGTAGATTGGCTCCGAGACTAATGGCTATATATAATACAAGACTAAGTTCGAAGTATATGGCACTGAGTGTCATGCATTAGTGATTGATAAAGGATTGGACAGAGCAGGGTCGACTGTCCGGAGAATAATATATCGGTAAGGATGTATTATAAACGAAATCGAGTTATAAAGTCGGTGAGAATATTAATATACCTCTCTATAATTTATAGATCTAGCGAATGTAAGAATATTCGAGTAGTACGCAGGCGGCCCCGCCCTCCGAGCGCGAGTATCAGATATAATATATTAACATCAGCTTCACGTCCTATTCCAACGTTCTCCCACAGTTTGGTTACGAGACCGACGTTCTCCATAGACGTCTACAGAACCAATATCCAACACAATCAACACGGAAGAAGCCGAAGATGTTCGTCATGTTCGTCTACAATCACAAGAATAGAACAGATCACGCAGAAAGAACTGCGAAACTATTTTAGAACGTCCTCTACAAGAAAAAAAAAAAATACAAAAAAATTAAGGAGTGGAATTGCCCGGATTTGAACCGGGGACCTTTTCTAGACCCTGAAGTTTCGACTCAAATCCCCGAATGGAGATTTTGGGAGTGCGAAAGAAACGTTCTACCCCTGAACTACAATCCCAATCTTACCTCGGCTTAGTCAGAGTAAATATCATAAACCTCGTCCCAATATGTGCCAAGCATAGGATTCAGATAACATATCGACATATCTATATTAGATTATAGGTATTTTGATATCTAGTGGAAGTACTCTAATGATTAGCTAATGTTAGAGGTTTGAGAAGAGTATTATAGTAGATTATTTAATCTAATAGCTAATACTGTGTAACCTGGGTGGGGAACAGTTCCAAGCATTGGCGAAAATGCCACTACGGGAATGGCACTGTGCGGTGTGCATACTGCTTATATAAGACTTATCGCTCTGATGCTCCGACAACGCTGCAGATTCCCAACACCTTCAACACCAAATATCTTCCAATAACAACCTGCTTGGGCGTCCTTTGTTCGCAGCCCCCAAACTTCAGATCCACAGGTCACAGGATCACAGCAAACACTCCGCTTTCTAAGTATCCGCTCAATTCTCATTGAACTATGGGATCCGAAGTGAATACCACAACCCGTGCTGCCCCGCGCAAGCTTACCGGGAAGAAGCAAGAAATCGATGCATTCATCGATCAGTTTGATGTAAGCGCCGAGTGCTATATAACCCCCACCGGATCGGCAGGATAGTTTTAAGGCAGTTCAAGCATTGACCTGGTACGGTAGTACTTTCTATTCGACTGCGATGGTGTCCTGTGGCAAGGAAATGTTCTTCTCCCGAAAGTCGTCGAGACCCTAGAAATGCTTCGGAACAAGGGTAAGTTCAAACCGAAACGTCTGTATGGATATTTAATATAAATGAATACATACTTATATTGCCACCATCAGGCAAGAAGCTTGTCTTCGTAACCAACAACTCTTCAAAATCCCGAGAAGCCTACAGCAAGAAATTTGCACAATTCGGCATTCCGGTCCAGGTAGAGGAAGTATTCGGCTCGTCTTACTCCACCGCGGTTGCAATTTCTCGGGTCTACAAGATCCCCGAGGGTAAAAGAGTCTTCGTTATTGGGGAAGAAGGTATCGAACATGAGCTTGCCGCCGAAGGAATCTCATATTTCGGCGGATCTACGCTGCTTCCTTTCCCTGAGGAGGATGTCGCGGAATATGTCGGTCCAGACCCGACCGTGTGGGCCGTAGTCACCGGCTTGGATCGTAAAATCAGTTACGCAAAACTTGCTATTGCGGGTGGTTACCTTCAAGACCCTAATGTCCATTTCTTCGCCACGAATATCGATTCCACGTTTCCCACGCACGGGAAACTTTTACCCGGTGCTGGAATCTGTGCTGCTCCATTGACCCTTATGACTGGTCGTACCCCTATCGCCTTTGGAAAGCCGAGTCAAGCTATGATGGACAGTATCGAACAGAAGTACTCATTGGACAAGAGTAAGGCGTGTATGGTCGGGGACAGGTTAAACACCGATATACAATTTGGACTTAAAGCCGGGCTGAAGGGAACTCTCGCCGTCTTGACGGGTGTGAGCAGGGAAGAAGATATTTTGAAAGCCGGTGAAATTGGTGAGGGTCCTGATGTTTACTTGGATTGCTTGGGGGATCTGTTGGGATAGAAGGCCTAGGTGGGATATTACGGTATAGAGTAAGAACTGTTAGAGCGGTATAAACAAGGATTATTGCATTCCTGTAGCAGCGTTTCTGTTTGGTTCATAGACTTATAGAAGTACACTCGTTAAGTTTTCTTTCAAATTCGTCCCTTCAGCCTTTCTTTATTCAAGTTAGTAAGATAGAGTGGGAAACCGAACCCACATGGTTGCGGATATATGTACACCCGCAATTGTTCCTCGCAAGTTTATGTTCAGCGTGCTACTTATTTATAAAGGGCCGAGGTGGCCTAACGGTTTGGATATAACTATACTAACACTAGGATGCGGTCAAACGTATTTCCGCTTTTGAGAGCTAGGCTTCGAGATCTGTTGAGTGTCAACATGCATATCTCGTCAACGTGAACCCATCGTGTTCCGATGTTTTCTAGCTATTTTTCTCTATAATACTTCTAGATTCGTTTTTTAAAGTCCCAAGATCGATATTTCGAAAGGGGGGGCACCAATATCGGAATGATAATTCTTAGAATAAGTATGAATAGAACGGTTTCCCTCGTGCCATGATCACCGTGCAAGCCGTAGTGCAGCCCTGAGACAAAATCGGCGAGCATAGTCGCAACCGTTGGATTGACATGTACGTTCGGCCGACACCGACGCTTTAACAATAACATTTTGATTAACTCAATCCGTAAATGGAAAGTAAGCCTCCTGAGGGTTGAAAATAAGGAACCCCATTATTTTTAAGAATCATCAATAGATTTACTAGGTAGCTGAATGAATGCTTGTTATATTTAGCGACTAAGTAACAACTTCCGCAGTTAGCACATGTAACCTTCCACACTCGTAGAATGTGATCTTATGTTCAATTTCGAATGATCGCAAATAGAGAGCGAACAAGAGAATTCAATAACTTTGTAGTGCTTATCAGCTGAATGCCTGTTGTAATTATATGTCGTGTGAGAAAATTCCACTCCTAGCGGGCCTCGGATCGCTGGATCGTGTAGATCCTTTTAAGGCATGTATATTCTATTATGCACCGAGAATGGATGTGCATCGTACGCTTCCGAACGGCCGGTGCAGACATCTGGATGCATAACTAGGGGGTCTATGTGGCTAGCGGCCCAGGATATAATTTCTCCCTTAAGCTTATACGCTCTTCGCTCGCCGAAAAACTAATGGTCAAATTACATCTAGAACTCCCTACATCCTAAGTCAAAAAAAAAAAAGCTGTCTTACGCCGAGTCGCCGCTGTCCGAGCTAAAGTGGATAATCATTATCTGTTTTTTCTCTTCTCATTGCACTAGATCTATGCACATGAATGCCTAGTAACTCCTGTCCGCGTTGTGGCTTGTTGTATCATTAGTCAGGTATCGCTCCGCCATTGGTTCGGTCCAGGTTCCGGAGCAAATATCTTTCGGAGACAGCGAATTGGCGAGCTCGAATTTTATATCTATATGTAAAGTATTGACCTTGGCGGTTAGTAATCTAGAATATGCTTCAACTCTGCAGAAGCCTGTCAGTTTCCTTTTGTGCAATAGATGATTGATGGTTCCTCTTCAAATCCCTGAGATTAAAGGCAGAACAGCTTAACAGACGCGGCAGGCCCGATATTGTATAGCCTTGGCACAACCGATCTTGCATCTGCGGACCCTACTCAGTGGCCATTTTAAATTTCCAACCTTCGCTCTTATATAGATCTTATTCAATTAATGACTATTCCGTACTGGTAAGATCTTGAATCTTAGGTGCGTTTTTTTTTTAGTAGAGCGAATGTGAAGGAATGTACCCACAGAATAACCAAGGTCAGACACATGGCAAGGCAAAAGCTTGACCTTGAAGCCCCTGACCGGTTGCATCGATCTAAAAGTTAGGTGTGCTAGGGTGTCGGCTAAAAGCTTGTATTTGAGCGCAGGGCTCTGTGATATTCATATACCCATATTGTAACGTTCTTCCCTCGGGAAATTGTACCGATATCTGCAGTGCGGAAAAGGTTTTTCCTGGTAGGTGAATATGTCAGAAACTAGTCTAAAAGACCTTGTCCCCGTAGACATATTTAGAATCGGCCATGAGCGAGGAAACGAGGCAGACTCTCGTCGATGTATTGATGGAATGCGTCGACTGGATTGCGTAATGTCGGTGGCGTTGAATCGACAGTTCGTATCAAGGGCAATGGACAATTGGAAACTGTAGTAGAATCGGTACACTGGGATTGTTTCACTGTCGTGTGCTCTAGATGCAAAAAAATGCGGAATCATACCTTCCGCTACGGCCCTAGACGAGGCGAAACAAAATTGTCTCGGTTTTTACTCCGATGTTGCTGCGCATTAATGAAGTTCCGCTGGTCTTCGAAAAGGATATGGGCTGACGACGGTTCATTGAAGGCCCCCCCGGAGAGATAGATCGTATTATGCAATGCGAAAGGCATATCCCGATGGAAGAATTGCTGGCAGGGTCTCCCGGTGCGGGCTCTGATTCGACGCGGCAGGATTTGGTATTCATTCGGTGAAACCATCTTTCAGCCCTCAGATTCGACTGAGCGCCCCCCTTTTAATGTAACTTCCCTCGTCGTTCCTTTTTTTTTTTTTTTTTTTTTTTTTTTTTTGTAAAAGGACTAGGAAGATATGTGATTGTGCAAGGTTGTGAGGTATCTTTCCCGTCGAAGAGGGAATAGTCATACCATTACATTGTATGTGTGTAAATATCTTCGAGCTGCAATTGTCGACGGTGTTGTTTGACGAACAAACATTGGGAAAAAAGTCTCAGTGGGAAGATGGAGCTTTCTTGCATGTATCGTCTTCTAGAACTACCGTGAGTAGAAACCGAATGCGACCTTAAAACGGACCGTTCGGCTGCCATGTTTGAACTGTTCTGCAAAGTGTCAGAGGGTTGCTTTTGAGGCTCGTCGGAGCTAAGATAAAAGAAGCACAGCCCCAAGAATGCGTAGCGAACGCCAATACTCTGGGTGTTTCTTTCCTTATTCGAAAGATACATGAATTCGAATTCTGATTCTGTATCGTCTGGGAACATGCAATAAGGAAAATACAAACCTATAAAAAATAAATCCTATCATGTCATCTTACGGAGGCTTCTTTGAAACAAAAAATAAAAATGGGATGTTCGCAGTACTGCAATGCATGTCGACAGTTGTCGTCCCATCACGAGGCCGAGATGACAGGGTCCTTCGCTGTGCAAAACGAACCCCACGAGCTTATCTCATCCAAAGGCTCCCTCGAATAGTGACAGTTCTGAGGGATTTGGTCAGAAGAAAAAAAAGTTTGAAGCAACCGCACAATCGCTAGCGGTGGAAAGAAAGGAAGTGGGGACCTTCAGGCCCCATGGGACCTCCCATGGCGAACGTCTAAATTAGCCAATCAGAATTATCCGCTGCGCCAGGTGCATCATGGATTGATTAGTTCTCGTCGTGTTATTGCAACACCCAAAAGAATGGCCGCCTCTCAACTGCACCTCAGCTGGTGTCCTCCCTGGTATTGCACCTATTACTTAAGATCGCAAATACTTACTATCGCGGCAGGATGAGAGGATACAATCTTAGGAGGAGCGGAGGAGCTTCTCGAGTTGGAGACGGGTAGAACAGCCATACCTTCTTGTGTGAACCACATGCTCAGCATCGAGGCTTTCCTATGACAAGCGTTGCAAAGTGGAACAGAGGAGGCGCGGAGGGGGATAGCTTATCGAACGTGGAAGAAAGCCAGTAAACCGCAGCCAATATAATTGATGCTTTCCGAATCGAATTTCTTAATTTCTTTAGTTATTTTCGCCCATTTATACTTACCTTTGCCAACCAGACTCCAGTTCTAGTCCAACCCTTAGCGGAGACAATAAACAGTTACACCCTTCTATTTCTGATCCAGGTTCTCCTCTTACCGCTCATACTCATCCGCCTCTTATATATCCTCTCGCCCCCTCTTTATTGTTGTCATACCTTTGGCTGATCTCTTTTTCTTTTCTTTCTGTGTACCCTCATTTTTTCTTCCCCCGACTGACTCGTATACATCGACCTCGCCTCATACTTTCAGTTCCTCTTCGTTCTTTCAACTATGCCTTCGCCTAGTTGGCTCGTCAGATGCCTCCCCGGCCTTTCAATTATCAGTCTTCTGATACTGGCTGAATGCGCCTTGGGGATTCTTCAAACTTTGTGGTTTGGGGTAAATTATCCCACAAAGCTTATCGCCGGCCAGTACCTCGTCGTTGCACAAGTTATTTTTGTCAGTTGGGGACTCTTCCTCCATCTATTAGCAACATTCTTCCCACTTCGCCTATCATGGCGTGTATGGAAGGCCTCTGGGGAGATTCTCCGTGCCAATACCACCCATCGACCTACCAAGACCGTCTTTCAGAAAGAAGAAGAAGACAATTCCACCGAGCAAAATAGCTTCATGAAGTACCACCAACTCAGGGACCGTGCACCCTTGGAACCCGATGTCGTACACAGTATCATCATCCCTAGTTACAAGGAGGATATTCAAGTGCTAGAGGATACTCTCAAGGTCCTTGCAAGCCATCAGTCGGCCCGGAGCCACTATGATGTAGGGCTCTCGTACAAGACTTTGAGTGCGTGTGAAATCGTATTTGCTGACCATTATCTTTGCAGGTTTGCCTCGCCATGGAGGAGAGAGATCCAAATGCTAAGACCGTCGCTACGAAGTTGATTGCCATGTTCGGCGAGCGCTTCCTCGATATGCAGTTCACCCTACACCCTGCGTCGATTGACGGCGAGGCTCCAGGCAAGAGTAGCAACGTTGGTTGGGCTGCTCAAAGGTTCTTGGAAAAGTACACGGATAGACCAAACTGGGAACATATCTTGTTAACAGTCATGGACAGTGAGTGCCTTTCCATTGAGAATTACACAGTTAGCTAGAAATTATTAACAATTCATCGCTAGGTGACACGCATTTGCTCAGCACTTACTTCGATATCATTACCCGTCGCCACATTGAGAACGTCTTGGAAGACGACTCTCTTGACATGACTCTCTACATGCCCCCAATCATTTTTGATCGCAATGCCCACCAAGTTCCCCGGTTCGTTCGCGTTGCAGACCTCATGTGGTGCGGTGCTGGCTTGTCCTGCTTCCAGACTACCCCAAGGATTGACACCGTTGCCATTCCAACCTCTGTATACACTCTCACTCTCCCTGTTGTCGATCTCGTCAAGGGATGGGACACGGGTCCGGAAGCCATTGGTGAAGACATGCATATGATGCTCAAGTCGTATTTTCTCATGAATGGCAAGCTCAATATTGAATGCGTTGCCAGTCCCGCAAGCCACTGCAACGTTGCTAGCGGAAAGAAGGGCATCTGGGGCTGGTTCGATGGCCTTCGAGCTCGGTACCAGCAGGCCCTCCGCCATATGTGGGGCTGCCTTGATACCGGGTTTGCTATTCAGCAATGGTCCCAGCTCGGAACCAGCGAGCGTGTCAATAACTTGTGCTACGACAGTCATGCCAACATCTCTCTGGGAGCCAAATTCTCTTTCTTCAGAGTTCAAATCGAGGATGGCGACAAGCTGACACTCCGTAACATCGACCTGTTAACCCGCATTTTCGAAGCCCACTTTCTTCCAGCCCACCTCTTTATGACCTTGATCACTTCATCAATCTATCTCGCCATTAACCCCGCAACATCCGTCAGCCGGTGGGTGCAGCTATCAATGGATGTTATGGCATATCTGAGGACTTTTGGCTTCCTCACTATGCTCTTCTACTTCTTCTTCTGCTATGAGCGTTACCACAAAATATGTGTTGACGTAAGAACAGCAGAACTGAAGAAGTCTGGTTTATACCGGGACATCGAAGATCAGATCAGTCGGAGAGATCCGTGGTCCCCTCTGACTTGGTTGGACTATGTGATTTTCCCGGTCGCTGGTCTTATATATGGCGGTCTGCCATTGCTGCACGCAGCTTTCTCGCATTTCTGGTCCGTTGATCTGAACTACAAGGTCAGTGCGAAGCCAAAGAGAATACTAGTGGAACAAGTCGTCCGTATGGAAGAGGGGCGTCTCTAAAGTGGCAGTTGAAAAACCAAATATGGGTGCGCCCGGGGCTTTAAAAGGAGAGAAATGGAAGCTTCGGCATTTGAAGTGATAGCTGCTGTTATCCCTTCGTCCTGGGCGGGCTGATCGGCATACTTCGGATGTGTAACACTCCGGGGAACGACAACGCAACACTCCTCACTGCCTGTCCAAAATGCAACAGCGGCTACGCAACACTTTTCCGCATTATTTCCTATTTGAACCACCATAACGATAATCCATATCCCTTTTTAGTTATCCTGCCCTCGGCGGTCGGCTTCTGTCTTGTGCCGTGACCCGCGTCAGCATTGGCATGCATCTGCACTTTTTTTTTCATTACACTTAGCGGGCACTTTCTTTTTTCCGGTTTATACTGCTGGCCACTTGGCTTGGAGTGGGTTCGATTCTGATCATTGCTCGTTCTCCCAACTTATATCATCTTAATTCGGAGTTCAGATGCCACTATTAACTATAGGAATTCATTTTAGCCATATACAAACATTATAGGGAGAGGAGTGAATAGATTTCATTGCATGTTGCATATCCTGTCTTTAACGCTGTTTTAACTAGATTATTAATATGTAATGGATAATGTTACAAACAACCAGGAGGAGATGCGTACTTGAAGATTGAGAAGATGTTGTTAATTAGTGTTTGAGAATCGTTTTGTTGGAATTTGCAAGGAAGAATTGCCTGTTACACACACCAATGTCAACTTACTCGTTCGCAGTTGGAAAAGGAACCAGAGGATCAGGTCAGCTAAGGTACGGGGGGGCTGACCAAGCGGATTCACGCGGAACATATATAGTCAACCTACGAATGTTTGCTGGAGTTAACTTGAGTCCTTGCCAGTTTTAAAAACTTGGAACCGGCTTTTGGCTGCCCCAGTTTCTTATTTTAACGACTCGCGTGCCCACAAAAAAAAAACTCCTCTTCTTCAACCTTTGCTTCAAATCTCATGTAATCGGGCGGTGTAGATGTCTTTTTAGTCTGAATATATATACCTCTATATTGAAATCTCTCCCACACCTTTGCATATTTCCTCACCGACAGCCTCTGACAACACACATTTGCATATAAATCACATGTCGACGGCCACAAATCTTATAAAATCTCCTCTGGTTCAAATTCCTCATTTTCAAACCCATCTCTACGAACTATGAGTAATGCTGAACCACCGCAGGAGGCGGTTCATTCCGTCATGACGACCAGACGCTTTGGTATCCTCCTCGCCATCTCGGCTCTCTTTGTAGCGGGTCTCGTTCCATACCTATTATACAGAAATATCCTTCATCAAAACTACTTTTATGCTTCTCTCGACAATTATCCGAGCCCGAAGGAGATTGCTCTAAAATTACACTGTCCTCAGAGGCCGAATACGACGGCAAATGGACTCGAAGAGAAGCCTCCACTGTTCAAACTTCCTTTGAGGACTCAAGGACGCAACATTATAGATTCTGCAGGGGAAAAAGTGAAGTTAATGAGTATCAACTGGTACGGTGCTAGTGACGAAGATTTTGTTCCTGGAGGACTGGATGTTAGACATAGAAAGGAAATTGCAGCTACGATCAGGGATATGGGTTTCAATAGTGTGAGACTTCCATACTCTGACGAACTGGTTCTCACGAACCCCGACGTCCCAGAGAAGTTTTGGTCGAAAAATCCAGATCTCACCTCTTGGAAAAGGAAAGGGGCGAGAGGGCTGGAGGGTGAAAACGCACAGCGCACACAGGATCAAAGTGGTACTTACGATGTGAGCTCTGGGGACGAGGGACACAATAATACTCTCACCGTCAAAGCCTTGGATATCTTCGACGCAGTAGTAAAATCCCTTACCGACGAAGGAATCGCAGTAATAGTCAACAACCATATCACCCAAGCTCGATGGTGCTGTGACGCAAATCTCTGCGATGCCACTTGGGCGAACGACTACCTTGGAAAAGTTTGTCGAATCTCACAGACCGAAGAACAGTGGATCCAAAACTGGGAGAAGGTCATGCGGAATTACGTTGACAACCCACTCGTGATTGGTGCCGATTTGAGGAACGAAAACCGGTCTCCGCTGGGGAAAATGCTCTGGTCTTCCTGGGCTACGGCCGCCGAAAAGGCAGCTAACAGACTGCACGCTTTGCAACCTAACTGGTTAATGTTTGTCGAAGGAGTCGCTTCTGCGAACTATTTACAAGGTGTCAGATCTCGACCTATAAGCTTACCTATCCCAGACCGTGTTGTATATTCTGCGCATGTCTACGGATGGTCCGGCTGGGGGTCCTTGTTAAAAGGACCCTATTGGTCACGAGATTACGCCAGCTTTGCGTACGATATGTATGACAACTGGGGATTTCTTTTGGAAGAGGACATTGCGCCTGTTTGGGTTGGAGAGTTTGGAGTACCCGATGTACCGAATACCGGAGATGTGAATTACTGGACGAACTTGATGAATTTCCTAGAGGAGATGGATGCAGACTGGGGGTATTGGGCTATTAATCCGAGGAAGCCAAAAGGGAATGAGACGGAAACGTATGCTTTGATTCAGGATGACTGGATTACCCCAAAATGCGATTACCGACTATATGATCTGGTGGTGAAACTTGGCTTGAAGCCATACAATTCAACGGCACCCACGACCTCGACGACAACCTCAACATCACCCGGACCCCCAACGAAGACCCCCGCCCAACACTCGATAGGGAATGGAAAACAAGCACCGATAGGAAATAAGTGACGGATATTATAAAGATTTGAAGGGGAGAACATTTTTTGTTGGAAAAATTTGCATTTTGTATATGAGTTTGACGAGTACTTGACGGGATGTTGCATGCACGAAATAATGGGGAGGCGTTTCTTGATTGTTTATTACTCATTATGCTGCTTTAGTCTACGTCAAAATTAATAGTGTTTCAGCTTAGTATCATACTACTGATGATTATGGAAAGAAGGTAATATTCAGTTTGAGGGTGTTAAAGTTAAGAACCGTTTATTCTGAACTACGCATTAGTGTGTATATGTGCGTATCCATGTATTTAATTCAAACTTTCTAATAAAAATTAGCTATAGATGCAGCGAATATAGGACTGCGTAGTTTCGCCCAAAGTACCCTTCAGGCCACGAAATTTAAGACCTGCATATCTTTAAATATAGCTAGTAAGGAAGTCAGTAAATAAAAAACAGGTGTCTAGGTCGAATGTATAGACAAAACTTGGACGTTTAAGGTTGATTGATTTGAGATTGCGCCCCCCGAGGTAATATCATTAGGATCTGAATTCAGATGAGAATAGTTATATTGACCACCTGTTCTTAATATCAATGAATCCGCTGGAGTTTCTGGAGACATGCGCATGCGGTTGCGTGCCTACCCGCGGCCCGGTGCCCTTCTAGATATACCGATACCAGAACATCACCAAAACCAGGATCCCTGCTGTGTGACTCAAAACTTCAACAGAATCAACGCAGACAAACACCCCGCCCTATCCCAATATGGAGTTTTAGTTCATCAACCATGCCGAGTATGAATAAATAACTGTCGTTGCACCACAGCCAGCTGTAGCCTTCCATATTCCACCAATCTCTTCTCTTTTCTTTTCTTTTCTTTTCCCTTCATCTTCATCTCTATCTCCACCTACCAACCAAAACGTTCTTGACATCGAGGTGCCTTTCAAACTCAAGCGGTCCGACCTGAAAGTATATCGAGAAGTTGTTTCGAAAAGGGGATATGTTGCATTTTTCGCCGGGGATGGCACGAGGTGCGGTTCGTTGGTGGGTTTTAGCTGTCTCGAAGTCATATCGTTCTTCAGGAGAACATTCTCCATAGATAAAAAGGCTGTCCACCCTTATAGTAATTTGTATCTAACAAGGTCTCATTAGTTGAAGTTAACGGCTTGAAGGCAGACAAAAGAGAGCCTCTTGGACTTGAATCGACTTACCTCTGCTCGTGGAACTATGTTCCAAAAGGTTTTTATAGAGCGGTGGGCCTCCGGACTTTGAGCCGGGGCCCAATAGACCCACAGAACCGACCTTTGGCCCTGCCTGTGGCTCTTCCTGGGAATGCTTTGGAAGCTCCCCAGGCTAGATTGCCACAAGGGTGTATGTATGTCTAGTCCAAGATTTGAACAATATGTGACCCCTCCTGATAAGTTCAAGTTATGATAGTGTTTCTTTGGAGGTTGTGGTGCATTTTGAACTCCGCGCTGGCCTTCTGGCCGCGCACTTCCTCCTTCGCCCTGGCGATAGCGCCGGGCACAGGATCTCCGTTAGGGCTACCATACCGTCACAGGGGACTTCCCAAATATTTGGGATCCCCTTTGTGGGCTGGAAGGAATATTTTTTTTCCTTCCAGCTCCACCAACCATCAGCCAGCAACCTCCAAACCATCCCAACTACCCCCACTCAAAGATGGCAACCAATCCTCGAGAAGAGGAGAACCTCCTCGATTTCGAGGAGATCGTGGTCTGGCCTGGCGTCAAAGGCCACTCGGGGCCGTCGACGGAGACGGCGACTGCTGCGGGGCCGAAAGGGGCCCCTCCACACCCAGCCAAGCAGTCGATGTCGTCTGCTTGCCAGGAATCATCGGAGGATACCTCCAAGACCGCGGCCTCCTCTTCAACCTCTGTCCCAGCTGAAACTCCTTCTGCAGCTGCCACGGACGTTGCCGACCTAAACTTCCGGGACTTCTACGGCCACCTAGCTGGTCTCGAGGCAAAAGAATCCAGGTACCGAGAACTCAACCAAAAGGCACCGGGCAGGCCAGGAGAGTTGACACCGAAGTTCGTTACCGATCTCGTAAACCACGCCGAGGGCTCCATGTGCTACCACAATGGTCCATTTACCAAGCAAGAAAAGCTCTGGCAGAAGTGTGCGAAGTGCAAGGCCTACCAGCCAGACTTCACTTTCGAGTGCAAGGGCTGTAACACTCTTTTGTGTTCGAGGTGCAGGCTTGAGGTTCAGGACAGAGGTGGCTCATGGAACGGTAGAAGATGAAACTCCAAGGTGCCTTTAAAACCTAATTTCAATTCGGTAGGTGTCAAGCCCAATTTCTCTAATGTCTAGGAGGTGAACTGGAAGACTAACCTTGTCGCAGGACATCCCGGCTTCTCTTTTTGCTCGCTCAACCTCAACCTCAACCTCAACCTCAACTTCAACTCCAACTTCATCGCCAACCTCAAGATCATCCTCATACTCAACTTCATCCCCATCCCCATCCCCATCCCCATCCTCGTCTTCTCCTTTCTTTTCTTCAACCATACTCTTCTAACTTTCAACCCACTCGATTTTCCTTTCCTGAAGATTCGCTCAATGTTCTTTGCAATCTCGTGGAGGCCAGGTATATGGTATAACACGCATACCAAGCTTCTGGATATGAATTATTCTCAAGGATGCAGAGCTTAAACGGAGGATGGGTGGACTTTTTGTATATATTTATTTCGTCGAAGGCAGGAATGTTTATGAAACACGGTGGTGGTGGGTGGTTCAGGAACGAGGAGAGGTGTATATAGACAGTCCAAGAACAAAAACTCCCAATTCTCACGCTCCCACAGTGCACTGCCCAACAGTAATTAGATACAGACCCCCCCTAGACACAGGCCTTACGGTCGATTACACAGTAATACTCTCACTCCCCGAAACACTACCAGGCAGTTCCAACCCTGTCTAAGGTTCCACCATTGATCATCTCGTGATGTAAACATGGTTTGCTCGATCGAACCGAACTATTTCCAAAACTTAGATTTAGAACGCTTCGGTGGCTCTTGTCCTTCTACACGAGTATCTAGATCCTCTGCCCCAGAAGGGTCTCCTCCCTCTGACTCTCCAAAGTTCCCAAGCTCGTCTGCAGGGTCTTGGGAGAATTCCGGTTCTGGGTTTGGTTTCGACTTGCATTTGCTTATCCAGTGCTTTTGCATACATTTATGGCAGTATCTAAAAGATTTTAGACCTCGAGCTGCGAGTAGAGCCTCTCTTCTACGAAACCCCCACGTTCTGTATCTGCGATAGAGTTGGGGCCTGCGATTAGAAATACCAGACAGCTGTCAAAGGACAAAATTAAACAGAAAGACTTGTCAGCTGAGGGTCTAGCTAGATGAAACCAACGATCTCCAATGCACTATATATATCAATCCAACAAGTAACTTACAAGATAAAATGTATCCCTGAGATATACCCCTTCCGCAAGAGCTTTCTGCCAAATCGTTCGTGGTTGTTTATCCAGACCACGTATTAATCGGGGTAGATTTGGATCGGAGAACGCTGAAGTTGCTGTTGAGGATGATGTATCGGATGGTGAACTTGGTGTTTTCCGGTAAGCGAGACCAGATCTGGATGGGGGCAGGTCTAGATTTGAGGGCTCTCGATCTGCAAACTCAAGATTTTCTGCCGTATTAATATTAGAAGGGTTAAATCCGATGCCGACGGGTAGGTCGGGTGGCACGAAAGTTATCGGGCGCATGATGCTTTATGTATATATAATGTATGAGAACGGGTGGAGGTTTACTTGGAGCGGTATCGCCTTTGGTAGATGTTGAATTTAGAACGGATGTCGAGAAGGCGGTCTGGGCTCTCTTATAGGTGTGAGTAAACTAGTGGATATCTAAGCTGTGCCTTTTATGAATCTATTGGCCAAAGATGTCTGACCTGAACGTGCATCCCGCCGTTATCAATGCATCAATGTTTATCATCTTGTTTTAATATTGATCGGTGGCTGTCGTTTATTTTTGAGCCAAATTTCCCACTGGCCGCAGGAGCAGCGCTTGGGGTTTGAGGTTTGGGTCAATCTTCCATCAAAATATCGCTGTATTTCAGATTTGCAGAAGGTATCTTCGCTGCATCCTCGTAATCATGATTAGAAAGTAGAATGAAATCGGGCAGAGCGTGAAAGGGAGTTTGGCTAACGCCCTCAGGAAAAAAAAAAGCAGTCTACATTAGACGTTCGTATGGAAAGCAAAACACGAAAAGAGAAGATATAGTGAAACCGACATACTCCTGCTGGAGAATTAGGAAAATGCATTATTAATTTCAGCGTGACCAAAGGGAAACAAAATATGTGCATAGAACGTATCAATGGCCCCGTCTTATTTTTCAAACCGTCGCTATCAAGCTTCAACATATTTTCGCAGCTATAATTCGAACAGGTTAGCAAGCAACAAAAACATGATAGTGTTATGTGGGGGGTGAGCTTACATCTAAGGTCAAACTCTTACTCGAGTTTTCAACCTGGTCTCTGTAGATACCGACCAAAGCCTGGCTCTGTTGGAACAAACCAGTCTTCAAACTGATGACGATAAATTGGAACCCAGGCCCGCAGTTGTTGCAGATGTAATTAGCGATCTTTTGGACGTTGGCATTGTCCAAGGCGGCATCAACTTCATCGAGAACAAAGAATGGAGATGATTGGTAGGAGTGGATAGCGAAAAGCAATGCCAATGCGGCCATTGTCTTCTCACCACCGGAAAGATGTTCCATATCTCTGAAACGTTTCATGGGAGGCATGGCGTGGTACTTGATTCCATCGAGATACGGTTCGTCCTGGTCCTCTACATCCAAATAACTGGGGGAGAGGTTAGCTAACACCTATATGATCCATGGCAGTAGAAGTACTCACGCTGTGCCACCAAGAGGAAAGGTTTTGCTCTTGGTTAGATCTTTGTAGACTTTTCCTATTTGATCCGAGATGTGACTAAATGCCTTGTTGAACAGTTGCGTCCTGGGGAACATTAGCTGACGATCCGGAAGCTACGGAATGTGAAACCCTACCTCTTTTCTTTAACGGCCAGGAACCGATCCTTCGCAGCTTTAGCATCTCGTCTACTCTTCTCAAACTCCTTTTCAGTGTCCTGGAGCCTGTCTTCAACCCCGGCAAGACGTTCAACCGCCTTGGAGTTAGGAGAAAGCTTCTCGAGCTCGCCTTCGATTGTTTTAATCCTGTCAAGCAAATCCTCCTCGGTACGGTCGTCGCCATTGGTTTGGAGATCTTCGTCTAGGTTTGAGAAATCGACAATAACGCCAAAATCTTCGATTTCGACGGCTCCAGTAGTTCCAGTGTGTGGATCCTCATCAACATCCATGGCGTCTGGGTCTGCTTGTGGGGCAAGAGCATCCTCAATGGGAACGGCATCTAGCGCTTCCGATTCAGCTGTGAGGGGAATGTTGATCTCCTCTAACTTGCATCGCCTTAGCAACGCGTATCTATTAGTGGATGTTCGTTCAATATCACTTTCCACTTGTGTGACAATCTTCGCAACATTCTCCATCTCTTTGCCCCGTTTCGAAACATCGCGCTTGGCAGCTGCAACCTTCTCCGCAAGTTCTTGGATTTCGCCTGATGCAGCTTCAAAGTCCTCCTTGAGTGTTTCAAGCTCTTCGTTCAGTACTTCAAGCTCTTCAGTAACTTCAGCCTTCTCCTTCTCAAACTCTTTGATCCTTTTCTCGGCTGTCTTAACTTGGCCTTCGAGAGTAGCAAGCCGAGTTTGCGTATTGGCGATACGGTCCTTCTCAAATTGTAGCTGTGTCGTCAGCTTTTTCAACTGAGAGTTAAATTCTAGGCGCTTCTGGGCGGCTGTAGCTTCTAGCGAGCCTTGTGTCTCTTCATAGGATCGGATGTTTTCAAGACCCGCTTTCTTGCAAAAATCTTTGAAGATACCGTCTTGAACACGGTGGATTCCTGCTCGAAGCTTTTCGATCTGTCGCTCAAGGCCATCAACCGTCTTTTCGGCATTGTTAAGTTCAGGTCTGAGGCCGCTAAGTTCCTTCTCCAGATGACTAACGAACTTGGTTTTATCGTCTACCTGGCCCTTCACGAAATCCCGCTCCTCTCGTAGACCGCTCAATTTCTTCTCAAGTCGATCGTAGTCACTTCGTAGGCTCTCTTCCTCCGGACGGTAGGAAGCCTTATCTAGGTCCTGGATCTTGGTCTTCAGTTCTTCGACCAACTTTCTGAACCCATCGGCTTCTGTTTCATCCCAGCGTCGAGCATTTTTTTTATCAACTCGGCCACCAGTCATCATACCACCTTTATGAATGACTGTGCCATCCAGGGTAACCGCTTTGACTTCGACTTTCTTCTCATAGCATATATATTTGGCCACTTCGATTGTCTCGCAGACAACGGTGTTTCCACAAGCATAGAGCATAGCCCTCTCTACGGATGGGTCATAATCGATTGTGTCGATTGCCATCCGCATACCCCTATGCATACCCTTGAGACTGGAGTTGAGCGGCTTATTGACAATTGTTTCCATGGGAATGAAAGTAGCAACAGCAACTCGGTGCTCCTTTAGATATCGTATGCATTCATGGGCAGTCTTCTCATTGTCAACGGCAATAGCATCAAAGTGTCTGCCTAGAGCTGTGGAGACCGCATCCTGGTATTTTTTCAACTTAGGCTTACAGAGGTCTGAGATCCTCCCCTTGACGCCAGGATTTAGACGTTTGAGTGTGGCGACTGTATCGCGCATTTTGATTTCCTTTTCATTCTGCTTCCGGCCATCATCAAGCTCGTGAAGTTTCTTGAGTGCTTCTTGTAGCTGGCTCTCGAGCTTCATTTTAGCCTGTTGAGACTTGGCACGTTCGTCGTTGAGGAGCTTGAGTTCTTTCTTCTTCTGGTGTACTTCTTGGTTGACAGTTTCGAACTCGTTGTCGACGTCCTCAAAATTCGCCCTCAGCGATTGCAGCTCACTGTTAGCAGCCTCGAGCCTTCGCTCGTGACCGGCAACCTTGTTCCGTAATGCTTCAAGTGTCTCGGTCTCGGTTTTGGCCTCACGCTCAAGACCCTCTAGCTTCATGTTTTCGGCTCCGGCCTTAGTACTGAACACTTCACGAAGCTTGGCGTATTCAGCAAGATCTTTACTCGAGAGCGCAACACCAGATTGAGCTGCTGCTTTCGCTTGATCAGCCTCAAACTTGGCTTGAGCAGTTCTGACGATTTTGATTTGCTTGGTGTAGTCCTCCATTGATGCCTTCTGGTTGTCATGATCCCGATTTATTTCCCTGATTCTGTTCTCCGCAGCTTGGACCTTCCCTTGGGCCGCTTTGATCTTTTCGTCCACTGGTAAGAGAGAAACTTCCTTATCCTCAATTGCGGCTTCCTTCTTCTTGATTTCCTTTTCCTTCTTTGCCATAGTTCGACTAGCCACCGCTTGGGCCGACCTCGCTTGCTCATATACTTTGTTGTCTTTTTCGTACGCATGCTTGAGAATTCGCATTTCTGCTTGTTGTTGCGCAATCTTGGCTTTGTTATCCTCCATCGTCTTTTGGAAATGAAACAGCTTCCATAGGACATGTGTAATAATCGCTTGGTCCTTCTCATTCGCCTTTCGTTCGTAATTCTCGGCTTCTCGTTTTTGCTCTTGATATTGCTTGATTTCAGCATTGATACCACGTCGTTTGTTGAGGTTGGCGTTCGAGTGTTCTATAGCTCGATCCTGTTCGACCTTCAAGCGTTCGTACTCCGACTTCCATTCTAACGACCCACTGATTTGTTCAATTAATCGGGTAAGGTCCTTTGGTGACTGCGATGCCACAGCTTCGACATCACCCTGGAAAACCAAAAAGTTCCTGGCCTTGATCAAAATATTCTCTTTCTCGAGTGCTGCATTATACTCCGCTGCCGTAACGACTCTATTGTTGATCCTGTATTCGCTAGCGCCGGATGAGCTGATCAATCGCTTCCAATGATGCTCTTCTCCATCGTCGTCCTCGTAGACGGCCATCACCCATGCAGTTTTAGGGTCGGCCTGCGACGCACTAGCATCTGCAATATCCTCGACGAGAAGAGAGTCTTCGCCATTTGTATCTGGGTGTATCGTTCCGTTCACTTTATTTTGCTTGAGGACTCGGCCACGGTAGACAAGGTCTTTCAGGGAGGCAGATCGGAGTTGGGAGGATTTAATTCCGAGGACGAAGGAGATGGCGTCCATGCTATACACCCAACTGGCATTAGTTCCATTATTCCAGTCGGCATATCGTCAAAGGGAAGTTTTTGCATACGAATTCGATTTCCCGGATCCATTGGGACCGATAATACTTGTAAAATACGATTCACCAAATTCAATCTTCTGGTGTCCTTTGTAGGACTTGAAATCTTTGAAATTCGCGCTTCTAATTAGCCAACAATTTTCCCCCTTTGATTTTCTGGAAATAGGTCCTCAAGACGTACTGTTGAGCTCTAAGCGCTTAAGCTTCCCCATATTGATGTGTTATGACTGAAGCACCAGCTTCAGGGATTGTTGCTTAATATCGCAATGTAGTAACTTTGGTGGTACTAATTTTGCATTCAATAGATGTTCAAGAGAGTGCGATCCGTCAGAAACTAAGAATGAGGTCGGGTATGAAGGACGTTATCTCCGGTGGTCGGGATGGATATGGGTAGACGCGTCCGGAGGCGATGAGTTTGGCGGTTAAGGTGGGGAGGACGTGATCCTGTCGATAAGCCAAGAGCTGCCAAACAAGCCAGGCGGTTTTCGCGTGCGAAAACCACAACTTCAAAATTTTCAAGATGCAACGCAACACAACTTCAACGCCATATCAACGTCTACACCTCCCATAGATGTATTTGAGATAGTATGCACGGTAAATTATTTACTTATTTTCATGATATTATTAAGAAAGATATTATAGCACCTTTCCCTTCAGATTTATTATATACAAGCTATAAATCCAAAAGAAAATGAACGGACTACGCCAGCGGTCCAGCCGGATCGTTACGAAATCATGGGAACAGTATCAATACCTCAATATATTCCGCGGACCCAGGCGGCATATGAACTCGAATGCAAGAACAACCAAAGGTATGGAATTCTTCACCAATATATATATATATGTCAGGATATTATGGAAGCTGCCGAATGAAGACTAATTTATTACACAGAAAACGATTGCGTATATCTCAAACCACGGTCGTCCGCATCTTTAGGCAGAGACTCCGTCTTCATCCCAAATATACAGCCCGGAAAGGTGAATGTTACTCATAAAGGGAATTTTTCTCATGATACCCTTATCGGCCGCCAAGTTCGTGATGTCGTTAAAACAAATACAGGTATGTCGAATCATATATACACCCTTTGCGAGACCAATATCCTTCTACTCTTCCTTTCCTGCATAATCCTGAAACACACCTCGTATGCATGCAATATATACCCTACACCCAAGGCAAAAAACGCTGGCCCCGAAGCTAGCAAAAACCAGCGCTCTGATCTTGTTTCTGATTTTGCATTATGCACTTCGCTGTTTGCTCTAACGTAACCATACAGGCGCCGAATACCTCATAACTTTCCCTACAATGGAGGAATACATTGTGCTGTCTAATAGGATAGTAACACCAATCTATCCTGCTGATGCCGCTGCAATTGTTCAATCTCTCGACCTCCATGTATCAGCTGAAGTTGATCCTGAAGATGGCCCACTTGAAGTTTTAGAGGCGGGAACAGGCCATGGGTCGTTAACACTCCATCTTGCGAGAGCACTTTACGCTGGTCATCTGGGTAAAGAAAACCCAGTTTCGATCCTACATTCGGTAGAGAAGGATAAAAAGGTACACGCGGCCGCCATGAAGCTACTAAAAGGTTTCAGGCGAGGGATCTACGATGGGCCAGGTGTTAAATTCTATAACGATGACGTGGAAACATGGCTAAGGGCACGGCTACCAAATGCTGAAGACTCCGAAGTACCAGCCGTTGAAGGTACATCCGATGAAGGTACCACCCAGGAAACATCGTTAACCGATACATCAGCTCCAGTATCAGCTCCAACATCACTGCTATCCGCTTGTGTCCTTGATTTACCGGAAATCCGGCCGTTACTACCCCTGCTCCAGAAGACTATGCATCTAGGAGCTATTCTAGGATATTGGGCACCATCAATAACGCAAATTTCTGCGGTGGTTGAGCATGTGAAGTCAAACCGGCTTCCATTCCTAGTGGAGAAGGTACTTGAGTTTGGAAACGGCGTTGGTGGTGCTGGCGCAAGAGTTTGGGATGTCCGGCCTGCTCTGGTTAGAAGCCGAGTTAAGGCAAACAAATCTCACAAGTCTGCCTCCTCTCAGCGGTCCTCGGAGGATGATGAAACTGAAACTACAGCAAACGAGGATGCAGTTGCCCAAGAGGAACAGACTAAAAGGACTACAGCCGAATGGGAGATGGTATGTAGGCCGAAGACCGGGGAGAGGACGGTCGGAGGCGGATTCTATCTTATCATGCGACGGATTGGGCGGAGAAGATATGACAAATCTGAAGTCGCCAGCGAGGCAATTCCCAGCAATGAGATCCTTGACAACGAAGTTAGCCAGTTGGGACAACCTGTGAGCACGATAGAAATAAACGGCACTAGTACTCGGGAACCAGTTCCAAGTGGTAAATCATCTTCTTAACTCAGGTATAAAAAATATACAAGCTCACGAACTACGGATTACGGGGCTATTGCCAGATATTCATGGAATGTATATATAGTATTCATTATTTAGTAAATCAGCCGCTGGCTGGATCCCGGCAGAAGTAGGTTCTTCCTAACCTGTGCCGCATGTATAGTACTGTATTGTAGTGTAACAAAAATAATTCCTCCCGTGCAAACTTAGAGCAAACTGTCAAAACAAAGGAAATAAAAAGGAATGTGATGCACCAAAAACTAGTGACCGATTGCTAACAGTACTTTTGAATTCCATCGCAATGCATTTTTGGCAGCGTAAACTGAAGAGGCAGAACTATTGCAAGGAAATAGTGAAAAATGAGTGTCTATAGTGGGAAAGCAAACGATTGAGCCGAAAGTGAAGAGAATATCATGCGAACTGAAAACAAGGTGAAACTAAATGCAAGGACTCCCAGTGGTATCTTAGATCTAGAGAAGCAAAAATCTGCATTTTTGGTAATGAACGCCGTGAAATGTATGAAAATGTAGTTGGGAAACGAGATGCAACTGCTCGCTAGAGTATGTTCAGAATGGCGAGAAAAAAAGAGAAAAACTAGGAAAAGGCTTTAAGGAAAAACAAAAAACATAATATACGATCTCGATCAGGCCGTCGTGTGATGGCAGAATTCCGTATTTTGCAAGTCGTGGAGGGCTGTAAAGCTTGTATTTCGATGTCTCGCTAGAAGATCGGAATGTGAGATAGAGTTCCCGAGGCCGCAACCATCACCAACCACCTAGACTATAGGTCAATCAATGCAGCCTGAGCGTAGACATGCGGTTTATGATTTTGGTATGAGGGAAGAGTAATACGACCGTCAGGGATCATTTTGTATTGTCCCGGAACGATTTCATATCGGATGCCCTTCTCGATGACAAAGTTGCTCTGACGGGGAGTGTTGGCGTTGAGGACAGTCATGCATCGTTTCGCAAATCGAAGATGCTGCTCCCTAGTTGCTGGAGGGCCTCCGCGCCACTTACGAGTCTGGCTCTCATGGACAGAAGCGGTGGTGTTCTTTGCGAAGCCAGCAAGATGACCGCGGTTGGCGAAGGGGTTGCTAGGCCCCGTAGTGGCTGCGGTAGACGGTCGGCTGCTATACCATGTACGACTGCCTTCATTGTTCTCTCCATGAATCTCGTCGTGATGTTCAGTATCCTGGCCTTGTTCTTCTGAGATACGAAGGGAGGCAAGATCTATAAGGCTTCCATTGTGGGATTCTAGATGGGAGACCGGAGTCGCGATTCCAGAAGGTTGAAGGCCCTCCTCCAAATCCGAACTATGGCCATTTTCATCAATGGCATCTAGCCCGCCACTAGTTGTCGGTCGGTCATTGGGGTCGAGTGTTGGATCAGCGTCGACGAAACCGATGTCGGGGACATCATCACCCACAAGAAGCTGTGGATAATGTCGTCGAATGATTTCCTCCTGTTGTTGGACGACATCTTGAGCCACAGTCTCTTGTGTCCTGTGTCGCCTTCTTCGTCTGCGTGGGATAGTTTGGTATTTGGGCAAAATCCGTTCTTCCAAGGGAAGAGCAACGTTGATTCCAGAGCTCAAAGCTTCCAACCAGCCGAAGAAGGTGTCCACGGTTTTGCAGGCAAGAAGGAACTGCTGTGTCTCAGCTCGAACACGGATAACATAGCTCTTTTTCTTGTAGTCGCTCGCTGCTCCGACTTCCGCATGCTGAAGGGTGAAAGACTTGATCAACTGGCCAGGCGCATAACCAGTTGGGTCATCTGGATCTTCCTCCAATGGATCTGGTCTCGGGATCATTGCTGTCCGTTTGACTTTGTGAAGGTTTAGAACTGTATTGTTCAAAACACAGAAGACCTTTGTCCATTTCCCTATGCATAGTTGTTAGTATAAATATTTGCCACCAGTCTTTTCAACAAGAACCAGAAAACATACTGTCACCAGATCTCTCGAATGGTGATTCCATTTCGATCTTCCTCTCGAAGATAGCTTCCTTCAAAAGGCTGCATTTGTATGAAGGCAAAGCCTCCCTTCCTTCCTCGGGTCGTGGTGTAACCTTGAACCTTGGTAGTGGTAGCCGAACCTCGTCGAGCTCTGCATAAGTAGGAGGTGGCAACGACGTATCCAACTGGGAGAGCGAAGCATTCGGAAACGAATTCTGGTAGCTGGGACTCGGAGGTGGAATTGTATAGTCGGTTATTGACCTTCTCAGTTGTCTCATTCGTGCCGCATCCTTTTTCTTCAGAGGAGCTGGTTTCGAATCCTTGCGACTGTAGCTGCCTCCATGGCTTCCAACTATCTCATTGACTGATGTCGACGAGGATGAAAAGAACGGCATTGTCGGGACTTAGGTTGATGATGAGGTTGAAGGGAAAGGTAAATGATAAAATAAAAAAAAGTAAGGGACTAGGAATGTCTTTGTGGTTAAGCCCCAGTTATGTTGTTGTAGTGGTTGTGGTTATAAGAAAGTTGTCGCCCAAGCACCAGACATTGAAACACACAAAACAATACCCGTCAAGGTCAAAGCTCAATGCCTAAAAAGTTGGAAAAATAAAAGAAACAACAGCAATTAAAACCAGGCCGGAATGATATGATGATGAAGCAGTTGAAGCCTAGAATATGCCGCAGTTTTGGCCAAATCAGAGAGAGAGGATAGCGAAGAAAATTCGTCAAGCGATAATATATGCACGATGCAGATGAATAAATGCCGAATGGATGATTCCGAAGAAAAGAAAATAAATCAGAACAAAGATTGAGGAAGATAGTTTGAGTAATAAAGGATTCGGCCCCTTCCTTGCTAGCTCCCCTTGCTCAATATGCCTAGGAGAAATAAAGCTATCAGAGACTCCGGAAAATCTGGCTTGCAATGTCTAAAATCGAGCACAGCCTTAAAAACGGCTGTCGCAGAAGGAGGAGGGGATGGCCGTAAGTTATATGGATCACAAGAAGGTTAGCAATGACCAGGCTTCCTAAGTTTCCATCTAACACCACCTTTCGCTTTGGGTTGTTCAGGTACAGGCCCAGGACCAGCAATATTAAGTTGACCGTCCGTAAAGGGTGGCATGGGGTCAAAAGGTTAGTCTGTGTGTGCTTTTTACTCAGTTAAATTTCTTTTTCCTGAATCTTTTAGCTCTAACGACTTGAATTCAAAGGGGACAGGATCAGGTAGGAACAGGAAAAAGCAATCGGACCATCGAGTTTTGCTTCACGACCTACACCTTAATTCCCCATTGTTAATTCGAATTAACTCTGGCTGGACCGCCAGACCAGTGCATACAACCGGAGGCCAATGTATTCAAAGGGATGGTGTGCTGAGGGTTCCTCGAGTCGACGGGGGTAAAATTGTTAAGGCCCAGCAAACAGTCCTCGATCATGCACACTCGACTTGGAAACAAGTACCTTCGTCTTGACTGGTACTTCTTGGGCCATTGGCTGGTTCCCTTTAGCCGCACAGCGTTCGCATGTGTAAACGCTTCAGGTCAACTTGTCTCTGCTCCTGACCAAATACTTTTACTTCTGGATCAGATGTCGCTTGATACTTCCCCATGGGTGTGTGTGCTGGCCACTATCTGGTGTCCCTGGAGTTATCTTCTGGTTGTCAGCATGGCCATGCCGGTTACATGGGATATTTTCATTTTTATTGCGATGGTATAATATAGGGTTGCCATTAACCTGGGTCGACTGGGGCCAATGGTTATCACATATCAAAGGCCCTGCTGCGTCCAGAACCGACATGGTCTGTGCAGAACAATTCTTCACGTCCTTAGGGCTCGTATTCACAATGCATCGGGTGTTGAATTCAAAGTCAAGATATAAATTTTGATATTCTCGAGTCGAGTCTCGATCAGGGTTCGATAATTAAGGCCCCAACATGCTACTGGCGAATGTTAGTTAATGCACACAGCTGTCGCCCACCGTTACCGCTACCGTTCCTTGCTTAAGGTTTTGCCCTCCTTTCCTCCATCGAGCACGGAACTTCCACCCCGCCTTGGCCTTGCATCGTTGCCCTCGGACATTTGCGTCCTTTGCTAGAGATCCGACTCGCAACGCCCAACATCTCTGCATGTTTGTCGCCGTTGGGTACGAAAGCGGAAAAGAGAATGGCAATGAACTGTGTTCTGGCCCTGAAAAGACAACGTCGACGAAGCTTTCCAATCAGAACTCTTTCGCCGCACCCCGTGAGGGTGTGCTGCTAATTGGTCTGAATGGAGCAGACCTAAAAGCTAAAACACTCTCGCGAAAATAATCTTTTTAAACCAGGGACACAAATAATGCTAAAAGTTTTAGCTTTTAAAATTTGCTTCTAAAAATTCGGATTTCGATTATTGGCTCGCCTTTCGACGTCAGATTGATCCCTTCGTTTGAAACTAAATATCTGGCTATTCTTATCGTCAAATGACTGTCTTTGCTGTCGTCATTATCAATATCACCTGTTTGAGATTCAATCCCCGGTTTCGGCAAAAATATGAAACTTTCTCCCCTCAACACTTGTCAAAATTCGATTAATTCGAAATAACGATTTGCTAATCGTTGATGTCTTACGTGGTTTGCATCCTATTCAGGATACCCGCCAGCTGGCGGATGTCACTCTGGCCATCGATAGGTCGTCTAGAGACCTGTGAATGAGGATATTGTTGGGTTGGAAAAATCACTGTTTGCAGATTGCATAAATCTCCTCACAACAGCGGCTGCCGCATTGAAGATCTATTTTCTTATTAGGGATTCCTTGTTTGTGGGAAGCCTGGTAATTCCCTGAAAGAAAATTTGGTACCTGAAATTCCAGCCCAGGCTCAGCCATTCGCCAACGGCCGTTCACAAAAGGAGGTGAAGTGGTTACATACACGCCACATTTTATAGTTCCCGCGGTCTTAAGATCTTTTATCTTTGTCTTGATCGCAATGGCTATGAATCCTCTTATCCTGAGAGTCAAGGTTACGAATAGCTTAGCAACCAGTATTGTACTGCTTCTGCCGGCAAATATTCGATTGTGGAGACCTCGAGCTGACCCCCACAAATCGGAAGATGGATCGCGAGCTGCACGGGCGTTGTCCAACTTTATCGGTCCTTCTTCTTCTTCCTATTCTTCCTCGTTCTCCACTATTTTCTAGCCCCAATTGCAAGACCACGGTTCGATAGATTTGTGCTTATGGCCCAGGTCTCGTCATCCTCGCCGGTCTATCCAGAGCCAATAGGCAGCCCTTCCCCCCAACCCAAAACCTCTCAACTAGACGAGGCTCTTAGCTGGCGCTATGATATTGCAAATTTAAGAACGGCAAAATTACCGTAACGGCTATTTGAAGGGCCCACCTGCCATAGGCTAGCCGGATATTGCCAGCAGGTTTTTCTGGGGAACGAAAGAAAACAGGTGATAAACAATTGCAATTGAGGCTTTTGTTCAACAATTTTTGTTTCCCGTGCGTTCACGAAAAAGACCCCTTGAGCAGGGCACGTTTCAGGTTCAACAATATGCACCTTAACCCAGAGCGTTGTCCATGAAGTGTCATATAAAAGAGCCTACTAACTACTACGTAAACCTGGTTCATATGATTTTCTAGTGTCACATTACCAGAGATTTGGCAGGACCCGACCAGGAGATGGGGACTTGTTCGTTGACATCTGCACACAGGCGAACGGCATTGAACCATTCTATGGAGCTCTGTGTGTGACTCGAAGAATGATCCTGTATTGCAGTTACGTACACGCAGATGGATGAAATACTAATCATCACTTGATAAAGCACGAGAACAGAAGACAGTGCTGTGTAGTGCAGTGTCTCGCTCGAGTTGTGCAACGTGACAGGGAAAACCCTCACCGACATGGTAATAATATCCGAATAGGAAATATTCTGGAAGTTTTCTGGTGATTTACCCGAATAGGAACATTTCCAAACGTTTGTGTACCCTCTGATTTTGTGTTGCCCAGTGGTTTCCCCTGTAGGATTTGGGATTCGATTCGAAGAGTATCCACTTTGCTATTGTTCTTCGTTGGGACCAATCGCAGATGGATTTAGGGCAATCTTGAAGCCCTTGATATCATAAAGTGCAAAATTGAATATCGAATTGGGCGAAACAATCAATAAAGTCTGGATCAATCGAGTGATCGAGGAGACTAATATGATAACAGAGTGTGAGAGAGCTCGACTAGCTAGTTCTCCTTGCTTCAGAAGTCCTACAAAAGCTATCGAGTCGAGTTAGAATATATGTGCGTCAAGTTGAGATAATCACAAATATGACAAACACTCTCACTGACATTACTATTTGTGAGGTACTAGGTACTGGCTTGGTTTGCAGACACTCTAGGGCTTCTCCGGTGATGTGGGACTCGACTCTCCTAGACTTATGCAAGGACGAAACGAGATCGACACCCTGCCCTCGCATCGATGGACTCAAGCCGACTCAGTACTCTACACATACCATCAAACCCAACAATAAAACCTCAAAAGTGTCTCGCGCTCGATATTTTCCATTTTTTTAAAGGTTAGACCAATAGCCTTGTGTTTGTACAATCATCCAATCTCAGTATCGCATAAACCAGCCTACCTGTTAATTTAACTTAAACTTCAAACCGACCAGGTATGTAAAAATACTAACAACCTAAGGATACGCAACGTCGTGGCACATACGCATTAAACAATCAACATAACTCAAGAGCACTCTTACGATTCGAGCCAGTCCAACCGTTTAGAGTACAGTAACACTAGAACTCTAGAATGCTTCGGCATCGAAGGGGGGCTGTCGTGTCCTTGCATGCTTTCTGCATGTCGTCCTATGACACAGGAACCCACAGACTCGAGCTGCATCTGCCATGTGGGCATCGAAAGAGCGAGGAAGAAGTACCGATCGCTAGCTACTTCCTCGCCTTCCAAGCGGCCTCGAGTCGAAGAATCCATTACAGTAAACTCCGGAGTCCTGCCTTCCTTGCCTTGCTTCGCCCCGGCTATCTCAACCACCTTACATCTCGCGTATATATTACGAAGCGGGGTTTGGTGGGACCCGAGCTGACCTGACCTTTGAGCATTTTCCCTCTTTGCACCTTGCATTACATATGGGCAAACATCAAAGGTCGATACAGGGAGGATACGCCTATCTTGAACTCTCCATTTCTCAAATCCTACGCTACCCGTTGTGACGTTTAGGCAGCTATCAATTGTGCAATCAGGGTATCTGATATCTAGGTGCTAAGTTAGGTTGTTGATCCGACGATTTCCACCCACACTCCACAACAGTCGGAGCCCTGCCGGAAGGCTTGTCGATACTAGTTCGACTTTCCCCATGTTTCAATCGCTGAGGGTCTAGTCAGGTTTAGGTTCCTTACAGCTGACCCAATGTTTAGATATATGTCGAATCAAGGCAATGCCCAGAGGCCTGGCGAGATCTCGGGACTTGCCGAAATAGGGCACATGGACAGCTAGAAAACTCGTTGGCACGTTTGGCCTCGGATTTTTACAAAGGAAGTTATCACGAAAAACTTCTGAAAGGACATCACAGAAATCTGATGGCGGGAAAGGAATTCGGTGCACAGAAGGGATTTTGGCAAAGAAAATGTGTGGTTATGTGGGGAATTGCAACTAACCTTTTGGGTGTTCTGACCGTCACCGAAAGGCTAGCCGATGGCGCCTGCAAGGTGACGACCATCGTGTTTGCTCTAAACAAACTTCCAAGCGGATGAGGGAAATTCAGATTTGCGATTACCTTAGCTCGATTAGAATAACTTCCCATAAACGCTCGTCGAGACGACGTTTCGGGTGCGAAGCAACAGATATTACTTGATGAGGCGGCAGTCCGCGGGGTCTGATTCGCGGAGGAGCTCTGGTCTGTTGGTTTGCTCGTTTGACATAAAGTCTTTGAGATTTTTCTAGATGCTTCAGAACACCCCTTCGGCTTTCTTCGTCTCCGGATGCAACCGCTTCATGCAAGTGATTTCGTTTCTTGTTCTGGGTTCCTGCGTTTGAATTTTAATTCTGCTAGGTCCTTTCGAAATTTCGCGAAGCAGTTGAAGAATAGATTAATCGATTCGTATTGGCCAGAAGTGCTAGCTCTGGAGCTGAGATTAATGAAGAAGAGCTTACTGTGTACTTACAATGCAACCTCTAGCTAAGCTCACCCAGCTGTCCTTACACTTTACCTGTCCAGGACCAACTCGACTCGCTGATTGCTCAATGCAATATCCCAGCCCAGCCCAGCTATCAATCGAAAGCAATGCGACCTTTTCCACATCACCAATGTTTTTTTATCTGTAGTTTCTCTTACGTACCATAAATTCGGTTGAAATCAACAAAGGCTGAGCCGGCATGGCCACGCCAAATCAAAATCTTGGAAATTCAAGATTTTCCCTTCCTTTCTTTCGACATGGACATCACATGCATCAAGCCATTTTACGAGCTCTCATCGATCCGATGCTAGCTAGCTAAGTACTTAGTATGTAGCATGCCCCGCATAAAAAGTGAAAAAAAAAAAAAAAAAAAACTGAAACGATGAAAGCGGGACCTAAATATTATCCAGCTGGCGTGACAGTTGTTTTACTCCCTTTCACACAGTCACGCACACACAATTGCGTTAGGTAAACTTGTTTTACGATATCGATTCGAAATATATCCTCCGGCATCTATTCCCCTAACGTATCCGAACACCCGTTTGGAGGACCCACACTTCAGAAAAATTACAACAGTTCAACGCAATCACCCTATAATGTTTAGCTTTTTGGGCAAAATGTCGTGACGCCGCTAGGGGAATCGGGAGGGTATTTTTTCGAGAGAGAAAAAGGCAGTGCTAGCTCCTCGGCTTTTCTGGTTAGATCGTGTGGGAGGCTTGTCGTTTGATCTTTGCATTGGAAGATAAAACTCTACCATTTGCCATTGATTCTATATAGTGTGCTGGCGACTTACGTTTTATCTTGTAGACCAAATATTTAAATTACCATCTGCCATTATATGGAGCCGTGTAGTACTGTAATCCTTATATCATGGAACTATACCCTATCCGTTTCAGAAAAAATAAACCCAACAGGAAACAGGAGGAGAACTTGTAACAAAGTCGCGATCGATCGTGATATTAGTACTATCGGGATGAAAAAAGAACTTTACCTAGACTTCATACAGAAGACGAGCTCGAGCTCAGACGTAACATCAAACTTTTTCTCTCCGAAAGTGTGAAAGCTGCATATATTTTATTAAACTCGTCCTCATGACCTAATTATTTTCCCCGCCATACTATATCAACGAAATTAGCCTGTATATATATATAACATAACTAACCAGTCTTGAGGCCAGCCGGCAATGGCCTTACGAAATATCGATAGGCTATTACCCCATAAATTTACCTGCCACATTATAATGCCTTGGGAAGACTGACACCATAACCATTCCAGTTCGGACGATGTTTCTCCATTGAAACAACCTCTAAATGTTGAAAAAACTATAGACTGACCAGCCAGCCAAAGAAAACCTTTAGAATTAATAATAAACTCTACCAAAAAACGGTCCTAGCTGGGAATAACCGGGGATCCGGATAGTAAAGTTTAAAATGGGGGGAGAGACGAAGAAAAAAGAAACCTTTGTCGTCATATATACCTGTGGAGTCGGAAACCCACATGATGACGAAAGGGTTTAAATAAATAAAAAAATAAAATAATTAATTCCCGTGCATATGGTTTTGACTTTTCGTACGAGAAAGCATAGCAATCAGCTAAAAAATGCGGGGTTTCAGAGCTCAAGCTCCACAGCTGAGGGTATTGGTAACTGTCGAATAGCTTTCCTAGGTCTCAGAACCGAATACATTATGATAGTAGCTAACACCATAAATCATCTTGATATATCGAATCATTGGCAGTTT
Source organism: Arthrobotrys conoides (assembly GCA_036971725.1). NCBI lineage: Eukaryota > Fungi > Ascomycota > Orbiliomycetes > Orbiliales > Orbiliaceae > Arthrobotrys > Arthrobotrys conoides. The sequence continues at coordinate 3,576,516 of JAVHJM010000001.1, forward strand.
GGTTTGAGACAACCTTAGTCTCGTTCCCAAAGACAACCTCACATCTAAGAGAAGGGAAATAAGTTGACAGCCTTCAAATTCACTGACTACTCAAGCCTCTGCAAACCTTTCTCCAAAGCAACCTACTTAAGTATATATTCCATTAGACAACGATACTAACAACCAATCCCACCACATAACCCCCGAGTAAACACCCAGTCTCCTAACCCCCTACCCATTCTAAACCTCAAAATAGTCACGTGGAACAGTCTTTGTCGATCTCCCATTCTTGGTAAAAAAGGTTTAAAATTTCTACGCAGCTTTGACGGGATTTTGATGTCCAAAGAGGTCACGTGGATGGTTCTGGAAATGTATATGTTGTCGTCTGAGGCTTCGTATGACCAGATTGATGGATTTGGTGATTTGAAATCAATGTTCATAATGATTCTGGGATTGTAGAATACTATTTTTAACTTTTGGAAAGCTTAGAACAGATTTTGGGCCCCTTTAGGGGGGAATGGTGGTAGAGTATTGGCTTCGAGGAACATATATGGTCTGGGATTGGTTGATTCTGACCATCTAGATAATAAGTAATTACATAGGTAGTTTCTTATAATCGTAGCCGGTGATACATATATATACTATATACTTAGGTATATATATATATATCTAAAGCCTCTCTATGAATTTATACTTGTTTGTATGGTAGTATGTATAAGGATTTTTTACCTAGCTTGCTGCAGCATAGGGATCTACCAGGTACTCTCGGTTAGGGGTATCGCGGGACTGAGAATAGTTGAGGCCAAGGAGGGCTCTATATTGCATATTGTGCCTTTGGACACCTAGGCTACTGATATTCCTACTACCGCTTGTTTACTTTGTGCGGGTCATGTACCATCATCAAAATACCCGATTGAACCATATCAATCGGATCCATTCTTGTCACGTCGTTTCGATTAAACCTCATATCTAAGTACCTTCCATAAAGCCAGAGAAGGACGCAAGAAAGGAAAAGAGGAAAGAAATAAATAAAAGCACAGAAGATCAATTATATCATAAAGAAAAGAAGCTTAAAACAAGGCCAAAAAAATAACTTTTTAAGAGTCAGTCTTACTTGGTCGTCTTCGCCTTCTTCTTGGCCGGCCTTTGATCTTCCTCCTCGCTTTCTTCATCGACTTCCATATCGTCATCGTCGTCATCGTCATCGTTGGCACCACCAGCTTCATCTTCAGATCCGCTGCCGCTGCTTTCGTGGTTCGAGTCGTATTCTTCGGCAACATCACTCTCTGATTCTGCTTCGAAATCCTCGTCCACTGTATATATCTGTTAGGAAGGGAGTCTATATCTGTAAATAGATCAAGGAAAAACATACCGCTCTCATCATCTTCGTCAGCGCTTCCTCTGTCGACGCGGGAGACCTCCATGTCATCGTCATCGCCCATTTCATCGTCCAAAGCGGTACGGAGCAAGCTTGTCTGTAATCCCACCAATTAGCCATCCATTCTATAGCAAAAACAACTCGCAAAAGTCGATTATGGGGGGTTAGGATAGTGATCAGATACACGTACGTCCTCCACGAGATCATTCTTGATCTTAACCCCTCTAGCCTTGAAAAAGTTTTCGAGCGAAGCCTGCTCCTCTCGATTGATATTGTTGAACTGGTGTTCGCTGCCGGAGCTCATCTTGACAGTAACATCGAATGTACGCGACGCGGACACCTGTCCACCCAATCTGTAGAACCACCATATTTATTAATTTTCCTTACCTCAAAAAGATACTGTAGGGATAAACTTACCGACTGAGAGTGACAAACTGCACATGGTCAAAACTAACGTAGATAGCCGGTTTGGGCACAAAAAGGAGCGCCTTATCGAGGAAGAAGAGATTGCCCTCGTTCGCTTTCAATGAACACTTGACACCATACTGTTGGTTGTACGAAGTGAAATCTTTCGAAGGAGTAGTCATCTTCTTCCCCGTGACGCCCTTAAATATCGACGAAAGGACAAGATGTGCTGAGTTTTCGTAGTGCATTTGGAGACGGTTTTGGAATTTGCTCTCAAGATCAGCTTCGCTGATGTTGAGATCGCAAGTGAGTTCTTCGTCTTGTTGGAATTGGAGAACCAAGAATGGATATTTGGTTTGACCCTGTTGGAGAGCGGGTTCGAGACCTAGGACGAGAAGATGATGCATATCACCAGGTTTCGGGAGCAGGAAGAATTTCTTGACGTTTTCGTAGGGGATCTTGTAGTCGTAAGTCTTGCCACGGAGGCGGAAGGATGCCTCGTACATATCGACATCATAACGGCCACTAATCGAGTTATTAGTCCGGGCTCCCACAACCAGAAAACCAATACATGAGAATCATACCGAGGAGTAAGGAAGAGAATAGAGGGAAAGATGGCAAAGGAGTCTCCGGCGACATCACCGATATCTGCCTTCGTAACCAAGGTATCGTAAAACACCTCAGCAGCCGTCCTTGCTTCCTTCTTTTTCTTTCCTTCACCATCATCGTCGGCCTCATCTTCGGACCCAGCCTTAGACTCATTGTCCTCATCATCACCGTCGCCCTTCTCTGGCATTCCCGGAATGTAGAACCTCATCTCCATCAGCTGATCAACACCGGCAAAAACCTTCTTGTTCTTTTTCCCACTGGCGTTAGCCTCCAAATCGGATTTGTCGGCGAATTCGATCGCAACTTCAGCTTTTCCAGCCAGATTCGAATTTGAAATCTCATCGAACGGAATTTCGAAAGCCGGTTTGTTGTTGACATTGAAGAACAGTTCCTTCTTGTGAAATTCAGCTTTCCCCCAATTCCAACCTTTCAACGAATGTTCTCTGTTTTCGAGAACGGCATTGTACGAGTGTTTGAGAATTTCTTTGAGACGGTCGAAGTCCTAGATTTCCATTCAATCCGTTAGTATCTCTATTTCTCCACCACCATTAGGGGGGAAAAGTATATGCAAAAGGATCCACCCACCGATTGCTCAAACCCATCAAGTTGCATAATTTCATTCTTCAGCTTCAGATAAATCTTGCATTCATACCCCCTCGCGGCTCGAGACCAGTGGCACGTCGCACCCTGAAATTCATTGCTATTCAAGGTCCACGTCGAGCCACCAGCGGGCTTCCATCCCATACCACCTTTTGCGAAACGGCATCTTCCGCTCTCCTTCGAGAGATCCTTGTAGATATTCTCAAATGTTTCCTGATCTGGCATGGCGATGATAATGAAGAAGAGGACTGTTGGTGGATGATTACTAGCTAGCGATGATAAAACGTATGGTGACAATGTCCTTTAGCTCCCGGTTGATGGATAGGTTGTTTGTTGGTTGCGCCAGGACCGTGAGGGGGAGTGAAAAGCGGAAGGATTGTGGGTGTCCGTGGTAGTGGCGACGGGGAGTGGTAAGAAGCTTATAAAACGGAGCATGGCAGAGCTTGTTGGAAGACGCGACAAACCCATTTATTAGCGGCCCTCATCGCGTTGTCGCCACACCAGCCACACCAGCCACACAATATAGATCCTCTTTGATTGTGGCTGGTGCCAGCTATCACAGCCGTCGATGGAGCCTCAACATAACGCACCATCACACTATCATAGCATCATCACTATGGTATATCTACGAAATCACATCTACCCATTCACCAAGAGTCTATCTAGGATGACATGTAACCGCTGCTGATTCCCAAATTCTCAGCTTGAAAAGTATACAGCAAAAGAAGCCCTCAAAACGAGAACCTCTCCGCCAAAAGAAAAATCAAACTCGGGCGCCCAGCTCATGGGTTTCTTCTCAATCTCCTCCGAACAATTCTATACACAAAAGATTGTATATAAAAAAACAGCTAAGGCATGAGTTCCACAAGGGAAGATCTCATAATGGTAGAGTTGTAGGTGATGAACACCCACGCTGTCGGAGTTGTTTGTGAAGAGAAGAAGAAGAGAAAAAGAGAGTCAGGAAAAAACTCAAGTGGTGTTTTTGTACTCTGGTTTTTAGCCGCCACATCTTGTCAAGCGCACAGCCGCCCCCGCCAGCCAGGTACCAACAAACAAACGCGTCTTCCAGAGCTTCACATCCTCAAAGCTGAGCTGTACCGATTACAATTACCCCCATTGTTGATATACATACTACGTTCACGATCACAATGACACGAACCACCCGCCGTTCTGTAGACAAAGACCGTACAAAAGCCGAAGAAATGCCTCCGCCTCCTCCACCTCCTGCTGCTGTCGCCGCTGCTGCTCCACAGGCTAAACCTTCGACTAAAACCATGGCTGAAGTGTCAGAAGCCCCCATCACAATCCACAAACGTATTCGAGCTCCACTTCTCGACAAAGTCTTCGAGAAATCGTTAAAAGCGTCGCTATCTGGTATAACACCGGAAGCATGGAATAAATGTTTCCCTACACCTACGGTTAGACGCCCGGAGCAGATGAAGGAAGTCAGGAAGAAGTTTTGTGAAATCTACGAGTTGAATGTCAGGGTATGTGGTTTTTTCTCCTTTGATACTGGTGCTCTTGCTAGGAAATACTAATTTTATATTATCATTTTGAAAAAAATAGAAAAACTTCCAAGATATAATATCCTCTAGGAAGCTACTAGCTTCACTTGATAATCTGGACATTCTAATATCCGAAGCGCAAACTCGTAAAGCTCGATTCTTGGAAGAAAACCCACAGCCTCCATTGCCCATGGACCCCCCTCCAAAACCTACACCCGTAGACAAAGAAAAAGAAACCGATAAACCTCACTCAGAAGAGAAATCTGCAGAAGCAAGCTCAACAGAAGGAGGAGCTAAGAAGTCAGAAGAAGGAGAGGCACCGAATCAATCAAGTGTTCTTCCACCTCTACCAATACACAGCTTTACACCTGAAGACCTCTATATGTCGCACCTACATCCTATTCTCAAACTACAGTCTACTAGGCTCGAGTCCTTAAAGCAAGCACAGCAGTCTTCAATAGATACATTGATCAAAAGGCGAGAGGAGCAGCAGGTAGAGATAAAGCAACTGATCGCAACATTAGAGAAACGTCTAAGCGTGGTCGATGAAGCCGCTCAGGGTGTCAAGGAGATATTGGAAATGGATGCTGACGAAGAAATGATGGAATCATGACTGTAAGAGAGAACTGGGAGTTATTGCTCGAGATGTAAATGTACGAGTTTCCAAGGGTGTCACTGGCGTCAACAGGATTTTTATTTTTAGTGTTTGTTGTTACTCCTAGCAATGCCTTGTAAAATACTTTTGGAGCCCATTAGCGATTCATCCCCCATTGTGGGTGGTTTTACAGTAGCTACTATTATTAATCTTTATATTTACTAATATAAGGAGTCTGTCAGATGTATGGTCTGAAAACAAGCATTCCATTATCAGAGCTAAAGTTTTCGTCTAGATTACATGTTGCATTTACAGACGAACAGAAAGAAAGAAAGAAGACAAACAATTTCATCCTCCTCCTCCACCTCTGCCATCCCAACGATGTCAGACATGACCGGGTCAGAAACAAGAACAGTGTCCGAAAAAGCAAAAGTAATAAGAAAGGAAATATCCGAGAAAAAGGATGTTCACTTTTTTTTTCCCCGTTCGCCATTGTGAAAGAATTATGATAGCAAGCAAATTAAAATGGGAAAAGTCAGAGTGTCTAAAGAAACAGACATAAAGGAAAGAGGGGGAATCCATGAATCATTAGGAGATAAAACAAGAGAGATGAAGATAGAAAAAATTAGAAGACGTCAAACTTAGTCGACCTCCTCCATGCTGGACTCAACAGTCTCAGTGGCAGCCTTCTCGGCTTCCTTCTCGTCTTCGGCGACCGGCTCAGCCTCGTCGATCTGGAGACCCAAAGAAACGAGTCTGTTGATGCGCTGGGCGAAGCTGGATGGCTCCTCGAGCGAGAATCCGGAGGTCAAGAGAGCAGTTTCGTACAACAAGGTGGTGAGATCGGAGACGGAGCGAGAGGCACCCTCATCCTCAACCTTGGCCTTAAGAGCCTTGATGATTGGAGACTTGGGGGAAATCTCGAAGGTCTTCTTGGAGGCCATGTAGGAGCTCATAGAAGTATCGCGGAGAGCTTGAGACTTCATGATACGTTCCATGTTGGCAGACCAACCGAATTGACCAGTACGGATAGCACATGGGGAGTCAACGAGCTTGTGGCTGACAACAACCTTCTCAACCTTCTCGCCCAAGACCTCCTTGAGGGACTTGGCAAGAGATTCGTACTCCTTAACTTCTTCCTCACGCTGCTTCTTCTCCTCTTCGGTCTCCTCGAGCTCAAAGTCCTTGGTAATGTCGACCAACTTCTTGCCGTCGAATTCCTTGAGTTGGGTCATAGCATACTCATCGATGGGGTCAACAAGCATGAGGACTTCGAAGCCCTTGGCCTTGAGAGCATCCAAGAATGGAGACTTCTGGACGGCCTTGAGGGACTCGCCGGTGATGTAGTACATGTTCTTCTGGTGCTCTGGCATGCGGGTGATGTAGTCGGTGAGGGAGGTGAGCTCATCGCCGGACTTGGTGGAGTTGAATCGGAGGAGCTTGGCGAGGAGGTTCCTGTTCTGGGAGTCCTCGTGGATACCCAACTTGATGTTCTTGCTGAAGGCGGTGTAGAACTTGTCGAATTGCTCACGGTCCTCGGCGATTTCGTTGAACATCTCGAGGGTCTTCTTGATGATGTTCTTCTTGATGACCTTCATGATCTTGTTTTGTTGGAGGGTCTCACGGGACAAGTTGAGTGGGAGATCCTCAGAGTCGACGACACCCTTGACGAATCCAAGCCATTCTGGGATGATGTCGGTGCAGTCATCAGTGATGAAGACACGTCGAACGTACAACTTGATGTTGTTCTTGGTGCGCTTGGTCTCGAAGAGATCGAAAGGAGCACGCTTTGGAACGAAGAGGATGGCACGGAATTCGAGCTGACCCTCGACGGAGAAGTGCTTGACAGCAAGATGATCTTCCCAGTCGTTGGACAAGCTCTTGTAGAATGAAGCATATTCTTCAGTGGTGATATCGGTAGGGTTTCTAGTCCAGATTGGCTTGGTCTTGTTGAGCTCTTCCTCCTCAACCTTGGTCTCTTTGACCTTCTTAGTCTTAGTCTTCTTCTCTTCCTCGTCATCATCGACCTCCTCGATCTTGGGCTTCTTCTCATCACCCTCCTCGACGGTCTCGGCTTCATCATCTGGGACTTCGGTCTCAACCTCCTTGCTGACGTGGAGGTAGATGGGGTAGGAGATGAACTCGCTGTGCTTCTTGACAACCTCCTTGATACGGGCCTCGTTGAGGTAGTCGAGCTGATCCTCCTTCATGTGGAGAACGAGCTTGGTACCACGGCCGAGCTTAGGACCATCGTCTTGAGTGACAGTGAAGGAGCCACCAGCGCTGGACTCCCAGACGTATTGCTCATCGTCATTGTGTTTCGAGTGGACAACGACCTTGTCAGCAACGAGGTAAGCAGAGTAGAAACCAACACCGAATTGACCGATCATGGAAACATCAGCTCCAGCGGAGAGAGCTTCCATGAACTGCTTGGTACCGGATCTGGCGATTGTACCAAGGTTGTTGATGAGATCAGCCTTGGTCATACCCATACCAGTATCGATGATGGTTAATGTCTTGGCCTCCTTGTCTGGAATGATGGAGATCTTGAGGTCCTTCTCCGAATCAAGGACGGAAGGATCCGACAAAGCGGTGTATCTGATCTTGTCAAGGGCATCGGAAGCGTTAGAGATGAGTTCTCTTAGGAAGACTATAGAACGTTGTTAGTATTGTTATATATTTTAAAGCGAGCTAGATGCCACTTGCAATCTAGTCAAAACAGGGGATTAGAACTTACTCTCTTTGTTGGAGTAGACGGTGTTGATGATGAGGCCGAGCAACTGAGAGATCTCAGCCTGGAATTCGAAGGTTTCCGACATCTTGTGAGATTAATGTATGGGTATGACGGTATCTGCAGAGGGGTATATTATAACGGGTATGTTCTTCGATAAGCAAAGCACACACACACACACACGTGAAGAGAGAGAGCTTCTTTGAGAGAGTAATATCAAGAAGATGAAGGTGAGGAGGTTGGAGATGATGAGATGCAGTGCAGGCGAGAGAATTGAAAGTGATGAGAAGAAGAGGAGGAAAGAAGAAACAGATTGGAGAGGAGGAGATCTGAATTTATGAGTGAACGCGGTGAAAATTTCGTGGTGGTGGTGTTGCTCCCATTTTCTTTCTTTGAGTTTCGATGGAAGCCCATCGAAATTTCTACAGCCAACTTCATTGCAAGTACAAGCTGTGCCCCACCAAACGACGACAACTGAACAAACAACCCGGTACCCCTGTCCTCCCCCACCATAGCTCGACCACTATCGCCACTAGGTAAGCACTTCTTTTGCTTCATGCTAACTAAGTCCGTGCTTGCCTTGTAGTCTTAGCCTGGTACTAGGGTTATCTAGTGGCGATATACTTGGACGGCTGAGAAGGATCTCTCTATCCAGCTCAGGTCATCCAATGCAATCAACTGCAGGATTCCTGCAGGAAGCAATCAATTGCAATCAACTTGAAGAGCCTCGCCGCCGCGCGGGCGGGGATCCTTATAAGCTCGCTTGGCTTCAAAGCTGCCTGCAACACATAAAATCCAACACGCCAGCCTTGCTGATACAAATATCACCCCGCGAATCAAAGGACGTCACATATAGTGGAACACAAGTGCAATTTGTATTCATGACTCTTCTCATGGAAACTACTAGATCTCTATAGCTCTAGTGAGACAAAGGGAAACATACAAAGAATACTGGTAGCGAAATAAATTAAGAAAAAGCAATGAACCGTTGGTTAACCCTATGTAATAATACCTTCATATAAACTTTTTAATATCCCTTTCTATATATGCCGGCCCGGCCCGTTATTGTTCATAACTGTCGTGTAGTTAAATAGGTGTCCCTGAAGACCCCAAGTTGTGAAGTTTAAGGTATTCCGTCAAGCCACTGCCATCCACTGCATAACAACCTTACACCCCTTCGGCACAGCCGCTCTAAACCCCCAATTAAATCCGTTCATCGTAGTTTTTCCAATCTCGAGCTCTATTTCCCCATTTGAAATAGTATCCAACACTCCCCTCGTATTTATGTTCTTATCCGATTGCTCATCTTCCGTCATGGGGAAGAATGCGAACCCATGCAAGGCTGCTAGTACCCTTGGTCTCTGACTAAAGGCCCCAGGCGGGAACTCTACCTTCCCACTGTCCCCATATTCGTGCTTCCTACTCCCAAACTCCAGAAACCCACTTATAATACCCCCAGCATCTGGGTTATATGCTAACCAAGAGAAACAAACCCATGTCTCCGGGTCAGGGATTTTTGGTAGGAACCTAAACCCCTTTGAAGTAACGGCGCGGACTTCGAGGTCGACAGTTGGATCCGGCGTTTTGTTGATATCCAGACCTGTAAGCCAAATAACAATCTCTGGTGCCCTTCTGAACGCTCTTGAGAAGTTGATAGACCATTCCCGGACGCCGCGGCCTTCAACGGCACCCGTTAGGAAGTTTTGGTCGGACCGGTTGACCGCAAGTACATCGAATGTACCGCTATACACCAAAGTATTAGCTTTTCAACATTCTTTCTTAAATTAGGTAGTATATATAGTGGTCTGACCTTGTAATACGTCTATTCGACCAGTCGTGGAAACAACAATCAAACCCCCTCGCCGTTTCATTGGTACTATAAATCCTAAACCTCAAGCTCGGATCCGTAAAGGCTTCTGAAAAAGCAACGAGCTGCCTGATTCCTGTGAATATCCTGGGTGGTAACTGGTCCTGAGTTTCGTTACGGACTCTCTTGGCAATGTGACTAGATTCTTGAACTGTGTCCTTCTACACGAGTCCTTTGGCCTTAGCCAGTTATCCAAGCAAAGAGGATATGTATAAAGATACTTACAACAAAGCTATAGCTCCCAGCATAATGGTAGTTCTCTGCCTCTTCCGTCCGAGGGACGAACTTCCCACTCATCATATTAGCTTTGCTCCCTCCGCTTGAAACTAGGTAGAGCTCAGATTCGTCGGACTGAACGACAACTGCGGATCGGGCGACGATATCTTTTGCCACTTTAGGTAGTAGTTTCTAAAAAAGCATGTTAGCCACAATCTAAAACTTTTGATTTCATTCAAGTCATATTCCCTACCGGTAGTCGGCTTCTAAAGACATCGGGATTTTGAAATGTAGTCTTCCCCACCTCCATTGCTGTTTCCGGAGACTTAACGAGAATATCCACCTCTTCCATAATACTTTTCATCTGGGAAGTTGCGGCTTTGATAGCTTGGTCTAGTTCCCCAATCGACGGTGCGAATCTAGAATCATCGTCTGGAGAGGTAATGTCTCGACGGAGGTGTACGATCGGGCGTCGGAAATAGTCCTTCGATTGGAAAATTTTGTCCCCGTTTTGAAGGTCGGCGATATCTTCATCTAACTTTTGCCTTAACTATTGCACGTATGCGTTTGTCTTAGTAGGATTACCAGGTGATAGCTCAGGAGGTAAAAATTAAAACAGTCGTACACTTTTATAGTCGAGATAAGCATCAAGTAGAGCCTTGGTTCGTTGAATCGCATAACCGTATGGTGCGAGGGGTATTTGGAGCTCTCCAGATTTACCGTAGAAACTCCGTAAATAAGGATAAGAGGTCAGGATAGCACTATTCAGACGTAAAGACTCTATTAGCGAGATCCTCTTCTTCTTTTCTTGATATCAGTCTATCCATACTATGTTCGATGTGGCTCAGTAGCGACGAGGTCGGGAAAGTTCGCAGCCGCTGTCATTAACGTATGTATCGGCCATTGTTTCTCGCCTGTAGAAAACTATGAGGACTTGTTTAACCGGTGAAGGGAGAGTTTGTAACGAACTCGACTTTATGCGCCCGCCTCCAGACCATATCGCGGACACATTAATTTCACAGCTATTATCAATATCTCTTTTTTCCCATTCATCTTTACCAGCCGAATCTAAATTGAAAAGACTGTTCCCAAAAGCAGCTTTGACACTGGCCGGAGGCGTTAGTAGACTATTGGGGGGCTAGCCAGGTTTTAGCTAGGTGGGAATGGGGAACCCACCCAGCTTCGATATCCTTCACTTTAGTCTTGTTCATAACCCGTATACTAAGCAAAGCGTTAAACTCCCCGCCATCGATGAAACCTAGACACCATAGCTCCGGAAATCAGCATCGTCCTTTCTGAAAGATTGAAAATGGGTGAATTGCGCATCCACGCACCGGAAATAAATGTGTCACCAAAACATTCTGTGAACTCGTTCTCGATAATAATCCAATCAGGACTAAACTGCAGGGCGTCTTTAACGTCGATTTTATGGTTGGTTACTCGCACGCGAATGTAGAAGTTCAGATCGGCCTCCTTGAACTTCTCAACGTCGATAAAAGAGTCACCGCCTAGACCGTCGATTCGACCTCGTTTAATTGTTCTCGCGGCGGATATGTTCATGTCTTCTGTTATGTCACTATGATGAAAGATAAGCCATTAGACAAATAGAATTAATTAATAGACTATGGGCATGTCAGAAGAATATACCTTAAGTTGTTCACAAAACGTGCCACAAACCGGACGTCCTATACCGGCGAATGAATAATCGTAAGTTCACCACCTCAGTAATAAACAACAGAAACCATGGTTAACTCACTTGCCCAGGCACTGACACATCACTCGCAGAGCCCCAATCTCTTCGAGTTTCAGGCTCACCATGCCGTATCCTTAGTTTAGCAAAGCCAAAATTTGGGTCGCCTTCATCTTGAGTGGAGTACATCGAAGAAGCTGGCGACGAATCTCTTATTGTTGAAGTTCTCGACGTCGAAGCCTGACTATATGCAGATCTCGAAGTAGCAGTAGACTCGGCAACGATACCCTTTCCTTTTCTTCTCCTCGATTCCACAGACGAAATCGAACTCTCAGAAAATGGAGACCGATTATGCTTCTCCCTATCCTTCCATGGGCCTGGTGGTGATAAAAGTGCCGGCTCCGTCATATCGCCCAGCGACTCCGAGGACAGAGTGGGTCTATTATACCCTTCCAGAATCGATTGCGAAAGACCGCTGCCGCCAAAAGCTTGCATAACCGGGGGCGGACTCTTTACGCGGGTGATGTTTCGGAAACTGGAGCTGGACGATTCTGAACCAGTACGAGGTTTGACGTAGCGTTTAAGATTAGGAACTGGTGTATATGTAGCTGATCTGCCAGTCGCGCCTGCCCTTCCGGTATCCGGAGGGCGCATAGCTGTGGTGATATCCTTCATGGTAACCCCGCCGCGCTTGAGTCCGTCTTCTGCCTTCTTGGGGTCTATAATGACGGCGCCGTCGATACATATTTGCTGAGTGAAGGAGTTGTATCTGGAGATATCGTGAGGATTATGTTAGTATAGCAATCACACGAGCTATGAAGTGAATCGTTAGAGTCCGAGTAGAGAATATAATACCCTTGGCCTTAGACGTAAAAAATTGGGAAATCAGCACGTGTACACTTTCGGAGAGCAGCTTCGTTATGATGTTGGAGATTCCGCAAGAATTTGAAGGAAAATTCTGAAAGTAACATGGCATTCTGTTATAACTTACCCAGTCTCATAGCAGGGTTGTATGGAGCCAACATGGAAGACATCTTTATATAGAGAAATGAAATATTATAAAATCTAACGTGGAAATTTTGAAAAAGGCTAGACAAAAAAAAAGCGATATAACTACAAAAGAATAGAAGAAAAATGACTGAATAAGGTAGAGAAGAGAAGAAAGAAGAGAGACACAGTTGTATGTTCTCGACAGACGTGTGTGGGTCTTGAGAATTCCAGAGCGGATGGGTTAGCGGCCACCCGCCAACTTTTAACCAAAGATGTTGGCTTTTCCTTTACCTTCTGCCTGCACAATCCCGCCTAGGTCACCACCCCGTCCCACACTAGCACGCCTGCGCCTTGAGCGTCACTAATGTCTGTAATTGATATAACCCTGATCCGCTTGCACGAATGATCATGGGGGTGATATGCGTCCAAAGCGTCAGTTAGAGGGGAACCCATGTGCATACATTATGGATACATGAGACCCACGGCGCGAGAAGCAAAAAACAGACGCTATGCCGCCCGTGATAAACCAAGCCGCACCTACGCATGGTATCACGGCTCAAAAAACTTGTCCACATTTGCATCTTTATTTTGCAATGGAGTGGCCAGTGGCTTGACTATTAATCTGCATGCCGAAATACGGCAGAGACGTAGTATTAGCATAGTCGTGGCAAAGCAACCGGAAATCGAAGCGATGGAAGGGGAAAAAAGGAAAAAAGGGGAGATAATATTATAATAGGGAAATATCGAGTGTAGTGTTTTTCTTCCTCGTTTCAGTGAGCTTGCCATCCAGGGCTTATCAGTTTGGCCTTTACAACCTCACGTTGGATTCTTGCGGTACTCCATTCAAGTGGCTAACCAAAACCTGTCCAAACGTGACCCGAAAGAGCGGTAATAGCCGCTAACTGGACCATGTCTCCCCACTTAAGGTGTAATTGCGATTGGGGACTTGGCGTTTGTGGGTTCCATTGCGGTGTCGCCCTTGCGATGCCTGCGAAGTGGTGGGTACCCGGAAGCTAGCTTGGGGGGCAAGGTCAATGCTGCATCAGACGATATGTCGACAATACTAGTATACTTTGCACAAGCAACATGATATTCCATTCAGGATATTTCGTTCTAGGACTTCATTTTTCCACGGCGCTAGGCGACAGTCCAAGAAGGTTGCCTCTATTTTTCGACACTATACCTGAACGGTATTATATTCTCCCCGATTCGAGTGCACAATCCAGACCTCCCTGTCTATCGTAGACCGAGAAGTACCTCATATGGTGATGTTGACAGTATTCCATGCTGTCGTAATTTTGGATGCATGATCTGTGCCCGGTTTGAGTCTATGATTGGGTAGAAATACCCCGTCTGATTCCGAGAAAAGAAATAAAAAAGCGAATGCAAAAAAGGAGAGGGGGAAGAGAGTCGAGACCTGAGCAATGAAACTGAGGGGATAAGTTGAACCAGAATGCCGGGATCGGTGGGCGCTGGTGCATGGCCAAATACGAAGTTGTACCGCCTGGCCCGCCATCGATGCATCCTTGTTAGTCGTTCACAAGGGTCCAGGTTGGGCTAGTTTTAGCGAGACTTACATACGACTCTTCTGAATGAAATAATTTCTAGGGTATGTCATGAAATAGGTTCTTGTCGGCCGTTGGGCCGGCTTTTGTCGCCTCGGTTTTGTATCCGATGCCGAGACCTCAAGCCAAATTATTGTTAGCCGTTGGGATGTTGATCATTTGCGCTGCGAAAGGTGCAGGGTTTGGCTTGAAGTCTTTCGCGGCCTCGATAAAGTTGGCGCTGAATAAGGCTGAAAAGCGACACTGATAATGCAATAGGCAGTCACGGCCCAGGCTGGGCGTGGAACTCGAAGCGCAGTTCAACTGTGTGCGACACGGATTTAAAATGCAACTGACAATGCTACAAACGTTCAAACAGGTACAGGATATTGGAACACCGTGGTCTCGAAATTCCGATTAACTGAGAACCAAAATACTCGAGATCAAAATTCTCAAAGGGCTTTTTGCTTGCGCCAAATCGTATTCTGGTAAAAAGAAGTTTGAAATTGCGGGTTTGCATGGTGGCCGCCTTCATCCATCCCCGTCATGCATGTTGCATACTCCCAATTCTCGCTAGCTATTCAAGCTAATTAGACGACATTTATAGACACTACGACCATGTGCCCACCATCAAAGCAGCCACACCAGTAAACTCTGACCTCGAATTGTCCATTTTGGGTCGAAATGTACATGACAATCGACCGATCATCTTTCAAGTCATCATCCTAGTAGCTTTGTTTGGAAACAGGATCGGGCATTGGTTGAACAATCCCGCGGTACGGACTCTTTATTACGCACCTAATTGCCTTCCTCTCGCATGAAAAGAGGAAATACACGAAAGTACATCGGGAACCTCGGCTCTAATAAGCGGCGGGCATATCTTCTTGCATCCTGTTCCTTTTCACTTAGACGACGTGGCGACTTCTTGTTCACAGACGTTTGAAGTCCGTATCTGGAAGAATTCAGAGTGGATATTCGGAATTCACCCCTGCAAGCGGATAGAACGGTTCAACTCTCATGCCGTCCGTATGTGTACGCAATCCTTGCAGCTCGCATGAAGCAATTTTTTTTTGAAATTCCGAGCGGAGGGTGTGTTGTCCAAGTGTCTTACGGCTTTTTGTGACCCTCTAGCTCGTAGTAGAGCAGTATCACATATTTTCCTGATTACTTTGGGAGAAGCAAGACCCAGAACCGTCTTTCAGCTCCCTCAGGTATTTCCGAACCTTGCTCGAACCGGCTGCTTATTGGGCCGACGCTTGCGCTCTGGAACGAGGGGCTCCTCTAACTTACTAGGGTCTGAAGGAGGGCTATAAGTTCCGGCCAATAATATTGGTTCCTTATCGTGTGTACTTCGAATGTAGACGCATAAGAAGGCATGGATATTCTGGGAAACCTGTTTCGAGTTATCGAGGTATGAAAACGGACTCTTGGAAGCGGTGTCTCGATGCATAAGCTGGTCTCGCGCCTGTTTAAAAATCCAACGACTTATACAGCCGCGCTTGGTGACGTCTGAGAACGAGACTGGGTAGACTCTTCTATATTTGGGACACCCCCCTCGAATTAGAATTTTTGTATCCAACAAGTTTGTGAGAAAATTATCCTGTTGTGGAAGGGCGATTGTTCTACATTCCCTTTAACAATGTCTATTGTTTGATATCAAAATCTGAGTTGGGATGAGACAAAAAGAAGTGTTGACCTAGTTGCAATCTGCTATGCCACAACTCTGCGCCTGTAGCGACCTGTAAGGCATATCCGACCCCGCAAAATAGGAGAAACCCCTTGGAGCTGAGATAAAACTCCGTGAAGCGATAAGATCATAGTTCATGGGACCACCTTTTCCTGTAGTTATGGGTTTTTGTTTAGGCCGTTTGGAAGAATTCAGACGCACAGAGTTGTGTCGAGCCATGGGTTTGGGTCAGAGTTCAGCCGCCTTGGCGAAAATATGTATGTACGCCTGCCTGTGTTGCATTGCATTGCGCCTGTCGCATGACATGAACCACTCACTTTTGTTTATGTCGTCTGGCTCGTCTTGTGTATCACAATGCAATAGTTCGACGTATCGCGCTCTTCTTAACCAATCGAGAAATTATTTCGTTGGCCGGGACGCATGTAGTCTGTTGATCATAGCGCGGCATCATGGCGCTGCCGGACACTGTCCCTGAAAATACGCCGGCATCAAGAACTGCGGAAAGCGACGATGTCGGTGACGCGTTTGCACGGAGTCCTTCCGATGCCTTTCATTCTGTATCCGAACATGGTCGGGGGCTGCGATCTCAAGAACTTGGGTCTATTAGAAGTTCGTCGCGATTCGCTGGCAGTTCCAGCGGCATTTACTTTCTGAGAACCGTCTGCGACGCTATTGCAAAGGCGGGAACATCTGAAAATCTTACTTCTGCGCCAGTGGTGAACCTTCGGTTTATTCCTGGTGAGGACGAGCGGGCTGGCGATTCAAGTGGATGTATTTGGCACGCAGCGGAGGTTACTAGTACGGTAGATGCGGCATGGCCCTCTTTCGACGACTTGGTCGTCTTGGTTTCAAATACTTATATTCGAGGATGGCACTGTCTCTTGCCCTTCCTACAAGCCGAGACTATACTCCAAACCTTGGAAGATGCATGTTCACGAAAGATGCTTGATCACCGGACACCACAGTCGGTATGCATCCGCTTTATTATATCCATATCGCTCCTCGATAGAAGGCAAACGCCTGCCGCTGATGCGATTCATACCCCTCTGCCTTCTTGTTTGGTTTTTCGGTCGTTAGAGGATTGTAATTCTAGTATACACCCCCTGCTCGGAGATAATAGCTTGAACTCGCTCCAGGGAATGCTGAGCGCTCAGATTTTTATGATATCGATCATGGAGCTTCGGTCGGCTTCGCGGCTGGGTGGTTGGATTGTACGGATGGCTTTTGATTTAGGTCTCCACCGCTGCCCTTGTAGATATCGCCTCTCGTTCGGAGAAAGCGAGGTGTCAATTCGTCGGCGAATCTTTTGGACAGTTTATAACCTCGACAGGTATCTCTGCCAGGCACTTGGGCTTCCATTGGGAATTAGGGATGAAGATGTTGATGTCTGCCTTCCGAATGATGAGATTCATAAATCACCGGAAGAGAAAGTAGCTGAAGAGAATGCTATTCGTATGTCACGGTCGCCCTTTGAGCTCTTAAATATAATTTCATCTAACAAGTCTATAGAGGACAATCGATTGGTACCATTAATATTGCTTTCGAAGTACTCGGGTATCAAGGGCCGCTTAATGGAAATCAGCAATAAATGCATGCTCCACCGAACCGCAGATGCGGAACAAGCCCTCCGAAACGTTCATGTTGACATCTTAAAGTGGCGAAACGAAGTACAAGACTTCACTGCCGTTGTCTTTGGCGATGAGGATGACTTAGACAGCCCGAGGAATTCCTCGACCCAAACCGAAAAGCCGACAGTTATCACACCAGCACATCGACTCATATTCCAGATAAAGTACCACGAATTACTACTGTTGATGCATCGTCCAGCTTTATCAGCAAAGTCAACAAATGAAACCTATCCAGTTGCAATGCTCACCTGTCTTTCATCTGCGAGAGCGATAATATCGTTAACGAAACGATATCTTTCTCGTTATAAAGCAGGGGGTGAGAAGGTTGAGTATCCAATGCTATGGCACGTTATGCTCTCAACGATATGGATGAGTGGTCTTGTGGTAATATTTGCCGCATTCGAAGGTGGCGTTGCTCTTGACTCTGCAAATAGGTAGGATATATATATGTCTCCCGTCTGTCAGTCAACTAAACCGGGTCACTGAATGGAAAATTCATTATTTAGGGATATCCAGTCGACTTGGTCAATTCTGGACCATCTTTCACTTAGGCTTCCTGGCAAGCCGAAGGCCTGTGAAGTTGCTCTCCGAGCCTTGTTCCAGCTAATGTGCAGGAAACGAGGATTTTCGAGCAGTAAATCTGCTTCGAGCAATTTATTGGGAAAACGAAAGCGAGTCGATGTAGCTCCAGGGCCCGCTAGGACGAATATCGGAAACCCAAATGTCTCATATTCAATGACACCCACAGTACCTCAAGGACCCATGCATTACTCTACACCATCCGATAATACAAATACGATAGGAAGCTCTGAGCTTTTCCCGCCCGGCCAGTCTGGGCTCGAAGCTCAAATCGATTCAAATCAGCCTGCACCGTCTCCGAGCCAACTGTCCCTAGACGAAAATCAAGTACTCTGGCTGCTTGATGTCCCCAATCTGCTCGATGACCAATCGTTAAACTTTTTCTCCGGACAAGCTGGTCCATCAGTTGACTTGAGGGCTACATCGGAGTTTAACGCAGATGCTCTCTTTAACAGTTTGAGGATGAATATGGGAAATGAAGAATCGTTCTACTTTCACGATACTGGGCCACCATTTGTGTAACATTTTTGTAAGAGCATTGAAGGAATTGGCGAATTTCGTGTTGGACGGTGTTGTTTTTTCAGTATATTCCCAATTTGGAAAGTGTCATCCCATTAAAGGAAATTAACATTTGAGCAATTTATGAGCTAGCCGAATGCAGAGTAACACTCCGATTGCAACACAGGAAATCCCAGGTATATATATCCCAAGGTAGCAATATCATATCATACCGAGAGATGGCCGAGTTGGTGAACTTGATCTAAAACTGCAACCTTAAATGGTTGATTTGGGAGCTCATACAGGGCTTCATTTCGAGTCCCAAACACATCTTCCTCGGTCCTGCCTTTTTTGCATTTTTTTTGGTATTTTTTGGTATTTTTTGGTATTTTTTGGAATTTTTTTTTGTTCCAATTCTAAGTTGTTGAGCTCGGCGAGACGACCCCCAGACTAGTTCGGGTCTTGTTCCGAGACTGAGCTAAGACTACGAAGCTTGGATCCTTCGAAATGCAACAGTCTACAACAAACATGCTTCAGCCGGACCAATGTTCGTCAGCAATGCTCACGTACCACAATTGTTGCTACAGCTTGTGAAGTTTTTTGTTATCAGTTTATGGTATTAAGGTGGACCCCAATATCGAAATTCTGTAGATATATGGTTTCAATCATATGGAAGACCAGCACCCAGCTTTATGTCGATAGATTGCTAGAGGAGCTCAAACGGTGGACGGGTTTGTACGATTGTGAAAAGACACAGTTCAACTTAAAGGCTATATTCAATCGTAGATCCGAGGGTGGATTCCTATTGGGGGTGGGTTGAAAAGAGGAAGAAATTTACAGTCTAGTCGTGAGAAATGTCAATTAAATGTAGACATATCTCTGAGTGGCATTTTCGGTCGTACGATTGGGAGAATCGAGAGCTGAAAGAATATGTAATGAGAGGCAAGGTGAAGAAATGCGGGCTAGAGATGCATAATAAAATATCCTTATAAGCCTATTATACTCTTTTAGGGCAATTTTCAAGTGAAAGCACCAAACACTCAGTCTCGGAATAATCACACAGTCTCCACAGATCCAAGTTGGTTTCTCCGACGCAAAACGACCAATTTTCCCGCTATGAAAAATTCAACACTAACAAGGGAATTAATGAAAACAATGGCTGCGCCCTGTCGAGGCACCCTGCCACGCTTTAGTCGGTGTGTCGGTATCGTTGTCCTCCGCCCTGCCTGTATCCGAAGCCGTACTTCTACCGATGTGGTGATGTATAAAAGGACCGCTGTCCCGAATTGCGTGCCCGGATCTAGGGTTTCCCGCCTTTACGTGGCCTAGGCACCGATGTGATGCGATGTAACTTGACACTTGAACAAACATTCATCACCCCCTTTTAGGATATATGGGTTGGTTTGATCTTGTTTCGTGAGTTTAACCAATTGTTTATTGTAAAGCTCAATTGTCCGAAACCCTGGATTTTAACGGCATTGGCTTTCATAAGCCACTGGCTCTTGAAAGACGAGTGACATGGAAAATGGCGAGAAAAGTATGCTGGATGACATCAATACGTTAAATTTATATCGACATGCGAGGCCGTTTATAACGTTTAACGTTATAGCCTTCGTTAAAGATGATGATTAAGATACACTCTAAACCACATACTATACCCCCCCCCCCTCCCTTTATTAGAATCCACCTAGCTCTAGATTAATATTCTAGTAGGCAAAGAGGGCGACAGCTTCGCTACTTAGCCCGTTCCTCTGAATCTTCCTATTCTCCGCCTTCAACCAGACTTTCATAGCCCAAGCAGACGCAATCGTCGCAAATGCAAATGCAGCGTTTGCAGACATAGCTGGAAGATAACGTGGCCCATCGCTCTTGGGATACAAGTACGCTGTATAGATATATGAAGCATTTGCAACCACATTAACCAAAGACAAAGCACTGCCTTTCTTTTGTTTCGTTTGTCCGCATGTGGCGGTGACCCATCCCAGTATCACTCCATTGACAGCATAAGCCCCTGAAGCGAACATAAAACAAGCGATATAGCGTGCCGCCGTATTCAGGGTTGTGCAGGCAATAATGAACCCGACGAGTGCTGCGCCCATCGACAACGTAATATGCCAAGTCCGCTCATTGAACTTGCCGGATGAAACGCCAACACCCCAACCGACGAATGCCGAAACAAGATATGGTGGACAAGTTAGAAGTAGTGTAATTGTTCGATTGAAGCCAAGAGTTCCGACGACAGTGGGGAAGAAATTGTTAAATGAGCAGGCGGATAAATGCATGTTTTGCATGAAAACGAAGAGGTACATTCGCGGGTCTTTGATAGCAGCAATTAGACCTTCCATTGGTTTTGTGTCGTCAGTGAGTTCGGCAGTGTCTATTTCAATCCTTTGAACGGCTAGCTCTCGTTCCGTTTGGGTAAGCCATGTGGTTGTTTCGGGTTGGTCGGGAAGGAGGAATGCGGCGATTATAGCGACACCGAACGTCACGGACCCCTCAATTATGAACAGCCACTTCCAGCCTTGAACTCCGTGTGCGCCATCTAGTGTCTCAAATGTAGCGGCAGCAATCAAACCGGCAAATGAAGAAGCAAGAATATTCCCGGCATATAGGATAGCTACTCTGGTAGCGATCTCCTTTCTAGTATAGAATACCGAGAGAAGATAGAGAGCGCCAGGGTAGAATGGGGCTTCCGTGACACCAAGCAGAAACCTGACAGCCACTAAACCCTTATAGTCTTTCGCCAGTGCTGTGCTATAAATATCTTAATATTGTTGCTCGATTCTGTTATAACTGAATGAAATAAGGCTACTTACCAGGCAGATACAATCGCCCAAGCGGCCATGCAGGAGGCCATGTACTTGGATGGCGGAACCTTCTTGGACGACATAATCATATTGGATGGAATTTGCATCAATAAATAACTATCATACTTTATCAGCACTTATATAATCTGAAGAGCTAGGCATCTTAGTTTTTAACTTACCCTACGAAGAGAATAGAAATACAGGTATTGTACTGGTTACCGACAAGTCCGAGATCACTTTCTAAATTATTCAATCTCGCCGATGTAATTGCGTTTCGATCGAGCTGCAAGGACGCGAATCTCTCAGAACTTCATTGCCAATCGGAGGGGTCGGGTTTTAGTAACTTACGTAATTCAGGAAATACATAACCCAGAGAGTAGGCATTATCCTCCAATCCAACTTTCGGACGAGAGCATTTTCGACAGAACCTCTTTCCAATGCTGACCCAAAATGGTCCCTCTGGCCATTGTTAGGAACTTTTTTCCGTCCATTAATACTCTCGATACATTCTACTTCGCTCTTTTTTTCATTCCTCTCAACATAAGTCAAGTTCGCCATATTGACCGATAAAAAATACAACAAATCTGAGAAGAAGTGCGTTGGTGTGGTAGATTGATTGCAGGCGAACTTGCTGAATTGGGCGGTGCTGCGGTGTTACCATCCAGGGATCTTAGGCCATTTTATCACCAGGTTTGTGTGCGGATAAAGATTCAGCCGCTTCTTTCCCCAGCTTTTCGCCACAGACTATGCGGAGACCGTTTCTCCTCTATTGTTTCTTAGTTTTCTCCACAAATTACTCAGAATTGTATACTAACACTGAAGACGGTGTCCGATTTCCAATAGCACTAGACATTTCATTCACCTGCATCTCCGCATTAATTTTCGAAATTTAAGTCTTTGGTGGATTTTGAAATACCGGGCAACAGAAAGAAAGAAAGTCCGCTTTTCAAGTTGTAAGGCTCTAGCTCTTCGGTAAACACGATTCGAAAGATGCAACAGAGAAGCACCCCGAGGTTAACGACTGCTTGCGAGCCATGCAAAAGGAAGAAGAGGAAGGTAAGAGGGTCAGATTCCTATCCATGTTATCCATGAGCTTGTTTCATGCATCTGTTCTAAAAGAAACATGTACCCAAATTTGGTATGCATGTGTCATGTCACTGTGTTTTTCCTTCACAATCAGATCGATTCATGAACATAGGCTCGAGTATCACTTCATGAGTTACTTTACAGTGGCTAACACAATATGTTATGAAATTATTCTAGTGTGATGGTGCTAGGTAATCCATTTGACCCAATTATTCCTGCCTATCTCCTAATCCAATACATTCTGTAGTCCATTTTGCTCTATGTGCACACGCACTCCATCAGCTTGCCATTATCTGAGACCTAACCCCCGCGGGTTGCCACCAGGCTACCTAATAGCCCTCGAACAGAGATTAGCTGACACAGAGGCCGCGCTATCACTTTCGATTTCCCTAATCCTCGAATTGGCACCTATTCACTCAATCACAATATGCCAGCCCTCGCCAACATGTCTAGAAACCCTCAGTGACCAAGCACTGGACCTCAAAAAACAAAAGGCTCTTGATTATCTTGAATTATCATCTTTAAACCATAAAAGGATCAAGAGCGGAAGAACGCCGGATACATCGGCAGAAAAGCGCGAACAGCAAGGGGAATGGCAACGGTGGCCAATTAGTTCAATGGCGGAGGTATTTTCCTGGTGGTCAAAGCAGCAGCAACCGCCTTCTCCCCGACCAGCTAAGGCTCGAAGAGTCATGGCCGAAGAGCCGGAAGAACGTACTCCAACGCCATCATTGTCACCGATTGTAACATTTGATGATGCTCTGGACGATAATTCGAGCCATTCATCCTTAGAACCGGGTTTTGGAACCGATACTGGATTTCGAGAACCAGGGTTATCTAATGACCAAATGCCTGATCAGCCCAATTGCAACCTAAATACTCTTCACGTAACCCAACCTACTATACCCCTGGAACCCCCCGCACACTTCCCCACAAGCCAAAATAGTAGGCCTTTGCCGACTGATTATACGGGGAATTATGCGGCGAAACTTTACTCCAGGCCTTCAACTAGCGGCTCTTCAATCGTTAGCCATACACCGGTTGTGCCAAGCCAGCCGAACGACCTCTATCCACAATCTCCAGTGGCTACGACTCGAATAGCGGCACTTGATAGCGGACAACTTTACTTTCGAAATTTGCAAACAAATTCACATGCGCCAACAAAATATACAGTCTCAGAGAGTGTACAAAGGGTATTAGATCGTAATTCCGGCTGGTTTTGAATTTATAGCAACTTTTCAAAGAGGATCATGATATCATTTAATGGGAGTTGATGGAGTTTTTTTCACTATCTCCAATTGTAATTAACTATCTTCGAGTACAACCAGATGATCTTGGTAATATCTAATATTGCTACAATAAAAAAAAAGCTTTTGGTACCGGTCCTGCTTGGTATGGCAGAATCATGATTACAGATCCAAAATTAAAACTCTCGTATCTCCACTATCCTCCGTGCAGAATCCAGCTTCATACTCAATTGACAATTCGCTTTGCTCACTCCGAGTGCCTGGAAGAATCCTTGTCTTAAATGCCCCAGGTACAACTCATACGCGGGCATGTATCCTTTGACTATAGTTATAAACGTTATAAGTTACGAACCGAATGAGACCGTTTCCCGAATCGAAGACTTACTGAATTCTATCACCGCCTCCTCTGACATTCCCGTCCCCTTAAGTTTCCATAGCCAAGCTTCTTGCTCTAACCGCCAAGCATAGACGTTTCTTAGATCATCTGTATCAAGATGAACCAAATAATCCCAGTGTTGTGGTCCCATAAACATGTCATTGTATTCGCCTAGCCTCTGGTTGATAAAAGACAGATGTTCGAGTTCGTGACTCGCAATCGTCCGTATTGGGAGTTTGATATCCAAATCATCAGTCGATGCAGCCACTGCCGTTCTTGCTTCTTCCCAGGCTGTTTGAAGCGCTCCCTCTGATACCGCCTGGAATCCCATACACCACCCTTCGAACACCAGAACGTCAATGACTTCCCCGTATTCCGAACGATCCCACTCCGACTTCGGTAATCTATCCCCCTCACCATCAAACCTACTCTTATCAAATATTGGAAAGAGTTTCTCTTCTTTCGTCGGCTGGTCGAATTGTTCAAAAAACCACTTCGCAAGTTCTAAATCATGTGTCCCCGGCTGCCCTCGCGTTCTTACAAGTTTATTACCAGGATTAGATTCACGAACCGCCACTAGCCCCTCATGTGGAAGATATAAGTCGTCCAGTGATAGCGTTTTCGCTTTCAGGCCTGTTTTATTTATTGCGTTGACGATTCCTGCGCTCCATGTGGACTTCCCGCTACCTTGAAGCCCAGTGACGGCGAGTTTGAATGGCCGCTGGTGTGAGCCTTTTTCGAAAATCGATGGAGGCGCTGAAATATGACGTCTGATACGGGGAAGAATAAGTTGGAGCACTCGGTCAACTTCGAGCTCTACTGTCGCCATGGTCAAGCTTCCGGGAGTTAGAGGTAGTAGGGGTTACAGTTAAAGCAATGGCAAAAGCCTCCACAGAAAGTTCGGGTGATAGTATTTCAGATCTCAACAAGGAAAGTATCAATACTGTGAGGTGCCAAAAGAGCGAGGACTTAGTCATCAATGGAATGCAATCAAAGGTAGTTAACGGAATGTAAATCTTCTTCGGACCGAAGCCGCCAATTAATGCAATTGCTGGTGTGCTCAAGTGTTGCATTTTTGATGCGGAAAAGTGTTTCTCCGCAAGATCCCAAAACTTCATGAGAAACTTTATTCCACCGTGGAAGATGTGCTAAAAGGTATAAAAATGGGGGTTCGATGAGGAAATATTCTCGGCTCATCAAGTCACCGTTCGGTTCTCCAGCTCTTATTGATACCAATCACTCAATAATCTACGCTCTGATAATTGAATTTCAATCATTTTCATACCAAGCTATAAATCTTGAACTTTTCGGCTACCCAAAACGGTCAAGATGTCGCCAACGGCCAATCGAGACCAACCCACTTACAAAATCGCTTCCATCCCAGCCGACGGAATCGGGCCGGAAGTTGTGGAAGCCGGCATTACCGTTCTCAAATGCCTCTCTAAAGCCCTCTACACATTCAACCTAGAATTTGAACATTTCAATTGGAGTTCGAATCTTTACCTGAAAACTGGGAAATATATTCCAGACGGTGGTCTCGAGCGTCTCAAAGAGTTTGATGCAATCCTGTTTGGTGCTGTCGGTGCACCTAACGTTCCGGACCATATATCTCTATGGGGACTTCGATTGGCTATTTGCCAACCGTTTCAGCAGTATGCCAATGTTCGACCTACAAAGATCTTCAGGGGAACACAATCTCCATTGAGAAATTGCAAACCAGGTGATTTGGACTGGGTTATTGTGAGGGAAAACTCTGAGGGAGAATATGCTGGCCAAGGTGGTCGTTCTCACATAGGCCAGCCATGGGAAGTTGCTACTGAAGTCGCTATCTTCACTAGGCATGCCGTTGAGAGATTGATACGGTTTGCATTCGAAACAGCGCGCTCTCGCCCCAGGAAGCTCTTGACGGTGGTAACGAAGAGTAATGCTCAGAGAAATGGTATGGTCCTTTGGGACGAAGTTGCTGAGTTGGTAGCCAAAGATTTCCCGGATGTTTCTCACGACAAGATGCTGGTCGATGCTATGACTGTGAGAATGACGCTGAAACCCGAGACACTTGATACCATCGTCGCCTCCAATTTGGTAAGCTATAAGACCTATCTGATTGTCTTTCTTCACATAATGTTACACACACTAACGTTATATGCATATAGCACGCCGATATCCTATCAGATCTTGCTGCGGCGCTGGCCGGCTCGATAGGTATTGCACCAACTTCAAATCTTGATCCTACAAGGAAGAATCCTAGCATGTTCGAGCCTATCCATGGTTCGGCTTTCGATATTACTGGAAAAGGTATTGCAAATCCTGTTGCTACCTTTTGGACTGCTGCAGAGATGCTGGCTTGGCTAGGGGAGGAGGACGCAAGTAACACATTGATGGAATGCGTCGAGCGAGTCTGTGAGAAGGGGATTAAGACTACGGATTTGGGTGGAAGTGCGACAACGATTCAAGTTACTGAAGCCGTCTGTGAAGAAATTGAGCGAAGGTTGGGCGTAAAGAAATAGTCATCCCTTCAAATTTCTCCAGGTCTTTTTCTTTTTCTCTGTCCCTTTCTGGGGTCCGGGCCCTATATATCTTGGGTTTTGTTTATGATAATAGCCATACATCTTTACGTTGATTTCGCGCCCTCTGATAATTGCAAAACCTAGTACAGTCGGATTCTAAGAGCTACTTAATGAAATCCATTTCGTATCACTCTAAATAATATTGGTATTATCCTCTCTGTATTCATTCATAGAGACACTGTTTTGTTAAAAGATATATTGATTTGATTTCTGGACATCAATAAACCATCACGATGTCCATCTATTATCCTTCAAGAACGGCCCAACCCTCTCCACCGGTGGCCCACCCCCAAACCGAACACTCCTCCACCCCCTCGCTTTAACCTTCTCCAATACCCTATCCAAAAACTCCTCGCTTTCCTTTTCCAGACCAGGCTCTTCACTTTCCCTCGGGCCTCCAATTGCACACCTCTCAACATTCGTCTCATCAAGCCACCTGATAACCGCATCAACTTCCCTTTCCCCACCACCTTCCTCCCTAAACTTCCTTAAGTTCACAAAGTACATGTCCTTCTCCTGCTCCTTCCCAACTTCCACCCCAATCTCAGTGCCTGCAGAAACAATCGCCATATCCTCCTCTTTACAAAACGATAGAGTTAATATTCCATCAGCTTCCTCGGTGTTAAGCCTAGTCCGCTCCGCTGATCCCGAGGATCGAGTTTCTCGTAGGCTACCATAAGGCGACGATATGAATTCTTCAGAGATACGGCCTCTTTCGTTGATAAACCCGTGAGGGACGAAGCCGTCATAGGGTACTCGATGAGATACAGCGATTCTGAGGGCAGCGGTATCGGGACCAGTTTGTCCGCCGGAGATTATAGTAAAATTCGGATGCATCTTCGGTTCCGATACCCTCTTGAAGGTATTCTTCAGAACGCGGGGGATGGTTTTAGATGCCAGTTTGAGGCTTGAGGCTCAACTTAAGGCTCGGGCTTCGGTTAAACCGGTTATAAATGTTCCCAAGACTTTCTGTGTTGTTGTGGGATAAAATGGAGAACGTTAACTCGACTGGAAATCTTGGACAGCAGCTACAGACGGAACGATCTCGGGTTCGAAATCGCCTGCTGAAGACGATGTGTCGCAAGTTGGGGATATAGCTCAGTTGGTAGAGCGCTTCCTTAGCGTGGGATAAAATCCTACAGTCTGGATGAGGTCCCGGGTTCAATTCCCTGTGTCTCCAAAGCCTCAGGCTTTCTTCTTTTGGTGCTAGTACCTCCTGGATACAAAGATTTTTTTCTATCTCTATTTTTTGGCGACCTTCTTGATTCGACGATTACCTGAGGAAGAGTAAACGGAATCGATATGTAGATAATGACCGACTTATATATATTATTTCATGAGGAGGGCCTTATCGATTTGCAAGGAATCACTGACGTATAAAAAACCTTGTGGCAACTGCCAATACTGGACAATGGACTTTTTGCGCGACCATTTTAGAAGTTACGCACAATGAAATTCGCGGCAATTGGTCATTTAGATGTGAGTAGAGTAGGCTACTGATCATGGGTTCCATGGTAGCACTTTCCGTGCTAGAATATTCTATTTGGTAGTTCATTGATAACCAGTATACGCGGCTCCGACTTAGAAGTAATTTGAACATAACAGGTACGCTATCTTGTTCACTTTCGTTACAATATAGGCCTCGTCGTATCTAAAAACACTTGTAGATGTACAATGATATATATTTCGCTAGGACGCTGGCTCAAGTATACTCCAATAAATCAAGTAATGGTAGAAAAGAAAGAAATGCTAAAGAAAAGCTAGATTAGCAGACCTGGGTATGTATTTAAATTTGTCCGCATGTGTGGATACGTATGATTTCTAGCATTGAAAATACTTCAATGAAGCAGGACGAGTCAAACTGAGGAGTCTGTAAGAAAGATACCGATATTTCGACTTGATATCTCTTAGGAATAATAGTAGCCACATAATATAGAATCATGTCGAATTTTGCTGCCTACCTCCTCCCCCTCTTCTACCGTTGTTCTTGGTTGCGGCAGGCTTTCCCTTGAGTCGGTCTCGACAACTAGCACAAGCTCTAGTCTGGCATCCGGGGCATTGGAAAATGAAACTCTTGAAATTTTTACTGCAACCCGTACAATCCTCAGAAGAAACATCGATCTTTGACCAGAATCTTTGGTGAGAGCAGGCGGCTTGAGGTTGTGATGATGGGTTCGGTGTCTTTCTGGGCCCTCGAGTTTGCCTGCTCCGAGACGGTCCCGAGTTTCCTTTGGCGCTCTGCTGCTGCGGCTGCTTCGTCGTCCGTTTTATATCCTCATCTTTCCCTTCCTGCGTCTTCTCTGCTTGCTCGTGGAGGCTGGATCCCTGCGATTCCTGTCGGGCGTTTTCCCGAGCCTCTTCCCGTGCTTGCTCTCGTGCTCGTACAAATTCTCGGTATTTATTTTCTCGAGCTTCTTCAGCTTGACGGAGTCTTCGAGCCTCTTCTTGTTTTTTCAAGCGCTCTTGATTTCTTTTAAGTTGATCTTCCCGGGCCTTTCGCCTATCAGCAGCCTCTTCCTCTCTCCTACGGCGTTGATCTTCCCGGGCCTTGCGGGCCTCTTCCTCTTCCTTACGACGTTCTTCCCAAGCGGCTTTCCGCATCTCTTCCTCTCTTTTAAGACGCTCCTCCCAGGCCTTTTGTGCCTCTTCCTGGGCCTTCCGAAATTCCTCAGCCCGAGCCCGAGCTTGAGCTTCTTCCCGATCCTTTCGGGCCTTCTCAGCCGCCTCTCTAGCTTTCCTCTCTTTCTCTCGTTGTTCTTGCTCCGCCTTTCTTTTAGCTTCAGCTAAATCAGCCGCCTTCCTTTGATCCTTCTTAGCCTTCAAGTTACTCTCCTCCCGTTGTCGAATAATATCCTGTCTCTCCCATTCCTCCCATTGACGTGGATAATCTTCCATCCGTTTAAACTCAGCCTCTTCTTTCGCAATCTTAACCCTCAAACTGGTAATCTTCATCAAACTCTCACGATCCGCTTCCTCATACCGCCTAACCTCTTCCTCAGGTAAGACTATATCCCCCCACATCAACCCTCCAATCCAAGTCCGTGTAGTTTTCCACTTCTTTTCTTCTTCCCTTTTCTTCATCTCTTCATGCACTCGATCCATCTGCCTCTTCAGCTCTGCGATCTTTTCCTTCAGATCGTTATACATTTTCTTCCGGGTTTCCATACCCGTCTTTTGAAGGTTATGGGAACGCCATTTTTGGTTCAATTCGACTTCTGCTTGTAATATATCCGGTGGCGTGGAGTAGTTTCTCGGATCGAAAGAGGAATACCATGTTCCTTGTGAGGAGGAAGAGGAGGAGTTGGTGGTATTGTAACTCGGTCTCGACGATGAGGTAAACGGATTACTAGTACCCGTAAACGGTGATGCGGCCGGCTTAGATGTACGATCATAAGCGCTTCGTTTTAAGACATCGGAGAGACATTCGTATGCCGCATTAACCTAATTCCGGAGGGAAAATAAAACAAAACACAATTAATCCTTTCAGTTCACATATTTCATATACATAAACATATAACTTATTATGATTATAAAGTTTTTGACAATTCTATGAACCATACCTTTTTAAACTCCTCATTCGCAATTTGAGAACCGTTGTTCTTATCGGGATGTGTCCTAAGAGCCGCCTTTCTATACGCCTGCCTGATCTCCTCTTCCGTCGCCGTTCTGGAAATACGAAGGATAGCGTAATGGTCTTGCATTGCGATTTATTTATCCATAAAATATTCTATCTGTTCATTAATGGGTTTATTTAAACTTTTTTTCTTTGCAGAGAGTAGATGGAAGTATGATCGATTAATTAATTGTTCTTAGTCGGGAGGTACTCGAGGTAGATATTAGGACAGTCAACCGCTAAGCGCCATGGACCTTAAGTATGCAGACTATCCGGGCGTGACATTTAACAGCCTCATCGGCAACCGAAAAATAAACGGCGGAAGGAATATTCAAAAATAATAAGATCGGAAAGAGAAAGAAGGCATGAACCTAAATTCAAGACCCCCGTCCCGTCTGTATATAAAATATCAGATCAGATCAACTGTCGGGCGACATCACACCATCCGGAAAATCTCAGCCATTATATACAAACGATTTTCGATTTCAGGCATCATATAATACAAATCAGCCCCACGAATCACAAAGTGGTCAACTATTGGTGAGACAGAAAAAAAGTGCTGGCGCGCGTTCTTTGCAACTGGTGTGTCCGTATGCACGCAGTTGCATTGGCCAGCGAGGCGAGGTTGCCGTGCCGTACATAATCCTTCACGTGGGAGTTTACGCTTTGAGCTTGCAACGGCGAACAAGAGTTCTGCACAAAATGTGATAAAAGATGTCCTTCATTAATCATATTTTTGAACCCACGAATACATCAAGACCTAGATATCTGAGAAGACTGGTGGAAATCTATTGAATACCTTGCATAAGTTAACGTTTCGAGACTGCCTCTTTCGTAGGTTGCGTTGTTGACAAAATGCAACACTAGCGCTTCTATAAACCTCGAATTGATCGGGTGGTTGGCTAAGCTTGCGGACTCATGAATTACTAGAGGTCTCGCAGCCAAGGCATGACCTGGAGAAACATATATACTGTAGTGACTGATCCCCATTACTAATAAATTCAACAAGCTTCTGTAGACAGTAATAAAACACACGAATGCAAAAGATAATGAAACTCGGCTGAAAGAATTTTGTCCAAGAAATAAATGCCAGGTTCCCGCGATACCCCAAGTGCCGACCTCTCATGTTCGAATCCAACACCCAAGCCAATATCAAAGTCCAGGTCAAAGTTCGAGTTCGGGCTCAAGTTTGAGCCCAGAATCCAGGAAAGCCGGTGGTGGTAACGAAGGAACAAATTACTAAAAGACAGCTTATTCACTGATTTACGCCTTTTCTTAAAGCAACGAAAAAGAGGAAAAAGGAAGAAAGACTAAGGTTAGCTTAAAAACTACACATGTGCCAAGATGGCCGAATGCGTTCAATTCGTACCGGTGACAGCCAGTCTAGAGAAGTATATGTTAGCACCTTTCACAGGGAATGATAGTGATGTGTAGACTTACTTCATCAAGTGCTCCATGAATGTTTGCAGCGACACATCGTCGGTGAAGATTGTTTGTGCGTTTTGAGTACCACCGCCGTACGCTCCAGTTGTATGCGTCGTCGACGGGTTCAGCTTGCTCAATAAGAAACGAGCTTGAGACCCACCGGCGTCACAGACGATAAAACGTGGGAGAGGGAAACGGTCTTGAATGAGATCCTATTACGTGAAATTTCAGGCTCAGTAACTCACCTTTGGGGTCTGTTTTCAGACCTGCTTTGTGGAAAACTTACTCTAGCATCGTCCTTCGGTTGCTGTAGTAGCTCTTTGAAGTTCTCGTATCCCTCTTGGTCTTGGTACCCTGCTTTTCTCCACTCGGCAATAGTTTCGCCATGGAAAATCAAAATATGGAAGAAAGTATCCAACAACAGAATATGGGTAGGTTGTATGCTAGTAGAGTCAAGCAGTACAGGCTGTGACGGCTGGTCGAAAGTGTACGTATCCAAAGTCGGCTGAATCATCACAAGCGAGTTGCTGCAATCCTCTCTATTCAAGATGTGTCGGTAAAAAGCAGTCTCATCAGGCGAGTTGTTGAAAACCTGCAAGAACTGACTGCGACGAAGATGGAACATGAATTGGGGGTAAAGTGAGAAATTCTTCTCGAGACGGAAGGAAGTTGGATCATCTTTTCGGTACTCTGCGAATCGTGAACACAACCTGATGAGCATTCGATCAACCCAACGTAGGACATCGGGACCATCGTCAACTTCGGCCTTGAAGACAGCTATTCTAGCCATAAGGACAGCAGCGGTTTCTTGGTCGAAAGAATGTCCGATGGCAGCTGGATCGCCGGTTGGGGCGCTGACATCTCTGGCGATAGTTGTAACACGAAGATGGTATTGGCCAGAAGAATGTTGGTAGTAAGTCAAGAACTGGATTAATCCCTTCTGTGGGACTTGTTGGTGGGCTGGTGGGCCAGCTTGACCCGCGACCTCAAAGTATGTGGCGACGGTAGAAGTTGGCGTAATACCACACAATTTCCACGAGCATGTGTTTCCAATACCGCACTCAGTCTCGCCAACGGAGGTGGATTTCTTGTTGAGAGAGATGGCGTGCCCGATCAAGCCAGTAATTTTAAGCTCCTTTGTAGTGAGAACCTCGAGCGAGGCATTGAAACCCATCTGCAGGTTATCGTTGGCATCCTTGTCAAAGACTTTGATGAAGCTCTGTTTGAACATTGAAGATTTGAAACTATCCGTCAAGATCATATGTCCACCGGTGTAATTTGAGAGACCCTTCATCTCCAATAACCCGACCTGATCAAGACAGCCAGCAAATATATCAATGATGTGGCCATTGTGCGCAGTTCGTTTCGCAAGGCCGTCATAGAACTATTGATCGAGTTAGCTGCCACCTTAATCGAGAACATATCTACCAAATTGACTTGCCTTCATTGCCTTCTTATAGTATTTGATGTTATCCCGTTCAATGTCGTGGTGGGATCTAATGGGCTCCCTCAATTCGGGCCCTACGACCATACCGGGCCCTTCAGTTCCAGGACCGCCAGAAAACAACATGATTCTCGCTCCGGTATTGGCGAAAGATGACTCCAACAGTCCTACAGCGACGCTCAGAGCGACACCGGTACACCTTAAGGGACGTTTATCATTGGCGACAGACCAGGGGTCCTTCTGGAGTTGCTCGAGAACGTTTGTGAGCTGGAATTCACAAGCGGCGACAGGGAGCAAGAAACGAGCACCAGCACCCATTTGAGGTGGCGGGCGTTGACCTTGTGGCAGTGGTTGCTGGGGTCGAAGGCCGGGATTAATGATTCCGAGCATTTCTTGAACAGTTTTGGCGGTGTATTCTTTAGTTCCTCTGAAGACATAGGATTTAGGGCATTCGTTGTATCCGAGCTCGTGAACTTGGGCCTATAATAAGCTGTCTTAGAATGTTGACGTTTCAAATAGGCCATATTGATTTTCAAGATATCCATACCATTGTTCCATATGTAATCAAGCCAACAAGAGCGGTAGGTGGTAACATGCTCAAGCTGACAATGATGGAGTCCTTGAGTGCCTTCAAACTATCTTCCTCCTGGCAAGTATCGACGACGAACAAAAAGATTGGAGGGGCCGGAGCCGGCCTTGCGAGGGAATATTCAATGGTCGAGAACTGTGGAAGGAGTTCGGGAGGGTAAGAGTTATTGGAGATATCCTTGTAGTGAGGTGGAAACTGGTTGCGGTTGAGACAGAACGGGCATATCCAGAGCTTTGCGCGGGTGTCGACTTGACTAGATCATAGGATTTACAATCAGCTATCCTAGCTCGAGACATATATTATAGCTAATTGATCGAGCGATGGCTTACCAGTAGGGGTTAAGAACACCCCGACATGGGCTTCTGCATGTGACAGGCTCATAGTGGACAATGTAGTTCTGATCTTGCTTATCTTTCAAGGGAGTGTAGAGGACACCGATGGGAACAACAAGTCTGCTAGCCTCAAGTCGGGACCCTGGGAAGATATTCCAACTAGTAGAAAGGACCGACAATGTTAGCTGGATGGCGGAGTTGAAGATCCGGAGATATATCGTCTATGGACAGTTATATATCTCACGCAGGAGATACGCACCTTAAGCGAGCACCATCCTGCTCTTCTTGCTGCGCCCAAGCTTCCTTGATAGCTTCGATATCCATCCTGGCCCTATCCGAAGCTTATCGATGCGATTGTCGAGTATGCGATTATTAGGAGATGGTGTGGTTGATGGTGGCGATGATATGGTACGGAGGGAAGAAGGATAAGAGAGAGTCGGTGGGGTGCGTGTTGAAGCTTTGATACGAGGTCAACGTAGGGTGGTGCAACTAACGACGCCGAAAATTTGGAGGCCCTCTGTCCACAATATAACAAAATCCCGAACCACCTTGCTAGAAATAGACAGAAACACCACAGCTCAGTCCAAATACCAAATTCGAGTTCAAAGTACTGGTACAAATAGACTTCGTTCGGCGCAGCGAGTTTCTGTGGGCAGCGTGGTGGGGAGAGGTAGCTATTCGTCGTCGCAGTTAGAGCCACATAAACAACATCATCCCTAGTTAGCCAACACACTACGTCAGGCAGTCCACCATATAAAACTACGGTGTCAACAAAGAGGTATAAAAACTATATGAATGACTCTTGCAAATGCTTCCTCGAATTTGGGGCTGTGTTCACATAGTATTTAGTATACAGAACGGCATATAATTATGCCAGAAACGCATTTGTGTAAGAAACCCACTGTTCAAGAGGCCGTTAGTTGACCGAGCTGAGACTGGCTTTCCTCAAATTCTGCTATCAGGCATCTTCACAAGATACTAAAAGATGGAAGGGAAAGGAAAAGAAAAACAAATGAAGAGAGCTAGTCGGACCTCTTTCATATAGAATTGGAGACTGTTTTCATTGTGTCATAGAACGCCAGGCTGCTACTTTCACGATAATTATAACAACAAAGGAGATTGAAGATGCAGAACTAAACTGGCTAGGATTGAGTCTTCAAAGATATGTTTTGTCTAGCCGAACATATCTTCTGCCTTCTGCCTCCTCGCGCCTCTCCTACCGCCGGTCGGTTCGCTAATCCGATTGAATAGGCTGTTGGAGGCCTTGTCTGGCAGTAGTTCGATCCCAGCATTCGAATGCCCGGCACCTCTAGCTGCACCTCGAATGCTGATTCCTCCACTGGCAGAACCGCGAATTGACAATCCACTATCTCCCATATTCATATCATCATGTTTCGAAGATCTCGTAGCACCCCGAGGATTGTCCATTCGATCTGCCAGTGACCTTGGTTTGTCTGCCTTGTCAGGGAATAGCTCGATTGTTCGTCCCGTATCCCTAGGCCTTTCCCTTTCTCTCCTCTGCCTTTGCGGGCTCTGCCCTCTTTTAGGCATCTCCACCGGGTCATCGATAGAGAACAATGTCCTAGGTGGTGTATCATTCCTGTGTCCACTCGGGCTCCCTTCTCTTTTCCTACCGGAATTCTCATTCCTGCCAGGGAATAGCTCAACGCTCGTGTTTTTGACCTTCTCTGGGAATAATTCCATGCCATCATTTGCTACGGCTTCCGGGAAGAGCTCGATGCTAGCGTTTTTCGTCTTCTCGGGGAATAGTTCAACCGGAGATCGTGACCGTGACCGTCTACCACCACGTCTTTCCGTTGTTCCTCCATTCGGAAATAACTCCACCGGCTCCCGTCGGTGGGCATCCTCTTCATCGTATCTCGACCTGCTTCGTCTTCTATCGTTCCATTCTCGATCTTCACCACGAGATTCGGACGGATATCTCTCGTCATAGTCTCTCTTCCGATAGTCCCTTCGCTCCCGTCGCTCTTTCTCTTGTTCCCTTTTCCTTTTCTCTTGTTGTTCAACTCTATCCTCCTCCGGGTGAAACAAGTAGTATCGACTTCGTTCTCGTGCTCCTCTCTAATCACCCCCAAGTGAAAAACAATTATTAGCCTCTTCCACAAAGCATATCCCGTAGAAATCTCCACAAACCTCCTTCTTATCCGTCACAAAAGCCAGTCTGACATCCAACCTCGCCAATGGGTAAGCCTCGCTACTGTTCGCTTCCCTTAACTCCCACGGCCGAGAACTCCGTCCAATATTCGTGCTGAGCGCATTCAACGCCGCCAAAGCCGTCTCCTCATCTTGATATACCAGATTCAAACTCGTATCGTCAATCCACTCCAGTTTCTCAACAGTCGGTTCTGGAAAGTGTCCTGCAATCCAGATTTTGACGTCATCCGAGGACATGCTATCCAAACCCCTGAGGTGGACTTTATTCGACACGACATTTTCCGGGGCCGGTTGAGCGTCTACTGGTGTTTCTAATGTGAAATCTGCTGGTTCTGATGTCTACATCTCAGAGCTGTTAGCTTGATTCCAGTCCCCTCTTCAATCTTTCTTCTACTCAGCGTCACCACCCAAAGCTAGCGAGCTGGCAGAAGAAAAAACCCGCGACTCCCACCATTATCCTCGTAATTGAAAGACAAGATTAGAAAGGGGAAAACAAAAAGATGACCTCATACCTCTCCCATAGCCATAACCTCATCCTCATCTAACATCTCCGTATCCAAACTGATACTAGCATATTCCGTCGACGGCGCACCAAGGGCGTGGACCCCACCGGTATTGAACGCCATTGAAGATGATCCCGACCAGCTCCCGGGATTATATAACGAAAACGACCGTGGATGTTGCTGTTTTGACGATGGTATAGTCACAGGCAAGTGCGTATACGAAGGGCGATAGGTTGAAGATGAGGTGTCAAATGAAATAGCGAACATGAAAGTATGTTGGTTTCTGGAAGGAACTTACTTGACCAAGCTCGCGCTAGATTTATATTTAGGTGCGCTGGAATTCACCAAAAGAAGCAAGCGTTAGCGTGCAGAATGAAACACCACAATGCAACGCCGAAACTTGGATCTGATTGATTTATTGTGAACAGCTATGGACCCTGTCGTAGATAGTAATTATCAATAGGAATACAATTAATCGAATTAATTGAAATCAATGAGTCGACACAGCCTCTAGCTAGCTAAGGAAGTAACTAATGCCAGGTACAGGTGCTACTAGAAGCTTACAGGTACAGCGGGGTTTAGGCGCTGTGCAACATCGAATGCAGCTTCCCGCCCCCACGCTACAGCGCTACTAAATTATAAATCACCTTAGTGGGATGCATATGATCCACTTAACTACATCTCTATCTACGGTGATCGGTCTATATGTATAATGCATTTCATTCACACCTTCCATCCACTTTAATCGACCATACATGATGCATTCAAAGCTTTTGTTCGTCGAGGCGCCACGGACCAGACCGCGGAGCCATTCGTAGATCATAACATGAACAGAGAAATTTTCGAAAAGAAGAAACTCCAGGACAAAGTAAAGAAGTGAAACAGGTAGAGCCTGGAGGAGGGCTAACGAAGATGAAATGCGGATTAAAAGCATAAAAACGAACCAGAGCGTAAAAACAGGTGCCCGTGTCAGTACATGTGGTTTGTGAGAGCATATATGTCAGAGGAGGGAGAGAAAGGATGCCTGCTCAGTTTGGGGTAGGCCAAAGAAATGACCAGTTCTGTCGCAGGGGCTGAGAGGAGGGGGGGATATATGTACCACATGTTAAAGAAGCATGAATATAAATAAGGAATATACGCCTTGAAAGGTGGAATGAAGCGATGGCCGAAAGGAAGCTGGGCTTTCGGTCGCATGAAAAGAATGGAAGAAAGAAGATCACCTCCAGCTGCCACCGGTGGTGCGCTCACCAGCAGGTTTATCAGCTCCGCGGCGGCTGTCACTTCGGCTACCCGTTTCTCCACCTCCACGGCCACTGCCAGTTCGACCATCACCACGACCGCTTCCACTGCGTTCGCCCATGTTACCGCCGCCGCGTCCTCGGTAAGAGCCTGGGCGGTACTTTCCATCATTATTCTCTCCTTCACGTCGTTCGCGTCCTTCCTGTCCTTCACCACCCTCACGTCGGCGAGGCTGCCATTTCTGTTCATTACCCTCACCTCCTTCGCGCGTACGAGGCTGCCATTTCTCGCCACCCTCGCCACCCTCGCGCGTACGAGGTTGCCATTTTCCTTCACCACCTTCGCGGGGTGGCCCACGAGCTTGATACTTTCCTTCAGCAGGTTCACCTTCGGGACGTGGATTTCGGCCCCAGTTACCAGCACGACCTTGTTGGCTACCGGACGCTTCTCCCTCCCGTCCTTCACGGGATTCACGTTTCTCGCGTGGTTCGCGTTCTTCACGCTGATCTCGCCCTTCGCGAGGACCACGGGATTCGCGGGACCCTTCTTCGGTCGACATGGGATTCTCATTGATACCTTGCTTACGGAAAGCACCCGGGCGGTAAGCGCCTGGCTTTCTTTCGTCGGTGGGAACAGCAGCCGGTTCAGCGGGAGGAGCAGTGGGGGCAGCATTGTCACCATTGGCACTAGCAGGCGATTCGGTACTCTCCGTAGTGGCACCAGCAGCTTCGGCGGCCTGTTTAGCAGCCAAACGTTCTCTCCAACCGCCACCGCCTGCAGCAACCGGAACCTTGGTAGCTCGAAATTCTTCCTTAGGAGCCTCAGGCTGGGCAGGTGGAGGAGCAGGACGAGGAGCAGCCGCTGCAGTGACCTTTCCTCGTCGCCGTTCCTCGGCACGAAGTTCTGCTTGTTCCTCGCGCTCTCGCTGTTTTGCAGCAGCTTCCTCTCTTTCCCTAAAAGAAACAAATGGGTTAGAATATAAACAATGATTTGAACTTTGACGGGGAATAACTTACTTTCGTCGCGCTTCTTGCTCTTTGCGTGCTTCTTCTCGTTTCCTTGCGTCTTCCTCCTCCTTGGCAGCCCTCTCCTCTTCTTCTTTGCGCAAGCGTTCCTCCTCCTCAATCCTGCGGCGTTCTGCTTCTTCTTCCTCTCGTCTCTTTCTTTCCTTGGCCTCGCGAAACTGTTTACGTCTCTTATCCATTTCAACTTGAAGTTGTTGTTCAGCCTTCTTGCGTCTAGCTTCAAACTCTTCAGAGCGCCTAGAGCGAACATCATCTCTAAATGTCTCGTAATGGCCGACGAGTCGGCTAAGACGTTTCTTCAAAGCAACATTCTCTTCGTGCTTCTGCTTATGTTCAGCCAGGAACTGTGCAACCTTCTCATTGTGGGCATCTAAGTCACTCTTCCTCTGGGCATCATAGTCTTGAGCAAGAAGAGCTATTTCTTCTTTACGATAAGCTCTCTCGAGATGATCAATACGCTTACTAGTCACGCGCAACTTCTCGTTGGTCTCCTTCTTTTCTTTCTCCATCATAGCAATCTTGACCTTACGGATGAAGTTGTTGTCGAGAGTAGAGACGTTCTCGGGCAAATCAAGACCGATTTCTTTGACTTGAGCACGGAATTCAGCCTCTGTGAGACCCATCGAAGTAACCTGTTTCCAGAATTCCATAATAAGAATCCTTTCGCGCTCTTTCTCTTGTCGTTCTTGGTCGCGCTTCTTCTTCTCTTCTTCGAGACGAAGTTGCTCAGCTTCCTCGCGGTGTCGGTCACGGAGAGCACGTAGCCGTGATTCCTCTTTCTGGAGGTTAGCAGCAGCATTCTCTTGTGCTTCCTTGCGTTGTTCGATGACTTCGCGGCGTTTGAGTGTTTCCTCGTGCTCCTTCTTAGCCCCGATTTCGGCACGCGCGAGAGCTTCGGCCTTGTCGCGCTGCTTCTGTTCGACGAAGCTTGGGTCGACATAGCAGCAGGTGAGGTAAAGGGTCTTTGCAAGTCGGGAGAGTTGGGTTCGAACAATCTCCTGTGGGGTGCTTTGGAGACGTTGGACACCAGTATCTTTGTCGGATGCACCGGTGGTGCCAATTGGAAGAGATTTGACAGAAGAGAAGATGTCGGATTCGAAGGTAAGAGATCCAGTAGCATGATCGATGCGGATAGCAAGGTCGCCCTTCTTACAACCATTCATGATGAACTTTTCGATTGTGTTCGCCTCAATCTCAAAAGGAGCGGGGAAAGTGACGAGCTTGTATACAAAGTCCATTTGAACAGTGTCGTAGACTTGAGACAACTGTTGGAAGAGACGAGTGAGAATAACTTGTTGGAGTGGAGCAACATATCGCTTCATTTCCTCATCATCACCGATTTGAGTGAGAATAGGAGCGATCTTCTTGCAAATACTCAATGGGTGGAAGTCAACCTCGAGAATCGTGTAAAGGTCGCGGATTTCTGGCCTGGCCCTCTTAAGAAGCCCACGAGCGATAATATCCTTGAACAATCCAGAGCGAGTCGGGGCATTAGCCAAACCGAGCAAGTTGGTCAAACGCGAGCTCCTAGTCCGCTTGTTTGCTTCCTCAACATCGGTCAGCCCACCTCTGCTCCTAGCAGTACTTATAACTGGGATAGAGAGGGCCGACAGAATGACGAATGATGCCACACGAGAGAATTCCGCATCGTTAGTAACGGGATGATCTTTCTTAGTAACAGAACCTGCCTGCACAGCAGCAGCGCTTGACCGTAACAAATTATGATAACGGTTCCAGGCTGCAGCATGGAAAAGGTGGTTTTCAGAAGTTCGGAAGATGCGTGTTAGCTTTTCGTAATAGTTGGCCATCATAATCGGCTTTGCAGGACGCTTGCTAAGTGTCAAGAGATTATGGATGTCTTCAACGGAACGGAAAGCTTCTTGCCACAACTCGAGCTCAACGGCTGCATTAAGTTGTTGGAATCGAGTGTCGAGATGTCTTTGCAGAGTATCCGGGTCATTAAGATTAATGGCATGCATTTGTGCACTATACTTGCTTGCATTTTGGAGATGATTTCGGAGAAGTTC
Source organism: Arthrobotrys conoides (assembly GCA_036971725.1). Taxonomy (NCBI): domain Eukaryota; kingdom Fungi; phylum Ascomycota; class Orbiliomycetes; order Orbiliales; family Orbiliaceae; genus Arthrobotrys; species Arthrobotrys conoides. The sequence continues at coordinate 3,617,472 of JAVHJM010000001.1, forward strand.
ACAAAGACGACGGAATTCTGTCTTGCGGGTGTACTTGAGACAGAATTGGAAGGCCTGGGACGCGGTTTGTTGGTACATAATCTCCAATCGAGCATTGTTTCGGAGAATATCAAGAATGGTTCTATATGTCTCCCACAAGAACTTGAGCCATGGTGTGACATATTTCCTGTCGGTTCGGTCCTTGGTTTGCTCGCCAGAGACAGTGGCCATCAAAAGAGATTCGGGTGTTTCGGTAGCTTCAAGATCCTCTACATCTCCCAAGCTTGTCTCGGCGAGCTTTTGCGCGTCGGTAACCTTCGCTTCCGACTTTTCGATGAAGGTACGCAGAACCATCTAGAAACGCGTATGAGATATTAGTTTACAGCTGTTATAAGGGACGTGAAAGCTTAGATAATACCTCAATGGTCTGGACCGTTGTATTTTGCGCGATGTTCTTATATTGGTAGAGGCCATCTTTAGCGGTTTTGCCTTTTCGTAGCTCGACACAGAGGTCGATGAAAAGGAGGATAACTGGTTCCAGAGATGCGATGGGGGTATTCCTCGATCGTTTCGAGGTTATGTGTTCGTGTAAAATTTGAAGAGCAGCGGCACTCTGGTTGACCGCGATGAGCTCTTGAGCTCGCTATACATCAAAAACCAGGGGTCAGCAGCTGTCGAAGAGCATATATCCATCTTCCAGAAGCTTGTAAAGAGATATTGAGGGCGTCTCTTGATGTTGCAGGGGTAGTATCGAAGCTCACCTTGAGCACATTCTCGGGTTTTGCGTGTGGTACTGGAGGCATGTTGGTTGTTTTAGCTGTCGGACAAGCTGTCGGAAGGAGAGAAAAATCGTCGGGTCCGGAGACGAGATGCAAGCTAACAGGGGAGGTCGGAAGCTAGCTTGCAGCTGGTATATGAAGAGTCGACGGATGCTGGGGACAAGGGATCCAATCAGCCCGTTGGTGGAGACTACTTCGAGGGGTGTGATGTGTAGATGTTGGAGTTCAGGCGAAGTTGAAATTTTCCTCTTTCAGTTTACAGAGGGCTAAGACCCCAAATTTTTTGGGCGAGCCAGAAACCCCCCACTTATCGATAACACAACGCACAAGGGCCGACAAACCAACACAACGCAACACAACAACACAACAACACAATATATTCAGGACATGCCGTATGCCTGGTACAAATTGGTCTCGCAGGTCCAAATGCGTCGACCACATGGGATGTCAATTAAACCTTCATGAGGAGAAATTAAACTCGACAGCTGATCCAGCTATTCGCGGCCAGCCGGAACTCTCTTCCAGATGGAGTACATATATATTCTATCGTCGGTTGCATTCCCGAGCAGCATCGATAGAATATATCGATACCATGAACAGCGACATCAAAAATGACAGCCGAACTACTAAAGCCACGCTTCGCAAAAGCAACCAATATCCTACTTGAGCATACCATACCTCTCCTCGAATGGGGCGACCAAGTTCTCCAGTTTTGGGACTACCCTATAACAGTATCTGTAAGCCTGGACTGACCAAATTCGCTACCACCGCAGTGCTAATTAGCTAATTCCAAATATAGGTATATGATTTTATCATACAAGATCCCCTCATCGAGGGGGCCATACATCACTTAGAGTCGCCTCACATCGGATTCAAACACATCGACCCACCATCATCGGAGAAAGAAAAAGGTCCACTTGGAACCTTAGGGTACCATTTCATCCACAAAGATGACGATAAAGCGCAACCAACGATCTTGCATTTGATCCCAGAATCTTTAGTTCACCTCAAAACTAGTGACGGAATCCATGTGCCATCACCCTTCGATCCAAGTCATGGTCTGTTCAGACCGAAACTAGCACAACATTGCATTTCCTTGATAAAATGCATGGAGGACTACCCAAATGATGCAAAGTATAGGTTACCTGCGGAGCGTTCGCTTCGGATCCTTCTTGCTTCCGCAGTTTATGAGAAACCCAGTATCGGTGAAAAGATCTGGATTCCCGAAGACTCCGAATCCGAAGAACAATTCAAAGCTCGGCAAGCAATTGCGGTTACAAAGATCGAAGAATGGGATATAGCTGAAGAAGATGAAGGTTATCGAGAAAAGATTATCAACTTCCTCAAGGTTGGGCATTGGAACTTGCTCGATATGAAATGACGCTTGGTCAAGGTTGTCACATTGTGTGATAATATTACTCGAGATTATGATTAATTAAAACTAGGAAAAGGATGTCTTTGTAAAACATTTGATAATGTATACGGATCGCAGCGAAGGCATGTATCAGCGTTACGAGGAGCGTTACCATAGACTGTTTAATTTTATGCCAACAAAGGGTCAGTTCCCATATGTGAAAAGAGAAACCGAGAATGCGTAAGCAAGCTTCTTTCGAGTTCGAAAGTTCCTCGTGCGCCCACCTGATATCTACTATCTTTACTCGGAATATTTATGAAAGTTATAAGCCTTGTGCTAGCTAAGGTCAAAACCGAAGCACGCCGTCTGAACACGAGACTAGGTCAAAACAAGCTTTCGTATCTTATAGACAGATTAATGCCTTTGAATTCTGCTAAACTTTGAAACACCGCTTCGTCTTACCGCGTCAGCCCCAGGACCACGAATCAGCTCAAACATTAGTTACACTTTCCCCCCCAGAGCCCTTCATAAGCTTCTTGATACTCTCTACTAGTTTCGGGCTCGCCCCACCCTTCTGAATCAAAACTTTGGCCTGCCGGTGAGAACACCGATAATAAATTGCATCACGGGGCTTTGATACCATGGTACAAATGGGCTATAGAGTTCTTCTCAATTCAACCATACATGCGTGAAAAGAGGCTCCAGTGAGTTATTCTAGTATCCGAGCAGGCCACACCAATTGCAAACTTGGAAAGTCGGTGTCTAGCTCTTCTTCGTAACAACGAATTCGAAATGCAGTGCATTAGGAAATTTTCGATTGATATGGATTTTCTGACAACAATAATGCCTATATTCGATAGATCTATATTGGGTCCATAGCTTCAGTAAGCCAAACTTGTAACTTTTAGGATCCAAACATTTGCCAGATGTATTCAACGTCCTCAACTGACTTTGGCCTCCGGAACTTCCACAGCCCGTTCAGTGTCTAAGAGATTGACTCTACGTATACCATCCTAAATCGAGTAGCAAAAGTTTAGGCAGTTGCTAGGACTGTAGTATACTAAAGGTATAAAACGTTCAGAAGTAATTAATAGCTGCACCACAATGCAAGGCTTACAGCACAGCTTTCGTCAACTCCTAATTGCTCCTCTTCATCCTCACCAATTGCAAACTTAAAACTAACGAGTTCACACTATGGCTAATGAGGCTGTTGGAGTACATTTCCCTCAACCTGTTACCTCATGTAAGGCAAAAAAGAAAGCCTGCAATAGAACAGATCTTAAGTATCCAGAGGCGGAATTCTTCATCCGCTTTTTCCGAAAGTAAAACCATTTGTTAACATATTGTATTTTAATTCCAGCTGAAAACTTAGAGACTTTCCCGAGGGTTGTAGTTTGTAACCGTGGCGAGGGAGCTGCATGGTACTATGTGAACCGCTACGATTCGATGCCTCGATCTTGGATAGCTAGCTTGGAATATATAAGACGTATACGTAATGTATGTAATCTTCCTAATTTGCTAAGTGATAAAATATCAAGGCAGCATTAGGAAAATAGTGGGTCTAGTGCTCTATTTACTTGCATCACGAGGAAAATAACTGGACAGGCTCCGCACGAAGTTGGAGGTGACTTCTCTTACCCGGCCGGCCCCGTGCTGGATAATTGGTTGAAGTTGTCATGAAAAGACTTTCTGTAGCCCGCCTAAGTGGGAGGAAGCGAACCTCGTGCAATGGGGGCGTCAAAGTTTTATACAATACTAAACATAACTCTGTACAATAAGTCTAATTCGTTGTTAGATCTAGATCATAACGACTCTCGCGCAATATCAATATACTATACTTTTGTACATGCAACCGGTAAATTCATATAGCGATATATCGATATTTAGTTTAGTTTTTAGAATTTTTTTCGTAAAGACGACTGAGAGACCACAAGTCTACTTTTCGGACTCTTCTCAATATCATTGACAGAAGCAGAGAGACAGCGGACGCATGCAGTCGCAAGAGGCCATAGCGCTGCAGAAAATCCAACATTAACAACGCTATCCAGAACGAATCCCCAAACTCCACCGTACTCCGTCCCTTCACGCCCTTCCGGGTTATATTGCTTTCTATTAGGTAGATTCCTCAAACCGACGTGGTCACACATTGTTGGTAATAATTTTCTTCGAGAAAACAGTTCCCAATCGTATTCTTGACATCGCCCCCTAATATAATCTCCCCAGGCCATACTAACTCAATATCATAATCCAGTACTGCGACCACATCTAGATCTATTGCGGGTGCACATAACCTTTAACGGAGTTCCAAACTCACTCAACAGCAGCTAAGGTCACCAAGATCACAATTCCACCGGAATACAACAAGTTCCATATGGCGTATTGGCAAGAATTCTGTAAAATTTAATATCACCGTCCTGCTGTCCCCCATTTGATCCAACAAGTTCTATCATCTTGCTCCTCTTTTTGTAAAAATTGGAGACCTTGTTCCAAATCCATAAAAAGCACGCTATATATTAACCAAAAAGACGGCCAGTCACTTTTTGTATCATTGGCTATGAGTCTCTAAATGATTATTACTCCAAAATCAGAAAACAAAAAAAACATCACAGCTTAGTTTATATTATGCATGATAGTACCTTTTGTATACTACTTCGAACCTCCTCTTCAATAACGGATGCCTAGCCGCTGATTCGGGTATCTCGGGGTGTATATTTCTATGAGCCAAGCTGGCAATTTCGTCTTTGAAGTTACAAGAGTGCATCTCGAAAAACCGAGCATATTCGGACCACGGTCGAGAACGTTCATAGTAAATTTTCAAAATAGAACAATAGAACATAGGTAGAGAATATATACATATAACATATGTCAATATATGGTGCGAACGAGGATTCTTAATCATGTAATTAGAAACCAAAAAAAGGTACAATTGCGAGTTAGTCTTCATCTCTTATAATTTCTTCGAAGCCTGAACATGGACTAGCAGAAATCCTAAGTACCGTGCCACACATTGGCTTGTTTTCTGGCTGGAAGTGGTTCGGTAACACAACCGCTACCTATCTGTATCCCGGGTTGATATACTTTGGTGCATTTAGTTCATTACATTCTTAGCACCATAATATTGGGGCCGTGGTGCGAATTTCAAGGTTTCGTTTCCAATGAGTTCCCGGATGCCGCATAAACATAAGTGTTAAATTTCTTATTTAATGTCCACGTCCGTCCACGCCCGTCCACGAAAATCCGAAATCCGAAATGATAATGATAATGCCTTTGCGAAGCGAGGACATATTCGTATCCCTGGCGACTTTTTTGGCCAGTGCATCCCAGAAGAAAAGCAGCCATCAAGAGGTCATGAGCCAGTCACATCACAGAATTATAGTGCGCTCGGACAGCCAAAATCCCAATTAACATGGGCCCAAGGATCGGATCCCAACGTTTGTGCATGGGGAAAGATCTTATCGGGGAGTGTTTTGGGTGATGTTTCTGCCTCCTGCGCCGGAGCCCCCTTAATGGGAACGGATATGAGGCTGGGGACTCGAAACTGGGACAAGTGCACACACACGGTACTGTGCATGATGTATTAGTGTGCTCGTAAAAGGGGTCAATGGTGCCGGGTAGTGCCAGTCTGAGGCCGGTCTTTCAGCTGCTTTTTAATCTCGGCTGCCCCTGCTCGCTCAATAATCGCGTTAGTAAGTTCGAGCGAAAAAAGCGGATTTCGGCTGTTCAATTTCCTCTTCTTTCTCTGAACTCTTTCTTCTACTTTCTTTCCCTCTTCTTTTCACGATAGACAGTCTGACGATATCCAATTTGATTCATTCCTTCGTCGACGGAACTCGGGATATACCTTTTATATCCAAGCCATCCACAGTACTTAGCACATACAGTCTACAATCACTTCCATTGGGGGTTCTCCTATCCGTAATAATCCAACAACACATTTCCCTTCTCTCGCTTGGTCTTCCCCCCTTCCAACACTCAGCCAACCCAACCCAGCCAAAACCACACTTCCGGTTCCCTCCCATCAATCCAACCCATCCCATCCTAATCCATCATCCGAATCTATCTCCATCTCATCCTCATCCCGTCCACCCTCCCCCCGTCTCCAGTCACTTCCGATCACCGAGAATTAATCCGTTCCTCTCGATTCGCGTCACGAATTTTCTTCCGACTCTTCAAAACTCGCGACCGAATTCGACATAATGGCCGTTCACAATCAAGCAGGTGCCCGAGAGCCGGCAAGAGAGAAGAAGGGGTCCATGCAAGAGTTGAAGTTGAGGAGGCTGACAGAACTGAACGCTCGTCTACGGGAAGACTTGGAAAGACCGAGAGTAAAGGTCAGCGAGGCTTGTTCATCGTACGTATAACCTCCGGAAATACTCTATTTCTCGCGCCTTTCTTTTAAACATTCCCCTTATCTAACGTGTTTGGGTGCACTAGGATGATCAACTATACCAAAACAACAAAGGATTTCATGGTACCGGCGACTTGGGGTCAAGTAAGTCTATCTCTTTCTCCCACCACGAAACATAAGTTTCACGACTCTCCGTTCCTGACATCGCGATTTTCGCGCAACGTCACATTCCCTTTCGCCATTTTCGGACTAACCAGACATCTCGCACCTGCAGGTTGGCAAAGGGGAGGACCCGTATACCCCGCCAAATAACAATCCTTGCTGTGTTATCATGTGAAACACGCCCCGTTTACGCCGACGACGTTTCTATATTTACTTTCGATTTCCTTCTTCCTTGTATAAATTATTATATTGAACGCCGTCAAAAAAAGCCGACGTCCCTCTCCAATACGTCATTTGCGATGTGGCGATACCTACTTTCCCGACATCGAAGTCCGCGATCCTATCTCTTCTTACAGAGAAACAACTCTAACAGTTCGCGTCTATTCTTATTTCGACTTCTCCTCCAACCTTTCGGTCATCAAAGCCGGCATCTCTAATGTGTTTCTCAAAATCTCAGCGAATGATGATACAGCCTTGAACGTTCTTCTATGCGTCTTCATTTCATTTTTTCAGTTTAGTCTTGCTGGGTCGCAAAAAAAAAATAACCAAGAAAAAAAGATATAGGAGCAAAAAAAAGTCAAGCTATGGTGGACCACGAAATTCTGTTTCTCTTTCTCTTTCTCTTTCTCCTTTTATTTTCTATTTCCCTTCGAGATACAAGTTTACTACCTTTATTAATTCCTAACGACACCCTCCTCCGGCGTCCCATTTTACATCCCGAAGCTCCTTCATCTCCTACGCTGTGTCCTCCAAAATACACCTCCTGTATGCTTTTTTTTCCACCCTCGTCGATTTCTGCCTCGGTGTCCTTCTTCAGGAGTCTGTGGATTTCCTCGTGCATTTTTGTATTTCTCCTTCTGCTGCCGTCTTGCTTTCATTCTTTGAGTTCTGTTATATTCCTAAGATAAGTTAATCAAGTGACAAAAAACAATTCAAAGGAAACATTCAGGAATGGTCGTAGGATACCTGTCCGTTATATATAACTTAGATCCAAAGATGTCAGTGCCTCTTGTTGCGGAAGTGGACCCATTGGTTCGGATCGACGAATTAGATGCCATCCCATATTTCTGAGACGACGGCTATCGATACCGATACTGATGTTTAGACCAATCGATAGTTAGTGTTAGGATATGGCGCAACAGGGTTGACCAAGGTTGAGTCTTACTAGGGCGTCTACCTTGGTAGTCACATCCTAGCATCGTTTAATTTATATAGAGTCCTAATCTCTATCACCACAAATTACCACAGACGACACCTTTGAACGCCTGATTCCCGACTCCCTAGCCAGGTTTAGAATAACTAGCCTCCAACCACTAGGCGTGAGGAAGGAAGGGTAGAATAGCATGTTCATACTGTCCTGACCATTCATATATGTCTTAATCCATATTAAAACCAGTATATACTTACCTACTACGTGTATCCAGCACTATTCCAGGTGCGCCGGGACTAGAATTCAATACCAATTGAGAATGATCAATGATATCAGCTTGTTTTTCACCGAACCTACGAGTTACCCTGGCTTAGTCTTAAGACATGTACATCAATAAGGCTGTGCCTCTTTTACACAGGTCCATGGGTGTCTATCTGTCTCAAAGTTGTACTTACATCTTAGGCATTATATGTTGCCTGTTGTTTCGTCTACTGCCTGGTCGATGAATCGATATATAGGACCTTCAATTTCGTGGATATTTTCACTACATCCTGATAATATTATCATACCTCGAAACTACGTAACTCCATAAGAGGCCAAGTTCCATCTTCTGAGTAGTGAAAGCCTTGACACTTTATTCAACTTGCAACCAATCTCAACCTTTTACTTTTTTATCCGTACCGGTATCTTGAGTTAATAGGTTATGCTTGAGAATTAAAGCGGCAGGAATATATGATCTCAATTCGTGTTATATAATCAAGTACGTACCTATCTTCAGACAATCGATCAATCAATTACACCAATTCGTATATCGACAGCAACGAAAATGAATAGGGTAATCCCTCCGTACGGGTAAGTAAGCCTCTCACAACAATTCCACTTGATCCCCAGGCATAAACCAATCCATTAACAATAACTCTCCTGGATCCCGTAGTCAAAAGGGCTACCTCGAATCAAAACTCGCCCCCGATGACTCCTGCGTAATATGCAATAAACACCCCGCAAATACCTGCAAACAATGCCAAAGTATCTGGTATTGCTCCAAAACCTGCCAGAAGTCTGACTGGCCCAGCCACAAACTTCTCTGCAAGCCCTTCACAAACCAAGAACCCCGTCCCTCTCCAGATCACAAAAGGGCCATATTATTCCCAGCGGACGAAGAGAAGCCACGGCTGATCTGGGTCTTCTGCGAACGAAATTCAGATCCCTGGGAGATATCAGATCATATGCATACTGAAGATTATATTCCAGCTGATACGCCGCCTGGGTATGCACGTGCGGATTATAATCCAATCACTAATCGAAGACTTGGGTCTGGGTTCTCGACGCAGAGGTTGAACGACGGCTATACGATCCTTTTCCAATTTCGGGATGGATTCAGTATCGATGGTTCTGCTATCAACCAAAGTGTTTTGACGGCTATAGGTCGGTCTGGACAGACTCCTGGCTATATTTGGTGCGGTCCCGTCATTGCTATTCGAGAACCGGAAGCAAATTTTTGCGGCGATGTTAACTTGGGAGATTTTCGACATATCATTGATTTCCTTATAACCTACAATCGATCTTAAATGTAATATCAATGGTTCAAGCAACTTGACCTTTCTCATTCATAATCATGATATTTATGTTTAATTTGCAATTGAAGCCATTCATGGCATGTATTATCGGTCCTGTATTCAGTATGCTAGCAGCCATATTATCATCTTCGCCTGGCCTCGAGGCTAAATTACCATATATGCTTATCCATTCCTCTTGTGAGCAAAGAAAACCTCCTGCCACCGCTCAGAAAAGGCTACATTGGATTAATTCTCCGAAGCCAATCTCTAGCACTCGACGTCACTGTCATAGATTACACACCCTAATTGCAATCCCCGCCGCCACAGGCTCCTAAACATCCCGTAAACTGCATAAGACATCCATAACCTCCAATTGACAGATCCATAATCACGGTATACGGTATTACACGGTATATGAACAATAACAAGCCCCCGTAACCGCTCGGGCAGCCCCACCCAAACACCACAACCTCCCCTCCCTTCTGGACTCTCCACCAGAAGCCACAAATCACCAGCCGCGTCTACCAGATCTCCGTCCTAAGCCGGTCAGATACGCCAACATTTGTGCCTCCCTCAGCCAATCGAAACGGACAGATTAACGGGGTTCCGTATCTGCATAACGACAGTCCAACTAATGCAAGCCTTCTTTATATCGCCGTACATCAAGGAACGACTTAAACTCCTTAACTTAATCACTGTTATAACTACTAGATTAAGTAATGGATATTCAATCTGCATTAGCCTTTTTCTTATACCGTTAGTGTTTTAACTATAGGATTAGTGGGCGTGCATATGTCATTGTTTTATATATATGACCCCGCAATGTTGGATACCAGGCTTGAAGGGTATAGTTACGGGAGGGAGGGGTATATGGTGTGTGTGTGTGTCAGTGGGTAGGAAAGTATATTTCGACGTCAGTTTGTGAGAATAGCCAACTATAAGTGTTTTCTTCGCCCCCTGGATTTGGTGGGTTAGAGATTTTTTTTAAGCTTATGGCTGGTTTCGTTCTCAGGTTCTGGCTGGCTATGGAGCTCCACAACGGTGTTGGATATCGGAACTAGTACTGCAGACGGTATGCTACGTAGAATGTTGTATGTTGTAGTCGTAACTAATTAGTACTATAGTCTTAAAACTTAACAGCAGGATAACGGCACGCTGAAACAGGAGGTTATCTTGTTATCCGGATTGATAGCTTTCAAGTATAAACTTCTGATTATATGTAGATTCCGAACGGCATGTTTACCGGCATCAGCCGTGTATCGTCACTCCTGAAGTTAAAAAAAAATGCAACAAAAAATGGTTAACGGTTATCACGATGTAGCTAAGTTTTATACTACTACTATCCCGATATCATAAAATTCAAAAATCTTGAATTTCAAAAAAAGTAATAACCAGGGTCACACAAAGAATCCAAGGTCCCCCTCCTTGCTTCTATAATAGCCAAGACTCGGGACATTCTAGACCTCTTAGAGCGAGATATCCCAACCGTCCGTCTCAGAATCCAAAAACTTCAAAGTAATACCAAATAAGACGTTAACCCGAACCCCCCCTCCTTTCTAACCGAAGAATGCAGTATTCCTCCCAAAAACTGCGTTGCACAATGCACGTTGTATTTTTTTTTGTCCGGGGAGACTTTCGACTCCCTTGCTCATAATCTAAAACCTAGTCTAGCTCCTCCTCCCCAGACCGGTCTCCAATGGCTAAACTTCCTTCGTATAGTTAGTATCAACATCTGTACGTCGACCCCGTTTGCTAGTTAGCGAAACATACTAGCTAGGCAGAGAGAAGGGGGGGGGGAAAGATACAAGGAATCCTGCGCCCCTATCGCCGGATCCGGTCATTTCCTTAGGTTCCTGGTGCAAAAGTCCCTTCCCATTCTTTTCGTGCCTAGACTTGAAACGTGGGATTACCGTTGAGACAAAGCACAACATATTTTCGAGCACACGAACCTTGTAAGGACGGGGTCGAGATAGCGGGTTTCTACATTCTTTGATATTCGAACTAAGCTATGCATCCTGCGTATGTAGACGGGGAGATTGTGAGAAGGAGAACAAAAAGTTTGTATAAATAATGTCGTGAACTCGGGACCGTCTATCGTGACTTCGGCTTAAAGAGGTCTAGTTAGAGAGTGGATTCGAATTAGGTAGATATTTGGTTCTTTTTTTTTGACATGTTCCGTGCCAATGCAATTGATCCCTTTTGGCCTTTTGCAGATGTATCTTTTATAAGATCCCTTAGTGGGGAGGTACATGGGTATACGGTACATAGGCATGCGTATACATATGCAGTAGATATGCATCGGAATGCAAGCCATGATGCTTCGAGCTTCCCCGAGCCGTCATAATAATACCAGGAAGGGTATAACCGACGAGCCCTTTCGTAAATTTCGCGAAGAGAAAAAAGATGTTGGGGGGAGGGAAAGGAAAGGGTTCTGTGATATTTCGTAAGAAAATCAGAAGTGAGAAATCAATGTGGGGTTCCTCTTCAAACTTTTGACGTTTAGGTCGAGGGAAGGGAGGGATGATAACTATTTTGGATTTCAGTCGCATTTGGCGCTGTGGTAAATGGTCTGCTATTCTTCCTTTGTATGGATCTGAACCCTTTGCCTGTGACTCTGCTGAACGACCGGTTAGTTCTCCGCGTGGGGATATGATATCTTTATGGTCTGTGCACCCCCAGGGTATGGGAAGTAACGGCCTTGCACAAGGGTACCTGTTATCTGATATGGGTACATTGGTTTAGCCGTTCGCTTGGGGGTCGAATTAGGCACTCGAACTAAATCCGTATCAATATAACTGATCCAAACAAAGTCGTCGTCAAAAGACTCGATGTTTTTAAGAATAAAAGTCTTATAACTCTCGAGAGCGGTAAAAAAAAAAACCACATATCATCATCGTGCCTTGACAGGTTGAAAAGTTTTAAAAAAATCCCATCCAATCACCATAATTAACCACCGTCTGATAATCTCCAACCATTTCCTCCCAAGTTAAATTCCGATATGCGACGCTCTTTTGCCCATTCCTATCGACATTCTCATGCTCAATGGGCTACTCTTCCACACCATCTTGAAGATCTTTGAGGGAAAGTTAAGTTGACTTTTTCTTTTTTCGCCTTTGTCCGCGTATACATGTCCATATCGACGAGCATTACGGTACTGCTCCGATATACCTGGAATCAATCAAGATAACTGTACATCCCGAACTTCTTTTATTCTCTAAACCAAAAAAGAAAAAGAGACTTCTCTAAAGTGGGAGAAATAGCAAAAGAGTACTTTCTTAACTTCCCTACTCTTTGGACCCTTGGAGGCAAAAAAAACCAAGCTTGGTCGCTTTCCCTGGCTCATCCATCATGCATGATGCAGGAAAGAGAAAAAAAAAAATTATTAGTCCATGTGACCAATCGCGGACCAACATTATCACAAAATAGGTGCATGTAACCATCTTCGTCATGTATTCTTTCGTAGATGGTATCATATGAAAGGTACTTTATATCCCAAAACCAGCTTGGTATTCGATATTCAATAGCTCGTAAGTTAAGAGGGAGGAAGAAGAAAAGAAAGGGAAGACGAGATATCCCTTTGGCCAAACGTTCGCCACTCCCCACTATTAAATCTTCTTGTCATATGGAATTCAGAGAACTGGGAAACCCCTGCCCGCGAGAAGACCCCATGTCCTGTAGAACTTCTCGTTTATGCGAAGTACCGCCAGCCAGAGCCTGCTAAAAAACCACCCAGCTTCTATCTTCAGAGCGTATTCCTCTCCACGCAAAGCAAATAGCGGTATGCAGATGCGAGCGCAAACAAACCTTGCCTATTGGCTATAATCCAACGTCATGTCTTTCGAAGCTAAATTTAAGCTGTAAGCAACAAGAGCAAGAGAAAGAAAACCTTTGGAACTATTCCAAAACTTGGTCTAGTTGAACTGACGTTCGCACTGGGGTCTGCTTGTTGCACTTCTCTTTTCAGACCTTCTTTTTTTTCTTTATGGATAATCGATAATCACGTCGTCGTTCTTTTATGGGGAAAAACACCGCCTAACTTTTTTTATTTTGCCCCGCCTTGAAAAATCAAAAGAAGCTGATCTTCAGTGCAAAAGAGCTGGCAGTGTTGCTGGCATCGTGGTCCCGTAAGGACGCTAGTGAGGTGGTGTATACGACGAGCTCAATACCAAGGCTATAAGATTCCCGGATGATCAAACCAAGGATTGAGCTTCTCGCACTTTTTCCCCGAAACTTTTTTTCGTCTTTCATCCCATTTCCATCCACCTGTTCGGAGATCGCAATCGCAATCGCAATCGCAGGGCGGCCGCCCGCCGTTTAAGCGCTCGGGGAACCGTGGCAGTTTTTTCGTGAATGGTATTAGCTAGCTTGAGTTTAGCTAGTTGTATTTGGCGATAAGGGCCGGCCTCCAGTTCCCAAAAAGAATGCGAACTGTTTCAGGGTAGCATTCCAATGCGTGTAGTAAGCTAAGCTAGCTAGCTAGAGCTTTGAATTATAAAAATGTCAGTATGGAGTGGGTGTGGTAATGACATCAGACCAGCTTTTATGATTCTTGGGCAGTTTTTTTTATTTCCACTTCATGAATTCATAGAACTCCATAGTTAAGGGGCCAAGCTCCGTCATGGGTTCGAGAGGATTCCAACGTTTCGTACACACAAGGTCACTTGAAAGGTCTTCCCCGGTTATCAGGTACAAAACAGGAACGATTATCGGTTTTTGGAAGATTATTGATGATGATGAGTAACTGATGTTTCAATGATAAAATGCGTGTGTGTGCCTGCCATGAGGAGGGGCTGACATCTACATAAAAAAGATGCATGTGATCCCACAAATATGAATCCACATTCAAAAAACAATATATAAAAAATAAAATAAAAAGAAGAAGAAGATATTGTATTCGCGAAGAAAACTCGGATTGAGAATTCCCGTCGGCTTGGTATTGATATCTAAGCTTGGTATTTGGTGGCTTGCTATAGCTTTCGATATCCGCATGGGCTCTTTTATTGAGAAATCTATAGAAAATTTGGCCTTCTCTTTTTGATTTTTTTTAGGATGCACTGCCATGGAATGCGCCCATGTCTCGCTTCGTCATGCAAGTCCCTTTGGGGCCCGCTTCTTTTTACTGGGTTTCTTTTTCAATGATGCAGTGGAGGTTGCACTTTTTGAGCCTTCAATTCTGAATTCTGGATCAAGCAAAAACCGCGCACACAGTACGCAGTATGTAAGTACTGACTTATATTGATTAATTGAAGGATGGGATAAAATGGTAGTAAGTTCTGGAATGCAGGAATGTAGAGGTAGTCATATGCAAAAGGGTGGCTCCACTATCCAGAGATACTTCACGGAGCCGCGAGAATTATACCAGATGAACATCGGATCGTAGAATACCAGCCAAGTTGCTTTTTTAAACCCCAAAAGTCCCCTCCGGTAAATTTTCTTCAACAGTGTAAGCTGCTGCTCGAGCGGAGTTCCAAATGTCTCTCGCTAGGGCCGACGTAGCTTTCGCGGAACCAGGCGGCACTTTTTTTTTGGAGAAGTTAGACTTCTTCCTAAACTTTTTTTTCTAAATTAGAAAATCTCAGCCTCGTTATGTAGACGACACATGACTAGCAATTTTTATCTTTTCTGAGTCTCTTTGATGCGAACGAGGGGTAACATACACAACTAGACTGTAAGATCACTATCTGCTCCTTTGACACCCTGTCAAGATGTTACCTAAACCCGATTGCGAAGTCTTGAACTCTTGGTTAGGAATCGATGAGGCCAGGGCTGTGGTTAGATAGTTAAGTTCCCCGCACACATGTACACCGCGTCGCGGATCTCAATATAATAGTAATAAAGTACAGAGGATGAGGGAAAAGCCCTCGATTATATCACTTTAACGGGCTAGGATCTGAGAATATTATGCAGATCGGCGTGGAGGGAAAGGGTCCCAGCGGGATAATTAATTATGGATCTTGTGCAGATTGCAGGCGTCGATAAGATATCATGGCTTTCCGTCGGCTTCTGTGACATCAAAGGGATGTCCAAGTTTTAGTTCATTATCATAAGCTATATAAGGCAATTGCAAGGATTATAAGTATCAGCATTATTATAAATATTATATATCAAAATGCGAGCTACTAACTTATAGATGGATGCAAGTATATCTCCAGCTTTTGCACTTCGAGAAGAACATTTGCATCTTGAAGAAGTTTTCGGTCTGGAATAGGATTAGTCTGATGAGCCAGAGATGGGATGAGACAGCCAAACAGATAAGAGAAATACATCCTTCAAAAAGAAAAATCGTTGGAGCTCTTCAAAATTTCTTTTGATGGGTAGCTTGGATCTTAGACTTTTGTCAAGACCTTCTCCACATGGCTCATGGCTAACTACTTCCCAAAAGCTTCCCTACCTATTGCGACGCATTGGAAGGCAAGGTGGGAAGAAGGAGCGTCTCCGATTCGCGTCAGTGGTACAAAGCGTCGAAAGTCGATTTGCTACATGTATGTAGTATGTAATTAGACTTTTTTTCTTCTTCTTTTCTAGCTTCTAAAGCCATTTCATTCGATATCCCGCCTTATATTGACGGAAAAGCCCATGCTTAGCTTGAACTAGAAAGCAGCTCGAAAACTCGTGATCCTAAAAAATTTTCATTCTTTAATTTGCGATAAGCTGAAGAAAACGTTTAAACCCCGCGCGCGGGATATCGATCGAGGCTTGCCTTCTTACATTCCCTTGTATGCTCCGTAGACGGCATTCTTTGGATTACCGTTACTTGATCTCGTGAGGCGCCTTATTTTCTCATCCCCAGGCGATTTCTTTTAGTGGCGTGCGTGGTACTTGGATAAACTGCTTGGTAGTTACGGGTACACATTTTCTTCGTGGTGGTGGTTGTGGTTGAGTGGGGCTGGATCGAACAAGAGCGCTGGCAAAATACCCCATTGCAAGGCCCATCATCCCTCCCCTCCAAGGGTTTATATGGTATCACAATCTGGTCAAACCGTGGCGTACATTCCATGCCTCAGAATCCCGTTCCCGCAGTACAGTCCGTTTATCGGAGCGAGGAAATCTCAAGGCAGCTTCGACGAACGGAAAATATTTTTTCTCTCTAGACGGTAAGAATATAGTTTATTGAGGGTTTATAGCTAGCTATGGTCTGATCATAAGGAGATTACTACGGTAAGCTACTAGAGTAGTAATGGGCTTCGAGAACTAAAGCAGGTACTGGCGTTCATCTGTCCAATATCATCTGAGAACATTTGTCATTGGACGAAGACTGGCCCCGGAATCGATTCACTAGAAACGATATTTGCCGCGCAGGGCCCGGGACATTTTCTCCAAGCGTGTAATTATGGAAGTACTTTGGTACTTAACTTACCAAGCTTAATCGGAAGGAGGCACAGGGTGTTCCCCATCATGCCATGAACGTAGCTAGTGATGTTTACCATCCGATCTTCCAAAGGAAGAGGAGCTGGTGAGCAAATGGAATTGAAGATCGCAGGGTATACCTATACCTATATTAATAGGTATTGAGGTGGCTAGAGGAGAGAGTAACCGGATCCGGAGATCGAATGGATCCATCGATGGCCGAGAAGCATGGCGCCTATGAAGCAGCATTCGACAGACGTTTCAATGTATATGTTATATATGTAAGTTAGAGAACTGGCGTGTCTGTGGATTCCGTATTCCATACCAGCCTAATCCATCTGTCTCAGGTAGAGTGTGTGAGAGAGGAGCGAGAAGAGAAGCGTGGGATGCCCAAATGCAGGAGGAGGAGGAGGCTAAGTAACGAAAGAGCGAGATCTAGCTCTTGTATCTACTACCATTATCCGTCCATCCACCCATCCATCGTCGTCATTTATCTTACCTAGTGGGAATCCCTTTTCTCTCGAACCCATGCTTGCCTGTATGTAAGTAAGTACCTTTTATAAGTATGTAAGTAAATGTAAGAAGTATGGGATGGGAAGAAGTACGTACAGTGTGTCCCACCCACACCGCGCCAAACAAGACATGCCCCTCCACATACCTTATTCGCTACACACCGGAGCAAGAACGATAGGTCTGCTTTTCTTCTTCTTGCAGAGGTCCTCCCGGCACCAACTCTGATCCTGGTCGAAGAATGGGAATCCAGATGATATAATTTGCAAGAGATCATCTCGAGCCGACGAAGAAAGAGAGCGGTGCTCCTTCCATTTGTCGTCTGATGTCGAGCAGTTCTATTGAAGATACTTACTTATATCCAGCACCGGATATCATTCCCAAGACATCCATCCTCTCTTCTTCCTTTTATTCCCACCCTCGATCGAGTCGCCCACCTTTTTAACCCGTCGAATCAATAATTAACATCATCGTCACAATTACGGGGAGATCCAGAAAATAATAAAAAATAAGAAAAAAGTAAGCATACCCACATACGCATACAAAAAAAAACCCCTTCCACATTTTGGAATTGTAGTCGAACTCGGGAAACTTTGGAGGCAAGCAAGCAAGCAAGCATGGCCATGGGCAATTTACCTTAGCTGCGGAAGCGAAGCACCTTCCTGTTTCCTCGTTTTGGGCACCAATTAGAGGTCGAGAACCGGCATTATCAGCCAGCATTTTGTTTCTTATTACCCGTATATACCTTACCTTACCTTGCTTTGCCTTACCTACACTCCGACGAAAGGGAAGAAAAAAAAGAAAGAGACAGAGAGAGAGAGAGAGAAAGAGAGACCCATACCTTCAGACCGTCGACAAGCTTTCGGATACTGTACAATCTTGCTTGCTTGCTTACTGGGAAGGGGGAGGGGGGAAACCTAAAACTGGGCGACAAGCACGAACCAGGAAGTACAACAGAGATCGAGATACTTCCCTTCTGGCTTCTGTACCCCATAACGTCTGCAGGCGGTACTTACATATGTATGTATGTACATACATGTTGTACCTTGATTGATCCTTACGCCGACCAATAAATCGCAGTCTTTATTTTTTCCTCTCTTCTATTTCATCTTTTATATATATCCATTCCATACAGTTTTTCGAAGGAGAGGGTATCGATATCCTGAGAGCAAAAAGGTAATTTCTCAGCCTGCTTCTGGATCTCTGAAGCAATTATTATATACCTGTGGAGTATATGCTGCAGGGTCTCCGGCATATTTTTTGATTCCCTGACCTTACCCTACCTTACCTTACCTTACCTTACTTTACTTTACCTTGCCTGGCCTGGCCCATCGTCGCTTCCCTTCCTCGGGCTTGGGCTGGTGGAAATGCTGCTTGCTTGTTTTGGCCTCGTTTCCCAACATCCCTCATCCCTCTTAACCTAACTCACCTCCACCTCCACCTCCAATCCTTTTTACTCTTTCTCTCTTTCTCTCCAACCATCCTCCAGAAATCCTCCTGCCCGCCAGGATTTCACATAGATCTAGAGATCTTTAATAGATCCTAGAATCTTTCAAAGCCTCGAGAAGAACCTCCTTGCAGGGTATTCTTCAGAGGTCCACGGGTGCCATTTTATATCCCGTGGCCATTTCCATTATCGATCCGGCACCGACGACAGCCTCGAATCTGTTTCGGCAGTCGACCAGTTCATCCTTTCTTCTATTGTTTAGTTTTTTGATGACACGAATTTTATTTTAACGTATGAACTATTCTTTTTTTTTTTTTTTTTCCCTTCCCTTCTCTTCCCAATTCAAAAATTGTTTGGTCTGATATATTGCTTTTCGTCTTGTTTTTTTCTCTTTCCTTTCCCTGTTAGTTGGAGGCTTTACTGGATCTGGAACCACCTTTCCCCTCCTGACACGATCATACATTACATATACATACTTCTTATTACCTATTACCTCCACACGCACTCCTCCTCTTCATTGTCACTGTCATTGTCACTCGATCATTCCACCGACATGGGATGTCAATACCAGGCTTCTCACCCGCTTAGGGCGAAGTTTGGTAGTAGTGGTAGTGGTTATGGTTATGGTAATGGTAATGGTTAACATGGAAGCTGGGGAGAAACATCAGAGAAGAGGCAGCTGCACCTACCCGTCAAGGTGAAATTATTGGCCGACTGTGCAGACCGGTCAGCTCCTCATTTCTCAAAACAAACCAGACCAGCCAAATAACCTGGCGACGACCCTGACCGAGCTCGAACTGAACTGCGGCCGTGAAACGCTGGGCCGTGTGAGTGGTGTTTAAGGCTGGTTCGGTCGGTCAGACCGCCACTCGAACTGGACTTGGTGTGCTCCCTTCCCCCCCATCCCATCCACCCATCCCTCCCTTCTTTCCTTCTTTCTTTTTTTTTCTTCTTTTCTCTCTCTGTCTCTGTCTCTCTTCGTCTTCTTCTTATTCAGGCCTGAGTTCGAAGTCCAAAGTCGAATCGATTCGAATCGACAGGCATCCTCGGCATCCCGTCAACACCGCCATAAGTCGTTCGTGGTTGTTCTTACTCTTGTCGTGGTTCCGTCACCTGGCAGTTGGTTACCGAACACCGCTGCCTGCCTGTCATCCCAAACTCCACCACCTGCCACACACACCTTACCAGACCTCGCTCACCTGCACTCTGCACTCTCCCACCCCGCCATCTTGGAGACGAACAGACGCTTACATGCCCTCGTATATTAAGTAACACCGCTGGATTGCTCCTATTGCTTCCGGTCTCAGTATATCTTGTCTGTCTGTCTGTCTCTCTCTCTCTCCCCGTTCTGGTTTTCCGCAATTATCATCCATTCTTCGTTCGTTCCGAGGCGCAGTCTGGGGATATCGTGAGAGAACATCCCAGCCTGGGGTTGGAAATACACTTATTGCAGTGCAATACAATACACTATAAAACAATAAAAAGACGCTGCTCTTGTCGAAGAAATTCACTCGAGTAGAACATCCTCCTATTGTATTTTATATTGTATCGTACTGAATTGTAACTGTATCGCCCTCTTCACCGTCTCTGGCCTTTCTATCAGAGTCCAGATAATTTTTCTTCTCAGGAGGTATTATTACTAGAAGCATCTGCATCCTGCTGCTCCTCTTCTCTACCTATACCTACTTCACATTATTTCTCCTGGATCCCTATAAAAAATATATATATATGAAAACACCAGGAGAGAGAAAAGGGCATAATACCATTTCGTCATCATCATATTTCCGCTCTAATTGCTAACAGGCCTCCTGTCTGTTGGCTTGTTGTGTGTGTTTCTTCTCTCTCTATGCATTGCATGTGGCTCCTTTGCTATACTTTCCCAAGCTGCTTCAGGACATCCCTTCATCGTCATATGTCTCTGTCCCTGCTGTGCCTCAAGTCCAAATTCCGAATCCAGTCAAGCCCGAAAACTCTGTGGAGATGCAAGAAGTAATAACAATAATCAATAATTTGCTAACCGCTGTCATAATCCAAGAATAGTCACGCTCCCTTTGAGACGACGATATCCTTATATTCCTTCTCCATTTTCGTCGGAATTAACTTTTCGGCGGAACCCAGTTCTTAACTGAACCTCCCAAAACCTCCAACACCTCCCACAATATCCGCCATATGTATCGCTAAGATGGATCGTGAAGACGGGTAAGGACTTCTGTTTTGCTTGTTAATTTATTTCTCTTCGGATACGTACTTTTGCTTCTCGTCTGGCCTGACCCTGTCTGGGGGAGGAGCCGACCGGGTTGGAACGAAACCACTGCCCACTACACACAACAATAATATTACAAACATCTCTAGACGTCAACTAATCATCATCATCCTTGCTCATAGAAACTACTTCATCAAACATCTGGCGACCTACATCAGGACCCATGAGAAGGCCCTCGCCAATGCTCTTCAATTACAAGCCCGGAGGCCGTCCAGATCGGCCGATGGCCAAACATCTCCCACCCATGCTCCGGCCACGAGCCCTTCAGCATCGAGTGCGCTCGCAGCTGCATTCTCCCTCCCATCCCTATCCTTCACCTCCCAGAATCTAAAACCCGCCAAACTCGCCCTTACACCTCATCATCTCTACTATCTCCTGGACCGATTCGATGCCCTCGGAATATCCGTGGGTCCGATGAACGTTAGGCTCGAAAATATCCACGCTGAAACTGCGCCCGGAAACTATGTATCATTCCTCGACTCAGCCCAGCGTGCCAGACGGACCAAGTCTACCGATGCCTTATCGATACATTCCGTCTCTTCCGTCAAGAGTGTCATGTCCGGCATGTCTTCCCTTTGGAACTCGTTTGGATTGGGATCTAGCTCCGCTTCAAAGCAAGAGAAGACCAAGCAGGCGATAAACATGGACCTCAAATACATCTATTCCGCTTTCACCAAGATTCCCTGTCTCAAACTCTGTCCTGATCCGAAAGCTCGTCTGATCAGTGGTTACGAAGAATTCCCCTTCGACACTGCCGTGCCACTTTTGGCATTCAAGAATGTCACTGCCCTCGAAATCGTGGACATTGATATCAGACAGTTTTACGGATGGGACCAAGTTGCCGAAAGAGTCAGGAGCCTTGTTGTTAAGCGTGCTTGTATTGAGGATCCAGCCGAACTCCTCATTGCTATCGTTTTGGACGATATGGATAAGCGTAGAAGACGCTCTTCTAAGAACCAGGCATCGTCATTGAGCTGGTCAACACCTAGCCCTGGTATGCCGCTAAGCATTGACACTGGATCCACTTCTGGCTCTCCAGGAAAACAAGGGACGGAAGAACAGGGTACAAGCGTCGGCAGTACCGGTTCGACATTGCGTGATCGTTCCGCTGTCAACCGGCCTGTCTCGCGAAATAGAGATCGGGATAGTAGCAATTCGCCTACTCGCCCTAATAGCTCTCGAAGCAGTTCTACTACTAACAACAATAACAGCAATAGCCATCATGGCGGTCACCACGCTCACAAATCTCATCGGATGCGACGGTCTGACTCTGGCAGCAGCCGTGCTTCTTCTAATGGCACAAATCAATATGGCACGACTACTCAGAGTATCAGCTTGATGGGAACCCTTCCCTCTAACAAATGGCGTTTCCTGCGTCATCTCTCCCTCGCAGATAATTCCCTAACAACCATCTCCTTCGTTTCTCTTGCACCTCTTGCTAATTCCTTGACATCCCTCGATCTGTCATCTAATCTTTTCATCACCGTTCCCGATGCCCTCTCCACCCTAACAGCTCTCCGTGCCCTAAATCTCTCCAATAACATGATCGAATCCCTACACTCCCTTACTCGTCATCCACTCCCTGCAATCACTGCCCTTAACCTTCGTGGAAATCGTCTTCAGTCTCTTGCTGGGATCGAGAGACTCCCCTCTCTTGAACGCCTCGATTTAAGAGAAAACAAACTGTCCGATCCAACCGAGCTTGCCCGATTAACCAATGCCCCTAATTTCCGGGAAGTATGGATCTATCCAAATCCATTCGTCAGAACCCACAATTCCACTTACCGAGTCACCATATTCAACCTCTTCCGAAAAACACCTGGCTTCACAGAGGATATCACCATTGATGCCCAGGGCCCTGGAATGATAGAGAGACGACAGCTATTGGAACGGGCAGCCGAGCCAATCCCAGTACCCGTTGTAAGGCCAGCCGTAACAACTGCACCTCCTCGCGAAATCGTTCGCGAGGTCCGACCCCCTCCCATCACCCATTCGAGAACACCATCAGAAAAGGGCTTGATAACGACACGGCCTACGGACGACCTTACCCGTGCAAGAAAAAAAGGTGCCAAACGACGGGTCGTCGAGCTTAGCAAGGGAGACGGCGGTTCCGAGATATTTACAACAGCAGATCGTGCCCCGACCTTCTCACCGGCTGATTTCCACGTCCATCGTCAACCAACTGCGCCTGCCATACCGACCTACTCATCTCGACCTCAATTTCCTGCCTCGCCACCTTCACCTCCGACATCGATACGGAAGAGTCATACTATAAACATCGATGCGGAGACACCGCCTACTCCGCCAGCAAAAGAAATCACTCTTCCCACGAATTTAACACCGGGCGAGGATTGGACGCTCAAAGGAGATGATTACAAGAGAAGAGTTGAGCTTCTTAAGAGTGAATATGGAAATGGATGGCTCAGTGCCCTCGCTGATGAACGATGGAACAACAATCCAAGAGGTCCTCAAAGTCCCCCTAATCGAGATGCCCAGGGGTCTCGAAGATAGCGTCACTCCCCCTCTCATATTTATCGACTTCTTTACCCACGATACTCCACACAATCTCTCGCCTCTGACCCGTATAACCACCGCTTCCCCCCGCAATCACGAATCACAGTTCACCCTTGCGCTTTAACGGCTGATATACCCATCCTCTCCCTGGCGGATCACTGTACGATATATGTCGATGACTTTTTTTTTTTTTTTTTTTTTTTACATTTCTCCCCGAAAATTTTCGTCTAGTTTGTTCGTTCAGACTATCCACTTCGGTGTTTTTAACTTTTCTTTAATACTGTATGACATGATGATGTATTATCATTCTCTGTTCTTCAGCATTTCTTCGTCCCGTGGTTGCTTTGTTGGTTTTGCACAGCATCGTTCCTGTCACTTTTCTCTCGCTATTTTGTTGCATGATTCCCCTTGGGCGGTAATCAAACCGGGTTCTTTCTTAGCTATGATTTACTTTGGCGTTTATGCTAGCAGTTTATTTCCAATCTCGGGACGCTATAGATTGTTCTACTTTTTTTCTTCTTTCTTTTACATTTTTACTCTCTAATTATACCAACTAAAAAGGAGCGAAGATGTTCAGAATTTGAAGGTGTTTCCTTGAATTTCTTCTTCTTATTTCTTCCAAATTTTTTTCTTTCTTTCCTTTTCTATTTTCTATTTTATTTTCCGGATGTTCAGTGGAGGGAAACTTTGCGATAGCAGGCGATATGTTTTTTTCTTCTTTCTTTTTCTTTTTAGGATTTTTCTTACTACAGGGGGGATCTTCGAGGAAATACAAGATTTTTTTTTACTCTTTCCATCAAAGTCTTACAGAAAAACCATATGCAAGTTTGATTTCCGTGATGAATCGAAATCGACGGTGATAAGAAGAGAAAGAAAGAAGATCACCGTGCGAATTGGGTACTCGATGCATTATGCATATGCATCTATCAGCTTTTTCTCTCTCTTCCCATTGCAAATCCCCATGTTGAGCTGAGCATGAGTCGGGGAGTTTTGCTTTAAAGGGAGTGGAGAAGGTAAGACTGCTATATCTATTCTGTAAAGAAGAGCGGGGGCTATCATAGCCATCCAATGACGAAGTGCAGTATGCAAGAAGAAAAAAAAAAACCCCAGCCCGGTCGATCGGTTTGGATTCCCAAAGAGATCCAAAAAGCCGTCCTTGGATCTTGCATTGCCAGAAAAAGCCGGCGCCGATTGCAAGGTCTTTGGACCTAATTGGGGAGATCTATCTCGAGAGGAAAAGAAAATATAAATGATTATAAGAAAGAAAAATACCGAGTGGCATCATAGACGAGAGAACGGGAAGTCTTTCTTTCTTTCTTTCTTTTTTCTTCTGTCATGAAGTTCCCTTGCTTATCTGCAAATATATCTCCGGCGGGAAGTCCGGTTGCAATTGGGTGTGTGTGTGTGTCGACATTTCGATCCATTCCCATAACCCCTCACTTCCAACGAACCTGTTATGTTGCACAGAAAACTCGCACACACAAAAAAAAGAAGAAGAGGGCTTGCAGATTGCGAGTGCGAGTGCGACTTTAGGTATCCACTATCTTTGGTTTTTATGGCGTAGTTGTGCGTAAATACCTGATGTATGTTGCATGAGGGATAATTGGTTAGCCCGTGATGGTAGGTGATCCGATGTGGATACGTTTAGCTAAGTAGTTAGGTGCATGCAGCGCAGCTATTGGATGGGAAACGAGGGCCGATGGTCATAGATCTAGTCCGGTCCTGATTTAGCTACGGCTTCTTCTTGTATGTAAGTATGTACTTACATATACAAGGTACCTCGACCTCGCCTTGGTCTTAGATTCGCAAGGCGATTTTAGGGGAGGCTTAAGTTTAAGGTCAGGCGCGCAAGGGTGAATGTTTTTTTTTTTTTTTAAAAAAAAGTGAATTAGTGATCGGTTCGAACTAAAACAGAGACGGGAACCAAGACATGGGGTGGGGGAGGGGGAGGGAATACTATCATGGGGTCTTAAGGCGGGTCGATAGGTCGTGTGTGGATCTGATCGATCATGTTGGGTGATTATGGCGGGTGACGGACGGGACAAGGTCTGGCCATGTTTAGGTAGCCGTGGAATGCAAGATTATCGATTAGTTATCTTCAGATCTTGCAAATAGAGTAAATGATAGGTAGGTTTATGTATGAAATATGTACATGATCGGGTTAATTAGTCTTATTACGGGAGACTAGGTTGTCCTTTTCCTCTCTGTTATCCTTGGACTCTTCCGGAAATTTCTCTAGGCTATTCCTCTTCTATCTCTCTCTTGCAAGATACCCCGGTGAGCAGGTATTCCCAGTATCTGCTTGATATCCGTACTACCTCAGACCTTCAACCATGTTTATCTATACTGAAACGTAGTTATTTCCGAGTTCTTCACATCCCACTTGAAGTACGCAGATTTAAAGACAGCACTACCATATGTAAGCGCCCCCTCCTTCGTCTTCAATCCAAACTTACAAGTACAACCACCTGCACCTCCACAGCTATAACTCCCTCTATAAAACGCCCTTGGTTCAAAAGGAATACCACCACTCGTCCCCCACGGAAGCATAACCTTAACCCCCCTCTTCGTCGGTGAACCATCAGGGAACTCCCCGTCCTTGATATAACACGGATAACTACACCTCCCACCACCATTACTACAACTACCACCATAAGCCGCAGCAATAGCGTTTAAAGTCGCACTATCCAAAGTGGTTATTGTTGCGCCCGTATCCAATAGGATTTTATCATCTGCTGTGAATTTTGTGCGCTGGGTTTTTCCGTCTTGGTGGGTGATCGTGACGGCCCAGCCGTCGGAGTCGACGTACCAGTTTTTGGAGTCGATGGGTTTGACGGTGGTACCTGATGATGGGTCGTAGAGCGAGGAGGAGGCCATGCAGTTGAAGCAGAGGGACCAGGTTTCTTCGGCGTCGGATTTGAGGTAGGAGGTCCAGTAATCGAAGTTACCGGATGTGGTTGGGAGGGTGTCGAGGCGGTCTGTAATAAATTATCATCAATGATTATATTAGTATATAAAATCTACAAACTTCATAGAAGTAGTATTATGGTTATGGAACAACATACTCGGCGAAGACCTAGCCCTCCCAGCCCTACACATCCCCAACAATCCATTCTTCTCCTCCCACAACGGTTTCCCATTATCACCGGTGATATCACTAGCGACTTGAACATACTGTTCCTGGATTTGAAACCCCCCGATCGGTCTCTGAGAACCGAAGGTGTCGATTACTATCGTATCACCTCGGGCTTCTAATCCGTCGTTGTAGGTTTGTTTGAAAGTTGAGGCCGTGGATGACGGGACTTTGGTTGCGTCGCGTGGGTTGTAGCAGTGCGTTTGGGTGTGGCATTCTGTGGCTTGAGGGCCTACTACCCAGCTATTTTTTTTTAGGGGGATGGTAAGTTAGTATTAATGTTTTATAAGATCTTGTTTTGGGTCATGATGTGAGGAGAGTTTATAATGGTGAAGAATAAGACATACGTTCCGCAAGATCCGGTATCGATTAGTAAATCGATCGGTTGACCTCCAATAGTGAATTCTCCCAAGAAACCGGCGGCGCCCCATTTCACTGGTACAGAGCCGGATTGGCTTGTGCGTTTGATAAGTGGGATTGCGGTGGTCAGTTGGAGGAGTGGGAGGATCAAAAGTGTCGTTAACTTCATGGTCGTCAATATCGTAAGAGGGAAGGTGATTAAGGGCCTTAAATTGGAAGTTTAAAGAAGTTGAAGATAAAGAGTATTATAGAGAGCTAGCTCTATAATCAGAAGAATACGAATATGGATTGTTATAGCAAGTCTAAGTAGTTAATTAATATAATACCTATATGATTGAGAAGAAAGTCGCCGAGCCTGCTGAATGGATGGAAGACTCGAGTTTGAGATGCCATTGTGATCGTTTTTATACAAATATCAAGATTCACTCTATCGTGATTAGTCGTGATAATAATAGCTATAATATTATATAATCATTCTAGAAGAACCAAATATGGGTATTACCCTCATTGCAGGAAAGGAAATGGCGATAGGTGCAATAGCTTTCACCAGATAAGTTCAAGACTTCGAGAAGTTTATGCGGAATTTTTGATAAAGCCGATGCTGGATATAATGGTAGTAAAGGAGTGCAAACACGGTTTGGCACAGCCTGGTTGGGTATGGAGACTTGAAGCTAGTGACTAGTGATGTTAAGAGTAATACTATATTCTCAAATCAGTCACTTATCGAAAGCTGTTATGGTACTATACGTATACTTGATCTAATGGTTCTTCGATGAAACTGATTGCTTAGACACGCGTAGTGAAGTGGACGTATCTGGTGAGATCGATGGATAATTGTAACACTCGTTTTGAAAGTGAAACAAAAAGGCTTGTTTTTGATAGTATTGTGTAATTTACACCTGAAAAATATCGATAGTGGCCTTAATAGGAATGTATCCGATCGAGGATATTCCATGATATTACATGATATTGTCCATGTTATAGCGTGTGTGGCATGCGCGCAGGTGTGTTGCATTTTGGAGAAATTGCCTAATTGGGAACTGTGTGAAACGTGAGGGACTATATTTGGAAGAAGTCTCGACGGGGTACCTGGTTTTGGATGGGTTTATCGGACTAGTTTATTAAAGAGTAGAATATGGAGTATTTGCTTATGAGCGGTGGGAATCAATTGATTGATTTGATTGGGATTCTATGGCGGTGGTGGTGATTGGCGTCGATTGGTCTTGTGAGGGCAGTCGCGCGAGTCGACTCGTAGACTCCTAGCTACAGTGATCATGACTCCAATCAAACCGATTGTGTATTTTTTTTGAAAGCCGAAATACCCGGTGGAAATACTAAGATTCGAAATCGAGTCGGGTAACTGATTGGTAGTATTTGCAACTAGGTATCGATACGTCTTGACCAATTGATAATGAATCTGTCGTTTGGAATTACCCATAAAACCCGAGGGATATAAAGTCTAGATGCCGTGGAGCACCTCGCTTCCTACGCTGCATTCTTGTTATATATGTTGAAAGCCTATTGGCTTCGAGAGAGGTTGGATTTGCTATGCGTATGCAATGTTTACGAGGTCGCGTCAAGTCTCACGCCATGGTAGATGGTTGAGGGCTTTTTTTTTCTGAAGAAGAAAGAACATGAAAACTAGGGCCTTCTTGCATAGGTAATATAGTTATCGTACGTATATGTATCACTGTACTGCCTCCTCGCTGGCGCATCGATGCATCGGTGTCTGCGAATGGTTTCCGAGGATTGATCAAGGGGCGGCGTCGTAGATTTGTAAGAAAAAGATTCTGGAGCATGAGAAAGGAAAAAAGGGTTGTGATCCGAAGATCAGATTTAGGGAGTTCCGCCAGAGATATATTCAAGTCGGTAGTGCTATATATATTACCCATTGACTATCTACAAATATTTATTGATCTTTGCTCGTGTCGAGAGCCCCTCCATACCCGCTCGAACTGACAATTCATAGATACCCGCCCTCCGATAACGATAACGATAACCGATAGACCCCGCCGTAGTCTAGAACTCAGGCCATGTGAAACATTGGAGGGGTAAAAAAAAGGAGTGGCAAATCTATTCCATTTTTTTATGCATGGTGAATAGACACGCAGGCTTATTATATCGATATTTATGAGGCGTGCCAGCCACCGGCAGGGTATTGTTCGGAACTATTATGGACTTATTCGGATCCGCGGATGCAGGAATTCTCTGTATTATGAAAAAACTTTTACCGAAAAATTGTAGAAAGAATTTGATACATCGTATTGAAAGATTGATGGAGATGCCAGCTGAGCGATATATATTCGTCCCTGTCCCTTTCTAGGAGTTTATCATGTTAATATTTTGGTGGCTGCACTTACCATGGGCCAGGCATCGCATAAAAATCACCTAGATATGCAAGTTATATTCGCCTTGCGTCTTCCTTTAAACTAAAAGAGGCGAACGGAAAAGCCGCATGGGATTAGCCTAGCTTAGTGCTGTAATGGGCTCAGCGACTCGTCATTGCATTGCATCTTGGAAGGAATGCCTTAACCCAAATGGAAAGAAAGGTCTAGAAACAGATGGCATTGAAAAAAAAAATGCTTCCATGAGCTCGCGAGTTCGTATGTATCCTGGTAGATATACACCTATACATGCAGTTGGATGGCACTGAGGGGTAACTAACATCGGCATCGACTACTGGAGGGGGGGAGGGGGGCTAGAAGTAGTGTAGCCTCTTTGTTGAATTTCTGCATGTACGTGTATGTGCGTTAATGTTCTTGGGTTTGAGAAGGAGGGGGGAATAACGGTAGGCGGTCTTTATGTTGGCGAGTTGCAGGATGCGGCATGCATGGAAGTTTTCAAGGCGAGCAGCTGACAGTGAACCCCTGGTATTTATTAACGGCCCTGGTTAGAAACAGTTTTGATGGGATTGATTTGCAGGATTTTTTCTTGTAGGGGTTCTTTTGATTTCGGCGTAGCGGAGGACTAGTATAAATTTGTATTCTTGAGATTGTCAAATGGGCTTGCCACTTGGATATCTGTAATATAGTTCTTTCTGCATGTTGGTACCAGCTAGAATAGATACTAACAATGTGAATTATCGATTATAAGCATTTTTTTGAAATTTCGAGGCGAATGTCGGATACATAAATAATCATGATGATACACACTGGAGGCTATCTTCCCACGGTGGTGACCACAGAAACAAATGCAGCTCGCTATCCAAATGACCTAATATAATAACCATAGCTGCTCGAATCCACAAGCTAATGCACGCCGGTTATATTTGCTGCACGACATACCACTTCGATCTAAGAATGTGTTGCTGTTGCATTTTATAATAAGCATCATATGATCGTGATATTGGATCCGAAATTGTCAAGTTGAAGCCGGAAATAGGTGTCTACGGATATATCTTGCGGTCACGCGGGATATGCCCCTTCATTCTTTGGGATCAACATAAGCAACCAATTGACGCCATTTCCCCGGATTCTAGTGCGTAGAATCTGATTCGATAGTATATATGAACAAAGGGCTCGCAAGGAAAAAACCGTTAAAAGCCGAGACTAGATGCCAGGCTGGGAAGCTTGGTTCAGAAAGAAAAGAGGTGTTCACGAGATGATCGAATATATGACTCTCTTTGGAGGTCCACCTTGTTACTACTAGTATACTCTACCAACGGCAGTTTCGGATTCGTAATAATGTTCCCCGGTTCACTTTCTCGACGCACCCCCTAGTTAAATCCGTCAAACGGTGCATATCGAAAGTTGGCGGATCCTTACAGTGGCGTCGAGGTTCGATGTCGCATCCCGGCACTCGCAGCAATATTCTCTCTGATATCAAAGGACGTTGATGCAACGTTTGAGAAGTTCGAATCCACACATCCCCGTAGACAATCTGAACACCTTAGCTTCTTAAGATGTCATGAGCAGTTAAAACGGTCGGGCCTTTACGTTTTCAATTCATGAGAAAGAAATTAGCTTTAATGATCCAGATCCCTACAAGAAAGCCTTGGTTTCTCTCCCTCTTTTGATCACTCTTTTTGTGTAAAAATAAATAAATTTAATTGTCAAGTGAAAACGTAACCTACTTGTTTTAGCCTCTAGCTTGTTTATACGCACTGCAGATGGCACAATTGAACTTTCTTGCTCGGTTGCCCTTGTTGAAGTAGATGCATTTGGGGAGCAGTTGCTATGAATAGAAATCGGTGTGTTCCTCCAAAAACTTTGATTCGATCTTGTTGGTATCAGCATCGGGCGCTTTTGGGTGCTTTACCCGAGATACAAGGCCTTGTAAGCTACTTTGGGGAGCCTTGGAGAGGTGTCTACGGATCTTGGTGGCCAACGGGATTTTCGGTTGACGTAGAAGCCGTAAGACTCCACCGGTTCTCTCTCTCTCTTTTTTATTTTTATTTTTATTTTTATTTTTAAAAAAAATCACTCCCTCGAAATCGATTCTAAAGCGTGAATAGAGCGTCCCCACTTGTCATTGGTGCTGATTGTTACCTAAGTGTTTAGCATATCAGGGAATATCAGTTTTAGTTTGAAGAAGTATCGAATGATTCCGTGCTTATCAGACAACTGCATTGATAACTATGCTTGTCTGCCATCATATCATATCATACCTATCACCCGTACAAGTATACTGGTATGGTATCGGTACTAGTTAGTGTGTAGACCCTACGAGGTGCGTATATGCATATGAGGTATTCATGACAGGAATAAATTAATTCGACATCTGCGACCTTCAATGCCTTTGCCTTGCGTCTGCATTCTGCACATTGCATTGTTCAACTTAACTCCTCAATTATACGTATACGAACAGAAATATTCGAAATCCGTTCCTCCGTGATCAATTTCTCAATTATTTATTATTTATTATTTATTTTTATCTATTTACAGAAATAACGACTTAACAGAATCAATTAAATTTTTTTCCTGATTTAGCTGCTCAAACAGTGCAGTAGAAGTGTGGTCAGTGTCAGTGGAGACCACCCCTGATACTTGTCTGCTTTATATACCCCCGAACTATCCGGACTCGTCTACAACCAACTTGCTCCCAACATCGATCATATTCGCGAAGTTCGCACCCCCCCAAAGACCCTTGTCGATAGCTACCTGCTTACCTCTGACTAGTATACTTACCTACTTACTTGCTTAAGTACTTACTTACTTACTTACCTCTTAGCCAAACGGACTCAACCGGTTCAACCTTTCAAAAACAACTTCACACAATCAACCAAACCTTGGACACTTACTTTCAGATTTCCCAAATCCGTACCAGCATCGCAACATACTTACTTACTATACATACATATTCAACAAGCAACCAGCGTGAGTCTTTATAAATTTAGCAGTCTGTTGCCTTAAAGTTCTCGACCTTCTTCCACTGTAACAAGGACCCACGAGACTTCGCTCGTAACCCAATGAGCAAAGCCGTCCACGTTTTCGTGCTTCCTACGCACACGTCTCATGGAATCTTCACAAAGAAAAAAAGTGTTTTCCCATGAGCTCTCTGTCGACACGAAGCTGGTTATGCATAGATCCACTTCCTTGTCGTCCTGTCGATTGATCATCCTCTCGATGCTCACCTGCCCAGTGCGAAGATACGGTGTTATCCTTTGAATCCTCGATGCAATATTTGAGGAAGGAAGGAACAAAGGCACGAGACTTCCACCATGTCGTACCCACGAACTCGAGCCTTTTTGAATTTTGTCGCTTTGATAGCGTCTTATCGAGGGGTACACCAATTCACTTTCGTCAAGGCTATGTCCGCTTCGAGGCCTGGTGTAAAAATTTCTTTCAGCATTTAGCCCTTGGAGGACTGGACTCGGGCTTCCCACAACCCCCCCCCCTTCGCCTGCCTGTTAGCTCGAAGCTACCTCTTGACCAATCCGCTGGTACAGACGCAGATTTTAGGGCAGAGGCTGGCTGCACGAGCATCGGTGCCTTTTTTCGACCCCCCCCCTACCTCTTTGTAATGGTTGTTTTTCTTTCCCACTTTCCCGATTCCATATTAAAATCATAGAACGGTGTCTTGTGTGAAAATTTACATTTAACCATCGCCTGTTACTTGATCTCGTCTCCTGACGCCCTCCTACTGTTGCGCAGCTCGCTCGGTTCCTTTTTCATCTTCCCATCTCGTCTCAACGTGACATATAAATACTACTTCCTCGATCTCGATTCTCTTTGAAGCTCGAGCTGTATCAACAGCACATTACATCTCGCAAGATCAGGTATATATCCATTTCATCTTCCATTGTCTTTCTTTCCCCATACCGTCGAGGAGGCCAAAAAAAGTCGCGTCTTCAGCTCGAGAAGCTGTTGGATTGGAAATCGAAAAACGGCGCCCCTATTCCTGCACTGTTTGCTTACGATACTTTTCCTTCTTTTGCTTTCTGTTCGCCTTCCATTGCCCTGCTCAGCCTGGTGCAAAATTTCGTCGTCTCTCTATTCTCTCTCTCATTCTCGTTTGGTCGTTGAAAGAGTTCCTTTCTTGCTCTCTGCTCGGTATTCGAATTGGATACCCTTACATGCATGCTTTAAAAAAGTGACAAAGAGAACTGAACACAGCTGACATCTATTAGATCCTGCTAGCTGCCCCCCGGAATTGCCCAGAGGACAGACAGATATAATATTCTATACTATACTATATCTTACTGCACTGCACTGCGCTGCCTGCACGCCGAAACCCCATTACCTCGCGAACAGTTGAACTCGCCGATAAAAAAACATCTTTCTTTTTTTATTATTATTACTATTATTCCTCTGGATATTCTCATCATCGTCGAGGATTCCGCATTTCACAAACACCAGAAATTAAAGTAAATTGGAATTTCCGTTAAATTATAAAAAAAAAGAAGTCGTTTGGGCGAGCCAGGCCACTCAGATCTGCTGCACAACAACAAAAGCCGTTGGAAGTTATTAGCAAGAAATCCCCAGCAAAAAGAAAACTTCCTCTTCCTCTTCCTCTTCTTCTCTTCCTCTTCTTTCTCCGCATCTGGCCAAAACACCATCTCAACAACAAGCTCACGACCTCCAAACAAGCCATATCTGCTCGATATCTGCTGCTCTACTCAATCCAGGCATTCATCATCTCTGCTGCTTCTGATCACACATCTCAGCTAGTCTGTCTTCCGGATATTTCGTCTCCCGTATTCTACCCCCACGACATTCCTCCTCAACCTTCCGGCGAAGCGATATTTTTTTCAACAAACCCCTGTTCACAGCGTTAGTCCAGGTTTCGCACTCGTCACGTCCTCTTTTTCCTTTCTCGAACAGAAGTTCAGCTGTTTCGGTCCGTAGTTTAGGTATGCTAGATCTATTCCATCACTGTCATGCTGTTGGGACATTGTGGTGGCGATGTGAGAGAGAAAGACCAACCACACACCTACCCACCCCGGCGATGGCTTTGTCTTGACCTTTTTCTAACCAGGTGTCACTTTTCCGTCACAGTAACTTTATCAAATCTTACTCTGCGTCTTATTTACCACAAAACCAGCAGCGCACACCGAAAATAATTCTTCATCTACAACCCCTCCCTCTTCTTCTCCGATCCTCCCCTCTTCTACCATCTAGAATCCGCCCGTGCGTCCGTCCGTCGTCGTCGTTCGCTTATCTCTTTCTTCACCAGCCACTCCTTTGGTCCTTTCGTCGTCGGTTCTGTCTGTTGCTTGTCTGTTTTCTACACGCTCCCGCTTCTTAGCAAGTCACCTTCGCGAGCCTCGTTGCCGTTGCCATTGAGATGGCGGATCAAGCAGATGTAGACCTCGATTCCATCATCGACCGTTTATTGGAAGTGCGAGGTAGCCGGCCAGGAAAGCAGGTTCAATTGCTGGAGACAGAGATTCGATTCCTATGTACGAAAGCTAGGGAAATTTTCATCTCCCAACCAATCCTCCTCGAGCTCGAGGCTCCCATAAAGGTACGTTGGACGCGTCCGAATTACACCTAAATAAGCATTGCCTGGGGCTTTGCCGCTAACCTTGGCAACGAAATCCAGATTTGTGGCGATATTCACGGCCAGTACTATGATCTCCTGCGTCTGTTTGAATATGGAGGTTTCCCTCCTGAAGCCAACTATCTCTTCTTGGGAGACTACGTCGATCGAGGAAAGCAGTCCCTAGAGACCATCTGTCTTCTTCTCGCCTACAAGATCAAGTATCCAGAGAATTTCTTTATCCTTCGAGGCAACCACGAGTGTGCATCAATAAACCGTATCTATGGCTTCTACGATGAGTGCAAGCGACGATACAACATCAAGCTCTGGAAGACTTTTACTGACTGCTTCAACTGCCTCCCAATCGCTGCGATCATCGATGAGAAAATCTTCACCATGCACGGCGGTCTTTCTCCGGATCTGAACTCCATGGAACAAATCAGGAGGGTCATGCGTCCAACTGATGTAAGCAGTTGCTCTCAATCTCGTAATAACCCATATGCTGATATATTGACCTTTTTTCTCTCTTGTGGTTCCTAGATTCCCGATTGTGGTCTGCTCTGCGACTTGCTCTGGTCCGACCCAGACAAGGATATCACCGGCTGGAGCGAAAACGATCGTGGCGTATCTTTCACCTTCGGCCCTGATGTCGTTTCTCGGTTCTTGCAGAAACATGACATGGATCTCATTTGCCGAGCCCATCAGGTCGTAGAGGACGGATACGAGTTCTTTTCGAAGAGGCAGTTGGTTACCTTGTTCTCCGCCCCGAACTACTGTGGTGAATTCGACAATGCTGGCGCTATGATGAGCGTAGACGAGAGCCTGTTGTGCTCATTTCAGGTAACATGCCATCCCGAGGCTCGCGTGTAATGTGGGATTGAATCGGCTAACACGTGTGGGTAACAGATATTGAAACCAGCGGAGAAAAAACAAAAGTACGTATACGGAGGTCTTGGGCAAGGACGGCCGGTAACACCACCCCGAAAACAGAAGAAAAAATAATCCGTTCGGCAACCGATCCCAACGCTTCGAATCATGAACATGACGAGCGACGGCAGTACACTCCGATGACGCAATACGCCCCCATCTTCGAGCGAGCGACGACCTTACTTCTCCACACCCTTTCAATTATTTCGAAAGCCTCACGATCTATGGAATACACGGATTTCAGGATTTGGATGCCTCTTTGTCACGAGCCCTTGTTAAACGACCACGAAGCCTTTTTTGCAATTCTAGCAGAGTCGAGCAATTGATTCTTAGCACAGACTCTGTACTTCTACGACAAGAAAAATTTAACGCCCGTAACTATATCTTTCCTGTGGACCGGTTTTCCATAAAATGTGCCACTACGAACCTTTTATCTTTGTTTCTTGCACTTTTCGAACTTTCAAAGCTGTCCCTAACTTACATTTTAAACCACCCTTCTTTTTTTATTCTTTCTTCTTTCTCGCCCTTGTTTTTGTGACGCGATAACGACCTCTGAAAAGAACACTTAAAATACCTTTTAACTCGGAAACAAAAACCTGGAAAAGAATTCTTTGACAATTCTAAACCATTATTATACACCCTTATAAACAAAGCTATTCCATGCGTAAGACAAGCTACTATTCTAGCTTCATAAAGAATACTTTTTTTTTGGTAACAACGACCTACGGTAAGACGAACGATGGACTGTTCCTCACGTGCACAGTTCCGCTGAATATATACGCAGTAATTAGATAGTTGTATAATTACTAATTACACCGTTCGCCAATATACCATGGTCCCGTAACTTAACTAATCATAAAATTAAAAACTTATTTTCCAATCGTGAGGAAGAGTCGATCACCACTAAACAGATATATGTTAGTTATCTTGATACAGATTGGATAGGATAATGCTGTGGTACTTACATATCTCCGAGCCTATCGTTCCAAACAAACCCACCGGCGTTCGTTAGTTAATGATTATTTCTTGATGATCAACATGGATATATATTTTAATTCAGACTCCACTTACCCAGGTACAATCATGCCTTGAGGAGTTGTATTTGGATCGATAGCTCCAAGGTAAACCTCCACGCCTTCAGGCCATTCTTCAGCAGCGTGTTTCACACCAGGTTCGGCACCGAGGATGCTGCAAAGAATAATCTTCTTGACACCCCACTCCTTCAAGGTTTGGATTGCTGCGATGGCGGTACCACCGGTTGCGATAACAGGGTCTAGGATGATAGCTAGATCTGCTGGAGGACCGGAATTGGCGGTTGTTGTTGGGAGATTATTGTAGTATTCTACTGGAGATAGTGTGGCCTTTTCACGGAAGAGGCCTAGATGGTAGATGGCAGCGGGGACTGGGAGAAGGTTATTGAAGGCTAGAATGGGAGTTATTCGTGTCAGTTTATACTAGTCTCGTACCTAGCTTTTTAATATGGGGGGCTTTTTTACCTTCAAGCATCCCAAGACCGGATCGTAGGATTGGAACCAAGACGACCTTCTCAGCTACATCTTCGACAGCATACTTTTCCCCAAGAGCAGAGGTACCCTCTCCCGTTTGCACGGTGGTTAATGAGGTAGCTAAAGCTTCTGCAGCTAGGAAGCTAGAGATCTCGGTGACGAGAGCTCTTGTTTCTCTGGGACCTGTGGCACTAGATCGCAACTGGCTGAGCTTTGCACGAACGCAAGGGTGCTGGGAGACGTGGATGTTTGACATTTTGATCTAAAGTCCAGCAGGGGGAGATTTTCCGATGGAGGGTGATATTTTCTGGGGTAAAATAAAACGGAAGATATTATAGCTTTGTGAAGCTGAGATAAATGATGGCGATGGAGGTCCCGAAAGATGGGGGGGGATGGCTAGATGAAATATAGTCCTTGGTTCCTGGAATGTTAACAGCTACCCCTTACTTAGCTAACTTTTTTTCTTGAACATGAATTGAACTGCAACAGCAATTGAACACCATTGTTTTCTATCGCCTTCCTTCCGAAAAACAAAAAAGGGTCACAGTTTCCAGCTAGCTGCAGCGGGGAGTTCTTCGAGATAGTCAAAGCAATTGGTGGGAAACTAGCTCGAATGTAGACGTGGAGTTACACACATGACATCAAAAACGCGCGGAGGACCAATCAACGTACCCTTTTTTAATCTTTCTTTGAAGAAGCCGATTTTTATTCTATTGTATTGTTGGAAAGGGGAAAGCGATCACACGAGGTTATATACCTTCTGCTTTATACTATTTTATTTTATTTATTTTTATTTTAAATGGCGGGGAGGTTTTGTATATCTTTATGTAGTGGATGATGGTCTTCGCTACTTTCAGGAAAGCAATTGACGGACGACGACGCATCGGGAAGCTGATAAGCTTTCCCGTGTTCTTGATAGAACTAGCTTGAATGTTATATGGCAAGATAATACACAATAACCTGGAAAAAAAGGGACGAGGTTCTTGTGGAGCTAAAAGGCTAGCTAGCTAGCTTATGTTCCAAGATACGAATGCCGCTGATAAACGATCGATTGCTAATTAATTGTTGGTGTGCTTTTTTGTCGGGCGGTTCCGTGCACTCTTGGAAGCTTGCCGGAGGCTCGCCGCGAGACAGGGTATTATATGGAATTTGATATTATATTATATGTGAGTATGGTTCATGCTTGGCTGTAAGACGAAGCTTTGAGGCCGAAGCTCCCCTCGTGACTTGCGGGAAGCCCTTTTGTTTGTCATACAAAGCTCTGTATATCAAAGCATGACATATAAGATGGTGGATTTTTGTTTACTGGCAGTCTTCGCAGGCCTTTCGTTCGGCCATGACCACTTGTACTCCGAGACTCTCTTGACCAGAAGTTTGAGTATCATCCTGCGATTTTTGAGGAGTAGTACTGGTCGACTGGTCTGATTCCGCTTGCGATACGGACTTCTTCTTGCCATCGACATGACCGAGGTCTCTGTTGGGGTCAATGATATCACGGACTTTCTTCTACAATCATTTCGACAAATCATATAAGTACTCGATGAAGTAATGATTTTGGACAAGAAGAAAAGGGCAGCAGCACCTTAAGTTCCTTTGTCTCAGGGAAACCGCCGTCGCGTTTGCGATCCCATATCACATGCGACTCGAGAATTGACTGTTCATTGTAGGTTTCAAGTATGACAATAAATATACCTCCGGTTGAAGGGCGGAGGGATACCTCTCCTAGGGAGGTCGAGAATGTTTGAAGGAGTTCTTGGGCATACTATTGTTGGAAGAACCCATGTTTTTTATCAGACAAAGAAGTTCCTTTCTTATTTTATTTTTATGCATATGCAAGAGAACGGGAGCAACAGTAAGCATGTTATGTTGGATCGTATGTCTTCATCAATGGGGGTATTCACTGTTGGCATGGTATAGGCGGACTTACATACGCCGCTCGAAGGTTCCACTTGCACTGGATGCAGAACTGGATGGATATTCTCGGGACGGGAGCTGTGACCGAGGCGGTCCTCGGGGAGGAATTCGAGTCAGTCATTCCTTTTGCTTCCCTTTCTTTGTCCGGAATCCAATTAATCTTAATTTCGGGGAGGGCGAGCTGAATGAATGAATGAATGAGAATGAATGTTTGATGAATCGGGGCAGTTCGTAGCTTAGTGATGGTTGTAATTGTAATAATAGCAAACGGTGCTCGGCTCCGCTTAGTCAGCCAGTTTTCCTGCCAAATTTGATATTTCTTCATTTTTCGTCTGCAGTGCCCCCAAAATCTGGCTCTTCATCATCAACCTCATCACTCTTCATCGCCACCATTATCATCACCACTCCGCACGCTGCTACTCTGCTTCATTCCCGGAATTCCAGTCAACCATGTCCTCCCGTGGCGGCACCACGCTCTATGTCACTGGCTTCGGCCATGGCACTAGGGCACGCGATCTCGCATACGAATTCGAAAGGTACCGATCGAAACCGATCCCTCCTCCTCCTTAACAGTTTCCTCCTAAACACCTTCGATGCACGTTGACGGCGGACTCCGTATGCGGAAGATCTCGATATCCAACTTGTTTCCCCTCAATGTCCTCGTTCTACTTCTCTCTACCCCCCAGTTTAAGGCCCTTGCTAGTCGTCGGCGGAATCATACGTATACGGTCCCTATCGACCTTTCTTTGCTAGAGGAGATTTCCTTTTTTCTTCTATCACCTCTCCCATTGTCCTACCCCCATAGTACCATTTCCTTCGCTCGCCCTAGCGGAAGTCGTCCGATCGAACCGATCGAGCTCTCATCGTCGCCGTCGTCCGTCGATATCGGCCTTACAATCCTTCCCCTCATCCTCCTCTTCCGAGCGAAAGCAATTACCACGTAGCCAATAACATGTCCTGAGTGAAAAAACGCGTTTCTAACGACTCTGCCTTCGGTTTCTTCGTTGCCTACAGATATGGACGTTTGGTCCGTTGCGACATTCCTGCTCCACGAACTGCAAGCAGCCGACTGTAAGTCTCAGAATCCCTGTCCCTTCGTCTGGTCGCCGATGTTGCAAGCTTGTAGCTTGTTACATCCTCCGGGACCTCAGCTTCCCTTGAAAAACACAAAAGGATAAAAAGAACTCGAGGCTAACTAGGAAACCCTTGGATGTTTGTCTTGCTTCCGTCTAGATTTGCATTTGTCGAATATGAATCTCGTCGGGATGCCGACGACGCGTATTTTGAGATGCATGGACGTCGTATAGGACGTGATGACATCCTCAAGATTGAGGTTTGTGCACATACCAACCCGGCCAAGACCATTGAGAGCCTTGTTTAACATCCCTTACTCGAAATAGTGGGCTCGAACCCCTCCATCTGCCTCCTGGAGGTTTGAAGGCGGTCGTGACGCTCCAAGACGCCGTAGCCCCCGTCGTGGCCCACCACGATCCGCTTCTCCTCGCCGCCGTGAAGGCCGTGAGGAACGTGGCTCACCAAACGGGAGAACTCGTGAGCGTAGCCGTAGCCCGGCTGGTAAAGACGACCGTGACCGCGATGGTGACCGCGAAATGAGAAGCCCAAGGGATGAGCGAGACCGTGAACGTGATAGGGAACGTGAACGCGAACGCGATCGTGACAGCCATCGTGAACGCGAGCGTGACCGTAAGTCTTTCCCCTCTTGGAATACCCCGACAATCAAAAAGCTAGTCTTGCTAACAACCCCGACATAGAAACTCCACCACGTCACGATGACCTTGACACCGCTGATGCTGAATAGGGTACAGTTCAGAGTGGACATGTCATCGTCTAAAAAAGTATCATCGTCATTATTTTTGGACACGGATCCTCTTTACTCGATTCTTCACGATTGATTCAAACACTTTTTTTTTTTTACTAAGAATGAAAAGACCAAAAAAATCGGT
This sequence comes from Arthrobotrys conoides, assembly GCA_036971725.1. Lineage (NCBI taxonomy): Eukaryota > Fungi > Ascomycota > Orbiliomycetes > Orbiliales > Orbiliaceae > Arthrobotrys > Arthrobotrys conoides. The sequence goes on from JAVHJM010000001.1 coordinate 3,658,604, forward strand.
TCTACAAACTTGCTTCACCGTTGTTACGAATTTGTCGACTTCTTCTCCTTGCCGGGATTGCTTCAGAGAGACGGCATGCTGTAGACACCGGCTTCTCTTATCTCCTTTCATCGCTTGTTTCTCGGATCATAGGGCTCGCGATAGACGGGGGCGTCCTTATCACTATTTTCCGTTCTTGCCTTTATCAAAGTTCGCATTCGTATGACCACTCTCGCATCGCTCTTCCTTTCTGCACCCTTTTTTTCCCTTTTTAATTTGCCAGACCTCCTTCTCGTAGTGGATTCTATTTTATTTATATTTTGTTGCTTTATGGGGAGAGAGATGGGAGAAAGAAAAAAAGTCTCTTGTGTTTATTCGTTATCAATTCTTGTTACAACGTTCTTTTTGGTTTTCAATATTCTTTTTTTTTTTTTTTCCTTCGTTTCGTGCACAAATATCGCCAGTAGATAATCTAGGGTACATGAGAATGGAATCGGAAAGTTTTCTATTCTAAGATTATTGCTTCAGATTTAATCATAACAATTAATCGATTCCCGGTGAGGCGTGTCAACAAGGTGGATTATAACTCATGGAATCATCCGCGGAGAATAAAGAAAGCCAAGAGGGGAGGCGCCCCCGGAAGCCTTGTTATGGAATCTACAAGACATCATCAACAGCCGGCCGGGATTCTTTGTGCAACCTTGGGACATCATATTCCCTCCATCGATGTGTTGATACTGTTGTTACAAATTTGTCTAGTATAGCTAATATACTTAAGTACTTATAATATACGGGCTACACAAATCAAATGCATACCCTGAACACGGAAAATCGCACGGCACTTCGTACATTAGCTGAGCATGCAATGTTTGACCAAGTAGGCTAGCTAGCTATAGAGCGGGGATCATCTGTAGACGCGAAGGGGGGAGTGCAGTTGGTGGTGTCTACGCACCGTTAATACCCGGTGATTGGTTCGAAATGCGGCCAGGGGTGTGGCTTGTTCTGTGGTTGCATAGTTAAAATTATAAGTTTACTTGTTCACGTTGGCGGTATTATTCACTGCGAAGGAAGGAAGGAAGTACCTTGCCGACGGCGACGACGCCATAATCACCTGTTGAAATTGGATATATTCGAAGGGTTTCTCTGGCTGTGGAAGAGGTAACGATTTAGTGGGGGGCGCTTTTGGCTTTTGAGAAGAGGGGAAGACCGTCTATGCATATGGAATATGGTATACGTGTATATGTATATAGGATAATTATAACGGATATATTATCACAGCCGGACGGGGCTCACAGCGCTTCGGCGTAAAATATGGGTTCGAAGAGTGATTTTTAAAAAAGGATATGCAAGGCTGGCATTCAAGGATATTTTCTGCCTTTGTTTTTACTAGTATAGTATAGTATGGTATGTAATGCATGAATGGTAATATGGAGAGCTTAAAATGATCTTCTTATTAGCTACATGTAGTACGTCTAGGTATATTATGCATTGTGTTTTGTTGATTCCGCCTTCGCGAATTCGTCAACGTTAAGATATTGCAATCAATTGTGCGGCGTTTTTTTTGAATAGTAGTGGCATATACATATTACCATGTAAGTTTTTTGTTTTTTTAGAGGAATTATGGGACCCCTGGTCCTTCCTCTGGATTCTTCCGTATTTTGTGTTTTTTCCCATTCGGCTTTTGTTTTTTTAATTTTTTGATATCCGAGATATTACGGAATACGAGATGGGGCCGGTGGAAATTGCCGGAGAGTGATGGGAAGCTTGTGCGAATGTGCAGTTTTTTTTTTTTTTTTTTTTGATGCATATGCGAGCGGTCGAAGTATTAAGGAAATATTGTAGGTTTTGGGAATAGCGGCTTTGTTCTGTGAAAGTGAGGGTGTGTGTGCATGTGTGTGTGGTGGTTTTTTGGGAGTGATCCTTGCTGGGGGGTTGATTGGGTCGGTTGGGATGAGGGTTCGGAAGGATTCTGATTTGATGATGATGGTGGTGGTGTATAGTACTGGCGAGGAGGTTCGAGCTTGAGATGGTGTTCCAGTTGAGATATTTTTTCTTACTAAGTAACGTTCGTATAACGTTGATATCAACTGCCTGGGGTTGGGTATATTGAGACAGTACAGGTTGATGGTATTGATCTGTGGATATATATCGTATCTCGGAAAAGGAGGTTGTGGATATCCGGGTGTGACTATAGAATCTTAAGAGTAGCTATAGCATGGATTATGATGATGCAGCTTCTATAAACTACTGCTTTGAGTACTCGGATACTAGTTGGGTTATCTAAAAAGAATATGTTATATCGATCCATCCTTCTAGAAGGTTTGGAATATATGATTCTCATGTGATTGGTATACTAGATTAGATATATTGATATCATATTTGAGAGTGGGAGTGTCTAACTTTCGAATTTCCTTGTAACTTACGTCGTTCTACAGAGCTTCGATTTGATACCTACAGGGATCCGATGGATAAGAATATTGTAAATACCTAGGTATGCACATTGTGCTATAGTGTGTGATGGAAATGTCTTAAAAAAGCTCCACGTTCAACCGGTTATTGTATTCGATAATTCAATTCGATGACATCTTTTTGCACATGTTCGTTCCACTGAATCTAGTTAAATCATGCAGGGCTTGGTAGATATTCTAGAAGCTCTTGAGCTGCGGCTGCATCATGGGTCTTAATTATAAGACACATCACTCCTAAGGTCCTGCTTGAATGATGAATCCATGGAGTATTAATATATTTACAGAGTGTATTGATATCCGAGGCTTTGCTTCTTTTTCTCCTTCTTCTCCTCTATTGTCTGGACTTGTAGCGCTGTCGGAAGGAATATAAGATCCGCTGTATCTCATAAAACTGAGATATAAAGACCGTTGTCCGTGGAGGCTGATAAGTGGACTACAAGGGCTACATGCATATCATAGGAATCCTAGGAGTGGCAACAATAGCGATACCCATGCATGCCTGAATCCGAGAGTGAATAAGTAAAAAGACAGTTTAAAGTCCATTCATCAGCAATAAATAAGTAAATTCAATTGAGAGCCGTTATTGATGGTCAAAACTAGGAAGGTACTAGAGAGAAATCCAAAAGCCCTCGCGGAGGGACAGTTGACTCATGCATGCTGCGGCGCTGTTATACTTCCATTCGGGAACCTGCCGGCCAGACAGCATATACAGATGATCTGTGCATATTGATTTCGCTTTAACCCTCTCACATAGAATAGAAGTTCCGGCCATGCATAGTATGTTGCAGGGTTTGTCGGGGGGAAAACCATACAAACTGACGAATGAGCTAGCCTGACCAGCTAGCTAGCTACGTCGACTGGTCGGATTGGAACGGGATTATAGAACCGTATTGGGTGACTGGCAGGATGGGTATGCTAGCTAAGCTAGCTCTGCGCTGTGAATATTAATTGTCCACGGGATGTAAAAAAGGAAAAAAAGGCTTCTAGAATTTCTAGAAGTGAGGGGTAGGAGGGTTCCGATGATGCATGAAAGATGAATTATCGTGCATTTGAATGAGACATGGATGCATGAAGGTATCTGGTTATTCAGTAAGTTTGGTAATAGGTCTCTTGCGGACTCGACGTTTCTCGAGTTTTGTGAGTTTAAACGACTCGTCCTTGTCAATCCGTACCCATGATCATCCAATGTCTTGGATTTTTAAAATATGACAACGTTAACGTTATCTTCGGATTGTCTATGTAGAAAGAAAGACCCTAAAATACCCTTACCCCACGCAATTCTGATATATACTGAATCCTTCAATATACAGCACCGAATGAGTCGACGTCGAGTCTTGGGAATGTTGGATTTTGAAATAGAGTTCAAACTTGGATGTATCACGTGATGCATGCCAATGACGTTCGAAAAGGGAGTCTCAAGAGAAGAAGAAGAAGAATCTCTCTCCTTTCCTTTTTGTTAGTTTTTAACTACCTCTGGTGTGGGGGGGGGGGAATTCTAACTCTAACCGCAACCAGCAAAAAGGAAGCATTCTCGAACAACTGATCGAAGGGAAAAATAACGCGAATTATAACCATGGATCTTCTATCTTTGTTCAGACAAAACTGACGCTAGTGCTGTAAGTTGCGAAGAAGGAATGTGGGTTATGGATATTCTGGAAGGAAGTGAGTAGTGAGTGCCCCCAGCAGGATGGGAGCCCGGTAAAACAGACAAGACAAGACAAGACAAGACAAAAATAAAAAAATGGAAAAAAGAAAGAAGAGGAATAGTCTCGGGGAAGACAGACCCTGGTTGCCCGTCTCTGCTACATATGTCAGTAAGTATTGATATTGCCTGTTCGATTGCATCTTTGGTTGGGCTGATCCTTTCTGAAAGCCCGTGAAAATGGAGCACTAAGAACTTCCAGAAGCGTCGTAGAATTCCTGCCCCAGGCCAGCCCATCGTGCAGGGAAGGAGATCCAAATTGTGATTCGGGCCACAGGTTCAACCAAGGGAAGAAGGGTATGTACTGTATGTATGCATATGCATTGGCGCGTGTGCATGTCTGTCTTGCTTTTTTGCGGAGTGCACGAGTGAGTGCAGTGGGTGAGTGTGATGTTGATTGTGCCACCATGCAGAGCAGAACTGGTCGGACTCGGACTGGAAATAAAAATATTAAATCAGATACATATGTAAATATGTAATTGTTAAGATTCTAAGAGTGATGATTGATACCTGTTACCAGGGTGGTTCTTGTTAATTCCTTATTTCCATAATTTAGCCTGCACCAGAAGACTCAAACCAATTCCATCTGATATCATCTGATCCTTTACAGCCTTGTGCTTGTGCCGTACGGATCAAAGATGTGTTGAAGGTGTCGTTCGATGCATTCGAATCCATTCATGCAACTCCGATCAAACCTTATTAGCCCGGCTGTCCATGCAATAAAACCGTGATTAACGCTCCTTCCCGCAGCTGTCCTCGAAAGGTTTACTCCATTGCAAGGTATCGATCGATATCACCAACGTACTTACTTACTTACCTCCCTGCTTATATATATATATATACCACGCGTCCTTCACGATTGCCTTTGGTATATATTTAGCTGTCTGGTATCGTCATCGGATTGTTTGCTCTAACCGTTTAAACAAGCGAAGCGACACAGACAATCGCCTCCTCTAACGACTGCTCGGCTTGCTTCCTCCATAGGCTTATTGCATTTTATTTGCAAACTGGCAAGCAGGCTTGTTAAATTATATAAGGTACTATTTAAGCCCTGTGGTGTTTAGGTATGCATGCTCATCCGGAATCCTGTCTGTCTTATGTTGTCGGAATATCTTCTCTTCGCGAATTCGAATATATATATATATAGTCCACCTTCGACTATAACTATACTATTCATCGTCATCCCGCAGCTCCTTGCTAGCTAGCTGCAGCATAACAATCATACTACATGTGGCTAATATTCAACTGTCATCAGAATTAAATCGAATACACACACAAAGTCTTCTGCAGATATCTACTGCACTGTCGACCTACTATACTGCTTTCTTGGACAGGAATTCAGTGACTCTGGTATGTCAGTTATGCATATGCACGTCGCCCACAGCATCCACCGAAAGTGTTTTGTCTTAAGGATGCTTTTTTCTCCCCTGCACATATTTTGTCCCATTCCCTTGGTATCGGTTGGGTCTCAGGCTCGCCCACCACGTTTTATATTTGCCTTTACATAAAAAAAGATCCAACTTCATTGAGCTTTTGCATTGCCTCGTGGGGTTTGCACGTTTGATGGATGGATGGACGGACGTTTTTGTTCTCAGAATATTTGCACGATCCGCTAACTAGCTTGCAAGCTTGTCGGCTTGTTCCAGCGGTTTGGACTGACGGTTTCTGTTTTGACCCAGTGTTCCAACATAGCTCTCGACACACTTATACACCGGTCAATCCGGGTTTCTGGGAACATCATCCACCCCCCGAAGATACAGAAGGATCAAGAAAAGACATTCTCGTCAAGCTTTTTTTCTTGTTGTTCTTTTCTTTTCCTTTCGGGATAGACAAGAGACACTTTGGCGAGCGAGCCTGAGCCGTGGCCTTTTTAAAGTAATAGTAAGTTATCGCCTGTCAAGGTGCACGTCCCCTCGGTCCTTCAGATATTACCGTCTTTGCTCTCGGTTCTGGGAACCCATCTTCCCTTGTCGACTTGGTGTTTCAACCAGTTCTCTCCGGTCTCTGAGCCCCCCTTCCGTCTCCTGCTGAAACTTTTGCTTGTTGAGCCGCCCCTCGGTCAAGCCATTGACGGGGCTCTGGAAAAACATTTTTGCTGGGAGGTGCGAAAGCACAGGCCCCCGCTCGCTCCCATCCTTTTGATTTTTGGCTATGATCTTTTTTTCCGGTCAGCCTGTCTATTCCTCCCATTTCTCAGACAACGTTTCCCTTCGCCTCTCATCGTTGCTGTCCATCATTCTTGGTTGCGAAGGGTGCGAGTTCGAAAGAGTATACTCCCGAATATTGGTAGATCCAGTGGTATGCTGTTGCCGGCCATTGTTCAGTCGACAGAGTAGTTCCGGTCCGGTACGTTTGATTCAAATCGATTCAATCGCTCCGTGTCAATGGTAAAGCCATGCCTTTTGGGATGACATGGACCTTCCCTTCAAACGCTTCTTATGAACCTGTTCATTTTCCCCCTTGCCATGAGTCCATGCTGCTTTTTTTTCTTCCTGCATGGTCTAACCATACAAGCAACCCTGCTCCACCATTCTTTGACTTTTTTTTTTCTTCTTCGAGGTCCTTAGTTTTTTTTTTTTTTTTTTTTTTTTTTTTTTTTTTTTTGAGGTTTAAAGCGCACGCAGACCTGAAAAAACGGCGCTTTCTCCCGATTCCGCAAGGAGTGGTTAACTGAAGCCGGCTCATGCGGGTCGCCTTCTTTCAACTCAAACAGCCTGCCCACATCTAAAGACCGATCGCCTGCGAGGTCGAGAATCCAAGCATCGCTTTACATAGCAGCGCCCTGTTCAAATGATAATTGTTCGGCCTGTTCGAACTTCATCAAGTCCCCATCCGCACCCTCGAGATCGGGTCAGATCAGAACAGACGGAACTTTGACGTTACTGCGCCCAGGCTGCCCTTTGTTTGGGCCGCAGCCACTCAAGCAAGATTAACGAACCCCGTCGAACAACACACATGTATGTCCATGTGCAAATGCATCCGTGCGTCTGAGGGACCCCGAACAGGTATTGACTGTTCTTTTTGTTCCATGCCGATATTCCTCGAATTTCTTGTTTGCTAGCCAATACCAGTCTGAGTAAAGACTGTCGTTCTGTGCACAGTAGCCGCTGGGCAAAACCGATCTGAACTATCGACTGAGATATCGGCGCTGTCCTCGTGCCTTCGGACTAGCTGGACTCCACAGCTCAGATTGGATCTCTTGTCTGCACTGCGCGCTGCTGCACAGAAACGAAACCTGGCCGTGGATGGTGTAGTTTTATGTATGGAACACTCCAGCCGGCTTTCTAGAAGCCCTACGCACGTCCTTACTTGGCCCGATTCCTGTTTCTCCGGATGCATTTTCGTTCGATGTTTTTAAATTTCGCACTTGCCCTTTCCTTTCCTCAAGCCTTCCACACCCCCCAGCATTTCTTATTTACTACGTATACAAATACAATTGTACGTACATGCGCATACAGTGCTAGCCCTTCGTCGCCTCCCAAGGTTCTTCACCTCCGGGACGTTTCATCGGCCGCATTCTCTCCCTCTCGAACTTCTTCTCGGGCTTTTACTGCAAGACTCGTCGCAGGAGACGTCGGCGGGGAGGGCTGTGGCTGACCCAACATCATTACATACCACATAAACCTTCCGGACCTTCTCGAAGCCTTTTGGGGTGGACCCCGATTTACTTCGAGAGAGTGTGTGTATGTACTGAGTACTGTGTATGTGTGTGTGTGTCTGTGTGCGTCCTCCCCGTATTGTTTCTGTTTCTAGTCTTTCCCCTCCCCTCCGTCCCTTCATCTGCACGCTGCTATCAATCGATTCACCATTGCTTTATCTTGAAATACTGTCCGCTACATCACGCTCCAGTCTGCACTCGGGCTACAGTTACGTACGCCCTGCATACTCCTGTTCACAAATAAACGTTTCGATCGCTTCATTTGCAAAGCAGTAGTCAGCTACCTTGAAGCACTAGCTGCCTGATCGGGGCTGTCGCATTAAGAGCCCCCGACATAGTGTACTTCCCTTTATGCCCCCGTCTCTGGCGTTGATCACCCTGCAATAGCCCATTCGCACGACCCGAGAAAGCAGAGGAAGAAGAGGAAGCACAGGAAACACAAGAAGAAAAAGAAGAAGAAGAAGGGCCCTTGGGTCACTCGCCTTTTGGGGGATCTGTATTCCCAAAAAGCATACGACCTATTACTGGACCCGCATTTTTAATTTTGACATTTTCTGATTGTGGAGCAGTGCAGTGCAGTGGCTCTCAGCTATTATTGATCGATACTATCGCTATTAGCCTGGGCTTCCTTGCAGTCAAATGCAACTTAGCTGTTCCCCTTCACAATTATTATGTCTGTGTCTCGTCCTTCTTCCTCCCCCTCGCTCGCATTGACCCTTTCGTCTCGCAAATTGCATCACGCCTCTCGCCCTTAGAAACTCACCGCGCTCCGTTTCTCTGAACACACCTGCCTTTATTCTTCTTCCCTTTTTGCACACTGCTTTTGGTGAAATTGTTCTCGAATTTTTCTGGATAGGAGCTCATCTGGTTTTCTTTTTAGCGACTTTAGACGCTTTTCGACATTCCTCTGTTCCAGAACCGAGTACAGAATATTCCGACCCCGACGTTTAATCATAATAATTCCCAAATCCGCTCTTGACATTCGACTTTCTTAAAAGGAAATACCATTCGACCATTAGACACGTCCCTCCCTCCTCTTACCGAAAACCTTCGCACTTTCTTTGGAAACTACTTACTCCTCCCTCGTGACCGATCCTTCACTTTGTTCGATATTTTGGGTCCCAGGGAAAGCGAAAAAGCACAACCACACGCACAAACTGTGTCGACAAACGGAAAGTACTTGATTGAGAAGGTCGTAGAGTAGCCGGGTGTACCATCTACTAGGAACATTAGGGAAACACAATAACGAACTTTGGGATATCCGAACGGCAACGTTAAGGTTTCTCTTGTGCTTCGACAGAATATTCCCTGGGCTTCCTTGTCTACCAACCAACAAATAGAATCCGGCCGACAGCCCAGTGTTCCCGCTGGTTGACTAACTTACGTCCATCCAACAGGACCTCTTCTACTTCCCGGCGGGTTACTCCAACTACTCGAGACCAGGACTGTGCACCCTTCCATCCTGTTCCTGTGTTACACAAACCCTCGTGTGACGACTCGGCCTGAGCCTGCGCCCAAAGAAACAAAAAAGAATTCAAAGAAGTTGATGAGCGAAAAGGAGACTAGCCAAAGTTAAGCAGGAATTCCAAAGCAAAGCGAATCAAAGCAAGTCATTTGTCAACGGCTTTCCTGGCTCGTAACTGGAGAGGATCCAAGACAATCAATCAAATCACTTTCGACAACCAGGAAAAAAAAAAAAAAAAAAACAAAAAAAAAAACATCGGCTGCCATTTACATCTCTCGATACCCCGCCAGTTTTATGGTTCCCTGAACTCGGGACGTCCTTCTTTTCTTTCCTTCCAGGTGGCGCTGTTGTAAATATTATCGACTCATCCGGAGGGGCCTCTCCTTTTCCAACGATCCCCGTCATTTATTTTTGTTTCTTTACTTTCAGCGGGGATTTCCTTTCTTTCTGGGTATCTTTTCTTTGGACGATAATTCGACATTCGAGGTTCCTTTTTTCTTTCTCGAGGGAACACTTCCCTTTCGCAGCTGCGGTAGTGTCGGTGGCAACCCAAGGAGGATTTGAAACACACGGCAACAATGTTTAAGGAGATATCGAAGTGCAATGTGGTGTATGTTGACAGGAGGGCCAAGTTGGAGAGAAGCATCTCACGGAACGATCTCCCGCTGGCGACAGACGAAAGCATGGAACCGGAGAACGGGGAAGTCCTACGAAATATCAATTCATTATTATCCGTGTTCTCGAACGGTAAGTCTGATCCACGAAGCTATAATAGGAGGAGGAGTGCCATATTCTAATATTCGAATGGTTTTATAGTATCGGTGCACTCGTCTGCGTCATCCTGTCTATCTACTTTGGGGGAAATCAGCAACTACGATCCGACACCAACAGTCCTACTACTGGATGTTCCTGCCAGACACCTCGAGGACGATGATCCACAAGAAGCCGACCGACACGACTCGGGAATAGCATCTTCTGTAGGGGACGACCCGCTTTACGGTAAAGCCCTGCTTCGTCATATTAGAGAGGAAATGGAAATCGAAACATACTCCCAAAATATCCTCGCCGTTGCTTTGATATCCGAACTAGATCCAGCCAATAAGACGATATCTGGAGGACTATGGACTGAATCGGACAACGAGGAGGCGATACTTGCATCCAAGCTTCTCGATACTGGCGCCGCTGAAGCGTATCCCTCGCCACTGACGAAAGAGAACACGAAGGCGTTATCTATGCATTGCTATCGGCTGGCACGAAAAGCTCAGAAACGGAGAACCGAAAGGAAGAGATCGTGGGTTGGTGTCGATACAGACTTGGAGGCGGAAGAACGGGAACGAAAGAACAACGTTCGTGTCGCAGAAGGTTATGCGTATTTGCGGGAGAAGATGTAAGGAAAATCCCTATTAAACTTCCCGTCCCGAAAACTATCAACTATGATGACAGATAGATGGGTGGTTGTGATTGATCCCTGGCGATTATGCTTGGGGGAATCCCCTCGACAAGGGGTTTATTACGGAGACGGAAAGCTAATCGTTTTATTTGTTTGCCTACTAGGGTGTCCGAGTTGATGTCAGATATCTTCAAACCGAACGGTCCAGCGCATACGCAGTCGGAAAGGTTTGTGGAATGTTCCTTATGTTCTTCGTGATTGCCCTTCTCGGGTGGCTGCAGCTGACAATGATTGGTGAATAGCAAAATCCGAGTATCACCTCATAGGCATGAGTTGGTACGCCAGAGCGTTTGCAGATGGGACTTCTCCGCACATGAGTTCACAGACGACGAACTCCTGCTTTGCGCCTTTGAAATGTTCAACCATGCCTTTACTATGCCTGAGGTTGAAGAATGGCGGATATCACCCGGACAGCTCACGGATTTCTTGTTTGCTTGTCGTAGGGCGTACAACGAACAAGTTCCGTATCACAATTTCCGACACGTGGTAGATGTATTGCAAGGGGTCTTCTACTTCTGTCTTGCATTGGGGGTTCTGCCACACTTTGATGGCAAGGCAGCGCCAAGGCCTAAGACGGGCAGCACGACGTCCTTGTCCAAAATCCTGCGGCCCTTTGATGCCCTTACGCTTTTGATCGTAGCTATTGGTCACGACGTCGGGCATCCTGGAGTCAACAATGCTTTCTTGGTTACGCTGAAAGCACCGCTTGCACAGATGTACAACGACAAGTCTGTTTTGGAATCATTCCACTGCGCTGCCTTCTCTCAGGTTCTACGAAAGCACTGGCCTATAACCCAGACGGTGCCTAACATGCGCAGATTAATGATTGAATCGATACTTGCGACGGATATGGGCCTTCACTTTGATTACATGACTCAGTTGGAGAAACTGAAGCAGAAAATCAAGCAGGACAAGGGTATGAAGAATTGGGATGACAAGACGATCTCGGCCAACCGGAGCCTTTTGTGCACATTGTTGATCAAGTGTGCCGATATCAGCAATGTGGTATGTATACGAAATCGCATCTTTCTCCACCCCACCCCCAAATCTAATCCTTGTTTGTTCTCATAGGCTCGGAGATATGATATTGCTGCCCAATGGACGGTCATTTTGACCGACGAGTTTGCGAGACAAGCCTCGCTCGAAACCGACCTTAAGATTCCGACGTCGCTGGCTGTCCCACCCGTTCAAGGATCAAGCATCGCTCTAGGGAAATCGCAGGTTGGCTTCATGAAGCTTTTCGCCGCACCACTATTCCAATCGATCGCAGACGTCATGCCGGAAATGAATTTTGGCATCGCTGAAGTGAACGCAAACATGGCAATCTGGGCGAACCTGATAACCGAGTGCACGGAAAAGGGGGACAGGCCATTCTTCTTGGAAAAGGTTAGGAACTCCCTCTACTACCAGCCTTCTAGCAATGGAGCTAGTTCTTCCCTCGGAGCAACCGAAAGCCGACTATACGATTTCAACGACAAGCAACGAACGAATGGTGGTGTTGGGGTGCTCCATGCACCAATATCCAATGGCGGGGACTACTCTGGAGACTCCCGGATCCGAAAAGCCTCACAAGCGTACCAAGAGCAAGGGGCACCTGATCTTCTTGGGCTTGGCCATCACGGTAAGGAACAACTTAAACTGCTCAAGAAGATGAAAATTTTCTCGGCATCCTCGGAGGTATATCCCCATGCTAACGGAGGTGGTATTATTGGTAAAGGAGCAGATGGTAAAAGCTCAGGCTCAACAACACCGTTCGTGACCATCAAGAACTTTTTTTCTTGTTTTCCTAGGAAGTTCTCTGACTGATTCGTTGTGACCGTGGATGGCTTACCTCATGGGCTATCATGCCCTCTGGTAGCCCCCGTCTTTCTTTGAAGGTGCAGTCCCCCTTCACCCGGAGAGCAGCAGACCTCTAAAACGGGTGCGATCAGACCTACGCGATCACGTTTCAATTTAAATAAGATCTTTCGGTGGAAAAAGACGGATACGACACCCAATGCCAATACTAGTCCGAAAATTCCTACGAACGCCGACGACGCACAGTAACGACAACTATAAATAAAAGACGATACTCGGCGACTACGCTTTTACGCAACTCTTTTTGTTTTTTTATCAAAATACTCCTTACGCCCAAAAGCCTTTGTGTGTCTCCAACGATGCCTTTCCCTTTCCCGTTTCACTTTACGATCTACAGGCGGCGTTCCTCCTATGTGGGCTTCTTCTTCTTCTCGAGCCTTACTCGTTCTATTTCTTCGAGGTTCAATAAAAAACGGTATCCCAAGATTCAATGACGTAGTCTTTGTTTCTTGAATGCTGTTGGATTGTGGCAGCTTCCAGTCCATAAGGCACAACTCGTCCGGTCCTATTCCTTGGTCCCCCCCCCCCTTCTTTCAAAGGTTCTAGCAGAGGTACTTGCTGGTTCTGTACACTTACGAGTCCCTGCGTAGATCCCTTTTTCCGGTACATAGCTTTTCTACACTCCGTTGCCCCGACCCCCCTCCGTACTCACGAACGGTTTTACGTGCTTACGCCTCTTTTTTGTAGCGGAGCTTTTGTTACCCCTTTTGTCTTTTTTCCTATCTGATATCTTTGCCTTTCGCAGTTCTTTCTTTTTTCACGTAACAAAAATAATCCACCTTTTTCGTCTCGTTTCTTAGTGTTGTATTATATCCGGAGTCCTTGCCTCTCTTGCTTTCTTTGTTTCTTTATATCGACTAAAAATATCCTTTTTATACAAATCCTTCTCGTGTAAGATATGTCACAACTTTTTTTTCCTTTTCCTTCTTTGCTTCTACTTCGGACTCGGGGATACCACTTTTGTTTGTTACAAACTTGATTTAATTATCTCCCTGTTTCGAGTGCCCTTTCGCAGCACCCGTTTCCTGGAAGGCTTTGTTAAGCCATATATGTTGATATCCTTCGCTTTCTGTTGAACATATATCAGGCGATGCTTTGTCCTTCCCTTTATACCTCTTGCGAATGACAACTGCTTTATTTTCCTCTTTTTTTCGTTTCTTCTGGAAATATATTATTAAAAAACATCTTCTCCCTCGAGACCCGTTCAAAGTCTTCGGTGGACTGTTCTTTGTGGATTCTTTCGCTCAATGGATGCCGGAATTTGAGACTTCAAATCTAGATACCAGTGTTTCAGATCCGGTGTGGGATTCTTCTCTATATTCCCTTTTTATACCTTTTATGTCTTTTTTTGTTCCTGGTCAAGATGCAATCTTTCTTTTCTGACTTTGGGGATCGATATCGATGATGGGTTTTCTTTGATGTTTCTCTTTCTCTTTTCTTTCTTGATACCTCTTGAGATTACTTTTAACAAACAAAAACCGTCCTTTTGTGTATATATATATATGTCTAGCAGGTAACTCTACCGGAACGTTCTTGATGTTACATACTACAGATACCTCTACTTATATAGCAAATGTATAAGAAGCACTCTAGTTGCTTAAAACGTAACCCGCACTGTCACTAGCTCTACACTTGCGTGTGAAGTTGATAATATAATCCAACCATGTGATGAATTTGAAGCTCAAAACTGAAGGGAGGCACACCACAATCTCAACAATGTCGAATATCATCACCATTGATTTCTCGACTTGTAGTCATCTAAACGATATAAAAGTTTTATCATCAGATTGCCGTATTGATTTCTACTAGTTCCCGCTGTCGGAAATTAGTTGCTGGTTCTGGTTGTCGCGTGGTAGGTTGTTGAAGTTATTCACTTTTGGTGAGGAAACATGAAAAATAAATCTTTAAGGCGGATCCGCCGTAACGGGGTTTTGATGTCCAAAATCATCACGTGATTTTGATGGAACAACGCAATGGATTTGACGTCTACCAAAAAAAAAAATCAGCATCAAACACTGCATATGCAAAAGCTATCACCAAGAACTTCAAGCCTTCTACACCCTAAGATATCTCAACAATAACGACATCTAAAAATCGCAAAAAAGTATGCAAATGATGCAAAAAAGATATTTACCTACGTTAGGCGCGATTCGCATATGGTCACCCACTATACTACTGAGCGCCCGCTTGGAAGCTTGAGTAAGGCAGAGCGGACGGGATACCCTAGGGTCTTCCAGCAATGAACGTAGATATCAGAACACTTATTGTCGCAGCTCTTATGGGTTTACTAATTTGATATTTGGGTTAGGCTAGATTGCTTGTTAATCAAAAACATGGCTACATGTTCTATGTTACATTGTGGGTGATATATCACAGCTCTATGGTAGTGGAATACTTGAACCTTTTTGACTGGGAACTAGCTCCTCACGTATTGGTTTCCACCCAATCACTCCAAAATTTTACGACATTGTCGCTGAGGATGGTAACCTCGAATGCTCCAGCCCTCCCACTTGCATCACCTCCACCTCCAAATCCTTCGTTAACCATACTATCAACGACCAACCAGGTTTCTCCAACTTCCCTATCAGGTCTTAAATCAACATCTTCCAATCTTGCTACTCCTTCTACAAACCCATCATCGCTGCCTGCAATATCGTCATTCCATCCTCCTGCAATCCATCGTTTTCGACCGTTTTCCCAGACACCGATGCGAAGGTATTCTCCTGAGCTCTTCTTTGCAACTCTAATTTTCCCCTTTGATAGTCGTGTCATGTAAAGCCGTATAGATGATGTCTTGGCTGGAACTTGGCATCTAGAAGACGTTGTGTGCAACCCTGCATCTTCGTTTGGGATGACAATCAAGTCGCTTTGTCCGAGAGGTACTGAGGACCCTACTGTAATCGTAAACGGCGCGTACTGGTCTGATGTATAAGTACTCGCAACGATAGTGTATGCACCTCTGGGGACCTGTTGTGCAGAACACATGGTGAAAAACCGTTTATACTCCCCACTGTTGGCAAGAAACTTGTTGCGCGCAAGAGTGTGCACTCTTTTCCCTCCGTCGGAATGTAGGAGCGCAACATGGATCAATGGTGAAGCGGTATTCTCTGCTGCGATAGCTTTACCGACGGACTTCCCGTCCTCTGAAGGCTTTGCGTGGATTGAAAGCCCGATTTGGAGGTTTGCGGGTTGGGAGAGGGTGATTTTGAACATGGGATTGCGGCCGTATTCACGGCTTTCGGTGTTCCCTCCTGTGGCGGATATCGTCCATGATCCCTTGATGGTGAATAAGTGCGGGTATGGTTCGTCAACTTGTTCAAAGGCCATGGGGATCGATGTGAAAGCCGATATTGTGAAGCTGTGGGTTGATTCGGCTGGGACGAGGTCTTGACTGGAAACTACAACTGTATATGCAGTTTTGGCGGGGACCTCAAGCCGAAGGAGGGTTTGCGGGCTGTCGACGTAAGGACCGCGTTTGAGGTAGCCGGATGATTGGTATACACGTTTCCCATTTGTAGCAAAGACATAGAGGGATATGTGACCGCTTTTGTTCCATAGAGTTTTGCGGTCGAAGTCCTGCTTGCGAAGGAGATGGCGGGATAGGAGGATCCAGGCTTTTGAAGGGGTGGATGATTTGTTGACTAGTTTGTATTGGGGGTTACCCCAGAAGCATCCGGGGACGTTCCACAGATGGTCGGTGGTCGATGGCTTGGTTATAGCTGATAATTGAGACCAGCTGAAGTGCCAATCGTATCGATAGTTCCAGAGAGCTGGATTCCAGTTTAGATAGATAGAGTCGAAGTACCGGAATACACTATTTAGATCGATCCAAACGGCGGATTGAGAGGGCGATTGGGCGAGTTCTTCTGGATAAGCGTCTTCATCAGATTCGCTATCTTCGTCTTCATCAGATTTTGGATCGTCGAAGTCGCCATCCGAGTCCCCATCCGAATCGTCATCTATAGCAAGTGGGCCAGACCAGTTCCCGCCTGTCTTCCATGGGTTCTTGACTAATAACCAACGTCCTACTCGACCACTATCTGATACGACTTCCTGAAGTCCTATTATAGCATAATCGTGTTCACCAACAAGTCCATGACCTTCCCAGGCTTCCAATACACCGGTTCCAAGGGTCATCAGGACGTCGCCGCTCTTCCAGGTTTGGTAGACCCGATCCCACAGAGTCAACGGTTCGGCTAAGTCAAGACTGAGGTCCGCTGGATTTCCTTTCAAAAAAAGATGTTCTGGGATCCATCCGGTGAAGCAGTAGAGATCGGTTCCTGAGTTCGAACCGGGGAAATCGTAGCCTCCCATGGCCTTCAAGTAGGCTTTCTCAAGCAAACTTGGGAGAATAAAGCTAGGGTGTTCATTTGATGCTACATGCAGGGAGTGCTTCGAATCTCCCAACGAAGCGGGTAGAAAGTCGTCTATGATTACCTTTAATCAAAGTGTAAGCTTAATAGTCAGATTTTCGATCTGGCAAGAACAAACCTTTCTGTAGCACCCATTAAGCCACAATTTGACAATGTACTTTCCGGTGGGGCTCACTACCGGAACACCATCTTTCTGAGGCCAAATGATACAAGATATGAGACTACCATGCCCATTCTGCTCTCTTGTGAAAGCAGCGCATAGTGAGGCTACAACACTGCAATCCGATATTATATCCTGCGAAAGATCTGCCGCGAGATCTTCTCCTTCTCTTTCAAGTATCATATTCTCCTTCCCAGTCCACAACTCCCGAGGCCTATACCATCTATCGAAGTTCTTCTGCTGTTGGACTGAAAGTGCAAGAGGCCCAGTCGAGTCCGTAAAGGTTTCCTCCTCGGGAGATGGTACGAATTCTGCATATTTGGGACATGTTTTGTCTTCCCAAGGCCAGAAACTGTGTGGGGCGAGCTTCGAAGAGGATAACTGTATGATTTGCTCCGACTTTGAAAGCGTTCTTTGAGAAACTGGTGCCCTTTTGACGGGTTTCTGTACCCCTGATGTTGGACTTTGTGTAGACGATACAAATTCGCCTTCAGCATCCCTTGAGGGGGGGACAGTTAGATCCACGCCAGCTATCCCAACCGTTATCCCCTGAACATTTACATTCTGAGGACCAGTACTGCCACTTTGATTACTGCTAGCTTTGAGCTTCTTGAATTCTTCGCCCTTCTGTAGCAATTTCATGAACTTCTCACGCCGCCTCTGCTTTTCGGCTGGGTTCGAGCAGGCCTTCCATGCTTGGAGATACAAGTCGGCAGCCTTGATACAAGCGTCTAGGGCAGCAGCGTGGTCATTTCGAGACGCCGCTTGGGAGATGAGCGATTCTGCTTCCTTGGAGAGAGACCCGTCAGCGAGGAACAGAAATGGAATGGATACGAGGAAGGGTCGCCGCCACGGGGTCTAACAAACGTACCACCGCTCTCCTCAATATATCCCCCATGTTAGCTTGAGGGCCTCCCCAGCTTTAATCTCGCTGGTCCCTCCCTAAGTCTTTCAGGATGTTGAATATTATTAGCCAGGTCGTCGGAGACACCGGTAATATTATGAATTAGGTGCTAGGTATTGGGTATTAGGTATTAGTTTGGCGATGCGGGGCGACGTCACTACCGAAAGGCTGCCGGTATCAGCTTGCTCGAGTCTGTTTATCCGCGGTTGCATTAACTGAACTCTGGTTGGCTTTCACGCGAGCGCCGCTGGAAGACCTCGGCTTACAGCCCGCACCATCTCTCCGGATTAACACAGCGCTGTCCCCCATCCACCTTACCCGACGCAGCGGACCTACCCCAAAAACTAGCTGGGTCCCTCCTTCCTTCTAAAGCTCCTCCACCATGGTTTCCTAAAATATATCTTCTTCCTGTACCTGTATGCTTTTCTTCTTCTAACCATCGAACACTTGTTTTACTATCATCATTTCTAACAGTGTTATTAATTATTACGAGCAGTTGCGCATCTCGGTTTAATTGATCACAAGCCGAAAAAGAACGGCCACGACGAAATAACCCCTTTGGATCTATCGAATAATCAATAACCCACTATCGCCATGTCTCTCTCGAAAGAAGCCGCTTTGCCTGCCTGGGGATATGCTGTCGCTGGTGCTACAGGTGCCGTACTCGCAAACGCGACAGTGTATCCGCTCGATATGTTCGTATAATCTTCCTTCCGTATAACTACAATGAGTTCACCAAGAACGTGCTAATTGATATCGCAGTGTTAAAACGCGCCTACAAGTCCAAGTCAAAAAGAAGACAGTACAAACCGATGGTGTTCTTGTTTCCGAAGATCCGGAGAAACAGACTCCCGTTGTGTAGGTTGCCGACCAGGATTTCTTCCCTCCATCCGATATTTGATGGTGTGACTGGGAGCCGACAATGCTGATACATGTTGTCTGATACCGATAGTCCCGAGCCGGAACACTATGCTTCTACCATGGATGCTATCAGGAAGATTAAGAATAAGGAAGGTATCTCAGGCCTTTATGCCGGCATGCCAGGTTCCTTGATTGGTGTCGCTTCCACGAACTTCGCCTACTTTTACTGGTATACCTTTGTGCGAACATATTATCTATCCGTACAAGCGGCCCAGGGAAATCCCTCTACCGTTGCCGAGCTTTCATTGGGTGCTGTAGCCGGTGCTTTGGCCCAGTTGTTCACCATTCCTGTTGCCGTTGTGACAACCAGGCAGCAGACATCTGAGAAGGAGGACAGGAAAGATCTGATCACTACCGCTAAGGATGTTATCGGAGAGGATGGATGGACCGGATTGTGGAGTGGGTTGAAGGCAAGCTTGGTGCTTGTTGTCAACCCTGCTATCACATATGGTGCCTATCAGAGGTGTAGGGAGTCTCTCTATCCTGGAAAGAAGAACCTTAAGCCATTGGAGGCCTTCTGTAAGTTCCCTTGATTTCATGACCAGAATTTCAATTTTAGGATAATCGCTGATGATTATATAGTCCTCGGAGCACTTTCAAAGGCTTTGGCGACCTTCGCGACTCAACCCCTCATTGTCGCCAAGGTCGGACTTCAATCGAATCCACCAGCCGGGCAAAAGAAATTCAAATCGTTCGTCGAAGTTATGAAATATGTTGTCCACCACGAAGGTCTATTTGGCCTATACAAGGGAATAGGGCCCCAGTTGATGAAGGGCTTGTTGGTCCAAGGACTTTTGATGATGACAAAAGAACGTGTCGAGCTCATTTTCTTGTTGATGTACAGATGGTTGATCAAGAAGCTCGGAAAATAAACACTTAACGGAAATTAGGCGTCGGTATTCTATCTTAACTCTCTCTTAATGGAAAGAGGGGTGAGGTTTTCTCGGTGGGTATACGATACGGGTTTTTGTTACTGCGTTTATTTTAATCGGAGCGTTACTGGCTATTTGATCATTTTTGAAGGGTTCCTACTTCCGAAGTCTTAAATCCTTTTTGTTGCTCACTTTCTATGATTTCGATACCTGTATTTGTATAGCTAGATTTTCACTGTCTCAGGTTGCCTCAGGCTGTAGAATCGTTAGAATATCGCTGTCGATTTCAGCGTCATACTTTTCTTTAACCTTATAGCTTATAAGAGAACATTGTAGAATTTCAGTTATATCATTTCAATTGCTTACGCGACGACATAAGAGAAAACGGTTCGATAAAGGGTCCAAAGGTATAGATTTAAGCAGACATAAAATCAAAGGCAAAGGACGCTGGAATTACCGGAATATAAGGAAGGGCCAGGGGGTAGATGGAGGGGGAAAGACTACAACTAGTAAAAGACCAAGAGGAGGAAAAAGAAATCGGCGCCCCAAAAAGCCAGAAACATGGGAAAGATCATGTCGAGCGGTCTTTCAAAAATAATAATGCCCGTTTTATGCTTGGTTGTGAGCAATATCCCCTGCTCTTCTTATTCTTCTTCGATTTTTTTGGTGATGTTTTTTCTTTCTTTCTTTGTTGTCGACCTTTTCGTTTTACGTTTTTGATCCTGTACTAAAGGCAGAGGTCGCTATGTTTCTTCTACTGTTTTCTCCGTTGGTGGCATTTAGACGTATTGAGAGACCCACTGGAAGCCCTCCTTGTAACCTATTTTGCGCCATCGCGGTTAGTACCGGTCCTATAGCTAGCCTGTAAAAAGTAAAGGAAGCGTACCTTGTCTCATGACCACGCTACACATAAAGACTTCAATCGGCCTGATTCCTTCCATTGGGTTCTTGCCCTTTCCGGTGGTCTGGTACAATCCCAACTGATGTCTCAACTCTTCCTCGCTGATGGCCAAATGGTGGTCAATCTTGTTTCCGAGGATCACGAATGGAACCTTGGAGAGTTCCTCCATGGAAAGAAGGGCATCGAGTTCGGCTTTGGCTTCAGGTAGACGCTCGAGGTCCTTGGCGTCGACGAGGAAGACGATGCCGGAGACTTCGGGGAAGTAATCTTTCCAGAGACGACGGGCTGGAGAATTTCGGCGTTAGCTTCTCATATGATAAAGTTAGCTGTAATGATGATTACCTTGCTGATGGCCACCAAGATCGAAGGTGGTGAATCTGCAGTTGCCGATGGCAAGTTCCTCGGAAGTGGGATGTAATGTGGGGGTAAGGACAGCTACTCGGTCATTCTAAGGGCCGGAACGAAATACTGAGTTAGCAACGAAGTCTTATAGCAATATATGACCAAACCTGGCCTTGAAAATCCCATCGGATAGGCACTATAGTGGACCCGAGACGTGCACGAGGGAGGGTAAATACCTTCAACATGTGCAATAGAGTTGTCTTTCCGGCATTGTCGAGACCGAGGAAGAGGAGTTTGGCATGCTTGTTCAAAAGCCCGAGGGAGGCGAGGACGTCCCAAACTATAGTATACAAGATACAAATGTCAGAGAATCCGAAGTGCAATATTATAGAGAATTCCAGTTGTCAAAAATTTTTGTTTGTGCTGTTTGAAGCTATCAGGGATGGATAGCACTTCTGATAGGCGATGATGCATGAGGTCATGCAGCCGAAGCTTAATACATACACCAGTTGATAATGAACATTGCGGCTGTGGTCTTCCGTAGGCGGTATGCGGTAGAATGATATGGCAAAAAAGGGTGATGATTGATTGGACGGTAGAGGCAGGGAGTGGTGACGACGATGGTTGGTTATAGTCTGGTTCTTTGATGCTGTAGAAGGAAGAGGGATAGGAAGGGGTGGTTGTGACGATTATAAAAGTTGGTCTGGGCGGGCGGGCAAAAAAACGAACACGTTGAGCTTAGCTGCTGCCGCCCTTTCACAGGCACAACTACCACCACCATATATATCGCCACATACACCCAAACACAAAAAAAGTAACACCACTGCCAGGCCACTCGGATTACATAAGACGCTTTTCGTTTAGGAACCCACAGCAGCCAGGGGTACGATTGGAATATGTGATCGGGAATTTCCTTTGTTTTCAAAATACGATCCTTCTATTGCGCTATGGTAAAGTTTTGACTCAAATCAGATCCCTCGATGTCCGCAGGTGGCAGGTATGCAGATAGACCAACCTATGAGTCTACCGAATGATGTTGATATCGAATCGGCTTTTAGAGTAACACGGTGTCACATATGGCATAAATTCCTAGTGAAACCGAGCGAGTGGAGCTGATACATCCTGAATTAGAGTTCAATATTATTATTTACAAAATGCAGGGGATTTGGGTGGGAGCACTTCGGAGCTGCTCAAAACGATCAAAACCTGGGATTGGCACTGTTGTTTGGGCACCGGGTGCAAGATCGGAAACCACCTTAGAACAAATGCCTCTTTGTCTAAAGGATGCTGTGCTAGGTATATCGACGATGAGTTCATGCATATGGAAAGGTATGGGATGACTCCTGAGGATCTTAAAAGACAGCGTGTTCGCGGTAAACTCTCTTTGGGGAACCATACTCCGATGGCCTCGTTGTCCCAAATTTTGAAACGATATATTCTCTGTTGGACTCTTGACGCCTCGTGGGTTGACGATATATAATCAAATCCGTCCAAACGCCGCCCTATGTCATGTCAAGGCCGCCGGCTTCGATGCACTTCCCATATCCTCAGGACGCTGATAGCACTCTTCAAGTATCGCAACAGCCTCCTCTATTTCCAGGCGACCATGAGGTGTCTGCACATATGGAAGTTGGTGCAGAAAATATTTATCAAGCATGGAAATCACATACTCTGGGAACTTGCCCGGAGACCCCTGTGCATAAGGATTTGTGATTGATGGTGCGTTCAAGTCATCTCTCCAGTAATAATGGTGCTGGCTTTTTGCAACAGTAAAACGGTGCTTTTCAGATATTAAGATCGAACCGACCTTTAATTCATAGGGGTAGCAAGATGAAATTCTATGAAGAATGCTAAATTTGTCATTCGGCTCTGGCCTCTGATACGTGAACTTCGTGGTTAGCTTTTATATCTCCTCACCAACTGAATTTGCCAGTGCCATGATTCGGGTACCTACAATTCGATACGAAGAGTGCTTTTCAACTAGGTCAAGACGATCGAGCCACTGGTCATCCAGCTCTGATCCAGAAGCCTTCGTTTGATCTTCCCATATGTGATTCTTTAGATTGGTTAACCAGACTTTGACCGATCTTTCGATCACATAATCCACCCAAACGTTACTCTGTGTGGAATCTGAATTTATTTAAAAAGAACAATCAGCTAGACCTGGGATGGCTATGGAGCTTTTGGTAGTACATACTCTAGGTAGTTAATGTCTATATTAGTAAGATATTCCACTAATTGAGAGAAATAAGGAGGAGAACCAAATACTTGAGAATCAAATTCGTCCACTGACGGCCTGAAACTGCGAAGTCCAAATGCTAGATCTGTGGATGGAAACCTATCCAGATAAGTTCTCCATCGACTTTCCACATTCAATTGCTTTAAAATCTGCGCTGCAGCTTCCTGTTCATTTGGAGTCGTCCCGTATGTCAGGCATTTTGCGACCCTACGTTTAATCGATAAAAGCCAGTCGTCTTCCACGCTATCGGTTCGGGGCGGTGGAGCGTTGGAATCTCGTTTGGGATTTGGGTGTTTGAATGTCGTTTCGACGCGGTTTCCGACTATATAAGAACGAACACCGCCCCGCAGAACTGGAGATTTAGGAAATGGCGGATTGCGGTGCCCGATTCGTAAGATTCCGGGTCGCAGCGACATTCTGCCCGACGAAGCTGTCGAGAATTGGAAGCTTTGATGCTCCAACTAACATAACTAACCTCGAGGGTTCGGTCCTATATAGCCTTAGCTAGGCTAGCTAAGGTGAGCACGCAAGAGGTGCTGACTAAGACCGCCACACGTCCAACACATTTAATCCGTGGCCTTGGGATTTTGTTACGTAAATCCGCTCCGATCACTTAGAAAGATTCGAAGATAATTCTCCTCTCATGATAAATCATTAGTAATATGATATGGAAAACGCAAATAATATACATTATTAACTCCTCCAGGCGGCTCGAAGCCGTGGATATGGTCGTAAATGCTAAAACACTTAACTACAAACAAAAACAAAGCTAAAAGGCAGGTGTTATACAGCTCCACTGTTTATACTTTTTTCAGAACCGTCTACTTCTTTTATACTCTCGCTTGTCTGAATAGTCGTTTTCACTAGGATTCCTTTAATGCTAGTATTATCGCTTTGGGCGTCCCCTCTTTCAAGATCATCCATCTCATGATCTTCTCTTGCACAGTGCGTGCTGATGATCGTCGAGTTCGGCGGAACATGGCTTCGGATATGGCTTTTTCCGCCGGTGCCGCCGGTAAACCCACTCTTAGGCCCAGTGGAAGAGAGATAGTAGGAGCTTTCGTCGCCACGGCGGTATAGTACGTATATCGTAGGAACCATGGCTACGATACTGGCAAAGAGAGTTTCGATGGAAGCCCACATTGTGCGGGAAAGTTGAATACGAGAGTTGGTTGTTCCTTGAATGAGACGGGGGACGCATATGGCGACTAGAAAGAATCCGAGGGAGAAAAGAGCACAGAGTTGGAGGCGTCTATACGGTTTCTGGATGTCAGTTATGTTTCGGGTAATATTAGAGTTATATCTTCGGGAATATTAGCTGACCTTCCAAGTGGAATTTTGGCTTTGAAAACAAGTGGAAACGGAACAGCAATTAACATGATATCGGTGATCATATTGCCGATTTCTAGGCTATAGTTTTAGCGCGTGAGGTTAAAATAGTTAAGATATATGGAATAACCGTACCGTATGTAATGAGCCAAAGATTTCCCTGGACACTAGTTTAGATACCCAAGTTAGAATATGGGCCAGTATTTTAGAAAAGTATTGTTATTTTGCCTTACCATTTTCCCGGGTCAGGATCCACCTGCCACCAAAGCTCAAATGGCCGACACTCTATAAATACAGCCACAGTAGCAACGATGTATGTGATGGCGATGACTACGGAAAAAGCCCAGATGATAGGTTTCTCCCATGCCATCCTTCGAATGATTCGTCGTAGAAAGTCGAGAACCGTGAGTTTGAGGCACCATAATCTATTTCTGGGTAAGTATGACTTGCGATTAAATTTGGCGTGCGTCAACTTATCGAAGGCTAACTTACAATGTCGTGAGGGAAAACCGACCAGGCAGGTTTAACTTGCTGCATAGTATTATTTTATCCAATTCATCCTGTGTAAAATTCCAATTCGCCCTTTCTTCCGGTGTTATTGCTTTAAACAACTTGCGTCAGCACTATACTTCATAAATTTAAAGGTAAAGAAAGGGAACTTCAAGGATATGCTTACTCGTTACGGTGCCATATTTCAATATAAAGTGCTGGCAGACAACCCGTACGATCATAAAAACAGCAGCCAAAGCCGTCCACAGATCTCCCAGGTTAAATTTCTCCTGTCTGTACTTTCGAAACCCCAATCTCAAGAGAAAAAGAAGAAAAGCGATTCCATTGCATGCCCATAATGATGAAGGGTCGTTATCACCGGACATTCTAAATCGTATGCTAAGGGTATGAGGAAATGTGAAAAGTCGAAAGAACTAAAAGAACGGAGAAAATGGACCTTCGACGCTAGGAGGGGGGGGTAGAAAATCGTGTGCCATGATTCAGGGAAAGGATGACATTATTATAGAACTTAACTGATATACCCTGTTTTCTGAGGAACCTTTCGGCAAGCCTGCATAGTTTGGTACTACTGCAACATGGGAAGGGGGGAACGAGGGAACCGACAGCCAAGTGCAGGAAACGAAACATTTGAATTTTGCTATGGGCACCGGTGTCGCCTGTAGGCTATGTCTGAGTTTACTACCCTAATTCATCGTTGAGTTTTTTGCTTTTACCCAACTCCTCGGAAGCTTAGTGGCCGGAGTCTAACCCTTTTTTTGTGTATAGTCAGGGAAATTCTAGATTCATGACCATGCGAAAAAGTGCGAATTGCATGTTACCTCGGGGCTCCAATAGATAGGCTGGAAGGAACCAAGGAAGGAAGAACGCCTCTTAACTGGCTGTGCTATGCCGTATACCAACAGAGGACGGGATGAGATGTCAATGTCAAAGCGTGGCATCTTTCTTGCGCACACACAATTTGAATGCCACGAGCCCCACGTGCACCGTTAGTCGTTAGAACAACGTTGAGCTCTAGTCCAAATTTAAGTACGTTTAGTAAAATTTCATGTAGAACTCGCATCTGCATTGCATCTGTTTCGTGATAGTGTCAAAACTATCCCGTTAACCGAATGTGAATGCGCACATATATCATCAATACATGCACATTTCAGATAAATCGCGGGAAGAAGAGGTCGGTCTATCCGCAGAAATGTCAAAGCCCGGTCAAAGCGATAAATCTGCGGGTTATCATATTCATAATAGAGCCTGAGATGATATCGATATTACCGTGGATTAAGCTGGAACAAAACCCCACAATGTGTTGGCGTAAATCTAGACAACAGGCTCAAACTCAATCGATAGATGGATAGAGTCTGGCTTGAAGTCTATGGAATGGTTTGGGATCTGTGGGGTATGTTACTGAACTTTGAAGTCCAAAGCGGTCAGTGCAATGCAAAGTTTTCTTGCCCCATAGTATTACACAGTGTCTGTGCAGCATCTTCCACCCGCAATACACTTGTAGCGTACTGTATACTGGACGACGGTCATTTTCTAGTTGGCTTTTTTTTTTCTCTCATTGTGGCGATATCTGTGCCTCTGAAGCACCAATTTTGTCATAGCGAAGGGTCATAGCACAGGGTCTGCATGCTTGCCTTGATCCTATGGGCCTAAACGTTTCTCCCATGAAATTAGACAATACGCCTGAGTTTGGGCTGAGGTTGACGAGCTCGAGTGGTATACATATATTGGCAAGCTCCCAAGTTTTTCTTGGGATTTTGAGTTTACGATTCCTTTGACCTATTTCTTTCGGGACGAATTTCCCCTTGGTCCGGACTATTTTTTTTCGAATGGGCGCATCGACGGGGTCCAGAGTACATGCTGTTGAACCCGAGGCTGGAGAATTTTTTTTCTTCCTCAATACATTGCATAGATAGCTGAACTGTCAACCCCTGTCCCGAGAAATGACTTGGCAGCGAATAAGAGTCTTTTAGCGATATCGATCCGGCATCTGGGGAATCGGTCCTCGCTTCGATTGAACTTTGTATTTTTGCTCCACCGGAAAAATGGATCGTGTGCAACGAGATCAATATTGGTGGGGACCTCATTTCAGGTTTCCACAAAGGGGCATGGGGCTGGTTGGACACTGTTTAAGGACATGTACACACAGTAGATCTGGTTATAATATTTCTCTACAATATACACTCAGCTCAGCTGATCAGCCCGCAGAGTCGGTTTCTTGACCTTCGGTTTTTTGAATCGACTCGATTTGGAAAATGATCTGTTGCAATTGTGCAACCTGACGACCCCCAACATGCAACACACCGGAATTAAATGGTGGTATTAATATAGATATTAATATAGATATATATATTCGATCGACGCTGATTGAAAACCTATAATCTCCCTTCCTTCCTTCCTTCTTTTTTTGTCTTTAGAATCTCAACGAAATAGGAATAAAAGTGCCTTGAGGTATCGCGTTGTAGCTAGATGCACAAAACCTACAGCCCTGAAGCCAGGATTGAGAATTAAGATTTATATATTACGAGACCTTGGGCTGAAAGTCTTAAGTCCTGGTATTAGTTTTCACAAGGGTATTCGAATGAAGATGGTGTTTTAATTACAAAATAGCATTCACTCAGTACACGTACAGGCAAAACCTACGTATGATGACCTATGAACCTACGTATCTATGCCGGCATACCATTGCCGATACTTTTTCAGATTGAGGAAAAGGGGGTTTATATTGGCCATGCTAGTGCTAAACTTTGAAATATAGTATTGCAATACTAATCTCAACGTGTCAACAATGCAAATATCATATACGCTCTAAAGGAATACTATATCAATCTAAAACCTGGCTCTAAAACTTTACGCCCGGAAAAGTTCAACTAAACTAATGCGAATTCGGTTCCGGCGCTTGCATGCATATGTCACTTATACTTTAGATCGATGAGAAAACATTATAGAATCATCAATTTGAATAGACTGGTTCCATTGACAGCCTTTGATGCTAAGCACACAGAGTTGATCAGTGAAAAATAATGAGCGTAGCGCTCAAGACTCTTGCTGTCTATATAGATCAGTTGATAGTAGGTTTCATTGATTTGAGTGCAGGCAGTTCAAAGGATAGTTATATCGATTTGTTGGACTAACTGAGCATACTTCCCTCGAAAATTGTCTCGAATACTCGATTCCTGTGTAAATTTGAGATACATCTCAGGGCCAAGGGAGCTTTCATCCTTGGATCGATTTATTGAGTGAGCTGAGTCCGGGCTAAGTAACACGGCAAGTTCCGTAAATTAAATTTCCGAATCATAAGACTTGTATCATTCAAAACCCTCGACAGAAGCAAATTTCCGCCACTTATCACGATCAATAAGCTTCCGAGGAGCCGTGCTAAGTTTTTGTGGCTGGCATCTGCTTGGATCATGAAGCGACTTCCGCGTAAACTTGCCGAAACATCCTAATGTCTTATACCATACATACATCCTGCTGTCGTTAGTTCTTGGATGACATGTTCGTTATATCGGGGAGTGATCGAGAAGTCGGACTAGATTTGAGTGAGTATATCATCCTTGATGTTGCGCAACAGAGTCTTTAGTTGGGTCACCCGATCATTTAACACCATACAGACTGTGAGATCCCTCGATTTTGGGGTTATTTCGAATTCAGGATATGTCATAATTAATTTCTTGCTCAGACATTCCGAGAAGTTTTTATCATATTAATGACAGCCATCAAGGTTGCAAGATATACATATATATAGTATTTAGACGATGAGCAACGGAATACAATAAGGAATATTACGAATGTAATTAACTCTGAATCAACCTTGAGGATATATATATATGTAAAAATAAAGAGATCTCAAACAATTCTCTAGCCTTGAATGATCAAGTAACTAAACATTTTTGCTGCTAATATATTAAATATTCGTTTTAAAAAACTTCGAATCGTGGACTTAAGATGAAGAGCCATTAGGTCATCCTATTCCGAGAGCTATGTGGTATTTTGCACAGACACTTGATCATTCTTGGCCAGCGAGGCGAGTTTGATTTATTTAGCTGTGTGTTCGATCTTTAAGTAACTTGAGTGCCTTATATATCACCGACCTTGTGTCTTCGTGAGGCTAGAAGCCAAGATACATGCCTGCTTATAATACGCTATATATATATATATATAGGGAAACAATGTTACGGGACTAGGGAGACATAGCAGCTTCAATGATGAATTAGCAGGGGGGTTGTTGAACGAGTGTCTAACTTGTAAACCGATTCTTAATGATTTCTAATGACAAAGGACATCGGGTAACAGCTTGTTTTTTGTCTGATCAAGCGTTCCCATGGAAAGTCTGCAATATCTATAGGCCTAATATAACATACATCGCGGGAAGACTGAACGGCATGAGACGTCGTGCCGGTTGCACATTGGTTTTAATTAAACGCCTTTGGGAGGAACGGCTGCTTGAGGTGGACTTCGTGTTGTCTGGCAACGAGACCATGTTAGAGTAAACTTGGTAATAATAGTTCTCTTATTTATATATATCTTATGGTATCGGTAAGTAGTTATAATATTCGAGTAGAACAATCAGTGAATATTTTTCCTAGCGACCTCAAAATAGTCGCCATGCATGCAGGCTTTTTTAAGATCCTTGGTGCTGTACAAACGTGTGTATAGTCTCAATCTATAACACTATTCTGGAGTTTTGAAGAACATGCATGTTAACATCTTCGCCCCTCTGCTGAAAACTCATCTTCAGTGCCTTGGATCGAGGCGAAGCTAAAATATATAATAATAAACAATGCTTGACATAGAAAATGAGTAACCGTTCATCATCCACCAGAGGAAGAACCGAACGGAGAAGCTTAAGTGCAGCCACATAAAGTGTGTATCTGTGTTTGTGTTAAAGCCGTGATAAAATTACATATGTGGATTTTATCCCAATTGTCAAATGTAGTGTGGTAAGGTATTATATACTGTGCCAGAAGAAGGGTTTTTCTTGTTACAGTATTAATACAGTTTTGTCGTCATAATACAATATTACAACGTTCAATATTATACGTATTAAAAGGGTATTAAAAAGGAAACTTTACTAACAATTTGGATTAAGATGGTATTCAAAAACACCACTTTTCGGGCACATAAGGAGGTATATATAGATCATAAATGGTGTTTCATATGTAGGTAAAAGGTAGCTGAGATATATAGCCTGAGAGTAGGAATTTATATCCCGCTTCTTTGTGGCATTTGTATGACATAACTCATGTTTCCACTTATTAGGGCGAAATTCGAATATTCGATTCTAGAGAAACCCGGGAAACTTTTATATATAAGTGTAATATTTATTAAATAAAGAGACTGTGTGTAATTTGGAAGTTTAGGTCGGAGTCTAAGTAGTGCTCTACGAAACCTATAGGTATTGAGGAGGAGTGAAGAGAAGAAGTTTAGGAAAATAACCTCCTAGAGAACTAGGGAGGGCCTTTATATAGCCATCGGCTAAAGGCTTACTAGTCTGGAAACGAAGTTTGATGCGGTTGGAAACCCATAGATTCTGTATAGAAGTCCATGGATCCGTAGGAGTAGCCAAGAAGCTTGTAGAAGGGTGTGGGTGATAATGTGGATACTATGTGAATGATCAATCTCAGCATTAACATGCATACAGTAGGCCAGGGGTTCGTGGGAGCTGATGATATTGAGCTGAGGGTATTGCAGCCCGTTGGTACTTTGTAGAGTCTTAAGCTTAGTTCTCGGATTAGATGCTAAAGTCTACATATACTCTTACAATCCCACTTCTGGACTAAAGTCAGATATGAGACAAATGATCTCCCTCAATATATTTTGCCTTCTTAGCGGTCTAGGAATAAGACGAGGGGGGTGCTCCGGCATATCTAATATATTTCATTGATCTGCCAGCCTTTCTGATATGTATATCTGATCTGCCTCAATAGTTTCCCGCAATAGTATCCTCGAGGGTTTCCCTCCACGGTTTCCTGATAGTTCCCGTGAGGCTTTCTCTGTCTTGTACCTAAACTAGCGTTATTATCCTATAATTAGCATGCTATACATACCTCTGCCTAGCTAGGAATATGCTTATGATTGGAAAAGAAGGGATACACGGGAGAAAAGAAGTATGAGCGTAGAGCTCTCCTCGACTGTATCAATATTCATGATGTAAGGGTATAAAGCCCGCCTTTCGTAATAATAGTCATAGACGCCAGTCGCTAAAATGCAACGCACAGAAAAGCAAGTCATACTCATAATTAATAATTCATTCAAAAAGGGCCCATAGTAAAGGAAAGCCCGTATCAGAACAGGCTCGTGGGAAGAAAAGGAAAACAAGGCCCATAAAACAGTGGTAAAAAGGACGGGACACAGCCCGATCCTTGGAACAAAGGAAAAACAAATGGTGGGCGGGACTATGCCAGGCCCTTATCGATAGGTAAAAAAGGACGGGCCGAAGCCAGGTCCTTGTAGGGGGAGAGTGGAGGATAGAAGAGAAGAGGAGCAGACGTGACGGCGGCGGCGGCGGCGGCGAAGGAGGAGGGAGGAACAAGGATCTAGGCCGAAGGCTTTCTGGTGCCATTCGGCCAGACCTTGTTGAAGAAGTCGATCGTGACCTGCGGTGGGGTGCGGCGTCTCAACTTTGGGACGCGAGGGAAGGTGGGCACGTCCTGGTTGCCCCGGACCTTGGTTGGGGCCAAGTTTTCCCCGAACCTTGGTCTGGCAGCAACCAGACGTGGGCGAGCCCCCAAAATCCCGAAACGGTTGGCGACCTTGTACTCGGTAAAGCCCCCATAATTACCGAGTGGGGCGTGAGGTGGTGGGTGAGAGGCGTTCTGTGCCGTGGGCATCTTGTGGATGCGCAACGGCAAAATTACGTCGTTATTCTCCGGATCGTAATTATTGGTGTAATATTTGGCAATCGGGAGCTTTGACGTCGGCTTGCGCAGCGACTGGGCACCCTGTAAAAGGCGTGCCGGAACGACGGGGATGTTGGTGCCGATAGGTATAGCCGCGGCAGGCTTTTTGGCCTTGAGCCAATGGGTGTCACTGACTAATCGCCGGGTGACTTTGGTGGCAGCTTGGATTTCATACTGCTCTTCGGTTAGAGGCTCTCGTTTGTAGCGTCTGGTGCCGAAGACACGGGCCGACCCAGTCAATGGTGGGATGGCTGAGACTCCGACGTTCAACCCGGTCTCTCGCTGGGAATCTGTGGGAGCTCTGACCATTGGGTGGAGGTCGGGGGTTGGCTGATCCGAATGCCAATCGTGGTAGTGACGGGAAGCACTGGACATGATATCCATGTGTTCGATCTCTCGCATGAGAGCCTTGGACTCCGTTTCGAAGGAATCTGGGGAGGAGGTGACCTCCTCTGTCGGTGTCGGTGTCGGTGTTGGTGTGGAGACGTCTCTGTCTGGGCTTGGAGTCGGTCCAGTTGGGGTGGCCACGGTTGGCTGAGCCCCGAGTTGCCCTGATCGTGGACGGTCGTTCTGTTGACGATCGAGTGCATACTGGCACGCTGCTTTTACATCCTCCAAAGCAGCAATTCGCTGTTTGACGAGTCCACCTTCGATCTTGGCGACCTCTGTGACAGCCGTGGGCCGCGAAAACTGCTGAACCCGAGTTTGGACGTGTTTTGGTCCGAGGTGCTTGAGTCCTTTTAGTGAGGACTTCTTCGTAATGACGTCGGGAGCCTCAGCCCGCTGAGACCAGGCCGCAATCAAACTCTTGACCTTGCTAGGAGCTGGTGCTTGAGCCGATGGGGGTGGTGATACTGCTCCATCTGTAGCTATTGCCTTAGTAATGACCTCGTCAATACTGGCGAATCTGGATCTGTATTTGGTCGTTGGAGCCATTTCTCCTAAGGGCCAATCCGGAGGGGTAGTAAGAAGTCTTGAATGGTTAACCATGTCGATGGCTTTCCAAAAGAAAAATGTATTTGTAAAGGTAAAAGGATAAGAGTAAAAGGCACAAATGCAAAAAGCACAAAAGTAGAAGGCACAAAAGTAGAAGGGAAGTTTGAGAACTGATAAGGTTGGTATGGAGAGGATAGAAAGGTAAGGCGGGGTTGAGGAGGGAAGGAAGAAATCCCTTGGGGACGTAGACAGCGGGGGAATCTTATAACCTCCATTTGCTCCAGTGATATCAATGCCGAAATATGAAAAGATATTGGAATATTGGAGTATTTGTTGTATTTTGAGAATCATTCAGTGTCGTCGGCAATGTTTGGATCGTCGTAATGGAAATATGGTGGAAATACAGATCATTGTTGGGACAAGCCGTAGAATGACCGGGGTATAAAAAGCAGTGCGATTCTTCCAGCTGGAGACCCTGATACCATAGCACAGATAGGTATAGGTAATCCGTGATAAAGAGGTAGAGGGGGGATATTCGGCCTGATAGGACTGCGGGGTATGTGCCTGCGAGGTAAGACACTTGAGGTCGTGCATACCAGTCTCATAGCCAGCTACCTTATTCATCTCTTTTTGGCCTTGTGGATACAAAAAGAGATAGTATGTACCAGGCCTGTATTTCCGCCATAATTGATCCAGACATGAGCTTTAGTCCATAAAGATGGAATAGCCCCTCTCTAAGCCTTATCCCTGACCTCGACATCCATCCTGAGGTCCAGTTTTTCTCCTTCTTCAAGTTTCTTGGCCTCGACCATATCCCGGGCCTTCTTCCACAGTTCCTGATCCATCTTTCTCCCAACGGAGTCAGATCTTCCGCTTAAGGCACCTATATCAAGGCCGTTGGCAGAGCCGCTACCCGCCGCTAGAGGTGCAGAGCCGGCTGACGAGGTGAGAACAGCGGGTAATGGGATATCTGCTTGTTCTAAGGCATATATCTGACGCTTTAGAGATGCTATTATCGAATGTACCGAAGTGTGATACTGTGCTGACTGCGTTCTGAACGTAGATTGGGATGGTTTTGGGGATGAAAGCGTGGTTATGGCAGCCGAAGCAGTTGTGAGCAATGAAGTTATTTCCTGGACAAGATTTGTTAGTATGACTCGGTTTGTTAAGTTATTGGTGTATGCAATCTTAGTACTTTATCGATCTGGTTCAGCTGTTTTATTCTGTCTGCTGGAGAGAACTCAACAGGTTGTTGAGTGTTTGGCTCCGTTGGAGCATCAAGCGGAGATGATTCCATGATATTCGTGAATCCGAATCGATTTATACAGTAGTAATGGTTATGGCAAGAGCCTTTGGGATTCCGACCAGCTGGTGGTTTGGTGGAATGATGTTGATGTTGATGCGGATGTGAAGATTGTGGGGGTACGTGACGTTGAATTGAATTGAAGAAGCCCGAAAGGTCGTGTTGCGAAGGCCTCAAAGTCTTGGCGCCATCCGTTCCGCCCGCCAAAATTTCGGAACTTCAAACGGACAGACGTCAACCCGCCTTATCCCACCACCGACCATATTCCCGATCTCGAACCAGAAGTCTAACTTCCCGACTCCGCTATCTCCTCCCTTCAATCACCCACAATGCAGTCTTTGCGTCTCCTCCGAACCGCTGCCCTCAGGGCAAAGCCTATGTCCTCGACAATCCGTGCGCCAGTGCGAAGAGGATACGCTGAGGCTGTTGCCTCGGATAAGATCAAGCTTAGCTTGTCTCTTCCCCACCAGGTAGGGTCAATTGAGTCTCTTATATATCTTTCTTAGGTTTAACTAACAATATCTTATGTTTCTAGGCTATCTACAAGGCCACTGATGTGTATGCCCCCCACCTGAAACCGCCGATATTCCCGCTCCGACTAATGTTTATTGCTTTTTGAATGGGACAGCGTCCAGGTCAATATTCCAGCCGAGTCCGGTGTTATGGGTGTCCTCGCAAACCACGTTCCATCGATCGAACAGTTGAAGGCCGGTATCGTTGATATCATTGAGGAGGGTGGTGCCAACAAGCAATTCTTCGGTATGGGAAAATGACTCAAGCGGATCAACGGAGAGAATGGACATGTTATCTAACATAGGTTGTTTTAGTCTCTGGTGGATTCGCTGTCGTTCAGCCAAACAGCAGATTGAGCATCAACGCTGTTGAGGCTTATACCCTCGATGAGTTCAGCTTGGATGTAAGAATTCCTCAGGTTATCGCGGGCTCACAACGACGGTAGCTGACGATTGAATCAAATTGTAGGCTGTCAAGTCCCAATTGGCAGAGGCCAACAAGATCGCTTCCGGTAGCGGCAGCGAGCAGGATATTGCCGAGGCTAAGATTGAAGTTGAGGTTCGTACCGTTCGCTCGGACTGTATGTGTTACTCAGATGCTAATGAGTGAATGAATGAACTAGGTCCTCGAGACATTACAGGCCGCCCTCAAGGCTTAATTTAGTTAACACCTTGGTTTTCTCTTGAAACACATCTTCGTGTACATTTACTTTGGTTTTCTTTTGAATTACCCCCCAAAAAGAAAGTATATATGGTGAATTGATAGTAGCTGGACGAGCGATATCCAATCATAGATTTTGTTCAATAAGAAGAAGAAGAACAGTCAGTATGTGTAAATGATGTTACATGCACACGCGAGGCCGTCGTGGATATTTACACGGCTATGTACAAACAATATAGGGTACTATGTACAGGCTCAGTAGAATATAGATACTGGTTTACAGCTTACCCTGTTGATACGGGTAGTACTTTGTCTCACCTTTCAGCAGGACATCAAGTCCCTTCCTTTCTCTCTCCCATGCCCAGCCCTGTCTATCAATCCTATAAATTAATCCACTTTCTCCGATTTTCAATTTCGCAAAGTCCTCCATCCTCAACGCCTTGACCAACTTCCTGAAACCGGCGTACATTAGCCAAGCCATGTATTTCATGGGGCCGAAATAGCCCTTGATTTCCCATTTGCTGACAGTAGAAATGGGTAAATGGAAGATATCAACCATAGTGGTCGCTTTTGTGGTTGAGTTGATGATACGTTTTCTGAAGGGAATTATGGAACGGGCTTGGATTTGGAGAGAGACGGATGGAGGCACAGAGCCGATTTTTGGAATGGCGATAATTCGGTGAACCATCCTAGTTATAAATGTCAGTTTCTATATATCGTATAGACATTATGAAGTTTATTAATGGTTGAGAAAACATACCTCGATGGCACCCAGAAGCAATAGGCGCAAATGAATATGCCCATACCGGCCCCGAGAGCACTAACAGTCTTCGTCCACTTCGGTGCCTCCGGTTGACAAATTACATTGTCGTAGAATTCTAATCCTGCCCAACCTATCGACACCACGGAGAGCGAATAGTAGATGTATATTAAAAGCCGGGAGCCGGATTGATATAGCACGGTTTCATGGCCTGCTCTGGCAAGGTTTTCC
The DNA here is from genome assembly GCA_036971725.1 of Arthrobotrys conoides. Lineage (NCBI taxonomy): Eukaryota > Fungi > Ascomycota > Orbiliomycetes > Orbiliales > Orbiliaceae > Arthrobotrys > Arthrobotrys conoides. The sequence continues at coordinate 3,695,036 of JAVHJM010000001.1, forward strand.
TCGAGAGACCAGTATCTGGGCGAGTTCGAGGATATAGATTGGCTTGAGGAACCGCTGGGCTTTGATCCCGAACGCTTGATGGGTTTGGAGGCATACGTTCGGGTTAGTCGTAGGAGAGTCGATGGACGGATCGGTCTGAATGTAGTAGTTGTGATTGTGGTATACCCGGAACAAGGGAGAGATGAAGTTATGGGACGTCGAAGTAGGCGAAGGCCTAGAGTGGCAGCGGGTATCGACATGGTCTTGTTTGAAGTTGTAGTCGCCGACAGGATATATCTTCAAGATAGGCCCTCTTATATGCAGCAAAGCAAACAGTCAAGTATGTAGACGAATAGCAACTGCCACCCACCCACCGGAGAAGTAGACAGTCGAAGTTATCAGCCTCTTCTGTGAGGTTTCTCGAATGCAATTGAAGATGACCAATATCGATATCGATATATCGCGACAGGCCGGGCCGGGTCGAGTTGGGGTTGCAGTTAAAATTTGTAGCGAAGATGCGGCTCTGCGAGTGACAGGGATCTATAAACTCCGACTGGCTGGACCCATTCTTTCGTTCCTTCATTCACATGGGCCACAGTTCAAGCTAATGCAGGGTGCAACTGCCTGCGACACAATACGATAAGGTATGATATATACATGTAGATTGGATTCTAATTGATTTACCGAGTAAGTATAAATTTAATATCATCGGCTCTTGAATTTTCAGTCTACTGCGGTTTGAGTATTTAATTTGTTAGTGTCGCCTTCTTGCTGCCTGATTCCACCAGAATTAAGGAAGCCGAGTTACTTGACCCGAATCGTCGTATTCCCGTCGTATTAATTCTCCAAACCGGAAGCTTCAAAAGCCGGAGTAGGATATATTATACTGTACTGTACACGATACAGCAGATGCATGCTCGAGCAGAATATGTGCTGGCCTCGGCCACATGCGCCCTTTCATCATTCTGCAGAAGATCTAGTCAATATATATGAAAGGTGACAAAGTCGGATGACAGGAAGCACTCTCTCTCTATGTCAAATGGCCACTAGAGTGATTACTTGATATCAGAGAGAGGGTAAGAGAGAGAGGGTGGCTGCATGTGATTGTACGGTGATATCGCATCCCAACAGTTTGCTGCCCTGAATTAGCCCCCCAGTACGTGTATGCACAGTGGCTCCACTTCTGCTTCAGTAGTGGCATATCTTAGGTTCAAATTCAAGTCTCTATGATATTCGAATAGTTCCTTCTATTCCCTCCTTTCTTCCTGGAACATCTTCACATTGAGTTTTCGATTCTAGCCATTTCAAATAACTTATATCGACATATCTGGATATCTGTACGGAGTATTACCATATTACCATTAACCAGCCGGCATCCCTTCAGCCAACACTTTACGTCATATCCGAACAGCCCAAGTCCAGCCGACAGCCACCACCACCACCCACCACCCAGATTAATATCCCCCAGATAACTCCGATTACCCCGGATATTGATAACGATACTATGATAAAGGTCGTCGCCTGGCTGTCAGTACGACAATAGCCACCTCTACGACCTCTAACACCATGGCCTCGAACGATACTGTAACCGATGCCTCGGAGCCGTACGCGGCTCATGAATACCCCCCGGAGTTCGTCGTCGACTATAGCAACAAGAAGCGTGCGTTTTTCTGAATATATACGATTCTGTACGGATAGTGGTAATGGTTTAAGGGGTATACTGATTTTATTTTAGATATCGACCAGTTTGCTCAGGTCTTGAATGCTCCACCGAGTGCACCAGACGTATTTATCAGTGCCGAGAGCGACTGGAAACCTATACGGCAGCGAGTCGGTAAACGAAGAAGAAAGTCGAGAAAAGATGAAACCAGAGAAGGTGCCTAAAAACTACACTCTAGAGGCAGATGGTTGTTATTCTAGGATACTAATAAGATGTTGGGTTCTAGGCTACTCGTATGCCCTGTTCAGCTGGCCGTTACTGCTGCTTGTGTTTGGATGGATTCTCTTTTTAGGGTATTCTATATCTCCCAAGTTACTCCGCTATGTTAATTTTTGGATGGCTTTTAATATCATTTTTAATATCATTTTAGTCTCTTATACTTCCTGACGAGAATCTATATCTGGCTATACGAGCATTTCGTTACACACCGTGGAAAACGTCAAAGACTACGTCTGGCACTCCGAAAATCCCGAAATTATGACGAATGGAAGGTTGCAGCTCAGGAGTTAGACCACTATCTTGGTGCCGATGAGTGGAGGGAGACGGAAGAATTTAGTTATTACGACTATATCACAATCCGACGGGTTCTGACCGAGCTGCAAGACTTCCGGCTGCGAGCTAGACGGGACGACGATGCTATCGAAGGATTGGCGGCATTGGTTAGAGCGTGTGTCAAGAATGATTTTGCTGGTATCGAAAATCCAAGACTCTACAGCCAGACGTATTACGGAACGAAGAATCTTCTACAGGATTACTATGATGAGTGTGAGTTCTGGGTGTTTGAACCCAGATTTTTGGAACTTTTGCTGACAATTGATAGTGGAGAGATGCCTACGTATCCTCGTTGACTCCGACCAGTTAACCTCAGATGAAAAACGGAAGCTATTTAAACATCTATCCAAAAACCTCGGCCGAACGGCTCTATGCCTCTCCGGGGGTGCATGTTTTGCATACTATCATTTTGGTGTTTTACGTGCTCACCTTGATGCTGGCGTTATTCCCAGCATTATCACAGGAACATCTGGAGGTGGACTCGTAGCGGCTTTGGTTGGCACTCGAACTGATGAGGAACTCAAAATCGTTATTCGACCGGAACTCGCCGACAAGATTACAGCATGTCACGATAGCATGGCTGTATGGGTGACTCGGTGGTGGAAAACAGGTGCCAGATTTGACTCTGTGGACTGGGCTAGTAGGGCCTTATGGTTTACTAGGGGTAGCATGACCTTCCGGGAAGCGTACGAACGGACAGGCCGAACTCTCAACATCTCTTGTGTTCCGTCAAACCCGAACAGTCCGAGTATCCTCCTCAATCACATTACGGCTCCCGATTGTGTCATCTGGACGGCATTGCTTGCTTCGGCTGCAGTTCCTGGGATTCTGAATCCTGTTGTTCTGATGATGAAAACGAAGAATGACGATTTGATACCCTATTCCTTCGGTCACAAGTGGAAGGACGGCAGTATCCGTACCGATATCCCCATTCAAGCCCTGAACCTGCATTTCAACGTAAACTTCCCGATCGTCTCACAAGTCAACCCACATATCACGCTTTTCTTCTTCTCCTCTCGCGGTACTGTCGGTCGACCAGTATCTCACCGCAAAGGCCGCGGCTGGCGTGGTGGATTCCTAGGGAGTGCGACAGAGCAATACCTGAAACTCGATTTAAATAAGTGGCTTAAAGTTCTCAGACATCTCGAGCTTCTCCCACGCCCGTTAGGAACTGACTGGAGCAACCTATTCCTTCAAAGATTCTACGGTAGAGTCAATATTCTTCCGCGGACGAAGCTCATTGACTATTACTACATCCTTTCTGACCCTTCAAGAGAACGATTGTCGTGGATGATAAAGTCAGGAGAACATGCTACTTATCCTAAACTGAAATTTATCAGGAATAGATGGAAGATTGAAAAATTGGTGGAAGAAGGTCGAAGGAAGCATAAGGGTAAAGGAGCAGAGTTGGAGGCTATATTAAGTTCAGAAGATATAGCAAGTCTTCTGAAACAAAGGAAAGGCGGTAGCGGATCAATTAGTAAAAGGAATTCCAGACGAATATCCGCAGATCTATCAAACATCGCTGGTACTACTTCTGGAGGAGCTAGAGATTCAATCAGTCTTCCAAATGGCACCGGAGAAAGTGCTTCACCAATTACTGCCGGCTCCGGAGCGACAAGTCCGAATACTCAGCGGTTCAGTTGGTTTAAGAATAACCTATGGCCTGGAAGTATTAATGATGTTTTAGCGAGTCCGAAGAATACGGAGTTTAGAAGACGGAGCGTGATGAGTTTGAAGGGATTAAGTGGGTCGAGGAATGGAAGTCAAGAGACGGTTAGAGCGGTGCTTGAGGGCGCCAGTGGTGGGCCTAATGGTGGATTGTTTACGGCGAGTCCCGCGCAGGCGGATAGCGGGATGAGTGAAGGAGAAGATGAAGGGAGGTATTTCGGAGCAGCGGGTGGGGAGTTTGGAGGATACGAGGATCTTACGAGTGCGGTGGGGACGGAGGATAGTGCGAGTGGAAGTGATGGGGATGTTTTTAGTGGAGGCGAGGAAAGGGATGGATCTGAAGAGTATGATGACGGTGGGTTAGAGATGGCTGGGGGGTCGGCAAGGCGGAGACAAGGGGGAGGTAGTAATGAGGAGGAAGTTGATGAAGCTGGTGGTAGGCCAGGTAGGGTAGAATTTTTCAGTGCTGGGCCATCTTAAGGGTCAGCTATGGGTTTTTTCTGAAAAACTTCCCCCGGTTTCCTTATGTTATATCTCATGACAAGCGCGGGGTGGTAAATTGTATTTTAAAGACTTTTCGATCAAAGGATAAACGTTATACTTGGGACTGATTGGGAATATTGATTGGGCATTATCATTGGAGTCGGAGATTATAATTATAGTTAGAAAGGCGCGGGTTCTAATCAGGCTGCTTTATAGCCTACAAGTTTCCAATTCCCATGCATGCTTTATATATCTTTCTCAGATATTGACTTGAAAAATCAATGTTTTATATCTTACAAGATTCTAGCCTAGTACCGACAGGCATCTGCAACTCTGATCAATCGCGAGGCTGGGTATATCATCCATACCTTTCCTTCATCGCTCTATACTTTTTTAGATAGTATCTAGACAGAAAGTATTTATGTTAGTATCTTGAGATCTTGAAGTACTACTCAAATGCATTATAAAAGTTTAATATGGATATGGTTAATCCAATAACTTTTACATCAAAATTCTCTCGAGAAGAAAATATACGAAGTATATAAAAAGGAAATAAAATACTTACAAAGCCTCAATCTCTTTCTTAACAAACTCTGCCCTGGCGATTGCATTTTTTATATCTTCTTCCTTTGTTAATCCCGCACCCTTTGAGAATGCTTTATGACAGCGGGTGCGGAAGTAATTATAGCCTAGGGGGTAGCTTTTTCCGAGGTAGAGGAGTTCTATATATATGTATATAGGTATTGATGTACTGGATTTATAAAACATGGATCAAATGAGATCAACGAACCTTTGTAGATGTTTAGAACTTGGGGGCGGAGGGTGGACATTGTGATGCCATTGTCAGTTTGATTCGGGTTTGAATATTGAATGGCCGTTGGGTTGTGGTGTAATTGTGGGAAATATTTAGAATATCCCTGAGGCTAAGAAGGGGGTTCGAGGCGAGGTTGTATTAGATTGTGGAGTTTCCCTTGCCATAAGTATGGACCGGACCTAGATTGCATCCCAGGCTGAGCTTGACATCGGTACTAGTGATCGTGAGCAGGTTCGCTCGCTGAGGAACAACGACGTCACAACGCGGAAAATACAACAGAGTGTGAGATTTAAGTACTTAGGTACCTAGGTAAGTAGTCTGGTGCTAATCCTATAAGCTTGGAACAAAAATGATATTATCTACAACTTAGGTAGCTATTGTGCCGACAAAGGGGGTGATATTATTATGGCAGAAATATGGTATCAATATAACTGATTGTAGTACTGCTGAAATTAACCTGTATTTTATATTTTACTATGTATCAAAGAGAGATTTAAAGCTATATATTTATATGATTAGCATTTCACTAATATTCGAAATACACCCCCTTCCGGCACAGTAAGCATAGTTTCTCTAGGTTTCGTGGGGGTTTCCAGCACCTTCTAGCTTTTATTATAAGGTCAATCTATAAACCCACGCCTTGGTTCTCTATCGTCTCTAAAGTTTATAAGAAGTTCCCATAAGATATTATACGACCCTCAAGACTAGACCCGTAATATTAAGATATTGTAAGCAGTCTCAAGCCTCCACGACACTATCTATTCTACAGTACATACCGGTATACCGATACCTCACATCAGCAAAACATGTAATTCCATGACAACTCGTTCCGCTGATCATAGCGGCAGATATACACCGAAGAAAGCGCTGGTCGTTTGGTGTATATATATAAAACTACAATTACCACCAGGAGGGGATATATGCGAAAGGAGATGCGCAGGCATTATCTGATCCAGCTCCGGGTGAAAACCCTCCCATGGAACATGCAAGTGTCCCGATTAAATTCAACCACCTATGGCTGCTCTGGGCCTACCAAGTTATTAGCACCATAGTGGCAGAAGTGATGTCTTTTCTACCATTATGTGTCTTCAACAAATACATATATATCAAGATCCTCGTAAGACTCGTTAAGTCTTCCGGACTGTCTATATGTGTTTAGCTATGTGTATGTTTCTTAACATCTACCTATGGATTACAGGGCACAATATATATGACCCTTCTAGAATTCTGCGGATCTGGAAACCAACCCAGTAAAATATAGTCTTCTCCAAGTACACTAATATATACGAGAAGCCATATGAAAATTGAGAAGAAGAAAAAGAAGATAACGGATGAGCTATAAGTCTTATGAGACGGAATATTGGATTGGCCGCAAGTGGAAAGATGATAGGCTAGCTTCGGAAGACTATACACTTAAATATTTATCTATACAGGGGCAACAATATTCCCGTTAGGACTGAGATATCTAAAGGTGGAAACACGGAAAGCCTAGAAAAAGAAGGGAGAGAAAAAAAGCTCGGGGGATGGTCTGAACCCAAGACATGTTTCCGCGACATGTCGACATCCGACGCAATTTGGATGATCTCGTGGAATATGGGCTTACTACCTGTTTTTTATTGAATATATGGATTAATAGATGTAATGCCATTTCATGAATATGGTTGTGAAGCTGATGCTAGCTTTTAAATATATTATATATAGCTCAATATTATCTTATCCGGCCATCGAGAGTTCCGAGAGTGATGATGGATTATATTTACCTTTTCAAGTTACTTGGTAAACGGGACTGTAAAGCTATTCTATCACAAATCATTGCCATTCTACCATTTTAAATCATACAACTACACCGCCACTCAGATAGAAAATACCAAGAACCAGTGGGTGGGATGTAGCTGCGCCGCTGTAATTCTTGTTTTCACGAGGCCCCGAGCCGGTTGGCATGCCTGTATATAAAATACCTAGATGCTACATTATTAGGCGGTGCATAACTTTGAAATAAGTACACGGTTTACTAGATTGATATAATTCGAATGGATCGAGGGAATTATGTATATCTGGATCCAGCATCTGGCATCAATAGTCCAATTAGGCACTATGGAGATTTGAGTAGTGTCGGCTTCGATCTACGAGATATATCTTGAAGATTTATCTTCTTCAATATCGGATAGAGTTATACCACTAAGCATATCAAGTCGACACTGCCTTTCGATTTCATTCAAAAACTGTACAGGCACAATTGTACAAGCATGGGCCTGGGAAGTCTAGAAGCTTGAGCGAGGTGATTTGATACCCCATCTTGTATATGTTCCAGTACAATATTTTGCTATATGAATGTTGTTTTGTGAACAGTTAATTACCCGTGTTCTCCCTGAAAGAAAAAGTTTGTTATAGAATGAAACAAATGAAAATATCATCAGCTCGAACTCTCAGCATATGGATTATTAGTTTAGTTTTCATGGGAGCAGATTAGTACGTAGTGGAAACAGACGCATAGATAAAATGTGTGTATTTATCTTATACCCGGGCTCTACGAAGTCCCTCGCTTTGTATCTCTTCTGTCTCTATACTGGTACAAAAAGTTTGGTTACAAGGCTACACGCAATAACTTAATCTTCATATTATCCCTCCGACAGGTGATTCTTCGTTGGGTTCATGAATCCAGTTGACTAGCTCCGAATTAGTTAGTTTCCCGTCAGCTTTGTGAGGAATTCGTGTTGTTCGCGTGGTGTATCCTGATTCAGACAGGCGAGGTATCTCGAACCTGGCGTGCAGCACTGCGCCGCTTGGCTATCAAACCTCGTCCCAAGATATCTTAAGACGGTGCCGTTAAGTGCCGATACATGAATAATTGAAGATATTAAGGGCATAGCCATTATACTTCTGCATCGTGACATAGTATATCATGTTCATCCGATGTAAACGGTATTCAGATGCATTAACAGCACCCAAGACATCTTCAATTTCACGACACAGTGTTCGAATGTTCATTCCCACAAGGCTGCAGGTAACCGTGCAGTTTCTAAAATTAAACAATCGATGTCATCATAGGATTTCCCATGATGGCAAATGATCGATCCCGTCGGAACCTCGCAGCCGGATTGGAATTGGAATGGTGAGACCACGAGATATGTGGAAGAAGCCGGGTGAGTAGGCTGGTGGAGCATATCTTGCATACTCCTCCACTTCTTGGAGGTGGTGTTATGCGCAGAACGCTGGGCTTCTAGAAGTCTGCAAGGCTATTCGGATCTAATTTATATCCAACGACCGGCCCTAGGATCAAGGCTACCATTTAAGGTCCTTTCAAGACTTGTAACATGCGACAAGATCGTATCTCTCGGCTGAGGAGCAAGGACCATGGCTTTCGTCGCAGGTATGGTTTCTGTCAGTTGTTGACTTTGAGATAAGCAAGCTTGATAATTTGCCCGCGCGCGGCGTTAAGACATGAAACTCGCGTGGGCCTTGGACGCCTCAGATGGGCGGGTTAAACTGTCGAGGACCGGGGCTTCTGACCTAGCCCTGCAGAAGCTTCAACGACAGCAAGAAAGGAACACTTTGCTCATCTGCGTCCTGCGTTTGCTCTGGTAGGCATTTAACCCGAGCAGGTGGCTCGTTCCCTTTTGGATTGCTTACCGTCTCAGGATTGGTATACACCTTGACCAACGCTAACTTCACTTTGGCACTTGTTTCGCTGTTCCCGGTTGGAAACGCAGTGGTGGGCAGACAATTTACTTTCGGAAGTAATAGCATCCTGGGTTATTGGCTGTCGACGGCTCGAAATTAAACTCGCTATCCATAAATAGGAGTATAGGAATCGTGGTATCTATAGCAAGATGATTCAGCCTCAGACGAGGGCAGATATCCCACCATTGTCAGAGACAAGCCGCACGGTGCGGTGTATATAGGCTTCAACGTTTTCCTTCTCTTTGAGGTTGAGAATCCTTTATTTCGGCCTGCTTGGTTGAGCATCTTTGTGCTTTTTTAATCGAATCGTAGCTTCGACGCTCCTAGCTCCGGGTCATTCCTTTCTGCCTACCCCTCTCCGTTCCTGCTATCGAACTCGAAGCTCGTGAATTCGTGAATAGTCAACTTTGCAAGGGACTAACAGAGTTCCCAACCAATTTACCCCTGCAGCGAAGCATCATATCCGAGCAGCATACTGCGTACATACCAAGTGTCGGCTCCACCACCTGCCACCGGGCCTCTGATTCTCAGACTGAGAATTCTTCCGGCTACCAGGGGCGGCATTAATATATAAAGTAAAAGCAAAGGTGTCGCTTCTCTTTTCGAGGTCTTCCCTCTTGCTGAACCAACGGAATCGACTTCTGTTTCTTTTTTTTTTCGACCTTCGGTCCTTCCACTGTAAGCAATCGGATTCTCCCTCTAACCCTCTTCCCCCTCTTCTCCCCTCACCGTCAGAAGTGCGGTACGGATCGTTTCTCACTGTCTCGTTCGTTGTAGGTCGTTTGTCCTTGAGGCCACTGGGCATCAGTTCGTTGACATTGCATTGCATTGGTTGCTTGGTTGGCTAGCTCGAAGGTAGCTTCCGGTCTGGTGTGGCGGTTAACTGCATTGCATTGTCTTCTGTCGTCTGTCGTCTTCGTCAGCTTCCCAACACCACGTTTCCGTCCCCCCTTAAAAACCTCCAACCTCCAACGACATCCCATCAGCCTTCATGACCGTGCCGCTGAGGAAGCACTTTTCCTAGCGAATCTTTTTCAGCAAGGAAAACTCCTTTGAGGTCAGCAGGAACTGCAGGAGATTGAAATCTTCTTCACCGACTCCGGTAGTCCTCCGACCCTCGTTACCTTACGGTCTTACGTTTGAATCAAATACTTCATATCCAGCCACTGGTGCAAGCATCCGTTTTCAAAGGTACGTTCCCGCCAGATGCTTGGATATCACCAGCTTCATGCCCGAGTCCGATATGTACATATGTATGATGATGGATACTGATAATAACCCGTTACGATCTTTAGTCAAGCATTCTAGCCTTGGATCCCAAAATCACGTCCTTCTTGTATTACTGCCCGCCTGCAAAATCTGCTTTTTGAAGAGCATAGCATCTGCCAACCTTCATTAGTTTCTAATATCGCCTCGAAAACATCCCTACAAACGTTATATACTATAAGAGTTATATATATAAACACTTAGCAAAATGGCTACCAACCGTAACAGCACTCCTGATGGCTCTGCCTCATCTCTTCGACCTCCCACCAACCGTGGTCATCATCTTCGCGCATCTGCAGACATGTCTGGGTTCACCTCTCCGCTCGCAAACTCACGCCAAATCCGTCCTGCTTCTGAAGTTTACTTGAATGCTGGGACCCCACCAGCTCAAGGATCTGAGGCTGAAGCCTATGATAAGGCTGCCCAAAAATGGCTTGCAGATCTCGAGTCCTACGAAAACACCCTCGATGAGATGGCTGCTGCTACTTTGGATCAAGAATTCAAGGACGAGCTGAGCGCTATCGAGCAATGGTTTCGTGTCTTGAGTGCTGCCGAGCGTACTGCAGCCTTATACGCTTTGTTGCAGCAGACGAGTCCTGTTCAAGTTCGCTTTTTCATTGCGATTCTCCAGCAGATGGCCTCAAGCCAGTCTGGTAAGAAGACTCAGTTTTTCTATAAAGCTTTTCACATAGTTTCTACGCTAACAAACTCGTAAACGTAGACCCACTCTCGAACAGAATGAGTGAACTGATGGTCGGCGAGCAATCTCGACATTCTTTCCCATCTCGTCCACCGCCATCCCCCACGACTTTGACCAATCGGAACTCTCAGCTTGATCCGGCCACTGTCAGCGCCATGTTCCCAGAAGCTGCAGCTGCATTAGCTACCCAAAGAGCTCGATACAGCCAGGTTTCTGGTGTTACCCCTGGCACCAAGTCCAATAGGAACAGTGCCATCTTTGAAACTAAACCTTCGAGTTCCTTGTCCACCATGACTTTGGCAAACAATCCACCTGCCTCTCCTTGGAGGCGCGACGAAAGCGTTCCACAACCTAGCGCAAACGGAAATGAAAACAGACCCAAGTCAGGACAAGATAACAAACCTGCTGCTACTAAGGAAAGCATGGGTAACTGGCAAGCCCCTCCACGTTCCGCAGGCATCCGTTCTCCAGGCATCCCAACTACCGGAGCGTCGAACTTGCAAACCACCACGATCACCAGTGTTAATGGTGGAAATGGGAATGTCGAGATGCCCGAGCTTTCTCCCTTCCCACCCGGTGCCAACTGGGCATCCATGGTTAATACTCCTGTGGTACCAATGTTCGGCAATGATGCTATGTCTGCCCAGGCTAATGCTGATATGGTGGCCAATGCTACCGCTATGAAGCTTGCCGCTATGTCCACTGTCAATAACCGCTTCTTGATCGACTCCGATGTTCGCAAATACCGTCGCTCTAAGCCCGATGCCGCTAGCATTCTTAGTCCTGGCCTCCCTCCAAACCAGCAACAGATCCCGGCTATTACGCAAAATGTTATTATGTATAACGAGCGTGGACAGCCTGTCCAGATCCCTGCCGCTGCAGTTCAGATAGCTGCAGCCCAGCAGCAGCTTGCTGGCCAGCCTTCTCCAGGTCTTCAGAGCGCTACATACGCCCGTAAGTTAATGTTATGTTCAGGTATTCTCCAGGCCCAAAGCTAATAGTTTTTTCTACTTCAGACCTTACATCCCCTCAAAACAATGGTTTCTTGACTCCAACCTACGGATCCCCTCTTCTTAGTGGCCCCACGCTCTCTCTCAATCAGTTTGTCAATGCCGGTAGTGAGGGTGGCTACCATAGCGACCATTCCGACTTGACAGGCCGTGGTCGAAGCCCAAGAGGAGGTCGCCGAGGAAGCAGCAAGCCACCAGAAGATCCAACTGATATCACCCTCTTGAACGATATTCCTGCTTGGTTGCGAAGCTTGAGGCTCCACAAGTACACCGACAACCTTAAGGATCTCAAATGGCAAGAGCTTGTCCTCCTTGATGATGAAGCTCTCGAGAAACGTGGGGTTGCAGCTGTCGGTGCCCGTCGCAAGATGTTGAAGGTAAGCCTTGACTCGGGTGTATAATATCTGTCAGGATCAGGATGCTAACAAGGATTTTATCTAAACAGGTCTTTGAACAAGTCCGTGACGCTAAGACCGATGGCAAGCTGCCTGCATAAAGAACTAAAAACCGTTCTAGCTCCTATATAGGGCCGGCATGAGACCGGATACCCTCGTCTATAGAACCCTCTCTTACAGAAGTACTAGGTATCTCAAGCGTAACTGCGAGCCATCAGCTTTCATTTCTTGCTTCTCCTTTACGACCTTAACTCGCGATTGCCTTTTTCTTCTTTGCCTCCTTTTTACCAAACGCGCTATAATATTCTTTCTTTCTATTTCTAATGCGCATATGCATCATGCAAGCAAAGCTTTGTACGAGTTGATGAGATACATTCATGTTCATAAATTTCTACCTTTCCTAGCGATGTTTCAACAGCTTGATTCATGCTAATCAAGAGTTTCATGGCCATCCCCTCTTTCACACCATCTTCTATCCAAAAAGCCTTCTTTCTACTCTCCATTTCCCCGTAAAAAATAAGTAACTCCACGATTGCATATGTCCAAAATAGTAAAGTGGGATGAATATCGATGACTAGAAGCTGCGGGGTCTGTGCGTTGGCAGCAGCCCATTGCAGCTGCACCAAAAAAATATTTGATGCAAACCAGCCAACACCAACTTCCGAACAGGCGGGACCTAACCTTACGACTGTCTCGAAGTCATCGACACATCATCAAACCTTTCATTCCTTAGCCATAGAGACATCTTTCAGTCACATCCCGCACAGTTGTATGCAAACAGAAGACATCTGCGCCAATTTAATCGAACATTCATCCATCCTTCTCAGCCGCTCGACCGGCAAGATAGTCACCCAGCATGTCGAATAACCAGTTCACCCCGAACCCTCTACGGCCGTATTATGTCCCTCCAGCCCATGACTTTCTCACCGGAAAGCTATCTACGGCTACAAGTTCGTCAGCTACAACTCTTGCTTCCACGTCTGCCCGAAATGCCGCCGCTGCTACTTCTCCGTCCTACATCAGCTCCGCTACACGCGACATGCTGTCCGACCTCGACTATTCAGAATACCTTGAAACCCCTAGTGTTACGGTTATGATACGGGATATGATTGATACTGCCATGATGAGGTATACTAGTGTGCTGATATTGCAGCCGTTTAAGGTAGCAAAGACGGTTATGCAATGTCAGTATGTGCCTAGACAACCTGGTGGGAAAGCTAGTGCTGGTGAACGGGTGGCGGGGACAGGGAGTCAGAGTAGACGAAGTAGTGAAGTCTCACCTGGATTTGCAGAGTATGGAGGAGAGTGGGGTGGACAGGCAAATGTGAGGAACTAGTGGAGCTTGAGCTAAGGGTTGGAGTTTTGCTGATTCGGGTACGGACACCTAGGGCGAAGATTCCGAAGACGACGATCCACCGTATTTCGCTTCAAATGACAATGTTGAGGAATCTGGAAGCTGGTCGGGGAGCCAAAGGAGGAAAAGAGAACGAGACCCTAGTAGAGGCCGAAGGATGACGGATCGAAGCGGGAGGATGATCACCGATGCTACAAATGCAGCTCCTCAGACGGACAAGCCTGAACATTCGTGGCAGATTAATCCCCGGAAAGTTGGCTCGGTGGCAGACATGCTGGGGGCAATTTGGAATAAGGAGGGTGTATGGGGAGTATGGAAGGGTAGGGTTTCTACCTGTCGGACTTTATGTTCCTTGCTAATATATTGAGCTAGGGTCGAACTCGACGTTCGTATATACAATCCTGACGTCCACACTAGAGGCTTGGACACAGTCGTTCCTTTCAGCAGTAATCAACATTCCAGACCCGTCAATCACAGAAGTTATTGACTCTCCATCCCCAATCACAGCGTTATGTATTGTTGTAGCATCGTCAGCTATTACAGCACTCCTCCTCGCCCCACTTGACATCGTTCGGACGAGAATAATTATGGCACCTTCAGACGACAAACCGCGGACCATGCTCCCACTTCTTCAGTCTCTCCCATCATATCTTTGCCCGCCATCACTCGCTTTCCCGACAGCCCTCCATGCCGCGCTCCCAGCGTTCATTACTACAGGTGTGCCATACTACCTCCGTATGAACTACGGTATCGACCCTGTTGTGCGCCCGGCGATGTACACAATGTGCACTTTCTTTTCATCCACGGCCGAGCTATTCATCCGACTACCATTGGAAACTAGCTTAAGGAGAGGACAACTCGCTGTTGCGGCACCCAGAAAGACAATTGTGCCAACTGGCAGTTATTACGGGTCATTCGGTACCCTGTGGAGCATCTATCAGACCGAGGAAAGCGGTGGAACAACCGGTATCGAAGGGCTATATAGAGGATGGAAGGTTGGAATGTGGGGTTTACTAGGCACCTGGGCAATGGGAGTGTTTGGTGGGGCGACCGCGGGTGGAACCGGTGCGCCTTTCTAAACTCTCCACCCTTGGATGGAAAGGGGGCCCGAAAGTTTTTGGTTGCGAGTTCATGAGCTTATGACACTGGATTTTACAGCCTTTGGGTGGGGGTTTTAAAACTTTTACCAAACGGAGTTCTTGGCTCGGCACTTATTCGTGTTTCTTCGCTTTAATTGGCGTTTTCTCATCTTTTTTTGAGATTGACTTCAAGTATATAGCTTTAGAAACAAAAGACGACTCTTCTCTCTTGTACGCGTCAATACTACTCATCTCTTATTCTCCTCTATCAAATGGTTTTTTAAAGAAGGAAAGGCTTAGGCTGCCGTGAAATAGGAAGATATTATTTCTGTTAACGCTATATGGCCATCTATCCAGAATCCTAACTCCTTATCTTGCCGAATCTTTAGCCGTCAACTTCGAGACCAAGTATCAGTTAGGCTGAGAAGGAAATAGAACTCCGGTTATGTCTCCATCGAACATGCAAGAGGTTAGGAATACGAGGGTGGGGCTCCGTCTGAAAATGGAAAAGCGGTATACACAGTATATGAGCGTAGCTTTCATATATGAGATATCGATCCCGACTGCGATCCGAGGGAGACCACGAGACCAATGGCCAATACATCAATCGTAGCTCAGAATGTATAAGAATGGTGTTGCAGTACATTCTCCAACAATGTTATGGATCGATATTCTCGGACATTGGTGCCCAAGATAGGGAAACGTTGATCCCTTGTAAGCTTGTCATGAAGCTTCGGATTCGGGTAAATGATGAGATCATGAATCAAAGTCCAAGGAAAAGTTTCTACTAATGGCCCATGGGCTTGTACTTACATGTTCTCCTTCGTTCGAAATCTAAAACCAGTCTTCCAACGCAACGGAAGATGCAAATCGGCAGAATACGAAACTCAGCAGCTATAATTTTTCGGCGTTAATGAATCCACTTGGGGATCTTCTACCCGAGCAAGTTCAGAAGCTATTTTGGTACTTAGCTTGCCGATGCTTTTCAACTGCCCTATTAGAACTCTGGAATTTGAACAACTGCTCTGCTAGGTTTTAGACTAGGGTCTATATAAAGTAAATGTTTATATATATTTCTTATATATACTCCAGCCTCGGATAAAAAGCAGAATCGATAACTTAACAGCTTTCGTTCGCGCTCCCAAGCCGTTAGGTGCCTAGGTGGTTACTTACTACCGTGCGTACTTCAATCAATATGGCAACCCTATCGATAACCCCTACAGAACTATTCCTGGTGATTTCGAGATATTTGTCGGTAGACGACCTTCGAAATCTGTACTTGGTCTCTAGATCTATTTACAAGAAGATCGAAGCCATCTTCTTTGAAAGGATTTTTAGAAGACAAAAATACTATACAACAGCGGTCGACTCAAAAGCCTTACTCGACTTCTCGAGGCACCCGCGTGGCCTGAATATATATCTCAAACACTTAGTCATCGACTTGTTTGTGCCGTACTACGAAATCGAAATTCCGCTGGACGAAATTCGCTCGCTGCCGATACAAACGCAGATTACAACCTGGAAAGTTCAAGAAATTTGTCGTCGGGAAAAAGAAACATATCAATTTGATATATCAGAGAAGAGATTACAGAATTACCATGAAACTCTTTGTGCGGCTATATCGAACTTTCCAAACCTCGAGGTTATTGACTTTGTACGGACGAGTGCTTCGGATATGACCCTGCGAAGTCTGAGGATACATTTTCCAAAGCAGCTGTTCGGCCCGGATATCTTCCCGGTATTTCGGGATAGATTTTTGAACTCGGGGTTGGAAAATCATTTTTTAGACCTCGGGAACGCTTATGTCGAGGTGATGAAATCTGTCGCTGAGGAATATCTTCACAAGCTGAGGGAAATAAACATATGTTCCGATGGGCTTCAACTGATTGACTCGCTCGGGGGAACAACCTTTCAAAATTTCTTACAAGATATCCCAAAATACTGCCGTGCACTTCGCAGCCTTCGGAAACTAGAAATTCGACTCCAATCACCACTACATACCGATTGTCGTAATAGCCCCTTACGGGTTACACGTGCGGCTGAAGATATCACTAGGTTCATCGCCGAAATCGTACCGCAGCTCGATACCCTAGTGTATAAATCTCGAGATATTCCGGTCGTTCAAGGCCAGCGCAATGAGGATATTACCGCAGAATACAAAAAGTACGCCCTCTATGTCCCGAGTATATGTCTATCAGAGCCAACATTATACTTTCCGAACATCAAAATCCTCCATTTTGAGTACCAATCCTTCATACAGCCCGAGCTTTCGGAGTTTTTAACGTCTCATAAACAAACACTTCGAGACCTAACGCTCAAACAATGTCTCTTTCAAACAGCAAGTCAACAGTGGTCTTCAGTATTTCAATTGTTGCAATCGGAGTTATCTTTAACTCGGTTCTTCTTTGATGGACTTAAACAATATAACCGTCATAGATGTATACCATGGCTTCAAATCCATGGTAGCATTCGATCCGGCTGTTATCAATGCGAGCTGGTTCCCGGCGCAACTGGGAATCTAGACTTTGGAACGGCCATGTATCTTATACAAGATGCTGAACCTCGATTAGAAGTGGCTCGGGTCAGTAGCGAAAAGGACGAGTGGGAGAAGATATATACACCATGGAGGATAGATGCTAGAGAAGAGCGGATTGAACCGTTGAATGGGAGTATGGAGCATAAGATCTTTACTTACGAGGAGAAGTTTCGGGATTTGCAGGCGTACATTACGAATTTGTATTCTATAAACTAGTTTTTCTTTTGCGGACAGCGAATCAAAGAGGTTTTAGAAGTTTTGAGGAAGATATGAGTATTATAGTAATTAAATATACATGTCCTGTGTCTTCAGTCTTCTGAAGTCTGACCAACGTCTGGTATAGCTTACGAAGCCAATTTTGAGTCAACTCGACTCGTTTGTTGGATTCTTGAGAAAGTTGTGTTGTTGAGACGGTGCTTGTGATAACCTCTACGTCATGAATTCCACGAGCCTCTCACTTAAGTCATGTTGCCATATGCATGTCCATGAAATTAGCTCACAGAACTTTCTCTACTGAAATCTTCAGGAACTGAAACCCATATATATCAATTCTTCAACCCAAACCGACTTTGGCCAGGATCCCCCCGTGGGAAGGTGCTTTTTTGGGAAGTCCCAAAGTTTCGGGTCATACGAATCTCTACGGCCGAAGCCTTAGCTTATCAGTTGCGCGCGATTTATCACAAGATTGATAGAAACCAGCAAGCGCAAAATTTCCGATTTTTAGGCTAAACCGGAAGTCTTTCTGGAACTCTCCAATTCGAACTCTTCAATTAAATCTCCAAGGTTATTGTTAATATATCTCCATCATGCCTCATTACAAATCATCACCAGCCGCTTCAATATCAATCCCGGTCTCGCCATTGACCCCAGCGGCGTTTGCTCCATTCGGCACCATCATTGAGAATCCAAGATCTGCTCCAACATCCGCAACAGTAAACCAAGGCACTGCCGAAAAATACCCAGAAATCTCACCTTTCGTTTCATACGCAGCGCCATCTGGAAAGAGTGCATCGGGCCGTCTCAATCTTTTCGTTTGCAATCCTCGAAAACTTGACGACAATGGCCGGGCTTTTACATTACACATCCTTGAACGACATCCATATACGACACAGACATTCATACCGATAGGACTTGATAAAGGTGATCCCGGGAGGAAATATTTGGTCATTGTTGCTCCTACGCTCGATCTTGCATCTGATGGAACGAAACATGCGTCACGACCACCCCCGTACCCCATGAAAGAGAAGAAGAGAGTTGGGATTAGAGGTTCGCCTCCATATCCGGTACCGCCTCATGGAGCTGTTAATATACCGGGGCCAGATGATTTTGCTATTGATACTTCAGGGACGGTTAAACCAAAGGGTCGAGGGCTACCGGATTTGAGCAATATCCAGGCATTCATCTGTCGTGGAGATCAGGCAGTCACATACGGTGTTGGAACATGGCATGCACCTATGGTTGTTCTCGGTGATGGACCAATTGAGTTCGTCGTCGTTATGCATGAGAATGGAGTCCCCCTGGAGGATTGTGAGGAATGCGAGATCGAAGGTGGGAGGGTTAAAGTCGAGATTGGTGATCAAGGATCGATCAAGTCAAAGCTCTGAAAAAATATTATATGTTTATTGATTTTGAAAAGTACTGTGCTTTTCTTCTATTTCAAATTGACCACTTTTGAGCGTTTCTAGGGATATCAGGCTAGGCCATCGGGGTTTTATGTACATTAGTTAGCAGGGTATCAGATGCTGTCGTTTCTTGACCAGACTGACCGGTCGACTTTTATATAATACAAAAAAGGGGAATCTATAATTCATCAATCGTAAGACCCGCCTTCTTCGGAAGGCGTCCAGGGGAGGGAAGGTTTAATAAACATCCTCAGGACTAACGAGGAATTCTTCTCCCTTTTCTCGTATACTCTGCCGCTTCACATCTCTCTTCAAGGGCTTCCTCATATCTACCAGACTATTAGCATAATCTCAGCATCTTAGATAACGAAGGAAAACATACCATAAGCGTCTTCGGCCTCTGCCCCGCCACCGGCACTATAATACCCCACCACCCTCCTATAGACACTATACCCCATCTTCTTGTACATATTCACGGCCAGTTCATTACTAACCCTCACATACAAATCCACAAAGTACCCATCATAAACCTCCTCACTGACTCTCTCCAGCTCTTCCATAAGCACCTTCGCCAGCCCGAGCCGTCGGTACGCCGGTGCAACCGTCAAAGCCGTAACATGGCCGTGCCATTCCTTCCCTTCGCCTTCAGCTTTCCCCATTATGTACGCCATTATTGTACCTGTCGGGGATACGACTGCTAAGAAGAGTTTGGGCCATCTGGAGAGGTATGAGAGATAGAAGCTTATGTCATAGTTCTCGGTGAGGACGTCGAGGTTGGTGGGGTTGAAGGAGAAGAGGTCTACGGCGGTGAAAGGGCGGATTGAGGCCATTGTTAGTTGGGAGGTATGGGACAGGCTACGGGATGGCCGACGTGACTCTGGGGGCGGTTGAAGTTGGTCAATTGGAGCGGCTGGCGGGTTTGCGCCGCATTGAAAGGTTGTCGTAGGCACAGCGAAGTCTCAAGGACCGTCCAGGAAAGGAAGTGGAAATTTGACTGGGATCTTGGAGAGGCAACGCAAAAAATACCACAACCAACTGACCTTCATCTCGATAGAGACAAGTGCAGTGCATCCTTTCAAATCAAATAATTGAGTACCAAACCTGCTGCACCAGCAGGACCAAAATCATAATAACACTGGGCAAAGATATTATTACTTAAGATGAAAGACCCACCAACATAAGTTTGCGGCTGAATTCGACTGAACTCCGTTTGCCGCATAAAAGTAATGCGCTGGCGACTCCAAACTCAATCCAATTCGTTAAACATGCTCGTCACGACTTATCAGGATTAAAATTGTTACTGTTTTTCGGATTTCAGATGAAAAAGTAATGCGACATCTGAGCTAGTCAGCCTTCGATAACTTAAGCTAAGCGAGATCGTTGGTTTGAGGTCTAGATCTTTTCGCGGCGGTTGATCGATGCATGGTTGCCTAACTAGAAGGAAGGTTTTTCTCGTCCGGCATCGATTCCGCAATTAGATTCAGGCGGACGGCAAAGAGCTATATTAGTCTGCAGCCCATGGATTCAGGATTCACAGAGCCAAGTTGGTCCTCAAGGCCTCTCGCAAATTGCGGTTATGCTTTCCCATAGAATCGACTGAACTTTCAGATCGCAAGTGAGAAAAGCCATGTTGACCTCGACTTTAGAATCTTTGAGTTGAGCAAAATTTAAAATCAATCCTGTTATAACGTTATATAGATGCTAAGATCCAACCTGTTTGTATAGCCATGTAACGAGGTTTAACGTTTTCTGTAAGAAAACGACTTACAAAAGCAGATGTATCAATCAGTAAGTTGTGGGGTTATATTATATGAAGGCGCTACATGTGCACGGGTGAGGACTAGTATGATTATTTTCTCTGTCAACCTAAATATAGGTCCTAAGCCTACTGCAAATTCATGAATTCACCTGATGACCATTTCTACATCAGCACCAATCAAATAGCAAACTCGGTATGTAGGCGCCGTTATATTAAATCCTTTTCAGGAATTCAACTTAACGCGCATCTACTCTACTTTGTTGGTAACTGGAAGTCCTGGTAGTATCTGAACGTCCTCGAAAAACCACGGTTTTTCGAGCGACTTTTGTCAGTACAGCAGGGAAATGAGTAGATAGAAGAAATGTTCGGATCGGATACGCCGAAAGACAACCAAACTATACCAACAAGGGATGCGCTTTCCTACATGTGCCGTTGGTTTCGCTATCGGGGGGCGCCAACCGCGGGTGGTGTTCGCAAAACCCAACCCTTCAAGCATGTTATATATGCGGTATCCAGATCCAACAATCCAGATTCTAGCTTTTTGGTGTGTCCCATTCGCTTGGGTTCTTTGTGACTATTATATTTCTGTCTTATCTGGAAGGAAATGTTATGAAAACGACATATATACAACATAACACCTAATCAACTGATTAAACATGTTGGATCAAGCTAGGCAATCAATGAGAAACAAAGACCGATTGATTTGCACCGTCTTAAAGTGGAAAATTCTGATTTTGAACCTTCATGAGCAGGCAATTGAGACAACCACATACAAATACAACTACAAAAGGCCGGTTGTTACGAACCTAGAAACTCACACGCTTTTTGCATGTATACATGTAGTCTATCGATATATCCAACGTTAGTTTGAAAGACCAACATCCACCCGGTCAAAATATGTTCTGTCTAAGAACACATAAACAACAATATTACATGATAGCCATTCAGAATATACCACACAACAAGATTTGTCCCCCTTTCTTTGTGCATGAAAGCCCATGTTATTTATGCCCTGCTACTTAACAGGATTATATCCCCGCTGTAACTCCTCGTCTAACAGGAGGGGTTGCGGTGGCAAGAAGGATTCGACTAACTAGGGGTTCATGACACAACTCGACAAGTGCTGCATAACTCAAACGTGTAACCTTAGGTTATCGCATATCGATTCGGTGGTCTTTCAAGATGTGCTTCGAGGATGGTATTCCCCTGAATATATATCGGCTAATTATAACCCACGGCTGCCAGTGGAAATCCCTACAAGTACTCTTCAATACTTCATCTGAATTCTTTCGCGGGTACATTTCCACTCCTTTCAGATATCTTCAACTCGCGGTATTCGACAAAACGACTATGGTTTATGAACTATACAGATATAATGCTGAAGCATCGGCTGCTCTGCTGGCTGCGGGGTTCTTCTGCCTGATTCTCACTTTTTCGGCTTATCGTATGTATGTGACGAGGTCGTGGTTTATGTGCACTAGCATTGTTGCGATAATCAGTGAGTGTTTCTCTCTTCATTTATTCAATTGCCTGTACCTTATAAACTAGGATGATATTATGATCATGGTGATGCTAATATATACTATGGCGAATAGTGGAAATAATGGGTCTTCTGACTCGATCCTTATCCATCCTACAGCCCCAGAATTTTGGTGCATTCGTCGCAAGTGTAATCCTCCTAACGTATGTAGATTATCATGATTAAAAAATATCAACTAGGCATATTACTAACATTAATCTAAACCATTTGGTATAGTCTCGCACCATCAGTCCAAGCCGCCAGTCTCTACATGCTTGGTGGCCGTGTAATCCGACAGTCAACGCCATCAGATAAACAAGACGTTGCAACACTATGGTTTCAACCTCAATACTTAACAGTTACATTTATTGCGCAAAACGTACTGGCAATTGCGATCCAACTCTTCGGAATCGGATACTTCATCAGTGCTATCACAGCCGATGTCAAAGAAGAAGCCGAACTTATCCCGGACATGCAGCGAGCAATGCATATTCTGGTGTTTGGATTTTCTTTTCAGATTTTGACGCTTGTCTGCTTCCTCATT
Organism: Arthrobotrys conoides; assembly: GCA_036971725.1. Lineage (NCBI taxonomy): Eukaryota > Fungi > Ascomycota > Orbiliomycetes > Orbiliales > Orbiliaceae > Arthrobotrys > Arthrobotrys conoides. Next base: position 3,717,720 of record JAVHJM010000001.1, read on the forward strand.
CTGACTACGAGGTTCCAGGTCAAGTCTTTTGATTGGTTGCCTCAGTTGAAGGGTAGGGGGTTATCGGAGAAAGTGGTCAGAACTATCTTCTATGTCTTGTATTTTTCGACGGTACTTCTCATGGTATGGTATATCCGTCCTCTAAAAGAGAAAGGGCACTGAATGAGTGGAAACTAACATTATTTGCCTATAGGTTCGAACATTATACCGTCTAAACCAATTCGTAGCAGAGACAACATTATCGAATTCGTTTCTGGTTACCCAGGAGTGGCCGTTCTGGGTATTTGAGATCTTTGTCGTTTCCTGTAAGAACAATACCTATCCCCAGACATGTTACACTTGTTACTGGATCCATGAAGTTTAAAACTAACATTATCCTATCTATTATAGTAATATATGCTACCTATTTGGTGCCGCAATATCCAGGCAGATGGTTCGAAAGAGGTGGACCGTTGGAGAATGACTTTGAGACAACGGCTGGGTCCACAAAGCAAGCTGATGTTGAAATGGGAACAGACGGGGAAAGTGTTCGTGAGATCAGAGATAGTGTCAAAAAGGCATACGGAGAGTTTGAATTTGGCTTGTAACTGTTATATTTTGTAACTGTCTTGACTGCGTACTTTATAATAAATAATATAGCGTATAGTATACATGAAGTTTATGCTGGCACGAGGATTGTTTAATATTCGATACAAGTTCGAGTACTGATGATATCAATCTCGGTCTGAACTCAAGATGAAAGGTCAAAATAAAAAAAAATAAAAAGCACGAGGATATAGTCTCTACCTAGAAGATAGAATATGGAGTCGGAGTATGATCATGAGATCCCGAGTATTTGTCCAGTTGGAGCTCGTGGAACGGCGTGCAGCCTTTCCGCGGGATCCCTGCACATGCAGCTGGCCACAGACACACGAGCATGCCGTTGGACAGAACATGCAAAATTAAAGCTCATTTCGTAACTTACTGGCTCTAGCTTCGACGTCAAAGATTCATGTTCAATCTTCTGTAACTTCTTTTTAAAACTATAAACGTATAAATTTATAAATTGTCATGGAGTCAAGATACTACACAATATATAGCAGACAGCCTGAGGACATGTCCTGGAAAAGGTGTTGGTTCGGCCGGACCCACTCAGAGCTAAGCTTCTCCTCACCCAACCACCATCCAATCAGCATCGACGACGTCCTGTCGGCCAACCGTTTCGATTCGCTCGAAAACTTCGGACCAGCTGTCGTTTCACCTTCCAATACGTTCTCACTATCAATCAATCACAATCTCACCTGCCCTTTGGCTCCCGCATAAGCACAAGCGACGCCAGGGGCAGTTACCGGCTCACTGGGAAGGTCGAAAGCCTACCTTTGCTTTGTTCACTCCCGAACCAGAACTTTACTCCTAACCCTTCTGGTGAGACAGCCCTTCGACTTTCCGGCATCAAAACTCAAGCCCACTCCGAAAAGTCTATAGCTCTTCTCGTTCTGGAAAAACCGTAAACTCCTCGAAGTCTATATTTATTTCTTCACGGCAGTCCCTCCGTTCTCGGTCGGTGACAGTGGCTCCATCCGTCCGCTTGTTCCCGGTGTCTACTTGAGTCCCCTAAATTTAACATTTTACATTCTGCTCACCGACATCATACGCCCATTAAGATCACAATACTCCGTGCTGTGCGCTCAGATCGCTCCCTTTACTCTCTCCTCTCACATTCCTGGAATCAACATCAACAGTGACAATGGCCGACTACTATGATGAACACGATTCCTATGGCTACGATGATGATATCGGACCTTCTTCGCCAACAATGTCGGCTCACAACGCTGCTGGAAATGGCTTAGGCTCTCTTGCAGATGAGCTGGCTGCTGCATGGTCAGATGAGGAGGGCGATGAGATGGACGGCGAAGATGGCGATGTACCCCGCTCACCGACTACCCCCAGATCACCTACCCACCGCCGACACGCATCCATATCGTCCGTAGGATCAGCCAGCAGCCAGAGAAGACGGTTCGCTAGACTATCGAACGACACGGCGAGTAGCATGGTTTCTAACGGTACCTCTGCTACATCGGCTACAAATTCCAGCAAGCCTGTGATCAGGCATCATAGGCGAATGTCGAGTTCAGCGACAGTGGAAATTAATGGAAATCACGAGGGTATCCCATCATCATTGGAAGATAAAATGGAGCAAATCGAGTCTGAGGCTCTAAGGGGTTTATCAATGGTTAAGGCATGGTCCAGGAGGCAGAGGGCAGGGATCTCGAAGCGAAGACCAGGGATTAATGGGATGGTGGATAGCGAAGAGATCGAGGAAGATGATGACCCGATCTGCAGGTTGCTAGAGGGGTTGCAGAACCTGAGCAGCCAGAGTGGAATTGAAACGGGGACACAGCGGTACGTATTTTTATTTGATTCGTGTGGACGGACTCATACATATAAGCCGAGAACTCTCATTCTGACATGATTTCCAACATCCAGGCTCATTACCGCCCACAACTCTCTCTCCACCCACGTCCAAAACCAATCTCGTACACTCCGTGACTTATCACTGCAATTAAATGCCCCTGGAACAACCGTTACGACTGCCGCACCTCGTCTAAATACCCGACCCGTTACAATATCTTCGAAGGGCACTGTTGCCGATGATGAGGATGATGAAGGAGACGATGAAGACGACACGACATCTCTGTTCGCAAATTTACTTTCTACAGTTCCAACACCAACAATCCAACCTCTCCAGGACCTCCAAAATATCCACCAGCTAACCGTTCAGCTGATCTCCCACTTCGCCGGTTTGTCGGACGCGATACATATGTTCAAGCAACAGTCGAATGCCGCTAGCCGAAAATTACGTGGGGCGAAAGAGGCAATCAGGGAATACAAGCTTGAAGTTGAAACCGTCGAGCAGGCGAGGCGGTGGATTGACGAAGGCGACTGGGATAGACGGCTTGACAACCGAGAGGCTGCTGGGGTCTGCCGGGAAGTCCTTGGTGGTTTCGAAGATGTTATCCGAAACATGGAAAGGCGAATCGAAGGGCTCTGTTAGGGGCGGAGCCTGACAGATTCTGAAAGGGGGGATGTTTGGGATTCGGAAGGGAAATAAATGGTGTTCGGTGCTGGCTGGGACTGTGGATAGCTTCTGACTTTTAGATGAGGAAGATACCCTCTGCTCATTTTTGATTCTTCGCCTTTTCCTTTTTTTTCTTCTTCTTCTTTTCATTTCGATGTTTTTTTTTGTCATTCAAAGAAACGCTTGCATGGGTTGGAAAAGATTTGGTATACCTAGGTATATATAAAGAAAGCTCCCGACTTTTGTTCTTCATGATGGTGGCGTTTTTTGGACATCTATTCTTCTTTTTTTCAGAAAGTAGAAGCTTTATAATGTATCTTTTTATATGATAGACTTTTATGGTCCTTTGGATGATGGTACTGTTGATGTAAGGACCGAAATAATACCCCCACTCTAACAATAATATATAAATAGCACTCTTGCTTGATCATTTCTGTACGTTAAACGAATGAGAGTTAAATGGACGTATCAGTTCCGATCCTCCAAACGTTGAGTCCGCCGTCGAATCCACCACTTATCATTAACTCCTCTTCTTCATCTTCCTCGACAACGGTGCCAGCAGCTAAACACCTGACTTTACGCCCATTATGGCCCTTAAGTTCAGCCTTCACCTTCCCACTTTTGATTTCCACACCTTTCACTACACCGTCATCACCATTGATCCATAACCCACTCGCAGAAGTATCACCCCTCCATGCCACGATTCCAGTAGAATAGGCGCTTAGTTCCACGGGAACCGTAAACTCCTTGTCTACTGTATATGTCGAGAGGTTGTAGATTATGACCTTTGGGGAAGGGATGGAGGATGTTACCATAGCTATGAGGTGTGGATGGTGTGGATGTGGAGTTAGTGATGTTGGAGTGTATGTTAGCCATGATGTTGATGTTGCGTTAAGTGGGTTTTTTGATGTAAATGTGAATTGTGGGGATGATGTGGATGAAGAGGACGTTGTGGAAGAGGTATCTGAAGGGATGGACCAGATGTGGAGGTATGGTGAGTCTCTGATTGTAGTGATTAGTAGTGGTGTGGAAGAGGGTTCTTGGGTCGGGTTATCTGCTCTGTAGTCTTTGGTGAATATCACGTCTTCGACTGTTTGTTCGAACTTGATGGTTTGTAAGAATTCAAGTTTTGGAGAAAAGGCGTCAGTGTTTAATGTCGAAGCCGTGGGTTTTGGGAGGCGGAGTTTGTGTATTGAAAGGGATTTATCATAGCTTGCTGCGGCCAGGTATCTAATCTCTTCTTTGTCTTCCGAGGACTCAATTGGCTCTGAAACAGCGATTTTGACGATATATTTTGTATGACCGGTCCATTGGTCCACAATGTCACCTTTTAAGTCTGAGATAGTGATGGCGCCTACCATACTTGCGGTCACTAGCCATCTTTGGGATACGGCGGCTACGCAGAGGATAGGTCCTGCGTGAAGGTTTGAGATGGTGGTGAGGAGGGTGTACGGTGGTTTTGCGCTATATATCCGAAGAGATTTGTCGGATGATGTGGAGATTATTACTTGTTGAGGTGATGGTGGGGTTGTAGAGCCCTCTGTGGGTATTATCAATGAAGCTAGAGTGACTGAGAGGATGTTGAAGCTGGTGGAGAGGGTGGTTAAGGTGGTGGGGATAGTTGGATCTAAGAATCAGGATATGGTTTAGTAATTTGAGTTGAGTTTGTTGGATTTTTGAGTACATAGAATGAAGGATTGGAAGGAAGGATGGGATTATACATGGAACAACGAAGTCGACATCTTTGGCATCGACATTGATCTTTTCGAAACGGACTGCAAGGTCGTAGAGTTTTTTCTCTTCGAGGATTTTTTCGATGGTTAGGTCCGAGGGGTGGTTGGTGATGGAGTCTGCTGTTAGATTGGTTTCGCGGATGAAGGCTTGAAATGTCTACCCGGATGTCAGTACGGATGTGAATGACCATTTAGTAAACGGATTGATGTCATGTCACTTCATGATAGTTATTTGCCCGGAGGAATCGGGCTACTAGTACGTCTGGAGAGTCACCGGCGGGCATAGTGATTTAAGATATGTAGAACCTGGTCAGCTGTATATGTTAGATGCTCGGTACGAAATTTAAAGTAGAGATCTATGATATACGAATTATGATACGGCAGAGAAACGTAATCAATCAAGGCGACTTCTTTGTATTTTCATCTAGCTTATAACGTTATAACATCTAGCATATACACTTTCTATAACGAATGGATGTAACAAAACAAATGAAGGAACTGTTAGTAAAAGAATTTGGCCGCTAGATGGAATGGACCACTACATCCACCTCGATACTGCAATCATAAAATCGTGCAGACTCTCGTAGCGACGTCGTGGTGAGTAAAGCGCCCTATATAAACACCCCTCTTACTCTCCCCTTCATAGTACCCCTCCCGAACTTCCTGCGACGGAAGGACAAGAGAAGAAAAGAAGATTTGGAGGAAAATGTCTATGTTATTTCTTCTTCGCACCAAAATAGGTCTCTACCGCGGGTGTGGGATAGCAGAGACCAGAGTGTTGGCGAAGTGCAAAATCTTTTTTTATAAGGAAATCACTGTTGTCCTCGCAAGGAGGTTTGATAATTGTTTTTGTTACCATGTATAGTGTGTATTGATGTTATAGACACTGGTACTTTGGCGACAGAAGGTCAATAAGGTATCAAAGGATGATAAATGTGGTAAAAGCAGAAACCCCCAGCTGCGAGCAAAACACCGATGAATAACACCCTCCCGACCATAGGGGGAAAAAAAGGTTAAAACCCTGGCATTAAAAGTCGTAATATATACAGAGAAACCGACTGAAAGGATCGTAAAGACATTAAACTTTTATTTTCAAGTCGAATATGTCGTTTACTCTTCTGGGACTGAGGTGGGTGTTAGTAGGGAAACAAATGCAGAAGGCAAACGATTGGTTACTCACTCTCGACCTCTCCGTTGTCGATCTCCTCCTGGACATCCTTGGGGCTCTTGCCATCGACCTTGCAGCCGACGCTGAAAGCAGTTCCGAGGATCTCCTTGACGGTTCCCTTCAACTCCTTGGCCAAAGACTTGTGTCTCATGGTCCTAGCGATCTCAATGATCTCATCCAAGGGAATAGACTTGGTGTGCTTGATGTTCTTCTCCTTCTTTCGGTCACGTGGTGGCTCCTTGAGGGCCTTGATGACAAGGGAGGAGGCAGTTGGGACGACAGAGACAGCGGCTTGACGGTTCTGGATGGTGAGCTTGCAGGTGACTCTCAAACCCTTCCAGTCCTGGGTGGCCTTGGCGATATCTTCACCGACTTTCTTTGGGGAAAGACCGAGAGGACCAATCTTGGGGGCGAGAGCGGAAGAAGCACCGACTTCACCACCGGTGGCACGGAGGTAGCTGAGAAAACGAGCATGTTAGCACACCACAACCTTCCTCGAGCGATACTGGAAGATCCAGATGCTCTTGAACAACGCCCCCATATATCATTGAGATGAATGAATGAGAGATGATAAAGGAGAAGAGATGTGTTACTTACATGACCTTCACTTCATTTGGATCAAATTTTGGAGCTATAGTTCATCCGATGCGACAACATGCAACTCGTCAGCATTATTCCTTTTTTATCAATCAGAACACAAGTCTGCCGTCTCGCACGAATCGACAATCCAGTCTTCCTGATCAAATGGCATAGATAGTACTCGTCGACAGGGAACACAGCTCAGAGTATATCAAGTCTGCTTTATTCCCTTGTCGCTTGTATAAAAATGATATTCATGTTTGAACGAGTTTTATCGCCGCCAATGATCAGGAAGGGATATGCCGCTGGCATTGAGACGGCGATGGAATTAATGCATCGAAGGACGTACGCATGGCGAAGCTGTCAAAATAATGATCTTGCTAAAATTTTATTTGGTGAGAGTGAAGTTGATGATAGTTGTCGATGGTTGAGCGTGAAGAAAGACTGATACTGGTGGGGACCTGTTGTTGGAGGTTATCAAAAAAATAATTTCAAGGAAGCTGCTCACGTGATCTCTAATTTTTGGCAGTCACCTTGTGTTGCGGGTTTTGTGGGGCTGATTAGGGCTAATGTCTGGCACAACACCCAACCAGACAGAGACAGGCTCTTCCACCTTAGCGACATCTCGAAGGTATCGGACATCATCATCTTCATATTCCACCCCTAACGAACCCATAATCCACGAAGTTACGGTCTTCGATCACATATCCTCACAATGGCCAGTAAGTGAATTGTTCTCTATATTTTGGTATAGGCTTCGTTCCGACTTCTTGGATGCATGCTGACTGGTACTCTAACAGAGGTATATTCTTCCCTCTTTTCCCTCAATGGACACCTGAATCGATAGAAATCCGACCAGTTCTTCGGCTATGGATACATATCAATCTTGCGAAACGATGTTCTGACTCTTTTGTTCCGATATTCTAGTCGAAAAACTCGTCCCAACATAATCAGAGCCGCAAGGCCCACCGAAACGGTATCAAGAAGCCAAAGACCTTCAGATACCCGTCGCTGAAGGGTACCGACCCTAAGTTCAAGCGAAACCACAAGCACGCCCTTCACGGAACTGCTAAGGCTTTGGTGCGTTCATCCGACATATATATGATTATTGGTCCCAGAGACGAGGGTTTCTTTTGCTGACTTGATGTTTTGGGGGACTTATAGAAAGAATTCAAGGCTGGATTACGGGAAACCGCGTAGATGATTGTTTTTTCGTCTGCGTAGTTTGTTCTTCGTTCTCCTAGTTCTTGTTGATATACCATACGCTTTTTTATACATCGCTTTAACTATCTCCTTTTCCTTGTACCTTATTCACGGAGCACACCACCTTTTTACGTCCTTCATCACGACACCTTCATGCCCATACCACGGGCTGAAACGACATCCAAAACGGCAGGCAGATATACATCTCTGACCGTTACCTCCTCGAATACACTGAAGTTTATATCTTCAGAAATAATAACACTGTTCGCGGCTCCATTTTATAGGCGTGACGACATTGAGTCTTTATCTGTTTTGTGTGAATATGATATGAGGGATCAGACCGAAGGGGGAGAAAACAGGCATTAGTGTGTACAGCTTCGAGTACCAAACATACTCCAATGCTCAAAGCTGAAGGATAAAATGGATTTACAACCCATTTTCCGTGCCGATATTGACGTACTCTTTGTCTTCATTACCAAACACGTACGAACTTATCCCTTTGCATACGGGACGAACGTGCATGGAGAAGACAATACATATTTTCAAATTCATCTTGAGAAAGGTCGCTGCAAGGAATACTCTAACGGAGAGAAATTGCCTAGTTAAATTTAGTATGAGGAATATAATAAGAAAAAAATGAATATATGGACCAATTGATTAAATTTTCCACCGTAACTCCTGCTGTAACATGACTTAAGATATCTATAAAGTAACTCCTGTGCAATGCGGTCAAAATATTATACAACCAGGCTCTTCGCAGCAATCCCTCTACATAATTCATCGCTGCCAATAGTATGGTATAGCAGCTGGAGATTATAAGCGGCTTCCCATCGTAAGTCACCGTTCTCGAATTTCTGCTCCTCCTCTGCTCTTTCATCATCATCCTTCCCACTATTAACCCAATCATCGCTCATCTGGATGACCTTTTCATAATACGCTACCGCATAGTGCTCCAGCCCTATCTGATGGAACGCCCTTCCCATATTAAACTCCGCCTCCTGTCTATCAAACCAGTCCTCGGATTCCTTTCTCATCTTGTAGTACCTTTGTAGGAATACAATTCCCTGAAGGATATGGTACTGTCGATTTTCCGATTGTCGTTGCATGGCACGATGAAGGTATGCGAGCGCAATTTGAAAAATTATAATAGGGTGGTTGTCTTGTGCTGCATATGCTCGTGAAAGGTAATGAAGGCTGGATGTATAACTGCGCCCGTCCAACATAATCTGAGCGTAGAGAACCAATGCATTTATACTCATTGTGCTAGGGATGATTTCTTTGTCGTTATCATCGCGGAGTAAGGTAGCGTAAACTCCGCCCACGTCTTTTCCTAGGACATGCTTGTCGAGAGACTTCAGCTGGCGCATGAGGTACTTTTGGTTATTTTGAACGCTGAAGATATTTGTCCCGGGATATGTTTTAAGATTACCGCGGACAAAGGAAGCGACGGTGGCGTATAGGTGATAAGCGTCGTCCTGGAATAACATCGTAGATGTGAAATATCTGAGGGCTTCTGACGTTTGATCGGGGTCTTGAGCGTGGACAGCACAAGCCAAGTGGACTAGTGAAATAAGAAACCTTGGTCGTTTTGTGGGATCTGAATCTGCTTTATCGTGGTAAAAGACATTGGCATCTTTAGCTGCTTTGCAGACCTCGTACGCTTCAGTCTCACCACCTTCTTCATGTAAAGTTAGGAGGATGGCGTAATTTAAGATGATGTTGAGCCATACATCGAACCCTAATCCACGATATTGGGTTATGTCTGGTTGTGGCTCGTCGAGGTCCTTAGCTTCAAGCTCTTCGAGTTCCATCTGATACTCCAGGTTCGACTCTAGTCGTCGTTTCATGAGGTGCATTTGGTTCTCTATGTTCCTCTTGCCTGTTCTTCTAGCGGTTGTATAGCCTAGAAAACCGGCGTACTCAAATCTTCTCTCGCTCGGGTATAGGGCTCTTGATGATCTGAAGTCGTCGAACATCTCCCCGGCGGTATCAAGCCATTGAATTATCGCCTCTGTATTCTGTTGATCAACTTTAGGGCGCAACAGTTCGAGTTTCTGATAATTCTGTATACAGAGTTCCGTTCGCTGTTTTTCGGCCTGGTATCTTTCTGTGGCTGTAGGATTGTACTTCTTGGCTTTCCCTTTCCTCTTGCCGTCCTGAGTAAAGAGGCCACCGCCTGCCTCCTCGTCCGCTTCCCTCGCACGTTCTTGTTCTCTGATTCTTGTACGAATCTCAATGACCTCGTTGACAACTTCTAGGGCCCGTTCATTCATATCCAAAACTTCATAAATTTCGATTAAGAGCAAACGTGATTCCAGGTCGCTATCTTTGCATTCTACAACGCACTCAAGGCATCTTCGTGCATTCTCCCAATTGCGCAGAATCTTATAAGACTTCCCGAGTCGGAGCCATAAGTCAACGGTTTGGAAAAGTTCGATTTCTGTGAGAGGGAACCATAAATCAACGGCTTCCTCGTGTTTACCGGCCTCAGCACAAGAGTCCCCGGCCGACAAGAGGAGGTCACCGATTACCACGACGTCTTCCTTTCTAAGGATTTCGAAGTGTCTCCATCCTTCATCGAAGTGGCCAATCTTCATTCTGAATTGACCCAATTTGAATCTTAATTCTGGTGGGAGCTGATACGATTCTGGGCCTCTCTGGATCCCATTGGCAAAACCTGGTACTTGCAGCCGTCGTTCGTCGTCGTCATCCCACTCACAGTCGTTTCTGATCTCCTCCCAGAAAGTCTCGGTTCCTCGGGCCAAGAGCAACCGACATAACGTTTTTATCTGTCTAATACCGTGCGACCATCTCTTGCCGATAGCGCACAGATCGCCTAGCATATTGACGTGTTTCCAGTCCAAGCCTCCATCTCGGCCACGCTCAGAAATCCAGAATGGTAAATGAGACTCAAATGTCGTTATGGCTTCATCTACCCTGTTCATGCCGATAAGACATTGGGTCAAAGATTTGACAACACTAGTGTCATGGGGTAAAATCTTCTCCAGCAGCTTTCGAAAGTCCAGGGATGCCCGACCAAACTTTTCCAATTCCTGTAGCAAGTTGCCTCGCTCGAAGATGGATGTCCAATCTTTCGGGTTGGCTTTGATGGCTTTGCCGTAGAGATAGATAGCCTCTTCTTTGACTTCGTCTTCCTTCATTCCTTCCTGCAGTTCAAGGTCCAGAGTCATCCTAGCACATGTAACCCAAAGATCACCCTCGCGATGTCGTACATGAGCGGCTGAAATCCATGCAAGAAGGCATTTTCGGGGCTCATTAATCGCCAAATATACCTCCCCCATGACCTTCCAGGCAGAGTAGACCTCTGGGTCAATATGGATTACTCTTTGAACAAGCTTGAGGGTTTCAGGCCATTCTCCAGCGGCGTAGTGTTGATTCGCTTGACCGAGGAGGGCTTGAACTTCGTGGGAATGAGCCATATCCTGTGCCGCTCGTCGACCTTTCTTCGCATTCGCTCTTCTAGCTGCTTTGCCTAGCCTAGAGCCGGCCTGCAAGCTTTTGTGAAATGCATCGATTTGACTGGTAAGGCCGGCTCCATCTTCCGCACCAATGTCATCTTCATCATTGTCAGATTCATCAAGTTCGAAATCGGGATCTTCGAATGCGCTATAATGTCGTATTTTAGTATATACCTGTTTACTTGCGTTAGAAGTAAAGAATAGAACATACTCATCTGATAGCCACTCATCCTCCTCTTCCTCTTGCTCCTCCTCGTATTCGCTGACATCCTCTTCTCCGAAATCATATTCTTCGTCGATAATCTCTCCCTCTGCATCCTCATCAGAAACATTAACAGCATCCAATGGCCCGCGTTCGGCTGCAGGTTCTTCTGCATCTACGTGAAACCTGAAATCGTCAGAGTGCAGGGCATCCGTGAAGCTAAACCCGGGATCATGAACGCTCCAATTGGCACCGGGACCGGCAGAGCCCGGTACATGGTGTGGCTGTGTGGTTGCATCTGTCAGATTCAGATGATCGAGGGCTAATTCATCGAGAAATTGACCGTAGTTCGGCCCAGCAAAATCCGCCGGTTTATCAATCGGTTGTAGGTTTTCCGAATTCGTATGCTCCATTGTGAAGCCGAGTTCGGGGTTGGTAACGTAGCGGGGACGGATATCGAGAGACTCTGTGCTTCATTCTGGGTGAGCCGTGGGTATTGTGGTAAGGTCATCGCGGGGCAGACAATTTTTTTGGGGTCACAATCGCGCGAAATTACCTGTCTCCAAAATTTGGAACTTTAGGCTGGTCGCGCGTAAACCTTCACACCACCAACCAACCAACGAACATGCCGGGTCGTATTCGGTACCGACTGCCGAGCTACCCCAGACAGTTGACAGGCACGGCAGACATCATCTTGTTCATCAGGCAGCTAAAGCTGATTAGCATCAAGGAACATTCGAAAACCTTTCGCACAAATTCCGAAGGGATAAGGACCCCCCGCGAAACCTTCCTACGATTTCTCGCTCATCTGGAGGTTTTCCCCGAATGCATGCACGATTTCCTTTACAACCTTGAAGCAGGCAAATGCAAAGCCTACACGTGAGGATCATAGGTTAAAGGGAATTCGAGATGGAGGGTGGATGCTACCGACCTACATGCCAATGCTCGGGCAGACGATGATCTCGTCCTTACTTAATTTCCTCTGTCCACAGATGACACGGCCAGCTACAGATAGCTAAATTTCCATCCAGAACAGCTGAAGAACCGGATTCAATGGCCTAATCTGGGTGCTTAGCTAATGCTTCGTGCCACTATCAACGTTATAATGTCGCACGGGATTCGCGGGAATCCAACACTATCTGAGCGACTTTGATGTTCCGGACTTTTCTTATCACGGTAAAACTATTCACGAATACAAAATCTGGAAACAAAACGCACTTGCGATGCCCAGGGGCAGGCGAATTACGGAGCGAGCGGTTTTCAGCCATCTCGTCCCGTCTATCCGCTGCAGTTTGGGAAGTCTAAATTCCTTCGTCGACTTGGTTTGCGTTCGCTTATCAAGCATGATTCAATATTCAGCGATGCAAACACGCTTAACTCCTTCAAGTTGATTAAAATAACGTTGATGATAAACGATTGTCTTGAAATCTAAGTTCCTGAGGTCGGCAATCCCAAACTCAACAGCATTCCTGCCCTATAACGTCTTTCAATTGGAAAGAATTACATATTTGCGGGGAATGGTTTCGCTTTTTGATTACCAGGAAGCCAAGTCGCACAGGAACCAGCCCCCCAGCCGGCTGCATACGACATCAAACTGGAACGACTTTCGCGAGCTAATTTTCATTCGACAGCATCTCTCTTCAAAAACAAATGCTGGTCGAAAGGCTGACTGCAAAAGTCTTGGGTTGTGACGAGCTTGGGCACTAGCCTTTTTTTCTATTTTTATTCGCATCCGAATTAATGTTCAAAGTCCCATGATATATGAGGTTGACCAAGACTTGATCGCCAAAACGATAATGAGCAAAACGGTAAAGCTTATTGAGCCTCAATGCCATTCGTCGCCGTCATCTATGACATCTGCCAGGAAGATTTCAACAAGTGAGAAAGCGAGAAAGGCGAATTAGGGCTGTCAGTAGACGAGGAACTTAAACCACTTTTGGATGTCTGATATTCGTGAGGTAGTATTACGGCTTTAAATGGTGGTACTACCTGCAGAAGCTGCCATGCATAACTAAATGCTTACGGTGTACAGTGCGCCGTCCGGCATCCGGTAATATGAACCCTTGGGCCTACTACGGCGACTGGACCTCTCAGTAGGTATGCATTAATAGTAGACGGTATGTTAGTAGTTTTCTAGCTTTCTGTGGGGTATCCCTGCCGGTACAACCTCAACGGAAATGGCTGCATGTGCACGTTTTTATCCCTCTGGCCCTGGCGCAAAGTCTCCTACTTCAATTTAGCAAAAATCCAATCGTTACCGTTCTTGGAGTAACCAAATAACGTTGTGTCTTTCGAGAACCGGAAATTTTATGGAACCCGTGCAGATCTGGTTCTTTTCAAATTCCCCATCACGAAGCATAAAAGGGTCCTCGCCGCCCCTTTGCTTTGAGATTTTACTCATTATTGACCACTACGATTCGAACTCAATTTTTATCAATTGGGCAATCATCTTGATCAATTATCTTTGCGACTGTTCCATTACGAATACATTTTTACGACATCCTCGACTCCGAATCTAAAAATGAAGTTCACTCTCGCCGTCACTGTTGTCGCTTCCTTCCTTGGGTAAGTGATACCATCAGTATCCTGTAACTTCTATCTTCTTTAAAGGGATTCGAGGGCTAATAAATATACAGAGCCCAAGCTGTCCCGCATCCACAAATTACTGCGGCGCCTGAGCCATACCGGTGCCCAATTAAGGAATGCGGCGTCGTTACCACAACCATCCCACCTCAAGTCTGCCCGGCGGTCCTCTGCCCACCACTTCCAGTTTGTCCGCTTATTGCGCGTGTCACACAAGTTCCATGCTGTTGCAAGACTGAGAAACTCAAGACTACAACTGTTGTTGCTCCTTGCTGTACTACTAAATGTATCGTTCCAACCTACACCGACTACACTGGATGCCCGACACCAACCGCCACAAAGGTAAAGTCTTTCCCTTGACTCAATATTTCTTGTTAAGCATTTTCCTCAATGGCTATATATATATATGCGATGCTTTATTTTATACCACAAGAACACGAAGCGGGTCCCTGAGTGAGCTTCACTAACTATCTTAAACTATAATACAGTACTACTAGAGAATTTTCTAGTTCAAAAAGTTTTGCGAAGAGACTCTCTTTAAATCTTCTTCCTGTATATTTTGCATTTAATTCTTCCCTGAGGTTAGAGGCCTTACCTTTATACCTTGTACATAACACTGTATATAGTTTTTTACCCACATGGACCCTGTGGTTTCTTGGATGCGATCCAGAACTGGATCTTCATGTTCAATTCAAGCTTTGATTTAATACGCTGCAACCTTCCTGTGAAAAACATAAACTCGTCGCGATCTTTTTGAATTACGCTAACATAATCCTTGGTGCGTGTGTAAAGGGAACTACTACTGTGTGGGTTACTGAAACAGTGTCAGCTTGCGCCCCCCAGTACTGATTGAGCCATCGTTTTCGCTCTTACGGCCGATATGATCACGCAGGTTGCCCACAATGCTCTTGCGGTTGCAGTTTAGTATAGAGCTTTATCAGGGCGACTGGTCGATGGTCTTTGATCTCAAGCGATAATCATATTTTAATCGTCGTATTCCTAAATATATACGCATGTCACTCCTTAATAGTAATTGTTAATATTAATATAGTTAGCTCCTGTAAAGGAATATTTGGCATATATTAATTGAACAAAACATATACTTAAGTATCCTTATTGATAGAAGCTGATTCCCTAGTGAAATCCAGTCTCAAATCCGTAACGTATTTATCTACTAGCTACATTAGTCTCATTAGGCAGGCCTAGCTTGATCAAATGCAAGTTGAGTCTTTAGACAGCTATCTATATCGTTACCCGGGTAAACACTTCATTTCCTATAGTCAAAATACAACAGAGCCAACAATGCCTATCCTTTGGAGTGATCATGACAACTATCAGACATTCAATATTGGTCGATCATGGTCGAGAAATGTGTATGAAAATGCAGAGAACTACGTGAAAGTAAGTAGGTACTTTGCATCTTTCAGTACTCAAGTTGATTCTGGATCTCTTTATCAACTTTCCTATCATCTACCCGTAGATATATCGATAGTACGTATACTGCCATCGGGCAATCTATAACACTCTATCAATCTACGAGCACCGCGGGCGGAAGCTCTATCAACTTAATATGCGCATGGTTTCTTCTTTCTACTTGGCTACGGCCATTATCTTATCTCCATTCCCGGCTCTGGTTAGCGGTCTCATTTTTCCACGAAGGGCATCCCTTAGAGAAATTGCTTTCCATGAACCGATTGCACCAGTCCAAGTGCCGCTCTATCATCTCCGCAAGCGTAGTCGGTTCTCTCCTACATTGAATCCACGATATCAGACTGGTCCATCAAATAGTCATACAAATGGAACTTCTACTCTCCTCGATAAGCCGCTACAAACCTTTAACTCTTCAAGAACATCAACTGAAAGTGTTAGCCAGAATGTTACCTTCGTCAACGGCTTGAGCTATTACCTACCGGTAACAATTGGTGGGCAAGAGCTCAACTTGATTATTGACACCGGCAGCAGTGATACCTGGACGGTACCCCCGCTTTTTGATTGTATTCCTATTCCTGTTTATGGAGATCCCATGCCCTCGGCTTCGCGCGCCTGTGGATTCGGTCCTGAGTTTAACCAGTCAGAGTCCCCTTCATTCCAGTATCTCAACACGACCAACGGTTCGTTTGCAGTTGGGTATGCAGACAACAGTTACGCCAAGGGACTAGTTGGTCAGGATATTGTGAATATTTCTGGTATTCTGGTTAACCAAACAATCGGCTTGGCAAATATAGCTAGATGGAAAGGCGACAATGTGACCAGTGGGATTCTCGGACTAGGGTATCCTGGAAGCATCCCATCAGCTCCAGGCCATAGACCGTATGATTGGATTCCAAAGCCGGCTGGCAGCATTCGGAACCCACTTGTCAAATCCGATATCGACATAGATGACGATATTGATTTCGATTGTCATGCCGCATACCCGTCTTTTGTCGAGTCCATGGCTGCACAAGGCCATAACCCACTTTTTAGCGTCAATCTAGTAGAAACAAGGAGCGATTTCGGCGGGCATGGGGACCGACCTCAAGCGGGTGGCACCATATCATTTGGCGGAATACCGCATGTCAAACATCTCGGGTTACCATTCGCAAAGGCAAAAATGAACCCGAGATTCAACGAGTCAACTTGTGCTTCAGACATACGACAGATCGGCTATGAGTTTGAGATTGATGCGGTCCTTGATGGCGATACCATTATATATGGCACAAAGAGCACTGCAAAAATTGATACAGGGGCTTCGGTCATGGCATTCCCCCCCTGGCTGTACGAAGAGTTCTTGAGAAGAGTATATCCTGCACCACTCCCATATATGACTTTTATATCTGGCCGCTTGTGGAAAATCAGTTGCAATGCCACAATGCCAGATCTTGGATTCGATATTGGTGGAGTTGCTATCAAGCTTGATCGCAATCAGTTAATAAAAAAATCGGTTCCGGACTTCGATAATGCAATCCCAGATTCAGAAGAGATGTGCTCTATGAACATCATAACCAATGAGTGGAGCGATGAGGTTATTCTTGGCATTCCCTTTTTGCACGGCGCTCTAGCAGTTTATGACCTGGAGAACAAGGAAATTCGGATTGCAAAGAAGTTCTCTTCGGATCCTTTCCATATTCCGACTTGGTCAGACAAAGTATCATCAGCCGGGTTTGTCGATCACCCACCACTTGGTGGGAATACTACGGACATGTATAAGCATTGGGGTGAGGACCAAGTGCAAGCTCATACCGGGACCGAACCTATCACAACTACTTTGATCCGGGTTATTTCAACTAATAGCAAAGAATCGACGCCTACACCGGCACTTACCACTTTGTAGTGAGGATCGAGTCAGGATAACGAGTGGGTTTTGGATCTGAAAGTTAGAAAGATGCTTTGATTTTAGATATGGTGTGGGGTTATAAATTGCAAGGCATCAAATAGTCCTGAGACTAGGGCAATGGTTAGTAATAGTTAATTGTCGTGCGCATGCGGGCATAAAAGTGTGTATTAAACAATGGGTATCGGTTGCATTATGAATTGCTTGCGTTAGAGTATTGATTTCCACTAAATCGTCCCTACTACATTCGGCATTTAAATGTTCTATTAGGTTTATAACGTTCAAGTTAGATATATGGCGGCTAAAGCGAACATATGTTGATTGATTATATTAAAACCCATAGAAATATAGACCGCGACTTTTAGTTCTACTGTTGAAATTCTATTGGATCCGATAATTAATCCCGAGCCAAGTAGTCGACGCTCGAGATGACCTGATTCTGACCTCAGTCGATTTCGAGAACCCGATAAATTGTTGCATTTTCCAATAAGGTTTGTGTTGCGAATACAAAGGGAAGGTGGGTATTTGCCGTTTCGCCATGCATGGCCTAGACCTGGCCATGGGGGCGACAGGATATCAATACTTTGATTCGGCTAGGCGAATTCGGATCTGTACTTTATTTCGGGACCCGTACCTACCTCGTTTCGGGATTGATGGATTATTTCAACCGGCAAGTTGCATTGTTTGTTCGCGCATTCCTTAGATATTTCGATTCTGTAATAGCTAGTGGGAGTGCTCGAGCCTGAGTATAAAAACCTGTGTCTGTGCTCCTGAATATTCAGCCAACTATACTTCAATTCTCGGATTTCTTTCAATTACGTACTCTATATCATATTAATCAAAAACGGGGTTTCAAGGCTTGCATATTATAATATTAGTCTCAAGAATGACCGGCCCACTTAAGAAGGTATGATTTACTCGGACCAGATATTCAATACCCCCTAAAACAATTTACCTAAGAGCTATATCCTGACCACAAAACATTACCAATACAGGTCATAATAGTTGGCGCAGGCCCTTCCGGTCTCCTCCTCGCTCTCCGTCTCGCCCAAAAACACATCAACGTCACAATCTTCGAAGCCACACCTGGTCCTTCGAATCAGCCCCGCGCAACCCACTATGGTATCCCCGCAGTCTGGGAACTCCGCAGAGCCGGTGTCTTAGATGAACTACGTCTAGACCCAGAATGTTTCCAGTTCGATGTTATGTGCTGGCGTAAACTCGATGGCACTTATCTGTCTGGAATGGATACTAGGGATCTCAACCGCCCTGGTCAACCGTACGACGACCGTATAACGGTTCTGACGCTGAATAAGGTCATTAGTGTGCTTGAGAAGATGGTGGCGAGATGTGAGACTGCTACTGTGAAGTATGGGCATAAGGTACTACCGGGGGTAGAGCAGGATGAAGAGAAGGCTTGGGTGACTGTTGAACGTAGTGATGGTGTTGTTGAGAAGCATTGGGCGGATTATGTGGTGGGATGTGATGGAGCGTCGAGTCAGATCCGAAGAAGCTTGTTTGGAGACAAGGAATTCCCTGGCTTTACTTGGGATCATCAAATTGTTGCTACAAATGTAAGTTTCTATTCGATGGTTGTATTTAATATTTCTCAAGACAAAAGATTACTAATGATCTTCCGACAGACATACTACGACTTTCACAAATATGGCTGGGAGGACTCGAACTTCATCATCCATCCGGAGCACTCATTCATGGCCGCTAGAATCGGTGTAGAAGAGCCGCTGTGGAGAGTTACATATACCGAAGTCAACGGCCTAACAAAAGAAGAAATCGAGGCCCGCCAGGCCAAGAAATTCGAAATCATGTTCCCGGGGCATCCAAAGCCTGATTCTGGAGAATACAAAGTCGTCCTAACAAGCCCGTACAAAATCCATCAACGATGCGCACCATCCTTCAGAGTCGGAAGGTATCTATTGGCGGCCGATGCTGCCCACCTTTGCAATCCATTTGGAGGCCTTGGGCTTACTGGTGGTATTGTGGATGTTGGAGGATTAGCCGATTGTCTGACCGGTATCCACGAGGGGAAGACTAGCGACAGGATCTTGGATGAGTATAGCAGAGTACGGATCGAGAAATATAAAACTATCATCGACCCGATATCTACAGAGAATTTTAAGAGATTATGGGGCCAGGATCCTGATACAGCCTTGGAGAACGATGAGTTCCTGAAGCTTTTGAAGGCCAACGAGGGAAATGCTGAGCTATCGAGGAAGTTGCAATTAGTAAGTATTTCATTCAGTTCGGTAAACTGCATACATATAAAGGGATTAACTGGAACTAACTGTCGCTCTAGGGATCTTTGGGCATTCTTCACGACTTCACGGCTTCTTTTGATAATGATAAACCTGTCAAATCAGTGCCAGAAAAGGTTGATATTTCTGCAGTTACTGTAACTCCTCTTGTCACTTGATCGATGGCTGATGCCGAGTAATTGTTTTTCTTAGCGATACCGTTCCAGATTATAGTTTAGAGTAGTCTAGTACCAGGACAGCCGCTGTTCCAGAGCTCTTGGGTTAAGGTTGGAGAGATTCGTTGCAATGTATTGCCATACACCGTCAATAGCTCCAGTTTAATTTCTCAAGAGGCAATTATATAAATAATTATTTAATAGTTATATAGTACATAGAGAAGTAATGAGCTTCGAACCAGTTAAAGCTTTGAGACAAGGTACCCATTGCCCTTCCGTAGCATTTCCGCGGCTTCCTTTACCATATCATCCACTATTTCTTTGGCTGGCTTTATATCGTCGATTACTCCTGCCACTTGGCCCATCAAGAATGGCAAATCTAATTCGTTTCCTTCCTTCATATCGTATTCTAAGGGTGTGATACCCTGATCGCAAAGCTCCTTGATCCGCTGTGGTTGATCCTCCCATTTCTTGATATACTCATTCATCTTAACCCTCAAAGGCCGCCCAGATACCACTAGCGTGCGGATGGTATCATCGAAAGTTGCTGTTTTAACCTCTTGCTTGTGCATCTCGGAGCATCCGGCTTCCACCGCAGCAACGAACCTTGTCCCAACCCATACACCTGCGGCACCCTGCATCAGGGAACTTGCGAGCGACCTCCCATCTCTGATACCGCCTGCAGCAACGACAAGCGGAGTTTGACCTGTCAGTGGAGATTTGTATTTCTTCACGACATCACAAATTGCCGGGATTAAGATGCTTGTCGCAATAGACCCAGTGTGCCCGCCTCCTTCACTGCCTTGAGCACAAATGATATCCACACCGGCTTTCAAAGCATATTCAGCATGTTTTGGATGTCCAACCATGTTCATAATAAAGATCTTGGCGTCATGCAACCGCTTGATAACATGTGGTGGGGGAATTCCCACCGCAGACACGAATAGTCTGGCACCAGATTCAATGGTGACTGTGATGAGTTCGTCGAGCTGGCCATTGGTGTAGTCGTGATTCGTTTTTCTTGCTCCATCGCCAATTTTGGGAAGTGCCAGGTCGACACCGAATGGGAGGCCGGGTGATTTTAGTAAAGCCTTGAGAGATGTAATGATTTCAAGAAGTTGGGCAGGTGTGTAACCGAGTCCACCAACTGTTCCGAGGCCACCCGCATTTGAAACTGCGGCGGCAAGCTCAGATGATGATGTTCGTGCCATTCCTAGTAGCTTTGAGTTAGTATATCTGTAGAATATATATAAATGTATATCTCCGTGAAGAATTTGTGGATATCGGTCTAGTCTGGGGACGAGGCCAATATTGGTAGATCATACCTGCCAACAGGATGGGATGCTGGATCCCAAGAAGGTCTGTAAGTGGAGTTTTGATTTGCTG
Organism: Arthrobotrys conoides; assembly: GCA_036971725.1. Lineage (NCBI taxonomy): Eukaryota > Fungi > Ascomycota > Orbiliomycetes > Orbiliales > Orbiliaceae > Arthrobotrys > Arthrobotrys conoides. Next base: position 3,738,849 of record JAVHJM010000001.1, read on the forward strand.
CTCCATTGTGACAAAGATACAGTATTTTCTCCCAAAATATCTCTTATAATAATTGTGTACAAAAAGACTGCAATAGACGCTCCTTCGTTTATAGATATAGAGGCCAGAGGTGCTTCTAGCTTCTATAAATTTAGACAAACCCTAAATTATCAAAATGTCTAGGTGGTTTGCTAATATCTGCAGCTCCTGCTTAGTATAATTGCAATTGCATATATTTGCAATATTGAAGACGGAAAGAGCTTGAAAGCTTTGAAAGGCTTCTGCACCAATTACCCCGGATTCCTAGGCTTTATAGAACAGGGAAACAACCTAGGCTATTCGCGTCACATTGCGCAGAGAAGCATGTGCGTCCCGCCGCGTGGAGAAGCTGATACAAGACCGCGGTTGATTGCGGTCCAATTTCTACCTAAAGTAGAAATGCAACAGCTTCCAACACGGTTGAAGGCATTTTAAGCTACGACAGTTAACAGTTAGCAACGCCTGGATAGTGTTTAGTTTTGTGGTTTGCATGGGCCTTATAAGGAATCATTTGTAATGAGGATATACAAAGATGCTATTTGAAATGCAACTTACTCAGACAGATCATACAGTTCTTCTAGCTGTATTAATTCCAGCCCAGAGATCTCTAAGTTTCCATGAATTGTAGGCCATCTCGAGATCTCAAGTAGCCCAGGAGTAAGGAAGCCGATGGTCAAAGATTTGCTATCTCAACTAGACTAACTACCTCCAGACATGAAACTAAGTTGAGATAGGGTTGTGGTGTAGCTGTTCGAATTGCAAAATGAAGTTCCTAGTGTTGAGGCTGACAAGACTGCTCTCAGCACCACCTTCCTTACCCTCCAACACTTCGCAGCTCTTCATTTATTTCCGCTTCAACCCTTCACCAACCATCTACCTTCACCTCCCTTCGCGTCACATAATCTCGCCTTCACCTCTCCATACCATCAATACGGACACAATCCCTTTTTCCTACTCCGATATCAAGGCGTAGGCTCTATTTCTACGCTTCCTTCCGTCATGGCTGACAATACCTCTAAGGACGCTCCCTCTAAGGACGCTCCCTCTAAGGACGCTCCCTCTCAAGACGCTCCCTCTCAAGACGCTCCCTCTAGTGACACTTTTTGTCATCATCCACATGGAGTTGATGATGCAAAACTCTATACCCACCACTTCAAGGTAGTCCCAGATCCCCTTGGTGGGCCACCAACCGTCGTTCGACAGCGTCCCATGACTCTCAGTTGGGACAAACTGTCTACCACTGCTCGCAACATGTTTGCAGAGTTGGCTACGGGCGATTACGCCAACCGCTATGAAAGCTGTGTTCACTTGACTTTGTTGAGATGGGCGGAACAAATGGATCCTGGTGATCCTAATCTCCTAGCTGATGGTAATCCAACCTACATCCAAGATGATATCATACCTATCATCAAAGCCTATGCAAATCGAATCCCTGAGCCTGGTGTTGCCGGAACCCCAATTCCTCCAGCCTTGCCAATGATCGAACTCGAGGCTCTTGACTTCCTTCATCATCACCAAACACTCCCCTACCAACAAGCCGACTATGTAGATATCTTTGACGCCCTTCCAGATGGATTTATTTGGCACCCAATTCAAACCTTGGTCGGTGTCCGCGGGCTGGACCATCGCACATTGATTGAGTTTCGTGCCTACAAACAGTTCTGGGCTATCCATCAGGAGGATCAAGCTACCAAAGAATTCACAACAAAGGATGAACCAACTTCTGAAATCAGCATCATTCGTCCTGGGGGCGACCCCGACTATCCACAGGTCATCCCAGGCGGCTTCCACAATATGTCTTTACCTCCGACGGACCAACAAATCAGGAAGAAGTTCTTCAATATCAACAAAGTTCGCAAATCCAATGGAGAGTCAATGCACCCACAATTGACATATGTCCGTTTTGCTCAAAACCTTGCCAATATTATCACGGACCATAGCAACGATACAACTGTTTTTGATGTAGAAGGGGTCCCCCGCCCAAAGATCATCGGATCGCTTCACTACGACGAATATATGGATGAGGAAGACTTTACGTCCCGCCTCGGCGACTATGGACAAGTTTACCTTAACCGTCTACCAACTTTTTTCGACACCAGTGGACCACAGGCTACACAGGCTACACAACAGGCTACACAGGCTACATATACACAGGCTACACAGGCCACGCAATCCACACAAGCTAAACAAGCTACACAAGCTGCGTCGGCTACCCTGACTACCCAAAAAACACAGCAAGCTTCTACTCTCGCTCCGGCTACAACCAACAATAAACAACATAAAGCTCGCCCGAACGTTATTGAATTCACTGCCGAATTTGGAGGCAGAGGCTTGGAGGCGAGAATTGATGTCCCTTCCTGTGGCTGTTCTGCTGTTCGTAAAGCTACTCAGATGACTACTGCTTTTGCGACAGGAATGGCCACAATGGGGCAGCCGGCCGCTGGTGAAACTCAACATCTTCATATTCCTCAAGTCTCCTGCTGTTCCAAGGCTACTGCCAAAACCTCTACCCCTACTCCCACGACCACCATTCCGACAATAAGCGTTCCTCCCAAGCCTCAACTCGATTTAGCCAGCCTCTCCGCGATCGAGACTAAGATAAAGCAGCTATCCTTTGAGAAGAAAAATCCTCGTCAACTCAGGTCTTTGTCCAAGAACCTTGGAAATGCCTATAGTTTCGACTATACCGGCGCTGCTGCCAAAGCTGTAGCTAGCAAAATTGCCACAGCAGTTTCTGCCAAGGCTATTGCGGATGCCAAAGAAGCAGTTACACAGAATAACACCAAGGGAAATGGAAGCGCCAAACCTAGCACTTCGGCAGTTCCTAATCCTACTACCACTCAGGCACCTATAGTTAACGACATGCTGCCAGAGCTAAAGTGGATGTCCTCTGCACAAGGTTTCTACTTCGCCAACTGCGCCAACCGTCAAAAACTCGTCGATGATCTCGCAAAGGAGGAGTTGTCCAAAGGAATCCCTAGGATCGGACCTGGGGCAAAATCCTGGCAGACAATTAAAAGTGAACAGCGTGCTAGTCCGGTATGTACCTTCAAGAAATCGAACTCCGCCTAATTCTTGATCCAATATTAATTAACTCTTAAACCTACTAGATCATATTCAGGGGCATGGATGGACCATCTATCGAACATATCAAGAACACTGCTGTCACTAGCATTCAGCAAACCGTATTCTACTATCTCTACATGGGCGAACGTATCAAAAGGAGGATGATAGAAGCAGACTCTCCTGATGGAAAGTGCTTCGTTAAAGTTTACAACATTCTCGAAGCCGGCCAACGATTGATTGTTGAGCATGACATTGAAAACTACTATGTTCGAACAAATGGGGTTGCTCACCGCTATGATTATTCGATGAATAGCGGAAGCATTGCCACTCCAAAGGAAATCATCAGCGAAAATATTGAACTAACACCTGAAGAACAAGTTGCGTTCAGAACTTTGATTGAGAAGGCGAAGGAGTTTTGGAAACACCCAACTACTTGCAAATGCAGGCGCAGCAAGTCTTAGGTTTGTTTAGATCTCTTTTTGCTTAACCTTCTTCGCCGACGCATCTTCACTTCCTTTCGATAATGTTTTTTTACTTGGATACCTATTTCACTCTCCGCTTAGCCAATAACTGCATGAACGTTAAGAGCACAAGGTTTTCTTTCCATCATTCTGCCGGACCTGTGCTCGCTCTACTGATAGTCCGAATTCTAATATCAGTTTGCGTTAATGGAAATTAATCCATCTTGACCTCCTTAGACCGAGACTAATTTTATTCCTTGATACTGTTTCATTGCTCTTCATTTCAGTGCCCTTCAGCACTAGACACACATTTTCGCTTTTCTTCCTTTCTTCCACCCGGTTCCCTTCCCTAAACTCTCGAATAATCTTTTCTTTGCCCATGAGCTTTTAAATTTTACTCTCTCTCATATTTTTGACAGCTTTAAACGTCTGTCAATAGTGCAAATTAGTTTCGGAGCCAGCTCAAGTCAAATAAATTCCATTCAAAGGTTGATAAAGTGAATCGTGCAATAGCCACGGAATTACCCCGGATTTAGATAGCCTTAGTGATTAGGACCCACTCGACAAAACCAGCACAAATAAACGTTAAGTTGAGAAAGAATAAGCGAGAGAGGGAAGCCTTTGGAAGCCGGGTCAATGAGAGGGCTTGGGTCCACATGTGCCTGCAATATCTGCTAACTACCTATTCACGCGACATATCGCCCATCCCATGCACCTGGCCGGTCCTTGAGACTTGAATTCCAAATACCAAGTGCCAGCACACCGAGCTGCCCCGTATTTTAACGCAGATCGATAACACGCAGGGGGGACGGCGACTATTGCCTGCAGGCCTGGCAAGGTACCTGTCTGGGTGCCTGTTGACATAGCTCCTAGGATCATATCTGGCCTCGAGACTAGGGTCATATTTGACGTCCAGAATCCGAGATCCATGCAAGCCTTCGGGAAGATAGTACTCTAGCGTCGCATTGTTGGATCCGGCTAGCCTTTCATACAGGGCTGTAGGGCGAGCCAAAGCTTAATAATACAAATGCACAGGGATTTGTATTCCGCCAAAGCGGGGTCGGCTAGGCAAACTGTATGCAAGTTGATTATATATCTACTCTAGCTATAGGCTCTTATATAGTGCCATATATACCATGGTTCCTAATATTCCGGGGTTTCGAGAGCTCCGGGCGGGAAGCTTGAAGGCGAAGGATCTGCTATATCGAGATGTGAAGCTAACTCAGACGCCGATGTTTGCGGGTTTCCGAGCTCCTATGGCTAGTATATGCGTGTCAGCCTATCTTCGCAGTTGAAGCCGTCGAAATCCGACCCGTAAGCATCGATCGTACGACTAAGGCATGCTCCAAATTAATCCTCAAACTTTCAGTCCACAATCATAATATTATAATTCCAAAATCCCTTGGCCTTGTTGTACATGTAGCTTCGAACTTAGCTATAGGTGCCAAGGTAATCCATATCGACCGCTCCGATTTCTCCTCGTCTGAATCTTTGCGTTATTGATCAAAAACTCTTCGAGCGATTAATGTGCCAGGCAGACTTTGCAAAGAAAACGCCTGGCGAAAGACGGGAGTTCGCGGTTGATTATATTGTTCCCCTCAGTTGGCCCTAGACCTTGTTCATAGCATGCAGGACCAATCAAACGTCGGACAAACTTTATCAAACGCCTGTACAGCTGTCCGGGGTCTGAATTGCAAATACAACAGCCCTTCTGCACAATACGATGGGAAACACGGGAAAAGAGGCTCTAAATCTCCGACAGGGAAGGGATTTGTGCAAGCGAGGGGATCTTTCCCAAGATCCAAAGGTACATGTGCTCTGGCTGAGGCTCGAAAGAAAAAAGAAACGGTCGAGGTCTGTAACGTCCACACAACCCTGTCAGTAAGCTTGAGCCTGCAGATGCGGCATTGCGCATTTGCATCCCGATATCCCTCGGCTTGAAACTGATTATTTGGTTCGTCGATTAAGATTATTATCAGAATGCACCGAATGTTCACACCATATGATAAGATGGGAATCGTGTCCTCATGAGCTGATCAGTGGCTTCTGCCATAGCGCAGATGCGAGACTAGATAACTCGTGGCGGCCAATAAGATCCAAGTGATAGCATCGACGAAATCCCTTCGAATGGCTTCTAGAGGACTCACGCCTTGCAGGGTTCACCGATATCTCTTCGAAGATTCGGCCGCATGGCGGGGGCTGCGGCAGGTTCCCAATTTAGTGACATTCGCCCGATTAGGAATAGTCTTGTGCTGTGGAACCAACATCACCCACAACAAAAACAACACATTGCGCAAGCCACATTTTTCGCGGGATCAGAACCAAAGGATTATAAAGGTATTTTCGAGGTTAGCGCATCGCACTAAGGGGTTGAAGGCAAAAAAAATGGGGCACGCCCAGAAACCTAAATATGCGTAAGGCGAATCATGTGTTAGCCTCGCACTTGTCGGAGTTTGGTCAATTCTTCAAGACGACAGAACTCTGATTCATGACATATTCATAAGGATGTTGGCTAAGAGGCTCGACAAGCCCTACGGCGGGAGCGTCGACGCACTCGACGGGATTTTACATGTATGTACCTCGCTTTGAATTTCCAACGCGTTCTGTACAAGCGAGAGGTTTCAAAGTGACTAACAGGGCGAATGCGGCTGCAGATCTTCCTTGACGGGGACGGCATCCCCAGTCTGGGCAGGCCTTCTGACGTCTGCATATGATGAAGGTCTACGGATTTAGATGGCTAAAAAGCCCCGAGTGTTTGGCCACTAATTCGTAGGAATTCTGCCTGCCAGGGTGTACAATACACCCTGTAGCTCTGCTACAGGCTGCAATTGTGATAGGTCGGGTTTGAAGTCTCACGATCCTTATCGCTCCCGCTATTTGTTCGCGACCTGCCTGGGTACATCGACAGAATTGGTAGGAGATTGACGGAGCCCCCTCAGATGAAGAAAACAGGTTTTTTCTCTCTCAATTCAATTGAGGCTCTCTTGGCCGTTGAGGTTGGGGTGGTAGGTCTGTGCCCTTGCGGACAGCTGGCTGGAAGGATGCCCAATGGTTCTGGCTCTGGAGTGGGGCCTCAAGTTTCGGAGTACTTCGGGCTATGGTTTTGGGAATGAAGATTCTTGTGACAAGCGTTCTATTTCGAACGGGGGTAAAATACTAGAAAACATTTCGTAGCAGATTTACGGGGGGATATCGGAGAAACTCGGTTTCTGTTCAAGTTAATGAATCGCTGAATGAGTTACCTTGCTAAACTACTTTACAAAAAAATGACAAAATATTTAGAAAATAATCAACGATGATCAGATAATCAGATGTAATTAAAGAAATACATTCTTCCATTTTCCCGTATACTTAGAACATATATCCTGCATCGCCGGTTTCCTTTCTAATGCCAAAACAACTAAAACGCCTTTGGTGTACTGCAAAGAAATGAAAAAAAAAAAACGCTGAAAAGGTTGCTCAAAATGATACGCTTAAAACAGAAAGACAAAATAAAAGAATCAACGACCAACTCATGCCAAAATACCGTTCAAAATCACAGAAAATTACTTCCTTCATCCGTTTCTTCATAAATCGGGCAGTTAAATATGCAATCAAAACCAAACAACTTAAACACCTGATGTGCTGCATGAGATCCCATGCCCCGAGTTTCTAGACCAACTCTAACGGCTAGCGCTAGCGTGAAGTCTTTCAAGTTTCTTATGTTTCTTGCTCTTTTCCTTATGATTGCGCAACGCGTCTGGTCTTCCGAAACTCTGGCCGCAAAGAGTGCACTCCTCTCTCGGCTCTTTCCCTTCGTGCTGGAATCTGCAATGTCGTAGGAAATTATTGTACGTTTGTACTCTCGTGTTGCAAAGACCCCCTCCTGGAAGTTCGATGACACAAGTCTTAGACTCAGCATTCCAACCATGAACGTGACCCTCCTCTTCATCCGACCGACTAAGTCTCCGAGGTCGGCGGCCGGGCGAGCGGTCACTTCGTCGTCGTAGAAGTGCCGATTGTGGACGCTCATCGCCGGTTACAGGGGCGAGGTGAAGTGGGCTTGAGGTGTGGCCGTAAATGTCATCGTAGGCGCCTGACTGCGCGTCAAAGAAGGTTGGCGTAAGTTGACCGTAGATTGGTGGGGAAACCGATGAGAGGGTTCCCCGTTGTAGGCTCTCGGATGGGAAATAGTGTTCTGGAAAATAAGAATCATGAGGAGGTGGAGAGACTGTGAAGTCTAGTCCGGCGGATGCCTATGACCACCCTTATTAGCTAGAGTTATTTTGGATCGTGAAATAGCGTGTACTTACGGAATCGCCGTATTGTGAGTTCATAAGCCGATCCATGTCGGATGAGAGCATCGCTGTATCATAGCCTGTGAAGTCGCCTGAAGTCGCTCCCATCGATGATCCCCATATTTGTGCTTCGAGGCCCGCAGAACTCGTCGGCCGCGAAACTTGTTGGTAACTTGAGGAGCGTCTACTGTCAGAGACCGCATAAGATTCCAAGAAACTTAAGTTCCCTATTATTTAGCTATGTTAGTATGTTATCTTTTTGAGCGGCCGGAGTAAAGGCTTACTTTTCATGAGCATCTTAAATAGGTCTAGGAATAAACCCTGCTGAAGGCTCTCCCGACCTATCTGGTTGGAAGTTGGCGAACTAATAACAGCCGTCGACTCTGGCCAAAGTCTTGCAAGGAGGACAAGAACACTTTGATGGTTCCACTTTTCAGCATATCTTGTCCATTGTAGAAGTTCATGTTCAAGCATTGACATATCCGGTCGACTCAGGGGCTCAATACGATTGAAAAGAACCCAGAAGAGCAAATGAGCATCAATGATAACATATTCTGGAATCATATCCGAACACAAAAGTTCCCAAATAGATTGCACCCAGTTTGTCTGGCTATGTGTATAGGATGGTAGATAACTGTTGGTGCTCACAGAGCCCTCAGCGATCAAAGAAGCCCGTTTTCTGTGCATTGCCTCGCAGACGTGACGCAATTCTCTCGGAACCATAGGTGTCTTCTCATATCCTTGTGCTGTAAGAATCATGATTCGGGCTACACAATTATAGAGCCCTGACAAAGCCGGGCCATATTTGCGGAATCCCGTAACTAGTTCTCCAGGACTAACGTTGCTGCTCGACATTGCGATTGTTGGGTGGTATATGTAAAGGGTTGAGTTGGCGAACCGGTTTGGGGTTTGGGGGATCGACGAAGTGGGGATTAATTAACGGCTAGACAACCTTGAAAGGCGACTTCAAGAGGAAAAACCAAGTAATCCGTGATGAAAAATCTACTCTATCGTTATATGGCCTTTGAATTTGGTGTATAAAAAAATTTTGATAGCGAAGGTCGAAGCGGATAATTTATAACGTTAGAGTTATGGAGAGTGGCTTCTTCAATTGCGTTGTGATGTTGTTCCAATAACAGTTGTTTCAGGTCGGTGAGATCGTATCAATTATATCATCGATTCTTAATTACAAAGCCAAAGAGCCAAGGGTATTTGATGGAGTAGAAGGATATTCGCTGGATTATGACTACTGGGGATCGAATCACGGATAACAGGGTTGATTCGTCAGACCCGACGTATAATATAGTCATCAATGAAACGAATCCATTGTTCGATATGCAGGCAGATTAATAGAATTATAGGCGGCCCAGAACGAACGATGTTTTGGGGGCCCAAAATCGCCCCGGCTAGCTTCAAGGTGCGGCAGAAAGCTAAAGCTCGTCAAGTGAACTCGACATATAGCCAAGCTATAGCTAAATGTCCCCGGAGAGTTGGATTAGTCTCCACCCGTGGACCCTGGTGGCTTTCCGATCCTACATCCAATGGGGACTAGCATTACTCGAAGAATTTTTGGGTAATGATGTGCGGTGCCACCGACGTGACATGGATCGCACACGAAGCGCTTGCCGCGATTTTTCAGACCTAGATGGAACATCGCCTTTGTGTCTGCTCATCGTGGTACGTGGAGGGGGTTTGAGCCTTGCAAATTGTGCGTCATGACACTTGCCTCATGCCTCATAGTGAGGCGCAATTCTGCTTGAGAAAACCCTAAAAAAAGCAAATGTAAATTCATCGAATGCGCATCGCTATAACATAGGGGAGAGTGATTGTAGATAATTCGTTTTAAAAAGAAAATTCTGATCTGGGACGTATCTTTAGGCTCTACTTGACGTAGGTACCAAGCAATTCCAGTTTTCTTGGTCATAGTAGGTTTCATAGAGCCCCAAGCTAGTGCAGGGGGGTCTAATGGAGCATCAACATTGGGATTGGTCTGTGCCCTGCCGCGCGCCGTTTCTTGAGGACAGCTCTGCCCCCGCCGTAAGCCAAATTAGGGAATTTCGATAGTGACTGCGACGATTGAAGGCAGGGGCTGCTATCACTAGATGCAATCGGAAAGTTATTAAAGAATCGTGGAGCCATGCGTGTCTCAAACAATTATGCGGCTCTTCGGTGTGAAGGATCTGTACTAGTATACCTTAAATGTTGACAAATAGTTAACCAGGACCATGTGCAACCTTATTCAGTAACCTCGATCTGTATCTTGTCAGTATGCAAGGTAACTCTGTTTCCCACCTCAAAAGGGGTGATAAATCGACAGATAAACGAAAGAAAGAGTAGGCGAAAAGCTAAGAGAAAGAAGAAATTTGCTATCGCCAACCTAAACTGGAACCGAGATAGCTTATTGGGGCTGTTCCATTATACTGCTGCTTCTCGCTCGCGTCTATAAATTAATCACAGCAAACCGAGGGAAACCAATTGGACTTCGCGCCGCAATTCTTGGGAAGCCAACATGTGGAATATTGCATCTCACAGCACATCGGATGTTCCTTGCGAATGCGAATGTGCACATATGTGCGAAATGTTAGGTAAGGCGACATCAGGAACAGTGGACCCGGAAACCCGGGACTCGAACAATTTAGCCAATTCGAATGATCGAGCTGTCAGAAAGGGATCTTCTGATCCAGCGAGTGACTACCGACTCGGCTATAGCGTACCGTAGCTGAATGCAAGTTAGAGATATCAGATGTCATGGAGAGCCTTGCAGCCGTTGGGGGTGGATGTGGAGGATCGGGCTGGTGTTGAGTCAGCCTTACCTGAAGTAGCACAAACGAATTAGGAAACGCCAAGGCCCGCAACACTTTCGGCCGGATGAAGTCGCTCGAGGAGTTCGTTAATTAGGGGTGAAATGCAGAGGTTTTTTTCGGAAGCAAGCCAAGTCTGGTGGCTGCAGCTTGCATCCAGGGGCTGGAAGTTCCCTGGGTCGAGAGCACAATATTAATCGCATGTGCGGCTCGATTAGTTAGGTTGGCGGGTCTCAGGATTGGTGGTGACAAATACCCTATAAACCCCGTGGAGTACTTTAGTTTCGATTCCCAACCTGCATCAAAAGGGCTTTAGTCTAACCGCCTACTCCACACTACCTCTTGCGTTAGTTTCATACGAATCTCTGTCTATTACATACGTCGTCGCTACGTTGAAAGAACAAGAACAAAAAAACAATAATAATAATAATAAATTTTGATCACGAAACTCTGATCAAAAATGCCGCAGAAGATTATATCACACAACTTTGTGGACCTTACTTGGATTTGTTGGTGGTCAGATAGATATCCGAATATGGCACTACATTGTGACCGGTTGCAATTGGAATTGAACAACTTGTGCAGCAGCAGCATCAGGGACTCTTCGTCGAAAAACAGCCTAGGCTGTTAATTAACTGAAACTTAGAACTCATCGACTACCAATTACAATTGGCGCAGATACGCACTGATGCTACCTCCTGTATACATGTAATGCGACGTCCCATGTACTACAGGCGAAGAGGCAGACACAATGCGCATCTCTCATCGAAGAAAACCTTACCCCTGAATAATATCGACTTGATGGTTGCATTGCCTGTTTAGTTACAATATGTACTATCATTGATCACCTGGAGCTTATGCCCTAGCTATCGGATCTGACTAGCTATAGGAATATGAGTCCTTGTTGTATCAGGTGCATACATGATTCCAGAGCAGTAACATCGATACCATGGCTTATAAGGATCCAGACCTGTGCATACGTGTATACTATCGTTATGACGAAGGAGGAGGATTAGGTTCCAGCTTTTAGTAGCGCATTCATATTCGACTGAGTCTCTACAGATAAAGCCTTAGAAATCCCGAACACTACAAACATCAGGTCCGGAGGCTGCTAGAAGCCCCAGGATTCATTTCTTTCAACCCCCAGCGGAAATTGTCGCCGTTGTCAAAAAGCCCGATGATTTGCCCTAGTTACTCAAGTAACTTTGATCGATGGGCATGATGCCTGACTTAAAAACAAATATGTAATAGGAATTTTGAAAAGCAAAATGGCAGGCCTAAGACGCAATTGGATCAGCAATTTTAGGCACTATCTATGCAGCACCGCTCGTGCATTCGAAGTGGCTTCCATCTTAGAGTGGGCTATATTTAATATCAGTTGAGTTCTTGGGCGTCATCTGCATGTAGCTATGTCATGCCGGCCATGGTTTTCGATTAATAGGAGCCTCAAACGTTATCTCAAGGGCCATGAAAAAGAATTCCATAGAGATATATCGATAGTGGGTCGGACTTGAAGCCAGTCAGTCATGCATATTTTTAGTCTAGAAGCGTTAGCAACAGTAGGCTAGCCTCAAATCTAGGCGCTCTTGATGCAGGCAGGCAGTAGGCTACCACTGGTCCGCATATAGATATATGCATTGTATACATGTAGCTACGGAGTCTCGGGATCACCTTTTTCTGAAGAAAAAAAGAAGCAGCGGCGAAATTCGCCTCAAAGTTTGGTTGAATGTTGATTTAGTCTCAAGACCGAATAATGATAAGGAGAATATAGAAGAGTCACTGTTTTGTCTGTTTTTATGGTCACAAATGGAATATTTCTAGAGGACGCGTCGACATCAATGCAACCGGCAAGACTCATGTCGTTGGAATTTGAAACTAGGTAGCCTTCCACCTTCAGGATCTGAGCCGGCTGTCTCGTTCCGAGACTACTTCAGGATCAGCTCAATTGTGGTATTTTTTGCGTTGTGCATGTGTTGTCGACACCTTTTGTGCTGTCGCGGCCAGCGTCGGAATGTCATTTGGCCTTCTGCATCCTGCACAGGACCAGACCCTTACTTGACCACGGTGGATGTTTTGTCAAGTAATTCTCACAGGCTTCTGACCTGACTGAATCCACAACCTCACCCACTTACTAATATACGATGGCTTGTTCAAATCGAGTCCGGATCTTCCGACCGAGATAATCAAAACCAAAAACTCTCGTCATCTAGCGACCGCTGTCCGAAAGTGCTGACCTAAAAGTTCTCGCGTCTTATCTAGTCAACGATAGACCGTACACCATCAAGATGACAGTCGCAGGGACAGCATCAGAGCCAGGCAATGGAGACCCGATCGAAGTTGCCTTTCGAGACGTTCCACGGGCTCTTCTATGCATTCTCACAAGTTACTTCCTACTCTACCTCGCGAACTACCACTCTCTTGCCCGGAATGGGGCTCAGTACATATCTTGGAGTCTTTTGACCATATTTGCAGTCATAATCTCGCACTTCTATGCAACAGTGGACTGTAGACCTTTCTTATCATTGAGAAATTGTGCTCGTATGTGGAATTCCCGATCTACTTACACGCAGAAGAAGATTCTCTCGGGGTTCGTGACGGTGAAAATAATTGATTCCACGCATGCTAACCACTTATCTTTTCTTCCACAGTTTTTTGCTGCATCATGAAATGCCTCGATATGTTGTTCCGTCACTTTCAAAACACATCGTTGGTATGGAAGTTGCCCAACACGGAGGCCAAGCCTCCACCACTCTATCAACAGGCCTTCTGGATGACCCTGGAACTAAGATATGAGGATTTTATACCAAACCCGATTCGTCTCAAGTTGCCTGCTCCTTTCCACGAACCGACGCAGCTTCTTTATCATACGATATTCTATATTATAATTGCATATGGGCCCCTTCCTCAAACTTGGGCGCCTGTGAAGGCAATGAAGCTACTCTTACAAATCTATATCCTTTGGACATCAGCACACCTGCCGTTTCGACTATCAAATACATCGCCTTTCTTCGCCCCACTATATAAAGCCGACTCGCTTGTGGATTTCTGGAATGGCAACGTCTGGCATGTTGCATTCCAGTCACCCTGCCAAAGTATGGCGTACTCTCCCGTGCAGACGATACTCAAAAGTATCGGCATACCAAAACCTCTAGCAAGAGGCTGCGGTGTGGTTGCAGCATTTACGCTGATGGGTATCTTCCATGCATATGTCGGATGGTCGGTAATGAGAAATGTTGCAGAAGGCTGGACTAAAGTTGTTGGGTTCTTCGTTATGAATGGAGCTGCAACAGTATTTGAGGATTTGGTATGGGGGAAGCGAAAAAACTGGGTACGATCGCTTCTTGCATGGGTTTTTGAGATATCTCTCGCGAGTTGGGCAGTGAGTGGTGTGGAATTCCCTTATGAGCTGTGGCTAGTGCATGATCCGAGATTTTGCCATGTTGTGGTTTTTTAGGGGTGAGTGTCGACCCCTTTGCTTGCCCCTTTTCGAAATATTTTGGTTTTCGTTGAAAGAGACATAGAAAAATATACCCAGATGATGGCATAGATCTATGATGGTTATAGATCCCGGATATCCCAAAGACTTTGAGTTTTAGTGCTTGTAGATATCTCCTTCTCCTTCCTCAAGAGCGACCACAAAAACAACCAAACAAACTCCGCCAAAAACTTCTCCTCTGAGGTTTTTCATGCCCCATGCTTTGCATCGTCGGGAACTGTACTGTTCTGGCAGCTCCATTATATGGAACATAAGGTGTCCAGTTATGCCCTCGTCCTTTGACATACTCGCTGAACGTCTTGTATCCAACTTCTGGTTTGGGGGGAGGATGGGGAGGAGGCCCAGCTGGTGGAGGAAATTCGATAGAGCCGTACCTTGGAAGTCGAATGTCTGGTTTATATCCATAATGAGAGCGAGGGCAGATGTAAGGAATAGAGTTGTCGGATCCAGATGAGCTCGAGTACCTCCTAGGGTCTATGAATACACCGCCCCACCAAACTTGCCCTGGATGAGCTCGTATCATCTCTGGCGTCGGTGGAACCAAACGCTCCATCGACATGTCGTCTTAAAACCTTTAAGAAAAGGACGGAGACCGGATTATTTGAATGTTTGAAATAAATATGATCTCGGCCCACCCCTGTATGGTTTGGTATATTACTTTTTTTTTCCTTTCTAGAAGGATAGGGTGTAATCACAAGCCTTAAGTATCAATGTATACTGTTGTTTGCACTTTGTTAGGCAGCTTGTTGTGAATCGGGAAGGCGGAAGCGCATGTGATGGGGTTTGTGATGTGGAGTGTGATGGAAGTGTGTAAGTGGTTAGTACGGTGGCGTTCCGTAGAGGGACAGAGTACCCCTCTATTTATTAAGAGAATCATTTTGTCAAAATAATTATCCTTCCGAAGTATGATATCTGTTAATCTGTTGATGTTTTTTTATAGTTTTATAGAGTGATTAACGGCGGTCTCTTTCAGATCCAAACGATCGGATCAGATTAGTCTCGAGGTAACATCAGATAAGCATTTATGGAAGAGCGCTGTGTTGCCCTGCGCCGATTTGGGCTTGTGTAACATAGGGCAACCTGCTCTTCTTGTGGGGCCTGCGCCTCACCACGGCCGCGACCGGGCCAGATATGGAACCCGCACAGACTACTATAGGGCAAAGGATATCATTGGAGCTTCATGGTCAGTTGAGCATATTAAATTAAACTGGACTTTGAGATTACATAATGCGGGTTTGGATACATATAGCTCTATATAAAGCTGAAGAAATTAAAAAGGCAACTGCGGCATGGACACGACATATGCATAGGATACATTCACATGTCGACAGCGCCGACCGGCTAGAAACTTTAGTTAACTGCTTCTTCCGATATCGATATGTATCGATGCATCGTTGGGCTGGATGGCAGCGGCCCCGCATTAAGGGCATTCAATCCAGCTTCCTGATCGTTAGTTAATCATGTTCTATAGCGCTATAGCCCTGGATCTATATAGATTAACTATATTTCGGAGTACGATCAGCCCAATGAAAGCGCATATATATTGTTTACCATATGCATGTATTAATACATACTTAAGTATTTTTTATTCTTCTAGACCCTGTCCGGAAGGAGAATAAAGTACATGGACCCACTTGGTCTCTCAGAATTTGCAACGGGATGAAAAATATGATATGCAATGTTTTTGAGAAATGCCGGTGACTGGATGGAGCAGCAACAAAGGATTAGTCTAGGCCTAGATCTCTGTATCTTCACAATCCAACGAACTTCCGAGGGTTTCGGTTACAAAAGTGTTGCTTCTAGACCTATAAAGCCGGCGAGATGATGTTTCATGATCAGACAAAAATTATGGATCTCCGCAGTCAAACAACTAAGCTCGATAAGAATCCGAAAAACAGATCAATATAGTTTAGTGCAAATCCCGAATCCGGGTGACAGTTCTTGAATCAGAATGTGGATCCGAGCAATAGATACATTAACCGAAATCTTGGGCTTCTTGGGCTTTCTCTTTTGGATAAAGCTCGAAATTATATGCCTTCTCTCCATAGAATTTCTCTTACTAAGGCTTTTTATTTGGCGTTCGTGGCCTAATAATAAGTTCTGCCGACTTGGTCGTTAGTAAGGCAGTACTTTCTAGATCTGCATTAATGCACTGTTTCTAATCATTTAGGGAAATACAACTTAGATCCATTGCTATTGTGGAAATCTAGGGTTCTTTTCGACAATCTGCTATCGTGAAGGCCTCCAATAGCGCAATGTTGACTCTGAACTGTCAATATTGCCGCTTTGCTAAACTTATAAGCTGTGGAACGGACCCCCAAATGCGAGACAAATAATCTTCGCCAGAATGGAAATGCGAACTCATTGGTCTTAAGATCGCGTCAGTGCGTTCCCTGCTGACCACTGGCCCTCATACCATGCAACGGACAATTTTGTTGAGTCAATCAATATCTCTCATCTATAATTATAAACTTACAGATCTGCGAACGAGGGGCGCGGGTTGATCATGCTAGCTGAGATGGAACCCAGATCCTTCTCAACAGAGAGACGTAATCTTAATGAAAAGGATTTTCAAACCGCATGAGTGGCCAGCGGTGTATTCGCCGCATATTATGGCGCCGTGAAATATGATACGTCATTGTGATGGTTCTGAATCTTGTAATTGTTCGATCGAACGCCGACGGGCAGACACGTAGGCTGTATTGCCCCCAACGGCACTCTCCAGTGCATGGCAGTAACGGTGAAGCTGAAGCTCTGTGCCTGTCCTGTTCTCATTGCGCATAAAGTACACTTCATAAGCGCTCCGCTCGTGCGCCGGATATCTAACTTATAGACTTATGTGATAGCACCCAGGTCAGCCGTCTGCCGGTACTGCCGGCTGTTTGCCTTCACTATGCGAGCCCCATAGCTTTGATCTGCCTAGCTATCATTATATGTAAAATGGTCTGATAGTCTTTCGCAAAATAGTAGCTGAGGCTCAAGGCTTCTTACAAAAGGATACGCCCGAGCGACATTCAATATATTTGGTATAGTACTGTCCCATAGCTGGGTACAAGGTACGCTAGTAGTGAGACAACCAATGTCCGTATGATTGTCAATAGCCAGTCGGAGAAAGTTTCAAATAATTTATTTCTAGGTATTCCCGCCTCATAGTCATCCCACACACAGAATTGGTCGCCACGTCAGTTACATCAAACTTTCACGCAATACATCGCCGGCGCGCCCCTGCATACGACTGTTTGTATCTGACCTAAGGCTGCCACTTTCGATGTAGTATATACCAATAGTATAATTGAATAAATCCCCGGGGCTTTAGTGGAATGCATAAAGGCTATCGCGGAGTGTGATGTAACCGCTGACCTGGCTAGTCATATTATGAGGGTATTATATGGTTCTGTAGGTCCATAGGCTCGGGAAAGGAAGGGAAGTGGGTCTTTCTATATCAATCTCCTTTATCCTCTTGAAGTCAATAGGTCGTAGAATATTTGATATACGATGGCAGCTATATTCTTTGCATCGTCAGGCACTTGTGATTATATTTGGGCCGAACGTGGATACTTTCACATCTAAATCTAGCTAAATGTTATAATTAACTCTAAACATGTTGATAGCTGCATACAGCGCGGAAGAATCTCGTCGGGCCTTGCAGGAGCACTATTATGTTAACAGCACAGTAGTTAACGTTGTCGAAATAAGATTTTCCAGAGACACAGACAGCTAGTTCACACTTCGAATTCCCACAGCTGAAAATATGCATGAATACCTAATCTTGTGCGTTAGCCTCGAGACCGCGCAGGCTACTTGTGCGCAGACATGCCACGAATACATGCACGAGCTTCATTTGATTTGCAGACGAATTGGGAACTACTCGTGGGCTTGCTGGCCGCCACTAGGATAACCATTCTGGGATCCGAGCGAATCAGGATTCATCTTGATTTTGGCCGAGTAATGTCGCCTAACTTATCTGGATTTAGTCCTAGTACTTAAAAGCCTCCCTTTTCACCAAAAGTTTGGCAGTGTACAAACACCGTTGTCACTATCGCAAGTGCCCTCCCTCTAAGTATCCCGATACCCTGGTTTTCGGGTCACCGCAACCTTATTTCATTGATTTTAAATTTTCTCGCTTTGAAGAGCTCTTTATCATTAAATTCTAAGCCCATAAAATCCTATATCACACTAAAAGTCGTACCCTATATTATATTATTGACTTCCGCAACTGTAGCGCTAGCATGTCAAGCGGTGCTGCCGTATTCAACTCACGGTACTCAAGGGCTGTTTTATCAAAGTCTGATTGGGAGGATCACCGGGAATTTATCCAAAAACATTACATAGAAAACGACAAAACATTAGAAGACCTGAAGGTTCTACTAAAAGATAATCTAGGTGTCGAGGTTACGTGAGTTCTGATCGAGCGCTCGAGGTGTCACACGACTCCGACTTGGAAATTTAGGACTACGATACTAACTATATTTTTTTGCAGAAAACACCAGCTAGAATATCGCTGTAGGCGATGGAAGTTTCGCAAAAATTACTCTCAGGCCTATCCTCGACAATCCCAAAACCAGAGTGTTCTAAAGTTTCCTCCGGTAGAAGCGAAGAAGGGGCGAGTGAAGCAGAAGGCTTCCGGTGAACCGCAAGCTAGTCCAAATGTATGTACAAGGCGTCCAAGTTTCAATAAGTATCCTAAATGTATATTTCTTCCTCTTAACTTTATGGATGTGTAACCACCAGAGGCAGAGAGTAAGGATGCCTCAGGACGACTGTGCCAGCGGTCCTAGCATCGCTGCTCATAGTTTCTGCCAGTTTTCGAGTAGCCCCCCTGCATCAAATGATAATGGTCTGCCATCTTACCCAGCGTTACTGGGGTATGATGACAGGCCTACTGGTGCGCTGAAGCAGGATGGTGAGTTGATAAATTTAATTAATTATGTTAATGGACGTCTAGTTCGTCTAAACCTTGTATTTGATCGGATTGTTTAATGATATGCCGCAGAGATTTATTCCAGTACACAGGGAACCAGTTATAATCCTTTGTTTTCTGTTCGGGGCCAGGATGAAATGCTCGATACTAGACGTGCCCGGCGACATGAACTGGATGAATACAAGTCAATCGACCCCCACGACCCCCAGATGTTGTTTGGTAGCTCCGCTGAGTTCGATCCGACTGAATATTCTGGACACAGCACCTCGCCCTTAGATCGACATTTTGAAGCATCGATGGAATCGCTACATCTCGAAGACTCTAAGCATAATTTGTGCCGAGGACCACAGGAGTATCCAAACTTGAACACCACTAGTTTTCGGAACGAACTTGCGCTTGCGCCATATCTAGATACAGGATATAACACCTGGCCTCTATCAGCTCCACCATTCCCCTACAATGAATCTATGAACATCAACTGGGACTTGAACCGGCCAACGACAGATATGTTAACAGAACATCAGCTAGATTCAGATGTCCGTGGAGCACCCTTGTCGTATCAACAGCAAACCACCTTTGACACCACATATCCAGCGAGCTTGCATTATATGGAGTCGGGAAATACTTCTCGGAGATCTGGTTCTCGATATCCAGATACGACCGAGCAATGGAACGGCCATTAATGTTTAAACGAAAATTTCCAACTGGGATTATATATTCCACAAGATGGGAAAGACTTGCTATTTACTTTTTTTCGAAACTGCCATCAGATACAACCACTCTCAAACAATGCTTTGCAAGAGTTTCTCATTCGTACTAAACCTTGCCGTTCAACCTCCAAAATGACACAATCGAATTTCCTATTCTTTTCTTATCTCAAAAAGCAATTTCCCTCTTTGCAGAAGATACCAACAAAACCTTGACCTTTTTTTCTTGCGTTTTTCCTTTAGAATACTCGGGCGCATTGTTTCGGCTCATAATAAAATGTTTAATCTTGTTTTTTGTTACATAAAATGGGTGTATTTTTACTTTGTACGATACATATTGCTGGAAAGAAATGTCACTCCCTGGGCTCGAAACTCATACATATGCGCCAGCGTAGTTTAACGATAAATTGACTTGAATAATGTATCTCGGTACTTAGACACGAGAGTTGTAATAACAAACTTCGTTAGCCAAGTCAAGTATGCCATCAATTCGCATGGGTAAGCCATTGTAAATGACGTTATTGGGATTTCATGACGTCTGTTCAAGGTCAAAGCCTCAAGGGTTGAAAACCGGTAGTTAAGCAACACAAAAGTTGGCCACATTGGTCCTCGCATATAAAAGAGCCTGGAGGGCACATGTTGTGGCTGGTATTTGATTCACAAGAATCTGAAAAGGTTTCCTTTACTCTAGATATCAAAGCTTTCCGACCGTATTATTATAATTGTACGACCTCGATACCGCAGCTACAGATTCCCTTTTTATAATTATAATTTCCAATTGCGTTGCGTCGGAATCCAAATCTTTGCGACTAGACTTTGTCCTACCCACAATGAATCCATTGATCCTATACTCTATTATCTTTGCCATCCTTGTGGCTGCAGTGGGTGCTGCGTATGCTAGCGGAGTTCTCGATCCTATTATCGGGGAGATCGCAAAATATATGCTTAAGGCGAAGGCCGAAGCTGAAGTCCAGGGTTTGAAGGCCCAAGGCCTACAGGAGGGACAGGATTTCCTTAGAGGTAAACTGAACACACTGGCTCTTGATCCCTTTAATACTCTGCACTAGTAGCTAATGGCAATATTATTGGAAAATATAGAGGAGGTTCCTGGCAGTCAACAGGCCGCAGAAATCAGCGACAAATTTGGTTTGTAAATTGGGGGCAATGTCGATTCGACTTTCGAGATTGATAAGGACGGAACAACTTTTTATTCGGAATATATATGCTTCCACGCCTCGAGTATAGCTCCATATCTCAATACCATTACTGCCACCTTGCTACGTTAATAATCCGATTATCATTCTGAATATTCTTTTTCGGCGGGCTCGGCTACAAGCTCATGTTATGTCGTAAACCAAATGCTACCGCAGAGTTCATGTGCTCAGAATTACGAAAAGTTTGTGGTATTTTGTTAGCGGTTGTGTTGTCTACCATTTTGTGTAACGTGCGACAAAATATAATCCCTTTTAAGCTTTGTATGGAAACTCGACGTCGACTGTACAGTCAGGGCCCTTTAAATTCGTAAATTAAATTTGGCATTGCTTGAGCGGCAGGGATGATCAATGCATTATTTAAACTATGAACGTAGAATTCAGGACTCGTTGTTGGAATCCGGGAATATACCTACCGAAGTCATCAGTCATAGAATTCACCAAGTTTTTTGTCCAAAGTTAAGTTATTCTTTCGTTTTGGTTACTTCTAGCTATAGTAATCGCGCAATCCTATCATTCCTTTCAAACTAGCTTCATCACGAGCGCTCAATCGTATATATATATATATATGCTGCTGCTCTCTTGAAAGCTTGTTTCCTTGCCATGAGCTCGAGGCCCTCGTCATATTATAAGTTTCGCAATGGGATATTAAGCTTTCGGCAGACTCACGAAGCACCCCTCAACGGTAGGCCGTCCTCGAGATCTCTTGGATGCTCGAACAACCTAGTACATATGTGAATGTACTTACAATAGATTGCAGATATGTGCTCTACTGACAAACAAGTACTATATAGTGAGCTTGGAAATTTGTCCTACTTATCAGAGATTCGAATCATTAGGGAAATTGATTACTACTCCAGACGGTTGCCGTCAGCCCCTGATAATATCTGGGATCAATTGCTATGATGGTAATTCCGATCACCGACCCCTCCGTGGTATTTTGAAGAAACCTGCAATACCACCACGAATATCCAGCCTCCACGCTTTCAATCGATCACGGTCGTCTGAGAATCTTAGGCCGCAAATAGTCGTTGAAGAAGTACCATCCCAACGCCGTGCTTCTTCAATCTCATTACCGCCTGGTGCTTCGAGGTCACCGTCTATTCCGCCGGCAGTTCCAGAAGATCAACATTCGGTTCCGCAGCTGCAGCTAGTCCTTGGGCAGATAGTCTCCACGAATAATCCAACTCCCAAGCTTATTACGCCACTTTCGACACCTTATGTGGCTCCACAGACCTCTCTCCAGCCGGCAATCGCTACCCCAGTATTGATAATACCCGAGAATGAAAACCCGTTCGATTTCGCAACGAACATTGGGGATGATCGAGCCCGCCGTGTTAGCACTGGTAGTATCGATCCGTTTGCCGAAGAAGAGGAATACCAGACCTCTGCTAAAGGCGATGCAAAGAATTTATTGGGTACTGGTACTAGTCATAGCCGACCCGAGCACCATCATGTAGGTTGGAAAACCGACTTTTTAGCACCGACTCCAGAGGAAGGTATAGAAGGTGCTCCAGAAGGCTATAGTAGACGTCGCTCGAGCTCTTTGCCGGATTTACCAGGAGCAGGGGGTGGAAGAGTGTTCAAATCAGTGAAGGGGAGACGTGCCACACCTTGGGTGCATAATATTGGTATTGATGGAACTACTGCTGGAAATGGGCCCGGGAAGAATAAAAGAGTCAAATTGGCGTTTCCGACTTTGAAGAGATTGAGCGATGCCAGTGTTAAGAGTATCGAAAGTGGCCACGAAGTTTGGTTTGACGCTCTTGAGGAGCAACAGGAGGAGAACTAATAGGTATGCAGGGCGGTGCTCCACACAGTTCACATTAGCGGCCGAATTAAACATAGATCGAATTCCCTTTGTTAGAATTATGCGAACAGGTTGTGCAAGATAATCAGCTGCAGGGCGCCTCGCGGGACAGAAATTCCAAGTTGGGAGGAATCGCTAGACTTTTCATAAGAATTCCTTTATTCATTTTTTCATTAGTACTTTCTATTAAAAGCACGAGAAACCCTTCGGAAATAGACCGCGAATAGTAGGCGAAAGGCGACGCAATCAAGTTTCCACCCTGGTTCTTCCTCGATGCAACCATCATCATTGACAGGGTCCAGTCCTCAGCTAGTGCTGAACCTCGTGCGATTCTCCTCGCATATGCATATGCGTTGCCGGGTTCCGCCGACTGTGCAAGCTCGAAGTCCACAATCTCGTGAAGCGGAGGACCGAAATATTGTAATATTGTGATATGTCATCTTGCAGCACAAGAATCTCAAGATTCACCGTCAAAACTATTTCGCTCCAATCGACGACAAAAACACTAGATTGCTCTCCTTCTTATTTTGGACAATCAGCTTGTAGTTTTTGTTAATTGCCGTACCTTCCGGCCGGCGGGTGCTGTGGGACATTCCGAGCCAGCCGGGTTGAGTGAAAAAATAAGCCTTTTGTCGAGCCTTGGCATAGCTCCAATCCCAGTCCTGGATGACCTGTTGGGAGTTCTTTCTGTAACACACGCACACGTCAGCTGGACTCCCGGGCTCCCGGGCTCCCGAAGTCTAAGACAGAGACAAGTATGATGTAGAAGGCGCGGTTATTCGTGCGAAAAAGCCAGTGCGGTGCGTCGTAATGGCCAGTCAAGAGGGGAAGAATGGAAGCTGGAAAGCCACAATTGTACAATGTGACATTCGTGCGAATCAGAATTGCTTTCCTGCAGGCATGGCCGTGACCCTTGGGATTTCCTCTGAGTTAGTGATTTTGATTTTGGAGGAGAGTAGCTGAAGTATTTAAGGCCGTACCGCGCCGACGGGAATTCTGACTAACCATCCAGATCCATTTCACGTTCTCTCCAAACTGTTGATCGAAAAATCCCTACAGGCCTATCTTTCAGAAAAAACGATTGCCACATATCCCTTTACAAGTCGATTACCTCAGCTGAGCAAATTCCCATATTAATTCAAAATGCAGAACCAAGAGCAACCAGTTAGTGTGAGCTGAAAATCCAAGATTTGGTGATACCAGTCGTTGTTTGCGCCGAAGTATCTCGACTAACTAGTAGTTATGTACGTACATTGTTACAGGTCCCTGCACCTACCTACAGCTCAACTCCCACAATGGAGATGACACCTCAATCTCGCACTCAACAAGACTCCCAACGGGAAGCTGAACCGCAAATCAAGCTTGGACTACGTGGCGGTCGTGATCGCGGGTGTCTTGCTGGATGGTAAGCTCATCATTCAAATTTCTATCATTCAAAATATTGGGGTCTGGCTCTAACTTTGTTTGGTTAATTGATTTAGTCTCGCTGCTCTCTGTATCTGCTGCGCCTGTGACGCTTGTATCGATTGCGTCGACGATTGCTGCTGCTGTTAGCGAATAAGAAGGTCTTTAGCTATCTTTTCCCTTCGCACTCTTATCAGAGGGTTAGTGGGATGTTCGGATATATTTCTGCAAGGCGTTATGCGTTAGCGAGTTAGGTTTTAAATTTTATTTGTATTGGGAATATAATACTGTTCGATAATCTCGCACTGCGCATTACAACCTGTACTGCAGTTTACATGTATGTACTCGTAATTAGGCCACAGGACTACCTCGCGCGGCCTCGAAGATATTGTGGTATACTTGCGTATTTGTATAGCCGTATACGTAGAATCATTTTTAAGTTTTGAATTGGCTAGTTAGAGCTGCTCTATGCACTAATTCTAGACGAGGATAAAGGTCTCAAGATCTCTTCTGGTTTTGATCCTGCGCTTTCCTCATGACATTTTTGAAATTAATCACAACGTCAGGAAACAGAAGGATTAACCAATGAGGAGTAACCCAATATAAAGTGTTGCAAAGCTTACAGCATTTTAACCTTGATTAGAAGCCGATAGATATAGACATTATATTATGATATTGGTGGTGTTTCTATTTACTCAATTGATTAAGGTCTAATTTATCAGTTCGTTTCAGCATTTGACAACTTGGCCAAGGATGACACTCGGAGATTCAGGAGAGATTTTCATTTCATGCCAATATATACCTATACTTATATAGACAAACCTAGTCTAGTTTCAAAGACCAGGCCATCCAAAACGAATGCACAAACCTACCTCTTGGCAATCGGCACCGATTATTCGATTGTTGATTTGCATCAAGTTAAGTACTCAGAAAGGTCATGGTACGTGTCTAGAATTTCGCAGCTGTCAATACAGCTTGATATATAGATCTTAACAATATAATTCCTAGGGACTTGACACGATTTCCGATCTTGGAAATTTTCGTATATTAGCGCTTTTTTCCAACGTTCTTTTCTTTTCTCTGTTTTTTTTTTTTGTTTTTTTCCCCCTCGGATACATGGCCACGGTAAAAGAAAGAAAGAAAAGCTAGAAGAACAGTTCGAGGAAATATAGGGGTTAGACACTCCGTACCCAAATCCCGATAAGTTTCCCGGGTTTATTGAAGGGAGCCTTCCTAGGACCCTGTTGCATGTCGAACTGGTTCACGGTTAACGGTTGGCAGCCACTGTGTATTGAAGGTGTTGGAATAATTAGGCTTGTGTAGCCGACACGATGCACACCATATGCTCGCCAGATTTCCCCCGCTTTAGGTAACCGTTCTATGCTACACGACCTCAAAGAAGTCAAGGGAACCGCAAATCTACAAACTTTATTTCTCGAATTCTCTAGCTTTAGCTCTGTTAAACTTCTCCGAGGCCGCTTTTCTCGATTTTTCTGTTACAACTGGCTAATTCGGCCACAGAGTCCGATTATTGTTGCAATTTGAAGGATAGTACGGTGTAGGATACGAGACGGACATGATAGTATTTTTTCTACTTATGTGGATATGTTTTAGCTAAGTCGACCGGTCCCTATCTGGCTTGTCAGCCGGTCTTAGGCTACTCGTCTACTCGGATCCAAGAGTTACTATAATCCAATTGGGACGACTTATAAGAGTCTAACTAAGTAAGTAATATATCCTTGAAATCTCGGCGAATATCATATTCTCACACCTATGAATTGTGCGACATGAGCCACTAGTTGCGAAACATATACATCATTGCCTATAATATTATCATGAATCTGAGAATGTAATATAGACATAGAGAACAACCGGTAGGAAGAGCCGAAAAGGGTAAAATCAAGGACTACAAGTCGGAAGGAGTACCGAGTGGACAAGGTATCTTTTTCCTGATTAGATCACTAAGATAAGTATTTCGCGGCGGCATTTGGGAGTAATATTAGAGCCCTCGTTTGTAATTGGAACTATTGACTCCATATACTCGCTTCGAGTCCCTGCACTTACTCGCTATCGTGCTATTGAATAACTCTGAGGTTTATAATTGGATACTTAGTTACATTACAGGCCCTCAAACGTAAGCCATAAAGAGGATTGCGGCTCGGGCACGATTGTCTTATCAAGTACGTTAATTATGCAACATGTAGTGTTACACCTTAGGCAGCGAAAAGGGTTTTAGGAGCTAAATTAATATTTAATGCATTCCTTTCCAGATGACACTGTCATAAAATCAATTTTGCGAGTCCTTATGTATATCATTCTGATGATTCTAGCCTGTTGCTACTAATTTCTGTCAAATTCCAGAAAACTGACAGGGTTGGGTGTGCATGTGCGGGGCCGGCCAAGCTTAACTGCGATTAACTGCGTCACTAAGTCGATTGCGTTACACAGATGCCGAAGCATCGCACTTGCGCATGCACATAGGATCCTAGAAGTCTGAAAACGAATATTCGAGACGGCTACTAACGCACCTATTAGCCGAGGACACCAACCTGACGCTGATCACTTATCTAAAGTTATATTATACTGTAAAAAATGTAAAAAATGTTTTTCTATAGATCCACACGCGCATATGTATCTAGAATATGTGTAGCCAAAATAGGAATGTTAGCCTCAATTCCCAGGAATATGTGGGTTGTCAAGTGGGGTATACTAGTATTGCTGTATACATGTAGCCTCAGAGTATAGCCTCTACCCCACGTCGACGTACGTTTTATTCTCGGGAAGGACTTCTCTAACCAGATATCTACTATTTGATGCCTCAATAATTTATAGCCGACGTCACTTGAATAGGTAATTATATCAGTAGGTTGATAAAATCTAAATTGAAGCCTGTCAACTATACTGTGTTGGTAAGCTTCAACCTCTTTAAGGCGCTGTAGTTGCGGGCAGTTTGTGTCTAGGCATGGGATCACACTGTCTATATATATTTGGGTTCATACCCTCTGAGTTATGGTTAGTTTTATCATCATCACTCAGCACATCTACACAAGGCGAGGTGGTATCTTCCCGTTGAGAAAACGGAGTCGTTCTTTTGAGTAGCAGCAAACTTTCGTCTCTCTTTTTTTTTTTATCTCTTGAAGTTTCCAATCCTTTGGTCCCTTGGACCGTTTCATTCTTTAAATTTACCCACCAGACTTGGTGTAGAACCAACATTGGAATCTTTAGATCAAGATGTTGATCAGCAAGCTTCTTTGTTCAATCCTGGCTATTGCCCCCACACTCTCATCCGCCCATAGCATTGTTATTGGTGCTGTTGGAGATGCTGATAGGAGCGTAAAGGGACATGCCATTGGCATGGTTGAGGGCACTTCGCGGAAGGACGCCAATCAATACTCTGGTCTCAGAGACGCCGCTATCTTCTCTCTCCCAACCATCCCAAATAGAAATTGCAAAAAGTGCTTCAAGAGATACAAGCCTAAGTGTGCAAGCTGCCTCAGCTCGTGCTGGAAGAAGAAATACGGGAAAAAGGGGCGAGCGCTCAAGTTGGTCAGGAGGACGAACGCGAAAAAGAAGAAAACTGCCGCGAAGAAGAAGACGACAGCGAAGAAAGCTAAGACGGTGAAGAAGAAAACGGCTACAAAGAAGAAGACAGTTAAAGCTAAAGCTAAGGTTAAGGCGAAGAAAACTGGAAAGTGTTGGAAATACATTAAAAACTGCAAGAAATGCGCCGTGTATGACTTCAACTGCGACAAATGCCGTCAGCCACTTAACAATGGCTGTGGTCGCACCTTTATGGTTCAGCAAACGCCTCTCTACGACATCGATAGCGGTGCTACGCCGAAAAAGATTTGCTGTGGTGCAAAGAGTCCGTATTACGGCCTCGGATCTCTAAATATCCAAAATTGGGTCAATAAAATGGCTAAGAAAAATTCAATCCCAAAGATTCGCTCGGGGGGCTATCTCGAATTGACGGTAATTCTAACTCTTATCCTATATAATATGAAATGTGGCCAAACACAAGATGAGTTTCATGACTAACCACCAACTGGACCGCGTAGATTCATCAAGTGAATGCCGACGGCGGTGGCCCGTATCACTGCATTCTTGATAAAATGGGAACTGGAGCACAATTCGACCAAACCCGCCTACAGATTATTGGCAAAAACGTTCCTGGAAAGGGCGGGATCAGCAAATACACACTCAAGAAATGGAAGTTGATCGTGCAAATGCCAAATAATCCAAGCTGTTCGGGATCATACAATGGCGCAAATAATATATGTATGGTGAGGTGTAACAATGGGGCCCCTAACGGGCCATTTGGAGGTTGTATACCAGTTCAACAGGTTGGGGGAGATCCTGGTCCACCACCGGAGAATGACTATCCGGATCCACCAGAGGATGAGAATGCCGCTGGCGAGGAGCACCTTGGGGACGACGATACTGCCTACATCCAAGGAAAGTCTGCTGAGCAAGATGATGGCTCAGAAGAGACTGTTGGCTACGGCCCTGTCGGAACGGAATCAGAGGATGACCCAGAAGCTGTGGAGGAAGATGACGAAGAAGAAGGAGGCGAGGAAGGCGAGGAAGGCGAGGAAGGCGAAGAGGCCGAAGAGGGTGAAGAGGCTGAGGGAGGGAATGAAACAGAGGAGGAAGGTGGTGATCAAGCCGAAGAGTAAAGAAATATGTATTTAGCACCAGCTATTACTAGTCCGAGAATTAAAATTCTAAGAAAGGGTTTTCTTGAAGTTGTTTCACCATATTTTATATATATATATATATCGATATCCTTGGAGCGATCGATGGAAGAATCGGTGTTGTCCTTGTTGCATATTGCAAGGGCAATTCCAACGGCTGCAACCTCAGCCTGAATTTATCAAATACAGACTAGTCTCGATTCCCGAGGGAGCGACTAGACCGAGAATAAACCGCAGTCTCTCGCAATGTTGCCTAAATGCGTAGAAGTACCGTCGTGATGGCCTGATTTTGGCGGTTCTCCAGGTCGTTGGAACATCATCGTACGAAAGCGGAGGTCGTGTGTGGCCATTCCCAGCCGAAACCTTGCTCCTTCCTTCCACCTTCCCCACAGCCCCCGCATATCCTCACCTCCGCATTTTTTAGCTCCTGACTTCCAATCCACTCCCAGTTCTCTTCCCCGCTTTCCTTCTTCTTCTCTTAATCCACCTCTCCTCATCACATCAACATCATCATCACGGACACTTCTTTACCATCTACTCCACATCAAATTATTCACAATGAGTGCAATTGCTGGCAGCGAAGACCCGATCAAGGTCCTCATTACCCTTCACCCAGGGTTTGACCTTCTCGACTTCGCTGGTCCCCTCGAGGTCCTCAGTTACACCAAGCAAGACATCAATGACCCCGAGTCGAATGCTTTCGACATCACCGTCGCCAGTGTTACCGACGATTTGAAGGTCTTCAGCAACCAAGGTGTCCTCATTGAAGCCAATATCTCAAAAAAAGAGGCGCTTGACACCCTCAATGAGTACGAATTATTTATTGCCAATATCGAGATTTGATGTCCTGCTAACGCGATAAACCGTGTGACTTAGCTATGAAATCTTGATTGTCCCTGGAGGCAACACTCCCAAGGATATTGATCTCAAAGCCATCCATCTCAACCCTCCACCACAGGTTGCTATCATCAAGGCCTTTGCCGATCTTCAGAAAACCGAAGTCGAGCAAGCCGAAGACGAGCAAACTGACCTTAAGCGTGAACGAACTTTAATGTCCGTTTGCACTGGATCCCTTTTGTATGTCACACCGTTCTCTCTATAGCCTATCAACGGAAATATATCCTCTAACAGTGACTTCTATAGCCTCGCGCAAGCTGGTGTCCTCCAAGGCCTTTATGCCACCACTCATCCAGATCACGACGTTCAATTGGAGATGATCTGTCAGGTATGACGTTTCCCATTCGGATATCTCATTCGCGATGTATAAGCTAATTGAACACGTACAGCACGCTTCTGCCCATGACACTCAGAACCGTACCGAGGTCATCACCGGTTGTCGCTATGTCGTCAACAATGCCCGTTTCGATATCCCTGATGAGGATGAAGAACCCGAAGCGAACCCCTTCATCCAGTCATATGACCAATTCATCCTTTCCAAGAAGGAAAGAAGAAAGTCCAGCGCTCGCCGTGGAAGTGTTAGCCACAAGCTTGCCATGCTGGCCGAGAGCGTCGGTACCAAATCTGAGAAGAGACTTGGAGGATTACGTGTTATCACTGCTGGCGGTGTTATGAGCGGCATCGATGCTGCTTTGTATGTTGCTTCTGCATATGTCTCCGTTGAGGCTGCAGAGGAGTCTGCTAGAGTCATGCAACACTTTGACTGGCAGAAGGGAGTTGTCGTTGACTCCGTTGACTTCGAGAAGGTCACCACCAGCGACATGTACTAAGGCCTCCATTGCATTTCAATCTTCAGCCTTAGCATTATGGGTCATGCATCTTCTTAACACCCTCTTGATCGATCTCGTCTAAAATCTAGAAAATAAGGGATAATAGGAAAAGATAAAGAGAAGGGTAGATAGAATACTATCAAAGAGCGACCAACCAATATCAAGAAATCTCCTCTGATACATAAAAACCAACTCCATCAATATTTGCTGTAAAACTTTCCTCCGTGAATAGCTTCGTGGCATTCTAAAATCTAGACCCTGAAAGTCGCAAAGTCGGATTTGTCATCCAACCCCGCCTATCTCCGAATGTTAGGTTGAGTTTCGAATAACAGCAACCAGAGTGGCCAGATCTAACTATGTGGCCCGTGCGTTATAATTCCTGGCAAATACCGAGTCCGCCAACGGGCTAAATGAATGAATCAGCATCGGCGTCTGCACAACCTTTACTCAAGAAAATTACGTAAATGCAACGTGCAACTATGCAAAATCGGATCGCCACTTCCTCGAGCCTCAAACAATCGACAAGTTTTGCTTTAAGGAGATAAATGGTCAACTGCGATATATAACAATCCTCTTCGAAATGAAGCCCTGATCCGGGATGAGATATAAAATCAAATGTTGGATTTTTTTTTACAATCATCAGCTGCATCAGCTGGGGAATCCGGCTCCGGCAGGGTATCTGCCATGCC
Organism: Arthrobotrys conoides; assembly: GCA_036971725.1. Taxonomy (NCBI): domain Eukaryota; kingdom Fungi; phylum Ascomycota; class Orbiliomycetes; order Orbiliales; family Orbiliaceae; genus Arthrobotrys; species Arthrobotrys conoides. Next base: position 3,770,131 of record JAVHJM010000001.1, read on the forward strand.
AAGCGGCTGCACCAACCCCCACGGTAGATCGTGGCTGCGGGCTAGCGAGACATCGCACAGCTTCACATTCCAACAATGTAACGAGCCTCGACCGAAACCGGCTCTTTGCGCATGCGGTAACCCCGCATTTCCCCAAGGCATTTATTTCCCCAGAACGCCCTACTTTCAGGATAAATGATTTTGTAGGTTCTCCTCAATCTCTTTTTGTAAATCGCATCTCAAAACTATTTAAACCTGTCGTGCATTCTCTTCATAGAGTTAGAGGTCGCATAGCTCCGAATTTTGATGCCGTCATCGATATAGGATCCTTGATATCATTCGTCAATCTAAACTATACCCTTTTGTGAATGGTCTTTTGAATTATTCGCTTCTCTCCTTGTTCATTCGATACCGTTTCCGATATTTCCGATTTTATTATATAGATATAGATACCCGATCTTATATTACTAGTAAACCCCAGACCTTCCTTCTACAATGTCAACAGTTCTTATGCCCCTTCAACCACGAGAAACCCCAGACTCAAATATGGCTACTAAAGCAAAAATCCTCATTGCGGACCCATTGAGCGAGTCTGGACTCAATCCCCTCTCTGACCCAAAATTCTCCATCGATATCAAAACGGGCCTTTCGGAGGCTCAGCTGTGTGACATCATTGGCGATTATGCTGCCCTTGTCGTACGATCGGAAACGAAAGTCACAGCGAAGGTGCTGGCATGCGCGAAAAACCTTAAAATCGTCGGTAGAGCCGGCGTGGGAGTCGACAATATTGATGTTAACGCCGCGACAAAGTTGGGGATTATGGTCGTTAATAGTCCTGATGGAAATGTCATTGCGGCAGCTGAGCTTACGCTCGCACTGATTTTGGCTGCGGCAAGGAACATTGGCAGAGCATCTTATGGGATGAAAGAGAGCAAATGGGAAAGGAAACAGTTAGTTGGTGTACAGGTCAAGGGCAAGGTTCTGGGTATCGTGGGATTTGGCAAAGGTATTTCGTCCTTGGTAGTCTACTTTTTAAATTGAGAATCAACCACTGACTAATTTTTGTCAACTTCTTAGTCGGGCAACATGTCGCTCGGGGCGCAGTTGGAATGGGCATGAAAGGTGAGCTTGGTTAATATCTTGTCATTAGCAAGGATACAAATACTAACTTCAGAATAGTGATTGCTACGGACCCTTACGCATCTGCCTCGATCGCCTCCCGCCTTTCAGTGAAACTCACTACCCTCAAAGAAGTTCTAGAAACCGCAGACTTTCTTACCCTCCATACCCCACTACTCCCATCTACGAAGAACATGATAAACTCTCAACAATTAGCTGCTATGAAACCTGGCCATAGCATTATTAATGTCGCTCGGGGTGGTCTAATCGACGAAGATGCCCTGCTAAAATCACTCCAAGAAGGACATACCCGGTCAGCAGCATTAGACGTCTTTCCTCAAGAGCCGCCATTCAAATCTTCCTCCTCTGTCGCCTTAATGGCCCACAAGAACGTAATCTCAACCCCCCATTTGGGAGCTTCGACCGCAGAAGCTCAACATGCGGTCGCAGTAGACGTCACAGAACAAATACGAGACGTTCTGTTGAACCAATTACCTCGTTCGGCTGTGAATGCACCAACAATCAGCACCTCAGACCTCGAGAAAATAAATCCATACACTCAATTAGTTGAAAAGATGGGACAATTGTACACTGCTCATTTCAAACATCAGCCTCCATCATATGAGCTTATATTTTCTGGTTCAATCGCTAGCGTTCCAACTGCACCACTTTTTGCAGCGCTGATAAACGGTCTAACAAAGTCAATTTCTGCTAGAGGGACTACTGTCAATGTCGTCAATGCTAAATTGGTAGCTAAGGAACGTGGTATCGTGGTGCAAGAACGGAAGGTTCCTGAGGATACTACTTACAGTAGCCTAGTCACCATAAAAGGTGCTAACGGGGATATTATCCAGGGCTTTTGCAGCGAAGGCAGTGGACCACAGATCGTTCGGATTGGCGACTTTGAAACCAACTTTGTACCACAAGGAACAGTTCTCATTGCCAGGAACTTTGATAGACCAGGAATGATTGGCGTCGTCGGAAGAATTTTGGGAGGTGAGGGTTTGAACGTCAAAAACATGACAGTGGCGGCAAGAAAATATGGGAACGGTGAGAAGGAAGGAGATGCACTGATGATATTAAGAGTAGATGGAGGCAAAGTTAGAGAAGGAGCATTAAGAGAAATAGAATCTACTAATGGGATGTTGAGCGCGCAGGTGGTTTCCTTTGACCCACCAGAGGATAAAGTTTTGGCGAAGCTTTAGACAGGATTATAGGGCCATTGCTGTTTCCTAAGTCGTATCGGCGTTTGGTCTGACGGGGTATCCAGGGTTCGCGTTCGGCAAGGAGTTGGTCATGCATCGGTTACATCTCATATATCAGAGCACAGATTAAACTATCGCTTTCATTATGGCACTTCTAACAGGGTAACAGTATCGCTATTTACAGATGTTTGAGGGCATATTTACAAGTTTTCGAGAGGGTAGTATTTACAGAGACACCTAGTTCAATTACGGCTTGAGAGTACGAGCAATTGCATAGTACGCTGGTTTTTTCTGGAAATTCTTGTCCCATGGAAGAGCATCTCCTTGGCCGGCAAAGACCGATGGGACCCAGGAGTTTTTCTATATAGTGAATCAAATTTGTTAGTCATGGCATAATAAAGGAACTCAAATATGAGAAAACTTACATCTGTAAAGTTCCAGACAGTGATACCGACACATCGTCCGGTGACCTTGCAAGCTTTAGTCACGGTCTCATAGTCCTTGGCCAATTGTGCATCAGCCGCGGCCTGGTTTGCCGGTGGGACATTCATGCGGATATCGAGCTCAGTGATGGCAATCTCGGCACCTGCAGCAACCATCCGATTGAAGTTTACTTCGATGTCCGTTGGAACTTGGCCACTGATCAAATGGCCTTGGATGCCAAGCCCGTGCACTGGAACACCAGCTGCTTTGAGCCTCTTGAAAAGGTTAAGCATGGCGGTAGACTTCGCATTGACACCTTCAACGTTATAGTCATTGATGTACAATTTGGCGGCTGGATCGGCTGCGGCGGCAGCACGGAAGGCGATTTCGATATACGATTCGCCAAGGATTTGGTAGAAGATGGAGTCACGGAAGGTACCATCCTCATTGAAGGCTTCGTTTACAACATCCCAATGGAACATTTTGCCCTTGAAATGAGTAGCCACCTGCGTGACATGGTTTTCTATGACGGCCTTCAAGGTTGTGGCATTCCAGCTTCCGGTAGCAACCCAGCTGGGGAGTTGTGAGTGCCACACTATCAACGGTTAGTCAAGTCGACTTTCACGACAGTGTTTTGAAGCATGTGGAACGAATAAATCACAAGATCTTACCTAATGCGTGCCCACGAATCTTCTTGCCGTACTTAAGGCCCCATGCAACAATCTGATCAGCATCCGCATAGTTGAATACTCCCTGGGATGCTTCGGTGGTGTCCCACTTTTGGCTGTTTCCTGGTGTGAGGGATCCGAACTCTGAAGGGTCTGAGGCAATTCTAGCCCAGGTGCAATTCATGACATCCTCGTAAACCCAGTCACCGGCAGTACCGAAGTACTTGCCTCTTCGAATGGCGAAAGAGTTCAATCCATCGGTTTGAGAGTTTGGATCAATGTAAGGTCCGAATGTAGTACATTCGGTGACCGGAACTCGCTCGCAGGAAGACCACCCTAAATGAATTGACACGAGTTAGCGGTGAGTCAAGGGTATGATTGGGGCCGTATAATTTGTAGCTTTCTAACATTGATTTAACACTTTGCAATAAGCCCCTTCTACACATTCCGTCTCGCCTGTCCATCCTTCTCCTCCACCTATATTTGTGAATTGTTAGCACCATAACGCTGAAGCTATATAGAGGGGAAATATATAAATATTGGAACTAACAGCGAGACCACAATGGGACTAATGCATTGGCGGAAGCGACACAAGCCGCCAAAACTCCAACCGACGAAAGTATTCCGTTGCTTCGCATTTTGTTCAAAAAGGGCTATCGAATTATTCACCACTAATTCCGTTAAACTTGGGCAGATGCTCTACAGGGAGATGTTGGAGAATTGGGGTGGTATATATATATACTACCGACGATCTCCCAGTACATCCGTCCAAGCTTGGGAAGTTTAGGATCAAGGATCAACGTCAGCTTGTTCCTGATAGTGGGTATGTTATAGGTATCATACATGTACCTGCAGCGCGATCCGAAACCTTGTATTCACATGAGCATTTTACCAGGTAAACGGTTCCTCCGAAGTGACGCCATTTATCTCTACTACGCCAAAGATAAAATAACAAAGACAATTTCGTCCGCGGATACTATACAAATTTGCTCATATTACTTTGCGACTAGCATAGCTCTACGTGTCGGATCCCCAATATTAATATGTGTGGGGTCGGGAAGACTTCTTGGAGGCTGGATTCAGAGATTAGTGGAGAATTCTTCTGCATAGACTCGGAATTGAATCCCGTTCTCTGTTTTTCACAAAAAAATCAGATTTGAAGCTATTAGCCGCTCATTGGCCTTACACAATTGATCCTGGAAGCTACCGGGAGGCCTGGTGCCGAATTGATTTGGGCCGAAACGAATAACATTGTCGCTTCATCTAAAAGTCGGATGAAATTCTGGAAGCATAAAAGGACCAAGTCTCCCAGAAATTCCCGCTCTCTTTCCTTAATATCCTTGGCCTATAGCTACATGAGAATGTGTATGACTTATCTATAAAATTTTGTATTCAAATACGCTGTTCCTAGGATCATGGCTTCAGAATCAAGATTCAATCCGAATTTTCCTTTTCCTAAGTAGCTTCAGATAAATGTGTTGTTGGCTCCACAATCCCACAAGGCAGAAAAGAAGAACGTTTTCCCACGGGCCTATCAGCCGGGAAATCCCCGTCTATTGTTTCAGATCAGACCACCATGCAGGAACGTGGGGACATTCCACGGTCTTGCTAGAAAATGCTGGGATCTACGAAGGAAATTGCAATATTGATGTCTTTGAATCCGAAGCTCAAAGAGCTTCACTAAGAAAAGAGATTATTTATATCGCGAAAAAAATTATAAAAGGTGTAAGTTAAGTGACCATGATCAGTCCGCCCCGCCCAAACGTTAAACATTAAATATTTGATAGTCGATTGTATTGTTTTGAACGAAACCCTTGCTCAAAAATACCATTCGTGAATAAATCTTCATAAGCCCCCATTACTTAATTACTCCAACAATTAACCCAGATTAAGCAACCAGTATCTCCTCAGGGTCGAGAGCTGGCGGTGAATCCATGGCATCGTATGCTGGAGGAGTTCCCGCCGAGCAAGATATACCAGTAACCCGCTCGAAAACTTCCCTCCGGACCTTTTCTAATTCCCCACGAGCAGCTGCTAACTGCGCTTTAGCATCTTCCAAGTTGTTTTTCGAGTCAAGTGCTCTTCCTCTTTGTCCCTGGAGCTCAAGTTGGACCTTTTGGTGCAGCAATCTCATCTGAACATAGGTTTCCTTCACTTTTTTATGGAATTCGTAATCGGAGACCGGATTATCGAGAAATATTTCGGTGGTATGGCCACCTGCGACTTTGACGGTATCGAATGGTCCGATTGCGTCCTGGAGGTCGGTTGCTTGTCCTAAAAGCATCTGTGCCTGGGACACAGTTGACTTGGCCTTGCTTAGATTATCTCTCTCGATCATGTCTGCAACAGTGCCACCGCCCCAAACGTCCCAAGAGGAAGCGGATAAAGCTTCGTCGCAAAATTTGACCGCTCTGGCGACCGACTTTTCGGCTTTGAACATGAGCTTTTCGGCTTCTTGGTCCTTGTTGCATCTAGATTGGGCTTCGGCAAAAAATTCCTTGGCATGCTGAACCGCAACCTCCATTTGGTCCTCTTCGGGAAACTCTGGAGTCGGTCCGTCGAATACCTTCTTATAGAGTTGTTCAGACTGTTCCTTAAGGTTTACATAATGGTTTGTTTGAGTTGTGAGTTCCGCAACTCTGTTTTCTGTCTCGGCGATTGTCTCCTCTAAGTATCGTTCTTTCTCCTCGGCAGCTCGCTCGTTGTGTAGTGCGTCAAGATACTCTCGCTCTTCCTTTTCGATTTTAGATACGAATTTCTCAGAGCGGCCAGTTAACTTGTGAGCATATCGACGAGCGAATGAATCGCGAAGATCTTGGTGGCCCTTTCGCTCTTTACTAGTGAGTTTTCTAAGCTTTTCAAGCTCCGTCTTTAGACTCGCAAGTGTCTTTTTCAAGTCGTCGAGATATTTGGATTGCTGTTCAAGAGTAAAAGGAGCATGTTCTAAGTCCGACATCTGAGAGATTAGAGAAATATGGGCATCGGCTGCCTCGAGGATTCTAGTTCTGATGTCGGCCATTGCGATTTCTGTGGATGTGAATGTACATACGTCGGTATTGATAGGTGTACTCGATGTCTCGTATGTATATGGACGAGTTCGAAAGCGGGGTACGGGAACAGACTCTCCGTATGAGGGTGGAAATATCATAAATGAAATATGTAATAAGGCGCACTATAGCACTATAGCACTAGTTGAGTAAGTAATATGTTTAGTACGTTTCAGCTGATCGCAGTTGGCGATAGACGATTGACGAATTGCGGTTTGAGATGCCTTTCGATAAAACTTCCAGATAGCTATCGGTAACTTTTGATTAGAGGGTCGACTTTCCTTATATATATATATACCAATCAAGGAAGCACGCTCCTCAGGATTCTTCCCCGGATTAAGTCTGGGCCAGCCTTGTCGGTAAACCTGATTACGTTTCGTAGACATGTCGCGTGAGAGATTTCCTGAAAGAAAGCTTTGTCCTTTCATGGATCCAGGATACACTGCATATTCACTCATTCGCTCACCCTCCACCTCTTTTTTTGTCCCTCCGAATCGCTGTAACGCTCACCAGCCGCACGATACGCCCACAGCATTCATTGTTATCTCACAAAAAAGAGAATCAAATAGCTAAGTACTAGTGACAAAGCTAATAGCTAAGCTAGCGGTGCTGCCTGAGAATGACGTCTTGGCTAGCCAAACAGAGTCTGTGCGCGAGCTTGGTGATTGGCCAGATTAGGCGACAACGCATCTCCGCTGTTGTGTTTTCAATGACATGAAAATCAGGTTCTGACTCAGCGCAGCCACGGCAGGTTTTTCTAGAATGTTAAATGCGGGCCGAAGAGAAAATCTTTTTCAGGAGTGCAGAGCTCAAGGGACTGGATAAATTGCCCCACTGTTCTCCAGCTCTGCATTATCTTGATGTTTGTTGCATTTGGATTCGATTGGATATAGTTATATGGAGTGATCTCTGCAGTTTTCCTTATCATATGACCATATCACGTAATTTTAATGTAATCGGGTTCGACCCGGGCGCACAAACAGTCGACACAAAGTTTTCGGTTGCACTTAGTTCGTCACGATCACCAGTAGACCATATTATAGAGCTGTCACCAGACTTCGATACGATGCAGTGCTGTCATTACCTTTTTCTTCAGTCAAATTTTGCATAGTCTGCGCGAGTACGTATGTGCACTGCAATGCCTTCGCATCTCTCATGATATTTAACATCACCATATCCCTCAAAGCTATTTTGAAACGTTATCTCTCCAGGCCGCCCTTCTTAATATAAAAAATCAAATAGTAATTCAAGTAGCCTTCTTACAAGAGCTTTCGACCAAGGTAACCTACAAAACGGCCCCGGATCCATTCCGACGATTAAGCTTTTCTCCATGTGGCGCAGGCAGTGCAAGCTGAAAATGGCTAGCGATCACACGACACCTTGAACAATGCGCATTTTTCTGCTTCTTGTTTCAAAGAATTTCTTCAGCCAGCTCTCATGCACACCCTGCCGTTTGCTTAGGCAGCAGATCAAGTGGATGCGATGATAACTACCCCGGTCACTTTGCCTCGATATTAAAACCCGTTTTTTTCTTGTCCTTAAAAAGTCTCGGGTTCCACCGACATTTTTGTATAATGGCGGTAAAGGGCTAGAAAGGCGTTTTTCTCTGCAAGCAAAGTCAATGGCGTCCGCGCTAATTCCGTGGCGAGGTGATAAATGGAGATTCTGTTGCATTTTTCTTCGCTTGCGCCACCAGCACGCTAGCAGTCGCTCCCGCCTCAGGCTTCTGGCTTCCACCATTGGTAACGGCAATGGTCAAGATATCTATTACCTGAAACCTTTAGCTCAGCCCTCGAGAGGCAAAATTCGCGCGGAAAAATGAACAGCGCTTTGCTTGCATTGCATGATAAGGAAAATATTTTGACTTCCTGGGGAATCAAAATCTGGTAACTGGTATTGCGACCAAGAATTGTGTTGACCCGTCGTCTTGTCTGAGACAGTCGACTGCAGACCGTGTATCGATGCGGATCACAGGGTAGCTGGCAACCAATTAAGCCATGCATCGATATTAATGAAAATTGAAGAGCTCATGAGCGACTTTAACGACCGCCATCACCGAATTCGGACGTCTTCAGCCAAGGGAGATCCACATGTCGAGTCCAAGCCTTCAACAGTCGCGAAATCAAGATCCCATGTCCACGATATCTACAATGTCGTCTTTAGATACTTCTAGCTCCGTCCGGACAAAAACTGGAAAGCTTGATTCCCGTTCTGTCTCTAAGACAGATCGAGATGCATCACAGAGCTATAAGCTTCATTGCGTCCCAAAATCATCAAAGAAAAACAGTCAGGTTAGAAGCCAGTCTCCAAAATATCTAGAATCAGAGCTATAGCTAGAAGCTTCCCAAACCGCTTCTATAACTTAGATAGCTTTATTTTATCTAGAAACAATTCTAATAACGTATATAGCCCAAACCTCCCCCGAAACCTGCTTCAGACGAGTATAAGGGTAATTCGTCACCCTCCAAGACACTAGCTCCTCAAACTCCTCAGAAGAGCGCCGAAAATAAGTTCAAACAGACCATTGAAGGGTTTGAAAAACAACTGAAAATCAGGGAAGCGGCGATCACTGGGTCATTGGAACAAAAGCTTGCCATTACTGGCTATCTTGGGAAGGAGAATGTTTCGAAATCCGTTCATACGCAGTCAAGTATCGAAGAATCTGAAGGTCTTCTCGCCCTCTACGAAGAAGCACCGGCTACGGAAACCCAAATTGAGGATTTAAATTACGACCAGTACGAGACCAGTCGTGGAAATTTGCTTCGATTGTGCCAAGTTGCTTATGAGAGAGGTAGAAAGGATGGAAGTGCGGAAGATCGTAAGAAGACGAAGGAAGAAAGTTATTGCCGCGGCTTCAAGGAAGGTCATAAAGAAGGGCGTGAGGAAGGGTGGAAGGAGGGCTATTGCGAGGGCTACGACGAAGGTTACATGAAAGGAAGAGAATACGGAGACAAGAAGATCGAAAAGGAAATTAACGAAACAATTGCTGAGCTGACAAAGAATCCGAATGCTTTCTTAACCGGCAGTGAGTATCCACCCCAGGGCGCTGTGATAAATCACTCGATGTCTTAACTATTTCTGATGCTACTTAGCCCCGAAACTATCCTCAGCACATACAGAGGTCGCGGGAAAGCCTGTCCCTAATATGATATGATGTTTCCTTTGCAGTAAATTTCTCGGCTTTGGAGAAACAGGAATGGTTCTTTTCTATTCTATTCCATACACATTCATGGGGGTTTGGCTCTTTATTTCTTTTATTTTTTATACTCGATACCCAGGCAGTTTCTGTTTTTCTTGGTTTAAGGGATGGATAATCTGGAAGAAATGCTGTGACTGATATGACGCACAGTATATCCAGAATGCTTACAGCCCTACAGCCCTCATGATAACTCCAGTTTCATTGATTTATAGGTTACCGCCAGCTATAGACATGAAGGATTGGTTTAATTTTCCGGTTTTAGAGATTAGACGTTTCATGAAATTCATGATCATGAACCTTACCTTTCGAACTCAGAGATATATGCTACACTCAAATGTTTGGCAGCTAGACCACAATCAAACAAAGATTTAGCGAAATCAAAAACCGGCCAAATCTTATTGTCTCCCCGCACCGGCTAACTAAGCCCAGTCATAGAGCCCACTAGACTTTTTCGTATTATCAAGAACTCCACTAGTACTACCAACCTTGGTTCAACTTGAAGTCAAACCCCAGTCGAAGCTGGTCTCGTTCGGAGTCCAGTCGAAGCCGCCTACCAAATCTAACACATCTACAACACAAATCTAGCGATAGTATTCGCTAACCAAAACACGTGTACACGCACATTGAGATGAAGTTCACTTGAAGACTCTAAACCAATAGCTGAAAATTCTAAATATCGAGCCACGGAGATAGAAATGTTCACACAGTGCTAAAAAGTTGCGAAGAGGTAGTATTCTTACCCGAGTCCCTCAAATCTAGGGAAGCCGTTAGTTAGATGGATAGAAACAGATGCCTATATCAGTGTTACCATGTGATACTCAACGTCAGCCGGATAAGCTTATAAGCGTCACACATAAACCTCAAGCTCCCTAAATTCTAAACAATTACCGTTCAAATGTTTGTAGGACTTACTATGCATCCGATATGCTACAACTTTAATAGCAAGCCGGCGGCGAGTCCGGTCTTATTTTGATGATTAATATTAGCCATGCAAGCAGAAGTGAAGTACGAAATATGCCTGTCAAAATAATACCAGGTATTGAAACGAAAGCTGTGAAGGGTATACCCGGCTAAAGCGACTTATAACTCACGGTCTGTCGTATTGATCATGTATTTTATTGGCTTCGCTGGCAGGTAATAGTAAGCTTACCCCTCCTGTCTACCGATTCCGATACTGGGTATAGGTTTATCGAATGGAAATATTACCGGTCGCAATATAGATATCCCCGAAATCGAATGGTCAAAGCACAATTTCATAAATAAGCAGCATAAACATACGGTTCCATTACTATACCTCTGGCTTGCGAAAATGGCTTCCATAATAGGGAGGTGCCAAAGTTGCAAGAACAGTTCCGAAATACGTACATGTTCACAGGTGCAAAAATTTACCAACCTCAGTAAAACCTGAGAAATATATACCTCTAAATAATGGAATATCGATAGAGTTGAAGATAAAGACTCAGCAGCAGAGGGTATATCAGGTTTTAATAAGATCATCTCCTTCCCCACACCCTAGAGGGGCTTGTAGGAGAAACCTTGCCGATGCACAACGGGCTAATATAGCTAATAATCAGGTCATGCCTGCAGATGAATTCTTTATAGTCGACCAACTCAGCCCTTGACTTTAGTTCCCGGGAGCTCTAGCTCTGGGGCGTTGGAATTCGGGAAGCTCCACGGGTTCGGCTGCCCAAGATGGAAATATAATCCCTCAATCGGATACCCCACAACGAAAGGATTCCAAATACGTTTCTGGTCATAAGAGGCATGACTTGAAGCCGTGCGTATGTGAACTCAAACGGATCGCAAACTTAGAAGAGGAAGCTGGCAGCTCAGATGCACATGCCAGGGGCCACATGTGCATAGATTCTAGGAGTTCCTTTTTACCATATGCACAATAGCAAAGGTATGAACCCGTAGGTTCCGAAATTGCTATTTCTGAGTCAAGTTACATCGCCGTTTAAATGCAGGTTAAGGGAAGAGTTCTAGCTTATCGATAACAGGCTCCCAATGATATAGAGGTATATATTAAGTTAAACATACTTACTTACGCATATGCGCATGCATGTATATACTCATGAAGAACGGTAAAGATACGAGACATCGGTATTATATATACTAATCAAAAATAAATTTTGCTTTCGCAATGTGCTAATATCTAAATGAGGATTCCATTGGACCGCTCTCAAATTCGGGTTTGAATCTGACTACCCTATAATTTCGGATCGACGGTTAAACGAATGAATGTTGATAAGTATCATTCATCGACAAACGGGATTGTGCCTATTATATTTTTAAAAAATCTCCTTTGAAAGATTTCAGCGGTTTAAATCTTTGGTTATAAGCCGCATGGTGCGAATACGCGAAGGTTGAAAAAACGGAACCATACTGCAGTTTAGCGACTGACATTTACGGGCTGAACCATCAACCCGTTTAGGTCCTCAAGGCTGAGCATATAGTCGAAGATGTTGTTATTAATATTTCTGCCCTGCTAGTATCAGCAATCCTGTAGCAATTAATGTTCCGCGACCAGTGAGAGCATTGAATCCGCTATCATTGAAATGAAGGCTAGCTCATCTGAGCCCGCAAGGACGAACATTGTAACATTATGATATCAGCTTATAACGTTCTGGATAACAAGGGTGTAATCTATTCCGAATTAAAAGCAACTAAGCTTTTCGGATGAATTCGTTCTTACATACTTCCCGTATTCGAATGTTCCTGAGCGTTTCCATGAATCACATAAGCTATAACGCGCTAGTGTTATCTATACTGCTGTGTGTGCGGTTAACGTTCGGTTCTTGTTGAATCCGCCTGCTAAGGCGCACAATCTGGTCTGATCTCACAAGGAAGTTCCCACCATGTCATACCTCGCACCATCAGTAATATGAATCATGTTATCATAATATATGCTTAGTCCAATAGAATTCTAGAACGCCAATAGAGAGTCAGTCAGAGCAAGCAATTCAGAACATTCCAGGTGAGCTTTATCTTACGAATGATACGTATGATATGATACAGTATGCCAGCGTTCCTTTACAGCGATGTCTAACAGCCGTCGCCTATGCACGATATTATAAATATAAATATCGTAATATACTTCTGAATACCGCCTCGGGCTACAACTGTATAGGTGTACAGGTGGTATCAGTCCTAAGACTAGACGACTTGGCCAGGAGCAAGTAGTATTCGAGGATCCTATAGTTGTCGGGGAACGTGCTATACTGACTAAGCGGGATCTGGTATGTGAACCCCGCCGTAACGCGCAAAGAAGCTAGAAGGGGCGAAGCAAGAGTATAAAATTAGATTTCAACGGGCGGGATGCATATGCCTAGATGTCGACTTTTAAGCGAATCTGCGATACCAGCCCGCATGGAGGCTGATATCATGTCTGTACTTACATGTAATATTAATCACAAGTTTCCGAGGTGCAACTGTCTGGAATTTATTTTTGATAGTATAGTAATGGGAGGTACTTGATATCTTTATGGGGGGTTCCGATTGCATTGATCCTGTATCGCCATGCTGTTGGGAAATGCAATGTTGAGGTCTAGCTTTCGCGACTGGCCCCAGCCCTGACTAATAAAAGTGTTGAAGTATCGAGCAATACGCACCTCAACTGCTTCCATGTCATGTCATTTCAGCCACAAATCTCCTGTCTGAGGTGACCGTCGCTAATGGCGATACCGGTATGTACCTCCAAGAACTTTGATGGGATCTAATGACCTTTTCCATAGATCGGCTGCTGTGGCCGAAACGCCTTGAACGAGGCTGAGCAACGCATATGCATGAGACGGGATGGCAGAGTACTTACGGTACCTGAATATCGATATCAAGACCAAATACCCCGGATATCAACCCCCAAATTAGACCGGCTTTGAAGCCCGCGATGTTCGCTTTGGAAGCCTGCATGTCTCAGGAACAATCTTCCCCATAAAAATGCTTCGACATGCGCGCGTGGCCTCAGAAGCTAGGTTGTTTGGACCTTCAAAGATGCATCATGGTATTATAAATGCCAAGGCGGGATAGCGAATCCACCGTACGGAGTATGAATCGAATCAAATGCAAATGCAAATGGTTGATGCCTCACAGCCCCCTCGCAAGAAGCGAAGAAGAGACATCTGCATGTGGATGGTTGTTTAGCTAATCTAGGGACTCTTTACTCTTTTGGATCGCTTTTGCTTTGCGACGACGAAGCGGCAGGACTGCAGGCGTCTTCGCTGGGGTCGTGCAACTTAATCTCGCCCTGACTAAGCTCGATCTATGGGAACATTTCCGCAGGTGCAAGGACTGTGCAGCAGCAATTTGTCATTCCTCACTGGAATCCGAATCGCGATAGGGCCTAGGACCAAATTGTGGCGGAGCCTAAACTTGGATCTGGACGGCTGAATGTGGACAGACTAGGATCGATCTCTCTGGACTTTGACGTGATGCATGGCTGTGGTGGTGGGATAGGTTCGCTTTGCAAACCTCCAAAATACTCCCACTTTAAGGAGAGCGGTGTGTCTCGAGACTAGGCTTCCCATGCTCGATACTAATATTTCCCCGGGCAGCGAAAACGCCGATAGGTATGAGGCATACCCCTCAGTGCGCGTCTATGTCCTGTGCAGCTAAGGCTGAAATGACATATTATGTCCAAGTTAAGGTCATCTTTTCGTCGTTTTATGAAACGCCCCACTTGCAATTGCATTTGCACTCCGGCTACATGTAGTGTACATGTGCACACACGTAGGCCAGGGGAAGGAGGGAATGATCTGGCTGTAGTCACGATGCATGTTCCGAGGTTTTGTTATTTTCTGATGGAAGAAAAGGATATCGTTCAAGGTTGTCGAATATACACACCCCGGCTGCAGCCAATAAAACATATCCACGGTCACCTCCTCTATGTCTTCTCGCACATCGGGAACCGCGTTCGGGAATGGCGAAACCGATGTCCGACTGGCCCCATGGCAGTTAATGGCCGTAGGCCCATTATGTGAACCCAAAGCCCAAGCCAGCGCCAGTCCCATCCATGGCCGTGGGCTCGTTCGGTGCTAAGGCCAGTAAGGTAGCATCGTGCCAAGAAAACATTCCGCCTTTGAATGGCCCGATTCAACAAACAACCGAGAAAATAATATTTAATCCCTTGAACTCCCGTGAACTTTTACAACCTAAAAAATCTAGTTCGACACTTACGAACCATCGAGGATTCTGCACGAGTTTGGGCCGGCGACGACGAGACAGGAATCAATAGACCGGTTATGATTTCGAGAACAGAACGGGGCGAATCCAGGCACGAAATTGGATAATATCCGACAACTAGACCATATCCATGCCGAGAGGTGTAAAGGACGAGGGGACTTGTTTTTATTGTCGACGGGACAAGAAGAAGGTGCGATACATCCACGCCTGGCAATCCGACGTCCGAGCTAGATCCCGCTGAAATCTACGCGGCTCTAGCTCTAGCGGCCGAGGATCTGTCTCTATACAAAAGGCGTCCATTGATCATATCATCTAACTCGGCGGTGTTTCGCAGTGCCTAAGGGAGACTCCCAAAGGCGAACCGGAGATTTGCGAGCGCTGTGCCAAATATGGCTACATATGCGCCGCTACCCAACCGTCGCAGGCGGAAAGCACTAGGCGAGTGCTGAATCGACATCGATGTGACGCCTGCAGGAAGCATCATCAAGTGGTATGCTGGTGTTCAACCTCTTTAAGGGAAATCTCTATGTTTCAAAATGCTGACTCTCAACCTCTCGTTCTAGTGCTTACCTATTGACCGGCAATGGCCAGATCGGTGTGATCGCTGTGTGAAGCGGAACAGAGCTTGCTCCCCACCATTCACGCAGTCTGCAGCTGGTCGTGCACTGGCCAGCTCATTATATTTCCCGAGTCTCAATCCGACCGTAGCTCAAAGTCCAACAGGCCAAGCAAACTATCCTTCACTGTCAAGCGTATCCAACCAAAGTGCGAACAGTCTTGACGCACCTTCTCGGTCAAGATCACAGATAACCGATATCATGTCCATCGACAACGTCCTCTCCGATGCACCGGAACAACCACGTTACGACTATAGAGACTGGGTACAAAAACTGGAGGAACATCAATTTAGGCGGTGATGCATTGGGATCGGCGACGACGGGCGTTAGGTTTTTTCTTTTTTTCTTTTCTATAGTTTGGTTTGTTGGTTTGATTAATCTTGATTGATTGGTATATTACGGTGATACTCCTGGAGACGCGATGTTACTTCTTATTTCCTGTTCTTGTCATGTGCTCTTGATTCTGTAAATAGTATTATGTCGGCGTAGTGTTACAGCGGACAGGCACATACCTTGCCTCTCCCACCTTTGGGATTGGATTTTTTTTGGTTCTTTCTTCTTTTTTTCATGAAGACTTGCGACGACCACGCTCCGTCTATCTGGCGGATTACTGAACAACCCCCGAAGGCAAACTCCGGATCTTCTAATTCACATGAAACAATCATGGCTGTTCTCAATCTTACTCTTCTTTTACGAGTCTTAATCCGAAACTTGGAGGGTCAAAATCCTACAAAACTGACCTATGAACAGCAAACCCGCTATGAGATCTAAACTAATTGTAAATCAGATCTCAGAGACAAGGAGCAGCGAACTCGCTCGAAAATTGAGTCATTTGAGCCTCAAAAACGAAAATGTGCTGGTTCGAACCAGTTTTTTCTTCTCCTTGCTAGTGGAAAATCTAACATTTACAGGGCTCTTGCCATTCTGCCGTCGTTGAATTCAACTGGTGACTCCACTTCTTCTCGGCCACGAGGCGGCCGAAAAACGAAATCCACGCCACCAAATCCTAAAGCCTAGCACGCAAAATACTAAACTATAAACGTACCTAATATTACATAACGTTATATCCGACTTCATGGTCTTTTGAATACGTATTTCCTTGCGTTCTTTAGGTCTTCCCAGTTGTTCCTAACATAATATAGAGCAATCCTGGTATTGTGCAGTTGGTTTATTAATCTGTTTCTGAACAACTGAATATAAACACCGATGTATTAAGTTCTGAATTGTAGCTCTAGTATGATATTTTCCCTTCAATCGATCAGCCCTATAATTCTTAAATTTTCTCATTAGTGCATGTGTCTTGATTTTGATCCCGGTTAAGGATCCTGCAATATTTATCCCTGCTTATATATGCATCTTCATTACATCCCGAGGCTTCTCACCATCAACATCGGTTTTGATAATCTCTCATCTTAAGCTTAGACCCTCAAAGTGGATATCGGCACAATATAACGTCATTCCCCATAATTATCCCCCACTGTTATAGAATATCGAATGAGGTGTCCCAAATAAGAAGCGGCGGATATATTCGGACAGAATACCGCTTTGTTTAACAATACGATCTGGTCTAAGCTCCTTTGATCGACCCACGAACATTACATTATAGGGGGCACTAACGTTAAGCGCTGACCAAACCGCACATAAGAAGCAGAGAGATGAAGCAAAGGGTTTGAAATTGCTGCCGCGCGCGCAAAACTCTCCTTCTTACGACTTTTCTCGGCCTAGATCTAAGTATTCCGTGCGGCCGCAAATGATGTTATATAATTGAATGGCAGTATAAATGCCTTTTGGGCCAGCTGTTATAATCGCTATACTATAGTAATTTGAAATGCGGACACAAAATTTTCGCATGCATCATATGAATACCTCGCATTATCAAAAACTATTTTATAACAATGGCATGCAGCCAGGATCGGCCAAGTTGTCTAGTGTTGAGACTGCAGCCAGAAATTAGAACCTAGTATTTCGAAAAAATAACACGTTCCTTCTAACCTAGTGAAATAGGCTGCAAGTCTCTTATTCATTACAATGGGACAAGGGCCTAAAACAAAGTTCGAAAACTAGAGTTTTGTTCGTTTCCATTGTTAACAATACCACAATATTCATAATATCTATGATACAAGCCGAGCGATTTTATTCATGATGAAAATTCGAACAGGTTATACAGACATTATAACTACAAAAACCCACATGTCCAGCCGAAAAGGATGCAGAAAAGTACTCGTGAACTAGGAGGCCATTGTCTTGAGCCATAATTCTGGATATATATAGTCTCGTATTGTATACCCAGGTGTACATATCTAGTATAGCTATATATAGCATTCGACTTGGGTTTTTGGGGTAACTTCCTAAACAAGTTACGGGGGTTTTCTTGGTCAACGATCAAGACCTTGTCTGGTTACACAAGCCGTGCGCTTCTCGAGTACTCACAGTCATACTTGTGTATGTCTGCTTAAAGACCAGGGATCCCGGAATTACTTCATGATATATTCAACTATTGCCAGAAATTTAGAATTTACACCTTACAAACTGTCTATTGGAGTGCTATAAGAGTATTTCATATTGACAATATGGTCTGGAAGTACTGTCGGGTCAAGATCAGCAGATCTGTACACCGTACGTATGTTTCACAGCCAACTAATCTAAGCTTAGGGCGCGAGCTAGCGCCTGGCGAGTAACTGTTGTTAGCATACTCATACTATAGTCTCGAAATAAGGTGGGTGTTGGACCCGGACATATTCATATTGGGAACGTTAGCGGAAACTGTTGGCCTCCAATACAATGCAACAACGTTCGACATTTCCTGTAAGTATACGTTACAAAGTTAACATGTTGTTCAAAACACCTGGTGAAGTCTTGTTCTAAGACTTCGATGTCACAAAAGGAGTCATAGGACACCTATACGTACAGTTCTATAAAAAACAACATCCGCACTGGTTTAGCTAGGAGCTTGAGATGCGTTCGAGCGGATCTCTCTAATTTCATAATTTTGGTCTATGATGACCGGACTGGAATTCAACCCAATATGCATAATATAAGCCACCGATGATCACGATCTGGATCATTTGGATCTTCATTTCCAATTCTTCCAACAAGTTTCGAAAATGGCGATTCGCCTTTCAGGTTGGGATGGCACTCTCGTGGACGTTTGGGTCTTGGGGGGATCGATCTGGTTTCACTGTTGCCATTCGATGAGATTGCAACATGCTGGCGTGGGCTTTGAAAATGAAAGCTCTCTAGGCAGTCTCGCTCTAGGCCTGGCCGAGGCGGTCAACTAATTCCCAACGCTTCGACTCTGAATTAACGTTAAAGGCACAGTGCATCAGAAATTTCCTGTGCATGTTAAATTGTCTTGCAAGAACATAGTATTCGGCCTCAAGGCTAAGTATTTACTCCTTTATAACTATGCGGTGGTGCCAACTACACGCTTAGCTACTCGTCTGTGGTTTTTTTTTTTTGTTCATGCTCATTTCTAGCTATATGAGCCTCTTCCCCATATATTACTAGGATCATGGCAATCGCCTTACTCTCCGAAAGGGCTTTTATTATAATTATTACCCTGGTCTCATTATTCGAGCCACCGTGTGCGTAACTATTATATGATACCGAGCGGCCTCATTTCGAGCTGCTCGCTATAATAACGAGCTAGCTCTAGAGCTTCCAATAGGAGGTATGTTGCAATTCTGAAGCAGTTGCAACTTCAACACCATGGTACCAACTGCCATTAAAACTAGGAGCGCAGTTGCACATGTACACAAAGAGCGGAACTGGATGTTGGTTTTAAGTTCTTTCACATCCTAGAAAGCACATAAATCAAAATCGTCTTGCGTGTATATACCCAATTGAATAACGAGCCACATAACCCGTCCAAAGTGAATCCATTATGCACTGTCCCCTTGGTACTCATCTTACGAATTCGGGCTATATCAAGAGGTATATTCGTCAAGGAACCTTCAGATGGTCATGTTCATTTTAAAAAACCAAAAGATTGCAGAGACTTTTTAATTCCAGGCACGTTAGTCCAGGAGCTTAGGCGTTTAAACAATATCTCTTCATTGACAGGTAAGAACCTCAAACAAGACCTAAAATGAATAACAAAGGGCGTCTTAAATTGGCCGGCTAATAGGAGTTAATAATATTTTAGCAATGGGTTTCTCTAAACGATTCCTAGTAGTATTGAAGTTCTTTTTTTGGGTCCTAGCATCAGAAATCTTGCAAAAGGCGGAAGCAAAGCCCCTCGGAACTTCCAAGATCTATGATAGGTTATCCCCTCCAGGGAATCAGACGGAATCGATATCATTGACAAATTGGACTACCCCAATAAATACGCCAGATATTCATATCGAAGAACGAAAACCCTACAACGAAACCCAAGTTGATGGCTTTCAAGAAACAAACTCAGCCGTCCGTCATCACGACCCCAGTGCTGTGAAACCCGACAAACGCGCGGGAGACTTTGAGGGGCCTGTCAATTTACCAGAGGGATTCTATCTTGCTGACATGATCGTGGAATGCTTGAGTCCCCTCCAAATAAGCAAGACGACAACCGAGGATTATGCAAGGCGTGATATCACATCTAGATATCTCCGCCGAGGGCTTGTCCCAGTGTATCCGGACTGGAAAATTAACCTCGACGTGGACAAGGGACCGATAGCCGTAGCATTTATGGAATTTCTGTGGAGGGAAGCAGGGAGATGCCAAGAGTGTTATTGCCGTGCTGGAGAGGGGACACTAAACGGTACGCCGCTGTTAGACGGTGCAAGATACGGATTGATGGGGAATCCGGGGTCCAAATGTCCTACTCTTGCCTTTGCAGCTAAGTGTATGTTGTATTATGGTACGAGATGAAAGCGTGGAGCCCTACCTACAATGACATAGAGATTAAAATTCTAATATATACGCACTTTTCTCCCTTTTTGATTAGGTTGCATGTGCAAAGAATTTCTATTCTATCGCGGGGACTCAAACAAAGGTCAACGCACAGGCAAGCTCCATTTTGGTTATGAAAATTCGAGATACTTGAGAGGACCAGCAGATTCTACACTCACACCCGAACAAAAGGAGCTATTCGGGGCTGCGGCACTTTTCCCGAAGCATGAATCTCATCAACAGGGGGATAGCTGGGGTGTTCAAGGAGAAGTCTTCGAGGATTCGCAAGAGCGACCCCAAAAATTCTTCGTCCCGGACACTAAAGAGCCATATTACCTTGAAGGCCCGGAAATCGAGGCGGATGAAGTGGGTGCGCCCGGACACCCATCGCTTAACTGGCTACGGAATATCGACTTCCAGTCAAGCCAGTTTTCAAAGAGGAAAAGGGCTGTCGAGACAGATCCAAAGGATACTGTTCGTGATTACTCCCAGAAAGATACCGCATCTATTTCAGGCAGTAATTCGATAGAAATAGCTGAGGCCGACCGGCCTCCAGACTCCTAGCTACTTACTTAGAGTCGACAACCCCAGAGGCCTGACCTACTTGTTGGTCTATAGTAGTCTTTAGATTGGATAAAGGTTTCTGTATCCTATGGCTATCCCATGGGTGGGGTTGCTGGACTTAGATCTCTTGTAGTCTTCTCACTTATTTGATGTCCTAAAAGCAGAAGGTTCCGATGGTAGATTATAAACCAAATATGGCAATTCGTTAAAACTAGTTATGCGCAGGTATACAATGAACTACGACAAATCCACCCTATCAACAGTTTCAAACCACGTTACCTATGTATACTCGCTCTACGACCTAATACTCGTGAGCTCATACGCTGCATATATATACTTTTACTTCGGCGTGGTTTCGTATGCTGCGCACTATCAACCAATGCAAGATTGGGCATGCGCGTGTTAGAGTGTACATGTAGCATGTAGCACCACAGCCTTACAATTGTACAAAACCCAACTTGCTACTTGTTGTATATATTTTGTCGAAAACTTAAACTTGACGCTAACGTATAGCGTTAGCCCCAGGGAGATAAATTTCGAGATGTGTGTCCTATGCTTATTCATTTAAAATTTGGCCAGCAACGCTAAATAGCGGCGGGTGTGATGGTTGTAAGTTTAATCGGATTTGCACAATCGGTAGAGAGCTCTTATAAATTTAAATGGCAGTTAAAACTAGCTAAAACTAGCGTCGAGTCCAGGCGCTAGTTCAAACACCTTAACTCTTCGATGCATTGATATCATGATGTACAAATTTAGATGTACTTTTCCAACATACATGTGCGGCTAATATAACCACAAGGCTTTAATGATTATAACTTCTCCAATACCATGCCCTCTATTTCTGGACAAACCTGGGAGTTCGGAGTTAGACGCTTAGATCCCTCGAATAGGGGACTAGATCGACTGGTCTAGAACAAAATCAGCGCACGATAATAGTTTCCAATCGATCGAACTGACCACGTGCGCATGATATCATGATGCATATGTATATATGTATCTACATTTCAATTTATCTCCCTTTCGAAGGTTTCTGACCTCTTATAATTAATTCTCACTAGCCCTCCAATTACTTTAATTACACTCTTACCCTCTGGTGCATGGTGGCGTCATGGCGTGGTTCTTTTCCTGGTTTACCCTTGGTTTTTACATTTTACATGCACGATCGATTTCTCAATATTAAAAGACTAAAATCTGGCAACTTCGATCTACCGCTGATAGCATCTTCTTGGTGCTATCTAAGGCAACGTGCCAGCCCGGCCCACGAGCTCTACTTCATGCTATTTTTGACATATGGAACTTGAATTCATACTACGGGTTCTGCTTCAAACAAAATCATTTACAAGATGATTCTTATTCTATATATTTTGTGTCTTTCTGCTGGATCATCGACAAGCTCGTTGCTCATCACTCCAAAGAACCCTAAACCTCAAACCTCAGACATTGGTGCAGAAGCATCAAAGTTAATAGAATCATCGACCGCTATTTCTACAGCCGCTACACCCACTTCTCATATGCAAGGTTTTGATGCAGATTTAGAACACCCGAAGGGCAAACCAAAAGATACTACACCGGTTCAAGAAAAGAAGAAAAAGGTGGAACAGCCTTTCGGAGACAGAGTCACTGGCCAGGATCCACAGCCACCCATTTTCAATAGCACCGATATCGATGGTAATCGTAGAACGGGCCGCTCATCGTCGAAACCGGGCCAATGGGGAGGGTTTTATTTGGCGGAAATGATAGTGGTCTGCAATAGTCCAGAACAGACTATCCGAACCACGGTTTCTAACTACGCTGCTTGGGATACTTATGGCCTTGGGCCTGACAGCCACGCTGATTGGAATTACCTAGTTGGGGCCTTTGGCAGGGCCAACGTTCTTGACCTCATCAGGAATAAAGGGCTGGAGTGCGCAGGTTGTGATTGTCAGACCGATGTCGAGGACAATGACCTTCAGTGGGGACTTAAGCCTAATGAAAGAAACCCCAATTGCGATACTCAAGAGAAGGCTGATCTTTGCCAGTTAGTATTTAGTAAGTCAGCCCTATTCAGAATCAATTCATCGCTAGGGCCATTCCCGCAGTGAATGACATGATCATGGATGTGAATTATAATATTAATGCGGTCTTTTTGTGACGGAATAGACTGTGCGTGCCAAGAATCTCTCACCTTTGCAGGTGGGAGAGTAAGTGGTGGGCCAGGCATTCTTCATAGCAAAGGAGATCCACAGTTGGGTTATGGGATATATGTTAAAGGTCCGGTCAGGGATGGTGGCCACAGGAGAATACAATCAAGACCTTATGACACGCAGATACTTGGAGGAGGTTACCAAGTTCAAGGTTACGCGGAGGGTATTGATGATTTAGTACCAACGGAACCACGCGGGCGCCAACTTGATCCTGATACTAAAGAACCATATTATCTCGAGGGGCCTGAGGAAGTTGGAGAGTCCCGCCAGGGATCACTCGCTAGATTAGGAGGGCTGGCTGCTGGTTATGGAACATTTTTAGCTGACAAAATTATATCAAGGGTTCCCGGGGGTAGAAAGAGTTCGCGGTTTCGGAAACGAGAGAATTCAGGCGTCGATGGTTTTGAGGAGCTCTATACCTCAAACAAACCGGAAAGGACTGCTGTCACCTGATTTATCTACAATCTAGGATCGTGAGAAGCTCTGAATTGTACCATACTTCAAACTCCAAAGTGGTTTTAAGTTTTTTCTAAGTTTTAGGTGTATATATATGTCAATAATCTGTTTTTCCTGTGCGCCTTTGATTTGATTTAATTTGTATTGTAGTACTGTTGCATACCATCAAATAGTTCGACACGCATTCTTCGCGGCAAATGGTTCCCATAGTAAATACTTAGTTACTTGAAATCAATTCCACGTAAGTTGTATCCGATTTTGGCATCCGAGTTTCGATAGCGGGTGATCAGTGTGCGTTATAGAATACTTAGGGGTAAAGGGGCGGGCATAAGTCAATCAAATCTTTCACAGCAGGATGTCCAAGATAGTACACGACATTTTTTTGAGTTAGTGCCTTTACACAATGGACACAATTTGTATATATATTAGCATGGCGCAACTAGGTGCACCTGTGCGAAAAATAGCCATACAAATCGGTGGATCCATGGAACTCACTGCCTCCGGGCCAACCTAAAGCCGAAATAAATTTATGCGTGGTCACGGCTCCCTTCGTGGCGGCTAGGAATGAAGTCAACCTTAGCATAGTTTCGAATCTAATCAGCCTACATGCCAACCAATTCAAGATCGCAAGAATAGAGTTTTGTGCAGGTGGGTACCGGTAGACTGACCCACAGTTCCAGTCTTGTCTGCATTCCTACTGCATATACTGTTCTTGGTTCTCTACCCGGGTTTACTCGGCCGAGAATCAAGCCTACTTCAAATGACAAGTACAAGTTATTCTACTATATGGCATTGTGCCTGAAGAATGTGCCTGAAGAATGTTCCGCTATCTCTTCTGAAAATCCTTGTTTACACGTGACATCGGTGCCCGGAGTTAATTTGAAGTGGAACCCTTGTTCCTATAATATTAGCTGCATGCTAGCTGATCTATTATATGTATATCAAGATTGCATATACTGGAGAATCTACTAGCGGGGACGAGGTTAGTTAATCAGTCTGCCAGGGTGAAACCGCAATGCAGACATGAGTGAACCTGCTCGGCTAGTCCCGTCTCCGGTCGGTTACTTGGTAATACTTCTTGGTCTTGGAAGATAATGTAATCTGTAGCATACGCAGTGTGTGTGTATATATTACACTAACGCGGACCACCGGTAGAAAGATAACACCCGCCGTCCGCATCACAGGTACGGAATCTACCGTGAAGTTTGAAATGCGTAAATACGTAACCCTAAAACATAACATATTATTATGCATATGGCCGATCTAGCGTGTCGGTGATAATTATCCCCGGCGACAGGGTATCCATATCGAGTAATTTTTTCGGTTTGATTTTCCGCACCCGCATCGAAAGCGGTTGCTCCGGACTTAACCTTTGGAAAATCCGCAGGCGGCCGTGCGGTACAGGATCGAGAGTCAAGAGCCTATAAATTATAGAAAACCCAAGCCCCGGATATCAAAGTGTTATTCAAAGAGATCCATATAAAGCAGTTCGGATACCTCTATACTTCAATATCCTATAAAACACCATATCAGCTTTCAAAATCTAGACGGTTTCGAATTTCATCCCAGAAGATATCACAACACACTGTTATCTCAAAATCCAACATGTCGTCCTCCAACTATGCATATAAAGTTGCTCTTGTCGGTGTAAGTTATTGTGACTTTAAATCTATGAGACCTTAGATATAAATAGATTAACAAAAGAATAGGCCGGTGGAAATCAAGGCAAACATATTGCCGAAGAGCTAGTCAAGGGTGGGAAGCATACAGTCACCGCTATCACCCGTGCCGACAGCAAAGCCAAGCTCCCCGCCGGAGTTGTTCCCAAGGTTGTCGATTACAACGATACCTCTTCTCTAGTTGAGGGCCTTCGTGGTCAAGACGTTCTTATTATCACGATGTCCGTAGCTGCGCCACCAGATACCCAAACCAAATTGATTGACGCCGCCAAAGAAGCCGGTGTGAAGTTCGTGATCCCCAACGAGTGGGGATACGATATCGAGCGGAATCCACAACTTCTCTATGACATGCTAGTCGGAGAAAGAGCTATTAAAATCAGAGAGTACTGCCAATCCAAAGAAGTATCATTTGTTGGGGTAGCCGGCGGGTTCTGGTATGAATTCAGTCTTGGGGGCGGTGATATTCGATACGGGTTTGAGATTGAAAAGAGGGAATTCACTCGCATCGATGGTGGCGACATCAAAATTAGCACTTCGACTTGGGAGCAGGTCGCCCGTGGAACTGCCAGTCTTCTTGGTCTCAAAATATACCCTGAAACCGAGGAAGACAAAGAGCAAACCATCAGCAGCTTCTTTGGAAAATCATTCTGTGTTGAGTCTTTCAATGTCAGCCAAAATGACATGTTTGAGGAGCTCAAGAAGGTCACCGGCACAACTGATGCTGATTGGAAGATTACAACCGAAAATCACAAAGAGAGATACGATCGTGCTATCAAGATGTTCCAGGTAGACGGTGACTGGAGAGGCTTTGGTATGGCCATGTATACGAGAGCTTTCTTCCCCGACCAGGCCGCCGTCATGCCAAATACTCAGAATAAGTTACACAACTTGCCACAAGAAGATTTTGAAGAATGCACAAAAGGGGCAGTAGAGTACGGAAAGACTTTCACTATGTATGGGTAAACGGAGGGGATCAATTGGCCACAAGACCCGTGTGTCTAGAGGAGAGTAGGAGTATGACCGATATATTGATATTGAGCTAAGTTAGCTGGAGGAGAAACCGGATGTAAGAAAAGACTTAGTTAGGCTAGCATAGGGATATGCGTGAAGTATGACAAA
The DNA here is from genome assembly GCA_036971725.1 of Arthrobotrys conoides. Classification (NCBI taxonomy): domain Eukaryota; kingdom Fungi; phylum Ascomycota; class Orbiliomycetes; order Orbiliales; family Orbiliaceae; genus Arthrobotrys; species Arthrobotrys conoides. The sequence goes on from JAVHJM010000001.1 coordinate 3,796,436, forward strand.
ATTTACGGATTGCCCTCAACAAGACTAAAGGCATAGGCGTCTAGACGTGCTCCAACTCGACCTTAAGACATCTCGAAATGATTAGGCGCTAGAATACTGAGAGGGGTATCGATCATCAGCTACAATAATCTAGCCATGAATCTTCAAAGTCCATCCGCTCACTAATTGGTGGTTTTTTGTTTGTGTAACTAACAGCATATGACTGGTCAGCTTCCTCGTCGTGGAACGATATTCGTATCTTTGTTAATTTCAAGTCGATACCGTCCCGGGCGTGTATTTCCGAATGAATCACCAATCAGACTCTATTTCTCCTCGGCCGCAAATTTGCAAAATGACGGATGAGCCGAATTTATAGGCTAGGTATACCTAGCAATATCGAATCAAGCAAGTGTGTCAGGTGTGTCAACTACTGTATGAATCAACAAGCTTTCGTGTAAGCATGCACATAGAATAGCTCCGACATTTCCTCTCCGTCTCCTTTTCCTGTACTTGGTCGGAATAATTAGTCAAGGGTGCCTCTCCGTCGGGAACAATGATACGTTTCTGGTAGAACAGGAACACAAAAATCGCACTCGCAAAATCTCCAGAGCACAAGGTAGCACAATGGTTGGGCCAAACCCTGTCCCAGGAACACTTTGACAGGGCTTTGATTACATTGGCGAACAGTGGATGGTGGGGCGATCGTACAATAGTCTTAGACAATCCCAGCCATCTTGTCACGGTCATATTATGTATACGGACAGCGGCTATTCTCCATTTTGTCGTCATGACAAGCATATATATTTACGCAAGTGCTTGTCTGTAAGTGCCCAAATTGGAAAAATCCGCGACTCCATACCCTGTGGAAGTTTCGTTCATAAAACACATCAGTTGATGTTTTGTCTGCCTGATTTGGAAGCCAACGGTGATTGGGGCCGAGAATGCCCCTAAACTTCTAAGTGTGCACACATAGTATTGGCTTGGTTGTAAAAATCTCTATTCCGATCACTGTATTGATACTTGGGCAGCAAGCCAAAGCTATGGAAAAGCGGCAGGCTAACCTTGTCACACCAATTGAAATTATATCGGTTAGGAGTTTATACTACGGCACTAACCTCGCACATGCCCAGACACCAATAATACTTCGAGTTTGAATCAAGAACGCTTTCAATTGTCAACTACCTATAGCTACGAATCTCCAGATATTTTTCTTAGCTACACAAATCTCCAACCCGTTCGCCCGAATTTTACTCCACTTATCCTTCGTACACCCATTAGGTACATTATGAAAATAAGATTAAATCCTTTTTCTCTCAAACTTAGTCGTTTAGGTCTCAAATCCCCACTCTGGGTATTTGGGCGCAGTATATCCGTCACAAGAGTACTGGACGATGTAGTCGTTTGACTCGCTGTCCTCAGCAAGAAGAACCGAGGCATCTGGAGCAATGATTCTAAGCTTGAAGTTGGCAGCACCACCGCGGTTGGCCCAGGCGATACGAATAGGAGTGTATGTTCCCTTCTTGAGGTCAGTCCTGAATGTGACTGGGGTACCACCTGATGATACGAATTGTTGAATGATATCGGCGTTTTGGCGGTTCCAGCCAGAGTAAGCCTTCTGGCCAACCCAAAGGAGAGTAATGTCATCGCTAGATGGAAGGCTGAAGGTATATGTGCCGTCTTCTGGTGCGAAAATATAAGCACGGTGATTGATAGCAACAAGATCGGCATATTGACCGAAATCATGTGGAGTGCCGTAGATATCAACGGGATTGACTGAACCCGCGTTGAAGCCAACCCTGACGTTGGTTCCGTGGCGGTAGTAGGATGGATTGTCGGAAGTCTGACCGGCAGTGTTCGGGTTACGTCGCTTGAGCACAGTAGGATCAAAATTGGCAATATCAGTAACTTTGTTGCCGTTTAGATCAGTATTTGGAGAGGCGTAATGTTGCATTCCGAGATTTCCACAAGATGTATCAGGCTTGAGAGGACCCTTTTGAACAGGAATCTGAGGGTATGTTCCAGGGGCGCTAGAGCCGCAACCGCAACCTCCACCGCAAGCACCAGCACATCCAACATTCCATGCGCTACTGTATCCTTTTGCCTCTACTGGCGGATAGCCCTTATGGTTGGAATAGTAGCAAGTCTTACTTCGCTCGTGGTAGTCAACACTGTCACATCCGTTAATACCGGCACAGGCATTCATACAATCCTTGAAGGAAGCATGTCCTTCAGACAAAATATGAGGAGTTGCGTGACGACGATCACAGACAATGCGGAAGGCAGTACCGAAGATGGTATTGTAGGTGTTATGGTTGGCATATGGGCATTCAGTAGAGCACAAAACAGTCATATCATCAGCTGCAGGCTGAGTTGGTGGATCAACGATGAAGGCGTAGTGGTGATTAGGGCAGTCCACAGCTTTGTTGGTGAGTCCACCTTCACCCATGAGATAGCAGCCGGTGCCGCTAGGAGCATCGAAGTTGACAGCCTTGCAGCCATCCCTTGCGGCACACTTATCGATACATTCTTGGAGGGTAGTAGCCTTTGTAGATTCCAAGGTCGTAGACCAATGGTGAGTGTTGCATTTGAGCATGAAGTAGCTTCCATCTGGGGCGGAATAAGTCTGGAGATTGTTTTGTCCACAGATTGCAGTGTTTTGGACATTTCCGCTGGGGTTGTACGTTCCAGGAAGCGTGATAGCGCCACCTGAGGTGGGTGGCTGTTGCTGCTGAACGGGTGGCTGTTGCTGTTGTGGTGGCTGCTGTTGCTGGACGGGGGGCTGTTGCTGTTGCACTGGTGGTTGTTGCTGTTGAACAGGAGGCTGTTGCTGCTGTGGAGGGGGCTGCTGCTGTTGTGGTGGAGGCTGCTGTTGCTGCACTGGTGGTTGCTGCTGCTGCACTGGGGGCTGCTGCTGCTGTGGAGGAGGTTGCTGCTGCTGCTGCTGCTGCTGTTGCTGTTGTCCTGGTTGCCAGCCAACCGCACCACCAGTTGCACCTTGTTGCTGGCCCGGTTGCCAACCGCCACTGCCTCCAACTGGTTGCTGCTGCTGACCCGGCTGCCAACCGCCGCCGCCGCCGACTTGTTGCCCTGGTTGCCAGCCACCGGCACTTCCTTGGCCGGCTGGACGACCGGGCTGCCAACCCGGCTGCGATAACGTAGCAGTTGCGAAGGACAGCAATAACAGTGCCTTAGCAGGCGACAGAGTACTAAACTTCGCCATAGTGATGGATACAACAAGACCGTAGAGATTACAAGATCAAGTGGAGGTGCTGAGGACTTGTATGGTGAATGAGGGGAAAACTTTTGAATGAACGGCTGATATATCATACTTATATACGTTGCCGTCTATGAAGAGGATGTTGGTTGCACATTGTATACTCTAATTAACAGCTTACTTGGTCAATTCTAATTGATAGATTGATACTCAGAAGGTTGGTTGGGCCGGAGCCTGTAAGCATTCCTTTTCCTGCCTAACATTCGGAACCATGGGCATATGCAGCGATCAATTGCAGAGCTGCAAAAGACTCTTCAGTACGTATCTCGACTAGAATGGCAGATTGCAAACCAAGGGGTATCTCAGCAATTCTAATTTTGAGGATCCGAATACATGACATGACATTGATTCGTCTAGAGTCCGAACATAGGTATATTGGAAATTTCCGTAGTTACATGTGCATGTACATACTTCCTAATATTTCAGGAAACCTGTATATGCGTATCGGTATCTTGGAATATCGCGCAGATTCGATGTTCTGGATCGTTCATGAATTCATAACAGGGCCTCTTAGAACTCTCTTTACTCGAATTGGAACCCCTTCCCCGCACTCCTTCGTATGTTGCAGTCGTACCTAGGACGTAGCATGACATTTGGGGTTGCCGAAATGCATTAATCGCGCCGCATACATACTCTTTCGGGACCCGTTGCGGAATTTGATAGTCATCCAACAATCTGATACCCAATAGAAATGATATAAAATGCCAAGTATGTGACATCCCGGACGGGCTACACAAAGTTACCACATTCCTCGGGTTATTCCCACCAGAAGGCTCCTGTTTCGTGGCAGGAAACGATAAGCGAGGGCGGGACGGCACGAAATAAAGGCGAACTAGTTCCGATTTAATATTTCCGAGGTCGGTTGCAGCCAATGGAATGAACAATCCCCAGATCGAAGATCTATCATGCTGATAGTTGCAGAAGTAAAACACAGGGGAGCTTCCAAGTTTCCTACCTTCGTGTAACTGTAAGTATTCCCCCACCATGCTTGTTCGACGTTCCTTGCTTCAAGTCGACTCGTCTGGACCTATTATCTTGCAGATAAAATTCGTTCTGGCTGAGATTTTCAGTGAGGGGAAGATAATGCATCCGGCAATGTTGGACTCTCTGAGCTGTTGCATGTTAGTTGGGATATTGCTGATTGCTTTGGTCCTCGTCATTAGGCAAATGCAAGCTGTTGATTCATATCACGATCAATTGGATCCTAGATCTATAGAGTTGCAACCAATGAATTGTATATTCACATCGCAGTCGCATCTGCAAGCTCCCCTGCAACTGCACCTGTTTTCGAAGATCGCGCGGCAAGCGTCGGTCTACAGCCGTATCAATACGTAGATGCACAAGGGATACATCCCTTGGTTACATTCCATTAAACAAAGAGGTTGGGTTCGGAATTTTCGAAGCTTATGAGGCATATTCTGGGCCGAAGATATGATCGTCTTTGTGACGTATCACAACCTGGGGTTGGAGATAGCCCCGAACTTGGTTCCATTATGCACTTCGTCCTCCATAAGCAATAGACATCGAGATCCAGCCTTTTCCAGGCATGCAGTTATTGAAGTGGACAGACATTTCAAGGGGGAATCTATTCAAGTAACTCTACAAGGAAGATAATCGGGGCAGTGCAGGATATCTGTTAGTAGTCTGGCACCCAAGTTTATTTAACTGATGAACGCCCTCAACAGAAGTCCTAATTAATTTAATACGCAGCTCACTCGTACTCGGTCAGTCTCAAAGATAAAATTATCTTGTCGAGCCATATATTAGTCGTTCTCGGTTTCTTTAAGAGTATGTTAATTTCTTTCAAAAGACCTTAGATATTCATTAAAGATTTCTTCAAACAATTACTTAAAAGATACAGGCTAACTTAATTAAAAGCTATCTAGACATCGATAAAACCAGCCATGCAACTTAAATCTCTCCTCGCCGTCGTTGCGATCGCGGCACTCAGCGGTGAAGCCGAGGCGTGGCTCAGATTCAGACCTCTCGGTGGGGTCCTCGGTGGACTTGGGAGATCCAACCAGGACGGTTATACCACTCTCGCATACTTCCCAGTTATCATCCGCCAACCAACTGCGGCCCCACCGCCACCCGGTCCAAACCTACAGACCGCTATGCAGAACGGAGATGCTACTTGTCGGGCAAATGCTGGTGTCGGCAGTCGGGGTTGTATTGATAACTCTGGTACCCTGATGGCCTGTATTCCATTCAGACCAGGTTGCCCGTAGTTTAAATTCATGTCTCCATATGCAAAATGCTGATAGTGCATCGAGAAAACTCTTTATGGATGCAAAGAGGCGCTTGATAGACTTCGTCACCCGTTTCAATTTCTTTCTATCAGCAATTTTTTCCTTTTGCTTGTGCATAATGGAGTGGAGTGGAAGTACTTATGCAACGTTTGTCGGGTGGAGATAGTCTTGTGAATGGAATTAATTGTGCATGTATTTTTGCAGAATCATGTATACCCGGGATCTGAGCTATACAGTCACCCTCTCCTTGGGCTGGATATATAACCAGGAATTAAGAAATGATCTATGTTCTGGGTCGACCGGTCTCGCCATGATCAAGTTACCTCAACCTCAGAGCAGATTGCCATCTGTAAAACCTAGTCTTGGCTGGCTGTCTAGTGCTAAACTATTTAAGACCTTGGTCTCCCCACCCAATACACAATTTGGTCACGAGACTGGTAAAACCTTTTTGAATTTTCGAATCCGAAATATAACAAGATCGTGAATTCATGAAGTAGTATGCTTACCCTGGTCTCGTTCCATGCTTACCCGCCTAAACGTACTTCACGCGGCCGCCGCAAATCATACATAGGAGTCGACGTTCGAGTACAAAGTGGTTGATCAGTGTATTAAACGTCGACAAAGTTTTACCCTAAACACCTGTGGCCAATTAACTGCCGTCCGGGAACGAAACCACCCCAAAGCAATCATCTAGCTTACGGAATCACGTGAGACCTTATTGAGGGTATAGAATATATAGATATGTACGTCTATATACATAATGTCTTTAACTCAAAAAAAAAAAAAAAGCACCCTCCACATGTCTTGATAATATGTACTCAGGGACCACCTTCCCCAAACCCCACCGAATAGCTTCATACATCGCCGGCCACACCCCCATAAGTCAGCCTCGAGACATCCTGACCACCAGCTGCATCTGTCTTAGCTCATCAACCCGCCTCCGACCCCAACCCAACTAATAAGGGCGAGGAGGGTGGCAGGGGACGGACATAGACATCTGCCGCTTTTTAGTCAAGAATATTCGAGGCTGGCTTATTTAGTGGTGTTCCGGCGCTTCTTCCCAGCACCGGCGTCCTCAGATTGGACGCGCTTCCGTTTACTCCTACCCCTAGTCGAGGGACCGCCCTGGAGATCGCCGGTCCCAACGTGGGCAGATTCCGAAGAATCTGGACCCAGTGGTACGCTGGCTGACTCTGCTGGCGGTTTGGTCCCTCGCCTACGGGTCGGTTTCTTCTTCTTGCCCGCTAAAGGGCAGCATGGCGACCTCCTAGGTAGAGGAAGAAGATCTTCTCCACAAGGGAAAAGAGTCTTCACGCGCCAACCACACAACTTAGCGCGGCCCTCATTGAAGGTCGCACCAAAAGGTACGCCTCCAGGGGCATGTCGCCGCCGTGGGTTTCTACGACGCGGGACCTCGAATAGGTTGCCAAAGGTGGCGTCAACACCTTGGCCGGTTGGGTTTTCCGGCACAACCGTGATCGTTGTGCCTGTCGTATTTGGAGCCGTACCTTGGCTCCGAGGGAGGGTCTTCGGGCTCTTCGATGAGCTTGCGGGTGCCCGGTTCCGCACGTTATAACGACGAGGTTCCGCCGGACTCTCTTCAGTTTCGGCTATGGCCTCCTCCCTGGTCCGTCTGGCCTTCTTTGTGATCGAAGGTCCAGAGGACGTGGGAGGCTGCTTTTGCTTACTCCTGGAGGTGTCCTTTGGAACCTCGGTCGTACTGGTGTCTCTCTGGTTTGGCATCTTGCTAAGGACTTTATGCTAGAAATCTAAGCATTTTAGTTGAAGCCTTCTGTGGGACAAGCCATGGTGGAGTGGTATGTTAATAAAAAGCAGTCTTTGGACGAACGCAGCACCCAGAGAAGAGCAAATTGAAATAGGATCGGAAGACACAGAGGAGAAATAACCACAAGCAGTTGCAACTCAGATGATGCAGCAGGCGTTAAACCAAGTTTGGAGACGCGTCAATGTAGCTCGCCAACCAAATTTCTCTCTTTGCCAAAGGATGGGGATGCGAAGAGGCATGAACCGCCGCAAGAAAAATGTGAAGAACAAGGGAAGGCGGACACGATACTATCTTAAGGGTTCGAGATGAAATACCTTTGCAAAGATGCTGCTGATGGCTATGATGAGCTTGTGATGGAAGGGATGTGAGTGGAGGTTGTCTAGTAGAGAAGTGTTTGAGAGAGGAAGATGGAGAGGAAGATCTTAAGAAGGAGAGGGAGAGGAAGAGGAATGAGAAGAAAGTTTTCCTGAGATTCAGCATTGAACTAAAGATTGGCACTGAGAATATCAACACAAATAATTACGGAGCTTCGGACGGACTACTCGCAATAACTCAGGTAAATTGTCCTCATGCAGCTTGTTAGGCACACAGCTGAAACGTTTTAATATAACAAGACTAACTAAGGTGCTCCATTCAACTGTCCCTTGAGGCCCGACCATTCACTCATTGCTTAACCAATGACGAGTACAGAAGTAGTTGACCATACAATATAATAAAGAGTTTATAAAGTCTATTACCGACGTATACATATCCTAGTCTTGAAACCATTCTACAGCTATAACAATTATAGCTTCCTGTAATCCTAACAATGTAGCCTCATGGCAACAATGCCCTGCCATTTGTGTTGTTAAGCTTCCGTGTTGCTGTTGCATTTTGGACCTTGTCGTCAAATACTTCCGAAAGCGGTAATAGCCCAGTAAATTGAATAAATTCCCCAATGCGGTTTAGCGCAGATACGACAAGCTGGCAGGAGACGCGCGAAAAGTTTCCCAGTCACAAACCAGCTAAGCATCGTCACCATCAACCTCCCTCACTTCCTGGATAGGCGCCGGAACCCCCGTCTACAACCTCCAATAACCTCCACTCTCACATCGCTAGACCCATTGGTTACTCTCTTTATCATATTACACGCATCGGACGCCTCCGATCACCACATTCGTCACAATGAAGTTGGTCAGGTGAGCTAGCTCCTACGCCCGCCATCCCAATCACGAGTCTACAGCCGATCTATTGGCCGTCGCTCATCACACATCTTTCCCAGTGATATATACTAACCCGTGGATCTCTAGATTTCTTATGAAATGCGCGAATGAGACGGTTACCGTTGAACTAAAGAATGGTACAACTCCCTTGGCCACACAACACCAAGTCTCAAGAATAGCACTGGGCTAACAATGGATATGAATTACATAGGCACCATCATTCACGGCACAATAACCACTGTCACTCCAACAATGAACACTTCTCTCCGTACGGTGCGCATGACGGTGCGAAACCGCGAGCCGCAGACGCTGGATACCATCAATATCCGAGGAAGCACGATCCGTTACTTCATTCTGCCAGATTCGCTACCGTTGGATACCCTGTTGATTGACGACAGTGTTAAGGCGAAGAACAAGGCGAGGAAGGAAGGTGATAAGGGTGGAGATCGTGGTGGTGGTCCTGGTGGAAGAGGACGAGGACGAGGACGAGGCCGGGGAGACCGAGGTGGCCGTGGACGAGGTGGAAGACGTTAAACATTCTTCCCAAAAAATTTTGATCGAAGCAATATTGGCGGTCGAGCTACAGGATGCGAAGTTTCTTTGAGGTATCCATCAAGGCTCCTGGGATGAAGGGTAATCATATATGAAGCTAGTGGGATTTAGAGCACTTTGAGGCGATGTTCATACACGCCATGATACAGTACCAAAAGTGGGATAGATACTCCTTTTTTTTCTTCTTTTTTTATATCATCATTGTATAACAAAGTGCAAATCATCAGCTTGTTCCCCACCGGCTCAATCACTTTTCTAAACATTTGATTAACCATAAACTCCGATGCAATGCTCGCGATATAATGATACGCCTGTTCTCTTCCCGTGTTTACGACGACGACTCGTCATCCTCATTCCTCGCCTTCTTCATCAATTCGTACAACTGGCCGATTTGGTCGTCTGCCGTGTTCAGTTAGCATAGGGAACAACGATATCGTCCGATTCTCCCATTATAGGAACAAGCGGTAGGGCCATATATGCATTACCACTCATCTTGTCTAGTTTGGACATATCTAACTTCGCATCCCTCCAAGTCTCTCCTTCAAGATGCTGAGCGTATAGTTGCCATTCGGTCAAAAATGCAATCTGTCCTCATGGATATTTCAAAAGGATTGATATGACTCCGACGTTAGCGTCTCCAGTCCATTTAAATTCCCGTTTCCGAGAAACAAAGCCACTGAGGGTACGTACGATATGCACCGGATTTTCGACATCTTTGTGCTTTCTCCACTCGTCCCTCACGTAATGGTCACCGAGTGCCCGCTGCTCAGCGGGTAAGTGTCTATGTGCGCGTAGAATGCGACGGTACAGCGGAATCGGGGGTAGCAATGCCAATGCGTTCTTCGATAGAAGATTTTGAGGAGTGACCGGAGTCGATAGGAGTCGAGCTGTCAACCGCATGATCCAAGATTGATATATCAAGCTGGTCTCTGTGATATCAAACCTTTAAAGCTTTCAAAGGTTATTATTTTTGAACTCGCGAAGTAAAGAATGGTGGTCCTATCAGGGCAGGCGAATTAATCGAGGTGACATGGGTGCGGTGGTTTCCATGTGCCAAAATCCCGCCCAGCCGAAATCCCCACCCGGCCATGCATAGCATGCAGCAGAGTAGTGTGTCAAGAATTAGATACTTCAAATCAGCTATTCGATTTCGATTCGAATTCATGATATGATACAAGATCGATATATCTGGCCGAAACGTGAGCAGACGTAATCCCAAGCATGACTGTGCGAATGTGCCGGACGTAATATCATATCTGAGGCCGCACGTGGCCATACATTCCAGTCCTCATTCTTATATAAAGATCGCATCGGTCAAGTCGCAGGTGACTATCTTCAAATCACACTTCTTTCTCCTCAAGCTCCTAGGCCGGTCTTGTCCTGTCAAAGCTCCAAAGCGGGGCACTCAGCCAAATCAAAAAAAAGGGTGCAGTTCGACTTGCAGCAGCCTGCAGCAGTGCCGTCCTGACTTCTTACATATACGGACAGGGGCCTTTCATTAGGTAAACAACTCAACCCAACGTCACAGAGACAGCACACTAACTTCGCCTCCACTTTACTCTTTCCTCTCTTTCAGCTCCCTTTTTAATCCACCGCGACCTCCTGATCGCTGGACTAGCTGCTTCTGTTATGAGCTGAACGGCATCTCCATCCATTTTATCGGCACCGTACTGCCATCTACAGATTATACCTCCCGTCCTTATCTTCTCCGTTCATTCGTTCGCACGTTCTTCGCACGTTTACCGTTCTTATACATACAAACATAACATTTACAACCCCGCCACAAAATCCAAATTCACTCAAGAAACTCTAATATCATAAAAACTATTTGAGTTTCCTCCCCCTTAACCATCGACAGAACACAATAAACAAAAACCTCAGGGGATTTAGACATAATCCTTTCAAAACGGAGAATATGTCCTACCCGTCAGACCTATTCCGTGCCATCTTCACGCCCGGCGCCCCACCGGCCCTCCTCCTCGCTACAAACGTCTCCTTCGCCTGTCTGCAGCTGACTCTCCTCTCCATGCTCTTTCTCACCGGATCATTCCATTTCTTCTTCTTATCGATCATGTGTGTTGGAGTCTGGGGTGGTATCAACTGGTTCGTTCGTGAGGTGGAAGCTCTGAAAAAAGTCGAGGAGCAGGCTGAGGGTATTAGACGAGTCCAAGGGGTTTTAGAAGAGGAAGAAGAGGAAAGGAGGCAGCAAGACGAGAGTGAATATGCCGGTAGGAGTACCGGTATCGAGATTTCGGCCGTGGAACACGTTGAGAGGAGGAAATCAGATGATGAGGAGGAAGATGATGGGTTTGAGAAGGTTGAGAAGGAAGATGGCTATGAAACCGAGGATAGGAAGTCAAAGTAAACACGCCATCCTCAGGGTGTTAGCTTTGATCGGGAGGGGTTCATGAGAACCCCACATTCCGGCCTCAATTCTTGGTTTCGTACGACAAGGGATATTTAAAAGACAGGGGTGGGGGCGGGGCAGGGGAGGTGAAGCTGTGTATTGAAGGTGTTTTCTTTCGGTTTATTTTTAGCCAGCTTGGTGGATGCTTCTTATTTTATTCTTCCTCCTCCTTTTCTTGGGTGTTATTGGTTTTTGGATCACAGGTTTTCGGGGTGGTTATTCAACAATGGGCGAATAGTGGGCTTTAACCAAATCTTATGGAACTTACACTCTCTGTGAAATTTTCTCTTAGAATGGGGTTTTATATTTCCTAAGTCTAGACTTATAGAGGGATAGATATCTTAGAAAGGCCATTTATATTTGGAGACCTGTTATCTTACCATATACCTACGTCCTTAGGTACTGAGGTACTTAATATTATATTAGACCTTTACACCAGTACACATACACGTTCTACAAGAATAGCGAAGGATTATTGTTGGTAATGATATGTTATGTATAGATGCCCCTATAGAAAGTGCATTTGATAAATATACAAAGAGAATACTGCAGTGTATGTCGCAGCTTCGTCCCAAGACTCGGGCCTATAGATATTTATCTGATGGCTCCAAAAAGACTTGCAGTTATGTCGCATCGAAATGATACTGACCCGGTTCCATGCCCGGATCGTGAGAGAAAAAAGAAACAAATGGTATCAAAGCATAAGATAATAATAGAAGAAGAAAGCTTCCTCAAGTCCAATAACGCCGAAAAGGTATATCAAAGTAAATCATAATAAAAGATCGTAAGAAATATGTAGGTTGTTCTGGTTTTCTTTTTTTTTTTTTTTTTTTTTTTTTTTTTTCCGGCTTGGTTGGGTTTTTCTGTTTTCTTTATTTCGGAGGGGAAATAATCAGTTATATCCCGCAGCCTTTGCATCTGTTGTCCTTGGTTGTACTAATTCGAACTCCTCGATCCCAACGTGCTTATGTTGGAACCCAGCCATCCTACTAACTCTGCTACTCAAGAATGCCATGATTCTAGTAGAAGGTTCATCGGTTGTGGTCGTCTCAAGGATATCTTGCTCAGAAAGTTCGTAGATATCCAACAAATCTCCCATAACTAACGAGTTCTCGTCTGTTGGGTGGGGTTGGGTGTATGAAATGGTAAGCTGTGGGAGTTTGGTGTGTCCCTTTGCATCTTTGAGGGTATTTACAGCGAGGTCGACACGAAGTCTGAATTTCCAGTCGCCATTTGGTTGGTCGTGTAAACCAAGGCCGACGATTGAGAGGCTGTAGAAATAGGACGGTTGGTTTTGGTTCGAGGCAAGGAAATTGTCGAGGGCGTCTTGGGTGGTTTGGGAGAGTCCACCACGAGTGTAAAGGCCGCTATACAATTAACATACTGCATTAGTATCTCTTATCGATGCCGACCAAGTTGGACCTAGTTTTGTAGATCCCCTTGGCAGGGAAAATATATTTTTGACATACCTCTTTGGCAACAAGACGGGTTCAGATCTCTCAATTCCAAAAATTGCCTGCTGTAGCTGGGCCGGTGGATGTGTAATAATGCCAGCGTGTGTCGGTCCTGCCGTTCTAACTTGAAGATGGGAGACCTTTGGGCCCGAAGAATGGGCTTTGATTTCGTTGTATATTTGGGCGAGGGGGAAGGATTGGACTGGCAGGGATAGGTAAAGGAGTGTGTTGACGAGCACAAATAGCACACGGCTGAACGAATACATCTTCAAGATAAAAAAGGAAAAAGGAAAAATAAAATAAAATAAAGACAAAAAAACTTCAAGGATCGGATGAAGGTGAAAAAGAAGTGAAGATGCAAGAAGATGGATTGGGATATCCTCAGGGAAAAGAAGTTATGTCTGGATGTGAGGGCTGAAAAGGAATGTTCGACAACCTGTTCCTGAGGTGAGGGCGAGGTGGCACTGGTTTTATGGGATATTCGAACCCGCTCTTCCACTGTACACTTTTGGCCAACACCCCGCGGGCACTAACCAATGTCACGATGCACCCGAACACTTTCAGATTTTTTGGAGCTAGGCCTGGACGGGCTTTTCTTGGTGGGGCTCGAGGGTTGCCGAAGGCCGGACTTTTGACGAGAAAGATGGTTGCTCTTCTCGACCAAAACGCACCAGGTTTAGCCAATGGGTGTTATCTTTTAAAATCGCAGGGGCTGCCGCAGTACTCTTCTGAAATTCTGAAGTCAAAGTCGGCCACCTTCGTCACCGTAAACCCAAAGTTCCTTGATCCCGGTCTTTGAGGGCTGGATTCGGCCGGACTGGGGCTGAGAGGTTTCGGCAGGATGTAAGGCTGCAACCTCGCTTTTACTCAATGGCAAGTTGTAGTAAATTGCAAAAGGGACAACCGAAGCCGCGAGAATCGAATGACTCTATGTTTTGAGACTGGAAGGTTGACCGTTAGGTATCCTGGAGGTCCCAAGGAGGGGATCGCGGACTTATAACGTTTTCTTTGGGTTGAGATTCGCAGGAATATCCAGCCTCTAGGTCGAATTTTTTTCCAGGGCACGGAATTTCTAATCTTTTCCAATCCATTTTCTCATTCGCCTGATCCGGGTGGGTGCGGGAGCTGGTAATTCCGTCTCCTTTGTCGTCGAGGGCATTCTTTCTTTATTGGGAACTCTCGTTCGAGCATTCAACTAGAGAAGGACACGTACATGCCGTTCAATCTCCTTTGTACGATCGAGACGGCAGGTCAGTCCGATAGCATGGCGATACTAGGCGTCGATTCAAGCTTTTTTCTCTTAATGCCATTTGTTTTTGATATTCCTTCTGTCTCATTAATCGGAGAGATATGACGATTAGGCCCGGACACTACTGGGACTGTTTTTCTGGTGCTGCTAAGGACTTGCCATTAGTTAGCGTGATAGCTAGTCGGGCTAAAAATACCAAGCTTTTCTAGCTCAATGCGACCTTATACCATGCATTCTCGATGCATTCTGTCACATCCATAGTAGTAATCCAGTCTTTACCGCCCCATCGGTCACTAACCACGAGCGAAAGCTGTTGGATTTTGGGGGTCCTGCTGCGTCGGATCAATTGAAACATATCAACTGTCGGAAGGAGTCGGTCGGAAAACTCCATAATCAGACTATTCAGAAGTCCATGCACCGTTTGTGAGTGTAACACCGTTTCGCTAAAACGGCTGGAGCTCGCCCAATTGCCAAAGCCCTCCAATTCAGAATCATTCCTTAGAATTCCTGCCTGCCTCATTGATGTCCAACTACAGCGGCAGAAGGTTCCATTCGAGTCAAAAATAATGAACCCTGAACCATTGAACACCCTGGAGGCTTTAAACACGAGCGGCGAGAGAAAGCCCCAAAAATAAGCCTGAAGTAACTTCAAAAGGAAAAACGGTTTGCTGTTTGCTGTTATAGATTTTTAAATCTTTTGGGGGTGGGATGAAGGCCCTTGCCAGGCTGACTTGTGATTACGAGATTTTGGTAGCATCGCGTATGCGACCCGGAATTTTGAAATTTGACCTGCTCCTTCGCTTGGCTTCTCGGCGTCCACAAGATGCATTGAGAACATTTGCTTCGGCATTTCCTTCCCAATGCAGGTAAATCATATGAGCGGTGAGTGAGTCGAGTGGTCTCGTCGGTGTTTAGTGTCGTATCGCAGGATGGAGCGGCAGACTTAAGTCGTCTTTTCCTCAGAGAAATCCCCAACTTTGTTGGAAGTTGCGATACCCAACACAAAAATAGGAGATCACGGGCGAGGTTTTTCTGCTAGCCAACTTCAGACGCATCTAACCGGAACCCTTTCTTAGACACCAATTGGCCACATGTGTAATTGGGCAACTAACAAACCACCGATAGGACCCATAGATAATTAGG
Organism: Arthrobotrys conoides; assembly: GCA_036971725.1. NCBI lineage: Eukaryota > Fungi > Ascomycota > Orbiliomycetes > Orbiliales > Orbiliaceae > Arthrobotrys > Arthrobotrys conoides. The sequence goes on from JAVHJM010000001.1 coordinate 3,811,731, forward strand.
CCTTCTGGGGCCGCTTATATCTGTAGTCAGCTTAATATTCGGGTTGTAACCTAGATTTCACGAATATTGTGGATTTGCAATGAAGAGGGTTTCCATAGACTCGCTTCTATGGCTTGTTGGTATGTTACATTCACATATGCACATGTGCTAAACTCCGTTTATTTACAGGGTATAAAGAGTGCCGTAGAAAAACTATATGATAGTCCCACAGCCAACTCGAGTTCACGGGACCAGTTGTTGCGCTGGCCAGTTTACAAGTTTTTAGTAATCTGGCAGATCGTTCCAGTAGGTGGTGTGAGAGTAAACCTCCTTTCCGGTGTTTCCAAGTTCCCAGTTGAACTTGAGTTTTATAAATTGCATTAAATGGGCGGCAACCTGTGAGATGTTAGTTTTGCGAAGATCTAACACACAATGTTGTAGTGCAGATGAGTTATATATACCTTGATATGACCGGTGTCAGTTGGATGCCAGAGCGGATTGATATCGTTATGCTGCAAGACACCGGTAGTGTTGAAGTAGTGGACAAAGTTGCTTCCGTCCTTCTTCTTGAAAGAGTCGACTGCAGCGAGAATACCGGCTTGGTAGCCGTCAAGATTCTGGAGATAGGTGTTTCCTGCAGATTGCATTAAGATGTTAGCACAGAAACGCACCCATTGGGCATACTAACATCTCGATGTATAGATCTATAGAGACTGTAATTTTCTTACCGTAGCTATAGAATCCTTGCCAGATTTGCATAGCAATAACCTGTGCGCGTGGGTATTTTTCGTGGATCGAAGCGATAAGCTTGATGTAGTTTGCTTGGAACTCTGCATCCGGTACGCGACCAGTTTCGGTTCCTTGGTTCGAGTCATTGGTTCCAAGGTTGATAACCTGTGATAAAATTTAAAAGATTAAGTTTTTAGAACCAATCGGGCAACTATCGGACCCCCTTGCGAGGAGAAATCAAACGCAACTTACGACAATATCAGCCTTTTGGTGCTTATTAAACGGCCATGGCTCCGGATTTGTTCCATAGATCTGCTGAGCTCTATAGCCGGTATCGCTGGTCTGCAGCCACTGATACAATTGACCTCGAGGATTGCCCCAGCAGAGTTTGTCGGTCAAACAGATTCCAGAATCTACAAAAGGTATTGTCAGCAGAAGCTCTGCATCATATTCAGTATAACCGGGTATAGCCCCCACATACAGGCAGTAAATGTGAATTCAACATTTCCTAACCCTTCGCACAAGCCCCAGGCAAAGCTGCTAAGCCCCTCGTAGGTCGCAGTGTAACCAGCGGTTAAAGAATCGCCAATCATCTCAATTTTGCGGTTGTACTCGGGAATACCGTAGATCCTTGTGCCCTTGGTGACGTGGACCCTCTTCAGTTGTACTCCAAGGGCCCAGTTTGTGACACTATCAAACGCAACATAATCCACGTATTAATATTAGAGCCTTTCGATTGATATATCTCACTTAGAGACTAACTAGATGGCTCGGATGAGATTTACCGGAATTCAAAGATATTTTGCTGGCCATCAATAGCGGTTTTCTGTCCGGGGGTATCCTTGTTAATAAACTGATACGTATCGTTGGCAGTTACATTCGCGAAGTTCCATGGCTGGCCCGAGATTCCTAGTTAGAAAGCCATTTTATAAGCCTAAATTCTAGTCATGTTTTACATATTACAAACCATTGCGATACTCTGATCGATTAATCCGGGTGCATATCGCTAACTAGCGGCTATCGCTACTTACTCCAAGCGAGTAAAACGCCATTCGACGTATGTTCTCCAAAAGTGATTGCAACGTCATCCCCAGCATATCTGAAATTGATACCAGGCGACGACCACCACGATATATATTTGCTACACCATCTTCCCTTGTAACTGATTTGATGGGCGTCAGGTGGATATGTCTTCCAATTGGGGTCACTGTCCGCGATATTGGCGATTTTGAGAGCCTGTCCGGGGTAAGGGTTTAATCGGGGTTGTCCGTTTTCAAGAATAGTCGCTGTGGCCAGCGAGAAGCAGGCAAGAAGAGCCGGGATGAACCTCATCGTGAAAGATCACTATGCATGCAATAATTTTGCATAGGCGAATGGCAATGTTGAGGTCTAAAAGAGCTTGGTGTAGCACAGCTAGATAGAAGCTTTAGCAAAGCTCAGACCAAGAGGGGAACCCTTCCCTCTTATACATCAACGATAGCACTAGGATCTGCTTGTTAAGAATGGAATTATGTTCCATGGATTCAGAAACTTTTCGGAAGGATTGCTCCGTTACCGATCGCCTGTGAGCTAGCCATACAAGGACAACCGTTTACCACAGAAGGGTATATGATCTGGCTAAGCACTGTCTTCATGGGTTTGCGAATTATAGCAAGGAGACCGTATAGTATATCAAAGCAATACGTATACCAGCGCCCCCGTATAGTTTGAGTACTTGCTGCATGTCATATCCTATAAAGCTGGAGGCTTCCCCCTATCCAGAGTATGGAACACAATCAATTCGGATCTCCAATTGCCAATTATCGAAAACTATACCGGCGCAGAATGAACCTGCGCGGAGAGACTCCGTCCGTTTATCCACATTTGTACGTAAAGTCCCTTATTCAGCTCCCAACCATCCCATATTCGATTGATTGACAGGGTACAAGACAGGATCATCTCCTCAGATGTCGAGGATGAGGGATGTTGCATCGGAATTTCTTAAAACCGGCATCCACCAGTACCTTTCAAAGCCATTATCTGCCTCGCAAACCACAGGACGGGAAAGGCGCTGGTGTACGGAAGCCGGGTTCTTCATGCGGGTTTTAGGCATAAAATGGCGACTTCTAAGGCTAAATAAAATATACCCTGCTAGAAGCCAGTTTATATCCATCCATGAAAACCAAGAAAGCCCAAAAGTTTATCGAGCTTGCAACAGGTGAAATGTGTTGGCTTGAGCTTTGGGGACTCAGCGGTTCTTATGATCATGGTTCCCTGGTTACGGTTCCTACAGAGCTGGCTCATGTAAGGAGAAGATCCGGACCACCGGATGTAGATATATTGAGGCACGAGTACCTTGCATCGCGTATTACAGGCGCATCGTCGAGGTTCAATGGTATGCTTCGGCTTCCTTGGCCCGGCTTTAGAAATAGTTAAACAAAAATACAACAGTACAACACACTACCTTTGCTATTAACCAACAGTTGCTACGATATTTTCGGCCATCTCGGATGGCTCACGATAGTTATCAGGAAGTTAAAAAATTTTTCGAGTACTCAAGCGGATTGTATGAAGGTTAAGAACTCTCCAGGAATAATAGAAATTATGCTACTCATGCAAGCGCCTAGTTCATTACAAATATGACAACTACTATATACTACACACTGATCTTTCCAGAAAGAGGCCGGGGAACATTTTAACTCATGCAAGTGTTCATCACATTCCTGACCCTGCGGTCACGATCAGATATCCAACCAGGTCTCCATAAAATGCGGAATTCACATATGCATATGGAAATGCCCATGATGATGACCCTTATGGCCAAGTTCAATACTCCTTCTGCGGTGATCACAGTGCTTGCAATGTTCATGCTCTGTATCTGGAGACGATTTCTTGCAACGCATGTATCCATCATTGATCGGCAAATACCCACATCCAGCACGTTCCCGCCTATGCACACTCTCATGGAATACCGCGTCGTCAGGTATGTCTCGGGTGAACCCTAGATTTGGAGGCCAGTGTCGTGGAACCCAGCGGCCGAATTCAAGCTCCAAACGAGTAAATAGGGGAAGAACCTCTGTTGGATTACATATCTTGATTAGCACTTTGCATAAGAATTTCCAGGGGAAGTGCAAGTTATTAAGCAACGGTGCCGACTTACCGAGAACCCACCAGCTCACAACACCGACATGTGACCACCCCCCATTGAACTTGAGAGCATCATGGATGGTTGCAACGCCAACTTGATTCTGAGCCGCGTGGAAGACTTTTTCAACTTCATCCATTTTCCATGGAAGCCTGTCTGGGCTCGTTCTACCGACGCACTTGTCCTCGATTGCCATAACTTCTTCCAACATCCATGCTAGAGCAATATCGCTGATCATGGGAACGCCTTCTTCTGGCGTCCAACCGCCACCGATGTCTGCGTGGTTACCCGGGAACCAAACTTCCTTGACGTCGTGATCTTCTCGTCTCCATCCTTGCATTTGTGCAAATAAACTAGGCTTGAACTTCAATCGTCGTTCATCGATGGCAACTGCGTGTCTCACGTGGTCTGCAGCCGGTTGCTGCGATTCTGGGAAACTTTTTCTCAGCAGTGGTAGTTCGAATCTACCTACCGAGTTGACTGTATCGTAGAGACCGAGGATGTGGACTTTGACACCAGTTCTGCAAAATGTTTCCTTGAAATGGGTCATATGTTTCCGGATAACGTTCGCCCTCTTGGTTTTTAGACGTCTAAGACGCTCGAATTTTGCGAAGGACTTGTAGGCGAAGGGGACCATTTCTTCGTTTCCGCGGGATAGTAGGCCGACGTACATGACCATCTGGGTAAGGAATCTAGCAGTGTATGCACCACGGGAGAAACCTGTAGTAAGTTAGTTAATGATCATGTATATATATATGTTTGATATTTGCGATATGTACCAAAAATGTAGATTTTGTCACCAGGGCTATAGTATCGCATGATGAATTGATAGCCCTGGATAACATGGTGATCAAAACTGGTACCGACGGCCTGATCAATTGATTGATCGATAAATCGCTTCATTTTCGAGAATGGTCCTGGCGCGAAATCGTGTTCGCCAGCGACATATGTTCCAATACCAGCTAAACGAGCACCACATTAGGTTATTGTTTTTCTTTTGTAAGGTTACTGAAACGCAATGGGTATAGAACCTACGTTGGTAGTACAAGTAGACTTGTGGGTCGTGCTTGTCGAGCATCTGATACCTGAATATACGCTTCAAGTTTAGTCGATGTACCTTTAATTGCTCGGAACTTGCCGAATGATTTGCGAGGGGCTGAAACTGAACACATGCAAATCACGAGGAGCCCTACATTTTAATAATATTCGTATCCTGGTTTTGAAGTTAGTATAGTCTGTTGGAATTTCAAAACTTCCGGCTGAGACCTACACCCACAATGGAGTAAATCCATTGGAAATGCGTCGGTGGATCAACTTACAGACATATTTCCCTGGAATTTGTTTCCTGTACCATCGAAGAATAGGACCAATTTCTTCGGTCGCACCTGAATTTCTGTGATACCAGCATCTTTGTAGGGTAGAGGGTCAAGCTCTAGATCGAAACTATCTTTTGTCATGGCAGACATGATAGTTGAAGACTTTCGCATACGACCCGGCCCCGGTGGACTCTCGATATCGCCAGTCTTTTCGTTCCATTCTGTTCCATTGCTTATATTGGTATCAATATGAGGCCGTGTCGGCACTTGTCGGGCCTCTGGGATAGGCGGTAAAGCGGTTCCGTTTCCTGGTGACATTGGTGGTGAATCTTTCCCGATAGCTGGGTCTCTAGATGCAGTTGGATAGGCGTCTGGATCGTTGGACCAAATACCTGGTTTACTTTCGGTCGCCATCTTGCCTTTTAATTATAGTTCCAAGGTTTTTAAATTGTGTGTGTATCGCAAGTAGCACCTGGGAAAATTGGGGTTCGAATGCGATTGTGAAGATCGGGCAGGTCTTTGAGATCTTTAAATCCCTAGTAAAACTCCCCTGCCTAGCTATGTTCCACGATGTCTTTCTATTGTATCGCTTGGTTATGTGGCAAGAGGGAATGCGGATCGGTCGATTGAATAAACGGAAAAGAGAATACCTCTTGAACTGCATGCCGCATAGCACCTACGCAAAGGAGAATATGTCCTTATATGAAGTTCTCTGGGCCATCAATCTCCTCACTTCGCACCAATGCGCAGACGCGCCAATCTTGAATAGGTATAGACAAGAGGTAGTCCACCTCTCGCGACTGCAACGAACAAGCTTCATTCCTTGGTCCAAGTGTATCTTGCAGACGATCCTTGCTTCCGCTTGGGAAAAGTGGGTCACTTCTATCGATTTTCTGACGAATAGTTTTTTCGGACTCCATGGTGGTGTGAATTATTTCAACCATGCGCTTCAATTTTTTACAAATCAAGCATGGATGAACGGGTTCTCAAGGCATACGGAAACTACCAAGGAGCTCGATTGAACAGGTGGAGATGTCAATCATGGTGCCACCAGTACATACTACTTCTGCACGGCTGGTACAGCTGCACAAAGACATTTTACCGTCAACTGCGTGGGGACAACTTTCATGCATGAAATCGCGCCCGGCAAAGATCTAGGCAATTGTGGAGTCGGGATTTTCAAAGCCGACCAGGATTTCGGGCAAGGTTATAACTCGGCTTTTCGTCAAGATGGTGTGGGCTTGCTTTCTCATGCTGGGTTAGCCTCAAACCCTCAGTGTTCTTTGGGAAACGCTGAATAACGTCACATTCCAGTGGAACGTTAGACAATCCATACTGTGACGCCAATAACGCTCCTGTTTCTTGTCAGCCTCATGAATGATGTCGATGTAGCTGCACCGTTGGCTCTTGCTTCACCGTCATGATCATGCCCATGAGTTCAGATGCAGCTTGGATCACATCGACTCTCGAAGAGAGACACTTCGAACTTCGCGACGGAAATTTAAAATCGGGAGCGGGAAGGGATTTTCGGTAATCTCAGATGAGATCGAGAGGAGGATATCAAGGAGGACATGGGTAGAAAACAGGGAACACCCTTCTCAACTTCACCAGAACGGAAGGCATTCCGGTACGGTCCATGCCTCTTCGAGCCGTCTGTATCAGATCGAGTAAAGTTCGGATCGATCTCGCTTGGAGCTCTATAGCTATTGGCTCGACGGAATCCTTCAGAACCAACCACTCTGATTAACGTTGCCTGTTCCATGTACATATAGAGGTTATGGGCTCACGATTTCACAAATCTCTGTTGCAGAGGTAATGCAAGACTTGAGTCGATGTGTCGATGCATAAGATACTGCGAGACTGATAAGATACGGCGTCGGGGTGGATATACAGTATGGCCCTTGAAGCTCGAGGCTCGATTGAGTTCTATTACAGTCTGGTAGGCGGCTCTAGTAACATCCGCGTTAGCCTGCTAAATTTGTTCGGGAATTAAGAAACTTGAGGCCTTTTTAGAGGGTCAATTGGAACGAGATCGATGTATGCACAGGGATCATGATTATGCAGGCAGTTCGCGAGACCAGGCAGTTCCGATCACCAGGTGTTGAACTAGGGCTTTGAGAGTGGTCAAATTGGAAGACAACACAAAATTCAGATTCTTGAGGCTCAAAAGGGTAATAAGACTTGGCACAATTTTACAACGTCTACAACACTTCTGCAAATGTCGCATCATAATCCACACTTTCTCCAAATACACAAACAACCACTGGTAATAATATCCTAAGACACGCTCTTTACCTCTGAATCCCCAGCCCATATCGCGTCTCATGGTTTCTAGGTCATGAGTACACGTTCCACCTATTCTCAAATCCAGATAGCGTGCCTTTGGCATCCATAGAATGGCCTGGCGCGATGTTCCTGTTCCACCCGTTGATACGGGTTGGGGCTCCTATAGATGTCGCCCCGGTGACCCTTGGGCCATTGCATCTGTGTACATGCGGGCCCTGTTGCTCTTTATTCGAGAGAGAGGAGAGGTCGGTGTTGATGTATTTGTTCAGGCAATACAACCATCATCACCAACCTTCCTCGGCCTCCATCTCTCCTACGGAACTTCAACCTACGAACTCGAATCAACAGCACCCGCGAGCAAAGCCATGAATCAGAATAGGAACAGGTTCGTGGATGGTGATGACCAGAAGGCATCAAAGGGTCCTGGACGAAACCACAGGGGACCCAAACTCGCATCCGACAAGCAAGATGGAGAGACGACGCGACCTAAGCAACTAGAGCCCGGTGACTTTGTCGAGAAGGCTGGACGCCACAAGCCGGATTTCCCCGGGATCGGCCACCACGAGGTCTGCCAGAAGCCCATCCGTGCTTGGCATCTTGGAACCCTTCTCTTTGATACGGAGCGAGCCATCTACGTTTGGGAGAATAGGTTTTTTCCAACACTCTACATCCCCAGGTCCTCTTTATTCGACCGAAAGGGCGAGGGATCTTTCCTGAAGAAGGGTGGAAATGGAAAGATCAACGAGAAACTCATTGAGCTCTTATCAACAGCAAAGCTAGCTAGCCTCGTTGAGAATGATATGGCTTTGTTTGTTAACAAGAAGTATGTCAGCAACGTCATATTTGTTGTTGAGGGCCGTCTCAAAGACTATATCCGCATCCCTTTCAAAGCTCTCGGTACGTTGCAACATCGATATCTACCCTTTTGTCCCCCAAAGCGATATCCTCCGTTGGATACGTTAATGCTAACCTCGCTCTCAACATAGATGAATGGCGAGAACACGAAGATGTGATATGTGGCTTCCCGCAGGATCCTTACAAGGCTATGGACCTGAACCATTGCTCTCGCTCTGTCGAGATACAAATCGGCACAGATAAATTTGAATCGGACCAAGCTATCGTCCTGTCACAGAAGGGCTACCCACCACGGTACTACTTCACACGGGATATTTTCAAGTTTAAACTGCCTTCAGGCCACAAGTTGGCTGCGAGAGATCCTCGCAAGAATGGAAAAATATTTTCTTGTCCATACAAGGGTCATGCAGAGTATACATCCCTCCTAGGTAACTAAGTTTGTTAGGATAAGAGGCTAACTTTCCACTGTAAGGTATTTCAACATGATCATCGACGGCCGTGAATATGAGAACATCTGTTGGCGTTTCACCCACCCCCCTCCTAAGCTCTATGAGATCAAAGATAGATTCTGCTTTTGCACTCGTATGGTATGTAATGTCTCATATTTCCTTGAAGGAAACCATTGTCACCATATGATATATGCTGACCCGCCATCATGCTCTTGCTATAGCTTACATCGATGAGTGTTGATGGAGCTCTTCTCACCCTGGAAAGCCTCCCTGAAAATCACGGGCTATCGGAGGAAGACCTCACAATGTTTTTCTATGATGTCTAATGGTGGTAGACAAAGTTTGCTGTGCATAGCTACTTAAGTATGCAGTATCGTTTGGTATCGATGACAGTGCCGATGTGACACATCCTCCCCGTACATACGTGTACATAACTCAATTGATATGAGATGCACTGAGCGCCTACGCACTAGCATTTTGTCTACGAAATTTCGAAATAAATTAAACATGGATTCAAGGCAATAGGCTAGCCACCGCGCAATCAACTCGATTCCACCATTTATCATCATATAGGCATATATCACTTGCGAAGTCTGGTTTGAAAAAAATATATCACGTACTTCTATATACTTCTTACGTACTACGTATCAAGTAGTAAGTACCTGCTATAGCACTAGTATTTGCTGGCTATCGTACTAATGTTCTTCGTGCACTTGATAATGGAAGTAATGTCCCGAATTAAGACAATCGATCTCCGTCACATCGATTTTGGACGATCGACCAGCGATCGCACCGTGGCAATGGTGTTGGATTTGTGCCAACGTTCCACAAAGTTCAACGCAAAAGTGTTAAACATGTTTGCGGCTTCGTTTGTAGACGTTTCCGAACTGCATATAACTTGCAGGCTTTGTACCGGTACTTCCATCCATCCCTCAAGCTCAGGAGATATGATATATGCAGCTGCGCTCTGAGATGCCTTTCTCTGCGCAGCACCCTGCATGTCTACCCATCATATCAGTCGAGTCCTGCCATCGCTCGTATACACTGCGTCGAGCAGCACGAAGAGCTGCCATCTCCCGCAGAATGTCATTGCAGATGCCAGTTTGTCGCAATCACCCGGTGTAATACACTCTTGACACCGTGGTAATAATATGAACTCTTGCTGCGGAGCGAAATTTAAGATACGAATCGCTGTTGGAATTGTCCTAGGTTCATTTCTGGTTACTAGTAAAGTGCTGCTGATGAGCTGTCTATCGCAAACTACTTCTGGTTGATATAAGCTTTTAGCTCAGATCTTCCGTATCTTGTGATGTTTCACCGTGCCGAATCAGAGCTGCTGCCTCGGTGAAGTCCTCCAGCTATTACCCCACGAGAGCTCAGCTTTTTTTCGACATTCCATTTTTAAGAAGCAGTGACCATTTCGCCCCATTTCAACCTCAACATGCCATTCTTCGGATGACCGCCCAATCGCTTGGGATTGTGCTCCACACAGGCCCCACCCAAGCTGTCCGAATTTGATAGAATTGGATCCACGATCATGCAAGCCAAGCCGGACAACTCAGAACAGTCGCACCTTTTCTGTCAAGGGACGACCTTTCAAGCAGGAATCTATTGTCCAGTTGCTTTTTTGAGCTGCACTACCATAGGACCAGCTCGAATGAGAGTCGAGGGAAAAATTTTTTCGAAGTTTGAAGGATGTACAAGTACCGAGTGCCAAAAATGAAAGGCTAGTATGGAGTACTTGAGAAGGACTCTGGATGAAAGGAACGATAACAACTGTTAATTGTCTTGAGTCACTTAAAACTTGAGTTTGAATTTTCGGTATTCTTCTTTTCATTTAGTTTTTAAATTTTTTCTCTTATCGTCGTGCTTTTTTATATATCATTTTCACAATCATTCCTTTCTCTTTCGTTTGGTCTTTTTTTTTCGAGGGGATCAAATTTGGTGAGCGGCTTCGGAGAAAAAAAAAATAATCTCCTCGTCATAGCCGCTGAGTGCCTGTTTGCTCTCTCGTGTTCCTCTTTTCGAGCCTTCGTCTCGAATACCTAGCTCAAGGATTCTACTTGATAATTGCTGCTGCAGTTACCAAAGCCGCTATCACATCGACAGGGAGAAGTTCGCTGAATAGAAAGTACACACAAACTCTGAAGAGATTGAATATCAAAGTTCGATTTCCGAGTATTTTGGGGGTCTTCCTCGGCGCATCTTGCTTGAACTATAAACGTGATACTTGTCCAGGAACGGTTTCTGAAGAGAAAGGTTCCCTTATTCGTATCTTCGTAGTTCGTTGTCTATCCCATTACGCTTTTGCGTGAGCGGTTTCTGCTATTCGTCAAGACAATATATATCCACGACGATTAGCAACGGAACCGTTCTTGTGGGTGGCGCGCTATACCAGGCTCTGCTAGACGTAACGCATCTTGCAGGAATCCCTTTTTGGTATCTTCATATATCCCAGGCAAACTGTATCTACAGCGGCCAGCGACGGGTTACCATCTTCCATTCCAGACCGAAGCTCGAGCCAGTTCCTGATCGAGTTATAGAGGGGAATTTGGAGGGGTTTCTTCGTAGGGCGTGGATGAAAAGTTCTTCAAGTTCCTCGGTGTATGCAAGCTGAATCACAGCCCTTTACTCCATTTGGCTGGACCATCTGCAGACAAACAAGGGAGAATTCGATCGAGACTGCGGGAAGAGAAAAGGAATTTTCATCGGCAACTCATCGATAGGTATTTGCAGGGCAGGGCGAAAAGACAGCTCATTCCTGCCTCACCAAAAGGAAGGAAGATACCCAAGACATCAATTGAACGCGGGAAGACAGATAGGCTGTAGCCGGGCCGAGTTAGTATTCGCCATACCAACCCGACTAAGCGCACACCATTATCGAAGGTGTTCGAAACATTCTTGTGGGTTTGTTCCTTGACTATTCTCTCAGAGGGTTAGCCCGGATGGAGCCAAATTGCCACTATCCTCACGTGTGGAACTGGGATGGGACTGGTGTCAGAGACAAACTTGCTACTGACCAGGTACCCGCACTATCGATCAACCCTGCAAAGATATCGGCCCTTTTGGCAGTTGATTGTGACGGCGGTGGGAACACTGTCGGCACTGTCGGTACTGTCGGTGTAGATGGTGTCTATGCTGATGCTGATGCTCATGCTCATGCAGTGTCGGTGCTACCAGCTTACCAGGATTTGGCTGCTGACGACGGCCAGGCCCTGACTTTGATTTTTCCAGACCGGTTTTTGTCGCCGGCACAAACCCCAATTACTGTCCTCAGTCTGGCTAGCGTCCTGTCTGGTTTGCCATCCCCATTGCCAATACCATTAGGTGAGGTCCAAACGAACCGTCCCAGCCAACCTTTTCCACATCATCATCACCACCCTCAGCCCTGCCCTCGACCTTACATGACCGATTGCATTGCATTGGACCATATCCACACCCTTCCGACCCAGAAATCACATCATTCGTCGGTTCTGCACGCACAGCGGATCACTGAATTCGTGGCAACATCCTTTTCGGCGCCGTCGGCGGGTGGTGGGCGGACTGGTTGGTCCTGCCGCACCAGCTCCATCAAAAGGGGCAGGTTTGAGTCTGCAGCCAACGTAGACGTTCTTGCATCGGACGCACGACATCTCTCCGAGGTCGACATTATCTCATCGCTCACAATAGAGGACGACGGTGCCCCTCCTCCGTCATATCAAGAAGCAGTCGACATGTCCTTTTGGGGTGACCTGGGGAAGAAGTGGGGGGAGGTGGCCAAGTCTGCAAAGGAAGGCCTGCAGAAGGTTCAGAAAGAGTTTGAGGTTAGTATATTCCATTCTATTGTATCTTGTATCAGTTTGTGATATACGTGTCTCTATTCACCTTTATTCGTCTTCGTATTGGTTGTTTCGATCTTTGTGTTAATGTTAGTTTGATGTTGACAATTCGGTATATAGCAACCTCCAGATAGTCTGCCGTCGCAGCCGTCGCGCAGACCTGCTCCAACAAATCAACCATCCCGACCGAGTGATTTGCCTTCAACCGGCCGCAACATCAGTTCTTTGAGAAACGTCTTCGAGAACAATTCAGCATCTCCTGCTGTAGCTGATCCTTACGCTCCACCGCGACCGACTCCTTCCGACCCTTATCCAAAGCAGTCGCCATACGGTGGATACTCTGGTTCCACCACATATAGGGACCCTGTACCAATACCCGAACCTAGTCCTTCGAAGCAATACAACTACCTTAACGACCCCAGTTATACGTCATCATCATATGGTAGTGCGCCGCCGCCACCTTACAGTCCTCTGCCGACAACAACATCAACAACTAGTTCTTCAGTCCGACGAAACCCAGATGATGCTTTGATCGAGTTCTTGAACAAGGAAAGGAACCCTTTGACCCAACTGGGAATCAAGACCGACCCTAAAAACGAGTATGTATCTCCTTCTTCCTTATCCTTCTGATAGTCATTAATGACTAATTGGATTCATAGAAACATGTCCGAACCTATGGATGCTGTGAAGAAGGGCAAGAAGGGCAATAAGGGTGGCGCCAATGGAGGCGGTGCTAAGAAAAAAGGATCCAACGAGGAGCCCCCGACACCCATCGAGCCACCCACTCCCAGCGACGACAAATCTGGTGGCGCTGGATCGGGTAATGGTGGTGATGATAAGAAGGATGACGATAAAGATAAGGATAATAAGAAAGGTGACGATAAGAAAGACAAAAAGAAAGACAAAAAGAAGGAGGAGGAGGAAGAAAAAAAGGAAGAGAAGGAAGAAGAGGTATATCTTGCCGACAACTCCGTTATTTTCAGCATGCATTAACTCGGTCTGGAATAGGAACCCGAGACAGTACCACCCACACCATCCGAGAGTGTCCCTCCGACACCATCTGTAGAAAAAGAGGACGGGTTTGAAGCTGTGGCGGGTAAGCAATCTAAAAAGAAGAAGAAGAAGGGAGCCAAGGTATGTTGTCATCATCCTATCGCTCCACGTTTAGTATATATTCAAAGGCCTTGATATTGACAATTCACAAATACAGGATGATACCGTTCCACCGACTCCAGCTGAGGAGAAGCCTGAATCTAGTGTCATGCCTCCCGCAGATAAAAATGCTCCAGATGCTGAGCAAAAGGACAGGGAAGCACCAGCCCTTGAGATCAATACCGAAGTTACAGAGGGTAAACCAGCAGAAGAAGTGTCAAGAGATGTCGACGCAGACTCTGCAACTCCTGAGGTCATGATTACCGATGCCAATGACATAGTGTCTCCAACTACTGCCCAGATGATCGAAGACGCGACCGGTGAATTTCAAGCTTTGGTTGCCGAAAACAACACTTTGAAGACACAGATCCACGATGTGGCATCTGAAGCTGGTCGTTCTCTCTCAAGACTTGAGAATAGAGTCTCTGAACTTGGGGATGAGAAATCCGAGCTCCAAGAACGCATTCAAGGACTTGAGGCCGAAGTGGAAGAATCGCGACAAATGCAGGAAACGATGAACCAACTTCAGATCGAGCGCGGCAGGCTTCAACAGCTGACTGAAGAGCAAGACTCCCAAATCAAGGAAGTTTTAGAGCTATTGGAAAAGCTGAAGTCTGAAAAGTCAAAATTTGATGAAGCCGACTCGGGTAAGGTTGCAGCCGCAGAGGCCGAAGCCACTAAGTTGCGGCAGGACCTGGCAAAGGCGACAACCGACTTTGAAGAACTCTTGTCCGAGAAAACCAAAATCAGCGAAGAGAAGGGAGGATTACAGGAAACTGTTAGGGCTTTCAAAATCGAGGTTCGAGACCTTAAGAGGGAAGTTTCGAAGACGGTGGATGCTCTTGCGGAGAAGGAGAAGGAACTACTTGCAGCCAAGGCGGCGAAGTCTGTCGGTAACGTCAGAACAAGAGTCAAGAATCTCGAAGAACAGCTTGAGCAAAGGCTACTCGACGAACTTGCCGCGAAAGAGGAAAGAGAACGGCTCAATGTTAGGGTCTTTGAGCTCCAAAAGAAAGTCGATGAAGGTCCTAGCGAGGAGGAGTTCAACGAGCTTCGTGAAACCATTACCGAAAAAGATGCCGAGATCTCTGGGTTGAAAGCCGAACTCTCAGAAGCCAAGATCAAGATCTTGGAGCTTGAGGCTACAATCATCGAACAAAGAACTGCCCTTAGGAATATCGATCAACTTGATGAAGATAACATGTTGAAGGATGCGGAGATTGAAATGAAGGCGGCTCAAATTGCAGAACTCGAAGCAAAAGTTGAGAAGCTTGAGGCTGATACTACGGAGGTCGATGAACTTAAGGCTGCTGCTGCTGAGCAAGAGGAGTTGATCAAAACCGTTCAAGAACTTCATAACGAGGCCAACAAAGAGCTTGATGATTTGAGAATGCTATACGAAGATGCCGAAGATAAATTGAAAGAGATGGATGACCTCAAGGTTCAGTTGGAAGAGGCAGAAAAGAGTGCGGCTAGCTCCCGAGAGCTTCTCGACACCCTCGGATCAGACAAAGGCTCCATCCAAGGCAAGCTTACAGATCTTGAGGCGGAGAAAACACAATTAGAGGCTAGACTCTCCGCTCTTGAGGCAGAAAAAACTGAAATCGAGAGCAAGGCATCCATCCTTGAAACCGAAAAGGCTGAAATTGAAAACAAAGTATCTGCTCTAGAAACAGAAAAGGCTGAGATTGAAGAGAAGTTCACTACTCTTGAAACAGAGAAGGCTGAGATCGAAGACAAGTTTTCTACTCTCGAGGCTGAGAAATCTGAGCTTAGTGAAAAGGTGCAATCCGTTGAAGACGAAAAGTCATCACTAGCAGAACAGGTTGCCACTTTGACAGAAGGAAATGCTATGTTGGATGAGAAGATCTCCGCACTGGAAGAAGAGAAGACAGCACTTAATGATTCGCTGAAAGCCACAAAGGATGTTGAGCTCGCTGCCCTAAATGATAAGCTCGCCGAACTCACGAGTGTAAGAGACGCTCATGAGACGGACCTTACGACGACCCGTGAAGAGAAAGATGGGTTGGTGGTTAGCCTTGCAGCTCTCAAGATTGAGAAAGAAGAGCTAGAGGCGGCACTCCAAGCTTCCCGCGATGCTCATGCCACACTCGAAACTCAACTTTCCGCTCAAAGCCAAGGTACCACGGTTTTCGTCACTGAGATCAACAGTCTCAAAGATTCCCTCACTGCCGCAAAGGCAGACCTCGCCGCCATGACGGAAGAGCTCGAAGCATCTCGAGGTGATCATGACGAAGCTAAATATGAGCTCGAAAGTGCAAATGCTGATCTAGCCGCAGTGAATGAGAAACTGGCTAGCTTGGAAAGCGACATTGGCGCTAAGATTGCCGAGAATACTGGTCTTGTAGGAAATGTTGCAAACCTCATCAGCGATATAGAGGCCAAGGGGGCAGAATTAGATGAAGTGAGAGCTAAGGTTGACCATCTCGAAGCTGAGCTTGCCTCAAAGACGAAAGAGTTGGAGGATATTGGTGACAAGACCTTCAACGAACGGCTCGAGGAGGAGATTGCAAAGAGTACAAGCTTGGCCGCTGAGATCGAAGTTATGAAGGCAAACGAGCCGGTTTCTCGAGAGGCGCCGGAGATACTCGCAGAAGTTGATGCCCTACGAGATCAACTCAATGACGCAAACACCAAAGTTGAGGCGCTCGAGGCAGAGCTTTCCAGCCTTCGAGATGTTCCTAGCCGGGCTATCGGGGAAGGGCAAGCTGATTGCAGAGAGCATGCCAATCAAATTTATGACCTCAATCATCGGATCGAAGATGATAGGATTCGGTTGGATGTCACCCGCGACGAGCTTACACGAACACAGGATGAGCTTGCATCATACCAAGGCAGGTTTGAGGACGTCGAGAAGCAGAAGATTGCCGCCCAGACCCGCGCTGCAGAAACCCTTGAGGAATCGGTCGCTTTGCGAGCAAGCCTCGAGGAAATGGAGCGGCGAGCTCTAGACGCCGAATCACGCATCAACATGTTGCTATCTGGAAAGGGTGACTACCAACGACCTCGACAGACGCCAACACCACCTGCCGAAACCGTTGATTTCGAGGAGAAACTACGCGGTTCCAGGCAGGCATTCGATGCTCAAGCCACAGATGCTGACGACCCTGGATTCTTGCCGATTCCCGATGCAACAGCAGCTGCTACAACAGAAGCGTCTCGAAGGGAACGACGTCGACGACATCGTACTGAAGAGGAAAAGCGCGAGAAGGATAGAGATAGACACGGTCGCACTGATGATGAGCGAGAAGATCGTAAGAGGCGCAAGGAAGAACGAAGAGAGCGGAAGGCACTAGGCCGCGAGGTCCCTGACATTGCTGTTTCGCGAGAAATGGCAGCTGCCACAGAAGATGAGTCTCGAGACAGAGAAAGAGAAAAGCGAAGGCATCGGAGAACAGAGGAACGTGAGAAGGGTGAGAAAGAAGAGAAGGAGCGGTACCGCCGTGCTCGAGGGCTCTCTGGGAGCGAACCACGATCCCCTGAAGTTGCTCCACCAGCTGATGAGGATGAGGAGCGCCGCAAGCGGCGGGAAAAGACAAGAAAGAGTCTTCTGACTGCTGCTGCTGCTGTCACCGCTGCCACAGCTATTCAATCGATGGGTAGTGGTAGTCGCCGTGAACCTCCTGCTAAAGAAGAGAGGGAGAGCAGTCACCGTGACAGGGAGCATAGGGAACACAGACACCGCTCTCATCATCGTTCGACCCGAGGAGAAGAAAGGCGCTCCAGGACCCTTGCTGATACCCCAACGCTGTCACAGGGAGTCACTAGTGATGACACCCCTTCATCACCTATCGATGAATTCAATACAGATCCGAACAGCCTCGACCCTCGGCGCCCTGATGTCAGATCTCTACGAACCCAATCACAACGACACTCACGATTGATGATTGGTGGATACGAGTATGAAAGCCCACGAATTGCCAATGTCACGACATATGTTGTCAGTGAGAATAAATCTGGTGCAAGTGAGTCTGGAGACGAAGGCTACCAAGACAGAGATACTAAAGGTTGGGGCAAAGTCCGTGGCCTTCTGAAACGGAACCAAACCCTTGTGTAATAATACATGGAGGATGATCTATTTTTCTTTCTATTCCCTTGTTTTTTTATTTATTTCTATGACGACTGATACGATACGACTTTAACGACACGACACTATGATACACCCTGAATTACTGCTTGCTTGTTACTCGTTTTGAATCTCTGCTCACTTATTTAATCGAGCATTTTTTTTTACATCAGCTCCGCACTGTTACTCAAGTCATTGTTCTATTGTTTACTGTTTACAATAATCGACTCCGAAAAATAGGCTGATAACGTTGAAGCTTTGGACCCTTTTCTTCTTCTTTTTTCTTTTTGAATTTAGCGCGCGTCTTCTCAGTTTCCAGCCATTCATTTACTACCGTTCTTGTTTAAACGCTTTCGAACCTTTGCTTCTGATTACATATTTCACTTTTACTCGTATTATAAGATCATAGCGGAGCCTTTGTTTGTGGATGTTTCTCGCCTTAATGATTTGGGGGGTTTGGATTGGCTTTGTTTTCTAGTGTGCTTATAATTGTTCCAGTAGTTTGTATAACGGCCGTTGAAATGATCAAACTAATGACTCCGCTCTCTTAATCTACATTTCCCTCCGTTCGTCCTCGTAGCTGAGCAATCCACGTATCGTCTGCTGTTTTGGCGGCGGCCCCAGAGGCCTTTCCTAGAGTAAAGCAGGCGAGGAAGATTCTAGTACTCTCATCCAGCATATATCACCAGATGTCCCTGGTTTGTGCACTGAAATCCACCTCTTTTTAAAGTGTTTCCTGAGTCTTTGTCCGGCCGCTACAGCTGCAGCGCTTTGAGTTCCGCTGCAGTATACGCTTCAAACGCTGCCTGTTGCCGCATTGCATTTCATCACCTTTCATCTCTATTTTGACTGTTCTTTCCCTCAAGCTTCTTACATCTTCAGATACCATCAAAGGCACTCACTTCCATCATTTTACATCTCGTCTTACTCGAAGTCTTTTGTCTGTCTATCTGTATCTCCTTTGAGCGCCTACACCCATCTCTCCATCTTGCAGCTCGGAACCTCCAAAGTAAAGCCTCGCTTGGGTGGGACCACAGCTGGAACCCGAACCAATCATGTCATCCGGCTCTCCCCCAACAGCAGCAGCTAACGACACAGCTGCTGCTCCACCCTTCCCCGTCCCAACTCTCATTCTCACCAAGCTCTCAGTTCCATCAGAATCCTATGATTGCGAGCCATCAAACGCTATCATCATCAATCTCTCCCTCCAGCCCAGCGTCATTGTCACCTGTTTCACCCTTTCCGGTCACGAGCTCGGCTACTTCGGCTGGGATTCCGGTGCCGTTGATATCATCTTTGAAAGCGATAGCGACGTAGTTATCAACTACTCTGCTACGCCTACCATCTGGTCTTCCGGACAAAGAATTCCAGAGACAAAGCAATATCTGGGAGAAAGGAGCTGGTTTCATACCTTTGCGAATGTCGTTTCAAGAAGCTGCAGCGATGGGAGCGGGACTATGAAACTCAGTGTCAAAAGCTTGGCTGAACATGGAAATGGACACGGAGAAGGAGGGGTATTGGAAGGTGGGACAGAGGGGGGCTTAGTCTCTCAACATGTCCTCAAAGGCGTCTCTGGCAGCCCCCCTGCTAGGAACCCCAAGACACCCAGCAGCGGGAAACGGGTCATTGGGGGTAGAGTTAGCAAAATTGGGAAGGTTAAGCGCACCAGCATGGATAGTACGGAAGCCCTGAAGAAGCTTCTCAACCCGTTGGAGAAACTTAAGATTTAGAATCCAGACGGAGGGGATTCCACGCACCGCTGCAGCTCTGATCTGATGATGATTGTTTCTTTTGCCCTTTTATTTTTGCGATACATGATGTTATGACTTTGATTGGTCTGGTGACTAGGTAGAGTCCTAACAAAAGTAGCATTTCTCGTGAGTATTACCCGATATATCGATGGTTCCGGCTCCTTCCATATCATATCCCTTTCTTGTGAATGGTGGCGCTAATGTATAGTTGACGCCCAGATTGCGCAATTTGGTATGCGAGGATTGCTATGCTTCCCGATTGACAGGATTGTATTATTATTTTGCTCACGGCGTTATGGATTCTCTTTATTGGATAAGTTTGCTTAGGTATTCACTTTATTTGTTTATTCATTTTTTTGATCGTGATTGATCAAACGATACATACAAGGTAGTACTATAGTTCTACTGCAAATACAAGTAACCGTTCCCGAATTTCCCCCCTTTTTTTATAACAATGAACATTGCAAATGCCCTGTAGAAGCAAACGAACTATCTGTTCGGTAGTATTAATCCCTCCATTTTTGACTTTGGAACAAGATTAGACAAAGGAAATATATATTCAGAAGAACTGGGTTCGACAAAGTATTAAAGAAAGAAGGAATTTCGAGACGCCAGGACTTTCCGTATAAGATAATCAAGCCTGTATAAACCAGACGTCCCATATAAAAACAAAAAAGCAATCCAAAAACGCCGGGTATCATTAAAAGCCAGTAGTGAATGAAATTCGTACAGTTTGAAAGAAAGTGTGGATTAAATATAGAAAATGTTAGAAGAAGTGAAAGTGTGCATCACCTTGCAGCTGCGGAGCGAACAGTCAAGGGCCGAACAGTAGTGATCGGTGAGCATGATTTGGAATGAGAAAGTCCAGTTTCGCTGTACACGGGACGTAACTGGAACATACTTGTCTCGTCGTCAAGACATCCTTCGAGACAGAGTTCTATTGTGAGTGGAGAGGATTTATCGTCGATGAGGTCCCGGATCTTGGGCTGCGGAGCGGCTTTGAATTCAGAGAAGCTCCCTGCCGTGGTAGGACGTGAGAAGTTGTCGGAGACGAGCATGTCGGCAGGAGGTGTTATTGGAGTCGGAGGGAGTGGTTTCCAGTGGTTTGGCTGTCGAGGCCGAGGAGTTAAGGATGTAACAGTGGTTGGAGTATCATGGTCTGGATCTTCATAGTCACTTTCGTCAATGTTGAGGAAAGTTGATTTATCTGATTGAGCCACGAAGCTAGTCTCTTCGAGGTTATCACAGCGGATCCTCAGGTTTGGTTTGTGGCTGGTGGGTGGTCTCGAAGATACCAGAGAGATTTCAGAGTCTCCTAGAAACATCGATCGTAGACCCAAAGGAGCTAATGCTGAATCTCTAATCTTGAGAGATGATGTCCTCTTTGGGATAACAGGCAGGCCAGGCATAGACCTTGCATGCTTGAGAATTTTAGATGATGTTTCTTTGGTAAAAGATTGTTTTCGTGGGCGTGAGCTAGCTTTGCCTGCCCTTTTGACCCGTTTATCGACTTGTCCCATAACATTCTTTAGCTTCTCGAGGCTTAAAGCGAGATTGACTCCAGATTTTCTTAAGCTTTCGAAGCAGCGGCCCCATACTTCGACATTGCTAACCATAACGCCGTAGGTACGGACAAGGCCAGTATTCTTCCAACCTTTTCGTATCGCGTTCATATATTTTGTAAGTTCTCCAAGGGCGCGAGTTCCTTCGCACACGTCACGGAGATTCTTTTCCATGACAGATGTAGTTCGCTTGACGACATATTCGACTTTCTTGTTACCATCTGCAATTTGCTGTCTGAATACAGGCTCAGTAGCTAGCATCCTTTCGAAGACTGTAGAGTTATCAACAGCCGTCTTCAGATTCCTGTGCCTCTCATCGATATCCGACAGTGCTGTATCGAACTTTGTAGTTGCCTTATTCAAAAATCTATTGATATCGTCGACATGTCGTTGTAGGATCTTGACCACTTCGCTCTCCGACTTTGCAAGCTTCTTGTGAAGTAGATGCATGCCAAAGGCGATCTGGGCAATGACCTTGACGAGAGGGTGGTATCTTAGGTCCATCCCTTTTGGGTTTGTGGCGTTCTCGACGTCAACATCTGGACATCTCATAGATTCGACAAAGGGCCCTTGCATCGAGGGTATTGGGTGTTGATGTGACTGGTTAACAGACGGCCGCTTTGACTTCGGATTCAAACTTGACATCGAATAGTCGGACTCTGACATCGAGTTTGTGCTGTCTGATGCCGAGGAGTACGATCTCTCGTTCGACTTGTATCCACCTCCATAAGAAAAACCGAAGTCGGGACTTTCGCTCCGAGTACGGAAGATCTTCCTTTTGAAAAATCTACTGGGCATTTTGATCGAATACATTTTGGGGATGTCGGAATCCGAACTATCGCATTTGCCGTTGTCGAATCGAAGCCTATCCATCATGATCATTTGTGGTTAGCAAATGTGTTGGGTTGGACGTGCGCCAGCTGGGGTTCCTTGCATGTCAGCCACGAGGAACATCGGACATCGAGGACATACTTTCTCAGGAATGCCTTTGGACTTTTATATATCCCTTTCGAATTCGCAAAGAACGGACGAAGAAAAAAAGAAGAAGAATACTGGAGGAGTCGCCTTTTGCTTGGTAAGAGAATCCTTCCAATATAACCAGGCCTGTCGGAATTGTAAAGGATCAATCGAGAGTATATGAGAAGTGACTCTGCAGATTAATATCTGTTCTCGAAGGATACCCAAGTACCAAGCTGACTTTTCGATATTAAGATTTAGGTTTATGCTGCCCAGGAATCCGCAGGAACTTGCGTCCGTATTATATCTGATAAAGCCACAGACACAAAGAAACCCAGACGGATATTCAGAAAGGGAACGCCTTTGAAACGGACGAGTGCGTCCCCTCTGAATTTATCATAATTTTTAGCAACTTTGAACAATAGCTGGGTGCTGTGTAGTGCGCCCCTTCGGATCTCACAAATGCACATTTGCAGGAACCGGGAGGAGAAAAAAAGGTCATGGTCGGTGGCCCCACTTGAACCTGGCTACCGGTGATGATGGCTGCACAGTAGTTCCATTTTTCCCAGGTGGTTTTCTTACACATATCCTCGCCCCTGGCATTCCTTTTTCTACCAAACTGTCCGGCCATCACTATTTCTAATTAGGTGATTTACGGCTTTACTAGGTCAGAAAAAAGAATCGATAGCGCTTTATGCGAGATCATCCGTCACTCCTCATGCAAGAGCGGTTCGGTATCTACACCTTAGTTTTTTGTTTACTTCGACTCGTATTAACCAATGTTGAGTTTGTCGCGAATGCACTGGGAGAAAAAAGGCGAGGCGGAATGCAATGTGGTATGCACACCGCCGTCTACAAGACCCGATCTCTGTGCGTGCGCAGGGTGCTCTTAGTCAACTGGTAGGTTCTTTGGCGCCTCCTGTTTAGAAATCTGCTGACATCGATTAAGATGTTTCTTGCCTAGAAAGAAACATTTCAACTGCTAATTATTGGTCTAACTAGCCATCATCGTTGTCATTGTGAGAAACGAAGCTGTTGGGGACAAATGTGCTCCCCTCAGTTGCCGCAGACAAGGGAATGAGCTGTAGGTTGAAATGCATAGATTACTAAGTTGGGAAAGGTAAAAAAAGGTATCCTGTTGGCTTGCATGCGTCTAATTAAAAGCTCCTAACGTTTACGGGTGGCAGAGATGCGGCCACAGCACAGCACAGCTCTCATGTACTGCACAGTACCGACAGTTCTCATCAATATGATCAATACCTGGTTGGAGGATCAGGGTGCCCGAGTTTGCATTTGCAAAGCATTCCCCAAAATAATCGAAGACGAGTCCTAAGATCCCTGGGTGGCAAGATATAGCCTCTTTGGAACCAGGCATCGCACCCAGAGCAATCCTATCGGTTTCTTCTTCAGTAGGTTAATTGGAGATTCCAGCATCTTTCCAGGAACAGAACACCAAAAGAATTGATCACGCAGACAAACCATTCGACATGACATTATCTGGAATTTTCCCATTGTAGAGCCTTGCAATCATGGCCGCACTCGAGATCTACAATAAAATAGAAGCCTGGAGGTTCAGCCGTCCATCAACCAGATCCGTGGCCTCCGGAATGTTGATTCTACCTAGGTTCCTATTCAGATCACTTCAACCCCTTGGCGCCAGTCAAGTCGAGGCCGCGAGGGGTAGACATGATACTTCCTGCTTACCTCAGGCTTGTGTTGCAATACTATGTATAGTTTCCTTTGCAGCAGATAGATTAACCCCGATTACTTGCACGAGTCCTGAATACTCTGTTCAGGTATCTTATGCTGCAGCGGCACTGCACCACGAGCATACCCGAGTTTCTCTTACTGCGTCATGACTATGTTGGTGCGACCTGGGGTTAGGTAGGGAGATATTAAGTGGAATCCCTATAATTCTTACGCCACTTTGTCGCGATCCAACTTCCTAGTTTGCTTACCTGCATTAACGATTCACCAGCTGCCTGTCACGTCACATCGAGTCTACATACTGATTGCAGGTCTTGGATCGGTGAGACAAAACGGTCTATCAATTAATGTACACTTTGGGCCGTCGTCGTTCAGTCTGAGAGGAATGCCTTGTACCGCTATGGTATGTCGGTCGCGATCAATGTCTGCAAGTCTATCCGTAGACTCCTCGATTAAGATTCCGGGACCCTGATCTGATTGCATCGAGTTTGCCGTTTGTTTCTCTATCAGCTGCAGCTACTTCTCACCTAATTTTGAAAGACGGGCACCCTGGAAAACTTTTTCCCATATCGCCGTTAGTTTTCGAAAATGAAGATTAAAAAAAAAAATTTCCACTAAGGAATTTTATTTTTCTGTGATTCGCAATAATATCTTCCTTGAAAAATCGGTAATACATCTAGTAATCGTAATTTAGCTTCTAATAACGCCCCGACGCCATCGAGCGATTAAATCTCGGTGGGAAGAAATCAGCTGATTGGAGAAGCCACTTCTAGTACAGAGCAACTGTGTACGTGGTTGATTTCCGGTCCTTACCAGACCCGACAAAGTCCAATATCAAGGCTGCGATATCACACGGGTCTTTATTTAGACTCCCCTTCGCTTCCCTCCAAAACGATATATATTATTCCGCGCAGTTATAGCTAATCACTGACTAGCGACCACTTCTGGGCCTGAATTGAGGATTCACTATGGGAATATCCGGATAGCTTACCAGACCAAATCCGAACCACCGACATGCTTTTCGCTAATATTGTGGATGTCTGTGGGAAAACGGCCTGCCGGCATGCAGCAGAGGCATGGCAGCTCTGGAAATTGTGACTATTCGTGCCTAAGTCTCCGCGTTGTTATGATTGTTCCCACTAATCCTTCTCACAGCACCGGTGGCTTATGCGCAGTGTGTGCTCACAATTTTTTTCGATTGGCCGCACTCACTGATCTTTGGGAGCCTCGGCCTGGAAAACAGGAAATTCGAATTTATTACAAAAGAATTGAAATAAAAAATATATAAAAAGGAAAGAAAATAAGAAAAAAGAAAGAAATGGAGGGACGTGGAAAGCTGGTCCCGCCCAAAGAATCGGGCAGCTAATGGAATTGCCGTTCTGAGCATCTGGTTGCGAACCGTCTTTCTTCCAGAGCTGGCCAGGCAGATGTATCGTAAACTAGACCCTGGTCTTTTAGACCGGGTGTCTTTGCCTCAACACAAGTTAGCCTTATGCATAAAGATTCTCGGGGCTCTTAGGTCAAATCGGTTTCTGGGTCGAGAAATGTGGGAGTTTCCATTGTTTCGTCGATGGTCTGGAGACCTGTTGTAATGTATGTGTGGAGACGCCTTTCCAGCCCACGTAACATCTACAGCCTACGATTCCCATGCCCGTGACCAGTTGGTTGCGTCGAATGCTCGCCAACTCAAATCCCTGTCGATCTTTTTGATTCAGGTAAAACATTCTTGGAGGTCAAAAGTTTGAGAAGGCTGCCTTACAAGCGAAGTGCTAAAAAGCGGTATTCTTGAAATATTTCGTCTGGTCATGAGTGCCACAGGTGGCATTCGAGGTGTGCATTTATGCATTTGTGTTGAAGAAGCATTGTCGATACCTATTGGGTAGCTGATGCATCGAGGGGGTTAAAATATGCCCATAGAGGGGTCTTCTTGTGCGCGGCGGTCTTTCGAAATTGGTAAATATATTGAAAATAGTGGGGAAATATGCACTTTCTTCTCTTTTGCATTTCTCTCTTCAATCGCCAACGGTTTATACATATGCAGATGCAGACATAGCTTGCATAGGAGCATGCATGCACTGGTGTGCTGAGACATGTCTTGACTGTTACCGAGTTTCTGGTGCTAGCTATGCGGCTATCGATTTGAATCCGAAAAGACTTTGGAAGTTAAAGTTATTATCGTGTTCATATGAGAATATATAAGTTCATCAGGCGTTTCGACCTGGTTTCGTTTGGGAACTGAAGTTGGAGAATCGAGCCGAAGGATTGGTTATCCGCTATCTGGAGCATATGCATGACAAAATATAAATTAGGATGCTACTGGGGTAAATATGGTAAAGGGAATTCGAGTTAACTTAGACGTCTACCGACAAAAGGTTGTTCTCCATGCAGATTCTACAGGAAATAAAATAGATAAGATAAATAGCAATCTACCGTTGAGATTTTAAAGTAAATCCCAAGTTGAAAATTTGGAGTCGAGGTTGAGCCTAGTATGATATGGTTCTGTGAGAACTATGGCCCGTGAAGTAGATAATATAATAATCAAAGTGAATCCAATGTATCGTCAGGGCTGTCTATTAATGTTATACCCCATACAATGCGAGGAATTAACAGCATTGCATTGTACATGTAATATATCTGCGTATCGATCTACTATACTATCGGTCTATTAGTTGTTGCGTGCATATTTTAATTTGATAGTGTGAGAATGAAATGTTAGGTCTTTCTAGCCCCAAGACAAAACTTCCTATACTATCAGCCTGGGCAGAGCAAAATGCAATTTGAGTATGTTATATAAATACTCCGGACCTGTGGTACAGCAATGTATGGTCGAGATGTGGTCCCGAGGCTATCGAGACGCCAAGCTGCTAGTGAGCTTGTTGCATTTGGAGCTTGTATTGTGTTGTGAGTATGTGCTCCAACTTCGTAGTTCGAAGTCCTCTAGCTCGAGGCTATTATAGCTGTTTCATTAAACTTTATTTGATTTGAGCGGGATATTCGGAGGCATCCAAAAGCATTCGAAGGAGTATGGAATGGCGCACGATCTTTCAATCTACTTAACTTCGAATCCACAATTCAATTGATCGAGATCTACAGCGGCCGACCTTACTTGGCCAATTACATGCGCAGGTGGCGCAGACGGTTATGAATGTCAGCCTTTCTTCGACTTTCTTATTTCGCGTGGTTTTCGGGCTTAATATGCCACGCATACGATGAATTCAGAATTGGCGTCCAGCCTAGCGATGTTGTGACTTTCCCGTGGAAAACCAAAGAGCCTCTCTGGTGTGAGTTCGTTCTCCTTGTCTGGCCGTCTACCTAGTCGTGTAAATATGGTTATCGAGATTATCCAGAATTTAGAGTACTTAAGGAAATATTTGAAAGATCAACTACTAACGTGAGTTTCTATTCGAGTTAGTACACGCTGAAATTCCTGTTGGGGAAGATGGAAAACCTGACTACGGGGAATCAGATATTAGCATTCGACCATGGGTCAATACGCTTGGATTTTCCAATAGAGCAGGAGTATGGAGTTTACTTGTCCCAGATGAAGATAAGATTCCGAAGATGAAGACATACGTTAAATATATGGAGGTATATTTTTCCGAGAAAATGTTACCGACTTTACAGAAAGTTGGTCGAGCATGCTTTCCGCTGATACACAAGGATAAAAAGCTCGCTGTGAAGTCAAATGGAAAGAAATACGATGCAGCCATCAAAGTTGATAATACGCCGGTGGCTTCCGGTGGCCCGCTCAGGAAGTATAAACTAACAAATTTGAATGACGAGTTTGTTGAGGTGTAAGTTATCCCGTGTCGATCGGTTGTAGTATCCTTATCATATGCAATGAAGAGGATATCAAATTTTTTCTGTATATTCAAGACTGACTGTTGCTGCAAATACAACTCCAGGTTTTCACCCCTCCAAGCCAACTGTGGATTATTAAGCTTCAACGTCTGGAGTAATATACCCGATGAAAGGTTTGACGCCGTATATGAAGTTAAGACCGTCGATAGAAGCTGGCAACAAGCGCCCTTGGAGGAAAAAGAGTTTTTTGGTAGGCTTCAACCTTTTCAATTGAATCTATATTGAGGCTTATTTATCTATACATGATACCTGTGCTGATGGATAACGCCTTCCGAACAGCATGCTGGCCAGTAGCTAGCGCTCCAGTGGACCCAACTCAAATCCAAGCTTTAAAATTAGTCGCAGATATAACCACCCACCCCCACCTTTTCGGTAGAGGTGATATACCTGGACTCGAATGTCACCAAGTCTGGCTATATCTGACTTACTACGGTTTCAATTATAACATTAAAAAATCCGATTCTGAATCCAACAATAGTGGGAATGAGGCCTGCGATAACAAAAGTGAATTTGAATTGTTTGAAGAGCCGCTGGACGATTTGAAAAACGAGGGATCGGAGTCGGATTCAAGTCGGACTGATCAAGTTCTGACACCGCAAGAGCCGGGAGGAGATAATCGGTCACAACTAGGGGAAGATGTTGATCCGTACGCAGATACGCCGCTCCTTGACCAACTCGATGACCAAGATGATATTGGGGTTACGGATTTAAAGAACCCTTCTATTATTGAGGAAGACCTGGAAGATGCAGCGAAATATACACCATTGCTTGAGAAGGCTGCCAGTTATGAAAGATAAGGATCACTGGGTTTCGTCGCTATGCACAATAATTGAGATTTTATTGACTCGTAGACGGTTAGAAGCTCGGAGGTAAATTTGTCCGGCTTTGGTTCAAGACACCGGATCATGGGAGTAATATCAGGAAATTGTTTTCTGATTACATATCAACCCAATTCAAAGTAAGGTCTGAGGCCAACATTAACATGCCGGCGAAAAAAACTCGAAGTTCGCACTGTGACCTAGCCAAATGCAACACCATTCAGCCTTTCAATTGTAAATGCATTAGTTTTCAGCCAGGCCTCTTGTTTGTCCAACTGTGGCGTGTTTCTTCGCAGCTCTGCAGCTCTGCCTAGACCAAGGACAGTCCATGTATGATTTAAAGGTACCCAGGTACTTATTCGAGCGCTTTATCTAGATGTGCTGGTTGTTCTAGAATTCAAAGCGGGTCTTCGGTCAGCAAGTATAGCCGAATCGAAACTATTTATAATTTTAGCCAGAACATCGTAGTTGATTCTTTTATCGGTTTGTTCATCCAAAACTGCCTGCGGAAATATTTACCTTGTGGAGCTTCCGAATCTATAACGCAAAGGAAAGTGGGCCCACCTGCGGACTCGCCGCACAAGCCGTGCTAAGACAAACGCCACCCGTTCAGGTAGGAGAACTACAACCTGTACAACGCTATAACCACAAGTGGAACTCGTCCAAACTAAATACGATTAAATTGCGATCGCCAACTAAGACGTTGTAACGTAACCTCACTTGACTTCCCTGATTTTTTTTTCTCGAAGGTCTTGTAATGCTCCAAGAACTTTAGTTCTCGTGGGTTCCAAAAATAAATATAACTGTCTTGCTTCGTACGATTCTGGGGAAAGAAATCGAGATAATTAATCTAGTCTGGTCTCGGGATCTAGGCCGGGTATTGCGCATGCAGAAATCATTTTTCCTGGTTACTTCGCATTCACCCGATGGGCTCAGAGCCGAGGAGAAACTATCACCTGCCTGCCTATTCTATCATGCAATCTCGAGTTCCCTCCTTCGCGCTGGCGGATCCAGGTAATTTTGACATATGCCAAGACATCTGTCGTTGACGGTCGCTTTGGCCGTGTTCCTCATGTGTATCGGAAAAAAAAAAAAAAAAAAAAAAAAAAAAAAAGGGGGAGCTGATGAAGAGCATGCCATTTCTCTAGTTAAGCTGTGGCGAAGTGCGCTCCAGTATAGTGCAGTGCTCTGCTCGGGTAAAAGAGTTCCGCGGTAGTCTATAGTCTAGGGCCTGCTGCAACTGAACAATGTCTTTCCTCTGAAAGGGATTAACTGCACTTCCAATAAAAGGTCCACCCCCAAGTTAGGGTTGCATTGTGGATAATAACCGAGAGCGGATGATGTCAAGGTTAAGGACTAGCTGATGCTTGATCCATGTCTTATATTCACTGTTATGAAAATCACCTTCACATTTCCAATATAAAAGGGCGGTTCAATCCAGAGCAAGATATTTTCATCTCATCAAGAATCAGCTCTTCAGCCTCTACAGTTCTACTTGACTATTACCTTCGTTCTCATCCCAGACCATTAAATAAGATTTTAATTCTTAACCAAAAACTCCATCTACTTTTCAAAAATGAAGTTCACTCTCGCTACCCTCCTTGCTACCGCGGTTGCTGCGGCACCAGCCCCATCCAACCTTAGCTTCACAATGATGTCGCTTCGATCCGCCTCTCCAGTTCACTTCGGCCAGGTTAACGCTTCCGGCCAGAAGTTTTATATTGGCCTCGAGAAGCCATCCTCATACTGCCCAACTCCACCAGTCCCTGTCAGCTCCTGCCCATCTGGCAATTACACCTCGGTCACTTTTGGAAGTGGCTACTCCTCCTTGAACGTTGCCGTTCCTGGTGGTCAAAGGATCTACATTGCCCCAGATGGCTCTTTGAGCTACACCCAGGCCCACAGCGCTTATATTCCACCAGGATCTACCCAGGACGGATTTATCCTCGGACCTAAGAACAAAGACAATGGCTTGAGGCCCATCACTCATAAGAAGGGTGGCTTCATTGCCTGCCCAGCTAAGAAGAACGTTGGACCATGGAAGGTCTACGTTGGACAGCCAGCTAGCAAGGACGTTCCAAGCGGCTGCGCTACTGATTGCTTGGGATTCAGCAACCAGGCTATTGAGTTCACCAGCGAGCAATTCGGTGCTTGGCAATATTAGAGGCCTCGACCGATAGTAGATACGGGGATATGCCATGTAGTGGCATATTAAGTTACATGACAAGGGCGTACTGTTCTTTGATACTTGTATTCTAATATTAATTTGCTTACACTTAATTATAATTAGCCAAAGTTAGATTAAAACCCCAATATATTTAATAGCAATTGATGACATGACGGCACGGCCCATAAATTATTCGATTGCCCCTGCTGCATCGTAGTAGTATATACTAGTAGAAAGCAGAATATGTATAGAAAAAGTTGTCTCGTATTCAGACGGTGTTCTTCGTAGAAAACCAACTCTTTATAAAGTAAAAGAATTTAACCATGATTCAACTATCAGCGCTCAGTTTTCGAGGAACTTGATCATCGATCAATTGAGGTAAGAATTAGTTGGATATGTATATTATTCTGGAATTAATTTTGAATCGATATCGTGAGAAAATCTGCTGTTGCAATTATGTATAAAATTTTAAAAGAGAACGCTGGCTTTGGGACAGTCATGGCCATATGGTAAAATTACTAGATATTGACGCTTAGTAAAGCGTAGTAATCTTGGCCCCAGAAGCAGAGTTTGGTTACGAGACTGCCCCGAAAGCTGTAGCTGGTTTAAAATTCGAATTCCAACGAACATGTATCGGAACGTTGAGCCTCACGTAGTGCCAAGAACGTGGCGATTTTAAGTCACCAACCAACACAAAATATGCAACAACTCGTGAAGGTTACACAAAAAGATTCGATCTTTTTCCCACGCCGAAAAGAAAATAAAACAATTCTGTGGAGCTATTTTGAATATTTTTAACTCAGGGCTCTTGTTCTAGCTATTGTTTGCTTGGTAGATTTGGGCGATATTTAGCTAACGTTGCAATGAGAAAGCAGCCAAGTTACATTCTGTTGTTGTATCTCGTGGCAGTGTTGGTGTTCATGCAGTACTCAGCTACTTAAGCAAAGTCGCAGGATACGAGGTGCAGTTGGTGGTACATTTGTCCTACACTCGGTTTCAGACGTGCATAAATTATTTATGGTGCGGTTAAGTCCGTCGTTAAAAGGATCTTCTTCCCACTCAAGAGGTTTTGCAAGTTAACATTTGCAGACTTTAGTGACATCTGATAATCCCACTTCTGGATGATGCGTATCAAACACACTATTTTACCCCTTTCGACACATATATATACGAAAACTACTCCCTATGGCGCACTTGCTAGGGCTACTCCAGAATTTAATAACAGTTACTAATTGTGGAATGGCGATTAAGAAATTGTAACTAAGTTGTCTTAGGTTGACTAACTGACAACCACATTAAGTATACCTTGCTGACTCTACCTAGGGTAAACTTGACCATATCTTTCACTTGAATCCATCCCATCAACTACTGTCATATCTTCCTCCTTGCTACATTTCTCCTCTTCGAGTACACTTGCCGCCATTTCGGCGGGCCTATGCCTTGTTCCGTATTCACCGTGTTGCCAACCTCGATTTGCGCCTCTTCTGCCAAGAAAGTGTGTTCCGCTGAAGATTGAGTTTCCATGCGGGCTTCCTGAGTTGGAAGATCGGTGTAGTTGAGTATGTGTCCCAGTCGTTGACACGGGACTTGCACCACCGCTGCTCATGCTACTCTGTGTACCATGAACCCCTTCGAAGTACGGCCGGTCATCGTCCCGAACAGGGAAAATAGCTGTATCGTGATTTTGTGTTCTCCCAGCTCTATTTGAACCGGGTATATATCCCGAATAGCGATTAGGTTGTATAGTCGGACTACCTGGTGCAAGCTCTGGTGTGTATGGAAAGGAATTGTTCCCATGAAAATATGGATTTCCAGGGGAATTGAAGCTTGGTGTGAGATTCATTCCTGGTTGGAGCTGACTGTTGCGCTGTGGAGGATTTAACGCCGTCGAACCAGGGCGATTTGCTTTATATCGGAAAACGAGAGCGATAATAAGTCCGATAATTGCCATTGCGCCGATTCCGCCAACCACAATACCAGCGATGGCGGCCAAATCTTTATTTTGTGAGTTTGATTCGAATGGACCTGGTGAATTAGTCGGAGGCGGAACAGACAGAGACGATGTGGTTGTTGATACTCCGGCTCCGTCATAGTTTTCGTCTGGCGGGAAGGCTTGGCCTGGCGTCAGAGCGAATGGAGCCGCTAGGGCAGCTTGACGGTATATCTCAAATGGAACGGATCCATTGCTATAAGGGGGTAGTCAGGTAGGGTGTAAGTTTTCGTCAAAAATTTGCATTGTATCATGGATAGGGATACGAACGGGTTGATCATCATCACCATGCCCGCTTTATTACAAGAGCCTGGTGCCCCACAATACAAGAATAACTGGTCGGCTGTGCGTACTGTCCAAGTAAACGATGGCATTTCATCCTAATATTCGTAAATATTGCAATACATACGAAACAAAATACAAAGACTTTTTAAAATGGTGCTGAAGATAAATTTGGGCCGTACCTCTAGTTTTATCATGGAGACAGGGGCCCAGCCTGACCATATCGCCCCGTTTTTATCTACTCTTGGGTTTTGCATTTCGTAAGGTATGCATGGTCGTTCGAAAGTTCCCCGTACTATCGAATGGTTGGTGGGGTAAAATCGAAAGACTAAATCTCGAATGAGCAATATTCCTTGAATTTCTAGCTAATATATAGACTGGATGAAGGCATATCATATCTGGAAGCCATAGACTGGAGGTCTTACAGATTTTATCGCCAGCATTCGCCATAATTATTTCAGGGTCGAATCTATCTGCTTTCTGGGTTAAGAGCGTTTCGTTAGGAAAAATTATGCACATAGCTATATAGCTTAGAAATAGACGAAGCACATTGGTGAGCCATACCTTGCCAACACTCACAAAATGTGTCATTGTCGTAGCTAGACCCGTAGGGGTCTCTTCTGGACGCCCCAAGATCACTGAAGATGCTGGGGGTGGTGTTGGAGATGGGTTGGACGCCATACTGTAATTAAGTGGTATGTGATTCTCCGGGGCTAATATATGTTTATTTGACCTGCAAGCTGATGTTAAAATTTCTCAATTGGTTTAAAAGTTGTAAAATCCATTCAAATGCTACGAATTCGAAATCGGAGTTGAAGATTTAAATTGCGGCCGTGGTTGGTATAGATAAAAATGCGATGGGATATTAATTTGGGATAGATTGTATCTTAATGAGACTAATTTTCTTTGCACTGAGATTCTAGCTAGCATACTACAGTGCTAAAAAATACGCTAGGGATTTTGATTGTAGGGAGCACTATAGGCAAGCTCTTATGGGAGTGGTGTGGAAGTAGTCACTGATGAAATCGAGAAACTCTTCAGACTTATAACGGGTCAATACTGCAAACGGAAGCGAGGCAGTAGCCTCTAACACCCAATCTGTCGTATGCATCTATATTTTAAAGCTACCGTGAAGGCTATGGGTGTAATTTGAGCCAAGCACGTGTAATCATGCGAGTATCGATTGATGCTTCTACCTGGAACCTAGAAGTTGTCGGGATATATCCCTTACATTATATCCCCAGCTAAGCGTAGGTGTCCTTGTACGAGGTAGTATTCCTTTGAAGTTCCACAATATATATTCCTCCGCACGTGTGGAAGTGTTCTTTAAAATTTGTGACCGGTGGATTAATTGGCAAGGTTGGCCATGTCTGAAGATGTCAGGATTCATGAATTCAGATGCGATAGAAACACCCCAGTCTAGATACTAGACCCTCTCTTTCGTCTTGAAGGATTATACAGCGAATATTTTGGGATATCTTGCAGAAAATGAATCCGAATCCTGCGGGAAGGAGACCTTACTGGCGGGCTCTCCTCGAGACATTTCTATCTGCAAACCCTGATTTGACCCTGACCATAAAGTGATCACATGTTTGTAATCGGGAATTTCAATATTGAGAAGTGATACTAATATCGTTAACTTTATGAACTTTTCTATTGCATCGGTGTATAGGAGTCGTAGAGGGCTCAAGTGTCCAAATCCGATGTGTCCATGTATATACGTGTACATGAGCATCTGTGTCCATGCAGCGTGCTGGTGTTGGGTTGGCTTGGTCTCGCGGGTTGGCTGTGTTGGATTGACAGAATAAGACGTGTTGATAGAAGGGTTAGCTATGTGTTGATGTGTTGCGTGGTAACTGGATCCTCACCATCGTTGTTGCGTCGCTTTGCTTTTTTATCTTGAAATCCAGCGCGTCAAACTCGACATCACTTGAACACCAAGAAGCAATCTCCATCTCCATCTCTTTCTCCACTACCGAAAACTACTTCATCATTCTCACGATATTGTTTTTCCTTGAACCAAACATAGCATCCTTGCGCGTGCTAGCGCCCACTCCCGCTAACAAGTTTCCCGAGTGCCATCTTCGGTCAATTGGAGCTGGTACAGCGCTTCCTGATATATAGCCCGCGACGACAACTGACAAACTACGCTCATCTACTCAAAATTCATAGCCACGCTACAGGGACACCTGGCTCCTCCCGCTCCTAGAATCCGACTTTCTTCTTTCGAATCGCAACTTTTGCCCGATAAGCAATTTATCATTTCGCCGGATAGCCGGCGACATCGTTAAGATGTCGTTCGGCCAGCCCAGTGCCTTCGGGGTACTCAATAACTCCCAGAGTGCTCCCAATAATGCATTCTCACGATCGAACAGTCTCGCACAAGGTGCTCCTAGTACCGCATTCTCACGCTCGAGCAGCATCGCTGTTCCCCAAGGCCCAGCTGAAGTAGTTGTGGGCGATGAGGTCCAAGAGAGTGAATCTGATGTCAGTCTTAGCTCTGGAACATTGTCGTAACTGTGTTAACTCTTTGTTTAGTTGATCGGCTATGTAGCTCTTGCTGGCGAGTTGAGAGTCAAGGTTTTTGATGGACAGTATCCTGAAGGCGACCTGCCTATACACTCCTCGCAGTTGCTATCGATATCTCAGAAAAGACAACTTTTTGCGGCAGGCGGACCCCAAGGTTAGTTATTGGAGCGTTTTCCTAGAAGTCTGTTCCAAAGTTGCTAATATCTCCCATTTAGGTGTCGTTGTTGCTCGTACTTCTACTTTGAGGGCAGCCTTCAAAAATACATCCATTGTAAATGGGAACACACTACCTTTCCAACCAGAATGCATCATCCCAATGTCGCTCCGGCTCTCGCACATTGCCTTTACTTCTGATGGCACTTATCTTTTGCTTGCAGCCCAGCTAGGTGGAATAGCAGTTTACCTAGTTGATGATATTCTAAGTAAAGGAAATGACGTACAACCCCAATCACAGATAAATACAGGCCCGCTGCTTGAAATGAAGCCTATCCCAACGGTAGCTGACGCTGAGAAAGTGTGCATTGTTGTCGGATCTGGCTGGGGTCAAGGTGGTAATGTCGGTATTATTGATCTCAAAACAACTAAAGTCCAGGAAAACCTCAAAACTGGTGTCACGACCGTATCTTGGAGTCCGAAGGGTAAACAAATCATATGCGGGGGTTCGCTCGGTGGTTTGGCTTGGATTAGACCCGATGGAGGAGAAGCTGATGCTGTGGAGGGGGTGCCTAATTATCCGAACTATTTCGTGTCATCGATATTTTGGATCGAATCCACAATAATCTTCGTCATTCTTACTCCTAAACCCCAGCCGGGCCAGGCGCACGATAACGAATCTATCCACTTTGTGCTAATGCGTGAGCCCAATACACGCAAACATACATTTTACAGAGTCAACGATATGACGCCTCCTTTTGGAATGCACACCCGCCCGACATACCACTCCTTTATCCACTTGAAAGGTTGGGCTCCAAATTTGAAGGACTGTCTGATTTTATCAAACACCTCCTCCACCGATATCGGGACAGTTATGAGGCTGAATAACACGCCATTTACACCAACATCGATCATGAGTGATGGTCGTCGTGCAACCTTGCCGTTGACTGCGGATGGCGGAGATGCAACCCCTATCGGGTTCTCCCTGGATCTTACCGCTCCTGATGCTGAGCGTGTTAGCAATCCTTTCCCTAATGTCGAGCAATCGGCTACCTCGCTTCCTTGCATGTGGATTCTTACGAATGAGGGCGTGATATCCGCTTACTGGGTGGTATATTCGGACGCTGTCAAAATTGATAATTCATCAGCTGCATACCCAGAGTTACTTGCTTACGAAAGCCAACAGCCACCACAGACCCCACAGAGGACTACCGGGCCTACGTTTGGCCAAAGTGGATTTGGCCAGTCGCAAACATCTGCATTTGGCGCAACGAAGCCTGCCTTTGGCCAACCATCCACCCCTACATCTACGTTCGGGCAGCCTTCCAAACCTTTGGCTTTCGGTCAGACTTCTGCTCCTACTTCGGTATTTGGGCAGGCCTCACAGCCAACTAGTACTTTTGGCCAACCTTCAACAAGTACATCTGCATTTGGCCAACCCACCCAGCCGTCTTCAGCTTTCGGTCAGTCCCAGCCGTCGTCAGCTTTTGGTCAACCATCTCAACCGTCATCAGCCTTTGGCCAATCTACGCCTCAACCGGCCTTCGGCCAGTCTTCTGCACCACAATCTGCTTTTGGGCAAACAACTGCTCCCTTTGGACAAGCAGCTGCAAAGCCTGCGTTTGGACAGCCCGCCTTTGGATCGGCATCTACGCTTGGACGGCCGGGAATGTCGGCGGGGGCTTTTGGTTCATCTACAGGGTCTGCGTTTGGGGGTGGGTCTGCGTTTGGGGCAC
This sequence comes from Arthrobotrys conoides, assembly GCA_036971725.1. Taxonomy (NCBI): domain Eukaryota; kingdom Fungi; phylum Ascomycota; class Orbiliomycetes; order Orbiliales; family Orbiliaceae; genus Arthrobotrys; species Arthrobotrys conoides. The sequence continues at coordinate 3,849,039 of JAVHJM010000001.1, forward strand.
AACCGGGAGCTTCAGCATTCGGTCAGAAGCCTGCAGCACCTGCCTTCGGCTCAACAACAGCACTTGGAGCCAATGCACCTGCTTTCGGATCCCCAACTCCCCTGGGAAGCACGGCACCCGCATTTGGATCTACAACAGCATTAGGCCAGCCCCGTCCAGCATTTGGCCAGTCAGCGTTTGGGTCTTCCGGGGGTGGGACGGGTTTTGGTCAAACTTCGCAGCTCGGTTCAAAACTGTCAGCATTTGGTTCGTCCACAGCAGCTAACTCTGGAGGATTTGCTAAATTTTCAGGAGGAGGTGGTTTTGGGACTGGTAGTGGTGATACGGGTGCATCGCCAGCCTTCCTCCAACAGAGTGGATCGAGTAACCCTTTTGCTTCTAAAGCACCTGATACTTTCGGTAGTTCGAAAGGCAATCCAGTCTCCGCCTTCGGCTCCGGGGGTCAGAGTGGGTTTGCAGTGTCTAGTGCGTTTGGGTCTACTGCAACCCCGGATACCAACAAACCCTCAGGTGTTAGCACAGGTGCTGGGGCCTTTGGTGCTTTTGGAAACTCTCTCGGATCCGCTCTTTCTCAACCAACTGCCCCCACTAATGTTAAGGATGATGAGATGGCAGATAGTGATGATGAGGTGGAGCAACCAAGAGAAGGTATTCGTGGTGGGAATATGTTTAGCTTATCGGCAAATGTTAATAGCTCCTCTACGACAACGACGAAGGGGCCTCCTAAAACCCTTGCGCCGGCTTTTGGACAGGCTTCGCAGCCCTCTGCTGAGCCAAGCAAACCATCTGCATTTGGAAGTGGGCTTTTTGGGTCGACATTGAACAAGGAGCAACCAAAAGGGGCATTTGGCTCTCCCAGCAAACCCACGGCTCTTGCTCCTGCTTTCGGAGCCCCGGAATCCAGACCGAGTGCCCCGGTCAGCGCATTCGGTCCTACGTCGCCTGTTAAATCCTCAGGCCAGGTTGGAACTGGGTTGTTTGGGAGTGCTCTTCAGAGGAGTACATCTGGCGCCCAGCCGGTATCAGCATTTGGCTCGGTCACTGGTTCATCGCTACCCAAACCGGCATCGGCATTTGGGGCTACGCCTACTTCCCCCCCGGTTAACACAGCTCCGGCGTTCAGTACAACCACTACGACTTCAGCGTTCAACAAGCCAGCAACCCCAAGCTCTGCACTCGTGGCAGGTGCTGGTTCGCCAACTAAACCAATCGTGTCGGCTTTTGGGCAGAAGTCAACGCCTCCCGTCCCTAGTTCTCAGAAAGCCGATCTTGACAACGAAGTCGGGGCAGCAGCAAGCAAAGGCCTACCAAGTGAGGACTCTGACGAGGACACCGATCACTCTCCACAGGAACCTGAGGCAGCTCCTCTGCCTCCTGACTTCGTCCCAGTAACAAACAAGTCCAAACTAGCTGTTCCCGAAGACGCGCCACTGCCCCCTGACTTTTCATCCACCAAAGCAGCACCCGCTGTCTCGAGTCCCTCTAAGACCTCACTCCCAGCATCAGCACCCCGCACACCAGCATTGTCTTCTAACCCCTCGACCCCATCGGAACCCGTAGTAAACCCAGTCGAGTCGACGCCCGTAACAAAGGCCAAGTCACCACTAAAGAGTGATGGTTTCAGTTCGGATTCTCCAACCAAACCTTCAATATCAGCCTCTAAGCCCGCAAAGGCCGCGAATCCCATGGCCAATCGACGTGGTTCAAAGTTAACATCGGCTATCTCAATAAAGCCAACATTGTCTGGCCGTACGCCATCACAGAAAGCTGGCGCAACCGCCAAACCCGTGAAGGCTCTTGCGAAAGATCACGATGAAGAGGGTTCAGGACACGCAAATATTGGTAGCTTTTTCCCTGGAAGTGGTGATAAAAGTGTTGGGCCACAGAAAGATGGCGAAAGTGTACTTACTCTAGGGACGTCTTCAAAATCCATCGATGCCGGTTTCTCGTTCGGGGAATCCAAATTGGATCATGTATCGGATGACAGTGAAGAGGACGATGATGATATCAGTGACGCCGGTAGCGATGAGAACATTGATCCTGAAGACCACGAGTCTGGCGAACCCTCCGGCCAATCTAGTGAATTGGAAGACGGAAGCTGGGTTGAAACCGGTGATACAGAGGACGAAGGCTCTCCCGTTCAATCGCCGGTAGTATCAAAAGACGTGAAGTCAGCACCCCGTCGGGACATCCTGAGTCGCCTTAACCCCCCTACTACGGCCAAAACCCTCGCCGAGACCCCGAAACAAATACCGGCAACGGCCAGTAAGACTTTTTCTTTATCAAGTATTGTGAATAAGGCCCCCAGTAAGGCCCAAGCGTCTTCGAAGGCAGCAAGCTCCTCAGCTTCAGCTTTATCTCCTATTTCCGCTAAACTTCAGCGGCAAGAAGCAGCCGATATGGAACAACTTTTGAGACAGCAAATGATAATGGACTTGGAAAGAGACCGACGAGAGCACGATACAGTTGAGCACCGGAAGATGGCGCTCAAGGATTACGACAAGCTTCTAGCTTTGAAAAATCGCGAGGTATTCGAAGCTCGAAAGCGGAACGCTGAGGAGGAAACAATGAAAGCTAGTGAGGATGCTTTCAGGGAAAAACTACAGTTGCCGTTTGACCCCAGCTCCATTCTAAGCCAGTTTAGCCCGTACCGTGAACCAGAAAACTTTACCAACTTCCAAGTATAATCCTGCTCCTCTCTCCATGTTATTGTTCAGGGATTATTTCTAATATATTTTCGATATCTAGGGTCAGGACGCCGTGTTGGAACAACTAGTTATTGCACTAGGACGCCGGACCGACAACTTCGGGTTAAATATGAGAAACCTAGAAGCATTCGTTGCCTACCATCGGGAATCCGATCATTTCACCCTTGATGATTCCCGCCCCGTCGAAGAGATACGAATAAAAGCGGCACCAGATGTTTCTCTAATGGCAGAAGAGCTTATCCAAAAGGCGCACGACCTGGGAAAAGCTTTTGATTTGGTCGCGTTCAAGGCAGACGTAACATCGCTTATTCACGATGTTGATTATCGTAAGTGCCCCCAGCTGGCAACGAGACTAATATTTACTACGCTAACGTATATATCTGGGTATAGTCGTCGCGCGTGCTAGCGATATCCCCAATATTATTCTTCTCCACACCCACCCAGAACTTCGTGCGCACATTCGTAGACGTCCACTTTCTGCACAGCAGCGAATGCAACAGGCCAATTTAAGACGGAAGGTACCAATTATACGTCGAAGGTTTAAACGAGTAGAAGACGCATTCCGTATCCTCCAAGCCCACGTCGCAACCGTCAATAAACATCAGAGGGCAAACCATGGAGACCTCAGGCCGCCAACAATTGAGCAAGTCCACGAGACAGTTGCAAGACTTACTGAGGTTGCAAAAGAGAAGGCCGAAAGGGTCGACAAGCTCGAAGATTTAGTTAGAAGAATGCGTCTATCTAGCGCTAGCCCTGCTATGAGCCGTGGGACAACTCCAAATTTTAGAGCTAGCAGTATCAGCTTTTCCATGAGTGGTCGAGACTTTGAACGTGGTGGCACACCAGGGTGGTCGAAATCTATCAGGAAAGGCAAAGAACCGGTTTTAGCGACGCCGACGAGAAATATGCCGGGTCCGGATAAACTCGACTACTATGAGAATACCATCGATAGCCCAATATCCCGGTTTTCGTATGGCAGACAAACGCACCAGAAACCTATCAAGAGCATCTCAGGAACCTTTGGGTTAATCGAAGAAGAATTGGGTGACAATGAGTACTTCAACGATCAAAATCCATCATCTTCGATGGGGGTTCCCATTGCTACGAGTTACGACAGAGGTATGGCGGAATTAAGAAAGGAAATCTTGACCACACCAAAGAAAGTTGATGTCACTGGGGAATTACCAAATACGCCCGCTAGCAGGCAGGTCAACAGACTCCTGAAAGATGAGGTCGAAGAAATGACCGGTGGAAGAGGTAGGAAGGCGTGGATCGATGCAGACGACTACTTGGAAGACAAAAAACTGAAGAGAGAGGTTGGAAAACGCATGACAAAGGTTATAAGGAAGATGGGAGTCAGAGAAACTAAGGTTGAACTAGCGTAAGCTTGTATTGTACATTATTTCCGGGCCCGAATCTACTTTTTTTTTTTTGCCCCCATTCTCGTAAAACGAAGTAGAAATGTACAAATATCAGGACGCTGCAATATTGCAATCACAGAGTGAGACCCTTGGAATCGAGGCTAACTAGTACAGAGTTGGTAGTTAGCCTGGCAAGAGCATGCATATGCGCATGGACACGTCTCAATACGGACAGGATCTTGATCCAGGTAAACTGTGTTGCGCTGTGTGGTATATTTTAATCCCAGTTTATGGGCCTTGAAAGTCGCCTCGCTTCGAGCCGGCACCCGCAATTTCCCCCTTCAAGATATTGAAACTCTTAAGACTCTCAAGGTGAGGCTGTAGACACGGTCCCTGTCAGCCCAGCAGTTATTCTTGTAATGCCGCTTAAAAGATACGGTGTTTTTTCCAACAATGAGTCAACAGCTAACCCGTACGCTTTGGTCACTGATCGATCGCAATGCAATGCAATGCCTTGCACCAATTTGGCGAAACGCTCCTTGGCATTGTTCCGTTGTACTCGGAGCAGCCCCCAGACTACATTGTTCCACGTCTTCGCGGAAGGGACTGAGCGAGACGGCCAAATTGGCATTTGGTGTCACCATACGAGGATCCTAAAAACCGAGATATAAAGCCATCCATGGTCCTCGTTTATGCATGAGCCTAGTTATTGGAGGCTATTAGTATAGCGGCAGGTGAAGTTAAATCCTACATATCCACAGACTATTCTAACAACGTTACCCTCTTTACCCTCTTTACCCATAATTCTTCTACATTCGTTTGCGTGCCGAAATCCACATACGTTCCTTTAACTTCCAAGAGCCATATGTCCAAAATGTTCAAATCCATCAATCGAGCTGTCAAGAAGCTCACGGAGGAAGCTCCGCAGGGAAATGATCAAATGATCATTAAAGTAAAGCGCTTGGACTCTCGGTTTAACCGTCGGGGACACCAGGTAGTCGTGGACTCCGGCACGGTTCCGACAATCGAGGCCGACAACTATGATCCCAACGGCGCATATGTCCTTGTCCATTGCAAATACTTTAACCAGCTTGGTTTGCTACATCGTCAAACACTAGATATCAAGAGCTTGATGGTCAAGAAAGTTCTCAAGGAAGTCATTGGAGATAGTTACCCGGGAATCAGTTTCAATACTGCCAATATAGTGTTGGAGTACCCACTGAGGTGCTTATGGCATTATCGAGATGAACTCCGATTCGTGGCGAAAGAAGACAAAAAGTCAGAAAAAGCGCGGCATTTGAAGCTGCTGCTTGACTTCCTAGATGCTGAGTTCGCAAAGTTTGATGCGGACTATAACAATTTCATTGAACAAGGACTGACTTCATTCGATATGTGAGTATCAATTGCCTTAGAATACCTTGGAATTTTTTTCTTTATTAACCTCTGGCTTTTTGGTTGCAGTATGTGGACACTTTTCAAGCCAGGTGAACTTATTTACACAAGTTTTGATGGTCATGCCCGAGTCTTCGAGACGAAGGGATACAAGGAACAATCGATCAACTCCACTATATACGGTGTCATTGACGGTACCTACGTCGACTATAATGGGGACGAGTTTGGTTATGCACAGAGATACGTTCTGAATCCTGAGTTCGATGGAACTCGTAAAATCACCGATCTCGATGCATTCCCTCTCAAATACCACCCACGAGAAAAGGAAGTTCGGCTTGATTTGATCTCTCGTGGGCGAAAATTTGAGAGTTTGGCCGGGATCCATTGTATGGATTATAACGGCCCAACTATTTCCGGAGCTGGGCATTGGGGGTCTAAGTTATTCGTAAGTACTCTTACAGTGCCTCGAAGATCTCCTATCTTGTTATGGTCTGTTTTGTTCCAAGACGATATATATCGATACTAAGAAAAGGAATTTCAAAATCTTAGGTGAATGGTCGAGTAATGGTTGATGTTAAGACGCATGTTCATTACCACCCGCAAAAACAAGTTGCTATCAGCTCTTTGCAAGGGGATAAAGACAAGATTAAAGAACTTACTGACAACCAAAATAAACCCCAGTACACCACTGGCGGTTATCACAATGGCGTCTATTACGAACAGGTGGCATCCCAGGGGGCAAATAATGTCACTATGGAGGTAACTTTGCCCACGGACGGCAGTGGACAAGATTTGAAAAATAAAGCCAAACGAAACCAGAAGAGTAAAGCTGTGACTGTGTTAACAGATGAACATCTTTTGCTTTGTTCCAGTCTCATGTATGGCTTTGCATTGAATGAGAAGCAATGGGGTATGCGAACTCGGTGCGGTTTTAAGTTATTATATAGTTCATGGCCCAGATGCTAACATACTTCCTCTATAGTCCAACTCTTCGTGGAGCTTCTGCAGCCAGTCAAATGGAATGCTGTATCATTTGATCAACTGGTGCTTCCGAAGTCTCAAAAGCAGCTTGTTAAAGCATTAGTTGAATCGCACCGAACTTCCACCTCCAGCTTTGACGACTTCATTGCTGGAAAGGGTAAAGGCCTAATCTGCTGTTTACATGGCTCACCCGGTTGCGGTAAAACAATGACTGCTGTCAGTATGCACTCAAGCGGGTCTTACTTCAACATACACTAACGAAGTTTGAATATTCAGGAATCTGTTGCGGAATTTACAAAATCGCCATTATATACAATTTCCGCTGGTGATCTTGGAGCAGACCCGACTGAGATGGAGAAATCCCTTTCGAAAATCCTCCGTCTATGTACAATCTGGAATGCTGTTCTACTACTTGATGAAGCCGATGTGTTCCTTGAGGAACGGTCTCTTCACGATCTCGGCCGCAATGCCCTAGTTTCTATCTTTTTGAGAATGCTCGAATATTGTGAGTCCGGCCTCAATTTTCCCAAACACTGCTTCGGAAGATAAAGTTTCTAATATTAGATACTAGACTCGGGCATCCTCTTCCTAACCACCAATCGTGTCAAAACATTTGATGAAGCCTTCCAATCTCGTATTCACGTTGCTCTCCGCTACCGTGATCTAGACAAGTCCGCCCGCGAACAAGTCTGGCGCAATTTCATCGAGAAGATCGAGTCTTCTGGAAACACCACCGCGATCAAGGAGGCTGATTACGATTTCCTGGGATCTGTTCCGTTGAATGGCCGACAGATTAAGAATGCTGCAAGAACGGCATTGAGTTTGGCGGATAACATGGGCGAGAAGTTGAGTTTGGAGAGTGTGAAGAATGTATTGGGAATCGTCGAAGCGTTTGAGAGGGATTTTAAAGAGTTGAAGAAGGATGAAGTAATTCATTCTTAAAGGATTGAGTTGCGATCATATGATCATGGGCAGTTGTAGAAGTAATTAATTGAAGGGAATGGTGATGACAGTGTATTTTGTATTTTTACATTACTCTTTGGAGCCGTATTAAAGGTCTTGGATACCTTCCGTAGTATGGCGTACTAGGATAACTCTCTTATAGGTTCGAGATCTGGATAATTATATAAATTTAGCCTTTTTTGCATCTACTACACTACATGAACGATTGTTTGATTTTTATAGAAGCTAGATACAAGTGTTTTATATGCATGTGTCTGCGCAAATTCACAGAATCTCTCGGGGTATATATCATCAATCAGTGAGTTTTAGCATTTGTGTTCTCAAATCAAATAAAGTGAAAATGTTGAAGAAAAATCAAAAATGAGATGCGAATCGACCTTAAATCGAGTGGTTAAACAGAGAGTGTAGTAATAACCGAGTATTCACCGTGGACAGGCGGTATATCCGTCGGGGTAATCCACCAATCTCCAATAAGGAAGCCATCAATGTTGTGGTACTCTTCGATATGCAAAAGCATATCAATCTTTCGACATTTTGTGGGAGCCCTAACTGTACTATCATCATCGGAAATATACCGTCTTCCATGGGGGTCGAAGTTCTTCCGAGCATTTTGCAAGAACTCGTTGCCCCAGGTTGAGGTACCAGCGTGGTGCAAAAGAACGACACAGTCAGCGATCCATTCGGCTTGGAGAAGATCCTCGCTATTTTGAGGAACCGTACGAGGATATGCCTTCCAGCTAGGGACATAATTAGCGTAGCCAACGTCAGAGATATTGCGGCTTTCCTTGAGAGCATTCGACCAGTACTGCCCAGGAACGCTCTCGTTGTTAATGTGGATATAGTAATCGACGCCCTTGGCACACAAGTACTCAACGTACTCGCTACCCCATGAATCGACATCTCCGAATGGGCGCAATGGTACGAGGTCCTCGCCCTTTGAGTTGATATGTTTGATGACGCTACAGTAGCCGATCCACTCGGACCAAACAACGTAGTTTTCAGGACCCTTAGGAAAGAATGAAACCGGGTAGTGTTGGTCGATTTCTTGTTTGAGGTTTTCGGTAGGTTTGGGTAAAGAGGTCAGCCCACCAGTTGGGGCTGGGACTGTCATAGTCCGGCCGTCTGGAAGTACTTGTACTTCAGTACTCTTTTGAGACGCCGAAGTCGATGCATGTGCTTCGACACTGAGGCTTTCAGACGATGGGCCTACCCAATTCGGGCCTGGCCCCCAAGTAAAGTCAGGGTTCGTTACTGGATCATATTCTGGCTGACCTGGTGATGTTGGGACGGCTGCGACTGGGGTCTTGGGAGGTGCGGGATACTGCGTAGTGATTGAAACGTAGACATCAATCCATTCATCCCAGGTACCTTCGACAGTTTTATTCCAGGTAGTGTTCGTTCGGTGATCCCAGACAATATCATAACGGGTGGGCATAGCTGGGTAATTCCCACCATTGGCCCTCCAGCTAGATGCAAGGGAAATATGGTCAGCTCTAGTGGGGGTTCCAGTTGCAACTGGGTTCCAGTAGATAGAGAAAGGCACTTCTGGATCGTCGACCTCCATAGGGATAATTTCATAGGTGACGTTGGTAGGGGGGTCGAAAATGGTTTCAATCGGGCCGATGACGCGGTTGGTTGGCACCGGTGGGACTGGTGGCCTCGTGGTTGTGACCTGCCTCCAGGTACGGCCAGATACATGCGTGACAGTCCGATTAATGTTGAAAAAGGCATCGCAAATAATTGATTCGGTGGCGTGAGGCGCCGAGTGACGGACCATTGTGACAATGCTAGTGGTGTTATTGAAGTGTGGAGTGTCTCCATCTCCATCATCATGGCCTACCGACAAGTGAGTATGATTGTGTGTATAGCTAGAGTCTCCGTGGCTCGCATTATACGCGATATTACCTGGCTGGTGGACGTGATTAGCGTCATGCGGCACATCGGCAATCGGTGCAAGCTTTGATATCCGGCTTGTGGTAGACGTAACACTGGTCTCTTCCGACTGAAGAGCACTATTGATCTGAGCTGGATAAGCAGTTGGAGATGCTATACTGTCCAAACCTTCGGGGGTCAGGAAGGCCGCCTCCAATCCGGCTGGAGAAGTGGGCTTATATTCTAGCGCTTTGGCTCTATCCCCTTCAGAACTCCCAGGATTGATTTCAGGGGCAATCGGTGTATTTCCATTGATATGGGTGTGATATAACTCTATCGTAGAAACATGGTAGTCTGATAATAGAAGCAGTCAGTATGTGCGTCTTGAAAAGGGCTGACCCTAAGTTATGGTAAGAGTGAACTAACATGGCATTCCGGTCGAGTCGGTAGAATAAGCGACAGTGCGGGTTGTATATTCAGTGTGAATTATATCTGACCCGGGGCCGCCACGATGCCCTGATGCAACGAAATCAATGATTAGTCAGGTTACAGGTTCAACATAGGAGCGGAGAATCTTGCTAGTACCTTTTGTTCTCCCAACATCGAACAGGATATCTTCGAGATCTGCGGCATTGTGGATAACAGGTCCGGGGGAGTGACTGGTATGAGGAGCGGATGTAGCAGTGCTTTCCTCAGGCTCATGATCAACATCACGGGGAAGTCTGCGAGGCACATGATTCGGGTGAGTATGGCTCACACGAACGGTTATAGTCTTTCCATTCTCTACTAACTCGATGATTGGAACAACTTGGTTTGGCTTTGGCGGTCTCCCATCTATAAATCTTGTTAGTATATTCACAACGCGGACTAGTGTTGCATTTCGATGGAGGTTGGGGGAAGCTCCATCCAATATCTTACTTTTAGAGTGACGAAGAGATTGATATGCATATCTCCCCACGATATCGACTTCATCCAAGTCCCTAGCAAAGAGTTCAGCTCTGTCGACGGCAGGTGCATTTTGATTCGATAGGTGAGGCGTTCTCTCGTGCTCTGGCTTCTGGTATCCTACAATTGAGCCCAATGGCCACAATCCGAATGCGTAGGAAATACCCAAAAAAGTCTGTAGTACAACTGCAACGAGCAAGACAGGGGCGAAAATATGTTGACGTTGGGGCTTTTTCGGTGAACCAGGAGTTTCAGGTATGGGATGTTCTGAAGCCTCAGGTGCGTATTTGGCGGGCTCGTACATATTGGCGGTTGTGTTCACAAAAATAAATCTTATATTGTAGTATATGGTAGTTGTCTCGTACCTAGCCCTGGAGATATGGTAGGAAGAGGGAAAATGGTATGTAGCGTTAAAGGATTTTATTCAAGCAAATGTGGCAAGGTGGGGGTTTTAAAGCATGCATGGAGTCGACATGATCTATATATACTCCGTATACACGTATGTATGTATGATTCGATTTTGAAAAAAACGAGAGAAGGTCAATGGAGCCCCAGCGGACTACTTAGACATACGTACTTAATTTAGGGTCAGATCACTGGCTTGGGGCCTAGATCTAGACCTATAGATCTAATTTAAGAATACAAATAGGCATATAGACTATTAATATCTGTTTCTTCGTCCTTGAAATATTCTTGTTGAGGTATATACGTGTCGAACTGTTCCCATTCATCATAGAATTCCGTATGAGTCGAGCGGTTGGCCCACCCCGTCCCTCATCATCATTACCGACCCGTCCGGCGTAAGACTACGTCGGTTGATTGTCCCGGTGATATTGAGTTGGGTTTTCAGACTATTGTGCGAACAATCTTTGAAGCCATTGTATGATCCGTTGTCTCCCAGTTCATTTTGGCATTCAATCACATGTTGAGCAATGTTCTTGAGGGTTGAGAAAGTTCCATCTTTGTAACAGCTTTGCAAGGCATTGTAGTAGTCCTTCACACATTCCCCATTACTGCTGATAATGCATGGAGCGGTAACCGTAGGTGGCATGCTACAAGTTCCTAGATGCAATCACACTTTGCATTAGCCAAATGATATTTGGATTTTGTTAAAATTTATACTGTATTCGAAGCTAAAGAGGCAATGACAGTGGTACCTGTTGGAGCCATACTACTAGCTGCAGTACTCGTCGACCGGACTGTAGAGGGCGACCCTGTTTCACCGAGGCCCGAATAGAAGCTAGTGATCGTCGTCGGGGTGGTAACAGTCTCCATAGTTATTAGATAAGAAGTGTATGTAGATGTAGTCAAGATCTTCTGGGCAACCTGACGGTCATCAATGTCAATCCCCGCAGTTCCATCTTGTGCGATTTTGATAGCCGTTTCATTCGCTTGTGTTAATGTAATCGCAGCACCAGCATCAAGATCGGCAGCGTGGGAAAACCTTAACCATAATAATGTTAACCACGGAAATTGCTTCCTCATCGTAATCGTTGTCGTATACCAAACTATCGCTCGCAATAAACGTGGTTGGATCTTTTTTTTTGGAAAATTGGCGAGCGTTGATCTTGGATGATCTTTGGTTGACCATGCATGAGCGGCAGCACGGTATATTTTGAAGCTCTTTCGAGAGAGACGTGGTCTGAGCCAGTTTCAGGGGATATTTGAGGTCTGAATGTTGTCCGCATGTTAATAGAAACGATAATGTATGCCTGAGCTGACAATTGAGCAAATATTATTACCTAATACAAGCCAGTGAATTCGAAGTGCTCGCCTTATCTCGTAAACCAAATGATACTGCCTTTTATGCATGAAGTCCTTCCCACTCTATAGAGCTCATCTAGTTCTGAACTCATTAAATTGACATATCTACCTTAATCTACTGGATTAGGTCAAGTAAATAAAATATCATACAGATGCTATCTGTCTAAGCTATATCGTTAACATATAGTCATGGGCATGGCAAGGTTGCAAGACGAGTGCGGCACCTGAATAATGCGGTGCCTGTCAAATAAAGAAAACTATTGCCAACCTACTAGAACATAGAGATTAATCTGACAAAGCTCAAAGCCTAGTAATATATTCCGAGTTCTGTGTAAGGGCTCAAGGCTAGGCTAGACGCCAGCGCGAAGAAGGTATCGTAAAATCTACAACATTTTCAACACAATTGTTTGTTCGGAAGCACTTTTCAAACATTACATTTAGCCCTAATTAATTCGCAGTGCACTGGAGATAAAAGGCAAAAAAAGAAGATCTTAAGACGACATGCATGCTTTCTCTTGAAAATTATCCAATGCCCTCACAAAGTAATTGCTGCAAGAAATACCGAGACCAGCTTAGAAGTATGACGAAGCTACACCCTGATCGTGAACGCGGGTCCAAGTGCTAAAGTATTGGAATGTACGTGCGATGCATAGGACGTGCGTTCATGGATACACATATCGTAGGACTCGGCCCTACACTTCCTAAAATGGTAATTCGGTTTCTGGTGGAATATTTCTTTTAGGACCCAGTACAAATGCTCCTGTAGATGTTGATTCGAGATCTCGTGACATGCCCTGACCCCGTCTATGCCAAGTATTTAAAGCAACCTTCTGCTACAGCCACCATATTCATTTCATCCCCCCTCCGTTAACAACATCATTCTAAAAGAAGATATTCGAACGGTACATCCTTGAATACACGACCTTTCTCCCTTAGACAAAGCTCTACTAGAAGTCCACCTCACGCCTCGTTTTCATCTACCCCCTATTCGTCAGTCAATACAAACTATCACTTTTAGGGCTGAAACAAAGCAACGTAAGCTACGTAAGTCAATAAACGCACCTTGATTCCTTCGATGACTTTACACTTCATTACACCTTTATGGGAAAGGTAGGAGCAAAATTTTGGACTTTGAAAGGTCTTTGATCTTGCTGCATCTGAGGGTATAGTTTTCGCGACCGTTTTTGGATTGCCTTTTCTTCCCTCTCTTCCCCGGTCCCTGATTCCGAGATTACTCCACTTTTTCCCTCCATCAAAGCTCCCCTTTTACTTTCACTTCTTATCTGTTGCTTGCTACTACTTGATCACCCTATTAAGTCTGAGATCAATAAAAAGAGACGACAATAGGCAATAAGCTCTAATATTAACATACCATCCATTGGCAGGATCTTCAAAATGGCTCATTCAAAGCTACATTACGAACATGAATGTGTTCCATGTGAATGGTTGTAAGTATTCCATTGGAGAGTCCCCCGACCCCCGTTCTCTGGGCACCACCCATCTGTCAATGAATTGAATCTTCTTCAAGTTTTTGCATAGCTTGCTAATAACCAACTCTTCCAGGTTCTCGTCGGCCATCGAACTTCAAAATCATATCGTTCTTCACCATGCCTCGCTCACCTGCCTCACGTGCAACAACAAACTCTTTCATGGAACTGAAGCCTTCAAGGGCCACTATCCATTTAGGTTGCACCAGTTCAACTGTGGAAAGTGTGGCGTCGGCCTCAATGGGGAAGACCCCCAAAGTATTTTGAAAGCATTCAGTCATCTTAGAAGCTGTCAATCGATCCTCGACCGTCATTGCGGCAAAGTGTTCGAAGATCGAGAGGTCTACTACGAACATTGTCGAACTGACCAAGCTCACATAAGAGTTGCTGATGCTCAAGAGTAAGTCTCCGGCCGTTTTTGACTACTCCAAACTCAAGAAAGGCGGTGATTAGCTAACATGGATCTCCTGCATTAGACGTGAGGAGAATCTCAGAAGACGTAAGGAATGGGAAGAGCGACAAGCTCTTCGAAACGAATCCGAGTTTGAGAAACAATCGGGATGGAAATGCTACCAAGCGCAGATGGCTAGAGAGCGTTTCGAATACAATGCCCTTCAGCAAAAGGACTATCCTCCGTTCGAATCCGAAAAAGTCGCTATTGAGAGTGATAATGAAGAGGGAAATACTCCAGCCGCTATTGTCGACGAATCACCTGTGGCTGATAATAAATTTTTCGAGTCCCAGGGAAATCAAGTCGAACTCTATGGTTCTGATCAAGGGAGTGAAAGCTTTGAATACCCAACCGACTGGACCGACCATGCGACATTGTCCGAAGAGGAACAAATGTCGTTAAAAGAACGAATGGTCAGAAAGAATAGAAGGATCAAAAGAGCTATAAAAGCCGCGGCGAAGATTGAAGAGGAAAAACGCTTAAAGGAAGAAAAGAAGTTGGCCCGTGAAAAGGCTGCTGAGGCCGCTCGTCTTGAGGCTCGAATGAAACTGAGCCCCGAGGAGCTCAAAGCGTTAGAAGAAAGAGAACGCAAGAGAGGGGAGGAAATTGAAGCCAATAAAGAGAAGATACGAGCTTGGGTCCGAGAAAGAGCTGAGGCCCGACGCGAATATCAGAGGCTTAAGTACCAAAGCCACAACGCTGATGATTAACGAGCGTCCTCCAACAAAGGAGGGGATGTCAACTACCGTCTTACACTTTTCACATTCTACTTGATAATAAAGAGCGTCCTCATAGTGAGGGATGCAATATTACTTAGTTCAATCATTCCTAATTTATCCAATTAAGTTCTAGCATGGTATAAATCAATCCTATAGGATTGAGTAATGGTACGTATAGGGTGTTAGTAGAAGGTCTAGGGCTGCCATATAGTAGCGCCTACCTATAAAGCGTATGGCCTTCAGACGGAATTCTACTTGAGACTTTGACACAGCTAACATCACTATCCTTCTTCTTCCTTCCCCACATACTACTTCCCTTCAGCACCCCACCTTCCCACCCCTCTTCTCGCACAAGGGCCAACCTATCCTCCTGCATTATATTCTCTATCAGGGTCTGCTACATAGGTCGCTCACTTGACCTCCAAACGGACACTCTTTAAAAAATGGACGTTCTTGTTGCTGCTGGGTTTATATCTTCTGACAGCTCAAGCCTTGATGCTCCTCAGGTATCTCCTACCACAGCCGCCAGAACGTTCCTCCCCAAATTTACTCATCGCCGTAAAAACTGCTAACATCTTCTTTCTATTTTCCTCTAGAGGCAGAATCTGACTATATCTTCACCTGATCATATCATTACACTACAACCAATTTCAAACCTCCCTACCGGAGCCCAGTCCCCACCCCTTATCGAGTTCTCTGATAGTGAACTTTCCAAATTTGCTCCCGAAATGTCGCCAGCAGACGGACCTTCCAGTACTCCAGGCCTAACCGACCACGGGGATGCATATGGTGTAAGTCACGCGCTATTTTGCTGCATATTCACAGCTACTATCACCAGTATCTATCCTCTTATCTTGGCGTAGTCTTCCATTGATCTTGGCGCTGTCATGTAATTCCGGCAGGCTAGAACTAATTATTCATTCGTGATAGGCTTCTCCTCCATTTTCTACTATCATTCCTCGTATCAACCAGGAGCTTCTTCGTCTTCAAAGTGAAGTTCAGCAAGCCTCTAGTGCCCGAGATAAGGAAGCCTTGGCTTCTCTTGCGGCTAAAGAAAGAGAAATTACTGAACTTCGTACTCAAATTGATGATCACAAGTCTACACACATGTTGGAAGTTCAAGCTCTGAAAGAAGAGATTGAAGCCCAAAAGCAGGAGCTTACCCACAGGGAAAACGTCAATGATACCCCCGACGCTGATAAAAAGATGCTTCAGGAAACAGTCGAGACTTTCAAAAGTATTGATAAAGCTAGAGAACAGTTTATCGACTATTTGAATGGACAACTGCAGGAATGTCGAGAAGGGCCACGACATCAGCCTTATCACACTGGACCTCATGGAGCTCCACGAGAGAACAATATGGCCAAAGACATGAAGGCTTTGGAGGAGCGGCATTCAATTACACGAAGCGCCTTCTTTGAACACATGAACAAAACAGTCATTTTCCAAAATTCCCGCAATGCTACTATCTCTGACCTCCAACGGAAGCTTAGATTTTCCGAAACTCAGATCAATGTTCTGAAAGAACAACTTTCTCTAACCCAGAAGTTGAAGGACGAGATTGATTCTCTCAAAAGGACGAATACCACCGTTGAGAATAACCTTGACGATGCTATCGCCGTAAACTCACATCTGACTAACGAGCTTGAAACCTTTCAAGCGGAGAATGCCGACCTCAGGAACAAGCTAGCTGCCTGTGAGACGGAGAACGCAAGGCTCAAAGACAAGTTGCAAGACAACACTGAAAAGATGCAAAAAAGCTCGGAAAAGATGACAAAGATGGAAAAAGAGCGAAAAACTTCAAGTAATGTTCTTCATCGTCGTGGATTACATGTTGAAGTGATGCAGAACACGATTGAGAATCTTGAAGCTGATAAACTCCGATTGGAGCGTGCCGCCGCCGCTCGCGCCAAGTTTGATACTGGGACTACTACCAATGAAAATACAGCTCCTGGGCTCCGTCCGAACGCTGTCCCTTTCACGCCTACCAGTACCCAAAAGCCAGATCCCGGCGAAGGGTAACACTTTGTCATAGGATTTCGAAGAAAGCTCTACTATTTATGCTGAAGCCAACTTCTTTGGGTAGTACGTTCCCTTTCGACCAGAACCTATTATCAAAGCCTGTTCCCTGATGCATTAATGTATCTACCAATTGATGCATTCCCATTCTTAAGAGAGGTTATAGATAGACTCATTTATTCTATTCATATCGGTCCCATATATTCAATTGTGACAATCACTTTAGCCTTCAAGCCTGTCTTATCACCTCCTCCCTTACGTTTTTCTAAAACTTAGAGCTCATCAGGTTCTGCGTGGTATTTCTTAACCTTTGGTTTGAGGCTTGGATCGCTAGTTAGATGCTCGTGTTATTAGCGGATTCACAAATTCTTGTGCTACAACGTGAATGCAGAGCATCTTACCCAGCAAATGCCAATTTCCCCACAAAAATACCATGGCGCTTAACTTTGACTTTGAGTTTGTGCTTTACAACTCCTAAGTCCTCTTTTGTCCACAGGTCCATCACTTTGTACCCCACCTTCCTTCTATCCCACTCGTCTAGAAAGATATCTTCAAAGTTGATAGTAAAGTCGTCGTCTTTATTCCCGTTATTGATGAGGGCAACCACGATATTCCCACTTTTATCTTTTGCGTCTTGTAACCAGAGTTGTGAGTGTTCCTTTTTGTAGGATCGGTATGCCACGCCCCAATTTCCTTGACTTAAGTCGATGATATCTTTATTCGTAAGGATCTCCAGTGTCTGCTTTGAAGTATGCATGATGTCGTGCCCCATAATTAAGGGACTTTTGACCATAGCCCAGATTGAAAAGTGTAACTTCTGCTCTTCGTAGTCTAAATTATCGTTCCCAATCTCTAGCATATCCAGGTCATTCCACGCTCCCGTGTGTGCCTTCTGACCTAATGGTGCTGCTTTGTTGATAATATTCATAATAGAGCAGTGATGACCTGGTAATCTGCATATGTAGTCATCACAAGGACAACGGTCATCATATCTATCGAAGACATTAACAATATCCCCACTCATCCGCCAGCTGTTCGCAATAGTAGGCGCCCAATCCCATGGTGAGTCTTCGCCCCAGTTGCACATGCTGTACAATATCGGTCGTCCCGTTTTATTTAGCGCACGGCTCATGACTTCGTATCTGTTGTAGCTTATCAATGGTGTACCGCTTTGCCCTTCATTGTGACAATTATCATATTTGAGATAATCAACCTCCCATTCAGCAAACAGATCGGCGTCTTTTTCTTCAAAGTTAAGGCTACCGGGGTACCGGCCGCAAGTATACCTTCCAGCGGAAGAATACATTCCAAATCCAAGTCCCAACGCATGAATCTCGTCGGCTAGGTGTTTAATCCCTTTGGGAAACTTAACGGGGTCGTATTGTAGATATCCTGTAGCGTTTCGCTGATGCAGCGACCAACAGTCATCCATTACAACATAATGATAACCGTATTCGTCGAGTTTGAGCTCCTTGAGAGCCTTTGCGGCCCCAAGGATTGTGTCTTCGTTTATGTTGCAGGCGAAGGTGTTCCATGTATTCCAGCCTAGAGGTTAACGGTTAAGTGTTGAGTGTGTGTTATTTGGAAGTCAACATTGGGAAGTGCCAACAACCGTGTCGAATTGCAGGGATTCGACGTACCCATTTGAGGCGTGAGAGCGAGGCCATTGTCTGATGCTAGAGTACTCTCTAATAGAGTCGCTAACGCAAGTATGAAGCTGGTAGCTTGTGGTATCATGTTGGACCGGTGGGGGTTTGTGAAGTGACACTTCTTTCTGTCCTCACAACTGGTAACACAGGTGGATTTTGTATATTCTAAGAGACATTGAAGGAGAAGAATGGACTTTGTGGGGTAGCTGGTAGCTTAAGCTTCATACTTCCTAGCCAGGTCACAAGGGGTTTCTGCCCGCTGCCGGGACCTTTGCCTCCGCGAATAGATCTTGAGGACACCCGAGATAGAGTCTGGGCATGGCTCCGTAAATTTAATAGGCGGGCAAATCCGACATTAACATTTAGGATATTTGGTCTCAAAACCATTTTGTTTCAATATGGCAGTTCGCGGATAGTATATCACTAATTTAATATACTGTAGAGCTATATGATACAGAGGAGAGATATCTATGCTTTCCCTTTGGCATCGGGTCGCGGCTTCCGAACGCGAATTTCCAAACCTCGCCCAAATAGGTTCAACGCAAAAAATACCACAACCCTGACATTCGTGTCTCTGTGAAGTAGAATATATGCCTGTGAGTCACTTTTTGACAGTCGACAGGATGAAACCTGCTCCGGATAAAATAGCATTGCTCTACAGCAGGATCCTACAGGTAAAAGACATCAAAAATATGCATTTCGCCATGGAATGGAAAACACAACTGAGTACGGTGAAGCAACTCCTGAACTGGCTGCCAACATGCACAACAACTCGTCGGATTATTACCTTTTTCGGTAAAGTTTTCCCTTGATAAGGCGCATAGTAGACGCATGATTCGTCGGCTTGGTGCAAGGGTGCGAAGCTTAAATTTCAGCCCTCTTTTGGCAGAGATACTACATATATCACGACGGTGTTAATTGCTTTGTAATCTTCGAAGTCGGAGCGATATAAATATGTATTCTCGTGCACCTCAATATCGAAGATTTCAAGTTATCGACTTTGGACTTAATGGCAATCAAAATACATTCTGAACTTTTATTTCAAACTTGCCTTGAATATATATCCCTAAATTTTTAATCAACTTCTGGAATAATAATAAAAGCCAACAGGGCATAAACACGATAGTCTCTATACTCTCCTATCGCTGCATCAGAAGTTTTGAAAACTTAAGAACGAAATGGATCAGAAAACAAGCGTCCAATCAATGCTAAATCGCACTCAAACTGACATACTAACAATGCAAACCCTTGAAAATAAAGTACGAACACAGACTATGAAATCAATACCACGGCCACCTACACTTTCAAATATCCAAACCGGGTTGTCGCTTGGAACTATACCAAACGTACTTGGCCAGCAAGGGTCACCAATAAACCAATCTCCAGCAGGCATACAGAACCTAAGGATGAACTTCGTGGCGCCGGAGACACAGCCTGTTCCCGAAAACACGGACCGCGAGGGTCCTTGGAATGCTTTGAGTGACGTGAAGATTCTTGACCTTAACGATATGAGCTATGCAGAACATACGGAGGCAACTTATATAGAGATATACCACTATCCGGTAAGGCAACCTTTGAGTCTTCCGATTGCGTTACAGACAAGTATTAATAATTTGTTCACGGTAGACTGCAGAGAGTAGAGTTTTCCAAGGAACCTTGGATGATTCTACTTATGAAGATTGGTTGGAGCAGGGCCCATGTATAAACAAAGGGGAGCAACCAACATTTGGATGTCGCCTAGTGTAAGTGTCACTTTCCTAAAAGCCAACTTTAGCAGATAATTGAGACCGAGCCCTGAGGCTAATGGATGGCATGGCGGGGTAGTCTCACCCGGCGCCCGCAGTTTGGACTAGCCGCATTGGTACCCATGTTATTACGGAAAGATCATGTTGCAAAAACAGTGGAGAAGTGGGATTTGGACACCGATTTCCTCGAACAGATGATACTATGGTCCTCTCTAACCAAAAGGAAAAACATACCAAAAAAGCCGTTTCGTAAGTAGTAATGAAAATAATTTTTTCGTCGAGTCCACTAAGACGATATTGATTCATAAGAGATTTTACTAACTGCTAAATCGTTGTGTAGAACTCATATCTCGCCTAGTAAATGGTACAGACCAGGGCTCTTCCTGCAGCGTCATATCCTTCAACCCAGATACCAATATCACATATGGACTGGTTATGGGACTATACGCAGACGATCAGATCCAAACACACGGCACAAACCTTGTCATGTGGGAAACCCATATGTTTTACGAACGAACACTACATTCCATAAACTGGACATGGCACCCAGTCGCCCACGCTATCGTCCAGATTGACGAAACGCTCCGATTCTTCCAAATAATCGCCCGACTTGCGTCAATTCGTGTCGTCGAGATGAGCCACTCCGCTGGGATCATGCAAATGACGACGTCGAATGAGATGACTCCGTTGGCTGAAGCTTTGGCAAGAGATTATACCACGGATACGGCGTCGTTGGCAATGCAATCGGCACAAATGGCGATGTGCCAAACGGCTTTGGAGTCTAATATGGCGATATTAGAGGATTTAGTAGACACAATTAGCGAAATCGAATTGATCGCGCCGGCTACGAAAGATATTCGGCCATATCTTATGGCGGAAATCAATAATTTGAAGAGCAGGTGTAATAGCAGTACTCTGTTTGCACAAGGGATTCAACGAAATATTTCATTTACACAAACGGCGGTAAGTTTTTATTTGTTTGACTTTTTGCCATATGTCAGGGTGATTATCTAATTTATAACATTCAATATATTAGATATACAATTTAATCGCACAGCGAGATTCGAAGGTCAATATAGAACTCGCCAAAGACTCTCGTATGCTGGCAATCGCAAGTAAACGAGACAGTTCTTCTATGAAAACTATAGCTGTTTTGACGATTGTCTTTCTGCCAGGAACATTTGTCTCGGTAAGGCTCTCAAAAGGGCATTTTTTACTACAACACTCCTTTGATGATCGATCTAACACGGTGTATATTTAATTATCTAGGCACTTTTCGCAATGCCTATCTTGAACTGGGAAGCTAAGTCATATTCAGAAGTTATGACGGATAAGTTTTGGGTATACTGGGCGGTTACGCTACCCATGACACTCCTGGTAGTCCTAGCTTGGGTTGCATGGACGAAGAGACAGTCTTGGCTCAATCGGAAGGATCATGAGGAGGGTATGAAAACATACGATGAGGTTGATATCGAGAGAGCAATGATGGAATCGAAGGAACCAGAAAAGATCCCGCTGAAGGTCGATTTTGAAGAAGACAACAGAGCTGGTGGTATAAATCCGCGAAAGCACGGGTGGTTCCCAATACGTTCAAATAAACAAAGAGGGAAGCAGCATTATGGGAAATAAGAGGGGGGGGGAAGGCCTATCGAAAATAATCTGGAGGGGTTATGCATCTCAATCACATCGATTGAAATTATGTATATATGTACATATATATAAAATGGTAAATATAATTAAACAATGCCCTATAATAACTTAAAATCTAAATCATTCAATCATAACTTCGCTGGGGCCTCGAAGGCCAAAATATTGCGATCTACACTCTTGATGTCTTTAATACCAGCAAGAGCCATGTTAATCTCTAGATCAGCCCGGAGACACTTGAAGACATGCTCAACTCCAAGTTCGCCTCCCATTGCAAGGCCCCACATCATTGGTCTAATGCGAATTGGTATTAGTAAGATCTATGAGACAGAATTATCGAAAACCCGAATTTTACTTACCGTCCAATGAGAACACCTTGAGCCCCAAGGGCGATTGCTTTCAGCACATCACTGCCAGTCCTTATGCCGCTATCGAAGAGAATGGTTAAATGGCTGTTTTTAACCGTTTCATCCGATGTAATTCTCTCTAGGGCATCGAGACTTGCGATAGCGCCGTCCACCTGCCTTCCACCGTGATTGCTAACAATGATACCATCGATGGTACCTTTCATGCTAGCGGCGATTTTCGCGTCGTCGACACTTTGGATACCCTTTAACAGAATTTTTCCTGGCCAATGTTCTTTCAGGAATGCAAGATCTTTCCAGGTCTTATAGTGCGCGCCAGATATCTCCGATATCCAGGCCAGAGATTTTTTGATCGTAAGGGCATTGTAAAGAAGTTTACAAGCTTGGAAAGGATTCGCTGCCCTTCCGAGAAGATCAAAAACCGAGCCTGGTTTGTCTGGGTCATTGTACTTTCCGGAGTCATAGAGGCTTTGAAATACCGGGTCGGAAAACCCGATTTGGCACCCTTCTCCCCAGATAAAAGGCAGATAGCCTATGGGCGAACATTCAAGTTAATACTAGATCTATTTACGGGATTCGATATTACGGTCCAAAACTGGGCAATGCTTACAATTATCTAAGTCCCCTGGCCTATATCCAAGCTGGAATGTGTCCAGTGTAACAACCAGAACATTATACCCACTATTCCAAGCTCTATCCAATAAACTTATAGTTATTTCGTCTGTCTTTGGCCAGTACAGTTGATACCATCTATCGCCATCACCTGATGCCTCCGCTGCCTGTTCAATAGATCTTGTGGACGCAGTGCTCAAAATATACGGAATTCCCAAGTTTGCGCAAGCCTTGGCAGTTGCCTCTTCCCCTTCTGGGTTCATAATATTCTGCACACCAACAGGTGCACAAATTAATGGTGACGAATATTCTTTCCCTAGAATTTCGACCCTAGTCGATTTTCCCTTTGCGTCTACAAGCATCCGGGGTACAATCTTGCGCGACTCAAAGGCTTGGAGATTTGCGCGACACGTCTGGCCCGTTGTCGCAGAGCCGTAAACATACATAAAATTTGCGGAGGGGACAGAGCGCCTTGCTAGAGGTTCCCATTGTGTAGGATCGGTTGGAAATCGAGGCGGATTGAATTGCCCATATATGTCGATTTGAAAGGCGCCATGTTCTGTTGTTTTGGAATTATCCGAAGCCATGATGGGTACCGATAACGTATAAACTGTACAAGATAAGCTTATAAGGGATGAGGCGTCGTTCTCAACATCTAAGGACCTAAATTCTAGCGGGGTTAAAGGTAAGCAAACTAATTTCGGATACCATTAACCGGTATCGCGATGGAGGGGAGAATGGGCAGGGTCGCGATGCATTCCATTCTCCAGACTCCAGGTTCTATTAAATGCCATTCTTGCGTTCGGCTAGCCCGCGATATTCTGATTCTTAATTCGTGATACCTCGGCTGAAAGCGTGGTAGAAAATACCACATCCAACACATTATGGGTCTGTCGTCGTATCATTGTTCCGAGTCGAAGGTCAGGATACGAAGGAGGCTTGGAAAGGTGTCAAAGTTTCACTCTTATCTTTGGTAGCATGATATGAGATTATTAAGCTTCAGACTATAATATTAGTTTCTTAGCATCTAGTACACTTCTTGATTTGTGGGATAAACATTTAAGATTTAAAACGCGGCTGAATTCTCGACAGTACTTGCTTCAATTCAATTGCATTTACATACATATCTACATGTATATACAGACTAGACTGACTACTTTGTATTGAACAGTATTCATTGCTAAGTGAATAGCCGACTACCGACAACAGAGAAGTCTAATCTAGATTGAGTAGTGAGACAATAAGTAGGTATACACTGAGATGTTATGTATCTTGAGCCGAGACGGCATAATCGGTGCATCTACCAGATCTCTGGAGTCCTATAGGCCTATTCGTCTAGCCGAGTTTGTTTATATGGTAGTTATTGGTAATAAGGGTAATGCGGGGGTGGAACTCTCCATCAAACCCTTGATACATTCTTAAGCTTATAATTAGTGAATTGATATGTTATATCTCAGGACACAAAATAATAATATAAGCGGCGCAACAGAAACTCCACGCCGTCAAAGTAGTTGATCCTCACGTCGGCATCCATATCTAACTAATGCTCTCTACATTCCACGGAGTCAAATTATATGGATCTCGTTCTCATCGAAAGTGCAATATTATCGAGGGTTTATTTGATTTTAGTAGCTAGGTGTCGTTAGGGTTAGTGTCTATTTTAAGAGGTGGTTTATAAACATTACAGGACAGGTACTGAGCCTGCCTTGTACGTAAATTTGGAAATTTATGATTGATACTGCGGCCTACAAAAGTATTTGAATGAGTTAGTATGAAATTTAGATGTTCTGCACTTACAGATCCAAGCTCTTGCTCCAGACAGAATTGAAACGCTCAAAGTGGCACCCTGCAGCCGAGTTGGCCTGTCACCCTTGTGGCTGCCACTTTCTGCCACCCAACAACACGGTATCTCGAGCCAACCACCGTAGTGCAGCCAACACGCGTCCCAATAGATAATTTCTGAGCTGAGCAATCAAATTTGATACGCGATATCCTCCATCAATTTGACAATTCTCGTTGACCCACTTCAATATATTCAAATCCCGCGGTCGACCGGCTAAAGAACTTCGTAGCACTCAAAGCCATTAATAAGGCTTGATATATCTGCAGCTTCCAGATTACTCACACGGCCGGCGCTTGCAATGGAAGCCAAATGTCACGCCAGCAAGATGAATTGGCAAGCAGCAAGCAACATTGGCGAGGATTGAAGCAGTCAAGATGTCGTCCTGATTGATCGATAGTCTCTTGGTAACACCAATGCAAGGACCACCTAGCTTTGGGTCTGGATCAGTAATCATCAAATCCGCGGGCTCCCTCGTCATCCCGAACCCCGGCCCGGCTAAAGCCCCAAGCCATCCGTTTTTGCAGCTCTGAGCTCCGAGAGCTCGTAACAATGCAAACTCCAACGCTTGGATTTTTGAGTCTTGGTATAGGGCTCTGAAGATCTAGATTTTTATTTAGCTCCTTATGGGAGTAGAAAGACGATAGAGTTCGGCAACTTATATGCTTGACTCCCCCCAGTCGTTTACCTAGTCCGGATTTCAGCTTCATACGGACACAAACACGCTGGAAACCAATGCATTCCAAGGGTTCTGTTCCTGGCCAAAAATCCATTCTATCTCCATTCCAGTTAGCCGGACCCACAATATATGCAATATGCAACACCCTTGGTTGACGAGCCATTCGAATCGACAAATCGATCGGGTTCCACTACCAGCGCTTTGGCTCCACTTTGCAAAAATCATCATACATAGTAGCCCGTGGGTGGACCTATCCAATTGCGATTTGAATGCACGTCCGCATAGGGGATATTGATTAATTCTTACATGGGCTACGTATATATGCGAGCACGAGCTCGACAATTGACGTGGTTCTGCGAGTATTTAAACAACGATGGAACCGGATCAATCATTCTCCCTTCCTATCCATAAGCACTTGCCTTCATAGCTTTGAAGTATAGAGCTCAATTTCTGAACAGGCTTCTTCAAAATGCACGTCTCAAGTTTGTTGACCACCTCGTGGATAGCATTCGCTATCTGTGTCGCCTCACAGGCAACATCATTTGACTACATGTAGGGATCCAACCAATTATTCTTCTACTTTATTAAATACTTATTGACGGTTTCATAGTATTGCTGGAGGTGGCACCGCCGGTTTGGTTCTCGCGGCGCGGTTAACTGAAAATCCAGATATCACGGTGGCAGTCATCGAAGCTGGTGAAAATCGGCTTGGTGACCTCACTATTCTCGCCCCAGGGCTTCTAACTGCCTTGTACACTGATGCGAACTACGACTGGGACTTTCACACCGTTCCACAAACCAACGTCAACAACAAAGTATATGCTCAGCCTCGAGGCAAAGTTCTTGGTGGTTCCAGTGCCATTAACTTCCTCTTTTGGACACATCCGTCCCAGAAAGATATCAACAACTGGGGAAGCTTAGGAAATGCCAATTGGACATGGAATGCGCTCAAGCCATATTTCAAGAAATCGGAGCAATATGTGGCTCCATCTCCACAGGTGGAGTCTGACCTCCAAACCCAATATATTGTTCCAGGCTCCCATGGAAATTCCGGGCCAGTCAAGACTGGGTTTCCAGACTGGTACAGCGAGCTCACAGAGGCATGGCCGCGGACATTTGCCAACCGTGGGTTAGCGGTCAATGGAGATCCTAAGGATGGGTTAGCTCTTGGCGGCTATACCAATCTCTTAAATCTAGACCTTTCGTCTCACACGAGAAGCTATGCTGCCACAGCCTACTATGCCCCAAATGCCGCTAGGCCAAACCTTAGTCTCTTCACTGGGTCGTTGGTAAAAAAGGTTGTGACCACAAATGTTGGTGGTCAAATCGTTGCGACTGGTGTCCAATTCATCAAGGATGGAACTACAACTACCCTGACTGCTACCAAAGAGGTTATTGTATCAGCGGGTGCATATGGATCCCCTCAAATCCTCGAACTCTCTGGTATCGGAAAGCCTAGCCTTCTTAGCCAGCACGGCATCCCTGTCGTCGTAAACAATCCAAACGTTGGTGAAAATTTACAAGATCATGTTTACGTTCCGCTTGGATTTGAAGTAAACCCCGGGATTTTCACCCTCGACAGCTTTAGGGACAAGCCTGTTTTTGACGCTGCTTTCAACGAATATCTCGCCAATCAAACCGGACCTATCTCTGTCAGCGGTGCAAGCTCAGCCTTATTGTCCCTTCGCCAAATTGTGGGAAATACTTATATTCCCCCCTTGTATCAAGCCGCAAGCTCTGCATCCTCATTCGTTGGGTTAGGACTACAGCATGCCCTCCAATATCAGGATCTATTTACAGAAGCCGTAGCACAAGAGCTCACACTTGGGGCTGGCATTACACCGGTTTGGCAAAACAATACTAAGAAGTTATTTGGCAACGAAATTCCCGTGGGAAATTTTCTGTCACTGCTCGGTGTTCTTGAGCACCCCTTCTCTCGTGGTTCCAGCCATATCAAATCTTCAGACCCAACGGTCTACCCTGCTATCAATCCCAATTACCTTTCCCACCCCCTCGACATCGAAATCCTCTCTAAGATTGTACTACATCTACAAACAATTGCCAGGACCGCCCCACTGAGCAACTTACTGAAGGGTAATGGAACAGTTTATCAAGAAGGGTATTACGAAATCACACCAGCCAACGTAAAGGCGTGGATCAAAACAGCTTTACAGAGCGAATTTCATCCTTCGGGAACCTGTTCTATGTTGCCGAGGGCTTTGGGAGGAGTTGTAGACGAGAGATTTAAGGTTCACGGAGTTAAGAAGTTGAGAGTTGTGGATGCTAGTGTTTTCCCATTGCTCGTGAGGGCAAATATTCAGAGCTTGGTGTATGCTGTTGCGGAGAGGGCGGCTGATTTTATCAAGGAGGACCAGTAAATCAAAAGGTCGAAGATATTTAAGGTTCTGTACCAACTTGGAAAGACTATCTGGGTCTAAGCCATGACACTTATTGACCTAAATACGTACCTAATATAATACCTATTTGCATATACTCAATAGTACTAGTTAATTGAATACATCAATGGCGCAACGCTAAAGTTGTTGCATTTTTTCTTCCGATAAACTGTTGTATTATATGAAATTGCGTGGTGCGCGCGCAAATGCTCGCATTTGGTGGCATGTTTTCGACAAGGCAAAGCCCTTCAAGGATATCTGGTGCGAGCTCATTCAGACTTTTAAAACGCTTCAAATCTCTCAACTTAGAAAGTATCCCTTTTCGGCGTGTATTTCGTGAGGCAGCCACGTGCGTATACGAAGAAACTAGGTCCCAGCATGTCAACCCATGGCCATGCCAAACTATTGACCCTAGCATGATAAGCAACGAACTATCCAGAAGAGCTTCGACAGATATGGTGTTCCTTATCTAAAAAATGTCGGATCAAAAATATATCGTAAGGAATCTCCCCAAAAATGGATTAACATTCTTGGTGCCTAACTTTGTCAATCAATTTCACATACTGTAGATTGCGTCACTTCAAGCCTGTATAATCTTATCCTTCATCGTCACGGCAGCCCTAGCACAGGCTCCCACTGAGTTCACATCAAGTTATGCACCTCCCGAGCAGGTAACTCTGAAAAAGCGAGACTGTCAAAACCTTCTCCAACATAACAGAACCCTCTATCATGAAATCGCATACAAGGGTCATATAACAAACTACTACGGCAGCCCCGAAGCCGATGCTGAACTTGTGGCTATCACTTATAAAGGCTGTGTAAAGGTCTGTGGCAGCTTTTGGAAGAATGATACACAGACTACACTCGACCTTCTCCTCGACTGGATTTTGCCCGCCTTAGGTCTGGTAACGCAGATGCCATGGGAGTCGAATCGTAATTCGGTAACAGTTATATGGCTGGCTAGATGGATTGGGTCGCCGATTGCTGCACTAACCTATTGCCTTTGGGACGTCAAGATTGCGGCTAGGTGTGCTAAGCTTATTAATCTAACAGTTAAGTACCGTTACAAAAGATACCATTCAGATGTTCTTCGGGTGGAATCAGATGCCGAAGACGAACTTGAGACGTTTTCCCATGCTCGAGATCAATTTTATATTCTTCTTGTCATGAATCAATTTCAACTCAAGAAGTCGGCTGAGCGACATCTGTCACCTGAGGAACTAGTCACAGCAGTTGAGAGGGCAATATTCAGTAGGGATGTTGTGGGTGGTCTCGATTTGGTGAAAGAGAGGACAAGACTGGCAAGAGCGTTGAGAGATGCTAGAAAGAGAGGGATTGTTCCCATATTACTTGGTTTGGGTGGCTTCTTCTTCGCCATGTCTGTAGCCATTCGCAAAGCGTTCAGTGGAGGTGAAAGTGGAGGGGCTACGGCTTTCAATGTAGGGCTGGGATTGCTCGTTGGCTGGCTACCTGTTCTATATCTTGCCGCCGTAGTGGACAACGACCATGACAATAAGCCCGAGTTTGCGAGGGACTTCAATGCAATGGTTTCTGCATGTCATGGGGACGGTGATGTCATTGAAATATTTGGAGAAGGCAGGGGACAGGGTCGAGGAAGATGGCATTTTGGAGTCGGTCAAACAATCATGACTCGAATTGAGAACCGATTTCTGACTCATTGGACAAAAGGGACGATCGTCGACTGGGCTCAATTGAGTGAGGCTTCACCAGAAACTGAACGTAAGATTGAACTAGGACATTGGAGAATAATCGAGCCCATGGTCACTGCGTTCGTAATCGTGGGGGGTACCAGTTCTGGGTCATTTCTTCTCGCCTATTTTACACCCCCAGTTGGGTTCGCCTGGAGATCCGCATCGTATTTGACCTGTCTCTGTCTTTCAGTCCTTATTTTCCTCATCGATATCATCCTTTTTGGAATCGTACGCCACTCTTTTATGACGCCGTCGAAAAGCTTGAAACACGGTCGGGTATACTACTTCTTCAAAAGCATTAAGTTTCGTCGAACCGCACATTATACGCTTATTTTCTTGGAGATGCTCAATACTCTAACACTTTGCCTGCTCGTGATAGCAATGTCCGTGGGCTTGTTTAACTTTTGTGCAGGTTCGGTTGTTAATAGAGACGGACCAGGTGGCGGACTTATTATCCTGAATAGTGCAGAGTTTTTCACAAAATACTTTGATGTTCAAGGTTACTATATGATCGGGATTATGCCTGCTATGATCTTGATGGGTGGTGGTACACTGTATTTGATAGAACAGTGGTTTACACAAAGCTTCCTATGGGCTAAGAGTGATGTCAGTGGTTTGATCGGGTTTAAGAGAACGAGGAGGTGGAAGTGGTTCTACAGCCTAGGTGGAATTCTGGAAACTGGAGAAACCCTCCGGTGGACGATGTAGATTGATGATGAGTATGAATGGATTAATTCTATTGACTAGGGGATTTATATGATAATGATTCTGAATTAGATAAGTACATTAATAGTTGATGTTCAGTCATTCCTTCGTGAGAATTAAACCCATGAGATCTATAAGATATAAAAGAAAAATAAACTCCGTCCCGGGTATCATGCCATTTTTAAAGAAAAAGAAAAAAGATAATCGATTATAATCCGCATGCTAATGGAACATCCGATCCGTCGTCCATGCAATTTTCCCATGATGCATAACGATTTCCAATCAAATAAAGAGGAGGAAGGATGAAAAGAAGAACCGAAGGAAGAAGAGGGGGAAGGATGGAAGGTAAACTGTGATAACGCCTCATTTAGATGTGCTTTTCCGAAGACGCAACTAAATAAGATCGTAGAATCCAAGACCATTCGTATCGTCTAATCGTGTCTGTCTTTGGAATTGAGAAGGTTGAACGGATTGACGACTTCGTTGGCGATTGGCAAAAGATGTATGACCTCGTAACTTTGTCCAAACTCTTGATCTGAATCCTCGATAGCTCTCTGTAAGGGCACCTGAGAGTTGTTTACTTGGCTGGGTAGACTCGGGATCTCTGTATTTTCGGCTTTTGAATTTTGAGATGTCGACTCGGTGCATGCTTGGAACAGCTGATATTCTTGCGATTCTGGCATGGCAATCCGAGCACATGCTGAAAAGGGTTGCAACTTCTATTGTCGGTCGTTTACATGGTGGATTTTTCTGACAGAATACTGTGGCTCCTTGATTTGGGGATGTCGGTTCAAGGAGAGAAAGATGGCCGCACGAAGCTCGGTACATGTGAACTTGACACATTTTCGCTGTTGAATATATTGTAGAAACGAACCATGGGCAATATGTGGTGGTTAATCGTTAGCGAGCAGCTAGCTCTGGTCCAACCAACGAAATAGACGGTCGGAAGCACAGAAGATATGATATAGAGCCTTGGGGAAATGTGAAAAGATTTGGGAGCCGAAATAGACATCGGGGATTGTTTTTTTGGAGACACCCGCCCCGCTATATACCAAGGCGGGTCTACTGACCTTGAGTCAGATCCTCGAGCTCAGCAAGCAAGCTTGTACAGAAAATATGGGCAGTGACGTTGGTGCTGTGCTAGCCAAAGCTGCACCATCGCTTGCAAGGATCAGGGACCCGCAAACCCAAGTAGTCCGAAATTCGCGCTACTTGCAGAATGCACATTGCAGACAGCCTCGTCGAAGTATCTTGCGCCATCCGATACCTTTCCGTTGGCTCGTTTGCTGGCAAACGGTGCATACCGTTACCACCCATGCACATCACCTGGCTCCACCAACCAAGCCTGGTCCCAGTGCTCTGGATTTGATGGAATGCTAAAAATACCAAGCTTATCAGCCTCCTAGGGAATCGTTCTTGCAAATCTCGGTGCAGAGACAGCAGTTCCGATCCACGGCTTCAGCCTCTTTGGCCAGGCATTGTTTATAATTCTTATCGAGCCCGGGAGGCTGAGGCGATATCGATAAATACCTGTGAGCAGGTATGTCAGATCAAGGGTTAGCTATGTCAGCCATCGAGCAGAATATTCTGCGGTCCGCGAAAGATATCCCGAATGGGGACTCACGGGTTCCTCGAAGCTGGGATCATCGAGACTAGGAAGGTCGCCCAGACCGGCTTGTCATCTTCTAAGCGATGGGTATCGGTTAGTTTAGTCCCCAGAATATTAGCTTGGTTCGCAATATGGAATACATCGACATGCACAAATGGGCGATTTCAGGTTAGTGTAGGTTGGTATAAGCTTGGCGGGGCTGGTCATTGTGGTTGGGTTGTGGTTGCGGTTGTGGTTGGCGAACCGTCTGTGGGGCAGAATTGCGTGTTGTTTTGGTGACTTAGCTTGCTTGACAGTAAACACCGCGAACAAGTGCAACAGGTACGACTCCTCAAAGAGCCCATCAGCCAGCCACCTCACATCAGTTCATCAACCTTACCGATACCCCTTTGTTAGATGACTCGATAACGAGAATGACAAAACAGAAAGATCCTTCGCCATGTTGATTTCTGGCTTCCACCATCCTCAGGAGCCTCATAGGCAGGTCAAGAAGCGTCGTATCTTCCATGGCATATTTCCACCAGCCGCCTCTGCCTCGCTGCCCACCCCGATAGCGACTCCAGCAGGATCCTTCAACGAGAATACTCCGATAGCGCCAGCTGTTCAATCCTCGCCTTTCGCCCAGGGTCAGGCCTTCTCGAGTCCAGGAGGCGAAGCATTCGTTACTCACAGTCGTGCATGGCATCTCGCGACGACTTTCCTATCGTTTCCAGATTCGCCATTTGACGTATCTGAGGAAGAAGGTACTGCTTTGGGAGTCCAGAAGGATGGTGTTTATTTACGGAGAAAAGCGGACCTATTTGGACAGGATACACGGGAGGCGATTGCATATCTTATGACATCCGGGGTCAATGCTGAACCCGGTGAAAACCTGGTCGAGTGGTATACTTGCGAGGTGCGACGGCATTTTCTTGAACATGTCAGACCTATTTTGGAGGAAGTTGAGGTACGCCTTTCCTACTGCTTGCTAGGGTAGCTATTACATGCCAAACCACAATTTACTGACTCTGTGATTCATCAGAGAGAACCAGTAACAAAAACGCGGCCCGAATATCAACTCAACGACATTATTTCGCAGCTGCGAGTCACTTGCAGAATCTACTACTCAGTATACTCCGCCTACATATTACCTTACCTCGCGAAAATAGACCCGATTGCTTCAGTCGAGCCTTTCCACCGATCTCTTGCCTCGATCATAGCTTACTGTCTGCCGTCAACATTCCCATCTCTCCTGCGAAAGACATTTTATGCTTATTTTACGGTCATACTGTCCCTCCCGAGCTCTGGCACAGCCGTCACAGATGTCGGCCTCTTCACATCGCCGCATATTCCTGGGGCCGATGAAACAGTGCACAGCACTGATGTAGATCTTGAACTAGAAGAAGATGAGAAAGCTGCTGTGAATCAAGAAGAGGCTAATAGACGGTGTGAAGAGGCTAGGCATGCCGTCTTCAAGCTTGTTGAGAGTTTGAACGCTATCGGGCTGATGGCAAATGGTGTTGGGGAGCGTGAATTTGCTTTAGTTATCGACCGGGTTGCAGGAGAATGGGTCACATACAGGTTTAGCGGGAGATATACGGATTCCGACCTTGAGACAGAAGATGCAGAGGGGGATACAAGCATGGCAAAACTCCCAACTTCGGCTGCTTCCGCCGAAATCATGAGAGAGTGGCTTTTTGATTCTCTCATGCCATTAGTCGTCCCAATTATGAAGATCATACGACCGGGGGATCTAGACGAGGAGTTGCCTCCCGTTTTAAACCGTCTCGCGCAAAGGCTGTCCCGGGTTCGGATGAAGGAGATGTTTGACATAATCGTCGACTTCCCACAATCCATGCCTGGTATTATGGACTTGATACCGACACTCAACACCCCAATTGCTCGTTTGGTTCTCACGAGTACATTCGCATACACGCTTAATCGGCGGCTGTTACATCAGGGTGCTAGTACGGTTGACGTCCTTCGTGCTTACATCAACATGATAAAATGTTTCCAAATCATCGATGCGAAGGGTGTTCTGCTGGATAAAGTTGGTGCGAGGGTTCGTCGGTATCTTAGTACTCGTGAGGATACTGTTGTGGAGATCGTCAAGGGAATATTATGCTATGAATACGACGAAGAAGAAACCGACGAAAATTCCAACTCCATGATACAGTCTGTGGATCAATCAACATTAATTGAGAGCGCCGAAGCCTTTAAGGAGAGCTTAAGACGTCGCAAAATGATCCCTGGCGATACAGAAGAGCTCGACGATGAGGACGTTCTTCAGGAAATCAGCACTGAATTGCAAGCTTGTGCACAAATGGGGGCAGATAAGAAGAACGAAGTTCTAGGAGCTGCCGCTGCCGCGAGCCTAGAAGATCTAGACTACGATGACATGGACTGGCAGCCTGACCCAGCAGATGCGGGACCTGAATTTAGGAGGGATAAAGGGACTGATATTATCTCCCACCTTTTCACCATGCTAGAAAGCACAAAATTCATCAATGAGTTTCAGAATCAACTCGGGAAGAGGCTACTTCTTCAGCCGACATCTGAGTTTCTGAGAGAAAAGGCTACGATTGAACTTCTGAAAGTCAGGTTCGGCGAGAACGAGATGCAAAACGCGGCGATCATGCTAAAAGACCTTAGCGAGTCCCGTAAGATTGATACACACCTACGAGACATGATACTCGCCAAGACTATTGCCATGACTGGAGGACCTCAGAAAATGGAAACAGAGGTACATGTGAAAGTCATAAGTCGCTTGTTCTGGCCGCAACATATGATATCTGAAGGAGATTTCAACCCGCCGAGCAGAATCGCAAACACGCTCGAGCTTTTCAATCATGAATTTGAACTTCTGAAGAAGTCACGGAAATTGAACTGGTTGAAGGAAGAAGGGTTTGCCGTGATTGAGCTCGAGCTAGGTGACAGAACTCTCGGTTTCAAACAAGTTCCTACATACGCTGCCACTGTCATCGATACATTCGCCAAAGGGCCATCCCCTCCAAACCCTGATATTCCAAGAGAGCTTAATGGTGGAGAGGTTGGGAATGCCTGGTCAATAGATCAACTGAAAGAGAAGCTTTCTATGGAAAGTGAACTTCTCCGCAAGTCCGTAGAGTATTGGGTAGATCGCAGCGTTCTGGCAGAATACCCTCTAAACAGGAAGATATACTATGTGATGGAAACATTGCCTCGTAGCGACATCCCTGCTTCGAGAAGAACTACACCTCACACATCACCACAGAAGAGGGATGATTCGCACGTCACGCCACGTAGACGGCGGGCGCTAAGTTTTATATCTGAAGACTCAAATGACTCTGGGAACGAAGAAGGGGGCACAAAGAAGGAAGAAGCTACTCCAGCGAAAGCAGATGCAGAGGACGACGACCCTCTCAAGAATCCTCGTTTCACCATGGCTTGGAACTACATTGCTGGTATGTTAACCAATCAAGGACCACTGACGACCGACAGGGTATTTGCGACACTTAGTTTGTTCCTGATCCCCATGGGCGGACTTCAGTTTGATGCTGCAGAACTAG
Organism: Arthrobotrys conoides; assembly: GCA_036971725.1. Lineage (NCBI taxonomy): Eukaryota > Fungi > Ascomycota > Orbiliomycetes > Orbiliales > Orbiliaceae > Arthrobotrys > Arthrobotrys conoides. The sequence goes on from JAVHJM010000001.1 coordinate 3,884,187, forward strand.
ATCACTTCATGATGAAAATGGAGGAGAACGGCAGGGTTGATAAAACTCCCAGTGGATGGAAGATGCGCAAGTGAGGTCGCAAAGCAGCTCTGGACTCTTTAATATCGAACGCTCAAAGATCCTTTACGCTAGAGGTTCGAGGGCTATAGTACTCTCTCTCTTTTATGGCGTGTTTATATTGCTTATTAGCCAGCACTAGCATTCATAGATCTGCGGGGCTCGATATAGAGTTTCTTGAAATAACCGGCAGAGTGAAAACCGGATTCAAGCGTTGCAATCACAACGCTGTCAGCATTACATCCCATGCTTAAAACTAAAATAGACTTCCTAGAGGGGCTATATTATTATCACTTAGTTCAATACGCAGAGGTAAGCATTTGTAAATGGAGAGTTTTAATTTAAGAACATATATTAAGCCAGTGCGAGAACGTAGTTTTGTGAAAGTTGAACTCTACACGCAAAAAATGAACATGATATCAGTCCCGGCCTTTTGGATACAGCTAAAGCCCCGTTACATGTACACACTATCCAGCAGCTTCGGCTGCTGGTGCGGCATTAGCAGTCTCAAGCTGGATACTCGCCCCTTCACCAATCTGACTTAAGATGTCACCCGGGGTCTTTGCGTCCAAAATATCCGCAGTAGCGAAGCCTTGGGGTTGGCTAATCTGGAATTTTGTTCCACCATTTTCTAAGGTCACAGTATCGAGTCCATTTTCTTGGTCAGTATCCTCAGCTTGCAAACCCCATCCGTTTTGCAGCTTTGAAAAAACCTTCTCGGCGTCATCGCCCCCTTGGGTATTTACGAGGACAGTAGTATCGTCAATCTGCGACGCAGAAAGAATATCTGGATTCTCAGCGACCACTTCACTTAGGAAGGGTGTCAGAGGGGTGTTCGGATCTGTGGTTTGGTCCATGAAGGCAGATGGCACCACTCCCTGTCCGCCAACATTAAATGCACTTAGGATATGAGATGGTACATCTGAAGCCGCATGTTGTTCCCCATTTGCATCAATGTAGACTGGAACACAATTAAAACTAATCGTTCCACCGTTAGGAAGGAAGAGATTGGTGGGTATTGCTCCGAATGTACCGCGAAATATATCTGGGCCCGGTCCTAGTGGCTGGCCTATCGTCGCGTCGAAGCCTTGACCAGTTGTATCAATCTGAACTCGGGGACCTTGTCCACCGAGTGGTCCTACAGGGCTCATTTCAAAACCGTTAGGTGTGAATAACATTGAACCGGTGTCGGTATGGACAGACGGTGGGGGTATGAAGTCGTTTCTGAAGCCGCTAACCCCGGTGAATGTATCTGGAGCACGAAGGTTTTGTACTGCGTCTATCGCGCTTGCAAGCCCTGTAGAATCTGTCTGCGCTAGACGACCGATATCAGGCCCTTCGTTTATCAAGTTCAGCTTATCATTAACTGGAAGAGCGTCCAATAAGTTTATGAATGGCACAATGATATCCGGCGTTGGGTTGTTCAGACTTGGGACGAGGATATTTGCAGCACCGGGATTTTGTCTCAGTTGAGCCGTAGTAGCAGGATCGAGCAATGGCTGTAGACCTTCTGGGGTATTGCTTTGGAGGAAGCTCTGGATATTCGGGTCGTTAAGGGCCTGACGCCAAAGATCAGGATTGCTGATAATGGCTGGGACGATAGAAGGATCGGAATTCTGGAGGGTCTGGTCCGAGATTGTTTGGCCCAAGTCGTTGAGAATTTGGTTATCACTGACTGGGTTAACGTTAAAATAAGCGTTACCATCTACCACTGGGAACCCTTGGCCTTGTCCACCAGATGCGGCGGCAGCTAAGGCGGCTGCAGATGCCAGAGGGTCCCATGTACTCGCTACATTTGTCGGCCAAGAATAGTAGCTAGGAGTGGCGGAGGGCCATATGTAAGAATTATCTTGACTTCCATGAAAGACTGGATTATCGATTCCATCCCGTTGCTCGTCTGCGGCGTTCCTGACGGCAGCGTTAGCTACTTGCTCCATATGGTTAACGGCTTCATCGGCCGCTTGTTTAATTTTCTCTGCAGCAGCGCCAATCGCATCTTCTTCGTTGTTTGTGTTTGGGGAACTTGGTGGTCTGCTTAGGATTGCCGGGGCCGACACGCTCATTTGCTGGAATTGGCGTTTTGCTAGACGCTTAGGAGGGGCCTTCTTTACTCCATCTTTGGTATTTAGAGTACTAGCAACTATCTTTGGTGCCTTATGAAGCGATTGCACATGACTTGGAACTAAGTTCGGGATGGGTTTCGGAGCACTGCTAACAGCTGTTCCTGTGTCTGCCGTAGGTGCCGAAACTGACGATTGTGTAGCAGAAAGAATGGCGACAAGAAAGACAGCCGTTTTAGACGGCGACAGCAATCTCGGGAGCACCATCTTCAAAATCTCTGGGTATGGCCTTTAACTGCCGCTAATATAATATTCAAAACACGTTTCTGAGAGACTAGAACGAGGGTCAATGCAAAGTGTGGTCAAGACGTGGAAAAAGCGTGATCTCCTTCTCATTTTAAGCTTTTACGCTCAACATATATAATGCCACAGATTTGCCATTATTACGCCTGTTCATTTAAGACCTCGCAAGAGCTCAAAGTACGTAACACGTATAGCGGTATTCTTTGTACGGTGTCCTCATTCTATCTCTGGTTCGAGGCCATTTGTGCAGATTCTAGACTGGGAGTGGATAAATGTGTTGAATGTGGTATTGTGGTGCACAGGGGATTTGCTGTAGAATGCGTGATATCAAAGTTTAATGCGATAGTTTCAGGGACCGGGAGGCGGTGCCTGAATTGGGGAACCTCAGAGTACAGATTTAACTGAGACTTCTTATTTGTGTAACTTGGAGCTAGATCTTAATGTGCCTGTTCTCTTGGATAGAGGATATATATGTATCCGCAGCGGAATTTCAATTGTTAGTTCCGTTACTTTTCTTCGGCTAGCTGCACCTATGCGTCGACTTGCATAACATCTGTTTGAATAGTTGTCTCTCCCTTTGCATCGATCTCCGTGACTGTGATATATCTTCTCAATTCGTCCTTCTTGATAACCTTTTCTTGCAATACTCCCGTTGTACCCTTCGCAAACTTGTAATTCAACTCCTTCGGAACACGAACGTTCGGTGTGATGTAGTTCCTCATCAAAGTAGCCTTCTCCGGGGTGATAACGCAAACATCGACATTTGAACCAGATCCTAGATCGTTGAAGATACCGGCCAAGATTGCTTCAGAGCAAAGCTTAACAGCACCTTCGCGGTCTAGACCTTTCTGCCAAGTTGTTTCAAAGACAGACATAGCTGCCAAACTTCCGGATCCCATGGTGACATATGGTAGCCTATCAGTAGATCCGTGGGCGTGAACTGTGTAAAGGTGAGAGCCAGTAGGGTCACAGCCAGCGACAACCAGGTAGGCTCCGATGTGCCCTTGGTATTTAAAAAGGTGCTGCTTCAGCATTGTCATGCATGTTACTACGCGAGGTTTTCTGCCGGTAGAAAGAGAATGAAGTTCCAAGTTCGATGAGGTTATGGCGGTCGTGAATTCGGTATCGGCAGCGGTACCAGCACCAGCACACCAGATTTGCGGGGAGATGTAGTGCAGCTTCTCGCAGTTCTTGTCGGCAACAATGGGGCCAGATGTGGCACGGGTGTCTGCTGCAATCTAGTATAAATGGGAGGAACGCATTAGCTATATTTCTGAATGTGAAAGATTCAAGAGGGGCATTGGGAAACATACAACAACACCTCCGTCGAATAGACACCCAACAATGGTGGTACCCGTGCTCGTTGCCTTGATTCAAGCTGTCAGTTGTCTTCTTGATATATAAAATATTCGAAACCGACAATGTATACCTTTGGAGCCGGCATACCAGCAGCCATTAGAGCTGCATTACGCGTGTGGTTGGAGAAATCGAAGCCACCCATATTGAAAGAAGCTCTTGTTACGCCGAAGATGTGGAGCTTCAAGACGTCTGTAGAAGGTAGCTATGTGGGCGCAGTGCCGTAATCTAGACTATAAGATGCTCCTTAGAGCTTCGAAGGGTTGTAATTTGAGATGTTGATGGTGGTGGATATCGGATTCGAGGGGTTGAAGATGGTGGGTAGTGGGTGGAACAAAGCTGGTCGTCGTCAGCGCGTTTACTGGGTGTTGGCTCGCTGGTGTTGCTGGAGGTTGTACACCAGCCACAGTCCTGGGATGCCAAATGAGGCTGTGCATAAAACCGCCACATGAAGTGGGCCAACACTTCAACACACCAACACACCAACACAGAATCTGGTAGCTCCTCACGTGACTAATCATGCTGCATCCGGCGGCATGCCGAAAGCTCTGAATTCGACAGACGACCGAAGAGCTCACGACCTCCCCTCCCTCGCATTTAGATCCAATCACCGGTCAATTACAAATTGATCCCAGATTTTGCCGAATCAAACCTACGAAATCGACCGGCAGTCTACGGACGTGCTTTTGGCCTCCGGGCATTGTTCGGCTTCCGATAAAATTATTTCCACGCTAACAACAGGAAGATTTGGACCTTTTCCTTTTCAATGCCCGCCCAGAATATAAGCGGGCTAATGAATCGAGTCGCCAAATTTATATTACACATCGACCTCGCCCCTCCACATCAACCTTTTTCCCGATTCTTTCTCTCGTACGAAACCTGTCAGCTATCAACTCCGTACGAGAGGGGCATGCACGTCGATTTACCCCAGCTCACGAGATTATGGTAAATTCCGCTTCCAGGCCTATGCATAGTATCGGATATTATAGCTTTATTGCTTAAATCCCTACCTCTTACGTCGTCCATGTCCTCGGCAGGCTCTTACGTTTCAGACCATGGCCATGCGACTCGTGGAGAGTCTGAATCGGACTCTCCAGGCACTCCCCATCACAACTCCCATTCTCATGCCACCACTCCATTGTCCGCGTCGACAAAGGCGAGGCCTATCACTGCGTGCTTGACTTGTCGCAATAGGAAAGTCAAATGTGACAAGGTTTACCCCCTCTGCGGGCCATGCAGCAAATCAGGAAGGGAATGTAAATACGACAAGTCCGCGCCAGGTGCTGTGGCTGCTCATGTTGGTCATAGCAGCAATAGCAGTTCTGCCGCCAATAGCGCCACCAGCGGCCACCCACATCCTAGGTCCGCTACTGGTGCCGGTGTAACAAAGCATGGGCATGCTCATGTCGCACACACGACACATCCACCGGCGAGCGGGAGCAATGGACACCACGGACATGGCCATGGGAGCAAGACAAAAGTGGACTTGCAGCAGAGGATTACGCGGCTCGAAGGGCTGTTAGCCGCTAGTGTAGAACAGCTCAAGTCTGGGAACGTGGCGATAAACCTGCCGAATACCGATTTTTCGCAGAATCCCGGGTATGCCGGAACCCAAGGACCCCTAGGACCCCAAGGAACTCAGGATGTTCTTCCGGTGGCAGATTCGCATTTGAAAGTTAGGGACGGAGGAAAAACCAGATACATTGGACCACTGTCATGGATTTCGGCCGTTGAGAATGAGGTTCGTCTGTGTCGCCGAGCCGCACCTATGGTTAATACCCACTAACGAGTAATAATATCGTAGATCGATGATATAAAACAGGCAATCTCGGCTGCAGAGGATGATGGCACGCCTCGCCCTGCCACTGAGGTGGGGACAGCCTGGGCCTCAAATATGATGTTCCCATCGGCACTTTCTCTGATGGATACCACCAACCTTTCGTCATATATTCCAACAAAGTCGCATTCCGACTTTCTTTGGCAGGTGTATGTAGAAAGGGTGCATCCTATGGTGCACATTCTTCATAGACCGTCTTTCGAAGTTAGCTACAATGACTTCTGGCAGGGTCGAATGCCAGCGGAGAATATTAAGTCCTTTGTTGCGTTGCTATTCTCGATATATTACGCGAGTGTCGTCTCTATGGACCCACCTATGGCTCGAAGAGCTTGTGGGATGGAACGTGATGAGCAACTTAGGATTTACAGAGAGGCGACACAGCATGCTCTTGTAAACGCGCGGTTTATGGAAGCGGAGGAGCTGTGGTCGCTGCAAGCGCTGACATTGTTAATCGTGAGTATGGCCTGACTTATTCTTCCTTTCGGCCATTAACCACATCGTTTCGTAGTCGATGCTACTTCAACATTCTGGCCAGGCGCAAGGAAACGCAACATGGACTCTCGTGGCTGTTGCTTTTAGACTTGGTCGATCAATGGGTCTCCATCGTGATCCGTCGATATTCCCAAATATTGGTGTTGTCGAGGGCGAACTCCGGCGGAGATTATGGTACTACTTGTTCCAACTAGAACTGTATGCCATCGGACCTGCTACTGCAATCCCGGCCATTACCGAGGAAAGCTACGATACTCGTCTTCCACATAATCTTGATGACCACGAGATAATTGACGGCCAACCGTTACCGGAAGATCAAACTGGATATACGGAAATGTCGCATTATCTTTTCCGCTGTCTCGCTGGGAAGTACTATCTGTCAAGTTTGAAGGTCACTAGTAGTCTTCGAAAAGTAAGGAAGGATGACTTCCACAATCTGATTAGGGAAATGCAAGCGTGGGGTAAAAAGCTGGAAATGGAATGGCTTCCGAAATTCAATAGCGAATCGGCTAAGGAAAGGTTAGCCAAGAAAACTGCAATACTGCTTGTCCACAAAGCAATTCTCGTTTTGTACTATCCCCTCAGCAAACCAAAGCACCGGACATTACTACCGTCCTCAGTCCGAGATAAGTATGTATTGTTATAGCCTCACCCTCGCTTACCCACTTCAGGACTATTGCTGAATTTATACTAGTGCAATCCATGCGGCCCTTGTCGTCGTCGAAATGTCCAATTCGATGGAAACAGACCCTGGAGTAGGCCCATTTGTATGGTTCTATAGTTCATACACACAATACCATGGAGCAGCAATCATACTTGGAGAGCTTCTGGCGAACCCCGAAAGCAAGTTCAAGGACCGCGCGTGGAAATGTTTAGATGAAATGTTTGCACTTAGCAGCCTACCGGATCTTGCTTGGGCAAAGGGAGTGAAAGAAACATCTGATTGGAAACTTTGTAGAGGTCTTTACGACAAAGCGTGCAGCACCAGAAGGTGGACAAATGCTCCTGGCGTTGTAACAATGACTAGCAGTGATGGGTACAGTGTTCCACTTCCAACCTCAGGGAGACCCGTCAATGTGCAAGAAGGGTGGGGTTCTGATGTTGACTGGGTGAGTATTCTATTCCGCTTCGGGATCTTATATATTGTTTACTGACAAACAATGTTTCTATAGTCGAGTTGGGATCAAATGATGACAAACGCTCTATTTGACGATTATCTACTTGGGAACCCGGATTTTCAGGAGATTGGCAATACATACTTTGGCAGCCAGCCATTACCTACAAGTTAAGTATCTGTATTTTTATGAATGGGGCGTAACCATGTTTTTTTCTTCTAATGTTTGTATGATTTCATGGGCGTGTGGACCGGTGTTCTTGCGAAACAACATCCTTTTAATATGGAGTAGCACCTAATATTTGAGATGTTTAAATCATCTTAGCCTTGTAACACATTACACAAGGCAACATAGTATTCGCTTTTAAAAGGTTAATAGGTACCCTTCAACTCATCTCAATGATATGATACCTAGTGGGAACTCCAAAACTCAAGATTTGAAATGTGACAGGGTTATAATCTCACATGTATCCAATTGATCAAATGGGCTTTCATTCCGCTCGGTAAAGATCTCATTCTCGATGCATAATATAAGGCAAGGATACATCTGCTGAATTTCTCAGAGTGGTAGTTTCAACCGACTTATAATTAAGGGTAGAATTTGTCTAGCCGAATCCAGCTTAAATAAGCCTATCGGATACAACGTTAACGTTAATTTGTAGGTTAAGACGGGGGGTGAAGGCATGTCACACTCCTGATGCATGATGTAATATGACGAAAATCCTCAAGGATGAGGAATCCGAAGTCGTATTTTTCTCTTATGATCAACGACATGCTACAATCGAATACGGGCTAGACGCTAGGATCTTATGGTCGCGGAGTTCAAACTCCGCCTGTACCGGTACGTACCTGGTAAAAAAAACAAAACAACAAAACCTTATTTTTATTGCAATCGGGCTAGCGGATGAATGATGATGACCCCCAAGGTGTGTTAGATTTAATCGTTAACCGTTGCTTAGTATGGGTATGTTATTCGTCCCCTGAGTTCAACTTTCAGATGGAACAGTCCGCCCCGTTAAATTATTTTCCAGCGGCTCGGGACGAGAATAGAATAATTTGCAATCCGGCCGGTTGAAATTGAGGTCAATTACGTACAAGATTTCGGGAGGAATGTGCAAATTGATACACTATCGACCTCTATATATAGGTACCTATCTAGGTAGCCAATTCCTTTGTTACTTGGTGTCGATTCGCTCTAGCTGGAGAACGAAGCTTAAGCTTCTGTAATTACTGTTCATAGCTTAGCACCCAAGTTCATTAATACCAATTGAATCTACGTTTGTACATTTGTGCCCTGATATGATATTCCAGGGATATTTATTTGCATTTTCATAATCCCGATGCATGGAAAGTCATACAAATGACGATTATCAGGTGTTAACTTAGCTAGCAATTGCGCAAAAACTGAGGCTCATGAGCTCAGTGCTAGTACGTATACTAGTACGAGGCAACCAGGTATACAGGCCTGCAAAACAGCAGTCGACCCCTTGTACAATTGCCAGAAAGAATTTCGACACCATATACCGGATAGTCTTATCAGTTTTCATACCCACTCCGTTATGTGTCCGCAGCAAAGTATTGTTCTAGATGTCAGCACGATATCTCAATCTATCTATCGTCCTGCAGATCTGTTCATGCTTCGAGCTTCGAATATTCTCTCGAGTCGAGTCCCGTACGTATCAATGCATATCTAAGGTACCGGCTATAGAGATAGTCATATACACCGAGCTGGGGAGCTCGATAGTGAAACCTAAATCCCTGAAGGGACTATTATATTAGGTCAGATTATCTATAGCCAAGGCTGTGCATGAGAAAATGTGCCGGCAGGTATGCCAATCAGACAAGGTTACGGATAGATAGGGTCTTATCTTGCAAGGGTTGTTACTATTGTTACTTGAAAAGTCTTATAGGGCTAACTAAAGCTGTAACGGGTCGGACGGCCGGGTATCGGGTGTCGTACATGAAGACCCATTTATATAAGAACGCGAACATAGAGCCCCATTGTACTATCTATCCCTAGTATAAAGCTTCGTTTTGCTGAGTATCATTACACGACTTTATTATTCCTCGCGCTCGATCGTTCTACTTTCATTTTAATTGTAGACTTCTCTTCAATTTTTATTTAGCCCTAATTATAATTGCTTAAGTATATATTAGTTACACAAAGGTCTCGAGATCCCCCGAGATGGTACATTCCACGATCCAAGAGCAAGCCACCGGTACCGGTACAGATGGCCAAACCTGGACGAACAAAGATGGTCTAGTTCTTCTCCTCAGTCGACCGGAAACCGAAGATGAAGAAAAAGTTATGGTTAAGCTCCCAAACGTCTACAAGTCGATCTTGGAGGCCCCGAGGCAAATAAATCCTTTGTGGGAAACTGTAAAGGATACAGATCAGTGGATAGCTGAAAAACTAGGACTCGGAAAGGCTGCTAAGAAGTTTGCGGAGATTGAAATCCCACTGTTATGCTCCGCTATGCTGCCAAACTCGTCAGAGCAGCCATTACGGGCTATGCTAGAATGGATGTCGTGGGTTATTTTCTTCGATGATCGTATGTCCCTAAACTTTCAAGTCGTTAATGCCTCTAAACAATTATTTACACAATCTAAATTAATTTGACTACATCTAGGTTACGATAGAGGCGATTTCGAAGGCAAGCCCATTGAAGCCGCTCACGATATCATTGAGACCTTAGCAATCCTAGACGACGACCACCCAATAATTCCAGTCGAGGAGAATGTTTTAAGACACATTTATCAATGTGTTTGGAAAAGAATTAGTGAAGTATGTAAAACGGAAATTGGGGTGGATATATATGCATATATATACTGCCACCATGAGCTCGACCCATAACATTCCTACTTGAGTACGAGCCTTTAAACTAACTTTTTATTTAACTTAGAATGCGCCTCCAGGTACTTCATCCTACAGACTATAACCCCCCCCCCCAGCAATATATCCAATTTGCCAACGAATAAAGAAAAACAGCTAACCTATAGAAAAGCTGAAAGAGCTCGATTCAAACGGGTTGACCGAGACTACATGATCGGGCTACTGTATCAAGACAAACTGCTCGGTAAAAGGAACACGGCTCTGACTCCCGAAGAATACTTGTCATTTCGGCGGAAAACCGTTGGGGTTCGGACGACAGTACTTTTTGCAGAGTATGTATTAATGGAAACTACCTTAAAACCATGAATGGATCTGCTAACTGGATGCATCAATGGCAGGTGGGACGTTAATCTGACCGCGAAAATTCCACCGCACATTATGGATCACCCGTCCGTAGTAGTATTCAAGGAACTATCCGTCGATATTATATCCTTGTACGATTTAGCCCGGGCCAACATTGTATACAAAGTGCTGATAGCTGACTTTCAAATATTGGCGTAGATGTAACGATCTTCTTTCTTCAGCAAAGGATATAGTAAGTATTACCTAGAGATCCACTGGCTTCTAGTTAGTCGGCCATTCATTTAATAGCGGTTCAAAAATCTCTAACTCTTCCTACCCTAATAGCCATACGGTGAAGCCTCCAATATGGTTGTTGTTCTCTTAAAACAAGGATTTCCTCTGCAAGAGGCAATGGACAAAACTGGAGATATGATTTTAGAAAGATACAAACAATGGGAGCAAGCAGTACGCGAGTTGCCTAAATGGGGCGAAGAGATCGATGCGAATGTAGCAAGGTTGATCCAAGCATATGCAGATGTATGCTGGGGAAATCTTTACTGGAGGTACGTCTGCTAGGGCTTAGCTTATTTAACTAGCCCTCACCCCTCCCCTCAGCTTCGCCATTTAATCTTGAACACTTGTGATCAAGATACTAACAAGTCCCGATAATAGTTATCATACAAGAAGATATTTGGGGAAGGACCGAGAAATGGCACGTGAGACGGGAATGGTGTCATTCTTTGTCAAAGATATCCGAAAAATTCAACAAAGTACCCAAAAGGTTGAAGAAGTAAAAAAGGTAGAAGAAGAAGCAGAAAAGGTAGAAGAGACACGTGAAGGATATTGCAGTATTGTATAGATGTGGCGTACCATGTTGAGGGCACCCTTTAGCGAATATAGAAGGTTCTGCGTGTTAAGAGATTGCTGGCTTGAACTCCAAAGTAGCGAGCCTTGGTTTTTTTGTTTTTTTTTCCGAAAAGAAGGATATGAATGTTATGCATATAGATGGTTTAAGTTAATGTTGCTTGAAAAGAACGCAAATTCGATATCTTTTGGAAACCTACACGACCTTAAAGTTTCGTACTCGCCGCTTGTAATTCAACAACGCGAGGCCTTGTTGTATTTTAACTTGTCAATTACGCTCCTTTTTGAGCAGAATCGATTCATCGTATTAATAATATATTCGTAACATATAAAATTTGTCTGAAAACAGAATGAATAAAGATTTTCAGATTCAAACTTGAGAGCGAATTGAAGCTATATAAAGTGATAGTGCCGAAGACAGCTCTGTGGATTTCATGAAGTCAATGTAGGTTGGTTAATGATATAAGTATATTACATGTATATGCCCTCAATAATTAGTGCCAACTTCGTTATCCATACCCTACGGTCCCGGAGTCGACTATAAATTTCAAAATATTATTACCGATATAGCTATAACACTAGTACTAGTAAGTACACCACTTGCACTGATCCAGACAGTCGTAGGGATGCGTGGGCTACCATATAAATAGTTCGCCCAATGTGAGTCTCCTTCATAGCACTGCTAATTCAAACAATATTATATAACATATAGGCCACCAAATTGTCCTTAAGCCTTCAAGATGCAAGCTACTCTTCGAGCTCCAAATCTCTTTATCACTTTCTTCCTCATCCTCCTCGCTGTCGTGCAGCCTCTCCTCGCTGCCCCAGTTGACATTACCAAAGACGCGCAATGCACTGGAGGCAAGAAATGCACTCGGGGAACCGACGATGTCAAACTTCATACGGCAAATACTGTTAAGTCTAAGTACACACCACGAAGTGTTCTGGCCAACAATGCCAAGAAATTGAAGAAGCGTGCTCAATATGCGGCTCAGTTGAAGAAGAGAGCTGTCGTAGCTCGTGCGCGGAAGTAACTCCGGATTTCGCCTTTTCTGGACATTTTTTAAATGTATTCGTATTTAATCTAGAGTATACCTAGAAAATTTGGTTGTTCATGTTTGATGGAATTCGTTTCGAGAATCGCACGAAGCAAATTAATTGATATAATATTACATTATGATACTGGGTATCAAGTGTCTATATTCGAGTAAATTGCTTGGAAATTTGACTAAATGTGCTTTCATGAGCTTATGATACTTAACAATTTAGAGAAAGCTATGCAGCTAGTGTACCTTGCGGGGTCCATAGCATAGCTCAGGCTAGTTATAGGACTACAAGATGGTCTCGTTCCCAGCTACAAGACATTATTCCTTAGCTTTGTGCTAATGGACAAATTCCATTGAAATCCCCATCATGTATACAATTGAGATAATTTCGACGAGAAAGTATAGGAGTTGGACTGAAGTTTATAAATCTACATTATTAGCCTCATCTAACCTGTTTCCGTGTGAGTCTCGGAGAGGACCGCAGTGGCTCTTTCCTTCAAGATAAAAAGTAATATTGACATTAATATTTTCTGAACGCTGCATCAAGTGATATAATACCTCAAAGAGCCTCTTTATGGTACCCAAGTCTAAAATCACACGGTTAATTCCTTGTCTGATCGAAATCGTCTGCATGCTAAGATATACAAGCCAACAAAATTAAAAGGACCGTAACCGTCATGGTAATGCTAAAAGTGATTGCCATTTTGTCGGCATCGACCCTCGTGGTCGCCCCTCCGCCCGGGTCCCATAATAGATATAGACTTCAGGGCCAAAACCAAAACCAACAGGACTCCGATAGTCCGGGAGGTACTATCAATCTCTTTAGAAACCCTGTAGTTATTCCGCCAACACCAATACTTACCGAGAACCCGAGTCCCATAAGCGCAAACATACAGCTTAACAGTGACTACTCAATGTCACAATACTCGCCTTCTGACGGCTCGAGGGAAATCAACTTCGAACTAGCAAGGATGCAATTTCCGTCCGGTGGTAGCGGCCGAAATTCGGGATTCAGCTTGAGTCCGATCGGCACACCAAAATCAGGCGGCATGCGAACAGATTCCAGATTCCAAAGTCCGAGAGGAAAGGGGACGGTCAGAAAGAAGCATATTCATTTCGAGGGTGATGAAAACGTGACCGTAAATGATGCCCCGGATCAAGAGAAAAAGATTGGTAGCCCCCCAACGACTATACAGATGCTCGGGATGCCATCAACGGCCCGAGGACCGAAACCAACATATAGGGACCCAGTGGCGATGATGCCAAATTGGGGATCATTGGCTCAGGGGCAGGGTGATTCAGAGGACGTAGTAGACTCCGACTCGTCGATTGGTGATGACTTTTTGGAAAATCTGGAGGAGGATGCACCTGAGACTGATCAACTAATAACTTATCGGCCTGGGTTAACACCAAGAGTGCGGCAAGCAATGGCATCACGAGGAGGAAACGCATATTAAGTGCAGTTCTGGTAGTTAGCTAGCTACGTGGAGAATAGAGTGCTGACACCCTTATTTAAAGCCTCTTGTTCAAAATGCCAGTTTATCTATTTACAAATCTTCGATCTTCTTATTGTGAATTAAGAATTCTGATAGTATATGAACTGTAGATATATATAACTAGCCTCCGAGTCTAGAATTTAAGCATATCTTTATGAATTCACACCAAGTGAACCTCGCGTTTTCCGGTAAGTAACCTAGCACCTAACCAAGAGAGACCGGTACATTTGCATTTAGATATCTCAGCAATATGATTGACTAGTAGATATGGAAGTGATAAAATAAGTTATAACCTACGAGATATACTTTTATTTGAAGAGTATCCATTGATACCATGCTCTGGACCAGACCCTGCAAAGAGAATTGAATCGATCCCAATGCAAAGTTCCAATATATTACAAGGTTCAAGACAGTCGACAAGCCGGTATACAACACACCAAGCGATCAAAATACCACGCACTTCTCGCAATCTGTATCATTCTACCGCAACCCTACTAAATTTCAGACGAATTCGGATTTTGTCGTCAGGAAAATATCCCGTTCTTAGGTTACCCAGAACGAAAGAAAAGAATGGCATTGCGATTAGCATCATTATGATAGTAAATTTTCCGGAGAGCTGTGGGTGTCAAATACTCGACAAAGCAAGAAACTAGACAAAACCACTGCACTGGAAGTCAGCCAGATATGCTGACCGCCCAAGTCGACTTCACCATGGTCCTTGTGACCTATATAAGTTCCCTATTCCTAGGCATCAATATCGCCTACTCTCTCCCAGTCCCACCAAATGACCTTCCCAAATCATTCGTCGGTCGACCGGGGACCAAAATCCAATCGACTTCAAAACCAACAATAGGTCCACCGGAAACATCTACATCGGACCAGGATATCACAGGTATCTACGGAACGGCGGAGACCATATCCATTCCAAGTGTGAGTGAAGAGAAAAACGGACTAGGATGGGTGGGCGGTGTCGCCGGACCTCGTCTAGATACCTTCGCCACTTTTCGACCAACAATTCCTCAGGATGATAGTATTCAACTTTATCAGCCTATTTCATTAAATAAACAACAATTCAAAGGAGCAAATTTTCAACAAGAGTCAAATATTGGCCGACTGAAAACAGCACTCGATGATGATGAAGAGCCTAAGGACAGTGATGCAGAAGAGTTAGCCTATACGCTAGGCCCGAATATAGACTATGATTTCTCCGATGGTGGTGATCCTACTGCAAGGTTTAAGCTTGCTCCCCAAGACCAAGGCTTGGAATTGGATTTTTCAGATGCCGAACGTTCAGGGATAGATATAGACAAAGAAGAAAGCGAGGAAGAAGAAAAAGAACCAGATTATGATCCAGTCGGAGATCCTTTCTACAGTGACTACTCACGAAACTCACTACTCCGCTACAAACTAAGAGAGCTCCTCGAGGAACCTTTATACAAACCTCTCCCGTCATGGAAAGGGAAACTCGAAGATTTGGTAATAAATAAGAAGGATTCTTCCGCTACAGCGCGGCGGAAAATGCGACATAACCTTCAGTCGATTCCTGAAGGTCCCAGCCTCCTGGAATTGGAAATGCAAAGCACAGTTAGAGGTGGCGAAGCACTACCCCATCTACGCTACAGGCTAGGAACGTTGAAGACGAAGTTCTTACCCCAGGGTAGGGAATCATTGCAGCTGCCGTCGCCGGGATTGAATCCTAGCTCACGGGTAGCTTCTATTAATAATGTTTCTAGTAATATCGAGGAACGGCAGGACACACAAACTAATACCTTGACATTACCAGAGATAGCGAGTTCATTCAGACCTCCTAAGAAAAATGTGCCGAAGCTACAGTTTGAAGTAAATGGGCAGACACCGGGGTTGTAAAATCTTGATAAACTTCAACCTTCTGCTTCTGGCACCGAGATTAGGCGCCAGTAGATATGAGATCCCGCTATCATGATATAAACTAAGATCAGATGTATTCCATTGATAAGCGGGTAAATTTCTAAATAGCTGATTCCAACGATTATATTCAGTACAAAATCAATTTGACTCATAAGTTCAATCAAGCACTTGTATTAATCAGTCTTCTAAAATCCGCCCAATCAATTTAATTAATACTACTAACATATATAAATTATAAACTGTGCATACAAAAAAGATATCCTCTAACCGTTATTTCTATAAGTCTCAATCCTCGACAGTAATCCTCGGTCCCTTCATACTAGGGTACTGCATTGATGCCACATTATAACCCGTAGCAGTGGGTACAGCTCTATTAGTACCCACCCCGCCTCTCGCCGAAGCTCCTTCAATCCTTCCTGGATTCCTAACCTCAAAATTCCCATTTGCTCTAGTCACCTGAGACGCCAACGGCAACCACTCCCTTGCATTGACACCATCATTACAATCATCTGGTTCCGTAACATCACAACTAGCTTTCGTCCCATCCCCACCGACTTGATTAGCGGTGTTCCTGTGGTTGTTGTTATTCTTATCGTTATCGTTTTCATCCTCTGTATCCACATACGTATACAGCGAAAGTATATTCTCAAGGTCAAAGGGTAACAAATCCGAATCCGTCCTGTACACCCCCTGTGTACCCCTGTTGATATTTGCTTTCCCTATACCTCTATCCGCCCCAGCTCCGACCCTTCCAAAATCAACCAGAGGGGGGACAACTATCCTCGGTGTAGGATTCCTTGTCGTAAACTTAACCTCCTCTGAGACCCTCTGCTTCATAGGTGACCTCCCTGTATTCCCCGGGCCTCGATATGCATACGATTCATCTCCATATTCAGAATCATCCTCCTCCTCTTCCTCTTCCTCATACTCATCACCTTGCGGACCTTGGTGTGGCGACATAAGGGTCCCCCCTCTTCCAATGTTTCCAGGGGTATTCCCCGTCTTATTAGGAGAATAATTGACATACCTACTACTCCCCACAGGTGAAGTAGTAATCTTCGGAATAATCTTCCGTTCTCGGGAGAAAGTACTCCCGAGTTGTCCACTATTCCTATATATCCCTTCTTGTACGCCACTCAACCGTACCGTCGGTGGGTTACTACCCCCATAAGGCGAGGAAAGTCTCGTTTGATCTTGATTATTATTGATCTGTGGTAGTTTTATCAACCCACTACCGCTGACACCACTGAACCCCCCTCCTCCTCCCAGACTGTTCTCTAGTGACGGGGAAGGTAAACGTTCGATATAATCCCAGGGCCAACCAGATTGATTATCCGGTATTTGGGAAAACATCCCGGGAGGAGCTAGACGGCCGTTAAAAATCGATGGATTCGGGTTGCTGTTCAGATTATTACTATTGTTGCTATTGTAATTATTACTGTTGTAATTATTATTATTCGATTCCCGTCGTCGTTCGGAATCAACTGGGCCACCTCCCAAGAAATTCTTTCTCAAACTCGTATCGAGTCCTCCTGCTCCTCCTACACTCCCCCCTCCTCCTCGAGACCCAATAGTACCACCTCCAACACTACCACCACCAACCCCAATAGTCCCTCCATTCCCCAACGTCCCACCCGTGATCCTATTCATAGGACTACTCCCCGCCAACGTCTGCACGTTATAATTAATATTCATACTAGTAGGCAACTGTCGAGTTTGCCCCGTAGTTCCAAGATACCCGCCAGTAACCGGTTGTTCTTGTTCCTGTTGAATCTATTCTCTAGAGAATAGGTTGGGTTGTTCGGGAATCGATAGCGATGAATCTGCTTCTTCTGAGTCCGAACTAGTGTGATCGCCAATATCTCCTCTTCCTCGTATTGGTAGGCGTCCGCCGCCACCTTGTCCGCCGCCGGTACCCCCTATGCCTTGGTAGTTGGTGTTACCCGCTTCTCCTCCGCCTTGAGGTACTGGAGTGGCTATCACGAAGCTCAGCCATGCTGAGATTAACAGTCCACGTGCTAGCATTGTTCTCGTCATTGATCAGATATCCTAGAGCCTTATATAAGCTTATGAAAAAGAATGCCATGCATATGCCATGCATAGCCAATCAAAAAAAAAATTAAAAATTAAAAAAATAAGATATATAAAAAATTAAAATAAAATAAAAGACCTTGATCGTGATATTCTGCTAAGGCATTAATCATTACCATGCGGGGTAGGCTTCCATGCATACAAAAAAAGAAAGAAAAGAAATATTATCTCAAAATGAGTCTATGATCCATATCGGGCATGTTAATGTGAAGAAGTTGAATAAGAAAAACGCCTCAAAAATAAAAAGAAATCATATGGAAGGGAATGCTTTTTTGTTTTCCTGCTCAAATTTACTTCAAAAACGCCCTCTTATCCCCCCTCACAGTGGAACATATGTTAATCCGGTTCGTCTTTAGTATAGGGCCACTGCAATTGACCTCGAGGTGGAACACTGGGACCACCATACACCGGCCCCGCATACCCACCAGGGCCCGTCAACTGTTTCTGCGCGTCAAGGTTCCCCTTCCACTGTCTCAGGTATGCAATCTGCCTTTGATGTTCCTTATCAGTAGCATCCTCGATCTCCTGTTGTCTCTTCCTCTCAGCCGCAACTTTAAATTCAATCATCTTCAACTCCTCCTGGTTCATATGCGATTTATGTTGTTGTTCCTCTTCATGCATAAGTTGCATATGCGATAACTGCTTCGCTTTGTCCGCATCCTCCATTATCTGTCTTTGTTCATTCATTGCCTTTATATGTGCCAACTCTGCTGCCCGTTGTTGTGATATTCGTGACTCTTCGCGAGCCTTTCGATCCGCTTGGCGTACTAATTCGGCTTGATATTCGTGGTTTCGTATCCTTTCTCTTTCCGTTGCTTCCTCCTTTTCCATTCGTAAACGGGCTTGTTGCAACATTCTTTCGTGATCGATTTTGCGTTGGACGACCTGCCGTTCTTCTTCGATTCTTGAGAGGTAATCGGGGATTCCAATATACCCAACTGGTTGGGGCATCTTTGGGTCGTCGATGTAGTACCTGTCATCTCCGCGGAAGGCCTTCAACAGCCTGTAAAGTTCTTCTTGCACTTCCGGCGATTTGTTTTGACATAGCCCCTTCCGAACGTACATCGTCAATGAATAAACAACATTCTTCTCATCTCTGTAGAGGTTAAAATCGCTGTTGATCGTTTTATAAAGACCGGAGTTGAGGAGAAGTCGAGTCATCTCCACTGGATTCTTATTATCCAGTCCAAATAACAATGGTGAACGGTTGTCAGTTCGGAGTCTCAAATCCGCCCCGCTGTCGAGCAACGCTTCCACGGTTTCTTTGACTCGCTCTTTATTCGTCATCGCGTCACCCTCCAGCGCTAGTTCTGATAGTGCACTTCGGCCGTTATGCCTAGATGATGGGAAGTCGGGATCGTGATGTCCTTCTCTGATGAGCAACCTAACAACATCCGGGTGACAGAATGCGGCAGCTTCGTGTAAGCTTCCGTCATTTCGAGATGTGTTCCTTGCCATTAGTAACTCGACAATATCGTATTGACCTTCCTGGCAGGCTTTGAAAAGTGCCGTCTGTCCTTTCTGATCTTCTGTCGTTACAGAAGCACCGGCTTTGATCAGTTCAAAGACTACATCTCGCCGTTGCCTTTGGACTGCAACCATTAACGGCGTTGTAAGCGAATATTCGGTCTTGAAGTTGACATTTGCTATTGCATATTAGCACACGACGTTTGAAGGAGTTTGCTTATCTTAGGACTGCTTACCACCAGCGTCAATAAAAGTCTTGATAGCAGCACTTTCAACTTCAGTAACTGGTTGCAAGAGAGCCCAAAGTAGTGGTGTGACACCCTCGCTAACGCTGTGGAAGTTAACTTTAACTTCAGTTTCCAAGCTTGCCCCCCCATTGATCAGTAACTTGTAAAACTCCACAAAATTCGGGTATTTTGTCAAAACTCCGAAGAACACTGGGCCAAAGGATGGATGTTGAAAGTTTAAATCAGTCTCCAACCCATCAGCGAGGAACAGACGACCAAGGGCTAAAAGATTTTCTTCTTCGGTTCCAGACGAAATTATATGCGGGAATGCCATTGACAAAGTTCGCTTCGAAGGATTTCCTTGCAAGAGCAGTTCTACAAGTTCAATGTTTGCATTCTGAGCCGCAATCTTAAGACACCGGCCGTCCTCGCGGTTAACATTGGCGTTTGGGGTTTGTAGAAGGGCCTCGACAAATCGTTTCGCTGTCGGATATTTCTCATATTCTTCTGCGGTGGTGACGAAGGCTTTGTCCACGCACATCCCACTTGCACCATGCTTTAGTAAGATCTTCATCGTCTCAAGTCCACCCTCTGTTTTCCAAACTCCAGAACTCATTGCCTCGTCGAAAATCATCGTCGCGATTGTAGAAATTTGGGCGACATCATGTTGTGTCTTCTCTAGGAGGACTTGTAAGACTTCATAGTGCCCGCCAAGGGCAGCAAGCCTGATGGGTTTCCCTTCTTCATAGAGGATGGATCCCTCATTATCAAGCAGTAAAGCGACGAGTTCCTTGCTGGGCGTTTCATCCTCAAGAGCTCGGACTAAGGCATCGTTAATGTCTTCAAATTCCGGCTGCTTTTGGAGAATCGCATCAACCATCCCATACTTTGATGTTGCATCCCTTTGCTCCATAGCCATCTGTAAAGCGTCACGTACGACTGTGGGGGCCGGGTCTTGTTGAAGCAGAAGCTTCAGTCGATCAAGGAATCCTCGGCGAATACAGTACATTATAGCAGCCCCAGAAGCGTGGTTCACAGATGCGCCATGTTTTATCAATAAGGTGAAAACCCGGGAGTCACTTCCTTCTTGTTGTGATAGCTTAATAAGCGCATCATCAACAATCGGTCCCTTCAGTTTGGCTCCAAGGATAACTTCCATCACTCTATACTGCCACTCAGTGTCTTTATAATCCCATGCCATTTGGAAGACTGTCGATAGGTTGGCCTGACTAGCTCCCCGGTATGCAAGTTTCTTGAGAACTCCAAGTTGCTTTGACGTAAATGCGGCTCGAATGACCTCACCCGCTCCGAAATTGACATCCGCACCATGATTCAAGAGTAAATCGATTTGTCCAATAGCTTCCGGATGCTGTCGAATTGTTTTCACAAGGGCCATTGAGACTTCATCTCCCTCTGCGCCAGAAGTGAGTAACATTTCCAAAATGTCGAATCTTGTCGAGGGACTTTGGACATCCATCGCCAAGGGTATCGCAGAAGATACAAGTGAGTATTCGGGGTTAGCCTCTAGGAGTATCCTCACCAATCGGACATCACCACGGCTAGCAGCAGTTTTGAGAGCCATACCACCGCTAGCACTAAGATCGGCATCACCCTCTTTTACTAGTATCTCGACTGCAGCATAATTTGTCGGCGTTTTATTAATCTCTTGAATAAGGGTGTCGGAAATAGTGTTACCCCGAAGCCCGGATCTTAGGAATACTGGCATTATGGTAGTCCTCGCACTGTCTGGCAACCTATCGATGAGTAGAAATGCCGCTGCCATCGCCGCCATTCCGTCGCTACAGTTCGTGCACTTTGGAAGAACCATCTTAACCAACTGATCGTCACCAGTCTGGACTGCTTTCTTCAAGGAGGCGCCACCATCGTACACCACAGAAGCTCCACTGGCTAGCAAAAGCTGAACAACCGTGTAGTTCTTTTTTTCCACAGCGGAGACGAGTAACTTTGACAATGGGTTTCCCTTTGCCCCAGCTGCGATAAGCTTCTGCGCCATGGGATAGAGATCCTTCGTATCCATTCTCAGTGTGTCAAAGACGACGTTAGCTGTTTCTGTCGATATTGGATTTCGCAATAGTGTATCCAGCATTGCTTCATCTGCTTCTGAAACCGCATGTATCAAACTCGCGCCATTCGCGTATCCAACGTCGGCATTATTTGAAAGCAACAGGCTAATGAGAGTCCACTGCTTTTGCCGAACGGCGTTTAGCAACGCTTGATTGACAGGATCGCCGTAGGCCCCCTTCGCAAGCAGGAGACCCATAAGTTCGTGCAGTTGTGTCTCGTCTAGAAACATGTCAATGGCAGCAAACGCTATCGATGCAGAATCTGGCCCTATGTTTGCTTTGAGGAGTGCTTTGACCTTCCGAGTATCCACAGCTGTGATCGCATGAACCAATGCCTCCGCATTATTGTATTCTATCGATACCCCGCCATCAATGAGTAAGTGAAGAAGGTCATTATAACCCGCCCGAACTGCCTGCACTAGCAACTTCGCCGCGTTGTCTCCAACGCCCCCTGCCGATAATAGAAGCGAAGACAGTTGTTTGATGTTCTCTTCCGTTTGCGAAGCGAATGGTACTTCCCCGAATGCTAGGTTGATGTATTCAGGTATCGGTGGCCGGACCAGCAAGACAGATACAAGATCTAGTTGGCACTCGGATACAACATATCGTAACGCAGCTGCTTGATCGTAGTTCACGTCAACGCCGAATTCGAGTAGTAGGTTAATCAGGTTCTTATCCCTTTCGCCGACAGCCTGTCCCAATGCTCGAGCAAGGTCTTCCCCTCGTGCACCAGCGCAAAGTAGGATTTCGATAATAATTAGGCGTAGGGAAGGCTCAAAATTGGCGAGCATTACGGTGTTGACAGCTGACAGAAGATAAATTTGAGAAAGTTCGTATGGAGGTGTAATTTGATTCAAGACCATTTTCAAAAGGATATCCCATCTTCCCAGCTTCACAGCAGTCATAATTGCCTCCGCGTTGTTGTATTCTAAATCTGCGCCATGAGCGACCAACAGCTCCGCCATATCAACATATCCCATTTCAATGATCCCTTTTAACGGGCGTGTCAGGCATTCCTTTGCTATAGGAATACCAGAACGGAGGATTAATCTGACGATGTCATGATATCCCGCCGAAACCATATGTTCGAAGGCAGTCGAAGAAGAGTTTGGATCGGCACCATACTCCAGTAAAACCCTAATGGTATCGATGTTGGCATTTCTCATGGCAATTTGGTATGCTTCGTTTAAGCTAGTTTGCTTGACACCTCGCGACGCTAGAACTTGGATTACGTTGATTTTGCCTCTTTCGGTGGCATCTTGAAGATATCTTGCAGGGATTTCGACATTTGCATCGCTTTTCCCGATATGCATCTTCGAAACTAGGCTATCTTTTGCCTGCTTATAAATATTGACATCCGCACCCATGTTCAAAAGCGCTTCGACAGTAGCCGCGCATTGTATATCCAATTCAGGTCCCGTTGTCGGTTGCTGCACTTCCTGCCCGAGCAAGTAACTAAGTTCTTTGAACTTGAACGTCGCTGTTTGTGCCTCATTACCACTTGTGACTTTTACCGTTTTCTTCCTTAAGAACCCGGTACCAGAAGCAGATGGTGGCTTGTAGTCAGGCTGGGATCGCCGTATAGTAATTAATTTTTCACGAACAATAGCTGCAGTTCCTTGATCGCTGAATGTAGGTCGAGGAGGGGCTTGTAGCGGGGGCTCTAAGGAAATTTTGGCGATACCACTCCGGGATGCAAGACTAGTTAGTCGGCTCTGAAGGTTCGGACTGAGCGGTTGGAGCGGCGGTGCCTGGATTGGTGGCGCATAGACCGGAGAAGATTGGGCCGGGTAGGCCTGTACTGGAGATGCCGTCGAGGTTGGGATGGAGGAAAAGTCATTTTGAGAGGTATTGAACGAGTTTGTCGTACTTGTAGGACTGGTATGTGAGGGTGATTGGTCCATGGGATACTGGTGACCTGACGGACCTATTTTTTATATAACCAACAACAGAAAAGACAAGTTAGTTTTAAGATTTCTCAAACCGAAACGTATTCTAAGAGAAAGGCCGTCGGTCTGGAACCTTCGTTTGATTCTTATAGCAGAAGAAAAGAAAGAAAGAACATGCCTGGTAATGAGAAGTTTCTGTGATGTGGGTGGTTCTGTTGAGGCTGAGCACTAGAAGCCGCGTTGACGGGACGCCTCTGGGTCCAATTGAAGGTGGAATGACGACGGCTGCCATTTGCAAGAGTTGGAGGAACGGACGAAGGACCGGCGCCTGCCAATACGACGTTTCATTAGCCTTGTATTTACTTCGGGACGGTCGTAAGTATATACCGATCTTAGTGACCGGGATTGCTTTAAATAGAGCATGGTGGCCGGGGGGGTTGCCTACCCTCGAAGGAGAACTGGCGGTGTGGAAGGGGCCCAGACATATTCCAAATGGTCCGATGTCCGGCCCGTACTTCGTAAAGCCCACGTCGACCCAGGCAAGCCACGATATATCAAACCTTGCAATTGATTTGATTTAATTAAACAATCAAACGTCGTTTGGTGGCGGCCGGATTAAGCGGACTTCCATATCTGACTAGGTGCGCGAAGGTCCCTGCTTCTGTTGCGGGGTGTCAAACGAAGATGCGAAATGCAGGAACCCTTCTAGAACGCGAGATTTCGGTTCCGACGGACGAATAATAGTGGATGGGAACGAAACAGGAGGTAAGTTATCCCTAGTCTGTAGATCTAGCGAGGGTGTTTGGAGTGAGTGAATGGTCTGGAGATGGATATTTAGGGAAGGGTAAGATGAAGTTGAAAGAAGGGAAGAGGGAGAGATAGGAAGAAAACGACAGTGCTAGTGATATGATAAACGGAACGACCAAACGACCAAGACAAGGAAGAACGAATCAATGGACGAATCAATGAATGGACGAACAATGAACGAATGAAGAGTGAGGGGTTCTTCGGACCAGACAAGCTGCAGTTCAAGCTCAAGGGGGTTAATTGAAGGTTAACAGTTGATGCATGATGGTGGGTTTGAAGGAAAAGATGCATATGAGGTTTGACCGTATCTGGGTTGGTGGAACTTGCAATCCTTGTCTACCGTGCATGTCTATTTTCGAGATGCCTTAAAGCTTCCTCGCAGTTCTGATGATATTACCTACTTACCTAGCTTTGACTTAAGCTAGATCCTTAAGTAAGTTATTCAGTCCTGGTGGAACAGGTAGTGAATAAGTAAGTAAGTATATATACTTAAGTACTTATGTGATATATGATGAGGCTGAAGTTGATGGGATATACTATCACCACAAAGCCAACCTGCAGCTAGCTTCTGATAGCCGTTATAATTCACATTATAACCATCCATCCATCCATCCATCCACATGAGAGTTAGAGCCGCATGACATTAGTGTAGTCAATTATAGGCAAGTCACTTGCCGGTAGACCTGCATATCGAAGGGCGTAAATGAGGTACTCGGATGTATATTACTCAAGCCTTGTATGTACCAATTACTGGGGTGGCCTTGCTAGCCACGCACCGGTGCAGTGCACGAGGGGTCCATAACATAATCAATAGGTACTTAGTTCGTATCAGGTATTTGTCTACAGATTCAACCAAGAGACAGACAGAAAGACAGACAGACCAAGGCCAAGGAGGTGGGTAGTAAGAGGTAAGTAGGACCGGTAGTAGTAGTAGTAGTAGTAGTAGTAGTAGTAGTAGTAGTAGTAGTAGTAGTAGTACTGGTTGGATGATGGATGATAGAAGAAGGCCTGGCACCTACAAGATCTTAAGAGGCTGTGCAACTGGCTGGCAGGTAACTAGGAGACTTACTTACACACCAGGTGGCTATAGGAATGGCCGAGCTGGAACTGTTAGTCAGTGTCTGGGTAAGTAGGTAGCTATAGACTGTTCTGCGTAACAACAACTACAACCCTTTTCATTTTAACGTTCAACGGATTCATCGCCACTCCAACAACAACCTCTCCCATCTCATCTAACAACCAACTACGCACTCTCCCCATTCACCTCAAGACGTTCCCAATCACATTTACGTATCCTTCCTCTCTTAAAGCATCTTCTCTTCCATCTGCGGCTTCGTACCACCGGCTCAATTCGGTTCCCTCGTCTCTTTCCGATTCCCCGGCTTGCCGACCGACAATCCTGGGCAGTAACTGGGTCCTCGGAACGGGTGCTTGCTCCTACAACACCGACACCTTGCAGCTGCAGCTTCCCGGCGCGACTCGACTCCCCATCTACTTCCTTACTTACTTCCTTTTACAAATAATAAGCATCTAAGTCAGTAGGTAGGAAGTAATTAGGTCAGTATTCGAGCAATTGGTTGTTATTTAGGTACTTACTTGAGTTGAGTACTTACTTCTTTAATTGGTGGCTAGGCAGGTCTTAAGAAAGAAAGATTTTGGTTGTCCTCGCACCCTGGCTTGCAACTCCCCTCGCAAAGATTCAGGGCGACTTCTTTCCCTCCTCGCAGAACAGAACAGCACAGCACAGCAGAACACCCTGGAACAGCACAGCACAGCACAGCACAGCACAGCATAATTAATTACCTGTTAGCACCGCACCGAGATACCTTCAAAGGCGCGTCACCAATTCTAAAGACAAATCACTATCCAGCTTTGGGTTGATTGAAATTGGTCCAAAAAAAGGGAGAAAGAAGGCCTCTTTCCTCATCTTCTTTTGTTTCTGCTTCTGCTTTTTGCTTTCTGCTTTCAACTACCATCCGCCATGGCGGAATTCCAAGCTGATGACCACCAGCCAGCAGGCTCATCGTCAGCCGTCGCTGCTCCTCCTCCACAACCCCCTCCACCTTCCTCCTCCTCCTCGTCATCAGGTACCCTTTCCAGTTCTAAACTTCCGACTCCCACTCCCTCTCAGACACATCCATCTCAGCCGGCTACCAATGGGGCTACTAATGGAACCACCAATGGAACCACCAATGGAACCACCAATGGAACTCCCGGAGAGGCTTCTTCCTCCACTACTACCAGTGCTACCGCTACCGCTACTACGACCACGGCCACGGCCACAACCACCACGCATCGCGATGATGTGACCTCTCCGACACCCCCAAGCACGCTTCTCAACGGCCTTCCGAAGACTGTCCCAAACGGTACCCTCAATGGTTTACCCAATGGTACATCTAATAGCTTGCCAAACACCGTTTCCAATGACCATCCAACCAAGACGTCTCCGGAATCCGACACGGTCACCTCTATAGACCCACCAAAGGATGCTGAAAAACCTAAAACCACGCCTACGACAACAACTGTCAACGGAATTGATGGTCCGTCTAGCGAGACTACCTCGGTTTCCGCCGAAGAACGAGAGATCGAGCTAAAACTAGCTGAAGAAGAAGAAGAAGCTAGTGCCGGTAAGCCTCTTCCATCTTAATCCTACCCAACTCTAAAAAGTTCACCTTCGTCTTCTGACATCCAGGTTCTCTCACTTAGCGGAAGAAGCAAAACAGCCCGAAACCAAACCAACCAGGCAGAAGCCTGGCCCGTCATCTGATATTACAGCTGCTGAATGGGATGGTGGAATGGCGAAAGAGGATGTACAGGACAACTTGGACGACCTCGAAAACGCAGATTCCGAATCTGAAGCAGCCGACGAGAAATTTCCTGAGAAATCTAAGCTCGAGAAAGGAAAGGCTCCCATCATTCACTTGATAGTTAGGAACGGTCCAAAATCGTCAAACTCGGACAAGAAGAAACAAAAACGCAAGCCCCTCAAGCTGATCGACCTGCCATTGGATGTTCTGAAAGAGATAGTCCGAGAGGTGTGTTTTGTCTCCCATCAACCTCGCAAACCCTCTCCCTCCCTTACGTCCAAAAATAAATATAAATCAAAAACTGACCGGAGTGGTATTTCAACAAATAGGTAACTAATACGACCGATCTCTGCTCACTTTGTCTCGCACATTCATCTCTACACGCCCTCGCCATCCCTCTCGTATACTCGCGGTTCGATATAGTGTGGCCGGATCAAAATGTGACCTCGGATAGGACTGGTGTCGATGCATTGACATACGGTCTGGCAACCCTTGTGTCAAATGAGAATGATTATGCCCAATACGTCCGGAAGTTCTCCCTTGGCAATGGCCCCAAGGAATGGGTCGGGGAATATGCGACAAACAAAGAAGGCGGCAAAATGCTAGGAACCCTCGTCGGATTAGCTGTCTGGAAAATGGGTATGTTGGAGACGTTCAGCTGGGACATGCCCACTGGTATACTTAGGGATGTCTGGAGAGCTTTGCACCGGCTGAGCTCGCTACATAATATCCACGTCAGATGGCATGACAATTCACCGATCGTAGACCCCGCTGGATCCCCCGATACTCCGCGTAAGATTGAACGGCCAACATTCAGCGGTCTCAAGGGGCTCAAATCTCTTAGTGTTCTAGACGTGGACGAATTAGTTTATCTAAGAGAAATGGCTCTCGCAGTTGAGAAGAGTCATACAACACTCCGGGAATTGCGCCTTGGAATTGCAATTCACGCTGGAACAAAACGCTGGGCGCATGACGATATGGAAACCATAACCCCCGACACCAACGATGGGTTTGGAGAGGGTGGTGCAATTGGTATCATTGTCGGCAAGATTTGCGACTTCAATAAGCGCGCTCCAACGGCTACAACCCTCTCGACCTCCCAGGCTGTGACTGCGGACAATGCGTTGACACAGGAACAGCTAGCACAGATCCTCCAAGGCCAACAGCAAGCCCAACAAACCTCACAAGGCGACGCCGATAATGCAGCTTCTACATCTGGCGCTAGTACCATCAACACCGCAATGGCGACTGTCGCTACCTCTATTCCACCCGCCGCAAAGGCTTCATCCAAGCCCAAAAAGGAAGGCTTCGGGTCAAGTAAGCAGCTAAAGCTCCAAACACTTGAGCTTGAGAGAGTGCCGATATCCACAAGGGTTCTTACCAAGGCAATTGACTTCAGCTATCTCGTCAGCTTAACTTTGCTCAATTGCAGTAATCAGTCGAAGCTGTACAAGGCGCTGAGACGGAAATTCGCTCCCTATCCCCCAAGCGTCGTGGCCAAGCTGAATAAGCTGGCTGGGACCCCAGCTTCTGCGCACAAGCCTCCCCTACATATCCCACCTCCTAGCTATCGGCTCCATCTGAAGAAAATTCACACCGATATGGTATCCCAGTCCCTCATAGAATTCTTGCATGCCACTCTTGCCCCGAATTCTCTCGAAACCCTCTTCCTTCAGGAAATAGCTGGAGATAGCTATGTATCTACGATAGAACTATTACAAATCCTCCACGAAGTCCTCCGCCGTCATCGTCTTTCCCTCCAGCGCCTCCTCATCGATTCTTATGTACAACACCCAGATGTTCCCGGGGATAACCCGATAAACGTCCAGAGCATCCTCGCTCACAAAGCCAAATGGGCTTTTAATCAAGAAACAATCTCATTTATAACGGAGATGCCGAAATTGCGGGAGTTGGGGTTCGGGATTGAGTATTCTGACTGGCACTATATGATCACCCGACTACCGGAAATGAAGAGCTTGAGAAGTCTTTATATCCCACATGTCGTTGGCGGTGAATTTCATAAGGCAGAAAAACAAAGCGAAGAGCTTGCCAAAACAATCGTGGATGTAGTCACGCTACGCCCTGAGTGCGGCCTTTGCTATGTCGGTATCGTGAACAAGTGCTTCGAATTATTGGAGGGTGAAGAAGGCTACGACGAGACTTTGGGTCCCGAGGGGGCAATCACCGATGATGAGGATGACGCTAGCGACGACGATGATGGGACGGACGATAACGATGATGACGGTAGCGATGACGGTGACGAGACTGAGGCTGACGAAACGAGCGATAATGAGGGTCCTCCGGTCACCACCAGCGCCTTGTACCCAAAATTTGATTCCCCCGAGGAAGACGATGGTGTTATACCAAGAAGGAAACGAGCCCCTATACGGGAGCGAGAGATTTTGTTCTATGATGACAAAGTTGCCGTGTTCAAAGCTAGGTTTGGGAAGCTATGAACCAATATCTCCCCTCAAAGACAACCTCTCATACCTTCTGATTCATTATGGTGCCTTTGGGCCAGTTCCTCGGCGTTCAAACCCTCCTCTACAATTCGTGCACCTTTTTCCATCTTACTTTTCTAAATCCCCTCTTCATGTTTTATTCGTCTTTCTAGTTTTAAGCAGGCCCTTCGTTATTTTTCTAGCTCTCCTAACTATTCCCTCTATTCCCTCTTAGGTTCCTGGTTTACTGCGGCTATCATATGCTTTCGTTTTTTTTTTTTTTTTTTGCTTCCTTGTTGACGGGATAGCTCTCACATTCTCAGCGGCTACTGGCGTGTTCACTGTTTTTCGTTTCTTCTATGGCTAAATTTTTCACTACGACTAATGCTTAACGTTATAACATCTGTATACAGCTTTACTCTTCTCTCCCTCCCCCCCTCTCTCACTCTTTCTTTTGTGTCTCTAGTCCTCAGTCGGGCTTGGACACTAGAGGACTTCGACCATATTCCTTACAGGACCGCAGACCACCCTACCCAAGGTTGATACTAATGAGGATAACTCCCCCTTTTAACAGCGGGAAACCTTATGTATACTTCCGCTTTCATTACCTACAGTTCTCAAGACTACTATATTTGTAGTCAAGTTACAACCGCCACCACCATCACCCCCCTTCTCTTCTTTACTTTTTATCATTGCGTCCGTTCTTTTCCTTTTATCATAGTGGGTATATCTGCATTCCGGCGGCGGGGTTTCTGCGTTTCTCCTTCTGCTCCTTTTTTTACTTGCCTTCATAATTAACTAAATCATGAAGACTCCATTGCAGATGGATGTTGTTATTACCAGAAAGAAGAGGGTATGGATTTTTCAATCGAGAGAATGGAAGTTTCCTTTTCTTTTTTAGATATAAATATATATTATCAACATTTAAACATTCTGGGGGGTGAGAAGAAGGGGTTTAGAAGCCTGAATCTGAGGCTGTGATTATCGTGAGGATCTAAGATACGTATAATCGACGATTGTTGTGTCAACCGGGCGCCCGGGCTGTACCGGTTAGAAGGTGACTATAACAGAAATATGATCGAGAAGAACACCGTGTATGCATGAATACCAATCAATACATTAATTGACGACGTTTATGTCATGAATTAGGAGGCATTGCTGAAGGTAATTGATATCGTAAGTATAGTAGTCTCGTCAGGCTTTCTTTTGGATCCTTTGGGTTAATTTTCGTGGAGGTAGTCGGCATATTTTGCTTTTTTATTCTGATGTTCTAGAATTCTTATTGCCCTAATATACCGGTATACCATGGCCATGGTTATAACCCGCTACGTAGCGTACGCTGCCTCATATGAGCATCTGGTGGGTATGTGCCTGAGATCTTGAGAATTTAATGGTAGAATATTCGAATGTGAGGGGTGTTTCTTTTTTGTGTAAGGATGGATCCGGAGGGCCAGCTGCCAGATACCGGTGATCCGTATTTTTACAAGACAACCAATGACCAAGTACCCAGGTAGATTAGGACTTTTCCATAACCTACTGTGGCTAGATCGAGCTGTACGTAGATAAAGATAAAGTCTCCTTTCATACTAGGAGATGCTGTTTATGCCTTGTGGCATACATTATCAAAAAAAAAAAAGAAAAGAAAAGAAAAGAAAAGAGAGAGAAAAGGGACAATTCCCGCCTGGGCTTCAAGACCTGTAGAAACTCGATCCCATTGTTGTTACAGTTACACTTAAGTACGTAAATATTGTCATATAAAAAGGGTTTTCACAATGGATGGATGCAGTGAATTTTACACCAGAGATCGAGTAGATGTAACAAGACGTATATTATTATTCGCGCGATGAATATATATACGAAACCATACACCTGTATATCGAATCTCGCGATTTTGACATCCGGTGATACACATACGTTCTCCGTTCCTGCATATGTATGTGTTAACTAAGTAATTTGGAACCTACATATCAGTAATACTGTATTAGGGGAATATAGGGATAACAAGGACAATACGGGGGGCTTGCAAAGGGTTCAAGGGAGACCCGGAGGAGCAAATGAAATAATTGACGAAAAAAAAAAGAAAGAAAAAAGCTAGTGACGATTTTATCATAAATCATAGGTGACCTCATCAAGTTATCGAGAAAGCTTAAGGGCGTTTATTTGAACCTAGACCCATAGTGTCCATCACGTGGGAGTGCGGGCTCGAGCTTCGCCAGAATTTGTCGCCTGTGCCACCGTACTGAGTAGCTCTCCGAGCCTGGGATGTATGGGAGGTGCACGTTTGAACGGTGTTAATGCCGCGGTTGTGATCGGTCAATTATTGGATGAGTTCAAAGTTTTGATAGGTCTGTGAGGCGTTCGAGGGCTGGCGGGAAGTTGGTTAGGTGGGGAACTTGGGAATCTTAAGGAGGGTTATCAGTATCCTAAAATCTAGGATTGAAGTTAGAGTATCCCTAAAGCCCCACTTATCCAAGCCAAAGTGGATCAACTTGGTCTCGTTCCCAGATCAGACGTCAAAAAGCGGCGTGATCAATCACATCTTGGAACTAAGACAACAAAAAAGAAGAAGAAGAAGAAAAAGATAGTATTTATAAATAGGAGTGTGTAGTATTATATTATATCCGAACAAGAAGTTTTCGAGGTTTGGTAAATTTAGGGTGAAATGGGTGATGTCTAGCTGCCTGGAGGGTTGAATCCATGAAACTAAAACTTGTTAGAAAGTAACCGGGAGAAAATGCCACTACTCGCAAGCTTACGAGTAGCTCCGAGCTTTGCAGAGGCCAACTCATTGGCTCTAGAGTTCATATATAGAGTATTATAGTTCTGCCGGGTACTTAGAGCTCCGCAAGGCTATGTCTTTTCGCTACATGTATACAGCCTCGGCATGCCAGTAGTGGGCCTATCTTTACCCTCTCAGACTCAAGCCCGGGTTCTGCCTTTATGCAAGAAACTTACTTCGTGACACTCTAGATGTTGATCAATTGAGATTACTAGGATCTTAGAAACTCTGAAGCTTCAGGTTCGACGACAGTTGATACGTCGTGACATTTCATTCGCCCAACTTTAATGGCTTGTCCCCTTTTTTACCGGTTTTATCTGCGCAAAATTTTCCTAGGTGTCAGCTTAACAGAATTGAATAAGACCTAGGCTAAATCACCAGAGGCTGTTGGGGAACTCTTTTTTTTTTTTTTTTTTTTTTTTTTTTTTTTGCCGTATGTATATACCTGACGTCCATTAAGTTCAGCCTCGACTTGACTAGTCGACTGCGGGATATTCCGGATGCGTGGTTACACCATATAACAAATTTAGAAACAGTAAGTGTTGTTTTTGTTGTAATTTTTCTCGAACGCTAATCTCATTTTGAACACCGCTCTAAAGTTCTGAGACTTATTTCGTCAGATCTTGCCAGAAATTCGGGGGATTTTATATTCTCTAAGAATTGGTGAAGTTAAAATTTAGCCTTGTATACTTTACCACACTCGAAATCAAATTACTAGTGTATAATGTTCTAAGACACTGTGAGAAGTGGACTGGTGACGTGCCGCCGCGTCAAGCCTCAAAAAAGCCAACTTTCGGCTATTCGCTTTCTTCTTTCTTTGCTTCTTCCTTGCGGATGCCTTAATCCTAATATCAGGATATGTAATTCGGTGGCATGTCCGCGGAAGTCCCGAATCAGGATCCAGAAAAGAAAGGAAGGCACAATCGAAACCACTTGGCCATGAGGGTTTCAAAAAATGACCATGGTTACTCCCTCTTGATTAATTCTGCGTGATCATAAGAGTGCGGCTTTCAGTACTAACAGTACGTAAAAAATTACGCTCATCATGTCATCGACTGGGATCTCGCAAATAAGGTTGATACTCCGTCGACTAATGTAACTATTTACTATTGTAGTGCATTAACTATCACGATATAAACTAGGATTAGGCTGGAGAGCTTCGTTAAGATCGAGGTTCCGTGTGCAAAACGGAGAAAAGACACTGCAGATATCAGTCGGGTACTATTACCGTCAGGAGACACGATAGCTAACACAAACCATCCGGCACAGGATAGCACTAAGTACTATGCAATGCACGAAAGATGCACACTGAGTGTGGTAGACCCTGGCCTAACTTTCGGAGCTCGATTAACAGGCCCCTCCGTACCTAGCTATTTTCTGAAGGTTTACCGGTTTGGACTACCTTTTTTTTTTTTTTTTTAATCGGCGCAGCATGCGAGCAATTGACGACGAGAGCCAGCGTAGTCTCGAGCTTGTTCTTGGTGTCCGCCAGCAAAAGCACGGCCAGTCCTGATGTTAAAAAAAAAAAATTCAAACGGCCCTCCAAGGCAGAAATAGGTGCCCAGAAATGTGGGCTAGAGGGGCTGCTCTCGTAGATTTATCGAGGTATGATGTTATATCGTCGAGCTGAAAAAATATGTCGAGCAGCAACGTCAGCCATTTCCCAGTGGGTCACTGGCGTAGTGTCGCGCTCTTCTTGACAGCGCCGCATACGCAGGCCAGCTGTACATGCGGCCTTTTATGGTGCGGAGAGGTATCTGGAGTCACAGCAGCCTCGTTTTAATTCAGCTTGCCCGGCCGCCGAAAAAATTCCAATCGATCATTTTTTACTCAACATCACCAAACAAACCCCAGACCTTTCTAGTTCCATCTTACATACCTACTAGGCAATTTTGATTCATAATAGCTTTTACCTTTTGCCTCTTTTTTACTATTTCCATTGTTGTGGCGCTTTAGTAACTTCAAACTTAAGGCTCATCTCGTCGGCTCGCGCATATCGAAGTGCAACGACTAGGATAGCACGATTCGAGAGCCTACACGCGCGCAAATCCAACACCATAGCTTGGGTTCGCCCGAAGAGCAGCAGTTTTTGAATTTAAAGACCCTTCGATCGAGTCTCGGAAATTTTTGATCCCTCGGCTTTAGGCCCTTTAGGCTTCAGGCTTCAATTTTTTTTCTTTATATAAAAGTAAGGCACCAATGCAATCACGTTTGATTTTCCTCTATGGAACAGAATTTAGGAACATCCATGGAAATCTTGTGGATACCCTGGAAATTCACCTCTTGTGCTCTAATTCAAGCATTTACTGACCAAGTGCGGTTGATAACTTCATCAGGCCATCAATTGTTCCATCGTCTGTTAGAAGGAATCGATACTTTCTTACCGTTTTCACCTCCTGGAGTTTACACCAGTTCTCAATGGGCCTCTAGTATAGAATACACCCACCAAACTAAACGGTGTTATAAGCTAGCAGAATCAATCTTAGAGAGCCACCGCGCCTGATTATCCTGCTGAATACAACTGTCCGACTTCACGAACGGCATTTACATCTGACCGGAATATCCTCCCTAGGCCCTAGGCACGGTGCCACAAGTCCTTTCCTGTCGAATCTCCAGGGAAAGAAAATAAGAAGAAAAAGGGGGACACCAGTAGATTATCGATCAATCGTTGTTCTTCGGTTGTAAGCGCAAGCTTAAGCCTCCCATTAGCTGATACTATTCACGCCATCAGAAACGCAAAATCGGAAAATTTCCAGCGCCTACTGGGATATAAAGCCTACCTGCTTTCTATATCGAAATATAATATATTACCTAAAAAGAGGTTAGTGCTTTGTCGACTAAAGCTTTCTTTCTTCATTACTCTTTGCGCAATTGTTATTCAACCCTCCTGCAACTCCACAATTTCCTATCTACCCTCCGTGAGATATATCGTCTTGGTTACATATGAATCTTTGCGAGCTTTGATTCTCTACCGAGACTGTGGCTATGACCATGGATCCGTGGGCTCATGCGATCCCAGGAGTGGATATGCTGCGAAGCGATGGCGGGATATGCTCGCGCTAGCTTGTCGCTCGCCAGGTACGTTCGTCATGCTTCAATTTGCAATTTGATGCTATCAACATCCGAGGGGATCTAGAAACCCCAACGTATCCCTAAATCTGAGAGCCAAGGTGCACTGTACTTGTTTCGTTCTAGATGCACAAAATCTTTCGGGTATACAGAACGGATAGGGCTTGAGCGCTGCATGTTGCAGAAATTTATAAAGCCGAACAATCCTCTTCATCATCATCATCATCATCCAATCCTCCTTCATCATCACCGTACCAAACTCTATAAACTTCATAGGTATATACATTTGTTGGTCTACAGGCTACTAGTATCACTCCTTTCGACTCCTTCAATTTTCAATTTCCCCTTCTTCGCTCCTCGTTTCCTTCCTTACTTAATTTCCCTTGTTGCTGCATATTCACGTTCTTTGTAGCCTATTCCACCATACTTCCGCAACCAATTGGCCTCCAATTGCAATTAGCGCCATCTATATTTATTGTTCCGCGCCACCTTATATCTCAGGGCTATCTCTTACTGACGCTGAACTAGCCCGAATAATACATATACCTATAATCTTCGGCTTTTGATATATATTGGGATTTCTTCACAATAACTCCAACATCATTTCTTCAATCCCTCCAATAAAAACAGCATGATGTCCACCAGTAGGCCATCCTCCCCTCTTCAATCTTTAGAAGCAGGACCAAGGCCAGGTCAAACGACTGTGGTGCGACCGCTTCGCCCAAGATATGCTGTATCCGTCTCAGATACCGAATCTACCACCAGGTACGTAATATAGCTCTATGCCTATGTTCTAGCTTATAAAACTCTCTAAAGTTCTAACCTATTACCTTTTATATCAGTGACGACCCTTTGCATGATTCTGGCTCATCCTGCGCTTCCATTTCCTCGGCATCCAGTATAAGTGGCGATGACGAACAGGAAATCGCACAAGGTCTTATTAATCTCACGCTTGCCAACGTCGGTGCTTCTGACCTTGAATGCAAGGCAAATGAATCTAAGAAAGAAAGCAAAGAAAGCATGCCTATCACTAAAGATTCTTTCAACTCTCAGAACCCACAAGACACAACATCCAAAGCAAATCTGAATAATGACCGAGCCTCTGAGATGTTGGAAAGATTACTTGGTAAAAGGCCATACGAATCCGAAGTGGCTAAAGCCGCTGGAAATGAGACAATTGCTTGTTTCCCAACTAGGCCCGTGTATCAGCCGGCGATGAATTTCGCGCCATCACATGTGTCTATTGATGTCCCTGCTTGGCAGGCGGGAGTGAGGACGCATGGCCACGGCCACGGGAAGCAATCAGGCTCCTGTGCATCGAGTGGTAATAGTGGTGCTAGAGCCCCGCCAATTTATCCTCCCCACGTCAAACCGCCTAGTGAATGGGGTCATAGAAATCGACAAGGCAACGATGATGGCCCCGACGAGAGTAATTGGGGCCGGGAAAACCGTGGACTCCGGACGAAAAAAAGAATTGCTTGTCCGGCTGCCAAGGGTGATCCATTTAACAACCGGAATTGTCTTGGAGTATCTTTCCCAAATCTTGCCAAAACAAGGTACAGAAGCTTTGCTCCATTCCCCTATAATATATAATGTCGAGTAGCTCACAGTTTATGATGTATATAGACAACATCTGAGTTGCTCTGTCCACTTTGCTGTCGACAAAACTCCACTACTCCCAGATGAGATTCGAGACCCTAACGGCTGGGACGAGATTATGGCCTACGTCTATCCTGATAAGGACACCCCTTCGAGTGGTATGTGCCTAACTATGTATACTCAATGGATAGCATCTCAAGAATGCTAACGGTTTCATCATTGCTTTCAGACGAGGATTTTCACCCAACGATGGACATTATAGAAAAATGGGGGATGGGTGAAGGAAAGCCAGATTTCAGGTCTACAATCATACGCCTGATCAAACATGTTGCCCAAGACCCAGAATGCGCAAAAAGTGTTATTAATGAGCTTGAAGCTATTGACCCTAGCGCGAAAGAAGAACAGGACACGACTAAATCTTCATCTTCTTTTTACTCTTCGCCATCGGACATGTCGAGTTTTCCATCCGGGGTCGTCCAAATGAACTCCTCGCTCTTCGTTCCACACACAGGATTTCATCTCAACAGTCCAGTCAACTCGGAACCATCCCAAACTACCTTCGCATCAACTTCCATAAACACACCAATCAGCGGTAGTGGCGGTCCTGCTTCTGCTGTTTTCCCTAGCTATAATCCTGGAACCCTCCCAAGTACTGCGGGCTTTGGCAACCACGATTTTTCAAGTTTTACTAGTCAGTCAAACGTTATGGACACAAGCCGATGCTCCCCTGATGTTCCGGATCTCCATAATCAAGCTGATAATGATATGCGAATGAGTCCTGCGGGTGGCCCGGCCCCCGACAAACAACTACACATGTACCTCCGGCTTTCGGGTTACGACTATGATTTTCGGCCTCTCGGAAGCAATGTCAATATTCTCGAGGACAGTTTAAAATGCTATATTGCCGACTTCTCTTTTAAATTTTACTACCTGAATATCATCAACGACCCAACAAGACCGTTTAATGTCGGCTCCATCAACGATCTCCGGGCAATTTACCCCGATTTTGGCAGAGCTTACCCTGGACAAGAGATGATTTTTGAAGCTCTTCCAAAACTACCCTACTGATCCACCCTGTTTTATTTATGTGCTGGATACCAAACGTCTTATATAACTTCTTTAGATTTTACTGCAGTGTGTTATTGATACTTTCTCCAAATATTCTCTACAATCTCTCTCTGCTTTACATCCCTCCTTTAATCACTTCTTTAAGCCCAATGTCGTTGTTCTCTGCTAACTCTCTGGTTTAGTATCTTGATATTTCACGATAACTTTCCTTTTAAATTTCTTTCTGTACTTTGCAATACGAGATTCCACATTTGGAATATGCTATACGAAAGATGCTGCGACGACCATATTGTATGGGAGCTATAATCATTCTTGGGTGTACATGGCAGACTTCACAGATCCTCAACATCAACTCCCAAAAAAAAGTCTTCTCTTCTTTATGTATATTTAATACCCTCTTCTATCATCCTCCTCTTGTATTGTGTAATCTTTTTTTTTTTTTTTTTTTTTTCCCTTATAGCATAGCAAGCTGAGTTTTCTTTCGATTTCGCTCTTTTGGGATTTGATTATGATATATCTTTGCAATTTGGGGGAAAATTCATTGGGTGTTCGGAGACATGGACCTTGTAGAAGCTAAGGTGCCTTCAGGTGTTCGGTTTTTATTATTTTGAAGATTTGGTTGTATTGACTGATTCTGAGGAAATTCTTTTTAGCACGGGCTCATACATGCTTTTCTGTAAACTAACGCTATAACAATCAGCCTTACCAAAAAAAATAACAAGCTTCTTAATTCCCTTCTTTATACCCCATCCAGCCTTGCGAAGCATTTCTTGGCCATAGTCCGGTCTAGCGTATAATGCTACAAGAAACAAGACAAACCTGAGCCTAGGAACTCCTTCATGGATATCCGCTATTTCCGTCCAATTACTTCAATTGAATCATTATAATCTGAACCATGACATTAAACTAATTAAGTCCTAAAGAAACTGCACTGTCCATCGGGCTCTAAAAGGCGAGAGAGAAAAAATAGAACAAAGAAACCCCCAAGCTTCTGAACCTCTCGGTGGCGTTCCGAATAAAAAATCACAACCCGCCTGCCCTGTTGAGAACGTGGCTAACATATTCTTCCCCTATTCAGGAACTTCTAAAGTTCGAAATTGCGGCAGTGCAGACCCTTGCTCAACGCTAGGATATGTAGAATGTTTTACCAGAAGGGAAAGAAAGAAAAAGGCTTATTTTGTGGGCTAGCTCAGCTCTGACGGTTGGGCTGAGAAAAAAAGGCGGAACCGGCCCTATTCGTTTGCATGTTTGTTCATGCTCGTGCGCTAGCACAGCGCGCTGGAGTAAGCCGGTCACCATATAAAATGGTGCTGTAAGCTGTTTTGGTAAATATTTGTACCTGGATACTTCCGAATCTCACGAAATCTTGACAATTTCCGGAGGTATCGATTAGTCTTCGATCAATTGTCGAATACCTCTCCAGCCTAAGCTTCGAGCATATCGGCACTTCGTGCACCCCTATTATTTGCCCTGTGCAACCTCAAAACGGCCACACTTCAAAATGTCACACCCAACACATTCCTACTCACCATTGGACTCGACAACCCCTTACAATACCTCAATAGCAGAGCCTCAATATCCGCCTTCCACTCCGCCACCATTATACTCCGGTAATGGGTATAATCCGGACCCGGGTTCTCCTTCAAGAGGTGGTTACCGCCCCGAGAGCATGTCATATGCAAAACAAGAATCCACTTCACCATACCTCCCCGGAGACGCATCATCAACAGCAGCCCTCCTCCCAGAATCCGAACACGAACAATCTCGCGAAAAGGGTGCAATCCCCACATCTAGTTACGATAACTACAATGATATCGACACTTCATACCCTCCAACAGGCAATAGCGATCTCCGCTCCCGTTCTCTTTCCCCTTCCCCTTCTCGCAAGGAATCCCATCATTACCAAGGAAAACGATACCTATCATTCATCCGTACCTCGTTCGCCTGTATCAACATCTTCCTTTCAACCGCCTCGTTCATAACAATCGCACTAGTGATCTGGGGAGTCTACGCCCAAAATAAAGATAAAACAAGATTAGCAATATCGGACCCCAGCAAACCGCCAAAGGACCTTATACGCGCTTTCCCTAAGGATATAGAACCTCTACCGAATAATCTTATAATCTCCGCGAGTGTTTTCACCATGGTTGCTAGTATTGTAGCCGCATTGTCTCCATGCTGGCGATCTAATAAAAAATTTCATAAGAAAAGATTCGCGAAAT
The DNA here is from genome assembly GCA_036971725.1 of Arthrobotrys conoides. Taxonomy (NCBI): domain Eukaryota; kingdom Fungi; phylum Ascomycota; class Orbiliomycetes; order Orbiliales; family Orbiliaceae; genus Arthrobotrys; species Arthrobotrys conoides. Next base: position 3,924,424 of record JAVHJM010000001.1, read on the forward strand.
CCGAAATTTTTGAAATAATACTATACATCATCATCGTCGCCACTGGCGCCGCAGCCGCCTACTTCGCCATAACTTCAAAGACAGATCAAGCACATAGCCTATGGGGCTACACCTGCAAAATCGCAAACAAGACCTCAACGGAACCGCAGCGTTTGGTTTTTACGGATATAAAGTTCAAAAACGCTTGTAGTAATTACAACTCTGCAGTTTATACGCTTATGGCGTTCACGGCTATCGCAGCACTGATGTTGGGGACTTTCTTGGTCAATCTGTGTTTGAAAAAGAAGAAGGGAGAGTATAGACATGACGATTCGGGTTTCTGCATGGGTGTGGCTGAATGTTGTGGAGCATTTGCAGGCCCTATCGCGGATTGTGCGATCATCTGTGAATGTTGCTTTGCCTGCTGCCGTTTATGCGATTGACCTTGTCTACAGGTTACGAGATGAACTTAATGCAAAGATATCTCCATAGATAAGCTCAGGACTGATTTGTAAATATACCGGCGTTTTTGAAACTAAGGGGGGTGATCAAATAGAATAAGGGTTGTATAGATAGGGGTACATCAACAATTTCGACCAACAGTAATTATTCAATTTATATTTACTACTTATGTCAGATCCTCGTGCTCCGTTTTGAATGTTGGAAGAAACGAAACGATTGAAAATATAGTACACGTGAAAAGAGTTGAAGCAGGAAATAAAACCGAAAAGAAGAAACCCCGGAGTCCTTAATGAAAACGAATGTGGACTATGATGTAATTAAAAGACGAGTACCGAAGAGAACGGAGATAGCGGGTGGAAAAGAAAAGATGGAACGAAGGCAGAACGTTTTCTTTAAACCCGGATACACATGATAACAACAATTTACATCTGGAGCTATCTCAGGAGAAAAAAAAGAGTCCTTTGAATTTGTTCGCGATGTCTTCTTCATAGTGATAAGAGGTGTGTAATCCTAGCTGAGAACACACCTTGTAAGGAATCGAGCATAGAAAAAAAAAGCACCCATGGGTTCCTAAATTCTGTGTTTCTCGCTCTCTGTAATGTTGTATTAGCATGAAGCCTCCAAACTAATTGAAACCAGACAGATTATACTCACCCAGTCTTGAATACAGCATGTACAACGCCATCTGGTTGCACTCTTGGGTGCCAGTGATCGTGACTAGTCTCTCGTTACTGTTGTCTTGAGGTTCGTTGATCTTAATGACACTTCCACTGAGCTGTCTGATCTCGTTAATCTTCGCACCACCTTTTCCGATGATAGCGCCAACCATGTCGTTAGGGATATATATTTGCTGAGTCAGGGGAGCTCCAGGGATCATGGCTGCCATATTGCCATGGCCTTGTGCAGCAGGGCCGGTATGGGCACCGTGATGTGGGACGTTGGGTTGATGAGGTCCCGCGCCGCTGTATGCGGGTTGTGCTGAAGGGTCAGCATAGTGAATGGGCGCAGCTGGCTGCTGCACAGGCGGTTGGCCGTGCAAGTAGGGGATTCCATAAGGATTGGCTGGAGTTCGCTGCGCCTGGTTGTTATGGCGTCGGTAGTTATCGGGGTGGCCGTAATTACCGAAGGCAGGTTGAGGTGTGTATGGAACAACCTGCATTCCACCAGGGACAGCCCCAGCAGGTCCTCCAGATCGTGAAGCGTAAGCAGATGCAGCGGGGCCGCCAAACCTTTCCGTCAGCTGCTCAACCAAGGTTGTGGCAACGTAGTATGTCGCAATGTGAACAGCATCTGCAACACCAACAACCATTAATGACCTCTCAGTGGAAAGTGGAAGACAGGAATCCGAAGCATTGAGTCGGGCCCCAGAAGCATCCTGTATTTCCCTGATGCGCATTCCACCTTTCCCAATGATAGAGCCAATGAGGATGTGCGGAACCAACAGACGAAGAGGGAAAGTCTTCGAGTTTGGATTTGAAGCCGAGCTGAGGGGCTCGCTGTTGATTGTTCGTATGATCAACCCGAAAGCCTATACACTCGATATATCAGTATCTTGTAGGAAGTATTGATTGATAGGGTGTCTCTGACCTTCGCAACAGCGTCGACACCACCGCTGACCGTTAGTATTCTTTCTACTGCCCCCCTTGTGTATTCAGAAACAGTGCACTTTGCTTCAGACAATCGTCTGATTTGTGTTACATTTTCACCGCCCTTACCAATCACGGTAGCAGCCTCAGCACTAGTGATCAAGGCTCTCACATGGATCCAGTTCGATTCATCTACAGGCTGAATGCTAGAGGTTAAAGCCTGTGGGGCGTCAGGGACCTTGGTATCTCCATCGGCCTCCGACTTGGCTTCTGCAATGAACTCATTTGGTTCACCTTTGACTGGTCCACCCTTGTCCAAAGCCGGGCGTTTTGCATCCGGTTCATTGGGTGCAGTCGGCGACGATGGATCCTCGAGAGGTCGCTTTGTGGTCGTTGTGGTTGTGATTGTAGTTGTTTCAGGGGCAGAAGCTGTCAAAGTGACGCTCGACTGCGACGATTCCGGCTTTACGTCGGCGGAACTCATTTTGTTGGATTGTAGGTTGAGACTCGCGAAATGGTGGAAGCGTCTTGTCGCTATCGTTCAGTCTTTCTCACACTTCACGTGATACTACTTCTGAGGTCTTGAAGCCAAAACCTGTACTGTAAATTCTTTTTGATCAAAAAGATTGCAAGAACTAATGGCCTGCGTGTTTATATTGAATTGCTCTACTCGATATACACCTTTGACGGGCAATGGGTGCTGGAGAAAGAGTGGTGTAAGGTGGTGTTGGTAGATAGGTGAGTGGATGGGAGTTGAAGGTGTCGGAGGAACGGACGACGAGGTAAGCCGGGGAGGAGAAGGGTGAGAGGTGGCTAGCGTGCAGGAGAAGGCTCGCGAGATATCTCTGAATGCAAGCAAGAGAGATACGTGAGGAAACGGGTGAGGATGGTAGTGATCGGAAGTGATGGTGATGGTGATGGTGATGAATGCAAGCAAGGACAACAGTTCTTTTTGGATTTCAACGGAACGAAGGAGCCCTAAGACGTATTAGGGGCGAACTGCAGGTTTGTGATGAAGTGATGAGTGGATATGATGGTGATGAGGATGAGGATGAGGATGAGGATGCAGCAGCAGATGAAGGAATAATATGAAGAGGAAAGGTGGAGATGGAGAGTTGATAGATTTATACGGGGTGACGCGACAGCAAGCCTAAATAACCTGCGACGGACACAGCCTCTAAGAGAGCAGGCAGGTCACGACGAGAACCTCCGATGAGACAAGCCGAGACAAGAATACTCCGAAGACGGCAGCTGCTAGCGGGCGATGTCGACGGTGCCGCTGTTCCGATGCCGTTTCTTTCGACGGGTGGATGTTGGTACGGGTGCAAGCTGGCGATGGTGTGGATGTTGGTGGATGGTGGATTGATATGGATTGATTGATGTGGAGATTTTAAGGAGGGAAAAAAAAGATTTTTTAAATTTGGTTCTGCGGGCAAGGCAAGGCAACAGACGGAAACTACAATTGACGACGACAAACACCAAACCAAACCAACGACCATGCACTGCGGGTGTATTTACAGATATTCAATCTAACGACAGATAAAATACTTCTTATCAGAGGTAAGTCAAGGCCGAAATTCAATAATAGGCGTTTCTTGGTCACTGACGGGCGCTCTGTTATACGTTATCATGCATGCAGGCCTCGATGGCAAGTGCCTAGCTGGTGGATATATCAATCATATCGATCACTATCTATATTGTCCCCTGCAAAGCTTCATATCATTGGACAAGAAAGAGAGACACCATTTTAGGAATATCGACCTTCGGAGCATGTCTCGCCTGACATCATTTGCTGTCGCAGCCGATATTCCTGGAACATCTGAGGCAGCTCTCCATCTTTCGACCATGTTCAGCAGGTAATGCACAGTTCCGGACTCATTGCAACCACTGCTGCTGCGAGAGGCCGTATCCTCCCGGTTGTACGACAGATCGAGCATATCTGGATCTCGGAGTCCCTGGTAAGAAATGCCTTCCGGGCATTCACGTCGGGTCGGGCGAGATGTCCTAGAGGATCAAATTCGCGGACGGTAAATTCGCTGAAAGCTGGCAAGAATCCACAATACGGTCGTGGGTTTCACAAAAAAAGATGCGACCATACTTCTCATAAATCAAATACCACTGGTCGAGGAAATTCCAGCCATGGGTCAGAGGGCCTGTTTAGCTGGGGGTCCCGGCTCAAAGACCCCCCTCGTTTCGACTATTCTAGGCCATCAACTGTGTCGCCGGCTGTTAGAACTCAGCGTGAAGACGGGATATTTAGGGGGCTTGGTTTAGAAAGTACTAAGACGGACGACGAAAACGGATCGCCATGGTTATTTGGTCCACAAAACGAGATACTTTGGAAAAATTCATCCAGTACCAAGCAAGAGGCCTTAGTCGGGTTTCCTCCCCAGGTCCCTTACTCGACAGCCAGGTCGCCTTCGGAGCCCTGGTTACCAGCTCCACGAGATCGACTTAGCGAACTCATTGAACACGACAATCTACCACCCGCGAGAACCTTACGACCTTCGATTCGGCGAGCAGCACTTGTTGACCTGCAAGTCCAAAAAATCCTCCGCGATGTCTTATACCCATCAATAGGGATCGATCCAAAATTGGAGCTAGAACCGAGTAAACCTCATACTGATATTCATACACCTTTGAAGGAACGGATTGAGGAAACACCGTGTGTCAGTCTTCAGTTAATACCATATTCTCCCAAGCCTTTCGCTCTTATCACCAGTCAGCCAGGTCTCAATTTGCAACATGTAGAAACACCTACTAGCAATAACCAGCTCCCACAATCTGATGAGCCCATGGGCACGACGGGCGAAATTATTGCGGGTTCTAGAATAGACGGGCTCCTAACCTCAACAACAGCTCCCATTCCGGCATCAGTCGACTCATTCTCTCATACCACAGAACCAACCGGGTTCGGAGATACGGATGTTGAATTATCGATGCCGACAAGCATAGGGCAGGCCCTAGAAGAACCCTTCTTAGCCATAGAAGAGATTGACCCTCTGTTGGATTTCGCAGAAGGGGAGCCAGTCGGAGGCGTCCAACAGCCCGTGGCCGCAGAACAAATCCCGGCGCCAACTATCGAACATTCTCCAGCCGTTAATATATCCTTCGATTTCCTTGAAACAATAGACTGGGTGGGAGTGAGGCTCCCATTACAACCACCCAAGATATTACTCCCAAAGAAACGAAGATTAGATGTCTCAAGTGTGCCCAAACTAGAGGATATCCAGTCCGAATTGCTTAAACTAGCAGCGGACAACTCAGCATCTTTGGAAAGCCGGATACTTATTTACTCCCAGATCGATACGATATATGGGATAGAAAATCTTCCAAATCCTAAATTATTTTTCGACGCCTTCTTACCAGGGCTCAGTTCCAAAACTGGTACTATCGGTAAAGATGTGGCGACCTGGATTTCCACACACAAGAGTATCTCAAGATTACAACAAAAGGGATTATTGCCCGATAAATTTTTGGAAAAGCATGGAATCGTAAACTCTTCCAACAAGGGTAAAAGAGGATATACGGCGATAATCGATGATCCTTTCCGAAACCCTGATATCTCAATACATAGATCTTGGGCCATGGCGAAGGCTCACTTAGAAAAAGCGGAGAAGACCTCAACTTTGAACCCCCATTCCCTTCCCCTCGCAACTGTCAGAATATTTCTCGAGAAAATCATAAAACTCCTACATAGCGGATATTGGAATAGCGTCAAAGGCCAGGCGGTAACGTCAGGCATCGAAATCTTCAAATATTGCTTTGAAGTTCAACAGCGCTACCCATTTCTTCTCTTCTTAGAGCTAGCCCGGTTTTTGATGGCTTGGAAAAGACATTGGACTACACGGGAATTTCTCGATGACGTCGCCAAAGTTAGTCAGAAGGTAGTGGATGGCAGTGCTAGTGCAGCAGAACCGCAGATCCAAGATAATTCTTCACTTCCGGATATCCCGGGACTGAATGAGTTTTTTGGAATTCTTCCTAGGGAGTACATTGACCGATTAGTGTGTACCCTGATGCTCCATGCCGTCGTTCATTCCAATGAACCACTGTCGGAAGCGCACTATCTCAGGAAAATAATGCCGTTTTCTCGGAAGTACCCAATGGCAGATCTGATGAAAACGATGTATAGGGATGGGGGCTATGTGCCATTTTTGAAGGACCCCAGCCTTTATGATAAACGGATCGCGTTGGAAGGGCCTTTTTCAACTGCTAGATTTCTTCGAGGGTTTGAGGATGTTGATGTTATCTCATTTCACTTGAGGACTTGGCCAGCGTTTCATGGAGTTCGATATATCGACGATAAAGAACTCCTGGACCAAGTCCAAGAAGCTATGGAAGATATCATCAGCCGGGTCCAGGCACGGATTCTCCAGAATTCAATGGACAGTCGCCCTCGTGCCCCCGGTCTCCCTTTCGCCCAAGCCATCCTATCCCTCTTTTATCTTAATCTTCCGACGGAAGGGATAATTGTCAGCATCTTCCTCACTCTCGCCGACGCCAAGAAAGTTCAAGAAATGAAGTCCTGTCTCAACATCCTAAGTCACTTCGAAGGGAAATACAACGGTCGAGTCAAATTCAAAATCCCAAAGCAAGCTACTTCCATAGCTCTTAAATGCTTCCGTGAACATCACCTCCCTTGGGCCTTGGACCTTCTCATGAACTACCACAACCGACACAATAAAACTTTTGCAAGTGTTATCCTCGAAGCCGCAGATAAATACCCAAAACAAGCTGCCATTGTCTTCGAGCACTTTCTCAAACCCCTGCACGTCACTTCACTCTGGAACCCCCAGATCAGCTTTCGAAAGCCTGCTGGTTGGCCCTCAAAGTGGTTTCTAAGGGAGTTAGCCCTCAAATACGCTCTTTCTAACCACCATTACCCCACCACAGCAACAAGAAGAATCATACATCTCCGCTATCTCTACCAAAAATATGGCTATGGTGTCAGCATGCACATCACGAGGGCGTTGGTTGCAACCGCCATGATCCGAACTGCCACACATAGATTATGGGCGGGGCGCGAGCTAAAAGCTGCGGAAGATTTATTCAAGCATGAAAGGCTCAAATATGCTATTGCGGTGTTTATGAAAGACGCGGACCGGAGTCCGACCTACCTGGCGGGATTAACAAACGAGCAGGCTGCGGCAAAGAAAAGAGAGTTCGTCGAGAAGTGTATCAAAGAAGTTTGGGAAGAAATTTTCAAGTGGAAGAAGTATCAATTTGCTCTTGCAACTGAAAAGAGGAATCGGACCATAGGTGTCATATAGTTTAATTCAATCGGCTTTTCCCCCGAAATGTTCATACTGGATTTTGAAATTATATAGCGCACTAGCTATCAAAGCCAGCGTCTTTCAGATCTCCAATTTAACAATACATACAAATGCAAGTGAAAGGAAAGAAAATACAGGATAAATCCACGACTCTCATAAAGACCCAGTTTTCACTTCGATACACATGAATCACTGCTTACATACATGTATACATCTCCTCCACATACAGGAATAAAAGTTGTAACATAATTTCGATTTTTCTTCTAAGCACCAAATAAACCAAAGAAGGGAAACGAACTCAAGCACTAGAAAGTATGGTGATTAAGTGCAAGTAATGTCGCGATATACGGAAAGGAAAGAAATAATTAAAAAAGGGAAGGGAAAAAAGCATCTATGTGATCCATCCGCCTCCCTCCGAAGAGAACTTCCAACATATTCGTACCATAGAACTAGTCAACCAGTCTCTCAGCCAATCAAGCAAACTGGCCACATTCCAATTTCCAAGTATTCCTAAGATAATCTTCGTCAGACCGGGCAGGTGGGTTTTTATAAAGAGCGACACCCATAGATGGATCATCGTGTGGCCAAGAGTAAGCCTTCAGATAGCTGGAAAGAATCACAATACTAGGGTATGAGGTAGCCCATTCCAAACGACCAGCCCACTTGGACTGATCAAGCCTCATTGCCTCTCTAATCGTGTGATACCTTTTAGTACCCGCGAGAGTCCAGAGCTGTGGTATGATCATATCCCATATACGCTGGTATAGATCCGTCTTCTCAATGACTCGGGTGTCAACGCCATAATTGCATACCTCGACATATTCGAGCCCATTGAATGGACCGTCCTTGGTACATGAAGCCCAGACGGGACGGCAACCAGCGGGTACCTCGAGTTTACCTTCTTGAACTTGTGGTTCGATAATTTGGGAGAAAAATGCGGCGAATCCGAGGAATGCTTCGCCGTAATCGCCATCCCAGCCGTGTGCCGCCAGAATTGTTTCCTTGTGGATTAAGGGAACTGGATGTCGTTTTGACAATTCAGAATTAGTCGCGTTGTATGAACCATCGACGATTTCTACGTCGAGGACGTCTATGTCCTCGGCTTTGCTTGGTAAATTGCCTGACGGGTCACGTCCAGTGGAGTTATAATACTAAATTTGACGAATATGGCATTGCGAATAGTAAGTAAAGGCCTATGGATCAAGTAATTGCAAACAGGAAGGAGGAACGTGTCCCCGAACTTGGGGGCTCTCAGTTCTTCAATACCGAAAGTCTAGCTAGAAAATAGCTTTGGCTAATAAAAAATCTTTGGGTACTTACGTGCGCAGCAGGGTTCATAAAAGGTTGATGTCGGGTTCTTAGACGGAGTCGTTGCTAAATTTCCATATTTTGATCAGTACTTATGCCTTTGATTCGATTGATCAAATTTATTTTCACAAAGCAGGAAGAATCTTACCCTATGTGACATTGCGTCAACAGGCATGGACAGGTGCAAAGCACAAACAACGAGAATTGCTAGGATTTTTGAGAACGCCATCGTGATATGTCGTGGGTATCTCCAGATACTCTAGAGCCTTTGCTGCTATGTTGCAACGTTGACCACTTCAATATCTGGGGCAGTAAATCTATTGGGATACTGGTGAATATACTTTCCAAAGTTTATTCCAGAATGTATTTGCAATTGGACTGAATTCGAGGAGAGGAAAAGAAAGCAGAAGATCTGGCTTGGACCAGTTGGGAGTATGTGGATTCTTATTGCCATTCCATTGCTGATTTTCGTTCCGACTGTGGTCTGGAGGCAAGGCAGCTATAAGTGGCATGCGCATCAGTGACTACAACCAAAATCACAACTCCAACTACACAACAGCTCTTCTTTTGGCTCTTCGAGTTTCAATACGTCGAGATGAAACCGAATGTTGGATTTTTTGCGTTGGTAATCTGCTGGGCCACCAATGACATTGCGAACTTAGCCTTCGAATCCATTGCGAACTAATATCTGGCATGTTACGCCATGGCATATGCTCCAAATCTTTTCATAGTTATAGTTTGTGGATTTAGAAAACCCATATTTCCCATTGCCATTATACGAAATTAAACTTAAGACATTACAAAATCATAACAAACAAGAAGCAGACAGCACAAAATCAAAGTAGTCATAAGGTACATTCTGACGTCCCCGTGTGTTTCCCCTCTTCATCTCGGGTTGGACTATGTCTGCCGGTCATGTCGAGTGAGTAAGCGTATTAAGATTGGGCGTTTAGTCTACGCTCACAATTCTGCCACACATTGCCGCATCCAACCCTAATCCAACGTCACCTACTCCACCGCCCTGGCGCCCGCTGTCAGTCACCAACAGAATAGTTCCTTCTTCGATCCACTCAACAGTAGCAGTGAAACCGAAGGAATACCTAACCATGCCAGCAACAACTGTTCCAGTGGGTTCGTGCTTAGTATCCTCACCCTCATCCTCCTCATCGAATCCGAACAGCCCACCTGAATCCTCCGCAGACTTGTCGTGCAGTATTTCACTGCCACCCTCGCCAACAACAAGCACTCTGTCCAGAACCCGAGCACAAGTTCTTACACTACCAAAATACACAATTGCGTTGGCGCCAATGCTTAGTGGAACTCGACCATGCTCCTCCGAAATCTCGAACTCGGCACTAAAACCTGTGGAAATTTTCGGTTGCGTTCCACTTCCTGTATCCATACCACATGGCAACAAGACCATACCTTTGCGTAGCCTGCGGTCTCCTGAAAGACCAACATGCAAAGTGTGTGGCACATCAATAGTATTCGCAAATGAAACCGATTTCTGGAGGGAGCCCCTATGCGATATCGTCGGTTGTGGGGCGTGAATCTTTGGCCCAGGTGGGCTGAGCCGTTCACTTGACATCAATCGAGCGATCGCAGGATGAGATGGAGCGTCTGGAACCGGAACCTCGCTCCACTGGCACAACCCAATAGTCCCAACTTCGCCAGCCATCAATGAAGCAACAGGGAGGCGGCACTTGCGAATGCTAACCACTTTCACAATCTTCCATTCGCCGATCTCCTCTGGGGCCAAATGGTCATGGCTGTGCTTTCCAGGAGATATGTTCGGTGATCGGCTGAGGAACCTCCCATGCTCCGCAAAGCTTGAGGCCGGAGTCGTTGGCCGAGAGTAAGAAAGAGATGGGAATGGACCAAGCAACAACTTGTCTCCCATCTTGATCTGTCCGTACTTGACATGCCCACCGAGGACGGTTTCGACTAGGGTTGAGACAGTTTCGAAGACATCCTCAACGTGGAATAGAGGCTTCAGTATTCCTGGAGCGTCTAACAGATCTTCGTCATCTCCAAGAACTGGTTCCGTAGGAGGTGGTATCGGTAGATGTCCGATAAGTGCCTGCAACGTGTCAATTCCTTTGCCAGTCACGGAGCTAACAAGAAGAATTGGAACAACAGAGCCATCAAGAACGGCATCCTTGTTCAAGGAAATAAACTTAATCATCTCGGCCTCCCCACCTTGAACGACTTTTGGCTCTTTTCCTGCTGCCCTGATGACCTCAAAAGCTAACTTGCACAATTTTCGCAACCCTGTATTGCTGGCAAGATCCAACTTTGTTATTAGCAAGAAGAACCGGAGTTTGAGTTTCAGGCAAAGCATGATGTACTCAAACGCAGGTCCAGTAGCGGTCTCTGGGAGCTCAATATCGCTGGCCATGACGATAGAAGTGTAATGAGGTGCCCATCCAACGAGGCCTCGTATTGCTGTGCGCCGGTACTTAAATAAGCCAGCAGAGTCAAGTAGAAACACGGTTCTGGCGAGATTTTCTTGGCCCTCCTTGAGGTCTGCTATGCTCGATCCCACTGTGGCGTGTATATCCATCCAGCTTCCAACGTTGCCGGAGTGGTAATTTACCATCTCACCACTTGCTGTAAAACCAAGCAATTCACTTGCTATGCTAGAGGTGTTACCGGTTGCAACTTCGTGTCGATGCTTCAGAAGTGAAAGTCTAGACTTGCCACGTCCATTATCGAGTGTGCTAGAAGTCAATGTCCCTAGCAGCGAAGACTTGCCCACATTTGTTGGCCCAGTCAAGGTTATTCGCAATTGTGGAATGTTATTCGCCTGACGGCCCTCCGCCAGAGGGTCGCTGCCGATTGCTGGGACCGCTGTGAATTGCCCCGGGCGTACTAGAGCCTCCGCAGCAAATAAATGAATCACCTCTCCGTCCTCCGTCGTTGTATTAGCGACATTGACTTTTCGAATGACTTCAACCACACATCCCAATGCATCGGCCATTTTTCTCAGAGTATCCAAACTTGTCTCTAGCTCCTCTTCAATAAGACCTAGTAGTCTCCCATTGTCCGCTACCCCGATCTCATACAGACACCCTTGACTGTCTTGCAGCAGGGTAGCATAGTAGGCTTTATCCACTGCTCGAGTTCCGGATTGATCATCCGCCTCCTTTCCGTCTTCATTTTCGAACACTGAAACCGGTGGAGCTATCAAGCCGGCAGTGTTATGAGAGGGACAACTCTGTTGCAGTCTCCATAGAAGCTGGGTTGTCAAATGTTGGAGTCGCAACGGGTTCGGGTTGAGAAGTGACAGTTTGTACTCAGTCGACCCTTCTTGGGGCTCGCTAGCGAGAGATTGTATTCCATCTCCTTCCCTCTTATTCGGGTGCACCTTGCCCGGACCGGGAAGCAGCAGCGTTGGAGTTGCGACCCGAGTATTGGCGTCCGAGTTCGGTGGAACCGGGGTTGAGATAGCCGAATTCCATGGGGAAGACGGTGGAGAAGGTGAGTGGTTGAACGTGAATAAGCTGGACATGTTTCTGCTATGGATAGAATAGATTAGTTGAAGCTCTAGAAGCTCTACCAAGCTAGGAGTTTAAGTCTATACCTTAGCTAACTTGGTTCTCGGGCGTATTTATAAATGTATCAATAAGGGCGTTACGGAAGCCGGTCGGGCTCGCAGGACAAGAACCGCTTCAAGGGCTCGAAAGACGGGTATCGTATGTCACGATTAAATGTGAGGCAGAATCGGGAGAGAATATTCACACCCTTTTTCGTAAAGAGTTCCAATTCGTTTGATGGAGGTGTACTTTAAACAATGCTACTAATCGCCGTGTCATCTTGACGGTATTTGTGGTGAGTAGATACTCGTTCACTTGACGAGGTCAAGTAGAGTGTCTGTTGTTGCTATATATTGAATGGAACGGAAGTCCTCGGAGGGTTTTAGAAGGCGAGCATTGTGGCTGACCTGTTATATAATCTCGTAAATTAGCTGTGGTCGGTTTATGTCGAGGTCATGTTGATGTTATTATTGGTGATGGTGATGCTAGATTCGAGGTGACTGTAGCTAATAAGGGGATTTCGCGAGTGCGACCTGACGGCTTTACATACTCAGTAGTCAGGGCATCAGCTGTCGGCCGGGTATGACTAACAACACGGTCAACACTAAAACCCGGCAGCTTCGAGTCAGCCTGACCGTCCGAATGAGCAATTTCATGAACATCCATTCACAAGCAATGACAAAGGAACTATTTTATTTAGCTTTCTAGCTTATACTAAAGCATTTCAAGTTCTAAAGCCGCACCTGCCTTAATTCACCAGTTGTATCTTGCTATTTAAATACATTTTGAGCATATGCATATGATGTTATCCTCGAATATACTCCTTGGGGGGTGCTAGTACTAGTCTAGCAAGTTGGATAAACTTCCTGAGAGAATCATTGGCGCGATCGATGCATAGCAATCAATAAATATAAATACACGATAGAATCAGTTTTCAATATGGAAATATGGCTGATATATTCAGATATTATCCCAAAATACACGAAGGCTATTAACTACGGTTTGCACCGGACCGCAATATCAGGTATGACTGAACCAGGACTAACAAGTTCAAATCGGGACATTCTAACTCAAAATTCTCCCCAAGAGTACTCTAGTAGCGAGTATACTAGATTGTCTTCCTCTTCGATTTCCGCTCCTGCATAGTCCTCCACTTTACTGGCGCTTTCTCGTACGATAAATCCCAATAATACGGCACAGAATCCTGAAAATCCACTTCTCGATCCCCAGCCGCAGACTTTCTACACGACCGATCCATGTTCATATTTGTAGCCCCGATTAGTTGGGTAATTTCCATGCCTATAGTTGCGTATATTGTAACCCGTTGGTGTCCCGGATAGTAAGTAAAATGCAACGGGTGGAGCATTTGCGCGATATAGAAAATGAGATGCCAGGCTTCGGTTTTGAACATTGATTTTGCATCTTTGCCGCCGGACTTTATGAATGCTAATAACGTGGAATTTCCAATGATTTTTGGTAGGTTAATCTCTATATTCTATCGATAATATATATAGTAGCTATAAAATAGGGTAAAAGAAACCTACCTTTAGCATCCTCCAGCTGTTCGTCGAATTTTGACTTTGGGTCCCAGAGTTCAGAGTCTTCTAGGAGCTCGATGACTCGCTTTTCGACATAGAGATAGGCATCTATATTAAAAAATGTGCAGTTTATTAGTATATTACTCGACTTATTTTTCTAACTTTGCTTACTAGTCTTCAACCATATATAGTCGATTGTGATTTAAACATGCATGTAACATTGATATGTAGATTTAACCTAATCAAAACCAGTTGTATATATCATGATATCATTGTAGATTGAATAAATCTGAGATACCAGGTTTATCACAAGAGACAGGATATAAAACGTAAATCAAGGATATAGAGCACTAACCTCGAAACTCCATTAAAACATCAGGGTGAAGATAACCTTCTCGGTTTGGGTCCAAAGCATCTTCCAGATTTCGTGTCTCTAATTTATCTCTTGTTGTTTGTGGCTTTTTGTAAACGTAAACCTTTTCCTCAGATACTATTTCTGATTCCCTTATCTCTTCTACAAGGATATAGTCTAGTGGACTACTGAGGGGTATCCTCGGCTCGACTTGTAGAACGGCTGCGGCATCGATATTGCCTATCATACTTAAAGATTCCTAGTAAACATGTAAAGTAAATATATAATTAACGACTATAAGGTTCATTTTCTAACTGCCCATAACATTGATATATATAGTTAAATTCATGGATCCCTCTTTAGTTGTGAAATATAAGAAAGACCTCCTTTGGGCACAATATAAAATTGGGCCCGTCGACACACAGGATCCCAGGAATTAATTTCTGGGCTGACATAATATTGTTCACCGAGGGTCGGTACGATATATATCCCTGTGGGTCTTGATCCCAGCTCTTTAGAACCTCATTATGCATAGTAATGTCAGCCCTGGTCCGAAATTAGCCTCTGTAAGGCTGTAGTAAGCAGCTGCATGCACAACATCCTGGACCCCACGCCGGCGCCCCTACCTGTCAACATTGATACCATTACCCTCCTTTCTATCGCTTGCATATATAGCTAGGTACTTAGTGTATGTATAGGTTAGTAACTACCTAGGTATATAAACCTAAGTGTATATTAGTCCTGCATTAAAACGCTTCGGCTGCTGAGCGAGTGTATATACCACAAGCGTAAAAAAGAAATTAAAGAAAAGTCTCTTCACGAGAATCGTGTGACTGGCTGGTAGGAAATAAGTCACCCGACAGCCCTATCGATCCTTTAGCTGCTCTCAGATACAGCCGCAACCTCAATACCAACATTAGAAGCCATATTATTCGCATTGTATTCAAGAATCTCATTCAGACGATCCTGAATGAAAACCTGAACTTGCTCTTCCGTCATATCAAAGATCTCATCCATCTCACCGTCATTAATCTGTTTCCTCAACCTTGAAGATTTTGTTCTCGCGGATCTTGGACTACTATGCCCACCGTCAATGAGCTTCTTCGCGACCCCCCTTGCTACCATTTCGACTCTGAGATTTCTTCTCCAGGCTTTAATCTTCTCTTCGTATGCTGTCCTTTTGCCGAACCTTTCTAAGGCTTCTTCGAGTACCTGATCTCTGGTAAGTGCCCCCTCAGGTGTCTGAGCACGAACTTCTTCGATACCCTCTTTCTCCCTTGCGCCTTTATCTTCTTCAGTCTTTGTATCACCCTGATCCTGATCCTTCACATCTTCACTCTCTTTCTCACCCTCCTTCAGACCTTTCGTCTCACCCACCTCAAGAACCTTCCCAATCAATGCAACATCCACCCCCAAAAAC
This sequence comes from Arthrobotrys conoides, assembly GCA_036971725.1. Classification (NCBI taxonomy): domain Eukaryota; kingdom Fungi; phylum Ascomycota; class Orbiliomycetes; order Orbiliales; family Orbiliaceae; genus Arthrobotrys; species Arthrobotrys conoides. The sequence goes on from JAVHJM010000001.1 coordinate 3,939,881, forward strand.
TCAAACCACCCCCTCAGCATCTCCCTCTTCCCAACCTTACTTCTATCACTCGCATTCGCAAATCTCCTATCCCTAAACCCCCTCTCCTCAAAGAACCGACTCTCAATCGCAAATTCAAAAACTTCCTTAACACTTCCAAACCCTCTTTCATATTTCCCAACATCCAATCCAAAAAACTCAAGTGTCTCATTAACACTCCTCGTCAACTCCACTTTCGCCAATTCGCGGTTGTGATCTTCGATTTCTCTGACCCGAAGATTGAGACATTTCTCATCCGCTACTAATCCCTTCGCTCGAGCCATCATGCCGAGGATGGACCATAGATCTCCATAAGAATGTTTGAACGAGACCCACCACATATTCTCAGACGATGGACAGATATGAACATCAATCTGCGCATAAGTCTTTCCATCCCCTCCTTTTCCTTCCCCACCCTCCTCCTCCTCCAAATTACCAACTCTACCCCCCGTCTGTAAAGACACCGCAAAAGAAGTCGTAGCCCCGGCAATAGCCGTCATATACTCCGCTCCAAACGCAGTTTTCACATCATTCATAGTCGTAACCTTTGAACTTTTTGAAATCGGTTCGGCGACGAGATAGTCTAAATCTCCGTATGACGTTTTTTCGGGTGCCTCCGGAGGAGTGGTTACGTATCCATAAAGAGCTTTGAGGATATCATGATATTTTGTCTTGAGTCTGTAATACGTTTCTGGACTCATTCGAGGGGTTACAATCCCTTGGTTGGAGAACGCGGAACCACCCATTCTTGGTGGAGTCGAGTGGAAACACTTCTTATGTAGAAGGCTTGCGATTGGACGTGCTTTGAGCTTGGCGATAGAGTTACTCGATATTTTATTTCTGAATGGCTTCGTCGGACTCGTGGGCTTGAGGAAGTGTATATAGATCTCGAACAGTTGATACAGATACGCTGATAGTGATGTATACGACAAAAATATGAGGCCGCTTTGGGAGATAGAGGGCAGTTTATATGTTTCAAAGTATTTAGAGTCAGTATTGAGCTCATGGCTCACAACGACCACAGTTTTATGAAGATAAAATACGATTGCGTGTCATATGGCGATAGAGTGCAAAGTGTTCCTGATATGCATATATGAGTCAAAGGCTTCAGGCACCTTTAGCTTAACCTTTTTCTCTCTCCCTACCTAGGTAGTCAGCCTTGCAAGGTGCAAGCTATCTAGGTAATCAGGTCCATTTTCACACTTTACTAATCTGCTTCAGGCACAAATGAATTTAGAGTGGTAATATATTCTTGAAGTCGCGAATGATGCCGGTAATGGGTATATCAATGCTTCAACAAGTTTGAAGCAAACTAGAGGCTTCATAATACAAGAATGCGAATCGAAGCGAAAGGAAACCCGCTGATTAAGATTAAGAGAAAAAGGGAACCAAAGAGAGAGAGAGAGACGGTAATGACCCTCCGAGCAAAAAGACCGATTACACACAGAGAAACACCACATCGCTTATATGCATGTTGCAGATATATATCATAAAAAAGGGGGGCAGCGCCAAATGCTTCGATTCACATCCAAGTTTCTTGGAGGGGGGGTTCCTATTTCGATCCACCTTTTCTTCTGCCTCCCAAACTCTGGCTTCCTCCACCAGCCAGAACTACAAACCCCTCCTCTTCACTGCCACTATTACTCCTTGCCACACTAATACTATTCTTCTCCTTTGCGAAGCGGCCTCGTCCTGTTCTACCGAATCCGAAGCCCATTCCAGTCTCCATATCTCTAACTCCATATACCCGTCTATTACCTTGAACGATTCCCAAATTTGTAAGAACCATTAAGAACGGGCGGGCAAGTAGATATGCAAGTCCGACGCAAAATACAACGAGCACAACAGCATAGAGGAAAATAAACCTCGTCCCATGAGCCGTTTCATGAGGTGCTGTGTGCTCCTCTACCTTGACTTCCGTCGATGAAAGTGGCAAGTGTTCATGATCATCTCCTTCAGTAAACGCTTCCTCTGAGAGGTCTGGATACATGTGTTTCGTATTTCCAATAGAAACGCAAAGATTTTGTTGCTTGTTGGGTTGCGGTCTCTTGGCGAGCGGGTTGACAGATTTCGGGGCTGGGTGGAAAACAGGGACGACGAAAGTGCAGAGGAGGTCAACTAGATCTCGCTTAGGTGAATTGCTTGGTTCTATGACAGCGAAAACAAGGTTTTTGTCTTGATACCAAAATAGTCAGTACCAGTCCGCAGAGTAGAAATAAAGCGTACAGTGGGATCAAATGTAAAGGACCCGATCAGACAGCAGTTGGATATCAATTTATGCTTCCACATGACTTTGTGTTCAGAACAGGTCTGTGTGAAATTGTGCTTCATCATAAAGGGCATCTTGGTAATAACGATAATCAACGACGATTGGGGATTCTTACCTTCTTCATGGATCTTATTGGCGGCCTCCTTTGTAACCTGGAAAAGCTTCATTCTCCTCGTCTTCATCTCGCTAGTCTGCGGGACGACACTGCGGAAGGTTGTTTTTGGCGCATCAGGGTCTGCGTTCTCCCAATCTCGCCCAACGACAATGATATGAGCGTCGGGTCTTGCGGATTCTCTGAGACGTCCTAAGAATACCATCAACTCCCTCTTAAACTTTTCGGCATCCACAGGCTCCTCCAGCCTCAAAAAGTCCCTTTCACCAACATCTACAATCAAGGTCTGCGGGTTGACTTGCTTCAGCCATGGGTCTTCCTTAAAGAACTGTAACTCCTTCTGTAGCATATCCTGAAACTGTTTCGAGAGCTTTCCCAACTCCTCAGCTCTAACCTGCGTCGGTATCGGATTCTCGTTGAAATACTGGTCTTTCAATCCAGGCAAGGGGTCTCTGGGATCACACTTTGACAAAAAGCAAGTCCCGGCATCTGCATGTGCATGTCTGATTCCTAGGATCTCAGCTGCCCTGAACTGTGTTGAATTAACAACAGAAACGCCATTCATCACAACTTGTCGGACGGCATGTGCACTTCCATCATCTCCAACCCCTCCTCCAGAGTTATCGTGATCGAATCCTAGCAGCCCGCCGTAAACTTCCGCGTCAACGCCTTCTCCAATAAACTCAACATATATCCTATCATCCTGTCCGTCCGTCCAAAGCTGTCCTTGTCGCACTAGGGTATTCGCAACCAAGAATCCTTCGAATGAAAATGGATGGTCTGCGATACTAATGATTCTGACGGTATGGGGGTCCAGGGTACTTTGTCTCCCTTTCTTCTGGTTTTTACCTTTACCAGGAATGGTAATAGGGACGAAAATAACTTCTCGGTCTCTATTCAATGAATCGAAAGTTGGAAGAGTATATAGCAAGTCTTCAGATCCATCGACAGAAACATAGAAGCTGTAATCATCTATTTTCCCCTGCGGCTTTGGACGTAGTTTGAGAATACATGTATCACCGTAAACGAGGACTGTAAGGTATGTGCCTGGCCATCTCGAGGCAGTATATGTATCACGTCGTCGACGCCATCTTCCAGTAAACTAAAAAAAGTCAGATCCCTGTTAGCGATGCCTAGAAGAGCAGCTGACTACTGAAGGGTTGTGCACTTACACTAAATAGCCCTGCATGAGTCTTAGGTGTTATCAAAAGCTCTTGATAAGGGATATATTTTGGGTCAAACCTATCATATCCGATGTTAGCTATAGCTGTAGAATTTGGTACTGGGAAGCTCTAGCCGTAGGCGAAATGGAAAGACGTACACTGATGACCTGTATCCGTCCGTGTCCGATTGTGCCTCTACAGGCGTATCGTAGAGACATAGTAGTGAGATGAACACCACCAAAAGCTGGAACGGCAGCGACGCGAATAGTCGTCTTGCCATAGTGATGTTGTCGAGACGTCAAGACGCCTGTTGTGCACGAGGTTTTCCTCCCGATCCTCCGCTCGGGATCCTCCGTCTCGAAACGTAGTGTTTGTGTGGCTGACGAGTCTTTGGTGTTTAAACAACCCAATTGCAATTAAACTTCTGTCCAGAAAACTCTCAATGATTGGATGAAGCCTTGACTTCCTCGGGAATCTTTCGACGGTGGCTGTAGGAGTCGGCGAGGTAAATGGTGATATGTATGGTTAACAATGGCTGGACTTCGGATCAGCTACTTGGGTCGAGGGGAAAATGAAGGTTCGGAGGTTGCAAGAACGTCAGATGTGACACAAGATCCAGAACACCATAGGCCCAGAAGATAGCTGACCATATTCTCCGGGGAGAGCAGGTGATATTCGAGATACACCGACGTTGAGGTTGAAGTGGCAGGAAAGGGGAACCTAATTGGGCAGGAACAGCGTCCAAAGATGCATCGCCTTGGCTGGTGAGAATGCGCGCTGTCGCCGAATACGGCAACGGCCAAGGAAAGTCGCCGCTCAACACCAATAATGCAACAGATGCGACTGAAATGAAATCAAAATGAACATGCCGCCGAATTGTATGACATTCTAGGAACAAATGCGACCACGATGGGGTAGACCTGTGGCCCTAAGAACAATTGGAACGTTGATCGGTTGAAGGTTTTTAATTTGATTGGTTTCTATCTAAATATATACTTAAGCAGGTATATATATACTGCGGCAAAGGAAAGAAAGTGTTATATTGTTGGATACGTGGGCATGGCCAGGAATCAGAATCCGTAACTTGAACTTCCACAGTGGTTTGTTGGGAAACCATCGGCGTGACAATAAATTATCGCGGTCGTTCATCATTTTCCAGCTGAGCCCGAACACCACTGTATAATAGTTATACAGAAAAGGAAAAAAGCAGGGCACGCATCTCAAGTGTCGAAAATAATGAAATTGTGTGCTTACCGTTAAAGCCAAGATTATTTCGGGGCCAGAGTCCTGACCTCGAGAATAAGCTACAGCTAAAGTGCGAGCAATTAGAAAAAGTGCCGCCGATACTAAAAAGATTAGGAAGATTAGTGGTATTCAAGAAATGTGGAGATCGAGTATTAATCGGGTACTTACCATGCATATCAACCAGCTCTGGTTAGTATTTTTCAAGGTTTTGAAGAGTTTTCAAGTTTTTTTTATCATTTCTCAAAGTTTCAAAGATTTCACTAAAGTGACTACGCTAAAGAACATAGAAAAGAAGAAGCGCTGCACTGGCGAGGGTGGTCGCGAGGTAGACATAATGCAGTTAGCAGCAACACTATCAATAGGGATTTCACCTGCTATGGTTTACTTACACATCAACCCTCTTAGAGCTGATAAGTTCTCTATCGAGAACTTTATAGATCCACGTCAATTACGTGAAAAGATCGTGGGCCAAAGTAGCTAATATAGCTACTAAAGTAGTTGGTCTAACAGAGGGTATCTGTCGTTGAGGTTCAGGTAATGAGACGAGAGTATTTCTTGTGGATCTAGGCTGCGGTACAGGCCAGCAAGAAAAACTTCGGTGAAATAAAAGTTGGCCGGTCCCCGGTAGGAAGTGGAGATTGTTTTTGTTTTGTACTGCGTCGCAGCACAAGACGAGGGTTCAAGTTGGTCTCAGCTACCACCTCGGAAGTATCCAGTAGCGGCATATGCTGGTAATTCAAGTTGGCATAAAGCTCTTCTACGAAGATCCAGAGTCTCTTAACCTATAGCTCCCAAGTACCCAGTTGTGTAGTTCGAGTAAGTAGAAATTAACCCTCGACACAGTCGAGTAGTCTGGCGATGAGATAAGTGGATGGGTAGTTGAGGTACTATAGGCTCGAATTCCGAATATCTGAAGAAACGGGCGCAAGATCTAAGATGCAGTTTCTAGTAAGCACAAAGTATCTCTGAAATATGGTTATTTTGACCTTGTTGATGCGTGCCCTGCAATTTATACCCAAAAAAACGAAAAGGGTTCTTCATAAACTCGACAGATAATAAAGGGGATTAGAGATGACAGGGGGGTGTATTGTGAAGTGATAGGAAGTTAGTAGAATTGAGAGCATGAATTAGAATTAAAGTGGGAAAGGTAGCAAGATATTGGGGGAGATTGATGAGCACAGTGCAGTGGTGTAGCTAAGTGTAGCCTTGTGCACACGTAATTATGTTATACGAGACGTGTTTGTGTTGTGTAGAGCAAGCTGATGGCGCCACAGCAACGGCTGGAAGTACGAAGAAGATTCTGGAGGCTCATAGAGACGGGTTAGGAAGGAATCATGGAAAACACGGAGAATTCTATTCAGAACCAAGATACTTTACAATGCTCAGGGGGGTGTGATAAATCTTAAATCACGCTATTGGGAGATACACCTCGTAGAAGTTTTGATTCTGAGGTGGGTATATATAGTAATGTATCTTGGTCATCATAATAGGGGGGAGACGCGAGGTAAGAGGCTAGTAAAGCAATAGGTTTCTTGCTGTAGATAGCAATAAATACCTAGGGTCAAGTAGAGATGATGAAGGGGTATTTGAGATAAAGACCAGCGAGAAGAAGTGAAACAACCACAAGAGTAGCAGGGAGGTTAACTGAAAATGATATCATTTAAACTAGGGAAGAAGAAGTAATAATAAAGAAGGGAAGGAGAGGAGGAAGAAGAGAAGAAAGAAGAGGGGAGGGAAGAAGAGAAGAAAGAAGAAAGGAGGGAAGAAGAGGGAAGAAGAGGGAAGAAGAGGGAAGAAGAGGGAAGAAGAGGGAAGAAGAGGGAAGAAGAGAGTAGGGAAGGAAGGAAAAGAAGGAGGAGAATAGAAAAGAAAGGAAGAAGAGAGAGGAAGAAGGGAGAAGAAGAAGAGAGAAGAAGAAGGAAAGAAATGAAGAAAAAAGTGAATACCGCTCAGAGCTGCTCGAGGATACGGATGATCCGTTTTTCTTTGAAGCCATGGATGAGATTGTCCCTTCAATATTTTCTCATCACAGCGGTATTGAGCCCCCTGAAACCCTAATCACGAAGTCGATAAGCAAGGGAATTGGCAAACCTGGAGCAGCTGGGTATCAATTGCCCGGGCTGTAATTGATAGCCTACTTATCGTTTTGTTGTATCCCTAGTAACTGATCAGTAAGTCATTAAAGCATGATGGTGAAGAAGGAAGAAGGAAAGGAAAGGAAAGGAAGGTAGGAAAGGGGAGGTTGCTTAAATACTGAGAATCCGGGATGAGGGAAACTTCGGCTCAGCTTGGGCAATTTCCTAATTGGGAACCATTGCACTGTTGATGATGCTGTGAGCGTTGACTGTAGACGTCTGTTGCTAGGCCGTGGTAGTTCTGGATGGCTCTCGACGCATTCTCAGTTGTCAGAACCAAATTGTGTTGCGTGATGTCACTAATGTGTTGCTCTGTGGTATTCTGACTATGTGTTGCCACACCTAAAGTACCTGCCAAGCATTGCCAAGTTCGACCCCATGCTCCCGGCACACGGGCCAGTGCTATCAATGCGAACATCAAAACCTCAAAAAAATTTCTAGTGTCTGCGAACAAAGCCCGCCAGTCCTAGATCTCCAACATCACTTACCCTCATCACCATCACCATCACCATAGCCACCTATTCCTTTGTTCTCATTTTCATCTTCTCTGCTCAGCGACATCATCCATTTTGTTCGTTAACTATCCTTCCGTATCGAAATGCTTATTATTCCTTCTCGAAAACCTGCACCTACATCTATTATCAAAGTGCAAACCATCCCACTTGCATAACCTTCCCCTCTGATAAACACCCAGCCCGCCTGCCCATCGACTAGTCTCCTACCATCTACATACACAATGTTTCATCCTAACAAACGCCAAAAGGTACAAGATGACTACCTTGCATCGTCATCCATCTCTGCTCTCTCTAAGACTCGGCTACGGCAGCAACATGATGCACTCCAAGAAACCCTGCGCTCTAGCACAGGCCAGGGAAAGAAGACTAAATTTTTCTCGGAATCACCTGAACCGGCTGGTCGATCAGTACCTCCTCTTCCTCCGATACCCAAAACGTCAAAGCGTACTGGCACTGAAAAACAATCCTCAACTACCAATGGCGGTATTAATGAGGTTGAAGCCATAGAGCTTCGTCAAAAGAATGAGAAAGCAAGGAAGAAATTGGAGAGGAAGAAGCGAAAGTTGGCCGATAAGGAACGAGCTGACAAAGAAGCTGAAGATGGCGGATATTCGTCTTGGAACGGCTTTAGTGACGGCCAGGAGCCTGAATCGAATACCGCCCCTCCCCGAAAGATCCGCAAGAAGTTCGTCGAAGAGGCTGTTGTCCTGGAAAAGCCGGTAAAAGCGTCGAAGGAGAAAAGGAAGCGTGCTAAATCACCTCCTATCACCAAACCTCCTGCTACTAAATCTATTGTCACTAAACCTGCTATCACCAAACCCACTACCACCAAACCTACTACCACCAAACCTGCTTCGAGAACTGCTAAACCCGAACAACCTCCAAAGGAACAAAAACGAAAACGACAGGAAGATGGCGACCCCCACAAGCCCTCCCTTAAACGGTCGAAGAAGCCAGCTACTAAGGTAGAATCACCGGTTTTCCCAGCCATTCCGGAGGGTACCACGGATTTCATGCTACCGAGCTCAATATTAGCACCTCCTGCCGCACGGAAGAGGCCAACTTCCAAAGTCGAGTCGCCGGTATTCCCAGCCATTCCAGAAGGCACCACTGATTTCGTGCTACCGACATCAATATTGGCTCCTCCTGCCGCACAAAAAACAACTAGTAAAAGAAGTTCACCGGTATTTCCAGCCATCCCAGAAGGGGAAAGTACAGATTTCATGCTGCCAGAGTCATTGCTGGCAACCATATTTGCACAGAAGCCGGCTAAAGCTGCTTCTAAGAAAATTGAAAGCGTCTGGGATAGGCTCAAATCGAAGCCTAAGAAGTCTTCTACAAGTTCATCTACAGAACCATCGAAAATGTCACTGGTATCAGGGGATCCTGTCTCTGATAACTCCATGACCACTGCTGAACCCAGTTCCAAGCCATCGTCTGAACCACAAACGGACCCGCAGAAGACTCATGAAGTAGCACCTCTACACAATAAAGTTGAGAAGGAAAAGCTATTACAAAGCAAGGCAGAGGCCCAACAGGAAGCACCTTTGCAGAATAAGACTTACAAAAACCTGCCACCGCAGGATAAAACAAAAAATCATCAAGAAGTGCCTCCGCAGAATAAGGTCAAGAAGAAGATGCTATCGCAGGATAAGATGAAGGCCCAACAAAAAGCTCCTTTGCAAAATAAGGTCTATAAAAACTTGCCACCACAAGACAAAGTGAAGGCTCAGCAAGAGGCGCCTCTACAAAATGGGGTTGAGAAGAAGGTGCTACCGCAAGAGAAGACAAAGGCCCGGCATGAGGCACCTTTACATAATAAGCTCTTTAAGAACGTGCTATCGAGTCACAAGTCGAATTCCGAACAGGAAGTCGGAAACGACTCCACTGCCGGCCTCGTCGACCCTCTGACGCCTCTCCCGCTAAAGCCACCCGTCAAATCAAAAGAGCAAATCTCTCGGGAACTCCAAATGGTCCGCAAATCTCTCCCCATCTGGGACTTTCAGGATGAAATTCGCACCACTATCCGCGACTCCAATAGTATGGTCCTAGTAGGTGAAACGGGTTCTGGTAAATCCACACAGATAGGCCAGTTTCTCCTAAACCAACCTTGCATGTCTAAGATGACTAGCGCAAAAGGGAAAAAATATGGTGGGTGCATTGCTATCACACAACCTCGTCGAGTGGCTGCAATCTCACTTGCGCAGCGTGTTTCCAGTGAAATGGGCACTACTCTCGGCAAGGAAGTCGGCTATTGTGTTCGATTCGATAATATGAGTGACCATAGCACGAAAATCCGTTATATAACCGACGGCATGTTGCTCAATGAGATTCTACACGACCCTGAGTTGTCACGTTACTCTGTGATTGTTGTTGATGAGGCTCACGAGCGCAGCGTGTCTACAGATCTTGGAATGGGCCTTCTCAAGGGTATTGTCGAGATCCGTCGTAAGAAGCAGGTACCTTTGAAACTAATTGTCATGAGTGCTACACTCAACGTGGAAAAAATGGCAAGTTACGTTGGCGGAAATCCGGAGACCGGAAAAGTCAGCGCAAAGTTCCCACGGGCACCTATCTGTCAGATTCCTGGGAAAATATTCCCTGTCGAAGTTTTCTACACCCCAGCATCGATCGATAATTTCCAAACGGCTGCGGCAAAGACAATCTTCCAAGTCCACTACCAACAACCATGCCCTGGAGATATCCTCGTTTTTTCTACTGGAAGCGAGGAAATCGAGGAACTGGCATCAATGGTGGAGGAGCTAGCTCTACAGATGGAACCTGACAAGCCTAAACTAAATGTCATGCGGCTATACGCTAGTCTCGACCCCGTAGAACAACAGAAGGTCTTCGTCAAAGGGAACCCTAAAGAGCGGAAAGTCATCATCGCGACGAATATCGCCGAAACATCCGTCACAGTTCCAGGCGTCCGACACGTTATCGACTGTGGAAAAGTTAAGATGAAGCGATTCAGACATCAGCTCGGTATCGAATCACTCCTGGTCACAGATATTTCACAGGCTTCTGCCCAACAACGAAAGGGTCGAGCGGGCCGTGAAGCTCCCGGTACCTGCTATCGACTTTACACCCAAGACTACTTCAAACAACTCCAAAAGGAAACGGAACCTGAGATTCTTCACTGCGACCTGGCTGGTGCAATGTTGACGTTGCTTGCTATGAAATCCGAAAATAGTATGGACACGGTTAATAACTTCCCATTCCTGGATGGCCCTAGCCACCAGAGCAAGGTGAAAGCTTTGACGACATTGCATGAACTAGGCGCTATTAACGACAACGGTAACATCAGCGATGTTGGGAAGAAAATGAGCAAATTTCCATTGCCTCCAGTTCAAAGCCGGGTTATTGTAGCTGCAAGCGAGGAAGAGCAGTCGAATCAAAATAGCGAAGAAAATATCTTGGTTGATGTTATTGATGTTCTTAGTTGCCTCTCGGTGGATGGGAACATCATAATGCAACCTGCGAGATGGAAGAAGACCTTGGCGGAGCCGAAGGAAAAGTCCGATCCTTTACTTGCTAAGAAAAAGAAGAGGAAGCACGCGGACGAGGAGGACTCGGACCAAGAATTAACGCTAGAAGAAAAGGTCCAGAACAAGCGAATGGAAATTGTCCATCCTTCCGGGGATCATATTACCTACCTCAATATCCTTCGAAGATATCTGAGCAGGCGCCCAAGCGAACAGAAGAAATTCTGTCAAGAGTACCAAATCTCATATCCATTGATGCGCAAAGTGGAAAATATTCGCAAACAGCTCCGGGGCTATTGTCGACTTGACAAAGTTGGGGAGCTACCGAGGGACAGTGAGATGAAGCATGAGAGCGATACCTTGGTCGCGAGATACCCAAGAGTCAGCGCGGAGCAAACTGAAAAGATCATCAGGTGCTTTATGAAAGGTGTTGGGGTTGAAAATATCGCAAAAAGGACCAATGGTCGGAACTACAGGACGTTGACATCGACGGGTAACATGGCTTCTGCGGTGGATATGTCGGTCCATCCCAGTAGCTGCTTGATGTGGGAGAGTATCGAACGCGAAGTCAAGCGGTCAAAGAAGGACATTTGGGGCGGTGGTGGGCACGACCGGGAACAGAGCAAGATAGCCCGGGAGGCCGCCAAACGAAAGGAAGGGTTTGGAGAGGCGGTGATGTATCAAGACGTTGTTTGGACGAGCAAGGCGTTTATGAAGTGCGTGAGTAAGATAAAGTTGGCGTGGACGGCTGAGGTGTTTGAGGGCCTTGCCCTGTTTTCTCAGTAAAGGCCTTTGGCCTAACAGAAAACTCACGACTTAGGCATGTGGTTGATGCATATATCATACCCAAATGTCAGATAGAAGATAGAGGGGGTATGGCAATAGATAACATTTGCACAGAGGTTGTTTAGTATTCATAGAACGAATACAAGAATTACATGGCAACTTAAATGGTTTTTGTAGCGTGAAGATACATGTACATTACTACGACGATGACGAGGAATCGCATACAGCATCCGCATCCGAGAACGATCGAGAAAGGGACGTAGCTTTAGAATATCGATTGAAGCTGTCGTAACATCGTAGTACACATGGTTTCATTGGCCGGTACTTACTAAATGTCGGCTGTCAGTTGGTGTTGTAAATACCCAAAAGATATTGCTATTTTGGACGAGATGTTCTTTATAAGCTTTACACCAGCTGCAGTAGCTCGATATTAATATATTGATATTGAAGTTAGACCATAGCCTAAAATGGCACAGCCGGCTCCTTCAAATTCGTTCAACGGGCTTCCATTTGAACTGTACCACGATATTATCAAGTATCTCGACAAGGATTCCGCAAAGTCCCTTCGATTGGCGTGCCCAACTCCCAGATTCATTGCAACCACCGGTACCACTCTTTTCACAACTCTAGTACTCCGTCTCGGGAATCACAGGCATAGTCGAACTAGACTTAACAATCTTCGTTCCTGCCTTCTCACGGAAAACAATGAAGTCGATTTGAACGCTAGCCGGATTTTGAAGCATGTTCGAACTCTTGTGGTGGATACTAGGTATCCGGTTGTGGTTACTGATGAAATGATTTCGACGCGGCCGGAATGGCGGGCACGTAGCTATTCCCGAGATTTGGCCGACTGTGCGGGTGTCGTGCCGAGTGATGAGATTGAATTATTTTTGGACCTGCTCACAAAGGTATTTTCTGGAATTTGGGGCCGTTTGAAATCACTGAGGTATGTACTAGGTAGATACTAAATTAAATTGTCTAGCCTTCCTTTCTTTAATTCTTTCCAAGGCTATGTTTCATATATTTGCACTATATATTAACTCCCTTTGATTTATAGATGGCAGACCTCAGACTACCTACCCATTCCCCGCTATAATCAAATCTCACAGCTCTTCTTCTCTCCCACAGTGTTAATACAGAAGAAATACGAGTTCACAGTCTCACATATCTTCAGCGCTCCTTACACCTTGACAGAATTCCTCCAACCATTATCAAGCTGTGATCGGCTCGAAATCATCGGGAAAGGTACAAAGAGTTACGATGGAGCTATCGATGCTGGCGACACGGCTGCCATAGCCAAATTGGTCTCAAGGTGCCCCAGACTAAAAAGTTTCAACTATACATACGAAACTTGGGTAGACGACATCTGTTTAGACATCCTGTGGGGGGCAATAAATAACATTGAAACCCTCGAAGAATTGAAATTCCATACCAGTGAAAGTATGACAGGCTCCTTAACACCCGATCTGTCAAAGTTAAAGCGGTTGAGAGGATTGTCCTTTGATTGTTCGGAACAATTTTACCAACTAGAGGGCAGCCCAGTCGACGATTTGTTCGAATCCCTTGTGGCTACTGGAATCGATAAGATTACGAAAATTTCAGTCGGGACATATATGCCTAGCATTCAAAAGCTACTGCTACAGCAGAAGGCTATAACTGACTTAAAAGTTCATATTGCAAGCAAATGGGATATTTTGAAAATATTTGCGCTTGTAATACCCGCTGTTGCAGGGACCCTCCAGTCCTTCCGACTAACCGGCTGTATAGAAGGACGTCCATGGGGCTGGTCAGAAAGTGAAAGCGATTTGAGAGCTCTTCTAAACTGCAAGAAGCTGGTGGAGGTTGAAATACCATTTATCGAACGAGACTTTAGCCAAAGTGGGGAGAAAACTGTTATTAACAGCTTACCAGAAGTTATCAATGATTTTGTACGAAATTGCCCGGAGTTGATTAGGATCCATACTGGCAATATTGCAGCGGATTTTAATGTTGCGTCTTCACTTGTTAAGGTCTTGAAACAGTTTAGATCTATGGATGAGATGTTTAAAGGGAGGGATATTGAGATTGTGCTTAGGCAGCATACTGGGGGAGAATGGGGCACTTCGAGAAGTAAGACGAGATTTCCTCGTATGGGAAATGAAGAAGATATGGTGGGAGACTTTGATTATTATGTCTACAGATGGAAACTTAAAGAGGTGGTAGCTGATGATGGAGAAGAGAAAGTGTATAAATTCGAGAGACTGGTAGATAAATGCTGGCTGCGAAATGAATGTTGGGAGGATGATTAGAATTCATATAACATGAACACCGACTTGAGTTTGGATTCCACAATATATTGACCTAATGATGCAGCTCCATCATAGCCTTAGATCCTAAAATAAAATATTTGTCCATTTGACCAACCGAAATTGCCGTCACGATGGAGATTAATCATTTCTACTCTACATGGGCTAGCTTTAGGCATAAAAGTGGTTTCTAGAACTAGTACTATGATATAGCACGTCCTGCAGTAACCACCTGAGCAAGAATATGGCTGTTAATAAATATATATTCCGAAGCAATTTGACTTTACTTCGATCTAGTTCTTTGACCAAAAAGTCTTATTCTTCCTACAGTGGTCACTTAGAGCACGCGACACATATATGTATATGTACTTAAGTATATGGCAGTTGTCGCAAGGTCGGCCGGCAAGAATATATTCGAATATGAATATTAGAAAGTACTCGGTGAGCCAAGCCTTGGGCCTGCCTGCTATCAACAACATGATCGGATTACAGAAGACTCATGGGCAGATTCCTTCATTTCCAGCACTAGATTCTTGCAACATTCAACTTGTTTGATCATGAGGGTTGTGGGCCGGCTGCTCACTTTCGAGATCTCGAGCTCTCAAGGTCATCCGTGGTTGGTCAGGAGGGCAGAACAACGCAAAAAATACCACACTCTGATACAGACACTGGTCACTTCTTGGACAAACCGAAAACGTGGAGATATCACAAAGATGGTAAGATATCACTTGGGCAATAACACTGACCGCTCATGTTACGTATAGGGTCTAAGGTTATTTAAGTCAGGTCAGCCCCCAGGTGTGAAAGACTCTTTTCCTGCCACTCACACGAGTAACACAAAGCATCATATCTGTTTTTCGATCTTTCATAAACTTTCTTATAACTTTCTTATACCCTGTATTCCAAGCTTCTTTCTCTTTTAGAAAAGATCTTTCAATATGGCTCCTAAAGGCGAAAGAGTTAGAGTTTTCCTTAGAGATAAAGTCTTTTACTTCAAACGCTGGTATCATCGTGTCGTTAGAAAGAAGGTCACCACCGAAGTTGAACCCCACGACTAGAACATCTTATATATATGCCCGACAGGTATACACTTCGACGCCTCTGGTTGAAGAAACGGGACGTTACCTACTTCAGCTTTCCCGAATTCCTTGACCGAAGTGCAACAACAGACAAACCAAGACGCCTTCGTCGAGCTCGTTCTCTTCAACCAGCAGACTTCGAACCTACCGATAATGAAAATTATACACACTACACCACTACCACCAACAACAGCAACAATACTTTCGTTTCCAAATACCGTTCTTTTCTTCCTTTTTCTTCTCGTCACGCTACTCCCTAGTTTTACTTTCGCAGACCGTGGTTATGACGATGAGGTGGTTTCCACAGACCCGGAGCGCATTGTGCGAGAATCTGCCCCATTATGGCTCCTACCTCAGGGAACATGCATTCCCGACTCCGCCGTCGATAAGGACGGAGTACAAAATAATGGAACTGATACCGACCTTTGCCGGCTCTACGGTTCTCTCGATGCTGGTTGCCCCGATCAAGCTTCTTTCGACGGGCCTTACACCAAATCAACCGCTTTCCCAACATACTACCATTTCAGATACTGTCCCAACGTAAACCAGATCCGGATTCTTTATGATATGTACTATCCCAAGGATACAGGTCACAGACATGATTGGGAATGGGCGGTCGTTACTTTCAGACAGAATATTACCACAGACTGGCGCTGGCACCGTGAACAACTTATCCTTCAAAATGAAGGGACCAACAGCGTTTTCCCTTGGGCTGATATTCCCGAAGCTTACTCCGAAGGCGATAACGTCCGCAATAACGCAGGTCCTAACGGTGATCACCCAAAGCTCTACGTTGGAAAGTTCCACCATTCTGTGCATACTGATCCTTACACTTCCATATTTTCGAAGTATAAATGTGCTTTTAATGCAGCACCAGTGTATGGGAATTGGGATTATAGGGATTCTGATTTTTATTTCCCCGCACAAGAATGGTTGGTGAACGGTGATCTGATCCGGAAGGACTGGACCTGGGGAACGTCGGATAGTCCACCGCCTGCTTTTTTCGATGACGGGAACTATGACATCTGTTATTTGAGGGTTGATGCTACTTCTTGATACCCATTTTCTTTAATTTAGTTCATTCATTCTTTATTATTCCCCTTTGTACACGGTTTTGTTCATGTTGCTGGCTGCATTTATTTTGGCGTATGTGGAGATTTAATGGAGTTTTGATTATTTTTTTTTCTGTCTTTCTTCCCCCCGGCCCCTCCCCAATGTTTTCGACTATACGGCACTGGCGTTTTAGCTTCTTTTCAGTTTCTACACTATCATTCCTGTTCTTTGATATCATTACACCCAGGCATTCTTAATATTTGTTGATAATACACCAATATACCCCTCTATACCCATAGAACAACCTCTGATCCGCGTAAAAGTACTGTTAAGCATAAAAGTGCCGTTAAAATCCCTGGAAGTAAGCCGTGGAGACGGGTGACTTCTCCAAGCCCACCGAACACCTGACGCCGTAAGCCAAGCTAACAGTGTGATATAAACACCTGATATATCCCGTACCTAAGATCTAAGACCAGATGCCGCCATATCTGCATATCTAACAACACTCACAGAATCAAGCATATTGCTGTCTCCCCACATCTCTAACATACCAACTTCCTTTTCTACCATCCCACTCTTGTTCATACTGCTGTATCCGACCATGGCTTCCAGGCAACGCACCTAAACACTTCCATTAGCAAAATTACAACACAAACACTGACGATATCGTGAAGTCGCAAACGTACCTCCAGCACCCCAAGCCAAATAATCCAACGGTTTTATAGCTCCTTTATCTCTAGCGAAAGCTAGGGCTTTGTCCTTAGCATCTGCCACTTCATTCTTGTAGTACCACATGAACAGTCGAATGGCAATATTTGAAGGTAGTCCTCCAGTGAAGTATAGGGCGGTTAGTAGGCCGCTGACCACCCCTGCTATCGACTTCTTGATCACGTAGCCAACGAATTGAACGGGCAGAGCAGGGATAGAAGATCCTCGTAAGATTCCGAAAGATGTGAATGACTGATGAATTGTGTATTCCGGACTCTATTATATTTTTCAATAAGAAGTTAGCATTTCGGAGTGTAGATATTTTATGTTTAATATCGTAGAACACTTACGACAACCAATATCTTGTCACTTTCATCCGTCACCACAAACCTATAAAACCCGTCTTGAGTCGTCAAAGGAATATGCACACTAACATGCGTAACCGCATCAAACTTCCTAGTATTCGCATTCGATATCTCTTGCTCTGCAGCTGCAGCGTTCAAATCAAACCCCACCACATCCTTACAAAACGACCGTGAAGGAGAAACCTCAGTCCCATCAGCAGCAGTATACACGATCTTCCCACCAGATGAAAAACTCTTCAGTTCAACATCTGGAGTAACATCCTT
This sequence comes from Arthrobotrys conoides, assembly GCA_036971725.1. Taxonomy (NCBI): domain Eukaryota; kingdom Fungi; phylum Ascomycota; class Orbiliomycetes; order Orbiliales; family Orbiliaceae; genus Arthrobotrys; species Arthrobotrys conoides. Next base: position 3,957,363 of record JAVHJM010000001.1, read on the forward strand.
CCAACTATTCTTCTTCGCTTTTTTCCCAGTCCAACTAGCAGAATTCCAGCCAAAGAATCCATCGATCCATCCTTTTCTCATTCGATAGACTTTAAATTTGGGAGGTAGACCTTCGCCAGTAGGATGGAATATTGGGAAGTCGACTGAAGAGTGTAAGAGGGTATAGCGATCTCGTAGTCCCTGACGGACTATTGCATAATTTGGGGTGACAGTTATAGCAGAGCCGATGTAGACATCTTTTGAGTATCTAGCTGTGAACCGTGCTGTTCGGTAAATTAGACGGGCCGTTCGGGCTATCGCATTTGGTAGAAGAGATATGACAGTGCTGCTAGTGCTCGATTGCTGAGACTGAGCGGTGGTTGGTGCTGTGGTATCAGACATTATTGATGGCGGATTTGAGTAGGAATAATAGATTTGCGATATTCTCGAAGGCAAAGATGGTGGGCCTGTTGATTTTATGTTCAAGCGTGGATTTTCGATAAAAATGCTAGAAACATGCTAATTACGTTAAACATCGCGAACGGGTTTGTGTGACGTCATAGGAATCTTGCAACGACATCATTCTACAGAAAGAGCCGAAAAAAATACAACACCAACACAAGAACTTCAGTCGATACAATATTGAATGGTACACGCCTCCCTTCGTGACGTTTGGGAACGAGACTAGGTGGTTTTAGTATTAATGCTAGTAGTAATACTCGTAGTTATGACAGTAGAAACAACATCAGACTAATAGCGTTTAATCTTCGATTTCAATAGGTTCTGTCCTAGAGCCTTTGCTACCGGATGCTGTCACAACGTCCTTGATCTCCGGAAAGACATCCTTAGAAGGTTCCATCTGGGTTCCACCACAAGTAAGGGCACTCATCTCCTCTCTCATAGCTTTTAGATCTATTTCATCGTCTTCCAATTTCACCAATTCGTCACCTTCCTCCTCAACTTCAACTTCTGCGTCATCCTCTTCATCCTCTTCCTCCTTTTTTACCTCTTCTTTCTTTTGAGTTTCAAATCTTTTCAAGGCGGCCTCAGCTCTCAAATCCCTACCCCTCGCACTACCTGCTACCCTCGGTTTTCCTTTCGGTTTCTTTCCTTTCTCCAATTTCTGTCGTAGATCATCGTCGCTTCCAACAGTGCTTCCTTCCAAACTCCCAAACTTCTTAATTATTCTCCTCTTTTTTTGCTCTTGATAATCAACCTTCTTTCTCTTTTTCTTGACACGTCTATAGACGCCACCGCATAGATCCTCTGGTAGGTCCTCCTCGGGAATTTGCCGATCATTCGTTAAGTTGACTGATGGATCGAGAGAATTGCCTTTACCCCAGAAACCTTCCCCTGTGTATCCTTTACGTTTTAGTTCTTCGAGTTCAGCAACATATTTTAATCTGACCGTATGGAAGCGACGGGAGTGGTTCTATTATTTCCACTCCATAAGCTTATGTATATTTTATAGGTGCTCTTGTCTTATATGAACCTACCATCTCTGCGCTATTTTTTAGAAAAGGGATATTAATATATATAACTGTGTTTCAACGTTTTAGGGTAATTTTGAGAACCTACTTATGGGCAAGTTCATGCAGCATGACGGATTGTATCATGCTGATGGGTAACCACGAACCATTCCGATTCTTGAGGACTAATTGTATAACTTCTCCAGCATTAAAGTTACGTCCCCAAAACTCTCGATTCGGTGGGAATTCTTCAAGCCTGTATATATTATATGGTTAATAGAATTAAACTTTGAAGATTATAACCGGAAGCTAGAAGTCGACTTACTTCATCACAATGATGTTATGCTTCTTCATTACCTACTCCAAGTATTAGAGATAAGATGTTTGTAAAGTTGATTTTTTTTTCCCCACAGAAAATAGAACCAACATACAGGATATACTATTGCAGCTACTCGTTCAAGTATATTCATTGCAATCTATGAATGTTCAATTTGTTAGTCAGACTATTCCCGTTGACGTTGAGTCTCCAGCGTTGGCTGTTCGTCTGCAAATACGCCGAATTCCAGACAACACTTTATTTTGCCGGGTACAAGGGATGCTTACTTCCTGACCAGGCCCTTTCAACGGCTCGATGAAGTTGATATTCTTGTTCGGGCGCTGGACCCGTTCATTTAAACCTATGCGCGGTGAGCCAAAAGTTGACGTGCACTGACAGGATCATATTATATCGATATATCCTGTGCAGCGTTATGATGCCCTGCAAAGACTTACGTTCAAACCCGAGCGGCATCTTGATCTGGCTACTAGAACTGCACTCACGACAGTCGCGAGATGGTGTTAAAGTCAAAATATGTTGAAGTCCGTAACGTTAATTAGAATGTTAACGTTAACTATAGAGTTGCAAGTTGCTTTGTAAGTCTAATAATCGAAATGATGCGCGTGAGAGACAAACTGAAGTTAAGCTCCACGCGGGATCACGTGTACATATCATGTCAATTCCACAGCTAAATTAGGCAGCAGTCGGCATAATGCGGGCCAACGATAACTCCAGCAGCTTAGCTTCATAGAATTGGCGCTGGTTACTAGTGTACTACAAATCGATATTTTTGAAGGCATCCAATACCCAAATTTCAACTCCTGGTGTTGATATATACGGATTCTTGGCTAGACTAAGCAGTGGGCTCTCCATCTGCATACTAGAACTACCTTCTTCACAAAATGCCAAACCCGTTCTCGGTCAGTGAAGCTGAATTCTCAGCTCTGCTTGCCCACATTCAAGACGTTATAACAAAATACTACATTTCAAATCCACCCAAAGAAATACGTCCGCCAGAACACGTTCTTCAAACTACAATTCAAGCAGAACCACCAGTTGCTCTCCAGAAAGAGTCATTGGGAACCCATGCAACCATTCAGAACCTTCTCAACGACCTCCTCCCAGGGATTTTTGTTCAGTCTTCTCCACATTTTTATGGATTTGTGACGGGCGGGGCGCTCCCTCCAGCACTTCTGGCAGACTTCTTGGTTACAATGTTGGACTTGGATGTAATGGTTCATCTCCCCAGAGACAGCATCCATACAACCATAGAGCGGCATACGATCTATCTTTTGTGTGATTTGTTCCAGCTCCCAAGGTCCTTTGCGCCAGGTAGCACTATAACCACTGGTGCCACGGGGAGCAACATCGTAGGGCTTGCATGTGGCCGTGAGTGGTTGTTCTCGCGAGACGACCCTAGTTGCAGTATTGCAAAGGTTGGTTATTTGCAAGCTGCTATAAAGTCCGGAGTTCACAACGGCATCAAGGTCATTGTATCAAAGCCGCATTCTTCGATTGCCAAAGCAGCATCGATACTAGGATTGGGATCAGAGAATCTGATTAATCTTCCAGCTTCAGAGGCAGAACCTTGGAACATGGATTTCGAGCGCATTGAGAGCCTCTTGGAGAAACAGCAAGAGGATAAGGTGAGGTATATTGTTGTTGGGCAGCTCGGAGAAGTCAATACTGGTCGCTTTATGAGCAATGTACCACGTCTCCGAGAATTGTGTACGAAATATGGGGCTTGGCTCCACGTCGATGCCGCGTTTGGATTGCCGGTTCGTTGTGTTAATGTGTATGATGAGGAAACAGAGGGGCTGGCGAATTGGGATAAAATTCATGACTGGTGCTCTGGCGTCGAGCTTGCGGATAGCATAACCTCGGACGGCCACAAACTGGTCAACGTGTAAGTTATTGACATCTTAGACATCTCCCCGACCCCTTTAGCTGATGAATTACCTGACCCTTCCAAAAGACCGTACGATGCTGGGTTATTCTTTTCGCAACATCCAGATATTCTGCAGCGAGTCTTCGAGAATCCAGGAGCTGCATATCTTGCCACATCAGGGGCAGATATCGTTGCGCCTTGTGTGAGTACAGTTCTCAACTTTAGCCAACACTGACTCTCCAGGCTAATGTATGGAATACAGAACGTTAACATCGAGAATTCTCGGCGCTTTCGAGCCCTCCCAATTTACGCAGCTTTGAAGGCACTTGGCAAATCTGGATATAGCGCCCTAATCCGAAGGTTGATTGTGCATGCCAGGATGATCGCGAGAATTATACAAAACGAACTTTCTCAACATTATGAGCTGATACTCCCAAATATCGATGATCTGTTTATGGTGGTGTTATTTAGGGCCAAAGACGATAATTTAAACGAGGTTTTGGCAGAGAAGATAAATACTACTGGAAAGATATGGGTCAGTGGTACCTCGTGGGGAGGTTCCAAAGCAGTAAGAATTGCTGCAGCAAACTGGAGAGTGAACCTCGAGGAAGAAGGATTCGGAGGAGTGGGCATCGTTCGGGATGTACTAAAAGAAGTTGCTGGTTCTGATAGCTAGACATTCCAACGACTTTCTCAATGACCTGCATCAATTCTGCCTCCGAAGTCGATAAGGCGGATCCTCATCGCATCCTTGGGATGCAAAGTAGCTACGAACGATCTGACTAAGTAGCGAGATGCAGCCGACTCCCTAGTCAGCCTTGTATATGCATGAGGGTCATCGTTGAGCATCGTGTTGACCAATTTCTTCTCGTAGTATCAGTGCATGTACCATAGGTAGATATCGATTTGCGACATACCTCAATGAGCTCTAAGAGTTCCTCCCCGGCCTTCTCTTCAGGGCTGATTGCGACGCCCTCATCATCTTGGCCACCCCATATTTCATCAAGCCGCTTTTGGCCCCTTTCCCTAGCCTTCACAGCCTTGGTTCTCCTCCCAGTCTTCCCATCTCCCGCCTCTATATCCAGATAATTCCTCAATTCAATAAGATTCAGTTTACTCCCAATGACCGGCCCACCGGCTTCCTCTACTGCAATGGCAGCTCCAAGTTTCTCCTTCACAAACTTCTGAAGTTCTTTCGTGAGTCTCACACTCGTTTTTGTCATCTCCTTCGCTTCCTTTTCGTAAGCTTCGATTTGTTTCCTTTCCCGTCTTTTAGTAGGTTCAGGTAAACGATCGACTCCTTCAAGCTCATCGATTTTCCTATCAAGCTCCTTCTCGATCTCTTGGGCAGTAGCAACCCATCCCCGCTCCCTTCTAACCGCTTTCTTCATCTCCTCAACCTTCCGTTCCGCATCCGTGACCCCCTTTCTATTCGCCTCAATGACGTTTAATACATTCCGTAAAGTGAGCAAAGTATTAGTCCCGCTATCATCATGCGGCAACCACGGTAATTCGTCGAAGTAGCTTTGAGACCCATCTTTCAAAGCGATTGTCTTTGCTAGAGCGACTTTTTCTGGAGTAGCTTCCTCCCGTTTGTGTAGCCTCTCGATTTGGGATTTGAGACCTCGAATCGCGTCTTCCTGCTTTTTGATGAGTTCGTCTAGAGTCCTAATATCTTGTCGGACGGTTTTTCCATGTTGGCGTTCTGCTGAACTAACAGTGTCTTGAGCACTTTGATCTGGTCTGGGATAATTGTTTATGGAGGAGGCGTGGAGGTATGATGTATGAGTGAGAGCTTGGAGTCGGGCGACTACAGCTCGAGATACTGGGAATTCGTAATCCATGATGGCAAAAAAGTAGGCTTCAAAAGTGTAGTGGTTGGGGTTGCGAGGTCGTATGAACGCGACTTCTTCAAGATTAGTAGACGTGTTGGATGTTGTGCACAACAAACCGGGCTTCGAACTCGCGATTTGGTTGCGAGACTTCTTCGAACTTCAGTCTCGGAGTTAGACATTCGAACTTTACAGCTGTCGAGATCTTAAGCACTTTGACAATACAAGACTACTAGTTTTAAGCCTAGGTTTTTAAATCTACATAGGCTCTAAAGAACAAGTATTTGTCAACTAGTAATTGATTTTCTTCTGGTTAAAACAGCTTGAGACTCCAGCGAATTAAGGCATAAAAGCACAAAACAGGAGAGCTATCTACAAATAGAGCACACACGAGCTTTTAAGTCTATACCTCATCGAATAAGTCAGCCAGAATAGCCTCCTCCAGAGCATCTTCATCCACTTTCCCCATTCCATAGGTATTTTCAAAATTCCAAATGCTCAAGTATCTCAAAAACCGCGTGACAACCTTCTTAACCTCCCCATTGCTACTTCCATTTGGCTGTACCAAGGCCATGTCTCTCTCCTTGATCATGAGCCGTCTCGAAGTACTAGCTTCACCAGCCATAGTATCAACGCTGTCGCTCCTCTTAGCCCTTGTTTTACTCTCCGTGAGCTCCCTGCTGACATAGTCCGCCAAAGCTATCGATGGGACATCAACGGTATAGTCCGGTTTGTAAACAGCCTCAACGGTGTCCGTAATAAACAACCATTCATTTAGTTGCCACTCATCCGGCTGGACAACAAGAAGTGTATCAAGAAGCTTACATCCCTCCAACAGACTGCCATCTGTATATGCCTCCTGGGCCCCCTCTTTCGACATTCCGTTGCTGCTCAGAGACATCAACAGACTTTGCAGTTCTGACACAATGATCGGCCAGAAGCTAGTAAGATGAATACTGTCAGTCCTTAGTACGAGAGCCCGCAAGAAGAGGTAAACTTCGCAACGAGTTGCTGCGCTAGGACTGGTGATTGCATTAGCGCTCAGGACTTCCAAAATTTTTCCTTCAAACTCTTGCAAATATATTGCAAAATAATCCTTCTCTCCAGCTAGAAGAAGCATGGTCATACGCCTGAGTACGAGTCCTATCCTTTTGTCAGCTTCAGCCCGGGCGCTTGAAGCGCCAACGCCAAAGACACCAGCTGTTGCCGGGGGTGTGATTTTGGCAAATAAATCGAGCATCCGTTCTTTGTCGCTAATAATCCATTGCTTTATTAATGGCTTCCAGTAGTTCTTTACACTCGAAACACTGGCCGTGAAGAATCTATTATCATTAAAGGCGTCTGACACTTCTTTTCTCCACAGTTTCTGCGTGCTTGGGATCTTAGTGATGTGATATATCATCTCAAGCAGAGGCTTGGGAAGGGCGGTAGGGAAGGCTTTCGATCGAAGGGCGGGAGCAACATAGGAAGTAATGATTGTTGTAACTGCTCCAAAGGTTCGATCTTGCTCCACAAGGATTTTCCGAAGTTTTGGAACCATGTTGTTAAGGATTACAGTTATGTCGTCAGCAGCTGGTTCGACTTCTGAAGGCCGTCTGTCTCCTGAAATCGTTATATCTGGTAAAATTCCAGCAGCTGGCCTAAGGGTAAACACTGTTCCCAGGATTCGTATGAAAACATCCTATACCAGTCAGTATTTTCTATAATAGGATAAGGATCTGAATATAAAACTTACCCCAAGATCCTTCCGCATCTTCTTCTGCTCCCCAAATATTGTGTTATCTACTTTTTCGCCAACAATTGCTGTGAAATGGAGGAGCAGAGGTATTGTCTGACGATGCGGAAATGGGTTCTTTAGGACATCGGATAAGAAAAGCAGGCAATCCGACCAAATTTCTTCCATCGCATCGTCTTCCAGAGACCTGACGTAGTCAACCAAAAACGCTGCAACGTCAAGGTCAGTAAGCTCCGATGTTAAAGATGATCGACGGTTCTGCTCAAGTACTGCGGCATTTGTCCTGCTGAATATGCTATTGAAAATTGCTCCAATTGTATGTTTCGGTCTTGAGGCATCCAGAACATTGATTAATTTGAAAATCGAGGTGTTTCCTAAGGGGCTGGATTTCCACATTTCCATGAATGTTTCTAAGCACTCGAGTGTCTCAACTTGGTAGAGGTGCTCTAGTATCCGTCTAGCTCTTGCTCTCATTCTAGATGATGTATATGCATAAGAAGCAGAACAACTGTCCACGCTCGTGAATCCAGCGCTAGGATCCCCCCAGGACCATATAGAATAGCAGATACGAACAGTATCCTGGAAACAAAGGAGAACAGTAAGCCGATTATTGGCTTTTGCACTCTTTACAACAGGGGCCTCGCCAGCGAATACTCCTGATACCATGTTACCGAAGAACCCAGCCGTCTCGTGTGGGGTCTTGGGTATTGCGGATCGTACTTCTGCTACCATGATTTGATCATGTGCTGCGGCTATCAGATGCTCTAATCCGTTTAACATGGCCACCAAAGTCGCTTCGGGGGTGTTGATAGCGGAATCTAAATCCCGAAACTGTTGTTTCAGGATCTCGAAGGTTTGTCGAACTTGCTTACAGATGCACTCCACTAAAGGAAGCAGAACTTGGAAGATGACCGGAGAGAGCAGCGGCAGACACTCTGTAAGGAAATTAATCCAACTATCAAGAACAGGCCTGGTTGTAGCAGATGACAGTCCGTCAATCATAACCTGGATAAGGTCGTGAGGAGGTGTTGGCTGCGTCATTGCTGCTTCCTTTTCCATATCTGCCGCACTCGATATCCGCAAACTGCCCTTTCCATCTCGAGAGGGAGGTGGTTTTAATTGTGAAAGCAAAGAAAGCTGTGAATCTGGCCGCCGCAGACTCAACTTTAATGATGCGAACAAAACATCAAGTATTGCTACTTGAACGTAGGTATCGTCTTCTCTCAGAGCGCCTTGGAGCCGCCTCACTAATTTTATTTCGAACTCTAAGTCTGCCAGTGGAGTGGAGAAAGGACTCAGAAGCAATTGGTGAAGAACAGACAAGGCAGATCTGTGGAGCCGGGTAACTGATCTGATCACAGACTTCTCAGATGTGCCTGGTGCATACTTTGTTATTGCAAAGTATGATAACTCTGCGAGAACAGCCTGTAAAGTAATGTTTTCTTCCGTAATTGCTAGATTCAATGATGTTAGCAACTGCTAAAATTGTTCTAGGTAACCCAACATACCATCGTCGAGATATTCATGAAGCCACACAAATGTAGTGAGATGATCTTCACCTAAGGACTGGAAGACCGCTTCGGTTGAAAATCGCAAAACATTGTTCAATGTTTGGAAATAGTAGATGCAAGTTTCAATATCCGTGTCATCCGTGATTCCTTGATCCTTTGCAGCAACTTTGACACCGGCTGGCGGAGGTAGGCCAAGAAAGGGGAATTGAAGAATTTTAGAAAGAATGATATCGAACAGCCTAGCCCAGCGGTTGTGAGATATATATTCTTGCGATATGACTATATAGAATGCTTACCGTTCGGTGGACGAAAGATTTTGCAGCCATCCACGAGTATGGACGTTCCGTTCTTCATCGTCCTCTCCAAGGGCATCGAGTAAAAGGAACAAGGGCCTCGAGAGCACCGTTTTATAGTCGAGAAAGCTATGGCTATGGTTCCACAAAACGGCAAAATGGCGTCCAGGGGCGGCTGAAGACTGAATACCTGATTCGACCATGAGACTACAAATAGCAGCCTCGATTCTTTGGTCATTGAAGGATGCCTGTAGAGTCCAAATCCCGCGCGCAGCTTCCACATGGTGCTTCGGTGTGTCTGGGGACAACTCTTCCCAAAATGCTGAAACAAATGGGATGACAAGGTGCTTAGTCGCAAGCCCGTTGGTGTATCCTTTCTCCACTAGTACCGCCAACAGATTGGCTGCGCCCGCAATGCTCCAGAAACTTGTTTTGGAGTTTTCCAGGATCACTTGGATACTGTTGAGGAGATTTTGGGGGTTGAAGGTCTCGTCAAACGAAACCTTTTTCAAGACTTTTACGAGGAATCTCGTGGCAGATGGGACGTTTGGTTCGTTGTTTTTTAGAGACTCTGAGGTCAATTCAGCAAACTGGTGTAAGATGAGATGACCTCCAAGCTTTGTTGAAAAGGGTGGAAACGCTGCCCTTTTTCTCGAATCCAAGGAAAAGAAATTAGTAACTTTATTGAGAATTGCTTCCGCATCCAGATCAACACTGAACTCGTCCTCGACCATGGTAGAAGTAAAGGCACTCTCAGGGATTAGATCTATGAGGTCGCTTGCAACCCCCCATATCAGTTGGTTTGCTTTGGTCAGCGGATTTTCGGTTTTCTTTGCTTCCGCGATGATAGCCAACAAAACTAGCGGTGCGTATATTATGACCATCTCCTCTTCACGTACGTTGAAAGTCTTGAGAACATATCTTGCAACAGTGAGCCTTTCGGCTGCAGCCTCGTTCTGTAGCAAAGGATAGTACTTTGACCCTAGAGATGTAAGCAACATTTCCAGGAGCTCAGACCACACCAATCCAGGTTCAACGCCATCAAAAAATTGGGCTGCTGATCTTAAAACTTCATGATACTTTTCTGGTGAAGGGGCAAACTTTTCGTAATGTTGGGCCGATTGCATCGCTGGAAAGAAAAGTCTTGGAACCACCGAGCCACCGATTTCCCATCGATCCATGAGAGAAAGCAAGATTCTGTACGGCCTTGCCATCTCTGCTGAATCGGATTTGTGTACCAAAATTCGTTCAGTGAGCCCTGCGCAGAGGCTTTTGAGACCGTATCGGCCGAAGTACGAATTGGTATCAGCACCCGCATTAATCGGGGAGGCTATAGCCTCCGGTTGTTCTGGCCCCAAAAGCCATACCCATAATCTTCTGTTGAGGGACATATCTCTTCGAAGTACAACCCTGCAGGCCGAAACAAGGAGCCTTTCAAGATCCTTGGGTGTGACTAGCCTTTGAATCCATATCAGTATAGTCATGACAAGGTGGCAATCAGCTTGAAACATACTTTTGAAGAATGGGGGAAGATAATGGAAGGCACTGAACCAATACATCGAGAAAACCACGCTGTACAAGCAATTGGTTATCTAGGAGCCCGGTTGCGAAGCATCTGATAAGAAGCCCCGGTTCAGGCGTTACTAAGGGAGACTGAAGAGCATCGTCATCACCCAGCTTTGGCAACTTTCGTGAAAGATAGGCCAATGCACCCTGTCTTCGTCCCGGAGACGACATCGAAGCAAGAAGAAAACATTGCCAAAAGTATGCATCTTCATCGATGTTCGTTCGAATTGACTCCAACAGGGCAAATGTTCTATCGAAGAACTCACTTCCTTCCTCGTCGATTCCAGGGAGAATTGATAGAATGAGACTTCGAAGGGCCGGTCGTAAAGATTTCCCAAGTGGTAGGTAATATGTTTCGAATACTGTAAGCAAGTATGGCTTCACACTGATGGCAGCGTACGAAAGCAACGGAGCGAGTCCTGGCGTCCAAGTTGCAAGGTCCCGAGCTAAGCCTTCTTGCTACTCCCCCGGTTCTTAGCCTTCATCCATATTTTCAACATATATCTTGTAACACATACTCCGATTATAGAGAAGACACTAGAGTAAACTTCAAGTGACTTTTGGTGGACTCCAGAGGGCAACCGTGAGTTGAGGCATTGTGCGAGACGTTTCGATACAATGGACTTCGATGGTATGACGGCGATTCCATGGTTCGCTTGGATGGCCTAACACAGGATATAAATTAATTGTCTGGGGGGTTATCAGAGAGCACCTATACAATCAACCAAGTACCTTGTGGAGTCTCCCAAGGAATGAGATATAGTCGGCCCATTCTTGTAGAGTATTCTCGAAGAGTGCCAGCGCTCTTTCGACACCAGCAGCATATTTCTTGAACGACCTCGGGTCCCTTTGGATTAGACTATCTAATCACTGATTAGCTACTACTTCCATGGCTCTACTCAACTGGTGGCTCCTGCTGAGTAGGGGTACGTCCATACCATCATATTCATTGGTCCATCTTGGCGCTGGCGACGACCGGCCAGAGCTCAATGGCGAATTATCCAATCGTCCCGGTTCCAGCGACATGCCTCTCGGATATCTAAAGCCTCCAAGTGTTTGAATCCGCTTCAACGCCGGGTTTCCAGACAATCATGGAAGGGCTGTGAGGTTGATATCGATAGCTTCGTAGGGTTATAATGGTGTTACGCGGTCAGTTAATTGTACATGTACCGTTAACTGGACACGAATCCGTAGCAGTTTGCGCAGCTCCAGATGAGACGAATGCCAAGACGTCGGCCTTGGGGTGATATCATGCGCGCCAGTACCGGCCCAATCAAATCCACTCTCCTCCTGACAGCACTATCTGTCGCGCGATCAGGCGCATTCCCATTACTCCACGGACATCACTCTACCGCCGCACACGGAGCTTCGAAGTGGCGTCGGGGTATATGAGTCTCCGGAATATGTGTTTGCGACTCCCAGGCCTTTCCCAAGCAAACAGAAGCTCGACCCTGCAACCATGATAAGGCGGAATGGATCTTTACTCCAAGACCATCAACTTGGTCGTTACACCTCTAAAGGATATCTCCGATACTGTGAACTCGACCATATCGAACTCAGCTGAACGAACCTGGAAATTGGTCAAGGGAGACGGTGGAGACGGTGGAAAGGGCCCAATCTCTATTGGGGAAGGTAGCTCGGGTGACACCACAGACATGGCTGGGACATCGGAAGCAGCAGAACCTTTGACCGCCAGTATTCAGGATGGAGTAGCAGGTACTACGGAGAGTAGTACGACTGAAACTTCTGGGGAGGAGGCAGGTGTAGAAGCTATTCCATCAACTTCGAACGATATCAGTTCGGCAGCCGAATCAGAGGCAGCCGACGAAGAAGACGACACTCGGACGCCACGGCCACAGTCGCCTTCGAACCCATCTATAGCGCAGGCAGCGGAATCCAATAGCGAACATATTCAGATTACCGAAGATTACTTCACACGACCCCCTCACCTCGATTTGTCCGGGGCTAGCACCCTCAGGGGAGCGGATAACGGGATGCTTGGACCGGGGTCTTGTCCTGTAACCCCGTCACTCGAACGTCTACAAAGTAAACCGACAACAGCGTTGTCATTATCACAAGTCCATGCAACCAATGGGATTGCTTCGTCAGGCGTCAGCATTATTCTTCCATATACCGAATCAAGCAGCATACGCAGTCTAGTTCCTACGATCGACTCAGGTGACAATGACGTCGCCGGCATGCTTGGCGAGATTCTCAACGAAGATAACGTTGCATTCACAGCTGGTTATAACCAAGGATGGGCTTTATCACAACAGATGGAAGAGGAAGAGGAGCTCGTGGAAGACTCGGATGAAGATTGGGACGAAAGCGAAAATGAGGAGGAATTAAACGAAGACGAACGAATTGAAAAATGGAGATCACGGAAAAAGCACTTTTTTATCCTTTCATCGGCTGGTAAACCCGTGTACAGCCGTTACGGAGATGAAACTGTAGTTTCGCAGTTTATGGGTGTGATTCAAACAATCATATCCTTCTTCCAAGAAGGAAGCGACCCTCTCAAATCTTTTTCGGCCGGCAAACATAGATTCACAATACTACAAGAAGGGCATCTATACCTAGTTGGTGTATCGTCATTAGGGGAAACCGATATCCAACTTCGGACCCAGCTAGATATGCTGTATACGCAAGTACTTTCAACATTGACACTGACTACTGTTGCGAAAGTCTTCGGCGAGCGAGAGAATTTTGATTTACGGCGGTTATTAGGCGGTACGGAGGTTTTCTTAGATGGGCTTTCTGATGCCATGGTTAGAGGAGAACCCAACATCTTACTAGGCTCTCTAGAATGCGTCAAGATGCGAAAGCATGTTCGGGAGAAAATCAACAACGTATTCATGAAGTGCCGGACGAATAATCTACTTTACGGACTAATAATCGCCGACGGTCGTTTGGTATCGGTCATCCGACCAAAACGGCACTCTCTTCACCCGCCAGATCTGCAGCTTTTCATATCTATGTTGTTCAGCGCCAGCACTTTCAAAGGCGGTGGTGAGCATTGGACACCGATATGCCTCCCTAAGTTCAATGCCAAGGGTTTCCTCCATGCCTATATTTGTTTCTTCCAACCAGAGATAGCGTTGGTTCTCATATCACCGACACGAGAAGCCTTCTTCGAGATGAAAGAGGTGAAAGACAACATCATAGAACAATTAGACAGGCAAGGCAGTATCACTATTATTGAAGGTGCAGTCAAGCGGGGCAGGTACTTAGCCTCTGACTTAATCGAGGGTACTGTTATCCAACATTTTTTGTATAAATCGAAAGGGAATGTTCAGTTCACTATGCCTTCCTTCGATCCACATTTCTCAAGCCCACATGCTCGTAGAAGGTACGGAAAACAACCCCTATTTTAGCCAAACTTTCGAATACTAACGCCTAAATTAGGTTAATGATACTGTACCAGCGACTTCATGCTGCAGTTCATGCACGTAGCGCAATTCTCAAAGTCCACCATAGTATCAGAAGGAGATCTGTTTCTCTAGCATGGGTTACTCCCGCATTTGAACTCTACTGCGTGGCCGGAGCAGGAACACCCAGAAACGTCCTAGCAAAACATGCAAACATGATCGTCGGATGGGTTAAGAAAGAAGAGGAACGGCTATTCATCGTCGGTGGCGCGGTATGTTTATTTGATTACAAATGATCTTTCTAGTTTTTATATCTGACTGTCATGACCTTCTTTAGACGTTTTAATTGGCTATTAGCGGGTTTCTTTTATAGGGTCATATTTCTATAGAAAGTACTTTGTACCGATGCTCTACCATCCTATAGGATGATGAGCTTTAATATGTACATAGACATCCTATTCCTGAAGAGTCGAGTTGCAATATCACCATTAACGCTCGTCTTCCATTTCTATATTACGTGAAAATAAAGGCACGTCTTCCTAAATACGAATCACTGATCGGGTGCAATTAAGCCGAAGATAATCAAAAACAGGCCAGACGGAAAGTACAATCGAGAGTGTCGGCATTGGATATCGCTGCTTTATTAGTTATAGATACTTTCCCCCCGTAGTTATTTCGGTTGCTAATACTAGTCATTATCCCTCGGGTGGGTTATGTTAAGGGAATGTCAACCCTTCCAGAAGCCCTAGGCGGCCCATTGCATTGGTTTACATACTATTCACGGGTAATCTTTAGGTGGAGTTTCGTATATGAAAACCAAAAATGTCTGCATGGTAGTGCTCATATAATTCATAAAATTCATGACTTCGTTACATGGAAATGCTAAAATTTTGCCCACAGGCGCAATGTGTGAATGAAGTATGAGGGCTCGGGGGAAATAGAATTTTTCCTAACTCTGCTTCTGTAAACCGAAATTCCTTACGTCTATCCATATTGATTCCTCTAACAAGTATTCCGCAATGCAGGCGTAAACCAGCATATTTTTTGACTGCTTAGTTGGTCTTGGCGGCCTTCTTGCCAGTGGTGCAAGTAGTCTTCGTCGTCTTAGTGCAGGAGGTAGTGGTCTTCTTCTTAGTGGTGCAGGAGGTGGTGGTGCTGGCTCCCTTTCCACCTGGGTTGCCTGGCTTTGTGTGACCACCACAGACCTCAACGTAGCGGTAAACCCGGGTGCATTTGCGGTTCTGGCACTTGATTTCAGGTACCTTCTTGAGGTAGCACTTGGCAAGGGTGCTGGGCTTCGAATATCCTGGCTTTGGGTATCCTGGGGTCTTAGTGGGGGCTGGGGTAGGCTCATCGGTTCCCTTGCCTCCTGGATTTGATGAGGAAGGGGCTGGTGGGAGGGTGGCCGAAGATGGCTTGGTGGTAGTGGTGGTAGACTTAGTGGTGGTGGTAGACTTAGTGGTGGTGGTAGTAGAGGTAGAGGCTGGCTTTGGGGCTGGCTCGGTTTCAGGAGTCTTTGGTGTATTGCAGTACTTCTCGAAGACATCCTTAATGTGTGGTTGAGTCTTGGAGTTGGCCTTCTTGCAGTCATTCAATTGCTTATCACAATCAGCCTTGGACCCCTTTTTAACGCAAAGCTTCACTTGCTCAACGCAAGCATTTTGACAAGCAAGCTCAATTTGGCCGATGGACTTGCACGTGTAGTCTTTCTGGCAACCGGGTGAAACAGCGTTGAGGTAGAAGCCATTGCCCTTGACGATGACAGTCGGGCGTCCGACACCATTGACATCTTTGCCGTCTTTAGCCACAGAATAGCAGAGGTCGTTCTCGTCACCTCCCTTACCACTAGGGTTTGGATTGTTGTTATCGCCATCTCCATCTTTGTCGCCATCCTTGGTAGTATCTTTGTCACCATCTTTGGTAGTATCCTTGTCACCGTCTTTGGTAGTATCTTTATCACCATCTTTATCACCATCCTTGCCGCCATTGTCACCGTCTTTGGTTGTGTCTTTGTCGCCATCTTTAGTAGTATCTTTATCATCATCTTTAGTAGTATCCTTATCACCGTCCTTGCCACCATTGTCGCCGTCCTTATCACCATCTTTGGTAGTATCTTTATCGCCATCTTTACCGCCGTTGTCGCCGTCCTTAGTGGTGTCCTTGTCGCCGTCCTTAGTGGTGTCTTTATCACCGTCCTTGGTGGTGTCCTTGTCACCGTCCTTGTCACCGTCCTTGGTGGTGTCCTTGTCACCGTCCTTGGTGGTGTCCTTGTCACCGTCCTTGGTGGTGTCCTTGTCACCGTCCTTGTCACCGTCCTTGTCACCGTCCTTGTCACCGTCCTTGTCACCGTCCTTGTCACCGTCCTTGGTGGTGTCCTTATCACCGTCCTTGTCACCGTCCTTGGTGGTGTCCTTATCACCGTCCTTAGTGGTGTCCTTATCACCGTCCTTGGTGGTGTCCTTGTCACCGTCCTTGTCACCGTCCTTATCACCGTCCTTGTCACCGTCCTTGTCACCGTCCTTGGTGGTGTCCTTATCACCGTCCTTGGTGGTGTCCTTGTCACCGTCCTTGGTGGTGTCTTTGTCGCCATCTTTAGTAGTGTCTTTGTCACCGTCTTTATCACCATCCTTGGTAGTGTCCTTATCGCCGTCTTTATCACCATCTTTGGTAGTGTCTTTGTCTCCATCTTTGGTAGTATCCTTATCACCATCCTTAGTGGTATCCTTGTCGCCGTCTTTAGTCGTGTCTTTGTCACCATCTTTATCACCATCCTTGGTGGTATCTTTGTCACCATCTTTGGTTGTATCCTTATCACCATCCTTAGTGGTATCCTTATCACCATCTTTGTCACCATCTTTGTCACCATCTTTGTCACCATCCTTGTCGCCATCTTCATCACCATCCTTAGTAGTATCCTTGTCATCATCCTTTGTGGTATCCTTGTTGCCATCCGCAGGACATCCTTCCTTGAAGGTAGTCTTGATGTGGGAGGTGCTCTGGTCGTTGGCTTCTTTGCAGGCCTTAAACTGAGCCTCACAAAGGCTCCTTAGCTTAGCCGGAGTGCAGCCTCCGACGGCATTGGTGTGTTTTTCGCAGGTAGCTTGAACTGCCCATTTTTCTTTACAGTGTTTTGACTGCTCTGAACAACTGTTCCAGCAAGCAAATTGCAACTCAGTGATGGTGCAGCTGTACTTGGTTCGGCAATCAGCACCCTCGTAAGGATGGAGCTGAACGCCCTTCTCCTTGCTGTTATAACAAACATAAGGAGCAGGAACATCGTGAATAGGATGCTTCTTGATATTAGGGAAGTTTTTGTAGGCGTCTGCTTTGAAGGGTGGAATAATGCACAGACCGGGTCCCTTAGAAGAGATTCCCGTGTTGTTGGGGGTCGTCGGAGTGGTGGTTGACTCCGGATCAGTTGGGGCCTTTCCAGCCTCAGAAATTCTGTAGCATATATTATTAGCTCTGTTTCCGATACTATGGAATACTTTTGAGAGTATGCACACTTACCCGAGGAGGATGGCGCTGGCGAGAGCCGCTGTAAGCCGCATCTTAGCTACTTGGTAATGAAAGGTCTCTCAGAGAGGAGTAGTGATTTGAAAGAATGAATGAATAGGGGATGAATCCCAAGGAGTGTCGTAAATGATCGCAATGGAACGAATGAACGTAACCAATTCAAAGAACGAAAATGAATGTATGGACTAAGAGAATGTCATAAACCAAGAGCCTACACTGATGCAAGATCAAGCGAGTGCATAAGGATAACAAAAAAGAATCCAGACATCATGGGAGCTACTCACCTTCATATAGACATCTTGGCCCATGAAGAGGCTCTCTAGGGGATGCCCATACTGTGATACAGCAGAGCTTTACTAAGTCCGCAGATTGCATACCCAGCCGGGAGGGCGTCCGGTTGCTAATACAGAATTAGGCCCAAGCCTTGGCACTTGAGGTTCAAGAGATATTTCTGTTAGAAGCCATTATTTTCGCATACCCAATCCCAGGAAGGTATTTCTGAGTGTATACCGAGTAGCTCAACCCGAGGAAGTTCTTCGACTCGTGGAAGACCATAGGTATCCACTAGCCCGAAAACCGGATGAAAGATTGGGTCATTTTGTGTTGTACAGCCGAAAATGACACACTACACGACCCTCCTTGGCAGGCGCCGCATATAGGGCCCTTCTCTAGGACGAAAGATCACCAGATCTCCCTCCCCACTGCGGTGGTTGTGAGAATTTAGGGAGAACGGTGCCCTGTCGAAGATATTTAAGCCTGCTTGGCGGCAGTAAAGTTTGGTACTTGAACTTTTGCGCGTGCATGCAGGTTTGTCAACCGTTTTGGCGATATGATTGATCCGGTCCAATTCTGATAGACGCCACGTCTTCCAAAATATCCCATACTAGTCTCTTCGGCATCGGAAAACGGCGAGGAGTTTTCATCTGGCCAAGTGCTTGGTAAGATCGAGTCTACCAAAGACTTGCAGACGAGCTATGTTACAGCGATCAGCTATTCAATAGGGGCGTATACAGGGGTCGTGACCAGCGGTGGTCCAGCCATCATCGTCCAGCCATTGAATTCGGTAGGATCTTTGCATTCTGGTGGATAGATCATGGATTCGTGCCCGCTGGTTTGTCTCCCAAGGATATCCACCAAGGACGCTCGCAAGGCTTCATAGCTAAAGTCCACAGAACCATCTAGCCATTAGCCAACAGGCCCATCAAGGTTCGCTTTCTGAAGCAGTCGGTTCAAAAGCCGGTGGGGCCGACCACAATGGGATGCAATGAAGGTTAATCGCTTGGATGTGCAGTGAACAGGTGTTGGTTAAGTAAGTATTACTAGAAGTACAGAAATGTTTCGTTTGCTGTCTTGATGCGAGCGCGGGGAAAGCCCCACCGTACCCACGGCTGCCGCTGCCGCATCCGAGTCAGATACCCGGAACGAGGGTTGAATAGGCCCGGCAGGAAACACCTTTTGGATCGGTAACACATACATGTAATGTTTTATTATAATTTAGGCAAGCTGATTATGATCTTAACAAGCTCAGTCAGTCTATATTTGTCTTCATTTGTTCCCCGGTATGCATGGCATGCATTGTACATTAGGTTCACGTACTTAACGTTAATACCTAAGTCACCTATTCGAAGCTTCCATTCGCTCGAAAACAGAAATATTAATATACTGGGATCTCTGCAGCTCTGTGTTTGGAGATCTTTGGCTTTAGTACTTCTGTTATAATGCCCGTTCCATGATCTTACTCCAAGGATTTATTTCCACTAAATCAAATCTCGGATGTGCGAAGAGCGGTAGGAGCCGAATCTTCCAAGCTCAATGCCATGGCGGGAATATGAAGGCAACCCCCAGACTTTCGAGGGTGGACTTGGGTTCAAAGTTAAGCTTAATTCTTGCTGCCCCGTTAAACGTTAAGAGTCATATATAAGTACTTATGCATAAGTACTCACTTAGGGTTCGGAACCAGCTCCGCCATAGCATAGTTATTCCATAACTAACTGAGCAATGGTCTCGTATCGAGCTTTGTCGATTGAATAAGCATTTAGAACCTATAATTGAGCTAATTGATTAAAGGATGGTTCTATACTTGCTCTAGGCCACGATTAATTTAGATCCGGAATCCGATCCTAGGCACGTTTCATTGCCGGGTATACTGGTAAGGGTTCATGCCATAAGGTCGAACTCTCAGCCCACCTTCATAGATTCTTCCTAAGTTGCAACATTATTTTGGTGGCCAGTAGTCATGCGATGCCAGTTCACAGAATTTCTTATTATTTATATCTGGACTAAGCTCTCCATGATATCACATTCGGCATACCGGCATCTCCAAAAATGATGACGGTATGATTAATCCAAAGTAGTAGAAACATTTTGGAACTCTCCCTTCTCCAACTTCTGTTTCCAGAATACAGGGTTTGTGTCCTAAGAAAATCAATTAGTATTCTCGTTCAGTCGTCATCAGGTTGCAAAGGATAGAAGGCCAGATACTCACATCGAACCCGTGATGAACCCAACCATCTTTTTGGATATGGTACAGGTTAAGATAACCACCAGAGTAAGCATCACGATGTGTAGCCGCCAAGATACTTCGTCGTCCAAGTTCGAGTGCCTCCTCGTCCGTCAGTTCCCACTTATATCCCCGATCTAGCACACCATAGGCGAACGTCTGACCGGATCCAACACAGAACAGATTACCCTCAACACGGTTGCCGTCGCTGTCAACATAGTAAAGACCGAAAACTCCACCGTGGCCGACACCGGTCAACATGGTTCCCATGGAGAGACCCATCCCCTTGTAAGAGTAGACAAGCTAGCGAAATTCCAATATTAGCAACATCCAGATCTGAGATGTCCTATATTAGCAACGCTTACATTTGCTAGAATCTTGCTAGCGGCGGCAACGGATATTAATCGTTTGTGACGGAGCTGGTGAAGACGGCATTCCATGCCGAGATATGTAAGCCAGTATTGGCAGTCCTATCATCCCCCATTATTAGCATTGCATACCCAAATACGACCTGATCGAACATTTATCACATACAGCAGCACCACCGGCCATAGTACCCAGTAGATATGGGCTATAACACGCTTTACGTCAGCATCCCACTCTCATTTTAAACCTTCTCGTGATGACGCGTACTTGATCTCGATAACCTTCTTTACCGTCTGTGAAGCAATCCACGAGCCCTGAGTAGCCCTAGAGTCTGTACAGACGATAACTCCACCTTGGTACTTGAATGCTAGTGTCGTGGTACCGTGCTTGAGCTTTATCGGGGCGCTGGGGTTTGTATGGTCATCTGTCATTGCCCGAAGGAACTTGGCGGGCTACAGCAAAGATAATCGCTGTTAGCGTCATTAAGGCAAGGGAGGGAAAGATAGAAAAGTACCGAGTCTATTGGAGGGAGTATGAAAGAAACCGATTGCGGCAAGCTTGAGGTAACTTCATCCTCGTCTTCCTCAAGGATGTTGAGGTCATCCAGATCAGAGCCCCCATACTTGGAGACAAGGGCGTCCATGTTTGGTAGGATTGAAGCTTCGACGAGGATCTAGAGGCGGGGCGGTTGATGAAGGTTATGGTGGATTTCGATATCAAGGTTGGTCGTGGAGGGGTTGATGGGGAGTTGACGGGAGGTTGTGAAGCTGGGATGCTATACGCGGCGTGCTTTCGTAACGAAGCAGTGGTGTTGGAGCTTCCCGCGCTAGTCCCGTTTTGGTATTCAACGAAATGTAACGTCTACAACACAAGTCGACTCCTACATACGAGACTACCCCTAGACTACAGGTCCATCTAGATTTAAAATCTGAGACTACACATTATTGTAAGGTACAATTTAAATCCTCATAATACTTCTGAGAGGAAGTATTGCTATAGTTTCAATACAAATGAAACCCTAATTTCATCTTACCTATAATCCAAGGCTACTGTCAGCCAACTGGGTCATGGGCCAGACGCAATGGAGAACATCGCTCGAGCGCTCAGAGTTCAATGTAGAGAAATGCCACCTTTTAGAGCCTGAACGCGCGTATAAGCATGTCACATGGGTATTTTAAGCTTCAGAATACCCAGGTGTGGCACATGACTCAAAGACGCCGCCGAGCCATTGAAGTTGCTAAGCCCCATATTCCTAGGATACTCGCAGTTTCATGACATATAAGAGGAGCCTCCGATACTAAGGAATCGATCTCAAACAATATAACTACTCGATATATCTTATATACTAGTCTCGGAGCCAGAACTGCCCCTATATACCCACTTAGGTCTATCGAAAAATGCTATCCAGACTTTCGAAACTCACCCTCCGCCGGGCCTCCATGATATCCAGAGTAGTCGACTAAACATCCATGGATCCATTTTGATTAAACTAGTACTTATTTGAGTACTAAGTAGGCTACCCCAAAACTATTATTCCCATGCACTCTGGTAATGAAAGCTTATATTATTTTTAGCATTATATTAAAGTCACTTCACTAAGATCCGGATAGTCTCGAAGCCCTAAGCTAAGAAGGGCGACCAGGAGCTCATGAGACTAGCCTTACACCACCACGATTGGATTATCTCAACATAAGTCAACGAACCGGATCTGACCCTGAGGCTACAGCAAGGTAGGTATCTGACTCGGGTAGAACTAGCTAATTCCACCTTCTTTGGAAATTTACTATATATAGCGCTCGACTAAACTCATCAATGAAACAAGCAATTTCAACTTCTAATCCATATAGATCTATACTAACTCAGCACAGCTATCAATTATATATTCCCAAGCCCTAATAGGAAAATCAAACTCCAAAAAACTCCAATAATGCAATGCAGTATAAGAAATGTCAAATGAACAATCCAATCCCTTCCAGGGCTGAATACGAAACAAGAGAAGCTAGAAGATCTTAAATGCCAAAAAAAAAAACCGCCAAACGACACAATGCAATACCAATCCACCAAGATACCTTCTATCGGCTACTCTATCACCCTACCGATGAATCGGTAACCTCGTCAAACTCACATTCGAATGCCTCTGCTCCCCAATTCCTCTAAGCCCAAGCCCAAGCCCCGTTCGATCTGGCTCATCAAAAGTAAATGGCGCAATTGTAGACCCAGATTCCCATCCTTCTTCTAAACTCCTTTCATTCCCCATATAAGGCATCGTACCCATCTGTGTCGGCTTCCCCTTCCCGCCTTTTGATGTTGGTGGCGGTAAGCCTTGGTTCTTCTTTTGTTTTAAATATCTAAAGATTCCAAATCCGAGGAGGACGAGGACGACGGTAACGATCAAAGCAATGCCAACTGCAGCACCAGTGCTGATCCTTGGCTGTGAAGGTGTTTCTGAGGGTTGAGAGGAAAGTCCGTCGGTACTGTTTGAAGACGTGGGAGCAGACATTCCGGTTGCGGTTATGGTACCGGTTGTTTGGACACCGGTTGCTATTACTATTGAAGGAAGGCTTGGAAGAGATGGTAGATTTGTTACGGGTGGAGGACGAGTAGTGGGTATCGAAGTACTTGTCGATGTGGATTGTTTATCTTCCGATGTTGTGCGTATTAAGGAGGTAGAAGAAGCATCGATACCGCCGAGTCCTCGACTGCGTGTCAACGTTGCAAGTGTAGTACTATAGAAACCATTCATATTAGACATTAGTCAACCTAAACGGTATCAATCAAAGATATATGTATATATAAACTTACGTTTCAGCTAATGTGGTAGTTGTGGCAAGGCGACTTAGAGAAGTAGCTGTTGGACTTCTGATAATGGTATTAATATCTATCGTTGAGAAACCAGGGCCGAAATCAAATATTGTCGGCTGAACGTTTTCCTCGCGGTCTTCGCCAGTTGGGACTCCAAACGACATCGTGAAGGAAATGTATTCGATTTAAATAATGTCAAAACGTAAATTGATAAAATAAAATAAAAGGAAAATCCGCACGGCACGGCAATTATAAAGTTTCCCCTTTTTTGGTGCCCGTCGCTCGTGAATATTATGGTAGGGTATCAGTATGCAAAATTTCCTTGCTGAGAATGTGAGAATCACTGCTTGGTAGAGGCACAGTGGTTTAATTAATTCTGATAAGTTGGCTTAGAGCTTCAAGCACGAAAAACGGACGACAATAGTACCACGGGAAACCGAAAAAAGAATGAAATACGAGCCACAAGCCCAAGACCAAGTTCTTATATATCTCCATCTGGATGTCTCAATTAATAAATCTCACAATAAGAACTAAGCTCTGCAGCTTCAAAATGGTGTTTAAAACAGCCGCAGCAACCCATCGTTCACAGGAAAAAAAAGAACTCAGCCCAGGGTTCATGCATCTGGGATCTTGATAGCGCTAAAACTTTCATATCTCCAAACGGACGGGCAATATGTGACTCTGAAAATCCTATATACAATCAATTGATAATGTATCACCAGTCCATTGGCCGTGGAGCAGAAAAGATTTATTAAAAAAGATGTTACGCTTTAAGCGCTTCAAGTGCAGGCGAGTCCCAGGCTCATACGGACGCCAAGGCTGAGAAAACGGTTTTCGAGATCCATGTGTACACTTGTGTACGGTCTGTAGTTTCGATTTCCTTCGCAATCGGAACTTCGAAAGCTTGAGTATGTGCATATATGTGGGCAAACATCTGGCTAGGCTTGAAGTGTAACGGTAGAGTAGTCTAGGGTTAAGATGGCATAGTATTTTTGTAACCAAAGTTTCATGAGTCGAGAAGGTCTACCTTACCGCCGTAGCGCATGCCTTTTCTTATGCATTACGGGCTGGGGTCAGCAGAATGTCAGCGCTTAATTGGTTGGGCAACTAGCAGCATGGCAGGTGTTGTCTATAATAAGCTACCTGGGCCAGCCTGGCTTGGCCTATCAAGTACCCGGCTATGGAACTAGAAAATAACGAGTCGTTGCTTCATGGACTTTGTTTCGTAGAACCACATGTCGATATCTGATTTATACTTATATGCATACCCGGAAGGTACTTAAGTATTTAGTTGATACGAATCGACTGCCAATTAGCTTAGTTAGGTATTTCTGAGTTTAAGATCGTAGAGACGATATACTCGAGTCATATAGCCGCTAACCAGCTCCGAGCTCCGGCCAGGGTTTTTGACTTCCTGACCGGAAATACTCAGAATAAGGGTCCAGTAATGCTACTTTACGTATACCAGCATCTGCGAGCTATAATTGTTAATAGACTTTTGGTACTAGGACGATTCCTGTGTAGGCCTTCCGGCTTCCTAGTCGCATCCATGCATGGATCCAGTGATCGATCACGTTAAGATTAGTAGCATGTAGCTAAGTCTAGAATAAGCATACCCACGTGGCCAGTTCTAGCCTCGAATCCCTAATCGTTTTCAAGCTCTATCTCTGAATCATCGTTAAAGTACTCTAAGTTGTTTGGATTGAATTGAGATCATGATCATGATCATGACAATTCAAGACCTTGAGGATATCGATATATATCATGTGTCTTCGAACTCCCGCCAAGCAATCTTGTGCAACCCACAGGGCGCCAGGGCAACTCCATCGACCATCCCAACACGCAAATCCCTTCTCCTAACAACGACCTCATTCACGCTCCACACGCCAAAAAGTCCAACGTTCACGTCTAACGAATCCGTAGGAGGGAGCAAAAAACCTT
The DNA here is from genome assembly GCA_036971725.1 of Arthrobotrys conoides. Lineage (NCBI taxonomy): Eukaryota > Fungi > Ascomycota > Orbiliomycetes > Orbiliales > Orbiliaceae > Arthrobotrys > Arthrobotrys conoides. Next base: position 3,982,445 of record JAVHJM010000001.1, read on the forward strand.
AATCCAAAAATACCTAATGCCTCCAATCATCGAGGTCCTCCCTTCAAAGGGAAACAAAGGCACCACCGGCGCCTCCTCATGGTACTACTCCACAGCACCGCCTGCACAATCCGTCTCCGCCATGCCAAAACCCGAAGACCTTCGCGCTCGTAAAGCGAAAACAACTGCAAACGCCAACATCGGTGCCGGTGGCGCTGGAAACTTTAATCCTGCCACCGGCGGCGCTGGCGGTGGCGGTGGTGCAAATGACGGCGATATCGCGAACATAAAGCTCGATGTCGCAACAACCCGTCGGATCAACGAACTTGAAAAAGTCAACTGGCATGATGTCCAAATCAAGATCGATCAACCGTTTTCTTCGAAACGACCGACTTCGCAGAACGTACGTCGGATCGTAGCTTCGCAAAAGACGTTCCAGAACCATCTTTCCGACGATATCGCAAATCATGAGATTCAAGCTCAAAATCCGTTGTACAAACCGGAACCTTACGATCCTGCTACCACCCCGCTGGGATATATGAAGAGCGTGGCAGAGCCGCCGGCGAATGGTGCGACGAGGTACAGAAGGTTCTGCGAAATTTGTGGTTATTGGGGGACTATTGGCTGTATGAGATGTGGAGTTAGGCTATGCTCTGGGGAATGTGAGGTCATTCATCGGGAAGCAAGGTGTGCCAGGAAGTTCTGACGGATGAAGTTACGAAAACAAGATACGGCTCTTCTATTCTAGGTGTTGATGGAGAAGGGATGGCATTTGTATTACCAAGCAGCATTCAACGGCGTTTCTGGAGGTCTGGTTAAACAAAAGTATTAGATATCCGGATAGGTAGCATTCAATTATACACATCTTCCAATTTTTTTCAATCGCTATTAATAAATCTGTAAAATGTAGTAATACTCTATGCAAGAAACGAATGATCCAAGATGCTGGCTCTGCCCCATCCTTCCCTCCTCTCCTAAACCATCTTGAACAAAATAGTACCAACCGTCGTCAGGCCATGATTCATAAATTCATGTTTCCTTCTAACTTACCTAAGCACCTACCATTAGAATTTTCTCAGAATATAAAGCGAACGCAGTATATCGTGTGTGCATTCCAGCGAACACAACCGCAAAAACAGCAAGAGCGAGTGACTCTAACGCTGGAAGAACAAAAACAAAAGATAGGGCGCTATGTCTAGACGCTCCATGATACAAAACATGGCAGAGAATATCTCAATCAAAACAGAGTCTAGCTAAACTCTGGGAACGGTTCGTAAGACGGCAGTTGCGGACCATTCCATTTCTCGCCGTACATGTTGACTCTGTTGCCGTTCAGGAACCCATCGTGGGTCCTCCGAACCATATCGAGCCAAGAGTTCGGTTCAGGGTGCTTAGCCCACTATTAGATGTTGTTAGAATAAAAACTCCTACTCGTAATGTTGGTATGGTCTGTAAATACCTGATTATGGATATGGTACGCATAGGCACCCTTGAAAAAGTTCTCCAGCGTCCGGTTGTTTGGTGGGTAAGGATCTTTGTCGATATCATAACCAGGCGCAAATCCGGCTCGTTTCTGAGAGGAGTGAGGTGCGTCTTCCGTGGAACCACGCTTTCGACGTTTCCGCTTATCATTCCAATATGAATCCTCTGCAGAGCGACCGGAGTTCTTGCTGCCATCTGAATTTCTCCCGGCGTCATTACCACTAACTCCGCCATCAATCTCTTCAAATCTCGGACCATCGTATGCTTTCCAATCTCTTGGAATCGCGTCTTTCCTGCCCAAAAACGCCTGTCCGTAGTTCTCTAAACAGGGAACAGTACACCTCGTTACTCCAGGGGTATTGAACTGGCCCCAAATAGGGTCAAAAAAGCCGTCTTCAAACATCGTGAATTCTTCGCCTCTACCGTCTTTATAAACCAGTCGACCAATGATATAAGGATGAAAGTTGATACCCATTTTGACGGCACCTTTAAGGAAATGCTGAGAAAGCGACGAGTTGGGGTGAAGGGACATGATTGCGGTATTGTAGTCCCAAGGCCCTTCATACCAGCCCCACCTTTCCGCAAAACCATGATTTGGTGGGATAAGAAGCGGTCGAAGATCTATCCCCGCCAGTTAGCTTCTAAAACATTCAGAACTATCAACCGGAAGTTGTTAGAGCCCCTTACCTCTCAAAAGAACATTATCCATATCACAATAAACACCTCCTTCATAGTGCAAAACCACAAATCTAACAGCATCCGAGACTGCTACGGGCAAGAAAGTCATCTTCCTGGTTGAAAACTCCAACCACTCATTCCCCACTTCATCAATATAAGCACCATCTCCCAATTTGATGATTTTTCCATTCCCTTCGCCGTCATTCGCCTGCTTCAGAAGCACTCTAGCGGGGAATTTCCATTCCCTCAGTTTAATATCCCCTCTCTTTACCAGCGGCAGGAACCTTATAAACCCAGGATCGCGCATCATCTCCTCGACAGCGTTCGGATTCACATCGACATCCAACCACAAGTTCAACCTCGAACAGGGCAAATTTTGCGAATGGAAGTAGCTTTTGATGAACAACTCCACTCGCCAGGTGCATTTCCCACTCCACCAGATATGGTATGGAATAACTGGACCATTGCAGGTTCCGATCTCGTTTACGGATGATGGGACATATGACGGATATCCTATCGATGGTGCATTCTCGGTGGGAATGAAATAATAGTCCTCTCTACGCTCGATGAGATACTGCATGCAGTCGTAGACGTACTTCATACGTTCAAGGCTCTGGATGCTACCTCGGCAAACATCTACGAGGCGTGTGAAATTCGCGTAAGTGTCAACATGAGGACGAGTGCCCATGTAGGCATCGTTAGCGACGACAAGAGAGTCCGGGCGGAGGTGTGCATAGCCGTTGGAAGATTTGGAGCCAGTAGACTGGTCGGTGGTGGATACAGACGAGGAATGCTGATTGGAGGGTCTGGGACGGTGGGTTGACGTCAGGCTGCCGTAGAAAAAGAATTGAAGGACAGCGGTGAGAATGGTGTATACGGCGACGGCGAGAAGAAGGTTACGGACTGTCTGAAGGGCCCTCGCCGCCGGCCGTTGAGAGTCGAGCTTGTCCATTGTCGAGGTTGGTGGTGATGGAGGAGTCTCGACTCCTTTTGGCCACAGCTTTCAGCGCCGAAGCTGGAAAAAGGGCGAAAGTGTTGATCGTGTTTGAAGTCGAGGCAAACAATCAAAAAGTCCAAACGTGTCGCGAAGAAATCTATTCAGCGAGCCATTCGGTGATGGTAGTGAAAATTACAAGAAGATGAAGATGAAATAAGGATATGGAGACGGGAAAGAGAAGCTTTGAGGTTCGCCGGGCTGAGTAAATAGCAGTCGTTGGCAAGAAGGTCTCGTTACTGAAAATCCCAGATCCCAAGGATGGCTATGTATGCATCTGGCCCCTGTCGAAATCCATCCAAAACAGTTATTCGAAACCCGAACGGGCAATGTATTTAAGCCTTTTCAGCCTCAGCCCGCCGCGTAAGCTAAAGTGAGCCGTGTGAACCGGAGCCTTGGAGGGCCCGTTGAGGAAGTCGCTGTTCGGACTGTATTGAGGACGAAGGATCCGGAGACATCAGACGGGGAGTAGATGGACCAGACTGGCATCCAACTCCAGAAATACAACAGATGCAGTTACAGATATAGACAGGCATGTTTCTCCCTATTCACATCCAACAGCCCCAAATTTACCGCATGTTCGGAAGTCTCGAATGTACCCGTTGGTCAACGGCGTATGTAAGGGACCGACTTGCTCGATCTGGAAGACAATGGGCTTCCAGATCCAATCAGGGGCCGCTTACAGAGTAGCGTTCCGTTGCATTTTCAAACAAGTTGCGTTGGTTGTCTGTTGTACGCCCATACCTTTTATAATTTATACATGTGGGATGCACAGAGACGCTGAAGTGTCATGACTTACATAAGCTAGTGCTCCCTCAGGCCGGGTCCGGAATTATATATACACGAATGACGAGTTATTACCAACAGGGCTTCATTCCATTTTATTTTTATCTTTTATGAGACAAAAATTTGACAAGATGAATCTTCTAAGTCTGGCCATTCCACAAAGGTACCGCGCTAAACGCTAGCAGTTGCGTCTTGAACGCCTTACAAGTCCCCAGCTCGTTCGGTTCAATCGTTCCTTTAACACCTCCGCTGCAATCAACAGTATCATAAACATTGAATCTAAATGCCCTACTCGGTGCATCCACTTGAAGCGACCCAAAAGTAACCCAAACAGGGAAAGAAATTGGCCATCGGAAGGCAAAACAGTTAGAAACGCCATCACTGGCTCCAACCGAAGTTCCGGCAGAACAAGTAACACCATTGCCCACTGTGGGGGAAGGACAAGTTCCAGTATTTTCGGAGTAGCAGGAAGTGTTTCCATACACAAGCTTCCAGCTAGGGTCTTCAGGGAGACGGATGGAGCTAACAACAGATGGTGGCGTTGGGGTACCGCTAAGATTGGAGAGGAGAAAACCATTATAGACGGCAATATGTTCATCTATATGTTTATATCAAAATTAATAACTACTCATATTATAGCAAATGAAGTTAATAATTGTTTACTTGCCCAGAGCAAGCGACGCTGGTATATGCTGGCCCCACGTTGGTCTGCATTTACAGTTGAGTATAACGGGAGAAGTGGATATCGAGCATTCGATACAACTTGCGGCGAAGTTTCCACCTACTACCCACTTAATACCGACCATTATGTTAGTGCTTATCCATTGAACACTCATGAGAATGACGACAGGGGCAACAATAAGTATATTACCTCGAGAACGCCTTCATGATTTGCTATCTTTGTCTGGAGATAGACAGAGCTTTCAATTCTGGTCGTTCCAGAGCCAGTAAGGCAGTCTCCAACTAGCCACCTGTTCTGGAGCCTTAGGTTGATACATTTGCTGCTAATGGTTGCTTGTACACTAGCAAGCCAGCTAGTCACGAGGAGTAAAGACGACTTGCGGACCATTGTTGATTTCGGGAACTAAAATACCACAAGTATGTATATATATCTTTTTAACTTGTAGAACCGATAATGTATTGACGAGTAGTATAGTTTCAAGATACCTGTATTTTGCGAATTTCGACCCATATATATATATACTACTTTGCCTTATACTAGAGCTTCGGTTCGAGCGAATCCTAGTGCTTCATTAAAACAAGCTTAGGCTTAGGGATATATTACCGAAGCCACTTGGTTCCTGAGACTGCGGGGCAAGTCACTATATATATCCGCAATACCATATTATCGGGAGCCTAGCCGGACTGATGCGCAGCCGTAAGTGCCAAAATTCAGGAGTCTGATAAGACTAGCTCGGGAGTGAATATATTTCTAATTGCCTGATGAATACTAATGACTCGAATCCCTGCTCCATTCACTGGTAAAAACTTCAATCCCAGTATCTTCCCCGGGATAACGGTTCAAAAGAGCCTCTAGTTTGTATCATGGCCATGTTAATGTCTACAATTTCATATCGGCCGATAACCCCCACCTATATAAATCCACTTACCTTTGGTAAACGAGATTTAATATATCCGGCCCGCGTTATATAGCTTATGACGCCAATTCCAAGGCGTTTGGTACTAGATTAACGTAACAAAGACTTATAGTTTTGTCTTTGAATGGATTTATAAATCATTAGTCAGTGGTATTAACGTCTGGCTCTATTAATATATTATGTTCGGCAGTTGAACGAGACCGAGGTGCAGAGTACAGCTCGCTTGGTTGACGAGTCGAGGTTCTCAGAACCGATATGCTGGACTGTTTTTTACGCTTACCCGTCCCGTTACTCCGACTGTATATATAAGCTTATAAGCTCTTACAATCGCATGTATTCAAATTAGTAGCTAGAACAACTGTTTTGTGTCATACGATAACGTTACGGGATTTCCCATTAATATCGTACCTTCGATATTTGTATACTATAGGCAATGCTATAAGCTTGAGAATCAAATTGAGTAGCGTTATATTTATCTAGAGCGAATAACCATACAAGAGACCTTTTCCAGGTATCAATACCTATTGCAATAAGACTCATACTGATTATAATATTATTCTAGTGCTTAATGCACGTGCTAAATCTATACTCAACAAAGGCCCATCAAGCTAGGGTATCCCGAAGTTTTATACAAAAGAAACCGAACATAAAACTCCTTAAAAACAAAGCCAATAGACATCCCACATAACAGTACCTCGAAAGATATACAAGGAAGTTCTAGGCTAGACTAAGCTAGCCACGAGGTGAAATTTTGAGGAGCAACAAGGTCAGTTAAAAATAAAAATAAAAACAGATACCTAATTAGTTATAAGGCGCAGCTAAGCGGGTGCTTCATACGGTCCCTGTGATATATGTTGCCGTTGAACCATAGGTGGATAGGTATCTAAGTGGTCCGCTGGTAGTTCGACATCCACCGCGCTATAATTGCCATGTAGCTCCATTCTTGGCTGGACGTATGGACCCTGAAGTTCTGAAGGATTCTGGACCCAACCTTTATTAGGGTCTATTGGCGGCGGCGGTGGCAAAGGCGTAGCTAACTCTCGTGGCCCTCTACGTTTCCGTAGATGAAACCATACTCCGACAGCTACTAGTGCTATTATTACGATTGCACCAGCTACAATCCCACCGATTGCCCCGCCAGATAGTGCGGGGCTAGAATATGGGACTGATGAGGTTGTTTCTGTGCTTGATGTTGTGGTGGAGGCTGGAGCTGTAGATGTTGCAGATGCGAATGCTGCGAAGACTGTGGACATGCCGGCTTGGTTGAAACCACCAGGGGGTTGTGTTAATGTGGCTCCTCCGTTGGCACTATGAAGTCGAATTGGTTAGTATTATAGTTCTTCGAAAAAACTATATTATGCATATAGGAATCAATTAGAACTTACTCGCCACCGATAGTATCGTAAACCATTTGTGGTACTCTATATTCTTCTGGTTCATCTCCAGTGACTACGCTTGACCACTCCAGCAAGTTTAAGTCGAAAAAGAACGCCAACCGCCCGTTATTATCGCATCGAGGGAAGTTGTAAGTAGACCCATCGATAACTCTGTTCCCACCAAATACCACCATCGTGTGCTTCTTCATAAGGCTACAAGATGGCCCATACCGTGGAGCCGCGGCCACATTCGAGTCGATATCGTCGGATAGTTTTGTCCATGTGAAGGATGGAATACTCAATGCCCAAACATCACCAAATGTCTGTTCGTTGTTCGCACCACCATAAACGATGATTTGGTAGGACGATTTATCTTGTGATGCGACAAGGACACTGCAACCAGACCAGAATCTATTTTCAGGCGGGGTACCATTTGTGCGCTGGGTATACCATTGTGTCGAATTGGTGTCATATATCCGTACTAGGTCGACTGACCCTTGCTGACCGTTTGTAACGCCCATGCCTGCTAGTAAAACCGTTCTTCCTTCGAGTTTTATGCCGTGCATCCACCCGGAAGCAGTCTGTAAAAACGGTGTACTCTCATTTCTCCATGCTCCAGTCCTGGCATTGAATGTCAGTAACTGATTTACAGGTTCGCCGAACTCTGAGCTATCGATATAAGCCCCACCGAAGGCATATCCCATTCTTGATTCCGGGTCAAACCAACTTGCAGCAGTCCCCACCAAGTTCCCGTCTCTTCCACCGATTTTAAGATCCGACTTGGTCCAGTCCGTGAGAATATTGCCTTCCCTCACATTCGCCGTCCATAGTACCCCAGGCTCTCCAGGATTCCAGTCGCGGTCGGCAATATACGATGTGTTTTGGATGTTAATGTAAGCGCCGAGGGCCAGATATGCTTTGCTGACGGTAGGGTCGAGCCAGAACAGGGGAGAGCGAGTGTCTGGTATTGCGTCCCCAGACCATTTAAATGGCGGATCTCTGTCTCTAATAACATCGATGTCATCCGCGATATCTTGCATACGGACAGTCGATGTTAAGTTGAGAACTCGAAGGTAGGGATCTAGTTTGTCGCAAAATAGTCAGCATATTGTTATGAATTGCTTGAAACCTCGAGGACCCGTAAACATCGGCGGGACTCTGTAAATACTTTGACCATAATTTCCCCAGCCGATTTCCCAATTATATATCATGCGACCACCCAGGACATAGAGCAAATCGTCAACAGCCAAAGCTAGTCGGACAACTGTTAGCCAAACGGTTTAAATTTGTGCCCAAATTCATAGTCAATTACTATAGACCGGGTAGGGTATATATCTTTTAGGGAATATAAGACATACCAGAATGCCCCGTTAACGAACAAGAATCGCGGACTGGGTCCGCTCCCTCTTGCGACATGATTCTCCCGCTTTCGCTGCCACTGCAGCGTCGAATCCCGCTGGTATAATATAACGAAGTCCTTGGCCCAGGCTTCGCTTCAGCCTCAAAACAAACAAATCCTCCAAAAACCGGGGCGCCGTGAGCTGTCGGTACTTGTAACCCGTCGCACAAGAATGAGCAAAGAAAGAATGAATGAATGAATGAATGATAGAGAATAAAGAATCAAATGTCAATCGTGAACGGAGGATAGAAACAGTGTCCGCGAAACCTTAACAGTATAACCATATATCAACAGAAGACCTGATCCGGGTTGAAAAAGTTCCAGAGATTTTTTCCGAAATTGCAACTAAGACATTGCATCCTGGAATACCCCTAACCATTCAACACTATGCGGGTCTGTGTAACCAGAATGAAATAAACGACTGCGAACGAAGATGCACTCAGTGCTGGTGAGAATCTTGAAACGGGCATACGAGGGATGCCGCGTTCCCTACTATTTATTGCTGACCCTATTGGCCTCAGCTGAATCACGGGGGATAAAAGGCAAAAGTATGATCGTCCTTTCATAAGGATTTATAGGAAGGTCCATCTACGAGGGAAGCGAGGGTGTCGAGATGCAGCCAATTAAGGGGCGCTCAGTATGCGTCGTCGGTTGGGGCTTATGGGGCTCATGGGGCGGGGTGCAATCGAATATTGGGACGGGTAAACTCCCTTTTATCGATTAGAATAGCGGAGCCCCTGATACAATTATGTGCGGCTGATGTTATTTCCTGTCGCTGCTTGTTGTGAAGATGCAGAAATCCTGCTTGTACGCAGTCTCGAATACAAGTTTTGTGGACTATTAATATCAAATGTGCATATGCATTTGCAGTTGCATGTTTTCTTTCCAGGCACTCGTCTTTTACCCTGGATGTCATTAAGTTCTTCCAGGTATTTGCCGGCTTAATTTTCACAGAAAACGGTACCAATATGACAGTGTAAACGCAAATATTGCATTGGCTATACGAATTTCAATTTTCTAATTTCGTTCGCTCTCCTAGGATCCCCCAGCCATGGCAACTAGATTTCCATACTTGACTGTATTCATTGTTGCGGCATACTGGTCGGCGGCTGGCGATACTGTTAAAATCATTGCAGAGAACCCGCTCTCACTACCCAGGAAATGCTCCCTTAGTACCATGGTTAAAGGTGATGACCTGAACGGAATCCTGGCTTGATTTGAAGATCTCGCACGTATAACTTCCTTTAGAGCGAACAAATCCGAGTTGATTTGTCGTCCTTCCTGTTTTTCCTCAGCCGTTTGTTTGGAACCAGCAGCTGAAGCCGATGATTTTTGGTCGTAGTACTCGGATCCTGCCAGGTCAACAAACACAAATTTCCCTCCCAGACATGGGTGCTGACTGGTTGTAAAGATTTCCTGCACTTTTGCTTCGGCGAGTTCCAGTCGTTCTTCGTACTCTCGTTTTGTTGCTTCTGCGGCGTCAATTCGCTCCTGATTGACAGTGTGGTCTGGGTTCGCCGTATATTTGCCGTCGGAACCTTGGATGTATGCTTTGGAATTTTCTTCGATGTATACATCCGTCGCGAATTTGCCGTGCGGAACGAGTTCAGCCTGTCGTTCAATCACAGCATCTCTGGCTTCTACAAGTGCTTTATTGACAATTTCCAACTCGAAGACGGCATGGGTTCGAGAGCTCTTGTCATGAACAGTCGAAGTTCCGGTTGCTCGGAGATCCAAGCCTTTTTCCAATACCGTTCGAAACTCTTCGAATGACCAGCATGGAACTACTAGAATCGGCTTCACCCTGACCTTTCCACCTTCAAGGGTTTCGGTTTCACCGCGAACGTGTATTTTCCCATCTGGTCCTTCCCGAACGAAACATTCAGTATGTCCGTTCAAAAGGTCAAAGGCACTCTTTTTTCGGACTTCGTACATACGAAGTCCCACCGCGAGTTTCTGATCATTGTCGTTGGATTTAACTGTTCCATTCAATTCATCGATCTTTTGGAAGAGTTCCTTCGCAGCGGAGAGGCACAACCCCACCTGTTGTGGATCCTCGTGGTCATAACCAACGATGGTATGTGTCTTCCCACTGCCTGTATGGCCGTATGCAAAGAAATTGCAAATTTTGCCAGCCATAATCTTCGGAAATGTTTGGGAAACTACATTCTCGTAGACACCCCGATTGTTGTCGTCTGCCTCGAAGACTTTTGTAAATGAGGGAGCGCTGGTCCAAGAGCGGGCACCTCGACTAGAACTTGAGCCGCTCGCATCGGGAAGAGATAAAGAAACGGAATGACCGTCGTTTGCAGGGCTTTGGGTCTTTTTGATTTCAGTGGATCCTGGGTCTTCTGGGAGAGGACGCCATCTGATGTAGACGTTAAAGGGTGTAAGTTTCTGGGCTTGCTTTGGTGGCATTGTGTAGTTGATTGATGGATGTTGGGAATTTAAAAAGGTTACCGGGCAGCTTTCAATTGTGATCGGATTGATTTCTAAATCCTCGAGCCTGAGAGGATCCGGTAGCTTTTATCTTCAGTCAGCTACAGTTCTGTACAGCTGTTAGGCTCCGAGATGGATTCAAGTTAAGTCGTGAATGGTATCATCACAGGCCGTGGACTCGCGCAAACCGCGGATTCCGGTGGATTTCCATGGACACCGTAATATCTTCTCGCACTTGTCCGAAACGGTTGTAAAGCTTCAGCCTTTGTCAGAGCATCAGGAAGCTCAGGAAGTAGCTCGCGAACCTCATGCAGGTGTTTGCTGTTGCTGCTTGGAAGCTATCCCATTGTCCAATCATAAAGTCGGGAGCTAGTCTGTTCGGGCTTCACACAGTAACCTTTGAGCTAGTTCCTGGTTGAAATTGGACTTGATGAGTCTTTCGGAGCTTGTATCCTTGGTTGCGGTTTTGTATCCTTGGTTGCGGCTTTGTATTCACGAGATATCGACAGGGGCAGGGAAGGGTTAGATGTGCAGCATTGCATCGACGGTCTCAGCTAAGCTAAAGGTATATTGGGCGTAGTTCCACAAGTGCTTCGCCGAAGATATAATAAAACGTGTTACACGTGGGAAACGTTGCGCGTATCAACGACGGTCCCAATCAACCCCGCGATCCTGCCAGCCAGAATATCAGAGCCTTGGCCTTGAGAACGATCTAACAGCAACATTCAACCCCCACCTGCGCTGATTTGAACATAGCTACGGCTACGGCCACAGCTACTTCTGAACACACATAACCCACGATACTAACATCCTACAGCATATTTCGTAAACTCTTTAGCTATGTCAGAGTCCGGTCAAGGTCCCCCAGCGTCGTTGGCAACCTTGCCTACGGAGATAGCGTACGTTTGTCCCGCACCAGCTTAGCCTTGGCGAGCTCAATGCAGCATGCAGAAGCTAACAACTCATATATGTTCGTTTATACTACCATGGTAGTGATTCAATCTACTATTCTCTACCACCTGCAAGTCTTTGCACTCTTGCCAGGGTCTCAAGAGATATTTATGCGGCTGTTCAGGGTCCGCTCTATAGACGTCCTGTTATTGATAGTTATCGGAAGCTTCAGGCTTTCGTTAAAACTCTCAACTATGTTGCAAGTTGGGATAAAAAGACTGGGGATGCCAGAAGCAAGAGCATCGTTCATCTCACGCTGATGATCGATCCTGCAAAGGAAGAAAGTACTGCAGGAAGGCCTTTGATTGCCGTCATCCTTGCACGAATGATCCGTGTCATAGCTAGGTAATTGCTCATTACGTTACCCAATCCTGTGGTTTGATCAAGAATGGCTAGGAACTAGGACTTATGGTTTTACCTTTTTGACAGATACAATGAGAATGTCACAATATCGCTAATAATCTCACACTCTGCCTGCGATGCCCAACCCGTTCGTTCCTTCGAAAGCGAAGAGTTTCCTCGTGTTACGAGTCTCATTCTGGATCTTGGTGGTGAACCTGTTACTCAGTCATCATCCGGCTCTAATTCCATGAACAGTGTAATACCTGTTCGCCGTAATATTCATCAGCGAAATTACAACTACAATACGGGGACGAGATGTGTTCCGAATGCTAAATTTTGGACCCGCTTTTTCAATGGTTCGAGTTTCCCTGATCTTCGGAGGCTGGAGCTTCACCATAGGTCCCGGTCTGGGCCATCATATGGAGATTCGGGTATGGAAGGTCATATGATTTTGTTCACAGAGTTAGACACTCTTGGACTCGCGAGGATTGAGCGATTGGTGGTGAATTCAGTACCCGAATTTAACGACGCCGTCTTGATGGCGGGGTTGCAGCATGCGCCTATGTTAACGGATTTGCAAATTGAAAATTGCGCAGTTACATATAGTGGTGAGTTTGCTATAGCTTGTGCCGTAACATTCAGCGGCGTACTGCCGGACTAATTTTTGTCTGGATTGGTGTAGCACTTGACAAACTCTTACTTCACGCACTTCCGGTCCTTCGTAGACTAGTTTTACGGGTCTCTCCTCAATCGCGTTTTGCTCGGCATGCCAGGGAAGCGCTAGGTTATCGAGGAAATCGGGCCCCGGGGGAAGAGATTCCACATCTTTGCCCACACTTCCGCCGCTATGGGAAGGATCTAAAGCACTTCGAACTCGCAGCACCCTATATTTGTGGCGATATATTCCTGGATGAATATGAAAAAGAGAAATTACGTGAATCCGGACATCCAGGAACACTGGCTGGTGACGACAATGGGGTAGTTGTTCAGGGAGAACTGGACACCACCTTGGTTACGGGAGTGTTAAAGAGGATCAGGCAAACAAGAGACACGGACTCGGTAGGTCAAAGATTAGTCGAGGGGTCGAACATGGCAGAAGATAGGAAGATTTTAGAAAGGGAGAGAGCAATGAGAACTAGGAAGGCCACCATCGAAAAAGAGAGATGGACGAGGAGGCTGCATGTACTCGATGGTATGTGCATTGATGGTGCGACTTTTGAGGAGCTAACGGCATTTGCAAATGTGGAAGAACACGGGATTAACTGGATACTCGGAAGTATGCCAGAAAGACGAGCCTTTAGAGTTATTGGGGATCTCATTGAAACTATTAGGTATTCTCATGAATTCGAGAGAGACCGACCAAGGAGGGGGAGACAAGTGGAGCGAGACCTCAACGATGAACTGGTAGGGCAGTGAACTACTTTCCGTCAGAACCGAGAGTACGATCGGGCTCTTTATATGATGAATTGCAACCATATGCATATCGACGAGGGGGGAACATGGCCGTTCAAGTTGTTCTTTATGGCTAAAAAAAAGATAAATTTGGAATTAAGTAATGAAATCGAGATATCGTTTGATACGGCCATATGGGCTCCCTAGATTGTTACCTTGTGGCTCATATTTTTACTGCTTTGCAGTAGTTTATACTGTACATTCAGACTGAGATCCCACTATCATAAGCCTTGCTTTTAATTGTTGAGTCGGCATAATAAAAACTAACCATCCAGTATTCGGGTACTCCGAGCTGATAGAATTCTTGAAGATTATTCTCGGATGGATATGTTGTTCCCATGAGCAGTATAATGGCCGATTAACAGAATGTGTGTATAATGTTTTGATATCATGTATGGCCCCGATACCGATATCACCTTGTGATGGCGCATGGTGGTGCCTATTGGTCGGATTACAACATATGTGTAGGACAGGACCCTTGTTATACTGCCTATATTATTGTGACCTGCTAGTCCTCTTTTTCGGGAGGCGGTCCTACTGGCTGTATCATTTTCTATATGCAATGTCCCGTCAGCCCTTATGATCGATGTTTGCGATGACTCGTCGACTGTCCAACGATGCGGGACAAACCAACCTCTATCAGTCGGGTTCTGAGCTTTGCAGCTGGTTCATTTAGACCAAGCGCCATATACGATAGTAGCGGTGGGTGGCCGACATATGAGGCATAGGAGTCGCGGTGAATGTTAGAAGTCCATTCGAATTTGGTGGTGTCTGCATGACCAGTTCCGACGAAGCGAGCCTGGAGCTGTTCGAGCTGCTGTTGGGTACGGAGTTTATCGGCCTGCAAGAGTCCACGGGTTAGGTCCAAATCCTTGTATTGTAGATAAAATGGCAAGAACGCTGCACTCTGAGGGGATTATCTTACCATGTTTGATAGCTATAAGAGATGTAGTTTTGAGGGCGACTTGGACCAGAATCGAAGGGACCGATGATGAGGAAGTCTGTGTTTGGCTGGGATGCCCGAATTTTGGGCGCGGCCTTGGCACCCGACGACACACTCAACGCGGGTTGCTGGTACCAAACAAAGCGGGAAGCTTGGAAACGCGTTATACCAAACGACTACGGCGCAAACTTCAACGTTCACCCCGATTACTTGTACTCCAACAAACATCTCCCAACCAGCTAACTAATACTGCCCGAGAACCAATTACAGGATCCGATAGCAGCTGGGAAGTGGACGGGGAAGGGATTATATAAACGGCTTCTCCTGACTGAACGACGTTACTATGCTTTCATAACATCAACAAAAACTCTATTCACAATTTTACGCCTCTGTCGCAGCCGACTTTTCTGGATAACCTCGTAAAAAACTCGGAAAAATATGCTAGTCGGACGGACTTCATAGGCCCGGATATGACGACTAAGTCTAAAGGACCGAAGAACAATCTAAGCAGTCACCTTGCTTGGTTGATTCGAGAGAAACCGACGATTCCACCACCTAGGACCGAGAAGCCACCCTCAGCGCAGGCTATCTCTGCTGCGACTCTAGCCGCGATCGAAACCCACAGTCGTCAAAACCCGCCCTCTATTGCTGGGCCGTCTACTGCTGGCACTGGAGGGGCTGTCTCTTTTTCAAGAGCAAACTCGGCTGCCACGACTGCTGCCCTTTCACAAGCTCGAGAGCTATCTCAGCAGAAGGGTATCTCGTTATTTGGGCAGACTGATGTTGGCCACGGCCCGGGTGGAGGAAGTACTAGCCAGTCTATCGATTTCGCTCATCAGGCACCACAGACGGACCCACGTGCATCTGCTACAGTTGCCAAAGGCAAAACAGCTAGCAACATGCCGACTCTCCAGCTGGCAAAAACGCCGAGTAACAGGCGGACGCTTACGAGTATGCAAAAAAAGGGACCATCGTCAAATGAAAACGACGAAGAAGAAGACGACCCTTATGTTCCAGTACCAAGGAAGACAGCCTTGCCACGGAACACTTCAAAACTTGAACGGCTGCAACCTGACAGCGATGGCGATTCAGACCCTTACGAGCCTGTAACCAGGAAAAAAGCGTCGCAGGTTAAGCCTGCTACGGTGAAGAAGAATGGGAACAGCTTGCTCGAGCAGTATACTCAACACTGTGCCAGCGGAAAAGGAACGAGGACGCCAGCTGGTATGCCGCTGCTTCAGCACGTCAAGTGAAAATTAATGACTAATAACCGATTTTTATTTGATAGCGACCAAGAAAGTTGTGCTTCCTACAGGGCCTGTTGAGTCCATTGATCTTACTATGTCAGATGATGATGTCCCAAACCTTCCGACCTCAAGATTCAAACGTGAGCTATCAACAAGGTCAGCTACAGCTACACCGTCACGAACAGTTGCGCCAGACAAAGCGATCCTTCCTATTGGCCCACCTGATCCACCGCCGCCATATTCCAGCCAAGAGCAATACAATACCTCGAATGCTAACGAAGACTATGGGATGGAGACTCAATTTGAAGAGGCAGAGGCAGCCGCCACCACCGTACGCAGCTCCATAAAGACCAAGTGTAAAATAGTGTCTAACAATCTACAGGGCAATGGAGCTCTAACCATTGGGCCTACGGAGGTGGCTACCGGGTCTCAGGCGGCTTCAATAAACGGGAAAGGAGCCAATATCTCAGCTACCAGAACGACTCGGACCACCCGCAAGCACCCTACTATAGTGTATGACTCTGAAGACGACGATTCCGCCGACCTGTCGGACCATAGTGCGACGATAGGCCGCGGAAGCGTAGCAGGTGATAATACTGATTTTCCCGCAAAGAGATCCATGTCAGTATCTGGTATTGAACGATCTAGAATCTCTGTGCTCAAAAGCCCTAGCCCCGCAAGGGCAGTTAGCTTTAATCACCGCGATGGCAGTCCGAAAATTTCGGCAGAAGATGCTATGGTTGTCAGATCAAGCCCGTTTCATAGAAGTCCTTCGAGGACGAAACGGATGAACCAGAGAATTGCAACTCCAGACACCAAGGAGCTTGCCAAAAACCTTGCTCTTTATCTTTCACCAGCGACTGGAAAAGAGAATCTCCAATCACCACTTCGCGGGGCGATTTCGGCTCCACTATTTGGTTCCGGTAGATCTCAGCAAAAACGGCGCATTGAAAGGGAAATAGGCGATGTTAACGACATGATACTTGCATACACATCGAACACTTACAAAGGATCTATGACGCTGGTTCAAATGGCAATAAAATATGAAGAGTTGAAGAGGAAGCTTGCCGACCTTGAGGACACTGACCACGAGGTTTCGGGTCAAAAAGACGATAGCCCACCTCCCCGTACGCCAGAGCACGTTGCTGTTAATGTCTACGCTACACAAAACTTTGTCGAAAATACCCCAATACGGAAGCCGTTCCTTGCTAGAGTAGCCGAGGAGCCGACTCAGTTCGTCAAGCAGACCCAGTACCCCGTTAGATCCAAGTTATCCAACGAATCGGCTGGTGACAGGGTTAGCACTACGACGCTACCAAAAAAGCTTGATGCAATGGATATTGACGATGATATCGACGATGACAACAACACCGAAGGCAATCCATTTGATATGCAGGTTTCGACCCCCCCGGATGCAGAGCACACTGCGCCAAGCTCTCCAGCCCTGAGAACCATTGATAAAGGCAAGGGACGGGCGACAGAAGAAGATTTTGAAGAAGGGCTAGATGGCCTTGAAGAACTGGATAGCGACGACATCCCAGACGAATTCTTTGATTTCGAAAATGAAATACATGACCAATTCCAAGTCCAAGAGAAAGAGCCCTCTGTATCGGACGCTCGTCCATTCAGCTTCGAAGAATATGATGAGAATGATTTTGAGTTAAGCCCCGAAGACCTTGCCGAGATAGAGGGGAGACCAGTGGACCAGCGGTCGCGATCAGTATCCTCAGACATTGAAGTGCTTGAGCAACCGCCCCCGAATATCTTCGAAGCTCGTGCTAGAGCTGTCAGCCAGTTTGCTAAGGATCATGATTACATAAACGAGGAAGACGTCGAGCTCGACGAGGATATTATGGAGATCGGTACCCAGAAAGCTATTGAAGTTAACATGGGAGCTCCTAGCATGACTCATCCATGGTCTACTGATGTAGCTCGGGCACTGAAAACTACGTTCAAACTCAAGGGGTTCCGAGCCAACCAGCTCGAAGCAATCAATGCCACACTCGGTGGAAATGATGTTTTCGTTCTCATGCCTACTGGTGGCGGCAAGTCACTCTGTTATCAACTACCTGCTGTGATATCCTCCGGAAAAACCAAGGGGATTACATTTGTCATCTCACCCCTTTTGTCGCTGATGGAGGACCAAGTCGATCATCTTGGGGCGCTAAACATACGAGCTTTTATGTTTAATTCTTCTATAACGGCGGAGGAAAGAAGAGAGATCCTCAAGGAGCTGAAGAGCCCTGATGCTGCAACATCTATCCAACTTCTTTATGTTACTCCCGAAATGTTAGCTTCGAGTAAACTCATGGAAGCAGCGATGGGCTCACTCCACAAACGGAGCTTGATTGCGCGGGTGGTGATTGACGAAGCTCATTGCGTTAGCCAATGGGGTCACGACTTCCGAAAAGATTACAAAGAACTCGGAAAATTGAGGTCAGGGCTCCGGGGCGTCCCTTTTATGGCTCTGACGGCTACAGCAACTCCCCAAGTGCAGGATGACTTGATGCGAAATTTGTCTATCACGAAGTGCAAAACATTCAAACAAAGCTTCAACCGACCAAACCTGATTTATGAAGTTCTTCCCAAGATCAAAGGCGGGCAGGTGATCCAAGACATCATCAATCTCATTCAAACTAGCTACAAGGGAAAATGCGGGATTGTCTATTGTCTTTCCAAAAACGATTGCGAACAGGTTTCTTCCCATCTCCGAAAAGCTAAAATATTGGCGAACTTCTACCATGCCGGCCTGACAACCGATGAACGCAGGGACATCCAGAAACAATGGCAGCGTGGTCAATTGAAAGTAATCGTTGCCACCATAGCCTTTGGAATGGGTATTGATAAGCCTGATGTCAGGTTTGTCATACACCACAGCCTCCCGAAGTCGCTAGAAGGGTATTATCAGGAGACTGGGCGAGCAGGTCGTGATGGTAAAGTTTCTGGTTGTTACCTTTTTTACAACGGTAACGACATGATGCGAATCTTGAAGATGATTGAAACGGGCGAAGGAGCTACGGATTTCACGATCGAACACGGGAAGACAATGGTCAGAGCGGTTGCAAATTACTGTGATAATAAGGTCGAATGCCGGAGGATGCAGGTTCTCCGCTACTTTGCCGAAAGATACAACCCCGCGGACTGTAGGAAGACATGCGACAATTGCAAGTCTGGTATTGAATATAGTCCTCGTGATGTTACTGACGAGTCAAAGGCGATTCTTAAAATTGTGACTGGAGCACAAGGCAAGAATCTAACCACCGTCAATATCGTGGATATTTTCAAAGGTTCTCGACAGAAGGTGATCATGGAAAATGGCTGGAATAATTTGGATGGTTTTGGTCACGGCAAGAGTTGGGAGAAAGATGCCTCAACGAGGTTGGTCGAGAGGTTGGTCGCAGAAGATATCATTTGTCAGGACTATGTCCCGAACAAAAGTGGATTCACTAATGCCTACATTATCGTACGTTCATTCCTATTTCCAATTTCAAACCCGGCGGATTTAACTAGTTTTTTGGGATCATAACTAACCTTTTGCTTTCTCCTTCTCAACAGCCTGGCAAAAAAGAGGCAGAAATACGTAACGGATTTAGGAAGCTGCAAATGATATTTGAGCGTTCCCCAACTGCCCCAAAGAAAGCAGCGAGACTTAAGGCCGGCAACGAGCAAGATTTCGAATCCACCAATGTGTCTTCGCCGATCCCGCCAAGTAAGGGGAGATCTCGAAAAGCGGTTGCAGCCCAAAGTACTCAGCCAGATGATGACGGCTTCATGCCTATCCGTGACGGTGGTAGCAGTGCTACTGGGAAAAAGCGGAAGAGTGACGGAATTCTTGATGACATGGCTGCACCTCGAAGGAAGAAGATAGCTGCCGAACCGATTGGGGTGGCTGCCGATAATATTCGGGCGGGGCTAAACGATTACGAGAATGATATTCTTGAGCGGTTCCTAAAGGATGCGAAGCGGGTTCGAGGCGAGGTACATCAATATTCCGCTGATATAGTTTATAGCCACGCTAACATAGCTATGCAGCTGATGAACGAGAGGGGTCTACGTGTGGAGTCGGTATTCACCGACACCGAGCTAAGCTGGATGGGCGCCAAACTCCCTTGCAGTATGTTACGGTTCCAATTCTCCTACCTAAGTCATATGGTCGTATACCCGCTAACACTTGCTACAGGCATGAATGAGTTGGCTGCGATTTCCGAGATTCGGGATAAAGAGCGTATCCGACTTTATGGCCCAAAGTTTCTACCTATCACACAAAAATACAATAATGAAAAGTTGGAGAATTACGAAGGGACGCAGTATACACATGGTGGTGAGACTCAGACTCACTTGCCAGGAGTGGACGGGTTTCTAGAAGCAGACTTCGATGATGACTATGTGGACGAGGACGAGGACGGTGAAGAGTCGCGATACTTTAGTAATAACGCGGGGAAAAGCCAGGCTGCGTCGGATTTTAGCGCGAGGAGTAAGTTTAATATCTTTCATTTTCACTTTTCAAACTAAATTCTTACAAATTGAACAGTGGCTGCTGCATCTCAAGCAAAGAGCTCGACAACCGCAAAATCGACTAGCCGTGCTCCCAGACGCGCATCCGTAGGTGGAAAGGGTCGAGGGGGGAAGAAATTCTCGAAACGAGCATCTGGAGGAGGTACAAAGTCTACAAGGGGAGGAGGGAAAAGTGCTGGAAGAGGTGGTTCAAAAGGTGGACGTGGTGGTTCTGGATCTAGTGTGATTCGGCCGATGGCAATGAATCCGAAGGTATGATGGTAGCCCAAATTTTAGGGACTTTGAAATCTTGTTTTATTGCATTTTGCATGGCGTCTGGTTTGGCGGATTTGGTAAAGGTGTTTTCTGGCGTGCTCTGCTGCATACTCACAAAGTACAACTTGGTCGGCATGGCGTTTGCATAGATGTTCTGGTCACTCAGGGCTGTGGTGGTTTCGTAATTTGGGGGGCTTTCCTCATGTACGAATCGTGTTTTTGCTTTAGATGGAAGGCTTTTCGTTCATGTATCATATATGCAGCTGTCTGGTGGGTTTCAAGCGATGGCATATCTAAGAAATATATATGTGGACATGGACGATTACACCCATATTTCGTTCAAATTCTACTGAGAATATGATGGTCGAATCCAACTTCCCTCAATGATTAATGTCTGGAACCCTGAATTTTACTAATGGCTTAGCTTAGCTGTATGAGAAATTAGTAGAAAGGATATTTACTTGAAGACGTATGGCGGATGGACTCTAAGTTCTCCTAGTACTGGTTCAAAAAACAACCCAAACCCTAATATAATTTTATTCCATCCCTCATGAATACAGGTTGCGTAATGCGTATTTAGGTAAGAAAGGACGAAAAACGAAATATATACACAACCGATTGGAAGGACTCTTTAATACCGCTAAAGCCCGTGATGATAATACACTTAGCAGCCCAAGAACAACCCTCTTCTAGCTTCCTCTTCTCGAATCTCAAACATGAGATTAATACCAACGAATAGACATCCCAATGTTCCTCCTAAGAACACCACACCTGCCCAACCTGCGTTTATAATGCCGTCGTAGATTAACTGCTTAACGCCATCAACACCAAGGGCGAACCCGACAAGATTGGCTCCGCACATGGTTAGAACGGTTAATGTCCCTCCCATAGCGGCGAGCGGTCTATACCACCAATTCCCACCATATCTGTTATAAGGAAGCAATGCTCGGGCAGTTAACTCGGGAAGAATGAATAGTACAATCAACCAGCCCCATGTTAGGAGGGTGAGGGAAAGGTCATGCCATAAGGCAACAAATGTAAACACCACCAACATGTTGATGACTGGTCGTTTCTTGGATCCTCCAAGAGGGATATAGAGGTATCTGATATTCCAGCGATTATAGCTTCTATGCCAGCCTCTCCAAAACCCGACAGCGGAGTAGTTGTCGCTCATGCATCGCAGCATGTTTTCGGGTGGATCAATGGAGTCTACAAGGGACCAGAGCCTGAAGAAACGCCATGGGATCAATAGTTTTAGCCAGATTATGTGAAGATTGAAGTAGCCAATCATCATGAGTTGGAAAGGAGTGTCGTTGATCCAGGCATTATAGGGATGGTGAGCGGCTTTCGATATGGCTTGTACATAGCAATAGTGGAGTACGAGCTCCATACAAAGCAGGCCTAGTAAGAACCGGACAGCATAAAGAAGCACTGGTTTAAAATTCGTTGGGGGTAGCGCCTGTCTGGCAGCGTGGATATTCTGGGCCACGTAGTCGTTGAAGGTTATAATAGGCCCGGCGATATATAGAGGCGAGTACAGGCAGTAGGCGTGATAAGTCGAGAAATTGTAGTAGCTTAGCGGATGAGAAGTGGATACACGATCCTTGTCCGACTGGTGAGATGGTGGCGGCCTCTTTCTCCTCTAGACGTGTTTAGCAATAATTTTCAGCAACAACCAACTTTAAAGACTACGACAAGGGAGACGAAGAGTAAGCTATACCTCAAGATCCGGCCCAGTAGTTAGGGCCCAATAGTAGTCCATGTTGAAGCTGATTATGCGAAGCATGGTGAAGTTGAAATGAACCTCCCAACGAGGCATAATGCCTCCATACTTGCTATCAATCCATCCATATTCCGGTCCGAACATTCGGCCGAACATGTATCCACGATTCCATTCATTAAGGAACAAAAAAACAATATTGTAACCCCAGGAGACAAAGGGTGTAGCTTTCGAAGAACCAAAGTACTTCACGATAGCGTAGTTGGTAGCCAACAAGAAAAGTACCTTGAAGTAGCTTATTCCATGTAGGGCTAGAAGGAAAACCGCGGCGAAGAAGTTATCGAAAATAACTCGACTCTCAATGTTCCCACTTCCTAGAATTTTTGTCGAGAGTTTCCGGAGACCTGAATGACCAAGGAGGACGATAAACAAAATTGGAATGTTGTCTCGAAACCCTTTATATTGCATATCCGTATTATCCTATCGTCGACCGGTACGATATTAGACCACTTGAACGAATTATCAACGCTGGGACAGTATACACATACAACTTTCCTACCGGGAATCCAGCCCTTAGAAAGAATGCTCGAGTATCTAAGGTAGTTCGGATGGTCCTCTAGTGAAAAGAGCAGCAGCATGTTAGCCTGTATCTAATCTTAATATGAGAGCCATCACGAAGTACCTTTCGATATCTCATATGCCGCTTTAAACATTGACGGTATGGCAATGATGACTATTATATAGTAGACAAAGTATTCGAACGTCTGCCATCTCGACGGCGATGTCCTCTTTGCCGGAGCCTTGCTCGAGGCAGAACTCTCCTCCCGTTTCGCTGCTCCATCTCTTTGCGTCGGATCAGAAATATCTGATACCAAACGGCCGTCCAGAAGCTCCGGAGTAAATATGTATCGTAGTGATGCCACCGACATGGTTGTGGTCGTGATGTGTATTCCGTAGGTAAAGGGACGATTGATGCAGGTAAGAACGGGGAGTATCTTTATACTCAAGCCACCCCTATTACCTCCGTCCCGTCCAGCTATAATTAGTACAGGTGACGAGGAGGACGGGATGTGGGGGAAATTGGGACCTGTCGAACTGAGAGTTAGTAACAGCGGAGGGAAATAGGCAGGGTCCGATTGGCCTCGGCTGAGCTGCGCTGGGATCTTTAATTTGGTCCGTCGCGCGATCGCAAAAGTTCACGCCTCCAAAAGCACCCCGCCGTTGAAATCATCAACGACGAACCTGACTACAACAGCACCTACGACAGCACCTCCGACATTCATTCCTACCTCGGCTTAGCTTATTAAGTCGCGTCACTTGCATCTACCCTCGCACCTACTTACTTTCGATACATGTTACAGACCCGAAACCTGCCTGTTAGCTACTTCCACGATCACATTCGACGCGTCGACTTCTCTCACAATGGCGAGCACTCCACAGATGACCGGAGTCCTGCCACCGACTACCAAACCAGCTGAACTTGAGTATGGAGGAGGTTAGTTGGCAAGCCAACCTGAGCTTGAGCTGTTTCATGATGCTAAAGCTGTCTGCTGTATAGATGAGGTCTCTGCCCTGGTACTCGACCCAGGCACAAACACGACAAGGTGCGGCTTTGCTGGCGAAGATACACCGAAGACATGTGTTCCGACATACTACGGCATCGTACCGGATCCAGAGGACCAGAAGTACTCTGGAAAGTTGAAGATCGGAGAAAATCCAATCAACTCGGTCGTTGATGGCATGGAAATCCGAAATCCCATGAGCGACGGAATAGGTGCGTCAAGACTACCTCCTACCTGAGTCATCACCTTGACCACATCTGCTTACTTCTAGCTAGTCGAGAACTGGGAGGTTGCGACCGAAATCTGGAGACATTGCATCGAGTACAGGCTGTCATCTAAGATCGAGGAGCATCCGCTTCTGGTCACAGAACCTATCTGGAACCCTCTAAAGAAGCGTGAGAAGACAACAGAGATTGTCTTTGAGGACTTCGGTGCCCCGGCTTACTTCCTTGTTAAGAGTGCCGTTTGCCAGTCGTTTGCAAATAGCAAACCGTCAGCCTTGGTCGTTGATATGGGTCATGCGTATACTAGTGTGACTCCTGTCATCGATGGTATTCCGTTGAGAAAAGGTACAATATTGCAATGACCCTACTTGATCATGAGGTAATGCTGACAATAAGCTATTTCTAGGATCCGAAAGAACAACGCTCGCCGGCCAACATCTGACCAACCAATTGAGACATCAGTTCTCAGAGCTCGGAATTCGCATGGCTCCTTGGCTTACTCTCAAAAACAAGACCCCATATTCAGACCTTGCAGCTGCACCGCCTCTTAGAACCAAAGATTTCGGTTTCCACCCACACCAATCGTTCCTCGATCTTCAACAAGACCGCTTCATCCATGAATTCAAAGAATGCGTCTCAGAAACCTGGCCAGAGGCTAAAACTTTCCCCGCCGACATCAACAACCTTCCGGATAACTTCCGTGGTATCGCAGATAAGGCCTTTGAGTTCCCTGACGGCTATCAACGCCGTTTTGGGATCGATAGGTTTTTGGCCCCTGAGTCGCTCTTCAACCCTTCTGTCTCTCCCAAGGCTATTACTGGTGACCTCCCCAAGGGTATCGCTGAAATGATCAAGGATTCTATTGATCATTTAGATGCGGACATCCGAGCCAATATGCTTAATAACATCGTGGTCGTCGGAGGAACTAGTTTGCTCTATAGGATCAATGAGCGCCTGAACCATGAGCTTATGACTATGTTCCCAGGCCCCCGCGTTAAGATCCATTCACCCGGTCAGATCCCAGAAAGAAAGTATTCCGCTTGGCTCGGGGGTAGTATCCTCGCCAGTTGCGGTGCCTTCCATCAACTTTGGATTAGCAAGCAAGAATACGACGAAGTTGGAGCTAACATTATCGAACGGAGGGCTAAATAGTAGAGCTCTGCGGGCTTCCGAAAATGTTTCATTCGACACCATCTTCACAATTATTCTGAAGGGAGATGAAGGACGCGAAGGATCAAGCTTGTTGGTGGTGTTATTGAGACGAGCATACGATATACGGTGTCTATTTTATTGGATATGTGTACAACTACATACTTTTCGTCTCATGATTGATAGACAAAAGCTGGCGTTTCAGATTAGGGGACGCTGTTTCTAGCAGATATGACACTTAGCTCATGTCGCTTTATTATAATACAATTTTGATTAAAAAATATATATACTAGGTTGTCTAACCATGTAAAGATATCGTGATATATATTCCGTTCAACGTAAGAATAGGCATGAGCACTAGCTAATCCAAATCAAAAGGCTTTTCGTAAACATCTAGAAAAAAAAGACATAAGAATCGTGTTTAAAACAACATGCGCCATGAAAATCATTTCTTTTCTTTCTCCTTGTCTTCAAGGTATTTCTTCCAACCAACTTCCATAAGCATCTCATCAGTCTTAACAACTGCATCCCTCATACCCTTCATAAACCCGGCCATCGCATCTCTATATCGTCCTTCACCGGCGCCTAGAATCCTAACTGCCAGTAGAGCAGCATTGTCTGCCCTATTCACACCGACAGTAGCAACAGGTATCCCATTTGGCATCTGTACAATCGAAAGCAAACTATCCATTCCTTCCAGGCTAGATCCCTTCACTGGGACACCAATGACTGGTAACGATGTCATGCTGGCACACATTCCTGGCAAATGTGCTGCACCGCCTGCACCTGCAATAATAACACGAATACCCCGTGCCTCGGCTGTTGTTGAAAACTCATATAACTCTTGGGTCATGCGGTGGGCAGAGACAATACGAGGTAGTGTAGGGATGTTGAAGGTGTCAAGAGTCTTAAGGGCAGCAGACATGATAGGTAGATCGGAGATGGATCCCATGATGACTGCTATCGGTGAAGATGGGGTTGGGAGTGAGGCGGGAATGAGGGATAGTGATTGGGTATAAGAAGTTGCAGCTACTAGAGGTGCAATAAGGGTCTCGCAGTCAGAGATACTGTCAGCGACAACAGTTATGTGGCCCATCTTACGACCAGGTCGAGATTCGCTTTTGCCGTAAAGATGAAGAGTGGCACCAGGAGTTTCTAGCGCCAATTTAGAAAGTTTTAGGTGAGCAGTTGGGTCCGGACCTCCAAGGATGTTCAACATTATGGAGGATGTTGTGGAAGTGCGAGGAGCGGTGATGGAAGGGGGTAGCGGTAGGTCGAGGATGGCACGGATGTGAGCCTCGAACTGCGAGGTCGAGTGGGTTTCAATCGTATGGTGGCCGCTGTTGTGTGGCCTAGGGGCGATTTCATTGACAAGAATAGACCCATCCTTGAGTAAAAACATTTCAACCCCGAAGATACCGGCGCCTGGCAAGTGTCGTATTGCTTCTTCCGCCAGTACCTGAGCTCTAGCCCTGTTATCCACTGTAGTCCTCGCTGGCATGTAGACTAATTTGCAGATGTTGTTTTCGTGGATCGTCTCCACGGTTGGATACGATAGAGTCCTTCCATCCCTGGTCTTGACTACCAAAACTGCAAGCTCCATGGTGAACTCTGCCCACCTCTCGGCATATAGAGGTCTATTCGAAAGAGCTTCGAGCGCCCCAGGAACACCTTCCTTCGATTTGACGACATAATTTCCCCTTCCGTCGTATGCCAGTGTCCTTGACTTTAGCATAAAAGGATATCCAAATTCTTTCCCAACGTTTTCCAATGACTCCACACCCGGGGTATCAATCTTGACACTATCCGCCACAGCAACATTGTGTCTAATGAAAAACTCCTTTTGCAAGTACTTGTCTTGAATAACTCTAATAGTTTCGCTCGCCGGTTGGACATCAACTTTCCCTTCCTTTTCGATCTGTTCTAGTATATTCGTATCGACATGTTCAATTTCGGTCGTTAAGATATCACAAGATTTTGAGAGTTCGAGTATGTCTTTGGAGGAACTAAACGACCCCGTAACGTGGGAAGACAGAGCGTTTATTTGCTTCGCCGGAGAATTGTCCGCGTCCAGGATGATGGTGCGGAGGTTTAATCTGTGGGCGGCTTCGACCATCATACGGCCCAGCTAAAAAGTTTGAAGTCAAGAAACGTTAGTCATTAATATTTACCCCTCTACCCCTCAAAGGGGTATATTGGGAGAGAAAAGAGCTTACCTGACCGCCGCCGAGGATGCCTATAGTCCTGGAATCCATGTTCCGTAGATGCAATAAATTTTGTCCTTCGATGGGTGTGATGTTGGCTAGGTTTTGTTGGGAATGGATTCGAAGAAGGATGTTCGAAAGGCGAAGTTAATGTTGGAGACGGAATTGTGTTGTCGACGAACAGAGATTTCATGGATTTATATTGAGAACTTGAAACCATGCCGGCCGCACCGACTGCGGTTATTAAATAGGCCGAAGTTCGTCCTATCGACGCCTTCATTGAATGGGAAAATGTAGCCATGATTAAATTTGTTCTTATTTGGGCTTCACAGCAAAAGTTTCAAGGGGAAATGTATCTAGGTAGAATTTAAAGCTCGGGATTCAAAAGGCTTTAATTTAAAGGCGGGCTCTCGAATTTATATATTCGAGTAACTTATAGTGCAAGTGTAAGTATGCTGCGAGGCCAGCAGAATAGATCCTGCACTCTGGAAAATCAGGTAAAGCTTTGTAATTTAAGGTAAGCTAAAAAGAAAACGGTAGAGCTCATATGGAGTAATGCAAGATCCTCCTTTCTTATAAATCCTTGCGGAGTCACAGAGGAGGCCGACGTAAACAATTGGACCTTCTCGTAAACTACCCGGCTGTCTCCATGGCCTGCCCGTATCACGATCATGCATCCTTTCTAGCATGTCACATTGTTTCCTCGCAAGGTATGATTCGGCAGACGGGAGGTGTGCCAGTTAGAAGTGACAAGATCTTCTGCACCGCACTTCGGGCGTCAAGTTTAACCTACCACCTTGCGCCTTGTTTCACTGCCTAGGCCTGTCCATGCGGGTACTGTTTTTCTGGGACGGGAACTCTGCCCAGAGATAGCAAGCTGTTCCCCTGTCCGGGGCTCGGAATCAGTTTTGCGAGAACTCTTGGTTTTTTGTTCACACTATTGCTTAGCAAATTTCTATATTTGCATCCAAGGTTAATGGAAACTGAAATCGAGTAAATCAAATGACCTGTCGACGGCCCTAAAATGAGTCCTTGATTCTGACGCTGGCGGCTTGGTGTAGTTATTTTTGACAGCAGACAGCGGTTGTGCCGGTTCACGGCACAGCAAGGGTTAGCAGAGCCTCTCCCGTCGAGCCTCGCAAGATTTTGTTCGGAATCAGGATCCGAACCAAATTATGGGACGAAAAGGCGCAGGTTGACTGATTCTCGATGTTACTGGTTCATAACCGCACATTTAGTTCCGTATTTTCTCGTCCGTTGATAATATGTGTCCGACATCTGAGATCAGAGACTGCCTTTGGGAAGGTTGCTTTGTCACCACCAAAAAAGCCTCTTCTCCAATCCCTGAAGCTTGATAACCTATACCGGATAGAGGAGTAAGCCCGATTCCTAAATAATGCAATTGCCGACCCCACTTTTGCGGATACCTCTCATGCCGCTCCGCCTGCAAGGAGACTAACATAAGACGACGGGTGCTTAGGTAAGGAGCACAGGCTCCTGGTCCGGGTGAGTTCCGCCCGTTTTTATCGTATGATCGTATAAACGGAGCACGGTTTGAATCATTCGGTTAAGCATCATGCAGTAATCAAAATGGAAGTCGTGCGATTGGATCCTTCTTCTGCCAGCCATGCGGGGCTTGCACTTGAAGGGCAGATCGAACTCGTTGTCAAACAAACGACGATTGAGATCTTCGGATTCCCTCCTGGATAGTACTTTCGACGGGTGGGATCCCCGGGATCATTGACACTTAGAACGAACTTTTGTTTTCGTGTCACGGCCCTGCAAAATCACCCGCCAAGTTTAGTGGTTCACTCATTTCCATTTGAAGAAATGGTTCATGTTCAGTTAGGCACGAAACTAGGCAAGGGAGCAAACCCTACCAGCGATGGAAAAGATCTTAACTATGATTTCGAAGACGAAAAAAGCATTACGATCAAGATTCTAGAGATCGAAGGTGGCCCAACCACGTCAAGATGGGAAAGGGCGAAGGCTATTTTTCGGGGAAAACTTGAAGCCGAAGAGGGCGGGAAGTTGAAGAAGACATCCTTGGAATTCTTGAACGAGGATGTCACGCCGCATGGCCCAGCAAGCTATCGCACAATGTGAGAAAACCAAGGAACGTGCCAACAAAGAATATTCTTCCAAGAAAGAAATTGTTATAGCTGGGAAGAAGCTTAATATTAAAGAGAAGATGGTCAAAATCCTGCGAAAGATGTATGCATGTCCTTGAATCCAAATTGCAACTCGGGCGGCCTAAAGTCGACGTCGCTGGAGCCCGCAAGTTGATTGGCCATGGTCACATGACCGGCTCTTGTGCAACATTGCACAACGCAGAACCCCTGCTGGATGGTCCACATACTGACGAGCTCAGTTGGCTGTGGATTGCAGGAGCGTGTTCGCGAGCATTCAATTCGTGGCCATTGCATTGGCCAATTGCAATATTGGTGATGTAGTCTCCGAGCACTTGCCTGATAAATCTGCAGTTGGTCTATGCTTGAATATGCGGTGAATCATTAACAACTAGGAAGTATTCGAGTGGATACAGTATATGGTAGAACGGGACCCTAAACCTAAAGATGAAGAAGGGGGACCGGGAGCACCCCTATATTCTTTGCGTGGTATACGGAATCTCACGAGTAAGCAGCGTACAGCTAGCTAGCTTTGGATTATAGAAGGCAGTGCCCAGAGGCATAAGACGGTTATAAGTTCATGAGCTCTTTATATCGAATGGCTCTGTTGTAGATTTGCTTTTGCATGTATATACATATATTATTATATTCCCTCAAACTCGCGGGAAACTTGATTGCATTGGCAGATGAATATTCTGTGACTTGACTTTGCTCGCGCATGCTAAGGAATACTATTTCGCGCAAATAGGTGCTCTATAGTCCACGGGTATTACAGCTTCTTCGCGTGTAGCCTGGCGCCTTGAAATTCTAGAAATCTTTTCTATATCTGATTCTGGATCTTATCCTGGATTTTGCCAGTTACCTACGTTCTGGTAGGCTACTTTTTGTGTATACTGTTAATTTCTAATACATTAATACTAGCTAGCTGAAATAAAAACAACCATGAGGACCAAAACCTTAGTCTCCAAATATATAGGTCTCTACCTACTATTTGAAATTGTTCACGCTGCCACGATTCCAAACTATAAAGCAATCCTAAAGGAAAGCGATATATCAAGAATCTCCGCGTCAGAAATCCAACATAACATCCCAGCGGAGCAGCACCAACTCACGAAAAGGTCACCTGCCCCTCCATATTCTCCCGGAGGCAGTAACGAGAACAGTTTCGACGAAATCGACCCTAGAGGCGACAGGAGACCAGACGATAGGGAAGAAGATGAACGAAGTAACGGACCATGGGATATGTTCGGAAATGTGTCACCGGGCACTCTGGGTGACTTGCGGACACATACGGATTTGATGCAAAACCCGGCTCCTCAAAATATGGGACTTGGATTGGGTCTACAGATCCCACGACCGGCTCTTAATATTAATGCTGGTGGAGGTAATGCTCCACAGCAGACGGCAGCTCGTCAAGATGTTGAAATCAGCCCTGAGGCTGAGGAGGAAGAGAAAGCGGCTACTGAAATTGAAGAAGAAGAGAAATCGAATACAGAAATTGAGGAAGAAGAAAAGGAAGCTAGTGGCACGGAAGCTTATAACGAGCCGGAAGAGAGAGAAGATACAGAAATCGAAGAAGAAGAAGAAAAGGAAGTCACTAATAATCTCGATGATTATGGTCAAGAAAGCTCTCAGCATTCGATTCCACGGGCGAACAGCGCAAGCTTAAGTGTTCAGTCTCCAAATTACTTGTTTCCAAATTTGCAGCCAAATCTTCCAGACCCGAACCGCCGGCCTTATTTACTAGAATCGCCAGATATCAACAGCAGAAATAGTGGTGGCCGTAGCCGCAGTTCGCCAACCCGCGAAGGCCGAGGAATCTCCGGACTCTTTGGAAATTTCGATCCATCAACAATCCGTGATGCATCTGGAAATAATCAACTATACCGTCCGAATCGAAATAGAAGGCAGAGTTTCTCGTCACCGGTTAGTGACTTTTTGGACTTTGGTGGCAACTCTCTGTTAAGTCGTTTTAACAGTGGAGAAGGGCCACTTATCCGACCAATTACTCTTAATTTCGGTCATGAAAGTGCGTTTCCACAGAACGTGCAAACGAACCAAATGACAGATACTCAAGATTTTTTGCGGGATGATCTGTTTAGCCAGAGTTTAGACGATGACTTCCCGCCCCCTCGTAGTCTCACAAGTCTGCAAGCAAACCAACCTCAAAGAAACGATCAGCCTGCTCGTGGAACAACACTGGTTGATATTACTGGTGGTTTGGGTGGACCACCTGTTTATAGGCAGCAAGATGTAAAAGAAGAGAGCGATTCAGGTAGCGTGGACAGTCAGGGTAGTTGAAGAGTCAAAGCTAGTGTATCTAGTATTATTTTGATTTAAACTCCATATATGAATTTTATTTATTTATACAAGCTAGGTTAAGGTGTTTGTAAGTTAAAATGAGCCATAGGTTTGGCGCCATGTGCTGTAGCAGCTATGCCAATGCGCATATGCTCCATAGATGACATGTCGACATAATTAAAGATAGTAGCCAAAAGCCCTACGTGCATCGTCACTGAAGTTCTCATGTCCTCTATATCCCTTCAAAAGCGTCTCGTTTACCTTGCCTTGTGTATCTGAAGGCTGACTCCCCGCAAGCACATCAGCTAGTTGCTGTTTAATGTAAACCTTTGTCAGAGGCGTCGTCGGAACTGCAGCGATGAAGGCAACAGATGCATTTTGGGTACCCTCGTGTTCAGGGTCAACGGCATGGCAAAGCTTTTCATTATAAGTGTTAGCTTTCAGGCACTGAAGATTTTCTAGAGGGTTATAACCTACATCACTATGCCACCAAACCGTGTCTCCCGGCTGAATCTCTGGCACATGCATCATACACTCCTCGAACCTCAAGTGCGGATGTGAAGAGCGGCTTAAGAACTGACTTTGATCTTTTTCTGTCCCCGGGAAGTGGCAGCCGCTCTCATTGAAGCTCCACTTACTCGCATCCATGATATCTGAATCACTTTCCGGTGGGTTGAAAAATGGGCGAAGCAGCATATATCCGATTGTTGTCGCGACGTTGGGGTATAGCAGAATTGAACCTTCCCTCGCCTTCGAAGATGTTAGAGCTGTCCACCCCTGGAACGCTCTGAATACGCTAGAATGAGATGGCGCCTTGAACAGGTCCTGGACAGCGTCCTTGCGAACTTCTAAGTCCCAGGCATCGTGTTTTTCCGGATGGCCAGAGAATATTGATTCGTAAACTCTACGATAGGTCGGTGCGGCCCAACGGCTCAAGCTCCCAGCATCAATATGGGGACCCAACCCCAGAAAAACCTGCTTTGGTGGTCTATCTCGTACGCCATCGTAGTATATCATGGGGTCTGAGGAGGTTTCTCCTGATTTATCGTGCCATAGTCCATTAAGTAGCTTTTGGAGTTTGAGGTGACGTGGGTGGGATCTGATTGTATTCTGGACCGGCGAATCGTATATCTCGTACATAGATGGTGTTTCCTCTGGCCACGCATTGATTATATCTTTGTTATCGGAAATATACTGATGTACTTCGGTGTATAATTCCTGTGCTTCAGCCCGAGGAAGGACTCCACGGACTATTACACAACCTGTCTTCTTGATCCGTTCTTGATCATTCGAAGAAAAGCCATTTTCTAGAATTTCTTCCGCAGAGCAGATTGGGATTATGTTGTTTCCCTGTTCGATGATTTCATCGGTTATTGATGATAGGTCTTTGCAGACCCGGATCCAAGCCTTTTGTAGGCTTTCCTGGCCAAACTCGTCGATGATGGCCTTCTTCGTATTGATGAAATCTTGGTCTTGCGAGTTACCGTTATTGGTATTGTACTCTGGCCACGCCGGCCACTTGTGAATTTGTCCTGGCATACCGATAATATAGAACGGATATATAGCAGGCGGTTCAATTATCATGCAATTGGCACCTAAAAAAGCTCGAAGCTGTATGGCCAAGTGTTTCTAGTGCAATATAATGAAAGAAATATGACCAATTAGAAGCAGTCAATGCAATCTGAACAACAAAAGAAGAAGCCCAGTCTTAATATTATAATTAAAGTAAACATACAGAATCAAGATTAAACCCTGGAGACGTTTAAATACTCAATTTCGTAGAATTCGAATCAAGGGTTTCCCAATCGCAATTGCAGTTGCCCATCTGTTGGAAATCCGAAACAGGAAAGCCCCAAGGTCCGACCCACTTTCATGCCAAGGCGCTCAAGGCCAGACGATTACCACCTTCATATTTTGAGCTCCCATTACCCAATTGAGTCGACGTTTCATGGCATAGAGAAGCTTAGTATGCTGGCGTGCATAGGCTAGTATCTCGCCTTTTCCTGTTGCAACGGTGACGACCCGTCGTGATCCTTAACGGAAACTAGTAGGCATCACCTATCCCAATCCTTTCCCCACTCTGGCAGCAGACTAGGATACTCATCTAGCAACTGTCTACAAATATCCATGTGATACGACGCCAAACCAATAAGGTCGCCATGAGAAATCCAGCCTACTTTCTACAAGGATGGCGATAGTGGAATTGCGAATGTCACCAGCTGGACTGGTCGAGATCATGTAAAATTGGGGGTTCAAGTTGTACATCCATTTTGAGTACTGCAGCTGAAGAGCTGGCAATATGGTTTAGTATAAGTTTGTAAGAGTAACCGCGGGGTCATGGCCATGGAAATTTTTCCTGGACTTGATAACTTTTTTCGTAGTTCGTATATATCTTTATCTTTGTTATCGGCAAGATGACCGGGTTTCAACGACAGTATGTTTCAAAACTGGTCCCGTCGAATCCAGTGGTCTTGAAAACCTTGCTTATTACTGTTGCAGTTGTGAACTCTGCTGTAAGTTGATTATATTAAGATAGAAGAAGATCCGCGACTAGGTCTCGCAACTAGGAGCTATACTGGCTACTAGTTGTAAGATAGTATAATTGAAACTTACGGTTCGGATAAGACTGATATACCGTCTAGACTCTAGGATACGATGCGAGTGTCATGAATGGTCTCTCAATTCTCCCCTCATACACAGATTACTTCCACCTAAACGATGCAACAACCGGCCTGAACAATGCCGCTGTCTGGATGGGTACTATCCTCGGTATACCACTTGTCCAACCAGTTCCCGATCGATACGGTCGTAAAAAATCCATTCTCGTCGCTACCATTATAACCTTTCTAGGTATTGTCTTGCAAGCAGCTGCGCAGAATATTGCCATGTTTGTGGTCGGTCGTATTATCATCGGCTTTGGCACATGTTTGAGCAATGTATCTGCACCACCGCTACTCGCAGAACTCCTACCACCGCGCAGTCGAAGCTACGTTTTGGGTATCTCCTTTTCATGTTTCTACGTCGGCGGCCTTCTTTCAGCTATCGTGAATTATGGTAGCCAGAATATTCCGTCAACGTGGGCTTGGAGATTACCTTCTCTCCTACAATTCATTCCTAGTTTGATTGCGGTTACCCTTCTACAGTTTATTCCAGAGTCTCCACGTTGGTTGATTGCCAATGGACATGAAGAACATGCGAAGGAGGTTTTGGCAGTTCTTGGTGGAGGAAGATCAGATGATGCGCTAGTAAATGCGGCGGTTGAAATGCATGATATAAAAACCACTATTGCAAGGGAAGCAGCCGCATATCCCAGGAGCCCATGGAAGGAATTGTTTTCGACCCCGGCAAACCTCAAGAGGGTGGGACTTCTAGTTCTTTTCGGCGTAATGATAGAAACACTTGGAAATTTCATCGTGTCGTAAGTGGCGAACCCGCTTAAGTTTTGAAAGCTACACTACGTTCAAAGGGGGGGAATGACTAAAAGGTATCGCGAGGCTCTAGGTACTACCTTACCCGAATTCTCTCGCAAGCCGGAATTACCGATACACATCGCCAAACCCAAATCAATGTGATCATCCAGTGTTGGGCGTTTACGGTAGCGGTAGCTGGCAGTTTCTTGCTCGATGTGATCGGTCGTCGACTCCAGACTATGATAGGCATGGTTGGGATGGCGGTAACACTTTATATGTTAGGTGCTTTGATCAAGGGTAGGGTTCC
This sequence comes from Arthrobotrys conoides, assembly GCA_036971725.1. Taxonomy (NCBI): domain Eukaryota; kingdom Fungi; phylum Ascomycota; class Orbiliomycetes; order Orbiliales; family Orbiliaceae; genus Arthrobotrys; species Arthrobotrys conoides. Next base: position 4,017,887 of record JAVHJM010000001.1, read on the forward strand.
GTATCCCCCGTGCGGCGTCGATTGTGTCATGTGGCCTAATCAAACTAATACTTTAATTTTATGTCACAGTTTATGGTGACAGCACCGATATCTCAAAGAACTATGGCATTCTTGCCATCATATTCCTATTTCAAGGATCTTATTCCTTTTCGATTACCCCTATGACGAGCTTGTACCCGACAGAGATCTGTCAGTATAAGCTTCGAGCGGCTGGCGCTGCAGTGTTCGGGGGTGTGGATGCAGGACTTGGGTATGTCACCCATCCCATAATTCTGAGATACATGATAAAAACTTGCTGACTTAAGTAATTATAGATTATTGATGTCCTTTACCATGTCCTTCGCTATTTCCGACTTGGGATGGAGGTTTTACCTCATTAATGCATCATGGAATGTCATCTTAACTGGCCTGGTGTTCCTCTTTTTTGTGGAAACGAAGGGTCTACAGCTCGAGGAGATTGCACTTAAGTTTGGGGATGACTTCATCACCGAGGGTTACAACGTCGACAGTACTAGTGCAAACTCTACAAATGAAGGAGGTGGAAAGCTGAATAAAGGCCAGTTGACTGAGCATGAAGTGATGTGATTCGGTTTCTATTTGTTGATTTTTACTATACTCTTCATGATATCTGTTCGTTGTTTTATATAGTATTCTTAATCAAGTACCTTTAGTATTCATCACCGGATCCTTTCTTAGACGTGTTCTACTCAATGGGGCCAGCCAGGCCTTTCTTTTATGTGGTTACGAGACCCTGTGTATCAGGGCAATGGCTCTGGAGTACACCGGCAACACAGTCTGGTGTTGTAATTTAAGCTGGTGGAAGTTGACTACGTCTGTAGTAAACACAAGTTGTCTAGTGCCGAGACTGCGTCTGTAGAGACTATCGACTGATAACTATCTGTGCAGCACCCGGGAATTGGGATGGGGTATATATATACACTTATATGGAGTTGTTAAGTATCGGTAGTCGAGTGGATGTCGAACAAACCTCACCTCTAGCTATTCAATTACTTGAAGCGTGAGGGGGAAACAAAGCTCTCCGAGATAGGTCCTGGATTCGAGTCTCTCGGCCACCCCTCTTTTTTTGGACTTTTTTGAGACTTTTTTTTTTAATATTTTCTATTTTGCTTAGGAAATGTTTATATTTACTGGTAGTATTATGTCATTACCGTTTTATCACTAATATGGTACCATTTGGACCGTGGTCGTGTCGTTTCTCCGCTTATAAGACTATCCATTTAGTTTGCCCTAGTACATGCGTGTAAGGCCAGATAAGGAAAAAACTGACATTAACTAACATTTGGCTAGCAATTCCTTAAACATGATGGTGAAAAAACATCTATACCCGTTAGGTACCTACCTATATACACCATGACAGCACCATCTGATAACCTACACATTGATCTCTTCTAGCCCATGTAAATTCTATTACAGCCAAACCTAACTAAGTAGTGAAATAAACTTATCTATCCCGGTACCTACTTACCGCTAACTTTATCAGAAGCCCCACCCCCCTAGATCAACCGCTGCAATTCCTCAGTATCAGATATCAGCTCATGAAACGACGGAAGCTAAGTATTTTATCTCGGGCGAGAAAGAAAATAACCAGATCTTTTTTGGTAAGACCTTTTCTTGGCTAATAACTCAGAGCCAATCAATTCTCGGCCGATAGCCCGATTCAGCAGTGGGGAACTTGAAGTGACAGGGATTTCCCTCAAGAATTTTGGGGACACGCTTCATGACGAAAAAAGGTTGAGAACTATGGCGTTGTCGGAGTTTGCCTTTTGGTAATTAAACTGATAGTCACTACTGAACTAGTGCTTTGTGGAAGTCTAACTTTGTTTTTTTGAGTATGGTTCGGATCTCTTATGAGAGTAAAAATTGCTCCCGCCATTTTAATGGTGGATTACGTATATATTATGATGTAGCTTCGAATCTCGAGTCTCCTCGGGGCTATTACATAGTCTTTCTTCATTTTTGTGATATATAATCCCCAATTTCCATACAAAACTCATATACAGCAGCCTAACAAGCAAGCTACTCCTTCTGTTCATTCAAAAGAATCGATAGTATCAATTCTATCAACTACAAACCATGTCGAGAACAATCCTCATAACAGGAGTAACCGGTACGTCAAATCACAATACTCGAAACCCCCCCCCCCTCCAAGATGCCTCCTAGCTAACCACCACCTTCTTTCTATTTAAAAAAAGGCCAACAAGGCGGTTCCCTCCTCAAAGCCCTCCAATCCAACCCAGAAGCCTCCTCACTCTCCATCCGTGCCATCGTTCGAGACCCCACGGCCGCCTCCCAAAAACCATCCCTCAAATCCCACAACATCTCCTTCCACAAAGCCAACCTAACCGACAAATCGTCCCTCATCCCAGCCCTCACAGACGTCGACACAGCCTTCCTGATCACAATCCCACAACCAAACGCCGAAGCAGAAGTAATCCAAGGGAAAATCTTCATCGACGCCGCCAAAGCAACGGGTTTGAAACATATAATCTTCTCATCCGTCGGTTCTGCGGAAAGGAATACCGGAATCCCACATTTTGAGTCAAAAAGGGAAGTTGAGAAGTATATAATCGAATCGGGGATACCGTATACGTTTATCAGACCCGTGGCTTTTATGGATAACTTCCCGGTTGGTGGTGGTGTGGGTAGGTTCTTTGCTTTGGGAATGTTCAATACGGCTTTGGCAGGGAAGAGGTTGCAACTTGTTTCTGCTAAGGATATTGGTGAGTTTGCGGCTAAGGCGGTGTTGAATCCTGAGAAGTGGAAGGGGAGGGAATTCGAGCTGGCTGGTGATGAGTTGAGTCTACCGGAGGTATTGGATGTTTATGAGAAGGTACAGGGTACGAGGCCGTGGTCGGTTTGGTTGCCGTATTTTGTATTGAAGTTTATGTTGCCGGTGGATTTTTTCTTGATGTTTAAGGTATGCATGCAACCCCTCTGCTATTTCGAAAAATAAACTGGTGATTATATACTAATGATTTTTATATCTAGTTCTTCTATGATGATGGGTACAAAGCAAATATCCCGGAATTGAAGAAAGAGTATCCCGGTCTACAAACATTTGAAGATTTTCTACGTGAAAAGTCGAACTCAAAAGACAAGACCGCTTGATTTTCTATGCTGCTGTCAAGGCTCTGGGCTAAACTGTACATATAAAGCCTTTAATAGTCTTTTGGACTGTGTTAATGTCTAATTATCTCGGAAGCACTTGATTTTGAAACGAGTTTTGTTTGTGGATTCTCTATGCGATGCTCATGAAGTGGTAGGCGATGGCCCGAGGCCCGCTAGTTTCAAAGTTATAAAACCAAGAAAAAAGCTAGCACAAGTCGCTTCTAAAGTTACTTGTAGCAAGAAGTCTAGGCTTAGCCTTGAAGGAAATAAAATACAGGATGAAAAGGTAAAAAAAAAAAAGGGGGGGGGGGGGAAGAAAGCGTTCGCTCGAAGAGTCCCCGATGGTAAGAGGAGAAGCGAAGATGTCTACTTAGGTAGTTTGGTACGTGAAGGCAGGTAAAATATTGAAGAGCAAGAATGTTACAGGAAATAGAGCAGCTTCTTATGATAGCAACTCATCTTATGTCGAGTTAGTCTGAAAAGGTCAGATCTCGGTCCACCAATCGTCATCGGTGTACCCAGCAAACCCACGGGCAGCAAACTCAGCTTCCATGATATCGTACATGGTAGGGTGCTCGCAACGATCGATATCCAAGACCAAAGCTTTGGCCAAGTAGATTTCTGTCGCCTGTTTGGTGCGGGTGTCAAAAGTTGGGGTACACATGCCCCGAAAGTTTGGATAGGTCGGAAGAAGGTCGCATTTCTTACGTCCGGTCATGTTGATGATGACCGACTCCCTCCAGTGGTTGTAGAGAAGTTCATCCGAAACGCGATTATCCTTGAAAGTTCGAGTGTTGACCGCCGGGATCAGTGCATGCTTCCCATCGAGAGTGTAGGAATAGTCCTCATTACGAAAAACCGTAATCTTGTAGCCTCTCTATTGAGTGAAACCCGAAAGTTAATATCGAACACATGCATGGAGAATATTTTTCATTATTATATTACCTTTGGATTGATGGAAAACTTGTTCATTGTGAAGGCGCTTGAGAATCTGGATTCCATCAAAATACTATTCTGGATAGAACAGAGTTTTTCCTTTCCAATGACGACTTCCTCGCTAACATCGGTAATTCGTCTTGGCCACCCCTTTGCCAGCCACTAATTCAACGTCCGTGTTAATCCTTTTCCGATGTGCTGACTTATCTGTCACGATAAATCACGAAGTGGTTTGATCTTACCTCAGTGCGAAGCTCTGGTGGGTAGATGGGACAGCAGACTAATTGTGCACCAGGGCGGCCATTCTTGGATTGTTTCATGCTCTTTCCAGTGAGAACGCATTTGCGGTCACGGCTCCTTACGGTTTCCCAATAGTATCGGAGCTGTGATTTCCTCTTAGTATTACACTTTTCAACAGAGTAATTGAATATACAAAGGGGGAGAGGCAATAGTGGAGGGGTAGAGAAATCGAATTGGTTGAGCAAGGATAACAAGAATCTTACACGAGGATCGGTCGGAACACTTGTGCTCGGTGCAACTCGTAACCCTGGAATGTGGCGAGTATGCTCGACTTTGATGTATTCCTCTGTATTGATGATGTTAGCTGCTAACAAGGCAACGAGGGACTCAAAATCAATGCAAGGAGGTGCACTCGTGCCAACTTACTCTTCAATCCTAGGATGACATACCAGGAATTACCTTGGAAGACAACATCCTTCTCTTTCACGAGATCGATTGGTTCACCCAGTCGCGAGATTGTTTTGGCAAGATCCATAGGATTAGCATCGGGACATCGGTAGATGTTGAACGTGCCCCTCTTAAGGGTAGGATAGACAAAGGTAAACCATTCCATTATCTCATCCCATGTGAGGTTGCCATGCTGTTCAGAGCGTCCAACTTCATTGTTGTGGCCATCCAAGAAGTGGAAATCGTTGAGTTTGCTGTCGTAATAACGAAGTCCCCTGTAGATTGGCTCCGTAACGTGAGGTAAGTCAGACATACTTCGAGAGCCCTTTTTGGTGCTCATAGTGCTTATTTACTTTGTTTGGGTAAGTTCAAAGTCAAAGTGGTAGAGATGGTGGTAAGTCAGGGTAAAGCCGTAGATGATCGAGAGGTTGATGAGATGTGAAGTTGTAACTGAGGTGGAGAATTTGGTAGGTTAGGTTGCGAGTTATACGAAGAAGAGCCTCGTGTTAGAGGATGTATGCAGACAAACAATCTCGGCGATCCCTCCATAGTCAACAATGCTCCATAAATTGATTAATATACTACCTCCTTAGCTGCTACCTCTAAGAAGTAGTTGAATGGTTGCCATGAACAGAGATCTAGTGTACAAGCTTCAATTTGCTATGCAAGGATCTAGACCACAACCATAGACTAGAAGCATATATATATACTTATATATATATCCAAGCCATCAAAGAGTGAATTCCAATGCAGTTAAAGCTTATGGAAGATATGTCCCTCTCAGCGCAACAGATTCCACCTCATCATGACTGACATAGAACCTTTGATATGACTCTGTTGGATTTTGCGTAGAATCTGTGTTGCCCTCACTGTTGTATATAAGACTCCGTCTACCGGGCAATAAATCGACATCACGATGAGCTTCAGATATATTTCGTAGATACCCAGCCCTAACCCCATCGACGGATCATCGTAAATCAGAGCGTCTCCACGACCCGATTGAGTATCAAGTTCGACATGAAAGTTTCCCTCATCCGAATCCCCCCATTATAAAAGGAGCCCTTTCTCCCCTCAGATTCTTTCTCTTCTCTTCCTCCTTTCTCTTATCAGCCCGCACACAACATTCATTCTGATGTATCCTCTCCATCATGTACTCCCTTCTTCCATACAAATGTTCTTACTATAGTTACCTTTCCCTGCATGTTCTTCTTCTCATCTATTCGTTTATTCGTTTATTCGATTTTCTATTTCTTACCTTCAAACACCATGCTTACCGTCCTCCCCTTTCTACAGTTTCCCCATTTACCAACTTACCAATTGGTCACCCACGATTTTTGGTTGGATTTCTAAAATCCCGTGGAGAACAACTTTTTTGACAAATCCCATTCTTGGTGATTGTAAGTATCCATTTCGTCAACCCGACAAAAGGGAAGTATTAACTAAGTACTTAACTAACAGTCCTCCATCTCAGGAATGGTCTTTACCCCATCACTTACCTTACTTACCTCTCCTTCCCTCCAAACTGTTTTTATCTTACCCCATCGACAACGGGAGACCAACATTTCTTCTTCACTTATCGATATCTTGGACTAGAGAAATCGAAAAAGTTTTAGCTCCGGCCAATTCTCAGCATCAAGGGAGGAAACAAGTTTTTTACCAGCTTTTTTATTATCGGATTTTACCAAAATTATTGATTTTCCACGACAATTATCAGGGCGGAAAAAACAGTACTATCGACAGCTTACCAAAAAAAGAAAAGTTATTATCAGACCGGAACTTGAAGAATCAACACTTGACACATCTAATACCTCATTCCGGTCTTCTATTCTTTTGTTTTTTTTTTGGACTTTGTGATCATCTTACCTTTTTCTTCTTACCCGGGCATTGAGGATTAGTAAAGTAAGTTTGTCTCCTTCTCTCCTCTTCCTATCTATCTATCTATCTTTCATTCAGATTGCTGACTGCTTCAAGGCCATCTACTGTAGCCTGTTTGCTGCAATAGAGGACTAATATCTCGTAAGTATCTTTTTTTTTTTTTTTTTTTTTTTTTTTTTTTTTCCCTTTCCCCTCCCAAATACACCTCCCCATTCAATTCATATCACATTCATCTTTCTTTTCATTCGGGCTTCCTGTATATAATCAAAACTACTTCAATCATACTCCTCGGTCGGTCTTCTCAGATCGTTCCCTGAACTATATCCTACCAATCTTCTCTCTCTAGCAACCTTTGTATCTTATAAGTTTTATTTACATAGCACGCAACCCAATCCAAATAGACATAAACACCCTCCACTTCCGTTCCAAATACTAGATACTTGACACAAAAGTAATATCCATATCCTACGTAAGGAAATCAATGGTTGGTAAATAGATTCGGTGCCTACCAGGTACTTAGGTCCTGACCTAAATACTTCGGTAGGTATCTAGTACGCAAAATCATCAAATCCCTATATTATGGCCGGCGTCAGATATAGCTGGAGGCTTCTATAATAGACCCCCAGCCATCAGCAATCTACCGTGCTGCGGTATCCTTCATCCTAAGATACCAAGCCCTCGGTATTCCCAACAGTATAATATTGTTAATGACCATATCCATAGCCACCGTGGCCTCCCAAAGAAAACAAGATATCTCAACCAATTGGCCAAATCCTCCCATTCATTCTCTGATCATGATCTTCTTATCAATGTCTCAGTGTCTTTGTCTTGCCGCTGGGAATATTCGATACTAAAATAGTTAAAAACAGATGTATACAGCGTGGGTAGCAGGGATATCAGAACATGTAAGTACATACTTGCATGACCCCGGAATCAAAAAAACACTTGCATTTAGTATATATACTCCGGAAATAGTAAATGTTAACGAGATACTACATTCTACTATCTATCACCCTGGAACCTTGTTCATATATACTTTTGATCGTATTATATACCCGGTCTTTATGTCGTACTAACATAAAATAATTCCTTTCGTTAATTAACTAGCTTCGTCTCGGTCTGACCCATGGTCCAGGCACCGTGCATCGCCCCGGTGAGTAAGACTTTTTGGATGTCACTCTTAGACCAGGAGGTTGGTTTGTGAGACCTCCTTTACCCCTCCAGCTTACCCCTCACTTATTTCCCCCCCCCTTGGACTAAAGTGGTTCAAGAGGAGAAAGGTACTAGGGTGGTTCAGAAGAAGGTGACTTACTAAACTCACACCTTCTACGATCAAGGATGATTCGGAAGGCTAATTTAGTGGGTTTAGTAAGGTACCGATTATTCGACTTGATCTGGATATGAGACATTGAACCGTCAGACTTCATAATTATATAATCGATTAGTTGATTGATCGATTGAATTCATGAAATTCGAAGAAAGAGAGAGAAGAGGGGAGAAGAGGAGGGGAAATGATAGGAGCAGATATATACGTATAATATCCTGCCTGTAGTCAAGTAAGTTTAATAGGTATAGGTACTTAGTCAGTCTCTCATCCAAAAAAAACGACGGTACGAGACTTTGATACCACACTGAGCTGAGTACTTAAGCCTGCATAATAAAATTTAGAAGGCGATAGTAGCATGCTCAGCAGCTGAAGCGTTTTAATTCAAGACTAAGTAGCATGCATGCACATCCTCATCAAGAAGAAAAAGAAAGAAAGGTCCTGCATCAAGTAGTGTACATCTATCACCGGTGCACCATATTGCGCAACATTGACAGGTTGCATTACATGTAAGAAGTACGAGCGCACGTCAAAAATGTCAATTAAACGAAGCCGTTATACTTCGAACGTACGGACGTACGTCAAAAAGTGCATATACTCTAGCTGACAGCTGCAAGGGGTGTTGCATAAACAGGCATGCAATTGTTTCGCACACCGTGATGAGATTTGTTATCAATCAAAAGTGAATAATTAAAAGTAACAGGGAAAAAAAGAATAGAATGATACAGGTTTGAGCAGAAAGCAACGTTTATACACTGCCCGAATAACAAAGTTCCAAAACGATATCATTAGAATAACCAACAGGTACCAAGGCAATGCCGCGATAAAACCACCATGCATGCGAACAAAGACTTTTTCGGAATCAGCAAAAAGACCAAAAAAAAGAGGATACAGAATAAAGGCCTTCAATAGCGGCCTAAGGATCACAAATACGAAAAATATGAAAAATTATTACAGGAAATTAATTGGGATCACCATAACAAAGACCGCCGGGCTTTTGATCTGTGACGTCGTAATACGTGGTCCATTTGGTGATTGGAGCATCTTGACCTGATGATGCAGGAAGCGTAACAGTAGCTGCCGTAACAGAGATCTTGAGGGATCTGACGTCCCCAGGGTTGATGTAATCAACGGTATTGCCGGGCTGATTGCTAGTTAGCAACGGTACTGTATCATTAGAAGCCCCATAAGGACGTACCGATTGCACGCGCCAATGTAACTTGGTCTTCAAATATGGTATAACACTTTCTGGAGACTATATCGATATCGCAGGATTAGTAAGAAATATCACAGAACGGTACCGCAGGGTCCAAGCCTACCAAGTCCTTGACCTGACCACCCTTAGCACAGTTAATTAACATATGAGTCAAGGGAACGGATCCTGTAACAAGAGCGTTATCAGAGCAATCACTGCAGGTTGCGTTCTTCGTCAAAAGGTAGTAGCTCCCAACAAAATTGGGGTCGCTGGTCCATTGGACTCCGTTGCTTGGATCGCCGATGAAGATGTGAATGAGATATGTGCCACTCGTTTGACGTTTGTTAAGGCGGATGTTAGCAGACCACTCATGGTATTTGCCATCTGAAACTAGTGAACTGGCAGAATAGGACCGCTTGGAAGCTGCAAGAAAATGTATAGGTCAGAATAGAGAAGCGTTAAGGGATACAGGAATAAAAAGTTTACCACTCCCTCGAACTTGATTTTGCGGGGCTGTTCCGCCATATAGTTGCTGTATCCGGGTTCGTAGGTCGGCGGCGCTGAGACCATTAGTTTCTGGATAATTGTAGTAGAAGTACTTGGTATCTCTGGCGGTGTTTGAGGTCCATGGTGTACTCGGCCACTTATAGAACGGGGCGAGTGGAGTAGCAGCATTTTCAACCGACCCGACGGGGTTGGACCTAGTACCGAAGAGGGTGGTTTGGGGGCTAGTCCATGCATTTGGGTTCTATGGGACACGGTGAGCACTGGGGACGGTCAAATGGGAGGTTTAATACAGTAATACTCACAAGCACCTGCCACATCGCGATAATACGATCCCTGAACCATTTGTTAGCTTTATTCCCCAACTCAAAGGACATTTTTATAATTAATATTCGTCTTACACATTCTAAATGAAAGTTTTGTTAGTCGGATCCAGGTTATATGAAATGAAGCGTGTGATTCACTTACGCAATGATGAAGCCAGAAAATAGGGTCCATAGCAGATGTATCTACGATAGCCATGTCTGATAAAAAGTTAGCTATAACCAACAAAATCAACCAACACCGGAGGTAGATAACCTACGTCCATCGCCTCCAACCAAACCCTAGATGGAACAGCGTTAGTATATCTGGCCAAAATACATGTATCTAGAACGATCCCTTACATGAATCAAATCGTGAATGGATTCTATCGAATCTTGGTTTCCAGAGTTTCCGCCATTCCAAGCCTTGTTTGAGAAAATGTTAAATTGGCGTTGGTAGTTCAGCAGATTGAAAACTCGATTGCGTAGGCTTTATACTGTTAGAAAAGAATAACCTCGTATAGGTATGAAATAGAATACTTACGAGACTTGGTTTGCACGCAATTGCTGATTTACCACATTAGGACGAGAGGTTCCGCCTTGATCGGGCTGTCGCAAAGTTCTTCTCCAAGTATTGAACTAGGGTTTCGTTAACATTTAGTCCAGCGATATCGTCGGTAGAAAATACTCACAGGTGGGAATGGGAAAAACGAAGCACTAAATGGATGGAAGACATAAGAAATCATAGGGTTTGCAATAGTGACAAAACCTTGAGGCTTCTGGACCCTGACGGTGGCTTGGCTTCCAAGGATAGCAGGAACTTGTGCATTGCTTGCCCAATCCCAATAACTATTAGAAAGGTGTTAACTGCATACTCGCAATGTAGGATTGCTCTCGGAGCCTCAAGTATAAAACGTACGGAAGTCTAAATCGGTTCGCAGCTTGCTGATACCGAGTTCGAACCGCCCCAGCAGGATATTGGTTCGCCAAGTTTCGCATAATATTGCCCAGGATTTGCTGTAATGTTGTATTTTGTCAGTAAAGTTATCTTGGGTCCCTGCAGTGGAATCTCTTTCCACATCATGGGCATACCTCAATTGTGGCAAGGTATGGTCGGTGCCAACTCGGGAAGAGAATAGACGCCTAGTAGTCAAAGTCAGTATATCTCGCCACATGTCAAATTCATCAAAGGCAGAAAGAAACTCACATGGGGGCAGTAACCGCTCTGAGTATTGCCGCCACCAGCACCACTACAAACTTGATGTTAGATTCTCGAGTTGATTTACAGCTGCGCCGCATAAAGAACAACATACTTCCACTCCCTATATGGAGCTCCATGAATACCTAACTCCGAATTAGCATAACCCAACATCATCTCATGAAACAGGCGTAAAGGACTTGGATATAAAACTTACCAGCCAACGCAAAATAAGATTCCCTAGTATTTTGATCCATAGCTTGCAAAGCTTCCATTCCGCAAAGGAACAAGTTCAGCAAGTCGCCGTCCGCTTGAAAGTCGTTCCAGTTCCGTCTTTGCTGAACACCGTTCCAGTTGATTCCAGTTGAGAGTAATCTAGCCGCCGCTTGTCGTTTTTCCATCCTGTGTGACTTGCTGTTATCTGAGCTCGAAACCGTAGCACCGGCGTCAAAAATGTCCGAGTTGGTGGTAGTGGTCATCCTCAAGGGATCCACGATGTCCAGAAGCCGTTCATTCCGAATGACATTATGAGAGACCATCAGCTTGCCAAGAGCGAAGAATGTAACGATCATGCAAATTGAAGCCAGGACCGCAGGGAGCCAACGTCTACCGTAGACACGACTGCGAACCTGAGGCATCTCAGCGAACGTTTTGACGTCCATTGTCACTGGAAGGAAAGTCGCACGAGGCTGCGAACTTTATATGAAAACGAGAGGCCGTTATTAAGATTATATAAAAGCGATAGATAGCTTCAAAGAGGCGAACAGAACTAAACCAGTGTATATAGGACTAAAGCGATATCGATCAAGGAGCCAATATAATAGCTAGAAAAACCTCAACGAATGCAGGAGGTCAACAGCGACGACGAAGAAGAAGAAGATGACGAGCAGAAAGCTGGACTCCTGGAGACGATGGAGAAGGACCGTCCTCGGGGGGGTTCTTAAAGAGAAAAGGTATACCGGCCGGCTGCAGCAATTGGCTAGTTGGGTCGGAATAGGTAAGATGGTTGGTGGAACGGCTCTGCGGCGCAGATGGAAATCGTGTTGGCGACGTTGTACCAACTGCGACGGTGGACTGGGGCGGTGAGCGCCGTCGGAGAGTCCCAGTTGCACGCTCCCTTCAACAAAAAATCAGTTATGAAGGTTGTAAAAACAAAAAGGTTGCGCGATTACTACCTACCAAAGGCACGCTAACTTTAGAGTCGGAACAGGGCTGAGGCTAGCCACGAGGAAACGTCATAGACTCTGTAGCCCGTTGTACATGTACCAATCCAATCTTATAACATTAAAATGAAGAAGGGGAGGTTGTAGAAGTGTCGACGTGGTAGGATAGAGAACTCTAGCTTGAGCGCCATGCCGGAGCTAGCGCCTGTCTTAAGGACTCGAGCTTCTCACCACCATCGCCTAGTCCGGTTTGGATATTAAATTAACTGTGAATATGAACGGCCAATTGCAATTAACATTATGGGCGTGGAAACCCCATGGCCAGCATATGGAAGCCTGACATGCATGCGACTAACGTTACATACGTACAGACACCCAGCGTGACCATCATACAATGGTATTCTGTCCCACCGCTAGTTTCGTTTAATTCTTGAAAACTATAGTATCTGCATTTGAAGATTCTTCTCGGAAATTATCACGTCCGAGATGGGCAGCGCATTATGTCAGAGCTTGATCCCCTGTCCAGGATACCGCGTAGAGCTACTCCTCAAATCCCGGGGTTGTCAGTTGACCAGGCTAGTGTAATTTCCTTGCATGCTCTCCTGTCTTTGAAGCATTCGCGAGAACAATTTTTATACCAGTATCTTATCTAAGCCATGGAATTTTCCGAACCCAACTAGCGAACCCCCAGGCAATAGTTAAACCCAAAGCATGTCCCGTCCCGTTCCCAGAACAAAATCCTTGCCGGCGAAAAATTCCAGTTCAGCTGCTCTTAACAATGGAACTTCTTCGCTGAATTTACCAGGGTCACAAAATATGATATTCCCCAAGCAGGTATTCTGGAGCTGGTGACGGGACAGCCAAGTTACATGGCTGACGTTGCATGCATCAAAAAAAGCAGTTTCACCACTGGAATGAGAATTGGATATTTCTTTCCTGCGTTGCTGTTGCACAAGCAGGAGAGTGGGGCCAAGATTCTAGGCAATGCCACGGCTCGTGCTTCGCGAACCGGTTCCAGAAGCCTTGTTGATGATCGTGAGCTTATTCCGCCCAGGTTCCGGGACTCGGCATTTCTTGGGCCCTTTCACATAGCCCTGATTGTGGGTCTTAGTTTAAGTACTAGTTTCGGTCTTAGATGTTAACATGTTTCGGGGCGGTACTTGCCCCTTGAGGAGGGCATGTCAATATAACCAGGGGCTACGTACCATCTGTCAGTTTGCACGTACAATCCTCATGCACGCTCCAGGTTTCTGAGACGGTTGGGTTGATACTTAGACCCAGCATAATGTTCACTTGAAAGTATCTATAGATAGAACAGACAAGTAGCATTTTCGATTTTAGTCAGAGAGAGAAGTAGCGTCCCTTGGTAGACATGTACCTTGCTTCGGCATCTTTACTCTGGGCCGGTGCCGATATGCTATTGGATTGTAATGTCATGACAATTAGCTAATTGTTCTCGCTAACAAGGAAGATCTCGGGATTTGAGGCTGAACATACCTGCAATGCGCGAAGAAAGAAGGCAAAGAAAAACCGACACGACATCGCGCATCGATGCATCGCTGAATAAGGTGAAATCTTGATTTTCATCACGATCACATGGGCTTCGGATATGGTATGGTGCCTTTTGGAGATGGCGATCAGTTGATTAATTAAAAGTCAATCCGACGGTTCCGTTTTATCGCAAAAGATTTTGTTTCGGAGATAGGAAGCTTGCAAGCTTGAGGTCACGAGCTCGACGCTATAGCTTTGCAGCTCTAGATCTGTGCAGCTCTGAGCATGAGGTCCGGCGCTTCAATGCAGGTGGGAAATTGCCATATGTGTAAATGCAACATACTCAACGCAGAAATTCCAGCTCACTCCCAAAGAGAGATTCTTGACAAATGGGACCTTTAATCATAGCATCCACCCTGAATTTCAAGGGCTATAGCTTGAGGTGATTCACTAGAATCTGCCTAGTACTCAGACCCAGCTTGTAGCAACCTATTTTCTCGATTAGAAGAGGTCAGAATGATGTGAAACACCATGGCATATATTTTTGTAGAGTCCAAATGTACTGATATCGTGAAATTACCTTCAAACATGGCTATCAAAACGAGCACCCGCAGTATTTCGAAACAAGCCTGCTGCGCTAGTTTCAAGAATAACAAACCTCTAAGCAACGGTCAGAATATTAAACATGAGGATCTCTAAATATACCCCCCCCATTGGTTTTCATCGTGACATTTGCTACCTCTTTCTTCCCACCAACAATTTCTTTTGTCGATCATATGATCATCTAGATATCTTGCAATTGTAAGTTATAGGATTTCCAACCTATCCTTATCGCGATAACTTCAAACCCCTGTCCCGTCCTCCGTATACTAATCAGTTAACTTAATTCATTGAAGAGTTATCTGAGGACGGGAACGTCCTCGAATCCCCAATTTAAAGTCACCATGGACAAAATTACCCACTATCCGCGCAACGAGTTCGAGCACGATGGCAAACAGAGAGCCCCAAGCCAAAGCAATGTCATGGACGCGAAACTCAAGGGCTTCGTCGTTCCCTCGATCAAGCTATCGGAATCCCAATCCCATGACGAAGCGTCTGAATCTCCAGATTCAAAAAAGTTGCAAGATAAGCTTGTGGCTTTTTCACCAAAGAAGAGTGTTCAGATGCTGAAGTATCGCGTCAAGAACCAAAACGGAGAGGAAGACGAAAACAAAGAAAATGAAATGGAAGGTGAAAACAAAGAAAACGAAAACAGTGTTAAGGCTGACAGTACTTGGGACGCGACCCAAGACGATACAGATCCAGAAGATTCCGGGTTTGAGTTTGGTTTCGAGAAGAAACGCTGCACTCTCGAGATCGAGCCTCACAAACCGATCAAGGTTAAAGATCATGAAAAAATTGAAACAGAGGTTCATGAAACTATCGCGGTCAAAACTCAAGATCATGAAGTTGAGACCCGAGATCATGGAATCAAAGCCGAAGACCACGACCTCCTTGAAAGTGAAGATGATGAAACAATCAAAGCTAAAGAAGCACGCGAAGATTCTGACACAGACAGCTTCCAACAAGCCGCCTCAATCACTTCTTCATGCCTCGATTCTCTCGAGAACGCTTCTATCGTTTCAGCAAAGGAAGTAACATTCACGACTCACACCGCCGGGGAAGTCTCAGTGGAAGATCGTACTATCATCGAACCTTACGATGATGACATGACTGCACCATTGATACCAAAGTCAAAGCACTTTGAGACTACCATCTACAATAGAGATAGGGACCGCCATATCTTTCAATTATTTAGGCGTTCTGAGCAAATCGATAAGCTTGGGCTTGAGAGGAAAGAAAATGATAAAAATAATATCGATTATCAGAAGGATGTCAGTTATCGAAAGGATATCGATGATACAGCTCCTCCTCCTCCTAGGGGACGTCGTCGACCCCGACCTCCACCACCTGGAGTAAAGAGGTTGGACTACGATACGTACCAGAGCTTGGCCTCATTCCCAGAAGTTGAGGAAGAAGTTAACGTTCCAACCTTGCCTTCTCAAGAAGTCAGTACAAAAGAAGAAATCTCAACTTCATCTTCTCCCCTCCAAGCTGCGAAAGAAAAGGCCATTACCTTGCAACCAAACATCTCGACCACAACTCTCAATAAAACCAAGGTCACCATTCTACCACCTCAACCCTTCTACCCACCTTCGCCAAATAGGCCAGCTCCGCCTCCTCCGCCAAAAGACACTGATACAACCTATCGAGGACATCAAACTCCAGTCACACGTAGTGAAGCTGTAAACCGTCGCCAAGCAACCTCTCCCACCCCCTCCAAAAAATACAAGGAACTCAACCTCAGGCCACCAATCCCCATCGTTCCTCTCCAACAGACCATGCACCTATACGGTAGCACTGGGAACCTTCCTCTTCCAAAACCCAACCACAACAGTGTTAAAAATGGTAGTCAAGCACCCGGAAAGCAAGACAAGGACAGCCTCCCAGGTCTTCCAAACTTCAGTCGTCGAAGGACACTTTTCGGAAACCACCTTACTGTTCCAAATGCTAATGATAGCCATCTTCGTCGAGCTACTTATAACTCACCTTCTACCCACTCGGTTCGTTTGCCTGCAATGCCTAAGAGCCCCGGGATGCAACTTCCTCAAAGGCCTGGCACGTCTTGTGGCACGAATCGACCGGATAGTAGTGCCAGTGCTCGAAGCTCGAAGAGGGAGAGGCTCAAAAACTTTTTCAAGAAGTTTTGATGCCCCTCTCTTTTTTTCCTTTTTCCTCTCTGTCAAGTTTTTACTTTGAAACCAACAGGTCTGGAGTATACTGTTGGATCAAATCATTTCTATTGTGACAGAGAGGATACATATGTCTCTTTTGTGCAATCATTTGGTTCTTTTACGAGATCATGAATCCATGAATCCACGACTAACGTTATAACGAACATGTAACATTACTACTCACTTCGAAACCAAATAATTGAACGAATGCATATCATCCTTGCCCATTCTTAAATCCTCTTACTTACCGCTGTCCAACCCAACTGTTCTTGTGAAACATCAACAGATCGAGTCTCCAAACGCTGTTAACATGTTTGGCATCGCCAAGTCGTCCCAAAATACCACAAACCAGGCCCACTTGATAACAGTTGGTTTGCGAGATTGTTTAGTTGTCTATAGATCTACCTTAACGTTATTCCCAAGAACATTCGATCAGGTCTCGACCTCCACACTGAATCCATTTAATTTGACATACTAACTCCAAAGATCAGGATGATTCATTCCTAACATACTATGCATACAGAATATCTGCAATATTGAACAGAATTTGCCATACAGCATAGACCACTACATCAAACCTCGAGATGAGCCACCCAACGAAAAAGGCGCCCCAAAAATCCTAAAACCAGACCATTAAGTAACTGACGAACCCATCGGATCAATGCCCTGCTCCTACATGCATTATGCACCAAGGTCCTGTACCCCGCTGCCCTTCCCGTCTCCGGACGCCGAAAACCCTAAAGATTGATTGAAAACTAAATCCATGATTACCAATCCACCTCGGTATATTTAAATTTTTTTTTGGTGCATGATGAGCACTAAATTTCTTTATTAGGATTCGGTTGCAGGCGTATGCACGAGCAGGAATTCTTGTACTACCATATGCATTCTTTATCAACCAGAACTCTCGAGCTCTCGTACCCCAGACTAGCTCTCGTATTGATTATATACCGCAGAATAAGCTTAAGCGTCAAAGAATAAGGAAGACGTCACAGCTTCCCTATACGTGCATACGTGCATACGAAGCCCTGTAGCGGACTTGACCCCCGATTGAATTTGCCGTGCCACAAGGATTGCCTGAACAGGAAAATTAAAATGCAGAATAGGATTCGACAGTTGCAGGTATGATTTGGCGAATGTCCCTTTTGAAGCCTATTATTCTTCTCAAGATAGAGAGGAGATCGACTATATAAAGAATGGTTATTTTCCTGCCTTTTCTTTTCAACGGTATTACAGTGCATTGAGATCCATCGATCCAACCTTATACACAATTTACCCTCGGTAAAACCATCTACAACGTTACCTGCAACAACACATTTGTCGCAGTTCGGATTCGATCGATTTAATTCATTGAATTCTTCAGATCATTTTGCGATTCTATAGCTAACAGGCCGTACCTGACACTTTCTATTACTCAAATAGAACCAATTGAAGCCAGACGCAATGTCATACACGCAGTACACTTTGTTTGATATCCCGACAAATTCGGATCCTCCAAGGAGCTGGTGGGTTCTTCCTACATGCTACATCCTGAATGCATTAATGCGAATCATTTCCATAGTGAAGCTGAAGTCGGCATATATTGATTCGATATGGGTTATATAATATAGGTCCCCAAACGTCTGGAATGCCCGTGGTGTTCTAAACTACAAGGGAGCGCCATATTCGACCGAATGGGTCGAGTACCCTGATATCCGGGTCCGTCTTGGTGCGATGGGGTATGTAGTACACCGTTTCTAATCATCACGAGATATTGAATAGTCATCAATACTAACAACTATCCAGAATCCCTTCAAAGGGCGGATTGATGCCATACACCCTCCCAATGATGCGTGTAACCAGGGATCGGGGTGATGGTGTTGAACCTCAGGTCTTATACCTCACCGACAGCTTGGATATCGCCAAATACCTCAATGATGTTCATCCACACCCACCAATCGATTTCGACAGTACTATTACTGACGAAGCTGTCAAAATATTCAATGCGAACCTAGCGGACGCATTCGTGGGGTTGGTACTCTGCGATGTACCTCTAGTTCTTTCTGAAAGGAGTGCAGCGTATTTTCACGAGACGAGGCCACAGTGGATGATGATGCCTATTAAGGATTTCAAGCAGAAAAAAATAGATGAAGGGGCATGGGAGAAGATGGAGAACGGAATGAAGGTTTGGGCTGAGTTTATTGGGAAGAATGGAGGGCCGTTTATACAGGGGGACAAAATTAGTTATGCAGATTTCAAGATGCTAGGGTATCTATTGTGGGCGAGAGAGGGAGGACCGCGGGAGGTCTGGGAGAAGATTGAGGGATGGGGTGGGGAGGTTTTGAAGAGGTTTGTGAAGGCTTTCGAGGAGAATGGGGTTCTGCGCAGGATTGACTACTAGATACCGGTACCTTTCTCCATACACATGCACGTGTATATTCGTTATGCCTAAGTATATAATTTACTGAAGTACATGTAGTTGCCTAAGAGCTAAGCTCGGAGACTAAACTGGAAAGATACCATTAGTTTGAATCGTCTGAATAAAATTGACATCAGCATGACCTGATAGGTGCATGCGCTGTGATATATATGATATATGAGTCGGCTGTACCGGGTTAACTCCGAACAGCCGACTGTAGCCACCGAGCTCCAGCCTTGGCATTTATCGGGCGATCGGCGGCAGGCCAATATTCGGACGCCGCAGGAAAATTTTCGGGCAAAAAGGGAAGCAATGATCTGGATCTGATAAGCTAAGATAATGGAACAGATGTCTAGAATCTTCACTGTTGACGTTAACCTCGGACTCTTTTCTCTCTTTCGTATTTTCTAACACACGATCTTGAATCTCTGCCTCTTTCTCCCTTTATATCCCCCGGTATTTTAATTTTATTGGACAAGATTGTGCGCGTGTAGTTCTTTAGTCGTCGATATCCTGTGAATTGAGTGTTTTTCAGAGACTGCACTGTACAGCTGCAGGCCATCTGCATTGATTTGCGTCGTTCGATTCGATTCGATTCGATTAAATTCAATCCCAGAACCACTGGAAATGAGTGGCGTCACAGGGAACAGCTCCAGTTCTAGACTTCAACATCCTTCATCGTCCCCACTATACTCGACAGACCAGTTTAATTTATCGCCTCACGACCATCACCACCCAGATGATAGCTACCATCATTTCCAACCAGACCATGACCACAATAGAATCCAGAATCTTCATACCCACCAGTCCGATATGCCTGGCCGAAGATCAGGAACCATTGAAGTCCCTGCGACTCAACGGATGCTAGCTGCTTGTAGTGGCAGTCTTTTGACCTCTCTTATAGGTATTTCTCATCTTCATCTTCAATGTTTTCTGCATTACTACGGTTGGAAATACTGACAGTTCGTCGCTTTCCCCCATAGTTACACCTCTCGACGTTGTCAGAGTCCGTCTCCAGGCGCAATCCCACACCCCGCCACCCGCTGCCGCTGCTAATACATCCACTTCATCTGCTGTCCTCCGTTCCCATCGTCTACCATCACAGCCATTCTCTCTCCCAACAGCAGCCCATATCTCCCGTCCGATCTCCGACCTTGGTGTAACCTCCTGCTGTCGTGAAGTCTTCTGGGTATCTTCTACAAACGAACTTTGCCTCGCATATCCTACGATAGGAAACACCGTCCCTGGATCTTCGTCCCTGACAAAACCGTCCGTAGACGCTGCATCATGTCTTATCGAAACGACTTCCTCCCATAGGTTTACGGGAACTTGGGAAGGACTTGTCAAGATTGCGAGAAATGAAGGCCTACAAAGCTTATATCGTGGTTTATCGCCCACGTTACTCATGTCGATTCCCGCCAATGTGATCTATTTCACAGGTTATGAATCGCTACGGTATTCGAACAAATCGCCAATATCGAAATTATCAGATAATATGGCGCCTTTAATAGCTGGGAGTCTGGCGAGAACGATCGCGGCGACTGTAATCGCTCCGATGGAACTGTTCAAGACAAGACTCCAGGCTGCAGCTCATCCTAAGCCTGGAAACCAAGCAGCAGCGGAAAATAGTGTTTCGGCGTTCCGGAATACTATCGATAGCGTTAGGGGTATGGTTGCGCAACAAGGTGTGACGTCATTATGGCGAGGACTGATGTTGACGCTGTGGAGGGACGTTCCGTTCTCGGGTATATACTGGTGGGGGTATGAGACTGTCCGCGCATTCCTGGCAGAGGAGAGGTATGGGCGGGCGCACCATCTTGGCCCAATCGAACGACATCGAAACGTAGATAATGAAACATTGGCAAATGAGGAAGATAAGGCCACTTTCATTGATTCATTTGTTTCGGGGGCCACAAGTGGTGCTATAGCTGCATTTGTGACCACGCCGTTTGACGTTGGAAAAACCAGAAGACAGGTGTGGAGAGCTTCCGGTGATGCTGCCGCTGGTGGGTCTACAGCAGCGGCAACGATGAGTGGCGAGGGAAGTATGCCAAAAGTTCTGGCTGAAATATATGGCCACGAGGGGGTTAGAGGTCTGTTCAGAGGATGCATTCCAAGGATGTTGAAGGTTGCACCGGCCTGTGCTATCATGATCTCGAGCTACGAGATTGGAAAGAAGGCTGCAATGAGGATGAAGGAGCAGGAAGAGAATTAGAGGGTTGAACTCTACTGGGGACAGTTTGATACGATATTGAAGATCTTGATGGTGCATACTTGACGACAGCGACTACACTCCACCCTTTGACATCAAAAGTTATTACCGAAGGGAGAGGTACTTTTACTGGGCCGGAATCATTATTCAGGCCCTCTTCTATTCTGAATAGAGATTTCTTCATATGTTTTTTTTCTAGCTACAATTACTAATGACCATTGCATAAGATACTTACTTGTTTACTTGAGGAAGTATCTGCTTTATAGAGGAGCACGCTTTCTAGCTCCCGGGCTTGGGGGGGTCGGGCGGAGTTTTCTTTTCATTTCAACCTGCATCGCATTGCCTTTCTCCTCGCTTTTTGATATAACTCTCTGTACATTTTGTGCATATATACTCTGTGTATTTATCTACTACAGGATTGTACTTCTAGCCTCTACAAAAATACTAAAAGCTGTCGACTTTAAAGCTTTCCACTCTTTTACCTTCAAATTTGTTAAGCGTATTCTATATCGTATGCCTTGGGAGGCACAATAAAGTGAACATGGACCCGGGAAGTCGCGTGCACGGAGAACGGGCGGGAAATGGGTGTTGCCCCTCACCGTTTTAGCCTTTTCCCCACAGCAGACGAAGAAACCCGCCCACCCCGGCCAAAACCCAGGTTAACGTCACTCCAACTAATCCCGAGCAGCCTCTCTCCTCCCTTCGCACAGCCCTCGACATATCTACATCCTTCATCCATCCACCCATCTCCTCTCCTCCATCGCTGACAACCCTATACCGGCAGTATCAATATTATCCTTCCAAGAAAAGAAAGGTCTTTGAATAATAACCCTTCGTCTCCGTTCAACCCGAAAAGAAAACAACCAAGAAAAAAAGTTTGTCACGGAACACAATATAAGCAAACCAGAAAACCGATAAAGTAATAATAACAATGTTATCCCGCACTGCCGCGCTCCGTCCGATCCTTTCGCACCACACATCTGTCGCATCGCGAAGATGGCTTTCGGTCTCATCGAGACTTAATCAGGCGGTTGGTACACCGCCTGCGGCTACTGTGACGGTTAAGAAGAGCAGTGGAGGGTTTAGAGGGGGGTATGTTCTTTTTCCCCCTCTCTTTTCTGTTCTGAAGGGGTGATGTTAATGTCAATTGGTTTATGGTTATAGGATTATTGGGTTTTTGATCGGAAGCAGTCTTGGTAAGTACTTCTTCATCAAAAGTTCGGATTGAAGAGTGAATATATGGCTAATAGCGGTTTCTTTGGGGTTATAGCGTTCGCGACTAGCTTTACTTATCTTCGAAATGAGTGGAAGGTCAGAGATGACATCCTGATGGAGGATTTTGCCGTATGTGTTTTATTCCATTTGTAGTAGAAGGTTTTAGAGGGGAAGAACATGAGCACAGCTAACTGCTATATAGAGTCTACGAGCTACATGCCAACGCGTCGAGGCTAGGTTCCGATTACTCGAGGATCAAATTGCGAAGACTTCGAAGAAGTAAAAGTTTACTTCGAGAATTGCTGGGAATAGTTGGACAGTCGAGAAGAACAGACTGCATGTATAGCTGGTTAAGCCGGGGGGGTTTGGAGGGAAGTGGGTATACGTAGGTTTTATTGGTGGCAGATGTGAAATATGAGGAACCAAAAACCTTTTGTACAAATCTTTTCTTTCCTTTTCTCAATTCGTTATTTTTCTTTCCTTCTTTTCTTTTCTTTCTATGCAATTCACGGCAAGCATACCCTCCATTAATTCAGACAATTGCATACATTCAAAAGGCATTTTTGGGCTTGGTTTCTGTCCTTGGGACTGTGGTTTTTTTTTTTTGAATATTGGATGTCTACGAATGTAGTGACTGATTCTCCTCTCAACTTAACAAAAGGAAAAACTTGTGTATACGAAAACGACCATTCGCGTATAGTTGCTGCTAGTTTCGAATTCAAGTGCTCTTGAAGCTTCTGCAAGGCCGGGTCACCATTTCTTGACATGTTATTGTCTGGTGGAATTTTTTTGTCTCGTGGCATTCTACTGTCTCGGGGCATTCTTAGTGGAGAGTAATGTGATTAGATATACTCCGAAGCCCATTCCATGCACCGAAAATGGAAGATATAAATACCGGAACTGAAAAAGTAAAAAGAACAAAAAGAAGAAGAAGAAGAAGAAGAAAAGAAGAAACTTCCCAAAACGCCAATGTCAAATTGAGTGATCGTGTCTTCCGTCCTAACTATCGTACATACACCCCCACTGTCGGTAAAACATTATACAGCCCTATGAATACACCATATATACAACCACCATGGGTAGTATATACCCCAAAAGAACATACCTATGCCATAATTCCTACTTGTTTTTGTATTTTCTGAGTTCAAAAACTAACAAACTCCACCATGGGTTCTCCATCCTTCACCCCTTCAGTCTCCTTATCCTCTCTAATCTGCACTCCAGTATGACCAACTCTACTCCCCAAAGTCGCCAATATCCCTCTCTTCAACCCAAGTCTCTTTTCAATCTCATCATCCCTCATTTTTCGCTGATTATCGCCTCCGTTGAGGTTAATACCTTCACGCATCATGACCACATCTCGTATTCTAAAGATATCGAGGTAATTCTCTGGATTTTCTGAAATCGATTCGGATTGTGATTCACGAGATTGGAGGATCAGTAAAGTGGGTGAGAGATGCGGTTGTGAAGATTGGGGTTGTCGAGGCTTTGGAGGCGGTTGGAAGATTGGAGGTGGGTTGTGGGAGGGGGTTGCGGGCGTTGGAGCATTGTGGTGGGAGACTGTGCCGAGGGTGCGGAGCATGGAGGAGAAGTGCGGGTCTTGCGAGTCTTTTAGAATTTCTGGGAGTTTCACATACACATGTTAGTTGATTGTTTATCGGGATTGTGGTTTTTAGAGGAGGGGGATAGCGGGTACGAACCATCGGACTTTGTGAACGACGGGAGTGTAGAAGGGTGGACGGATGCAGGCGGTGGTGATGATGATGATGATGATGCTAAAGAGGACGGTGTATTCTGCTGCTGTAACCGTTTCGCGACATTTTGAACGGGAAGTCGTCGGGCCGACTGTGATGTCTTTGAAGCTGCGGAACCCATTTGTCGACGATATCTACTCCTTCTGTCGGAGAGAGGGAGAGTTTATGAAAGGTCGGTGGGTGTAAGGATTATTTCCGCGTTGGTATATATCCGGCTACATCTGATCCGATGGATTGTGTATAAGCTGTTTTTATGTCGACGGGCGCGACATTGGAATGGCTTCTTCTTTGAGATATTCCGGGGTGTCTTGAGGTTGAAGGGTTTACTTGGCTGGTGACGTCGAAATCGCATGACATTTTGACGGCTTCGGATTGGTTACACAGAATAACTCGTCATGGTGCAGACAACGCGGAAAATGCAACAAAGTGTTTTTCAGGGTCGAGAGGTCGGCTTCACAGTCAAGTAATTTTCCGCCGAATTAGATATATATATATTTAAATTTATAACTCGTATAGAGCCATTCAGGCCGGGCATCCACTTCTAGCCTTCCCAGAATCTTGAGGAGCATTCTCGACGGGTAAAGGGTTTTGCGTTGACACGGCCGCTGAGGCCATAGCCATTTAAGTACTTAGTATTGTAACGGTTGTTGCTCTAGATAGGACGTATGTGGTAAGCCCTGGGGATGTTTTTTAGAACAGGATCCTAGTCAATTAATTTTAAAAGAAAGGGAAAGGAAGTAAGATCCGGTTTCTGCAAATTTATAGGTAGATCTAAGGTTCAGTATGTATCTCCTGAGCAGCCGCCTCCAAAGAGATATATATATATAAAAGTAAACCTCGTGCTCACTTGATCTATTGGTATGGGTATTTTGGCCAGAAGGGAGAACAGTTATTCCTTCTGGCTAACTTGACTTACTTTATATTGAACACAGGATATATATACCTTATAACAGTAACATGAATGTCATGAAAAGCCATCACTTGCCTAAAGTTC
Source organism: Arthrobotrys conoides (assembly GCA_036971725.1). Classification (NCBI taxonomy): domain Eukaryota; kingdom Fungi; phylum Ascomycota; class Orbiliomycetes; order Orbiliales; family Orbiliaceae; genus Arthrobotrys; species Arthrobotrys conoides. The sequence goes on from JAVHJM010000001.1 coordinate 4,043,038, forward strand.
CCGTTTCTACATTCGCACAACCGCGAATCTCGCGCTGGATTCGCGGTCGCATGGTGAATTCGTTTGAGTTAACCTCATGACTTCAATAGAAGTTCCGGGGGGTTGGCTTACGCTTCAAGGGATATAATGAAACCGTATCCCCTTGGAGAGGGACCTTGGTCTAAATTATGTCGTCCGGGGCACCTCATATCCTAATTTTTACAAAGCAAGTATCAATATGTTTGATTAAATTGCTATTGGAGTCGTCTGCGCTCCGAGTATCGCTAGATTGTACAATCACAAACTCAAAAACACTACTAGGGTTCCTATCAAATAGAGCAGCCATCACTAGAATTTCATGTTAGTATGATCATATGATACACAAAGGCCAACTTCGTTAATTAAAATTATAACAGCACTCGACTACATCAACATTCTTCGAAACTTTAGCCTTTCAACAGCGGGTAGCATTGATATCCGACGGGGAAGGTTCGTGACGCTTTAGGAAGAATAGATTAATTTATATATTGATAGCAAAGCTTTCCCAAGAATTAAAACAAAAAATGATAAGTGTTGGTGACTAGACGTCGTAGGTCTCCTCAATCCTAATTAACGGCAGCAAAGGCAAGAAATCAAACCTAATCATGAAATGATAAAACGTCAAAGACAAAACGTATAAGCGCTCGCTTCTATCAAACAAGTCATACAGAACGTATTTTTTTTTTTTTGTTTCCCATAAATCGTGCAGAACATAAACCAAACACAATCGTACGGGTATCGATATAAACTGCAGAACGAATACTAACGTGATGTGCAGAATGATCATGGAGGTAGACGATATAAAGCAAAACTGTAAGGATAGTGAAAAGAATGCAGACTGTTAACCTAGTTAACTTCCAAACTTACGACCGTAGATATCTACTCTTTGACATTAATAATCAATCCAAAGGTCCCTTTGACCAATTCCTCAGGAGTGAAGTGGTTATTTTCCCTTTTATGGGTCCTCATATTGTCCGAGGCTTTCTCTATTCCTCCCTTGTGGCCCCGTTTAGCGGTACACCCGTTGAATCCACAAATAAGATAAGTTTGGGACTTTGGGGTGTGATATCCCTTAACATGTTGATCGAGTGATTGCTTGTTAACCCATGGACCGCGGGGACAATTGGAGACTGAACAGACATAGTCTCCTGTTTTAACCGACTTGGGCTTAACAGGCGTTGTATTTTGTAAGGTCGGATTGGTTGAAGGGTTAAGTAGCCATGGGACGACCAAACATGTATTGCCTTTGGTTTTGTTTAATTCCTCGATGACTTGATTGTAGAGTCCTTGAAGAGCGATTGTTTGAGGTAGAGTAACCCTTTGTATTGCTTTATCGCATGTTGGACAGCCCAGATCCCAGGCGTGTGGGTCGCCACAGAAGACACAGTCGGTTGCATCTTCTGTGAGGGGGAAGCGTAACTCATACTCAATTATCTTGTACATATCGGATGAAACGGTGTTTAAGTACAAGTAAAAGAACCTTGGGAAACCAAGCTCTAGTTTATTATGTTAGCCAGTTATCATTAAAGACTTCAGGACTTTAAGTTAGTGTATCAGAGTTGACTTACTATTAACTGTGATCAGTATATCTTGAAAAATTGTACTGTTGACAATTTGATCGATCGTAACTGACAGGGACTTATTGAACGCTCCAGGGGGTGCAAAAATCATAGTAATATCCTGTCTCACAACCAACTCTGGGATAGTAAGATTGTTGGGTATTTTTCCTGGAAGAGTTTTTTTCATTGTTAGGCCGGGCTTTCGACGGATCCCACCTGGGGGTCCTCGCTTGGTATTTGACCCCTTTGCGGCTTGTATATCAGCTTTCATACTGTCTCGTAGCCTCTTGCTAAGATCTTTGTCTAAAAATGAACCAGTCCACTCAATAGCCTTTTGAACTTCTTTCCACATCACCCCAACAATCTCGTCAAAGAGATCCTGTTGACTGGGTTGATCTGGAACCTCTCTAATAGAAGATAAACATCTCCGAAAAATCTCGAGATCATCACGAAATGCCAATGGAGGTAGATCTTCGTCCTTTGCGTTCTTCTCTGCTCGGGACATTGCGTAGGCAACGTGGAGGAAGCAGTACACTTGAGTAATGTTGGTAGGGATGTTGCCATCTAGGATACTCTTAAGTGAATCTAGACCGATGCGTATTATGTTGTCTAGGCCTCCAAGTGAGTCAACGAAGATGCGGAGTTGAGGAGATGCAGTTTCAAGCTTTGAGGCGAGACGAAGTTTCTTGAGCATTTGCAAAGCTGCGGCTATAAGACGTTTATTCAAAAGAGGATCGTCAAAGCGCAACTCTTTATCAAATGTTCCAGAAGTTTGCGCTGGGGTGGTTGAGGAAGATGATGATGAAGGAAGAAAAGTATGTAGGTGAGAATTGGGTATAGCGTTTTGTATAAATTCCGGCACTGGAGGAGGAGGTGCGTATAATCGCCCAGAGATAGACTGTGAAAGCAAATATCAGTGTTTGCATGTATGTCAAGTAGCACTAGCTAGGCGGAAGGGAAAATATGCATGTAAATAGGTACTAACCGGATCGTCATCCAATGTATCGTTCCAGAACTCTGGGTATTCATCGAACATATCTTCTGAAGGCGTGATACTCTGACTGTCACCCGGCAGTTCAATTCCTCCAACTTGAACATCGTTGGGCCCAAAGCTGAAATCACCATCAAGTTCATGTGGTCCTTGCGGCTGGGATTCTCCATCATTTTGACTTTGATCATCGGCACCTTGGCTGGTATTCGGCTGCTGACTCCCAATTTCAGCTGGCGGCGTCGCCGGTGCAGGTGAGGACGAGGACTTTCCGTTTTTCCCCTGAATTATGTTCCCAGCTTCTTGAACAAGCCCTTCCAGTTGGGCTTTCGCACGCCCGACCATGAGAGTACTAGCCTCGCGAAGTTTTCTAAATTCTTTCTCAACGTCAACCCCCATGGTCACAGTGAGGAGGCCGACTTTCTTTCGTATCAATTTAATCCATCTATATACTTATCTAAGGAGAAGTTAGTGTGTATAACTCAAAGACATGAAACTAATCAATCGATCTTTTTATAAGATAGCATACCGATTTATCAAAAAATCGACTCGAATATCTGTCCGAACGATTATTTACCAATGAAACACTCGTTTAGTGGTGGCCTGTCTTTCAGTCTCCTGCTGCCAGAGAGACGGCCCGGTCCCTATATAGTAATTATCTATGCCCAATTAAACACCTAGTTGCATATGAATAATCTGTGCAATGCAAGAACAGCACTAGTCTGGGGGCTATTGAAAGGCGACTCGGATGGAACATATGCATCAAATAGATGTCACACAACTAGCTTCTTAGAAATAGTGCTATATTGATCCTAACCTGGTACCTAAAATTACAAGCAAATCAATATGAACAGGGACCCCGAACCTCACTCTGACAAAGATAGGTCTTGTAATTACATCTCTTATTTTTTTTGTCCTTTCCTTTTTTTTTTCTGTATTGCCTACTTAGTAGTATGCTTGAAAACAGAATATTAGGATGTCTGGGGAACAACGCACTTTCTTGTTGTTTTTTTTTGCCATCAATTTTACTACCAGCTGCTTCAGTCTCGCGATCTCATAACCAACAGCTGCTAATCCATCAAGCTGTCTTACCAGGATCCAAGACTGCGATGCTAACACAAGGACCCAGGGCTATCCTACAAGTAGTTCATCTGTAAAACAAAGCCGTACTGTCCGCGTGACCGCTGTCAACCAGCCACCTAATTACATGTCCTCCCGTCCGGGAGTATCAAAAATATCAAAAACAAGGACACCCGTTTCAAAAACGTTCCGGAGTTAAGAAGAATACTCGTAAGGATGAATCGAATATAGGTATACGGGATACTGCATTAATCCTATTAACTCCTGGTCCTAGCCTCTACAAAACTTCTTAGTGTGAAGGCTGTTGTAGAGCTGAATAAATCGTCCATATCAAGACGATCGAACATGATGAAGCCTAAGGCGCCTAGGCATCGTCACTTACACTCGGAGCTCTACCAGACATCTAGCTCCCCTTGTTTCATTCTGGCCTCCAAGGCTTCCTTGTGATAGCTTCTAAGCCAGGCCGGGGATGATGCATAGCCATGTGTAACAGGATTATACATATGCAAGGCATACCGATTCTACCACCGCCAATTGGATCCTAGTCTCGATTCATTAGATCCCAGCATGTTCCCAAATCTTCGAAGCTCAATTGATCAAACCGGCAAGATGCATCACACATGTACACCTCACTCGCAGGGGCCAACATCCCAACCTTCAATATCTATCCCGGGCCATTGCATAATAAGAAACAGCATACCCGTCCCGTTTGATTAAACAAACATCTTTACCAACTACCCATGACTCGGATCTATCCAAATCTCAAAAATAGCATCAACCCCCGTAATAATGCAATGTGATAATGATCAAACCTCTTATCACATTTTCCTGTCTTCTCCTCAAAAGAAATAAATAAGCGATACACCCTGCCCCAAAAACTAGTCCGACCCTCACACTCTTCCTACTTCCTAACTCCAATCTGGAAATCCACCATTGTCACGTGCTCACCACACCTATCCTACACTCCGACCAACCATTCCAAGCCTCGGAGCCGACCTCCCCAGATTACATTAAAAATACCCTTACCGACTTCACAACCACCCGTTTCGGCCTTTTCTTTGACCATACAATGCATACGTACCACACGACTTAATCAAACAAAGGACCACGCGTATACGTATCATATACCATCACGGGGACCAAACTACGGACGGCTCGACCCCTCAGACAAAATGCTTCAGTATTAACAATCAGTTTCCATTTTTACGCCTCTAATAATGCATGCATCATATGTACGTTCGCTGTGCCATATTCATGAAGGCATTTCACAAAAGAAAACAAAAAGGATAAGAAAAAAAGAAAAAAACACAAAAAGTCGACAACGGGGAGGGTCGTAAAGAAAAGAAAGGTGCACTGGACGAGGAAACATGCAAATAACAGTCCATAGCGAGCTAGCTAGCGCTCGCTATAATGATACGATTGATGCAACGGATACAGCTCGTGAACTGGGAACAATAACGAGAAAGCAAAAAACAGCAAACGCAGTTCTTTTTTCCACGTTATCCTAATGGACAACCAAAAAAAAAAAAGGAAGCCGGGAAACCTTAGTTGGAAAAACAAGAATAGTTCAATGAGCGTTATGCATAGCATTTTTTGTTCGTGCGAGCTTGTTTGCGGTTCATTAGAAATTAAACATTCGTAGCAGCCCTCCACCATTTTTTTCCACCATCCACAATCTGGTGATTCATCTCGTCATTATCATTATCAATTAAGGAAAAGAAGGAAAGTCACAGTCAAAGAAAGAAGAAAAAAAAGAGAGATAAGTCCATGCAATACCTTATCCATCAAGAGGAAAAGTAACTTAGAGCAAGAAGGCAAGACCAAGAGCAACAGTCAAAGCGAAACCGCTAACTCCGAGCTTTCCAGCTGCACCGGTCGCTTCTGGTGGGCTCGGGCTCGATGTGGCGGTACCATTAGTACCGTTATAAGGAGGATAGGGAATCACGACGATGGCAGTCGAGGTCAAAGTAGAAGTGGATGGTTCAGCAGCGTTGGTCGGAGTGCTGGTCTGGATGGTAAGGGAGCCCGTAATGGTAGTCGGAACGGTAGGAACGACATAAGTCTGAGTGACAACCGTAGTGTCAGTTGAGACATCGGTGGTAACGTCAGTGGGTTCCTGGGTAGGAGCCTCAGTTGGTGCCTCAGTTACAGTCTCAGTCTCAGTTGCGGTTTCGGTCTCAGTTGGAGTTTCAGTCGGAGCCTCAGTGGAAGTAGCCTCGGTCTCACCACCCGTTGGGTAGGTTGGTGGAATCGCATCGCTAGTGGAGTCGCGTGTCAAGGTAAGAGTCGAGGTGGTAGTGAACGAAGTGGTAGTGGTAGTATCGAAACCACCACCCTCGCCACCGGTTGGGTATGGAGTAGCAGTGACGGTGGTACTTGGAGCGACACCCGCGCAGTAAGGGACGCCGGAGCTAGTGCTGCAGAGAGGGGCAGCAGCGTCGCAGCAAAGAACTCCATTGTCGACAGATCCAGGGGTACAGTATCCTCCAACGGCATTCTGGCAGCTGCGAATACCATTGCAGACGTAGCCTATAATTATTTTGTATTTATATATTAGCAAGGTTGCATTACGTATGAATATAATAAGGTATAACGGCTAAAATCAGGAGCTTCATCGGATTTAGAACATACCATCAGGACAACACCCCATCTCGCCATCAACTTGAGAGCAAACCTCTCCTGGTCGGCAAGCCAAACCAGCAGCAGAATCGCAGCAAGGTCCGAGCGAACAGCCGGAACCGCAGGCAGTATAGCCAGCGGGACAGTTGGTCTGGCGCTTGAAGATCAATCCAGCAAAGGATCCATCGATGTTAACAGCACGAACTGCAACATGCTTGAGGATGGGGTTTGCTGGGATGGCAGCAGAAGCAGAGGCTGTAGCAGCCAAACCTGCGATGACGACAACAATGGTATGCATATGCATCTTGATTGATTGACGTTTGTAGGAGAAGTGAATGATCGGTCGAGCTGAGAGCGAGTGAAAGCAAACAAAGGTCCTTTTTAGGGTATCAGACGGTTTGTGGTTTCAGATGGGTTTGTGTAGGAGAGAGAAGGATGATAAAGCGGTTGATGATGATGAGGATGGTGATGATGATGATGGAGGAAGATGGTGGTGGAGATGATGGCGATGATGACAATGGAAATAAATAATAATATTTTAATTCCGATGAAGTCGTTGACGTTCTTCTGTCAAGCTGTGTTAACGTTTGCTGAGAATGTGTTGACTGGACGTTCCAACAACGTCTACAGAGCCCAAAGCGGTAGAATTCCCAATTGGTGCAGCTTCTTGTCTCTTTTATAACAAAACACCTCTCTCTGATCAAACTGCAATCGATGAACCTCAGGACAATAAGTATCACCAGATGAAGAACAATAGCGAACGAACGAGCTAACGAACGAACAAGCGATCGATGATGATAGAAATAAGGATAGAGAAAAGAGAAGAACAAAAAAAATCCTTCTGGGTGGGTGGTACATGCACCATCAATTTAAAGACTTCACCACCCTGCCAATCTCTGCAGGACGTCGACGTATTGCCAGGTCCCACGGACATACAAGAATCGAACCAAGAACCAAGAATAAAGAACCGGCAAAGCACAGAAGAAAAAAAATCCTGTCTGGCTGCCTCGGCTGGTCTTGCACTTCGTGATACCAGCGAATCGAATCAATCACAGCAGTGGCGGCCTGGCCATACCTGTACGATAATGACGGTGGCTTTGCGTATGCACCCCTCGACAGACAGCTATCTCCATGGCTCCACCTGACCGACAAGATGTTCCGGATAGACAGAACAATGTACCCGGTCACACCAATCGAACCAGCTTTATGTATGCCAGATGGGAAGGAACAGAGAAAAAAGAACATCGGCGTTTAGTCAGACAACTGTTGCCTCGTCCCAGGAAGTTCAATCAAGCAAACAGCCCAGCAAAGACAAAAAAATGCACACGGCTGAAATCCCTTGAGCTCTGTTCTTGTCTGTCTGCAAAGGGTAGTCTGGAGGGGAAAAAACACCAATAAATCCACCACGATCCTTCCTTTGTTCCTACTCTATCTCGCATTGGAAGCAAAGGAAAGAAATCAAAAAAAGGCCGTGGCAGGTAAGTAAGTAGGTACGTGCAGCGATAAACAGCGAATAGCAGAGATATACCCCGGTCGAATCCAATCGAGTGGTGCCAATACCAACCTTTATCCCATGCATACATACACTTTTCATGCATGTTTATCGACGTCACCACACCACAGCTCCCCTCTTCCCCCACTCCCCAACTCGCACACCCAGCGAATCAGCACAACCCGATCACCCACCATTTAAACAAAATGGCTGGGTTCATGGCCCGGGAAGTCGTGTATAGTTCCATGATTCTATAGCCTGGACCTGCAGGTAATTAAGGCCGGGAGGAAGTCAGATCTGGGTTGCCACCTTTTGAATTCTTAGCTTCGTCTATTTCCTGTTCGGTGATCGAATTGTGGCGTCACAATAACAAGGGAATTGGAGGAGGCTCGTGGGCTTGAGCAGAAGATCTTCGAAACTACTTCGGTTCTTCCTTCCGAACCACTTTTTACACCCCGCTGATATCAATATGTGGAGACGATACTGATATGATATGATATGATAATGACAGCTATGCAGTGGGAATCAACGTCATGCCGCGCGTAGAAGAACATTCCATGGATTTAACGTCATTTGATTTCCTCCCCAAAAGGAGTGACAGTATCTAAATGCCTATTCTACGAAGCTTGAAAAACGAGAATGGCTGTCTCTGCAACAGCTATTTTCAGCTGCAATGCAGAGGGAAAAAAACCATGCTGCTGCATGCATCACTAGTCGCAGATGCCCGACTAACCTGAACACCAGAACACAAAATGCTTAACTCCGCCCAACCTAAATATACCAACTTGATTTCTTATGTCGACCCAGCCCCGCTCTGTGGCGTCTTAGCCACCGAAGACTTCCTTCTGTTAGAAAGAAGCTGTGACAGAATAAAGCTATTCACATCCTCATCAGACCAATAGCTCAAATGCCTAAGATGAAAATTAGCGTCTTCTCCAACTATAACTACGGTATTGAGCAGAAATGCGAATATACTTACGACGCAATCGATGCAATCAAACTGATATCGAACGCCCCTTCTTGCACTGAAAAATCAATCCTCCCCGTCCGATTCAAAGCCCTAACCTTCCTTTCCTCCGTCTTAAGCCTTTTAGCTTTCTCCTCTGCCCTTCTCTCTGCTTCTGTCTTCGGACCTTCTCCATCACCACCCTCCCCGTCATCCTTTCCACCCCTATTCTTCTGAAACCCAGCATACAAAGTCTCCAACTCCCCATCAATCAGTGTAGGCTTGTGCTCCATCTCCTCTCCTTCATCATACCAAGTCTCAATATCTAACGAACCCGCACTCTTCCTTTTATCACTGATCGCATGCTCTCCCGTAAACCCCAAACTCCTATTTAAAATACTACTAGCTACCCCAGCGGAGAAATTACTCCACATACTAGTAATACTCTGACCGATCCCTGACAGCCCGGCGAGTTGATTTCCCAACAGAGTTTTCTTCGTATACGGTAAATTCTGCGGTTTAATCTCGCTCATGGCTTTTGTAACCAAGGGCTCCATCCGGTAACTGATCGGATCCGTAGGATGGAAGATATTGTATAACTGTCCACACGACGGTGATGAAACATTAATATCTAACAGCCCACTACCTCCGAAGTTTCCAGGCTCGAAAGACCCAAAATAGTCGGCCCTTGCCTCCGGTGGTGTCAAGATATCCTGGGATTCGTTATCCATCATCAAAACTTTCGAAATTGGCGTTCGCGCAGCAATAGATTTGCCCTCCAACATTTGAAACAACCCGATCGGACTACCAAATGCAAAGAAGCTGTCACATTTGAACTTCAGTCCCGATCCCACTTGTTTCCCCTTAAACCCTTCTCTACAAAGGATATCAAAGTAGATAGCTGAACCGAGAGAATGTCCACATAACGAAACTCGACCGTTCCAGCCAGGGTTACGAGTTTTCCAAAGTTCGTAGATGCGATTTGATTCGCGAACGACGATGCGGGCAATATGCTCCCGGTAGGCACTTTGGTAGAGCAGGATGTCGAGGGCAAGATCGGTTATTAGACTGCGTACGGCAGGAACACCTTCGATCGTAATGTCGTCCAGAGCAGGATAAGATTCGTAGATACTATCGTCATCCGGATCTCCTATATCATGTTCGACATCTGTCTGTGACAGGTTCGTGGCGTACCCGGAATTCAGGCGATGTGCTCGGAGCGCTTCTTTTGGGAAGTTCAAAAGATGCTATACAAGCTTACATCAGTACCATATTATCCATTAAGCTATTAGTATCAAGACTTACCCTCCAACAGACCGGAAGTACCTGAAGCCTACAATTCTTAGGTGCGTTCTCCAACTCCGCATTAAGCTGCTGGATATCAGGTGAAGCCCCATAAACATCCTTCAAAGTTTTTCGGAACACATTCACGTCATGAATAAAGTTTATAGACTCCATTCTTAACGAAAGTCGCTGGCCGATTCCATGTGTGACCAAAATCCTAGTATATCACTTCCGCATTAGCAATCCCAACTCCAATCAGTATACTGAAGAAGGCACATACAAATGCTCGACCTCCCGATCATTCTCATTTTCGTCGCTATTTTTGTAATCCTCTTTCATCTCATCTTCCATAACCTTTTCAGGATCATCGTCATCCCCCATCCCTAATAAAGTCGACATCTTCCTTTCCAATGCAGCCCTACCCGCCTGTGCTCCGGTTTGTGGCTCTTCCTCCTTCATCGGAGCCTTCGGACTAGCATTTTTCTTAGCATCAATGATCATCGATGATCTTTTTGACCCACCCGGTTTTCCAGGTGTGGGAGTAACAGGCCTTGACCCGGCTGCTGATGTTACACCGCCAGCAGCGACTGGTTTCCCAACAGGTGCCTTGTCAACCCATCCGCGGACTAGCTTGACCCCTCCGAGGTTTTGTCCAGATGTCATCCTCTGGAACAAAGTCGAACTGATTTTCCCATAGATGTCATCCGTCATGAGCCACGCTGTAGTAGCATCCGAATATACAACAAACGTATTCAACCAAGGACCCAATAGCGGCCAGCTCTGCTGTTGTGGAAGTCCAGGAGGCGGTGGAACATCAGCCTGGGTCGTTTCTATCGTCGGAACATTCAGCTTTGAGGAATCTGTATTTGAAGCCGTTGTAGCGGCGGCACCTGCGACGGTAGGTGGGACAATAGGTGTCTTTTGTCGATATGGTTTGAATTTGATATAGCCTCTTTCAACTTGGTCACTCAACTTTTCTTCCAACGGCCGTAAACTGCTCCCCTCTTTCCTACCACAAAACTCACTTAGTCAATTCGCCGTTCTTTAAACCCCATTGATCCATTCACTATAGTCGGTTTATTTTGCTCACCATCACGAAACCAAGTCCCTCTCAGAACACTATAAACCGGCCCCTCCCAATAAGCACTTGCCAATTCCCTTGCCCTTATATGCACATCGAACAAGTAATCTTCATTAACCATCACCGTGACCTCCTCATCTTCTGCCACCTTGGCACTAGTCTCTTTATCATCTTCATCATCACTATCCTTCCTCCTAGACATCCACGGCTTTTCAGCCTCTCGTGCCGTTTTCGCATCATCCTTTTCCGAAAGTTCCAAAAATGCAGCTTCAATCCTTTTCGAATCCTGTTCGCCAAATGGTACGAATTTAACGGGCGGTTTTGGAGGATTCTTCAAATCGGGCTCCTTCTGGAAGGGCTTTCGTTTTGGATTCTTTTTTTTTTAATAAAAAGAAGTTAGCAATCTACGATTTATAAATCAACTAGCTTTAATAGAAGAGATGCTCACATCAACAGCATAATGCCACCTCGCCAGTACAGCCGGACAATCCTCCGGATAATCTTTCGGTGATATTCTTTTCGTAGAACCAACTACATGATCCGTTGTAGCCCTCGAAACCGAACTCGAACGGTTTATCCCATCATGGTTGTTACGGGGTAGTGGAGACCTTGACCTCGCACGGCTGTTGCTTCGAATTGTAGACCCAGTCCCTGTTCTCGCCGTTCTCGGCGTAGAAGCAGAAGGAACGGTAACATCTGCCCCACCGCTGCTACTGCTACTGGCTTCAGTATTCCCAGAGCTGAATAGCTTATCCATACTATTATAATATCGTAAACTGCGGAAGTTTCGATGGAGGAGGTATAACCCCGAGGTTGGGCGGGGGAAGTAGCGGGGTATCGCGATCGTAAATGTTATCGAAGAAAACCTAGGTACCGACGAAGGTTCTCAAGCTGTTGGCATATTATTTCGATTTGGAAATGCTAAGATATCTTTAAAATTATGAAACTGTCGAATAAGCAGTATATGTCTATCGTAGTGCAGAAATTATTGCCACTTTTAGTCGGTTTTGAGAAAAATCAAGAGTGAAGCTTTCCGGGTGAGAAGGTAACCGTTGGAATATAAGTTATGCGACGTGACCCAAACGGTCAAGTTAATCCGATGACTGACCTTTACGTCACATAAACTCGGAACGGGCGCAAGCACGGTATCCGAACCTGACGGCTCCAGCTGATATTCAGGAACCGTCCGGCAAGCACACTTAGTTTCCCGTATCCCATGTGATTGAACTATAAAATATGCGAAAATGGAGAAATGTCAAGGTTAAGGTTCCCGAAAGCCAGGAAGACCCTCAAATGCTATTCGGTAAGAAGTTAACGGAAAAAAGGCGGTAAGGTAAAAAGTATATGATACATGTGAAAGTGCATCGAAATGCTAATGCAATGGGATCGGTAAAACGTTAAACGTTATCTTGAAAAAAGAGTCGCTTCAATCGCTCATTTAAACATCCACAGGTATAAAAAAGATTATAGTAAAGAAATGGGGAAATATGTGCAAAGAAAAGAATAGAAAGATGTGCATGAAGCTTCGAAGCAGGGTAAAAAGACATCGGATGCTCATGGCGACTACTTTCTAAGAAACGAGGATAAAGAACCAAAAGGAAAGGAAAGCTGGGGTATATAAAAGATTCCCTCCCGATAGGAACCTACATCACTACCCATTCGCTCGCCCGCTTCAAATACTTGTCCAACAAGATTGTAACATCCGCTAGAACAAACCTGCAGATAACTAGCCCAAAGAACTCGCCCGCTCTATTAATCGACAAGTCAAGGCCCACCTGGGTTGTAATGCGGATATTGTGGGATTCGATATGCACCGACAGTTGGTCTAACAAGGTCCGGGGAGTTAGAAAGTTAACCCAGAATAGGATACGAAAGATACGGAGATATAAATACCTAAAACCTGTGCCGCCTCAAACAATTTTGACAGCGCATTCAAATATCCCGCAAATGGACCGGCGAACCCTCCGAATGCTACTCCGTCTTCCATGTCACTTCCATGCCCGACCCCGCCGCCATTTGCATGGTTCACATTCTCACTGTAGCTCTCCAAGCTCCTGGCACTTGGAAGGGCGGTGTACGAGCTACTGCTACTGGAGATAATCGAGGAGGTATTCTTACTTCTCAACTTCTTCCAGTAGCTTCTGCCTCCGCTTGAGCTATTACTAGCCTTCATGCTGCTAGAAGAATCAATCCCATTGCCCATTGAATCCCCATCGCCATCAGTGCTCTTAAACATAGCAGAGGCACCGGAAGCACCAACATCACTTCCTAGCTTCTTGTTCAATATCGTCTCTGTCTTTGACATCACGTGTTCTAGGTCCTGAAGCTCTTTGAGGAGCAACTCGGCGTCGGTTTTATCCACGGACGACAGCTTCTTCAGGGCCGCCGTGAGGCTTTCGCTAGCAGCGATCTTTTCATCCACACACTTTAACTTAACACCCCTCATCAACCAGATTTCTCGTGGAACGAACAGCTTCTGGGATAAGTATCCACCATGTGGGTTCGAGATGGTATTGTTAAGACACCTCATTAGCCAGAAAGTTTTTGAAAGTTGTTCTTGAGGCATCGGCTCCAACGGTGCTGGGTGAGATGAATCTGACTCTAAAGAGCGTGACCCAGATGGCGAGTGTATCCGATTGTCGAAGAGATGGAAGCCTCCAGTTGGAAGCCCAACCGCCGAGCCAATGTTTCCAGACATTGGTGTCCTTGGCGGAAACTTCGCGGATCGTAGGTTCTGGGAACTGGCAGAAGAATGCAGACCAGGGTATGAAGGTGAATCGCTTTCTGGGAAACTGCCCATGCGTCCCGACTTCAGGTTAACGTGGGACTGAGTCTGCCGCAGAATGCCACCCGTGCCTCTCAGGGTGTGTCTAGTTCTGGGTGATAAAGTTTCGATATGTGTATGGTCACTTGAGCCGTCATCGGTTCCGCTGTTCCGCTTCCTCTCAAGTTTAGCGGCTGTAATATTTTGTTCAAGAGTTCTAGGTGAGAATTCCGACGGTGCGATGGTAGACGCCACTGCAGTCTCAGGACCATCTTCCACAGTCATATGCGTAGAGGCGGTTGGCGGCCCATCCTTTTCCTCCTGCGTCTCCGTGGTTGTTACTAGGCGTGACTGTCGAGTATTTGTTTCGATAGTTAACGGACCCAGACCTGAAAGTGGCCTCCCCGACATCCTTCGATCCAGAACACCAGAGTACCGCTGAGTGTTACGGTTCATTGGTAGCGTCGGAGTGGTCATAACAATCGTTTCATCATCATGGGGTAGTGCTGTTTCTTCTTCGTCCCATGCTCCATTAGTCGGTTCAGGGGTCTCGCTGACAGGTGGTAATTCATGGTGATTGTCCAGGTCGAATTTAAACTCTCCAAGCTGATGAACCACATTGACATCCTTCTCGATGTGATCCACCATATGTGCGTCCTCATCATCCTCATGCTCATCATCTCCATCGCGACCATCAACACTAGACTCGACTTCCCCTTGCGCTGACAACCGCTTCCCATTCAGTTGTTGGAACCCTGAATCCAGTACAGGGATAATATTCGAACTCCGTCGCCTGATGTCCCTAGCAGCAGGTGTCGGTTCGGCATCCTCCACAATTATCTGATTCGTGATATCCAGATTCAACGGCGCAGGCGCCTGCGATCTAGTCGTATAGTCGGTCATGTATTCATCTACAAAGTCATGAATTATCTCATGATCAAGAATTGCCGATTGCCGTGCCGCAATAATTGTCCGTCGTGCTCGTTCCCGAGTCAATGGCGAATCAGCCCCAAAGCTGTCCTCAAAACTCGGCCCAATGTCTATATCCAGCCCTAGTTTCGACAACCTTTGGCTGGCCAACATAACCGTTTTCCTGACATCATCGGCATCGAATTCATCCTCCTCCTCCCGTTCCTCTAGCTCCTCCATAATCGATTTCTTCCTCAACACAGGCACACTCTGTGCATGCATCAACTTCACTGGTTGCTCTGAATACCGCTTAACCCCATAACTCATAACAACAGCTGATTCAAAATCGCTATCGGCATCTGAACTAAACCCATCCCATGCAGCATCAACGGCGGCGTCGATCATTTCCGATTCACTGTCATAGAGGCCGTTACTATGGTATGGCACTGGTATACCAGACTTTCTGGGTGACGTTGCACCAAATGAAGAAGTGGGCGAATCCGTGCCGTCATCGTCATCAAAGTTGTGCAACCACGAAGTTGACGCCTCGCTAACGTCTCTCGAATGGCCCATATGTCTTTGCTTTTGCGGAGACGGTGTTTGGAGCACTTTTGGAGGAGGTTCGATTGGTGTCCGTGATTGTACAATTTGGGGGCCACCCGTGGGGGTCTTCTGAGGGATAATGACTGATGGTCGTGCCGCATTCCGTATTTGGCTGGCTTGGGCGGTTGGGATCGCTGGAGGGGGTACCTGTGGAGGTGGAGCCTGAGGGGGTAACGTTTGAGAGGGTAGTGTTTGGGCGGGTAGCGAAGGTACTGGCATGGACGGGGGGGGCATTTGAGGTGGTAGCTGTACGTGTATCTGCTGCGACGGAGGGAGACGTGGCACCTGTGCCTGAGGCGGCGAAACCTGCGATGTCGGGATCTGTTGTGTAATTCGAGACAGGCTAGTTTCCTGCTTGTGAGTATACTTCGGCCTCGTGTCGATTTGGACAATGCTGGGCTGGGCCATTATGGCCACAGACGTCCTAAGTCCCGGCTTCTGAACGAATTGTGGCGACTGAGCCCTTCCCATAATGTAGCTCATCCTCGTTGTATCCTTCCTCGGGCTACCCCTGAAATCATCGTAGTTCTGCCTCATGTCGGGAACATATTCTTCATCCTCCACAAGCGCATCATGGGATAACCCCCTCCGGAACGCCGGCCGACCTCCATTCGATGTAGTTTGCCCTCTGGCCGCTACCGCTGCCGCTGCTGGCCCATTTCCTCCATTTATCGCTTCGGGTTGTAAGGATTCTCGTCGAGGAGGTACTTGGACGTGCTGAGGGGATGTCGGCGCAGATATTATAGAAGCGGTCTCATCGCTCTCAAAGCTCATGGAATCATCCTGCTGTGGTCGCGCGGGTAGTTCCTTCTCGTCCACTCTGTATAACGGCGACAGTTCCCTTAATTCATCTATTCGTCGTGCATATGTCTCTCTCTAAAGATGTTGCGAGGCGGTAAAAACCCTTGTGTTAGCCGTGACATACACCAACATTTAATTCTTTTCGCAACGTTAAATCAAAATAGATAATTTTCGTTCTTCTTCCCATCATCGACCTGGAGATATTTTATTTTTCTTATAGAAATTCAAAAAAAAAAAAAAAAAAAAAAAAAAAAAAAAAGGGAGGGTACTCCATACTATCTGCTGCAGCTTCCTTCGGTCCTCATCGACCCCAGCTCTCATCATAACATGCCCCAGCAACGCACAGGCGTCTGAGTAAGCCTCCATGGCCCCTTCGATATTGTTCGCATTGTCGAGTAAAACGGCCGTATTGGCCTTCTGTAGAGCGGACGACAGCATCGCCTTTGATCTGGAACCAGTTCCTCCCGAAGATACTGGCCCGTGTCGATATTCTGTCAAAGTTGACATGTAGGAATCGAAAGGAGATAAGAGGGAAGTTAAGGGTCCGGGAATTCGAAGCTAGTTTTATTTAGTCGGGTTTTCGCTGGGTCCTGCAAGGCAAGGAGGGCGAATTAATTCGAATTGTGCAATTGCATGTAAACGGATTTCGGATATGTCCACGATAGATTGATTGGGCGGGAGAAGAGTAAGCAGGAACGGTAGTGTGTAGCAGCGCAGTGCTGTTGCAGCAGCAGCAGTCTCAAACCGCCTAACCTAACCTCCCTTTCGCAGACTGGGTCCCCCCTCGTGAGCAGACTGTACGGCGTCTGGTTCGTCCGTTTCTGGAGCAGAGGCCCGCAGTCGGGGTATGTTAGTGCTTTGACGGGTCAGAAAGGTATTAATCTGGCTAAGCTGGTGGTTCGTTTCAAGGAAGGCGGAGAAGTCTGTAATGTTAATGTCTGTAATGTACGAGCGAGTCTGAGGGTGGAGTGTGCACGGGGATGATGATGGAAGGAGGCTGGTCAATGGAGAAGTTCGAGTCGTCAATTAAATCCCCAAACTCATGTCGTATATGTCTGTCTGTCTGCCTGCCTGTCTGTGAGTAAGTAGATACCGTATCCCCGTAAAACCATATGCACAATCTGGATGGTGACCGAAGGCATTCCTTCTAGAAGATGGAGAAGGGGCTCGTCTTTAATATAATTTTTAATCTAATCGGTTCACTCGATAGTAATAGCACTCGATCTTATTAAAACACCGCGGCCGTCGGAGCATAAGCAAAATGGCGCCCGGACTAGAACTCGAACTTGGATTCGGATTCAGGGTCAGGTCAAATATCAAATATCCAAGATCCAAATACCAATCTGGATATCTCGGGTACTTGGTTATCAGGTATGGAATTCTATGGATGTCTGTACTATCTGAGTATCAGAGACTTTTTCTTATTACCCCTGGTCAGTGTTCTCCTGAGCCAGGCACAGACTTTGCGATCGGGTCTCTCCACCTGTCAACCAAGTGCAAACATGCAACTGGAGGCGGTTAATGGTCGAAACTACATACGCATTGCATGTATGTGTATGTATGAGCGTACATATCCCATATGTAAGTATGTACGGATCAGGTCAGGTCACAGGGAGTGGTCAGAAAAGAAGTTGTACGTATGCAGAAATGCAAAATATAATCACACTCAGGCGCACTTGACGTCGAAAAAATATAATATTCCGCCGGATGAATGTGAGATATCATGACCTGGATCGTTCTTTATTTCTCTCAGGCCTCCTTTTTTTATTTGAGTCTGGGGCGGTATAATTGTCTCCCTTTCATACGGAGCACCGACACGGCATTAGAGACCATTGTTGACATATGAAGGCATCGTAGCGTGCTACGTGCCACCTTCTTTCCCGTCCCAGCTAAGGGGCTAAAATACGTATTTGTCGATTGCTTGCTCTAAAGTTCACATGTGGATGTAAGTGTAAGTCAGTACTCGGTGCAGTATACGGAACAGGACTGGTTCCGTTCGGTCATTCGTTTCAAGAAACATAAACCCAGCCGTGACTTAACTTCCAGCCCTAAAAAATCCTGCCTGCATCTTGCTGCCACTTGTGAGTACGTGTACCGACATGAATATCCACAGGCAGGCAGAACAGACAAGCGAGGCAGGTGAAAAGTAGGCAAGAAAGGGGGAGAAGAAAGAGAGAAAGAACGAAGAATGAAGGGTAGGAGAATAAGAAACATCCATATCCAAGAGACGACCAATTCAACCATTATATCCATCGGTCAGGTCAGTATGTCCCTGTCAAGTTCGTTCATAGTAGAAGAACCGTGTCTACCACGATGGTCCCTGGAGCAATCAATGCCAAACCTGTCAAATGTTTAGCGCAAGGAAGGAAGAGAAGAGAAGAAAAAAAGTTGGTCCTTGTCTCCTGTTTCCTTGTAGTCCTGTACACAGTAGTTCCGTCCTGTCCTGTCCTGTCCATGTCCATACATGCCTCAGGACGTACAGTTACATCCACCACCCTCGCAGGAACGAACCACCGTCCTTGGTTTGGTTCGGTACCTGACAGGATACATACAGCTCCGCCTGCTGTGGATCCCGTCCCCCATCGACCGAAGAAAGCCAGGGGGTGAGGCTTGGTAGTCGTAAAAGAACAATCGACCACCGGTTGGCAGTGGCAGGCTGCATGCATGTGTGCATGGTCCATTGCCAAAGATGGCACTTGCTTTCTTGTCAGGCCCACACGGGGAGGGAGAAGCGATGCATCAAATGCCGCGAGCAAACAACGTTTTGTCGCTATTCTTTCTTTGTTAACGAGGAATCAAAGTTTGCCTTTTTCGTTCAAACGCCAATCAATAGCTGTCTTGTCAGTCCGTTGTCGTCATTGTCTGTGCCGTCTTCAATTTACTAAACCGTCCATCGGAGGATACAATATGTTCTGAAGAGAGAGGAGTGGAGGTGGAGGTGGTTGGAGATTGAGAGTGTTGTTTGCGACGTCACAGCCACGGCCGCACGTTCCACAGAGTTTACTGCACTGCACCGCACACCATCACGTCAACCTCGCTGCTCTCCTCGCGTGTAATTAATCTCGCGTGGTTCAACTTCACTTCCAATCTCACGATTCCAATATCACATTACACAACCTCCTCTCCCTCTACCATACTACATTTCATGACCTCCAGTAACTATCATCATTTTCAATAACTCGTAAACAAAGAACGAAAGAATACTGTATATACAAAAATGCCTCCAAAACAGTTCTCATCCTCTAAATTCACCAAGAAGTCTTACACCAAGAAACCCTTCACAAAACGCTCCTACAATAACGATGACGACGAGGGTTCTTCCAAGCGTTTCAAATCCTCAAATACAGCCTCTTCCGGCTCCGCTTCTACTGCAAAGGCTCCAGATGGCGCTAGACACGTCGATGACGAGGGAAACTTCTACTGGGAGCTCGGTGGGAAGTCCCGTCGCGTTACCGTTTCCGAATTCAAGGGGAACGTATTGGTCTCCGTCAGGGAATACTACGAGAAGGACGGGAAGTACTTTCCGGGAAAGAAGGTAGGTTGCATATATTCTATGCTGTACCCAGGGGCGCACTACTAGGATTGAAAACCCATGTACTAAATTGTATCATTTATAATAGGGAATTTCGATGAGTCTAGACCAATTCAACCAACTCATCAAGGTCCTCCCAGCTCTCGAAGAAGCCATTGGCCAGAAATCTTCTGCCGGCGTAGTCAGACCCATCTATACCACATCTGCAAAGCACGACGCTCCTCAAGCGAAGCCAAAGCAGGAGATTGACAGCGAAGACGACCAGGAGGCGAAAGAGGAAGAGGAAGAGGAGGGCGGGGTGAGCCTCAACGTGCGGAATGAGGAATCAGAAGAAGACGAGGTAGAAGAGAAACCCTCCAAGAAATCCGCCGAAAAGTCCAAAGTCAAGGATCCCAAAAAACCCCTCAAGTCGAAGAAAAAGAAGGTTCCAGACAGCGAAGACGAAGACGAAAATGACGAAGACAACTTCGTCCAGGAAGAAGAAGATTCCGAAGAAGAGTAGAAAGGAAAGAAGACAGAGAAGAGGGGTTGATTACATCCTCCAAAACCCTCACTTTTGCCCCACCTCACCCCGCACGACCTACATAACTTGACACGACTCACCGCATCATTCTTATATACCCACAATTATCATATTTTTCACGCGCTCGGAGTCACGGTTAGAAAATTCTCAAAGGTTATCAGTTTTTTTTTTAGCTTCCCCTCCCCCTCCAAATGCTCCATTACCCCTCCGTTTATCATCCACCCCGGTTTGTTGTTGAACAGCAAGCAAGCATTCATCGTATCATTTTAACCTTGTCACATTTTAATAGATGGTGTTTTTTCCATCCTCTCTTACCTTGCCTTTACCCTGCCTTAACGAAGAAACTAAAAAACTAAAACCTAAAATTTTGTCTTAATCCCATCTAACTTCACTGCCATTACCATTGGATGGACCATCTATGCCCCCCTTGTCTCCCTTTCGTCTGCACTTTTATCATTTCATTCAAGCCCTAACTTCTTTTTTTAACCTTGTTATGTAATACGAAAGCAACAGCCAGAAAAAGCACCAGTAGCGGGGCGGGCCCACAAGGATTCCCCGCCGGCGCCGGGCCGCTATGTCAAAACATTGATTTACAATAATATTACTCGCAGAGCCCCTCCCTCCCCTTCCAACCTAACTTCAAAAAATTAAACATCCTAAAAACGCACGCACGCACATACATACATACACACCGGGGGGAATCGACGAATCAATTTAACGAATAGAAAAGCGCAAGGATAATTAAGAAGTGGATACGGAAACCTGGGAACCCTCCTCCTCTCGCTCTCCCGCGCCTCCACACCCCCCCCCCTTCACTTCGCTTCGCTTCCCTTCCATCCTCCAGCCATACGGATAACAGACCAGCTTAAGCTTTATACATACATACGTACATACGGGTGCCAGCTCCATGTAATGTACGTATGGTATGTATATATGTAGGTATACGTGGTCGAACAAGATGTATGTTTCATCTTAAAGCGAGGTAGTATGTCTTACATATACAGACACACACACACTCAATAATGCGGCCATGGGTGCTGTATGTATGTGAGTGTCTTTTACAGATAGATATCATCGGACCGCCTCGAACTTCTTCCAGGGCACGCGGCAGCATTTGGGTTACGAGATAATTCCAGGGTTGTGGTTTTTTTTTTTTTTTATCTATCGAAAGAAAGAATTATCACTAGCCAGCCCATGGTATTATTATCTTCCAAAAATAACGAAAAGGAGTTTTTGGGGAATATTTTTGACTAATATATATCGTAGATTATATTGTAATATTAAGGTTCTTATCATTACTCCCCAGTTCCTTCCTTCCTTCCTTACCTATAGAGCTCGTCCTGGGCTCCGAAGATTTGAGATTTTGAACCAATGATCATGATTCTATAAATTGATTTTTATGAATTTATATATATATATCCCTCAAATGATAGAAGAGCATAGAAGACAAGGACCCTCAAAGGGGAAAAATGAATCTCGTATTGGTCATTACACTATCACGATCATTATCAATAATGGTGCTAATGCTATGCTACATGGCGCAAGAAAGACATAATGAAAGAAAGAAAGAAAAGAAAAAAGAAGAACCCCTCCTTACCCCCTCCTCACGCCTCATGCACGCCTCTCTCCCTCTCTCTCTCTGCCATAGCCGGCTAGCCCACCAACTTTTGTGCAAAAACATTTGGAGATAATACAATTATATCAAAAGGAAAAAGAAAAAAGCAGATTGTATGACATTTGCATTCAAATTGAAATTCCCAAAAGAAGTTGTTCTTATAATCATCATTCAAAAAAAAATGCATGAAAAGACAAAAAAAAGATAATCTGAAATATAATAGTAAAGGTATAAAAATAAAAATAAAAAAACTGCCATGTCAAATCACTAAGTCCCATTTCAAAACCCTCAACCGTAACCATGATATCAAATGTTCATATATAAAAAAAATAAAAAAATGTAATAATACGGCAATGCAAAAGTAAGTACGCTTTAAGGCAGCATTGCAGTTCGCAGGCAGTAGAAAATAAAGAAAAGGAAAGAAAGAAAGAAAGAAAGAAAGAAAAATATGCAAGACATCAGAACGGATCGATGAAAGACAGTATGACGGCGGAAAAAAAGAAAAAAGAAAAAGACCATCAATGCAATAGATAGATACCGAGATAGATAGCAGTAGCCTCACAATGGAACAAACCGATAGTTAATTTGTATCAAATAATGAATGAATGTAATCTCTGACGTGTTCTCTCCTATTGTCTCGAGCTCTCTCATTCTCTCATGACCATATAAAAAAACCCCGTGCGGGCCGGGGGGCGGGTGGATTGATTGATTTGATTCATTGAACATGTTCCATTCGGGATCGATTTCGATTTTCGATTTAATTTCTTTCCGTTTTGTTCGACGAAGGGAGCGCAGCACACTGAGGACGGGAACCGGGGGGGTGTGTGAAGAAGATTGTAATACAGACAAATGATTTGATCGGATGTTTTTGCAACAAAGTATAGCGAAGGAAGAAGATTCGTTAGAATTTTTTTGGTTTTGTAGAAGAAGAAGAAGAAGAAAAAGAAAGATGTAGGCAAAAGGAGGTTGCGCTGGCACGGCCCGGATCATGCATGAGGGAAGATAGGGGGATCATGCCAGAGGATAGCTAATAGTAGAGAGGAAAAAGAGGCACAAGCATTCATCATAAAATCTGGAAAAGCTAATAGACAACAAGCATGTTTCGCTAAAACAGTTTTGCATATCGTATTTGCGCATGATATTGGAAAAAAGAGATCATTGAGATGGCAGTGAAAGGAGCCAGCGGATTGAACATAATAATCGCCGGTCACTTTTTGCCCCTCGCGAGGTAAGAATATACTTAGAAACAGCAAAAAAAAGCTAGTAGCTAAAAAACAAAAAAGTAAGATGGAAAGGAATAAACATAGCAAGTAACAAGCAAGCACAGGTCATCATCATGGCGTTTCCACCTCTGCTTCCGGGGCTTTGACATCGGAAGGAAAGGAATAGGAAGACGCAGGAGCAAGGGGGAGGTAACAAAACACAAGGATTTCATACAATGCGAAGATATTTGCAGAGCTGACGGTAAAAAGACAAACATCAACGGACTTTTCCGCTTCGTGGGCGGGGAGGATTTGTGTAAGTATGCGTGAATAGCGAGTGACCTGTGGCGTGGGCTTTTTGGTATCATATCGAAGTAATCCCGAAATGGAAACCCGTCAAGAAACGCCTGTATGACAAAACAAAAGATATTAACAGTAAAGGAAATCAACTTCGAGGACAACGTTAAGCGTGTCATCGAGGTTCGTAAAGGAAATGCAAATCAAAACTTTCGCTGCGTAAAAATCAAAAACTAAACCAAGACCGTTATTTCCCGTTTTTCCACCGAATATAAAAATAAAAGAAAACCATTAAGGAAAAGATGTTAATATATGGCATCTAAAACGCTGCGAATAGATGGTTGCGGATATGTATTAGGTTTGTAAAAAAGGAAATGGTCGTAAAAACATGTCGCCATGACAGTCTATCAAAGTCGAGACTTGACAATGAGTGAGGAGGGACAGGTCTCATCTTCGACGTTGCTGAACTCCAGTGGGGATTGCAGTCCGTCGAGGGATGTTGTTGGTGACGTTGAAAGAACTGGCTGGGGATGGCATCCCGCCGGTCCTTCTCCTCTTGATGCCCATGCCATCGGGATCGGCGCTGTCTCCAGCACGGCTCGATGGGCGGGATGGACCATCATCGTCATCGCGACCACGCTTGGTACCAGCTAAGGAACCAGGCATGCTCGATGTCTGCTCTCCGTAGCTACCAGACATTGGCACAATTCCTGACTGAACTTGATAAGAGCTGTTAGTGGAGTGTGCCTCCGAAGTCCGGTCGCCATTGGAGCCGTAAGACTCATAGCGAGTGAGGTGGGGGGAGGTAGTATATGTTGAGTTAGAATTCCAGTGACCAGTAGCATCTGGGGCGCGAGCGCCAGGAGTCTCGATAGTTCGGGGAACGGAAACACTAGAAGTATCGTAGGTTGTTCGTGGAACTTCAGTGCCATTGATTGCTGAGCTACCGTTGATTTCTGGCGAATGCTGAGTGGCATGTTCGCTTGGGAGAATCGTCGAGGATGGATAGTACGACCCACGGGAGGCATTGTAGCCTTGGAGGTTGTTGTCATGGGTGTATTCTTCTTCGTGGTCGGCTTCTTCTTCGCCATGTTCAGCACTATTGCCGCCATCATGACTAAGAGAGGATGATTCACCTAAGTTGGTAATTCTGCCATCATTTTGGCTAGAAGATGGACGAGACGATGCTGTCGTCTGCCCTGGCCTTGCCGCCTGTGGCGGACCCATATCCGTCGCTGCTCTACCATTTGCGAGATACTGCGACTGTTGTCCAACACCTTGATAACGACCGATGCTAGATTGTGAGTTAACACCTCGATAAGCGTCGGTGTATCCGCCGGAAGAAGACGAGTAAGATTGAATTTGGCCACCGCCTGGTGGGGTTGTCGCAGGAGTCGCAGGCATCGATCTGCTCGAAGCCATAGTAGCAGTGTCAATTGCCAATGGCTGATTAGTAGATACCATATTTGAAGATTGCCAAAACTGCGAATCAGTGCTTGGCATCATGAGGCTAGAGGCGCTAGATGGTGGAGTTGGGAATGTCATGCTACGTTCGATGCTTGGGCGGTGAGTCTGGAGGGGGTGAGAAGGCACAAGAGCAGAGCTAGTTTGGTTAGCCATTGTCGTCGCCGAACTGCCCACAGATGCTGGGGATATCAGGCTATCAGTAGAGCGTCTTTGTGGAGTTGGTGCATTTGGGGCACCAGAAGGCTGCCCTGATGAAGCAGAACCGGATCCTGGTCCCTGTGTAGGCAAAGATGGATTACCCAGAGAAGGTGGAACTGCGGTCCACGGGTTACCTTCTCTCCTGGCAGCACTGATGACAGCGGATGTCCTAGTATGGTTTGCTGGATGATACAACAAAGAACCAATATTATGCACAAACAATGGATACAGAAGTTCAGTAATCTTCTCCTTGTTGGCGAAGTCCAAAGCACGTTGGAATGGAATCCTGTATATCTCGAATTAGTACGAAATTCCGATTTTTAAACACAGCCACAACCTCAAAAAAGAAGAAGAAGAAAAAACTTACCAAACTCCTTTAAGATGCATTGGGCCAATCTTAACGACATGCCTGACTTTCTCGGATTTAAGAATGCCGTCTCGTCGACCACGGGTCATACCCGCCACGTTGAGCAGCTTGGTTCCATTGATCATGTGATTATCTGTGGTTGTGCAAGGTTTAGTTTAGCATGTTATCCTTCCCAGAGCGTGCAGTTTCTTTCAACGACTTACCCTCTCGGCGTGCGACACAAACACCTTTCGCCTCCACTTGGAAGCACAGGCTACCCTCATCCTCCCAAAGAGTAGCAGTGACTCTCGGCTTAGCTCCAGGTGGGCAAACCTGGCCAGTGGTGTCTGGGGTCGAAGGGTAGATAGCCTTGTTGTATGTATCCAACATATTGGACTCGTTTCGGGAGCTGACGAGTGGGCCAGCGCCTGGAGTCATAACACCTCGGAACGGGCCTTGTGTTGGTGCACTGGAGGACAATGTGGACGGCATGCTTGATGTCGGATACTGAAACTGGCCGTATGCACTCTGGCTGGTATGCTGCGGCTCATAGGGAGGCGGCATATGCGAAGAGCTGTACGATAGGCCGCCAGCGGATGTAGGAGTATGTCCGCTAGCTGCAGGCTGCGGCTGCGAGTAACTCTGATGGCCATATGAATCCATACCGATGTATTGGGGTGGGACAGAGGTGTCGTGGGAATAATAGGGTTGTGTGGAAGCAAGCCCTGTGGATGGCACTGGGTGCGCCGAATAATGTGACCCAGACGGTTGTGTGGTAGAATAGGCTGTGAGAAACCAAATATTAGCCAAAGAGTTACTTCTAAATTGTAGTGGTTTGACTAGATATCAAAACTTACCGCTCACTGATACAGGAGCAGATTGTGAGCTGTGACCTGGGACAGGAAGAACTGGGACCTTACTGCTCGCAGACATTGAATGTCTTGGTCGGTAGAAGCCGAAACTTTCGTAGAGATAAAAAAGAGAGAGAAAGGGGAGGGTGTCAAGCTAGATAATCTAGTCTTTGACACTGGAAATTAGGTGATCGAGAGCCTGTAGGTAAGGCAAAAGCTCGTATCTGCTGCGGCCACAAAGGATACTCTGAAAACTTCAAAGGATCGAATATTCCATAGACCGAGTATTTGAGTTTGGAGAGCTCGTTGAAACGGGAGGAAATCGGGTCGTGTGAAGCTGTTCAAGTCGGTGAAAGAGCAATGTATCTCGGTCGTCTCAAGTTCTAAATGCCTTGATACTGATCCGAAAGGGAGATATAAAGGAATATAAAAGCAGTGAAAAAATCCGTCACGAAATCCGCAATGCAAAGGGGTAGAAAAAATAAAATAAAATACGGAATCGCTCGCTTGCTAAATAAAAAGATCGAGTAAAAAAAGACCGAAAGAGATTTCTAAGATACTGCGGACGGCAGGTTGCAGGTGGGTGAACTGGCTTTCGAGAAATGCGAAAGACCAAGGAAATGATCCTACAGATCGATATGTTACAGAATCCGCAAGGCCTTGTCGAGTCCCTGCGAGATTTTGGTCGTAGAAAGTCTGTTGAAAACGGGGGAATCGTTCAACAGAGGGCTAGCGTTGGATTTTTACTGGGAGATAGACAAGTTAACTTGCCAGTTGCCGGGTCCTGTCTTACAGATGCAAGTCAGCGAATTTAGACATTTCAAAGCTAGTATATTGGAATCCGATTTTACGAAGATGTGTATAAACGACCGGGATGGGGTGGTTGGGTAAAGCTACCCTTGCCCGTCATATGCCATATTTCGTAGAGTGCATTCCAATCTAAGATAGAAAGGGAGATAAACTTACCGTATCTTCTCGTTTCCTTCGTGTATCGTTAAAAAAAAATAAAAATATATGAGCCAGGGTATAACAGAGTCCGTAGTCCTTTGATCGTAAAGATAGTAATTCGAAGCAGAAAATAAAAATAAATAAATGGACAATTGAGCTGTAAAAAGAAGTATTCCGGCAAATGAAGATGATTGATTAAGATATCGAAGTCCGCTTGTAAACCAAAATGCTGCAGTCGCTCAGAAACGAAAGGCTAGTCTTCGATCCAGATATTCTGACACGTCGATGCGAGCTAGTTCCAGGTATTTGTACCGCAATGCTTTAGAACCGAAGTTAATCGGTATTCCAGGGTTTAAGAAGCCGTTGACAAAAAAAGTCGTTGTCGTGCAAGGTAGAGAACGCGGGTCGCCGGGTTCCAAGATATACCTGTTCTTCCTAATGGTTGGTTTGCGGTAAGGAACCGAGACTAGACAGGTCGGCTCTTTGGACAAAGAACAGCACGTTGTCCCCAACAGCTATCCTGGCCAATTATCAAGAAAAAGACGGATCTTTGGATATCTAAATCGGTAAGAAACAAGTTTGACATGTTAGCTTCCAGCTGCATGCAACGCGCTAGGGTCCAGGCTTGCCCTCAAGCATGAGCCCAGAAGGCAGAAAGAGATGGAAAGAGAGAAGGGTTTTAGAAAAAACGCACATACCCGCCGGGAAGTCAAAATTCAAACAGGACAGCTGGATTTGACAACAGATTTGTCTGTCCCGAGTGAATCGCGATGGGTATTAAAGAGAAGTGAGAGGAGGAGAACGTGCGAAGGGACAGGGAAAACTATCAGTCGCATAAAACGGCCGAGTGGTTCCGAGCGTTTGCGGTGGTTGGAATCCGGGTGGGAATAAAAACACTACAACAGCAGCTTGGGCTGAATATCGTTGGACAAGGCGCAAGCGTGAGCCACAGCTATTATGCACAGACGAACAGACGAACAGACGACCACGGGTTTACAGGAGGGCGAAGTGTCGCTGAACGGAGGGATAGAGATGAGGGGGGTGATAAAGGTTTGATTAGAAGAGGGAAGGGAAAGATAAAAAAAATAGAAAATAGAAGTCAAAAATTAGGATGGCGGGGAGGGGAAAGATGCAGTAGAAAAAGATACAGCAAGAGAGGAAAGGACTGCAAGTCAGCTAGCTCGAAAGTACAGCTGGGGCGAATGTACAGGGATGATTTGTCCAAGAGGTAACCACGATGTATAAAAGAAAAGAAGGACAGACAGACAGACAGACGGATAGAGATATAAGAAAGGAAACAACTGGGAACCGAACAAGTGAGGAGGGAAAGACGAATGGACTTTCCGTCGCCGACTTGACGATGGTCCTTAACAGTGGAGGAGTATGGTGGAGGAAGTTGAGTTAGGTTGGTGATGATGGCTCGTCGAAAGAGAAAAAGAGGAAAGGTTCAAAAGCTGCTAAACAGAGCGGCATGCATGCCGTAAAATAAAAAAAACACACACGCAGCACGCACAAAGGTGGAGGGAGGGAGGGACGTTCCCCATGCAGGCGCAAGGAAACCTCTGGATAAAGAATATAATACGATTTGGTATTAGGTTGCGGGAGGTGGGAGAGGTGGAAGGAAGGTGGGAGGGTGTGGTGGATTTGATTCTTATTCAATCGATTCCAACTTTTGTCTATTCCATGACTTTTGATTTACTTACAATTGAGATATGTACTGTAATATAATATAATATACTATACTAGCAGCCGTTACCGCTTTATATTATCTGAAATATGTACGGGGCGTGTTTGTCGGTTCGGGCCACGAGAGAGGAGCCTGAGAGGAACCTGAGGTGGTGGTGGTGGTGTGTAAGTAAGTGTGTGTGTAAGTGTGTGTGTGTGGTCGTGTTCAAATTCAAGAATTGGACAACAGACAAGACAAGACAAGACAAGACCAGATCAAGATCAGATCAGACAGACCGGACCAGAACCAGAACCACAGAGGAGGAGGAAAAGAAGAAGAAGGAGGGGTCCTTTTGGGAGGAGTAGGTAGGGAGGAGGGAAGAGGATCAATTAAGGGTCGGGTGCTAGCCAATATGTATGTATGTAGGTATGTGGATGTGGATGTGGATGTATGTAAGTGTGTCTGCAGTACGTCCGCTCGTCTATGTATGTCTGGATGAAGGATAGTCCTAAGCTATGTATGCTAGCTGCCCGCTCCCCATTCGATGGTTCGGACTGCTTCTTGGTGTTTTGCTTCTTATTCTTTTGAATCTTTCTTACTTACTGAATTTAACTGAATATATAGAATAACTGATAATAACCCAGCTAGCTTGGTTTAAAGCTAGCTACTGTTGCCAACAGAATTCAAAAATAAACGGCTATCAGAGGAACAAAAAAATATATTAAATAAAAAAGGCGGAGAATAAGAATAAGAAAAGAAGAAAGAATAGGAAGAAGAAGAAGAAATCAATTCAGTCCTTTAGTCTTTTAGTCTGTATAAACTAACTCCAAGTAAGTACAACAGACAGTCCGTTCGTTCGTTCGTCTTAAAATTCAAGTCCAAGTCCGAGTCCAAGATCGAATGAAAATGAAATACCTGAGACCTGCCAGTTTCTTGCCTACCTTTAGGCTAGTATAAAAACCCCCCAGGTGCTTTTTGTACTCGAACAAGTACCCAACTGTTCTGGGCTGTTCAAAAGGGCTCACTCTTCCTGAGGAGGATGGTACATTACTTGAAAGCCTCCGTCTGATTGGGGACCCCAAAATTTGATACGGCTGGTTGGAGCCGCTCTACGGTTAGAGGATGATATTCGAAACTGATTACTATCTTTACTTCCATTCATTCAATCTATCTCTCTCTCTCTCTCTATTCTATCTTGTCTATCATTTTATTTTATTTTTATTTTTATTTTTATTTTTTATTAGGTTTGTCAATTCGCCTCCTGCTCTGGATCTCATCTGCAGGAACTGAAATAAAGTCACTGCCTCCTTCAGAATTTTAAACCCACCCCCAATTTCTTATTCCCAATTGTTATTATTACCATGTAATGAAACGAACGCAATTCCATCTCTACCTCGTGGTACATGTCCATGATACATAGATCTTAAATCTTAGCCCCAAAATTACTTACTTTACGGTGCAAGTCATTCCTCCCCTCGCCTGGCCTGTCCTGGGGGAGGTGCCGCCATGGGGGGTGTGTGCCAATACAAACCCACCCTCGAAATTCGTCAATGGCGGCCAGCCTCTTTTCTTTTTTAAAACAATACACAGCCAGTTCAACAACCTCCGAATGGTCCTCAGCCTTCCTGCGACCTAGGATTGAATCTGGGAGTGAGTGAGAGAGACAAGAGAGACAGAGACAGGGAGAGAGAGAAAAAAAGGGAAGAAGAAAAACAAGATCATTAGCGTATTATGAAAAGGTATCAGAATTGCTTTTTCGCGGCCGGCTTCAACGATTTATGCGAAGGGCGGCGCGCTCCATTGAGAGAAGGGAAGGCTGGCTATAATTTTTTTTATTTTTTTATTTTTTATATTTATTTTTTTGGACTTTTCCTTCCCTTGCTCTCTTTACTCTCTTTACTCTCTTTACTCTCTTGCTCTTCAAACGAAAAGAAAAAGAGACGCCATCGTAACGAGCCTCGCAAAGAAGAAAAGTCCTGGTCAGTCAGTTATCTTTTTTTCTTTTCTTTTCTTTTATTCCAACCCGAAGAAAAGTAAGAAAAGAAACATAAGTTTTCCGATATCGTGATCGTGAAGAAAAAAACAAATTCCACCCCACGAAAACCAGAAAGTTTTCCCATTAATTAAAAGAGTAACTGTCTTTTTTCTTGTCTTCCGTAATTACAAGCTTCTTCTTCAACGGAAAATAAAAATAAATGTTTATATCAAACTATGGGATCTGGCATGATATCCCCAAAAAAAAAAAAAAAAAAACGTTTACCGCGAAACAAGTCAAACAGCGGCTTTCATGTTGGTGTCCAGAGCGGATCGGGGCGGCCTGCATTTCCCAAAAACGAAACCTCGCCACTGGGTAAAATGTACGTATGTAAGCAATGTAAATGTAAATGTATGTAATGTACCTGTCCTTGGGAACCTTGGGAAAGCCTGGTGCATGCATGATTGGAGAACCGGGCGAGGGGGAACAAGATAATAATATGTATCATGTAGTATCTACATTACATACATAATGTACATATATGTAGGCATGTATCTGACTGCTGCTTACTGGCGGCGGCGGCACAGCTTTTCTTAGCCCTGATATGATGGAGGTTGAAAATAACCACACTTGAAACGTTATTATCAAACCCTCCTTGCTCGCTTCGTGATCACTCAACCTACTTTTTTTATTTCTTTTATTTCTTTTCTTGCTCCCGTGATGCTCATTGACAGGACTGACATATGTGGGCTCGCTTGGAAATCGTAGCCTCGATTCCAGGCGGCCAATTTGAATAAAATAATGGAAATCGGTGGTAGCTTTATTTCGAAATTTATCTTCTTGAGCTCGGACTAAACTAATGCGGCAGGCAAACTACTCGATCAGAAGAGCTGTGACCTTTCAATTTGCGATAATTATAAGCAATTGTCGGAATCTCGTAGTAACACCGTGCACACAGCTCTCTTTTTTTTGTTTTTCGAGCTTGACATGGATGTTTCGATAGCAATATCGATAACCGGGTGCTTAAACCCCCCCCCAAATACATTACCTTGACATCCTCAATATTATCGCAATGAGGATGAAAAATAATAATAATTCCCCACGCTGATGACACACTCGATCATCATCTGTCTGGATCCTGGGAGGAGCCCACGCGCCAAAAAAGAAGTTAAGATGACCTTGTTCCTTGTTTAATCATACACCAGCAAGTAAAGTTCCCAACTACATACAAACATATTATCACAATTAAATTCATACTCCGCACCAATGGGAAAGCAAGAAAAGCATCCAATCAGGTTAAAGCTTCCTCAGAGGAACGGGTTTCTATTCTTACCGAGACGCATTCTCTATAGCCGCTCTGCTTGATTGTTATTTTTTTATTTTATTTTATTTTGTTTTCCCGCAAGGCTTAAGGTGTAAGAATGGGTCTTTTTCTCCTTGGGTGAATTGATTGTATAGTATAGTATACGGGTCCTGTATGTATTGGGCAAGGGAAGCCAGAGGCGGGTAGTACCAGCCCCCCCTTCATTC
This sequence comes from Arthrobotrys conoides, assembly GCA_036971725.1. Lineage (NCBI taxonomy): Eukaryota > Fungi > Ascomycota > Orbiliomycetes > Orbiliales > Orbiliaceae > Arthrobotrys > Arthrobotrys conoides. The sequence goes on from JAVHJM010000001.1 coordinate 4,075,332, forward strand.
CCGTCGATTGTGACGCAGCACTTTCTTTTCGTATTGTATGTAAGAGGGAAGTGGAGATAAGTTACATCTTGTGCGCGCGTCTAACAACTCCGTTACGGATGTTTCACACAGTCCGACAGGCAGTTTTTCTTCCAAGCTTATAAAAAACAAAAACTGAAAAGAAACGAAAATATGCATATGAAAAACGTGTGTGTTTAAAACGTCTATTGCGACAAAACCAGCAGTAGTTAACCATAGTGGTTCATCTTTGTCTTTATTATTTTTATATGTATTTTATATTTTGGATTTTTTTTTCAATGTTTCGGGTTTCTTACAGCTAAGTTAGTTAACTAGCTTCTTAGATGATATGCGGCCATGCAATCTGCAGACAAGCAGCGGGTAGGTCCACACTAGGAACGTTCACCCTGCTTTTGGGGGGTGATGGTTTAAAGATGGGCGGGCGTTCGACGGGAGGAATGTCATCGACATCCATTACTTAGTTATTAAGAAACCTTTTTTTTCTCTTAATATGTATGTAAGATGTACCTTTTTTTTCCTGCGAGTTATCGTGCATCGTTCGGTAAAAGGACAAGGTCTAAGCTTGTTGGGGTTCGAGTCGACATCCACTTAGCACTCATCGAGGAGGAAGACCCGGGAGACAGGGTTAGCTTGTTTGAGGAAACGAAGAAAAAGAGCGGTGCTTTTGCGAAAAAGCAATTGGGGAATGTTAGCTGAGAGAGAGACAGAGAGAAAGATCTGGGCAAATGCGACGAAAGACAAGCAGGCCAGGCAAGCTCAAGCAGTAAGGAAAGGGAGGAGCTGCAAGGCAGGGGCGGATAAGACCAGGGCGAGGATCAAGAGACCCATCCTGCCAGCGCACTGCTGCAGCTCTGCCCGCCAATGACGAAAGAGATTAGTTTTTGTGGATGTCTTGGTTTCTATTCGGGGCAAGGCTATTCTATTTTTTGACTCGGATGGACGTGGACATCGACGTCAAAATGGCATTAGTTAAGATTTCATGTTGGAATTTTATTTTCTATTCGGCGGAAGATACTTTTGAGATCGAGTATGGCAAGCCGAAGTTGGGTTTCCCTGCATCCCAATTCATGAATACCAGCTTCCCAACATCTATCTACGTATGTACTTAAGTATGTATATACATACTTACATATATAGAACATAGACCCGCGCGGGCCATGGATATCCGGGCGAAGGAATAGACCCGGACCTCGTTTGTTGAAACCAATCGGCGAGCTTTTTATCCATCTTATCCCATCATCATCTAGCTGTCGTACCATACCACTGGTAAGCTTTTCACGACTATGTCAATGTACACTTTGTATCTATAGATAATAAAGTATTTCAACAATCGTGCACAAATCCGAACAGGACAGGACGACCTGATGGTAAATCCACTCTGGGGTACCATGAACTAGCAAGGAAATTCTTCCATGTTTTGCCGCCTGCCCGAATAGGGTGCTATTCTTATCTCTTCCCCTCACTTTGGTCGCTCAAGAGAGTTTAGTCTATTTCAAGAGCTTCAATCGACATTTTGAACCCCCCATGCCCTTCTTTAGCTCCTCCTGCTCCTCCCTCTCCAAACGATCCGATGGGGATTTCAAAAAGAGAGACAAAAAAAAAGGTTGGTGTGGGCGATTCGGCTGCGGCATCCAATAGGCTGCGACCACGTCTATGCACCTCATAGACCCCACAGGGTTGTTACTTTTTCCTGACCCTGCTTTCCCCATCCTCTTTTTTGCATAATTTTTCTTCTTTCTTTCTTTCTTCTTCCTTTAGCCTTGCACGACCGCCGTCTTGTCGACAAAGAAGAAGCTCCTATCAGGAAAAACGTGAGATATTCCAGAAGGAAGTAGTCACCTGAGTGGAGCTTCTCGGTGGCACCTTTTTAAGGGGTCGTTATGCGTTTCAGAGTCGACCAGCTGGAATCTGCTTGGGGAGGAAGGGCTGACGCGATTGTGCTGACCCATGAAAACTTAAGCATCCCGGGAGTTCTTGAAGCTTACCAGTCCAGTCAGTCCAGCCCACAGGATTGGAAGGGAAAAACGACAAAGGGAAGGAAGAAAAGAAAACCAGCTAACAGAAAAAAGGCTGGGCAGTGACACAAGCTCCTCAGAGAGCAGCGTGTGATTGAAATTGAGCGATTTCAAGACCTTCTTTCTCTTCCCTTATTCATTTGTCATCAATTGTTCGAGACGATCGGCCGATATTGACAAGGCCAGTCGAGTTATGGACGAGACAAGAGGTGCCACAAAGCCAAAAGCTCACTATCAGCAGCCGGCGTGTGAACTGTTGCTTTTCTTTCCTTCTTTCCTTTTTCTCTTGAAGTGGTATTCAGGTTTTTTGTTTTTTGCCTCTCCACCCTTCAAGAGTATTTAGAGTATCTTTCCTTTTTTCTTCTTCTGGTCATCCTCCTCTTCCCCTCTGGCAAGCTAGCATTTCCATACATATGTTTGCTCCCGTCGCTTGAGCACACGCACGCTGTGATGTGCGTGGAAGCAAGCAACCTTAATAGCCCCATCAGGTGGGAGGAGTAAAAAACTTTAAGACCGCCATACCCTAAAGAGCTTCAGTATCAATGCACACCCTAAAAAGCCCTTATGTAGGGAGGCGGGTAGTGGGATTCGGGGTACATGTACATGTACATCCGTGTGTAGGTGCAATGTTATGTACATTGCACATCAAAGGGGGGAACACTTAAAGGAAGGGGAAAAAAAATAAAATAAAATAAAAGGTGGAAACTTAAGCTTAAGGCATGCACTGGGTAGGGCCATGGCCTGGATGCATACGCGAACAGAGACTTATGCAATAGCGGACCGCTCAGAGACTTGCATCCTGCAAATCAAATGGCGAACGATGCACCAAGGGCAAAAAATAGAGGGATCAAGATACAATCGTAGATCGCATGACATGACAGGATTGCTATTAATTTTGTTAGCAAGCCCATTCCAAACACAACATCCAGAAAGAAAGAAAACAGCTTACATGCTTGTCATCCTGTCATTCAAAGGATTTTCTGTGAGCCACTGGTTCAGATGGAGAGGAAAGCCCTTAGGTCGGGATGTCGAGATGATTGGCGGGTCTAACCAAGCTGAACCGGAGGGTGTCCAGAACCAAAAAGACACGGCTCGGCAATAGGCAAATAGTGCTAGCTTCATTTAGGCAACAGATGGCGAAGCGTCGCCAATTGGCCCAACAGCTTCGCAAAATGAAATGTTCCGTTCGAACAAGCACTTCAACATCCGTTATTTTGCGAATGGCCTGTTAGGCACGGACAAATCTTGTTTGGCTTCTTTTTCTTTTCGGTTTCACTTTGACTTCGGGGCTTTTTTATTTTATTTTATTTTATTTTTATTTTTATTTTTTGATCTTAATCTTTCTCCTTTCCGGAGGCTTTTCAGGTAAGGCGGAGTGGCAATCTTCCGTTCCGCGCGGTGAAGTTTTGATTGATGTTGATGATCCGGGCTAAAACTTCAACGGCAATTGCAAAAGGACTTAGTTAGCTTAGCATGCGCAAGAAAAAAACCTGAAAAACCTCAAACGTTGGATTCCCGTTAGCCGTTCTGAGCCAATACCATCAAACCAACCGGTGGGTCCAAACGCTCCACGATAACCTCATAACATAACCATAACTATCACGGACAGCGTTACCAATGCGCAATGTCTCACGGCTGCTGCTCCTTGTTAATTGTTAATTGAGAGGCCGGTTTGTGTTGGAGTTTTTGTTCGTTGTTAAGCCGCCTGCGCAACGATTAAATTGGCTATGATACAATCCCGCATTCCCGCCCTTGCATAAGCTGGGTCCAGATGGTCACCAGATAGTGGCACCCTGGCTATAAACTAATTTCTAACCGCAGCACCAAGGAGCCAAGTGTGGATAGTATGGATGGGGATGGCTGGCACAGCAGCAAGCAGCAAGCAAGCAAGCAAGCAACAGCAGCATAATAATGCGTATCTTAACTTTTGGCTGTATGTATGTAATGGAAAAAAAAAAAACTAAACAAGGGGGGGAAGAAAGCCTCACACGGATCCAGGAACAGACCCTTTTTCTCGTTCTCGAAATTGCAGCTGGAAGGAGAGATCGTATGTACAATGTATGTAGGTACTGTGTATGTGAGTATGTAGGCTGTGGCTACATGTACATGTACCCCCATATCACACGCTGTCTCTGGTTCCTGGCCCTTTTCCCGCCTCCTGCTCCACAATTTCGTAAAATGTCGTCAATCAATATTCTTTTTTTCCTTTCCATTTTCCTTTTTTTCTTCTCTCCAAAGAGAGAGCGCCTCAACTAAATTAATATTAAACTGAGAGATTAAAAGACCCTCTTGGTAACAAACAGGTGGCCTTGACGCAGGTACCGGAAAACTTTTCACACATCATATCAATTCGCGAGAACCGGATGATCCAGGGGACGGCTGAAGGGGTACGCCCCAAGGGAGAAAAAGAATTCCCAGCCGCAGATTTTCTTGGGGGCATGTAATTTAAGTAATAACCGAACTTTGTGATTGATATTATCATCAGGCTCGAGAGAGTGTATGGTCGCCTGGGCCCACTGCCGCCGAGAAGGCAAACATGGGAGAGAAAAAAAATCAAAACCTGCAAGGGTTCGAGGTATCCGCAGCGCTTGGATGATGATGATTGTCAAGAGGAGAGAAAAAAACTTTCTTCCGCTTGGAATGTTCTCCCTTGTGCACGACATATGCATTCGGCAGAAACCGCTTGTCCACGTGCCTCCAAAAAAAAAAAATTGAAATGTGAAAGAGGGGAAGGAAGGAAGGATGGAAGGAAGGCCGGGCAGGGCCTCCAAATTTCGGCTTCGGGTATGGAGGAGCATGATTGTCACAAGTGCATAGCCATCAGAGCCTGTCACAAATTAATCGAACGTAACTGTCAAAGGAAGAAAAATTAGTGGTTTCGGGGAAAACTCTTCCAGACACTGATAGATGTTTCCTCAACTCTGCCGTTAAAGAACATCATGAAGAAAGACAGTACAGTCGTCACAGGATGTACACACATTCCAGACATACGTTTCATCAGCATGCATGTAAGCCGCAGCCGAAGCGACGTTTACTGATCGGCTGCGTGTAAGCATAACTTCTTCTCGGTTTTACGAAGTTAGCTGTGGGTATAGGCGAGGCGCGGAAGGTCCGCATCCATCATTCATGCAATGCAATGCCGAAATATGCGGTTTCCCAGTATATATAATGTATGTGTGTATGTATGTCTGTAAGTATACTATAGTACTAAGTAGGTAACCATAGCCTACTATAGAATGCATTATCGATATCGGTAGAAGGAAAGACAAAGAAGAAGAATAAGAAAAGAAATCCGCTACCAGATTTAAGCTTTTGACCGGACCCCCTCTTCCTCAGAATGCTGACACTTCGCCGCTGTACATTGTACATATTATTATTATTATGCAACATGCAGCATAGCTGTTTTGGAATCCTATGATATATATAATATCACACTATCAAATATAAATCATTCGGGGCCATAATATATATAACTGTGCCAAATACCATTCGGATGTTTCATGGTAGTGACACAACATGCTCGTCCTTTAAATATATTGTATTATATATATATTAGCTACGTTATATAGTATTCAGGACTTCGCAATTCAATAATATTAATGTGGACTAGCTGCGACCCCGTAGATCTGTTTTAAAAATCCTCTCCAAGAATACCAAATACGACAAAGCCTCTACTCTACTCTAGAAAAAAAGTAGGATCGAAGTAATAGTTTGAGGGGGGCTGTCTTACATAAGATGTCAGACGGGCGATAAAATCAAATCGATTGTGCCTCTGACGCCTTATCGCGGGAAAGTCTACCTGCATGAGATTGTAATAATTAATAACCACTGATACCAAAAGTAGAACCATCGATATACCTGCCAAGTACCTACCTACATACAATATATCTCCATACCCCTCCCCTCCCCTCTCATCCGAAGCATCCGGGATCCAACCCAGCTAGCCCGTCGACGACATGGCAACACAAAACAGGTCAGGGCAATGTGTTGTAACTGACGTTGGGAAAGGTTTCGTTATGTCGCAAGGAACAGAAAGTAACTAAATCGAGAAACAAACCTAAACTAAGGTCGGTCGGTGTCCGCAGCTGACAATCCCCATGGCCAAGGGGGGCGAGAGGTATATTGTGATGCATAGAGATTGATGGTAAATAAAGGAACAAACACATCCCAATCCAGGGTATTCTATTGGACAATTCTATTCACACAAGAGACGCCGTTCTGGCGCAATTCCGATGTGGGGAAGTATGTAAGTATAGAGACATGCAGAACGAATGCGAGATGCATGCATCATCCCGACCTGAACTCGCTATCTCTTCCTTTCTTGCCCAGCCATGCTTTCAGGAAAAGAACGAGCTTTAAGACCGTGCAGGATGCATATTACAATTATATTGTCACCATATCTAAGTTTATACTTACATCATGTACACCGGCTAGCTGGCTGGCTGGCTGCAGGTACATACACACATACATCCCCTATACATGCTTGATAACCCCATATCGCTGTAGCTTGATGCTTGATGCCTGATGCTTGAAGGGGAGGACAAGACAAGACAAACCAAACGAGCAGCTAGTTACCAATTCCGGCCGGCTATTTTGCACAACCGTTTTTTTTTAAACGTTAAACTCGAACCATGCAAATCATCTGCAGCTAATTCTGACGCGTTTTTAAACCCTTTTTTTCTATCTTTCTTTCTTTCCAAGACTTCTTTTTAAAAATTGTTTTGAACAAACAGGGGATGGGGGGGGGGAGGTTTGTTCAGTTTGCATATTCTATACCATACCGTCGACGAGTCATCGTCCAAGTGCCGAGCGAATAATATACATCACACGATATCTTATGACTTCTCACAACTGAATACGAGTATCTTACTCATAATCTTTATTCTGTATACGAAGAGTATAATATACGAGTCTACAATAACTGTTACAAAACTGCCGAACTCTGATCTTCCCAATTCACGACTAAACTTACACGCCAGCACGTGCCCTCGCGAAAATGCCTCCAAAACTTGGAACCTCTCTAAAGGGCGCCGAGCTCAAGAAAAAGCTGGTCGAACTAGCCTCAACATCCAGACCGGATAAACCTCTAGATATCTATGTAACCTCATCGACAGGTCATCAGATCCGTGAGGATGGTGGTGGTGGTAGTAGTGTCACAGGCTGGCGAGACGATAGGAACCAAAAGCTCAAAACACAGTTTACCACTGTTGGAGCAACCGCAGCGGTGGTTGGGACAATTTCAAAGAGAAGGAACAATAGTACCAATAACAACGGTCTGGAATCGATCAATAATGTGATTGATCATTCAAAAGGTAAAGCCGTCAAATCCATCTATCAATCTGTTCATCCATTCCTTAGGACTTACTTACTTACCTAATTCTGGTTCAAACGTTCTTGCATATCAATCATATACATACTTACTTATACTTATACACACTAAAAACCTCCCACAGGAACAACACACCACCAACCCCCATCTGAATCTGAATCAAAGCCCAAACAGATCTTCAATAACTGCACAATCTACATCAACGGGAACACCTCCCTCTCAGGTATCTCAGACGTAGAACTAAAACGTCTGTTGACCTCCCACGGCGCCGTGGTTTCATACCACCTCGCCAGACGTCAAGTCACACACATAATCCTCACTAACCCGTCTGCCGTATCCTCCACCTCATCAAATACTCAACTATCACAATCTACAAAGCTGCTGCTGCCAGCTGGTGGTACATCACAGCTATCAAAAACTATAGATTCATCTGGAACTGCTATTCTGGCCAGTAGAAAGATCGAGCTGGAAATGAAGGGGAGGGTTAAGTCCAAAATTCACTATGTGAGCGTGGAATGGGCGCTGGCGTCTATGAAACAGGAGAAACGACTCGCGGAGACGAAGTTTCCCGTCGTTCCCCTGAGGGAAGCTAGGCAGGGGACGTTGATGGATTGTAAGAAGCCTAGACCGAGTCAGAGATCCTTGATGGATATGATCAAGAAGTAGTTCTTTCCTTTTTCTCCCTTTTCTTTTTTTCTTCCTCCTTTAGATACGAGTTATGGGCATGTTAAAGGCGTTAAATGGCGAATTACGGATTATTGCAATGCGATATGATTTTCATGACCGATTAATGTTTTCGGAGTGAACGGGATACATCCGTAATGAAATGCTTCTCTTCTTGTTCCTTATTTTCAGACAAAAAAACCAAAAATCTCACAGCTTTTCTGTTCTCTCCGTCCGTTTTCAGACCTACACCCATAAACGAAATATTTTCTAAAGGGTAACAAAAAGAATGTAACAAAAAAGGAAAAGAAAAAAAAAATAACATACAAGAAGTAAAAATTTGGGCTGAAGGGATAATAAAATAAGACCCCCCTCGCCCGCCCGGAGCCTTATCTCGAGACATCCCCAAAGAATATGATAGGCGAACTGGGGCGGTTAGGTGGGGTCCTAGGATCCCCTCTAGTCAGCACTAACCCACCCTTCGAAATCGACTTTCCCAACGCTCATAATCTCTTTATAATCATCCTCCTCGTCACTATTTAATCCTAGTGAGCTACCTCCTGCTTCATTCCTCTCCCGTTCCGCGGCAGCCAGCTTTGACGCCACCCGCTTGTACCAGTCTTGTGTGAGACGTTTCTGGGGTCCCTCGACAGTACCAATATATTTCTACAAAAAACACCAGGGGGGGGGGGGGTGGTGGTTTCATGTTAGCATTCCTCAGCCTTTCCGACAAATCCGACACTGCTATATAAGAAGTTTCAAAAAGGACTAAACCACGAACCTCGAAAATTGCGTCTCCTTCATCGACTGTTCTAAAGATCGCTAGGAAAGCCTGTTCTGCGCTCAACTTTACTGGAATAACGGAATCCCGAACGTTGCCGAATACGACCGGTGCCAAAAGTGGAAGATGAGGTTTGACGGTCTCATAATGAAGTCGACTGACTGTTCGCAAAACGATGAGCGAAAGTCGTTTGGTGTCAGTTGAATTGCTGTTGGGGCCCTTGATGGCGTCGGCTATTGTTTCGAATAGAGTCTTGGAGGTCTCGAAAGATTTATGGATATTATCCGACAAAAGGAGTTTGCCAGCCGCGACGGCACTGTTATCGGAAATGTAGGGCTATAGAGGAAGGTCAGCAATATGGTCGGCAGCAGAGACTGGAAGAGGTTTTCATACGTCACGGTCCGCCAATCCTCGACAAATAACTTTCGCAGCATCGTCGACCAGTCCTCCCTCTTCGATTGCATCTCCAGCATCCAACAACACCGAGTTCAAAGCCAACACGGAGTACTTGGTAAAATGTGTCGTCAAGGCCTGGGTCTTGATGATCTTACCCATGTGATCAAGCGGGACAGCCATGGACATGGCGCCCAGTAGCTTGGCCTTAGTAATCAGTAAAGCTTCTTCATTATCCTCTAGTTCTTCTTCTATCAGAGCTATTAGGGAAGCACGGGACTGATCTCCCATATTGGCACCCGCTTTACTAACAACCTCGTACAATGCCTTCAACATAGCGACACGGACACCAATGTCAGGGGTTTTAGACCCACTAACAAGTTCTACAAGAGGCAAAACCGGTTAATTTTTTTTATCGATATCGTATCGAGTTGGAACGAACATACCTGCGATCAAAGGATCAATCCTCGGAGTCAAGGTAATCAATGTGCCTAAAGCCTTTGCCGCTCTCGATCTCAATACCTCACTTGAAGTATCTGCAAGGGCCTTCGCGAAAGTGCGCTGCAATTGCGGCAAGAATGGCTTGAGGAATGTAGGGATCTTTTCCAACAAGGAATTAAGAGTTAAGAGAATCGCAGCTAAATTTAGGTGTTAGACTTATCCCACAAGGCATTAATGGAGGATATGGACAAGCGAGGAACTTACACTTAACCTCAACGGACTTTTCAGATACCACACGAATGAGCGGCCCAGTGATCTGTGTAACAAACGGCCGTAACGAGTCGCTATTTGTACGATCGATGATATCCGCGATAGCAAGTGCGGATTGCGTTCGCTGTTCCGGTGTGCCATACATGAGACCTTGCAAGAATATCGGGAGAATGGCATTAATGCCTTTGGGAATAGTAAACCCAGGGAGATCATGACCAGGGCTCCCGACTTGCAGGAGAACTTGTCGGGTAGATGTAACGAGACTCTCCATTTCTTCCTTGCGCAGACTCTTGACGAGTGCATTGAGTGCCTCCCAGGCAGCCTTGACGACGGTAATCTCCCTATCGTCGAAGAGCTGCAAGAGGACACGGATGCAGTCTGGCGTATAGCGGGAGAAGTCGATCTCGCTCTTCTCGAAGAAGGTGGCCAAATGCCGAGCCATAGTGGCCCTCTTCTTCTCATCGTCATGCTTCAATAGCCCCAAGATAACGTTCATGCTTGTATTGAGGCCGTCGAATTCGTCAACAGCCAACAAGACTTGATCAAAGGACTCTCCCAGTTCTTCTCTAAGCTCTTCGTCATTGATTTCGACGAGATTGTCCATGAAGGTATTGATGATCTGTGGAAGTCTTCTGTTGACAGCACTAGAAGCAACTTCTGCAAGATTTGCCAAAGCAGATGCATTGAATGCCGACATGGGTGAGGTAAGCAAGTTTGGAATGAGAACAGGGAGGATCTGGTTGGCCCTGCCGTGATCACGAAGTAGCGTAAGGAGACCAGCGAGAGCACTAGTTGCCGCGTCTTCATCGCGCAGCTGATTAAGTAGGAATGGAAGCACCTGATCAACAGCTCTCCGGCCGAACACTCGCTGGATGCTATCGAAAGCGTCTGCTGCTGCGTCTCTGACATCGGAATCACTGTCCACCAATCCTATTCTGAGAACAGAAATCAATGTCTTTTCGTGGTCTTCCAGAGCTTCCTCAGGAGTAGATGTGATCAACTCCTTCAGAGCAATGCAAATGCCCTGCTTGGCATCTGCATCCGTTGTGGTCACCAAGCTCTCTTCCATAGTCGGCAACAGAGAAGTCAGTACACCTTCACCAGCCTTCCTAACAAGCTCACTAAGTGCTTGTCCAGCAATTTCCTTTTGTTCGGGGTTTGGATTGGCAAGACGGCGAATGATAAATCCGGTCAACGTAGGGATCATTTCCTTCAGGATACGGGGTGATGGGACGAGTGCCTTCCAAACATTGATTGCAGCATTGCGGACCAAGCCAGAAGTATCGCTTCGACAAATGTATATGGCAGAAAGTACCCGGTCCCTCTTTTCAGAACCAAGGGCATCAAGCAAAGCGGCGCTGATTTCGTTGTTTGCTTCGGCGTGGACCTCATCGATAGATCCTGTGACCCCTGTAAGGTTGAAGAGGAGATCGCCAACGAGTTCGACGGAACTGAGACGAATTCTGTAGGCATCATCTGCAAGGCCTCTTTCGAGTTCTGGAAGAAGAAGGTCCACAGCCCTTGTTGCAAAGTTCTTGACGAGAAGTCGACCAGCACGGAGGGCGGTTTCTCTGATTGAGTCAACGTCATCTGCAAGTCCGGAAAGAATTGGTGGAATAATCTTGGTAAGATAATTGCTGAAGGCATTTCCAAAACATGCAGGCAAGAAAATGAACATGGACATAAAGCCTTCTCTGACATGTTGCTTGCTGCTTCCGGCATTCGAAAGAATCGTTGGTAACACTTCCTCGAGACGTTCAGTACCAAGGCCAGCAAGAACCTCGGATAGAGCCTGGGCGGACCCGAGTCGGTCTCCAGCACCAGTTTCTGACTTGAGTGTGTACATGAGGCCGGGGATAAGTTCTGGCATAGCATCTTCTCCGAGTTTTTCGACAAGGATACCGAGTGCTTTTGAAGCGGTGGAACGTGTCTGTGGGACCGGGTCCACAACCGCGACTTTGAGGCCGCTCGTAAGTATCGTTAGATGAACCATGAGATCCTTTCTTTCTGTAAGATGGGCCAAGCTGCCGATGATCTGAGAAGCTTTCTTCTTGGTTTGTGATCGGTCACCCAGACCACGTTCAAGGATTCTGACGACCAAAGCAAGTGAAGGAGCATCGAGATAATGCACAAATGACACCTTCAAAAGGGCATCCAGTGCATCGTTTGTATACTTTGTTGGATCGCTCAATGCCTTCAATAGGACACCAATCAATTCCTTGATCTCAGGATTAGATATAACATCTCCAAACTTGAGCAAGCTTCGATTTGCAGCAGATCTGACTTCCTTGTGAGTATCGGTCAGGACATTGGTCAATGGCGGAATAATAGTCGGCAAGTTGACCGCAAGTTGACTGGGTGCAAGGTATGCCATGTTGCCCAACATTTCACAAGCACCTTTCTTCGACCTCCAAGCCGACTCGTCAAGGCCGTCGAGTAGCGTGGGCAGGATAACGGTAACACCGTAGGACGACAGATTTGTGAAACAAGCCTTTGCTGCCTCAGCACAGGCTTCACGAACGTCGCTCACAGCATCACCGAAGCATGTAAGCAAGGCCGGAAGGATTTGTATGAAATACGGCTCGAATACAGGCCCAAGGAAGACCGAAAACAATTCGTATGCAAAAAGCGCACCTTGTCTAGCGTTTTGGTCTTTCTTGCTTTCAGTGGCGTTCCTGAGCGTCGCTAGGATTGAGAAATCCTTCAATGCGGAGATACCGTAACCCCTCACGATACCGGCTAAACCGTAAGCTGCCCCTCGGCGGACAGGGTATTTTCCAGTCCCAAATAAAACCGATGTCATCTTCTCGACATATTCTCCGGTTTTGTCTCGAGAAGCACGGACAAGTGGTGGGAGGCACTCTGCAACAGCGTATTGCACATTTTCGGATGGTGTTGACAGTGTGGTAAAGAGACGTTGTACTATCGACGGGATTTTCTTATTACCAGGCTCCAGGTGCTCTGCTAAGGCTCCGTAGAGAATAATAATAGCTTCGTTACGCTCGTCTTGTGCCTGGGCCCCACGGTCTGGCTCCTCAAGAGTGCCTTCAAACACTGCCATGAGTTCTTCAACATGTGGTTTGCCATGTATACTTATAACGGTTGCAACGGCATCGATCATTTCTCGCCGTACCCCAGGGCCTCGGTCAGACAAACAGCCATCCTTAATGACTGCCTCGATAAATGGTCTGAATTGGTCTTTGGTAAAGTAAGGAGCTAGCTCCCTATACGCCAAGGCAATTCCACTCCTTGCTTCCCAAGGATCTGACTGTTGCAGGGCTTTCTTCATAATACCAAATTCGTCGTAAACAGGCCCGACGGGTTTGGCTTTCTGCACATATTTCTCTTTGAGTATGGTCAAGATATTGGTGAAAGTACCTGGATGTAGCCTCACTGCCTCTCCAAGAGAACGTGCAGTAGCTCCTCGAAGTTGACGGTCTTGGCTGTCGAGATAAGGAAGTAGATCTGCTACTCGATCTTCAGCTACCGTCATTTCGTGAACCTCCCAAGTGGTGCGGGCGAGCTCTGCATTTTCCTCAACTTCATCATGCGATGCTATCCAAATCAAATCCAAGCTTCCCAGTTCTGATAAATCGATTTCGGCCTCGATAGCTTGTAAGACCGCTGTTCTTAGATTCGCTTCGGGTTGAATTGTAGCGGCGACAAGGACTTTGATCTCCTCGGGCGTGATATTGTCGGAAATACATCGACACAAGTCCATAAGACAATCCTTAATCATTTTGTAATGTTGGGTGTATTTCCGAATGCAAGCTATCAGCGTTTCGAAGATTTTCTTCCTCGCAATATTTGTATCAACACCTAGAATCATGATTGTTAGTGGGTTTTTAAACCCTCGAATATTAGAATATTGAACTCACATGTTCCAGTATGGAAAGAAAGGATTTCTAACGCCAAAATGAGCTGTTCTTCAACGATTTCTGGTGTTTTGGCGTCGACCCCACCGTCCTCCAATACCTTGAGAACTAGAGGAAGGACATAGTTTAGGGAGATAGAATCAAGCGGCCTCTGCTCTCCCAAAAATCTTATACGGTGGAGAACTCGGGTGCAAAGTGTTCCTAGTTCCTCATTTACCATCTCGCCTGTAAGCCCTTCCGCTCCATAGGCACGAAGAGTAGTTACCCCAATGAAGAGCCTAAAGGCGCCCAGTCGTGAAGAGATTAGGTTAGCGTTGTAGAGATACGCTTCATTCGCCTCTTTGCCAACGATTTGGCAAGCACTGGAGCCGAACACTTCCAACAAAGCTTGGGTCGCAGGTGCCATCCACTCCTCGCTGCCATTATTAACCCCACGAGCGAGACTTGAGATGATAGCTATCCCACGAGTGAGCTTTTTATGTGCGTCATTTACATTTGCCCGGATCTCGGCTTCCTTTGCAAGTTGGGCTGTGACCTTCGCTTGCTCATCTGCTGTAAGTTTTCTTTGGACAGGACCCCTCTTCTTTTCAATGTCCTTGCGAACTTCCGCCTCCCACTTTGCGATATCGCTATTTTTGTTACGAGCAGCAGGGGCAGCAGATTTGCTTGCTAGCACATCTATAAATGGAACATCTGACGGGGCTCGCCAGATTGATAGACTAAGGTCGGTGACCCCAGCTACAGTTTCCCGTGAGAGATCTGAGGCAAAGAGAGAGATGAGACGAGGGGTGAAAAGCTCAGGTATTATAAAAGCAAGCTTCGCAGCGGCTTCTGCAGCAGCCAAGTGAATCGTTTTGAGGGGGTAATCGAATGCTTTCTTGATTTCGTTCAGGAGCCTATCAGTATATTTCTCGACCAAGGCGCGCGGGTCAATTGAAAGCTGTTGGCAAACGTAAATCCAATCGATGCTTCGGTATAGCAATCCGTGGTGGGATAGAACAAGGGCATTAATGATTTGGTGTTCGCGAACCTCCATTGGGATGTCTGCTGAATTGACGGTATCGACAAGAGTGGCTCTGAGTGCTCTGGAAACATCGTTGATGGTGCCTTTGGTTCCGGCACTGAGAGAGTCCTTTTCCGGTTCTTCAAGTGATTTGATCCAATCACATAGCCCTGAAGCTATTACTGAGCCTACTTCTTCGGGGTATTGAGCAAATGCCTGTGAAAGAGCTGACGCAGCATCCCGTCGGAATTTAGGAGACTGTGACCCGCCACAGATAAAATAGATAAACGTCTGTGCCCATGCTGCACCCGATGAAGAGTCGCTAAAGACATGAGGAGTAAGGCCCATCAGAGCCTTCAAAGCCCATTGAAAGTCATCTCCGGAGGCTAACTTGGTGTATACTCGCGGGGTGAGCAAAAGGGAAAGCTTCGGTAGAACAGCGAAACTTTGCTTGACGATTTCCGACTTGCTTACCGCTTTACCAGGCAAAATATCGTTGAATACTAGACTGGGATAAACGTAGGCTCCCCCCAGAAGACCATTTTGAGCGGCTGGTAATGGATTTGCGAGAACTTCGTTGTATATTTCGGCCAACTGGGGCTCCACAGAAGAACTGAATTTTGCAATTTCATCGTTCCCGTTGTCCCGCTGTGATCGTAGCAGAAGGTCGCCAACTCTGAAAGATGTACTCTTCTTGATATTGGGCTTCTTATCAGATAACCCGTCCTGGACCCTTTTGACGACTGTATTATCTGCGCCGATATGGCCATTGAGGAGGCCATCTAGATAATGCTCTAACATTACTTCGTAGAAAGCCTCAATTGCCTGGTCATTCTTCTCTTTTGATATTAGTTGCGCCATATCCTTTGGCACTTTTGCGGCAAGTGTTTTGATGTTAGGGAGAGCAGCCAACATCTTAGCATGCGAGACCTTGTGGTCGGCGGCTGTTATCTTCCCGCCAACCAGTGGAGCAAGAATTTCCTCCGTGATAGATGCCAATAGATCTTCATCATGGCATCGCTTTGAAATAAGTTGGAATCCAGAAAGGGCACCTGTGCGTATAGCGGCATTTGTGGATTTTATTGAATCCAAGAATCTCTTGAGTAGTTTCTCCTTGACTATTTTGGAAAGATCAAGGTCCTTACTCAGTGATTCGATAAGAGGATCAAGAACACCAGTTAAGACGACTTCCGGCGAGCGAAGCAGACTCTTATCAACTGCTGGAATGATCTGACTCTCAAGATCTTCGAGAGTGCAGAATTCTCTGAAGAAAATGGCAAGAGAATTTGCTTGATACGGAGGCACTGTGGTCCGAGAATTTATGAACTCTCTGATATAGAAACTATATACATCGGATTTCAGTTCATCTCTTACCACTTTCCTCAGGGAAGGTGACCTCGAAAGAACATCGAGCAGGATTCCTAGAAGGATACCATTTTGTCGGTTTGGAGCCGGTGCTTTCGCGGTCAAGTACTTGATGATATGCTGGACGTAATTCGGCTTCTCTTCCGCTGGGACTTCAGGTGAAGCTATTAGATTCTGGAATCCAATGCGAATCAAACTCTTGCCGCCATTCCTCAAGCCAGGACGCACTTCAGGCTGCGCTAATTCGTCCACCAGGTTCGACGTAGCCGCCAGAAGAGCGTCCGAGTATATGGCAAACTGGTCCTTGTCTAAGGCGACTTGTCGCAGTAACTGGACACTCCATTCGAGCATAACATAACGACTAGATGCTGCGACTCCTCGCTTCGAACTTTCGTCCTTGATGACGGTTTTGATGAGATCTTGTGACACTTTTGAGAGGTCGGCATTTTTGTAGAGGGATAAGAGGCAGCTTCTGACCGCATCGCGAGACGTCCTATCCGCGTAGTAACTATGCGTTTTGACTAGGAGATTGACGATTGACGGAACTTCTTTTGAAGATACTTCTGGAAATATAAATCTATGTTAGATAAAGCACCTATGAAGCATTGCAAGGCGGGCAACAGCTATGTGAATTCCAAAAATCATACCATTACCATCAACCTTCGTCTTAAGATCGCGTAAAGCAGCTACCCGTAGCTTGACAGAGCTACTTGCCAGTGTAGTTTTGATGGTCAATGCGTCCGCCATCTCGAACTGTGGTATTTAGATTCGAGGCTATTGTCTGGGGTGGGAATGGTCAGAGCGGAGTGAGGTAAAGAAGAGTATGGCTATCGCAATGACGAAGAAGAGGAAGAGGGAAAGGACGGAAAGCAGGGCGGAGGAAGAGTCATAAAATCAACCCCTCCACCAATATCATCCGCACTCCACTGATCACAACTTTCTGCAATTGGGGCCTTTGAGTCTGGAACAGTCAGCGTGCTCAAGCAAATCAAAATTTTGGCGGGGAGAAATCATAGTTAATCATTTCTCCACGCTGAAAATGGAATGTTTGTCCGGGGCTGGTGCTGGGACTGTTATGAGACTGCTGGGGCTTTACATCTTGTTGGACTTTTGAAAGACAACACGCATTTACGGTCAACTCTAGCTGAGGCTCAAGATGGATATTTTAAACGCAAAGAACATGGAATTAAGATTATTAGGGTACTAACATAGAGTAGTCTGAACTAATATAAGGAATGTGATAGAAGATAAAAGGAGAAGAGGAAGAGGAAGAAAGCAGAAGGGTGGAAGAAGGAAATTAACTTCTATGCATGAGGAACCCAACATGATAATATAAAACAAACAGTCTTAACTAAAGGGACACGATCGATTAATGAGCGTCGCAAGGAAAAGTCCTAAGGGAAGTAAAAGACACGGATTAAACATGAATTAACAAATTAAATGGGGAATTTGAAAAAAAAAAAAAAAAAAAAAAACCTCCCAAGGAAAGGAAAAGTAGAGAGGAAAAAAAAAAAAAAATATAAAGAGAGGGAGGGGGAGAGGGAGAGAGAGAAACATTGATACTACCTCGATATGGTAGAATCAACGGCTAGGCGGGGCATTGAGACGCTAGATGCTAAAGGAAGGCACTATGTATATATTGTACCGGGTTTGCAGCTCAGCGATATAAATCCTGGGATCGATTCCTTCAGACAATATATAATCGATGCGCGCATTGGTTTACCCGTCCTATATATTCATATTTGTATCTGATAGTCTCGGTCCCAACGCCATAGTCTGTTATAGTTTAGCTATCGACACCGTAGGTTCCTCCGCAAGTTTCGCAGGACCCGCCTACAATAGTGCCACCGCACCTGACACCACCCACTATACGCCGACAGATGAGCGCAGGGCCGGTCCCACATCCACGACCCCGGTTTACCGGCGCTTGGTCTGAGAAGTTTTGTGGGAGCCTCAGAGATGGCGAGGCCTTGTCAAAAGCTCAATGTCAGTATTCGTAAATAAATATAATATATATATATATCGCGATATCATTCGGTTTCTACGTGCATGTGGGATTGAAGGTTTATGTACTTACGATGATTGGCTGAGAGGTGGTTTGGGAAATAGCCATTTTATAGTTCTGCTTTGAAATTCGATATATATATATATATATGGATATGGATATCAATATTGCTATATAGAAAATCTATAGAGAAAGAGGGTACTTGAGGGATGAAGAAATGTATGTAGTTTTTTATTGGGGGATTGAAGGGTGTAGCTTTATTAATTTATAGCCGATGGGGATTAGAAGAGATGGATAAACGGAGAAACTGTGAGGCTTAAATAACTTTTTGTTAAATAATCGGTCTAGAGAGTCGAAATGATGGGGGTCATCAATACGTTGATGAGATCTCGAGGGTATCATGTTGCTACCAGGTTTTAGATAGTTCTCTAGAGCTCTTTAGAGAATTGATCGTGATGTCTCTCATTTCTTGGAGACGTTGATACCCTATCTGGAAGTTTTGACCAGTAGTGGTTGTTGTTGAAGAAGAAGAATATTGAGGATCATGTCTCGATCGATATATCGATACTCACCGTGATAAAATTCTTTTATGATTAAAAGCGGGGTCTCGGATGCAACTTCACAACGATGATCAGCGGTTCGGAGTACTTAGCCACTTATAACTCGCTGTACAAATTTGGCGGTAGATAACCTAGGGAGGTTGATTGGCTTCAAAAGCTTTTGTGTCGCGAGCTCCCAGCGAGCGGGGTATACAGTGCAGTATTCCGGCGTATATTGTAGCATCCTTCCATAAACTTTTCATCTTGATTGGAATTTTTAGTCCTCGCTCACTATCTTTTACCACTGCCGCCTCATGTTCATGAGAATACCCAGCCCATAGCATGAGATCATGAGCGGCAGGTATTTTCAACTTGCGAAGGCGCTTTCGGTACTATTTGTGCGATTGGCTTGTCCTTTAGCGTCGTTACTTTTCAACTTTGTTCGACAATCAACTTCCCCTTGAGACATCAATTAATTTCCGTAGATGCATGTAATCGGTGATGTTATGTGGTGGATATCCTCTGATGATGGAATGTCGAATCAGAAATTATAAATGGATTGGAGCGAATTTAACGGTTGGCTTCATAAACCGTTAAACCATTTGAGGAAGAAAATGACTCAAGACCTAGAACAAAAGCTAGAGCTTACTTATGAAGGGGCTTTCTCTAGTATTTATCAAAGATATAAAAATGTTTAGAGCCAATCCTGGCCTTGATTGGACAACGTCTAATTGAGAAGCCTGATCTTCTCATGAGCCATCTGATTCCTACTTCATCACCTCCATCTTACTCGTGAAGAACAATTTGGTTAACGTTTTAACTGGGGTATCTGGATCCTAGGGCTGGGCTATCAATACCCGGCCACAAGCATCCATATGATAGTTGCTGGGCACTGGCATAGGATATCCAGAGCACTTTGCCGTAATTGGTATATCTAACCAAAGATACCCATCCTCAATTGTTTTGTCCATTTAATTGGGCTTAGATCAAATCACTTGACTCCAATACGAGCAGAAAGTATCTGCTCTTGATAGAATACAAGAGCGCCTAAATTAAGGCATATCTCTTCGGGATATCATGCAGACCGAGAGTGGTGGGCGCCTTGGAAGGTTCTGCGTTGTCCGTGTGGTAATTATGTTGGAAGCTACCACAGTTAAGTTACGAGACTGTCAGGCCCGCCGAACAAAAATTTAGAGCATCTAATATGTGGACCCTAATCCTTCTGTTAAATTTCCATTAGGGGCTTTGAAGATTGTCTATATTGACTCCATGAACGCCTGGGTGTATGATCCAACCTATAAAGTATCGCGGAAAAACGTTTTGCAGTTGATGTTCTCTACAATGATGCCTTCTAAGACATATATGCATATTCTGCAAGAGAAAGGAGCTCTGAACGGTAAAATCCATCCAATCAAGTTATATCTAGCGCAAGCTATACTCTAGAGCATGTCCCGTCACTGAGGCCTCCCTCTATCTGTTGGTTTCGCACAGTCGCGATATAATTAGCAATGTGGAGTTGGACACTGCGCTGCACTGGCATAAGAATAAGGCTGGTCAATTTTGGATTGCTTCGAAAATATATCTGATCCTTCATGATATTTCAATGCAACCTGCTACCTCCTAAGGCTTTCTCCGTAACATCTTCAATCATAAAATCAAAAGTAAAATAAAATATCAAATTCCGAGTATTTCAAAATCGGATGCAGGGTAGATAGCTGATGTGTTCAACCGGAAACTGTGCTCGATATGATCAATTGCATGTAACATGCAAGGAACAAGGCTGTATTCGGCCCTAACTTCTCGAATCGGGACCAACACCCGTTTGTCATATGTCGTCTGCCGGATTGTGTTGTGGTGAGCCACTATGGACAACACAGTCGTTGATGTGGCTGAGTTGCCTGATTATTGGAACTGCGCTTTGGGAGCTGTAGCTCGCGTCTAACACCTGCTAGCTCCCCGCCTCTCCCACTACACAGTCATACAGACCGCAGCTCCTCCAACATCACCAACTTCCCTCGCGTCACAACTTCACAACATCACAGCTCGAGATAGATTCTAACAGATTTTAGGCTTTAGAGTCCACCTGCCCTGTACTGGCTCCCGAAACGGTATGTCAAGTTTCCATCCAGTGGAATACCTTATCTGCACAGTTTGTTTCACTAAGATACTAACAATGGGTGTTTAGGTATTTTACCACGATACATCCTTTACCCCAAGAACCATCTGGACTATCGAACTTCCGCATCCCGTCTCATCTCCTATTGCTTGTCTCGGAGTTACTATTGGTAGCAAGTCTCCAAGATGGAACGGTTCATCACAAACGTCTTAGCCTTCCCGGCTTCACCTGATCTGACGCCTGCCGAATATAACAAGGATCTAAAGGCTCTAAATGACTTTCTCGCAAAATTATCTGCTCAAGCACTGGTTGGAACCCGGGACAGTGACCCCCTAGAGCTCCTGGATAACAGAGCAAATAGCTTAGGTATCCTTTACGCATTGTAAGACCAAGCAATACATAGACACAACTCTCATAACCTAGCTAACTAAGAGAAAATAGCTTTGCACGTCTATCTGTCGATAAGAATGAAATCCACCAGCTTTGGCCCAAATTAATCGATTATTTTTCGGAATTCGATGGCAGACAGACGAAATTCTCGAAGGACCAACTATTGGCCGTCCTAAAAGTCTTACTTCAATTTTGTGATGCTTGCAATAAGGTACTACTATCTTCTAATCATAACCTATTATTCTGCAAAATTATATGCTTATGAAACCTCCTAAATGTAGCCAATTCTTGCACTCAAACCTCTAGAACATACTATCACTCAACTCAACTATTCTACTGGTGCAAAGACGTTTTCATCGTTACATACCAAGTTCGTCAAGAAGTGTCTCGATGCACGATCTTACCGTGCTGCCCTTCCAATTTTAGACATCGATATCGAGGAATTCCCAGTCAAAGGCAGCGACAAAGATGTTACATACAGAGAAGTACTTCAGTATTTCCTCTACGGGGCAATGATATACATGGCAACCAAGAATTGGAGACGAGCCAGCGACTTCCTCCAATTTGTTTTATCATATCCTGGAATTGGAACTACCGTCAGCCAAATCCAAGTGGATGCTTTCAAGAAATTTGTTCTGGTAACTCTCATACTAGAAGGAAGGGTATAAACCCCCCCCTTAGATTAGAGATTCGTAGACCCCGCTGACATTTTGTAGAATTTCCAATTACCCAAGACAATACCACAATCCACAGCAAGGGCGTGTCGTATCGTGGGCAGACCATATGAGGCTTTTGCAACAGCTTATGCCACTGGTAACCCCGATATCCTTCGACGAGAGGCTGCCTTGGTAAGGGAGGTCTTCCAGACAGATGGGAACTGGGGAATTGCAGAACAGTGTTTGGAGAACTTCCGTAGGCTTGGCATCAAAGCTCTTACAAGCACTTACTCTACCCTCAGTATTGAGGCTATTGCCAGTCGTGACCTAGATGTTCTTGGCTCTAGGGCCAGTACCATCTCCCCAGAAGAGTTGGAGCGGTACATTCTTGATATGGTGAGGCTGAAGATTCAATTCGTTTTCGCCCGGGAGCTAGAATAACTAATGACGTTTATAATTCTCACAGATTGACCGAAAAGAAATCAAAGCTTCCTTATCCCACTCATCCACAAACGATGGGTCCACATCATGCATGGTCTCTTTCCATGATCTACCTGCATCCGAAACGGATATCCTCAAAGACCTAGAGGCTCAAATCGCCCGAACGGTCCATATCACAAACCAAGCCCGACAACTTGATAAGAAACTCGGCCTAAGCAAGGAATGGATCAATTTTACAAGTAAGAAGCGTGGAGGTCCTGGAGGCGCCAACGACCATGTTGACCAGGGCTTCGAAGAAATGGATGACTATCCAATTCAAGGTCGTGGTGGGATAATCGATATGGCAGCTATGGCTGGTATGGTCGGCACAGGGATGGAAGCGCAAGGATTTCACGACTATATGGGGGCATATGATCCTGCTGACGACGACATGCAACCCGATTATGACGACTAGGATCCGTTAAATCTCGGAGAGAAGTAGTCTGTCGACGGCGGATTCAAATGGTTGATTATTGGTCAGCTTTGAACTGGTGGTTTTACTGTATCTTCTGTGATTTGAAGACTTGTTGTTCACGGCGGTGTTCTGGTGTTTCTTTTGGGAACTGTTGCCTAAGTAGTTTTAGCAGTACGTTCAAGCATGGAGATGTGAGAGAAGATGAAAAATAAAATCGTATCTACTATATATAGTCGGTATTCTACCAGATAGAGTTAAATTTATACTTCACCTGCCGCTGCCTTCGAAGCTATAGAACCTATCGCCACAGAACACGCCTGGTCTATGAAGTTACATTTTGGTGTTGCTTAGCTGTTATCAAACAGCCCACCTCTCTGACCCGCCAGCCCAGAACTACCACCACAACCACAACCACCCACTACTACAGCTATCTTCCACATCATACTCGCCCAGCCATGGGCAACGAACAATCGCAAGTTTCCGGAGGTCATAATCGGTTCGGATTCCGGGTAAGCAACCAGTCACAGCAGCTCACATCCCTTGTCTTGAACCCTAGAATAAATCCATAGCTCATTCCTCCAATCCGTCACCAGGTCGTCTAATCCTTTCTGGCTTTTATCCTCTCTCTTCAATTCATATAGGTTCTTAGAAGCGTCAAGCCGGAAATACCACTAGAACCATGGTTCGATTTTATCTGCGGTATCAACGGACGCGAAATTGTACGATTCCTTTCCAAAACCTATGGTCTTTCCACAGGGTCGCGAGACGCCGAAGGTTTAACTAAAATAATGACGGCAGGATGACGCCGACCCTAGATTATTTCAAGAAGAAGTCCGCAATTGTGCTGGTTATGCTGTGACGCTGGGAGTATGGAGTGCTAAAGGTCAAATACTTCGGAATATTACAATACCACTACCACCGGTCACCGAAGAGAATCCGTCGCCGCTGGGAGTGTCGCTGAAATGGATGAGCTTGGGTGTCGCGGAGGATGTATGGCATGTACTGGATATAGCCGCAGGAAGTCCAGCTGAAGTTGGAGGATTACTACCCTATAGTGATTACATCATTGGGACCCCGCGCGGGGTTGTCAGAGGAGAAAGTGGATTGGGGGAATTGGTTGAGGATGTGAGTTAGCTTCCTACTTCCCAATCTAGCTTCTGAGGTTCACTAAAAGTTGAATTTTTTTCTAAAAAGCATATCGACCGGCCTCTTCAACTTTACGTTTACAATCACGAGTTCAACTTAGTCCGCGAGGTGACTATTCTCCCTCGAAGGCACTGGGGCGGCGATGGTGCACTCGGCTGCGTCCTTGGATATGGCGCCCTCCACCGACTCCCACCTCCACTCGAAGAACCACTTAGCCAACCCGGTGAAGCAATATTCGAGTACCCACCTTCCGATGCAGCACTACTAGGCGGCGAACCAGGCCCAGAAGTAACAACATCACAAGATGGATCAGCGTTCATAACCCCTGCATTCGCTTTGCAAGGCCAACCGACATCTCCTCCTCCACTAGGAACACCACACATGTTCACGCCGGGTGACGCTTACGCAGGAACCAGGAGTCCACCGCCACAAACCTCTACTCCTCCAGTTATGATGGATCCAGCGGCTATAGCCGCTTTGCAAAGTGGTCGACAAACACCCTCAGCCCCGCCACAAGCGCCACCAATGAGTTCTCCATATTCACAGGATCAGGGTGGAGCTCCTGGGGGTGGACCACCACCTGCGAGGGCCGGGAGAGGAAAAAAGACTGTTAGGAGTACTAGGACGAATTTGATGGATGCTTATATGATGGAAGAGGAGAATAAGAGCAAGGAGGATGACTATCAGGTTGGTCCTGCTGGTGGGGCGAAGAGTCCACCCCCACCTCCTGGAGGGGCAAGGCCACCGCCACCAAGAAAGGCTTAATAAAGAGGCAAAAACGTTCCTTTATGCATCATGATATCAGTGTCTATTCCATTGCAGATAATGCTTGTATTCATTTACTGAATTGAGATGATTGTGAATTTCATAGAATTTAAAACACAGATCAAGTGCAGCGTGCTCATGAATCGCTACAGTGTACTCGCTGAATTGCTTGAAAAGAATGTAGAGCCTCCAGGTTTTTATATGCTTCAAAACAAAAAACAAAACGCCTCCCAGAGATCTCCGTTTAGATAATTTTAGAGTCAAGGAAATAAAGAAAGTTTTGAGGGTCAGAGAAAAGATATTTTAAAACGACCTAGAATGTAAAAGCAAATAATAGAAGCAAAGATTCCAGGCTCTCAACAGAGCAAACCTAATATCAGAGTGTTCTTTCGGGGTACTAAGATATGTACCAGTATCTAGAAAGCAAAGATAGCACTCTGCTTCTTGCTCTTGCCCAGAGGGTACACTAGATTTCATATATTAGCCTTGGCTTTTATAAAAAGGAAACCCCTGACCAAGAAGAAAGGACGAGGCTAGAAGAAACATACCTATAACACTACTCAAAAATAGCCCGAAGCTGATAGCCACACTGATAGCAACCAACCCCAATGCTAATTGACCTGCTCCTCCATCAACCACAAAACCAGACTGCGAATTCTCGCCCGCGGCGATATTGATAGAATCGGTGCCCGTTGGAATCCTCGCATTGCGTCCATCCACAATCGTCATAGCTACTGTCAAACCACTCATCAAAGACCCAGAACTAGCAATACCACTCTGTACTTGTAGCAATATCGCTGGTACCATGGCTGTAAATGCTGCCTGGTGGACTACTCTGCTATAAAGATTACCTAGCACACCAACCGTCAATGCTGCCAATCCATTCGCGACCTGTGGTGTATGTGGGAACCGTCCTTGGGAAAAGTAGTTTACTGTATATCCCAACAAACTGATGATCAACATCGCAGGTGCCTGTTTCCATCTTGCTTGGTTTGCGAGTAAGACGAAGAAGGTAAATAACGGGACGTAGAAGAATCTGAACTCTTGTAGATTCTGATCTAAACATTCTGTTAAACTAGT
Organism: Arthrobotrys conoides; assembly: GCA_036971725.1. NCBI lineage: Eukaryota > Fungi > Ascomycota > Orbiliomycetes > Orbiliales > Orbiliaceae > Arthrobotrys > Arthrobotrys conoides. Next base: position 4,101,077 of record JAVHJM010000001.1, read on the forward strand.
TGCACGGGGGTCGACGAAGCCGTATAATGCCGTTCCGATAGAGATACCGAACCATAGTAGCACGGAGTATATGATTGCATAAAACATTCTGACGGCTCCTGCTACTAGCTTTTTACTCTGTAGTTCCAGTGCACCAAGGAGAATTGCATAGCCCGGTAGCAGTAGCGGGGCGATTGCACCTTGAGTTATACCCGAGAAGCAGAATAGTTCTTCTCCGTTCATTCTTATACTTCCGAATGCACGGGCAAAGAAGGATACGATGATGGTACCCATGATTTCAAAGACGTTTGCAAACGCTTCGGATTTTGGGTTAATCACTAATCCCATAAGTGCCACCACCATACCGAGCAAAAATGCAAATGGTAGGTCTTTGACTCGTGCATTGAAGAGAGGAGCAATGGATGCGGATGCGCCGCCGTATAGAAGAACCTTGAACCATACGTTTCTTAGTGGTGGTTTTCGAATGAGTTTCTCGAGTTTCTCAGTGCCAGTTTCGACGGAGATGACATCGTGGAGTACTTCTTTGTAGATGATATGGATGTATTGAAGTTTCCCAAGGTCCAGAGAGGTGCCGCTTTTGACGACCTGAACGTCTGATGTGTGAGTCTGAGGATCTTGGAAAGAGATTATGATGGTGCCTGGGAGGTAGACGAAGGATGCATTGACTGCAAGAACCGCAGCGCTAATTTGAAGGAAGTCTGATATCGTTAGTTTGAATGTTAGGACTTGGATTCAAAACATTTTATAGAGGAATCTTACCTTCAATACGATGCGAGGGAGCACCACAGAGCATCAATGCTCGACAAAGTTTCAGCAGATACCTCTGTCTCTGCAATGTCTCAGCAATATGTACTGTGATAGTAAGCTCCTCGTTCCCTCTCCTTCCCTTAAACCTCTTCGCCAAAGCCTTGAACCTTTCCCTCTTCCCCAACTTCGATGGTCTCTCCCCCATCGACAGCACCGATGCAACATCCCCCACAACCTCCATTGTCGGTGTTGCACTCCTTGATTCTGGCACTAGCGAAAACCTCGACATGGAAGAATGCTGATACCATCTCGGCCTCGCCGAGAAACTCTTCCAGTCGTCATCACTATCACTATCAAACCCTGCTTCCTTCGACATCATTGCCATCTGCATTTTCTCCTTCTCTGCTGCCGTCTCTGGCTGTCCTGATTGTCCACCCTCTGTCGTAGCTTGTTCACTCGTGGCGGCAGTGGTGGTAGTTTTGGCTCCCACCGCGCTTTTACTCCTCGATCTTGGAGATCGGGGTACCGATTGTGACCCATACGCTTCAGTTCCACCACCCGGTCCGTATAGCTGTAATAAACTCGATAACACGCCATTCGCTGGTTCCCGTCGCTTGAAGTACATCGCTAAGTCTTCATCCTCATCGGATGATATATCGGAATCATCATCATCGCTATGATATACTGGTGGCCTTCCTTGAGCTTCGCCCTGAGGTCCTATTAATCCTGGTACTTGTGGTTGTTGTCCAGCTGGTAGTGTCGTTGTATTTGGCGGCACCGGACGCGGGAAAGTACTCGCATGTCGACGAACTAAATGCTCTGCCTCCGGACCCGAAGAGTATCGTGAGAATAGGGGTGGTGGGCTGATATCTTCGATTTCATCATCGGCTGTCGGACCGCGCGCGGTGGGGGGTTGTGGAGAGACTGGGTAAGGGAGGGGTTCGGTGTTGCGTCTGTCATGGCGCTGACCGGATTGTGCTTTTGATTTTGGATGATATGTTAGTATTTATTCTTGTGATATTCTTTCTATGAATTCAATGCTAATTTCGTGGAATGGGAGGTTTAGAACGAACTTGGTGGATCTGCAAAAGGGTTATTCGAAGCTAGTGGGTTACTGCTTGCACCTGGAGTGCCCGCAGGGCCCGGATTCGAGGCCATCTTGGTCTAGTATAAAATCAAGCTTCTCGTCGGATCTTGGTATTATCTAACAAAAATACATAAGGAAAAAAAAAAAGCTTAGGTCGGAGAAACAAGGTCGAATGATCGTCGTATGATACCTCTCGTATTTTAAAAAACAATTCAGCTCATGGGAGAAAAGGAATACAAAGAGCTTGGAGCAGAGTAAGCCGTAAAAAAAAACTACCTAGGGCGGTAGGGGCAGGTGCGCGTGGGAATTAATGGGGTTCATTGAAGCTTCAGCTGGTGGTTAAGCGTGTGCACACCGATATAAACGGTCTGAGTTACCATAGGACGGCTGTGCTGTTTTCAATTTTCCCATTTACCTTAAATTCACTTGGGGCCTGTTGGTTCTGGTGGACGAGGAGGGGTCCCTTGTAAGCAAATAAGTCCCATATCATATATTATAGGCATTCTATGGAGCTTGTGCTTGAATTTTCCTGTGACTCGACTCGTCTTGGGAAGTTTCACAGGAAAGGAATTAATCCGTACTTACATCCCAGGGCATATGTATTGGCCGGTACTTAGATACGAATCGAAAAAATCTTGGGAGCATAAGCTGAATTACGATCTTCGTTTGAGGTACATGGATCGAGCTACGAGGCATTTCACACCAAGAGCTTGGAAGGATTGCTTGTTCTCCCACTGAAGAAATCCGTGAAGATTTGTGGGTCCTTATTTGCACGATTGTGTGCGAGGACCTGGAGCCAAGAAATACCGACATAGTGCTGGAGTGCGGCTGAGTTGAGGGTTTATATTTGTCAATGTAAGTATAGTATACCTGAGTCGGGATCAAAATACCAGATCCCTGCTCTGCACAAAATAAGCATGCTTGGGTGAACTATTTTAAGTATTCTTCCGAGGCGAGGTTTTCTGTTTTTGCAAGATATCATAGGATGGTATCATTCGAACAGTTTATGGACCTAGACTTGCCCAAGCTTGGGCCATTTTAGTGCCGTGAAGGATAATTAGAGCGCCTCTAGATCTATTTTCGAATAGAATTCGATCTTCGAACTACTTAATTCTTGATTTCCCCATGTAATATTAATTTGATCCGTTGATCAACGTGGAGTTCATTCATGGAAGGTGAGATTAGTTAGACAGATTGTTTGCCAACCGAGGCCTAGCTAGGGTAACCTGTTAGGTATCCAATGCCTGTGATAATCATATAGAATCTTCGCCGTAAGCAAAGATCCCTCCAATGCAAGTGTAAATGTAATGTAATTGTTTGGTGTCGCACCGTATATGTACCCCATGGGCCCCAGTAATCTGTAAAAATAACATGCTTAAATTCAGTTTTGCCGGCTAAGAATTAACTGTCAAATGCCTAATTCGTGAATGTCAGACATGTCAGGGAAGCCTACTTATTATCTTTAATGCAATTTAAAGCCTCTCCAAGGAACCAGAATTTAACTGTCCTTGCTCGCGTAGACTAAATGGAAATGAACCGATTCGATCGAAGACTTCTGGACAGAAGTTGCGTTGTCGAACGTTACACAGGCCACTCCGCCAACAAATGCTTCACCGTCGATCCCAACGCAGTGGATATCTCAAATGTTCAAGTCAGTCACACTCAGCCAATATGTATCAATCAATGCATTGAAGTACAGAATAGTCAGAAAAAAGAGAGAAGACGAGTTAAAAGGATGTATGTCATCTGGTGAGCAGAGTCTAATCATGAAGGATATGAAGCAAACGAAAAACAAAGAAATGATAGACCAAGAATAATTATAGACAAAAGAAATAGTATCCAACGCCAGTGCTAGTGCCAACCTTCTTTTGTTTTGTCTTGGGAACGCCAAATACGTTTTTGTATAAACCTCCAACTTTTTCGATCTTCCAAATTCACTGACTGCTCCTTTCCAAGGTGAATGGTTGTATGACGTTCGCGGTACCCATGCCGTGGGACATAAGACGTCCCAAATTTAACACATTCGGCACCTATTTCTTGCCTCTGCTCCTCGTATTCCTGGCTTGTATTGCCTCTTCTTCGACCTGATCGGACTTCAATGCGGCTTCATCCCAATCAATATCGTCTTCTCCGTATTCATTTTCAATTGGCTCTTCCTTCTGAGCTTTGCCTTTCCCTTTGGCCTTTGGAGCTTCCTTATTTGCACCCTTCTTCGCGTTAGATTCTTCTAGAGCCTCGGCTTCCCTCAGAGCCTCTTCATCATCATCAAGAGAAGGAACTTCCTTTTCGCTGTTGATCTTGCTTTCAAACTTCTCAGCGACCTCATCCGGGATTTCACCTGCCGGAGTCGCTGGTTTGGTAGAGGTGGAAGCCTGAGTCTTGGACTTGAAGAGTGGTGTGTTTTTAGGGTTGATAGAATTCCAGTCGATGGGGCCGTCCTCGCCATACCTCTTCTCTAGCCACTCATTGGCCTGTATGAAGTGTTTGACGTCTTTCTGTATCCGGCGTTGTTATTGTTAGTTTGAGTGGAAACAATTAGGTAATATCAAGGAGTATACTGTGTAGATAAAGGACTTACAAATTTGACTACGGCAGTAGGTTGTGCCAAAGGACTTGGATGGCAAGATGATAGGATCAAGTGTGTACCTTTCTATAACCCACCATGCTAAGTCAGCCAGTTTTTCATAGATAGTCATATGTAAACCCAAATATGAACTATGAATACGAAGCGTTGATATACTACTCACGTTGATCTTTCCAATCCTTCCCTGGGCCGGCTTCCCCCAAGCCATAAACACAACTCCCTTCGCCCTCTTCTGTGCCACAAGCTCAATAACCTTCTGTGTAAACTGTTCCCACCCCTTATTCGCGTGACTGTTAGGTTTACTAGGTTGCACAGTCAAGCAAGTATTCAACATCAGTACACCACGTTCCGCCCATGGTGTCAAGTTGCCAAGTTTATTCTCTGGGGGACGGAATGATGGATAGTCATTTTCCAAACAACCAAAGATATTTCTAAGAGATGGTGGAGCAATTGTCGGTGGTTTGACGGAGAAGGAGAGACCATGGGCTTGCTTGGGGCCGTGGTAGGGGTCTTGACCTAGGATTACAACTTTGACTTGGTCGAAGGGCGTGTGACGAGACCTAGGACGCGGGTAAGGGATTAGTTATATTTACACACAAAAGACGATAAAAAAAATATACTACATAATGCACATACCAAGAGTAAACATCGTTGGCAGGCGGGTATACCCTATTTGCCTTAAACTCTTCCTTCAAGAATGTCTTGAGTTTCAAAAACGACGGATCAAGGAGGGCATCCTTAAGAACTGCCAACCAAGAAGCATCCAAAGTATCGATTTCAAGCTTCAAAAGCTCCCTCTGTTGGGGCGATAGTTTGGTAGCCCATGCTGCCTTGTCAAATGGTGTTTTAGACGAGCTGGGAGCAGCGGAGAAGAATCCGGTGATGGTGGCCGCCTTTGGCTTCTTCCCTGTGGCGGATGAAGCGGAATCTGTGGCTTTTCTTTTGGCCGACATGGTGCGTATTTGGTAGCGAATCTGGTCACGATAAGGAAGGCGAGTCGATAATGCAGGTACAGCGGGATGGAGATGCTTTAACGGGTGAAGTTTAGAGAAAACGGTCCTAGGCACTTTTTCTGGAAGGAAAAATTGGTAAAATAAGATGTTCAGGAGAGATGCCCTGATCTTTCTATCCTTCTTCATCACACTCTTGATTCGGCTCTAACACGACACTGAAATTTTGGGGAACCGGGAAGACGCGTTTTGGGTGGACAAGGTCCCACGCTATTGGAGACGAATCTCGCCAAAATGGCATTTTTCGCTCGGAGTCACACATTCTTCATGCACCTTCAGGCTTTTTTTCTTGATCCGATTCGATTCACGCGATCACGATTGCGGCTGAAAATAGACTACGAGAATCAAATTACGTCTCTAAAGCGTTCATTGGAAATCATAACTAATGCATAATATACATGAAAAGGTTGTCGTCGATAAAAGACATTCTTTTGTTAACCCCGATAGAGTACGTAGAAAAAAAAGGAGACAGAAAAGAAAAAAGGAGACAAAAGCATGCACAAAGCTTCAAGGACCAGGACTTATTACCCACATTACAAAGGGAAAAAGGTTGAGGGGGAGGTATGGAGATGGTATGGATATCGTGAGAAAGTTGTGAAGACGCAATGGTGGAATCCCATCACTATTCTATTGAGGTTTTTTAGGATTATTTTATTTCGTTTACAATTCATCGTGCTTGTCGGACTCGGCGGCGGCGGCCTCTGTCGATGTGGAAGCTGGGCCGGGTTCGTCAGAGGACTCAGTGGCAGCTGGGGCAGCCTTTCCAACATCTTCGGCGGCAGAGTCAGCAGGTGGGGCGGCCTGCTGGGCAGCGAGAGCCTCGGTAGCATCGACACCGTGGGTACCGCTCTCCTTGATGAACTTGACAAAGTCCTCAACGGTTCGGCCGCCCTGGTAGTCGATTGGAGTACCCTTCTTGCCAGCTGGGAAGAGCTTGATTGTGGGGAAGCCCTGGATCTCATCTGGAACGTCGTTGAGGGTAGCATCAACCTTGGCGATGACGACCTTCTTGGCGAATTCTGGGTTGTCGAAGTAGAGCTTTCCGAGTTCCTCGTATTTGGGGGCGAGAGCCTTGCAGTGACCGCACCAGTGAGCATAGAACTCAACCAAGACGTCCTTCTCGTCATCGAGGACGATATCCTTGTAGTTGTGGGCAACAACGACGTGGACTGGACCTTCCTGCTTAGCTGGGACTTCCTCGGATTTGATCGATGGCTCGATCTTGCCGGCAGAGAATTCCTCAACGAACTTCTCAATGGCCTCAACGGTAAGCTCCTTGGTCTGGTCGAATGGGAACTTGAAGTTCTTGGCGGTGTCCTGGATAGCGAAAGCAGGCCACTTGGACTCAAGGTTAAGGTTCTGAGCATGTGCACCGAAGGCAACGGCATCAATGGTAGCGACGTTGAGCTTGCCCTTGTACTTCTGGGCGAGAGCCTTCAAGCCAGTGACGTACTTAGCCTTCTGCTCATCACCCTCAACGAAGACATAAGCAAGTGGGATACCAGCGGACATGTATCCGGCATAGGTCTCTGGGCCGACTTCGCCAATGAGTGGGATGGCGGTGGTCTTGACGAAGGTTGTGATGGCCTCGGCCTCGAAAGCACCGTCGTGGACGGTCTCAGGCTCATCGAATGACCTGTAGACAACAACACCTGGGGCAGTGATCTTAGCAGCCTCAAGGAGAGCTGGGTCCGAAACGGCACCGAAGAGGTAGTCATCACGGTGCTTCTCAGCGATAGCAGAGAAGGTCTCGTTCGACTTCTTGTCGTCAGCATTGAAGTAGGCGACAACGACAACTTTGTCAGAGGTCTTGAAGGCCTCAAGGGTATCCTTGCTAAGGACGGAGACAGCTGGTAGCGACTGCTTGGTCATGTAGGAGATGATGGCATCGGACTTTCTCTGTCCACTGTATGGGGAGTGGTTATCCAACGAGCCACGGAAGATCTTAAGGGTGGGGTATCCCTCGACACCCTGCTTCTGGCAAAGGTCGGCTTCTTCACTATATGACAAAATCTGTTAGTTCTCTGACCGGTAGCTGTGGTATATGTGTATATCGGTGGTTCAATTGATTACGTACGTGCAGTCAACCTTGACGACCTGGATGCCCTTGGCCTTAAGCTCAGTGGCAGCAACCTCGTACTCTGGGGCAAGAGCCTTGCAGTGTCCGCACCATGGAGCATAGCTAAGAAGCACGGCATGTTAGCAAACTATTCGTTCCTTCGTGGCCGTAGATGGGCAGGTGGGTGTCAGATATAGGACGCGCTTTTGACAACGTTTCCTAGATCTGATCACAAGAATGAGCCAGACTTACAATTCAGCAAGGACAAGGTTGTTCTTGGTGATGAAATCATCAAAGGTATCAGTCTTGAGCTGAACAACGTCGGAGGCAGAAGCCAAACCGGCGGCAGTCATCAATGACAGAAGAATCTGTTTCGAATGCATCTTGATGGATATCTGTGTGTGTATGTGGGGGTATAAAACAGAACTGAATAAAATAAGAAGTCAAAGAGGTCCTCAAAGAAGTTCAACAATCAATGTGAAAATGCAATTGCCTGATGGAGGAAGAGAGAGGAGAAGAAGATGGAAGCTGGAAGAGTGAGATGGAGCTGGAGAGGAGGGGAGCTAGAATATTTAACTGGATGTCGGCCGGGCTGTTTTTCAGGCGTAGTGTTCCAGCGCTGGAGAAGAGGTTTATGTGTTCACTTCTGGCAGCTGGCCGGTTCTGCTCGCGAAGACCATCCATCCATGCTCAACCTCACATCAACCTCCAAGACAACCTGCACCTAAAGCCACAGCCAAAGTACCACATCTGTGCCCGCACAGCCTATTGCTACTTAGGTACTCCGTACACAGTATGCTATGGCATGTAGCCGGTGTGTCGGTGGGACTTGACAGGGGTCTGGTTATTATCTAACCCCTCGCTTTACGCCCGTTCCTGAAGCGTGGGAATTGATTACCCCAGGCCGGCGATGAGGCCACGGCCAATAAGCTGTGCCCCGGTTATACTACAAGCTCAGTACGAGTTTGAATTCATGACATTGCATTGAATTGGGGCAAGCTCGAAACTCCAATTGCCCGTGTGGATGTCCTTCTAGACTCGACTCAGAACAGATCTCAAGAAAGCTGCTGCGCAGCTGTGGTTCAAACTCGAACTAGCTAGTTCGATGGCAAAGTACCAATTGCCTGTTACTTGGATAATATGGGTGTCAAACATGATTCGGATCAGAGCCCTCTTCCTTCCGACTTCATGTTATGTGAGATGCTATTTTCAAAAGCAACATGAACATCATTTGTTGGAATAAATCTGGACCTGAATTTCTGAAACCGGGCGCGGCGCTATCTGATATCTCGCTTCACGCAATGCGATGGTTTGCGACGGCAAAGCCGCGGGGCAAACATGCCACAGTTGCATCTTAGAAATCATTCTCAATCTTTCGGATCTCCAAGCCCCAAAACCACATCTCCATGATCGCTCGCGGATGTCAGATTATGAGATCAAGTGTAATATCTTACAAGGTCTCGGGGCATATATCGTTATGGAAACTATATCCTGCTTACAATGGTAACGTGTCAGGTTCATAGTTATAATAGGCTCGCTAACCAAAAGCCGCCACCGGATTCAGCAGCTAGCACAATTATCGATATCGCGATTATGGCAAATAAATACAACTATCGTCAATGGGCAAGTTGTCGCAAGATCAAGTGCCAGATTAGCTGTTCTAAGAGAGAGACGCAGTCTAATCCGTTTATATACTATACTACGCATCGATATACCATAGTATTCAGCCAGAATATAAACTCCTTCGAAGAGATGATGCCACCCCGTCTACAAACTTCAGACGCTTAGACACTTTAGACTACAAATGCCAGATGGTCAAGAAGCACCCCTTGCTTACCTAGCAGTTGTCGGCTGCTGGCCTGCCGGAATAGCGGGAATTATATGCAAGGGTTCTCTTCATCCGCATGTATTACAAGAACTCATCTCCCACACCAGTTTGAACACCATATACAGAGCTGCAGAGTACAGACATTCCGGCGCAGATACAGTAACTAGAGGTCAAGCTGCAAACTGGCCACAAAGGTCTTGAATGATCTGTGCCAATAACAAATGCTAGCAATCTAATTTAAATGTAGCGGGATCAACATGGAGCTAGACCTTCTAGAACAATAACACGGCCTGACTATGAAGTTGGCTGTTTCTGATCACTCGCATTTTATATACCCGGAGCAAGGATCTCAAACCTCGCCTCCTGTTGTCGCTGTAAGAGATCTGACCGGTTAGTTCAAAAATCATGGGACGAAAATCTAACACCAATGTTAAATTAATTGATTATGAGGGCATGTGGCCACATTATATGACAGAAAACGTTATAGAAAGAGGCGCCGAGGCTTTGGTTTGTTTGTGGCTACTAGTATACTGTAACGTTTCAAACCGCTCGGGCTTCTTCTCGTACACAGTCCGTTATATCATGATCAATTGTCGAAACTAATGGGTATAAACTACGTGTACCACTTCATGAATTCAATAAATTTGGTCTTTGTGGGCTTATAACTTAGCTGTTAGTTCCCCTAGATGTATGTCATATGTACCCTTTGCCTTCATGTTCAGAGCGCCTAGACTCGAGGCTGCTAGCTGACATGCTGGCCAAATCAAACTCAATTGCAATCTACTTACAGATGGCAATTAATTGTATTTCTATACGTATAACCAACTTCAAAATAGTCTCAACTTCAATTGCAAAGGCATAGTTTCCAAGGAATTGGAATGTTTGATTGTGACATATTGAAACAGAATCCTACGACTGGTAGCCTTACCTTTCATGCGCGATATATCAATATATCTCCTGTTCGCACCTTGCGGAACAGGAAATTCCTAGATATATGGAACAAGAAATATTCATTTTGAACCAGATAAACGAGGTGCTCGACAGGGCCATCTCGAGTAAAAAGACAGGTAGACAATTCTCGTTTGTCTCCGCAAATACACCATCCCTCTTCGGATTTGTAATGGGCATGACGCTAAATTATAAATTGGCATGGTGCAAAATCTCAAACACCAAACACGCAGAGTGGGCCTTCCATGCAGCCGATTGGCGGAACCTCTCCATGTTTGGTCAAAATCCGAGCTTGCTTATCGATAAAACCTCCTTCCTATGTACCCACATTGCTCATGTCTTAAATTTTGACAGGCAGGACGGAAGAAAAGCTTTAAAAGAGAAAGAGCGTAAGAGACCCAAGAGCACTGGCCTGAGCTTGACCTGAGATATCCCTCCCGCTTGGATTCGGCATTGCGAATTTGCATCGCTGTACCTGGTCAACCAGGCAGTCGGCGTCGTCGTCGTCCATATCTGCCCCGCTACCTATACCTATAATGCGTGGGGAAGGATTAATATCAAACCGTACATGTGTAACAGCCAATTAGAGACTTCGTTGGTGGTCGGCAGCGGTCGCAGAGTCCCGAACCGAACGACGCCAGCTCAAGGGCCCCGCTTCTCTTATCAACAAATGCTTCTTTCGGTTTAAAGTTGTATTCGTAATTTGTCGTTATTTTTCACGAAGCTGCATTGAAGAGGCGACCACGAAACAGCTAGGTGACCTGGATGGTGCGCGACTTTCCGGACCATTGAAACAGTGGGATTCAGAAATGGCGGGGACCCACGCTCTTGTGGACAAAAGCTACAGCAGCTGCAGCTCGCGACGAGGTAGTGTGACTTCCAGCCGCAGGCCAAATTGGTCGGGCTGCAGTGTTTCACAGGCGGTTAGCTAGATGGTTGTCAAGTATGGGGTACATTATCGTCTTGTACCCTGACCATTGTGCATGGCTAGGAGACTACCAAGTAGTTTGGCCTCGGTCTCGGAACATCGTCCAAGTGCATCACACATAACTTTGTCGATAGTCGACGACCCAATAGCGTCAAAGTCGCACCAAGTAGCGTGTCGGGATGGAGCCCAAAATCGCCCACAGTCGGGCTCGGGCTGCTTCTTAAACCCTTTAATCGAAGAACTCCTCCCTTTCGTCGCTCCTCTCACTTAACTTTTCCCAGCGGCGTCTTCCTCCCGGCCGTGTTTCTGCCCATTGACTCGCTATCGGCTCACACACCAACCCATGGCATTGCATTGTTCGCCGCCTTCCCTCATGTTAAGATCCCCTCCTCGAGAGGATCTTTCACCGCTGATGACCTGCCAGCAGGCCCTGCTCTGCTCGTGGCCTAGCCAATCTGAATGCAGCAGTAGCAAAGCAGGAGAGTAGCGGCAGCCATGGCCACGGCCGTGGGGATTTCCCTTGAACCTTTGCTTCTCAATCCAATCCGGATGAAGATTTAGAGCGTCCCAAGTAAATCTTCCGGCAGGCATGCGACCACTCTGTTGCTCTCCTCGACGTGTACTCTCCACCCTGAAAACCTGGTCGAATTGGTCGACCTCTTACAGCTGCATCCTCGATCTCGCTATGCTTCTGCCTGCATATAATTGATTGCATTATTATCCCAGTTCTTGCTTTTCTATAACCGCCCTTTCCAGTCGATGTTTTGTTAGCTCGTTCACTGCCCCGCCTCGGCGTATATGGGGAAATACGTACCTACGGACTTTGTGAAAGCTTCGACATACGGCGAACCAAGCTAAGCTAGCTAGCTCGCTGGAGGGCCTATATATACATAGGCACCTTGTATCCGTCCCTGCCTAGCTTGACTTGTCGATTCGCTAGTAGATTTCCTCACGTGCAGGTCAATTGGAAGGGTTCTCAACTTGCCTGGCATATAAACATCCCGATTCCTTCCTCCTCCCCTTCGGCCACGGGAAGAAGTCTTAATCCTCTCTGTTCTGTTCGCGCATGTGGTTTATGCTGGCTGTACAACTGCTAGACGGGCTAGCTGCATCTCGAACGACGTTTTCTTGCTCGCCGGTATCCGCATGAATATTTGCCTTGACGTAATCCGGGCAGAAGGTCTCGTTCTCATCCTGCTTTCTCTCCTCCGCCGGTACCAATCCATCCATTATAAAACCTGGGTCGATTCTCAAGTGCAAATCCTCCTCGATTCCACCTCCAATTGCAGGTTATATGTCCAACGACCTCTCCAATCATCGCAAGGTAAATTGCAACCCCCCAACACATTTCCCCGAGTTCCTGCACCCCACTTCCCCTTCCAGGCTTGTGTCTCCGTCCAATCGAACTCGAAACTGCACCTGCCGACTACCTTGCCTTGCACCTACAGCTTGCTTGCATATTTCTCTCAAGCATTCTGCAATATCTATATCTATAAAACCGTTGATAGGGACGAACTATCATGCTAATGTCTCTTCGCTGTGTTTTGGACCTTTCTGAGCAGATACTCCTACCACCGTTCCAACATTCCAGTCTTCTGATATCAACTCTCTGGCGTCTGCTACGATTCAGAACCTTACTCTAACACCATTCCTGGAAGCACCGGGAAGCAATACGCCACAATAGACAATACTTACCAATCAAAGCGTTCAAGAGTCGGCTGAGGATTTCTCACTGTTTCGAATGGCAAAAGGAATAAGAATCGCTATTGACGTATGATATCACCCTGCATGAGCCCATCGATTTTCATTCTTTACCCCTCCATTGCCTTACGTAATCATTCCATGATCGATATCGTCTTGATAATATCTGATTACTTATTCCCATTCCATGTCTAGCGTGGCGGTACCTTCACGGACTGTGTCGGAAACCCTGGTACAGGAAAACTCTCAGACGACGTCGTTATCAAGCTTCTATCCGTCGATCCCGCAAACTACGACGATGCCCCGCTGGAAGGCATCAGACGACTTCTTGAGAAGTTCACGGGCAACGAGATACCCCGAGGGCAACCGTTAGATACATCATGTATCGAGAGTATTCGTATGGGTACGACGGTGGCGACGAATGCCCTGTTGGAACGGAAGGGGGAGAAGTGTGCTATTTTTGTGACGAAGGGACATGGTGATTGTTTAGTCATCGGTTGGTAGACGATATATCCTACATGATGTTACTATTTCCAGTGGAAACCACGTTTTAGCTGACAATTGTCGCCGACTGAACATAGGGAATCAATCTAGACCCCGCATCTTCGATCTAGCGATACACAAGCCCGAAGTTTTATACCAGAAAGTCATCGAAGTAGACGAACGAGTAACTCTTGAAGATTACGCCGAAGACCCGGAGCAAACCGTCACCCATCTTTCCCAAGACGATGAGAAAAGAGACCCCAATCTTGTCAAAGGAATGACTGGTGAAGCTGTTCGGATCCTCCAAAGGCTTGATGAAAGTGCCGTGCGAGAAGACCTGCAGGTCGTATATGATGAAGGCTACAGGAGTATCGCAGTTTGCTTGATGCACTCGTACACCTTCCCAGAGCACGAAAAGATCATTGGGAAACTGGCAGAGGAAGTTGGTTTTACACATATCTCGCTGTCTGCAGAATTGATGCCTATGATCAAATATGTGCCTCGTGCTACATCTGCCACAGCAGATGCTTACTTGACACCAGAGATAAAAAAGTATATCAGCGGATTTGAAAAGGGATTTGAAGGGGGCTTGGGCTCAGAAAGTGTTATTAAGGAGGGGAAAGGAGCTAGATGTGAATTCATGCAGAGTGATGGTGGGTTGGTAGATGTCAAGGGATTTTCAGGGCTGAGAGCTATACTGTCTGGTCCAGCAGGTGGTGTGGTCGGTTACGCACTGACAAGCTATGACAAAGAAGTTGGAATTCCAGTGATTGGCTTTGACATGGTAAGCTTACCAGTGGCCGAGACCCTATGTATCGGAATAAGCCTAATTGGAACAGGGTGGTACAAGTACAGACGTTTCTCGTTATGGATCCGGAAGATACGAACATGTCTTCGAAACAACCACAGCCGGAGTCACAATTCAATCCCCCCAATTAGACATCAACACTGTAGCCGCGGGTGGTGGCTCAAGACTTTTCTTCAGAAATGGATTATTCGTCGTCGGCCCCGAATCCGCAGGCGCTCATCCAGGCCCCGCTTGCTACCGTAAAGGTGGTCCTCTTACAGTTACGGATGCGAATCTGTATTTAGGGCGACTACTTCCCGAATTCTTCCCTCGAATCTTTGGTCCTCAAGAGAACGAGCCTCTTGATGCGGAGGTATCTGCAAAGTTATTTGAGGAGCTCAAGGACAGCATAAACAGCGAATTAGGACAAAACATGACAACTGATGAAGTCGCATACGGATTTCTCAAAATCGCTAATGAAACCATGACACGCCCTATCCGTTCTTTGACAGAAGCCAAAGGTCACGACAGTTCGCATCACAGACTTGCAACCTTTGGTGGTGCAGGTGGACAGCATGCAGTGGCTATTGCGCAAAGCCTGGGCATTAAAATGATCTTAATACATCGTTACAGCAGTGTCCTCAGTGCCTACGGTATGGCATTGGCTGATGTGGTCCAAGAAGCACAAGAGCCGACATCGGCGAAATGGGGCGACGAGGAGGTTTCGAAAGAGATGGATGACCGACTCGAAAAGCTCCGAAACCGTGCCATTGAAGGACTCGAGGCTCAAGGTTTCTATAATGACGGGAAGGAGATTGTATTCGAGGAGTATCTCAACATGCGGTACAGAGGTACTGAATCAGCACTCATGGTAATCAAGCCTGAAGACGACGACTTTGGAACCGCATTCGTTAAACAACATGAGCAAGAGTTCGGGTTTACTCTCCCCGACCGAGATATCTTTGTTGACGATGTTAGAGTCCGAGGAATCGGCAAGTCTTTCCAGGGGATGGAAAAGACTGTAGACCAACAGTTGAAAGATTGGCCATCGGAAGAACATCGGCCCGTTGATCAATCTACCGCACACGATGTACGGAAGGTATACTTCGAAGAGGGAAGACTAGATACTCCAATCTACCGCATCGATAAGCTCGAAGTCGGATGTAAGATTCCGGGGCCAGCGATATTGGCAGATGATACTCAGACAATTATCGTACCCCCCAACAGCTGGGCTCTTATACTTGATACTCACGTCGTCATCAACGTCGGAGTCGAGGAATCAGAGAGTCACCTCCAAGAAGCCAAGAACCATGAAATCGACCCCATCCTCCTTAGCATCTTTTCTCATCGCTTTATGGCGATCGCAGAGCAAATGGGACGAGCACTCCAAAAGACCAGCGTCTCCACGAACGTCAAAGAGCGACTAGATTACTCCTGCGCCCTGTTCGATGCAGACGGTGGGCTTGTCGCAAATGCGCCACATTTACCAGTTCATTTGGGAAGCATGAGTACGTGCGTCAAGACACAAGCCAAATTATGGGAAGGCAGACTAAAGAAGGGCGATGTTATCGTTTCCAACCACCCTGAAGCTGGTGGTACACATCTCCCAGATATCACTGTCATAACCCCAGCCTTTAACGACGATGAAATTATATTTTATGTTGCATCGAGAGCCCACCATGCTGATATTGGTGGTATACTACCGGGCTCGATGCCACCACACTCTCGCGAGCTATACGAGGAAGGCGCGGCGATCATGTCTGAAAAGTTGGTATCAGAAGGAATCTTCAACGAAGAAAGAATCACCCAACTGCTCCTCGATGAACCTGCACAATACCCTGGTTGCAGCGGAACTCGTTGTCTAGCCGACAATATCAATGATCTAAAAGCCCAGGTTGCAGCCAACAACAAGGGAATCACACTTATCCGTGCACTGATCGAAGACTATGGACAAGAAGTCGTCCAGTTCTACATGACAGCCATTCAGGCCAATGCAGAACTAAGTGTTAGAAATCTTTTGAGGGAAGTTGCAGGAAGATTTGGTGGGAAAGATCTGATAGCTGAAGATTTTATGGACGATGGCAGTCCTATCCGGCTTAAGATTGAGATCGATTCTGAAAAGGGAGAGGCGGTTTTCGATTTCAATGGAACGGGACCGGAGATGTATGGTGAGTTTTCGTTTATTCCTGATATTCCAATATTGTTAACTCAAAATGCTTACAAAGAATATGAATAGGAAACATGAACGCTCCGGAAGCCGTCACCTTCTCTGCAATAATATACTGTCTACGTTGCCTAATTTACGATGACATCCCACTAAACCAAGGGTGCTTGAAGCCAATCCATGTCAAGATCCCTAAGGATTCCTTCCTAAGCCCTTCAGAGAATGCAGCGGTGGTCGGAGGGAACGTCTTGACTGTAAGCCCCCCTCCCCTTACATAGATATATGGAGAAACAAAAATCTAACCTCTATGATACGCAGAGCCAAAGAGTTACAGATGTAATCTTCAAAGCCTTCGAGGCATGTGCAGCATCACAGGGCGATTGCAACAACCTAACATTTGGGTACGGTGGAAACACCGGTGAAGACGGAGAATACGTTAAAGGCTTCGGATACTACGAAACCATAGCCGGTGGCAGCGGTGCTGTATGCTGCCCCGTCCCCAAATATACATATATATTATAACAGGAATGCTAATGGGTTTCCTAAACATAACAGGGCTCAGACTGGGACGGCACCTCCGGCGTCCACACGCACATGACCAACACTCGCATAACCGACGCCGAAGTCTTCGAGCGTCGATACCCCGTCATCCTCCGCGAATTCAGCATCCGCAAGGGTTCTAGAGGTAGAGGAGAACACGATGGCGGCGACGGAGTAATCCGAGACATCGAATTCCGCATCCCCGTTCAAGTCTCCATTCTTTCAGAACGAAGGGTATTCAAACCATACGGTATGGCTGGCGGAGAGCCGGCTAGTAGGGGTGTGAACTATTGGATGAGGAAGATTGATAATAATCATACTAATGGCGGTAGTAATGGGGCCAATGGAGTAGAAGGGGAGGAAGGGAGGAAGTATAAGAGAATTAATATGGGAGGGAAGAATACTGCTAGCATGAAACCTGGGGATAGGATTATTATTTGTACGCCTGGAGGTGGAGGGTATGGATTGAAGGGTAGTGGGACGTCCACACCGAGGGATCCTAACAAGAAACCGAGGAAGATTGATCCTACCTTGATGTGGAGAGGTCGTGGGACTTTGGCAAATAGAATGGCGACTGAGGAATCAAGTTATTGATTCAGGGAATCTCATGCAAAGTATCAGACGCCATTATATTTACATTTCCCTTTTACAAAGAAAAACAACAAACAAAGAGACGGGCACATACAGACGAGAGACAACTTCTTTTTCCTGGATAATGATAATGTTATATTTATGATCGAACTTACATTACGAATTTCCTTATCGTCCCCTTCATCCACCCCTTCTTCTTCTTTTTATCCACCCTCCCGTTCACTCCCCATCTACTAAGTTTTGTCTGGCGCACTTTCTTTGCAAACTCTGGGGTTTTGTTTCTTCCTTTTCTCTGCTTCTCTTGTTTTCCCACACCGAAACTCAAGATCTTAGACCATCGAGTATATGCTCCATATCCCAAGATCAAGATATCACAACCTTCTTCACTGCCCTCCCCATTCCAACCACATATATCCACCCCCCCCTTTCGACTTCATTTCGTTCATGCATTTAAATATTTCATTTTTTGTTCCTCTTTGTCCTCCGTGCGTGCAATATCTACGCTGTTGATTGTATATACTCTTACCTGCCCAACCGAAGTTATTATATGCATAGCCAGGCACAATGTACTCGAATATTGACTTGAACGTTCATGAATTCAGTCTGTGCTATAATTAATGCATCAATTTATGGTGTTGCAAGAACGTTACCGGAGTGGTTTAAAGGGAAGAGTAAAGTTAATGCACTCAAATTAAAAAACGGATACTCTTCTTAATTGATCGACTCTTCAGGGAAATATAATAAAAGTACAAATCAGCCCAGACGGGGAGGGTATCTTCGAATTCCGCGAAATTTACATAAAAAAAAAAAAAGAAAAAGAAAAAGAGTATCGAACACACGTGGTAGTAATACAGAAATAGAAAAAGCCATATTAATATACTAAGTAACCACGAAAGAAAACCCCTCCCCGCGTGTATGTAAAAGAGAAAAGGAAACTCCGTGTAAATGCAAAAGTGGTGAATGTGCTGTCATCCAATATTCATAAAACGAAATCGCCTGGCGAGAAATGTACGTAACTCCGCCTTGTAATCATGGTTCTTCTTCGCCCTTCCCCGGCTTCTGGAAGGGCCAAGGGGTGTCTAGATATCCAGCACCATCAGACAGCCCCCCCCCCCCCCCGATACTTCAAATCCAGAAGACCATCGCTACTCACTGCCCTTCTCTTCCTACTTTCTTCTTTTGAGAAAAAAACGTACTAACTGACACCTAAAGGACCCGCCTGGTACACCATTCTACACCTAGTTCTAACCCGGGACCCGCACCGGCCTATTACCAAATTCCTCCCGCATCATCCTAAAATGCAGCAGGAACCGGAGTTCCCGGTGCAGTTCCCGATATCCCCCCACCATTAGAACCAGGTCCTCCCGGTGTCCCAGAACCATCAACTTTAGGCCCCAACGTTCCATTCAACATAGGACATAACTTTTTGTTAGTTTTGATATGTCCAACCTGTCCACAATTCGCGCATTTACGTGTAGTACCCCCCTTAGGAGCACCATCATCGTCCAGCCCGAGTTGCTTCCTCTTTTTCTCATTTTGCCGTTCACGTGCCTGCCTTCTTTCCTTGTTCCTCATTAGACGAGCAAGTTCCTTTTCGAGCCTGTTTAAGCGTTAAAAAATGTTAGTTAGCATTACAACTAGTAAGCAGAGGAAGGAAGGAAGGAAGGAAGGAAGGAAGGAAAGAAAGGGTGGGAAGACAATAGAGCCACATACACTTTTTTCCTGTCAGCGTCAGCAGCAGCGTCACCAGTCGGCTTCAGATTTGTTATATCCTTCATAAGACTGTCTGTTCGAATCTCCTGACGCTTCGCGATATACATTGAGATCACCTTAGGATCACTAACGACCTCGGTCTTCGTCTCATAACCCCCATCCGGCAATTTATACTTCCTAGTGATTCTCATCACTTTGTTCTTCGTATTCCTTGCCGAAAACCTCGAAAACTGACTGGCAGCCTCGTCATCAATAGCACTGTTCGCAACAGCGGGCGTCATGCTTTCCGAATAGGGCGTACGTCCATCATCAAGCCCATAAACGCCCTCTTGAGTTGCATCCTGCAACTCATCCGGGTCTAACTCCGGAGGTTCTTCGGACTTCAAGCTTGCTTCTTGTGCACGCCAGATCTTCTCGATGGTCTCTTCGTAAGCTTTCTGTTGTCTAGCAACATTATAGGAATGACCACCAAGTAGTTTCAATGTCGCCGCATCCAATTTTTCGTCCACACTCTCGCCGATAGCTTTGAACCCTCCTTTCATGCTAGTCTTAATAAAACTAAACGCTTCGCCTCGCCCGGTAGGGTCACCTTCGCCATGTAGTTGCAACATTGCCTTGCCCTGTGTAGCATTGATAAAGTTTTTGGTAGCAATCCACGGCGCGAGTTTCTCCTCAGTGCTCATTCCTTCCTTCTCATCTTCCTCTCCTGCGCCTGCATCAGTTGCCTTTCCATACCCAGCATCTTCTAGATACTTCACCCCGACCTGCATCGCATCTAACAAACAAACACTCTCAGGCGTAACCATAGTTCTGATGTTTGCCTCATCGGGAATTGGATCATCACCCTTAAGATACCAATAGCCGCCTTTCTCACTCTCCCTCTCATTCTGGTGGGACATAAACTCCTTCATTTTCTGCCTAGTTTGGATTTCCGTGTTTTCAGGAAAATGAGGCGCAATGTCCTTCACCGCTATACGATTGCCCTTCCTTCCGATCACACGATATGTTATCATCTTCATACGGTTCTTAGAGGCTGTCGTAACTTTTCGGGAGTGTGGACCAGGTACATCTGTTACTGGGAACGTCTGTCCGACTGTAAATATATAGGGGATGGTTCGGAGATAGTAGTATGCGCCTCCACTGTCTGTATTCCTCACTACTACAAAGTCGGTGTTGGCAGGTGTGTGCTTGAAAATAGGCGCCCGGATCATGCGATTGTAGAGTGCCGGGACTATTTCGCCCGGCTCAATACTGCCAAAGTTCCAGAAAGGTGACTTGTCCTGACTCATAAGAACCTGCAGTTCTCCAAGCTCGCACTTTGGACGCGTTTCATCAGAGTCTTCCTTTCGGCGGTAGTAGTTGATGATGCGACTTCCCATGCCAAAGTTTGAAAGTACGTAAGGATGCTCTTCCGAGTACTCGAACAAAATGAAGTTTGAGTTATCAGACAGTGATAAACTCTTCGTATCATGAAAGATTTCTCGAATGGATTTGCCCTTCAGATGCTTACGCTTCAGAGTTTTACCCTTCGTAAATCGTATCTCAACCTCAGTCGGAAATGTGAGTCGCGGTCTATGGAAAGACCTCATTTCCGGCTTTCCGAGCACAGTCTTGTAGTATGGTGTTTGTAGGCGGACAGCAGGCATGGTGTGTTCGATTTCCAAGTTGCCAATCGTAGATCGAACCTTAGATTGGTGGTTCTCTTTAAGAAGATCGTAAGCTTCATCGTTGGAGATATTATATCGCTGAGTAAGGTCCTTCTTAATCTTCTGTCGAATAAATTCACCACCGATTTTTCTGGCCTTACGGGTATCATCCGATTTTCTGACGTCTAGAAGGAGGTATGGGTCGTCCGGATCAAGCTCAACTTTGATCTTTTTGTTCGGGTCGAAGTCCAATAAGTCGAATTCGAATGGATCTGGGGCTTCAACACGCCTGAAAAGCTCACGGAGTCTCGCCTTCTGTGATATCCAAATGGAGAAAAGAGAAAAACGGGGAGAATGTAAGT
This sequence comes from Arthrobotrys conoides, assembly GCA_036971725.1. Classification (NCBI taxonomy): domain Eukaryota; kingdom Fungi; phylum Ascomycota; class Orbiliomycetes; order Orbiliales; family Orbiliaceae; genus Arthrobotrys; species Arthrobotrys conoides. Next base: position 4,122,255 of record JAVHJM010000001.1, read on the forward strand.
TAGCTATCACCGCCTCTTTTTCTTCTTGAATCCGCCATCTTGCTTGACTCTCTGGCGTTTACGAACCTTAGCTCCTCTCTCTGTATCGTCTTCAAACGGTGCCTTAGGGCGGATACGTTTTTTGGGGGGACCGTCGGCAGCCCTATCCAAGTCTTCCTCCAGAACCGCAATATCCACCTGCCGTCGGATTAGAGCTTCCTTCTTGAGTTCTTCTTCCTTAGCCTCCTGTGCCGCTGGAACGTCCGCAATATCCTCAATCTCGTTCTCGATGTAGACAAATCCTGCCCTTCGAACAGGCCGGTAGTTATCAGAGCGCCAACTAGCCTCCGAACTTGGTGCTATCTCAAGATTAAGCTTGGTCGGAAATAGCGCTTTGGGTTGTTTGTCAGGACGCATGGGGTAGTAAGCTGGTTTTGGGGGAAACATAGAGAGGTAAGGTAGGATAGCATGCTCTTGGAACAAAGGGAAGTACTCTTTGACTCCCTTTTCGGGTGGTTTTATTGTCTCCGGGGGGTTCAGTATCGGAATTTCGTCGGCGAAGTCAGCAGCCTCAAACCCGGAATTTTGAAAGTCGGTATCTCTGAACATGGAGTGAACAGCATCCGTAAGGAGCTTGTCGTCTTGGGGAGGTAGGGGGTGGATCTCATCAACTTTGTGGTTCCCAAAAAGATCGTCGAGCGCAGCATCACCAAAGAGATCTTCGTCGGCATCTACCATTTTATGGTCAGATCCTAACAGAGGTGATGATACGATTTGACCCTCTGCAGCAAGGTCCATAAGACTATTATCGCTATCAACGGTATCGGCCCGTTGCTTCCTGGCTAAGGGTTCTTCGTCCGGCAGGTCGTCTTCATCGTCGCTGATGTCACCAAAGTCTATTGCATCATCTGCCTTCTCTTGGTTTCCTCCCGCACCTTCAGCAAGGAAATTATCCAGTATGTCGGGGTTTTCGAGAAAGTTTGCGATGGCTTTTTCCTCGTCCTCCATTTCTGGAGGGTTAGAGGGTTTGGAAGACATTGGTTGGAAGGTAGGATTGTCTAGGAGGGAGTTATAATGTGGTATAATGTGGCTAATCTGAGCTATGTCGGTGTCGCGATTGGGTTGGATGGAGAGGGTCGACGCGTAGTTGGAGGGGTGATGGATTTAGCGGTGGGTTTTTGTAGTGCCGGAGTATAAGCTATCGAGCCGCGTCGAGACTCTACAACTGCTCGACAGACTACGAGAAACAAGCGTCGCACATGTGTAGGAACTAGGGTAACTAGTTCGCTATAATCGCTTTAGTGGTGAGAAGGTGTGTAGGGGAGTATATAACGATGGTGAAGAGGCCGATAATGGATTGGTGATTGGTTGATGTTGATTGTTGATGAGAAGGGAGAATGAGGTTGGTTCGACGAAGGTGCGTTCAGATCAAGTGCCGACCCGACGTGCGTTGGAAGATGCGAGGCTTGGCAATGCAGAGCCGCATTTAGCGCAACCCAGCAACGGACTCAAACAACACCAATGTTCCAACACATACTACATGTACTAATACACAGGTCTGTTTCGCGAGACCAGTCTGTTTGGTATATTTGCAGATATCGTATACGTAGAGCTCAAATTCATCGAAAGGAAAGCGCACTGGCACTATATTATTCCATTCCATTTCTAGGTGTCCAGCAGGTATCCACTATATACCCCGATACCAATGTTTAGACATTATTTAACCTGGAACAGAACAAACCCAAATAGAAGTTCCAAAGAAAGAAAGAACCCCCCAGACATGCCAGCAAAAGATAGGAAAGAAAAAAAGGACTCCAGATGTAGCGGTTATGGCGGCATCCGAGGCTACTTAGGTACTAATATTTGACGACAGCCAGTAGAATAAATGCAGCGGTTTATAAAAAAAGAAAAGGCATCACTAGGGGAGAAGAAACAAAAACATAAACTCCGTATATCCCTGACGCACGGCTTTTTTGTGGCAGCAAGAACTGAAAACTGTAGAAATCGATATTGGTAAAACCACGTGATAATAATGATTTAAAGGGAAAGGCGTGTCAAGGCGAAACTGGTGAAGGGGGGGAAATCTCTGAAAATGGGCTCTCGAGTTAAGGAATGATATAAAAGGATGGGTACTATGATATCCTGGCAGAATTCACCCGCCTCATTTCCAGCCTGGTCTTAGATCAACCGACCCCGGTTTCTTACTAATCGGTGGCATTGAGAACCGCTTTGATGCAGGTGTTCTAGCAGACATCGGCGGCTCTGGTGTCCCACTTCTTACCGAGGGTGTACTGGTGGTTGGGGTTGGGATTTTACTAGGGCTATTATTCTTTCCCAGAGCGCTTGACGGTCGACCGTATCCGCTACTCTTAATGTGTGAATAAGCCTTGCTGAACGCTGATCCATTATCGTTCCTGCTAGTTCGGCCGCCGCTCCCAACGCTTCCAATGGAGTCATGGGATGGCTGTGATCTCATTGAAGTGGGAGGATACTTTCTACTCGACGAAGGGGTAGGTCGTGTCGTGAGTGGTGAGATGTCTCCCGACCGTGGGAGTTTAGACGGCGACGGTATGCCGGTGTCTTTACGATAAGGGCTTGGTTGGGTAACGGTAATGGGTTTAAAGTTATGCCCAAATCCGTTGCCAGCTGTGTTTGTAGAGCCGTTCCAGCGCGGTTTGCCATCGTTGGAGCCGGAATTTGAGGGCTTACGAGAGAGTGTGGGTCGGGTTGGTGGCGTTTGATATGAAAGGCGGCGAGATGTGAGAGAAGGCGAACTTCCCCTAGAAGTTGTAGGGGAGAGCATGGAAGGGTTTGGTGGCTTTGGAGTGTTGAGCACAGGTAGTACTGACAGCCTTCTAGAAGCTGGATTCGGGGAGGCTGTATTTGGGGAGATCGGTGAATTCGGGATAGGAATGTGAGTCTTTAAGGACGAAGCACCGGAGATGGAGCGAAGGCGGGGCAGTCGAGAGTTTGCAGAGGGCGTCATGGCTATCGAATGACGCTTCAAATTCTGACCAGCTGCTCTACCAGTGCTTCCGACGGAGCCATTCGATGATAGTTCATCGGCGAAATGAGAGGCCGAGGTGGAGACCGGGGTTGGGAGGGTGTCTTGAGGTTGCGAAAGGTCAATCGAGGCCAGTCTAGTGTCTAGATCCTGCATTTCCTGTTCGATGTTCTTCCAGTGGGCTTGTAGGTCGGTGTGGAGGCGAATGATTTCGCCGTTAACTGTCAACCTGTCTTGCATGCCTTTGTTGACGATTCCGAGTACCCGCTCGATAGCAGACCCTGCGAAAAAGTTAGTCGACTATTTCAATATACCTTATTCGATATACATGTGTAGGTCTAGTACTTACCGTAGTGGGTTCGTTTTGTCTCATAGTTCTCGACAAGTTTGAGAAGAGAGCCATCAGGTGTGATGTTGGAAGCGTCCTGGGTGCGAACTTTGACCTTAGATATGCTGCGCTCGACGCTCTCCATCATGTTGCTAGCCTGTTTACCAGCGTTCCTGAATATAGCGACCCACTTATCCTCTCCGAGTTCTTTCTTCAAGACATCTGCGTCCTTTTCGAGATTCTTCCACTTCTTCTCGAGCTGTTCCCTTCGCATTTCCAAGTCTTCACAAGCCGTCGGGAAAACTTCTTCGGCACGGTACTGAAACTGCTGTATACGCATAGGAAGGAAATCGAGACTAGCTCGTAATGGTTGCATCCTGGCAAATAGACCTAAAAGAGCACTGGACATATCCTCCCTCTCCGGCGAGATTTTGTTGTTTTGTTTCTCACCCTCGACTATAGAGGCCAGCTTGTCGATGTCGAGGTTCTCTTGAGTATGGACTCTGTTTCGCTTCTCCTCACACTCGAAGACACAGTTGATGCAAGCGTCGAGTTCAGCTTGGATGTCGTTCATAATGGAGTTCCAGAGCTCTGTCCACTCCATGGCGGTTTCGACCTGGGCTTTGACACCGTGCAAGAGGTCCTGAACTTCCTTCCATTGTTTTACAGTGACATCCATCTGATCGATGACAGATTTGAGAGAGAGAGGCTCGACGGTGTTGATGTCCGGGCGGTCTTGAATGGATTCGATACTATCGACATAGACTTTGACGAGACCTTCGAAGCTTCTCATGGCGGATTCGACATCTCCAAGAGACTTTTTACCCTCAGCAGCCCACTCGACGTCGTCAGAGGCGTCCATTCCCTGTAGGACGGTCTTGGCGGTCTGCATCCAGCGCTGCATTTGAGAGTAGGCGCTATCGAGTTTGTCGATGCCAGCCTTGGCAGAAGGGAGAGATGTAATTTCGGATCTAAGGTCAGTTCCGAGAGGCATGGAGAGAGAAGTAAGGCGTGACAATTGAGCAGCGAAGGAAGTTCGAGAGAGGGAGTATATTGAAGCGGCGCGATGAAGAGAGTGGCCATTATTTTTGTCTTCTTCCTCTTCGGAAGGGGGTCTATATTCATCTTCTTGTTCCCGGTACGACTGGGCGAGATATCGCTGGAAGTCATCGCCTTCATCTTCTTCTTCGTAGTTGGAGACCTTCAGACTGGGAGAGTCGAAGGCCGAGGAAGGTGGAGTCAGAGGAGCATCTTTTGGAGGAGGAGGGGGTGGAGGCGTGGAGCCACTAGATCGACGGTGATTGTGACCGTGGTTGTGGTTATGATGGTTGTAGTAAGAGGAAGCCGACCAGGCGGTATCAGGGGCATGAACCGACATGATGCCCTGTTATGTAAAAGCGACGTCGGCCTGCGATCGAAGGATGTTTGAAGGTTGAAGATTGAAGAATGTTGAATGTTGAAGTTTGAAGTTTGAAGGTTGAGGTCGAATGGCGATAAATAAATAATTTACCGAACTTACTTGCTTAACTATAGACTGCTACTTGGAAGACAGGGGGAAACTACCAAAGCGACATGATGTTACTATCGCTGGTATGGCGATGATAGTATACGTATAGCAGCGAGTAATATAAATGGTTGACGATTATAAACGAAGAGAAAAGATTGAAGAGAAGAGAGGTGGAGAAAGAAAGAACAGAAGAGGAAGAAGAAGGAGAAGAAGAGAAAGGGGATCGAAAGGAATGTCGCGGTGAATGGATTGAATTCTCCTTCCGGACAATACAGAAACACCACCACCAACTGACAGGACTTTAGTACTTCCCAACAGACAGAACCGACAGACTTGTATGTTTTCTTCTGCCCCTGTCCATTCATTCATTCATGCCCGCAATTGGTCTTCTGTTTTCTGTTCTTCTTCTTCTTCTTCTTCTTCTTCTGCTCTTCTTCTCTTATCAGCAGCACTCTCGAATCTTGAAACTCTCAGGGTCTGCCACACTCTGTTTCATCACTGCACCACCACCAAAACTTGCATATTTGCACTCCATTCACACCACATACACATACACATACATATACTCAATCAAGTATACCATTCTCTTGAAGCTCATATATAACCTGTTTCACTATCATGGCAGGTCATAGAATCGAGTCGACATCAATACTTTCATGATCTGATCAAAGCGGGGTCGCGGTCGATATCGATGGGATGGATGGATGGATGGCTGCATATGTGATGTCCTCGCTCCCTTCCCTTCCCTTCCCTGCCTGACAGCTGCCTGTTACCATGCCATGCCATGCCATGTTATGTTAAGCACCGCCATGATTTGATCGATTTGATTGCGTCGACCATGCAAATGCAAATGCCGGGTGGTCATCTGGTTGGCGTTCGTTTTCAAACTAGTTTCGTTTGAAAAAAGTAAAATCCCAAAACGGTAATAATACATGCCCGCATAACTACCACGTCTCCAACACGCGATTCATTCGCTCAAGCTTCATGACAATCAATAATAATATACAGGACACGTCAACAATAACCCCCACAGAAAAAGCCATGTTAGGACAAGTCAATCAGGTTCGGGAACGGAATGAGAGACCCTCAATCAAATAGAAAATCCTCATAACTATCGTCAGAAGTATCTCCGTGCACTTCGAAGGTACTCTCCGTCGCCTCTGTTGAAGCTGAAGGAACAAAATATATCGAGACAGTGTCCCACTTGAGGCATTCGATCTTCTTCTTCTGATGAACCCTCTCAATCTTTCTGTCACCCTCGAACGCAACCCTCTTCAAATCCAACCCTTCCTTTGCCCACCCTTCAACCCTGTCCGTAAGTGCCTCGATGAGCATGAGTCCATATTCGGGATGCGTGGGCCATGGTAAAGCCAAATCTACCAAATCCAGGAGCCCAATTATCGCACCGTATGGGCTTTTTGGTATGGTGCCAAGTTCTCGCTTTCGGGAGGCCGTGGCCTTGATAAGAAGTTTCCTAAGATTCGGGAACCTCGATACGAGGATCTCAATATCCGAGTCTGTCGGTGCGATCGGTTGCTTTATTTCTAAATCTGTGATTCTTGAGAACTTTGCTAAAAGCCCAAGACTGAGATCTTCGTTGTTGCGAGATCCGGCAAGCTCTCCAAAATGGGTATCTGTCGTGATGGCAAGCGTGCGAAGTCTAGGTAGATCGCCCATCGCAAAAACGGTGTAGTAGTATCCCCTCGGGCGGCACATAGAACTGTCAAAGTCATGGAGAGGAGTATTGATAGCTGAATGCAATATCTTAACCGAGTCCAAGACCGGTAGCGACATCTGCGATGACTTCTTCATTGACATCCGCCAAATATTTGCATCATCGATCACAGGTCCAAGCATATTCTGAGCCAGCTTAGAGAGCCCTCCATAGAATACCTGATACGCTCCTGGCGCCGAACCGACCTCGAAGACTTCGATTTGTAGATGTTTGAGTCCGCCGCTACAAGCGTCAATTCTATCCAGGAGACACATAAAAACGTTCCTCTCCATGCACGAGGGTACTGAATATGATACAGATAGCTTCTGGAGGTTATGAAACCATCCTAAAGCCATAATGGAGCTACAGAGCTGATTGAGATTTCCTGTAGACCTCCAGTCTCCCGGCCTGCCGAAACGGATGGAGCTATCAAAATAGATATATTCAATAAGTGTCAATTTTTGTTGGGAGGGTGTTTCTCAAGCGTCAAGTAATTACATACTGGATTGAGGGCCGTGCCTCCGCTCCTACACCGCCATCCCCAAAAATCTTGATCGCCACGGCATTAAGGATGATGCACTTGAATCGCATGGGTAAAGCGAGATTGTAGCAATTCTTCGAGCAATGAGAGAAGTTCTCCAGAGCTGATGGTGAAAGGTTTTTGATGATATCAAGCTTAAGCTCGTTAGGGAGATTGATGAAGTTCCCCATTGTGACTCTGATGATGTGATAGTTCTCTTCTTGATGAAGGCGCGACGGTGAGGATAGTTTTGGTCAGTAAAGACGTGAGGATATTATTGGTTAGTGTGGACGTGAGGATAATTTTGGTTGGTGATTTGGTGAGGACGTCAAGACTTGGAGACGCCTTTTGGCTGGTTTATGAGACCAGGTGAAAGTAAATTTGTTGATGGGAGAAAGTGTGTTGTACTGTGTTATAATATACTGTGTTGCTGCGTTGTGTTTGACATTGCCAACGTTGCCTCAACACAAATCGGCTCTGGACAACAACGTCTGCTGGTCTTTCCAAATCTTCAGCATCAACACTCCGACATTCAACATCAACCTCATCATCAACATCTTCTCGACTTCGAACCTCAACCTCAACTTCAATTTCAAAATATCATCGCGAGTCTGATAACTTCTATCAATATCTACCAACTGCATAATATCCAAATATCTGATGTCAGTAATCACCGAATCCCTTTTAAATCCCACATTGTTCGTTCAAACTACATGCATCCAATCCTCAAACCAAACCGCTCCACAGACACATGCTAACGCGAACTAGTTCCATCGCGAAACGCACCATCCCTTCAAGCTTCGAAGCTTCAAGACTTGAATTCCCAAGGTACATAGACGAGGACGCGCCAGTTGAGCTCCTTCCTGAAATAATCCTCCGTCCTCGCCCGTACTGTGTACTTGCTAGTAGGTCAACATCTAACCGTTCTGGACATCGCTCGCTTCGCCCCATCCGTCCAATCACTCCCCCGTCGACCGGATTTCTTCCAAGTCTGACAAGATCCACCATCGACCTGGGTCACCCTTCCACCGTACAGGTAGCCTTAGTCTGGGGAGGTAGCCTTCATTGACTAGCTACAGGATCTAGCCTAGCCTTTTCTTTTTCGGGGCCCGTTTAGCTTTCTTATTATTTTTTTTCAACTTAACCGCCAAAGGAAACCCAAAATGATGCCCCAAAACATACAATACTATTCTCCCCATCAAGTCCCCCCTCAATACATGCAACAGCATCATCAACCTCACCCCCAAATGATGCAGCCTTCCGCTCGTCCTCATCCGCAGCGCGGCCAACCCACCCCGGTTCCCCACTATGCCATGGGCCCCCAGATGATCCCCCAAACCCCAGCTGGTCCATCGACCGCTAAGCGCCAAAGAACATCCCAATCAATGGCCTCTGCCGGTCCGACCAATCCTATGATGGCTACGGCAATGGATTCCGTCGAGGATGAGGAGGACACCTCGCGTGGTGATGTCCTCGACCACATCCCTCCCAGGGAGCTGGCCACTCAACGCTACAAGCAGCACCATGAATGGCTCGAGCAGGTTGTCTCTAGCACCCATAACATCTCCAACATCGAACCGGGTTCAATCGGGATCGAATTACTTGGAAGCTGGCTGAAGCCACTGGTCGACGGCGTCTTCGAGAAGGATGGGAAGCCTTCCAATGGCCAATCCCTCCGTGGAGCTGTATCATTGATGACCGAGCGCTTCGATCAGAATCAATCCGACCTCAATGCTGAGATGGAAGAAATGCAGCGAAAGCACCAATTGGAACTCCAGGCTTTCGCAAAAATGAAGCGTCTGGGATACCTTATCAACGAAGTCCGATCCATCCCTCCAACCTCGGATGAGATCAAGTACGACTTAGTCACTCCCGCCCCATTGGATCCCACCCATCAAATCCCAAACGCCCGCCCACTAGATGCTATCATCCAAGAATTCGAAACAATGTACGATTGCAAGATCGTAGACCGCGAGATGGTTCACGTGATGAACCCTCAACCAGAACTCGCCGAGTACGAGGAACAACAGAAAGCCGCTCAGGCCGCCCAGGCCGCCCAACAGGCTGCTCAGCAAACTGCCGCAGCACAGAAAGCCGCGGCGCAAGCGGCTGCGGCTACAACAGTGGCACCGACAACGACTTCTGCTTCTTCTTCCTCCTCGTCCGCAAACAATGCCGCCGACAACAACGGTCAGACGGACCAAAATGCGGATAAAATGGCGGGTGTCGCCCAAGTTGAAAGTACCTCCTCCCCCGATACCGCTAGGTACCTTGTCCCCGTGGTAATTCAGAAAACCAACCTAGGATCCCCTCCTCCCGAAGGCACCCAACCTCCCCCTGTTGCCACCGCTCCGGCCGGTAATAGTACAGAGGATACACCGATGACGGATGCTGAACCCATACCTGTGACAACATCTACATCACATGCTTTACCGGTCCAAGCCCAGGCTCCTGGCAGTAGCATCGGTACACCGGGTCTATCGCCGTTCGCAATCCCATCGCCATCACCAGCCTTCCCAACAGGCCCTAGCTCTCGAAATCCAACCCCGGGTCTCCCAACTCCTCTCCCACCAACCGCAGAACCAGGTAAATCAGTCACACCAAACCCAATACGGCAGTCCTCGACGCCTGGAAAACTAGAGGAACCACCTACTGTACCCGGCGAAGATAGTATACTAGAAGGTATCACTGGAGGTGACGACGTAGACGACTTTGATTTCGTTGGGGGTGGTGGAGCAGCAGCTGAAGTGATGGATCTTCTTGGCGCGGAAGAATCGTTCGCAGATCAGTTTATGTAGAACAGTAATGATATTCGTGAACGGGGCGGCCCTGTCAAGGACAAAGATAAAGACCCAACCATCGGGTGGTGGTCTAAGAATGACCTACTATAGGAATTCTTTCTCCAAGGAACCTTCAGGTTACTTCGACCCTATTTTGCTTACGACTATTCACATTCTTTCAATTACCCTACCGACTTCTTATGTGTATTAATACGAACCTAACTTCTCCCCCCAAAGTTTTATTTATTTATTTTTTTTGGTTGTCAACATGTATTTTTGCTTAACTTGTGGAGTGTGGAGTACTCTGTCGATTTTTTGACTACCTACTATAGGTGATATTTATATCTTTGACCCACTTTGTATTTCTGTACGTACTATGGTTGATTAGAAAGATAGAAAGAAAAATGGCACCAAAGTAATATTTTAAATCAGAATCTAAGTAGTTAACAGTTATCATGTCAGGATATATATTCCGACTGGCTTAATTCCGCTGCGGTAGCATTTGGTTTACGAGATAAGGCTGAAGCACCGGTTTAATGTTTATAATTTATATCATAGAATTTTGTCGCAATAAGATGTATCAAATTGTAAAGGTTCGTATCATTTCACGTATGCTTTTGATCATATCGCTCTGTCTAGAGAGCTACAAAGAATAAAAGAGAGACAGGAAGAAAGAAGAAGAAAAGGAAAAAAGGAAAGAAGAGCTAGAAGGGTAAGGCAGTAAAAATAATTAAGACCAATAGCGGCATCCCTGCGAATCAAGCAGAGATGAGTTTCCCAGAAAACAAAGCTTCCTATCAAGTAATGTTTAAAACAACCCTGCGGTAAAGAGGTAGAAGGAGGTCATGAAAGTAAACGCCAGGTCCAGTTAAACAAAACAAAATAAAAATAGAAGAAACGAAAAGAAAACACCGTACCATCCCTTCAAAACAGAATATTCGATCCCTTGAGGCCCAATGAATCATGGGAATAGTGGTAGCAAAAAAGCCATCTAAACGACAACCTCCTGCTTCGACTCAGCAGCGTCACTTCCCTGAAGATTAACCTGCTCCCCATTCGCATGGCCATTAACCGGCGAAACAGTACTGATATTAGCTAGACTAGGCATCGCTCCGGCGTCCAAACTAGCGTTTGTGGGAACCTCCTCTAGCTCCAATGTCCAATTCCTCAAATCTTCTTCCGCATCAGCCAGAATCTGTCTAGCATCGCGTTCCAAATCATAAGCAGGTCTAGCATCACCGGGGACGACGGGAGTATCGTCAAGGAGTGCCAAAAGTCGTCTAGAATGCTTAGCCAGAATCTCCTGCTTCTGAGAACGTTCAACTACAGCTGCGAAATGTGCTGCATAAGCTTCCTTGACCTTCTGACGGGTGACGTTGGAAAGTTGTGCTTCTGCTACAAGATTCTCAGCTTCGGCTCTAACCAACTCTTGTTCCAATTGTACCAATTTCGGGGATTGGGGTTCTTTGTATTTCAGTCGTTGGATTTCGTCTGTGATTTTGGCACGTTTGTCACGACTTGGTTGGACGGAAGCTTCGACGTTTCTAACGGACTTTAGGACGGATCTGAAATCCTCTAGATTATGAGCGTATGTGATTTCTAGTTCTCCGAGCTCGGAGAGCATGACACCGATTTTGTCGGAGATGTCGGAGATAGCGTCATCGTTTGTGGAGAGACCCCAGTCTGAAAGTTGAGCGGCAATGGAGATTTGTTCGCGGCCGGCGGAGGTATGGGCGCTTATAACGTGGTTTTCGGATTTGATTCTGTCGTATAGGTTAGCGTACCTTTGTTCTGTCTTGTATTAGATTTATACTTTGGGACAACATACAGACGGTAGAGCTTCTTGGAGAGCTCGGGTTGGGTACTAGCCCTCATAGAAGCGAATCCAAAACGGCGAGTGCTACCACCACCACTGGAGTCATTGCCCTGATGGGTCTTCTTGGAACGGAGGGAGAGAGAACGATTCCTTTTTTCGGGGGTGTTAGCATATTTGGTGAAAAGCCCGCCGGGAGTGTATCCTGGAGGGTATTGGGCAGGTTCTGTCCTTCTTGAGAAGAACTTGTGGGCGGAGTATGGAGGAGGTAGAGAGGCCATTTTGTAGGATTTATTATTATAGTATTAAAGTGTATATTATAGTGGAATGCGATAGATTGGAATTTGTATGGGGAGAGAAAGAGAATGAAGGAGAGGGAAAAAGACTTACATGGTTTAAGGAGACGAGGACGCTTATAAAGAAGTTTGAAACGGGGCTGTAACAGACGCGTGGCGGAGGCGATGGTTATGTTTAAACGTTTGGCGATTTGATGGAAGGGTTGATGAGACGGTGGAGATGATGGCGACCAGTCGTTTGCGTTGAGCGTGGTGGTTCCCGCGCTAGATGAAACAAGTACGGTACTGATCCCTGATCCTGAGTGGACGTCACCAAGTACTCACTTGCTTAGCTGGCTGTAGTTAAAGATATCAGCGAGTCGGAAAAGGGGATTTGGTATGACTGGGAACGAGGTTCAAAACGATGGAAATGGGAAGCGGGAGGGGAAGGAAGAGAAGGGATTAAAGTGGATCAAAGTCTCCGGGTCCTGTCGACAGTTTATATACAACACGCTGTACTCACAAGCCCACATATGTACACCTCTTACTGTGTGCGCACACATGTACTAGATGATATGATATAATACCGATCGAATCCTTGATTTTCCATAAATGACGACTTGCGGGGTCTTTGTGAACTGCGACCGTCCCGTAGTGAAATACAATCTAGACTCTGGAACAGATATCATGACGTCACGGACGACGTTGACAATTGCCCGAACAGGGCGTTTCCTAATCCGGACATACAACATGCTCAACACTTTTTGTTCTGTTGATGTTGATGTTGTTGCCGTCGCCGTGTGTGTCCCTTCAACTTCAACTTCAACTTCACCGCTCCATCGCCATCCCGATCTTTGTTTACATGATCTGTACGTTTACGTGCACGCACTCTCCTTTTCCCAGCCGAGAGTCAGATGTCAGACGTCATTAATTATTTAAACGCCACTCCACCTGCCTTCTTCCCTCTCTTCTGTCACCTCCTTCCAGCTCACCCTCCGCAAGCTTCATCAAAAGCTTCATCAACATCTTGTTCCCACTATCATCAATACATAGACGCGTATTCACACTTGCCCTCTTCTCGCCATCTTCACTTCTGGTATCATATTCCGTTCCTCGTCTCTTCTGTGTTTACTCTGCTCCTCCAAGTTCTCCAAAGCATCTCCGTCCTTGTTTGCTTTGTTCTCGATCACCAACACGACCACCAACTAGGTCTTGGAGGCAGCCATTCTCCATCTTGCTGCTCCTTCAACGTTCTCCTCACGTAGGTATCCTCATCTCTTCAGCTACACTCTTGTCTCAGGCTATCCACAGCATAATCTCAACATGGGTAAGCAAGACGCCCAAAGGCCTCCTCCTCCTGATAACTCGGAGGTTCTGGTCATCCAGCTCGGCTCTCAATCGGAAAGTGAAGCCATACAGTTTCATCACGGAGACTTTCTCTTCAAAATCAGACAAGTCATTGGTCTGTCTGTCGCAAAAACAGCTGATGAGGCTATTGACTTCATCAACACCAAACACCCGGCTTTTATCCTAGTCGTCGACTCGGAATTCGTCAACCCAGCCTACCGACGCTTGCAGAATGAAGTAGCCTTCATTGTTGAGAATGGTGCAGCATTCATCATGTGCGGGGAGTTTCCTCGTAACGTTGATACAGAAAAGTTCAGACACATGGCCCTGAATGCCTTCAACCTCGGATGGGACATCGGTCCAGTTCACAAGGGCAAATTCGATCTCCATAAACCCTGCGATGTTTTGGATGGGATCCATCGCGCTCCGGGTATCGAACTAGACCTACAAATGACAGCTGTTTTGGTAAATAGAGTCGAGGAAAAGTCTCGTCTCTACATTTGCAAAGATTTTGATCAATCCCAAAACGATGCCTTTGCCGCCCTTGCTTTTGAGAAACGTGGCCAGGGGTACTTTGGTTGGGTCGGAGATACCAATGGGCTTGATTCCATTCACAATGTCATCAATAGATTCATCGATCGTATGTATCACAAACCTTTACATATAATTATTCTGCATCGCAAATGTTGCTAACCTCTTCATTTCATAGGTGCTGGCCCAAAGCTTAGAGCTGGCCGCATCAGGAACCTTCGTCGCGGGAGGAACACGCCACAAATTCGTGGCGGCCGACCGGCCGGCCACACCAGGCACAATAAGGCCATGCGTGCTAACAAACCCCCACCCCGTCAACAAGGTCCTTGTGATAATTGCGGACGAAATTTCACCACTCAAACCTGTTTCGACTGCAAAGTCGTTTTCTATTGCAGCATGAGTTGCATGAATGCTGCTACTCGCAAGCACAAAGAAGTCTGTACGGCCCACAAGATTACCCTCAGCCAGGCCATTGAGATGGCAGACCAAGGTGATCCCATGCCTTTGGTCAGAGAGTTGGTCATCTCTCCAAAAGACCACCAAGAAGTATAAAGACTCTTCGTGTTCACCTCAAATGTAACAAAGCTAAGCTATATTTGCTAACAATTATACTGTTGCCGTAGGTCTTGGAGCGCCTAATCGATTGCTACCGCTTCCGCGTTGAGGACTTAAACAACATCTCCGGTATCCAAGCCGGCTGCTACCGGGACTCCAGTACCGGCGACGTTCACTTGGAAGAGTTCGTCAACTTCCTGCGTCAGTTGCAACGATCTAATCAGCCAGCCCGACCTCCATGGTGGGAGCTGGCCTCCCAGGTACAATGCGAAGACATGGCTTGCAACCATATCATGCGCTATTATATCGGGAATCCGATTGACGAGAACGAGGTCGTCGCTCACTATGGCAACAAGCTAATGCCAGCAGCTCTCAGAGCTCTCAGTGACATCCTCTACAACGGCCCAGTCCCTGAGCGTGCAGATCTCGAGGATGAGGATAATACTGATATGACGAAAACCAACCCCATGCTAGACTTCAACGAACTTGGCCAATGGGAGCGAGCATCCAGCAGCGGCACCGATGATATCGATAGGGCTCTCAATAGCCTCAAGCTTGAGGATCCGATCAGCACGGTTGCAGTTATCGAGACAAAGTCTGAGTCTCCGGCTCCAGCCAGCCCCAGCCCCCCGGCTCCCAGGGCCATCGAACCGACCCCCGAACCTCCCATCCAGCGTCAGGTTGGGAGGAAGAAGAGAGAGCCAATCGTCCATGTCTGGGAACCACCAACTACTGACTAGAACGAACTTTCTTCACTGTTGAACTATTCGCAGCCAACTTATTCCGTGTTATTCTGGTGCTGTGTTGCATTTTCGGGCGCACCCTGCAGTTACGCTTTTTTTTTTTTTTTTTTTTTTTTTTTTAACATGCTCTGTGAGCGATAGACATACTATGGATGTCTAAATTTTGCTTGTCGGGCAAGCCTCTCCTGGGCCTCTTCGTTGACTTTTTTTACCTTTTTCTTTCCTTTCGCATGTATTACTAGGCCCTGGTCACGCGCTGAAATGGTTCCGGCATATTTTCGAGAACCAAAGCCAGCGCACGTTGACGTTATCCAAATGGTACTTAAGTACTTTCTTATTATTTACTTTCGAATCAAACGAAAGGATCGTAAGGGCATGCACGTGTAATTGGCTATCGTCAGAAGGTAGCATAAGCTTATCGTAGGAGTTCAGGAGTTCTTCTTTCCCTTCTTCGTTCGTCTCGAAAAGAATGTGATGCACGACGTCTGTCATGTTTGCAGGTTGCAGGAGCTGGCCTTCCTTCCCTTGTGCATGAGACGAACTTTGGACAAGTCCCGATCCAATTATTTTTCGCCTCCTTCGAGTTTTCTCCACGAAATAATTAAAATATTTGGTCGAGGGAAGAGGAAGAGGGGAAACCAGAGGACAGGCATCTTGCTGGCAGATGCGCTGTGTTAATATACGTTTTCGTCTGATATCGATTCCCTTTCCCTGCCCGGCCAGCGGATGTAGGTAATATATTTTTAAGCTTATATTTCTGCACTTGCAGCTTTGTTGAGAAGCAAAGGGTAGAGAAAATATATTAAATTAAACCCTAGATCCCTAACGGTCTTTCTGTACGTCGATTCTAACCTGCTATAGTAGGTGCGGGAACCCGGTCGTTCTTTTCTGTCTTTCTGTATTTTCTTTATCACTGAGATATCACTTTTCTGGTTTCCCGCGCTGGAATATATCAAATTCCGAACTTAGCGACTGTCCAGACTCAATTCCCGTTTCTTTCCTGTCCGCCAGCTGTCACGATTTATCTTCCAAGCAAGAATAATTGATTCTTCACGGGATCGATCGAATGAATATTCCCCCCCAGGTGGGTGTCTCTCCACACTTAAACCCTGCACGTGCACTAACCCCCCGGGTAGACAGACCCTAGTTAACACCGGGGATCCCGAGGGTCTGTTCCCCATGTCAATGTCGGTTGCCTTATCACACCTGTAATCACACTGCATATGTCCGGTCCAACGACAAGACCCACATTTCTCAAGAGGACCTTCACAAATTGATGACGATGCAATGATGATGATCATGGATTGCGATCTAGATGTGTGTACTGTACTGTACTTACATTTTACATGTATTTGTACGGATCCAGCGCATCAAACAACGGTCATGGATCACCCGATGGATTGATAAAGTAACTTAGTAAGTAATTATTATTTAATAGCTTCAGAGCTTTAACTCTTTTTTTTTTTTACTAGGAGAATCCTAGGATTTTAGTTATTTTACATGTGGACATCCGATTCTAACCTTATGGTACCATGGCCTAGTGAATATAAGGGAAAGATGGAAAAGATACATATATGATGTGGCAGTCGTTTGCTGGCCAGGCGATAGTGCCATTGAGCTGAGCAGCCTCACTAGCCTCTTTTTTCTGAACAAAGAACTTGCGGCTTTTAACTACTCCCCGTACGCGATGACAGTCTTTGGTTTTTGATTTTGATTTGTGAATTTCTTCAGCTCTCGATAGCGCGATCGATTATGCCCGTTTTTCTTTCCGCCCAGATGCAGATGGACCTCCGCCAGCTGGAGAGAGTGTCCTGTCACACACATGGCTTTCGTGGCCAAAGTAGGCCAGGGAGAGAGAGACGCCATACTAGTACTAACTGCAAGAGAAAAGGAATCACCTGCTGCCAGGTTTAACTCGCTTACACCTCGATCCGAGAGGAGGGTCTTCTTATTTTTGTCTCACCGAGGAAATCCAACGTTTAACGACACTTCAAGACAACCCAAAAAGAGAAAGAGGTCAAAATATGCTTAGCTATCCTACGGCTGTCGTCCCCCGGGTCTATTCTTCTTTTGATTTTCCCCCCCGTTCCCATCTGATAGAGGATTAAAGATAGTAGGTACCTAGGTAGGGAATATACTGCACATACGTGTACAAGCAATCTTTGAATTGGAGCTTGCCAGCAAGCACACGAAAACTAAAAGGAAGGAGACGATATTCTGGAGTTTTCGTTAACGTTCAAGAGATCGAGATGCACACAACTTTCTCAGCTGAGAATAACAAGAAGAAGTGGATACAAAGAACAAAAAAACCCTCGAATTCATCATCTCCATCGGTTCAACCTAACCATTCCGTCCGCCGAAGGGTGGGAGGGGGAAACACACATTTGTGCCGTGTTCACTAACGTAGTAAGAATATAAGCTGATCAAAGACACACACAAAAAACACTCACTCACTCACGCAAAGCACCGTTTTTTACTTCATTCAGAAAGTAAGTTAAAAGGCGGTAGTATCTATACGGTCTAATTTTTTTCTTACTGGAGTTGGTAGGTCAAAGCTTTTTTTTCCCTTCCCTCATCTTGATCAGGAAGAGGAGGGGCGGTGTTTATGTATGTACTACTCCGTATATGTGCCTATTCATGTTCATGTAGCAGCTTAAGTGGAGCAGAGGAAACAACCCAGTATAGTATAGTATAACCCGAGTGTACTTAGGCTTAACTAGTAATGGGTTATAGCGGGGTTTTATTATCGTTTTTATCTTTCTTTTGTTAACTTCTCGTTAAGAAGGGAAAAGATTCCGTATAGAAAAGCAGCATAAAAATTTAAACCAAGTGGTTGATAATCGACTTCATGATCACTAATTGCCACGCTTATTTAGATTGTCCATATTAAATTTTAAAAAAAGAAGAGGACGAAATGTCAATGTTAATGTCAATGTCAATTGTCAATGAGGGGGTGGTTATTTCTAAAAAAAAAAAAAAGCGGGAAGGTCATCACCACCATGATATCAGCGCTTAGCCGCATTATAATCGAACGAAAAAACACACCGGACCTTTCCCCGTTTCATTATACATTTATCCCACCCTGCAGATATCAAAAACTCAGAAAAGGTCCTATAGCCTAACAAACGGTCGAGTCGGGGAGCGAGGGAAATCCACTTCCATCGAACCCCATTGAATCAAGTACTCAAGCACTAAAACCTAAGTATAAGGCACCACCACCACCACCATGCACAAGCAGGTTTTTTTTCCATCTTTATCTACTAGGGCTAGAATACACCCATTTCAGCCCAAACTCCCGTCTCAAAAAGCGGAGTGGGAGAGAATGTACCTTGTATACTTGAGGAAAGAGAGACAAGTGGGTAGACTATTCCTATTCGACCGTAACCGCATAACATGCCTTGCGTGATCCCCGGATATATTGTGATCCAATAGATTAGCATCGATTGCGGCCGTGCCTGATGGGTTTCCCTCCCAAATGAGAGAAGAGGCGTGGTCTGGACGGCCGGCCCTTTCCAGCTTTGCATTGCAGGAAGATAGGTACTACGTCTAAGTACCTACCTTCGTACGTACCTCCTGTGAAATCCGGTCAATACAGTCGGCCGGTCTTTTTTTTTTTTTTTTTTTTGATTCAGATGTATGCGTCTATGGTCTGATGTTCTACAGTTAATTGATCGAGAGTAGGAAAATGTCTTTCAATGTTCTTGTTAGTTATAAAGGTATAAGTTAACCTCGGGTCTGAAAAGTGGTTGAAGATGGGGGGGTGGGGGGAGACTGGTAATCTGCCTTAAACAGGGTCTTAAAGAGGGTCGTTATCGTCCTTCGAAATCGGGAAAAACTAGGAGATAGATTGAGAGACAGTCTACGGTACTAAGCAAGAAGGTGTATACATGTATACCACAATCTTACGATAATTTCACAGGTGGGATTTAGTTTTATGCAATGGTAGCGAGAAGTTGGGAAGTAAGGTCAAAAAGTAGACCATATCTGGGTTTTGATTCAGAATCAATCGAAACTAGTATAGTAGAGCAGGAAGAAGAAAGTAAGAAAATCAGCAGTTTTGTGTAGCGTACGAAGCTATAGTATATTGTATGGAAAGATCACAAGGGCCAGTCTCGTTATAACAAAGCGCGAAAACAACCCTCCAGAACCAACGAAAACCTTAAAAAAAGAACCCCTTCCTCGCCAGAATGAATCAGAAAAATAAAAAAAGTTCAGACGCCGTTTTTTGATGTGTAAACGAATGGAGAAATGTGGAGAGAAGAAAAAAGAAGGAAAGAATTCTGTAAAAGAAAAAGAAAAGGGTTATAAACAGGAGACTGTAGAGACTTGAGACCTTTGGGGTATATATTCGAAAAAGAAACCGCTGAGAAGAAAAAAGAACAATATAGGCCGTAAAAGAGAAAGAAGAAAGAAGTACACTGTCCGGGGAAAGTGTAAGAGGATTATTAGGTATTACAACGGTTATTGAAGGAGTGGTAAAGGTTAAGAAAATCGGGGGAACGGGACACGTAAAAACTCCGGTTGAAGGCGAAATAGAAAGCAGAAAACGGTAAAAGACGCAGCCGTGAAAACCGATGCAAATGTGGACGTAAAGAGCTTGAAAAAAAAAAAAAAAAAAAAAAGTAAAGGTAAAAGCCAATCAAAAGTCCGTGATCCATGAATAGAAAGTGCTGAAAATGCTAAAAGCAATAGTAGAATTGGTGAGGATTGTCGGAAGAAGGTCTTCAACCTTCCTCATTGTCCTGTTGGGTTTTCCTAATTCGACTAGAGTGAATATAGAGTAGATGGCGGCTACGAGAAGTTGCGTGGGGATCCACCTGGGGATCCATATCGTCGGCTTCGTCGCTTCTCCTTCCTCTCTGTGGCCGGCATTTGAAGAAGTGCCTGGTCGTCTTTCCACTCGGTGATAACTTCGGCGAGAACCTTCTCGCACCATTTAGCAACGGCCTGCTCGAAGCTACGCATGCCCTCTTCGGTGCCGTTAACGGCTCCCATGACGTCCATGCTAATCTTAACTTCCCATCGGAGATCAGCAGCCTTGAGCCAGTATCGCAGGTTCTCTGCGAGACGGTATGGCTTGTTGAAATCAGTATGGAAGTGGGGGATCTGGCCAAATGGAGTACGCGAGCGGCGAACAATTGCGTTGTGAATGTTGATGAGACGGTCACCGGTACGGAGAACTTTGAGAAGGGGAGATTCGGAGGCTGGTCCCTTGGTGTTGTGCTCAGGAAGAGGGGCAGAAGAGTTACCCTCGTAGGCGTCGAAGTACCTGAGGAAAAGCTGGTATCGTTCTATCAAAAATATTTGTTAGCATTCTGTAGGAAAAACCTCTTGTTGGGAATTCTTGTGTACATACCCCATTCTTTGCCCTTCCAGTCTCCCTCAGCCCAAACTTGGCCGTTTCGGCGTCCCTCATCTTCCATGCGGAGTTCCTTATCAAGGAGGCCTTCAACGCTGTCGATCCAGGAGATAACCACGGCTTTCTCTTCGGCAAGAACAGATCCCTGTCTTGTGCTGATTCTCTTCAAAAGATCCAACACAGTCATGAAATCCTCACGCATTTGCTTTTCTGATGTGATCTTCTGAAGTCTCGACATATCTGCGGCATAGTAGTATTCCTTTGCGGCTCTGATGGCAAGTGTTGTGCTTCGGAGAATGGAGTGAAGAAGAATGTCTTTCAGGCCAGGAATCGGTCCCTCGTCCTTGTCACGGCCGATACCTTCATCCTCATCGGCCTGTGGTTTGATTCCGAGACCCGAACCCTCCTTTTCAAATCCAAGGTTTGCAGCATCAACCCAAACTCGTCTGCAGTCGTCGAGAGCCTCTTTCAAGTCTTCCTTGAGGGATTCCTTGTCTGGAGGTGGTGGTACAACATGGACATTCTTTGGCTTGTATGTAGAGTAAGTTGGGGGAAGAATTGCAGTCGGGTCCTCATCGATATCATCGTTACCAATAGGAGACTTTGAGTAGTGCTCCGCAGGGAGAACGAGATCAGGAGATGATCTTAGCGAAGAGTAAGTACTGTCGATGAGCTGGTTGTCCATGACCAACTCATCATTCGCATTGAACTCTTCGGCCTTCTTCTTTTTGTAGCCACTATATGAGAAGAACGATTAGTATTATAAATTAAGTATTAAAAGTAAGAGGAAGAAGAGTACACACCCTCCCTTTCCATCTAACAATCCAGTCTTTGCAAAGAAGTATTGAACGTGAGCGATGCTTCCAAGAGCCATAACACTCTCCCTCGACCTCGCAGACTTGGAGAACTCGGTACCCTGAGGCCGTACGAAACCCCGCTTCCGTGCTTGAGGTGAAGTAAACGTCAAGCTAGGAGTTCTCTTTCCGGCTGTCGAGGAACGAGAAAGGGTCTTTGGTGAAGCCTGTGGAGACTCGTTGGGCGAACCCTCATTATCACCAGGAAGAGGAGAATGCGGGGGCGAGATGAAAGGCTTGGTGATAGTTGCCCGCCTTCCAGATGTAGTTGTAGGTTGTGTCTGTGCCATTGTTGGATTTTGAGCTGCCAGTTGAATGTCGGCAAAACTATGACTAGTGTCGATGATGAGAGTTGGAGTATTCATTTTCTTTAGCTTCGTGGGACTGTCGCCTTTATAACTTAAGCTAAGAATTCCGTTTTAGAGAGAGCGGCGTTGGTGGTTGATTTTGTTTGGAATTGAAGGTTGCGAGAGTCTGCGGAATCAATTGGTGATCCTCGCCTTTTCTTTTTCCTCGTTCTCTTAATTCTTTTTTCCTCGTTTCAGGTTCCGGTATTTTTTTTCTTTACTATTTTCAGAATCTTTTGGTTTTTTGAAAAGATGATACTAGGACCGAAACTGACTAGTGTCTGAACTGGGAGCCAGGACTCTTTAGCAAAGAGAATTAATGCAGCTGGCTGGGTGGCAGATGGCTATTCGACGAAGGCGTCTGGTTAGCTCTGTTTCTTTCCCAGGACCCCGGTGTGAGCTTTGTGCATGCAGAGCGAAGGGGCCTGTTGCTGAAGCAGGAATCGATAACAGGATAGAGCTTGGGCAGCCGGGATATGCTTGAACACAGGAGATGTCGTTCGGAGTTTTTTTTTTTTCTTGTTCAATTTATTTTTGTTCTTTTTTCGAGGGTTCGTTTCCTCTTGTCTGTCTCGTCTATCTATAACGACGAGATGGTTCAAGGGCCTACTGCAAGCGAACCGTTATTGAATTGAGTCGGGTTTCCCACTGTCGGCTCGCAGGGCCTTGTCTAGAACAAAGATTCAAAGACGACCAAAAGAGGAGTCCTAACGTTCTCGGGATCTCGATCTCTACCAGACACCGACGGGACCTTTGTCTTGGGGTGTGGACCGGATTGTGCGAGAGAGAGAAATATGCTATATAGTTTGGTTATAGGCCGGTATGAATCCTGATATTTGGTTCAGATTGGTTACCAGACTTCTTCGTGTCTCGCACGACCTGCTTTCTTGCTGCAGTGCACCGCTCTGCTCTGGACAATGGGCCAAAAGAAGGGGTGAACAGAGTAACGAGGTGTAAAAAGTACTTGGTATAGAGGGAGAGACACGGGATAATGGGTGAAGGGTCACGCCAGGTTCGATTGGGACAGCGCAGGCGAGTCGAGTGTGAAGAGAGGTTGCAGCACAGATGTGTGTGCGTGAATGGGGAATCGAGTCTGTATCGGAGACCCGTATGTACGTGAGCCTACACAGTAAGGCTGTGCTACCAGGGTATCGCAGTGACGCAGTTATGCAGCGTGGTGAAAACCCTCCGTTGAGGCGCGGAACGGTGGGACAATCTGGTGATGGTTGGACTGGACTGCAGGCCGGGTGTCTGTTTTTGTCGGTCGATGGATACTTAAGTAGTAGTCAAGCAGCCAAAATGGGATGTTCCCGGGGCCTGTCTGTCTGGATATCGCGGGGAGGCGGTTGGATGAACAAGACCGGACGGACGAGGAGTGTAAACTAGTCGTCTATATACGGGACGTATAGTGCACAGGATGTTTAGTTGTATGGAGGAGAGGAGAGTGGAGAGGAGTGAAGTGGAGAGAGCCGGAAAGGGGAGGGAAGAAGAGGAGAGGTTGAAGGTGAAGTTGAAGTTGAGGTTGAAGATATATAATATTCCTAATCATTCATATGAACGGCCACAGTATTCAATCAATCATCAGTCAGTCATCAACTTCCACATTCCCACATTCCCACTTCCATTATTTCCATCAGGCAGTCGGCCTCCGAGCTGGTCATCCACGTCCTGTCCTGTCCTGGCCACCCTTAGTCAGTCGAAGAGACTGATTGCTGCTTGCCCAAAAGTTACAAGGGCCCCGGTCCATCAAAACAATCTTCCTGAACCTGCAAGTCAGTCCACGCGATGCCCCTTTCAGCCGGCGGCATATGCACCGCTCTCAAGAAGGGCAAGTCTGGCCTCGGTCTTGTCCATTCACGTTCACGGTTGCTATAATACACCATAGTACTGGATATATCGAATATCTTCATATGCATTCACACGCACAACTTCGAACTTCATCGATCGATATCGCGATCGAGGCGGGGGAAAAGAGAGCGCCTGCTGGGGAAAGAACCCGAACTTTCCACTAGTATCAGGGCAAATCATATACGTCCGAAGAAACCGTTGGGGTTGCAAAAAACCATCTTAAGATTGCAGGAAGCAGGGGAAATTAAGTGCGCACTTGTTTTCCAGTCAAATACAGACGAGACCCCCTCTCTCTTCTCAAACAAATCAGGAGAGGAAGGAAAAGAAAAGGGAGAGGATGTGTCCCCGTCAGTCTAATCCAAACCAAAAGAAACAAAAGAAATCGCCCAGCGGTCGAGGATCGCAGGTCCGAATGCCAAATACCTCATTCTGCAAAGTGCACGTCGTCATTGCCGTCGAATCCATACCCTTGTGTCGCCGCGCCTTCCGTCTGGTTGGGACCTGTCGTGTGTGTGCAGCATGTATGTCCATAGCACACGGTGTGCGTGGACTTGGACTGCGTACCTGACGGGCTGATTATTGTTCCACAAAGCCCCATGTGCGCAGTTAATATGTTTCTAAACATACCCCGATATTCGAATACTCATCCTTCTCGAAATCCATAGAATATGGGTAACAATACCATAATACCACACCCCGTGGGTTTATTAGAACAGGGTGTCCTTTTCGCCCTCCTTTGGTTGGATATTTCATCTCTTTTGAAGTTATTTGTCACAGGGTATCGTGAATCGCTCAAAGGCGCACCAGAGTATCAAAATAGATATCGCCATCCGGCCTAATGCAACCAACCATACTTCCATACAACCTCATGGTCCCAGCGCCAAGGAACCGCACCATCATGACTTGTCGCAGTCTCCACTCAAGCTCTAACGATTACCAAGCCATTAACGTTGACTACTAACAGGTCCACGCCCTCACAGAATTATTGTTGATCATTTTGCATCCAGAAACCCAACAAGGAAAAAGGTGGTGTCGTCCTGTCCTGTTATTTGGTCTGATACTCATGCAATACAATTGTATATATACACGTATCGCGAACCTTTCGAAGCAAAAAAAATGCAGGGCGTGAAAATTTCTAGAAACAGTTGTCGAAAAGCGGATCCCTCGGCGTCTCGCAAAGTTTTGGCCACCGAACCGGTCCCCGAAGGCCCTGACCCATCGGATTGGTATTGGGAAGGGGGAGGCCAAAAAACGGGCCCGGGAATCCCGAGAAAAGGAGAACCCTGACTAATTCCAACAGGTACAAAATATCTAAACCCCGTGATTTCCGAACTCAAAAGTCGCAATCCTCATTCCTCGCGAAGGAAATAAAAAAGGCCAAGGCCGAGGCTTTTCGCGATGTCTCCGTGATTACAAGCAAAAGAACCAGCAAGTCTGAGCTTCAATCTCGGTTTCTGGAATAGTGAGCTGAAGCTCATCGCCTGACCTCATCCTGAACTCGAGTTTGGGGGTCCATAGCAACGTTACCAAACCATCCCCGGATCTACGAAGCGCAGACAGCAGCCTAAGAGAGGCCCGCACCACGCTCCACATTCCAACATGATACATATTGGCTTATGAGGAACCAGAAAACAGGAATCCATTGAGTCTCTAACTTCATCAGCTTAAGCTGCAAAAAGAGACGACTATACTAATCCCTTCCAAGGCGCTTAAAGTGAATTTTGTCAGGTCACTTCTCGATGCTCTAACCGCCATTTTTGTCACTTGCATCAAAAACCCGCCTCCGGGCGGGCCAACCCTCCCTTGCCCTTCCTCACGAACCCGGACATTCGAGACGCGAGCTTCATTCGCACCTACATAAGTGGTTAACTTCTTATAAGCTCTTTCGCCTTCCTGCGTCGGGGCAATAAATGTTAAAGCGGACCCCCCGCGCGATTTAAAAGCAGAATGGCTGGCTGTCGATTTGACTGGCCTGCACTAAATAAAATAGTCAAGACATCGAATCGGATCGCGCATTCGCGTGGAAGCTTAAACCCCTTGGGCATAATGGTCCAGGTCGATCTGTAGTGCCATCGAACGGTTCCGCCCCCATTCTATTGTCCTCGAGTACCTGGGTTCGAGACTACTCTCGTCCCATCAGTTAAGTAGATTGAGAAAAAAATCATATAATAAAGTAATCTTAGCCGCATCAAAGCTGTTGTTCCGAGAAATCCAATTCCCCGGCCTTTCCCTTCCCGATTGAACCTGCATATAGGGCGCCTGGACCTCGAATGAACCACCCCTTAGCTTGAATCGAAACAAACCGGTGTCGACCTGGAAGACAGAAAAGTAGCTATACTTAGCCATTGTGTACATATATGCACGACGACCACCAGCGCATAATAAACTCTGCGAAATCCATGGGTTTAATGTCGGGATCTCTAATCTCGCATGCATAGTAAATTAGCAAAATATGCTGGTTGATCAGGTCAGTTTAAAGGTATCATGGACAGGCTTCTGTGTCAAAATGTGTTCTCCGCGTAGTGGAGGATGTTTCCATCAAAATTAATGCAACAATGAACCAAAGCTCATAAAGGAGCTTGGGAGAGACAGAGCAAGAGAAATGAAGTTTAAGAGACAGCTATAATAAATAACCTCACCCCGGAATCAAAATATTGAAAGAGTAAGTCGAAGATTTAGGAAAATATCCCATCTATAGCGCCAGCTGTACTGTTCTAAATCTATGGTCGTAATACTACTATACACTATTCTTACAACTATTCAATACATCTGGTGCCGACTGGCCTGAATATAAAATGAAACATCCAGACGTACGTGACACAAAATTTCGCCTTCAAATCCTAATGTATCGAATTCATCTACGGTGACACATCGTACTTCATTTGGATTCCCATGGCCAGAAGCTCAACATCTAAGTACCTAAGCCACAGTTAGCACAGATCCCAAAGATATTAATTGAAGCTGTAGGAAATAGGAAATAGGAATACTCACTTCAAAACATAAGGAATAACAACCACGGTTGTATCTTCACCGCCAATAAACCTATTCCCCAGGCCGTCCTCCCAATACCCCTTCTTCCCAATATCAAACTCCGTCGCTTGGTCGGCACACCTTCTACACCTAACCTCTGCCCTCCGCTCTCCCGCAACAGTTGGCGTCGTGCTCAAAAAGCTACCACACCCCCTACAGACCCAGGTCTGATGGTAATCGCTACAATTCAACAATCGATCCTGGACCAAAAATGCGGTTCCGTGGGCAAGCAGAGAATCTCTCTCCATCTCTCCGATTCTCAAACCACCCATCCTCTTCCTACCCTTCACAGGTTGCCTGGTCCTCGAATCGACAGGGCCTGTACTTCTCACCTGATACTTGTCGTTAACCATGTGCCTCAGTCTCTGATAATAAACAACACCTAGATAAATATCCGCATGAAATTCTTGTCCCGTAATGCCACTGTACATCGGTTCATTCCCATAATAATTATACCCAGCCGACTTGAGTTGCTCGCCAAAGTAATCAAATGCCGTATGTTGTTCTCCAAATTTGAACGGTGTCGAATCTTGTGCGAATCCATGCAGCGTACCGGCTTTACCCGCCATACTCTCGACAAACATACCGATTGTCATACGAGACGGGAAGGCGTGGGGGTTGATGATGACATCTGGCTGGATTCCGGACTCCGAGAAAGGCATGTCCACTGCTGGCCACTTCTGCGAACAAACACCCTTCTGTCCGTGACGGGACGAGAACTTGTCACCGATGAGTGGTGATCTGGTGATTCGGAACTTGACGCTGATGGCCTGGCAAATGCTATCTCCAACGTCATTGCCGAGTAATCTGACTTCCTCAACGTAGGCATCTTCGGATCCCTTATATTTGAAGAAAAAAGTCTCACCTGTACCCATGTTGTGATACACGGCAACCGGTTGTCCTTCCACGATCTTCTGCCCAACCATTGGGAGACCGTCCATATCATCCAACGTCTCACTATATTTGTCCTTCATGGCCTTGTATTTTGCCAATGCGGCTGCATCGGCACCGATAGCAGCCCATCCCCATCCAAATGCCAACACCGGACTCTTCGACTTCGACTTCTCGGCTAAATCGTACTTCTCAGTTTTATACACAGTTCCATATCCGAATCCTCGCTCGTGTGCGGATTTGTTGATAATCATAGCATCGTCCATGTCGTAGCCGGTGTATGCAATGACGGCCACAACAGCGTTCATGCCGTTGGGGAAGTTGTCAAGTCCATAGGTGTTGTATAGAGGCGCGCGAACAACAGGAGACTGACCCGTTTGAAGCCTGTACATCTTGTTATCCGTTCTGTGTCGTATTGCCGTTCCAGGTGTACCCATCGTTTGTTTACCCATCTGACACTGGTACATGTTTCTAGGACTCTGGTTGAAGTCTGAGAAAGGTGTCATGTTCGCCACAATGGACAGGATATTTGTGGGATCGAATTCGACGTGAGAGTCGCCGGATTTGATTTCTGGGTCTGTGACTGCGATGTTGAGGAAAGGCTGTTCGAAAGGACCAACAAAGTCCTCTTTATCGAGTGGGAGGTACTTGACAGGACGGACCATACGAGCTTCTTGCGAGAAGAGATAGACGCCGGGGTACTGACCGCCATTGGAGGTCGGAACATATCCGATTTCGAGGTCGAGGGGGACGTTATGTGTCCCAGAAACTTTGTAAAAGCGAAGAGATTCTGCAACTCGACGAGCATCTCGCGGCGAGCACCACCCAAGAATCCTGCCGTCTAGTTGAACGGAGAGCGTAGCATCGGTAGGGACTGGTAGTACCTTCGCTGAATGAACACCTAGTGTTAGGACCAAAGGTCCGACATGAGAAGTGTCTGAAGTTGTAGTAGCAATCTGGCACTTATGCGCCAAATGGTTTAAAAGACCACAAGGAGAACCATCGGGCGTATGGACAGGACACAGGAAACCTATTTCCAGTTAGCGTACGCATTTCATAGGTTCGATATGGTAGGTCAACGAGCTTACCCCAACTTTCCGGTAGCAGCTTTCTGACCGTTGTAGTCTTGAGCTGTGCGAAGAAACTACCTCTATGTACCATTCTGAAATGACTGATGTATCGATAAAAGTTCAACTTCTCAGCCACTACCGTGAACCCTGTTGTTTGTTGTAGATCTAGACCACTGGGACTCGATAAATTTCCTGTACTTAGGAAGTAATGCAGCGATTCTCCTATCCTTTCATTCACCTTTCCCAGCATTTTGCGAATGTACTGCGGCGAATTGAATTCGACTTTGCTTCCTCCCATCAGATCCGACCGCACCTGTGACCTAATATTTAATAGATACTCCTCGAACTTCTCTTTCAAGATCTGCCCGTAAAGGAAGCCCCCGAGAAGAACTTCGTGATGCTGTGCCGCGTCGACGTTGTCGGCCGCACACGTTCCTGCAACTAGCGAATATAGCTTCTTGATCATGAACAAGATCTGCCTCTGTTTGTCGCCATCATCGTTCAAATACACTAGCACAATCCTCTTCAAAAATAGCTTTCCAACTTCAACATCTGATACATCCGGGCTGACTTGCATCACTATCCGGAACTTGTCGCCCAAATATGCTAATGTTTCGTGCCGCGAGTAGAGGTTGTATGCCTTGTATGTCCTGAGTAGCAATTCGACACGATCCGTAAGGAATGTGTCCTCCCTCTGATCCAATCCGACAATCCCTTCGAATATTTCTCGATCGTTGGTATCAACTAGCGCCTTGAGGATCATCATAACAGGGACTAGGTACTCCCTCTTTCTCCACGAAAACCTAAATGTGATGTTTCCGTCGCTCAGGTAGTGGATGACGTTGGTCATACAACTCTGGTCAGGCCGCACACATCTGATTTGCACACCCATATTTGTATATGAAGGACCACGCTTTGCATACGATGATCTGATAACTGCCATGGCGTAGTTTCTTCGATTGACGATGAGCATACGGACAAGCTTCTCGTTTCCGCTAACGATAAAGTAGCCGCCGATTTCTTCGGATTCTTCTTTATGATCGACAAGAGATCTGGGAGACATAGACTCGAGGTGACAGCGGTTACCCATGACCATGAGTGGGAGGAGACCACAGTCTCGATATTCCTTCTGCCAGTCGCCATTGTTGACCTTGTATTGGAGTTCGAGTTGGAGTTGACCACGATAGGATGAATGGCGTTCTCTGCACTACATTGATATTATCGTTAGTGCTTCAGAGCATCATGGCAGTTGCACCCCGAGATAGAAGGATGTACCTCAGCTGGGTATATCTCTCGCTTCATCGCCGTCTTGTCCCGAGAGCTTAACATCGACTTCCCCAAATAATAGTTTGCAATTCGCACTATATTCCAGTCAGCTAGACTTCCAAGAGTATTGATTGGCACTCCACCATTCCGACCTACCTGTTAACTTATTCCCGTAGCCAGTCTCGGCATTCCCGTCTAATCGGTCGAACACTGTCCTCTCGCCGATGTCTGCAATCGCCTGGTGCAGACATCCTCCCTCTCTAAACACTGCATTCCACGAATCGACATGTGGTCGTACAGCTTCTTTGAGTGCCGGAAAGGCCGATTTATCAGCCGGTGGATTGCGAAATCTTTTTTCGCGGGCGATGGTGTCGAAGACGGCCTGCCCAGCCGACGAGCGAGCGACAACTGATTTTTTCGTCGACGGCATTGTGATTTGTATTTTATGTGATGAAAGGAAAGGTAAGGAGCCGTCGGAGAAATTGTAAGTTCTACAGACCTACAGGCATCAGGCGCCTGTCTGCTGTGGTGAAAAGTCGTCAGATGGAGAGCACTCGTGAAAGAGAATGGAAGAGGATTTGAAGGTTCCAAAATTTTTTGCCGGGGTGGCAGCTGCAAAGTCCATCGAAGTGCAGCCGCCAAGCCTTTTTTCCTTTCCCAAAATAACGTGCCTTTTGCTTGTGAGCGATAATTACCATTTTAATTCCGACGACGACGAACAGATTCAAGGACTTCATCCGACACCAATCCACATCATGGCTGCGAGGCTGCCTTTGAACCCGAGGGCGATGGTATGACTTCGGGATCCGTTTTAGATTCAAGTATCGCCAGCTAATAGAACGGAATGGATATAGGCCCTCTTGACCGGCTTGAGTGTCACCACACTCGCCGGCTATACCACAACCTCTACCGTCTACGCCGAAGAACCCGTATGCCCTCTCCCCGCGTACGCATGACCCATTGGCTCTGATATCTAACTTTCTACGGTTATATCCAGTCACAATCTATCAGGAAATCGATATACGATGACCTCCCTCCATCGCAACCTTCCAGTTCAACCCCATCCCTCTCCCTCACAAGCCCCTCGGAAACCTCAGATAAGGAATCACGCCCCACCCCGACAGTTCGATTAGCATCCCAAATCGGCACTGCTCGTGTCTTTGTCCACTCCGAATTCACCAAAGCCCAACGTTTCCTCGACACATACTTTGACAAATATCTTCATATCGAACATAATGTCACCACTACAGTCGCCTCTCTCGCTCCATCTCACCGTTCAAAAGAAACTGTTCTTCCCGGTGCGATTTTCATTGCTATATCAACCATGGCTGGTAGCGTACTCGCTAGACGGAGGATGTTCCCGATCAGATTCTTGACACCCGTGATAACCGGTGTGGCTGCCTCATGGTATTTCCTACCGGAGACGACCAGGAACGTGGCAGATCTCGCATGGAAATGGGAACAGAAGGTACCACAAGTTGCAGAAACACATTTGAAGGTTAGGGATGGGGTTGAGGAAGGTTGGAAGACCGCCAAGGGAGGTTACGATCATGCTATCGGGACTGTGGAAGATACAACGAGTAAGGCAAGAAGGACGATTGAAGGATGGGTTAGGAATAGCAAATAGACAGACCAGGCGTTCCTATTTCTTGGAGTAGAAGATACTACATGCGGGAAGCAAAAGAGGGGAATAAGAGCAGACCGGGGTGTATATATTCTTTGGGAACCCAATTGGTATCGAAATACAGCTTTTATTGCTCTTCCCTTCCTCCCTCTTCATTTAAATGCATTATTACCTGGAATTTGAAAAATAGCTTAAAATATTTAGCGTTTAGTGTATATAAGAAAATCTTCTTTCAGAAAACCCCAATGCATAAAATGGTATATATAAGTTTCCCATGCGGGTACTATACGAGACAAAGGCCTGAAGCAAGTGCAAAAGGCGATGATACAAGGAAAACTAATCAAACCAACAAAATTATAGGCCAAGACACCAAGAACTCCACTTCCTCAGATCCATCATACAACTCTCGATCATTTGTATTAAACGAAGAACTAAACGGCAGAAAAGAGACCAAATCCATTACACAATCAATGACGTCATATCATCTACACCACCACCAGGGAATGTATCCACAACCATCCACACTCCGCCATGGCGGGAAGGCTAACGATACGTTCTCTCAACAATGACGGGGACACTACCTCGTCTATTGCTGACATACGATCCCCTCGGTGTAGTGTATACAACGCTAGCTTTCGACCCCCGTCGGGAATGACTATGGCCGGTACGCTGAGTATGATAACTTGACCGTGGACGTTCGACAATGACGGTTTCATGTCTTGCTGGAGGGACATATGAGACTCGACGGGCGACGGGGTATTCGACTACCCGGCGACGTTCTGTTGTGCCACTGTTATTGAAATGTTAGTGCTTGTGATTTTAAACAATTGCGGGCTGGAGCCGGGGTTTTTGATATACATCTGCAGTGCACAGGTGTAACCAGTTTACAAATACTACGAATAGTGACTTACATTAAACACATTGTGATAAAGAATAGGTGGGAGATATTTGGAATCGGGTTTAATCCGATTCGATATATATGATTTTGGATACTTTTTTCAGGGTTTCGGTTGAGGTCTACCGCGACAAGTGCTGTATGAACCTCGAGTAGCTGTTTATCTTTATAGGAGGTATATTGATATAGTATTGAACTATGGAGAGGAAATTCTTATGAGACCAGAAAATTTAGAAATCTTCCAATCTATCAACGGGGAAGAGATTGCCAGTATTTATATTCAACTAGTATAGATACCGATAGCGAGGCGGCCTAATTCGTATAGACCGGAGCATGCTAACGCTAGAGCATCCCAATGGTGCCCTGATCCGGATCCTCTTCTATCGCATATGTCACAAGGGCCGACATGACTTAAACTATTCCGAGTTCATCACACAATGAATCAGTGAATAAGGGCACCCCGAGATTACCCTGCATAGCCTGGCCTGAAGACGCAACCGGTGTACCCGGGTCCCTGCTAGCCAGCCAGAGCAGGCTATTGTTCGCTATATATTTCCGGCAGTAGACTATTATGTAACTGTTTGTATATTTTATTTTATGTGCCATGAATCCAGAGACTTTGCAAATTACAACATTATCTGGCTATGCATGGCACTTTGGATATATACCGGACACGTATGTTTTATAACTTTAGGATTTTTTATCCTAAGTATCGGATGTTAAATATACCTTCCTTTGCATTTAAAAAATGTAACGCCTCGAATTCCTAGCTCTACTGGGCGCGGGGCAAAAAATATTTATGAATCACAGCTCATCTGACTTGACAAAGTAGAAGCAGACGTACTTAGCTTACTTCTACAGGGCAGAGCCTCGTTGAATCCTTCTCTACTAACCAAAAACAGACCTTTTCAAACTGTTAGTAGAAAATAGATTTTGCTTTATCATGTAGGTACAGTACGACGTATGATAACACTGATTGGATTTCAAGTACCGGATCGAAAAATACGATGCGCCGTTATACACGATGCAATCTGTGCTGCACGACGATGTCATTCCGAAGTTGCTGGTCAATTCCAGTTAATGAATCCACCAAGTTTTAAATAAGTCAAGTGACGAAGGTCCGCCAACAGCAGCATCTTATTTGATATCTGGATTCCGAAACATGCGAACTCCAATGCAATCCTATCGATAATGCAATGTAATGCAAGCTCCAATCGAATAAAATATACCTCCAGAATCCAGATATCCAACCCCTCCAAAACCGGTTTTCCTAATTGAAATCCAGCGGAGAGAGTAGGTTCGCAGTGGTTGTTTGTAATACCAAGAACCGAATGATGCAAGGCTGCATAAGGGTGAAAACTAGCCGACGTATCCCTGCATCAGCCGGTGCTGCAGCGCCCCGAACAGAAAAAAAAATCTCAATAACCCCTTGAAAAGAAAAATCGGTGACAGTATTCTCCGTTGATACTCGCGACAGACATACGGGACGGACAGATTGACAGCTCGGTTCAGTACGATTCCGTGCGCGTGCTTCGTACTTCCAGTAGCTTCTCAGCTGCAATAGTGACAAAATTGTTAAGCACTTGTATCAGAAACTCTTCCAGGTCGCGATCGATATCTCCGGGCGTCTATGGGGTCAATCCACTCTTTTCGACACTGTTATGTGACGGTGTTTGTCTGGTCGACATGTCTGGATGGACGCTCTCTGACCTTTGCCCAGAAACCTTAATATCGAAATCAATCTTAACGTTATGACAACATCTCAAACCTCCAAATTTCGAAATTTCGAGTTTCAAAACTCCAAAGGAAGCCACCATTCAGCACGGACAACAGCCACTATAATATATTATAAGACTTCAAAAGCTTTCAGATCTTGGCTCCAATTTAAAGCACGTGGGGAAAAAAGGTAAGTACGTAAGCCCCGCCACCATGATCTTGCCAATAAAAATCACCCGGCCGCAATCTCTCTCCTTCGGTTGGCTGCGCGGTAGAATTCAATCAACGAACATTCGAAATTAGCCAAAGACTCTTGATTTAGAAGCGGCACGACACAGCCAGACAGAACGCCCTGTGCGTATGGATTCGGCTTATTGTTTGTATGGGGGAATATACCGAATTGATACAAGAATACGGGGAACGATAAACGATGCTACATCGATTGCGAAATAGATTCTATGTTTAGTTTAGTTCGAGGTATTCTGCAGGTTTAGACGCCTATATTTGTAGACAAACAATACTCGCGATCATGACAATAAGCACAATCGTGTATTCACAATTCACATACAGACATGAATCGATCCACAAGACACAAGCAAACATGCATTTAAATTCCTCGCGAAACCTTTCCCGTTAGAAGCTTCAGATGATAACCCAGTATCAGCAATAGATATGCATTGGTATCGGCAACTGCGGGTCCGCAGCAACAGCACAGGATAATTATCTGCCCAATAGGAACCACAATCCCCCTTTCGCGCAGCGAACGTTGACCGACAACGTCTGCCTGACGGTATTCGTTTCAGTTTCTTCTTTTATATATTTGCTTTCTCTCTGTCTCTCTTTTTTTTCGCTCAGATAGTAGATAAGCTTAAGAAGAGAGAGAGAAAGAGGGTTCCCGTGGTATGCTAGATTTAAAGTATGTATTAGAATCCCTCGAATCGAAAAGAATTCAGTGTCCAAACACCGACCGACCGACCTCTTTGAAGGGGGGGGCCTCTGGCTATCCGATTCATTCAATATCAGTGAGACAGCCGTGATTGGCGTCGAAGTTAATATATCTGACTCGTTAAGAGATATTATATTAATCCGAGCATCACCTCATATCATGTATGCATGGATCGTATTCCGTACCTTCTACCGGTTACCGAAAGAAAGAAAGTAAGAAAGAAACAAAAACCCTCTTTCACAAAAGAAGTAAAGAGACATCTGCAATGCCATCATCGACCTTCACGGACGGACACTTCACCATCTTTTTTAGTTAGCTACCAACCGCAGCAGTGACAGCCGCGGGGCAACTGCACTGTAACTTGCCACGGAATCTTGGATTGGACCTCTGTGCAGCTTGTTCCTGCATTTTGACTCGGGCCTGCAAGTTTCAAACCAACCCAGCCAGCCCCTTTAAACACCAGAGACACTCTCCTATTCCTTCCTTTTTCCTCTCATAATCTCTTTATTAAACCCAACCACTTTCCTTTCCTTACTTATTTACACCTCTGAGCATCTTTTTTCAAGGAAAAGGTCTTTAACTCTCGTTCAATAAAGCCTTTCTAGACGGTTTCATTCATTCTTTCCTTTAACGATATTAACTACAACACACTCGTTTAAAATAAATACCCTTTGAAATTCTGGATATTGTTTTGGGTGGTGGGAATTTCTTCCGAAGACTCCGATTCGCGACGGTTCTTTGAAAAGGGAAAAGCTGGGCTTCTTTCGACCAAAAAATACAACAATAACAACTCATATTTCCGACAACTTGACTTTCTACATTTATATTCGTCTAGGCTGAGGAGGAGATTTCGAGATTATCCTTATATTACTATCCTTATCGACGACAACCTTTGGAAAAAGGATAAAGTTATATACATTACGACAAATGGCACCAAACAAATGGCTGGCTATGAGCCAGTCAAATCTAAAGAGAAGCGTTGGAGATGATCTAGCCACATTACCAGAGACACTGGGGAACTGGGACAAGTATGTTTCCTACCCCCTCTTTAATCCATTCCACAGATCCAATCTGGAAATTTGTGAAACATGAAGCTCCAAGAAGAAGAAGAAGAATACTAACAAATAAACGGAAACAGGTGTATGGAGAAATCCTGGTGCAAATACCCCCTAATCGCAGGCTGCGTCGTCGGCGCCCTAGTTTTGATATCTATAACATGGTGCTGCTACCGATGCTGCTGCCGAAGTCGCCGCAAGAAGGCCGACCGTTCCAAATCCACATTCTTCAATGACCCGGTGCCTTCGTACATGTCGCACCCGCCACCAAGGCCCACAGTAGGCGGATACAACAGCAGCAATACTATCGGCCCGAATACTTCAACACCAACCCCGCAATATGCATACTTCGCATCCGGCACCACAGGACCAAAGGACAACGATGCCCTCCCCGTAATGCCTTCATGGAACGGCTCCAAAAACGAAAAGGTGGAAGACACATCTGTCAAAGTCGAAGCTATCGAACTGGAAGACGTATCCTCTGGATCTACCCCTCCACCGGTCAATAGCCGCCTTAACAATAATAACAATACCGACTACCACCAATCCAACCGTCCAAACTTCCAACCGCAGCAGTCTCAAAACCTCAATCCATTCGGTCCCCAGCGTCTAAATAACCCGTTCGGTCAACAACCCCCAAGCGGTCCCCCCGCTTTCCCCCCTCCAAACCGTACCCAATCCCCATACCCAGAATCCCATGTAATGCCAACAGCCACAATCCCCCCACCAACCACCAACCCCCACTACAACACCGCCCAGGGCCTCGACGACTTCGACTTCAACCCCCATATCAACGCCCAAAACCAAGGTCCCTATGCCAACGCCGAGATCTACCCCCCAGAACCATCGTACCAACACCAACAAACCGGCGTCACCCAGCCCCAACAACCACAACAACCGCAATTCACTGGCACAACAACCTCCCCACCACCTCCATTCCAACACCAAACCTTCACCGGCGAGACACACGCTTACACTCCAACTCCACCGCCTCAAGCCCTCCTAACCGCCCAACAAACCGGTGGCCTACCATCCCATCCAACATCTCACACTCCTCCTCCGCTACCAAGTTTCAACACCTCGGGTACGACCGCAAACGGATTCAACCCTGCAAATAACCCCCCACCGCCGCCACCACAAACAACATCGATCCCAAGACCACAAAACAGCAGTGGTGGGTTCGTAGCACAGATGGACGACGATTTTGGACATTCGCCTGTTCATCTTACAAATCCTCATCTAGCGAATAATAACACCGGTGCAACTGGTGGGTTTAATCACAATGATTTCGATCACGGTGGGTATAGCGCATATACTCCACAGACCTATCAACCACAACCACAGCAGCAGCATCAGCAGCAGCACGGCCAACAGCCAGGATGGAGTGCTTTCTAAACATGCACATGCAAGCAAAGTAAAGTAAAGCTATACGTTCTCTCTTTTTTTTTTCTTGAGTATATTTGATATTTCTTCATTTCTTCTGTAATATATTATACCACATCCATTTATTTCTTTTTATTTCTCTTGGAGTACTATCGGGATTGCTTCCTTCCTTTTTTTTTGTTTTTTGTTACTTCAATTATAATTATTTCTGTTGTCCTTTTACATATGGGTCTACTATCTGTCTTTTTCTTTGTAATCTACATACCTTTCTTTCTTTCCTGTCTTTCTCTTCTTCTTCTTCTTCTTTCCTTGCATTCCTGCTCACGAACCGTCACGATACCTATCTACACCATTTTCTTCTTTGTACTAGCTACCTCCACCCCAAAGCATGTGTTCAAAACATGATCACAGCATCCAGCATTATACTCGGTGGTACATTTGGATTATCTTATTCAATTTGAATTAAAACCCCCCCCCCCCATATTGAATCCTACAATTTTTATCTACCAAGTTAAACAACCTCTCGTACCGGTATATATACCTTGCCTTATCATAGATATGTATGTATACGGTAAACCATCAAGTACTTACTTAGGTATATCCACTATATCGAACCGCGAAGATAGAAATACAAAAAGGGACGTAAGTTACTAATGTAAGAGGAGACAATGTAAGATCAAATTGCATAAACCGTGTCGAATTAGACCGGTACTACTAGCAAAGCAGTCAGTCAATGCGCCGGGAATATAAACAAACGCAAATCACTACTACGAAAAGGTAATAACAAACCCCCCCCCTCTACTAACATCACGCAATTATATAAAAAAAAGGAAGAATAAAAGATATAAAAAAAAGAAACATGAAATTCACAGAAATACGAATTTCCCCATATCGTACTTCCTCCCCCTCTCTTTCCGCAAAATCCCCAATGTTTAGAATCGAACAATTTTATCAAATCTTAATTTCCAGGGTATAACCTGTACGAGGCCTCCAACCCACCTGCCTATATCAACGGGTTGTCTCTTTCCCCCCCCTTCCATAAATTCGGCATCGCTTTCCGAACCCACACCCTTTTCTTTTTACCCCACGTGCGCTATAATATAATTTCGTAGTTCAGGAAAAAGTTGATGTCATTTCGTTTCTCCCAGAGATATATCATGGGGAAAATCATATAAACAAAACCAAAAAAAAATGAAAAATCTTAAAATTTAAAGAATCAGAAAGACAAATGAACACCATGAACACCAGGAGGAGAAAAGAAGAAGAAAAAGCCACACCGGTAAGGAACATAAGATAGACAGCCGTATCGCAAAGAAAAGCATTGTAAGTCGTATGTTTAAAAAAGACCATATCCGCCACCCATTACAACATAAAGCAAAGCCAAAAAAAGAAGAAGAAGAAGAGCAAGAAAAAAGGACGAATGAGAATGATCCCCCCAAAGCCACCATCATATCTTTATTTTCTTTCGAATAATAGCGACGGTATTGAAGAAAAAAGCGACCGACCAAGTCTCTAAGCCCCTCTCAATTCCTCCACCTTCCAAATATCGAATGTTTAACGCTTATGCGCCTCCTCCGGCCTCGGTGGCACATACGGCGCAGAACTACCTCCAAAGTTATTCATCTCGTAATTCTGTCCACCAGTAAACGTCGTCCCGCTCTGTTGTACCGGTTGTTGTCCATAATACCCAGCATTACTTGGTGGTGAATAAACCGGCGGACTTCCGGATGGGTTATACGGAGACTGTTGTTGGTTTGAAGCATATGTGTATCCTCCGTATTGTGGACCCGTGCCCTGGTTGTGATGGGGAATGTTATGGACGTCGTAGGCTGGTGGAGCAGCCCATGCCGTTCCGTAGAAAGGTGAAAGACCACGGGAACGACGGCGACGGGCGGATAGACAGGCGCAGAGGAGGAGAACAACGGCGGAGAAGGCTAGGTAGATGGAATTAGTCCCCGAATTACGTATGAAAAATAGAGTGGAAACGGGAAAGTAGCATACCTAATAGAGCGCCGAGGACGGCCCAACGTTGCCAGTGGTACCAAGGGGAGTAGTAACAGTACCCTGTAGAGTCGCAGGTGCTAAAATGCTGGGAT
This sequence comes from Arthrobotrys conoides, assembly GCA_036971725.1. Taxonomy (NCBI): domain Eukaryota; kingdom Fungi; phylum Ascomycota; class Orbiliomycetes; order Orbiliales; family Orbiliaceae; genus Arthrobotrys; species Arthrobotrys conoides. Next base: position 4,161,731 of record JAVHJM010000001.1, read on the forward strand.
TAGTACGAGGGGTAGGTAACGTTATGGAAGGAAAGAATGAGTATAACATACTAGTAGTCCCTCTTGGCTAGAAGCGCAATGAATTCTTCTCTGGGTAGAACAACCATAATTATTCGATGTTGTGTCTATATCCTTCTGATACCGAACTTTTAAAGGTTTCTTTTATATTCGGATTCGAGAATTATGTGTGAAGTAGTAGTTGATCGATATCTGCAAAGTGGCAATAAATCTTCTTTTTGTGCCTTTCTTTCAGTTCTTTGAAATCTTCTAGAAAGAGATAATAAAAGTGATTAATATTTTGAATTTTTGGTCCCGGAAATAGAACAAAAGACAATAAAGTTTTTTCTCTCTCTTTCTTTCGGTTCCCTCGGGGAGTATATATAATTTATATAAATCTGAGCAAAAGGGAAGGGCAGGGAAGGGAAGGGGGAGTATTAAAGTTACAAGGAATTTATGGAAGTGTAAGCCAGGCAGATTTGAGTTTTTTACAACCCAAAAAAACCAGATGCATGATTATGAAATAGTGGAATGCTTTTTCGCTCTGGGGTTCTGTTGCACTGCCCGACTAGCTTCTGCCACACTGACAAGCCTAGAACGAACTTTCTTGCTGCCTCTCGTGATTCGGAAGGGAATAAGGACAAGGGTAACTACGAAGGAGGCGCATGAGTAAGTACTTACGAGGGGAAGGGATGTTCTGGAACTCGAAGAGGATGATGATGATGATGAGAAAGCTTTCGAACTGCTGGATGCGGTGTTGTTGCTGTTGGGGTCGATGTTGGTGCCAAGAGATTAATAAAGCGGTGATGTCAATGAGCTGCTTTGACGGAATGTCCAATCCGAATGCAAGGTCCCTCGGTTCTTAACATACAGATGATTATGATGGATGTTGAAGTTTGCTTAATTGTCGAGTGATGAAAAGACGACGACGATGAAGAGGAAGAAGAAGATGAAGAGGAGGAAAAGAACGGACAGCAGGGAATTTAAAAAACCTGCTTCCGATATGCCCAAGAAAAGGACGACCTGACACCGGCTGTGGTTCAGACTCAAACTAAGCTGTGGCACCACAGTAACGTTGAACATGCAGAGCAAACAGGCAGCCAGAACGAGAGCATGAGCATGAACATGAACATGAACATGAACAGATTCCTATGCCAAATGTAATCTATATCCCTCCGACGGCCGACCCTTCCGACCCTCCCCAGTTCATTAACTGACTTGACTAAGAAAACTGCGGACGGGGTTTCTTTTTTGCCCAACAGTTGCAGAGTAGCAGTTGGGGGAGGAGATGACGACGACAGAGAGACTACGCGGCCTTGGCTACTTGGCTTCATATACGACCTCCGTTCTATACATTCACCGAGGCGGTGCTGAAACACTTTCCCTCTCTTTCTTTCTTTCTATCGGAAGAAGAAGCGACGGAGAGGAAAAGCCCGAGATGTTAGTTCCTCAGTCCGATAGTTAAGATTCGCCATGACCGTGTACAAGATGCTTGTTCGCGGTGTCTATATCAGCTTAGTAAACTTCCCATCCTTTGGCCCTTTCGCGCTGCAGTATATATATCAATTATGTTAACTGGCGATGTTATACAAAATTACTTAAATAAGGTATTATCTTCAGTAGCATCTATATATTATAAATAGCAATCACCAACTCTATTATACCATCTACCCTATAGCGAAGAATTCAAAAGAAAGAAAGGAGGAAAGAAAAAAAAAAGAAACCGATCCAATTGCCCGTTTTAGACGTTACCGAAAAAGCCGGTCCGGCCGGGGTTATACTTAGTCCGGGGTCATCATCTGACAATTGCAAATGACATCAAGTACCTATTAGTCCAAGTCTAGATACTTAAATCGATACGATTAGTTTAGTCGACCTTAAGCTTTTCTTCACATCGGCACCGACATCTATCAATGGAAATTGGACCGAGTTTCCCATTTTTTTTAAAGAAAAGCCTCGGAATGGCCCATTATGCATTCGATTAATACAAAGGAATCCAATGCAAAAACTAATTAGGTTCCCGTTAGCTCAGCATCATTGCATATTTTAGTCGGTTCATAGATCGGGTTAATGTTGGAATCGGTGCACTAGTATAGTACTAGCATTGGTTAATATCACTGTTCTGTATTATGGACAATCAATTGATTATCTAATTACTTAAATATATAAAAGACATATAAAAGAAACTCGATGATACAATTGTATTACTCCATCAAACCGTTTCAAATATCCCTCGATCGATGGTATATCGACTGGCCTTATGAAGTTTGCATGGCAAGTCATTAGCCTCCCACGTGTATCCTCCCCGCACGAACACACACGTGGAAGCTCTCCATCCAATCCATATACTTATCATACCCTTTATTACTCTTAGGACCCACCTTGATCAACCAAACTCTGTCAATTGGAACAAACAACAATGGAATTCGTATTGTTAACGTTAACATTCAATGCCAATAGAGAGAAAAAATTAACTTTCAAAAAGGATTAAGGCTGTGGTGGTGGTGGTCGTGGGGGGTTTAAATGAAAGATACGAGTCAAATAAAAGAAAAAGGTCCCAATGAAAAAGCGAAGCTTTGAAGAAGAATTACGCTATATAACTAAAAATTCGTAGCGGAATCTGAAGCGGCCGTGTCAGGTACTATACTATACTATACCATACTATAGCAAGTGAGAAAGAAGTGATCAGTCAATAAAAAAAAAAGATATAGAGGAATAAAGTAAAATAACCCGCCCGCTCGAAAGACAGTAAAATAATAATAAGAGTTAATACCCCCCACCCCCCTTTCCATAAATATTCCCTGAAAGCCGTAGCAACTACAAGTATACGTATAAGTAAAAAGTGACAAAGTTTCCCTGAAGAAAAAAGAAGAAAGAGGGGAAATAAAGGAAATAAAAGACAAGTGAAGAAGTGAAAGGGATTAATAAAGGAGAAAAAACCCGCAGTGCTCTCGCCGCTCACTAATGAAAGAATACCGTCTATTTAAACCAAACAAAGAAAAGACAATTAAAGCATTCGCATATAATAAAGAAACTAGGATAATAAAAAGTCGTTTCACCAAACCAATGGGTGTGTGTGAGATGCATCCCATATCGAATCTAAAACTAAAATTCGCTGCTTCTTCTTCTTCTTTTTTTTGTAAATTTTGTCTCTCTTCCATTCTTTTTTTTTCAATCGTTAGAATTTGAAACAAAAACCGCAATAGTATAGCAGGGGAGAAGAATGGTAGTAACAAATTGCTGAACTTCAAGATAATGCTCGGATATATGGAGAGAAAAAGATAAAATAAAACGATAGTGCACGCTCGGGTATTAGAAACTAGAAATTAACAAGCTTAACTGTGAAAAAAAGGAAAGAGAAATAAAGCAGAAGAATATAAAGAAGAAGAAAAAAAAGGCTTCGTAAAAATCCCGGGACACATCAAGTCATCAATTGGTTGTTTGTGGAAGGGCATGAGCAAGGAAATCCGGCCGCGAGTCAAATTCGAATCCGCGAGGAGAGTAGGAGAATCGAACGGAGAATATTCTTCAACGATAGAAAAGAAGAAGTAACTTTGAGGAAAGAATCGAATGTGTTTTTTTGAACAAGGCGGCCATCATTTCTTCGCCTTATTGATCAACCATTGTAGCACCGCGTCAAGATTTGTCTCTTCTTTGGCGCTAATGCTGTAACAGGATACCTCCCGGTGCTTGATTTCTCGTAGGTCGAGTTCGTCAATGAGGTCATCAACGCCCAACTTATCCGGCAGATCCGACTTATTCCCTAGGACCAGAAGAGGGATGCCTTCTAGTATCGGTTTTAGAAGAAGTGTGTGTAGTTCTTCTCGAGCAATTGGGAGGGCGGCAATGTCCGCAGAGTCGACAATAAATCTGAGATATGTAGGCGTTAGATGATAAATCTACAATCTTCAACAAAATTAGGCATCGACTTACACAATGGCATTGGCACCGCGGCAATATCGTTCCCACATGGCTCTAAACCTAGGTTGACCGCCCAGATCCCAGCTATATCAACGTCAGTGAGCATTTCTATGAACGGTATTGGAGTGACCAACTCACCATTTGAGTGTAACGTGGCCTTTCTGTACTCTCTTCATGTTAAAGCCAACGGTAGGGATAGAGCTACATCATCAAAATCAGTCACTTATCAAGATAAGAAAAAAAAAAAATAGCAGGAAAGCATATGAAGGCCTTACTCAGTAGTAAATTCACCCCCCTAAACCACAAAATCCACATTAGTATCTAGCTGGCTTCCGGTATCAAATCCAATGAGCAAGCTTACCGAAAGAACTCTCAATAACGATGTCTTGCCTGCGTTCTGTAGGCCAATCATCGTGATATCCATCTCCGTAGCCCTAAACACTGCAAGTCAGCAAAAACATTGTCTCAATTCGCTTATACCCTCTTCTTCCCCGCGGCGAGTAAAGAAGCAATCGTACCAAAACAGGCTAAGTAGCCAATCGTATATTCGTCTGAAAAATCCAGCCATGTTTTATGATGCGTCGCCAAACCGGACGGTTGTGGGAGGAGGAGCGAAAGGACGTCAACGACGGAGATAAAGAGCGGAAGAGGGAGTGGACCACAACCACGGGCGCAAAGTCTCCTCGACCAACGGAATTATGTGTCCCTTTTCCCGAGATTATGCCAATTATGGATCTTTTGAAGTAAAGTTTCCGGAATGGTGCCCGATAGGCGATGTTTTTGAGGAGAAGTATGCTGCCGAACGGCGAAGCTGTGGCAAACAGATATGATGAGCTGTAGTTCGGTTCCAGGAAGAATTGCTTCGAAATTCGTTGTTAAAAGAAAAAGAGAAAAACTTCCAGATTCCGTTGTAGTTGGATTGTTATTTTGTTTAGGTAAAAAAGGGATCTTTATAGGTAAAAATAAAATAAAAAATAAAAAAATAAAAAAATAAAAAAGGTTCCTAGATGATCAGCGTCCCGAAGGACCCTCGAGCAAATTGTAGTTCTAGTATCTTTCGAGTTCCATGAACCGCTGAAGCGAGTAGAAAGAGAATCTCGTGAACCCTAGTCGTCGGTAGTACAAAGGGCAATCGACGGCCCTGTTCCTAAAGTCCCTATTGGTGATTTAAAGAGGCAACGTATTCCAGGCGAGAGGCAAGAAGTAAGAGCAATCCAGGCTATCGTCTAAAGAAGGTGCAGATTTTCCAGGGATACAATCCTTTTTTTCTTGTTTTGTTTTTTGTATTCCAAGCTGTTGTATATTCCTCGAGGCCAAACTGTCGGACGTCTAGGTAGGTTTTTTTTTTTTTTTTTTTTTTTTTTTTGACAGGTCTTGGTTCCTTTAGACGCTGTGTGTCCGGGAAAAGCGGGTAGCCGGGCTGTGTATCTAGGATCTATGCAGATGGTATGCGCGTGAAGGGGGGGGGACGGTTCCAGGGTTTAAGTAAGTAACTAGGTGTCTTCGGAGGATTGTTGTGGAGCACAGAGGGAGAGAGGGAGAGAAAACAGAGCGGTAGGTAAATATCAATATCAGTGGTCCCGGAGGAAGTCTTCTCTAAAAGGCGATTCCTTAGTGGTAGCAGCTCCTGCGGTGGTTCAAAATAGGTGGTGTTCCAGGCGAGACGTGGAATGGGAGCTTGCAGGTTAAACTTGGGGTAAAGTCGACAGGCCGTGGAATGCAGATCGCAGAGGGTTTAGCGGTCACCGGAGGATATAATTCTATAACGTCCCGCGAATGCAAATGCACCTAGGTAAAGACAGTGTCCCTGGCAGCTGGAAGTCCAGAAACTTGGAAAGCTAGGAGTGAAGTATGAGGTCACGGGAGACGGTAGGCGCGCCAGAAAGAGTCCAAAGACCGGGTGAAAAAAATAGGTCCAGATGGGAAGCTAGAAGGGTAATTCTTGTGATATCGAAGCTGGAGAAGACAGCTCCCTCGGACGTGTTGAAGAAGCCTGACGATGGAAGATGTAAAAAGAACAGTGTCAGCAGAGACAGTATAGTACTCAGGATCGATCGTGTGTAGGTAAAAAAAAGATGGAGGTCCAACGTCCAACAGGCGAGCTTTGTGGAGTCGTCGTCGAGTGTATAAGTTGAAAAGGCCTGGGGATGGATAGATAGGTGTGATATGGTTCAGTCGCTATATGTTGCACGACATGCGTTTAACCAGAGAAAAATAAAACAAATAAAATAAAAATGGAATCGAGTAAAATAGAGCAAAGTCTAGGTTAATAGAATGATGCAGCGGATTCTATTCGACGGCGATGCGACTAGATAGGAGCAGAGAAGACAGTGAGCTGAGGCCCAATAGCAATGCGGCAGACGAAGTGTGGAGGGAATAAAAGGCACAAACTGGCGAATGAAAGAAGAGCAAGGGGGCACAAAGAACTTTTTTTTTTTTGGGGAAAAGAACGAGAACGAGAACGAGAACAGGAATAAGATACAAGACAGGAATTGGAAGCCCTGATATTCTATCGATCCCAAAAAAGCCGTTGGGGAGAGGGGAGGTGATGGGGGGTGTGCACGGTGGGTGTGGTTCTGGCCAGGAAGAGACCTTGACCTTGATCGATCTTTTGAAGAAGTGGAACGCAGGTACGAGAGACAACCAGCAAGCCCCCGGAAAAGCTGAATCGCGAGAGTCGAGTCGCAGTTTCCAGCTATCCAGGTTAGTACTGTACTATACTATAGCTACCCATACAGTGCAGTGTCTGGGGGGGGAGGGGGGGGGAATGAAATGGGTGGGAAGAACTGTACCTCCAAGGACGCGCAGGACTTCAACGTCAACGTCAACGTCAGGACGTACTTAGTAACATATGTGGATGAATTCGAAATGTGCGATGCACTCTGATCTGATCAAGAGAAGGACGGCGGCGGCGGCGGCTGTGAGAGCTCTTGGAAGGCTATCTCTCTCTCTCTCTAGCTCACTCTCGACTGAGAATAGTTTAGGGAAGGGAATTCGAAGGGTAAGAAAAGAAAAGACAAGACAGGAAAAAGGAATTAACCTATACTATACTATCACTCGTACTGTACATACTTACAGACTCGAGGATGTAAGTATGTAAGAGGTAAGAGGTAAGAGGTAAGAGGTGGGTACTTCGGCGCTTTGACGTCGCTTTTGCATTTTGCATTCGATTCGCGAGATAAACCTCTGACAAGCAGCGTAAGGCAAGTGCAAGGCAAGGCAAAGCAAGGTAAAGCAAGGTAAGGTAATGTAAGGTAAGGTAAGGTAAGGTAAGGCAGGGAGATAAAAAAGACAAGGAAGTGTTCGAGGGATTGCGCTTATACTTACAGCTGTGGTTCCATATAAAATATCGACTCGATCGAGACATACATTACATGACATCTACATTACATGTCATAGGCCGGGCCCGGATGCTAGCTGTATGCATGAACATGTACTGTGCATGTACTGTACATATACCCAATAACTAAGTAATAAACCACTATTGACTCCTGAGGTTCTTAGTATATACTAACTATATTAATTTAACGAAGCTCGGGATTCTGAATGGACTCACCTGCTCGTGATGATGGGGCTTTATAATTTAGGTAACCAAAAGTCCGACTGTCGCTTGACCTTGCTGGGAAGGCACCGGGAGATATCAAATCACAGACACTCGACTGACTTCTTCGGCTTTATCCCTCGAACTGAACCTCAACAATATTAATAACCTCTAGGCAAAAGCCCGACCACCAACGGGGGGGTGTGTTCTCGGAGGGGTGGAGGTGTGTGTGTGTGTGGTGAGAGTGGAAGTTAAAAGTTAAACGGGGTTCTCGTATATTATTAATGTTCAGGACACAGTCTTCTTCTTCTTCTTTCTTTCTTTCTTAAGATCTTTCTTACTATCACCTCTCTTTGGGAAGCCCTTTTTAAAAGAAGATGGTGGTGTCGAATCGGATGGGACGCCTCTGTTTCGGGGAACGGGACACACTAAACAAAGCTTCTTGAACTCGATCGAATTGTTGAAATGAATTAAAAACTCCTTGGACTAGCCCGAATGGCACATCCCGAGCTGCGTGCTCAAGCTTGTCGTCGTCATGATTGATATCTTATAATTAATAAAATAAATATAGTTTAGACTAATAATATAAAATAAAATAAAATAAAATAGAGAAAGTGCGCGGTATAAAATGCAAAGGCCTTCCCCTCCCGCTCGATCGAAGCAAAAAAAAGATAGTCCACTATCTTTCCGACCTTTCTGATACGGAAGACTTGTTCTTCTTCCTCTTCCTCTTCTTCTTTTTAGAATAAATAAATACACTCCCACATGTAATATATCCAAAAGGTCATCCATCATCATCCTCCCTCTTCTACGCCCGATGACCGCGCAAGGGCAAGGGCTAGGATGCATATGGGGGGATGGCATAACAATCAAGAACAGGCAAGAGCGATGCGCCTTTTTCTTGCACAACCTTAAACTTCCACCACCCCCTCATGCATACCTTTACTCAGTATATATACTGGCCCCAAGCAGAAAATCTCCCGCTGCCACTTCCCTCATGATATCTGTATGACCCTGTCGAACATACACACCGAATGGACCCCCTCCCTTGTAAAAGAGTGGTATATAAGTATATATATACAGCCACCCCCAGCTCGACTAAAAAAATGAAAAAACCGGATGAGCACGAATGTCTTGCAGTAGTGTCGATGTAATGTACCGTACCTTACTTTTACCTTACTTTTTACCTTACTTTTCCCTCATGTCCTTCTGTGCATGGCGCATACATATGTAAGATGCAGTTGGGGTCCATGGGTAAATTAAAAAGGCGAGCAGGGCTATTGTCCACCCTAAAGGATCTATGTATACACACTCTACTTACTTATATTAAAATATACCGGATACACATGCACTACATTCCACCCTTCCTTCTCCGAACATTCCGTAGGAAAGGAGAAGGAAGGAAGGAAGGAAGGAAGGAAGAAGAAAAGGTCCTGTTTGCGTACCGTATCACAGAAGTACGAAAACGGGGTTTGACGGGCAGAAAAACGTTGGGCCATGCATGCGTATCACTTGTACTCGGGAAGAATCCCATCGTGTATCACGAACCTCTCTCTCAGAATGATACCTATAATATCTAGAAGTTTAGAAAAATCCTCTTAATTACGTGGGGTTATATCACCACCCATCTTCCCCCTCATCCTCAAATATGATATTCGATTCGAATCACCCAACCGAATTTAGAGCTCTCTCCTGGTGTGATTGATTCACCCCACCCATGCCCCATCAAACGTTTCTGATCAAGTGACATCCCAAGCCATTGCCAGGGTGTGGAGGTCATACTGCACATGTAACTGTACTTACTACGTACTCTGCATACATATTATACGAGAGAGAGAGAGAGAGAGCAAGCTTGCCCCTCCACAAAAAAAAAAAAACCTGCAGCTTGATTAAGCGGGCCAAAGCTTTTTCTTCTCCTCCACTTCTTTACCCGTTCGAGTATCGAGCGTGCGTGATACATATATCATGCATTAGCGAGGAGGCGCTAAAAAAAAAAAAAGGTTCAAAAAGGGTGCTTTGGTTATTGGAAGAGCGCTGGGAGCAAAAACATATATGAAGTATACATATAAAAGCGACTGTTTAATGGTAGCTGGTAGACGGCTCTCTAGTCTGGGGGGTTCTCTTCTTGTTTTTCTTTTGCGCGTTTCAAGTTTCGAGTAGACTCGGAAAGCGACTTTTTCGTTTCGCTCAATTTGACTGTAGTACAAAATAAAATCCATGGTGATAGTAAAATGTAACAGATGATAAATGGTAGTGTACTTACAAAGTACAAAAGTACCTAATACAAGCATCCCGTGAACTCATGGCCATATAATATTGGTAACTTAGGTCAAGTACTCCATTCCCTGTTCACAAGCACGCTGGGTAACTCAACAATGTGAGCTACCCGGTACTGCGGGTACCCGAACAGCTTCACACTCACCATCCTTGCCATGCGAGTCGAAACGAAACCAATTACAAGTTTTTCACGTATAATACTTTCCTGATATTAAATTCTTTCTCAAAAAATAAATAAATAATAATAATAAAGAAAGCTTACGGAGCTGGTCCCCAACGGGATAAGAAAGCTCTCTACTAAAAAAAACACACACGGAGAGGAAGAAGAAAAAAGAAAGACCGGCATCTGCCTCGCAAATAGGTACCGAACTACAATCGTTCGACTTCAATGGATCCCCACGATATCCCTGATTCTCAATGCCATTTTTGAAACAAGAAAAAGAACAATTCCCACCTTTTGCTGACACACGTTTTTCTTCTTTTTTCAAAATTACGGGATATTGCCGGTTGGTCAATGGCCTACTATACTTTTTCTTGTTCTTGTCACTACTTAGCTTATGGGATCTCAGGTAATTCGCCGAATACCCTTCTAGAAAAGTTCTCCTTCTTCGTCTTTAACTCCGTCATGCATTATGGGTTTGTATTACTCGATTTTAGGATCATAGAAGTGGGGGGGTCGGATATGTGTGCGACTAAGCTTTTGTAGGAAACAGGGGCAGCAAAAAAGATACTACCTTAAACAGAAAAAAATGAGAGTTATATGTATAAAGAAAAAAAATATATTTCGTAGAATGAAGAGTCTGCTTTGCCTCCATATTGTCATATTCCGGAACGCCTTGCTGCCTATTTCGCTACAAGATCATAATATAATGCAAAAGAAAAACAGAAAGAGGGAAAAAAAAGAAACGGATAAAGGGTGAAAGGGAATTGAAATCCCGACACTAAGAAGCAGTTTATACCATTTCCTTTCGCCCCGTAGCATGTGGAAGTCGGTTAATCCACACAAGCAGATAAAAGACACGGGAATCGTCCTCATCCATCCATCACCGCCATTTCACTACCTTCAGGCGGGTCGGGCGACATGATAGTGGTATGTATTTTCCACAGTATCTTCCCAACCGCATCCTTGTTCGCCACAAGCCCATTCTTCAATCCCTCGAATGAAGCGCCCGATAGCATCCAAATATGCCTCAACCGTTGTACCGCGTCATGATGGTTCGTCTCCTGAAGTTGACTCCGAAGCATTGGGTCATGGATGAACCACCAAACAGAGTCCCGGCGAGTCCGTAATTTGATGTCTATGACGAAATTCTTTTTGAGATACTCAATGCGATACCACTCTGACGATCGCGCTAGGACAAATACTTCATCCTCAGGGGAATTGTCTTCTATCATGTCCAGTGCCGCTAGTAAGGGGAGAGTGAGACAAAGAGTGCCAACGACCGCGGTAAGTCCTCGCTGGTTTAGCAGGGTACGTAGGAAACTGCTGATACGACGGTGAGGATTCATAGTCGGAGTATCGAAAACAAGCTCCATCTCATGCTCGCCGTCAAAAGTAACCTCTGCTGAGAGCTCCGGTTTCTTATTATATATAAACCCGATTTTGCCCAGGGTTACGGTCTTCGCCGTCAACTTATATTTCTGCACTGTAGTGATAAACCCGATGAGTCGCTCAATCCTGTGGAGCCTCTCAGTGATAGCGTCCGTAACGATAGACCCAACCGATACGACAAACTGCATGATGAATGTTCCAGAACGAGGGTGGAATGCAACATCGGACTTGGCAGCCGAGAGGTCTGCGGAATGTAAACGAGTCATGGGAGTCTTCATTCTTCCTTCAACCAAAACTGTTATGTTTCCTTTTCGGTCCAGATCATGCAAACTCATTCGCAGATTATTGGCACCCCAATCCGACTTCGTGAGAGCTTTAAAATTAATGTTGAGTGTGGGTATCATGATAGCTGCCCCAGTATTATTCGTTGGTATGAGACGGTAATCTATGCCCGCCGCGCTCAACTTGCGAGTGTTGGTGTAGAGTGTGATGAACGATGCGACCATCCTCTCAAGATTCTCAAGAAATTGATATGTCACCTGCTGGTTTCCGGAAATCGGTAACCTTTGCGCATCGTTTATTGACCAACCACGTACGATCTCGTTTCTGAGAATACCAAGTTAGATACGTCCAATTTTGGTGTTTTTGTGAAACTTACATTTCGACGATCCACCAAAAATCACCAGTCGTACCCAAGGAAACAGCCAGGATCCAGTTGTCGGACCAGGACTTCTTCCGCATATACATAATATACATGGTGCCGGGTCCGAGAAAACTCTTGAGGTCGCCCATTCTAGGATTCAGCATTTTCAGAATTTCCCAACCCATGCTTTTCGCTCTTAACTCGATTTCTTCTTGCATGGTCATGAATCTGATTTTGCTAATGGTCTCATGGGCCTTGTTTGCGGCATCTGGAAGCTGATTCATGACATTTTCTCCTCTTATCACCATATGAGAAGGACGCTGCAGGGCGAATCGCCCAGTGATTGGTTCAATGATAACCGTCAGGTTTCGAGAAGGTGTTAGCTGAACGGTGAGTTTTGATAAGCTCGACGTGTCCGACGTCAATTGAAGATTAAGGTGATCGACACTGAAGTTAGGTAGGCGGTTGAGTTGTTTATATATGCTCTTTAGAATATATGCCGTATGTTTTGCAATCACCGATTTCAGAAGAGATTCCGCCGATAGGTTTCCGACATCCTAGAGCCGAATTTGTTAGATATATCCAGAGCTACAATCGCTAGACTGGGCAACTTACGAATGTGATACCAGCGATCGAAGCTTCCTTTGCGTCTCTCATCCACCGAAACGACAGAGAGCTCGATATCCCTTGGTCAGGGTTTCCTTTCCGAATACCAATTTCAATCCAGTTTTTAGCACCTGGTTTCCCTAACCAGTACTGCACAACAAGCGTCCTTTTGATCATATTTATGTAGAGGGTATCGGACCATTTCCCTTGGAGCATCTCTAGAAACTGTCTTCGGAGTATCGCGATTTTGTGCGTCATGACAAAATCATGCAGAAAGTCATATATCCCAACCAGTCCCTTATTCTTCAAGATTTCATTACCCCTGGCCTCGAGCTCTCCGCGTAATCTATCCATGGGCAAATTTTTGAGAGCTGGTTTAAAGATGAGCCGGAAGTCAATAAAGTAGAGCTGTGAAGCATGGTCTTCGTCCGCTATCGACATATCCAGTTCGAATTCGTGCGGCGATGTGAACGTAACCCGACCAGAGCTGATCTCATACTGGTTGAAATAAACCGGTGGTATTTCATGGAGGTTAAAACGAATGTGGAGAAGAGTATTGATGTTTTGAAATGTCTTGAGAATCTCTTTCGATGTCAATGGTTTAGGCGGAACATAGTATTCCCGAGCGGATGTGCGGGGTGGATCTCCAGTCGAAAGGGTCCTGACAGCGGTCGCCAGATCCGGGTTTGGAATTTTCGCATGGACCATGGCTCTCTGGGCCTCTACTACCTCCCAGACTACTTTTTCATAGTTTACCCTTTGCTCGTCCATCCAAACCTTAAGGTCAATAACCTTGCTCACGTCGGCGTTTTTCCCCGCCCATTGCGCCAGAACCAGCACCTTGATAAGCTGTTGCCGCGTGTCGGAGACATACTTCATTAATCTTTTTCGTCGGGCTACATCATTGCCTTCCTGCAAGCCGTCTACGAGTTCTAGCAGTTGACCGTATGAAGATTGTACGGTCCGATCGATTATCGTCCCTAGCGATTGGAAACCAAATGTAATATGAGGCAGTGGCGGGGCCTCGTCCAGAGAAAGATTTACAAGCGCATTGCTTGGATCCTCGTCGGTCATCGGCGAGCCGTCCATCCTCTGTGGGGTACCCATTGCCGAAATATTCTCGCGTCCTTTCCCGTTCCCGTTGACAATTCCCGTATTCGATGGGTTAGCGTCGTGACTGCCATGGCCGTTGATTTCGATTGCAGCTGGCATACTTGCCGCGCTGCTACCCGTTGGGGGCTTTCAAACGAAGACCTCCTGCCGACCGTTTCGGTCGCGCTCACGCGGCGATGAAATCGTTTAGTAGGTGTCTCTTAGTACTTGCGTCGGTGTCGCCAGAGGCGGTTCTGAGAACCCCGGTTTTTTCGAGAGGAGCCGCTTCGAGGAGCGTATTATTCTAAATGATGCTTAATGAATGATATCGGTTCGATAGAAGCCGGTGGCGCTGCCGGTGATGTGCGATGGTTCAAATGGTTGGTGGTTGGTTGGTTGATGGGTATAAAGTTGTTTGGTAAGTTTGGTAAAGGAGGACGACTCGAATCCGCGGCAAGGCGAATCTTCAATGTTGCGTTTCGACCAGCAACACAAAACACCACTGTGGCACCACAACACGACCCCTTTGCCAAGGCCAGAATGTCGACGGTCGACGAGGATATTGCATTGCATGACAGACAGGGAGAGACGTCGAAATAATATGATGCTCGTCGATTCGAAACAAAAGATGACTGAGGTTAGTTCATTATATCAAGTAGGTGTAAAGCCCGTATTATCCATCATATATTGTTTAGCTAATATCGTAGCTATAGACATTGCCGGCGCCACGCTCTTAGGTGATTAGGCTACATATACTTAGGCATATGAGCGTTAGAAACTAAAGAATTAAGCTCTGCCTCAAGAGTACCTGTACCTGGACTCGATGCTAAGAATTAAGGTGACATACTATACTAGACAAGATATTTTGATCTGTGTGTGCATACCCCGTATATCTTGTGAGGGTATTGCAAACCTTCTCTGAGATACCCTTTCTAGACTATCCCTTTCCCAACCCTCTGATCAAAGACACGCGACTATTACGTTTAGTATCAGATCGACTAGCACTTGTAGATATCGACGCACTGGCATGTTGCGATAGGCATGCTATGGCACATTTCTGCTCTACGTATACCAGAAAGTCTGTGGTTCAACTTACGAAGTATCTTAAGCCCTTGTTAATGCCTATTAATATATTCCTAAATGAGGGGTTGATTCGACCATAAATCTGGCCAAAGGTTTATATTATAGAATGTCTATAAGCCAATTGCCCTTGATAATCTTTCTAATGATACTCACATCCTTTTTGGTCCAGCACCTATAGTTACGAAGTAATATACAAACAGCTGTACAGTGGCACTCAATTGAATTACCAGAACTACCGTTCGGGTATCCATAACCCCATAGTCCTCAGTCCTCCTAGATATTATATCCATGATTATGGGTCTACTCGGACGGCTTGCACAAAGATAAGCCCCCCTAAATACACCTACATCTAGTCTTTGAAGCTAGGCAATTTATAGATTTGTAGTGGATCAAACTAAGCCGTTGCACGCGGTGAATTCGAGGCCATATTTAGTTGTGCAAACCTATTCTATCTACAATCACAAACTATATCAATACAGAAAGTCTCATTGCCCCACCTTACGACTAGGGTATTGCAAGATATACTGTTACTGGGTCGTATACACCCAGAGTCGTCATCCCAAATCAGCATCAACCTTCGAAATCTGGCTGGAGACAAGTGAAACCCCCGGCTGAACACCGTAATCGGAAATGCAATGCCCACGCAGCTGGCTGAAAATTGGCATCTTCATGAGCTATAAAATGACTGGGAATAGGTAGGTAGGTGAAAGACGAGGGAATTTGAAGCTCTATAAACCTAGAGGCGAGGAATTCGAAATACATCAGTGTCCGTGTCGAAGTTTCGGATTACGCAACGTAAGTAGTACCTACTCATGTTACTGATCCAGACCGGCGCAAAACTAATCCTTCTAACACAGGGCCAACTTACCCTATATTCTCAATACGATGGCAAGTGTGATTTGTTTGTCAAAGATTTGGCACTTTTGTTACGTTATGCTCTGCTGCCATGCATGTCTAGATTGTTTTACTTTCTCGACCGAAGGTTGTATTTTTGGTGTTGTTGGACCTAAGCGGGTGAAATTCACACCCCAAATCCCAAAACTACATGTAGTATACGGCTGGTAGAAGACTTTAATCAAGAGTATCCTAGGCCAAGGAGTCAGTATATGACCCTTTATAAAAAATAAAAATAAAGATATAAAAAAGAGCTTTACCTATCCAGTAATGGCTATCCATTATGCAGTTCATTGATACCATCCGATCAATTAGCAAAACCCCAGGTATGTGCGTATAAGGCCCATCATGCAACTTCCTTTGTAGATCTTCTATCAACCTCTGATAAATCGTGAGCACAATATTCCAATATCCGTACCCAAAAATGCAGATATAGTACAATCGACTTACAGAATGTCGAACCAAGTAGGGGTATATATAAGATCCTAAGAGCCTTCCAGCCATAAGCCGTTTAGGTATCTCTCAGATACTCAATACGGGGATATCGGGGACCAGCCTATGTCGTATGATCAAAGTGAGGCTTCGAAGAAAACCAAGCCAAGTATATATATCGATATATCCCTCTTCCCTGTGAGCTTTATACTACGTCAAGAGCTCTGCATATATGAACAACCACAGGGATCAACGGTGAATTTATAAACCCTTTTAAAAGGGAGAATGCGGTGTTTGGTAATTCGGGAAGCTGGTTGCTTCGTATATAAATACAAGAGCCCAAGAGTTCCTAAGACTTGATAAATACCTCATATGCATGTATTGCAGTGTAGCCAAAAGGTGCTTGTAAGTCAGTATGACATAACAGTACATTGACCAAGACAGATAGCTGATATTTGCCATCCCGAGTCGACCAGGCTTCAGAGACAATTGTGCAAGAGCACACCGGTGAGATCGATTTGCAAATTTGATTTTTGTTGAAGTTCGAACATAAGGAGTAGATCTCCCCAACTAATATACAGTATATCTGCTTCTGCTCTAATAAAATAATTAGAACCGAAAGACTGATCTGGAACTCTGAAAACGTGCCATTCGACTAAACACAAGCCGAATATTAACCCTTGTTAGCTCTTTGATAGACACAGGGGAACTTGGCGATATCAAGCCTGGATCTTGGGATCTCGGCATGCACCGGAAATATATTAAATAATCCGAAGCGCCGGGATAGTACTCCAGATAATCCGTAGAGGTCTAGAGAAGTGCATTGCGCGCACAGAAGGTATCAGTTGACCTTTTTGTTCTTGGGGCTGGGTGTTAAGCAGGATCCCGGAATAAAATCGGCCATTCCTTCCAGATACTCTTTGAGAAGAAGATTCATTCCCTTATCTGTTGTATATGCATGACGATATGAAGTCTAAATGTTCAGATGAACTCTTTGTCGAGCGTAATGCTATAATGCAGAGGGCCAGGTGATCCATCTAGATATCTGATAAAATGTGCGTATGCGACACCCTTTCCCAATACAACCGTAGTAGCTATGAGGTATTGCATTTCCAGACTACACCAGCACAATCAACATAAAACAAGACCTAGTAAGAGCAAGGATGCTATCGAATTACCCAACTTTAGTCATTTTTTGTTCCCAGGTGTGCTTGGGCTCTTGGCCATGGAATTGGTACTCCGATATTCCAAAACCAGGAATACTTGCCATTTACCCAACGCAGAACCATGGTAACACAGCAAAAAATGCAACAATAGCCAGAATTTACTAAGAAACAGTGCACATTTTCCTATTCTCTCCTACAACCCTTTTATCAACCGTGCCCAAGCTTTGTGCTGCGCCGCCGCAAGATTATTTCAGTCAAGGCGGGACAAGACGTGAATTTTGAAAAAAGTTTTGAGGTTTCTTGATACACCCAAAATTAGCGGAGGCCCACAGCTCAAGCAGATGGTCGGAAACCGGCCCGTTGGGAGGACTAACCGATGTCCTGATGCACAACTGTGGGGCCAAGGGTGTTTGGCTTGGCCCATGGTCGCGCGGTACTCTGCGACAGGCTTCAAGGATATTATTTTCTTCTAATGCCTTCCATTGCAAATTACTTCCATGCTTTTTACAAAAACATCACGAGGATCAAAATCTAGGGGTTGCAGCCGGCAGGAGTAGGACCGCTGTCAGTTATTTGCTGGGTAGTCGATCCCCACGTTTTCTAAATGAATCGTTATAGCTAACATATGATATGCAAGTAACTAGCATGATTCATGGACTAGATACAATACACCGTACACTACGAAACCTAGCCCCAAAAAAGTGGCTTGCGTATTGCTCGTCAGTAAGCCGCTTCTAATCATCTTATGAACATGATATGCTGGAAAAGTATACCTATAGCCTAGCGGATAGATGGATCTCGCGGCATCTCAAACATCCAAGACTATAAGCTCCAAGCAGGATGCTGGCCAGTGCGGTCCCGATGGATTGTTACAATATCCTAGCGCTTATACCTCCACAATGTCGGACGATATGAATCCGAGGAGCCATTGCAAGAGAACTCCTTGGAGGACTACACGATCATTCTTCATGGGTCTATGGCACCAGAATGAATAATATATAACGGCTACCTTCCTGCCTTCATTACAATCCTTTCTTTCTCAACCAGCTCGTGCCTTCCTGGGAAAGTCATCTCAAAGTCTTCTGTATATATCATCCATATAACACGCAGTGCGTCGTTAATTTTTTCACATTCTACAAAATGGTTGCCTTCAGCAAAGTCGCGGCCGTTATCGCCCTTGCAGGCAGTGCCTCTGCTCATACCATCTTCCAGCAACTCTGGGTCAACGGCGTCGCTGTTGGTCAAGATAAGGGTATCCGTGTTCCAACGTACGTTGATCGATTTTGATATCCGTAGCCCCAATCGACGGATTCCTTACTGATAATTGAATATAGTTACAACGGCCCTATCACTGATGTCCTCACCAATGGCATCATCTGCAACGGTGACCCAAATCCCATGAAATCGCCACCACCAGCTGATATTATCAACGTCCCATCTGGTGCTACTTTGACTATGGAATGGCATCACGGCGGAAACGGACCAGACCCAAATGACTTGTCTGACCCCGTTGACCCCTCGCACAAAGGACCCATCATGGTCTACCTCGCCAAGGTCGACAGTGCTTTGACCCAGACTGTTACCGGTCTTAAGTGGTTCAAGGTCTACGAAGATGGTCTCGATGTCGCCACAAATACCTGGGCTGTCGATAAGTTCTATGCCAACAAGGGCTTTGTCGACTTCAAGCTCCCAAGCTGTATCCCACCCGGAAACTACCTTCTCCGTGGTGAACTCCTTGCCCTCCACGGTGCCGCTAGCTATCCAGGTGCCCAATTCTATATGAGCTGCGCTCAGATCAACATCATCGGTGGCGGTTCTTCCAGCCCACCAACCGTCAACTTCCCAGGTGCTTATGCTGGAACTGACCCTGGTATCTCTGTCAACATGTAAGTTGTATATAATATCCACCCATATTCAGAGTAACATATATTAACATGTCCTTACCAGCTACTACCCACCACTTTCCACCTATGTTATCCCCGGTCCCCGCCCATTCACTTGCGGCGGTACCCAGCCAACAACCAGCGCTGGCACCACTATCCGAACAACCACCACCACAACTGCCCGAACAACAACTCCAGCCACAACCACCGCCCGAACAACCACCGCTGCCACTACCACTGCCCGAACTAGCACTACTACCACCCGAACAACCACTGGCGGCTCTGGCACTGGAGCTCCTCTCTACGGACAATGTGGAGGTTCAGGATGGACTGGACCTACAACCTGCGCATCGGGGACTTGCAAATACACCAATGACTGGTACTCCCAGTGCTTGCCGTAAATTTCACGCATATTAAGGATATAATACCATTGTACATAGCCATATTTCCCTAATCCGGAATAATAAATATAATATTGTGAATACATACTTCATATACCTTTCCAAATGAACCAAGTTGTCTAATTCCCTCGTGACGGATTGCAGCAGGGATAGTTTGCTCCTAACCTAAATTACGGGATGCTACCGTAAGAGAGTTCAGGACGTTGAAGCCTGATGGACTGGTGTCTATAGATCCAGACCGCATGATGGAAGGCCTTCGCGAACCCGCGTTGGTGCTGGAAATGCAACAAGATAGTGTATGTAAAAAGTTCGGAGTGCTAGTTGACAAGATCCTTATCTCGAAACTCCATGCACTATATGACCCCGTTTTGTTGGAATTTTTAAATATAAATACATCTAGATAGACCAAATTGAAACCCATAGTGATACATGATCATAGTCATTATACAAAACGCCTGCCGAATAGCTTGTAAATGCAAATGATGAACAAAGCGGATAGCATAAAAAAGAGAAGCACAGCCGTCATATATCATTACAGATTGGAACCTAGATCATGATTCCATATATCACGAGAAATCCTCATCACCTTCGTCCGCGTCCCTCGCTTCTTTCGCCCTGACAAAATCTTCGGCAGCCTGTTTACCCCTATGAACATCGACAAAGTAGAGGAACGGGAGTGGGACAAGGAGTAAACCCAATATAAACCAAAAGGCGAGTCTGATATCGCCCCACCTATCTGTAATTAATCCGACGATGGTAGGACCAAAGATACTACTTCCCTATTTTTTTCCCCAGGCAATTGTCAGATTATCAATTATAAGCATTTGGGGAGGATTTTAGAGTTTACCTTATCGGTAATGGCGTAAAGGGCAAAGAATGCAGCTTCTGAGCCTCGGGGGAGAAGCTCCGAGAACAGACTTCTACAGTAACCTCCCTGGCCACCTAGGACGAATCCAAACCAAATAGCAAGAGCATACATTTCTCCAGGCCTATGAAAGCACCATGTTAGCGACATCCTTCCAACACCAGACATCTAGGAACGCTCACCTTGTTAGCCCAAAGCCAGCATCCTGCACCGGCTTAAGCAGCCCCATCAGCCCATACAACGGTATCAATGCAAACATTGAAATACAAATAGAAATCGTCTGGCCCACGCTCCACCCGGCCCAATGGCTTATCTTAGGCCAACTAAAAGCTCCAATCACACCACTGATTGGCATGATAACCCCAATGGCAGCGAGCTGCGGTGGCGACATCCCGAGATTAGTTTTTGCGAATACGATAGCTGACGATGCAATAGTCGCCACCCCATCAGAAACCATAAACCAGGCGACTAAGAACAATGAAACATCACGAAGTTTGCTTGCTTGGCGGATCGTTTGGAAAAGTCCTAACCATGAGTAGGTGATATATTTTACCCAGTTAAATTTTTCGCCATCGTGGAGAGGCAGTGGGGGGCCAGGTCGAGGCCTTAGCGTCATGGCCGAAGGAATCGTAAAGAAGAACCACCAAAGGCCCACACAAAATATCGACACCTGTAGCGAATTCGTAGTGGATCCACTAGAGACGACTATCATAATGCAAATGATCTGAAGTATAACACCGCCACAGTAGCCAATTGCGATACCATTAGACGAAATCCCAGTCGAAAGACGCATAGCCGGCGTCATCTTGCCGTTGGTTTCAGGTTCGACTGAGGTTGTGTTCCCACCGAGGAGTGTGGCATCTTCGGCCCCGATATCTTCATCCTCCAGAGATACTTGGCTAGGGTTTTGTAGGCGGGTTTGCGGTTCAGGAGTGTTCTTTAACGAAGGATGGTTCCGGACAATGAGCGGGAGAAACGAGTTCATGAGGACATAAGATGCCCCAAATGTCACCTAGGTGCTCTGTCAGAGACTACGTCGTGTAGAGTTTCGAAGTATAACATACGTTTCCGATCTGTGCAAGAAGAGATGCCGTTCCCACCCACTGAGCATTCACGAATAGCATCAATATACAAGCTATTGCGCCGATATAGGCGAATATTAAAAGCAACTGTTTTCGATAACGGCCTATAGATTTGTTAACATTCACCCTCGGTAAAGACGATATGCACGAACAAAAGCACTAACCATGATCCGCAGCACCGGACATCGAAATAATCACCAAAGCTAGCTTCCACTGTCAGCTAATCCCTTTAAACATAGATTTAAAGGTCCCCAACCTTGAAAGAGAACACTCAGCGAGAACGTGTACATCACGAAACTAGCTGTGTTAATCTCAAACCCCATAATGTCGACTACACAAACTGGAGCCTTTCCACCATCACCTTTTCCACCACTAGCGCCACCGGGTCCCATGTTCTGCGAGCTTTTACATCGTGCCGAAGGGTTCCCCAGGATATGGCCTTTCTCACGCGCAAGTTGCTCGAGCAGCACAGGTATGAAACTCCCCATCGCGCAAATCGCAAACACCTCGGACGCCCAAGCATAGCTGTACCAGCCGTATATTTCCTTTTGAGAGGTCGGCCGTATGTCCTCATCCGGGTACGCCGGGGTAGTTCGTAATCCCTCGTCCTCCTCAGAGTCCCAGTTGCGTTCGTCGCCGGGAAATACCGTGATATCGTTGTCGTCGTCCATGTTGTCGCCGAATAGAGCCGTACCGTTTCCTCTGCTAGAGTGTCGAGAATGCGATGTCCGTTGGACACCGTCAGAGTTGTCCATCCTCGATAGCGGGTAGGATTCTTCCGCCATACAAGACCAGGACAAACTGTCTTACTAATAGTTACGGAATTTGTGAATTCAGGCGCGGTCGTGCTGTGTCTTAATACGCGGCAGCAAGGAACAGGTGGTTACAGGGAGACACCCGATTGGTGTGACTATGCAGAGCTGGGTCTGGGACAGCTTGCAAGATACTAAGAATGTGACCAGACAGCCAAGATCGTCGAAACGTGAAGCGTGACCTGCAGGCTTCGGATTCGCATGCCAAAGCTACTATCTCTCGCGTGAGTGATTCAAACCACAGCGCCTTTCGCACCCCTGAATATCGTGGACTGTGTAAGCGAAGCGGGTCGCGCAGATGATCAACGGAAGGTCACGTATGATCGGAAAGCTTCAATAGAACAAGAAGTCGAGAAACGAGAGTTAAAATTACAAACGACGACAACATGTCATGAACTACCTTTTTATCCGTACCGCAAGAACGGATATTCTGCAAGACCATGGCTGGAACTTGCAGAATTGGAAACAAGGATGCGTCTTATGCTCGATTATAGAGCTTCCAGAAGAGGCCAGCTGTTGCATTTTGCGCCAACACAAGATTAACTGCCGAAGCTCGCGACAGTATTCTAGGTATATAGACTGATCTTGACATTTATTCCTATGCTTTAAACGGGGTGTTAAAGCTCAGTGATCTCTATTCTAGTTGCAAATCTAAGTTATATGCATGATAGACAATTAATCGAGGCTTGCACGATCGTGGTCGTGCTAGCTAAGCCTCAAAATTAAACTCATTGGTCTCTCTAAATATATAAATATATATGAGTGTGTGTGAGGGTAATTTAAATACGATATTATCTTAAGTTGTGAACTGAAAAATATAATAGATGCACGAGAAGTCGTACTTCAGTTCGGCCTGCAAATTTAACTATCTAACATTGGTATACTGTTGGCACTGGGCTTAACATCAAGACTGTGGTGCATGGTGGCTAGGCTAGATCAGTGCTAGCACTACCGGCTACCGTCTTGCAAGTTTGTAGAAAAATAGGAATTTCATATTGAAGCACATGCACATGTGCATAAATCCTATGGTCTAGAATTCTAGAAGCTGTGTTATTGCTAGCCTCGATTCCAGGCGCTCGAGGCGGTGTGGTATTGCGGACATTGTCGATAACACCCGCATACCATTACCACACGATTTGACTTCGCAGCTTTGGGTATTTACATCCAGCTTATATTTATAATGTATAACTACCATCTGCAAAAGCCATCTATTGTAGCTGTATATGCAATCTACCCCGTACTTGCTACGAAAGCGTAGAATTTCATTGCGGTTGTAGTCATCGGCTCTACAGAAGCATTATTCAAATATTTGGATTGAAAGTCACACATTTGATATCGATATACACATATTTTCTCCCACCCAGCCCTAGAAGATTGCAGACGCGACGGTGATTAATTAAACCCTTTTGATAGATAGACGGACAGTTATCTCAATCGATACGTATACCACCAAATTTAAAGTCTTAAGTATATCTACTATTGTCTCCAGTTTACTACCAATCATCTCAAGACGCATATAGCAGCCCTTTAAAACGAACCACGGGAAATGAATTCCAGAGATTGACGTTTCTTAAATTTAAAGCGGCCTTGCTCGTAAAAGTGTACTAGATATCCACCTCATTCAACTAGTTGAAGATATAAATTTAAACGAGTACAAACTAAGGGCGGATAATCGACGATTGAATAACTGGTGGAGATCTACTCGTACTACATGCATGGTTGGTTATGTATATAGGCATACCAGCTAATATAATAGATACACATGTGAGTGGACAAGCCGCTTGGATCCCTAATACTTGACGGAGACGGGTTTGCTGCCCAGCCAGCCGAGTTTAACTCATTGTAACTCTCAACTAACTTAGCCATCGATCGGTCGGCCAATAGCTAGGTGGCCTGGTTAGCCGTTTAACGTTTGTTTTAGCGATACCGAAACGATGGTTCAATTAAGGGCTTCGAAGCTAGGTCGAGGCCTCATCGTCATCCAATTCCTCGCGAAACTCGAGTTATGCTAATATTCCGCCCTACAGAAGCTCTTAAGATCCCGTAAAGAGCATTGACTCCGACGCAATATATATAGTACTAACGTTTAAACTTCTAAATTGCGCAGGTTACAGTTATATGGGCCGCCGGCGCGCCAAGTTCGCAAATTATTACGTTGTTCATATCCACCTGCCTGTATCGATATACCGACATCATCATGTGAATTCGATCATATATGCATCTGCTGCCAACATTAATAGCGAATGGAGACGAACAAGAGGGTTTAGAAACTGGAATTGAGCATGGGAAAAAGAGACTATAAGATTATAGAATGAGGATGCCACCGTAATGCAAGTATTATATGGTACCATGGTCCCTTAAAGTATTAAACGGGCCAGAATACAAGCGAAGAATGTATGTTTTTTAGAATTAAAACATGCATGCGCCAGCACGAATCCAGCCAGAAAGCCCATCGATACCATTCCTAGGCCCTCCTGAGCAAAATACCGACAGCTGTTCTGTTTCACTCCGATTGTTGGTAAACTTTTAAGTTAGATTGAAGGCGGGTAGCCATGCGTACAACCTGGCAGGCATGTTGTGATTCTAGAATTTGAAACCATATGCCGTCCATTCTACACTTTTATTCTGACAGGTTTAACAGTTATATTGCAATAACATTCTAATTCTATAAATATAATGTTAGAACTATACTTTCTTTTGACTCGATTTCATCTTAAGATCTTCTCAAACCTATTGTTTCGTCGTCTCCATTCACCAGGTCACAATATCACCGGCGAAACATTTATCTCGCAGTTATCCGTCAACATGACCCCCAACCAACCAACCCACCAACCTCGGGAAATAATTGATTGCATTCCGATACGACAGAGCCAATGGCAGCCCGTGGTGTGAATATCCATGCATGGTTGGTACGCCTGCAAGTTCCACCAACTATTCTTTTACAGAGTACTCGAGCACAAACGGAGTATCATATCGTACGGGATTTGAACCGGGCCAACGAGTAGGTGGCGTTCGATGCTACCGCACTAAACAGGTGACCCGATAATTGGCGTTTCTTTGGTAATGCTGACAAGTCACTCGACCGCTGTCGGTGCGACCGGGGCAAGTGCTAGACAGTATCATGTATACTGTACATGTACAATCCATAATTCCTTTAAATGTTGAGGATAAAATTGGTAAGATATCGAACCCAAAATAGAGTAATAACCATGAAGATGAAGGAAACTCAGCTATTCACTAAGAATCCGATCATCCCTTGCATGGAACGGAAATTAAACGAGAACACACACACGAGACCAAAGGAGTGAGCGGTTGCGAACGTTTGTTTGTTTTGTTCGTTCGAACGACCACAGCCACGTATGCAGGGCCGTAAGCTAAACGCAGCTGCGGTTTTCGATCAATAAGATGTACATGTATCGGAAAAGTGACAGAAAGGGCTTCCCTTGCAGACAGAGCTCATGCAATGTGAAGATATCGCAGAATATAGGAGTTCCTTCGTGTAATTTCTGGAGGGAGAGCGAATGAGCCACCAATTGTCAAAAAGTGACATGGTCTCATGTTGTGAATACTCATTTCCGTCCGAGACATGAATTTGTCCGTTCTTCTTAGGCTGCGACAAAGGGAAATTAAAGGCGCATATCACTTGCCCCATCCTGGTCGTTGATCTGCAGCAATTCGGAATCCAACAATATCAACGCACGACGAAAAGAATACCAGAAGTGTTGTTTGTTTTAAGAAACCGTAGATAAATTTTTGGTTATCGACAAGTTTGACATTTTGACAATTACATGTACATTAGAGGCATCGTACAGGCTTGTTCGGAAATTGACAGTAGACCACATTATATATGAAAACCCATTAATATAGAAAATTAAGACGCTTAGGAACCGATTATTAAAACCATCTATTAAATTCTACTTCCTCCAACTTCTCCAACAACTACATTAAGCTGTTTACAAGAGCATGGCAGCAGCACCGAAAACGGCAACCAAAGCACCGGAGGCCATCTTCATGGAAGAGGCGGCACCAGTAGCAACTGGTGGTGGTGGGACGGTGGTGTTGTAGCTTGGTGGTGGGGCATAGGTTGGGGTTGGCTCTGGTGCAGTGTAGCTTGGTGGTGGTGGAACATAGGTTGAGGGCTCAACTGGAGTCTTGGTTGGTGGGCTATATCTTTGTTAGATCATATTCAAAAAATGAACATAAATTTCGATTATCAACTTACCAAGAAGTAGAGGTGGTGGTGGAGCAGGTCAAGGTCCTGGTGCATGGGCAGTTGGTGACGGTCAAGGTGGTGGCCTCAGTGACGGTGTATTCTTTTCCACCCTCGGTGATCTATTATTGGTCAGTGAATGGCCTAAAATTCTGCAAACGGGAGAAATCAAAACTTACGGTGGTAGGATATGGGCAGTAGGTCACATAGGAAGAGACAACGGTGGTGGTGTACGAGGGCTCAGGGACACCGTAGTCGGTACCGTTGCTTGGTGGAGGAGAAACGTAGTAGTCAGCGGCGACGGCAGCGACGGCAGCGAAGCTAGCGAGGACAGCAGTGAACTTCATTTTGTCGGTTTGGTTGGTGTTATTAAAATAACGAATTAAAGGTTTTTGATATTAAGGGTTTTGGGGATTAGACAGTTAAGTCGCAATTTGCAAGATTAACGAGTGAATGCGCTGAAAAGCGAGCGTGGTACTTTGTAAAAAGCGAATGAGTGTGGTGATGGAAGGAAAGAAAGAAGAGATCCCAAAGTAAGGGAGGGTGGCACTTCTTATACCTGGGAATACGACTAGGCGGTTAGGTTCGAAATTCAGTCGTACGATGGTAATTACCCATATTGGCGTGTGTCTTCCTTTCTTTTCCAAGGGGAAGGAAATTTTGAGTGCCGTCAAAACGAGTAGGTCCCCTTTCCGCTTGAACGCTTTGTTAGGAAGCTTTGGAATTTTTCTTTTTCCTTACATGGTTTATTTGGGACGTAGGGCGAGGATTTGGGGCCTTCTGACTGGCCAGGAAAAACCTGGGTTTGCGGACAAGGGTACAGGGTACGTGTCAGTCGCAGAGATTTCGCGGGCAGCGGAAAGAACCAGGCACAAAACAGACTAACGAAGCAATAGCACACCTGCATAAAAGGGGTTGAGCGGCAGGCCCAGCACAAAAGTCCCGCCAACCTTTTGCTTTTGGCAGTTCATATCGCAACATGTTTAATTTTAAAATTCGTTTTTCTGATAAAATTCCTATCGAAATGGATGGATGGAGAATCAATCGACTCGCTCTAGATAACCCTATCGCGAGGGCTTTTTAGCCAATACGAGGTGTGTGATTTTACTGTGATATCATGGTCGTGTGCTAGCAAGGACTGGCGGATTGGCGCCTGCCTTCCCGAAGTTATTCAGAATTCTGCCGATGTTCTATGTTCGAGATTCGAGATTCTAGCCCGCACACATCGCCTTCTCAATTCATCCATCGCGTATGCACGACTGTTGACTCGAGAAGTTCGCAACTGATCTGGCAAAATGTTCGCATACATAGCGTGTCTCATGCACAAATGTCCTTATGTATAATGTAAGGACGAAAATGTAACAAGCATTTCGTGGCGATCGAAGAGAGGGGCGTCAGAACCACTCTCGGTTCCACTTCACTAACTTTCTTAGCTTCGTTCAATCGTGTCATAACATGAATTGAAGGGATACAAACTTTTCCTTCTCATTCAACTGGCTCGCTCATGGTTTCCACGGCTAGAAGAACAAAAAACCATGCTAAAACTGAACTCAAATTTGCCCCGAACGGAGGGCATTCTTTTTGTAAAAGCATTGTAAGCGAAATGAACAAATTTCCAACTGGCTCCCCCACCTCGCCGTGTCCGCCGGTTTCCAATCAAACAGAAGCCTCGCCGCACTACCTCTGCGGGTCTGGATCTCAAACGTCGCAATTCGTCGTTCGATTCACACCCCATATTTCTTTAGTCTCGATGCCGTGCATTTTTGGACCGCGAGACGAAGGCAATATCGAGATCAATGGAACCGGCTGAGATCTCCCTGGGAATGCAAGACAGGAAACGTTCGTTAACAAGATCCAATATGCCCGAGCTGAGCACCCTTTCTTTTCGGTAACCCTCAGGTCGTTTAACCAGGCGTGTGCTGTTGCTGAAACGGGCTGAGCCTTTGGGCCATAACAAGCTTTTCTTCATGGTATGCACGGCCGAAACCGCACCACGTTAGACGTCTAGACTGGTTAATGCGCAGTAGACGTTCAAAACCAGTCTATATACATAACACATGCGTAGGGGAAAACTTAGTCAACATGATTCGGAACGTTTGATTCTATGAATATATCCGATGACATCAGAATCATGAATCCACGGAAACCCCAAGCTTTGAGGCTTAACGATTGTAAAATTTCTTGCAGTTGCAAATTTGCATCTTGGGATCGGTGCCGGATTTCGGCTGATGGTGCCAAAGCAGGCAAAGTCCAGGAACAAAATCGTCCGTGGCCAATTTCGGCGCGTGGAAATCATACGGCAGAGACCTTCAACGGACGGAAGGGTAGGGCAGGCCAAGGGTAAGGCAGGCCTTGGGGATGATCTCCCCCATACCGCCTCCAAAATTACATCCCACGCGATTCAACATTCCATTAATTATAATTGATTGAAAAACAAACTTCCTTACCAGCTGTTTGGTGGCGAACCGAACAAACAATTAAGGAGAGAAAGGAGAATTCTAAACGAAGCAAGTGGTTCGACCAGGCATGTGGACCAAACTTTACCAGGAGGGAAATATCTTGCGATGTTGGTGCAGGTCCTTCTGTGCAGGTAAGTTTTTTCTCCGCCCATGTAACTTCATAATTTCATGCACGGGACTTGAACGCCTGTCGGCATGTCTTGCTCCAGCCAACTGGCCGTCATTGATTGGAATAAACGCCTGCTTACTGATCCGTTTTTCCATCCCTTACTTTTTTTTCTGGTGGAGCCCATTCGGCCTTCTCCCCGAAGTTGACTCAGGAGCCAAAACTCAGGCAGCTGGAAGATTAGGGTGGAACATCCACATCGGGAACCTTGTCTCTCAAAATCAATTACGAGATACCAATAGCTATGTTACATTTTCGGGTTTTCCGATGCCTATCTCAATGTGTCCAAGGCACTGGAAAGTCTCTCACCCAGCTCCTGACATCCTCTCTTAGCTTGACCAAGCTCTCAAACTTAGCACCATCTGCAAGCTCATCAGTGAACTCCCTTATCTTTGTCTTTCCAGTTGAAGTCTCAACTTCTTTGGCGATCGTCACAGCGGAGTCGACAACTGCTGCCACCCTCTCAAAGTCGCTCTCGTCGAAGCCTCTGGTTGTCATAGCCGGTGATCCAAGTCGCAACCCACCCGGTTTCATCTAAAGGACGGCACGTCAGTAACAAAACTTCATAGTAGAAAGTTTACTAGATTAATTGGCCCTACCGCCGACTTATCGCCTGGAACTGTATTCTTGTTCGCAGCGACATTGCACAACTCCAGAACCCTCTCTACTTTTGCTCCATCAATACCCTTAGGCTTCAAATCGATCAGCACGAGATGATTCTCAATATCTCCGCCAACAATCTTATATCCCAAATCGCGCAATTTTCCACCTAGTGCCTTTGCATTCTTTAGGACCTGCTCTTGGTACTCCTTGAACTCTTTCGACTGCGCTTGTTTGAGCGCAACGGCGAGAGCAGTGATGGTGTGATTATGCGGGCCTCCTTGGTGGCCTGGGAAAACAGAGGCGTTGATTGGGTTCTCAAGGTCGTAGTTGACCTTGTTTCCTTTCTTGTCTGTTGATCGTACTCCCTTGCGGAAGAAAATCATCGCACCGCGGGGTCCTCTCTATTTATCACCCTATCAATCACAATTCCAAGTGAGGGGAGAATTAAGCGGCACAAATAAAGAGAGAGGAATAAAGAGAGGCATACCAGACTCTTATGTGTAGTAGTGGTAACGATATCGCTCGTATGGAACGGACTCTCAACCACGCCCGCTGCCACGAGACCGCTGATATGTGCCATATCACTCAACAAATAGGCACCACACTGGTTCGCAATCTTCCGCATGCGATTGTAATCGATTGTTCGGCTGTAAGCCGAAGTTCCAGCGATGATAACTTTTGGCCGGAACACCTGGGCGGTCTTTTCCAGCCCATCGTAATCAATGATGCCAGTCTCTGGGTTTAGATGGTACGGCATAGTTGTGAAGTACTTGGATATAAAGGATATATGCTTAGAAGGGATCTGATAGCCATGGGACAAATGTCCACCATGTGGGAGATCGAGACCCATCAAACGGTCGTGAGCCTGCATGACAGCGCTATACGCGTAGAGGTTGGCGGGGGAGCCGGAGAGTGCTGTAAATCATTAGATTCTCACATTGCCCGCATATATTGACCACCGTGATGAACCTACGCTGAACATTGACACCCCATTCCTCCGGGTTGAGCCTGAAGGTCTCAAGGGCCCGCTGCTGGCAGAGACGCTCTGCTTGGTCGATGAATTCGTTACCGCCGTAGTAGCGTGCACCCGGATACCCCTCCGAGTACTTGTCTATGCTCGTTAGCTCCCTCCCTTCTGTATGATCATTACCGTACCGTGACATACTTTGCATCGGCGAACCAAGAGTATCCAAAACTGCCTGGGAGGTAAAGTTCTCAGATGGGATGAGATTGATGAACTCCCGTTGTCGCAGCTTCTCCTTCTTGACGATTTCAGCCACCGTAGGATCGGCCTCTGCGAGGGCGGATGTAAGAAGCTACCGAATTATTAGAGAAGCCGGTCGTCAATCATCTCCGGCGAAGTGTACAGCTTCTATACCTTATCATGGCTGGCTGGTAACGAATCCGACGCATACGTCCTCGCGACAGCCCATTGCCTGACGGCCAATGGTCTTACTGCCGGCCTAGGTAGGCCTCTAGTGGCCGCGAGCAACCTGCTGGTCATTTGTCGCTGCATCGTGTGTGATATTGCGTCTCTAATACACAGAATGTATACGCTTAATTCGCGGTTGAAGTAATACCGATATCGATATCGAACTGCACACTCGTTAGCATATATATAGCCCCCATACAAAAACCAATAGATAATGATGCAAACCTACAATTGCAGACAGTGTTTCCCCGGATTTCAAGCCAACCTTCTCCAAAGAGTCATAGTCCTATTTATCCAAAGCCCAGCGTGGTCCGTTCGGGCTATCGACGGGTTTCTTCCGACGTATGCCAGACTAATCCGACGTCGGTTATTTCACTAGTTAGCTTTTCGCGGGGAGTTTAACGTGCAGTTGTGTGTTGCATGGCCCGGCACTCAGCACGGGACGTCACTCCCACACACACACACAAATTTAATTTTTCTTCGCTTGTTCCTCTTCTTCCTCTTCTTTTCCTCTTCATACAACTAATTCAACGAAATGATGACAGGCATCGACCAAACGGAATCCGCTCCAGCTCCCGCCCTATGTTCTTTCGTCGAAAGATGACTCGAACGTCAGCGTGCGGGCGCTGTGGAAACTCCCACTGCCGCTTCTCACCACCTGATGATGGGAGATATCAGAACCACTGATCGTTCACCCGCAGCAGACCTTGGTAGACGAGTCACGACCCTCAACGATAGGAGAAGGGATGAAGACGTCTACCAGGGCCGGCTGGGGATGGAATAGTTGTTGTCTACACGCCGTGACTTTGTTTCATAGATCTTTCATTCATTGTTATAACGTTATACTACCTAATTTAGTACCTACCTGAGATCGTGTATATATCGATCTGGCACTACCTAATATACATGCAGATATGCAACAAAAAAAATCATCAAGGCTCGTACAAACACAAAACATCATGCCGCCGAAGTCAAGGATGGATGGTAAAACGGAATACTCAATCATTAGAAATGCTATAACTCAAAAAAGGAAGAATGCGGGAGAAACGAAACACTGTACAGGTGGGTATCGATGCGTTTTGTAGGAAAAATGCTCGATGATACAGAAACAGTAGCAATAAACGCTTGCAATTGATGTGAACGACTTTTTAAACGAATGAAACCTCACAACCATACTCATGATTGTTTATCTCCCTTCTCATCTTGTAGTTGCTGCTGCAAGCTCTGTGTGCTGCCTCGCACCGGCCTCCTCGTAATTGGCGAGGCGACATTCGGTGGCGGCGAAGGAGAGTCACCAGCTATCCGCTTCTTCTCGTCATAATAAAGGGATCCTGAATCGGAGCCTCCATCCTCAAATGCGCTAGGTGCATCTCCGGTCACTAAGCCAAGTCTTTCTTCTTCAGTTTGAACTCGGGTCAGCGAACTCGGTTTTGACGACTCTCTAGATGGCTTGGGTCGCTGTGGTGTCCCTGTTCCTGGTGTCTGGTGACCTGGTGACTCGTTCGATTCTTCATCTACTCCGTCGTCCTGCTGTACGGGTTGGTGATGGTGCTCGCGTCCGAGTCTGCTAAATATGCCCTGGAACGAGAACTGGCGCCTGGCTTTCTGGGTCTGTGACGTTTCCGGGCGTAGCATGCCGTCGTCACCCGGCTTCTCATCGTCTAGGGAAAGTGCCGGAGGGTCCGCTGCAGAGTTACCTCGAGACCTGCCGCCAAAGAACCAAGGACGGTGATCAGGGCTCGACGGGACTATGGTGATTGTCTTCTTTGGCGTTGACTCCGGGCTGGCTGGTTCTTCCGCCTTAGATTTCCTTTGCGTAACAGAATCCGGGAGCGCCAATTGATCCCGCGTCACTGGCTCTGCGGTTTGCCTCAAGTCACCTTGCGACCTGCTCTGGTGGGTTGCGATCCTCATCATATCAACGGATGCCCGACCTTCTTCCATTTCCTCAAGTCTTGACAAAGTTGGTTCCATGGTCCGCGGGTGCTGACTAGCACTCGTATGTCGTCTCGGTCTGCCTCCAGATTGCTTTTCACTCGTAAAAGAGACCCTTCTTCTCAATCCATCCCACTCAACGATAACGTCCGGACTAAGGTGATCTTTATCTCTGATATCCCTCAACTGGTCTTCGTGAATCTGCTGCATTTCTTTCGTTTCGGCTTGCTTTCGAACCGTACTCATTCGTCTGATAATCGCGGCAGCGCCACGAATGGCGTCAGCCTTTGGCTCGGATTCCGGTTCTTCTTGCTCGGCTACAATCTTGACTTGGTCCAGGTCCCCACGGAAGACGGCAGTATCCGGAACTTCCTTTGCGGATTTTGACAGCTGCAGGAGCACCACACCAGCGCAAATTTCGAAGAAACCCATGACCACCGTCGCAATCGAGTAGCCAGTGCCTTTGAAACCTTGAAAGAGAACGGCGGATGTAATAATAGTTGCGGAGGTAAAGATGACGTAGTATGTTGGCGTGACAAGAGCGGCATTGAAGAGGTTCAATGCTTTCTATAAAATTGTTAGCAATATCCGATGGCTTGCAGGCATTCGAACGAACATACATTGAGATAGTAAATTTCGGTCAGCAAGGTGGCTATGACAAAGATGAGTAGTACATAAAGGAACCATTGGTTGAATTGCGCCTTTCCACCAGCTTGTGCGACCACCGCTGCCCCCAAACCTTGGGTAGCGACGACACTATCTCTAGTCAGCTTTGCCCTACCATCATGGGTTATAAATGCTTAAACTCACCTCAAACCACCAATTAAACTGCACACACTCAAATAAACCAACATACTCTTCTCCCCGTACCTCGGCCCCACCCAAAATATGACAAATAGACACCCCAGGATAACCACTCCGGCGTACGACAAAAACCCAGGCGCCAGAATATACCTCTTCATATCCTGAATATCACTGACAGCACTCTGCTCCGGTGCGTTAATAGCAATAATAATACTTCCGATCACACACACAAAACATCCAGCTTTTCCAACAAAAGAAAGTCGTTCCTTGAGGAATATTGAAGATAGGATGGCGGTGATGACGA
Organism: Arthrobotrys conoides; assembly: GCA_036971725.1. Lineage (NCBI taxonomy): Eukaryota > Fungi > Ascomycota > Orbiliomycetes > Orbiliales > Orbiliaceae > Arthrobotrys > Arthrobotrys conoides. Next base: position 4,195,891 of record JAVHJM010000001.1, read on the forward strand.
CCGAGAGCGCACCGAGGGGAGTAACTAGAATAGCGTCGACGAAGGCATATGCGGTGAAATTACAGATTTCGCCGATAATCATAAGAATCATACCCGTCCACCACCAGCCATTTTTGAGGTATCCGACACCTTCGCCGGGTTTTGCATTGTCTTTGAGATTGGCTTGAAGGAGACCCTTCTTTTTGAGGACGTAAGAAACACCGATAAACACTCCGGACGCAATGGCGAGCGCAATACCGACTGCTTTGTAGCTAATATAAAATTGAGAGTTAGATCAGAAAAAATGACATATTAGAGCATTGACATACGCCGGAGGCCGAGAATTAACTCCAGCATGAAGGCCATGGGCTGAAGTAGTCGCTGCAGCCACAGAAGAAGTTGCAGAAGCCACTGCCTCTGTTATGCTACTCGTTACACCCGATGTCGAAGACATTGTGCCCGCTATTTCGGCTTTTCCGCCTCAGACCCGGCCGAACGTCCCGTCCTTGTTGAGTAATATAATTCGTAAGTAAAACGTAAACGACAATGGGTCGGTCAATTGGATCAACTGGGAGTTCGGAATGGGATTTCGCCGCTAAATATCTGGCCGTCGGTTAGAAATGGGCGGATGTCGGACAGGGGATGTCGTCGGATAGAGATTATAAAGGAAGGATTGGTTCAGCGAAGGACCGATATCTCATGGCGATGTAAGGATAGAAGGATATGATGGCTGTCCCCTGAGGACTTTGAGACCGTAAGTTGAGATATCTCGGAAAGCGCAGGTGGGACCGGGCTAAGGGATTGTCAGCAGAGAGTCGAAGATCACAACCTGATTACATAAGTAATTGGAACGAACAAAAAATAAATAAAAAATAGAAACAAAACGACAAAGACAAAAAGCAAGCTATGAGACGGATATCAGGCGCCAACTTACAGAACAAATCTGGACAGCCCGGTTGAAGCTGCGGGGTGCTGTTGCTATTGGAAAAAACCTCCTGAGGTTCGAAGCCGGCCCTGTCGCTGGTTGCTGTTTCTGGTGGCGGTTGCTAAGCCACTAGTTGAACCTCAACCTGCAAGCTCACTCAATGCAAAGGCAACAGAAACAATTGTTGAAACTAGCGGCCGTTGAGTATACAAAACTATAAGGTCGATATAGAAAAGGATAGGGGACAAAGAAAAAAAAGGGAAGTCGTTCCTCGAGGATATTCGTAAAGGTTATTGCTTCTAGAAAATTAAGATAGCGACCTTCTCCTCTCAAGGGGAAAGCAATAGGGAGAGTGGAATTGAGTCGCTCGTTTCGTCGAAAAGCATTCAACCTGGTTAAAATGGATGGGCTGACTTGGCTATTAGGCGCAAAAAGGGAACCTGGCTATAGGGCGCTTCCCAATACTACCACTGTATCCGAGACTTTCGACAATGGGTCTATCGAACGGAAAGATAGCTAACTTAGATGGCAAAAAAGGCGGGAAAGTAGTGATAGGGAAAAAAAGGTCTCGCCTATGAATTTTGCGCACAAGCTGGTTCTAGGTTGCAGGTGGGACAGGGATTTGGTTCTTTTTTCGTCGAAGCGTTGGTGGATTTTCGGAGTTACCGTCAAGAATTGCCGTCGATGTTATCGATAGATATCGAGGGGACCCAGATCAAAATGAAGTTTGAAAGGTTAATATGTGATATCTTTCTGGGGTAAACCACACAATATGCATATGGAGACACCGAAGGAATGAGAGTTTATTAAGTATCCACTGAACAGAGCAGCTCCCAGTCGCAGAGAATCCAAACAAGTAGAATATGTAATCCTTCAGCGCAAGGTGCGACAGGCTAAAGCTAGATGAGATGCTGGTCCTGATGATCGATTACTCCATCTAGCCACTAGGCAATGATTTCGATTTCAGTTCGTTTCGTCGCTTCGTAAGTCGTCAGGCTGATCATGCACCTGGGGACCCGTCAAATGGATGTTTATGGCTGTATGGAATTCGTAATTCAGAATGAGCTGGCCTATGATGAAATCGAATGCATGGAAGGATGTCGCCTTTTGCCTCCTCAACGATAATAGAAAATCAAGTTCAAGTTAAAGAGGAGGATAAACGGTATCAAATAGTAGGAATGCTCCAGTGACATAATTCATTCGCATGTATCCCACAATTTGATGCGCACACCCTTCTTCCAGTCAGGAAGTCTGTTTGTCCCACCTGCGGCCTCCGATGTTCCATCTGGTTACCACACACCCAACCAGATCGTGAAGCAAGCTCAAAAGCCAAGAGAGCTTGCTGCTTGGTTCCATGGCCCTCCAAAATTCAAGTTTTGGGTGGAAAACTAAACACTGGGTGCCAAGAGCCGCTGATTTCGGGCGTCTTGGCTTGGTGCATCGATTCACCACAGCAACCTACGACGAAATGGGAAGGTGCTGACAGCAAACGGTCGTTCATTGGATCAGATGTGATGATGGAACTACGGTTCCTTTCGGCTGCAGGTGAAGTCCCAGATGACGAACGGCTAGTGCTCGTGGGATGCACTGCATTTGACTCTGCGTTAGTCAATTCGGCGTTATCGAATTCGTTATAGAGTCGTATACGTCTGTACAGCTGTTGTAAATACCATCTTTAAAGCTTTTTTTGCGAAGTCAGCAGTATATTGCATTTGTGGCACCAGGGCCAGGGACTCCTAAGAGGTCGCCCCAAACCTCGGAAATTTTAAAAATTGATAGATTTATGTTTTGCTAGATTAGCTACTTACATATAGCCGAGTGCGAAGGGAACTGGGCCTTGAGTTTTAACGTTTTACTTTGATTGGCTTTATCAGCTAGGAGCTTGGATTTCAAATGTTAAAGAATTAAAATTCGAATGGATGGAAATATTGGAGCGTCCATCATTAAATGTTGTATGCCAAAATACCACACGATCCTAATTCAATAATTATATAACGGATTTAGTAGATGCAATTCGTTCATACCAACAATGTGTTTATTTTGTCGCCTTTGATTGCAACGTTTCCAGAACCATTCTGGAGTTTTCTAGAAAAATTATTCTGTACCGTCCCAGTATAAGATTCCCGGAGAGGAGCCCAGATCCTACCATCGACAATTACATCAAAGATAATAGAGATCCAGGACACAATGGTCTTCCTCGATCGGTTTGGAATGTCATTGCTTTCTACTGTTGGGTGCTTCACAAGCCCACAATGGAAAGGCACATTCAACTCCTTTCGAACAAAATGATACAATATTCTTGAAGAAACTCCTAAGTACGATTCCGTATCTAATTTGCTATCGAAGACTTCTTCTGCATCATCTTGAATAGTATCTCTGCCTGTTGACAAATATGCTCTCGAACCAACTTGAAACGATCCATAAAGACTTCCGCTACGCTTTATGGCTGAGTGCTACTAATGTTGCGGCCATAGCGTCTGACATATGGTGGATACAACCTCTAGGTAATGACAAGGATGATGTATATAAGAATGTGCATATGTGGGTCTGATCCAGAGATCTCATGTAGCTGTAGCTGTGCCATGATCAATTGATAAAGGTGGTGTATTTTTGCTAGAAGTTTCAGCGATTTATGCTAGCATGCTAGCAGGCTTGCTACGTCTGGCTTACGAAGCCGTTTGTTGCACTGTTGAAGTTAAGTTTAAGCGCTTTTGAACTGAGTCTAGTAGCGGGAACAAACTGACCGGGAAATTTAAATAATAAGTCATACCATTGTGCCATGGCGCTAAATACCTTGTGGCATGTAATATCAAGCAAGTGTTTAGATATGCATGCAAATGCAAATGGGGAGAGGCGGTTCGCGATCGTGTAGCCAGCGCCTAGATAAGCAAGGAGAAAATCCGAGCCAGGCCAAAAATGCCGACATATCGATGACAAGGGTGCAGTATTAATATTGATCCTACTAGTACTTGCAGAACCAAGATGGACTGAATCTTTAGATAGCGCTTCAATCAGCCGACTGCACGGATAAATACTTACGTATGTGAGATACCGCGATCGAGGCGCCTAGCTAGGTGGAGAATTTAAGGCAGAGGGGTTTGAAAATTTGCTGCCTCCAGTAGAACCTTTGGGATGGGGCTATCTTGAGGGATTGTATTGTTAGGCCTGCAGACGTGCGAACAGATCTAAATTTGTGCCCACCTCAAAAGCTTCGTAAATTCACGTACTAGGACGTATTATATCAGATGTATATGTATTGACGGATATCGTATAGTATTCTACAACAGTAGTCCAAAAAGAGACCAGGACTAGCAGTCGGGAACTTGACCAACTGAGCCTTCGGCGGCTTTCTAGCCAATTTTCATGTGATAATTAGTCGACATTGACATATATCAGGCGTAAGCTCAAGTACGTGGTACAGGGGGCTTCTAATAATATATCTTCTCGCCCCTAGCAGCGTTAGAGCTCGTGCAATACCCCACAATATTGTTTATCCTTTCATAATATTATTGTTGCCAAAGGCTGCATTGGTGGAAGAGTTCATTGTATCGAACTCTCGGTCCCAAGAAGCCTTCGAAAGGGCATGGGAAATACTAGCCGGCGGGAACACAAGATCAGTATTCAAGTCATTTCCATTTCCTCTTGTCCTTAAGTCTAGTGGTGGATGTGGAGTTACATCTCTCGATGGAAGAGTTTATACAGACTTTAGTTCCGTTCTCATTACGGCTTTATACGGACACTCTAACCCGGTGATTTATGATTCACTGAAAGAGGTGTTTTCTACTAGATTTGCGCTGGGTGGTGTAATTAAGAAGGAGGCCGAGCTGGGGGGGAATCATACTGAAAAGAATTCAAAGTATGAAGAAAATACGGTTTTGCAATTCTGGGACGGAAGCCAATATGTATGCGTTAGCGACGGCACTTGTTTTCACAGGGCGAAAAAAGGTATATAAAGACAAGAACATTATTAATTTCCCTTCTAGAGTCAATAAAGTAATAATCACAAGCTAACATAGTTAGATTCTTATTTTCTGACCGCGGATACCACGGAGGAACGATGAACTTTCCAGATAAAGGAAACCCTCTCAACCTATCTCATGACTTCATTATCGGCAAATTCGACAGCATCAAAGGTACTTAGCCATTTCTAAGTCCCGAAATAGCCGCCATTATCATTGAGCCCTTACAAGCTGCCGGTGGTGTGCGACCAGCATCAAAGGAATTTCTTTTGTTTTTACGCAAGGCAGCAGATGAATTTGGTGCTATCTTAATTTTTGACGAATGCGTCACTTCGCGTCTCAACTTCAACGGAATGCAAGGTGCATTAGATATAATCCCCGACATGACTGTTGTTGGGAAAGTATATGGGCGGTGGATTACCATTCGGAACCTTCGGGGCAGGGAGGATATTATAAACCCCTACGACCCCGACTCCCAGGGTATCGAAAAAGTCACTTCCACTCCGGAACTTTCAATGGGAATATATTCACACTTTCTACGGCGATCGCAGCTGCAAAACTTATTACTACTGGAGCACTTCTTTGGTTAAACAACTTGGGTGACAGGCTTCGCACATCTGCTGAAGCCATTGTGCAAGCATCAGGTTTTGAGGGTATGTATTTCACTGGGCATGGTAGTGAGATTGGTATTCATTTTTCTGGAGATGATTCTGAGACAGCTCGTGAGGCTTTCTTTTATTTTCTGATGCGGCATAGGTTTATGCTCTGATGCTGGGGTTTTATTGGTTTGAATCTCTTGCACACTGATGAGCCTGTTGATTGTCTGTTGCAATCTATTCGAAAATTGTAGACGAGTACCGAAGTTAGCTGGGCGGCAAAGGTAATTTAACTCTGATCGCTGGTATCTGTCTAGGACAAGCTACTTGCTCCAATTTCCCCGAATTTCTCGATATCTGACTATCGATATCTTATAGTTTTAGTTCGAATTCTTGAATAGCATTTGCATTTCGAATATTTTCGAGCAAAGTTTCAGGCTAACTTTCGTCCATGATAACTTGTGCGTTGCCCCCTTGTTACACGAAACCATCGGTTACACAAAGCCAAACTTTACGTAAAAATTTCCGGAGTTATTGAGCATTGGTAAAGCCAGTTGGGCAAAATGCCTGTTGCGACTGCTGAACGGTTAGTATTAATGCGTACGGAATAATTTCTGCGAGATAAAAAGTAATATCTGATGGCTCGTAGGAGGTATTCAAGATACCGGACCTAGGTATACTATGGTGTGCATTTGCAATATTTGTCTAACGATCATGAGACAAGTCGAATCACGGCTATCGTCATCTCTGCCTGGAGGCCAGTATATATATCTTTATTTGGAACCAGTTGTATTGTAACTTTTCCTTCCTAATATTCCCACCCATTAACTCAAGGAAACATATAGCTAAAAGTACAGCTCTGTAAATGTTAAAAGTACATAAGAGAGGAAACAAGAAAGAAAGAAAAAAGAAAGAAAAGCTTTGAACTAAAGGACTTTCTGATATGATCATAAGATGTTAAGAAAATTATCCGCCAGGCATGATATGTCGGAGGACAAAATATTATATCATGAGAATGTAAGGTAACTTTGAAAAAAAAACAAATGAAAGAGACTTTGAAACTCCCCCACACCGTGCAAGCCCCTTTTTGTGCAACAAGAAGCCCAAAACGTATAGAAGTGAAAGATCGGATATATCCCACATTTTTTTTATACATCCAAACGAGACAGAGAGGGTAAAAAAAACAATAGTAAACGCCATGACAAAGGTATATCTGCGTGAAGCCGGAACATACTCATAAAGAAATGTATAATATATATATAAAGAAAAAGGTTTTCCCGTAGCAAAATTATAGGGAGCGTGTGAGGTTTTCGGGTGGAACAATTGCCAAAGTTTTTTTTTAGAACCCTGCGAATAGATCCCTCCTTTGGTGATACGACCCATCGTCATCCTCACTATATCGTCCCCGACTGATGCTGTATGGATCATCGGAGACTCCGTAAGCATCTATGAAGCCATTTCTCGCCGCTGCAAAGGCTCGGCTATTCCTGTTGCTCGACCGTCCGCTCTGGAACGCCCTGGAAAGATCTGGGAAATAGTCGTCATCCTCATAACCACCGATTTTAGGGGTAGCGCTAATGAATGCCTCCATCCTCATAGTGCCATTGTTTGGGATAGCGTCGAAGAAGTTTCCGGCTGCACTGCCAGCACCTTCCCTGATGCTCTGTTGGTAAGAAATCATGCTGTTTCGATCATTCCCCTGATTGCCTTGGTACATTGGAATGTTGCAGTTGAAATCGGAGTTGATGGAGTCGGAGGGTCTGTGATTTCCTGAGAAGCCACTGAAGGTTGGAGAAGTGAAGTTTCTTGGAGGTGGAATTCGTGGGTACGCTGTGTTAGAGCGTTTCCTTGCGTGCCGACGGACCGTAGGATAGTCTGCCACGCTGTCGTCCGATACGATGCTGCCATATCGACTAGTTCTACGGTTCGGAACGCCATAGATATCCTCGACTGTGCCATTGGAATTTGAGTAGGTGTTGGAGTAACCGTTGGAGTAGCCGTTGGAGTGTGCGTAGCTGTGGTTAGTGGTGAAGCTACCACGAGCAGAGAAGGGGTTTTGGAAAGTAGGCCTGGCATCGAAGAACTCGCTTTCGCCGCCACCGGACACGAAGGATGGGGCAGTTGCCTTTTCTTTGCCCTTGCTCTCAGTTTCGGAGCGGTTCGCAAGCTGTTCGTATTCGAATGGTAGGGCAGGTGGAAGAGTAAGACCATTTGCAGGAGATTGGGAAGAGTGAGCAAGGAAGGAGAGAGCCATCAACCAGATATAATGTCTTTCCTGGGTTCCAGCTGTGAACTTAAGGGCACGGGCGGGTGTCAAGATTAGAATCGAGCGGTTGAAGAGAGTAACGCCCTTCGGTGGAGGGGATTCGTCCTTGACGTCGAGAACAGACTGAATAAGTACTATATTTTTTGGAATTAGCAATGGCCTTAAATATATTATGGGACTCTGAAGAACTTACGTTTGCGTCCAGATTTGCCCATCAAAGCCGACCCACTTGTAGGCTGACGAGTCGACCACATGACAGCACGCTCATATGGAGCCACCCAAACCCATCTCTTGTGTCTCACGCCAGAACCTCCATCATCCTTCTCCAAAGCTTCCTGTTGTCCGAATCTCTTCCTAACATATTTGAATAGGAACTCACCGACCATTGTCTGAGCAATTGCATCCACGACGCTGGTCTGTTGTTGCGAACTATCAATCGACGCCGTTCCAGTGACACTAGAATCTTGGTATCTATGTCCATAGTTTGGCCTATTCATAGAATTTGGCAAAATGGTATCACGGGGCAATGGTGGGATGTCCATTGGGCTTTCTGGGGTAATCGACGAGAATGATGACATTGGGGGTGGCGATCTAGTTCGGATGGAACCGTTCTGTGGTTGTGATAGGCCTAAAGCAGATCTTGATTTTCGAACGGAATTTCGTGTACGTCTGATGCCACCAGACATTGGCGACGGGCTGCTTGCGCGGGAGCTTGTAATTGATGGCGGCAGCTTTCGAGAGCTGTGACGCAGGGGTACAGGGTAAGGTGGACCAACTGGGACACCAGGAATTCGGCGAGGACCACCTGGAACATTGTGTCCCCACGCACGAGCTGGCAAAATAGGTTTTCCAGTTGCCATATTGCGCTTGACACTCGGATGTCGCTTCGGTAGCATCATACTGTCACGATTTGAAGCAATTGAAGCAATTGTGGATTCGCTAGGCCTTGGACGAGGTGGTCTTGGTGCTGAAAGTGCCGTCCCAAACATGTCTTCTTGCTCCTCAATATCCATTTCATCATCGTCCTCATCAGATGGTATATCGCCGTATTTCCAGAGCGATGTCGTTCTTGGAGGTCTATAGACGCCATTCGGCGATATCATCGGAAGGTGATGGATTGCAGCCTCAGACATAGATCTTCGGGGTGGTGAGGATTGAGGTGGACTTTCCATGATCTCTCTAGTCGGGACTGGACCAGGAGCTGTGTTTAGTCGTGCCAGGGGAACCCTGCCACCACGCCTAGTACTCTTTGCAGGGGGTACAGGTGGCGAACTAATGGTCGTAGTCGGACTAAGCATCGGTGGTGAAATCATTGGCGGTGAAATCATGGGTGGTGAAACCATTGGAGGTGAGGTCATTGGTGGAGGGCTAACAGGGACCACGGGCTGGGTACGGATAGGTGCAGGTGCAGGGGAGCGGGGAGCTACTGCAGTTAGCGGCCGGGGTGAAACTGCAGTAGTGGGACGGGGGGCTACTGCGGTTGGTGGCCGGGTAGCTGGAGCTGTAACTGCAACAGGGAATGGAGGCTTTGGAAGTCCTCTTTGGGGTGGTGGGGATCCGAAGTTCTTGTTAAGAATCCGAGTATCGATCTTAATAACCTCAGTTTGCATTGAAGTAGATTTCGTCTTAGGCGGTTGAGTAGTCTGGCAGGCGATGCTCTTTGTTGGCTTTGGTTCATAGCTAATAATTGCGGGACCGGGAGGGTGTATTGTGATAGAGGGTATAATAAATGTGGGGGATTGTGGAGGACTGGGCGGCTTGTCGGTCTGGCATCCTACATCTACACCTTGCTCTGCGATAACAATAGGTGTGGTTTGACACTCCATATCCACACCCGGTTCTGCAAATATAACAGGGGAAGTTTGGCAATCCGAAGAAACATAGATAACTGCGGATGACCTGCGGGTGATAGTAGATGGTGGGCTAAGAGGTGGTGAAACTGGTCCGATGAGGGATATCCTCTTGCGACCCTGGTTTGCAGATATCTCTCGCGGGGATTGTGGGACGCAATCATCCTGGAGAACGAGGCTGTTACGTGGTGTCTCGAACGGCTTGATGAGTTCGATAGCTGGTTCGTCAAGCTCCTCGATTGGAGGAAGTGCCTCCACAAAGACACATTCGTCAATAATTTCTTCGAGGACACTCGCCACCATTGGGTGATCCTCTTCTTCCAATTCTGCCTCTCTCGCTCTCCTGGATGCTTCTTCCATCGACTGCTTGAGTTCTGCCTTTTCAGATGCTAGAAGCTCCAGCTGGTGCTGTGTATCTGCAGCTATTGATTCAAGAAGCTCCAGCTGACCTTGATGCTCACGCTGAAGAACTAGTCGCTCTTGCCGACCTTCGTATTCTCGAGCTTCGTAAACTTGGGTTTGCTGTTCATATTTGACTTTCCAGTCTGCGAGCTCCTCTGTCATAGTGTTTTTGATGTTCTCTCGTTCCTGTTTTTCAAGTCTGATGCATTCTTCCAATTGCTCAACCATTTCCATCATTCGCTTGTTGTCTCGTCGTAAATCTTGAAGTTCTATTTCGTCGTTGGCTGCGGCCAAAACGGTGCATTCGGTCATCTCTGATTTGTCGTCACCGATGATTGAAGGAGACAGGGCGCCAGAGGATCTTCGAGAGGGGACCAAATGCTCGTTGATTGCCTCAAATTCATATTCCTCCTCGGGCGCAGGGATGGTATCGCGAGCCATTTCTCCAAGAGATTCTGGGTAAACAGATCCTTCGGTTTCGGCTTCAGAAGCCTCGCTGGTTTCATGAATAAAGTCAAGCTCATCAGCAAGTCTGAGTGCAGACTGAGAAGCCTCGGAATTGATCATGGAGAATCGAATTCCGAGCTTCTCGGCGTCTGTGTCCTCAGACCCTGACGAAGAAATCGACCGCATACTATTCCTGCTCACAGGGCGGGCAATGCTTTCCGGCCGCATGAGATGATTATCATACTGGTCATCGCCGTTTGTTTCCTGTATTTGTTGGTTTGCCTCATTCGCTGAAGCAATTTCCTGTAGCAAAGTTTTTAACCTCCCTTCGGCCACATGAACTCGATGTTCCAGTGATCTTTTGCCCAGTTCCCATTCAGATCGTTCTCTGTCAAATATTCTTCGATCGCGTTCAATATCGTCTTCAGCTTTCCGTCGAGATTTAGTCAGCCGTTCGACTTGGCGTTTAAGTTCTGCAACAGTTTCCAAGGCCTGGTCTCTCTCATAAGAGAGAGATTCGAGAGCCTCGTCATTTTCCTTCAGCTTGAGTTGTTCTCTGACATCCCTTGCCTCCCTGCGGGCTGACGCAGCAGTTGTTGCTGTGTTTTCGGTTTCCGCCCTAGCAATCGACAAATCCGTCTCCAACGACTCGATCAATCCGGATTTGGCCTCGAGGTCCCGACGCAGGCTAAGAATTTCGGCTACTAAGCTCGCGTGCAACGTTGGTGTGAACCGGCGAGGATCAAGTATCGAAATCGGTTCGTCAGCAGGGATATCCTTTGAATGCCGGTTTTTCATAGGTGACGTTCGACCGTTTGTGAGAGGCGGCGTGTATCTACCCATTTTCTGGGGTGATGTGGAACCATTTCTGCTTCGTGATCTTGACTTGTGTCGTTTAAAATTTCTGGATCCCATACGTTGTATTGGCATAAAGTTATCGGTGACCGCGCCATCCTCGCTTTCCGACTGCGGTCTCCTCATGTAATGTTCGTCCATTGTGTCGTCGTAGTTGAGGGTTCAAGCTCGGACCCGGTGTCTTTGGATGGTACGTATCTACTGCTCGTAACTCTAAAACAGACTATATAGAAGTTCTGCAAACGAGTGTCATTATAATACCGTAAACTGAAAAACGTATAGTGCAACGGCTCGCAAGCTACTCCATATATCGACTGATCCTGTTTCTCAATTGACGTATACAGTGTGCGCAAAAGAAGGAGAAGATGTTGTTTAGACGTAGATTTTTCCTGATAAGGATAACACCCAGGTTTACTTGGGTTAAAGGATAGGGAATGTAGAGATGCGCAGTCAAGGCATATCTTTCTGAGCACGCTGTCCGAAACTTCGGTAGACCGCTGCTCGACCCAGGAACTCAGCTGCGCGATGAGGTAAGGATAAAATTCGATAATGTGAAGAAAGGCCGACCCCGTCTACCTAAAGAATGAAATCGAATGTCGAATCATGAACAGACAGGAGTCGCTAGAGAAAGGTGAACGACAATTGTCGTACCGAAGGCCTATTCCGAAGGAAGGGGAAGAGCAAAACAAGAAAGGAAGGTATGAAAAGGTCCTTGGGATCTCGCCTCTTCTGGTTTTCAAAATATGGTTTCTTCTTGTGAATATTTTTCTTCCTCAATTTTTTCTTGACAAGATCTGCTCGACCTCCATGAATGCTTGGAGGCCCTGTGTCCCTAATAGTTCGTCCCTTTCAAGACTCTCGCCGATAGGTTGCATGAACGCTGATTAAAAGGCTATCCGAACATGGGTCAGGGGTATAGGATCACATCCGTTCATCCCTGCCCGACCAGCATAAGCCAATTATTGACAAGCTGAGTAGTTTCAGTCCTTAGCTTGGGCCAAGAGGGAGTGTTCCGGCTCAGTGGTGCGCCCGAGTCCATGCATCAGTTTGAACCAAACATAAAAACCTCAGGACCACCAACATTTAAAATCTGCCGTCAGGAGCCCGTCGGCGGTCGAAGGTTAAGCTGCAAGCCGTTCGCTAGGCGGCTCGAGGTAAGACCCTGGGCCAGGCAGTCACCAATTGCTGGAAAGCATAACGAATGTTGAAACACGCCCTCCCACCCTTATGTTGGTTGGTCGTGGTTCGCTTCGGTTCTGCAGGTCCCTTTTTTCATCCTTTTGCATGTTGGAGTGCTTGATAATCTAATGGAGAAATTTGAACGGGGGGGCAACCACTCAGAGAGGGATGGTGGGGAACAAAGGCCTCGATCAGCGAATCGTAAACAACGGGGCAGCCAAATCGGCCAGCCGAGATAAAGGGATTCTGGAGGAACCGGCAGAATTGGGTAACCACACTGTTGATCGAGATTGTGGGCTGACTCTCTGTGTATAAAACTGTTGTGATAAAGGGATTGGCCCTTAAGAACGTGATACTATTGAGAGGCCTTCATTTCGTCCATCCGTGGGCGAAAACAATGGTCCAGGCTCCCAAGTCGGTCCCACAGATCTCAATAATACGAGGGGTGTAAGCTTGACAGCCATGCCTCGTGTTTTGGACGGTTTTCTGCTACAACTTTGACATTCGGTCAGTGACGATTGTCGCTGCCCTTGGCTCTCGATACCCGGCTCGTTAACCAACAGGCAGTTATGGGTGAACTTGGGTGGGGTTCGATGTCCCAGAGAGTCGGGAAAGCGCCAGAAAAGGTTTAACCCAAAAGTGATAGCCTCATCCGTCGGCGAATAAGATGCCGTGGGGAAGCAAATTTTGCATGAAGTTTCTCCCCTTATTCGGACAGGATAGGGCTTCATGGCTTTGAGCTCTACCAACAGCTGCTAAAACCCTTAGCGGCCTGTATCAAGTGGACCGAGCTCGTCGCCTCGGAATTTGGAATGTGGGAAACAAATCCATTTTTTCAAGATATCGATAAATCATTCGGACATCAATATGAAACCGGGCCTGCCAACAGCAACAGCAACAACATCGATATCGTTTAGGCGTGGGAGGAATCGATATCAGGAACTAGAACCCAGGGTTCGCTTGTTTTGCCGTTGAAATTAACTGCTCATCCAGCATCCCACCAGCGGCCGAAGGCTATATTTTGTGATACTATGAACCCATAACACGGATACGATCACAAGCGGACGGCTGGGACCAGTATTCCTTCCATAAAATCCAGAAACTAAATTTCCGTAGAGGATGAGGCGGCACGGCTTGTTTCAACAGTCGACGTCCGGGGTCCGTCGATATTCGAAGCTTCCACGCAATGCTTTCTGGAAAGACGTGTTGGTAGCCCCCCGTGTATGCACATGCCTCCGGTTCGGAAAGAGTGTATTGCATGTGCATGGCATACGACGGTATTCCATGATACCTAGTTTCTCCGTGGGCTCCGAGGTTGCGAGATGGTTTAGGTTTCCGTTCTTTCTGCTAGGCCAGGCCCACATTGAAGCGGCGTGGGGTGCGCCTCCAACACGTTGGGTTATTGCGAGTCGACATCGACGAATAATGCACCGTAGATTCTTCCATGGCCACGCGACGATACCGACGTTATCTGGAGATTGTGGAGCAAAATCAAGCTACTCTGCCGTGGTTTATTTTGGTTCGGAAGGAAATTTGTTCTCCAGAGTCCGGTCGATATCGGAGGATATGCATGACATCACCCGTTAGATTATAAGTAATTAATGATACATGCAGAGATACGATATCTTGATGTTGGATTTTGTAGTGAAGACTATAGTAAACAAGCCGCAATCCCTCGAGTCACGGCGAGATAACCATCTCGATCAAGGTTTCAAAGTTTCTTAAAATTATATTAATTACGAATGCATCGATTTGTTATAGGTAAATAATTTCCCGGCCGTTAGTCCATCTATACCGTTGTATAAGCCACGCTTTATAAAATTAACGCCCAGAATCCACATCCGTCGAATCCTCCTACAAACTTAGCATATATAAGGACCTCGACCCAAGAAACTTTCCAGTGCTCTCTTCATTGCTCAAAAGGTACAATTGATCAGAGAATCGATATATAAACACCCAAATTTCCAGACGCAACTAGTGAGCTATTCGATATTCGGATCCATAACATATACAATTGCTTCTTCGTCAACCTCGATCCTACGAAATTCTCCAGCTAGCCAGGAACATAAATATATATCCGACTTCAACGGTGGTGGAAGGCAAATCACCATGTATTTGTGCACATGCAGGCACGCAAGCCATCTTCCCACCGGAGAATTAATTTAAAGCCCCTATTATTTGCGCCTCTTACGCCTCAGAATTTTTTGGAACCATCTATAGACGAGCTTCGGAACTTCGGTATAGACGGGGGAATTAGTGGGACCGTTCTTGCATGCAGCTGCATAGCATAGACGCCCATGCGATTTAAAACAGCCCGTGGTAGTATAGTAACCACCGTTTCAGAGGATATCGGTTCATGGCCACCTACCCTTTGTCGAATGCCTACAATTATATCCTCATGGCCGGATCCACCGGCATTTTCTTGAAATCTGTGGGTCAAACAACGGTGCAGGAACGTCTTGAATTTGAAACGGTTATGCACCCCGACGACTTTACTATCAGTTATATATGCCCGAGTCGGAGCATTCTGTTTTAAGGTTTCATACAGTTAGAGCTTTCCCAACGGCTTTTTGGTGGGCTATAGGCGCTGACATGACGATAAAGGTTCACGGGGCTTATCGATACTAGTTTAAATATACTAAGTGGGCAAGTAACTATAAGCTTTCCAAGTAATTAATAGTATCGGTCATTCGGTAAATCTTATCAAGACAAACTGAAATTGGCTAAAACACTTGTAGCAATCGTTTTCACATTGAGATTTTAGACTCACTAAGGTATACATACCTCGAAGCTTAAGGCTGACTCTGGCTAGGCGAAGATCCCAATTACCCCTGCAGGAGCCTTGTTTGAAACTCTTTCGCATATTCATGCTTCAGAGGATATCTAGATTTTATAGACCTATATTGGTCTCGCGGACCTATATGGCATATTGGGGAAGTAAACAGGTAGTATTTAATTGTTGAACCTAGCTCCGTGCAGTGCGCGTGTGGTATTTTGGAAAACTGGGAAACTTGATTGCAATTTACTCGGTCCGTATACTCGAGTTATAGATCTATAGAGCTACACCCCCTAGTCTAGATCTAGATATCATAGATGCAAATTTAAAATTTATCATACTAGTATGCAAGGCCTAGTAATTCCGACGATCTAGCAAGCTTCGATTACATCCACTAGAAGCAAATTGTGGCAACTAGCTGAAGCTTAGTTTCGGTATGCTATAGCTCTAGCTCTCTCTTAGCGGTTCTAGATCATGTTGGATATTTAAACTGCAACTATAAATAAATATAGCGAATTTGCGGCCTGGCCTACTCGTTTCTTGCCTACATTAACGCTCGAGGACTCAATGCGATATCCATGTTGCAACCCCTCCGCAGATCTATTGGCTGCGGCGTGCGGCTCGTACACACATAATTATAGACCTAGCTCAAAATGACAATATATTTAGATCACAGCTTTGGCGCATGGTAAGTTTAGATATATGATTTTCCACGACCAACTCCTGCCATGGTGCTACTAAATTTATAAACTAGCCTGTTGGAGTTTCAAAGCCAACGTTCGGACGTTTACGAGTGCGCACGATCAATGGTCAAACCGGAATTATGCAAAGGTGCCCCGATCTATAACACTATCCTTTTTACACCCTATGGAGCTAAAAGATTCGGAATTGCGAAAGGGAATCCCCAGACGCTGAGGTATTAAAACTGCGGGGTTTTAGATCGAAGAGCCGGCCACAAAACATGGTCAATGTTCTAGGATTCGGATACGAATTCAGAGTGAAATTAAGACACTTAACAACGTTTAGGTCTAAGGCTGACACCGACGCAATTCTGATTCTATGATAGTGGCATATCTTTGAACGAAAACCCTCATAACATAACCAGATGGTTTAACTCCCAAGTTGGGCAGGTGTGTACTTGTAGTGAGAAACATCCCGAGTCGCCTATATTTTTTACTTTTTCCTTAATTAAATGCTAACGTTCTAACTCGAATTCTTCGTGATCGATATTTCGCCATCGGAATCCTCGAGACAGATCCGCTGTCTACTCGAAGACGCTGATAGTTACGTAAGCTCTACTTGTTTGTATCCCTATGCAGAGAGCAAGCTGGTGCCACTTGTTTTGTATCTGCGTGAGCTTTTCGCCTGCCTTCCCGCCCTTTCCTGTGAACTCCACCCGCTAAAATCCAAGAACGAGGAGTGGGTTTCGCTCCAAGCCGAATCCTGACTAGCCGTCATGCGGTTGTGGTCCACAGTCCACCCACAGTTCAGGGAACATCTTGTTCCAATTGTGCCGACTGTGTGGTTCCAATGGGCGTGGGATTCCAAGTACCAGAGTGATAATACCTATAGTATGCCTCGTGGCTGTGATATATGTATACTGTGGAAAGTATACCGAATCACTTCCCAACCTTGCGGTAGCTGGCAGCAAGCGTCAAGCAATGCAAAATCAGCTCTGCACACACACACACACACACCTCCATGGCCATCTGCGTGCATGCATGTTATCGGTTGAGATGCAGCTTGTCTCGCCTATGTGCTTGGTAGGGTAGCTACGTAGCTCCGGTATTGAAACTGTGTAGCCAAAAATAATCTGATCATGTATCGATGTATAAAAATTTTTCCATGAAGGGGAAGAAGAAAAGAAAACTAGCCGAAACTGATTGAGATGAACGGGATGGTTCTAGCTAGTTCTTGAACTTGTCGCTGTCGCCGATAGCATCGAATCTGCGCCTACCCGACCCAGCTTAGATGTTTCCGTAGCGCGCAGTATGGTTTCGATTTTAAAATTTGCGAACGGGTTCAGCTGCGAGCGAGGAGAGCAGACTCGGTTTGATAGGTTCGAAAATAGATGGAAGAGATACATACATACTGTGTAGCACGGAGTATACTGCGTGCCGAGTAGCAGGTTGTATGGTATACACTTTGACCTCTCTTTGGATAGGTTGAGGTCCACCTCCTTTATTGCACTTTGTCACTGTAAGCAAGGCCAGGCCAGGCATCCTCTCCCCTTTAACTCAACCTCAACCTGCCAACTTGTACATGTACTTACTTGATAGTAATTAATACGCTGCCGTTGACTCGGTTTTACATGCCTGTGGTTTATCCCGCCAGTTAAACCGTCTCTGGTTTTTTTTCCTTCCAAGGTCTCAACCGCAGCCACTGAGAAAAAACTATCCCTTTCTGACAAGAAGCCGTCGCTTTGTTCCCTTCCCACATTTATACATCCACCCATACGGCAAGATCCTGGGATTTGCGAGTAATACCTATTCACTTATTCACTTCTCACTTATAATAGCCAATAACTTCATCCATAAACCCAAATAGAGGGAGAAAAACGAGGGAAGTGGGCCGGCAGTTTAGAATCAAATCGGTAAGGCTATTTTTTCATTTCTCCTCCTTCCTAGCTCTCTCGTCTCTTCGAATTCGAGGACGGATTACGGATTATACTAGTCAGACATATTATATCCTTTCATTTGCAACCTCCAATACCTCTTGCGTGCTCTGATCCTATCTGTCGTCTGCTTGTCCAATATCAAACCCAAACCCGGTCAAAAGAGGACAGCTCCCCTGAAGGAAATGCTCCCTGGATATCTACTTTGAATCCATATCTGCCCACTCACAGAGTCGCTCGCCGACTCCGAAACCTCTTTGTCTTTGTCTTTGCCTTGCGACTGGACTGCAGAGCTCGTGGAGACGGCGTATATTACATATACTCTTGATCAAGAACCCACTGTGTAAGAGAGAGGGAGATAGAGAGAGAGAGAGAGAGAGGAAGAGAGACAAGGTATAATATACCGTCTCGCACAATACGGTACATACATGCTCTATTGAATCGTCAAAAGATCTCATTCCTCCTTTTGGGTCACTTCCCGCAGCGGCAGCAAGCTCAGCCTCCTGCCAAAACGCAGCCGGGGAACGGCGGAGCGACAGCAGACAGCAGACAGACAGACAGACAGACGAACAGACAGAATCAAGTCGAAAGAGAGTCGCACAGAGATAGATCAGGATCTAACAAGAATCCAGCGAATTTGAAGCCCAGAAGATAAAAGCGGCTACCCTTGTTCGGGATTCGAAAAAAAAAAAAAAAAAAAAAAAAGAGGAGTCGAGTCTATCCGAAGCAAAAGCAATTTATATAGCGTGGAGCAGCCGTCCATGACATTTTCAGACTGGGGTTCGCCGTTCTTTCACACAGACGGACAGACAGCAGCAGTAGCAGCAGCAGCAGCGTCTTCTTCTCCTTCCAAAGCAAAGGCTGGTTTGGTTGGTTATTAATATTTTCCCTTCGCAAATTCCCGCCACCACCGCCATTGCCATTGCATCCCATTTCATCCATCCATCCATCCACCATCCACCACCATCGTCCATCCATCCAATCCACTCACCCACTCATCCCATACCTAATTCTGGTCAACCCGTCCCTCCCATCGATAGATCGGATTAATAACCTTCGATTCCATCTGGATCTTCATTGCAAAGGGGGGTGTTGTTTAAACGAATGCACGCCTGCCTCCGAACATAACGACCGCCCGTCTTTCGTTCCTCGAAGAGCATTCTCTCGACCGTGGCATTCTCCTGTATACCCAAGTCATATACCCTGATTATTATTCTCACCTGCCTTTAAAGCCGCTGTTTTTTCTTCTTCGTTTTTTCTGCAGTTTGGTTTCTTTGCTCTCGTATTTCTGGCCTTTGCGAAATCGATTCTTCCTCCAACTGAACCAACCAACCATCCATCACTGTGACCCTCACCGATTTCGCAGTCTTTCTGATACAATACATCAACTTATAGCGACCACCCCTGAGCCGGCCTTCGAAACGCGAAAAAACAGAGGGAAGAAGAGAAGATAAAAAACAAGTCCGTAAAAGCTCGATTTTTGGTCTCAACCGACGGCGTATCGAGTCCCATCCGACTTGATTTTTGTAGACAGCCCGATCCCTTAGGCAGTAGCGTCCGAGCGGAGGAGGATTCGCACCCACCGTTTCTCCGCTTCGGCCTGTTTTACCCCGTATTTCGCTCACACCGTCACAACGGGTATATAATATCCAAAGCAACAGAAAAATGGCAGGGAAAGGGGGAATGACGATGTACAAGCTGGTGGTGCTTGGAGATGGTGGTGTTGGCAAGACTGCATTAACTATACAGGTAAGTTGACAGATTCCTCCACCGACGAACGGAACTCGTGACATCATAAGTTAAACTCATTTTTCTTATTTTTTCTTAGCTATGTTTAAATCATTTCGTCGAAACATATGATCCGACTATTGAAGATTCATATCGAAAGCAAGTCGTCATAGACCAACAGTCGTGCATGCTGGAAGTCCTGGATACTGCTGGCCAAGAAGAATACACCGCCTTGCGGGACCAATGGATACGCGACGGCGAAGGCTTTCTCCTCGTTTACAGTATCTCATCGCGATCTTCGTTCACCAGAATAAAGAAATTTCACCAACAGATTCAGCGGGTAAAGGATTCGATTCCAAATGCTTATGGTGGAGGCTCCCCACTTAGCTCCCCTGTCCTTTCTGGTGGCCGCGATACCACAACACCGATACCCATTATGCTTGTCGGAAACAAAAGCGACAGGGTTACTGAACGGGAGGTATCGCACCAAGAAGGAATGGAGCTAGCTCGTGAGCTGGAGTGTCAATTTGTGGAGGCATCTGCAAAGAATTGTGTCAACGTCGAGAAGGCTTTTTACGACGTTGTAAGGCTGTTAAGGAAACAAAGACAAAGCAGTTCCCGAAAACCGTATGCCCGTCGAGATGATGCACCTGTCCACCGTGGAAATACCGACAAAGACCGATACCCCCCAAAGAAGAGGTGCTGCATTCTGTGAACAACCCATCGAAACAAAGGGCTGTTCTAGACCTAGATGGACAGTCGGACATGGGGACCGGGTCGGTTCACATGGATATAGGGAAATTCCTGAGACCTACTTTCGAATTTCCCTTCAAAGACTTTCATGTTATATTTTGATATGAGTCCAGTATTAAGATATGTACTAGACTTTGATATTCAGGCTAACTTTACACCTACGAAGCTCTACAAATTTATCACGCGGCGCATCTTGATTATCTCGCGGTTTATTTCGGCTTACAATGTCTCCTTTATTTTGTTTCCCCTGGTTTCTTCCTTTTAGCTAAATATATTCATTATTCTATGAATTCAAGCTCCTTCCTTCCTCTCCACCCGTCTACTTCCTCTTTGTTGTTCTTTTTTTTTTTTTTTTTTTTTTTCCCTTTCACTTTCACCACCTACCCCTTTTATAACGTTTCCCCCTTCTTTGCCGCGTTCTGATCCTTTTTTCCCATTTGAAGGATTGCGACACGGGAACTCCCCCAGTTTTCTACGGGTTTAGTCTATTTGTTATAATTGAGCTATTATTTTTTGATTGAGCTGAACACACAGTCTCTCACTGGGTCATCTGTTCTCGAGACCTAATTCTCAAATTGTAACTCTGCTACGGATACAGCGTTCTCTAAACTTGTAGCGGATTCTTTTTTCTTTCTTTTTCTTTTTCTCTCTCTTCCCTTTATTCTTTTATTTTCTTTCCTTCCCTTCCTCTATTTTCCCTTCTTTTTTCTTTTTCGTTTTGGAGTTCAGCTATTTCCTTTTGAAGTTTATTCCAGACATACCCCTCTATTCTTCTCGACTTTCCCCATAGTTTTTCCCATTATTATTTTCAATTCTTTGTTTTGATGATACAACGATATCATGAATTTGATATCGATGTATTGTCTCAACCCCCACTTTTGGTTATCTTAGTTGGACTTTGAACAAATTGTGAGATTATGAGTACCCGCTGTTCTTTTGAGCTTCTTTTTTGGCAGTTTATCTCTATTTTATATCAAGATATTTACTTATTTCCGTACAGTACCTACTGATAGATTGTACTAGCCTACATGTGTTCAACTGAGTCGTAAATATGCATATGTACTAGATTAGGTAGACCGATAGATTAGATCTCGAGGATGACAATTATTATATCTGATAGTTCTATCGATACTTTAGACACTACGAACATACTCGATATCTCCATTAATCAAGGGAGGCTAAAGTGCTTCATAGGCTCACAGTAGGATCCTGAATGAATCAGCCTTCCGACAGGAACATCCCGTTTCATCCTTTTCAAGATTACCCACCAAGGTTTTATATATACCTAAGTCCTTAGCATCCGAAGTGGCAAAGAACCGTGCGGCTCCTAAATCCCAGCCGGCCGGAAATGCAAAGCTACGATAGTATCTATGCAGAACGGAAGATGCAAAAAGTACTAAAGTAACTAGTGATTTTTTTTTTTTTTTTTTTTTTTTAGCACGGCAAGTCGGCGCTAAGGCAGCTCCCCGCGGTTCTAGTCCAGTCGGCCCTCCTACTTCACGCCTAATACGTTGCACGAGATGATTGTGACTTGCATATTTGAGGTATTGTAGAACATAAGTGGGATATTAGGAGGGCACTCGCCAGCTGTCTGTGGTACCTTGAGTAACCAGAGACGGATTAAATCAGGATCCTTAGGACGATCTGGCAAACTACAGGTGAGCATATGATTCCGTGAACTAGTGCAAAGTCAGTAGAAATCTTTCACAGTGGTGGTGGTCGGTGGTACGTATCACCAGCTGAGCCTCTCTATAACATGTAATTACGTGTGCACTCAACCGGTCATAGTAGCACTAGCGCTTTGGGGAGGAACTTACTGATGATCTTAGAAGACAAGCTTTGATATTTTCGGGGAACATATAAAAAGGGCCTAGATGATTGGTTGAGTTTAACATTCTTATTTGTTTTGCTGGGATGGGATTGTCAGGCCGGCTTAAGATTGAAATTTGGGCTGGATGTTATGTTTTGCCGTTGAGGCCTGTGAATAGGCAGAGTAGCTGGGGATATACGATGTACGCAACCCGCATGAGAGGCAAACAATGGTTAAAACATTTATAACGACGACCCTTACGTTGCCTGTCTGCCTACAAAAATAGGTATAAACTCATGAGGCTCTTAGAACCCGTGATATTAAGTATATATACAGTCCCTCAACTACTCCAAACTATCCATCACCATTTCTCTGGTGGTAGTTGTATTGAATTAGAAGTGACCGAACTTTCAAGGCATCTCATAACTGCCGTGACATCACCCTGCCGTTCCGAACGTCTTTGTGGCTGAGCTGACCGGACAGCAATTGCAACACTCCAAAAAAGCCCCCGCGATTTCCAACAAACGTTATTACCCTCAACTCCACCCCACCCACCTATTCCTTCCCCTTCTACCTTCTACCGTCTACAATCATCAATCATTTCCCTTACAGACAGACAGGCAAAAGTATACCAAGTACCCATAGGGCACGCCCTTTTTTTCGATAGGTAAAATACTTCACGATGAACGCCATCAGGCTCGCCAAGAAGTACCCCCAGCTGGGTCAGGGTGGCATCATGGAGCTGCAGAACCAGTTCCACCAGCTGGACGCCGATGACAAAGGTTATTTGGATGAAGCGACAGCGATTAAAGCCGTACAGAACTTGGAGAGGAAGCAGTATGATGTTGTCCGACAGGCTCTCAAGGAGGTGGAATTGGATAGCTCGCGGAGAGTCGAGTTTGACGATTTTGTTGATGTGAGTTATCTACTATACCCTTTACCATACAGCGACTAGTAGCTCCTCCACGGAGCTTTTGAGGGTCAGTCAGTCTGACGCTTATGGGTATTGTGTCCTACAGCTTGTTTCCAAATTACGACTTGCAGATACACCGGCATCAGCAATACCTTCAGCTATCCCTTCTGGTGTGGTTAGGAGCCGCGCGGGTTCGGCTGCTGGAGGTCCTTTACCACCTTCGCCGGGCAAGAAACCACCAGCCGGTCAGATCCGGATGGGAGGTTCTACGTCAACGTCGCAACATACCATCAATGAGGATGAACGGACTGAATTTACGCGCCATATCAATGCCGCTCTTGCGGGAGATGCGGATATTGGCGACAGGCTGCCGTTCCCAACTGATACCTTTGAAATGTTTGACCAGTGCAAAGGTATGACGACCGGATTCTTACTAAGGGGTGGGTGAGAGTATATACTGATTGATATGGTGACTAGACGGCTTCGTACTTGCCAAACTCATTAACGACAGCGTTCCCGACACTATCGATGAGCGTGTTCTTAATCGTCCTAAGAATAAGAAGGCGCTCAATGCCTTCCATATGACCGAGAACAACAACATCGTCATCAATTCCGCAAAGGCCATCGGCTGCTCCGTCGTCAATATTGGCGCTGGTGACATCATTGAAGTTCGCGAACATCTCATCCTCGGGTTAATATGGCAGATTATCCGACGCGGTCTCTTGTCCAAGATTGATATTAGACTCCATCCGGAACTGTATAGATTACTAGAGGACGGCGAGACGCTCGAGCAGTTCTTGAGGCTTCCACCTGAGCAGATCTTGTTGAGATGGTTCAATTACCATCTTAAGGCCGCGAATTGGAATAGACGGGTGTCGAACTTTTCGACCGACGTTAAGGATGGTGAAAATTACACCGTTTTGTTGAACCAGCTTTCGCCGGATCTGTGCTCTCGAGCTCCATTGCAGACACGCGATTTACTCCAGCGTGCCGAGGAGGTTCTTCAGAATGCCGACAAGCTTGACTGCAGGAAGTTCTTGACTCCCAAGTCGTTGGTTGCGGGCAATTCGAAGCTTAACTTGGCTTTCGTTGCTCACTTGTTCAATACCCATCCATGCCTCGAACCACTGACTGAGGATGAGAAGGTCGATATCGATGACTTTGATGCTGAGGGCGAGCGTGAGGCTCGTGTCTTCACCTTGTGGTTGAACTCCCTCGACGTTACCCCATCCATCAATTCGCTATTCGATGATCTCTCGGACGGTACTATTATCATGCAGGCGTACGACAAAGTTATTCCGGGCTCTGTCAGCTGGCGACACGTCAACAAGCGTCCACAGGGCGGAGAGCTCCAGCGCTTCAAGGCTGTCGAGAATACCAACTATGCTGTCCAGCTTGGTCAGCAGAATGGATTCTCGCTTGTTGGTATCCAGGGTGCGGATATTACGGATGGACAGAAGAAGTTAACATTGGGACTCGTTTGGCAATTGATGAGAAGGGATATTTTGAACACCCTGGGCGGTTTGGCGCAAAAGGCTGGTAAGAGGGAATTGTCCGATAGGGATATGATTGAGTGGGCGAATGCAAAAGCGAGACAAGGAGGGAAGCAGACGCAAATTCGGGGTCTCAAGGACCAGAATTTGGCGTCGGGTATTTTCTTGTTGGATGTGCTTAGCGGAATGAAGAGTGAGTATTACATAAGTGGATTGTGTGAGTGAGTAGTGGGGGCCTTTTTTGCTGACTTTTTGGCGTAGGCAGCTATGTGGACTATGATCTCGTAACACCGGGACGGACAGATGAGGACGCTTACCTCAATGCTAAACTCAGTATTTCGATTGCAAGGAAGATGGGGGCTACTATCTGGTCAGTGAATTTTTTCCCCTTTATCGTTGAGGTTGAGCAAGAGCTAATGCTTTTTCGGTGATAGGTTACTACCTGAGGATATTGTCGGACTACGAACCCGTCTTATTACCACCTTCATTGGTAGTTTGATGGCGGTCCCTCTCTAATTTGACTATAGCTAGCTCTGTTAATTTTTCTGCCCTGCTTAAATTTCTAGCCTCTGGGGGCTTTTGCGATGCGGAATGTTATAGCGGAAGCTACAGTTGATTGTATTATGCCTGGAAGATGTTTAATATGGTGGTATCCGAACTTTTTCCCGTAGTGATCAAAAATAGCTATACTATTGTCTATACTCATACTCCTCGATACCTCTTCTATGAACCGAACCTTAGCAAGAAAGAAAAGAAGACGAAAAGAAAGAAAAGCAGATGCGTGAGAACCGTATCCTTATGAAAACCGCGATTGTGCCTCCTAGCTTGCGTAGAAAACCGTACTCGATCGATCGTAGAACCAAAATTTATACCGCGATGCCTGCCAAAATGAAATATATGTACACCGAAACGAATGCTCATTACCATTATATTAGGTAGATATGTCTGCCCTGCTTTTTTTTGTTGGAGTGTCGTAAACTAACTCGTACGTCGCGGATTGATTAATCTTGCAAGAACTCCTGGATTTCTTTATCCTCTTCATCCTCCTCCGCCTTTATCCGGTCTTCGATTTCCTTCTTCTTCCTTGCTCTTTCCTTCCTCTGCTGCAGTCTCTTTTTCCTACCCCAACCTTCCTCGTCGCTACTCTCGTTTTCGTCTTCATCTAGATCGTAACCTTCACCGGCGATAACCCTGGCTTTTTGACCAGTTGCAGCCATGGAATCCTGTTCGTTCTCATCGATGGCACGAGCGTGGTCTCGTTCTTGGTACTTGGCACCGATCTTTTGGAGGTAAGGACGGAGAAGAAGGTAGCCGCCGACTATAGCGACGAGGCGGATGTAGTCTGTTCCAGTGAGGGTTCCGAAGGTGCCAGAGAGGTTGTCGGCGATTCGAGATTGGATACGACTGAGCATGAGGGAAGGGGTGAGGGGTTCTTCTTCGTCGGACATGTTTCTTTCCTTCTTTCTCTATTATATTCCTGTTTTTGAGATGTCTCTTGATCGGGTGGAGAGGGTGTATTTGAAGTAAAAGTTGGATTGATGGATTAATTGGATGGATCTACGTAGCGAGGATGTTTAGAAGCGATGACGGTGTATGGATGGAGATAGGAGGGTTGGGCAATTGGGGAGAGTTGGGTAGGAAAAGAGGGAAGAAAGAGGGATATTTTATGGAAGTTCAAGGTCGCGACTAGGCGGCAGAAGACGGCGATTGGACGGGTGGGAAAGCAGGCAAAGACAGCAGCTCAATGCGGCGTGAAACAACAGGCAGATGAAACTTTGAGGCTGGCAAAGGACAGGCTCCACGTATTGTTTTTTTTTGGCAAATCCGATTCGATTGAATCGAATATTCTGAGGATCTGATTGAGGATTTCTTTTCTTATAGCTGTCAAGTGGTTGGTGGTTGATGTTGGTGGTCAGTGGAGGAATTGAAAGAAGCTTCATGGAGAGAGGAATATCTTCTCTTTCCCTCTCACATGTTCTTCCTCTTCTTCTACTTCCTCTTCTACTTCATCATCATCATCACCACCATCACCATCTCTCTTCCACCTCACCTCACCTCTCCACTACTTAACCAACCAACAACCACCAACATCCTTAATACATCAGGACTAAGCTCATTTCATCCACATCGTCCACCCACTTGCTTTCTACCACACAGACATTGCATGACGCCTGCCTGCTCTAGATCTTGGTTTCAGTAAGGTCTCGCCTGTTTTTCCTAACCTGCTTTCTATATCTGGCCGACAACGAGCAAGCTATCCCAGCTAGTCAAGTAAGTAGCCAGAGCAGAGCAGATCTCAGACAGTCGATACCAAAGCAAAAAGCGCACCTCCAAGCTCTCCTCTCTCTAACCTTCTTTTTACAACCAACAAACAAACATAAAAAATAAAAATAAAAAAAAACTACAAATTCGCTTTGAGCAAGATCCCTTTGGATCCATTCAGCTAGGATCATGGATCCTTCAAGACAGCTTAAGGCTCAGCAGCAGAAACGCTTCCATAGCCGCATGGACCCTCTCCGCTGGATCCCTTCCCCGCCGGTTCCAGCTCCAGCTTCAGCTTCAACCGATAAGACTGATGCCATCAGCAATGATCTCGAGAAAGAATTGACCTGTTCCGTAAGTAGCAACTCTTTTCAGAACAACAAATTTGCCCAATACAACAAAGAGAATTGGAGCTCATCTGACGTGACGTACGAAAATATTCCAAAAATAGATCTGCACATCCATATTCCACCATCCCGTCACTCTGCTCGACTGTCTACACTCGTACTGTGGTTCTTGTGCTAAAGAATGGTTCACATCTGCTCCTTCGAATCCACAAGGTGGCTCCTACCCTGTTTCGAAGGGTTGTCCGACCTGTCGACAATCCGTTCGGGCTATTAAGCCTTCGCCACACTTGGCTTCCATAACCGAGATGTTTATCAAACACAATCCTCAACATGCTCGGGACCCGGAGGAAGTCGCCAAGTTGGCTAAGGTTTACACTCCTGGCGATAGGATTATTACAGACCGATCACCTGGAGACAGCAGAAACCGTAGTCTTTCAAGTCTTTCCAATCGCAGGGCTGGGGAGGGCTGGTGGGATGCTTGGGTTGACGACAACAACGAAGGAGACCAGGAACAATACTATGAAGCAATTAGCGCGAGTTTGAGGGATCTAATCCCACGAGCCACAACTGGATTCGCCACGCCTTCTTCGTCCATTAGCGGCCATGCTGGGACCTCTTCGGGAAGCAATAGTACTACGGTTACTAACTTTCGGCGTCCGACTCCTCTTACGACTGCCCTGCCACCAGTCCACTCTGTAGTCATTGATACGCCCCAGGTCAATTGCGATAACTGCAGGACTTCTCATATCGAATCAAACGTCCATTATCATTGCAATGTTTGCCGGGAGGATGATTTTGATATGTGCCATAGCTGCTTCTCGAATGGGCAACGCTGTCCAGGACGCCACGAGATGATCTCAAGAAGGTGGAATACCGGGACTGGGATCATGGAGAAGGGAATCTTTTGCGATACGCAGACTTGTAGGAAGATGTGCAATGAGATCTTTTGGTCTTGTTCTGTATGTATCCCCCTATGCTGCTTGGTTTTAAAATATCAATAGTACTAACGTGACCTGAAAGATCTGCACCAATTCTACTGGAACGTGCAAGTACTGCCCCGAATGCGTCAACAGTGCTGCGTCCTGCAACCACGATCTTGTAGCATTCAGCGCCAGTGCTCAGACCCTACGTCGATTTGGTCTTGGATCCTTTCCTCATCGCCAGGGATTCCATACCCCACATGAGCTCGTTCAGCCAGCACCTGTGTCGGTTACTACCCGATGCGATCTCTGTTCTGAGCAAATCGCTCCATCGACAACATATTTTCACTGTCGATCTTGTCACGATGCGGACTGGGACTGCCATACGTCCTGCTTGTCACACTATTTACCCCGCAATTCGGATGGGATTGCGAAGTGCCTGGCGCATCACCCCCTACAGGCGTTGATTCAAGTTCAGATGCCTGATGCGAGAAACCCGACGCACTTTGTGAGGAGGGCTTTGCCAACTAATACTGCTTTTAATGGTACTATCTAAAACTTCCCTGATATACATACATATCTGGGTTCACGTCGACACCCGTGCCAGGCGTTTAATCGTGGCGGAACCCCCACCCACCCCCTAAATTACGAATCTTCTTACTTTGCTTATCACGACTGGGTGGTTCTGGATTTTCATCGATTATTTTTAGGCCCCTCCTGTTTTTATTTTTCGAACCTCTTCCGGCAAAATCGAATGCGTATCAAGAGGGTTTACTTCAAGATGCGGGTTCATGTTTACCCTTTGAATCAAAAAATACTATCATTATCTTGGGATACCCTGATAACATTAGCGACCATCTGAGCGAGTGCTTTTTGTCTTGTCTTTTTTTTGTTTCCCGTGGGTTTTCTGTTTTCTCTGACCTCTTCCGCGTCTGGATCCTTTTCTGCTGTTGTTACCTAGCGCATAGCGAGTTTAGTGCGAGCGAGCTTCTTTCTGTATTTGTCTTTCTGGATTGCTTCTTTTTTTTAATCGACAACGGAACGAATTTCTTTGAATTGTCTGGGGAGGAAGTGAAAGTGCAATGGAGGGGATACAAAAGTGGGATATTTTACGTTACGTGGGATTGGGATACTGGGAGGGCTACTGTTTCTTATGAGAATCTTTATATGTATTTTTTGTGTATAGCCTGAGAATTTGAATTGATATGGAATTGATATGGCATATTGTGTGCAACGAAGCCAGTGGTGATATCGTGATCGTAGACGTCGTTGGCCGCTGGGAAGGATATCTCAGGAGGTGGTGTTGTTCAACCGGCTGTTGTTGTCGTTGGTCGGGGTACAACGCAGCGTGTTGTTTAGTCTTTGTTTGACAGTTTTGAGGATAGCCTCTTTGGGGGAGAGCTTGGCATGCCCTAAAAGACAGTCCCAGGACCAAATCGCCCACTCCAAATGCAGCAATAACGACGTCAAACCAGCTAAATTGCCAAATCCTGGTGTGGTGAATAGACCAATGATTGGACATCATCGAAACTAACTCCAATTTAGCCTAGAAATTAGAAGTTATTGGTTGCGATATATACTGGAATCGGCGTAGTATGAATCATTATTACTCGTTGTAGGGTCCCTGTTTGCTTCGTTTGAAATTTGTGTGGTTGTGTCCCGACCTTTGCTACCTTTTTTCCCACTTGAATTTGTTGTGTTATCCCTCAAACTCCTCCTCCCCCCATTCAGCAAGCATCGACCACCGACGACACATCCAACCTCCCCTCCCTCCTCAACCTCTTCCTTGACGGAATATCACGACTTCTTTACTAACGATATACAGATACAATGTAAGCTTCTATACTTCCATTTTTCCTGCGTTTACGACTGGCTGGGTGATCTGGGAGTTTGGAACGGTTGGAGGGAAATGTTTTGTGGGAATTATCAGCTGTGAGAGAAGAAAGAATGAGAAATGATGAGAGAGGAAGAAGAGGCACTTCCGATGGAACACTACAGCGATGGTACGATGATATATATGGTTACGACTGTCGACTACTTCTTCGATTAATTGTTCGACTGCAAATATACCGGAATCTCGAAATACAGCTGGAAGAGGGGGAAACACTTGAATATGATGAACTGTGTTCAGACGACCGGATCACAAGGCAGCGGAGAAGGAACAACGGATGCATTTTCACAATGCTTCCTGTTTAAACGAAGAATTCGAGAATATATGTCTAACATGGAATCTCTTTTTTTCTTCGATATAGGGTTGATTTGAAGACTCAAAAGCGTCTCGCCGCGTCCGTTATGGGCTGCGGTAAGCGCAAGATCTGGCTTGACCCCAATGAGATGAGCGAAATCAGCAATGCCAACTCTCGTACGTCAAAATCTCCTACTACAATACCTCGACAATTAAATCCACCGATATCCTAACATGTCTCGTAATGTCTAGGTCAAACCATCCGCAAGCTCGTCGCCGATGGCCTCATCATCAGGAAGCCAGTGACCATGCACTCCCGCAGCCGAACCCGTGCTTTGGCAGATGCCCGTCGCAAGGGTAGACATATGGGTTTCGGTAAGAGGAAGGGTACCGCAGACGCCAGAATGCCTAGCCAGGTTCTGTGGATGCGTCGTCTCCGAGTCCTCCGCCGCTTGCTCGTCAAGTACCGTGCCTCCGGAAAGATCGACAAGCACCTTTACCACGAACTCTACCATTTGAGCAAGGGTAACACTTTCAAGCACAAGCGTGCTCTTGTTGAGCATGTACGTTATTTCTCTTTCCCCTTCAAAAATTTCCATAACTATTTCGATAGAAGGAGAGACACTAATATTTATCGAAACTATAGATCCACAAGGCCAAGGCTGAGAAGGCTCGTGAACGCCAGATCAAGGAGGAGATGGATGCCAAGCGTGCAAAGACCAAGGCTGCCAGAGAAAGGAGACAGGCTCGTGTACAGGAGAAGAGAAACGCCCTTGTCGCGGATACTCCAGCCGAGTAGATGTGATAAAGCAATTGATTGTTATCGCACTTTTTTTACCCGCAATCCTCGTTTCTCAGCGGCCACCTCATCCGAGTATTTTGGATTCGAGGCGCTTGCTACTATTCCTCATATTACTCAATTCGATTTCTTTGTATATCCTGTTGAGCTGTACACTTTTTTACACACGAACACTGCTACTATTGTCGTGGTTGTGGTGGTGTTACGCCTCATCATCATCATCACCCATCCTCCCTTTCCTCACTCTCTGTCATGCCTTCGGCGTTCGGGTTATTTCTTCCTATTATTAATTACGTCGCTTTACTTTATTCTATACAGCTTCCACGGTTTGTTGGAGGGTATATTCAAAAAAAAAAAACGCACCTGTGAGGCTACGCTGCTTCTTACCGCCCTGACACTATAAGACTACATACACTTTTTTACACACCCCTGGTTGTATAATTTGGTTTCTAGTAGAGGAGACATCGGATACCCCTGTCATGACGGTGGGGAATGGGATTGATTGAATGAATGAATGAGATGGAGATATTACACTATGAGAATGTGACTTCTTGTGAAGTCCTTATCCTTAAGCTTTGAGTTTTGAGATGACGACTTGTAGCTTGGAGATTGGGCGATAGTTGCTTTCAACTACCAACTGGCAATAGGCGGTCTTGAATTCTCCATGCTGCGAGGAAAGCAAGAGCCTCAAAGCGTTTGTATAGGCAATGAAGTAACCAATGATCGTTGCTTAAACCGCGTGCACGGTGCACCAAATGTTAAACAAAAACGAAAAAAACGCGGGACCCCGCATGTATAAGTGAATTCCGGAATATCATGCCGCATGAAGTTTATAACCATGAACTTCAATCTTCCCTTTATTTTCTATCTAGATTCTATCTCCAAAAGCTAACCTCCCGCCAATCTGAGAAGCCTCAGCAATTAGGTATTCATAGACCAGACCATGACCTCCCTCAAAACCATCGGCGCAATCCCCGAACTCCTCTACGAAATCCTCTCCCACCTAGCCCCCCAGGATACATTCTCCCTCCTCCTAACATCCAAAACCTTCTACCCAGTATGTTACAAACACCTTTGGACCGACTTACGGCTATACCGAGTCCACGCGTCAGAAGCCGATGAACGGCGTGCACGGTTGATCAGTGATGGTATTTTGAAAGCTATACAAGGTAGGAGGTGGGGGTGTAGTGGATTGAGATTCACACGAGTTCTAAGACTTCATCGGGGCTCTTTGGGAGGAGGGGTAGGAGGGTTTGTTAGGAGTGGGTTGTGTAATGAGGTTATGAGGTTATTGGATGCTGGTGGGATGGAGCTTGAGGGGTTTGAAGTGTCGTATTTTACCGGTGTGTATAGCTCATATATGACTTTATACTCTTTTGAATATATTTCCGGTTATAGTTACTAATCCCAATGGGGAAAAAAAGACATGAGAAACTCAAACAGACTGACACAAGACGGCCTAGCCTTTCTAAAAAGAATCAAAGAATATTCCCTCAAAAAAGGTCCCTCGAAATTCTTCCTCACAGTCACAGCAGGACATAACATAAACGCCGTACTGCAAATGAACTCCGGCCTTCCATTACAAAACATCACGACTCTAAATCTAGAAATGGATTGGACTGTCACCGCACCCACAATACCATTTTCCGAACCCGCGGTCACAGAGACTTTTGGATCGGGAATTGAAGGGGGTTATGGGGCTTATGATGACGACGATAACGATCAGGGTTCTTGGAGTGATGCGAATGGTGGTCCGATATCGAATGATCCTAGTCAATTGGACGGCCAGCTGGCGTATTCACTTGTCGATCTTCTTAATAGGACAACGAATTTAAAGGTTCTTTCTATATACACCGTTAAGGATTATTATCGTCGGAGGTATAGGCCGTTATTGATACAAAAATACCTGATACTCGTCAGAGACGCCATTAAAACGCATCAAACCCTCCACACCCTCGAAATCCGTGGGAAATTCTTCCATCCGTCGTTTTTCATAACTCCGCCTGAAAGTGCAAGGAAGGTTGTTTATGAGGGGATATTCTCTCATGATTGGTTCAGAAGGTTTTCAAAATGTGAGTTTGGAGGTGTGCTGGATTTGAGGGTTAGGTGTAGACATAATAGGCAGCAGACGAGGAAGTTTGAAAGAGAGTTTGCGCCGAATAAAGTGGTGATTGAGGATGTGAGGGTTTGTGGGCTGAGGAGGTGTGAGTTATTGGGGGTCGGGAGGGTTACGGAGGGGTTGGAGGAGGCGGTGTTAAGACGGAATAAGAGGTTGGTGGATGATTCGAGGCGACGGCTTGAGGGTGTTATTGCTGGGAGGGTATGATGTGATTTTCTTCGAGTTTTTTTTATGTTTAGTGTGTTTAGTGGAAGATTTTGATAGTCTTGGGGGTTGGCCCTGCCCTGGAAGAAATGGCCGGTCTTGAAAACGGTACAACAGTATCAATAAGTTATGGGCGAAGAGCTGGCAGAAATACAAGCTTTGCGCTCTGCTAGGAAAGAATCCTCGAAATCTCGCAGTGAGATATCAGGGAAGGGTTAAATAACTATCCCGTAGACTTGAAGCATTGTATATTTACTTCTAGGCTGCACTCTGATGGGGCAGGAAGAGGCAGAGAATCTCTGTCACGAGCAATAGTCCAGTCGAATAGGAAAATTAGATATGGGACGTGTATATATATATTTGATTGTATACAGATTTTTCTAATTAAAATCTTGCTAGAACTGGGGCCTAATAACTAGTATTCAAAGCCGACCTATCACCACGGTTAGTAAGATCTATTCCGTCCGATGATTTTTCCCCAAACAGTTCACGTCAAAAGTAAGTTATGTGTTGTAGTGTGGTATTTTGAGCCGTCTATCACAGTATGAATCGGGCACGAACTACTGGAATGGATCTGATCTCGATCTGGAGCCAGGTTTGTACAATCGTGAGCTAATAGGCAGGTAGAATGACGTTGAACTACAGTCTGGGATAATCTTAACTACCTCGGCTGCGGCGTTTTTGGAATTATAAATCCTGCTGTTCCCCGCGGTACGGAACGTGCACCGACGGCTACTGGTTCAAACGTGTCGAGGTCTCGGTACTACGCCGATACACCGATATTCATACTACTATAACTATCACGGATCCTAGAGTTTATATTCAAGTGCCCTGATACTCTAACGAACCATCATTTGGGATTTTGAGTCAAATATGGCGCCAAAGACACTTAATACGCTCCCCACAGCCTTCGTCTTTGACGTTTTCGGCACAGTCTACGACTGGCGCACGACGGTCTCTACACAGATCTCAAAAGCTCTTTCTCAGAAGCTTACTTCCTTAGACGCAATAGGCGCACATCCTTCTTCTGTTTCTTCTCCAAATGATTCCAAACCAGACCTCTCAACTCCTGATGCAATTCACAAATTCTCAAAAGAATTTGCTCAGGAATGGAGAGATAGTTACAAAGATTTTGTCGTCACTCACGGTGGTACCAAATCACCTCTTCAATCACCAGATATTAACGATAACGAAGAAGAAGTGGGATTGAATAACATGACCCCATCTATCCCCCGCGCTACTGATCCTTCTGAACCGCCGTATACAACAGTGGATACTCACCATTTACAATCTCTCCGCGGTCTTTTAAAGAAATACTCCTTATTCCATCTTTTCAGTGCTTCTGAAATTAATGATTTGTCAAGGGTATGGCATAATCTCAAACCATGGGAGGATTCAAAACCTGGGGTTGAAGGATTGAGGGAGTTGGCGATTGTATCTACTTTGTCGAATGGGAATTTGAGGTTACTGGTGGATTTGCAGAAGAATAGTGGGGTGCTTTTTGACGTGCTCTTGAGTGCTCAGCTTTGGAGGGCTTATAAGCCTGAACCGAAGGTTTATGCTGGGGCGTGTGAGGTGCTGGGTGTTGGAGGGAAGGAGGAGTGGGATGAGTATATTGCAGAGAAGGGGGGTGATGGTGTGAAGGAGGATGAAGATAAATGGAGGTTTAAGGAGAGGGGAAAGGTTGCAATGGTTGCGTATGTTATTTTATTCCTTTCCGGTTGCTTATGTCTTTAAATTTACATCATGGGTGATGGGGGTTCAGGGAGTGGGATATTTGCTGACATGAGTATTTACATTTAGAGCCCACATTGGGGATTTAAGGGCAGCTAAAGCGTGTGGATTGACAACGATTTATATGGAGAGACCAGGAGAAGACGATGATGTGGAAGCTGGGGATAATTATCTGGCAGAGGGGGAGGATTGGATTGATATGTGGGTTCGACACGATGAAGGGGGGATATTGGAGGCTGCGAGGAGATTGGCTGAATTGAAGCAGAACTAATGGCGGAATGTTATTTACTGGAGCTATTCCATGGATTTAGCCATGAGGGTCCGGTGGGTCGATGATACCGGTCCTCGTGCGCGAGAGAGAGAATCAAGGTCATGTCGAGAACGTGGCTTAATTTTGAATCCTGTCTGGTTTGGGCGATTTCCTGAAATAATCAATATCTTGGCACTCTCAATTTACAACAATCCAACGCAGAACCTGGAAATACAATTAGATGCATCAGCGAGGGCCGCAATTGAAGAATAAGTTATTTAGAAATTAGCAATTAAAACCCAGAATTTTGTGCTTCCTCCCATAAAAATTAGGACCTATGGGTCTTTTTGTGAATTTTCCAGTCCTTCTGCTGGCATTCCCTGCTGCAGTATTCAACCTTCATACACACGTTACACTTCCTTACCCTCTTCTCCTCGTCTTCCTCCTCCTTTCCGCAAAGAGCACAAACTGTTTTCTTTGGCTCTTCGGGAGGATCCTCGGAAATATTGAGACTTGATGATTGGGCAATAAGATCTCGCATG
Source organism: Arthrobotrys conoides (assembly GCA_036971725.1). Lineage (NCBI taxonomy): Eukaryota > Fungi > Ascomycota > Orbiliomycetes > Orbiliales > Orbiliaceae > Arthrobotrys > Arthrobotrys conoides. The sequence goes on from JAVHJM010000001.1 coordinate 4,231,798, forward strand.
TCTTGCAATTCCTTAGAGTAAGGTGGTGGAAACAAAGGGCCGAGTGCAGCGCGGGTAGCGTATGGTAATAATGGCGGGAGGAATGGGTTGTCGTTGAACGCCTCGGGAAAGATCCCCTTTCCACAGTTACAGATCGGGGAATCACCGATCCTGAGGCCGGGGGCAGAAAGAGGAACTCGTGAGAACTTGATATAGCCGCAATCTGGCTTGTGTTGCCAGGTCCGGCATCTTTCCACCAAGCTGGATGATAGCTGCAGCCAGGCCTTTGATTCCTCGGGAGAGTTACTAAGCTGTACATGGGGGAAATTGGCGAGGTGCGGGGAAATTTCGCTTAGAGTGTCATCTTCGAACGGGACGATAGCACAATCTGCGGTGATACTTTGACCTGAAAGGTCAAGGCGGATTGCTTTGATGTATATGAGCATGTAGCCGCCAGTGCTTGCGCAACTAAGGACGAAGCAATCATGTCTGTACCCATGGGCTCCAAGGTAGTGGAAGAAAATCGATTGAATCGTCTCTTTGACCTCTGATATGAGATCTCCGACGTATTTATGAGGAGTAGAGTTAATGTTTGCACGTTCTTGTTTGGAAAGGGAGAACGTAACGACTGAGCTGATCCATTCGTAAGCACTTGAACCATATTTAGGAAGGTCAATCAGAACGGCTGGTGATTTATCGAGATTGATTCGATGCATATTCCATGGAACGATGCTGCGGAGGGATTTGCTTGCTATCCCAATGGGAAAATGATGGCAAACAGCGGTATTACGGCCGTCATACATTGGGGCATCGATCTAGAAACTTAGTTTTAGTCGGGTCGACTTGTAAAACTTATAAAGAAGGTAAGAGAATAACGTACCGCGATGTACTTTGACATTCTAGCTACCCCGAGCTTGATTGGTTCTCCAACCGGGTATGGGAAAATGACCAATTTGGAATGAGGGCCAAGGCTAATTCTGATTCCAGAGGATCCTTCTCGGGTAATCAAGATTGGAACTTTGTCTTCTAATAGTTTGGCTAGAGAGTTTTCAGATCCAACAGACCAACGGTACAAGATGCGACTGATCTTTGGGCGAGTTCCAAAATCAAGGAAGTCTGGCAAGGGGTTGAATAAACGGATTTGCTCGTATGCCATTCGGAAAATCCTTCCTGTCATGAGAAGTGCAAACTCAGGCATGGGGACAGTATTGTTCGTTGATGAATTTTGCTTTGGAGTATTTGAAGCATTGTTTGTGGTATTGGATGGCCCTGTAGCCGCTTTCGGGACTGCGGGGTCACTTGAAAAAAAAGTTTTAGCCAAAGGAAACATCGTAGAAAGTCGAACTTTCTTATGATCTGCCACATCGGCTTCGAAGATCCTTATACATGGGCCGATCTCCGTGGTAAGAAGGGATGACATATGGGGATTGGAAACAAAATCCAGAGACACTCTGCAACCATTGAGGAGTAAGAGCCACGATGGAACCATGCAGCTATATAAAATGGTTGATGTCCCTGCCCAGCCCTCAAGATCCTCTTCGAATTTCGGGGCATCAAGATGAAACGATATTTTAGAAGGTTCCAACCCGTCTATCGTATCAAGCTTGCCAAATCTGCGTTGAAGTGCACAGAAATGGTTCGTAATACCGTCGCAGGAAACCGTCATTTGGAGCTGAGGATTGCTAACTTCCTTCATGTCTCGAATCGTGAACTTGTGGAAGGCTTGGATGGGGACCGAGAGGGTAACGCAAGTTACAAAACTGTGGTACCTAGAGTAACCATCCCTGAACCCAGCTTTGCTTCCGAATTTAGCTGCGGTGACGCTAGGAATCATGCCCAAGTGATCCGCGACGTTGATATGGTGGAGCAAGTTAAGGGTTTCTTGCTCCTGAAGAAAACAAGGGGCGATAAGACACCCGCATTCTCGAGTAACAACCTCGACAAGGGTTTCCACAAGTTTGTCCCAGGATACCATACTAGAAGTGAGACGCTTGATCTTTTGCAACAGCAATGAGAACGTCATGCGAGTATTGTGCTGTAGTATTTCGGCAACCTCTCCCTTTTTGACGCTTTCTTCCATTTCCATCAACCACGTATGGTTCTCGATTGCGAATAGTTTTCTGTAAATCGCAGCCAAGAAATCTATCATGATATTAACATCGTATGTAAGTTTTGGCTGTTGTATGATTGATGTGCAGTCTTCATCGAAACCCTCAGATCGAAACGAAGGAATCCATTTCCATACAAGACGGCTGTGTATTTGCGCACCGCTGGCGAAAGCCTTTAGCTGGTGCTCGCCAACCTGAGAAATGCTGGTCTGACCACACATAAAATCGACGACTGTGATTCCGAGAAGCCCAAAGAGTGAAGTAGGGTCGACACCGAAGACATTCAATAAACCTTCAGTGCCACTCTCGTCTTTGAATTCATGGTCGGGTACTGTCTCGGTGCTAAGGTAGCTGATATGATCTTTTCGAAGCAAGGCCAGGATCGAGAGTAGGATATTGTAGGCGCCGATATGGTCAATCGAGTTGGAAACGTCAATAACATTGAACTGGGTGGGATGGTTGCGGAGGTATTTTTTCGAAATCGCATTGTTATCATTTATTTCCTTTATTCCGGTGAAGTCGTTTGGTGGACTCAAGCTACCACAAAGTTCTAGAGCTTCATCGACGAAGAAGCAGATGGTGAACATATCACTGTCTCGGGCCTTTCGGAACGACTGGCACCAAAGATTGAACTCATCCTTAGCACATTTCACCAATGGAGTAAAATCGGATGAGTTTTTCATAGGCCGAAAAACATTTGATTCAAACGGAACAACAGCCGTCGAGAGATGGAAACCAGCCAGGGGATTTGTTGCTAAATAACAGATTGTCTAAGCTTAGCAGGACTCTTTTAGAATACTCTCTAGATTTTTTGGAACAAACCGTAGTGAACACTGAGCTTCTTTCCATATCTAGTCAGAGAAAACGTTGGATTTGGAACTGTTGGCTTTTCCGTATGACGATCTGTGGTACCATGCTTCCAGTAGTGATTGAAGTGTTCATTTGCCGCTCTCATCACTTCTACAGTCAAGGGGCTAGCGGATTTTGCTAGGGGAATAATGTAGCCCTCGGAGTTTCTTTCTTTGACTATATTACCTATTTCCCTTTCGAAGGATTTCCTGCGCTGGCCTTCTTTTCCTTTTTCGTTTAAATCCTTTGCCCAAGCACTCCAGAGCCGTCTGAGAACAGCAAGGGTATACTTGGAACCTAGAGTGAGGATTTTTCCTAGATCTGAGTTCGTCCAAGTATCTACATCCTGGGAGATCGATAGAAGCTCAGCTAGGTAGCATTTGAGGGTTTGGGAACGCCTTTCCGACATGAAGAAGTCATAGTAGATCGGCCACATGGTCGAGACTTCTTCGTTCTTCAAGATCATGGCCAGTAATAGAATGTTTCGGGCTATAAATTAATGCATGTAAGCTCCGGTTAGTTATTTTATATAATCACCTTCCACCCTGAAAAATATATTGAGTGAAGAGCTATAAATACCGATGACAGCGCCTTCGACATCACAACATGTGAAATGGTACTTTCGATGAACTGCAGTATTTTTTGGAAGTAGTTAGCAGAATACTAAATACCACTACAATTCAATTTTTTAGATAGCTATTAAGATATCTTACCTTCATTTGCAATTTCAGGCGATTCAGTGAACAGAGTAAATAAGATGTTTCGAACATCCCCACAGCCCAACAAGAGAACGTCGGCGTCAATCTCCGGTGGGAGATATCCTACAAGATTTATTGCAGGGCTGTTACCAATCGGATAAAAGTACCCGTGTCCGTCGTAGATTTCTGGATGCAACATCTTGGAGGTTTGTTGATCGGTCTGCCTGCAGTTACAACATTGTATTAGAACAATCGACGCGCACATATACTTAACGTGTGCTCTTATATTATATTCAATACTTACTAGAATGATACGGGTCTTCTTCCAGGCCTGTTTGTAGTGTAATAAGGGGAGTAGAGTATCAATTGGACAAGGAACTAGATATCGAGCTAGCTTCTTATCTGTAATGCTTCAATGGTCGTGTCGAGTTGCGGAGAATTATGGAAGAGAGAGACACAGATGGAGGAAAGGAACGGGTGCGGAGGAATATTCGGATGAAGGAAGAGAAAGAAAGAAGAAGAGGAGGGGAAGAAGAAGAATCGGTTTTAACAGTCAGAAGATTCTTGTATTAACGTATTTAACGTATTTGAGACGGGATGTCGCTCAAAGCTATTTGCAAGATGCGCTTAACTGTACCCATGGCCAGATGGCACAACAACTGCGGTGAGCTAATTTGGGGGGCGCTCACTTCTGCCTTAGGAGGCGAGCCATTAGGTACTTAGGTCCATTGTCTGGGGCTTCGGATAGCATATGTAACTCCCCGTGAAATCAAACTGTGCCTGGAGTTCGAACGTTCGATTAAAATAACACAGGGGGATCGAGTAGCTAAGCCGTAGCAGTCTAGTCTACATATTGTAATATACTTTCTAAGGTTCCTTAACCTAAACTAGTCTCAATTCAGGCGCTTTGGGAGCAGATAGATGGTGGGCTCGGGGCGAAATGAATTGTTACAATCAGGTTATGTTATATTAGGTACATACTCCCAGGAATATTAAAAGCCATGGTCTTGTCATTGGACAGCTCGATTCAATTAACGCTCGAAAGCTTCGAAAGCCCCATGCATGTTAAACGTATCGAATAGATAGGGTAGGCTTATGTAGGTAAAAATCCGGATTTAAGTTTCTTAAAAAAAATAACTGCTTGATCGCTCGGTCAAATAAAACCTATTCCACATTCTAGTAAATGCCGACTTCAAAAAAACTACATCTGCGCATGTGCAAATGTATGGATTACAGGAAACAGATCCCTCATACACTGCAGCTTCCCCAGAACCGCAGCTTAGCTAGGATATCCAAATTTTATTGAAGATCATCCGTGTTTGTCTATTAATTTTCCATTGTAGCTGTGTGACTTTGCTAATCATCACGCATCGACAACTGCCAATACATTCAAACCTCCAATATGTACCTAAGTTCAATAAGTACAGTATAGTGCAGCGGTATTCATCGTTAACGCGTTAATCATTCATCCAAATTGAATTGGCGACAAACGAAAACTTGAATAAAAGTACTTAAGTGTCGGTTCCAGTTGAATATTTGAACAGAAGTTTTAGAAAAGTAAAACGTTTAGAAAGAAGAAAAATAAAATTAAAAGGATTGAAAGATTGAAAAGTAGAAAGAGAGACTCAAGCGCAGATTTTGTATAATAGAATCCGGGGGTGGTAGACCGAACAGAGCCAAAGAATCCTTATTCCTCGAATCGCGCTTGTAGGAATAATCGCTTCTGGCTATAACTGAAAGATCTCTTGTCGAACATGATTCTCATAGGAGATGGAGCCCTCCCCTGGGTTCTCCAATACACTGCATCCCGATTTGGTCCATGCGACCGAATACTAAGCCTATGTGCACCCTGTAGGAGGATGGGGTCATCCAAAAAATCGGAGTTCGTGATATCGACTGGGTATCCATTTGTCAATGGACAGACAAAAAGCTCTACAGGTTCAAAACCTGCCCCAGTGTCTCTATATCTAACGACAACTTCCCCTTGATGAGCATGATCAACATGCTCTAAGAATTTAGAGAGGTGATGCCTGCCGGCCTGTTGTAGAAGTGGGAAGAAGCGAGAGTGAATAACTCTTGGACTTCGAGTCAAAGGATTTGTGGCGGGGTTGAAGAGGAAGGAATTATCAAGGCGAATCTGATCGGAGAGAGAAAGATTCGTTGCAATGTGCTGATCGAGACTCTGCACAGCAGCAATTGAATCTGCAGGTATTAATGCGGAATTGACTGCCATTCTGGCTGACTATTTTACTGAGTCGGTAACACGGGATCGGACAGATACTCGAAGGGGGGTATGAAGAGTTGAATTCAATTAGAGTGCTACTGGTCGTAAAGATTATTCGAATAAGTTGTATCGATAAGAATTAATATCTAGATGCAGTTGATGGGAAATGCATCGGTCCGGGTAGGGTGCAAGACGGGGACATTTAAATACTTTTAGAATTCTGGAATCGACATATAATCCAACCTTCTGGTGTTCATGTTTGTGACCGAGTCATCATTCACGGATCATGGGGCCTTTTTTTTTTTTTTAACGGGTCCTCCTTCCTTTTAAATTTTTACAAATTTAAGGAATTAGGATTTAGGAAACAACTATAATCGATGTATGAAGCTGGAGGGTTAATTGATGTAACGCTTGTCGATACGAGGCGCCTAGACTCGCCATGCATTTAGATGTACCAATAGGCACATGAGGTATTCCCTATAGGGTTTTCTAGTATTCATCCCTAGCTGGAGTGCTAGTGGTAGCTTCGATTCTGCTAGCGGTACCTTTACCTTAGTTGTTTATAGCTTGTATGCATGTAATCACCGGATGAATTAAGTGTTCAAGTATTTTTCTAGTAATATAATTCTAAGTTTTAGGACGGGCCTTAATTTAGATTCGATCATTTATGATCATGATTATAGGATATCCGGATGTACTCACAGCGAAGTTACCTGTTAGGTTATTACATAATCACATTAGGGATAATGATTAACATTTAGCAGAGACCATTGAAAGGTACGTAATATCTAGATATCTTCTGTATCGCCGGCCTTATAGTGCGCCGAAACAAATAATTCAAGATGATTTAGGTTAGGATGTTGGATAACATCTAATATTATAATTAAAATAACACAAGTGGAGCTTTTACAGTCTTAAGTTAATGTGTGTTAATTATATGTAAGATCTATTGATTGTGACGTGTAAATTTTAACCCATTTCATAACTTAATCTATAAAGGTACTGGTAATACCATTTTCATTCTGCCGTAATGGAACCTGCCTGGTGGTTAGGCACTTACGATTCGTCGTCGTAGACTAACAGAAATATGTGTTTGAACTGGTCCCTGGCAAAATTGCAGAAAAGATAGTGGAATCCGGGTACGCAACTTTATCTATGTCTGATGATTGGCTCTATTTCGGAAAGATTCGTATCCCTTGGGTTCCAAGCACATACCGTTTTTAGAATACAAGTGTAATTACAGTGGATCTATCGTGGCTTTTTGTCCGGGTAGATCTGAATTTACACATTAGAATTAGACCTGAAAGCACTTACAATCCGGTGATACCACCTCATAATTATCGTGTAGGAAATACTACCACTTCTGTATTTAGAATCAATTCACACCGTACTAGTGTTCTATTATAACATTGACGAATCCTACATTCTTTTCTCATTTAATTAGATATAATCGAGAGAGTTTATATTAGAATGCCGGATGGCTACGTATTTTATATACATTAGCTACTATCCATTAACTATTAATTTTGACAAAGCTTATAAGAGAAGGTTACACAACAATATCCAACTTCCCCCGACTTTCTCCCTGAGTTCCATGCATTGCATTAGTCTGGTGGAACTCCGAGTGCAGCATTGCCTCCGCCTCGAGCGCCTGGAATCGAGGCTACAGCATTGCATTCGTATCATATTATCTCGTCACCTAGTATTCCGCTGGACTACCCCAGATTAGTATTCGGATTTTGTAGGTCGCTCTTCGAACTAAAACACGAATGCAATTTAAGGCCATTGTTGGTTCCAAACGCCCTCATTATCGTATCATAGTTCGAGTTCACGGACCCACAATTCGATAGCTAATCCCTGCACGCGGGACCGCTTGAACGGCAGCCGCGAACTAGGTTTAGCTCACGCCAGCATTAAAACCAGGTCCTTGCTCCACCTTTCCTCTTTGACCTTACTTTGCTTTCGGATTCAACTTGCTTACTCCTCTTTGCTCGAGCAACCCCCATTCCTATTACATACTTCTTCCCTCTCTCTCGCTCTTCACATTTTGTTTTTTTAAAAGAGAAACCAAAAAAAAGGGCGTGTAAATGTGACAGCGGATAATCCAATTGATCACATTTAAAGCTTGCCCCTTTTCTTTCTCTCCCCTTCCCCTTTCTCACACGAGCAGGATACCTCTTCTTCTTACCATTCTTACGTTCCATTCGAGAGGAGGGTTACTCGACCCGAGCTACTCCTCACCCAGGAAACAGCACACACGCACCCCACGAAAAATACAACAATCTACAACGCATATTCCTTCCTTCCTTTCATATCCTTTATCCTTTCACGTACTCCCCCAAACAATCAACATCATCCACATGGCTGGCTTCCCGATATCCCCTACCGCGTCGTAAACTCCCCACCATTTGCCCTTTAAAAGTTAACTTTTAAAAAACATCAGTACCAGAGGGTGAGAACTTCCATATCCAACAAAAACAAAAGGGAAAGAGGCCTCGTATTCAAGATGTTTGCGAACTGGAACCTCCTGATCCCTGCCGATAAGGACAAATCCGCCCCGCGTAACCCCGCCATCAAAAAGGCCCGTCTAACCTCCATAACCTATCCCCGGTGTATCCCGCTCTGTACCGTTCCTGCTCAAGATACCCCATCGACTGTCCCATCTCTAGAATCAATCACCCAGCTCTTCTCAACCCTCCGAAAACCCTCCGATGTGCTTCCGTCGCATTTACAGCTTCTCAATGTCAGCTATACCTACGACCTTCCATTATCGTCCTTAATCCCCACCAAATATCACCCTGACGAGAACGATAGCGACGAGAATAGTGTGTTCAATCAGAGGAAGAAGGAGATTGTAGTGGAGAATCAGGATGCGTACGATTTTATCGCGAGACGGAGGAGGGATATTAAGATTGGGAATTTTTATAAGTTCTTTCAGGCGATGGAGATGGTTGAGTTGATTTTGTCGTCGGAAAACCCGGCGGAGAAGAATGGGAAGGAGCTGAAGACGGATGGGATACCTGTGGATGGTGGTGCTGCAGGTGCTGCGGCTAGAAGTGCTGCAAAATATCGAGAGGAATTGCTGAGGAACTTTATAGACCCTATAGCTTGGGGGTTTGATATGAGGATATAGTATGGAATCTCCTCCCTTCTCTATACCATGTGTCTTGAGTTCAAGCATTTGGAGCATATCTTCATCCCATCATTCAGTGCTCTATTCATTTTCACAGAAACCATACTAACAAAACTCCTGATGGAACAATATAAAAAGTCCACCACGTTACCCTCCAAAGCTCATCTCAAACCGTTCCCTCTTCTCCGTCAAAGCGGATCTATACCTCCACAGCCAACCACCTACCATTCAGGAACGTAAAGAAGGAGTAGTCCTCGGACCCGCCGCAATAATACAAACCCGTAATGAGGAGAAATTTACAGAAACGGACGACATCCCGGATGCAGTTCACGAATTGCTCGCACTTTTAACATTGAGTCAAGAACGATCCAGGACGGGGATGCACAAGAAAGTTAGGTACCAAGCTGTTGGGAAGGATAAAGAAGTCGGTGGTGATGATGTGAGTTTCTTTCCTCTTCTTTCCCCAAATTTTTATATTTATATATACTATCTACGTATTTGGGAACGCGAAGTTTAACAGAATATCAACAGCTTTTCTTATTCTCATCCGTAAACCACCACCTCGCAATCTCACACGTATTCTTAACACAAGCATACATCAAATTCATCAGAACAGGCCAACTACCATCCGAAGAATACAGGGAACAGAATCCACAATGGTGTTGTTGCAGAATCGGACGAACAAAATGGTACAGTTTGATCGAAGTGGACGGACGAATTGATGCATTGAAGGCGGTCATGGCAGTCATGAATTGGCTGAGAAGGACCGATTAGGAGCAGGAACAACTTAAGAGTGAGTAGGTTTGACACAAAACCGTACGCACTAAGAGAACTTTTGTCTTTGAGAGACAACGTATTGAAGCAGGGGAAGCGATTGGATATTTTTTTTGCATTTGCATCTGTTGCATACTGGGAAGGGGAAATGGGACGCAGTGTGTGCGACAAAAGGGCGTGAATTTGGGCATATAAGTTGACAGCATGAAAAGTCTTTTTGCGAGAGCTTGATTGCTTAACTTCGATGTACAAAATGGTGGATGCGAAGGAAATAGTGAAACACCCTTCATGGCGAGCACTCAAAATGCTTGTCGAGGATCATAAAAGTCTAGCTACACGTGCAAGCTCACGCGAGCCCGGCATCTATAATTTGGCTAGCTCTAAAGTCAGGAAATTTATACTACTACTAGTTAACTAGATCTATAGAATTCAGCACAAATGATATTACTTTTTCCTTCTCATAGACTAAAAAACAAAAAAAAAACATTTATTCCTCCATTCTTCTGCTCTGATGTTTAAGAAAAAAGTGATTTCCTATGCGTACAGTGGTCGACAAAGCAAAATAACGCCCCAGAACTCCAACTTTTCCTCCGCTAAATTCTAGCGGGAGGTAACTCAAATATATACACACATCATTAAAACCGTGCATCTCTAAATATCCTTGACACACCTGAATTCGAAGTCCAAACAATAGGTCTATCTTTAACCAACCCCATCGTAAAAGGTGAAAAACGCCATCGCTGAAGAACCGGTCGATGCAGCAATGCATTATGCATATGCATATGAAAAATGAAAACAGAATCTGTATCCCGTATCCTCCCACCTTAAGTATATACAACCGTTCCAAACTCCTCTGTATCTTTTCACTGGCAGACAAATTTCATTGTACCGCAAAGAATTGCCGTCCACAATCCTCTCGCAATATCTCTCTCCTGCAAAGCATCAAACAGTTGATACATCGCCTCTTTCGTTTGGTTGACCCCCAATAGTGCCGTTAGTCCCTGCGGCAGACTCTCGGACAGCAGAATCCTCGCTTTCTGCCTTAATTCTTCCTTTTCTTCATCGGTTCGTGGCTTCTTTGTCTGCTCCCACTTCTTCGCTTCCGCTGGCGTCGGTAGTGCATTTTTACGAACTTGTCGGATGTAATCCGCAATTACCTCTGGTTTGGTGTTAGCTTCCAAGACATCTGATTGAATCATGTTACGCATGCCAGCAAGTTGTGAATTTCCGGGCCGTAGTATAACAGATTTCGCGATGTTGAGGAAGGAACGACGAATCATCCAGGCAGTCGACAGGCCGTACAACTCATTGATGATCGAAAACATGATTTCTAAGACATATTGGGTCTCAGTTTCCGTGATACCCTCGAAGATAGCGGCTGGTGGAATGTGAGGCATGTAGCCCGCTATTAATGGCCAAAGTTAGTGAATACTCATGGAAAAAACCGAAAACTAGCTCGCGGGACTTACCAAGGTCTCCGTGCTCGGACTTTATGTCGTAGTTGTCGATTTCACTCGGCGGTGGGGGGAGGGAAATTCCATCTAGCTCCTGTGAGAGAGGCTCTTCAAACGTCATTGTGATACTTTCTGATTCTAGCGTCGGATCCCTCTCAAGAAGAGACGGGGTGGATTGCGCTAGTGTATCCTCATCGTCGCTTCCGTTGACAGTTGACAGATTAGAGGACCTTGCCGCCACACTCGCAGACCTTCGTGGTGGAAGAGGCGGATTAGTGTTTCTGCGGGTTAATTGGATGCTGAATCTTCCACGGTTCTCGGAAGGAGGCTCCGCCAGTGAGTCGTCCTGGGGAACGACAAGCGTTTCTGTGTTTTCTTCGTTTGGGCGAGCGCGAGAGGCAGCCCTAGAGGCGTTATTCGAGATAAATCCGAAGGGTCTGTTCTCAGTACGCTCTGATGGCGACTGAGCCGGAGTCTGCGAAGTTAGAGCCTTCTTAATTCCTCCGAAGAAAGCCTTTCCGCCTTCGCTAGCGGATTGTGGAGCTTTCGTGATAGTACCGAGGAGATTCTTTCCCATGTTCTCGAGTGAGGTACTGCTGCGCCAAGGGGTGTTTGAAGTCTCCTGTTTCAACGTTTTTTCGCGCTCGCGCTTATCCTCGTCTTTTTCGAAAAACTTGTAAAGTGCTTCGGTCTTCACGAGAGGCTCCTCGCTGAGGGCCATTCGCAGATAGAATTCCAACATGGCAACCACTTCATCTATAGACCGATTTCTCCAAGTTGGTAGCCCCTCTTCTGAGAAAGCCATCATGTACTTCTCACAGCCCGAAATCCTCGCAACACTAAAAAGGGTGTTATGTAGATTCTCGAAGTCCTGATATGTCCTCATAACAATCCGCCCGGCTGAAGACAACGGTTCTAGTTGAATCATGAATTGATTCTTAGGCTTTGACCTTAAAGTTCTTGTCGGATCGGGGGTTGGGCCAGTATCTATTACCGTGACTCTCCCATTAAGCAGCCCCAACCCAGGGGAAGGCTTCGTCGATTCAACGGTCTGGGACGGGTAGATTCCGCTACGACTTGATTCGGAGCTGGTTTTTTGTGGTGTCATGGAAAGTTCCGATACACTGGCGCGGGAGCTAGCACTCGAAGATGCCCTCTTGGTAGGCATCTCAATCGGAGAGCGCGGTGGACTATCAATCGGGCTCTGATTTTGACTAGTGGGCCGCATTTCCGAACTCTTTCTACCCTCAAAATCATTCTCATTTCGATTCGAAACACCGCCACTTCGGATAACCTCGAGCGGTACTATTCTAGAAGGCTTCTCTGCCGATGGACTATTAGTTCCGTTTGTACCGTTTGTGCTGTTGGCGCCATGTGTGCCATTGCTATTCTTGATCCCATTCGTTCCATTGGTTTGCATCTGGGCTGGTCGAAAGTTTTCCTTTCTAGCCGTCGGAGATTGTGTCGCAGACTTTGATTCCTGTGGAATGACCGTTGAAACCTTTGGCAAACTTCCCTGAGCGGCACCTGCGACACTTCTATCGAAGGCCTGAAGTACTGCGCTAACGCCTTCCTTACTGGGCCCAGCGCTTTCCTTTTGTTCGAGAAAATGAATGATCCACTCGTTGATAAAATCCGGGTCGCTGAACTTTTCCACCATATTCCAAAGAATAACACTTCGGACGATATTTCTAAGAAATAATGCCACGGGTTCACTGCTCTTCAAATCGCGAGGAGCAAATTGTTGAATAATATCCGAAGAAAGTTCCCTGAGTTTCTTGTCCTGAGTTCCTCGATGCACCAATTCGGCCAAATCTGACCTCGGATTTGCTGAAGTATAGGCCTGGACACCAGCTCTGAGATCTCTGTTTATGCTTAAGGCCCGGGAAAGGTCTTGCATGAAGGTTGTCATTGTACCCGAGATGTTAATGACCGACCAGAAGAAAACATCGGCTGGACGTTTGTTGTTCATATGCTTTGAAAATCGGAGGAAGGTTTGAGCTAGGTAGTGGTGGCATGTCGCAGGAAAGGATGAATCATCCGGAATGAGTGGCGTATACCATGAGCTTTTGTAGTTAGTATTAGATATCTAGGCCAAAGATTCAGAATACATACTTGATACAATCCTTAACAACGGCATTACAGAGCTCGTCTAGCGCACTCCCAACCTTTGGGTTTAGAGATGAAAAGTCGGCAACAGTATCCTCTTGCGTCTTCTATCACTGGATTAGCCGTGGTCCTAGCTTCCGAGATTTGGTACGCAACTCTACATACCTGTTCTTTGGTACTGTTTTCGAATTCCTTCTCCGCTGGAATGGGATCCTTGGACTTAGCCAAAGATTTGATGACGTCCGACAGGCCGTTTTGGTTTTGTAGAGCAGCGTGCAGCATAGCCCCTAGGAAGGTGCCAACCAGAAGCAGGCCTATCCTCCCAAATACCGTGCTCATCACAAGAGCTACAACCGACAAACCAGCTATCAAAGTTGTTTCGGATGCACTGCTAGCTGCCGACAATAATCTGTCCAGTAACGGTTGTATTTGTTCTTCAGGCTGTGATTTTGTTTCAGGGTTCAAAGTTGTGATATGACCATCGCTGGTAGATTCTGTGTGTATTGTTTTATCGGTGTTGCCAGTGGCCGTACCAGGAGGTAACAATGAGGATAGCTCCGGTTCTGGCTTAGGAGTGGCGTCCGACTCTCTATCTTGAGCTGGTAAAAAGTTCCCAGCAGCTGTTGGAATTGTAGATATAACTGGTGGCGAACCAGAAGCTTCGGAGGTAGCTAATGGCATATTGGGCCAAATGTAGGGATGAAGACGTCGCCTGCGGCGGAAGGAGAGGTGAAGATCGGAATTCTACTGTCGATATCTGGCCCCTTCCCCACTTCGCATCATCTCCCTTACAAGGCTTCAGCAGAGATCAGTAGGTGTTCTTTTGAGAGAGTCGGTCGTTGTTTTCGAGGTTTGGAGGTGTGATGGATTTTGATTGTAGACAGAACCGGGCAAGGTTTCCGGGTGGGATTTAAGGTTGCTACAGTGGTAAGTTTGGTTGTAGTTGATTGAGTGATGTCGCAGAACTGGAGGCAAGGCGTGCAAACGTCAACGGGCCGGGTGACGTACAGGTAAAACCCAAAGCTGTAACAGAACAGAACAAAACAGAACAAAACAGCAAGCAGGGCAGAGTAGAGTAGGGCGGGGTGCGTCGCACAAGTTTGTAAGTACAGAATAGCGGTCGGATCGGAGTTGAGGTATCGAAAAGCCGGCTTTGATACGTGTCGATAGGAACTTCGGAAGAATGTGGATATTTCTGGTGGGTAAATTTAATTAATTGCTTAACAGGAATCGACAGCTAAACTGGAATTATAATATGCGATCCTAAAGGGATTCCGGGGCAAAGTTTGGCCCGAGACTAAGTCTATATATATTAAAGGAGAGTGGAGCTAGCTTCGAATTCGAGACTCCTGCACTGTCAATCGATGTGTCCGCCCAGAACCGGCGAGGGCGACTGTTAAGGCTGTTAGATGGCACCGGGCCTTTTAACCAGCTGCGCACTTTTAGCTGGTTAGCACTGGCCACCTAATGGTGTTCTTTTTTATATTGCAAAACTGTTGGGGGTTAGATTCGGAGACGTCGACACCGAAGGTAGATGTATGTGGGTATTGAAGGAATCGATGTCATGAAGTTGCTCAAGAAGTAGTTTGAGAGACACGGATGCGAGAAAATAAGTAATTAAAAATAACTTCTCCACTCGCTCAATCTAGTCCTAATTTCTAAATCTACAATCGGGATAATCTTGGGATCCTCCTGACGAGCGAGCATGGCAATCTGGCATGGCACAGAACGAAACTCGAGGGCTTGGCACATCCGACACACTCAAAACAGCGAGGCCAATTTCCAAACGAAGGGGGCCTCATCCTTGCCACTTGTGTAGCAAGGCCGGGGGACCTATCGATCACCGCGAGCAGATTCTCAAAATTCAAACCGGTTAGGGGGGGGGGTTGGATCCCATATGAGATTCAGAGTGTAGACTTTGTTCCCCGTCTGTCTCTTTTTGTTATTGATATTGTCCTCTCTAAATTATAAAATTATAAAAGTTAAAGACCATTCGATTAGCTAGATTAGATATTCGAGTCTTCTAATCTAACACTCACGCCAACTCACCACGCACCAAAGAGTATCACCACACCGCCTATCGATATTTGATTATTTCGCAAGAATGTAAATGCTCAGCTATGAATGCTCGCGTGTTCTGATTATGATACTTAATGTATGTAAGTCAAATTTGCAAATGGACAAATGGACCTTGAAAATACCAAATACTGGTCACAATCATCCGAATTCAAAAAATGATAGCCTGCCTCCCCCTCCCCACCGCCTCATTCCACCCTGCAGATCCGCCACCATGCAGGCATTGGCTAGCTATTCCAATTTTCGATATGTTAACACGAATTCGAAGCATTCTTTGGAAACGAAACCGCTACGAACGCTCGTTGCGCAAGTCATAATCGTTGAATTGTTTTTCACTAACCGCTCAAGCATCCAATTTCCATCTTGATCATTGACGGGACCCACAGTTCCCTGCATGTGAGTCTCCGGGACAAGATAGGCTATCCGTCGACTCCCAAAAGCTTAAATGTATCTTCTGGTAGAAAAACTACGTAATAGGTACTTCAGTACACTTTTTCTTCATCAAATCTATCCAATTTGGTTGTTCATTTTAAATTTTATACCGATGTCACGACCCAAAAGCCTCAAATAAGATGCAGATAATATTCCCCCAACACAAATCCCACCCCAAAATCCAACAAAACCACAGAACACCCAGCAGCCAAATCCAATCTCATGACTATCTCGTTATGTATGCACAGGACAGCCTCTTGGCCATTCTAACCTATCCTCAAGGCCTGCCTTGTATGATTATCCATAATCATATCTGATGGCAGAGGCCTTATGCATAAAATCGAAGGTCAATAGGATAGCTCCGACGAGCTCGCGCTGGAAGAGGAGTGCTGCAATCAAAGTTATTGCAGGTATAGACACGGGACTATATTTTTAATTTGTATCAATATTTGATTTCCAAGTATACTTTAAAACGTAGTCCCTCGAATTGAAGGGGAAAAGAGACTTCGCAACCCACCTTGGCCAATTTGATACCCTTAACATCCTTCAATGGAAGGGCGAACTTGCCATCCTCCTCCTTCTGCCAGTCCTTCCATTCACCAACTTCACAATTACCCGGATTCTCAGGATCCGGATGTTCTGCCAGAAAGAGTTTGACCGTATCCGGACCCCTCTCGATACTAATAGCCTGACTTCCTGGCTCACCCGGGAACGATACTGTGAAAACATCTCCAGGCGCCGGAAGCAAGCTTTGAAACGAGCATGTTCGGTCCGGATTGTTCGGGTGAAGTTTACACTCCTGAAACTCCTTTCCAAGTTCTTCAGAAAGTAATCTGTCATCATCTTTCCTCTTGATCTCGATTGATCCTAGTTGGCCGACTTGGTCGACGAGACCAGTAGCCTCTGAGAGGCTGGATTCGCGGCTGTCGTATTCATAGTATACACGCTCGAATAAGAGATTGCAGGTTCTATGAAGAGTCTCTACTTGCTGCACTTGTACCGGTCGTGATTGCGGAAGAACTGCACCCATCGGTGGGAAGGGTGGGCCCGTGGTAGTCATCCAACCCAAGGAAAATACGAACTTCGCCCACCAATCTAATGGACTACCCATTTTTGCGATGTATATGCAAAGTTGAGGAGATGCGTTTAGGGTATTTTGAAGAAAGAGTAATGAGAGTTGGATTGTTTGCTTCTCGGAGTTTGGAGTCTGCTGTCTGGTTTGCTGATGGATGTCATGGCATTATATACTTATTAGGTGGGAAATTCTGGCCTCTTTATAGCTTCTAGAGTCTGTATATCGATATATATTCACACCTATACTATGTTAATCGAGCATTTTTTAGTTGTAATATCATAGGGATATCAGATCGGTTGACTATGCACGTGCTCGAAAGCTCAAACCTCTCTATTCTGTATAGCGAGCGAGGGCAGTTACTAGCCACCAGGGCCTCGAAACACTTCGTCTCGGTTTCCTAGCTCGATTTTACAGATAGATCACACACACTTTCCGAATCCACGTGCGATTTCATAGCTCGAGACTGGTCAGAATTAACCACCCCCACGATGTACATGGTCTATACAATCGGCTAATACCAACGCTACTCGATTCATGAATTCACCGACCCGACGGATGTTGTCCGTCATAGCGAACGAAACCAGTACCCAAAAATCGAACCTAATAACTAGAATTGGATGTTAAGCAAGCCCCAATCGCAAAGAGTCTTGATAGTTGCAGTAATATGGATGCAGAGGTAAGCAGTTAGCGGACAAGACCAGGTACCAGTCCCCTGCTAGAAATCCTGTATGACACAGGGCTATATCCAGTCTCGGCACTAGACAACTTGTGTTTACAACCTGCGATATAGCCCAGTCTAAACACAAGTTGTCTAGTGCCGATACTGGTTATAACAATCCAACAACTCGCAAAACCTCAAATCCATGAACCCAGCAAACCCCTTCAGCGTCATTGTTCCATTGGCAGATACAATCGGAGGCCATTCGGTATTTGCGGAGTGGGAAAATTCAGAATAAAGCTCTAGGAAATAAATTTACACAACCACCGAAACTGTGATTAATGACTATAACCTGCAGAATTAACCATTCGGTTTTGAGTCATGATACATTTGTGCAGTTTTTGGGGGTGACGTGCCGGCGCTAGTGTAGTCTTCGTGCTTGGTGCTCTTTCGCCTGCAGATAGCAAATGGGTTTGAACATTCATGATCACCTTATCCACCGGCTTACTTAGGCGGTTTGCTTATAAACTCGAGCTCACCCTTTGAATCCCGTAATTCTAAACCGATCAACAGATCTCATCTCTAAACCCAATATTTCGTCATTGGCAAGTATGTCATGTAAACCGAGGCAATCATACAGATTTCAACGTCCGGGTGCTAATCCATGCAAGCTCCCCTGCACACAGCTTCGTAGAACAGACCAAGAATACAATTCGTAGCTGCTCCAAAAGCTCTCGCCTTCCAAAACCTATCGATAACTTCCAATTCGATCGGATTCCGGTACCTTGCAGTCGCAAAGGAAATCCCGCAACCTTAAAGCTCCCCAAAATCCCTGACAATTTTCCAACACCAACAACACAAAGTAAAACTAAGAACGATGTCCGAAAAGCCAACTGAACTAAAACCCTCGTCAGGCGAGCTCGCAGACGAGCTCGAGTCCTTCAGGCGCCGATGGAAGGAAGACCTCCAATCCCAAAGGCAGCCATTGACTGTTTCTACTACTACTACCACTCCCCAGCCGAACTCGGATGTTGCTCCTGCTCAACCATCATCATCAATCCCTACTGATCATACTACACTAAAGGCTCCGCACAAGCGACGGTCTTCCCAGCATACCCGTGATACTAATCCGCAAGATCTATTGGCTCAAAAGCAACATGATGTTGATGGGTTTAGGAGTTTGGATCTGGATGTCAAGCCTAACTCTAGCCTTGGACCCGGAGAGAGAACTTTAGATAGTGCACCGTTAACAACGGGGTTGGAGCATTATGAGGCAGCGGTTGAGAAGGAGAAAGATGGGAGGATTAATGAAAGTGTTAGATTATACAGGAAAGCCTTCAAGGTATGTATGGGGGTTGCACCGTATATCGACCTATAGATGCGAGCACGTGGGATATATATTGAAGCAGAGATAGGCAAATGACTAACTTTTCTCCAGCTCGACCCTTCTGTTCATGAGAAGTTCAAGGAAAAGTATTATCCTAAGCAGACTACATCAGGGAAACCGAAGAATGCGGAGTCGGCAGAGTATGATGGCGATCAGCGGCCCCAAAATAATCAATCTTGTGGAACTAATGGGTTCTGTCTAGGATATCGGAACGAAGGTTTCTCCCCACTGAGGAGCTAGTAAATACCTTCGCTGGAATTCCCATAACCGCGGGAGATAATATCGACCTCGCCTCGCTCAAAGGAAAAGAATCTTACAAGAAAGCGCCAACATGTCCGATTTCTACTATACCGAGGGAGATCCTCATACAGATATTTTCCATACTTGCTACAACGGATCTTCCCTCATTTGTCCGATCGGTAGCGGTGTGCAAATCCATCTGCTATATGATATACACTGAACGACAATTTTGGAGAGAACTCTGCAAGAATGCATATGAGAATATGGTATGGGGTCCTTCATGGGCATGTGATATTAAGGGCGACCCACTACTTGATCATGATCTTGACAAGATAGAAACTGGGCTCAACAGCCTAGGCATTATCGAGGAAGACGACGGCGAGGATTCTAGCGAGGAAGAAGCCTCGAAGTTAGATGTCCTTCCCACCCGTCCATTCGATGAAATCGAAGTCATCAAGTACAATTCGTCGTATAGATTGATGTTCATCGAACGGCCAAGGATCAGGTATAACGGAATTTATATCTCAACTTGCACTTATCTTCGTCAGGGGCACCAAGCCGCTAGTAGTATGGCTTTATCAACTATACCCGTACACATGGTCACATATTATCGATACCGTGAGTTTTATTTCCCCATAATATTCTTCCAAAAGAAGACTTCTCTAAAGCTAACACCCACCTTGAACAACAGTCCGCTTCTTTCCCTCCGGCTTTGCCATACATCTTCTTACCCCCGCTGAACCCTCTGACGTCGTCCACGCCATAACTCTCGATAATTACAACTACCTCGCTTCCATAAAGGCTACAACATCATCAAACCTTCCCTCCCACTTCAATAATATAAAACACATCCTCCCCGCCCGCTGGCGCGTCCACTTCAACCCAAATACATATCCCTCCCCCAACTCAACTGATGAACCGGGGCATAGGATTCAAATAGAAAGCAAGGGATCCGATACGGCTGGTCGGTATATAAATACTCTTGACTTGACGCTCAAAATGAGGCCGAGGGGTATTGGCGGGCGAAGGGGTTACGGAGATAGACTTTCGTGGAATAGTTATACGAGTTTCAATGTTTTGACGGAGGATAGTGGGTCATATTCGTTGAAGAACGATAAACCATTTTATTTTAGTAGGGTGAAGAGTTATGAGCGCGAGGTGTTGAAAGAGGCTGAGGTGTGATGCTTTGAGACTTTGGTCTTGGAATAATCCTATCGGGACGAATTTGAGGGCTCTGAGGGTTTAAACAGTTGGGTTGGGTCCAGATTTGCGAATACCAATTAGGAGAACAAAGATCCTTCGCACCTAAATCAAAAGAAAAACCTCTTTCTCGTACCTCAAAACTCCAAATAGTCAGTACTACCGTGAGCGTGTGCATAAACCCATTATTAAATTTTATTAAGCTGCGAGTGGCCTGTTTTTCGCTCTTGAGTCCCATAGACATCCTTTTAAATCCCGCTTGCCGCATGTCCTGACACGCACAGAGGAAATCTTTTGGTGGCAAACTCCCTGCATGCATGGTATTCAGGGGTATGGTGTGCGGCTAGATGGGCTACAACCAGTAATCAGCTGTTACGATATAACGGTGGCGCTCGAGGTCGCGATCTCTCGAATTGCATCGATTATATTTGGTCGACTCGGACCCACTGCACTAACAGCCCACCGATTTTCCATCCTTTGCTGTCAATTGACATTTACCAGAAAATCCTTTAACATCCTCAGGTCGAAGCTCAGTATGTGGTATACTGGTAGGCGATTTCTTCGGAAATACTTGGCTAGGGGAAGTTTAAAGACTGAAGGGTCTCGATCGCTAAATATAAATATTATTAAATAGGATGTGCCTGGAACGAATCCGTCGCGCCCCGCACCACGTTTATCTTGTCTTGGGCAACAGGTATTTGAGACATGGTTAGGCACGATGATAAGTTAGCGTGTGCGCTTTGTGTGAAAGCCAGGGTTTTGTTCAGCTGGGTCTATTCCGCAGCGAAAGCGATTTAATTTCGGGCATTTGCTGGCACCAGTCCTGTTACTGACTGGGGTAAAATTTATATGTAAAGGGGACCCTTCTTGTCCATCAATTGTATATTCGATATTTATCAACATCGATATTCTAGACGCTCGTTCTGGAAGTTCTTTCTTTTTATCTTCTCTCTTTTTTTTAATAGATCTTTTACAAGAAGGCCTATTGAAATCGGTTGCGTCGACATGTATCTTAGATCGATAGTTCTCGCACTTGGTGCGATTTCGATTTCTGCTGTTTCAGCGACAGAGAAATGTGCGCGAGCGGTCTGCAATGCGGATAATTGCTTGAGAGGTAAGATATTGACAATACTAGAAATATCAATCTTGTCCGTGTAATATTATAATATAGACTGACGAATATCTCAACTATTTAGCACTGAGGGCTACAAACACCCCTACACGCCTGGCTCAGGCGTCTGCGGACTGTACACGCATCATTGATGTCACTTATACCCCTCCTGTAGTGTAAGTAATAGAATACTGATGTGCTCTACCGCCACGCCTTCGACGTTAAAATGTCTATAGACCCATCCGCATAGCTATAAGCTAACATTTCTTGTTAAAACATAGGACAAAAACAGAGTATTCCACTATATCTCAAACAGACACCAGCACAATCCCGAGCACACTTGTCAAATCATTCTCTGACACACAAACCGATGTCATCCAGGCCACGGCTACGACGGACTTGTTGACTACCATCACAATACAGGCCAATATAGAAAAGAGAGTCGCCACTTCGACCTCCATCAGTTTCCCGTCTTATGCGACTCCATGTTCTGGATTCTACCGTTTCTCTAGTGCTTGCTCCTGCATTGGAGTCACCCCGAGAATCATTACCGTCACCGCACCGTCGACTACCGTCACCATACCAGTTACTGAAACAATTGTTACAAGCGTGACCCAAGTCGTTGATACTACTTCAGTTACGATCACGGATGCCACCATAAGCGTTACGACGACTGCTACAACAGTTACAAACACTATTGCAACAACCGTTAATGTAAACCCCCCCGAGGTCTCGAAAATAGGTAAAATTTACAGTAGCAACAACAACTTCCTAAATGCTTATGTTGGAGGGTATGTGTCGTCGGTGTCGGGTGCGGATATGCTCTACACTTCCTATATCACGGACGTAAATGCGGCGATACCGCTTCGACTTGATTCCAACGGTAATCTCTGGTCTGGAAACAAAGTCGCTAAGGGCAATCCTCAAAGCAGCGGCGCCGGCGCTCTACAATTCTTCTTCGTTGCTCCAGAAGT
This sequence comes from Arthrobotrys conoides, assembly GCA_036971725.1. NCBI lineage: Eukaryota > Fungi > Ascomycota > Orbiliomycetes > Orbiliales > Orbiliaceae > Arthrobotrys > Arthrobotrys conoides. Next base: position 4,254,279 of record JAVHJM010000001.1, read on the forward strand.
TGCAACCGAGAGTCGTCAACCTTTTGTTTGCACTGAAGGTTCCAACTCCTTTCTTAATTGCGTCGTCGGTCCTCAATCACCACCAACAAAATTGGGATTCACCGTGAGAGAGAATAATAACATTTATTCTTCGTCTCACGCGATTGCCGTTGCGAATGCCCGGACGATTTACCAAATTAAGCTAGAATAATTACACTAGGTATAATAATCTAATATTAATAATGTATCTCAAGAAGGGGTTTGAACTGCGTCCCGTATGAGTACGTACGTGTCTTCAGGGCTTGCTTGCTTATTGTTTTTTTTAGAGAGGGCGCATTTATTGCCTTCACCAACACTAGGTTTATTTGAAGGCGCAAGATCCATATATATTCATACTCCATACACCCTGTATTTAAATTCAATAGATAACTGGGGGCGCTACATTGTATCAATAAATAGCGAGTGACTTCATATATGTTATGAATGCTCTGCACAAGAGTGAGCATTTTGACTAGCTATGTTATCTTCTGTGATATATATTTTGTTCTGGTGATTCTCGCTGATAGTAGGTTCTAACCACTGTACTTGCAACTTAACCGGTGTCCGGTACAAGACTAGTTCTAATCGATAGTCGATCATGACGTTAGCTCATGATCGCCTATAAGCCCTCCCTCAAGAAATCATATATCGACCAAACACTAACCAACAAGATGGGTTTCTCGATATAATATAGATGTATCGCAACTCCTGCATATGTATGCTGCATCTATCTGGTAAGCTAAACACGCTGCATCTGAATTAATCAATCCCTCGAGCTCCATGACTGTGCCACTTGTTGTGTAGTTATTGGGTATATACTGTGGGGTATGCACCTAAGTATCCACATAAAGTTAAGAGACGAAGTTCAGCTATCCCGAAGCGCGTAATGTGATGCTGCAACTGCTTAAACTTCCAAAAAAAAAAAAAAAAAAAAAGAACATCTATAGCTGGCCAGGTATCACATTGAAGGTTTTTTTCCCTTCTCCTCCCCCCTCCTATTTTTTCTTCGAAAAGACCGTCATTATAAATGCTGGGGCCAGTTTACCTTGGTCTCGTATTCAAGTAATCTTTATGCTAGAGATTGACAAATTTCAGCCCTAGATTATGCTCTTAGTGTTTCATGGTACCGTGCAGCCCTTCAAAACTATCTCAGCATATATACAGATATAAAGATATAGACTTCAATTCTAGAAATTGGGGCCCTTCTAAATCTTCTTTACTTCGTACTTCGCAACACGGCGGGAACGGTTCTAAATCGAAACTTGCATTGTGCCTCACATATGCACATGCAGCAGTTTGTACTACCCTAGCCTTGAGGCTACACCAGCCCAGTGACTTCAAAATAAATTGTGTTGTGCATGTTGTAGATATTGCTGGCGCTAGTTGGAGTTGAGGCGCACGGCCGAGAGCTCATCAGAAGAACTAGCTATCTGGAGATAGATAATCAAAGCCTCTGTTTACACCTACTTAAGTATTTATCGTCCAAGGCACAATCTCTGAGGGTGGAGGTCACGGATACATCGCGCAGAAATAGAGCGTATTTTCATCAATTTCCGTGGAATCTCCAGGGATTATAGAAAATCTGACTTCGAAGGCCGAAAAGCCAACATAGCGCACGCACACGAGCGGTAGCTATATCGAGCTTTCGGTATTCGGAAACTGGCCGTAGCTCACCAGCGGGTTGATTTCAATGGCAATATTTCAACTTTCAGCAAAGCTCGGAAGCTCTATACTTCTAGGGTCAATAGCTAACCATCCCCTGTTGGCTTTACTAATACCGCTTTTTGCATATGGGTTCATTCTCGCCGTGTACCGACTTTTCTTCTCGCCGTTATCCGATGTACCGGGCCCAAAGTTGGCTGCGGTGACCCGACTATGGATTCTATACCAAGACTATAGGGACCAAAGAACGGATACCATCATCGATCTCCATCGAAAATACGGGCCAGTAGTGCGGCTCGGCCCAAATGAAGTTTCATTTACCTCCACATCTGCCGTGAAGGATATATACACCGGATCTGGTCGTGAGAGCGGGTTTCCTAAAGGTAATTGAAGCACAAGTGCTAGCGGCTTAGCTATGCGGTCAATTATAAGTTTTCTATTGGTGGAATAAATACTTAGTTCTGTGTGTCATTTATTACCCGGCATAGGTTTTCTATACGCAATGTTCACTCATTATGGGAGGTATAATATGTTCTCATCCCTCACTTCTGAGGCACATTCCTGGAGACGTCGAATGATTGCGAGTTCTTATTCTTTAACAAATATCTTGAACCGAGAAGCGAGTAGAGGCGACATTTGGCGAACAGTTGGAGAGTATGTGCAATACGTGCAAAGGGAGGGAACTGAATCGAAAAACGGACCGGGGCGTTCTATTGACATATATCCAGCCAATATCTACTTTGCGTGCGACAATGTCAGCGCACACGTTTTTGGGGAGGAGCGGGGGACAAAGACTTTGGGATCTCTTGCTGATAATGCAGAGATTAAACTTCAGCGAGATTCTATCGACGACTGGTATGTCCCGACAAGGAGGGAAAAGGTAAGAGCTAGGCCAGAAGCCTAGAAGCTCTGCAAATTATTGACAATAGAAAATTTTAAATATAAACATCTGGTTTCAATACTAACACTTTTAATAGATATATCTCTGGACCGACTTCAACTTTGCGTTAAGATGTTTCGAAGCATTTGAACGAACTACCCAGAAAGTATTCCGTGTTATTCAGCGAAGGGTAGATCCAGATTCTAAATACATTGGCGGTACCTTTCTTCATAACTACGCCTACAAGAACATGCGGGAACTCAAGGATCGCCCTTCACTGGAACTAACAGTTGCAAAGAACCTTCTTTCGGGCAAAGTTTCAGGCAAGGCATCTGAGGTTTTCGATGAGTTTGGCGCCGCAAGTGAATCAATGGTATACATTATCCCGGCTTATGAGCACGGACGTCGCTGATAGTATAACTTCTACTGATATAGGATCATATGCTTGCAGGTAAGATACGTAATAGCCGTCCTAGAAACCTCTGAATTCGGTAGATCGTTGACGGCATTCAGGGATGGATACCACGAGCGACACGCTTTCATTCCTTCTCGCCATGCTTTCACTTCCTGAACATTATGAGTACCAGGAAACCATTAGAAACAGCCTTCCCGACTTACCCTCATTTGATCAGCCTTTGAATGTAGCTGATATTAACCAGATATTGAACAATACATATCTCAACAGTGTGATCAAAGAAACGCTCCTAATATTTCCCGCAATCCCCGTTACCTTGCCTCGAGTTGTGCCATCTGGTGGCCGGGTGGTAGACGGACTTTGGCTTCCGGCTGGAACTTTAGCCTCTTCTTCGGTTCGAGCAGTCAATCTGACCTTTCTTCCAGAATTCGAGAAGAACCCTGGGAATGTTCAATGGAAACCTAGCCGGTGGCTTATCGAGTCTGGTGCGGACAAAGACAGGGTACAGGAACTTGAAAGAAGGCTGTGGAGTTTTGGTTCCGGTGGTAGAGGTAGGTCTATTCTTAAAACTTCCCATGGAACGTTCTTTGTACTAACCATACTTCTAAGGCTGTATCGGAAAACAGTATGAATCACAATGTCAATTTTTTTTTATAGGATATGAACTATGCTGACGAGTTAACCAACAACTAAATATAGTCTAGCATTAACAGAAATGTCACTACTCCTCGCTGCTATTCTAGCGAACTTCAAAATTCGACGGGATGAGGGCGATGCACTTGAAACCCCCCACAGGTAAAGTTCCATTTAGTAATGTTATAACGATTAACAAGATTTTTGAATATCTAAGAGCTAAGAAACTATTTTGCGGCATTTTAGTCACTGGACATGTAGGAGAAGTTTCCGAGATATCGCATATCTTCAAGACTTTCATGGCTTCCTACGGTTTGAGCCGCTATAAGACTTTCGACAGCTCAACGGAAGGAATGGGAGGCTCTTAGCTCCTAGACCAATAGTTGCCCTTTTCCGCACCCTTTCTTGGTAATTCTATGATTATTTATCTCATTCTTATCGTTTCTTGATCATATTGGCTCTGAAAAGGTTTACCAAGGTTGTATCGAGCACTCTAGACAACACGGTTGTGGCTATCATCATATGTTGTATTTCGCGTAAGTTAGACTTCAGACACAGGCGAGATATCTTTTTAGAGCATGATGCAATTATGGGATGGAAAAAAAAAAAAAAAGAGCCTTTACTTGCTTGTCTAGCGGTGCTGCAAACGTGGACTTTGGCTTTGTTCCTGCCTTTGGCGAAACGCTGTGGAATATAACGTAACGCCTACAGATGCGTCTACCCAATAGTCTGCGTGAATATCAGATCATCAGTTGAAACGGGAAATTCGGACCGCTAGACCCTGCTGATGCAGCATTAGATACCATTGAATTAAATATCCCACTGGGTTTCAATCATGCACTGTTCGGGGAGAACCATGGACTGTCTAAGCCGTTTTCCGTTTGCCGACTGACGAATCGATTAATTATAATCGAGGTGAGATTGTGAATTTATGTTATTCTCAGGGTTCGGCTGGTCACATCTCAACCGAAGAGACCTCAAAATAGGCCATACCAAGAAAGCTGGTGGCGAGATTGAGGGACTGAATTATTTTTAGATGTTAACTCAGAAACTTGGTCGTTTGGTTCGCAAGATCACGACACTTTGTGCACCACAGCTGGGTATGGTAAAAACACCAGGAGTCCTCGCTACCGGAGGCAAAATCCTCGATGCGGGTCAACGTTTCAAACCTCGCGACCTCGCTGAGGCGAAGCTCTGCGGGGCTAACATGATCCCTCCTGTGAGCCGAAGTAACTCCTTGTGTAGACATAGATTACCCGGGTTCGGGTAAATACTTTTTTTTTTGCGGGCCCAGAAATCACTCCACCACTCCACCACTTGACTCCGCCAAATCACCCCGCACCCAAACCCCGTCGCAGTTGATTACATACCTACCCTTACACGAAAGAGGACCCGCTCTTGGCGTCATGTTGCTCGTATGTATGTGCGTATTGTACGAGCGAAACATGTGGCGCGTCGATCCTTTGATATCCGACGAGGACATTTACATCTTGGCATGCATACACACGCATGTGCAGCGGCTGACCGTACGGTGCGCTATATCATGATCTTCTGACGAAACGTGATTCGCTCGGTTTATTCAAAGAAACGAAATGAATATCGAATGGCATTAACGATGCGGTATTAACATAACCGGGAAGAGAAAACATATCCTGGAACATATAGGCGGTTGCCTGAGGAGTAAAGCGATATGAGATTGAACATATACCATAATAGTACAGTATAGTTTGCGTGAACATATTGCATGATATCTAGCTATGGGCGCCAGGGGAGATTAAAACTGGAGGATTGTTTTATCACACGCTTACATCCCATGCAGATGTTATATATTCAACGGTGATCTTAGAAAGCACCTTACGTGTCATATAGAAGAACGAACAGGGAATGCTACCAGCGATTGAATAATAACATACCAGCATGATATATCCATATCATAATATTTTGGTGTTGGCCCATGATGCTTGGGAATGGGTAATCAAGAAATTAAAATTGTCAAGCAACTTAGCCGTCTTGACTTCCGAACCGAGTCCCGTTTTCGAAGAGTCCCAAGCCCTATATTATAGTGCATATCTTCTCGCCAAAATCTGGGGTCAATCGTCAGAAATCCAGAGCTAGAGGGTCTCCCTCACAAGAGCAATCCGGGTACTGAATATAGAGATGCGAGTATTGGCAGCAGCCGAGGAATTAATTTCGTTATGAGTTGTTGTGAGATTGATTTTAAGACAAGGTCGCACAAGATAACAACAGTTGGGATTTTCTGTAACACGAGCTTCGTCTGATCTGTTTCTCGAAACATATGACATCTTGCTTCAACGTTCACGTCCACGTCACCCGCGCGCACTGACTGCTCTATCTGATGTGACTCTCTTCCTCTTATACATGAAGGAGATGTGATATATCGATAGTAATAATACCAACACCAGAATAACGGGCCTGGATTTCGAGCTTTATATCCCGCTCGGACCAGAAAGTTGCCGCCCAAGCGTTACCCGACGGTACGTATCACATTCCGTAAGGTTCAATCTAGTCTAACTACGGGCTCGAACTCAACGTGATCAACCAATCCAACTTCGTTTTCTCTCTTGCTGACATATTTCACAAAAAGTTTTGTGATATGGGTCCGTTAGGTCGTATCCGCATCTCCAGTGTGACCGTCGCCGTGCCGGGGTAGCTCCATCGTAAATCGGGCATCAAAGCTTGTCCCATCGCCGGAGTGGGTCTGGGTGCTTTCCGGTTAAAACGCTGGGACAGCACCAAGGTTTCAGAACATGGTGGAATCACGTCCCAGGAAGAAGCAGCAAGTTTTAGAAGGGAGCACGAGACTTGTCCATCGGAGTTGGAAGAATAATTCCCCACACCCGTCTGGGATATATTGTACGAGATGCCAGGTTGGCTGGATACAATTTCTACACTCTGGAAAAGCGTCGAGGCGGCTTGACATTGATCGCCTATGGAGACCCTTGTCGTCAAATTGGCACACACTTGAATAATGCAGTCGAGGAGCAAAATATCATTTCTAGAAGGGAAATAGCCTGCAGATGGGACATGTCCCTCCGCCCATTGGCCGAATCCTCCCAAAATCACAAACCCACGAAGGTTAGGACGGGCAAAGTGGTCCTTTCTTCGAATGCCACGGAGATTTGACATGGGGCCGGTTTGACGACGCACGGAAGCTCTTGGCACATCTAGAACAACCAACCTTTGCTTGTCGACGTGCACGTCTGTGGAGCCTTCTTAAAAACTTGACATTGATTAAGGTTGTTCCCCTTCATGCTATAACTGGGGATGCATGAATTCCTAGTGATTGCCGCATGACCCACTTTGTCGCTCCGAGCTTTGTCCATGATATATAACGGCTATTTATCGCTAGAATTTGCTGTGGTGGTTATGTTACGCCTAGACAAACAGCCTGCTGCATCTTACTTATCCGGAATTCGAACTCGAGCACCAGGCTCTTTTGTCCATTCAATATGTGTGAGTATTGTTGATGTACATATATAATAATATCCGTTCTTTTATTGATCACTGGATGCAACATATACCCATGCCCCAGAACTTCCAGCTAAGTTCATCTCATCTTCTCCGTCGGCTGGGTGCTTTGGATTGCTGTGACTGGCTTGCAATATCAATCTGGCGCAACCTCGCGTCCGCGAGGCAGTAGACGAGACCGGCTACACCATATCCTGTCGACTGCGGATGAATCAAAGCTTCTCGTCATCCACGCCGGGATCTTTTGGGTGCCCCTCCCCCTTCCCCATCCCCATCCCCCGCAATCACGAGCTACTACTACATATAATCGCTCGTCCCTTGTAATGGGAATTCCTCTCCCTTTAACCCCGCAAGTCCTGCCGAATCCCTGCCCTTCGCATCGCAAATATCACAGAGCCAAAATCCAAAAGTGCTATTTCTTTTGCGAGATATCTCACCTGACGGGAAGCAATTCCCAACCTTCAAGTGCCCCTTGTTCTTTACTCTCCTCCTTGAACAAAGACAGAAGAAAGCAAAACTTTTTACCCGACATTGCCAAACGTACCTGTCAGTCACCTGTGTATGATCTACGATCATTCGAGTCTTTCAGTAACTGTTTCTCTCAAACATCCCGAAGATTGTTTGAAGCTAACTTCAATAGGCATTCAGTAGACGGCACCGTTTTCAAATTTTAGATGGCATCGACCCTTGGGTTCGTCCTGTCTTTCCGAAAATAATTAACTACATATCAATTTTAATATCCATTGAATTGTATCCGATGACCCTTGCGGAACGATGGGCTGGACGTAGCTAGACGAAGGCTGCATTGATGGGAAAGACGCTATTGGTTTCTAGAAGACTGTCTTTCGCCCTTCTACACATTCTCAGGCACTCGAGTAACCCGCCACCGCTCTTCTCCGGGTAGCCCTGCTCAATATATATTTCTTCGCTTTCTTGTCGCCATATTAACCTATGAAATCGAGTTCTGGGTAGCCTTATCTCTTTCACTACTACGATTGACAGACTCCTCATTTCATTTACACCAACAATATTTTTATCAAGTCCATATCCGGCATACCAGTATCCGCAAATAAGAAGCTTCGATCTTATCTTGTTACTACTAACTTACAAACTCGGTCTATCGCGATTCTGAAGCAACTTTCGACGGACCAGTCAATATATATCCCCCAAACTACCTATTTTACATATTGAGTATACACTGTTTTGCTGAATCCGACGCTATTATCACCTGGATCTATCAACTTCTAGATTCACCTCAGTCTCCCTAGAATCACCCCACCAGTCGCAACTCTGGAGCCCCTAGTAGTTAATCGAGGGCCGTTTAAGTTGGGAGCAAGTCTCCAGAATAAACGGCGTGGCTTTCGATCCAGATTGTTTGGAATTCGGAAACCGACTTCGACATCACACAATAACGCAAATACTTTAGTACGGCTTAGCCGTATACAAACAACCATGACGTCCTCACCGGACGCCTCGCCGTCTTCTGCAATGTCAGGGACGGGTGTACCTCAATTATCAATTAACACATCAGATGCAGTTACCAATGGGAACAACATATCGAATGGAAATGGCGCTGCAAGACGAACATCTCAAGCTGCAAGCGTCGAGCCAACCAGTGCGCGGCCAGATATTGAACGCGCAGACTCTCAAGGGCCCGGTGAAGCTCCGATGAGTGCTGTTTCACAAACTGGTAATGGACGGAAACGATCGAATACAGATGGCGTTGAGTATCCCCGACGAAGAGCTACGATAGCTGTAAGCCTTTCTTTCCTAAGAAATGGTTTTAATTTTTAGATGGTAAAAGATTTTGAAAACTAATGATCAAGCTTATATAGTGTGAGGTCTGTCGGTCACGGAAGTCTCGATGTGATGGATCTCGACCAAAGTGTCGACTTTGTATCGAGCTGAATGCAGAGTGCATCTACCGCGAACCAGGGATTAAACTTGATGCAGGAGATAAGTTGATCCTGGAACATCTAAATCGAATCGAGAATCTGCTGCAAAATGCTTTGCCTTCCACTCCACCTGGTAGCGGGATGGCAATGTCAGCATCTCCTGCCATCAGTCACTCGACAAATATGAGCGGAGATGGACGAATGGCACAACTAAATCTTGGGATGGGCAATAACCTCACCAACGGGATGGGTGCTTGGTCAAATATCAATAATATCTCGAGCATGCCAAAGAACCATTCGACACCGGCTTTGAATTTATTACAATGGCCGAAGATCAATCACCTAGTCTCTCTACCTTATTCACCGGAGACACTCCTTCAAGTTGAATTGGAACGGCCACCACTACAATTCAATACCAGTATGAACCTCGATCTTTCCAACACCAATGCCTACGTCCAGGCCTACTTTGAACGGGTCAATGTATGGTACGCCGTCGTCAATCCTTACAATTGGACAAGTTTATACAAAACTGCCCTCTCGCAAGGATTTAGAACGGGCCCAGAAAGCTGCGTGGTGTTATTAGTCCTAGCATTGGGGCAAGCTAGCACCAGAGGATCGATTTCAAGGGTTCCAATTCATGAAGATCCTCCAGGAATGTCCTATTTCTCCGCTGCTTGGGCACTACTTCCTTCACTCATGACCAGGACGACGATGCTTTCCGCCCAATGCATGATTTTGACTTCTGCATATCTGTTCTACTTGGTACGACCACTAGAGGCGTGGACGTTACTGAGCAGCATTAGTATGAAACTACAACTTCTGCTCACCACAAACCCACCTGCTCTACTACCGACGTCCAGCAGAGAACTCAGCGAGCGGGTGTTCTGGAACGCCCTGCTATTTGAGAGGTAGACCGCCAATTCCTATTATTTTGGACCTTTTCATACTCATCTAGCTGATACTAGTGTATTCAAATCCAGCGATCTACTTGCCGAATTGGATTTACCGCATTCCGGAATTGTAACATTTGAAGAATCAATAGGCCTTCCCTGCGGCTTTGAAATGGAAGATGAAGACTCGCCCGCTGGAGTTCGAGACGACCTCTGGTACTTCCTCGCCGAGATCGCCTTACGACGGCTCCTCAACCGTGTCAGCCATTTGATCTACTCCGAAGCAAACCGAGAACGATCAATATCCACCTTAGGACCCATTGTTGGCGAACTCGACTACCAACTAACGCAATGGTATGAGAGCTTACCGTTGGCGCTGCAATTTCCACATAATCGAGTGCAACTTAGCAATCCAATCCAGACCGTCCTAAGGCTCCGGTATTTCGCATGTCGGACAATCATATTCCGTCCGTATATACACGCTGTCCTTAAGGACGAGAAACTTGGAATGGATACAGTTGTTCGAGAGAACTGTCGAAAATGTTTGGAGGCTTGCTTGAGACAATTGGAGCATATAACTGAGCAGTAAGTTGTAATAATAACGATGAATTTAAATCCGACGGTGAGCTAAGCATGCGATATTTTGATAGTCATGCGGGACATATGCCCTACCTGTGGCAAGGTGCGCTCTCGTAAGTTATGTTCTACTCCAAAAGGTTTTTCTAGAACGATTACTAAAACCCAAGCAGCATGGTTTCCCAAAGTCTTCTGGTGATGGGTGCAACAATGTCACCTTCCCTTGCCGCCGTTTTACCCCCAGCCGGTGAGTCTCAAAGTCGTTATATCGGTTTGTTATTCCAATGGCTAATTATAGTTCTAGATAACATCGACAAAATGTTGAAGGATGTGATCACTGAGCTCCAGTATTACGCACACCTTGCACCAAGCTTGAAACTAGCTCTAGAGCTTGTCCAGGAGGCTGAAGAGCGCAGACGTTATTTCCTGCGAGAATCCGGAATGCGAATCTAACGAATCAAACTTGGACTTCGAGGCTTGAATCCAAATTTGTTATTAGAGTGGTTAAAAGTGCATGCATCTTGCACTGCCTTAGCTACGTTTGATGACAGATTCGAGGCTTCTATGATTATACGACCTAACTCCGGTGCAGTTTTGTTAATGCGTTCGGTCACAGCCACCAAAAATACAACAGACATTGGACTTCGAACATATCCTATTCCAACATACAACTTTCAACTTTTCAACGGTGTTTTACTACTATATTAAATTCTAAAAGTCCTACAAAGCAGGAGTCAAGCATTTCGGAACCACCTCCAACCCGGTACCTTCGTTGAAACACCCGCGCATCGGCATCTGCAAGCATATATACGAAATTCGATTCAGCCTCATGGTTTGTGGCTTAGTAGTTTATGTTCGATCCAATATTTTTCCTGTTGCATGTTGTTATTCTTACGATTTGCATCGTCTTTGCATCTTTTTCTTCTTCTTCTTTAATTCTACGTAAATTGTTGAAAATTGCCATCTTGTGCATGTTTATATATTATCATTCTTAGCTGTTAATAATCAGGATCTGGGATCATGTACATGAACTATCCATCAAGTATATACTTTCACTTTTTTTGCATCTTCCTGGAATCGATTATGTTAAAAAGGCTGAGCCCACAGCATCTGACCTAACGTTAACAAACCTTATATTTCACATTGGTTTCTTGACACCGCGAATTCAGTTTAGCCGGAACAATTATGTTTACTACCAGCTACTACTCTCCAATGCTAACCAAATCTAGCTCTGTGCATCCGCGGGTATGCATGAATCTTTGCCGTTCCAACTCGAGTTTGGTTGGGCCTAGGAATGCATCGATGTGTTGGTATCAGCCTCTTAGTTTCAACCTTTTTCCTTTTGAATCGGACGGAAAAATGTTCAAAACCGCACAGTTTCAACCTAATACTTCCTTTTCACGCAAGCCCATTTGCAGAGCTCTCCCATGTATACACGTTATACATAGGTCTCCCCACCGCGATGGCTTCAGGTTCCAAACCCAAGAACTGGCCACAGGACATCAAGTATCTCATCAAACCAACGCTGTCGAAGAAGTTAGATCAGACGATTCTCGGCCCGTTAGGGTTTGGGTCCAAAGTGGGCGGCGGCGGGCCTCGATTCGCTACAGCCCCCTCCGAGAATGTGGCTATAAAAAAAATTTCGGACTCGTCGCACCCAGCCGATGGCGAATACGGACTGTTTGGTATGCATACATAACCTTTTTTCCCCTCCAATTGCCGGTGCAGCCTAAAGGCCCACAATTTCATAGATGGTGAGGATTGGGGGCACGAGACAAAACAGAGTTTTGAACCAACTTAGCTAATGTTATTTTTAATATATATTTTTGTATTAACTTTAAAAATTTGAAATATTGTATAGCAACGAAGAATTTAGCTCCAGGAACCCATATCCTAGACTACTTGGGCCACTATCACGAAACAAGCCCGGAGGACACTGATGAAGCCTCAAACTACGACTTGGTGCTCACGCGAGACGTGGGGGGGACCAGCCGGGGCATAGCAATCGATGCACGTTTCGGCGGCAATGAAGCCCGTATGATAAATGACTATCGCGGCGTCGCCGTGAAGCCTAATGCCGAGTTCAAAGAACGAGAAACCGGGATCATGGGGGTATTTGTTGTTGTGAATAACGGCATAAAAGGATTCAAGGGGATCAAAAAGGGCGAGGAGATATTAGTGAGTTACGGACGGTCGTTCTGGAGCGAACGACGGAGCGAATGATCTAGGCTATTCCATGTTCACGCAACGTTATGGAGTCGACCATTGGCCCGTTGGGATTCTAAAAATATTGAAAAATAATAACTACACGGCGGTCGTTAGATGTATGTCCTGTACTTGTGTGTAAGTACATGTTTTCTCCGTCAGAGGGAGAGAGTTTCTGGTCGTGATCGAGAACTCGGCTGTTTCACAATAAAGGCTCTAACATTATTCGTAATGATAATAAGCCGTGGTATAGCAGAATTTGAGAGCCGATTTTCGGCTCTTGCATTAGCCCTGCGTGCCTCGCAAAGGATTACCTTGCCTTGCATCTGTGGAGAAGCCATTGTCGAAAGGAGTGATGAGATCCCTTGACGTACGATTCGTTCGGTCTGTTGTTTGAGATCTGTTGATTCTTTTTTTTTGTTTTTGCTGACCATATATGCATAGTTGTGCACGTCCATGTGCTTCATATGATAACTTTTCTTGTTCAAGATTTGTATATTGCATACGGAGGCCTGAAGCTAGTTTGAACATATTCGGAGATAGATGGCTTATCATGGCAGTGAAGACCCGTTATAGGGGGCTTTTCTCGGCTGATAGAGCTTCCAATTCTGTCTCGCCAATATCGCGGGAAACGTCCCCAATCAAAGTTCAACAGCGTAAACCTGGACAGGCGAAGTGGATCAATGTCAGAATAATACGTACCAGAAACTAATGGACCGGGTCTCATAATCGTTCAAAACGGAATAACTGCCATGTGCTTGCTGTAATACACGGTGGCTTTGTGGGACCCGCCCTGGCTGAGCTTCGAATATGTACCTAGAACATACCTCGATATTAACAATTCAGCAAATATTCTCCACTTTGGCAATTCCAAGTACGACTAGGCGACGCAAGCATTGACAAATTCTCATCTCGGTTCTGCACACCCTTCCATCAGTGCGTCTTCCCTTTCCAAGATACTTCTTGATTGTTGAAAGAAAAAAAAGTGGGCCAGGTCAGTTTGGTGAAACTAAACATCTGTGAAACAGGAGAAGAACCGCACAGGCCCGCCCGCACCATCTTTGAACAAACAAAACGTCTGTATGAATTGATGCGACTAAACCCCCAAATCGATAGCTAAAACCGCAAGGTGGACATTGACAGGAGGGGCGATTCCGCACCTTGTCGATCCCATTTTATCTTCCGTCTAGGGTTTAACGCGCGATTAACTCGAAACGTACTTCAGTTTAAGAGGGGATATAGTTCGATTTTGATATAGACGGTAAGGACAGTGTTTTTTTTGATATTCAACTACTACTATACTATTGTCTCCTTTTCCAGTGAAAGCCTTAATTTTAGGGTATCAAAAAAGAATGCGTGTAAAAAAAACCACCTGACAAGTTTTTTGTTTTTGGACATAGGAAAATAAATGAAAAGAGATAGTGATAAAATAGACAGATCCGCGAAGGATGACTAGGATATGCCAATGGCCTTGTGCCTAAATTGACAAGATGGAAAAATAATAACCCTGACCGAGGAGGAACAGGATAGAGAAGAAAATGTAAATAAGAAAAAAAAACCAATGAATGCTATGGCTACTCAAGCCAGTGAAAAGACCAGACCACTGGTGTAAATGCAAGATGACAAAACTAATGACCGCTAAATCGACAGAGTAAGAAAATAATGCGAAAAGAAAAAAAAAAAAGGTTATACTGTACTTAAAACAGAGAGAAAGAAAAGAAAAAAAATAAGAAACAAGGCAATTAACTATTAGAATAAAGCCTATATAGCTTCAACTTGCATGAGACTGGCACTGCTATATTCCAACTCTTGCATAATGTCATTGCTGTCGGATCCTCCTAGTGTCCATACCCATTCTCTCTTCGATCGCTTCCATTTCCCGCTGCGAGACAGAGCAGATGCAAATCGGTCAACGCATCGACCTCTGGTGTCTTCGTCATCGACGGGAGTCTTTGGTTCCGAGTCGGATTCGGATTCTTCTGAATCAGAAGAGGATGTTGTGGATGGTGGAGACATGTTGTCAATATCTTCCAGTTCGTGTCTGCGAGGGACGAACTCGTAGTCCTCCTCTTCTTCTTCAGATGGGGAAGGAATCACAGTGTGTTCCGATTGGAAAGTTACACTGCGGGTCATGGTTTCGCAGGCTGGCGAGTTCGATAGGGAATGGGAAGGTGAACCCTTTAATATCGATCGCTTCCCACAGACAGCTGTGTATGAATATGTTCGAGTCCATCGATAAGAACCAAATGGGTTACACGACCCGGTTCCGATGTGTGTGTTAACAGCTGTATTTCTTGATGTGATATCCTCTTGCGAAGCAGTGCTTTCGTCATCGCTCGAGGGGCTGCAGCTCAGCTTCAATGTGTTCGACGAGGAGAACGTTTTTCTCGAGTCATTTCCAAAACTTAACGACAGCTTTGGCTTTTTGGCTACAATAGGAGTGCCAAATGTTCTACACGAGGGTGAAGGGGCATCCTGAGCAGTTGTGTCAATTGATGAAGGGATAAAGAGAGAAAGCTTTGTCGATGCAGGTCGGTTTTGAGAATTGCAAAGGGTGGGAGGGAGCGACAGCGCTGGTCGGAGTGGTCGTACGGCGAAGGCAGTCATCCTGGACTACACGAATGATATATATATTATAGGTGGTGGTGGTTATGAATTAGGGACCGTCCAAGTCGAATTTGAAGGAATGAATGGCGGTGCCGATAATTATAAAGTCAGGCGGCTATATGCTGTACAACGCAAAAGGTGGAAGTCTGTTGATGTCGCAGATCCAACAGTCCAGGTCGAATAGAATGAGTTGAAGATACTTTTTTAGTGGTCGTTAAGATCGTATATACTTGATCATTAGGTATGATTAGGAAATAGTGTATAGAAGTAGTATTTGATGAATGATCAAAATATGTATGTATAATGGGCGGTTAGGGGAGTATATATATCGATTGCTGATAGAGGAAGCAAGAACTAGAGGGAAGAGGGGTGGGTGCCATATGCTTTTTGTTTTCCCAGTAACCTACTGAACCAGTGCCCGAGCAGGTATACTAGCAACTAGTGTGAGGGCATGCGCAGCATGCACCTTCAAGAGACCAAGAGGATGGATGGGGGCGGCAAAAGGGAAAGATACCGGTGTGTGAGGGGTGGAGCAGAATACTCGAGGTACTCCCAAGGTCGGTACCTTGGGCAAATGGTAGCAGTCTATAGATAGAAAAAGGAATGTAAAGGTCGCATGGCAATTTGAGCGAAGACCCGCCACGGTCACGTCGAGAGCAAGGGAGCTGGAAGTACCAGTGACAAGTCTACTGCCGTCTTTGCAGAGATTTTACCTGCAAGACAGCATGCAACTGCTTGGAATGCATAGGCACGAATTGTACCAGAAACAAGCTAGGTTGTCTTGGGGGAAGGCTTCGATCGTTCGTGAAGGGCAAAGTCTCTGTTCCTGTATGTTTCTAAGTTTAACCCCAGACTAATTTGCGCTTCCTTGCACAGGAAATGACAAAATAAAAAAAAAGCAAAGGCCCATGGATCCACCAGCGACCCCTTTTTTCTTTTTCTTTCTGTTCCTCTTCTCATCGCAGTGGAGGGTGTGGGTCGATTCCCAGAAGGGACAAGGGCTGCTATTTGCGGACGATGGTGCTAGAGCGGACGTAACTCGCTCGAGGAATCACCCTGCAAAAAAACAGCGACAGACGGGACGAGGCCTTGACCTGCTCTCGATTGGATGGCAAATATCGTGTCGACTGGCGATACCTAGAACCTAGAGACTTCCAAAAATTCATGAATCAAGTTTGACGGTACGACCGCTTAAGTATACAGCGACTCTGTAGACATCGTGCATCGCTTGCTGTGGCAAGATCTCACGATTCAACTTTCCCAGGAGGAATTCGACCGTCGATGTGATTGCAAGTTGAACCGAGGTCCCATCCACATCTGGAAACATCCAATAACAGCCCTGCATTTGACGCCTATCGGATCACGAAGAAAAGGTTCCTTTGCGTTATCTCCATCTGCAATACCACCCAAATGTATACCTTTCGGTAGACCTTCTTGCAAAGGACTCTAGGCGAAGTCTCGGCAAAGTTCTTGATTCTGTTGGGCCCAGAGGTACATGGAGACGAAGTACCTTCGAATCTCGAGACGATCCACTAAAATTGATTAATCGGTTCTGCATTTTGCATTTTCTTCAGACTGTCTCCAGATTCTTGCATGCTGGACCGTTTGCGCATCCCGGTGGACTCCGAGACGACGGGCAGCGTAGATCCCCATGAGCTTGGTTTGCATCTGTCACTTGTTACAATGCAACTTTCACTGGTGCATCGATCGGGGAACCGGTTTTAGAATCCCCAAAAGCCCATCCAGCTGCCCAAATATAAACCGATGATATCAATATGCCTATTCCCGGAGCTGAGGTTGGAATCCAAAAAATCCTAACCTCGAATCCAGAAATTTCCTTGGACAGAGAGAGCAACATCAGCTTTGAATCAAGGATGCAAACGATTCATGCTCCTGAGCTCTGAACCAACTTACACAGTACGATCTTGAAGGCATGGCACATCAATCTCTGGATCCAACTGGATCTCGAGGAGG
This sequence comes from Arthrobotrys conoides, assembly GCA_036971725.1. Lineage (NCBI taxonomy): Eukaryota > Fungi > Ascomycota > Orbiliomycetes > Orbiliales > Orbiliaceae > Arthrobotrys > Arthrobotrys conoides. The sequence continues at coordinate 4,271,523 of JAVHJM010000001.1, forward strand.
CAAAGCGAGCGGGGTAGAACGAATCCGGTAAAAAAATTCCCCCTTGTTGCTATCGGTTGGCTAGAATTGCAGTAGGATGTCTTGCTGCCTTCGCTCGAGAGCTGCCGTTTCTTGCACCCGCGGAGCGCGGAGTTATCGATGTTAGCTGACATGTGTCGACACAAGCCACAGCCAACGCCGCAGCCACATTTATGACGTTCTGGGGCGCACGTACTCTGTAATCCCTGGCCAATCAGCCATTTCTCCGTCCATGCATCTCCACCAGAAGATTTCCCGAGGTCAGGTCTTCTTTAACTAACTCACTTTTAATTTCGACAGGCCACAGCCTTTGGCGGCCATTATCCTTGTTTCGGCTGCTAGGTTCGGTGAACGCTTTGACGGTACGAACCTCAAAACGGAATTTTTATATTCTATTCAAATTTCAAAAAATCCAAATGCTTTAACTAATTCCCACAAGCCAGAATACCAATTTTACCGGTGCCCTTAATCTCGGAACTGGATGAAAATAGGAGCCCCAGGCGAAACGGCAATTTTCTAGAATGTCTGAGAGAAGGATTTCAGAATCAGATCTGATAGTGGGAAAGCCCGCTGCTGTGGGAAGTCTGCGAAGTTCCCAAATTGCGACCGACCTGCCTGACTTCTTCAAGCTTCCCAGAGCAGAGACGGGATATAGTCAGCTTTCTGGTAGCGAACAGGCCATCGATCATGTGCTCCCGAGATCGAGACATCGTGTTTTGCGGTAACGTCGTTAGCATACGACTCAAGAACTTAGACATTCACCGTTACTACACGATGACGGGGCCCACATTGTTATTCTTCCAAACCGTTAACATCGGTATGAGACAAATCCTACCTTTATGGAACTTGCGACACTTGTGACCAAACCTATATTGGGGATTTGAGATCTCTGTAACCTTCTAACCTGCCTAACGGTTTCGAATCGAATCCCACAACGACAACGCATTATATTTATCATAACCCCTGAATCGTCGAACCATGCCAAAGCCGGTTCAAACATTCTAGAAGGACGTCAACAAATTCTGTTTAAGATCTCTTGTTTCTTCGTTTCCAGCAAGATCGGTCGTAGGGATGCAGCAATTGTCTCAATCAACTAGGCTGGCTACGAGAAACCATACGTATACGCCGAAAAAGGGGAGGTGGGTGATTCTGACATTTGGAATCAGTATCCATATCGGTATTGCAATCTACCTCTTGATGGAGCTTGAAGACATTGGGTCCGTATGAGGGAAACACATGAAAAAAGTCGTCATGGGAATCTGCCGGATACGATTTAGCAGGGACTTACAAACATACCGTGTTCATGCGAAACACCGCCACCCCAAGGCCCCTGGGGTTGATACCCGCAAGCATGCATACACCCCGGTATGTGATTTTGCAATTTATAGATACATACTCGGATGGGATTCAAATATTCGAGAATAGGTCTCGCCGAGAGAGGCATTGCTCAACAGTGTATGAGCCGCATGCGTTATCAGACGTCAGCTCTTCGAAGATCAAACAAGACAGCCACGGAAAGTGTACGCGGATGAAACCCGTATAAAAACTGACGGCTGTGCTGGCTATTGTTCTGACCTCGAGCTTCGCCTCATATATACGTAAGTGGTGCCCGGAGTGGGAATGAAACCAACCCAGAGTCTAAGATATATTCGATTCAAGCAGATCGCTACGATAGCTGGTACTTGTTTCGGCCGTTCTGATATATATAGACGTCAGTCGCTAACTTTAGGTCGCTGACGTTGAAATGCTTTGATTTCGATCATTCTTCAAAGTATCGTTTAGATATCCTAATTTCACAGAGAACCGAGCGAGAGATCGCAAGCTAACAGTTTAGCTGTCATGATTTCCTGAAGACTGGCCGCGTTCAACTCCCTCGAGTTGATCGGATCGCACAATAATTGCATCTATACGTTTCTGTATAGTTCTTTTCTAAAATTGTAACCACGTCACCTGGTTGGCGAGGTTCCCTCAATCTAGTTTATGTGTTCAACAGACAAAGGAATCCCAGATTTAACGCTCCTTTTGGAACTCGATTTTAGGGCAATTGCTTTTCCGGCTGAAGGATGTAACATTATTCAATATTTTGGGCCTGGCGCCGCATGACCAGATCCCGTCAATGGTTTATGCGTAGGGCAAGAAATAACGCAAGACTTGAGCTAGCATTAGATTCCGCGCGCCCGAAGGTGGCACAGATACCGGCCCACTTCTTGCTTTGCCGGCCATTTACCGCACCCACATGAACGCCTCCCGGTGCCTCCGACGGCGGCTTCACTTTTGAGCGACCAAGGCGTGACGAATTCATGAAGGTTGGCGCGCGAGACTAATATAAGCCTGTCGTTGAAATGCAGGCAAGCACAGTTTGGTGGGGTATCTGTGCATGCTGTATTATGCGCATATGCGAGAGCTAGATCGGGTGCAGGCGCTTGAAAGACGTGGCGAAGTTGATGTGTTAACTGACAGGTTTTAAGTATCAATAGAAAGTGAGCTCTCGACGGGTGTGCTGTCATCGTTTAAATCTATATGTACTATTTTATTAGAGGAATGATACCATCCCTTTGCCTCAAACCAGACTTCACTATGCCTATCTTTGTTATCATTAGGTTTGAGTTTAGTAGGTTTGAGTTTAGGAAGTTTGGTAACTTCATGTAGTGTAGACTCGTCTGCAACTTGTAAATAGCCTGGCCTGCAACTTATGAGTGGGAAAGTAAGAACATAGGGTTGCAGGTGCTATGGTACACTGTGAGGCGCCAAATCGAAGAATTCTAATCAGTAACTGAAACAAAGAAAGATATGGAGATTAGTACATCTGATCGGGTACCTCGGACAAGGTAATCAACTTTGGAATATTAATTCGTCCCTCGGCCGTATAACTTATAGCCTCTGTAATAGACCGCTATACATACAATACTTGTATAAACTAATCCTTGGTCTCGAGGCTAAACCAATCTGAGCCGACAAGCCTGTTGATGTACATGCCGGCATACCATACGCACAAGAAGTTATAGTTTTATCATTATAAGGGCCTTACCGGATATATCGATAGTTGTAATGCCTCTAGTATCGTATTTGTATGGGAACCGAACCCTAGGAAGTCGAGCTCTTCTAGGCCTGTATGTGATGTGTAACATAAAAACACTGTCTAAGGGGGAACAACTATTGTTATTGCCACTGATAGATAAGAGTAATGGTATTTTTTAAATATTTCTACCGTATAAAGGCCGAAAAGTTCTTTAATTGCTATACTATACATAAGGTTCTTAAATTAATACAGATATTCTTCATAACCATTTCTAGCTCCCAGCTAAATATTTAAATATGCGAATACCTTACTAATTACCTATCACCCACTAGAGTATCTACTACCCTATTATAACTAACCCTTCTTGGTGAGGAAATGGCGATAATGCAAAGCGAATATTTCTTTGAATAAACGAGGAGTATCTGTGCCGTTCTAAGGGAGGGGTTACTTTGTTTGGAGCCATTACAATCTTGACGCTACTCATAATATCGGCCTGGCAAACTTTAATTTCCTCCTATTGACTAAGTAGCTAGCCTTCACTCATCAACAGTCCTATATTTGAGCAAAGTTCACACACTGTCGTCACCGGATCGCTCAACCATCTGAATCCTTTAACAACGTGTTGTTTTTGTGGTATTCTATTTTAGAGCTTAGCTTGAGCTCTCGAGCTCGAGTCTCGGATTACGTATTCAATTTGAAAGGATGAGTCTACAGACCAGAATAGAATAGAACCCCAGCCATCTTAGTTATTCCTTTGCGAAAGTGAGATCGAGGCCGAAATAGTTGGTCGGCGAACCCGTCCGCCGATAAATATAAATAAAGTGTGTGCAATTATCGCACGAGGCTTCGGATGTTGGCCAAGACCACTAGCCGGGATATCTCCAAATAGACCGGTAGCATCGGAAGGTTATACTAGTACTCCGTAAGTATAGTAATGTACGAATCGTCATTCAAAGTTCAAGACCAGGGTCAGGATTAAGGCTACCGTCGAGATTTTTAATTCTCGAGAGTTCCCTCATTTAGATGTGAATGCGGACCAGGGCCCTCGGTAGTCGGCAAGCGGTCCCATTCGAATCCAGCGAATGAAGCAGGCCTCACGGGGCTGGCGGATGAAAAATTCGATGGAGTGGAAGCAGCAGCAGCAGCAGCAGCAGCAGTAGCAGCTATTTCGGACAGTTGCAGTTACAATGCACATAGAAAGTTATGGCGCGCATGGAAGAGTTCTTGGGAGGATATTACATGTTAGTGTGTCAGCATTAATAGATGACGCAGAAGCCAGAAGCCAGAAGCTACGGAGCTTTCTACAAAACCGTGGTTTCTCTATCTCGACTTTCTTTCCTTCCCTCTTCCACTCTCCTTCATTCATTCTACCTTCCATCTTTTCTCCATTCTCCCAACTTCTGCCGTGACGGAATTCAAGAAATCGATCGAGTGCCGTATTAATAGAAATCTGCCGAGTGACCGTTGAACTTGGCCCCGCCAACTTAACTTAATTCACTGCAGCTGCCCCTCCGAACCATCGAATCAGCGCTTGCTCGTCCTTGGCTTGAACCACGGATACCCCAGACGCCTACAAATCCTAAGGCTAAAAACCCAACCGTCGAAGGCCGAAATCCAAAAATTTCAACTTCGACACATACATCGTAGACCTATCCTTTCGATATCCGAGATATCCTTCGAATCAAACTTTGTATTTTCTGCGTAGAGACTCTCAGCCTTGCAAATACATACATACATGTCGTACGGCTACCAACCGAATGGTCCTAGCGATTCCTATGCCACTTCGTATGTTATCCTTCATCAGACAACCGAAAGCTGTTATCTTGAGTTAAAAAATACCATACTAACGGCTTCATAGGCAGTTCTATGGCGGTAGTGGACCGCCTCTCCCTCCAAGGCCGAATTCTGGCTATAACATGAATTCACAGGTACGATATTTTAGATCCCGTTCGCCCCGCAACGTTAGCCGTTCTGCCACTTTGGCTACGCGAGCACAGACAAGGCACATGCTGACATGCACTCGAATTATGACAGCCTCCATACCCCAATCAGCAGGGTTCGTCGCCATATCCTCAATATCAACAACCTCAAAACTATGGGCCTCCAGTAGGGTATCCGAGCCCACAGCCTCCGTTTGGTGGTCTCCAACACCAAGGGACATTTTATGGAAATCCCCAACAGTACCCACCTTCGCATAGTCCGCAACCACCCACTGGATATGGAATGCCTTCTCACCAGCCGACATACTCCTCGAGTGACCAATGGGGGGCACCACCTCCCGGGCGATATCCTACGCCTGGGCAGCTACCGACCTTTAGTACGAACCAATGGACCAGGAACCAGCAAGGACCCCGGCCTCCGCCGACGACGATGCAGACATATAATCATGGAGGTGGGGCAGGGTTAAGTTACCAACACAGTACTTGTCAGGGAAAGAGAAAAGCTTTGCGTATGTCATTGTCCCACCATATTCTTGAAATATAATTCGAAAATGTGCTAACTTAACTCAATAGTGATTGGAATTGTAAGTGGTTGGAATAACCTCAATAAAATTGGAAATGTCGCTAACTTGAGCAGAACTATTTCAATACTAAGCGACAGCTAAAGTAAGTGAAATATGGTATATAAAAACGGGCTAGTACCTATGGCTAATACCTTGTAACAGCGGGTGCATCAACGACGTAATGAATGTCCGAAACTTCTTGATCCAATCTTATAAGTATAAACCTGAAGATATGGTAATCCTAACAGACGACCAATCCAACCCTCTTTCGGTTCCCAAGCGCGACAACATTCTCCGAGCAATGAAGTGGCTAGTAACGGATGCCCAGCCTAACGACTCCTTGTTCTTCCATTTCTCTGGCCATGGTGGCCAAGTTCGCGATTTGGACGGAGACGAAGCAGACGGATACGACGAGACTATCTATCCGGTCGACTATGCTACAAAAGGCCACATCGTGGACGATCTCATGCACGATATTATGGTGAAGCCGTTGAAACCTGGTGTTCGTCTCACTGCTATTTTCGACAGTTGTCACTCCGGGACAGCTTTGGACCTTCCATTTGTCTACTCAACTTCCGGTACTCTCAAGGAACAGAATCTCTTCAAGGAAGCTGGAATGGGAATCTTAGGAGCCGTAGCCCAGCCACAGACCTTGACATTAGGCGGTGTCATGCAAGGAACATTTGAGTTTTTCAACAAGGCCACCGTTGGTCGAGGGGCTGAAGAACGGGCGAAGAAGACAAAATTCAGCCCCGCTGACGTCATTCAATGGAGTGGTAGCAAAGACTCGCAAACTTCGTACGTTATCAAACGCTCAGCCAATACATATTTCTGATCATTTTACTGACTAAATATTAGAGCGGACGACAAGGGCGGTGGTGTCATGTCACGGTTAGTCTAGATTCCCTCCCGAGGACTAATATATCAGCGACTAACATTCTATCTTAGTGCCTTTATCAAATGCTTGTCGCGGAACCCGAATCAGAGCTACAAGCAAATGCTCAACAGTTTGCGGGACGAACTCGATGGTAAATATTCTCAGAAGCCACAGCTCAGCTGTAGCCATCCTCTAGATACCGATTTGCTTTGTAAGTCAAACCCAATTTTACAACGATGGATTCAATAATTGCTAACTACGAGATAGTCATTATGTAATGGGTCCTTTGTATTATGACGAAAATCAGCTATGGGATATGGTGTCATGACTTTCGTTTTTCTCTGTTTTCTCTGCAAGGTTAAGCGCGGTTCACCGGCACAAGAATGCCTATGATGTTATTTTTTTCAATGTTAACGTTTCTTGAATCTTCACCTCTTCGACCTGTTATAAATTATCTTCGACACCCATTCCACAGGCTTCAGCAGGACGGCCCTTGTTTATGACATTTTCTACTTTGTCTTAACCTTCTGTGATTATACCAAAAAAAAATTCGGATTTTTCCATATCATATCTACCAGCCCCTTCTTCCAAACAGGCTTCGTACCTTATCTACCTTTATGATCTCACATTTTTCACGTCTATAGGCTATCAAGGATCTCAAGTTTGCTCTGCATGACTACTACTTATACATATCTGCACATGCATAACAACCGAAGGGGAAAACACCACTAAAACTGCACCATTTCTATGTAAGGTAATGTCGCATGCACGAACACATCGTCAAGGAATGGGTCTGATTGTATCAATCACTAGATACATCACAGAATGTATATAACGTTATGAATTGTACCTTATCTGCGAAGTAGACCTTGGTTTTGCCGTTTACCTAATAATCGGTACCATGCCTTACTAGTAGACGAGTTATGTGTGCCCCACTCTTAACCTGTTGCTTTAGCTAGTGTGTATTTAAAGTAGAGGATCCGCTCCATTGTGGATATGGAATCCTGGTGTTTTAAAGGGCCAGACCAGGACGAGATCATATCTGGGCTCCCGACATCGAATTTATCTCTTCATCGCTTCTCGACTGTAAGGTATTACGGTATATATAGAAATTTCGAAAGAAAGATGAAGATTAAAGAGGTACCCTCTCCAATCTATTAATCTCCCAACCCCATCTTCCCCAATCCCCAATTATATATATAATATATAAGTACTTATATATATATAATGACTAACACACGTCTATAAAAATTTAAAACTAAAAAGCTCTACATCTACCCCGTCAAATCCCTCCGAGGTTGCAGCGTCCCAACAGCAACACTAACCCGCTACGGTCTTAAACATGATCGCAAATACATGATCGTTCGCATAGTCCCCAGCGACAAGGCCAACGATAATTATGATACCAAGGGCAGCGAGAAATATATCTACGAAAGCCAATACGTCGGCCGGGTGGATTCTCTCTGCTTATTCAGCGCCAGTATCCTACCGAGCTATGAGGATGCGAAGGTTATTCGGGTGATGTATAATACACCTATCACACCTTCTACGGAGAAGAATGAGGAAGAGGAGTATGGGAATCCATATATCGAATTCCCTATTACGGCGGACTACAAAAAACTGGAAAAAGTGGATCTGAGTATCCACCTCTCGGATTGTGTAGGATACGATATGGGACCCAAATACCAAGAATTTTTCACAAAGTACCTTGGATACCCCGCGAAATTGGTCTATGTGGGCGATAGTACCAGGGAAGTAAAAGGCAACCTAGCGCCGGATCAAACGCATTTAACGAAGGAGAATGATTTTAATACCGGGAACACAGCAAAATCAGTGGGGTTCAATGTACTTGGGTTCTTGACATGGGTTTTATGGTATTTATTGGGATGGAGTAGTGAAGGATCCAAATATACGATACAATTCGCTGATGTGGCGCCCGTGCTTGTGGCGTCTACCGTGAGTTTGGAAGAGTTGAATAGTGGGAAACGAGGGGATGAGAAGGAAATAGTATTGGATATTACGAAGATGAGGCCGAACATTGTACTCGAACCTTCGGCTCCGGATGAGATGAAGCCATTTGAGGAAGATTATTGGGCTGAATTGGAGGTGAATGGTGGGAGGAAGATCGTACTTACGGGAAACTGCGGGAGGTGTAAGAGTTTAAACGTGGATTATGAGACCGGGAAGCAGTTACCGGTTCACGGACAGATGTTGAAGAGGTTGTCGGATATGAAGAGGAGGGTGGATGCCGGGCATGGGTACTCACCTATCTTTGGGAGGTATGGGTTTATTGAGAAGGATAGCTTGGAGAAGGATGTTATGGTTGGGGAAGAGGTTATGGTTACGAAGAAGAATGGGGAGAGGACGGTGTTTTGTAAGTTTCAATTCTTGTCGTTAGGTATTTATGGAGCTAACCTTTGGGAATTGTATAGATTGGCCTGGACTATCAGCTGGAACGAAGCCTCGAAAGTGAAGCTGGCAGTTTTTATACAAGACCGAACATCAAAGTTAATGTAAATCACACTCGCTATGATAATATATGCATACCTCTCAATCGACATACTAAGCCGCCTTCAATATTTAAACGACCTAATATAACTACGGCGAAAGTCTCTGAACCGCAATAGCCCCGATAATCCTCTTAACCGTCTCTTTACTCCTCTCCAACCAATCATCTGTCATATTACTCGGCACGTGAATAAACACCGCTCTCGAACTTAACGGCGTTTCCGCGGTAGGATCCGTAACCGGTCTTGGTTCCGGATACTCGGATTCATATTTAGCTTCGTCGTCATAAATCGACTCCGCCAGCGAATTATAATAAATAAATTCGCAGAGGTATAGCCCAGCATCTGTAGATACTCTTGGAACTTCAAAGTCATCCTGTAGTGAAACCCAACCTTTGAATTAGCAAAATATATCCCAAACACTATATATATAGCATATCTATCCTAAGAAAGAGGTCAGAGAGAGAAAAACATACCGTACTCTCCTTCTTCGCATTCTCCAAATCCCTACAAATCCCCTCAACATCCAACCCGGACACTATCTCCGTCACCTCCTTAGGCACCTTCCCCCTCGCCGCCCCACCAGCTTCATTCCCCTCCGGATACTTCCCGTCCACATCCCCCCTCCCATTAGGATTGCCCTCAGGCGGTCCATAATATCCCTTCCTAGCCCTCTCCTCGATCCTATAATACTCAAACGGCATAACCCCAATATGAACAAACAAATCCACCCCGGGTAGATCTTCGTATAACGTCGGAATCAACTTTGTAACTTTTTCGTAGGAGACGGGGACGGCTTCGAAGTGGGGGATTATGGAGACTTGGAGGTGTTGGGATTTGACGGATTCGGGGGCATGGTGGATGTATTTCTCTGGGAGGACGGAGGGGAGGGAGGAGGCGACGAGGTAGGAGGCGTTTACTGGGATTCCTTCGAAGGACTGTGATATATATAATCAGTTTTATTTATTACTATATCTCTTCATCTCAATTGATATATAAATTAAAATAAATATATAAACCAATCAAAAACAAGAAGAGATGTAGTGGATACTTATAACGTATGCATACATCGATTCAATTGAAAAAAATATATCAAAAGTCAAAAGAAAACAAATATATTGTATACTTAGAATCGACATACCCCAAACCCGGTAACATAAACCTTAAAAACCCTATGCGGATGATGATGATTCTTCAAACTCGTCGTCGGCGAATCTGGTGCCTTAGACGTAACCTCCCCTTCCTGCCCAGCATCAGCAGCATCAGCAGCCTCAGTAACAATATTCGGTGGCGGCGGCGGCGACATTCTTTATCTTTCGGTCGAATATTTTTCCCCACGAATTCAAAGCTGCGGGTGCTGACGTCGTTCGTTCCAATGTGTGGGGTATTGTATACTATGTATGAACCGATATCTAGCCACTCAGCGAATCAATGCAAATGCTAGTGTGACTGTACAACAAGAGCGAGTTGCAAAAAACGTGGGTGTGTATTGAACATGTGAACGCCCAGCCAGTGAATCTTTCTTCTGCAGACTTGGGCGCTTTTTTAGCCATGCAATATTAAGCCTAAATTCGATATCCCTGGTGCTGCATGCATGAATTTTGGGGTCTTCCCGAGTGAGCCCGATACGAAATTCTTGATCTCGTAGGTGCTTTAAGCTAGATGACAGGGACTAGGTTATGTACAGTACTGAGCATGAGGTAGTGAATTGTGATAGAATCGATGGTAGCATGCACAGAGGTTTTCTTCCTCTTTTACAAACTTTCTCTCCCTAGAATTGATATTAATGTATTTTACTTCAGTATTCAAGATATACCTAATTTATGATCCCTCAATTTAACCATCCATATCAGTAAATAGAAACATGGATGGACACCATGATCCTCAAATAAGCCATATCATATCTCTGCACGATACTTTCATGTGGCGTTGTTGCGTTGCTATCCTCAAAATACAACATCTACAACTCAAAATTGATCGATCGTTCTTGGAGATCTCGGTCTACGATATTCATTCGATGACGATCCGAACACAACATGTGCCCTGCATACATCCTATTTTTATTATACGTGAGAGGTAATAAGATATCTACACATACCCTCTCTAAATTTCCAGAATCCCCGAAACTTTCCTTTTTACAATGTTTAATAGAATAGAAACGCAACATTGAAAAAAGAAATATGGATGTTCTCTACGGAGATACGCAAAGAAACCAATGCAAGGGAGTAGATATTAGACGGAATGAGAAATGTGCACGTATGGTTGAAGTATGAGGGTATAACTTGATAAATGAAATCTCTGAGTTATAAAGAATCATGGAGTCGCCTACGAAACACCGAGTCCATGCTTACACATGCTGTAGTAAGAAAGGTTGAAGGTTAAAGGAAAAAAAGCACTTGTGTTGATACGGTATATAATCCCGTGAACTTTAGTACTGCTTATAGTACTCCGTTCACTCCGTAGCCACCATGCATAAGAAAGAGTGATCATAGAATGGAAAGAAACACCAGTCAGACCTCAACGCCGGAGCACCATTGGATATCCCTGAGAAAAAAGAGAAAAAAAGAAACGAAAAGCAAGCGTTGACGGGTCATAGTTAAAAGCAGATTCAGAAAAGCACAAGCACATTACAATCACTGGTTGAGTATCATGGCATCGGTCCCACCGAAAATATAAAAAAGAGTCGGTGTCTACCTGGTGAGAATCCCGAGGGCATCAGCGAAGAGTAGTGTCATCATCGCATGTGGAGCGATTCTGACAAAGTATGTCCCGAATCCACGGTAGAACCTCAGAACACCTTCCTCGCGGACAACCTTGACGGCACAGTCCATCATATTCTTGTATGGCAAGCGTCCGTTGGCGTCGCGGGTCTGGCGCTGCAGTCTTGTCTTGATGAAGTCAAATGGGAGACTAAACGCTGAAGCGGCGAAACCGGCGACGCAAGATGAAACGAAGAACTGGACGGGGGCGGCGAGGTCGGTCTTTTGCTGGAGTTGCGCCTTGGTTTCAGAGTAGAAGGCAAGCTGCCCGAAGTTGAGAGCCATGGCTCGGATGACGGTTGGAGTGGCACCACCCCAAAGCGCGAGGACGCCTTCATTTCGGGAGATACGCTTGAGAGCATCGAAGACGGATCTGTAGTTTTCGCGCTTCTCGATAGGCCGAAGGCCGTCGCTCTGCATTCGGATCAGGCTCAAATCGGCCGGATTACTAGATTATAAAAAATCAGGTGTCTAATTTCGGGCCAATGGGATTAGAATTCTATATCATACCCGAGCAAAGCACCGAGACCACCAGCTGCAAGAGATGCACCGGCACGTTCACCAAAAGTGACTTTTCTGTTTTGTTCCTTTGCCTTTGTTTGAAAGCTTTCCATGAATGTGCCGAAGAATCCCATTCGGGCGGTCGTATAGCTATGATTTTATTAGAAACGCCTTCTATTAAACTACACCAAAATATTAAATTTATGACTATAGAATACTTACACAACCTGTCGCAAAACCGCTGCCGAAAGACCAGAGTAAAGATCGAGAACCTTGCCTTTAGAAACAATGTCCCTAGCGACGGAGATGGGTGTGACTTTTGCTCCTCCGGCAAAGGATTTGGTTCCTTCGCCGGCCAATTGAATTCTGACCTTGATCATATCTGTTCAAAAACCTAGCATTAGTATGCTGCATATCCGGTGTACATAGCTAGCCTGGTCTAGCATTTAATGTATAATAAAAGATCTATCCGTACCGACTGGCTGAATGACACAAGAAGCCATAACTCCAGCAAGTCCTCCATTGACGAAAGGGAGAACCTTGCGAACAGCGGGCCTATGCAAGAAGTCTGGTTGATGAGATGAGATGAGATGACCGGATCCTGAATCTACGTGTACTGGCGCCATTTTGGTTGACTTTAATAGTAATGTACTTTGTATGGATAGATGTATGGATGGAATCGAGGATATACGAAAGGTCGAGGTTGATGAAGCTGAAGCTGAAGCTGTAGATGATTGATGGTGATGGTGATGGTGATGATGTAATTAAAAGCGATGGTAGAGAATCTTTTACAGTAAGAAATTAATTCCGTGATACCGAGGTCTAACGGGAATAAATGTCTGAAGAATCTTCAGAGCGTCTACAGCTGTCTAAGCAGCAAATACGGATATGTCAGTGTAATCTGCAGAGGGAACGTCTGCCGTATTAATATCAATGTGATGGGCGAAAGAGGAACACTGCCAACATTCAACACAAGATTGAACACAGACGATATCTATCTCTCTCTATCGACAGTCCAATGCAATGACTTTATAAGAAAGAGTCAGAGCAAAGAGAAAAGCGGAGTAGCTGCTCAGAGACCGAGGTATGTATAGCCTGAATTCGATCTAGCAGGAGAGAAGAAAGAGGGTGTGGGAGGGCCCAGAATTTAAAAGTAATCGTATCGTTTGCTAGTATGCCTTGGATAGCATAGCTAGTATACTATAGTAGTGTATACTACGCAGACTGCAGCAGCAGCAAGATAGACGGCCTGGCCTGGGAAGCTGCATGGTGCACTGCACCGCACTGCAGCGTAACTGCGCTGCTGCTGCTTATGCTGCTGGGAATTCCGGAAGGGGGGTAGGTTGCAAGTAATTTGGGGCATCAAAGTCACAAGCTTAAGCTTACCGGATAACTATCGAAAAGCAGTGCAAAATAGCTGAAATGAAAGCTAAACAAGCTGCTTTTCTTAAACAAAATCGATAAAAATATAAAATAAAAATAAAATATATTGATAACAAAAAGGGTATCGACTCTACTGCATGCTACAATAAAATAATATGAATCAATCTCACCTTCGAGGCGGGAACAACGCAAGTGTTATATATCAAGTAGGTAAGTTAAACCTTTCGTCGCTTTCGGATACTGGAAAAACGCAGGTGGGTCTTTTCCCGCACCCCCCCAAAAGTTGAGAAGGATTCTTATCCTACGAGAAAGAAGATACTGATTTTTCCTAATTTCTTTCGGATTTTGCCTGGCAATTTTTCGAAATGCTGGAATCAGCTTGCCGGGAAATCGCGCAGGACTCAACCGTTTCGGAAGAGGCTCCAGATATGATAGCGATCTTTTTAGGTAGAAGGCCGAAGGGCTGCGCGCTCTGTCTTTTTTGATAAGGTGCGCTGACCGACCTGGGCCTGGGTGGTGTAGGCTTGTCTGGGTTAGGCGGTGAATAGAAAGCCGAATGAGATATCAATATTACAGATCTCCAAGGGGTGCAGCAGATAAGGCGATATCCGTGTGTTCTCTACGCAAAATTAAGAATAATGAGGCACGATGGGAAAACTCTCTGGCTTCTACTGAATAACTGGTATTCGGGGGAAAGTAAGAGTGATAACAGAGTTACTCAATGACTCGACCAAGAAGCTTATCAAAATCTGTCTGTCTAGCTCTAGCTCTGTCAAGAAGCCAAATTTCCCCTCTTTCTAAACCTGTTGGCTATCCAAACTCTTTTAGTAACCAAGTATTAATACATGTACTATGTATACACCCTCATCCCGTTGTTCTCCTTCTTGTGCCATTCTGCACAACAGTTGCAAATGTGCCGGCGACAGCAGCCTATACAGAAGTTACGTTATCACTTGCAGATCCAAATGGGTGTGGTACATACAAACCAAGAAACCTCGAGGCGTCGTCTAGCAAGCTACACAATATTAGTTCCTAACACCGCGAACCGTGTTTGGCGCATTAAGTACCCATTATGCATCGGTATACAAACTAGGCAGGGAGAACCTAGACACGAAACGATGCTTGCTCATGTATGTATGTACTATGTCCGCCTGCATGTGTATGTAATGTACATTTATCGATTCGAAGACGTATCGAGCGAGTTATAATCCCTGGCAACCCTTAGCCTGGCCTTTTAGTTTTACCCCGCTATTCACTAAACCTTTTCCGTCGTGGATAGCCAAGAGTCGCATGTCATGTTACCTCATTGCCCATTCTTCGATTCGCTGTTTGTAATCATCTTTCTGTCTGATTGATAGCCCCGTGTGCAGGTGAGCAAACCTGCTTCTGGTGCATCGACACGGCCGTTTATCTTTCAACAGCAGAAATTTCGTAATGGGTCTCACTCAATAAAATAAGGCTGTTGGTACTTCTTGGGAAAGTACTAGACTAAGCTGAGTCTTTTGGGTGGAATGAATCCAAAATCCAGGGCTCATCGGCCGTTGACCGACGCCTTCATAAACGCATTGATACACCATAAAAGAAAAGAAGAAAAAAGTATTTCGATGGGTGGCATCCGCGTGGCTCTCGTTTCCCGACCACAAGTTTAATTTTCCGATCCCATGGGTCCCGGATCTTGCACCGATTCTCTTGCTTTATCCTGCACCGAAACCAGCGCACGGAACAACTTTTGGGGATTTCTCGGAAAAGGAGAAGCGTCCGCCGGTGGGGCCTGTGCACCAATCAATCTGACCACCTGGCCTGGGCTTGCCGAAGCAGACGGCTCTCGGCATCCCGAGCGATTTTTGGGGAGGAGAGCTATCGGGTATCCGCAAAGTAATTTCGGTATCTACGAAAGTGTGAATCCTACCGGTAATCGTATGGGCGTACGGGCCCTTCTTTCGGCGGAAGGAAAGTCCGCCCTTGGCTGTGTATACTAGCGGACATACAATATTCCGATACGTTATTATGCATTACACGGATTTCTGCCAGCAGATATTTGATATCATGATACATGAAATATTGATAACAGGTAATAGAAGGGGGTAAAAGTAAAAATAAGAAATGGATATGCCATTCGTCCTCAGACCTCGGGATACATCTCAGGTGTAGATACTTTCAGTGATCTGTTTTGTTCCGTCAGTATTGCAATGCTATCACGCCACAAAAATAATATCGTCAACAGTGAGAAATCTTACCTCATTGAAGTCCAAGCCTCTTTCTGCCATCTCCTCATCGATCAAAAACTCTGTAGGGAATCTCACAAGATGTCCCCTTATACCATCCAACTTTTCCTTCACATCTTTCAGTGGCATCTCTGGATTAAATAGATGCCCGGCCTTGATCCCCTCCTTAGGGAGAAACTTATCGTAGTCCTCAAACGTTTTGACAGCGTTGTCGGGAATACAATGGAACAATTCTCTGAATATTGTTGTATTGTCATGAGCTTGGCGATTCCAAGTATCCCATAACTCATCATTCAGAGGATCTTCAACGATTTTAGATTGTTCATCTTCATGGAAATCATAATCTCCTTCGCCAGGAAGGGTTACATTTGGATCATTAGTAGCATCAAGCTCTTGGGGTGGTAGGAGACCGAGATGTTCACGCCAGAGTTGACGTCGTAGATGTGCTGCAAAGTATGAAGCTTTGAAGTCCTCGCCGTCCATTTTGGTGTCGATGGTATTCTGGTCTTCAACCACAATACTTAATTCGCTATCGTGGTATCCAAGTTGAGACTAACAAAAGAAATCATCAGCTTATTCCCTTCAGACTCGTTACCTAAGATTAGTTCACTTACGCGATCATTTAGATTCGAACTGCCAATGATGGCAATCTTATCGTCTGCGATCAAAACCTACTTCTGGGTCAGCTTCGATTCGTGACCGCCGTCAAAGAAAATATAACAAACCTTCGCATGAATATAACACTGCTCTGTGACTATATTCTCCTTCTCGAGTTCTTCATCTCCCTGAAATACTTCTTCAGATGGTCTCCTACTAGACTCCAATGCATCTTGTGCTATTGAGTCCTTGGTCTCTTTATCATGCGGCTTGTCTCCCTGTTGTTCTTCTTCGAAAGCCTCTCGGTCCTTTTTCATATGATACTGAACACTTTCATTCTTATCGTACCCGTGGCCGCCAGTAACGCCTTCTTCGCTCATCTAGAATTCTCTTAGTCGATATTATTCCCCACCAACTGTCAAAATGGAAAATATGCATACCACTTCATGCGCCTGCGCATGCTGTACATCCTCATACTTAACTCCCGTCCTCTCCTCCTTCTTCTCAATCCTCTCCGTCCTATTCAGTCGGTCATACGACCTCAAACTGAAGAACGAGATATATTGCACGGGGTCAATTCCCTTCCCTTTGAGTATACCACAAATAGAATGTTCGCCTCGGAACATCGACTTGTATTGGTAGTCCATTATAGCCCGAGTGCCATTTGCTCCCTTTTCCCGTAGGTCGCCGGCGAACCCTGGCACTAGAGGGATTATAACTATGACACGGAATTTACGGCCCTCGGAGTGAGCCGTTGTGATTGCGTCAACAATGGCGGCACCGATTGTGTTAATTATGGGCTTTTGTTTCTCGCCCGTTGCAGTGACTATCATGTTGTTAGCATATTAGCCATACTCTTACATAGCTGCATTTGACGTACTAAAGAACCTAAGGAATATGTTAGCGGTGAAAGTAGAGTAAAATCTAATCAGCAGAGTATAACGTACTGGTTCTCAATGTAAACATAATGTTTAGCATTTCGAATCACCTCTTGATAAGCATTTTGAATGCTGTGTTCAGTCAAAATACCATGACTCCAGTCAGCGGAACTTCTGACGAGCTGAGTCGTTACATTTCCTAGCTTCTCCATCTTCTCCTTGTTTAAAGGGTGGAGGGGATGCTTGATATAATCTCCAACGGGAAATCGTGGATGCTGGACTCCTAAGATGTCGTCTTCAGCCCAATCGAGTTTTAGCCAGTCGTATCTGCCGTCACGTTTGTACTTGTCTGTTAAATTGTTAGTAAGTATATAATTAAATAGAGTTCCTGTTAAAACTTACCTCGTTTCGCATGGTTCCAGGTCTAAGTGCGCAATACAGATCAGTCTTCCGGGACATTGAAGGTATCCAAGGATGGTTAGGACCTACCTCAACGAAATGCTGTGCAATATCTAACACCGACCGTCCTCGAATTGCTAAAGCAACGTCATGCCATGGCATACGGCCATACTCTGTTTTGGAAAGTTGGTTTTGTTTCCAATCCTCGACATTTTGGAAATCCATTCTACAAATCGTATGTTAGCGGAATCCTGCGTAGGTACTACATATATGCATAGACTGCAAGGCCGGAATACAAACATTCGGTTCTAAACAGATCTGCGTATTAGTATACTCTCTATCTCTTGAAAAGCATAAGATCCTTACATTATTATAATCCTGCCCCGGCCAAATCTCATCCCTAACAGTCTCAGGATGCACATCTGCCAATGGATGTTGCTTCAAATCCCATCTTCCAAAACATATATCCAATCCACCGATAAACGCCAATTTATGATCAATCACACAATACTTCTCATGATGAGCCCAATAGAATGTCATATCTCCTCCTCTATCGAAGACATTATGGTCAGGGTGGCGCATTACCCTAATGTTACCATGTCCTGGAGACCCTTTGGGAACGAGACCATGGAGTGCAGTTTTTGTGTGCCGGCTGTTGCATGTCAAAGCGGCCTCCACTTCTTTGTACACTATGATGTAGATTTTAACACCGGCTTCGGCACGGCGCTTGAGTATTGTGTCTACACGGTCGCCGTCGCTGTAAGCGGGTGGGCGACGGAGAAACTTTAGCTATAAGTCAGTATTTTCGGCCTTGAAAGTCGGAATTATGTGAAAAGGAACTTACGAGTTCTGGTGAAATCCACCAGTCAGCTATGTAAATGACTTCCTTGGCACTCTCAAGAGCTGTAGCTAATGCCTAAATATTGTTTATTTCGGCTTTAGCATTTGATCATAGAATAATATATATATAAACATATATTCATCTTGAAATAGAGTAATACGTACCCAAAAGTAATCCCTCCCATCAATATAAAACTTCGCTAAATGACCTTCTCTGATGGGAGCGAAACTTTCAAACCGATGTGACTCGGCAATCTCAGACCTCTTATGGTCTACCTCCTGCTCATGCTCTTCGTCATGGCGGTGGTTCGGGTTGACAATATTCCCAAATTTTCCGATCGAATGTTTGAGATGAATGATTTCAACTTTGGCATGGTGCAACTTTTGGTGTATCTTTTCGAGATGGGGGTGGTTTCCTGTAAATCCTGTTGGGTGGCTAGGCTGGCGCTCTGAGTGAACACGTTCCGCCATGGTGAAGTTTGTGATTTCAAATATCTCTGCGACGATGAGGCTGAAACTCGATAGAGATGAAATATTAAATGCAAATGTAGAAAAAGATGTTAATGAATAAGATGCTGGGAATGCGATGGAATGGAAATATCTTATGATATCATAATATGTTACTTAAACTCGAGAAGTTGAGCGAGACAGTCGATCGGTTTGAATCAAATTAAAACAAACCTCGACGAGAAGGACTTGAAGAGAAAAGAAAACCAGTTCTACAATTTCAAAGATCATAGAAGGGTCCGTCCATCGATTAAATATTTCTCTTCCGGATTTGCAATATGCGGGTAAAAACGACCAGGAATGATTCTTGGAAATATCTATCTCCCCGCTAGCTGCCTTTGAATAAGAATGAAAATGCTTGACTGACATGCGCAACTAGTCCGCGTGGTCAATTGAACGACGACCGGATATCGTTCCTAAGTCCTTCGAATTCCCCCAAATGGCGTTCGGCAAGATATCCGGATGACATCCCAGCGATTGGCAAATAGTCGAGCCAATTACAAGAACTGGAGTCGTTGATCTATGTATAATAAGGTGGAGTTTTGCATCATGAGAGCCTTGAAGGCAGGGTTATTGACGGGTGGATGGTGGCCAAGGTGTTGTTGGACCTGCCATTTGGTTCGCTTGAGGTTGGACAGCGATGATGTCATTGCACCAACAGTCCCGAACATTATAATTAGTACGTAGACTCGATAACTGGGCTCAAGACACTGCTTGGATGGAAGTTATCGAATGCGTTCATAGATGCTGATTCCTCGGATGAGATCTTGGTTCGATTTCCGTTGGTATCAATTGGACTTGGTTATATGTACTTCAGCTGCAGGATGGCCCGATGACCTCTTCCAATGCAATGTCACCACCATCGCACCGGATTGGCCATTGCATCGATATTAGCACCAAGTCGCAATGCAATATGCAATATAATTTTTTACATTCTCTGAACTGGAGGTAGCAATATGGTTAGTGAATGTTCGAATACGAGCTCTCAGGCGGCTGGAGGCTCTGTGCCTCGCAAATGAATATACTACGCCGCTGGTTTCGCAAAGAAACAAGCCATATGATCCACCAGGCCATGTGGCATGGACGCCGGTTTCATAGCTTCCGGCGTCCGCGTTAACTTAGCTATAATGATGGGATCGCCTCGAAAACTAGTGGTTGTCACACGCGTACGTCCGCGGAGGGTGTATGTAACTCGACTACTTGGTATTCGGTGTCCAGTCAGCATTCCAGCGCAGGGTCTTACCATCCGAGATCATTGCTTGATTTGATTACAATGCAACGAAGTCCGCGAATTCAATACTCGAAGACTCGACACCGTCGTCTAGAATTAACCTCGGAAACCACCGGCCAGTAAGAAATGGCCCAATTCAAAGACAATTGACAATATAGCCTATGGTATCAAAGTCCTTGACAGTCTGACATTGCATCTGCAGAACCGGAAGCGGAGCCGGGCGCTCACAGGTCTGGGAGAAAGTGTCCCAAACCCTGGACTCGCAGGGTCACACCCGCCTGAATGCAACAATAATTGCGAATATGCAAATTATGATTGCCTGGTGCCCACCAAATACAGCTGCAATCTCACCCAAGGAAGCCTGCACATCCCACATCAGCAGCGACCGCTTCCCGCAACATCTCTGCCCTTTTCGTTCAAAGTTGCTAGCGCTGACTGATAATGATGGCTTGCCTTGGCGGGGTTTTGTCGTTCTGTGTGACCCCACCTTCCTCCCCTAACCGAAAGGAATTTCTATGGTCTGGAAGCTCTAGCTGCAGCTGTGCAGCTGTGATGAAAGCTAGGATATCGACTCTATCTGCAGAGCACACACCCCAAGGAAGCGCCATTGGTCGTCGACGAATCAGAGTGCTTGCAATAGCGAACGGGATTCCCGAACGACATGACCTCAACGTGGGCCGATCCTACGAGGGGCAGCTCTCTTTCAAAGTCGGCTCAAATGTAGGGCTGAGCTGAGTATCAGCAGGGATCCGAAATGTGCACTGCTGGTAGTCTACAGTCTTCTATATAAACTGCTGGATGTCCTTCGACATCTGGGGATCCTATCTACTCAACTTCCTCGATTCACGCTCTAGTCGATCAATTTCTCTTGGATACTTTGCATATATTCATATACTTTATTATATACAGAATTTACCTAAGCTACAGGCTGATACCGAGCTTCTATCGATATCACTAACCGAAGCTGACCATGTCAGGAAAACTCGCCCAGCAGAGAGAGCAGTTGAACCTCAACCAAGCTCTATCAAAATGGACCGAGTTCCTCACATTCCCTCCGACTCCTCCTCGCCAGGAGGAGCCGGTCGTTAATACCCTGAGCGTCTTTACTCAAGCCATCGAACGACTTTCGCGCCCAAGTAGCCCAACGCAAGAGGCCATTCCTACCGGTCTACTCCAGGACTTACAGAAGATTGGCTTGACGGGTGCCTTTAGAGACATGAGGACTCTCGTTGACGTTCTCAAGTCTAAGGTTGTCGATGGTGGTATTATAGATGATAAGACTTATCTGGTATGTCGATATGCATGTTTTGAATTAAAGAATTCATCATACATTCCGTATATATGTAGTGACGGTGTCTGATATGAACATGTGCTGTAAACAGATGGAGAGAATAATTCAAGTTGCAAGCGGACTACCTGCTACTTCGAAGAACGAGAAGGTGCTTACTGGCGCATTACTCGATAAACTCTGGAATCAGCTCCAGCATCCACCGTTGTCGTACCTCGGCCTAAAGTACGTTCGTCCTTCGTATCGATATTATACATAACCTGGAGATATTAGCTTACAGTTGCTTCCTTACGATATAGGCAGCAGTATCGCTCAGCAGATGGCTCCTACAACGTTAGTATCTTTAAATATTTATATTATATATCCTTGAGTAGCCTTTGTTAACAACTTGGTATCTAGAACATCCTATACCCTCATTTGGGGAAAGCCGGAACACCATATGCTCGAAGTGTTCGTCCCATGAAGAAGATGCCTGGTGCTCGCCCAGACCCCGGATTACTTTTCGATGGTTAGAATGAGCATAATGCTTCCTTATATCGTCAAATAAATCACTAATTGTCATCTAGTCCTTCTGGCTCGCCAAAAGTCTCAACCCCATGCAAACAAGATCTCAAGCATGCTGTTTTACCTGGCTACGATTATTATTCATGGTAAGTCTAGAGCTAGTTGCGTTATTTGAGCGATTGCGGGCTAACAAATACTCTAGATCTATTCCGGACTAACCGCAGGGATTATTCTATCTCTGATACATCCTCGTATCTTGATCTGTCTCCCCTCTATGGTAGCAATGAGGAAGAGCAGAAGGCAATGAGGACATTCGAGGACGGCAAGATTAAGCCAGATGCATTCTCTGAAAAGAGACTTCTTGGTTTCCCACCGGGTGTTTGTGGTAAGTTAGACCCATACTTTGAATTTTAGGAGTTATACATCTTTGAGTGTAATATTTGGTGCTGGTTATCTACATATCTAACTTGCTTCATATTAGTTCTTCTTCTCTCCTTTGGGAGGTTCCACAATTTCGTTGTAGACACTCTTTTGAAGATCAACCAGGACGAACGATTCACAAAGCTCAGGTCTGCGGCGGACAGGGATGAAAAACTCTTTCAGACTGGTAGACTGTAAGTGACCAAGCCCTGTGACGAAACTTGAGAAGCGGAATATTAATTGCTAATTGTAACTACAGCATTACCTGCGGTCTCTACATCAACATCGTCTTAATTGACTACATCCGTGTCATCCTAAACTTGACACGAACAGAATCTACCTGGTGTTTGGATCCCCGCGCCGAGATCCACAAGGTTTTCAGCCAGACTGGAACACCACAGGGTGTCGGCAACCAGGTCTCTGGTAAGTAAAATGTTTGTGATTTCGAAATTGCAAGATTTTTGTGGTTTCTAACAAAAACTCTGTGGACAGCTGAATTCAATCTCGTTTACCGCTGGCATTCTGTTATAAGTGACAGAGACGAAGAATGGACTAAAGGATTGTATAGAACAATCTTTGGCAGCGACTCCGCAGACATTCCATTGCCAGAATTTATCGCAGGTCTTATGAAATGGGAGAAGACAATCCCAGAAGACCCTGGCCAGCGTACCTTTGAAGGTTTGGTGAGAGATCCAGAGACTGGAAAGTTCAAGGATGAGGACCTTGTCGGCATTTTATCGGATAGTATCGAGGATTGTGCAAGTATGTACCCCACCTAGATTCCTCATTGGTGAAAGTATGCTAATACCGTTACTTTTATAGACTCATACGGCGCCAATGCCGTCCCAACAATCATGCGCGCAGTTGAAATCCTTGGTATCGAACAAACTAGAGCCTGGGAACTCGGATCTCTCAATGAATTCCGTGCTTTCTTCGGTCTCAAGGAACATTCCACATTCGAAGATATCAATTCCGACCCGAAGGTTGCTGAGGCTCTTCGTCAACTCTACGGCCACCCTGATTATGTAGAAATCTACCCAGGTATCGTGGTTGAAGAACCAAAGGTTCCCATGTCACCTGGTGCTGGTCTCCTGCCCGGCTACACTATTAGTACCGCTATTCTCAGTGACGCCGTGGCCCTCGTCCGCGGTGATAGATTCTACACTGTTGATTATACGACTGGTAACCTCACGAATTGGGGTTATAACGAAGTCGGCTCTGATCCTGAAATTGCCTATGGTGGTGTCGTTTACAAACTCTTCCACCGTGCATTCCCAGGATGGTTCCCACCGAACTCAGCATACGCAATGTTCCCATTCACGGTTCCTCAGGAGAACCAACAGATCTATAAGGGCTTTGGAAAGGATTTCAAGTACAACTTTGATCGACCGACTAATCCATTCGAACATACTCTGGAAAGCCGAACTGCGGCGCTTCTTCAAAACCCGCCCGCTTTCAAGGACTACAGCATCATTTTCAAGTTGATTGCAGACGCCCCAGACTTCCGAGAAATCATGCAGCGATCTGTGATTTCGATCACTAAAGAAGTTCTGGCTACGAAATCTACCCAACTCAATGTCGGGGTTTGGGTTGATGCCATCCGTGACGTTAGCAACCTTGTTGCCGTCAGAACAACTGCAGAACTCTTTTCTCTACCTCTTACCGGTGTCCCTGGTACTCCAGATGCATACACCGACTACGAACTCCACGGAACCCTTTGCACTATTGCAAACTACATCTACCATGTTGTTCCAGTTCCTGATGCGAAGAGCTTCGAGTTATCTGAAGCGGCGCATAACCTCTGGGATGCCCTCCTTGGTGTTACATTCGTGAACTCCGGTGGAGCATACAGTTTCAAGAGAGGCAACGGATCTTCAACTGGAACGACGGAGTTGAGCAAGCTTGCGACTGAGATTCGAGGATTTATTGCTAGTGATCCAAGGGAGGGTATCTTGGCTGCTTCGAAGCTCTGTTTGGATATTTCTATTGGAGTAAGTCCTTTAACTCATTATTTTTCAGCATACATACAAGGAATACAAACTAACATTCATATTACACACGTTAGTTCGCTGAAATCCTTAGTTTTTACCTCAGACCCGAGAACGCAGACGCTCTCAAGAAGCTTCAGGGCGTCGGTGACGGTAACTCGCGCGATGTTATTGAAGCTGCACTTCATGCACTTCAGCAATCTTCTGTGGCACAGAGGACGGTAAGTTTTTAATATCATCTCTTATTTTGCTTTTGAAATTATATTCGAATGACTAACGTATGTTCCCACTCAGACCGCAACCCACGAGGTTCCTCTCAAGGCTCTCACAGCAATTCTTCAAGTATTTGGATCTCTTTCAAACCTTCGTTCCGCACCGGGTCCACAGGGTAAGATTCACACTGTGCCAATTGAGTCTATCACAAGAGATGGGGTGGTAGATTCGGGACATGCATATATTTCTGAGGATTGGGGACAACTTGGGTCGTATCCTTATGGTAAGTGAATTCGACTCTCCGATTCAAGCGTCTTCGGAATCATATACTAATTTTCATTCTTTTTGGAATAGCTTTGAAGGTTTTATACGAAATTGTGTAAGGATTCGATTTGAAGTGTGTTAACTATGTTGGGAATTCTAAAAGGCGGTTCGGCGATAGTCGAGGTCTTTGTGTGATGATTTTCTGTCTAGATTACAATCACCAATGGGTACCAGGTACTAAGCTATATGCTTAGCAAAACTAATGAAGTCACTCGCTGTTTTTACTACCTAAATACCTACCTTCTTATTCTTTACCTTCATCACCAAAGCCCCGTAGTCACCCCGTGACTAAAACGATTACCACTTCATAGTTTAACCACTTTCTATTCCACAACTATGCTTGACATGTGTATACCCCCTCTATAGAGGAAGCATCAATTCGAGTATAACGATATAAAAAGAATATGTTTATACACGCTCGCTCCCACGAACCCTGACTGCCTGTCCAAACTTCTGCAACTTTGTCAAAAGCTGATCCCCGTGCTTGATGACCTCCTGGTATTGTTTATTCTTTGTATCGGGTCTATTGGTCTCAATAGATCCGTTCACACGGTCGATCGTGCAGTTCAGACCTTGAGACGGGATGAAAGACGACATATCCCTGCGTTATCACCACGTTAGCCATTTTTACCTGGATAATTTTTTATTCTCGAGAGAATACTTGGGCATTTTTAACTACATACCTGTCGACAAAGTCCACACTGACTCCAAAATGATTCGCAACAGTCTGCAACTCAATCGTTCTATAACTCTCAAGAAGCTGCACATATCCTCGTCTCCTCATCTCCCTCACATACCACCGTCTATGTGGAGCCAAAATCCGGTCCTTTCTCAAAAATTGCTCTTCGACGTCTCCAAGGTTGACAAAGTAGTCTGAGTACTTGGCTTCATAAAAATTGTTCACCAATCCCTCGAGTGGACTGAAACTTCCCAAGTCGGCATCAACGGTTTGCTGGCCTATTTCAGTCATGACTCCAGCCGGTGCGTCTGACATATTTGAGTCCTTACGGCTACCGAAGACGGCGAGAACTTCGGCGCCATCGATGACACGGGCTTTGAGGTCTCGGCGGGATAGAGAAATGACGCCGGCTAGGACAGCGTACATTACTAAAGTTTCGTAGGTACAGATTTCTGTCGATGTGAAAGTAGAGAGGGAGTCGAGAAGAAGTGGGGCAGCGGAATTGTAGGCACGAAGGGTGAGGTCGTTGATTGCACGGTAGGTTTTTAGACGGTTTCGACGGTCCCAATCGCCACCGGATTCGACGAGCCTAAGATAATGAGAGTTAGCAGGGTGTAAATTGGAGATTGATTGTGCGTAGGAAGTGTATTTTCGTACTGGGTAGCCTTCTCGATGTTCTTCTGAACAAGCGGCTTGTCATCGAAGAACATTCCAACGCGTATCGTGGCAAGGACGATATCGATCTTCGCACCAAGTGAGGCTGTCTTCTCAAACACATCGTTGTAGGCAGCTACAGCTTTCTCCTGTATATCCAAAACACATGGTACTTTAGCAACTATCCATTCATCACCATTCATCAACGAATCCCGTAGATAAGGTAAAGAAGCGTACTTTATCACCTATCCGTGTCCAGAACTCTGCTTTACCACCCATAGCCTCGACAACCTCCGTCTCTCCCGCCTTCTCTTCGGCATCCTTCAACTTCTCTTCCCACTCCTGCAGTTCCTTCTCGTTCTTTTCCTGTAGTTCGTTGTATAACTTTTCATCCCACTTTAACGGCGAGCCCTTAGTTAATATGCCATCGGTGGGTCCGACAAGGTACTTGAATAATGGAGCTGCTGATGTGGATTTGATAGTTTCAAGAAGGGCGGAGGCGGATTTGTCGTGGTGGGCGGATAGAGCTGGGGTGGAGATTTGGTAGATGTGCTGGGCGATCGAAAGATCAGGGTATTTGTTGTATTGTGGGTCGGATCCCATCTTGAAGGCGATGAGGGGGGATTAGATGAGGATATGGGCGGGTAATGCGAACTGAATCTAAGGTTGTATCGGAGGGCAGTTGGTTGTGGAAGTGAAGCGTGAGCTGTGTGATAGCTGGCTGTTAGCTTGAGAAGTTTGGTAGACGCGTTTAGGTGCGGGGCTATATGGAATCTTTATATCTATGAAATCCGAAACATTAAGACATCAGAGGTACATACCGTATGATGAAGAGGATGTAGAGGGATGAGGACTGAAGCTGAAGACGAGGGTGAAGTTGAGGTTGAGGTTGGATTACGCGAACACCATCCGGTGCAGCTTAGCTAGGTCGTCCTCCACTGCGGCAACGCATTTACACCACCAAACCACGACGACTAGATTAGATCTCAATGGTTCTTTCGAAACTCGATTATGGTGATTATAGAGATGGTCTGAACACTATATTACTTAAGTAGCCGGGCTAAAATCCAATGACAATGCTGATGTTTTTATATACAAGTGCAATGCTTATTCAACTTTAGATCTTTCTGAAACAGAAACCCATATAAATGCTGCATGCCTCCCACTCCTCGCCCTTCACCAAGATCTCCCCGCTACCATCCTTCTTCTTTACCCCCATTCTCTCGCTGAGGGGTCCCAAGACCCTATCCTCCTTTTCATCCTCCCAGATATCTTCAAATAGGCGTTTGTATTCTAGCTTCAGGTTGTATTCAAATGCTAGTGCTCGGAAGGCTTCCCAAGGTACAACATACTCTGGGACGTCTTCGACACTTTCCTCAAGAAAGAAGGAATACTTCCAGCCCCAGGCTGGACGCCAAGCTCCGTCTTCTGGTAGCTTTCTGGCACTTTCGATCTTTGGAAATGAAACCTTGTACAGACTATTGCCGAATTCGTTACCACTTTTCTGGATCCCTTCATATATCTTATCCGAGGATGGAATTGTTCCAATGAAGCGACCACCCCTTCGAAGGGATCCCGAGACATTTCTAAGCATTCCGCGTATCTTATCTTCGGATTCGAATGCATAATGCATACAGAACATGAGGGAAACCACGTCAAACCTGGATTCTCAGTGTTAGTATATCATGGGAAACTAGATATGGGAATGTGTGGAACTCACCCTCCACCGCCCCATCGGTTATTAGTATCCATATCGAATCCGACATCTCGGATAATTGGAATCGATTCTGCTGTATCGCTCCAAGCATCTAAAATGAAAAATTCGGCATGG
This sequence comes from Arthrobotrys conoides, assembly GCA_036971725.1. Lineage (NCBI taxonomy): Eukaryota > Fungi > Ascomycota > Orbiliomycetes > Orbiliales > Orbiliaceae > Arthrobotrys > Arthrobotrys conoides. The sequence goes on from JAVHJM010000001.1 coordinate 4,299,668, forward strand.
AATCGATCATTCGAAGGCCTTCCTCGATTTCTTCTTCGATCCTCTTCCTTCATCTTGGCGAACCTTTCCTTTGCCTGGCTGATACTAACATCTGCGCTATCAGCTCCGACATAAAGTTCCACTGGCTGTGGGGCACTCTTCCACTTTAGTAAGTCGCCACCTTTCCCACAACCGATATCCAAAACCTTGAGGGCATTGCTCCGATCTCCTTGATAGTCTTCGTTTTTAGCAAACTTCTGGATGAGGGTTGATTTCACCCAGTTATTGAAAGAACGCAGACCACGAATCTTAGAATCTGTCTTCCTCCATTCTTTCCCTCGCTCTGGTACCGCATTGTAATGCGATCTGACAACGTCATCAACACCCCTCGAGGCTGCTACGTTAGCTGCCTCGCGTTCCCTATCCGCCTCCAACTGCTGCTGTCGTCTCTGCAGGGCTTCCCTTTCAGCTGGATTATAACGGGCCATGGGCCTCTTGAACTTTCTTTGTGGTTCCGCTGATTGCTCTTGGGGCCTCTCCGGCTCCGGATCTTTGTATTTCGCCTCGGCGGCGAGATGTGGTAGCGGTGGAGCATCATTGTGGCGGAATTGAGGCGAGGTCCTTCTATTGTTTCCGTGATGAGGGCCTCCCCTGTCTTGTCTGTCTTGCCTGTCCCGTCTGTCTTGTCGGTCTCGTTGGTTGTGGTGCTGGTTATCATATCTCGTCACCCCATCGCGGCGAGCGTATGCACCAGCATGGGCTTCCCTCCTTTGGTTCTGGAATTTTCTAATCCGGTCTTTCTCGCCGTCGAAACGCCGTCGTTTACTCTCATGGTCATCCTGGTGTGAATCGGGTCTATGTCTGTCATCTCGAGAAAACCTATCTTCTCGACCGTGTTCATATCGTTCTCGCTTTATTTCGGGAGTGTGTGTTCGTGCCCGTTCGTCATCAGGAGAACGGCCACGCTTCCGTCTCCGCTCCGGGCTCTGGCTTTGTGTGTCTGCCTCTCGCTCACGGCGACGACCGGATGGTTCATCATTTTGGGGAGGATTGGCTGATGCATCTGATGTTCGTTTGGATCGTTCATCTTCATAGTCATCATCGTGACTTGGTTTTGATGGTGAGGACGGAGGCTTGTCATCACTGGCAAAAGCCGTAAAGAAGCCGCGAACTGGATCATACATGTTGGAAGGATATTGTAGTCGCGTTGAAGTATTAGTGGGAATTGGCCGTAAGATGATATCGCTACATCAGTAAGCTACCGGATGATACAGGTGATACAAGCTGAAAGCTGGTTGCTGAAACCAATGATATGTGAAATAAGGATCAAAGGAAGGCTTCGAGGCTGACAAGATGATGGGACTGAGAGACCAGAATGTTTGGTTGTTGCGATGAGGCTTCCAAAGGAGAATGCCCAGTCCTGCCGTTTTGAGAATAAAATAAATGTGTTCTGCCAATTACGGTTAGTCAACAAAATATCCCTAATATGGCAATTGTCGCGCTTTGCTTCTTCAAAAAAATTTCGAGATGTCGCATAGCGAGCCTTCTCCGTCTTCAACCTCTCCTACTCTCCAGCATCTCAAGTGCGGTCTCAAATAAGCACTAACGGAGTCGCCTCACTGACTAACATTGTTATTCTAATACCTACGGTGTCTACAGTTATTATCGTTATGATAAGCACGTCCTAATTCCGAACCAGTTCAATCCACGACTAGGCATCAGAGCCTCCAACCTTAGTCTGCGATACACTATCCCACTTTGATTGCCCAGAAACTTCAAAATGAAGCTTACACAAACAAACGACGTTAAAGTATATACCGTTTCCGGCTCGGATACTGGTCGCTCGCTGCCTGACTGGCTTGCAAGGAAGCGAAAGCGATCTCTGAAAAATGACTTAGGTTCGAAGAAGAGCACAGCTAGCACCAGTTCTATCATAAATTACTAACTTATACCCTACAATATAGCTTATCAGTCCCGTATTGAACTAATCCAAGACTTTGGATTCCCGGAAGCATCCAACAGAGTTCGTGTCACCGAGGATGGTCAATGGTGTATGGCCACTGGTACTTACAAGCCACAAATGCGACTTTATGACTTCAATTCCCTATCTATGTCTTTCGATCGCCATACAAATATCGAAAACCTTACGTTTATTCTACTCGAAGACTCTTGGAGGAAATCAGTACACCTCCAGATTGATCGATACATCGAATTCCACACACCTATGGGCCTACACCATAGTCTGAGAATACCCCATTACGGCCGAGACCTCATATACTGTCGGTGGGCAGCCGAAGTTCTAGTTCCTGCAGAAGGTAGAGAGGTTTACAGAATCAACCTCGAAAGAGGGGGGTTCATGAAGCCGTTTGAAGTTAACGAGGAGGTTAAAGAAGTATTGACCGGCGTACAAAGTGACGTACACGGTCTTCTAGCTTTTGGAACGGATCTCGGAACGACAGAACTCTGGGACCCAAGAGTCGGCTCTCGAGTTGCCACAGTAGAACGAATGTCAACAGACTCGATAACAGCACTTGCATTCAGCCCTACTGGGTTACAGTTGGCTACTGGTAACGCTGAGGGTTTAGTTCGACTATACGATCTACGATCCCCAGTGCCATTGCTCACAAAAGACCAGGGTTACTCTTATCCAATCCAGAACTTAATATATCTACCGCCCGTACACTCAGAATCCGAAACCAAACTCCTCTCCGCTGACAAGAGAATCATCAAAATCTGGAGTCCATCAGACGGTACCCCATGGACGAGTATAGAACCCTCAGTAGATATCAACGACGTAGCGCACGTTAAAGGATCCGGAATGCTTTTCACAGCCAACGAAGGTCCCGATATGCATACATTCTTCATTCCAGAGCTGGGGCCGGCGCCCAAATGGTGTTCATTCTTGGATAACGTTACGGAAGAAATGGAGGAATCGGTAATCAGTGGAGTTAACGGCGAGGTTACGGCTACAACATATGACAACTACAAGTTCTTGACAAAACCACAATTGGAACAACTTTCATTGTCGCACTTGGTGGGAAGCAGTGTATTGAGACCGTATATGCACGGTTACTTCGTAAAACAAGAGTTGTATGAGCAGGCTAGGCTGATCGCGAATCCATGGGGCTGGGAGGAACAGAGGAAGAGAATGGTGCAAGAGAGAATTGAGAAGGAGAGAGAAGGCAGAATTAGAAGTTCTGGTAAGAAAGTTGCCTCGAAAGTTAAGGTTAACCAGAAACTCGCAGAGAGATTGGCCAAATTGGAAGAGAAACTCGATCGTAGAGCAGCAAGGAAAGCGGAGAAGGAGAAGGAGAAAGCAATGGCCGAAGGCGATGAAGATATGGAAGGCGAAGACGAGTCTGAAGGGGAGAAAGCACAGGAACAAACCAAAGTTATGGAGGACCCTCGTTTCAAGGATCTTTGGACAAATCCAGACTTCGAGGTGGACGAGACATCATTCCAGTACATGCTTCACAATCCTTCATCTCGCCCCACTGCGGATGGCGCAAATGGCGACAGCCGGAAACGCCTCACCGCTGTGGAGGAGGAGGGTGCGGAATCTTCAGATGCATCATCGGACGAGGAATCTTCGTCTTCGGAATCTGAGCCTGAAGAGAAACCGAAGAAGCAAGCAAAGGAAAAGAAGGCACCAATTATGCGTATATCAACGGCATCTTACCGGACACAGGGTCATAGTAGCAAAGAATCTGGCCCGGTCAGGAAGGAGCAGTCATTCGGATCGCGGATGGCGGCCGGAGAACACAACCGAAAACGAGAGAGAAACTTCTCTAAAGGACAGGTTTACGGTGACACCGAGTTCTCATACAAGGTTGAGAAGAAACAGCCACCAGGGAAGGCAGATGCACAGAGATCTCTCAACAGAGGTGGTAACGCCGACAGAAGAAAGGACAGGAGAAGCGCCTCTGGAAATGCGTTTAGAAGGATGGGTGTGTAAAATATGTATGGACATGTACGATTATGTGGAGACTGCGGTTAGATATCTATCATGGCATGGGGAATCATGGATTTGGCGTTCAGTTTTTGCACTATGGAAAAAGTCTCCTGTTGGTTGTCGATAGAAGCGCTCAGCTTTGAATGCATATTGCAAAACCGAAAATGTCGTCGCCCAAACCCAATGTCGACGATACAGCCCTACTATCGCTGTGGCCGCCTGGGGCAGTTCTGGCTCCGAGAATACAGCCTACCATAAGAAGTAATTGCTCGATTGATAATCATTAAATTCACAAAATCAAAGCAATCGCATATGCACAAAGTCACGAGTTCCTCTGCAGGGCGTTTAAGCACTGTGCAAAGCCCATTTAACAGACTCGTAATTGCAATATCATGATTCCCCGCCAGGCATCCTGGCCAAAGGCCTCCTGCAAACTTTGTCCGTGGGAGGAGAGAACCCCATGTTCATATACCCTCAACAGAGAACGCATGGCCAACCGCCATCTTTTAAAATCATCGTGCCCTCATTTCTAAATTTCATGCACAAAGTCCCCACCATAGCTGCCCTAGCTCCGGATTCCGACGAATAACGCACTTCCCGTGTGGGCTACATGACCTCCCGTTGTGGGCCTCAGCTGCGCTGCACTCCGGTTTATATGGCTCCCAAGCATTTCGCGAAATTCGCTGAGGCCGAATCACGACGTCCAATTAAGCGCCGCTGGTTATTGCAAGCCACCTAAGAGTGCCCTGACCCAACGCCTCCTTGAACCAGATGCTGTATATGCCAACAACCGCAACCAAACAGAACCATGTTTAAACCATGATCTGATTCCTGATGAGTTCTAGAGTCATGAGGAGGAGGGGGAGAAGAGACAAATAGACAATCAGCAGGGTCCAATAAAAGCGCCGAGATGTGCAATTAGATATGGAAAACGGCACGCTAGCGTGGGCATTGCGGTCGATGTCTCTGAGGCCCTTTCCCTTCGCCAGGCAGTGAAGATTTGGCTGGAAGCCATGGGAGCCAAGATTGTTACCCGCTGAGGATTTTCCCTTATACATGCGGGCTGATATCACTGGGACCTGAGAAGAATGGAATAGATTAAATATTTTTTGCTCATGGGTCGGGGTTTAGCGAGGGCGGTTGAATTGAATGAATCGATCGAAGAGGATGATGTAGGTATTTACTTAAGTAGTATAAGGGGAATAGAGAAAAATCCTGGTCTTCATTCAAAAAGAATCTTTGGCCTGGTATCTTTTCTCTCGTTAACGTTCGTTCTTTCGGAGTTGAAGTTGAAGATATCGAGAATCCGCTTCGACAACACCTAAAATCCCGTACAAAATTACCACATAATCAACACATAATCAACGATTCGAAAGTCTTCTTTTAGACTAAAAAACGAACGCTATATATCCTTCCTCGAGCGCGCATACCATCTATCTAGTGTATAGAGTTCGGAAACCTACAAAATGCCTTCAGCAACGTCTCTCCTTTTCCTCTCTCTCCTCCAAATCACACTCTCCTACTCCCTCGCTCTCCCACAATCAACCCCGTCTCCAACAACATCTACACCAGAAACAACGACATCAGTCTATGTTGATCCCACAGGGTCATCGAACTCCTCTGTCAGCGGCTTCTCTGTAACCATCGGTATTATTTGCGGCGTTGTTGCTATCGCATTAATTGCCATCGGTGCTCTATTCTATGGTTATCGTAAATACCGTCAGCGTTTGAATCGAAGACGAACACAAATTAAGATGGACCAGATGTCTGCAAACTTGAATGCTAGGGTACAAAATGCGAGGAAGAGTGGGATGTTAGATGGAAGTGTGCTGAAGGTCTATGAGGGGAAGGGTAGTGGAGAAGATAGACAGGTTACCGAAGTAGCTGAAATTACGGTTGGAAGTCCGGTAGACCAGGCTTTGAGTGCGCTGGAGGGTGGTAACCCGTTCAAGGGACCAGCAAGGGGCAACAGTGCACCTAGGGTGGGGATTTGGCCCGGTGGAAAGTAAACGCCTCACAGGCGTGCCAGTTCTTTAATCGGTAGTACATCTGGTATATAATTTTCTTCGGAGTTAGTCTTACTTTATTACATCTGTGTATAAGCCTTTTCATATGTCTTTTTCAGGCGCAATATTCCTCAGGTTCAACTGTCTATTTGTACGGTTCAACGGTTTGATGATTGGAGAGAGGACTGGTTTTCTCCTCACGCATGTATTTAATACCCTTACTTTCACGAATGAATAGGAGAAATTAACGTCTTCTCTGTCATAAAGATCATTTCATTGATGCTTTTTCAAACGCCCCCATCCACCAAAAGTGATAGAAGAACGAACGTATTCTTAAGTATCTTAGTGTCTGTCCGCCATAATAATAGGGTATACAATAGCAAAAAATATGTACAAATGCAAGAGAAACACCCCAATGTTGCAACCTGTGTAGTAATTCTCAACAAGAACACCCCTCATGAATTCGCCCATGGCGCCCATCGTCCGAACATCTAGTTTTTGTAAGTATTCAAGAAGTTCTTATGGAACTCAACAATTCGACCGACCCAGTCGGTGCCGGGAGCAAGGAATGTAGTCCTGAAATGCCAGGTTCCATCGACCTGCCCGAACCCGCTTCCAGGAACGACACAGACACCAGTGGCCTTAAGCAATTCCATGCAGTAGAACTCATCAGGCTTTTTGCCTTGCTTTTCAGCAGCAGCGACGACGCCTTCTGGGAATTTGATGGTTGGGAACATGTACATGGCACCCTGTGGGTCCTGGCTTTCGACGCCCTCCATCTCGCCAAAGGCCTTGTGAAGTGCGTAAGCACGTGTCTTCAAGCCGTTGTAAATATCATCATACTCTTTCTTGTAACTACGTTTGCCGAGGTTCCATATCAGTAAGGATTTACGTTCCACCCCTCTGGAGCTTTGATAAAGGAAGCGTGTTTGACTTACAGGTCGTAGCTAGGTTCACCTTCCTTTGGAGGGTTAACCATCAACTCCACCAAGCACTGACCACCAACTGGTGGACAAAGTGAGATACTAACGAATTTGTAGATTTCCTGGACGACCTTTGGATCGAAACCTACAAGCTCGAAGTAACCACCACGTTGTCCACACTCGCCAACCATACCCTTGCTGGTCGAGTGGAAGCTGACGAGCTCAACATTGTCGTACTTGCCAGGCTCCTTCTTCTGGAGATCACGAAGGACCTTCTTGAAACTAACGAATTCGCCAATGAAGACGTTGGTTTGGTAGACCTCATCGGCCATGATAACCAACTTCTTCTCAGCAGCGAATTTGATAATGTCCTCGATCGATTTGTATGGGAGGGAGGCACCAGTTGGATTTCCAGGATTGATGACGCAAATGCAGCGGACATCTGTGCCATCCGACTTGGCCTTTTCGATAACGGTGTAGAGATCATCACAGTTGGTGCTCCATTGAGCATGTTCCTCGAGGAAATATTCAATCGGTTTGGTGTTCAAGAGGGCTAGGGTAGCAGTGTACAATGGGTACTGTGGGATTGGAATCATAACACCGGTATTTGGTCCCGCGGCAATGACATGCAAGAGAGTGTTAACACCGGAAGAAGCGCCAGTGGTGAGGTAGATGGATTCAGGATCAGCAGGATGTCCGTCTCGCTCTATTAACCATTCCACAATATCGTCAGAACCCGATCTTCCAAATCTAGAAGCGACATTCAAACTCAGATATTATAAATAAGGTATCAATACTCACGTTCGATGTATTTGGCGACACTATCACGCAGGGGAGGAGCACCCTGGCTGTGAGAGTATGCACCAACGGACTTGACCGACTTGAGCAACCATTTGGCACGCTCCAAAGCATCTTCCGGGTACAATTGCTTGACGACTTCAACATTAGACTCCTGGAGGAGCTCCGGGTATTGGATAAGCGACAGAACTTGACGGAAGAAAGTAATTGGTTTTTGGTCAAGCTGTTGAGGATTTCCGATATTGGCGAAGATTACATGGTCGAAGGGATGGGAAGATGGGTCCTGCTCGATCTCCCTACGGATTGCCTCTGCCTTGACAGCAAGTTCACCACGTACGGCATACTTAGCTGCTTTGATATGAGGGTTGATGTTATCGTAGTTGAGGGAACGAAGCTGAGTGGTCGAAGACATGGCTCGTGCTGGGTATGATACTGAAAACAACGGACAACAACAAAGTTAAAAAGTTAGATGATGAATTAGCGGGGGACTCCACAAGTCGATACAAAAGAACTGGTACCGATAGATGAATGAAGAAGAGAAAGAGAAAGAGAAAATTTGGTCGGGACTAGGCACCGGTGTTTATATATCATCGACAAGATCAAGAGCTCATCGATGGTGGGACAGGAATAGGTGCGTCAAATATTGGACAAGCTTTGGAGCATCCAGATATGTGAAGAGGGGCAGCAACTCCAGCACTCTATGCTATGCTTTAGAGTTCGGGGTTCCCCATAAAAAGGAACCTCCCTCAGGAACGGCGACTAGCTGACATGATAGAAAGTAGTGACCATTCCCGATATCAGAAATATCTCATGTAATGCAGAGGCGACTTACGTGGGATGGTCGAGTCGAAAAACCGATGCGTGCCGCGAATGCGGAGCTGGCAATATCGCAGAGCTGCAGTGATGTAGCCTGCCAAAACTCCACAATAGGCCGAACTCCGCATTTACGAAAAAGCCTTTCGTGAAACCATTACAAAACGATGCGACCTCGAGAAGACTTAGGCCTCATACGGGAAGTTTCTAGCGGGCATCGTCGCCCGCCTGCCGTGGAGAACTCCGCCCAGATTGAGGTCTGAGTCGGCCCGAGTGCACGTTTTGGAGGGGTCAGTTTAGGTCAGATCGGGCCAAACTCGGCTATGCGCGACCTCGACAAGCTGCGTCGAGAACCACGCCGATTTGGCGTGACTTTCTTTCGTTTTTCCCAGTGCCCAGAATGCAATATCGGGTTTCTTCAGATGCACGATGTTTTCTTGCGCGGCGACCATATAAAAGCTTATAAAGATGGCCGGAAGCAAAGAAGCAAATTCATTGGGGTGCGCGAAATCCTAGCAGCTACTTACTTCGTGCAGGGAGCGATCGTCTCAGCGCAGTCGGTGCGAACTGCAACCGCGGGAAATGCTGGAGGGCCCTGGATCGCATTTCGTTCCTTCGTATCTTCCTCACGGGGAGAATCGGAGACCAGATTATGAGGCGAAGAGAAAGAGTGGGTGGTCGGAGTTGGCGTTAACTCCGCGCACGGAGCTTGTGAAGAAGCGTCGAGGGAACTTGGGATGAAAAAAAAAAAAAAAAGTTGGTGAAGCTGGTAGACAGTTCCTGTGTAAGTCGTGTGTCTTGGAGTTTAAAAACTTTCTTTCGACTTCAGATTCTCGCTGTGTGTCAATCAGGTTGACCTTTGGAGTCACTTCCTACTTCGCACTATAAGCTTATCAAAACTAACCCCAATGGTTCCTGCAGATTACTTTCTTTCCACGCGCGCAGGCCATGTCGCACCATATTATATATCTGGCTGAATACAACAGTTAATCGAGAACACCGTTACCGGCGCCGGTAATTATATAATACTAGTCCCAAAAGTTCTAGAATACTACGGCTGTCGCGCGATAGCGCACTCAACACTCTCGTACGCGAATCCTTGGTGTTCGAGATATCAGATATCAACTAGATTACTGACGTTAGACTAGCAGCGAAAGAGGTTCAATCTGCAATATGATGCTCGAGCTGGGTGCAAAATGCAAGGTTCGGCGGCGTACCGCTGCCAAAATCCAACAGCCTCATTCATTGCAGCCCAATCGTTCGTATTCAGCGGTCATGCATGATTTGCGAAGTGGCGGTGCGGGAAGTCTACAAGGCTTTGCTATTTCGCACAACGGAGATGATATCCCCTATTCTGCGTAGATGCTCTTGTTTTCATTTAACGTCGGCCGTCAAGCTATGGCTCCTATCTCGAGTTCCCTCACAGCTTCTCATGGCTTAATCGTCTACCGAATCCCTCCACTCAAATCAATCCACATGCATTCAAACTAGTATTTTTGTGGATAACCGATTATCAGCTTTTGATAGCTAAGCTGCAAGGCCTCAAATCAATCTGGGTAGCCCACACGTATCAAAGTCAAACCAGGTGATAAATCAAAATGACAACGAACATCAGCAAGATACAAGCAGCCCTCGCATCAGTCACCCAAGAAACTACTCTTGCTCTTTTTAATCTCAATCTTGACTGTTCTCTTATCAAGGTAGACGCACCAGCAGAATATCTTCCCTTTGGAAATGCCTTGACAAAAAGGCGTCGAACCCAGGCCGAAGCTGGGCCCTCGCACCGTAATGCGAGAAAGCTGGGCATGCTCTTCGAAGGGATCGTACCACAAACTCCAGAGCTTGTAAAGGCCTATGGAATCCGAGCAACCGAGATCATAGAGTTCCATGAGAAACGGCTATCCTCAAAGTCGAGTGGTAAATCCGACTATGGCCCCTTTACAGAGTATGTCGGTGTGGATGGGACGTCTATTTGGGCGGCGGCAACATCTAGTGGGGCTGCAATCGCCGTGCACCTTCTAGCTTGCCTCCTTGCAGTCGCATTCACGGCCGAAGAAGCTGTTGCGATATGGGAACAAATCGTCGAGGCCCGGAAGGAAGAAATTTCGAATTCCGAAGCTGGAGATCTGTATGGTCTGAAAACTTTGGCGGCCTCCACTTGGGACATCTCTCGACAAGACCTTGCCAATTGGGATGCCAGCGCCCGAGCCTGGATAAGGTCCGCGAATACAGCTAAGGAGCTCCAATGCTACCAATTACGTCTTATTCTCGACAACATAGATCTTCCAGTTCACACATCCATAGACGCATATCGGAGCGTTATAGAGACGTGGCAGACTTGTTTGAAAATGATGGATGCTCTGGTTCAAGGAAACGGCCAGGATATCCAGAATGGTGGTCTTTTCGTTGCCTTTCGGGCCTGGCACATATTTCCAGATTTGATTCTTCTTAAGAATCAAAAGTATATCAAGCAGAACGATCCCCTCGTGAGGCAGGGTGGAGTTGTAACTATCGGGCTGGAGCGCGCTGGTGGCCAGAATACAAGCGGTGTTAACTGGTCGTTATCACTCTCACATCTACAATTTTACGGGAATGCCGAACGACGGGAAGGGTATTTGAATAGCACAAAAGAACGGGTATCTATTCCCAACGTGTGGGAGTTTTTGTTAGGCTTCTGCCTTGGAGCCTTCTTCACAAACACAAGCCATGTTGAACGCAAAATAAAAATCGCTACTGCAATATCCGATTTATTGCTTTCCTGCATGAAAGAAATGTTTCCGGGAGGGTTTAGCCGAACACAATCTCAAGATGGTGTTATTGAAACTAGTTGGGTCTACAGGCTGAATCAAGTAAGCAAAAGATATTCTCGATGCACCGACGAAGAACGAAAGCGCTTTCGGCAACTAATGGCGCTTGGCCATAAATCTTATCGAACTCTTTGCGAACCCGACATGTCGTTTATCCTGCAAACAACTTTAGGAGATATCGCGACACACATCGGAAGGCATCACAAAAATCGGTTCTCCAACGTTCTCGAGAAGTTGTTAGGCGGAATACGGTATCCGTCTATAAAGGTCGTATATGGCGGGGATTGCCTCTCCAATACTTGGGAGATACGAAGCGTTCAAATAGGAACCGCCTTGCACCCTACGAAATTGAGTAAGCCCTAAGCCACATATGCAGCAGCTTGTACTTAAATATCGGAGAATAGTAGTAGATAATGTTCTTCTCTGACATTGTACTAGATTTCCATCACTTCAAGCACGACGATCCTTACATAACAGTCTGCGATATAACCGAGACACCCAGGCTTGTGAAAGGCTTACGAACACCCTCTCAAGCACAGCAAGATGTCCTAGAAACGGCTCTTGGGAGGTTTAAATTCTATATAGTAGATACAATAGATCAACTTACTTGCCAGGATGATCCCTATAAGGTATTATACATTGTCCTATATAATACATTTTACCGCCGGCTGCCATCTAATCGGCTTCCATACAAATCTACACTTGGATTATCTCGCGAACCGCCCCTCGGGGGGCTGTTTAACGTATCTCCAAATCTGCAGAATCCTTTAGAGATATCTGACATCGAGATGCTGCTTCATGAAGGCCTGATAGATGGCAAGTTTATCATGCAACAACTCGCTAAGTGTCTGCCCCTTTCCAAAAAGCAACGGTTGTTTCGATATCTTCTGGACATGAGTGCAATTTCTGGTCTTTATGAGAAGTTTGATACTCCTTTGATAGATTTATCTCACCTTGCCACTTGTTTCCTTGACCGGTATCCGAATGTACGGGATCAGGAAGTCCTAGTCTCATATCTCCCGACCCAACGCCAGGTTCATGATGCCCTCTTTCCGAAACAAATGACACAGTCGGAAGCATTCCAATGGATACACTATTTAGAATCAAGAGGGCAACGAATAGACGACATACATCCTTTGCTCATCGCTATATCTTCTGAAGATTCTCTTTTTGTAGCCTCTCAGTTTCTGCAGGACCCCTCACTATCAATTACCAATCCACTAGGCATTATCAGGCTTCCAGGGAATATTGGGAGGCCCGGTGTCATATTGCTCGTCGCACCCAAAAGTCCGCGGCACCCAAACTACGAGAATACACTTCTAGAAGACGCACCTTTTGATGGACAATTGATTGACTGTTTTAGAGATACAACCCTTCATCTCACGCTGACCGGGTATGAGCTACCATTGGAACTCAGGGGGGCTAAAAGTGGCGCACGGCATCATGAAACCTGGGTTTTCGAGGCTACGACTTCTGTCCACGTTGCCGGGAAGTGGATCGGAGACATCAGTCCTCTCGAAACCCCATATTTTTATAAGAAAGATGATGGAGATGATTGGGAGAACTGTTCGTGGGTAGACTCAGGAGCGAGCAAGAAGCCCCACCGTTATCATACGAGCTTCGAAGACTCCAATCATATGGACCCCATTTCCAGAGAAGTCAAATCTCACGTCGAAAGAATAATCGGACTTATAAAATCCCAGAAACCAGATGAGCTCTCAACGCAAAAGTGCCCGGACTGTCAAAAGAGCACGGAAAAGAACTACAAATCTTTCGTTCAAACCCAAGAAGGTATTCACGTGGACCTTACATCAATAGACTGCTGGGAAGAGTATTTCCATCGTCCTTCCAATCCTACGGTTTTCCGTGCGAGAAGCAACTGGGTGGCTCGCCTTGCAGCCGTGTGCTTTTCTAAGGAGATCAAAGCTCCCATCATTCCTATACACCCCCAGGCCTGTAAGTGCAGAATCGAATGGCTCTTACGTCACCCTAACCCGTCACCTTACGGCCCGGATCGCTATAAAGAATGGATACGCGTAGTTGAAGGTATAGTTGGTGTCAGACTACCGGAAGCCGTGCGTCCTTCACCCCCAATGCCAAGCTCTCAGAATAAACCACGGCGTCTTGAGTATCATCCTATCTACCTTCTTTGAATCTCAAATTTTTTGTGCTATTTTCAGATATACACAGGTTTAAAGTACGTTAAGGCTTGTTTATTCTCCTGGATACCCCCGAGGCCTTTATATATATGTCAGCCTATTTAGCCAGATCTAAGTTAGCACTGTATGTACTAGAACACTTATTACCAAAACCGTCTAGTTTAGACTAGTATTAAGATGTTACTGGCACCGGATATGTATATAAAAGCCTGAGCTTTCAGACACCAATTTACAAATAAAGCAGTATGGTAGACTTCGTTGCACTAAAAAAATATTAATTATTGTCCTTGCAATTTATAAAGCAGTATGTACCCATCTCCCTATGTATGTATCATTAATAACAAAAAAAGAAATATGCAAGCCTCATCAAGGGAACCCCGCCCGACCAAAACGCCAAACCAAACCATGCATGGCCAAATATATAACCAACGAGCCCAAAAGACATTATACTCCGAAATATTGTGCCTATACATGCTGACAACTAACCAACCGTTTTTGGATTGATCCAGACAGCAACTTCATGTAAACCCCTCCCGATCGCCTTGAACAGTTCCACAAAAAGTTCGAATATCTTTTGCGGCAGATAAACGACCACGAGAATGATACCTAAACCGATGTAATATAGAACCTCACCAACCCATCCGAATAAAGTCTTCAGAACCTTCTTTGTAAACTTCCCTGTATGTATAATCCCATCAACGATCATTTTAGGTATACCGACGAAAACGAACTTCAAAGTTTCGAGGAAGCCGTTGAGAACATCCTTCCAGGTAATGCCGGAAACCCAGTTGACCAATTTTGTGACAAGAGTGTGAATGGCAGAAACCAAACGGATAAAAAATCCGGCAATGCCTTTGCTGACGTATTTTATGGCATTCCAAATCCATTTGAAGGTGATAGTAATGAGTTTGGGGATTGTAACTGTAATCAATTTCCAAATAGCCTTGACAAGCCATATTGTGAACTTCTTGAGGGCCTTGGCGGTGCTGACTATTGCATTCTTGAGCCCTATCGCAGCGTCTTTTATAAATTTAAGAGTTGCTTTGATAAATCTCACAAGCAATTTCGGGAAATCGACTGTAAGGAATTTCCACGTTGCTTTAACTCCGGTGACAATACCCCTAGCAGTCGCCTTCACAACGCGGACTGTGCCCGCCGGGAACCCTTTGATGCCGTTGATTGTTCCGACGGCAGCTTCCTTAGCATACTTTGCGATACCCCTGCCTGTAGCGACAACACCGTCTCTTATGCCTTCTGCAATATCTTTCTTGTGTTTCCACAAATACACAGCACTTCTCTTCACTGGGAGAACGACAACATGTTTCGGGACTGACCAGACGAAGAACCTAGGAATCTCATAAACGACAATTCTGAGAAACCAGTAGATATCAATCAAGATAATTCTCATTCTTCGTACGGAATTCCTGTTTTTGTACTGCCATCTTTGCAAGCCACCGCTTCTGCGGGATGGAAGATAGTCAACGACCTCGCGATGCCCGTTCTTTGCTGCAAGGCGGAGAGCTATCATTCCATCTGGCGGAACAATGTCGTCTTTTGCGTGGAAGACTTCCACGAAGAGTTTTACCAATGGTAAATGGCCATTTTCCGCCGCGACCATAAGCGGTGTCCGCCTCAGGTGCTCATATGGATTTGGGATGAGGTACCCATGGCGGTGTCTTCGATAGTATGGGCGAAATAGATCGCTCTATAATTGATAATTGTCAGACATCGTTTTAACTTATTCGCTTAATTTCTATTTCAAATTGTGACTGATTCCTTACCTCCGAAGTCATTTCGTTGACATCTGCGCCATAATCTACCAATTGTTGGACGATTCTGACATGGTTCGCCCTGACGGCGGCTACTAATGGGGTTACACCATGGCTACTCTTCGTATCGACTTTCACAAAGCCACCCTCGATAAAAGCAGAGATTAATTCGCTGTTTTCATTTGCGATAGCATCGAAGAAGGTCTCAACAATATTTGCATGTGGAATAGGTCCGCTAGTGCTTGCGCTTCCTTGTGGGTTTGCTTCCTCTGCATCCTCTCTTAGTAAGCGCCTTATCAATTCATCAGTGTCGGGATCGCCACTGTTGATTTCGGGCTCAGGGATGCTATTCAAAAGTGGGGGCGGGGTATATGTTATAGCATCTTGTGTTGTTGCTGTTGTATTATTTGAGGCTCCGGCTATCCGACGTAGGTCGTCTTCGAGGGAGCCGCCTTCTGTATATTCGGGAACGGGGTCCTCGCGGGCCATGACTTGAGATAGTTATATGAAAAAATGGGATAGAGCGATAGTCTAATTAAAGGCGATGATGATAGTATAGTTTTTGAATGTCTTCTCTAGGATATCGAGCCTCCAAAACAAGAGCGACTTGGACAAGTCTATATAACCTTCCAACAGCCGCATCACAAACTTGCAAACTTGAAGGTTTAAATTACAAGAGTGGCACACAACGTCGTTAGGCGAATTGCGCGTCTCACTCGGAGGATTGGGAGGAATATGAGTCCAAGTTCGGCGCCGAGTGTTTTGGAGCCCGAAATTTTGGGAGTCTATTTCAAGATACCGAGGTCGCAAGATTCGCGATAACTTGTGATGTTGGGATTTTCCCTGAAAAGGGACATTTTTCCCAGGTTGTTTCCTCTCTTTGCTCGGCGCGCTTTGGTACTCGTCTATTGAGACCTGGGCGTTCAAGATGTTGAACTGGTCAGGCTGTGCAGGAATGCCTGGGCAGTGCCTTGACGTTGAGGCTAACTAGCCCCCTTTTGATGCAGCGGTCTTGGCCTGAGGCTGTGGTTGTGCAGCCAATAAGTGCCATTTTGGCGGGATTGCTTTGACGGGTTTCCGTCCTGAGATATGACGCTGTTCAGTTACGTATTCTCCCCAACAGCTGTTTTTAGCCTGTAGATGTGCGCAAAAGGCTTCGTATTCTCGCAGGAGCTATAATTATTAAGCGACCTCGGTTCTAAAGCTTCGAAGATTCCGCGGAAAATCTAAGGTTCATTTGAATGTGATTCCCTTTTAAATTTTGGTATTCAACTAGACTGAGGCTTAAGACCCTGATCGTGCTGGGATAGGAACAGACCCGCCAAATTGCAACAATTGCAACACAATAAAGGAAGAATGATGACACAATTAGGTTTTTGGCTGAAGATATCGATAGGCCTGCCTATGCCTATGGGCTCGGTGACGGATATTTAGGACGGTAGAAGCTCTGTTCCTACTAGCTCGTATCCGAACTATCTCCAGGGTTGATCACGAGACAATCAATTGTACTTAGATGTATGAGGCAACATATTATCCCTTACTTCTAATCTACTATTCCCAGCTACAGAATGAACACGTTAACATCCACTGTCGAGAAAGTTTCAATATAGAATACAATATCCAATGGCTATCTCAATAAATAATTTAACGCGGTATTGTTCTGCCAATATAGCTTTCAAATACCTCCTAATACCCCTCAGCCAATCTTTTTTTTCTTTCTTTTCTTTTTTAACAGAATAATTTAGTATAGGTAGATTCCTGTGCTAGCAGAAGGGTTTTCATTGTGCTATAATACGGAATTACGATGTTGATCACGGATCATAAAGCTATTACGCATGAATTTTGCTAGTATTCGGATCGCAATGGTATTGAAGGGGAAGATATTAGAGGCAAGCGTTAACGCGTCACCGTGCACCGGCCTGCAGTGGGATTAATTTATAACAAGGCGGGGAGGGAGCCATATTACAGAACAAGTGTGTATGTAGTGGCCCTAGATAGTTAAATGTTAATTGAAAGTTGCTATATCTATTACCCCTAACTGCTGTAGGGCTGTGGATTATCAGTCAGCCGAAAATTGAATCCTAGTCCCTAAGTTAAGTAGTATGAGTGAGAAGTAGTTATAAGACTAATATATTATTAGTAGTAAAGAAGGTCAATATTACTATAGTGCTTTCGTTCCTAGACATGACGGTCAGCGTATTAACACCGTTATAACGTAAATGCGCGTATGTGCGACGTTGTCCGATCGATCAACTGATCATAAATCGCTGAGAACTATGTCTGTGTATATATATGAGCCTCCATGACTTCTTATACGCATTGTCGGTACAAGGGCCATGACGCCACTACTGCCAATAGGTAGCGCGCTTATTGCTTGCAGTTCTGCTCTCCGTATCATGATAATCGTAATTATAATCGGGAAGAACTCGAGCGGACTTCTGAGTGAGTTTAGGACCTTCAAAATATATCATCTACTGGTATATATATGAAATCTACGATTTTGCATAATTTACGACCTCAAATCTTTTTGCAAGTTTGATAGAGACACCACATTGCAAGCCTTAGAAAGATGTTAAGTAGTCTAGGCCGGTCGCTCACCTATGCCTTGGGATTTAAAGAAATGTTTGGTTAAATTTCCCGCAACACCGTCAGGCTACCTTAAACGTTGTAAAGTTGGAGAACTTCCTAAAAGGAAGTGTGCTAAAAGAATAATTGTCAGAAACGGATTAGCGCTGAATTGAAGTTGCTGGTAACGGAAGTTTTTAATTAGTCTGGGGCTCATCTGCCTTGGTTCGACTGAGCCAGAAGTGGGCTGGGAGCTCAGTAGTCTGACCCTTCTTGTGCGCAATGTCGTGAGAAAACTAAAAGACGGGATGCAGAGAATTCCGGTTTATAATTAACTAGGGCCTCTCGAGCGGCATTCTGGCAAGCTGCTTCAAATTCTTTAATTAAGCTTTCCGCTTTTATGCGAGCCTGAAAGCTAATATGTCGTCAAGTTTACCAGTCTAGTGGTAGAATTGAATTTATCCAGACGAACCGGTTTGCCTGAAAGCCTCCCGTCAGCCATTGCCGGCCTGTCGACCCACGGTGACATTTAGAAATCAACGTGAACGGGCATCTATTTGATTCGGACTATGTCAGTCCGTCTTATGAGCGGAGGTATCAGTCCGGAATCCAAATCAGCTATGAATTCCAATCAAACTGGAAAATTTAAAGCCTGCATGGCAGCTGGCGGTTTGGTTTGCAGCATTGGCACTCCACTTAAGACTATGATCCGAATATTTGATATATTAATATTGTGATTCGCGAAAATTTGAATTCCGACTACGTCTGTTAGGATTGAAATCTTTAGATTAAATCATCGTGCTTACTATCTTCGAAATCATAATCAGCTGGCATCTGGTATACAAATTGCGTTCAAAACGCGTGAAACCTGACTATACGCTACCGCAAAGGATGTGAGACGGTGCCATCTGTTTAATCGAAGGCTACCAGATTATCCATGGTTGAAATTATAGACCAGAACGCCAGCTTCTTAGAATTCTTTCCCTTGCATGAAACAACGTAGCACGGAAGCTCGTAGTCCGACCGATAACAGGCTAATAATAACTAGGAAAATTCAAAGATTCTGTGGAGATATTGTTCCTGCATGCAAGCACCGGGTAGGTCGCTACCTTAGGCCTGAAACTCGTTACCCTCGCTTTCGAATTTCGCCAATAAGTTATCCGAAAATATGGCGCATCAACTGAATCGATCCAAGGTATTGCATGGTTTAGTACCAGGGATCGTAGCCAGCCTTCTACGCAATCTAAAAAATGTCCCACTTATAATAGCTTCTCCGATTTCTGTAACGCTTATACTTGTTGTTAACCTGGTTCTCCGCATTTAACCTCCTTCTACTGGCAATTAGCCAAAGCCTGTGATGATCCTCGAGGTTTCGCTGTAGGGAAAACTGACGACCGACGCATGTAACTACTATGTATATGTATTTGTATGTACGACGGAAAAACTCTGGCAGATTCTCGATATGCTTGCTGGCAGATTAATCCTGAATCCATGCATTTAGAGCTGCATCATATTGATCCGATGCATAACTAGGTACCTGCCTACGTCGCATATCATCAAATGTGGGGAGAGAGTCAGGATGAGGCTATAGCTCAATAGCTATAAATTGGTAGTAGAGATGTATAAAGCTATAAAGATCGTATTGCTCCTGCCTGAGATTTGTTAGCAGAAAGAAGGCTCTTTCCTACGGCCTGGGAATCAGTACCTCGAGCTCTATCCTTGAAGAATATCTGCTACAAGGATGGTTTCGTTCAGTAAAATCGCACTATTTGCTGCGGTAGTGCAAGCTGCCGTCATACCTCAAGAATCCCCAGCAGGTCTTAAGGTTAAACGATCAGGCGATCAAGACATAGTAAGTATAAAATCTTATAATACGATAGAGAACTGAACTTAGCCTCTAACCAAATGGACCTATAGGTGACCTGGGATAAATACTCCTTCTTCGTCAATGGCGAGCGTGTATTGATCTATAGTGGTGAAGTTCATCCATTCCGTAATCCGGTTCAGGATCTACACCTCGACGTTCTTCAGAAGATCAAGGCGTTGGGGTTTAATGCGGTATCGATATACGTTCATTGGGGTGTTGTGGAGTTTAAGAGAGGGAAGTTCAATTGGGATGGTGTCTTTGATCTGCAACCTTTCTTTGATGCTGCTAAAGCTGCTGGGTTGTGGGTTATTGCGAGACCTGGGCCATATGTACGTTGAAATACTCCGACGGATACTATACTTTTGGTTCTTGAATTGCTGATGATATTGGACAGATCAATGCTGAGTCTGCGGGGTACATATTTCGAAATCTCCGGCTATAAATTATATTTGTGTAGATGCTAACATGGACTTTAGTGGTGGTCTTCCCGGATGGGGTGCCCGAGTCGAAGGCCAATGGAGGAATTCAAATGCCAACTACACAGCTGCGTGGCAACCTTACATCAATTCCGTGGGTAAAATTATTGCAAAGAATCAGATTACCAATGGTGGTCCAATCATCATTGCTCAAGTATTATTAGAAATCTTCTTCCATGGTTGAAATTTTGTTTGATACTAAAAGAGCTTATTTGTAGCCCGAAAACGAGTATTCTGGCTTCATGAACCCGGATGGAACTCTTAACCCCCAGGAGGACCTCGAGTATGAACGGTTACTACTTGAGGCTTTTGATGAGGCGGGAATCATCGTCCCAACTGTTTCCAATGATGCTTGGATTGGTTAGTTTGCCATATATATTTTGCCACTAGTCGATTAGAGAATCGCTAACAGGTTTAACTCTGTAGGCGGCCATTTCACGTCTGTCGATGTCTACGGTTACGATAACTACCCCGCTGGTAGGTAATATTTTTGAAGTGCAAAGAATACTTTTGAGGAAAATTATCAAAAGGCTCACGAGAATATATCGAATATTAGGTTTCGATTGTGCAAACCCGATTTCAAGCTGGCCGGATCCACCAGATTATTTCTATGCATCCCACAGAGATGTTGCACCGAATACTCCAAATTCGATCCTGGAATACCAAGGCGGAGCTTTTGATCCATGGGGAGGAGCTGGTTTCGAACAATGCTACAAGTTGATTGGGCCGGAGATGGTTCGAGGTAAATAATTCCTGGGAACGAGACCACTCTAGATCTTATACCTAGATGCATAGGTATGGAGTTAACTTTCTAACTCGACATTTGGTATAGTTTACTACAAGAATGCATATGCTTCTGCCACACATCTTTTGAATATTTACATGATTTTTGGAGGGACGAACTGGGGCCATCTTACTAACCCTGGTGGCTATTCTTCGTAAGTCATAAGTCCTCGATTAATCTCCTAATTTATAGCTAAACCCATCTAATACTTCAAATATAGGTATGACTATGCCGCTGCCATTGCCGAAGACCGAACTCTGCGTGAAAAATACTACGAAATCAAACTCCAAGCCAACTTCCTTATGGTCAGCCCAGCATATCTAACATCCGTCCCCGTCGATGTGCAAAAGTTCCCGACCAGCGGCTCAAATATAACGATTACAGAACTCTGGGACGAAGTTGGCAAAAAACAGCGATTCTATATAATCCGCCAAAGCAAGCCGTCCGAGAATGCGAATTCTGCTTTCAAGGTCAACATCGAAACAAGTGCAGGGCAGTTGACTGTTCCTCAGCTTGGAAATGCGGCTTTCAGTCTCCCAGCCCATGACTCCAAGATCCTTGTTACGGATTACCCTGCAGGACCTGTTGATATTCTTTATTCCACCCTGGAGATCCTGACATGGAAGGTTATTGATGGCAAGACTGTAGTTTTGCTTTACGCTAACACTGGAGAGTCTGGTGAGATTTCAATTCTTACGAATACTGCTCGTAAGGTGGATGTTCGAAGAGGGAAATCGAGTACTGTGACTTTTAAGCACACTAGCAGTTCATTGACGTTGCAATTCGTTGTTGGGCATGAAACTGTTGTCACTCTTGATGATGATATTCTCCTTTATGTCGTTGGTAAGAATTCCTATCAGTACATTGCAAGTATCGAGTTGCTTTGGGAATATGATTATGCTCACTGCCACCAAAATCCAACAGATAGAGCCAACGCTTATAATTTCTGGGTTCCCGACGTCAACCTGAAAGACGATCTGCCGGTTATCGTTAAAGGCAGCTACTTACTCCGAACCGCAAATTTCTCAGGAAATACTCTTGCTTTGGCTGGTGACACAAACGGAACTACTGTTTTTGAAGTCATTGCTCCAAAGAACGCCCAGGCTTATACATGGAACGGCAAGCGTATTGACACCGATCTTACCAGACACGGAACACAAGAAGGGCGATATAGGACGACTACTCCTAGAGTTGATATCCCGGATCTCGCTCGTTTGAATTGGGTAAGAATTCATCATGTCACAAATCCAAGTAAAATTCTAGATTCTAATGACAACCCCGCGGTAGAAATATATCAACACCCTGCCAGAGGTCTCCAGCGGCTACGATGATTCGAACTGGGTTACTGCAGAC
This sequence comes from Arthrobotrys conoides, assembly GCA_036971725.1. Lineage (NCBI taxonomy): Eukaryota > Fungi > Ascomycota > Orbiliomycetes > Orbiliales > Orbiliaceae > Arthrobotrys > Arthrobotrys conoides. The sequence continues at coordinate 4,321,919 of JAVHJM010000001.1, forward strand.
CATACCTCTACTACAAACAAAATTAAGCCATTAACACCTGTTGTTTTGTATGCAAGTGACTATGGTTTCCATTCTGGAAACATTCTGTGGAGGGGTCATTTCACGGCTGCTGGCGGTGAGGATGAGTTTAACCTTTCGATCCAAGGGTAGCTTGTCCCCAAGAAGTTTCTACCTGTTATCCGAAGAACCCGACTAACTCTTAGAACTTCCAGTGGAAACGCCTTTGCCTACAGCGTCTGGGATAACGACAAGTATCTCGGCTCCTTCACCGGTGCTCCTGCACCAAGTGCCCATAATGGTACCTACACCCTTACCTCTTGGGCCAAAGATAGCAACCACATCATCACAATCCTCCAAGACCACATGGGCCTTGAACAAAATTGGTTTGGTGGTGAAGAAAACTTTAAATCTTTCCGCGGTCTGAGTGACTACTCGTTTGGTGGTGCAAATCCGACCCTCAAGCATTGGAAGCTCACCGGAAATCTCGGTGGCGAGAAATTCGTCGATTGGGCTCGTGGTGGGTACAACGAAGGTGGACTCTTTGCGGTTAGAAAAGGGTATCATTTACCTGGATTCGATGACTCGAAATGGGCTTCCAAGTCGCCTTTGAAGGGGATTAGTGGTCCTGGTGTTGAGTTTTATAGGACGACGTTCAATTTGGATATTCCTGATGGAGTTGACTATCCGATTTCTATTGATTTTGGAAATGAGGTTAAGGAGTCTTATAGAGTTGAAATTTACGTTAATGTGAGTATAAAATCACGGGTTAAGGTGGAGTAAACATTTTTCTAACAGGAGGTTATAGGGATGGCAATTCGGCAAGTATATCGACGACATTGGGCCGCAGAAGTCATTCCCAATTCGTAAGTGACCTTTCTTTTATCTAAAATATTTCGGACTGAGATTAATGTTTCCAACAAATTATTCAGCCCAAGGTATCTTAAACTATAAAGGAGAGAATACACTCGCTCTTTCTCTATGGTCTCTCGAAGATGGTGGTGCTGCGCTCGAATCGATTGACCTGGTTGTCAGAAAAAAGATTGAGGGAGGCGTTGGAATAATCAAGAACAGTCCGGCTCCAAATTATACTGCCAGACCTGGCTCTTACTGAGTTAAGTTCCTGCTCAAAGGTGGTATGTATACTGATACTCCAATAGTGGAGTTTGATGTAAAGGGATGTATGTACAGCCGGGTGCAAGAATTGTTGACGCGGTTTCAACACATATTAACTTTTGAGTATGATAAACTTTCTCAAATCTTTATAAATTTTAATAGAAATTTAAAGATTTATTTAATATATAACAAATAAGACTTGATCAAATTTTGAGATTATTTGATAAAGTTTTGATAAACATATTTGATTTCGAATATGCTTGTTGTGTTTGAAGACGACAACAATTCTTGCACCCGGCTGTACATGTACCCTGAGTTAGCGGGACTCGAGGCTAGTCTGTAAGATAGTAAAAATATCTGGATAAAATCAACACTATGTATACTAATTGTCACCCAAAATCGAGCAGAAGGGACCCCTAAGGCAGCTCGCCGTCCCGGACTAGACCTTGAAGACCTCCGATTCCCATAATCTTTTTCTTTTTTTTTTTTTTTTTTTTTTAATATTGCTCACATGTCACCAGCGAATTATTGAGGGTTTACTCCGTAGCAGATTCAGAATTCAAGGGCTCTAAGGGTCCGACAACAGGCCTTATGGAACTGCTAAGGACTAGACCCACCGAGATAAGGCAAGCACCTAAGTATTTGGGAAGAGCCTCACCCCGACTTTCACAGTCAATTAGGCTAGTGTGCCAGTGCCGGTTGGTCCCGTGGGCTAGTAGGAGCTGGTGAGCACAAGACAGAATGACATCTACTCCCTTTTTAAAACTTCATTCTATCCGATCATCCTTGGCCTTCCATCCTAATATCTGAGCTTGGAGATGCAATATACCACACGCACAAACGGGTTCTTGTGACGTAGCCTTTGAGTTCTGATATGATCTATGCATTGTATTGTATTGTGAGCCTATCGGTAAACGTATGAACGGACCTGATCCGGTCTCCGAAAACGGTCCTTAAATTTGGCGAATGGGAGTTAATTGCAAGCTCTTAGGTACTTACTGAACTAAATCACTTTAACTTCAAGTGGCTAATCCATCTGTGGTCGAAGAAAGGTTCCTTCGGTCCAAAAAATCCGGGGTGGAGGTTAACGGTTTTGTGCCTCGGCTGACCTGTGACAGGCTGTCGGTTGCATTTGGACTGGACTGGCCCTGAATAGCCCGGACCTGCTTGGATTGGCGATTTCGCAAATTCCATGCGACTCTGTTTCTTCACGTTCATTTCCCTTTCTCATTTTAATTCAATCTGACTGTTCTATTCTTCTTTCTTGAAGTTGTATTCCGTAGCTTCTATCTTCTATTCTATATCTATATATCCATTCGATCTAGAAGTAACTATAACTGCTCCATACTTATAATCGGCCAATTCCCCTATCTATCGCCAGCCAGCTCCCCGGACTTTCCCCAGCGACTTAATTTAAACCCCCCGCGTCCCTCCAACATCATCACAACACGACAACAACGACACAATGGTTGCCGACGCCCTCACATACCACCCCACCATCTCCCATCTCCTTAAATTCCTGTCTACGACCCGTAAGATACCCTCATTCTCCTCGCCATCTGTTCGAAATTGCCGTTTTTACAGAACTGATTGATGGCTAATTATCTTCTCAAACAGTCGGTCGTGACAAACTCCTCCGATTGATCCAATATGTCTCCCGTTTCCTCTCCTTTTACCTCTACCGGAAGGGCTACAGTCCCGCCATCATCGCTCCATTCGATGCCATCAAGAAGCAATTCGGCATGACCCGAAAACTCATGCGCGTGGGAAAGAACGTCGAAAGCTTCAAATCCGCCAGCCTTGCCTACGATGAGAAGGCCGTTGATCCTGTTCTCAAATATGCCGCTGTCGGACGACATTTAGGATACGCTGGTTATCTGACATTGGATAGCATTCATTACGTATGTGGTTCTCCCCCCGCTCCTTCCCTTGTCCCTCCCTCACTTTCTCCTCCCCTGATTATATTACATATTTCCCTCCCGGCCGAACGGGGGAATTTCTTTCGCTAACGAGAATGGTACCACAATATGCAGCTCGACTCCTCGGGTATTATGAAATTCAACAACCCTAAGCGACTGTCCGATACCGCAAACAAGTTCTGGTTCACCGGTCTTGTTTTCTCCATCGCGTCTTCCGTATACACTCTCAGAAGAATCGCTGAGAGACATGCATCCCTGAACAAACAGGAGGCTGAGCATTCGCTTGAGGAGAAGAAGTTGGTTAAGGACCAAAAGGCCGTTAAGAAGCAACTTCTCAGCGATATCTGTGATATCACCATCCCAGGTTATGCTCTAAGCACCTACGGATTCAACAACCTAGATGATGGCTTTGTCGGATTGGCCGGTACCGTTAGCAGTGTTCTTGGATGTATGGCTGCTTGGGATAAAACTGCTTGAATTGTAACATTCAAATCGTCTTGAGGAATCATAACGGTTTGAATGTGTAGCAGCAGCAGCAAGCAAGCAAAAAATATAAGGGTTTGGGTATAATAAAATACGGTTATCATACGGACTAGGACCTGGGGTTTAGGTTTACTCCTACTACTTACTATAGGCCATGTGTTTCTATATTTCTTGGATTGGTAACAAGCGGAGGATATCGCTTTTGACTTGTTTCCTCTTATGCGCATTGTTTTGTGGACTGGGCGAACTACCTTGGGTTTTTTTAAATTTTGGATTATCGATTACCTGGCTGCTGTTGCTCAACCTTTTACTTGTGAATATACTTAATATGAGCATCAATAGTTTCATTTCTTCTACTATCTAACTACTTACCTACCTATCTACTCCGATTAACGTTCTTCGTATTAGACCTTTAGTGTATAATAGGATACACTTATCCGTATCTGTGAAACGTCGGGCGGATTGAAGCTCGAGAGATTGTAATTTTCCTTTGTGTTGTCGCCGGCTGTGCCGCACTGCGGCCGTGACAAAGACGGAGCTGCCCATCCCAGCTAATCAGTCGCGTCTACCCAAAGCTCCACCATCACCATCTCAAGACTTTTTTTTCACATCATCACAAAACCATGCCACCCAACAAGATTATATGGTGCTACAACTAGTCGCAAAACTAAATAGATCTCCGAAAACACATATACCATCATCAATCACCCTTCAGGATCTCCCTTAGATCTGTACCACGAAAGAAAATGCCCCCTCATCGACATCAAGATGCCCCACGTCGCGTCAAACGTGCTTCGCGACCAGAACACGTCTCCTGCGTCCTTCCAATCCACCACTCCTGCGCAGGAGACCTGCGAGCTCTCCACGCCAAATACCCTCCTCAGAACCTTAACCGTTGGATCAAAGATGCCACAGAATCACTGCGAGATGCATCCAGTAAATTTGCAGAGAACCGGCGGCAGAAAGTTTTCGAACAGGATAAAGAAAGAAATGAAGAGACGGAACAGAAGATAGCTGAGCTTGGTGTTCAGGTTGAAAAGAATATTAGGGGACTGGTGGATATGGATGAGCAGTTGAAGATGATGAAGGCTATTCTTCAGGATATTAGTGAGGCTGAAAAGAATAGAGGGAATGGTGATGGGGTGCAGCCTTTTGAAGAGTTTTCGAACCGGATGAAGAGGGGCGATAGGGCTTATAGGAGGAGAGACTTGAAGGATAGGTATGTTTTTACGAAAATTACAGGAAAAATTGTACTAGATTTTTCTAATCGTTTCGTGATATTTAGATATGGAAATTCGGCGGAATATATCGAACTACGATCTTTAGTCCACGGCCTTGGCAACCCTACTGCTCCACAACCGCAAAGGAAAGATTGGTTCAAGACTCCAATGTTTGTTTGTGATGGCGAAGCTCAAATTTCAGATGAAGAGCCGGTATCCGAATCGGAGGGTGAAAATGTCGACCAAGACGTTGAAATGGGAGATGAAGACGACGAGTCCGACGATGGTATCCAAGCTGTGGCCGTCACACGAAACTTACAGTGCCCTCTCACCATGCAACTCTTCAAAGATCCGGTGAAAGCGGGCTGTGGGCACATATTCGAGAGAGAAGCTTTGGCAGAGGTGTTGAGGAATTACAAACAATTGAAGAAGGAGAATACTTGTCCTACTCCTGGATGTGGGAAACTGATCAATGTTAAGGAACTAAGGCCAGATGCACTCACGAAACGGTTGGCGGAAGCAAAAGCTAAGGAGAGGGAGTTAGCAGAGCAACGGGCTGTTGTAGCTGGAGCTGGGAATGACGAGTTTGAAGACGAAGAAGTTGTTGTATCGCATTCGAGTAGGAAGAGAAAACCAAAACCTGTGGTTAAAGAGGAAGAGATCCCATATGGTGGGGGTTCTGGTGACGAAGAAGAGAGAGTTCTGGATTCACATGATGAGCAGAACGAAGAAGAAGGAGAGGAGGAGGAGGAGGAGGAGGAGGAGGAGGAGGAGGATCGGGTACTAGATTCACACGATGAAGCTGAAGAAGACGACGAAGAGGAAGAGGACGATGAAAAAGATGAAGAAATGGAAAGCGAGTAATAGGTGGACCCCAGAAACTATGAAATTGCCAACTTTTTTTTTGCAATCATATATCCGGCGTATAAAAAGGCTTGGGGCGAATATTCATTAGGATTTTAAGGGCGTTATCTATTTGTACAGATCTCAGAATTGCTAGGTGCTTTTCACTTAATCATGTAATTTACTCCTCTTGTCAGAGCCATAGGAGCAATAACGTCCTAATGGGATACTACTACTACAGAGAGAGAACCAACATGCGACAGAGCTTCGGAATCCAGACCCATGCCCCCAACTCGAAAACATCCTTGAAAATCTTGTGTGACGGATCATCAGCCCTTCTTTCCTAGGCTGCCATTGATCGTCTTGAACACAAAAACAACGCAAATACCGGTTTTCGAAAGTTGCGGTCACTCGAATCCTTCCCACTTTATAGCTTTATGATATCTCAGGTTTCAAGTCAAGGGGTTTTTTTTTTGTGCAATCCAATCACTTGAATTCCATTGTTTTCAATCTAGATACATATAAAGGAGAAATGAATGAAAATCCAAAAAAGTCAAGTCTAGATATCACCAAACCATCCCCTGCAAAAAAAACCTTAAAATGTAAAGAACCTCATATTTGCCGCTGGCATTTTCTCGTAATTTCGTTTGGTCATGAAGCTTTCATAAATTGTCGTTAATCGTGAATTTGAAGGTCGTCAAGATTGTGAAAATCGTTGGCACGATTGATAACTGGGTGCTTTGATGTTAGTGTCATATAAACATCAATCGATTCTAGTAGCGGATTTGGAACATGAGCTACTTACTTTAGTCGTCAGCCTTATCCTCGGTATTCTCTTCAGCCTTATCCTCGGCCTTATCCTCGGTCTTATCTTCGGCCTTATCTTCAGTCTTATCTTCGGCCTTCTCCTCGGCCTTTTCTTCTGCCTTTTCTTCGGCCTTCTCCTCAGTCTTCTCCGCTGGCTTCGTCCCTGGCTTCCTCTCTGGCCTCTTTCCGTCCTTTGGTGGTGGGCGTTTACCGTCCTTTGACCATGGTCCCTTACCGTCTTTTGCACCAGTTGGGCGTGGTCCTCGGACCCAGGTACCACTTGGCTTATCGCCCTTCTTCCAGCCTTCCTTACCCTTCCATGGGCCACGGACACCGGAGCCGGTTGGGCGAGCTGGGCGGACAGCCGAGGCCTTGTCACCGTCTTCTGGATATGGGAGAGCAGCAACCGACAAAGCGGCGGTGAGGATGACGAGGATGTTGGTGAGTTGCATTTTGAAGTTCTTTTGTGGTTGGAAAGAGAGGCTTAAAGCTTGTGCTTTTTTTTGGAAGTCTTTTGAAAAAAAGAGTGTAAAGAACGAAAGTGTTCGTTTTTAGAGAGTGACTGGAAGATCTAGAAGGAGAGACAAGAGAAAGCTTGATTGCTTGCTTGATGGTGAGAGGAAAGAGTACATTTTCGGGTTGGGATCGCTGTGTATTTATAGACGGATGGAGTGTTCAACAATGATAATTTGCCAATATATCGCCAATATAGGATATATTGTCGTGATAGTCGTGCTAGCTACGGATTCGAGTCCGAGTACTCGAGTAAGGTCATGCAGACATGAGTAGGGTAGTTAGTCGAAGGGCCTGCAGAGCAGCTCATGCACCCCGCGTACAGTTGTCGGAAGAAATATCCACGATTCGTGCGCCAATACCAAAGAAGCGGTGAAAGCTCATTCGACGAATAGGCCGGATCAGATAACGGCACCAAAAAGTACCTGTAGTCAACTTAATTGCGATATGTCGATGCGATGTGCTCTTTGGCGTGCTGAATAAGTGGTACAGGCGCGTGTTAGGAAACTCGAACTCCGGAGGGCGCTCATGGCGTTTTTTTCTTTTTTGTCGCATATAATTATATGCGTATCACGCCAGACTCCGGTTTCAAATCGATATCGATATGATCACGTTGCAAGAGGGAAAGAGGAAAGGCGATCCTCGGTAGTGATTCGGTAGTAATCAGACGTTTGTAGGGTTCTCCACCTGGGGTACGTAATCTTTCTCTTCGCTAGTTCCAAAGAATATAGAGCTTAACGGCGCCGGTCTCGATCTAAGTTAAGATCATGACAGTTTGTACATAAGAGAAAAACGTATAATTGTACCTTATTTGACGACAATGGCGAGATAGGTTTGGAGTTTTCTTTGGTTGTGGCTAGGCGGGCTGCTCGCGATAGAGGGAACTTACTAAGAAGCCACCGAACCAGAACTTGGTTATAGTTACCCGTTCCACGATGGGCAATTCTGTGGTTGCCCGTATGGAGTAAGCGGTGGGCAGAGGGTTACGCAAGCCCGTGAACGCCAAGCTCGGAATTCGGCACTAAATGTTCATTAGAATCAGAATTTTGAAGAAAGTCCGTCGACGATGTAATGCTATAGCTGTCTTTTATTATTTTATGATGCGATATATAGAGGGAAAAAAAATATGATATCGATCATCGATTGTGAAGTTTTTTGAAATCGTTCTGTTTTTTTTCTTCTCCTTTTCAATTTTAAATTTTGCTTCCTTTCGACCTATTCAATTCTTGAAATACTTAACTAGATAACTTTTTCACAAAACCTCGGTTTTGAACCATAAATTCGGCTCAATCAACCGATCCATGGACGACGGAAGAATGCAACATCGCCAATGCTCAATTTGAAGCTTATTGAGCTTGGCCCAAGAACTCGTACCAGGTTATTTTCCTTTTTTGCTAATCACTATCCACGAAACTGAGTCTAGAGGAAGTAGTTCGCGAGGAAGAGCTCAAAATAATTAAAAATGGCCAACGCCGAGGCTCTTGAACTTCGAAAATAACTCAGACATTTAAGGAGATGTATGTAGAAGCAGGTCGTATGGGTCCAGTACAACCCCACAGGCCCACATGGAGGTTCGGGTAACGTTACGGAGAGCTCGAGTAATAGTGCACGATTGCATGAAGCTCGGGAGAAGAGGGTGGAGCAGGCCTGCAGGCCCATGCCTTTGAAATGTGCCCTAATGAAGTTTTGCAACAGGACAACACAAGCAGACAACGATTTTTATTAGTTAGAGTCCGGCGTCCATGATCGGATGTTAGATTTTTATTTTTATTTTTATTTTTATAATGCTTGTACGCGTAATCAATTTTTTTAGGTGCAAAGTGTTACTTTGGGACTTTATTCCTCATGGTTTTTGAAGATGGAGAAGCGATATTGTTTTGATGCAGAAACTTTTCTCAATACACGATGAATTCAATACAAAAATGTATTTCCTGTCCAACCCCTCCAAGCGCCTGGACTCGAGGCTAGAGATATATATAGATCGATCCCAGCAAATTGAATTGGTTTTCCAGTAACATTTATACTCACAAAACATTATAAGAATAGAAAGGTATACATATTTACAATCTCTTATCGAATAGCGATTTAAGTCTGAATTCTGGTAGAGTTGACCTCAGCCCATGGAACCTCGCGGGATCCATCAACCTTGCGTGGGTAGAGAATCTCGTCAAGATACTTAATACCGCCATCATAACCCTCAGTGACGTTGGTATGGTAGTATGGATCCGAGATGTAGTATGGGAGAACATCATCCTTGCCGCTGTCGTAGACATCTCTGGAGTATACTGCATATCTAGCAGTGTAGAGATCCTTGAAATAGCACGGCTTTCCGTTCTATATGTAAAAAAACATTGTTAGTAGGGGTTTCTCCTTGACAGAATTCAGATATTGTTAGACATACGGCAATGATAGTGTAAGTAAGATCCTTCCTAATGTACTCAGTGATCTTGTACGGATCAGCTCCGCCATATCCGTAACTCTTAAGGTAAGAATTAAGCGAGATATCAACGAATCGAATACGAGATTGCTTGTATTGGTCAACGGAGCCCATGCTCATGGAGCTCAGGCTGCCAATGTATCCCTTGCCATAAGGATCGGCATATGGGTCTTGTGGGCGAGTACCACCATAAACATAGATATCGTAACCGCCTGGAATTTCCGCTTGGTCGATAAGGAGACGGACGTTCCAATCGCGAGAAGTTCCAGGAATGGTACGTCCACGACCGTAAAGGGTGTTTACTTGGTTAGTAGTAAATGTGTCGAGTTCGGCTGGCGTGCGGGTTTGGTAGCTGCATGGAACTTCGGGATATCCATACCTCAGTCCCCAAATGGTGCTAACAGGATTGAGATGGCTGGACTTATACCAAGAACCGTCAGCGCGACGGAAGGGGAAAAGGTCTGTGTTGGCGTCGTCGATGGTGTTTGGTGGGACTGGACGAGCGAAGGTTCCAACTGCGGAGGCTGGGGTGACGAATAGTCCTGGCGAGGTAGCCTGGAACATGGCCGTCAAACGATCGACGTTGCAGTGGTGGAGCCAGAAGATTGGGTCGAATGCGGAGTATGCGACATAGCTCATGTGACCGCCACCTCCAACGGCTCCGTGGATGGAATCGTGGACACCTTCAACACGATTGGAGAATAGGTTGTAGGTTGTGCTAAGGAATGCATTGTATGTATCTGTAACACGGGTAGGAAAGCCGGATTGCATGGCATTCGAGGCCAGATTTGACCTATCGTTCCAGCTGCCGTCTGGGTATCTACGGGTGCTGAGACGTGAGTTCCATGGAGAACCGAAAGGTGAAATGGAAGAAGACGAGAGGAATTTATAGGCGAAAAGTGGATTTGTAATAGATGCAGAGACCGGGTTACCAGAGCCATCTGGTCTTGTAACCGTAACAGTTTGCTGCATGGTGATGGGTGGGAGATAACTTTGAGTTACAGGGTCTGACCAATCCCAGTAAGGGAGTCGGACACGTCCAGCAGCATTCAAGTACTGAGTACGGATGGCAGCTGGGGCGAATTGACTGGCGATAGAGTTTGCAGCATGGAACAACGCTTGCTCCAAAGCCAGAAGGTATGGTCTATGCCAAGTTGTGAACAAAGCACTACCATGAGTACAGTAGCCTCGGCTGTAGTCGTATGATCCAGGGCCCATCTGCCATGGGATAAATCTAGACACTATTGTAAGTATGGTACACATAGATATATTTATATAATAAGGGAGTAGTCTTACGGTGCGCCATGAATACCAGAGAGCTGGTAATGACTGAATGGGTCTGAGTCAGGGCTGGTTTGAATCTTCTGCCATGCTAACAGAAGCATATTGAATTGGTCTGGATCTGTTCGTTGGAGGACATCGATCTTCAAACGGTTGTAGCATGTTGTATTTGCACCGGTAATTGGTGTATATGTAGGAGTAGCACTAGTCCTAGTGCTACTCGTTGTGGTTCGACTCGAGCTTGAGCTTGAGCTCGTGGTAGTTGTCCCTGGTGGAGTGTATCCATATGGAGGCGTGGTGGGAGGCGTATACACTGGAGGCGTGGTGGGAGGCGTATACACTGGAAGAGTCGAGCTGGTAGTTGTCTGCAGTGTTTGTAATGTAACTGGTATTCTGGTAAAAGGTAGTGTCCCAAGGGTGAGAAGAGTATTGGTATTAAGCGTTGGGACTCGGGTAAAACTTGGTTCGAGTGTTCTAATTGTGCCTATCGTCTGAAATGTAAACGATATGCGGGTCCCTGGAATATCCGAGACAATAGTCTGGAGCTTTTGTCTCTTCTCATGGATCGGATCTATTGAAGGCAGGAATTTATTAGTACTACGCTTTCAAAATTTCTTATACATATCCCATCTCGGCTTGCATCACGCATATTTGCGCGCAGCAAAATAGAGTATAGAAGCTTACCTGGATCAGGTTTGTATTTTTGCGGAGCAGCATGAACTCCTGCAGCAGATACAGAAAGAAGGGCAAGAAGGGCAGAAGTTGCCCAATTAGAAGAAACCATCTTGTTAAGATAAGAGTTCAACCTTGCAAACCGCAGGTTATACTACTCCTAGCTAAAGATATAAGAGGATGGAATAAGCTATTTGCGTTGGCCTGACGTTGAAAGACCTAAATGAGAGTGGATCTACGTGCGAATCATGGCCTATTTATCTTGGGGTCATCCTAGGAGTGGACCATGGAGGACCATGGAGGGCCATTGCGACTTGACCATAAATGTCAAGTTCGCACGCGACAGCCGTACAGGCATGGTCACTTTTGAGCCTTGTACGACAAGCCGGTGTGACGGGATGGTATTGTTCTAGGAGCATACCAAGAGGCGTCCTTCAGGACTACAAGGCTATTCAGGTATAGCTGAACTTCTTAACGGCTGTTGTTTGTAATACCTGAGGAGTGAGATTGATAAATTGAGCTGCTGAAAAAACCGCTTTGTTTATGACGGCATATCGTCGGCGATTGATAGCATCAGGAATGCACCAATCACATATCTGATGCTATTAGTATGGCCTGCATGAACATTGTGATAGGGGTCTCAATGAAGCGGCATTTAGGGACATTCAACCGTCTTTGATCCTGTAGATGTGAGGATTAACTGAAGCTTCAACAGCTCACTCGCTTAACCCGGTCTATAATTTAGAGCTTGGCGAGAACTGTGCTACGGAGTTCATCTCGGGTATAGAAGGATGCTATACTTGCCCAGTCTCATCAAAAGGAAGTGGTAAGGCATAATTAGAAATATTATTCCGCATGGGACGAGGCTCGAAGATTGCTGCTTGCGGGGTAAATTGAAAGCTTTGCATGCATACGGAAGGGCTTAAGGGTCATGTCCCCCAGAATTACCGTAGTTTCGAGGTTGGCACAGATAAGGAAATCGAACGAAATCGGATGGAAAGGATCGCGCTATTGGTTGAAACATTTCGCAATAAATGTTTCAAGAAACTCTCTTGTTTTTCCAGACTATAAGAGTACTAGTATCGCGAATTATCCATGCTTTAGCGATCAAGAATATGAATGCCACCGGGTATAAGCTTAAGTCTATGTTAACTAAACAGATCTAGGGGGTGAGAATAGCGAACTAGTTATGCGTTGTTGAGTGATATTATACCACAATCCTTGTGCAACAATATATATGTATGCACACGGTCCTTCGCACTTTTGCCAGCGTCCCGTTCTGGTAGCGCTTTATGCACACCGCAGGGTGCTCTTTTTCGTCTCGCTGAGAAGGAGCCCCCGGGAAAATAGCCTGGTCGGATCTTCGGGATCAATTTACCTTATTTCTGCGTTCTAAAGTTTCAGTTACAAGGGAGGGGAGTTCTTTCTATGCATCTTAGAACTTTCGATGCAGCCAGCTGAGAGCAGACCCCAGGAGTCATATTAGCTAGGTTCAGATTATGCGACAGGATATTTTCAGATTCCGAATCGCTTCGCAGAAGGAGAGGCTCGGGTGTTTACAGATGCAGGGCCGGGAACGGAATAGCTAACAGGACCTACACGTGCGGCTAATCTACGACCTTGGCCAAGATGCAGTCTCCTGAATCTACCATCTTGAGGAGTCCGAATACCGTTAAAATAGGCGAAGAAATTGAGAATCGAAATTTTCAATCATTGTTAGTTACACTATAAAAATGTATGATATATGCGGTCATGGCTCTCGTTTAATCCCTCAAGTCGAAATTTAGTACTTAGCTTAGCTTTGCACTTACATATTGTGGTACAACGGATACAAGCGCACAGCCAGCCTCAAGCTTCACTTCAAACTTATAATTAAGGGACATAAAGTTCATATTTTCCAGCTTGCCTGCTTCAACAGCCGAAGAACGATGCACGGCGAAGAGATCTTCAGGTTTCTTAACAAATCGGGCCAAAGGCGGTCCTAGAATTACCCGTTGTTAACGTTGCAAGCATGTGAGAGTCTGATCACAAGTCAAACTTCCATATCTCAGCTACATACTACGCTTTTGCTCGGTCCTTTCGAATCCTACAAGCCCTGAAAACCTCAAGGATAGTCGAAGTGCAGAGTATATATGCGGAAGAAAGGAGATACACATTCTTAAATCGAGTTAAGTATTGCCTAGTATTATCGATCTCTCAAATGGGTCGTACAACTGTCCTAAAGTTTCACCGGTTTGAAATCATGAATACTTCTCACATATTTTCGTTGCTCAGAAGCTTTGGTGAAAGTGGAATGTGACGTCTACAGTATCTGAATACACACGAATTCGCAGCTTTGCAATTGAGGCTTAAGTCATAATTATAAAGGCACAAGTACCCATAGTATAAGTCTCTTAATAAAGTAATGTATTTGAATTCCTTCAAGCAATAGTTCATGAGTTAACCTCTATATAGATTTAGATCTACATTCCAGCCTTGGTAATTATAATTAGGCTGAGAATCAATCTTGTAATATTGAGCAATCGAAACATTATTTCTGCGCAGCCTGTGAAGTGCCAGAAATGCTACAAATAAAAAGCTTACCTTGTCACTAGTCTTGAGGCTAGGCATACCGGTTTGATACAGCTATGAAATCTCTCAAATAGGTGTGATGAAATTCGGAGCAAACGGAAATCTTCGAATAGTTAGCAAATGCCTACTTAAATGCCTAGGTCGATCGATGTATACCTAGGTGTCTATGATAAATCTAAAGTTGCAAAATCAATATCAAAGACGACCCCTATACAACATACTGTAAACCTACCTGATCGATACGTTTCGGTCGGTCAATTTTGGGACATCTAGAGCATCTAAATTCGTAGGGATGAACGTTATTGTATCTATACGTTGTGAGCGGCCACAGGATAGATGGCTTGTAGATTCCTCGAACTAGACTAGAAGACCGTAGTTAATCGGTCAAAATCTTCAAAAAAAAAAAAAAAAAAAAAACCTTTCGAAGCCGTTAGAAGTTTCAAAACTTTGATTCATGCGACAGTCAACTATCTGCCATTATGTAATATAATTTTATAAATCCGAACAATTGTACAATTGCAACAGTCTGAAGGCTGTAAGGCGGAGTGAAATGCGCCTCTACATGTGGCTATGACACGTGGCGCATAATATATATCAGATGAGAATTTACGACGACGTGGGGGTTTTCCACGTAACTGATGATCATTGGCTAGCGACGAAAGATATGTCGGAGTCTCTGCCAATATCAAAGTACAAATTCGAGACACTGAAGTTCTCAAAGCAAAAAAAAGAAAGAAAAAACAGGACAGGATGTGTGCCTTGTATGGATTGGGATGCAAGATGAATAGAATTTTCTTATAGCTCCATTGGGTACGATTCCGACAATTTGCCTTCGTCGTACATGCACATGCACATGTTCCGCGTACTCATACATCTCTATATCAGATTCAATTTGAAGGACGCTCAGGACTTCTTCTAACTTAAAGAATAATCTGAAGACCGCGTCAAATAATAAGGCTCTAAGTATCCAACCACAGGATGTATATCTGCGAATATTGCAGAAAGGGATGTCTAGTTTAGGGATTTTTTAACTAAATGGATTGTTCAGTTCTGTCAGTACACTTTTAGCCCCACTCACTGGGTATTACTTAATATAATAAATGGTATAGGTATGCTGCCTCTCAATATATATCAATACCAGTATAATATATATCATTGAGACTCGGAATATAATTATCCCCGGCCCCGAGATCGAGATAATCCCCGAAACTTCTATGATACACTTGCATTCCAGGCAGCGCTAGACTGGAGATAGTTCAAATGGTAATTCCGTCCGTAAATCTAACTATAGCAAATTCATTAGACACTTGCATATATATATCCCCCTGTTATCCCCACAGACAGCTATCTATCTAATCTATTCTGAAATTTCATGAAACATGTCAATTTGTCGCCAAACTGTGTTGTCAGTGTGGTTATTCTGATCTCAGCCTCCCTTGATTCGATATTCATCATCCCAAGCGCTAAGCTCTTCAGGATATCGGCGCTCCTCAGACGCCTTCCCGCATGCTCATCATGCCATGCATGCCCTGGTCTTGATCATAATCATGCACTAGTTGGCCTCACTAACAGGTTCCCGAGTACCTGACGCCTAGGCTTGATCAATCCATCCTATCCGCCGAATTTTGCATGCAATCGCTGATTGAGCATGAGGGGACGCAATATCTGATATCTCATCAGTCATCTCCCATATCATATCCTCCGTCACCCGCCGGTGGCGTCGACAGATTTTTGTGCCTGGATATCGATATCCCCGACTAGACTGATTTTCAAATCTTACTCTTTGCTGGAACTTAACAGGCTCTCTCGGTTACCTTTTTTTACCTTCTAGGGTGTGGAGGGTAATATAATCAACCAGCGCCAGCTGCTTGCCGAAAACTTACCTGTTCGCTCACACCAACGACACCAATCCTCGCGTTAGTCGAAATATCCCCCGCGACTGTCTGAAACTTGACTTCACCATACAGTATATCCGCATACGACCCCCTGTATCATTATCTGGCGTTGCATTTTTCGAGTTCGGAGCCTTTTGCCGTTTTCTTGGTCCGTAGCCTTTGGATTGACCGGTCGCATACCTCCGCCTCACTGTTGCCCTTCGATCCGTTGTTTTCTCGTGACCTTCCGCCAAATCCGCCCAACATTTCATATCGCCATATTTGACCGTACCCCGGCCTCAGCGCTCCGAAGATATAACGGCCTAGTTTTTCTTTGCCGTTGGGCCATACGTATGTTCGAAGGATCCCGAACCGATGCAACCTGTATGGAGTTCCTATCGTCTCTCGATTAGTCATTATTGTGCATTGGCCCGGAAAAACTACAGCATTCACCCGTAGACGACTGCATTCCCGAGGTCTCGGACGGCTGCGCGGTGGCCCTGAATCTTTCCCTCGACGCGCTTCTGGATTCCTCGCATTTCCGCTTAGGTGCATGTCTCAAGCATGGAACTACCGGAAACCTGCCTTACAAATGTTTTCAAGATAGTGAGTTCTGTCGCTTGTGCTGTTTTGCCATATCACGTAGCCCTAACACTGAAACTCGAAATAAGGACAACTTATCCGAAATCTCATACTCCATATACCGTATATCCTCAACTTTTGGTTCGTCTCCAGCATGGAGAGTGCTATCCAAGGCAGAGACGAATCTACGTCGACGAGGGAAATGTGTCACGACGTGCTCCGAGTCTTCGGAGTTATGGTTATTTCAGATAGACAATCACGATACCGATATCACATTCACATCAGACTCTGGCTATAATAGTTATGATGGTTCGGGCTCTGGAGAGAAGGCTTGGGAGCCGATGGTTTGGGGACTGGAGGGTAGGCATCCGTTCCGAACCCTCGTCGAAAGCAACAAAGTCCATATTAATATATCGTATTATAGAGAAAGCAAAGGAGGTCTTGAATATCCATGAAATCTTTGAGGTCCTAAGGCCGACTTCATCGGAAAAACCTGAGGATATATTTCAACTACAGGCCCTTTCACAAATCG
Organism: Arthrobotrys conoides; assembly: GCA_036971725.1. Lineage (NCBI taxonomy): Eukaryota > Fungi > Ascomycota > Orbiliomycetes > Orbiliales > Orbiliaceae > Arthrobotrys > Arthrobotrys conoides. The sequence goes on from JAVHJM010000001.1 coordinate 4,338,766, forward strand.
ACCCTCTTATCTCCCCCGGAACACAACTAGACCCTATCGATCTTAGCGGGGCTCACCGAGATGTTTATATGTTACAGCAGCTCTCGAAACAAAGGGGCTCAAATATGTCCATGTCATCGGTTGGGTCGCCGGTATCTGGGAGTCGGCACAGTAATTCGACAACTGGTACCCCTCATCCCACCACTACACGGCCAGTGTCAAAACAAGAGCTAGTGGGCCAGAAGCTTCTCTTGGCGATGATGTCTCTTATATCGTATCGATTAGCAAGCTCCTTTTCGTGGCTGCCTTTGAACCTATGCACATTCCTCCCAAAATTAAAAAACGGTACTTCGAACATAAAACCTTTGGACGTATTGAATTTTACTAATACATATACTGTCTTAGATCCAGATATCGAGCCTGAAATTCTTTCCTACTCTCCAATATCACATGGCCCTACACTTATTACGACAGTTTCACTTGGTTTATCTGACGATGGTAGCTTACATATAACACCTAAAACAATATCCCAGAGCGCTCTGCAACGATTATCGAACAATGAGTTATCAGACACGACCGAGACAGATGTCTGGCTCGCCCCCGGTGGAGTTATAGGCCGGCACATGCCTAAGTCTAGTATTGATGGGCTCTCGCACGCAACACCAGAATGGAAAGCCTTTGTTTTGAAATCACTAGCCGATAGGGGAATCGATATTGAGCAACCAGGCTCGATGAAGTGGGCTAAGATTGGGGTGTGGTCTAATATCGAGGGTCTTATTGAAATCTTCTGGCCGACATCTTTGATTTTTGTGAGAAAATATGGGGGCTCTGACATTGATTCGCGACCCGCAACTTCCACAATCGGGGCAGCCGATCTCAAGCTAAGCACCAATGTCGACGAATTAAACGCCTTAGCCACACAGTTGACTTGGTATAATGCTGGAGATAGCTTGGAATTTGCCGAGGTGTGGTTATCAGGGCTAGCATCCCGGGATGTCGAGAAGAAAAGGAGGTTGGAAGCTCGAAACAAAGCAATCCCTGTCATGGATGTCGACCGCAAACCACCTTTTACAGCCCCAACGACAGACAGATCCGGTACGGTGTATCCGACACCACCAGGTGGTCTCTCAGGGAATGATAGCCATCCGACTCCTGGGGGGGCCACCACCGCCCCGACTCCGGGACAGATCAAAATTGCTGAGGAGCCAATGCCAGTAGTGGAGCCGCCAACTGCTCCTCCAACCGCAGAGGCAACGGTTAACGGCGCTGATATGGACCTGGACGATAATTGGATGAAAAGTGATTCCTCAAAGGTCAATGATGATATCTTTGGGGGGCAAGGCGTAGGGATAGGAGACGATCTATTCGATATTGATATTACAGAGGATGATTTTGGATTTTTCGATAAGATCGGAGGCGATGACGATTTTACAGACATGGGTTTAGAAAAACCACAAGTTTCGACAGATATTCAACCGAGACCAACCACATCGCATTTATCCGAGAATATGAACGATTTAAATCTTGGATTTACCAACATCGGCTCTTATGCAAACGACAAACTTCTTGACGATATGGACCTTGATGTGGACGATATTGGAGCTGCGATGGATATGCAGGCGGAGATGCAAAAAGATCCAACTCCGATCCAGACAGGGAGCGAGCAGTCGTTGTCTCAGCCAAATGGCCAAGGGCATAAATCCGTTCGTTTGGAAACGCAATCTGATGACACGCAGTACACCGTCGTCCAAGTCGAAACCCCACCCCTCAGTCCACAAAGAGCAATGAAGTTACTGCTGTTTGATCCCCAGTCCCCAAGAGGAACTCCACTTTCAAAAGGACGACTTGTGCTCCCTCTAAGTCGCAGGAAAAGTCTTTATAGTCCAGTGGATTTTCCTTCGTTCATGGAGAGGTCGGATGAGAAGTATATGGCTGGTGGGCGATTCTTCTGTGCAGAAGATGAATCTAGCCCCCAAAAGGCTTCATCCGAGGACCGTCGTTTCAGCGCTACTTTCCCTCGAGTCAAAAAATATCGAAATTCTAGGCGGCCTCTCAGTCGAGATATCATGTTTTTAGAAGATGATGAGGATCGTAGTGACCTGATCCCCGACACTGGAAGCTCCGACGAGGAAAGCTCGAACACAGACGAATACGAAAGCGGTGATGAGGAAATGTTCGAGATCACAAATGAAGGAGCTCAAGATAACTCCTCCTATTCTACTTCGCCGGAAGGTATTCGACAAGGTCTAAAGAGGAAAAGAATACCTTCGGAACGAGATTACTGGGGTGGTGGAAACAAAGCACATGGGGTTGAAGCCTTAAACTCTGACAAATTGGATGGAGCTCCAGAATGGGCCGATATGGTAAATTTAAATGACAAAGACATCGACAACCTTAGCTCAGCTCAACGAACTCTATGCGATTTTAGCTCAACAGATGTTCCACTAGATGGAGTTTTCAAATTTATACCCGACAATGACGACATATCAAATCGGCTATCATCCCAAGACTTCAGCCATGTTGTGGGGCTACTACAAGAACAGGTCGTTTGGAACACATACCTGATATCAACGTTTTGCCCTGGAAGCCCTTCTCTCGGCCGTATATCGAGTATAGAGTTCGACGCGAATGGGATCAACAATCAAGCAGAACAAACATTTAGGTTTCGAAAACAATCTATGCGTCATCAAGATGATATGGAGGATCTGTTAACTGACCTTTTTGGCACATTGACTACGAGGTGTTCATTGGAAACGCTTATATATGGCGCTATTGGCCGCCCCAAAAATTCCATATACGGTGTCAGCCCTGGACTTATGGACCCACACGGCCTTTCAACAGGATTAACTCCAATTAATCGACCAAAATCCTCATCAGAAACGAACAGCGGCCCTTCATTACTCTTCAAAATTGGCGCGCCGCACGTCCATGTTCATCGAAACGCTACACTGCCAAATAGTGCCATTGAGTTGCTACCGCCGGCCTTGCATTTCTGGGATACGTTCGGCCTCACACCTCATAGTGGACCGAAAGACCTGCTTATGGCATCCATTTTTCCGACAGATTCTGGGCTAGCCACCGCGGCCAGAGTTTACTTAGATGGGTTGAGTTCAACTTATGAAAATTGCCGACTTGGTGAAATTCTTCCAGTTAAAACAAGCCAAATCCTCGAGGGTTTACATGGGATAACGCTCCAGGTTCAAGGAAAAGCACAACCTCTCAATGAAAAAACTATGTTGCGGAGATACTGTGATGGAATTATAAAATTAGGTATGATAATTCCGCATTAGCACGCCTGATTATCTAAAGAGATAAGCCAAAATTCTAACAGCCTTCCCTACAGGCGAAACTCTAGTCGAAATCGAGGACGAGTTGCAGAATGTGGTACTATTCATTGTGAACCCATTTGATACACCGTCCTCGGTTCTAGAAATATGTACCGCCTTTCATATGCTTAAGAAAGCCTATGTGAACGCCCTGAACTCATCCCTCCGGATCTTCCCAAATAATATTATCCTTCAGATTGTGCCTATCAAAAATATGGCAGTATACGATGGTCTAGTAGTGCAAAGTCATAACCAGTCAATCCGATGTGCCCTTGAAGTATATGAAAGATGCACATTAACAATCCAGGATCATCTTTCCCAGGTATGTAACCTAGCGTTTTGTATCCTATTCCAAACGAAACTAACAGCTCGTTTAGACATTCCCGCAAGAGACATATTCGCCGTCTGTTACTCTCGCAAAACTGCCGCCAAAATCGATAGCATTCAGAGTGTCGTCAGATCCTTCACCTGCAATCCTTCAGGAGAATATGTGCCTTCACATGGCCTACGCCCAAAGCATCGATGAGCGGTGGATCTCAGTTGCATGGGGCGACGACTGCGGTGATATCAAGGAAGTAGGAAACTTTTGTTTAGGCATGCCTGGGACGGTTGTACTGCGCCCTTTCGAGGATATGTGTCGAGAGATTTGGGCAGTAACAAACAAAATCATATCGAAGAAGCGGGTGCATTGGCGCATCTCACTTGTCAAAATCGGTGCTATTGACGACGATGAAATTGAGTGTATGTCTATACGACCCCTTTTTTCGGTATTACGTTTCGTCTATCTAACAAACTAACTATCCAACTAGTCTGGATGAAACTTTCACACGACTGTCCGGTTCCAAACACCCTAACAGTGTTCTCGTCCGACCCGTCGCCGCCTCTAACATTCAAATACGCCATCCCTTCAATAATGCCTCAGGCATTTAACGGTCAGGCACAGCTCGTTGGAACACCTGGAGCAACGCCCCAATCCTCAGGTGTATCACCGGACCAATTTGGGGCCTCCTCTTCTCAAGGAGGTGCCCTTACCCCCGGCGACACACCCGCTCCAGAAGTAGACAATGATATGGCGCTCGTCGATTTCACCGATGAAACATGGGGTGCTCTTCTCCAACACCCGTTAAATAACTCAGAATCGACAATAGTGACCCGCCCAGCGTTGGCCAGCGGATATCTTATTAAACGGAGTGGACCGAACGAGACAGATGAGCCCGCAGTTCTGGCAGTTTCTCTAATTCGTGTAGGACAGCGTGGACTCGGGATATCAGCTGCCACGGCACAGCAGCAACCGCCTGCTGTTCCGAGGTCAAACGAGGATGTGTTAAGAGAAACCCTTACACAATATAGGGGGCTTGTCACTCTGGCGCAGCACTTCGGTGTAACCGACATGATGAAGGAAGTTTTGCCATGGCATATAGCAGCAGTTGCGAAATGTCGGGACGTATTTTCTTGTGTCCTATAAGGGATATATCTTGAATATAATTCTCCTTGGTCATGAGTAGTGTATGCGCGTGATCAAATCGGTTGGATTGAAGTATTTGGGTTTCCTTTTTTCTCTCTTCTCTTTTGCTTAGCGGTTAGCTTCAGATTACTTGCAACACTCGGAGCCTGTTACGATTGCTTGGGCCTCTCTCTCATACTTTTTTTTCAGCATTTCAGCATGCTATTGTTCTGAAGCTTCAGGTCATAATACATTCCGAAAACTCATTAGGAAAGCACAGTCAAGTTTCTTAGTTTCTTTTTTCCTTTCCTCCCCTCCTTCTTCTAAAACTTATTCTGCATGTTTCCCTCACTATTTTTATTTCTTGTTTCGACTAGGACATATTGAGAGGTTGGAAAGGCACAAAATAAGGTGTATTTGGCGTTTAGTTTCTATCATTCTCATTTTTCCTCTAATGACTATACCTATCGGACGGATGGACGACTTACAGATGGTTTGAAGTGTGTTATCTGGCGATATGGGAGACGTGATGCATATTATGTCCTATAAAGATTTTGGTAAATCTTATTTCTAATTATATTAAAATTCGATTCTCACCATTTTAGGTATCAGTTTTTTACGGTAATCAATTTGTATTTTGACCAAATTTTGAGGACCTCATGGTCATTTGGGTATGGGTACCGTCTCTAAGACAGTCTGCGATATCCATCAGCATAAGATATTACAATCATATGCGTTCGAAACCATTCCATTGGATTCTTTATTCTGAGGATGAGGGGGGTGGATCGCTGCAGAGTCTGTTACAGCAAGCACCTTGCAGCGTATCAGCTGGTATGTCCGGCCGGCCGAGTGAACTTGTGAAGGATCCAACTTTCCATCTCTAGGACTGTGTTAACGGACCACCCGAAGGACAAACGATCCATTAAATCGCAGATGCGAAGTCGATATCTCCCAAACCGGGGGAATCGGAGACATTCGGGATATTGATATGCATTGCATAATAATCGATATTTACAGGAGGGTGTTGGCGGTGGTGGTTATACCTAGTAAAGCAAACAAAGGGACATGACATTCTCAGAAATACGTGGAAACTCACGGAATCACAGGGTACTGGTGCATCATGTAGCGTAAAAATTCGACTCTTTGTACGTCTATGTTACGGCGAGGAGAGTGATCATATGCAGAGTACTTTTGCTAGGTCATAAGGTGGCTCAGTGTATCTAGGTACGTAGTCGTCGGTAAAATCGGGACAGATTAAGAATTTCCCCCGCCTGAGGGGATTTGCAGCTTGTTCCAAGGTCTCTTTGTCCCAGCGGAGATGTGGATTCCCGAGTTATAGCTGAGTAGTACTGATGTGATAGACCAGGTGGACATTCCGACCAGTAGGACATTAATTTGATATCATATTTGATGCGTATAAACCATGCCTAGACCAAATGTCTCAGGATTCAAAGGCCTAGTCCAAGCAAATAGACGTGAGCTCCACATGCAAGACCGCAATATTGGTGAAGTTGCCTGAACTTGTGGAGGCAAAGATTTGTTCTGAACTCTTCTTTCTATTCAGACTCGATGAGCATCGCTCCCGGGGATCCCAATACGGAAGACACTATAGATATTAGCATCGGATACAGTTTTGTGAAGCCGGACCAAGTGGAAAACCCCCAAAGTTCCTATTCGTCGATCCGTGAAGGATCCAGCTGCACCTAACTACCGATCAAACGTCCATGCCGTTTGCGTGTTTCTCCCTGCAAACTAGACATCGATCAATCGGGACGAAACGATGCAGCACGCGATGCACGCAATCAATACATATGCATCGCGACCAGCCGCCCAGACTGGCCCATCTCTATTTACGTAAGCTTATAAGGGAAATCAAAAAGTTTCTTGCTATTATATCGTTTGCTAGGCCTGCCCACACGGAGTACGTAGTCCACAAGCGCAGTTTGGGGTGGTAACGAAGTCGTATGCTTTTTTTTGATAAAGAAATTATCAGAAAATGTACCTACGAAGTACCTCTTCAATAGCAGTGCTATTTCCATAGTGCTCAAAGGATCCCCTAATTCGTTCACATGAACCGCCGGGAAGCTCTCACAGCCACGATCGATTAAGTAACAACCTTCATTCGAGGATACAAAGCGCTGGGAGGGGAAATAAATCTGTCCAGAAGGTATGTATACGTAAGTCGCAAAAAGCGACGGGTGTAAAGAAAGATAGTAGGACTCTCCCTTCAAGAGCAACGATTCGCTAAAACAAGTTTGTTAAACGCGCGAACTTGAAAAGGGCAGCCTGCTGTTGACTGCACTGCGGGTTCATGGCACGGCATATGGGTTGTTATATTTGGGATCAGCCTCAAACATGAAATGTGTTGGACCTGTTGTTGGCGGCCCGTTGATCTTTCCCGGGGCCGACCCTGTGTGACAGCCCGAAAAGGAATAGGTGTGGCGAATTAGGATTGGGTGTGGCTTAAACGAGGTTTGTGGGAGGTCTCAGATAGCCAAATCGGGCTGTCGTCTCACGCATGCTTGCGCAAGGCAGTTTTCATGATGTCCAGCACAGTGCCTGGCCTGGATATGTTAGTAAGTAATTATCACTGCATAATTTTTTCTCTCTTCATGAGTAAGCTAGCAGTTGATTGAATACGAAACACGAGAAGCGTGTTCATTGTTGATTAACGGACAGGGTAGTTTGCATGGCCATCCGGTCAATGTTCACAGATGTCTAAACCTGGCATAGTACGGCGTGAATCACGAACATCAACCAACAGGCATTGACAGCTGAGCCAAGATCACCTTACATCTAACTGTGAGTCGACTGGCCTGGGCAAAAAAATCTTCAAAAGGATTTCCTATAATAAAATCATTAAGAGGCGGGCAACGTGTACACTGAGATGCCTGCTTGTCAACTGCATACTATCAGCGCCCTGGTTTCCTCAATCTTTGCCTTCACAACGGCTTAACTCCTGAGCCAATCAGTAATAAATAGGCAGCATGCGAAAAGGAAAGAAGAAAATTAAAAAATAAAGAGCAAGAGGAAGAAGAAAACGTTGAGGCTTGCATCAATGCCCTCCCGCGCCCGATGATCCGAATATGTCTCCATCCCTCCGGTGATACCACTGGTACTTGGAAGCAGATATTTGTATCAGCATCCCGGGTATCAATAATGAGGCAATTGCCAAAGGTAATCCTGATATATACCGCGTTCACGGCCATTGCATCTTTCCTTATCTTTGCCACTCCGGATTCCGGGTTGAGAATCCGGTGTCCTTTAGGTAGATAAATCGACTTCATAGCTATATATAATCAGAATTGACTTCATTCCCCCTTGTTAGAAGATATAGGTGAAGCTCTAATACCGTTGTCCCCGCTTACAGCTGAAGTCTCCATGATACTTTCCATCCTCGTGACAAATCCCCATCATCGTTAAGCCTCGTGATCCTTTTCGTCCTCGTGGTGCTTTCTATCTGTAGCAGTTATAGCAGGAATGAAAGGCCCCATAGGAGCTCATGTACACCTTACGGGGTCTAGCTCGAGCTCCCTGCCCAGGATAATATTGGCTGCCATCAGTGTAGCACTCGAAGTTTCCCATTTTTTGAGTAGATATCTAGATATTGCTGTATTCAGAACCTCTACTGAATCATTGAAAGATCAATATAGGATCCATATAAAACCTATATAGCCTCACGAGGTATACAGTTTGAAGGAATAACCCTGATGCGAATTTGACGAATGCATACTAGAGCTTTACGGCCATGAAGTTTCTAAAGTTTAGGTTCTTGAGATCTCGTTATTTAGACCCGAAATCAAGCTTCGTAGCATGAAACACGAATTCAAAGTTCGAAACGAAAGATATGATTAAACTGAACACTATATTCGGTTTCGGGAACAGCAGATAGGGTATGCATTTTGCCGTCCTCTGTGCACTAGCTGGACGACTGCACGTAGCCTTAACTCCTACTCTCTTTCATACGATTTATCCACAATACCTGACGTTATACGTATAAACCATTGGGTTATTTTTGTGGAGTCGTGTTGTCTGAGACTTTTGGGAAATGGGTAGGGCGGCTCGAGAATAGGGCGGCATACGGAATTAGGTAGAAAACGAAATTATAATTGGACGAGGCTGTATACCTGTTGCTTGTAGCTAAAACTAGGGGGGAAAGCCAAAAGAAACAGCTTAGGAACACCTTCGGCCGGTAGCAGTGCTACGTATGATGCCCACGCAGGCTGCAAAATGCAGGTTCAAGTTGCCGGTTCGCGACGCTAGTCACGGTTCGTTTAAGCACAACCTCAACGGAAACTCATCACGTTCCCCACCTTACCAAGTTTTCTATCCCATATCCACATAGCAGTTGACAACCCGGTTCAGCTGAATATATTAAAAGTATTTATCAGCATGTGGGGTTGCGGCTTAAAACAACCCCCCAAAAAAAACTGTCGCCCCAAAATTCTGGCTGTGGAGGCCTTTTTTTGCAGAAGATGCTGTTTTGGGGTACCTAGTGCTGACAAGGCAAAACAGTTGTGACTATCGCCTCGCGCTCGGTTCCATTAATAAGCTCGTTAAGAACCAACGTTAATATTAGTAAATCCATGATCGTTGGGACGATATTCCCAAGCTTGCTACTATTAGTTAACTATGTTAGACAGAAGAGGCTGGCGTCAGCAGTTCAATGAGAGACACCTCCTAAATTATTCTGCATACGTACTCTGTATGTACAGACGCCCATGCAATGCAAGTTTTTTCGACCAAACACCGTCGCGAGATCAATGGTTCGAGAACAAGAGATCCTTCGACCATTGGATTCGACCCTGCAATGTTTGCATAGGGAAATCCTATTTCAGGTTTTTCAGGTTTACGCAATTCGCCCAGACTTGCGCCATTCAAGCCATCTGAATGGTCTGGTGTTCACTCGAAGAAAAAAACTTCGTCCGAGTTTGGTAAGGCCGATCTGAGAATATCGTAAACCTGAGAATCCCTTAGACATTTTATGCAGGTATGATGCGGGTAGTTGCAGTAGGGCTCAAGGATCCAATGCTGGATAGAAGAATCGAAGGTATCATGACATCAAATGTATGCGTGAATTAGGAGATGCTGAGTTCAATGGGGTGCAAAGTGGCTGGTGTAGATGGGGAATCTGCAAACAGGGAGGCCTGGTCAGATTGGTCTCGCGGGTCAGATCAAGAGATGCCCATCATCCTTATCGGTTTGACGTGAAGATTATTATGGTGCATACTTTCAGCCAAACTTTTTGCTGAGGCTCCATTCGAGGCTCAGAGGCGGTGCAAAAAAACGTTCGTCAAATTTAATAATGGGACTGGGGTTCGCTTCCCTTCCAACTTTGGGTTCACCAAGACGGGTCAGCACTGCCACACCTTCTCGGTTGTGCAACATGCCCCCGAACAACGCCGGTCAAGCCCAAGTAGGATTCCCGAGTGTCCTATGTTGGTTTCCGTCCGAAGCATACTATATTTCCGTACGATCGGCTTTGATAGTCTCATTTTTTTTTTAGTCTGGAGAGTCATCGGCGGAGCGTGACTTCGGCTGTTGGAGAAACGGTTGTCGAAATTAGCTGGACAGGTCCGTATCGGTAACAAAGGGTCGGCAGTAGGAGATCTTACAGAGGAGCTATCAGAATGCCTATTGGCGAGATTTGGAACGTTTCGATTTGCGCTGAGGGATGGCGATGCAATGAGCTTCAGCGACAAGTAAAAGTTACAAGTCTATGACTCACGCTTGCTCGATTCTACCGCTGCATGATAGAAGTCACGGCTAAAGGTGTCACGGGTAGCCCGCCGTCTTGTTGGATACAAGCACGGTGCAGTTCTGAACAAAAGCGCAAAGTATGTAACCCACAGAGTGTCCAGGAACTTGCTACAGTTTTCTGTCCGGTTCTTTATCGATAGAGCTCTGATAGTGAAATGATCAGTATTCGTCATATCCTCAGCCGGGAAGCAGAATAATTTTTATTTCCTGGTACATAGGGGTACCTGCGGTATGTTGGTCTCCGTAGCCTGGCTAGCGGATGTCATTCAGCTGTGATGTCGCACAAAGTCGCCGCTGGGTCCACCTTTATCGATATCCAGGGTGGATGCTAACCGAGCGGGATAACGTTGCCCAGTTTCTCCCTGGAGCCGGAAAGGGTTATCATATTGACTCTTTTCCTGAGATCGAGATTCCGTGGATTTCGAATTCTCAGCTGAACATGGACCTCCAAACATCCCCACGTACGAGAATTCTGCAAAATGCCGTGTAATAATACAAATATGCTTGCTGATATTGTTGGGATGGTTAGACTAATTCACCCTACCCCATATTCCCCACAGGATAGAGTTGATACCCGTCTTGCGCTGCTGACAGGTCTTCGAAAATCGTCTTTGCGACGTACATGTACAGTAATCATATGTGTGGACTGATGAACGCGTAAACGTCTATACGTGCCCGTAGACGAATGTGCTTCACCCGGTGATGAAGACCTGTGTGTGCCTATAGAGCTGCCTAGGCCCTTTCGCTTACCAAAAGCCTGCGGCCTGGGCTGGCCTCAGGCTTCGATAGATCTTACACGATCAAGATTTCCGACAGAAGAAACGAGCGAATTGGAAGTTCATTGTGGAAAGGAGCTTTCGTGATCGATTGAACGCTGCTGGATGGTAGACGGAACGGCTGAGCGCTCATCACCCCTTCTCGTGTCGCACATCGAGGGACGAGAGCGAGCGATGCTGTGCATTTCCGTCGAAGTGCATTGCGCATGTGCCCTTGAATGGATTTACGAGGGTCGCTAATGTGATCAATCATGTCCTATGCCGAGAATTCCCTAGTAGGTTGTTGTGGGTTCATCTAGAAAGAACGATGACTCGATCCTTCACACTAAAAAAGGTTCAAAGTCTGCAAGTCTGCAAGTCGTCGGCAGACGATTGAAGCCCGGACCTGTTTACCGTAGACGGCTTAACGGACTTTCTCCCAGACGCGGGGAGACATGCAGAGTCATCTCATCGGGTACTTTTAGGAATACATGTCCAATACTTTTGCAGACTCCATTCATTCAAGTCTACAAAAATATGTTGCATTGACTATCGATAAGGGAGTCATCGCGCGTCGCCATCGAGGGGACTTCGATCGCAATTAATTACTCAAGTAATATTGGAGACCGTGTTCATAAGTCAGCGAATTATGAGCTTTGTGATTTCGTATATTCGTATCTTGCGATATATTTTCCAGAGTTATTTTCGTGAACTCATATATTTAGAAGCCCCTTTGCGGCGACTGTATCATCCAGAGGATAGTAAGATTGAGAGCCTCACCTTGTGGCGGTGTTCTTTGAGTTTGGACCCTGCACGGGAACCGAATTTTGGACTTGGTCTCGGGAACCTGTGAACAAGCCCACAGGGAGAAAGTACCGCCCCCTGTTCCCAAAGGAAGAAAGTAGGAATGTGTTTTCCAGGCAAGCAAGCAGCAAAGCAAGCAAGCAAGCAGGGAAAACTGTTTGTGAGGTCATGCCAGGTGCTTGATGAAGCAAATGAACAAGGTAAACGTTTGTTTCCTTTTTTTTCTGTTTCGGCGCAGAGTACCAGGTTTACTCACTCTGGCAAGTCTGAAGTCTGAAGTTTGTCTGGAAGTACCTCTGAGGTACTTGCTGACTTCCAGATAGCAATACTGCCCTCCATGCTGCTGATTTCCACGCAGTGCTAGGCAAGCAAGTCAGTCAGTAAATTAGGATATCCAAGTTAACTTGCTTTTGCGAGGGAATTCGAATGGGTTACAAACGTTACGTATGCACGGAGTCCTTTTCTTTCTGACAGACAGTGCGGGCTTGTGACAGGGGCTATCCCACCCCGAAATGCAGTCCGTTCGAATCTTGTGTGTGCCTTGAGGCCGCCCAATCCAAGGCCATCCACTGCCTCCGTTTGTAGCGTGGTGGATCCTTTCGCAGTCCCAACCAGCTTTCCGGTTGATGGTTGATGGGATGGATGGCACCGGGCAGTGCGTCCGGCCAAATTCGAAAAAGAAAGGAAAAAGAAATAGTCGATTGACCAGAGTAAGAAAATGGACTTGCACCACTTCCCTGGAGGGTGGACTGGACTGGACTGCGCCTGGCCGTCAAGTTGAATTTCAAACCAGTCATACTGCGTCGTAGATAGATCCTGGCAAGATTTAGCCCTTCTTGCGCGTGCATGGCATGCTCGGTGCGGTTGAGTGCAGGTCGAGTCTATCGGATCGCAACCACTTAAATAAACCAGTCCCTCCCTCCGATTAGTTAGTCTCATATCATAGCATCATTCTCTCTCAGTCTTCTATATTATAAGTATTCCGCATCTCCGACTCTATAAGTTAGTTAGATCGTGTATGCATTCGACCAAAACCAATTCGAACTGTGTCGAGTCCAAGTCCAAGTCCAAGTCCAAGCCCAACATTCCTACCATCCACCACAATTATATAACAACCGTCAACCACCGTCGAGCGGCCTCGTTCCCCTTCCCAACCGCAACCACAACCACAACCACAACTCCAACACTCACAACACAACCGCACCACCACCACCGCCGCTTGACTTCAAACTTCGTGAACTCGAACTCGAACTCGAACTCGCCGCAACAGGATCTATATCAACAGGCTCTTGAACGCTCTACTGCAATCTCTAACAGATCCTTGTTCTATCCTGCTTCTATTAATACCGGCGCAATTTCCTCTCACGCTCAAGCTACTCCTTCTCCCTATCTAGATCTACAATCTCCAGACTATTTGTATTCCTACTACTACTATAATCAACCCAAGATGGCTGCCTATCCAAGAGACATCCCATCCTGGGCCGGCCAGCCTTCCTACTACTACACCGCTCCTCCCGCTTCCCATATGCCTCCCTCTTCTTCCCCAAGAGCACTCACTGCCCCACGGTCATCTCCACCAATGTATGACCAAGTACTTCCAACCGTGCTGCCAATCCCAGAATCGTACATGCATCAGACATTCCGAGACTTCGCCTCTCATGCCTATCGCTGTGACGTTTGCTACGACCCACTCCGGGTTCACCTTGAGGGACGACAACTCTGTTCTAAGGGACACAAATTGGCCAGGAAGGTTTCCAAGGCACTATACGAGGAGGCCAATGATAAATACCGTCGCTCGAAGACTAGCCGACGAAGAGCAGATGGCTGGCAATCTATCGAAGTAGATATCCCAAAGGGCTGCGAGGTCGTCCGCGCCCTGATCAACGCTATGGAGAGAGGTCTCAATATCAACTCTCGTCCAGAAGGCACTACTGCTACTTCAATCCCAGCTACTCCAGTTACTCCAACCACAAGGACATACTTTGATGATGCCATGCTCGCCCAATACCAACGCCGACCCGGTCCATCTTCTGACGAGGAGCTCTACTCCCGCTCTCGCTCTCGCCATCGTGAGGAGCCAGAAGCCGGTGTTCGCTCTCGCTCCACAAAACGTAGCTCGTCTGTTGGAAATGCCGGACGCAAACCAGTCGTCATCGGAATCCAGGAACGAGAACGCCGACCATACGGCGGTCACTCTAGCAACGGATCCACCGACAGCGGTTACGATACCGCTCCCGGGTCTCCTGATAACTTCCGCCGTGGCTCTCAATATGCCGAGGACATGAAGCGTCGCAAGGAACGCCCAAAGTCTATCCTCAAGAAAACAGTCTCCTTCGAACGGGAACACCTTCTCGAGAGAGACCCAAAAACCCCACGCTCCCCCACCAAGACAACCAACCAAGAGAAATACGTATTCTTCAATATCTCTGGAGAATGCCTCGCCCCCGGCTTCGACTAAGTGATAGCGCCCCAAAAGACATTAAAGCCTTTTCACAACGAAAGACTTCTATATACACACCTATCTTTTGTATAAAGAACCCTGACCTGGCACAGTCTTGTCGCTATAGTACCGGTACTTGGCATCCATCTCTTCCAGAGAATAAGGATATTATCATTACACCGTATTCACCAAGCGCAACAGGTTGCCATGAAAAATCAGTCACCAGATCTTTTTTCAAGATCTTGGAATGTGTGTCTTTTTTTCTTTTTGGCCAGGGCCTAAAGGAAAGCGCGAAAAGAAAACGCCGACCTACAGCTTGCAGCTAGATGAAGAGAGCCCAAGAACAGTGTTCTTCCCCTCTCTCACAACATGCAACCAGGTCCGCTTTTCGGGGTTGTCTTTACTATCCTTTTTCACCAAACACTAAAAACTCCTCCAGCCGCACCTATTACAGATGCAAGGCTTTTGTTCCTCCGTAAGCTGCATTTTATCATTTTAAAAAAGAAGCAAGCGAATATTACGAGGACTACTACAGCCGCCTCTCTCCAAAGTGTGCTGACTGCAAGAGTCTGGGGATGATCCTTTTTTTCATTTTTACGACGAATGGGAAGATTTTACAAACCAAAAAAATCGAAGAGAACTAATCAGAAGTGAGCGAAAATGAAGTCTGGTTTCAGCTTATACTGCAAATCCATTCTTTTTCATCAAAGTCAAACGGGCTACAAGCCTTTTGTGAAGTACTATTTGCTTGGTGGGCTTCTTCTTTCTCACTATCTATTTTTTTCTTTTCTTTTTTCTTTTGCTTTCTTTCCCTCAACAATATCTCGTCTCAGCGACGAGCGAAGTGTACCATTTGATTTTGGGGGGAGGGAAACCAGTTGATTTCTAATTCGCAAGGCATAGAAAGAAAGAGAAAAAGAAGAAGATAAAAAAAAAAGAAATATGTTTTTTTGTTCTTATAGACCGAGGAAGGTTTAGGACGGAGGGAAATGTGGATATGATTGGATGATTTGATATGTTCAGTTGCATATGATTCGCAAGCGGGAAAATTAAGCTAGAAGGGATGTTCTTTCACTCCTGTCTGCTTAACAAAAAAAACCTATTCGTTTTGTATATCATGTACCATCTACGAGATCATAAGTAGTATTTCTTTAAAAAAATTCTTTATTCTCTTTGAATGAATCAAAATGTGCATACTGGTCTGTGTGTGGCTCCTCCTCCCTATTTTTGTGCTTCTTTGTCTCTTTCACACACCCTTTTCCTCGCTTGTTCCCGTTCAGCTGAAGAATTTTCGATCTCTCTTTTGGAACCGGGTCTTGTTTCTTTTCTTCTTAAACATTCAAGCTCTTCTAGATTTTATCTCTTTTTGCACATGACATAATATTCAATATCAATAAAATCCACATTTCAAACTCTACAAATAAGAATCCCCTACTCGTAAAAGTATTTCGAAATAAGAAGAAAGAAAAGGTACCAGTGACAAAAATTTACTCTTTTCCCCCATCCTTAGGTATTCGCAACCAATCAATTCTCTTCCGAGCCTTTCAAAAAGTACTATACTCCGTAGTTACCCCAAAAAACCTTATGTGCATATGCATATGCGCACACAGGAGGGGGAAAGTACTGTATGTATTCATGTATATTGGGATCTTAATATAATCTCTCCGGCTTTTTTCGCTTATAGGCTCCGTCGAAAAAGGTCTATGAGCGGCGGCGCGGTCGGCTTCCCTCTCTTTCTTTCCTCCTCGGCCTCCTCCTCCACCTTTTTCTTCTTCTTCTTCAAAGAAATTCGTCGCTAGCCGAGCCCTCGAAAGGCCTGGAAAAAAAGGTGGGATGGTGGGGTTCCTGTTTTTCTTTTACTTTAAGAGCTGCAAAAGAAGGAAGGGTGTTCCCGTCCTCGAAATGACAGGGGGGAGGGGTACCCAACTAGCCTCTTCCCACTTCCCATGGGGCTTGCTTGCTGGGAAAGTGGCATCATTAGGGAACATGGGGTTCGTTCCGTCCTTTTTCTTTCATACGTAACCGGACTACAAAGGTGTATTGTTCTCCATTTTTCGCATTCGAAGGTGGAAAAGGTTTTGTAAGGAATTAATGTGGGAATTGTTTCCTTTTTTTCTTGTTTTGAATTTGGTTAATTAATAGTAGAAATGGGTTAATAAGCTGTCAAAGCTCAAGAAAACAGATCGGAGAAACTTGAGCGATACAAATGTTGGACCCATGGCAAAAAAAAACAACAAAAGGACGGGAAGGAAGGAAGAAAAGAAGAGAGCTGTCGCTGTCATGGGACGCCTTTCCGCTGTTACGTTTCAGATCCTAAAATTTTAAAATGATAAAATAAAAAAACACTATCGCGAAAAAGCAGCTGGGAGGGTTTCATAAAAAAGATGTAAAATGCAAATGTATGTCGATTCCCGCCTTCTGACATCTATCTTTACATGATCCATCCCTCTTCCCTCTTCCCCCCTTTCTCCAAGATGTGCGAAAATGTCATTGGTTTCCGTTAAGAGGGAAATAAAGGGCGAAACTAAATTCCTCGCATATGTAGGAACAGGAACGAAAAAAAGGGAAAGGGTGGGAATCGAAAGGCTAACGGAAACCGAACACAACAAAGCATGATCTTGCGTGCATTTTGGGGTTTCCTTTGCGAATGATAGTTCAGCGATTTCGTCCGCTGTGCGCGCGCGCGCCGGAGTAGGTACATTACATACTGGACCGTACATTACATGGCGGCATGAAATTTGCATTGCATGAAATAACGAGGCCGTCGGTGGGCCCGCTCTCGGAATCGAATCAGAAGCTAGAAAAGTACTGTAAGAAGGTAGCCGATTTGCATATGTAGAGGTACTGTCGATTTCGAACCAATAGCCAACCATGCTAGAAGGATGGTCAGACGACCCTGGTGTGGATCCCGAATTTACCTTGCGACTTTTTATTTCTCTCATAGGAATGGGATTCGTGCGAAAAACGAAAAAATCGACTATACGGTCAAAGATAGAGCGCCTCGAATTCATTGGCTCTTTTGGGTCGCATGAAAAGGACATTCTTCAATTGTTCCTGATATCTGGAATGACATTCTTGTGTTGAACCTGACGTCAGGCCGCGGAAACCTTGTGCGCTTATAATAACGTCTGGAAGGCCAAAAGTGTAACCAAAATCGCGGAGACGTCTCACCAAGATGGTACAAAAACCACGTTTTTTGCGCAAAAAGTTGATCCAAGGAACAGACTGGGATAACGGCGACCACGAGATTTTGGCTTGATCAGTTAGACTTTGGGGCGAAACCTCCCATACTACCGTTTTTCCAATGATCCCCACAATCAGGTGAGATTTTGGGCGCGCTCACGGACTCGGTGCCATAGCGTGTGTTTCATAGCAATTGAATTCCTGTTTTTAGCTGTCCGTTGCGAGATGCGAAATATATACTTATATAAACCTGGGGCGGCGGAACCATCTTAAGATCTTGCTTTTCCTTTTGTCCCTTTCGCACGAACTTTTTGTTTCTTGTAAGTTACTGTTTTGTAGCGCTATTTATTTTCGCTATCAGGGTCCATCGCTGTTAACATGTTTGCAAGTGTAAGATCGATGGGAGCTTTATGGGGCAAGATTACGTCTGCTTTGGCCATTCGAATTCTCCTTCAATCCGCAAGAGCCCTGTAGCCTGGACCGTTCTTACGTTACTTCCAACATTCCGGGGGCGCCTCAGTATCAAAACGGTCTAGACGGTTCCCACATCTACCAGCCAGCGACATCTTAGTACTTTTTTTCTTTGCGCTCGGATTATTTGTCTAACTGTCAGATCAAATCAGGTCAGAAGGCTCCTTTCTCTCCAAAGGATTATCTATCGGACGAGGGAGTAAGCGGTTCCGTAGCGTACTTTCTACTTCCCTTCCCTTTTCTTTTTTCTGTTTCTAAGGAGTTATTCCATTATCGCCAATGCAAGATGTAATGCAATCTACCTGAAATCCTACTTCCGTAGACCATTAGTTCCTCGAAGTACTGACTTCCTTCCTTCTATCATGTGCTTGCTTTTCGGTACATCCAATGGGTAGAGCCGTTAGCTCTTGATCGTCGACAAGGTCCAATTGATCAAAACTGACAGGCATACCCTTTTATACCTCTTCTTCCCCCCTCTCCGTAGCCTCTTCACACTGTAAAAGAAACTCCGTAAAAAGCAGTTATATCGGAAAAGCTGGGGATGCCTGTATGGTCATGTCGAACGTTCTGCCGCCGGGTAAGTAGCCTCTTTGATTATAGGCTGCCGGCTGGGCGATACTCAAGATGGAAAGATGTTTGGATAAGTTCGGAAGGTGGTTTTAGCCACGCCCGAGAATTGGAATGTAGATGGCTGGGCCACCATGATGGAAACTGTGGTAGGAACTATGGGGTCCCGGTGCTGCCCTAGATGTTCGACGGTATACTGTGCAGTTGCATTGTGGAAGATTCGACCCGGGCCTTGGGCCGCCAAAACACAAAGATGTGAGGTTTGAAGTGTTGCAGGAGGTGGGACAGGGATCCCAAATAGGATGTGTGCTGCGCCACAGATTCGGATGATTGACATCTCTGCCACATACGCCACACCTAAAAACTACCAACCTTCAACGACACTCGTTGAACCTTGACGACACCGCAAACATCAACCGCGACAATGGCGAAGAAAGGTACCCAACCACCACTACAATTCTCGCAATGTTATTCATACAACTAACCGATAATCTTACTACCAGTCAAATCACGAACCGTCGTCGTCCGCCTCCTCTCCATGGCGTTGACCGGGTTCTTCAAAGTTCGAACACGACCAAGGACACACCGGCCGCTGAGCATGCTTAGCTACGATCCAATTGGTATGTGCAACTTCACTGGATGCCGTTTATATATACCTGGACGAGAACTTCATCACATGGAGGTCACGGTTGAGGGGTCTGGCGACATAACAACCTGGGGAATGTTTCAGCTAACATGGCGGCCGTGCGAGTCTAGTCAAACAACGAGTGCTTTTCCTCGAGCAAAAACGAAAGAAGGGGCATTAAATGTCTTGAACGACTCTTCCTACACCGGGTTATCCTATATGCATCCTGGAGGGATATTGAATGGCTTCGTGGCTTCAGTACTGCGTTTACAGCCCGTCCATGCGGCATCGATTCACTGTATTATATCAAACGAAGGTTTCCCACAAACCGCACGTATGTACATACACATAACTGAGATCTATATCTCAATTGTCCTGCCTCGATCGCGTCTAGTCTCGAGGCTATCTCAATTGATCCAAAGCCGGCCCACAAACTTAGATGCTTAAACAGCTTAGCCCTCAACTATGGACACGTAGCCATTAGGATATATTGTCACACCATTTTAAAAATGCGAGGAATCTCAGTCGACTAGTCCTAGTTCTACTGCTATCCTAGATCATGTTCTATCTGGCGGCAACGAGTAGTAGTCCTTTTTATAAATTTAATTGTCGACCTATCTTCCTGCCTACAATTATAACGTTACACGGTATGTATTTACGGATCAGGGAGGACTTCATTGAAGTAATACCACATATGAGACGAAGGCTATCAGTAGACAAGCATACAAAAAAGCATCCACGTGATCAGCCACCGAATCTATTATAAAAACCCCCAAATCAGAATGAAACCTCCTAGGAAACCCGTGCGATAAAACTGCCCAGCTAACCGGAACGCCTTCGATAGAGTGCTGCTCGAAATGTGCATGTGTCGAGAAGCTGTGATACGTGATGTAATAAAGAAATGAAAGAAAAAGAACAACAAAGCACAGAAGAACTAGCGAACGGAAGGTACCATAGAACAGCTAAATTTGTCTGATCTATTTGCTCTTCCTTAGACGTCGCTTGATTCTATGACGGGCTGCATTGTATGTCAAATCATCTTGCTGGGACGATTCTTCCGAAACCGGAACCTATTACAATGAAAGGGGGGTCAGTTTTCCTGTACTACTAGCGGAATGTGAGGGTTATTTCATACTCCAGAGTTTTCCATGGTGATGTCAAGGGTATCTTCGGATCTAACTCTCTTCCTCGCTTCGCGACCTGTAGGTTTAAGCCATGCTGTGACACCAGAATCTGCGAGAAGATCGGTGGGAAAGTCGGTGGTGAAGTCATCAGCTGGTTTTCTTTTCATAGAAACCGCCGGTGAGAGAGCGACTCCAGGAACTGTATTTTGAGAGGGAACAGGATGAGAGGGAGAGGAATTTTGCAATTGTGCATCTGAGGGTTGACTTGCTGCAGCTGACGCTTCTGTTGCAGGGACCGAAGTTTGAGTGGCTGAGACTTCGACGTTGTCTTCCTCTACAGCGACGGATTTTTGATTCACAACAACAACGGTTTCCGGCTGTGAAGGGGTCTTCGACTTGACTCTATCTGACCTGCGGAGACTCGATATTTTCCCGACCCTGAGGGCGGATCCATGGTGCAACATCGGACGGTCGACCATTTTCTGTGTTTTGATTAAATTTTGTGCCTTCGCTTTTTCCGCCTTTGCTTTCTCTGCCTTCGCTTTCTCCGCCTTTATTTTCTCTGCCTTTATTTTCTCTGCCTTTATTTTCTCTGCCTTTGTTTTCTCTGCCTTCGCTTTCTCCGCTTTCTCCGCCTTCGCCTGCTCTGCCTTTTGAGTCTTGCTGTTGTCGAGTTTAGTGGCTTCGAGCTCGGCTTTCAGACTCTCGGCTTCTTCAGTCTTTTCAGAAAGGTCCGCCTGGAGTGACTTGACTTTGGTTTCAGCTATATCAAGTAGTTTCTGAAGTTCTGTCATCTTATTGTCTTTGGCTTCGATTTCAACTCCTCGGGTATCGCAGAGTGTTTTGGATTGATCAAAAGCCTTCTGCAGATCCTGCGACTTTGCAGACTGCCCCTTCAGTTCATTCTTCGATCCTTCTAGCTCGGACTCGAGTTTTGCTAAGCGGGAGGCGTGTGCTACGCGTTCCGCCTCGAGCTCAGAGATCTTCAAAGCCTTCTCATTCAGCTGGGTTCTGTAAGACTGGGCTTCTTCTGCCCTCAGCTGGGCATCTGCCCTTGTAGCAGCAGTGGTTTCTTCCAAGCGTGAAGCCCTGACGGATATCTACACAGTAGTTATTAGCGCATTGGTCGACATAATAGAATGGGGACAAGTACTTACGTCTGTCCACCGAGAGGCTGCGAGACTCAGTTGTTCGTCCTGTATTTTTATGGAGCTTAGCACCAATGATCCATCGACAGACTGCTATTCAATGTTTGTGGGGGTTACCTTGACTCTCAGCTGCTCTTTGAGAGCCTTGAGCTCTTCATTCGATTCCTTCGTTTTTTCTTGTTCTTCGGCGACGGACGCTTTGAGCTCGGTGGCTAAACGTGTAGCCCGATCTAACTCGCTCTTCGCTTCGTCTAATTCCTCGAGGCTCTTCTTCGCTGCGTTATACTCCCCCCGAAGCTATTGAATGTTAGTGGACGTTCCGAAATACAAGAGGTTCTCGAACCTACCCTCTCATTCTCCTCTACACTCTTCTTATTCTCGCTCTCCAATGCCAGCTAGGCGGGTATTGTTGATTAGATTTGATCATTTTTAGGTCTTTTAGAGATTTGATGAACATACCTTCTCGGCCTCCGCTTTCTTCTTTTCCGCCTCGACCTTAGACTCCAGCGTCCGGATTGTTGATTCTAGGAGGGAGTTCCTCACGAGGTATTCTCGCTTGACTCCCTCCAGAAGTTCAGCCTTGTGGCTGACTTCGGCGAGCCTACAATGTAAACTTGGTGTCAGGAGAAATGTTTTTATGAGAACTTGGGGAGAGTGCGAGTTTGGTTTACCTCAAATCGTTAAGCTCCTTCTCCTTGCTGGTTGTTTCAACCAAGCACCGGTTCAGTTCCTTCTGCTGTTCGAGCTCGATGGAAACTCCGTGCTTTTCCTGCGTAAGTGCACGGATGGACTCTTGGTGGTCCCTCAATTGGCCAGTTAAGTCTTGAACTTGACTGGCCAAGGAATCCTTGAGCCTCTTCCACTTTTCAAGCTTGTCGGCATGGCCTCGGACTTCGGTCTCCTGCTGCTTCTGCAGCGACGTCATCGCCTCGCTCACCCTAAAATCTATCGCATTAGTGTCGTAATTCTGTATTACTGAGATACTAGAAAGAGTGAATTACCCAGTCCACTTTGAGTCTGTCATATTGACAACCCTGTCAATAGACTTGAAGAGCTCAGACTGTGGGCTCTCGCAGTCGACTTGGAGCTTGGAGATCCCGTCTCGAAACCTTTATTATTGTTAGCATATTGCAACAATAATGGTATGATTGAACTACAGTACGTACTCCTTGAAGCCCTCCTGCTGGGTGGCCAGAAGTTGGGCAATCCCGGCAAGAGTTGACCCCACCCCCCCATTCACCGCATCATGTTGTTCCCCTAGGGAACATCGCAGGCCCTCGAGTTCGACGGCCATCGACTTGAGCGTACGCTCAAGCGATGCCGTGACACTCCTCTCGCGGCCGAGGTCGGATCTTGCATTGTCGAGGTCGGTGCGGAGTCTCTCGTTGGCAAGGCGAACTGTCAAGATTTTTCTTCAGCAATTAATCATAGCTATTGTCAATATATTAAGGAGGTTTTGCTCACCAGCATCGGCATTGATACACTGTTCGTGTATCGCCTCGTACTTTTCGCGCTGCTCTTGGAGAGCCCGCTCACACTCCCTGATACTCCCCTTCATGTTTTCGACCTCTCGGTCGCGTTCCCGGATCCTCGATTTGAGCCGGTCCTTCTCCTCAAGGACACCGGCGAGCTCAGCCTTTAGGCCCTTGTAATCCTCCTCCAACTCCCCAAAGCTCTCCCTCGTTTTCTCGGCGAGGTCCCGAAGTTGCCGGTTGATCTTTTTGCTGAGGTCTAACTTATCTGACTCTCTAGCAAGTTGGTGGGCCATGTTGAGCTCAATTCTCTTGAGCTCGTCGTGGGCGCCCTGCAACTTGAAACGCAGCCCGTTGACCTCCTCGTAGGCGGAGGCCTGCCTGTCTCGATGCTCATTAAGAGCATCTTGGAGCCGTTGGCAACGGTCCCTCAACTTGCCCACTTCTTGGTCTCGGTCGAAAATCGACCCGAGCTTGTTGTCGATGTCATAAATGACATCTTGCATTTGGGCGAGCTCGTCTTCGAGCCGCTGGGCACGTCGGAACCTGCCATCGAGGATGCTCTGGACAATCTCGATGTCGTTGATCTCGGCGCCGCCGGCTCCCCGTGAGCCAGCAGCAGCCGAGCGGCTTCTAAGAAGCCCCGACATCATGTGTCCACTGAACCTGTTGGCGGCCAGCCCCTCGTCTGACATGGTTCGTGGCCGGAGAGCGGGTCTGACAGACCCAGGCGTCGTCCTCGCAGTGGCTGCAACCACCGAAGGCGAGCGAGACCGGTCGGCCGGAGCGGGGACCACTAAGGGTTCCCCTGCTCGGGGACCGGTCTGCTCACCCCTGGGGGTTGCAGCTTGCGGGACTTCGTCCTGAGAAGTCTCGCCCGCTTCCTCCGTGAGGTCAACGAGGTTGAGAACTGGGATGTTCCCAAACGGCAAGGGCTTGGATCTCTTTGGCTTGTAAGGGCGCGCCGAGTTAGACTCGGCTTCTTCCTTGACAGCTGTGGCGGATTCTGCGACCACAATGGGCATATCAGTTGGGCCGGTATCAAGCCTGGCCTCAACGATAGCACTGGCATCTTGAAGGGTTCTATAAGTTTATTAGCATTGATATACAGGATGGATAGCTTGATAGGGTAGTGATCACTTACGATGGTGCAACTTCTAGTGCAGCCTGGGAGTGAAGACCGTTGTCATTGGTCTTTAAAGCATCTTCTACGGCAGGGAGAGAAGACGAAACAGTTTGGGGAACCTTTGGGCCTTGTACCTTATCAGGGACGGGCGGTGGTTCCATTCCTTTGTAGGGAAATGATTAGAATCATGCTTAAGAACGAGAGGGGACGAAGGAGAGGAAGAAATAACACTTACCGGTTCGTGTCTGTGAAACATTGGGTTTGGAAAAGAAGGCAGGACCGAACGGGCCTTGGGCAAATGCAAAGTTTTTGTTTATACCATCAAGTCCGACCTTGTTTACTGCAATGGCAGGTGTAGATGAATCCAGGCTTGGGACAGGTTGCAAAACGGATTGATGAGAAGGTGAAGCTTGTGATTGAGAAACAGAAGCTTCGGGTTTGACACTAGGCCCAGAAACAGGAAGAATCGTTGGAGGAACGGGAATTTTTCCATCGTCTGAATGAGTTGGGAGGATGGGATATTCCAATAGCGAGCTATCGCTAAAGCTAGTATCCGGAGAAATATTTGTGTGTTCGAGGAGGGATGGATCAATGCCCGAGATGGAGTCTTCCACGAAAGAATCTTGATTGGGCATGATGAAGATGGATTCAAGAAAAAACAGAAGGATTCAAATGAAGATGAATGGATTCAAGTGAAGACGGATGGAATCAAGTAAAGTCGGATGAAAGAGGCGATGAGTATGAAGCTCAGGATGAGAGAAAGGGTGGGAGAGAAGGGAGGTGATGAAGGGTGTGTTCAGCAACAAATAGCTCGATGGTGTTGAGCTAGCTACTTGCCTCGACGTCTGCTATGACCAGGAGACGTTTCAAGAGATGAGAGAAGAAGTATCTTGGTGAGATACAAACCAGAGGTAAGACAATTAGATGAAGAAGAAAAGGGTTTGGAAACCTCGAGAGACCTGAAGCTAGGAAGCTAGAGGATGTGATGGTTGGTTGGTGTTGATGATGATGAAGAGTTCATCAACCAATTGATGTTAGCTACTTGCCTCGACGTTCGTCAGAGATGAGAGATCACGTTTGAGAGAAGAGAAGAGACGGTATCTTGCAAGATACAGAGAATAAGATAGATGATTCGATGAACGAAGAGGTTGGAAAGCTTGAAGTCTTGAGGCTAGAAGCAAGAGGATGGTTGATGATGAGGTGGGAGGTGGGAGGTGGGAGATGGGAGGTGGGAGGTGGGAGGAAGAGAAGAGTAGGAGGAACACAAAATATTTCCGGTGTTGAGCAAGACCATTTCCTTCTGCGCTGACTACATACGTCTTCGAATTATGCCATCAATTAAGCCCATAGACGGCTGCCCAAATTGTAGCTATGCCCTAAGCGGTGGTATTCTGCTGGATACTAGGCTGCTCCTCTTGTATTCCATCCAATCTAGATCCATTGCTATCGAATAAAAGCGTTTCATTCTACTGCCGCCTAACTTGTAGAATGATATCACTAGCTTTAGCTAGACTTGAATGTTTATTCCATCTATTACTCTTGTTGGATGTTAGCTTTTTATATCATCAGTCATGCATATAGCTAGCAACTTACTTAGGGAAAAGAGCCATAGCCTTTTACAAGTATTAGTATCAGAGTAGATATCTGGCCATCGTAGCACGTCAACGAGCATTGCCTCCCCCAATTGCACCACTGCACACGTATTGGCCGGTATATATCACTTATAGTCTTGCACTTGGCACAGACCCTCACGTTGAGGTACATAGTATACAACCTCAAGTTACTATACCACGATCTTACAGAACTCGAATCGAATTCTCGAGCCGCAAAGGCATGGTTCCTATCAATTGTATATAAATGGGTATCATTGAAGTGCTCCTCTAAGTGTAACTGACACAGAATAGGAAAACAGAATACAGAAAGCAGAAAGCAGACTGCAATACGTTAACAAGAAAACGATATGGAGACCCGGGAAATGCAACACAAAAAATAACACGCTCAAGAACCTCGGACGTTGTAAAATGCCGGATGATCAGCCACGAGACCAAAGCGGGAAAGAAAAAACGTGGCGAGAAAAAAAAAAAAAAAAAGGATATGTGGAATAATTATATGAAGAACCTTCGACCGACACCCTGTAGACCATGCTCCTATCCAAAAAAGAAAAATGATATGGAAACCGAAACCAGAGGGAGAAATTAACAAGGAAAAAGGAGAACGAGAGTGATGGAGGATAATTATGTGGAAGTGTAGTAAGAAGGGGAAGAGGTGGTGTGACACACAAGGGAAGAGTATTATGTTATGTTGATTGTGGATCCGTCTAGTCTATCCGTTAATGAAAAGTTGGGAAAGGATAAAGCTTGAACGGGGTTTCGAAAAGAGTAAAAAAGAATAATAATGACAATAAGGAAATTCGTAGCCGTCATGATGGGTATAGCAGTAGCTGTTGTAACAAGAACCGAGAATTCGAAGGACGAAGCGAAGAAGTTGAAGACATGTTGTTGATTATATCCAAGCTGTGATTGGACAGTATGTGTGGCTGGAGGAAGCCAAGCCCTGAGGCTGGTGGGAGATATTTGAAATTAGGCGTCGACTTCAATACGGACGACCAAATCGCCAACATCCTTAATGGTCTTAAGGGAAATGACGGCGTCGTCCGCCATTTGGCCGATAGTTTCCATAAACTCGCGTTCCTCGGCAGAAATGGAGTCTTCAGGAAGAGGTTGGGGCATTGGAGCAAGATAGGGAGGTGAAGTTCGCTGGAGCAGCATTCTATGGTAGCACAGGGTTAGCATTTCGTGCCTGGGTCTTAGCAAACGCCGTCTCGGATAAACATACTTGAACATTTCAACTCTGGACTTGTCGACGTAGGGACCTGGAGGTTGTAACGCAAAGATATCGATCAAGTTCCTGGAAGAGAGGAGAAGTTAGCTCTGCTTGCTATTGCGCTACTTTGACAGACTGCAACCGGGCTTCGTGATTGGTAGATTGCCGATTGTCAGAGTACACATACTCGTTGGTTTGTGCTACAATTCGCTGCAACTGTTCTCGTTCCCGTTCCAGATCACCAGGATCTGTCATTTGCGGATGGCCATGGTACCCAGGAACATGCTGGCTTTGCGAACCGTAAGTTGCCTCATCGGCGTTCAAAAGTCGCGAGCGCTCTTCCTAATTGGTTTGAACACCATTAGCTCATATGCTTTCGGATAGTCGACAGTCGCAATGGGAACCGGGCCGCTCGAAACTCGGAATATATGGTTCGTACCTCATCGTTGCTATTCCAACCTAGGCAGCTTGCACAGGCACCCATAATGGAGGAAAAGCAGTTGACCAATTTGGTCCAGGGTCGTGAATTCTGTTCGCACTCTGCTATCGTGAAAACTGTTACGTCGCCTGGAAGCTTGATCTCGTGTAGTAGTTGTGGTAGTAGTTGTATTTGTTTCGTGTGATATTGGAGGAGGAGGATGGTGATGTTGTTTGTGGGAGGATGGATGGTTTTCGAGTTGTATGCAAAAAGACAAGAAAGAAAAGATCAGACGGAGAGAAAATGCAACGATGAAAACAGCCGCGCCGTCCTTAAATGCCCAAGAACACCTTCTAATCGAACGGAATCCTCCGAAAGTAGTCGACAATGAATCCGGAATAACGCGGCGAGTCGTCAAAGAGCGTCTTGAATCGTGGTTTCGATGATATCAGAGCGGTGGGCCGTTTCTGCGGTTTTGTTTTGGACTGAACCAACCCAACGGTGCTCAGTATTCCCCTTATTCAGAATGTTGGAACGTGCTCAGACCGACAAACCAACACAACGCACACGCACGAACACAAACGTTTAATTTCCCTCCAAACTTCAACAAAGAAATGGAGGGAAACCAGTTGGGATGGATGGGGATGATGATGATGGAGATGATGATGGAGGGGAGGAGTGACAACAGGGCAGGAGAATTGCGAGTCGAGAGAAAGGCAAGGAGCAATATTGGAGGGCAGCCAGGTGGTTAAGAAGGACGACCCCGGGCTGAGGGAGAGAAATTGGGAGGAGCGGTGGCCCGGAATGGGAGGAAGTCACCGTAACCGATAGGACGATGCACTCGCAGCGAACGCTTGGTGGAGCGAAAACGTAAATCGGAATGCAATGGAAGTCAAGGTACAAGTTCACTAACTGATTTCTCAGTTCTAGCGCAGGTATTTCTCCCTGAGGTTAACGCTGGACGACCCAGGAATCGCTATGGCGTTTCGCTTGTCAAAAACCCAGCAGACATCTGCAAGGCAAGGGGAACTCTTCGCCGTCGAAGTACTGATACTCCGTCGAGGAATCTTACTACCCTCTCTATGGCTGTCCGTCGATGTTATGCCTCTGTGCCCACACACACACACACCCCCCCCAAGCGGCTTTGCCAGCGAAGCAGTCACGGTCACAAGGGCCGCTGCCGCGTTTTAAAAAAGGGATCTGATACTTTAAATTCAAGAATAGGTTTGCTGCGCAGAGATAACGTGAGAGTCCCGTCCCACTAACGCTTCTGCACCACGGTCAGAGATTATCTTTTGCGTGGTGGAGGGCGTGGGCGGCGGCGGATTGGATGACAGGACGAATGGTCCCTTTCAAGTGGATACGGGACTGCCAAATGATGGGCTTGGTTGGTGGGATGTTTCGTCCCAAAAGGCACACACGACGATATGCCCCAAAGGTAATCAGAAGACAGCCCACCATGCAAGTCAGAAACAAGAATGACGAAAATGGGATGCTAGATGGGCAGCCCTTTGCTTTTCGTGACAAATCGAACGTTGCACAACCAGTGGAACAAACCGACGAGAACAGCGAGAGGACCAGAATGACAGGTCAGAGAGAAATCGGACGAACTGAGACGTAATTATATGTATGTATCATCTAGCACCCCCCTCGGAAAACACTGACTGGTGATGATATATATTGTTGGTGGCTGTACCACCGATGGTCGTTTTACGACTTACCTGAACCGAATTGCCGTCTCGTGATCCCCTTTCACATTCACTCTTCCCTTCTCTTTTACTCTAACCGTTCGCAGATATCGCAGGTAATAAATGTGAATTCCGCGGTGTGTAATACCTAATGTGTAACTAATTACTAGGACGTAAATCGCCGAGATGCGCTCCTTCGGCTGAAATGCCAAATCCTGGATTCGAAGCAAGCCCGCTTCCACTTGGGAAGGAAATGGGAAAAAGTGAGGGGCAACAATCCGTGCTGCGATCCCAGTGACGGTGTTCGGGTTTCAAAGGGCCCACTAATAACCCTATCCGTTCCTTTGCCTTACAAGAATTTCGAGGCGGGAAGCAATAATATCTCGAGATATATGAGCGTTTGAGGAAAGCTCCTAACGATCTTGGACTTTCGCAAGCCACGGGAGCAGGAGGGGCCTATTCTTATAAGCGGGGTTCTTTTCCATTTCATCGGCTTCCTCAACTTGACGACCCAGATTACTCTTCCCTTTCAGACTTTCCTGATCCAACGGCGCTCTCCAGGAAATCGAGAATCTGCTTGGTTGCTCACCCCACCACCACCCCTCGACTCGAGCCTACAAAAAGAACAGGAACCGCTTTCCGACTAGCTCGGATCGTCTCAACGAACCTCGCCTTCCCAGTTACAATTTGATCGCCCGGCCCAACAGGCATCGAACAGTGTGAAACATCAAGGTCGAGCTTCAACTCTAAATCGACCGTTCCAACCACCTCGCCCACGTTTTTTTTTCTCTCCCACGGCTGGCGGTTTTATTTCCACCCATCTTCAGCGTCAACCGAGACAAATGGTAAGTATCAGTATCAACTAACAGACGGTGGAGGGCCGATCACGACCGGTAGACGATTAGGAATTGGCCTACTGCCCAGGGTTCATACCTATTCCTTCCATGCGTCGAAAGATGGTGAACACCAACTTTACCGAAACCAAATAACTCCCCCCCTCAAAATCTGTGCCGTGATATCATGGCCCAAGCCCGAAAAAGCCACTACCCCTCTAAAATTCCCATTTCCATGGCTTCGTAGCCAACTAATCCTCATAACTCAAAAAGAAATGTTGCATGTGAAGCAAACAAAGGAGTATGGTTCCGAGCAAGTTCGGATATTCTCCCACCAAGGCTCCATCTCGCCAAACCATTAGGATCTTGGAAAAAAAAAAATCGTCCTATTCTACGAGCTTTACGAGGTAGTTAGGCTTGGAAATATTCCTAGCCAGAAAGAACTCTAAAAATAAGGCCATTGAGCCAAGTTAACTATCCAAAAACAATTCAATTTGATAAAAAAAACCTTTGAGCAGCCTTCCAAACTGACTGCCCTTGTGATTAGGCTTCTAACATCCACAGATCTAATGGTACTTACATTTCGTATTTTCTAGCATCTACCTGTTACAGCATCCACAAAAAAAAATAGACAGAGAGGCCCACCCAAGATCCCTTCTGATCGCTTGCATAATCTACGATGGGTCTAAACCCTCTCTAGCTAGACGGCTCGGTTTGTCACTGGATAACCTTAACAGAATTTCCTGCTTCATAATAAAATAAAAGTGGAGTAAGTAGAGCAACATCTGGGTCCAAGCTAAGCTGTCCTGCTCGTATGTCGCAATGACCATGTCTTTAATGCAAACTGCAAGCTGCACGGTGATACAGCACATCATCTCTCCTCTTCACAAGTAGGGATATATCCCGCCCAGGACGAAAGAGAGAAAAGTCACGTTTGAGACGAAAATGAATTTGATTATTATAATGTGATTTGATAAGGAGATGCCCGAAGACAAGCAAGAAGGAAAATTTGGATCCTTCCAGTGCTTTTTTTTTTCTTTCCTGTTTTCATGTCGATGGATGTAAAAAAAAAAAAAATTAAAAAAATCTGATACGTACAGACAAGTGCTTAAGGCCTGCCTGCCTGCTTACACGTCTATGCATGCACATACTTGCATGCCCACATGTCGGATGTCGAAACATAAACATCAAAAATTACCAGTTTCGGCATACACATCCGATATCGTCTACGGCGAACAGGAAACGCCGAGTCGATGAAGTGGTCAGTCAACGGGAATACCGGCAACAGTTAAGTTGATTAACTATGATAAACCTTGGAACCATGAACTCGAGCTCGTCTCATGAGGCTTTAATCGATCATCCTTCCAAGCGAAGTGTCATTAACTAAATCGTCGATCAACTTCTACCATTATACGTAGAGGCAAAAAAACCCCAGTGAAGACGTTGCATTAAAGCTATGGGGCAACCTCAAAAGCCGGCCACAACCGTGGGGCGCATCCTGTTCATGAAGTGAAACGAGAATTAATTCGTTGGTTGATCAAATCCCACAGGTCATAGCCGAAAGACATTATCAAAGCTTTGAAAGAAGAGCAAGAAAACAAAAGAAAAAAGAAACAACCGACTCCGCCGAAAAAGCCACAGATAAAACGGTCAACCGTTGGTTTCCTTTGCATACATACGTATGAATCCAACATACGGTACCTCCCAGAGATAAGGATCTCCCATCCCAGAATTCCCTATTCTATGATTAAGGAACCATAACTCGGGTCTGTGCGATTTGCGGGAGAGATGTTCCCACAAGGAAAGCCAAAACCAAAGATCCATGCACGCTAACTAGTGCGAGGCTAGAATTTCGAGGGGTCGTGATATAATGTTGGTAGATCGTTGGAAGAGTTACATACGCAATGGCCTTCATGGGTCCGAACCTCTTCACCATGTAGAGGAAATTGAAGCATCCGCATTGAAATGTCTCAATCGAGACCGTTTTCAGCTCATTGACGGTCCAGGCCAAGGCAATATTTACGAAACTTAGTCCCTTTTTAATTATTCTGCAGTTAACTTCAGTTCAGTTACATCAATGTTGTTGATATGCTAGCGGCTAGCTTTAGTGAATCCAACAAGTTCGTTCGGGGAAGCGGTTGATCATGAAAGGCCAGTATGAATTTTACGAAAACAATTGAAACATCATACCCTCCAAAAGCCAAGATAACACCCCGAAATATTAAACCCGTTGTCCCCAAAGTTACAATCAATTTGATAGCAGAAATTTAATATGAGCAATCGCAGTCGCAATCGCAAACCTGGCCTTCAATTGCGTCTGGTAGGAAGTCCGAGCCACCGCTAAATTGGCTCAGTTGCTTCAATGACATGCTTGATAATGGCTGATATCACCCTCCAGTAACCATTACCAACATCACATGGCTGACAAGGCATGGCCCTCGACCCTGTACCAATCGTCCCGAAAACCTCACAATGCAAGGGTTGGCTAAGGTGGGGTGGTAGCAGATACGCAAGGGTCCTTGCCTGAACCCATCACCAACAGTTGGCAACGCGGAGTGCTTTGTTGGAAACAGAAATCATGTCTGTTAAGTAGTCAAGTCAAGTCAATGCATGGCTTGGGACGGTTTAAGATGCAAGGACGTTGACAACAGGATTGCATCAACTAGAACAACTGATCGAGGGAACAAGCCGGAAAATTCTTCAACTCACGGACCTCGAATGTCAAAAAAATATTATTATGAAGTAACTCAAAGGTTTTTTCAGTCTCCACTTCTAAGCTTCTGAATGCCTAGAAATTTTGACCGATATGAGATCGGGAAGTCAATCGGGATCAGACCGCATAGCGAGCTTGAGCGGGTCGTCTAAAATGTCAAAACGTCGGTTAAGGACGCATATGCCGCCACAGCTGACCGTTATTACTCAGACGCACGGATCGCGGAGTAGATAGGAAGCAGAAAGAGAAAAAACGGACGAGAATGCAAAATTTTCGTTGATGTTATTGACCGGAAATCATTTGCCACAAACCAAGGCCAGGCCTGGTCATAGCTTGCAGCGGAATAATAACTTCTAACCTGAGTTTAATTCTCGGCCCTCGATGTATCATTCTCTAGCAGTTAGCATTTTTATATACATGTAGGCATGTCCACACCACACCCAGTCTCTACCTATTTGTCCAGCTATCACAATTGAGTATACTTCGACCCACCAAACTGGCCGGAACTTGCCTCCTCAAAATTTGGGGCGGAAAGTAAAGTAGGATAACAAGCAAGCCGCATGAAACAATATGATCAAAGTTGGTATCCACTCAAACAACCAAAATTCCGTCAGAAAAAAAAAGTAACGGGATATCAAAGACTAGACACCAAAAAGGGTACAAATAATACACACCAGAAAAGAATGCCTTACTGCAAAACGGCCCAAGAACAATCGGTAGTTAACGCCGGTAGACCGTTTTATCCAAACGATAACTAAAGAGACAGCAAGAATTTCTTTTGAAACCGGATACACGAAAGCAGAGCAGATCAAAACGACCAAGACCTTTAAAGCGAACGCCTGTATTGAGGTTTTGCAACCTTTGAAGGGTGAAATGCTAGAACCAAAAGACAAGACACAAAGGAAAAGAGGAAAACAACGAAAGACAGCATTCAAAGACACGGGTTATGCTGATACACCCGCGGCCAGCGAGCCCTCAGCATCTATTTCTGGCCCCAAAGGAACTTATTTACCAGCATACCCATGAAGTGATAACAAGATCCACCGACCTGACAATGCAGGCTTAAGACGATGGGCAGCCACCGAACCAACCGCCCCTTTCCCATTGCCCAGGTGTGTACAAGCAGGTCGATCGCGTTTCTGGGTTAACTATACCATCCATCAGAGTATTTAGGCGTTTGAAGTCGACGGGTTTAAGTATCCACCCATCGAAGCCACAGTCAATATAAGTTTGCCGCTCTTTTTCTAACAAGGAGGCTGAAACGGCAACTATGGGTATTCTTCCATTCAGCTTATGTGTGTCTGGAAGCGTATCACTATTGCCTTCAGTTTCACTTTTCCGAATAGTTTTAGTAGAAGCGTAGCCATCCATGATAGGCATCTAAGAAGGGTCGTTAGTTTCATATTATGACAAAGTATACTTATTTAAAACACAACTCACTTGTATATCCATCAAGACAGCGTCAAAATCAGCACCTCGTTCCGCAAAGACAGCCGCGCATTCCTCCCCGTTAACAGTAAGAGTGACCCGATGGCCAAGTTTTTCGAGCCTTTTCTTGATGATCCTACTATTGACGAAGTCGTCTTCCGCAACTAAGACGTGGAATTCCTTTTGGTCTAAATCTTCGACATTCTGGTGTTTATTTCTGTGAGGATTGCAGTGTGCAGATGGTCGACTTGTGCTCATTTGGGGACTGGTCGGAGCAGAACCCAATGGGGTATCTGCACCTGCTTGAGTATCTCCAAGTTCTGGCTGAGGATCTCCTTCGTCAATGCGGACGGCTTTGAGTGGTGTTTTTGTATCAGTAACAGGTTCCAGCCCAGGTTTAGTGACAGTACTTGCGAGAACCGTGTTTGGCGATGGAGACATTTCTTTTGCAGTACCGGCTGACAATCTGCCAGACCTACTGGGGCCCGAAAGCAACCTTTTTTCTTCCGCTATGGGGGTTTGAGCGAGTGGAGAACCGGAAAAACTTTCCAGTAACCTATCCACTTCACTTTTATTACTATTCCCACTCCTGAAGCTGTTCATACTGTTGCTTGAATGCATGCTGTCATCGCTCTGTCGGCGCATAACCGCGGAGGTAACTGCTGAAGTTGGTCGACTCCTTGAACGATCCTTTCTTACCAGGGTCCGCTCAGAAGGATCGTTGTCGGAATGCGATGCAGACCCGGCGGGTGGTGTGGTTGGCGATTTGCTATCTCTTGGGGACATAGGAGTGGCATCGGGTATTGTAAAGGGCATCTGAATAGAAAATCGAGACCCTTTCCCTTCCTCTGATTTCAAGCGCAATTGTCCATTCATGTTGCGGATAATCCTAGCCACAATTGCAAGGCCCAGACCTAAGATATTCTCTTTCTCAACTTGGGATTCCACTGACGTGACAGTACCAGCACTAAGAATATCTGACCCGCCGTCTTCGTAATCCATATCACTTTGGACTTGCTCTAACTCCCGGAATAACTTGTCAAGCTTCTTTGGGGACATCCCAACTCCAGTATCCTGAACTGCAATTTCGATATCGCAACGGTTTTCCACTACGCTAGAAAGCCAAAGTTCCACCTTAACACCGCCTGTAGTTGTGTGAGAGATTGCATTAGCTGCTAAGTTTGCAACAGCTTGTCGTAGTTTAGATTGATCGCCTTTAATAAATTGAGGAAGCCCAGGGTATTCGATGACTTCGAAGTCGATTCCTTTCCTCGCAGCATCGCTTTTAAACGCATCTGTAGCTTCACGCACAGTCGACGAGAGATCGAAAACCTCGAATTTGATTAGATTGTGCCCCTCTTCTGTTCTTGTTAGATCAAGAAGGTCGTTGATGACATAGATGAGGGATTTGGACGCGGAATGTGATCGGGAAAGGTTTTCGCGAGTTTCGGTATCAAGTGGGCCTTCCAAGGCTATCTCGAGATAGTTTATGATCGCATTCAATGGAGTTCGGACTTGAGTGTTATGTAAGCAAATGATATGCAAAGTGCCCGTTCAAGAAGACTTTACCTTCGTGTGAAGCATTCGCAAGCAATATTCTCGTAAGCTGACTAGTTTGAAGGGCTGCCTCTTTTTGTCTCCAAACTTCAATGAACTTTCCATAGACAAGGCATAATACAGCCGCAGTCTCCACTATGTAGTTCGGAGCGACTGGTCAGAATATAAAACAAAAGGATACATCTATATAGGAATGGTACATACCCTCGTCGTCAGTCCACTCCTTACTCTTACCAACTATCGTCTCGCTCCAAAGCTTAAAGCTTTTCCGTGGCTCCAAGAGTCCAGAAGTACCCGCTTTGAGAGCCTTTTCATACGGATTACCGGCCCAGTGGACATGCCGTAACTGACCTTTCCTGAAAAAAACGATGAAGTCTTTTCCAATACCACTTAAGGGAACGAGGAGGGCACCGGCAATAGTTTTGAAGCCTGGTGGGTATTTTAAATCCGGAAATGAACTCAATAGCTGTTGGCTTGTTATCACAGACGTAAAACACTTGATCCTGAAGTACTCCACCAAGGCTAAAGCTTCCTGTGTATCTTCCAGCTGCCCGAGTACTTTCGTTTCGTCGCGAATCGATAGTAACCCAAAGTCTGCGTCAAAGAGCCTTAGCAAGTCGTCTGAGGAGGCAACGATATATCCAGAAGGATTGGCCTCGGTGGGTACAGTGTTGATGAGCTTTCTCGCTTGTAGTCGGGACGCATACGATAGCCTCTCAATATTGCGACTTGCGGTCTCCCCAATGAGACGACAAAGTTTCCTTATAGGGAATGCCACCCTCATACCTCTATTCCCGTAAGTGTGGCAGGATATCAACCCCCAGAGCTCATTAAACGCTGTGATGCTGATTGACATCGATGCGCGTACAGCCATATTGGCGAGGTATTTAATGTGAATTGGAGATATCGCCCGAAGGTATGTATGGGTCATGTCTAATGGAACCTCTAAATCTTCCGCTGTCCGACAAACAAGTCGAGCCGTGATCTGATCCCGATCATAGAGTAGCCTGACTTTATTCAATCGGTAAAGGTCCCGCGCCTGTTTTGGTATATCGCTTGCTGGAAAGTTTAACCCTTTGTATAAATCTTTCGTTGCTCGATAATCCACAAGTTCTGCCACAACTTTGCCATTCCAAGCCTCGTCGAATTGATATATCATGACTCTGTGGAATCCTGTAAGCTCCTTAACAACACCGACTAGGACTTTTAGGAACCTGGTCAAATCAGGAGCAGATGCCAGTTGTTCTTGAATTTGTGACAGAATATTAAAGACTTCCATGGCCGCAGCTTCGCCTCGACGCCGTCTAGCATGACGTAGAACCCGCAATGGCTTACTAAGACTGGTTGTCGACTCTAGAAGCTCCTCTTCTGTTGGATCAGAATCGAGGGTGTTTTCTGCTGGTGGTGGTTGTTCGTCATCCGCGGCGGCAATCGGGAAGATCTGATCATCTTCAAGTTCGAATTCGCAGATAATGAGGCTTGGGTCATGGGTGGCAATGTGAGCAGCACACCATAGTTTTATCTGCAGAGCATCCCGCCCTGTGACGATGAGTGAAAATACTTCCGGGCCGTTCTGCGCCAGGTCGTCCGCTCCTTCCCTGGTGAAATCAATATGGTCCAGGAGATTTTCAGCCTGCTCATCGGAGAGAATTCTCGTGAATGAAGGCAATGCAAACAGGGTTCTTGGCGAGTATCCAATAATAACTCCCGTATTCTAGATATTAAAGTAAATGCATCAATATATTTAGAAATGCTAACGATACAGTTTAGTTCTTTTCAAGGCCACTCACCTCGCTGGCAATTCGAACAACCAGTTTCGAGTCGTCTCTCGGATCTTGCTTGAGAACGATGAGCGCCCCAAACCCTTGAACTGCACCTGGACAATGTATAGGTTCATCCTCGCATCTTTGCAAAGTTTCCGCCCCCGCGATACCGGTTACAACCATATGTCCATCGGACGTATTTTGATACGAAAACCTTTGGGTTAAGAAACCTTCCTCCGATCCAGCATTCTGCGCTGGATGGGTCGTTTGCCCGGCGGAAAGGATAGATGCGATACTCTCGCGGGCACTACGCACGCTTCCTGCATCACTACTAAGAACAGTCGCAGGGTCTGGTGGCGGCATAAAACCGTAACTTCTTTCTGATCCTAAGGGAGATTCCGACCGTCCAGGGGCTTGTCGAGTGGTATCAACACCAACCACTGAGCGTATAGGAAAGACCCGATCAGTCGCATCTGGCGAAAGAGGGTCTGCATTTGCTGATAAAACCGGAGAACCTATACTTGAAGGCTGTTTCGAATTTGAACCGAATTGGTTCAAAGATCCCGATACCGAGCGACTGGGGGTTGATATCCTCGGTTTCGGAGTGGGAACACCCCTAGGATCTGTCCCACGGGAAGGGGACGCCATCTTATTGGTGTAAGATCCAACGTCTGAGTTTGGATCGTCGAAGCAGTGTTCATTAAGTTACCGCTGTCGACAAGACACACATAACTCTTCAACTAGATTATTCAGCAGGGAATAGGTCGGTGGCCGGCTCTGATGTTAATAGGGTTTTTGATGATATCTGTGAACTGGCCACAGCAGTGTGATACCACGCCACTGGAGGTAGAAAAGCCACGAACAAGGCTAGCCTTTGTCGCAGAATATAGAATATAGTTTCTCGAATCCTCCGAATGAGTGAATGTTGGCCGGTTTCGGATAACGGACCGTGTGTACCAAGCTAGGTACTGTAGGTACTAGGTACTGTAGTGGGTACTAGTTTGTGATGAAGTTATATCCAACTATAGGGCCACAATGACCAGGGAGTTTGATGTAAACAGGTCGTAATAAGAGTAAACAGATGTTTATCAAATAGCACTTCTCGGCGGAGCTATAGGATAGGACTCCTTAGCGGCGGGGTCGTCTGGTTATAATGGAATGCGTATATCAAGCCTTTCGCGTTGATCTATGCTTCCTTGGGCAGATCTGCCAGGAGCTAGTTGCAAGTTCTCAAGTCAGCAAGGGGGTTGATGACCTATTGGATCTTGTGTCTTCAACTGTGGAAGCTCTTATGGAGTTCCTATATATAAGCAGAGCAGGGGTCTTCAAGGGTCCGGTTGGGGGAAGCTATCATGATCATGCATCCGCAAACACCAGAACTGATTATCTCCAGGCACATTTCTTATTGTTCATGCAAAAAAAAAAGCAGGATTCAAAATGTAGAAGTGGCAATCGCACCGGGTTTGCTGCAGAAGGTAAAATACAGTCATGTTATAACTTACATGCTGTCATGAGGCGGTAGTGTCGTCTTGTTTGATAGAGTTGTGGCGGGGTGTTAACCTGGGACGTCAACCCAAATAACTCCTGCAGGCACGGCCAAGATACGGTTATTGGTCGCCTTATGACGAGATACGGAAGACGGATGTTCGGGTCCCGATTCGATGTATATGTGTATTGTGATGGAAAAATCTGGAAGATCAAGATCTTACGAAGGTATTGGTCGATAGGAGAAAGTGATCCATGCTTTGAGATTTGATTTCAAACGCAAGAAAGTTGGGGTGACGAGCCTGACATAGTTTGAGTTTAGAGGCCGCTTCGATCTTTTTTTTCCTTCCCGTTCCCAAGCACACCGGATAGACTTTACGACCAGAAATTAAACCCGGCACCCCCATTCGTCGGTGTCTTCGTACCCATCAGAACAGTTTAAGGGTATAGATCTACAAGGTCTACAGGGCTACAAGGGCCTAGGGTTCGGAGGCAGGTGGGCGGTATGTAGGCGAAGTGGTTTTCGTGGCTTGCAAGCTTGTTCCCTGAAGGCAAATTCTCGGGCGACTTCAATCCAATTTATCGAAACGTCAGATGAGTGGTTAAACTTGTCCCAAGGCCAGGCTAAAGCTAATTAAATTTATCTTGCAGTTGTAATTCTACTGAATATAGACTAAGGCGACCCTGTTTTGATCTGGCTGGCCATGTTTTCTCCCTTGCTCAAGAGAGCCCAAGAAGTTTTCTAATTTTCGAGGCGACATAACCTTGCCTTGACATGATCAAGTATGACATAATTGTCTTGGAAGTTACTATACTATCATTGTTCGGAATATGGAAGATTCGACTTTCGCATCCTTGAAACATGGGAATCTAGACTAAGGCTTGGCTAGATTATCGCCCGACAAGAGGTCGAATATAGTCTAAATACGACTCGATCTTTTTCAATATTACCATGCATACATGCCTCGGAAGCCGGAGAATCGAACCGTGGTGTTTAACAGCATTAATATTTATAATATATTGCATTGCCGGAGAAGAAGAATAATAGCTCCCAGGCCACCCACACGTATTTCGCGTGCAGATAAATAAATTAGACCGGCCGAGGGCCTGTGGGTTCAAGCCACAATCCCACTCCCCGGCTTGAACCCGCCAATGAGAACTGATCCAAGAGTGGTCTAATGCCATATTGTCATCGAGAATCGTTGTTTGCAGGTAAATCGATTGTAAGCTTAAGTTCGGCTCGGTGAAACCCTGTCTCGGAGCTTTCCACATCGCCAATTTGTTCGAGGAGATTCGGAGACCCTTCGATGGACCCTCACTGGACCCACTGGACCCTGTACAGTACATAGGTACATACAGGAAAAAAACTTGGAATGGGTGTATCTCTAGATACATAGAATTGGTCATAGGTATCATAGTGAAAACCTGCATTGTGTCGGCGGGTTAATAATCTCGTAGCTCTGAATTTAATTTTAATTGAATATATATATAGCTATAGTCTCCAGGCCAGATCAAGGTGGCACAAGACAAGGCGAAAATGTATTTTTCAGGCTTTTGTGTTGATGTCATTCTGCAGGGGTTGATGCTGATCAATGTGGCCATCTGTGGCACATCTGTGGCTAAAGTCTACGTCCTATGTGCACACGTTGCCCATGACAATTGGCTTCGAGCTAGCCTGAACTTGTGTAGAAACAAACACTGCTGAATCACCAAGGATACGGCCCCTCATTTTGCTAGAATCACGCGTGCTCGATTTACGCGACTTCGTCAGCCCCTCTTTAACGATTTTGCTTAATTGTCATTGACATCTCTAGCTCTCTATATTATCAATATCTCACAACTTCAAGCTTTTCAAAGACTATCGGTCCGATATTTTTTATCAATACAACAACATAGTCTCGCTACTTTCGTAAAACCCTCCCTCTAGCTAGCAGCAATCGAATCAAGAGCATAGTTTTACTATCCTTCATAAACGTACTAGCTCTCTCAGGTTGATCGTATCCCTTGTCACGATATCGGATCGAAGATGTCTGGAATACCGGACGGACGCTATAAACCGAAGAACACACTAGGGTCTCGGGATGCCCCAAAATTCGGCGAAACAACCCCTCTTAAAGGCCCAGCAGGCATATCTGGTGCTATAGGACGAGGGAAAGGGGGGAATGGTTGGTCTACACGTTGCGACCTGCTCCCATACATAAATAACTGATCGTGTCATCGGTTTCTAGTCCCCCCACCAGCATGGAATGATCCTACACTACTCCTCGCAGCTGATCCTAAATGGCGTCAAAGAGCGGGTAGTGCCCAGGCACCAATAAATGTGGACTCGCCACCTGCAGTTATATCGCTAGACTCCTCTCCGGATGTACAAGGCCCATTCATGCACCCACCATCCCAGAACCCTGCTCGACAGCTGTTTCCAAGTGGTAGTTCGAAATTTAGTGGTGGACCAAGCCACAAGCAATACCAACCAACTTCGTTCGACCCGTATGCTCGAGCTGCGCAGTCGTCGTCCTCCCAGGGAGGTCGGCCAATGGACGATTTGTCCCGATGGGCTGCCCCCATGAGACCTGCCACTGGAATGATTGGAAGCTCCTGGGCGAAGGCTGGAAAGGGAACTACGTTCACTTCGGATGGTTATGCCTACGATGCTGGGGATTACATGGACTCAAAGGCTGCTATGGATAGTCTTAAAGACCTGCTTGAAAACATCAATGATGAGCCGCCAAGTAGGAGGACTCGGGCTCGGAAGAAGGCTGCGGAGGCCGCCGCAGCAGCAGTAGAAGAAGAAGAGGAAGAAGAGGAGGAGGATGGCCATGTTGACGGACTTACCGTTACCCTTCTTCCACATCAGATCCGTGGTTTGGCTTGGCTTTTGAAACAAGAAGACAGTAAAATCAAAGGGGGTATTTTGGCCGATGATGTAAGCAGATATTGCCACGGAGGGTTCAGACCTAGATTGCTGACATTATATAGATGGGTTTGGGCAAAACCATTCAATCGATATCTCTGCTCCTTTCTAACCCCATGCCTTCCAGCAAAACCCATTCGATGGAGGAGCGAGAAAAATACATCAAGGAACACAAAATCCCTTCTGATATTCATAAAGGAACCTTGATAGTGGCACCATTGGCTCTGATCAAACAATGGGAGAAGGAAATCAAGGACAAAACTGATGGTCGCTTCAGAGTCCTCGTCCACCACGGCCCTGCCCGGACGAGATCCGGAAAGGACCTGAAGGCATATGATGTTGTTGTCACGACGCCCCAAGTTCTTGTCAGCGAGCATAAAGACAGCGTTCCAGATGCTCTCATCGGTTGCTTGGATGTGAGATGGTGGAGGGTCATTATTGACGAAGCGCATACGATCAAAAACCACTTGGCGAAGAGTACTATCGCTTGCTACGCCCTCAAAGGACACTACCGCTGGTGTCTCACAGGAACCCCTCTCCAGAACAACGTTGATGAGCTCCAAAGTTTGATTCGTTTCCTTCGGGTGGACCCGTACGCGGATAAGGGTAAATGGAAGCAAGATATTACCCGTCTACTGAACAGTAATAAAGCCGGGTTGGCTCTTAAGCGTATTCGGGCGCTCCTTGGTTCTATTATGTTAAGACGCACAAAAGCTGTTCTTCAGGCTGCTTCCGACGAAAAGAATGACCCGAAGAAGGCCAAAGAACCGGCAAAGCCTGGCGCGAAAAATGAGAAGACACTCAAGCTGAATATGGTCAAACGCTGCGTCAAGACTGTATCTTGCTCGTTCGATGACGACGAAGATAAGTTTTATCAGCGCCTTGAATCGCGTATGGACGACCGTTTGAATGATCTTCTATTTGGAAACAAAAAACACGGCATGGCTGGTGTTTTGGTCATCATGACACGGTTACGTCAAGCTTGTAATCATCCACATCTGCTTGCTGGAAAATTGACCGAGGATAAAGAACGAGTCTTTACTAGCACTAAAACTCCAAAAAAGTCATCACAGGGATCCAGAGTTTCCAGGTTGGTAGATGAAGATTCAGTGGGTGAGATCGACAGCCTCGCAGACATAATGGGCGGCATGAATATTGACAATAGACAATGCGAACTTTGTCAAATTGAGCTTTCTAAGGCCGAGGTTAAACAGGGCTTAAGCCACTGCGAGTCCTGCCGGGACGAATTGGGAAACCTTAACAAGAAGTTCAAAGAAAGGCGAGCGTCTCTACACAAGCAGAGCAGAGAAAGAGCGAGAGAGACTAGCCCAGGGGATGATCTGGATGGTTTGATTAGCGGTCTCGGGAAAGTTACGGTGGAGG
Organism: Arthrobotrys conoides; assembly: GCA_036971725.1. Lineage (NCBI taxonomy): Eukaryota > Fungi > Ascomycota > Orbiliomycetes > Orbiliales > Orbiliaceae > Arthrobotrys > Arthrobotrys conoides. Next base: position 4,381,992 of record JAVHJM010000001.1, read on the forward strand.
ACGAAGGAGACAAGAAACAAGGGAACGCAAAACCCAAGGGACGCAACAATCGTCGCATAATTCTCGATTCGGATGATGAAGACGAGGACGAGGAAGAAGACAAGCCAGCTCCCAAGAAAAAGGTCCAAGTTGAGGCTGATGAATATTCTGACGAAGTGGGACAAGATGAAGATGATGACGAAGAGGAAGACGACGATGACGATGATGATGAAGAGGAGGAAGAAGAAGAGGAAGATAGTCGGGAAGTTGATCGGAACGGCTTTTTAGACGACGAGGCTATCGAGTCTTCTGGCGAAGAATCTGGTGAATTCGAATCTGTAATTGAAGAAACCAGTGGTATCACGCTGGATAGTTCTGATAGTGAGTACGAGTCTGATATTGAAGAGCCCGACCCCTCAAATTCGTTCGCGTCAGCGAAAATCCGCAACTTGATGAAGATTCTCAAGCAGGAGGTCGCCGACAACAACAAAACGATTGTCTTTTCAGCATTCACTTCCATGCTCGATATGATCGAGCCTTTCCTCAAACATCGAAGCATCAGATATGTCCGCTACGATGGAAAAATGAAAAATGACGAGCGAGAGCGAAGCTTGGAGACGCTAAGGAATTCAGAAAGTTGCCAGGTTCTGCTTTGCAGCTTGAAATGTGGAGCGCTGGGGTTAAATCTGACAGCTGCAAATCGGGTTGTTATCTTGGAACCATTCTGGAATCCGGTAAGGATTTGTCACTTTCAACTAAGAAAACAGATATATGCTAACAGAACTTGGTTTATAGTTCGTTGAAGAGCAGGCTATCGACAGAGTCCACCGAATTGGCCAGACCTCTGACGTTGTGGTCTACAGAATGTCGGTAGAAAATACTATAGAATCGAGAATCCAAGAGCTACAAGACCGAAAGCGCAAGGTTGCAGAGGCAGCATTTGGTTCCGGTGATTTGCTCAAGAAGGGAGAAGCGGGCAAATTGACCAAGAACGATCTTCTATTCTTGTTCAAGAAGGATGCCGAACAACTGCACAACGACGACGACGAGCTCGCATTTACATTAGGAAATAAACTTAATCTCATGGATAATTCGATGTCAACAAGAGAGCAAGATAGGTATTCAACAGAAGAAGCCTACCGTCCGCAAGGGAAAATGTCGCGGGCAGGAGGTTCTAAGCCCCAGCGCAAGCCAGAATCTTCGTTATATGGACGAAGATAATCAGCTTCACTGGAATCAAAACTGGTGGGGCGGGTACCCGGGTTTCTCGTTACAAAACAGGAAACCGAAAGGGTTCATAATTACTACTGCGTTTACCAGCTTTGAATTCATGAAGTGAAGTCGTTTTACCTAGGTACCTATTGCTAACCGCCCTTGTATATACGGCTCATCGCTTTTGTTTAACAAAAGGCATAGCGGATTCTTGCATTTTCGATAGGCAAACATCATGAAATTTTCATAAATTTCTACTGGCAGCAAATATTAAGCTCGCGGTGTCCGTTTTCTTCGAAATTTCAATAGATCCTCGTTAGAAGGTGATGCACTCAATCGATAATCTCGTTTAATGCACATCGACCATGACCCGTGATGTCGCTGCATAAATACAGCAAATACCTCCTCGGATCTTTGTGGGATCAAGCGGCTTTTGCGGTACCCCAATCAAGCCCAAATTGCAACCGTCAATGGAATTTGGCTAACAGCGGCCAGCTAACCGGACTAAGCTGCGAGCTGGAAGCTCTGTTGCCCAACACATGGCAAATTGGCACAACATCGAAAACAACACCCAGAATACCACAAACCAGCTTGAAAGCTTTCTGCAATGGGCTACGTTACCTACTAACCTAATCATCCATCTATCAGTCTGAGTAAACGTAAAGTAGTGATGTTCAAGCGTCCTAAACTTTCTCACCTTCTCAACATATTTCAGTAAAGATCCAGTACTAGTACCTGATGGCCATGCATTATCTCCCATGACAAGTCGAGTTAATATTCTTAGTGGCGCCGCCAAGCGAGATTTATCCGGACGTCTATGTGATGAACGTCATTTATTTCCCTTGTTCGCCCAAGCAGAGCATGGGAAAGAGGAGTTTAAATCCAGATCACCGAGAAGTTTTGATGTTCCTCCGTCTTGGTCCCACAACTTCCTCCGTCTTGGAAGATTCTTGACATCCACATTTTGACAGCTATTTCCACCACTGGGCTCTTTTCCGTGAACTCTTTGCCCCACTTGGTAATATGCTTATATTGTCTTGTTGATTCTTGTGAATTCTTGTACTTTTCTTGTCGAAGCTCGGCATGTTTATTTCGTCGGTTTTTGCGATAGAATTCTCCCACTTTTTCGACTTGATGCGTGCCGACGGCTGATGATTGATGATCTGAGCGGATTTTGGGGTACAAACTACTAGTGGCTTAGCTAAACTCTGGGCGCGGTTGATATCTCTCGACATTTTCAACGGTTAAACCGCGACCGCGACACTCACAGTCAAACTCCTTACAGCCTACGGGAACCACAAGCTTGAATTAATTTGGCAACACACTTTATGGGGTTCTTGCCGTTGCAGATACCCCTACTTGTGGGGATATTGTTCTAGGATATGGATTCTGGTCCAATTGCGAAATTGATCGGTGGGGATCCATGCGGAGAAACTGTGGAGGTATCTTGCGGAGAGTAGCTTTCAGTTCCCGCGCTGGCTTTTGCAAGCAGGATATAGAAGCTAAAGCCCTTATTGAAAATGCAATGGAGTTCGAGATATAAATATATGGGAAGGCCTAGCCTTCAGGATCTTTTCAGGATTATCACTGCGCATTGCTTCGCAAAGATCTAGCTCTTGGAAATCCAGTCTTCAACTATAGCCCTCCCATTAGCCACTGCCTCGGGCATTTGAGTATACCTTATCTTGCCGCCATCAACATGAAGTTTTCTACATTCGTTACAGCTGGCGCTCTTGCAGCTGCCGCGGCCGCTACAACTCCTAAGGGCTTGGATGATTTCTCGTGGGACGTTGAGGGATACGCTAAGGATAACCCAGTTGGAGGAAAGGTTGTTGGTGGAAAAGGCGGGCCAACTGTGACTGTTACGGATTATCCTTCCTTAGCTACGGCACTCGCTGGTTCTGAACCACGAGTCGTTAAAGTCATTGGAGCCATCAAGCCTGAAGCTCGTGTCATTGTTGGGTCGAATAAGTCTTTAATTGGTTGCAAAAACTCCGGTAGCATTTATGATAAAGGTATGGGAAGCAATCGTGATGGTTGTTGATTGAATATACCATAATTGGGCTAGACGAGCTAACTAACTTGTGAAATCTTTTTTATAGGAGTAACTGTGGCCAATGCTACCAATGTAATCATCCAGAATTTGAAGATAAACGATGTCATTGGAAACGATGCTATCACTATCAGCAATTCTACTCGTGTATGGATCGATCATAACGAGCTCACGTCCGATAACAATCATGGTCCAGATCACTACGTAAGTCTCTTCGAATGTATATGCTAGATATATGCATAGATACTAAAGTCGTTTCTATAGGATGGCCTAATCGATATCATCCGAGGGTCGGATTATGTCACTGTGTCATGGAACTATCTACATGACCACTGGAAAACTTCTCTAGTCGGAAACGAACCCACATTCACCCACGAGCTAGGCAAATATCACGTTACCTACCACCATAATTTCTGGCAGCGTCTCGGAACCCGTGGTCCTGCTGGCCGTTTCGGTTTCCATCATATCTACAACAACTACTATGAAGACTTCTACTACCAGGCCATCCACTCTCGATCCGACAACCAGGCGCTTATTGAAGGCAATGTATTCAGAGGAGACACCGGTGAGGCAGTCAGCACCCACGGTCTCGTCGTCCCAGAAGACTCTCCGAACTTTTGCGTCTGTGGTGACGACGAAAAGGATGGATTTGCAAATTTGGGATATAGAAATGATTGGGGCAGCGCTACCGTTAATATCACCAAGGTCGGAACTTTCACTAAGGCTCCGTATAGGTACAAGTTAACCCCATTGAAGTTTGTGGCGGAATTGGTCAAGCTTGGCGCGGGTGTTGGCAAGGTCGATATTGAGGTCATTGAATAAATGTCCCACTGTACTAGCATACTGGGGGACACCAGTTGATAATGTAATTACTAGGTAGTTTGTAGACTATTGATTTAGATAATATTAGTAGCCCAGCGACAATTTCTTTCTTCTTGCAATCATCTGCTCCAAGCTCAGCTAAATTATATCGTGATCTTGCATTTTTCTTGTATTTTTGAAAGTCGCCGAATTAGACGCCTGAGGCCCCGCGTGGCCCCGTGATGCGAGTTTTTCAAGACATATCCCAAAGTTAGTTTCTAAGCTTCGTAAGTAAAGGGATTTCGAAGAAAGGTAAAGTCGTTTTCCACATGCCAAATAGCCTGTCAAGGGTCTTCATCCTTATCGATAACAAAGATGTCTTGGTGGGGCACTACAGCCAAACTCGGCTAGAAAGTATTCTAGCAAGCAACAACCTTGCACCGACATGAAAAAAAGTTTCTGCTGCGCTCTCCAAGACAAAAAAAATCTTAAGCTCTGCTTCCTTCCAAAAAAGATCTTTTCTTTTACTTCACTCACCATCTATCCTTCCTCACACCTTTCTGCTTCTCCTTTCCTGGTTATTCCGGGTCGCTGAATACCATCGAGCACTGGTATCAACTTGTATAGGTACGTACACCGTGCTGCATATCTTGCTGCTACTGCATCTCATTGATCTGATCGTCCTCCCCTCATCGCGCTGCTGCTAACAAGCTCACAGGCAGTACCAAACACACTGCTTCTCCACAGCGAAAACTTTTCTTCAAGAACCTCTTACCCTCTCTCATTATTTCATAACATCTACCATCTCTCAAAATGGCTGCCCTTGACAAGCAGCGATTCCTTTCCTTGTTGGAAGGCATCCTTCAACGTAAGTTCCGTCCCGTTTCGCGTTGCTTGTTGTATAATGCAGAGCAGACTAACGTCCTTTAAAGCCAATACCGAGACTGTCAAGCAGGCGACAGCGACTCTACAAAAGGATTTCTTCACATATCCGCAATCTTTACCCCTACTTATCGAAGTTCTCGCCACTCATCCAGAGCAAGCTCTGCGACAGATTGCCGCCGTTCAGGCTGCTAGACTTGTTGCGAACTTCTGGCAAGGCGGTTCTGGAAATGAATCTGAGCTCGAAAACCAGAAGGGCCAGATTCGCGATGCTCTCCTCCAAACTGCTGTCAAGGAGCCTACTCCAATCGTAAAGCATGCCATTGCTCGTATCATCTCTGCGATTGCCAGGGTTGACCTCCCTGAAGGAAAATGGGAGTCCCTCCCAGGTCACCTTCATCAGGCTGCGACCTCAAACAACGTTTCTGACCGTGAGCTTGGTGTCTTTATTCTTTACAATCTCATCGAGACTTTCGAAGACCAGTTTTCCGATAAGTGGTCCGATTTCTTCGCCCTCTTCGAAAGAACCCTCAACGACCCTGAAAGCTTGCAGGTCCGAGTTTACACGTTGATGGCTCTGGGGAAGATGGGCGAGAATTTCGAGTCGGATGAAGACTCAGATAGCATTAAGAAGTTCAAGGCTCTTCTCCCAGCCATGGTCGAAGTTCTCAAACAAGTCATTCATAGCGAGGACCCAAAGATGCTCGACGACTCTTTCGAAGTCTTTATTAATGCCGTCGGATCTGAGGGAGCTCTTATTGGCAACTACCTTAAAGACTTGATTGAGTTCATGATTGGCTTGGCAGAAAACACAGAAAACGATCAGGATGTTCGATCCAAGGCTCTCAACTTCTTGTTGACCTGTGTCAGAATCCGCAAGATGAAGGTCCAGTCCATGAAACTTGGAGAGCGGCTTACATTGATGGCTATCAAGATCGCTGCTGAGCCACAGGAAGATGACGAGGGTGGTGATGACTCTGCACCCAGTAGAATCGGTATCTTGATGATTAACTTCCTCGCTGAAGCCCTCCCACCATCTCAAGTTGTCGTTCCGCTCATGAAGGCTCTTGGCCCATACATTTCGAGCCAGAACTCAAACGAGCGACGAGCTGCCTTACTTGCCATTGGCTCTTGCGTTGAGGGAGCCCCAGACTTCGTTGCGACACAAATAGAACAGGTTATTCCAGTTATTCACAATGCTCTTACCGATCACGATGTCCAAGTTCGCAAGGCTGCCCTTCACGCCCTCGCCAACCTCGCCGATGAGCTTGGTGACGAAATCGCCCAGTTCCACGCCCAGATAGTTCCAATCCTCATCCAAATGCTTGATGTCCAAAGCGATAGCATCGACATCAAACGCGCTTGTTGCTACGCTATCGACGCAGTCTTGGGCGAAGTTGACTCTAAGGAGATGCCAACCTACCTTAACTCGATTATGCCCAGATTGAGTGCCATGTTTACTCAAGATGACATTCCACTAAAGACTGCCGCTGTCGGAGCAATTGCATCTACCGCTCGAGGATCGGGAGAGAAGTTTGTCCCATACTTCTCCGAAACTATGCAAGCCCTCAGCAGCTGTCTGACTATCAGTGATGGTGAAGATGAACTCAGTTTGAGATCCGTCACTTTGGACTGCATGGGAGCTATCGCGGAGGCCGTTGGACCTGCTGCCTTCACTCCATACGTCCAAGATTTGATGCACGCTGCTCAGGCATCGCTAGAGCTTGACCACACTAGGCTCAAGGAGGGTGTCTTCTCTTTCTGGGCAATTCTCGCCCGTGTTTACAAGAACGAGTTCAAACCTTTCTTGACCCCTGTTCTCGGCGCTTTGCTCGAGAGCATCATCCAGGCGGAGGCTGAGCTTGACCTAGATGATGATGATGCACCTCTCGTTGTTTCTGAAATTGGCGGCAAAAAGCTTGATACTCCGGTCGTTATCACCGACATGATCGAAGATGATGAATCAGATGATGGTAATTGGGAGGATCTTGCCGCTGTCACTGCGGTTTCCTTGGAAAAGGAAGTTGCTATTGATGCTATCGGTGAAATTATCTCGCACTGCACTGAGTCCCTCGACCAGGCTGAGTTCCAAAAGACTATTGATGTCCTAATTGAAAGACTCAGCCACATGTATGAGGGTGTCCGCAGGGCCACCATTGATACCCTTTGGAGGGCATACGCTGCTTTCTGGTCCGCACAGACTAAGGCCGGTATCAACCAACGCTGGGAGGCTGGACTTCCATTGAAGGTTCAGCCAACTGCGGATCTCCAGAAGTTCGGGAATCTCATTATGACCCGAACTCTCGCCGTTTGTCTTCAGGAAACCGAACGGGAAGTTGTTACCGCTGTTGCACATAATCTTGGCGAGACCTTGAAAGTTTGCGGTCCCTCCTTGTTCACAAATGAAAAGGGTGAGGTTGACGAGGTTTTAGTCACTGAAACCATGACTCAAATCAGTTTGATTCTCTCTAAGAAGCACCTCTGCCAACTCGAAATTGATGATGACGGGGAGCTTCTTGAAGGCTTGGAGGAGAGCTCTGAGTACGATTGGGTCTTGATAGAGTCTGCCTTCGATTGGCTCCAGGGTTTGGCTGCCGCCCTCGGTCCTTCTTTCAGTGCCGCCTGGAGCAAGATCGGTGCCGAAGTCCTCAAATATGCCTCCTCCACCGAGGCCATCGAGCGCTCCCACGCCATTGGTGTCACCGCAGACTGCATTCGTTACATGCAAGGGGGTGTAACTCCACATACATCCACCCTCATGCAAGTCATGTTGCGCAGATTGGGTGACGAAAACTTCGAAGTTAAATCCAACGCTGCCTACGGAACAGGACTCCTGTGCTTCTACAGCGAGGACAAGGCCGAGATCGCAAAGCATTATAACGCAATCTTTGAGAGGCTTGAGGTTTTATTCGGCACTCAAAAGCACCGTGGTCGTGACAATGCTTGCGGATGTGTCGCGAGAATGATTATGGGAAATATTAACGCCATCTCCGACCTTGGGCAGGCCCTCGACGTTTTGACTGGTGTCTTGCCGCTCGAGGAAGATTACGAAGAGAACGAGCCAATCTACACCATGTTTGTACAACTTTGTAAGTGACACTTTCCTTTTGATAATCCTCGTACCGAATTTTGCGAAATGTTACACCACCATGATACTAACGTGTTCAACGTGCTTATAGACAAAGACCAAAACCAGGCTGTTCATCAAAGAACTGACCGACTCCTCCCTCTCTTCGAGAAGGTGCTGATTACCCAGTATGATGAGTTTAAGAACCCACTCCTTGACGGTACTCGCACCCAACTCCAAGAGTTGGTCAACTATATTCACCAAAACAAATAAGCTAGTAGATAGATTTTGTTTTGGTATATTTTAGACGAGTCGGGGTTTTTTCTTTCGTACTTTCTTGGCTCTCATGATTCATCTTAGCGAGCTTCATTTTGAATGAACAATGAATGAAAGCACACTTTCCATTTTACCTTTTCACTTGTTACCATTCTTTCCCTTACAGGCGTTTTACTTGCACCTTCATCCCCCACCCCATGAGCTTTTGTTTTCTCTTGTGTCCCTAATTGATAGATAGACTGTGTGGTTCCGCTTTTTACTAAAAGTTCAATCAATTCTACATTTTGCATGAAAACATGCATGGTTCCCTAAGCTACATAGTAGTCCAATCAAAATCCCAAGGAGTCTTTGCTTCTTCGAACGCATCCATGATATTTTGTAGCGGTGCTGCAATCTCCACATAACTCTTTGGCCTTACCATCCTTTTCAGTATCTCATCATCTAACTTATTCTCGTCTTGCCACTTCTTGATGACTCCATAATCCCTACACTTTTTATTTACACTAAAATCTGGGAAAGGGTTCGTCTGAGTATTCACCCAATTCAAGGTTATAACATCAAGATTTGCCTGGCACATAAGATTCTGTAAGATAATACCAGCACAGTGACTCAAATGGACCCAGTAAAGCCTATTGATAGTACTCTTCTTGCCATGATAATATTCGAAGAAAACCGCTTTTCGAAGTGTATTCAAACAGTGGATTTGGTGGACTGAATCGAATTGGGCTAAATGCGTATCCGGTGGGAACCCAAAGGATTCAGGAAGTCTGACTGTTTGCGATGGGTCTTTTCCCATTTTTATGACGTCTTGGGTGGTGATTGTGAACATTGCAACTCTTGAAACGGATTCCCAGGCTTCGTCGACTTCTGGGGATGGTGGGAGACGGAAAATTGATGGATTGGGACCGGGGAAGAGGGAGCCGTTCATTTGCTCCACTTTTGTGGGTACGTCGATGACATCGAGTAGAGGGGCTGGAGAAATAAATGTCAGTCTGTATAATCTTATAATTATTTTCTCAACCGCTTCCGGTTGCCTTTGTTACATAATTTTTTGACATACATTTTGATTGCTACCTAACCAAAGTATCTGCTCTGGACTTACAGAAGTAAGAAAATTCCTTGAGCTCCTCATTCAACGATGTGGTATAGCCCGGTAAAGGCTTTTTTGAATGAAACGCCTGATAATAGCAGAAACTTGACCCGATCAGGAGGGTTATGTTAAGAAAAGTTATGCAGGCGGATGCGGTTAGAAAACCCCATCTTTTACGAAAAGGGGGCTCTTCATTATCATAAATGATTGATTCTGTGTCTGTACAAGAAATTATTTCTTCTTTAGAAGTGTTTAAGAGGGTCTTCTCGCTGTCGGTGTCTGTCTCGGGGACGGACGGTAGACTGTTGTATTTTGGGAACCCGTGTGTTGTGAAGATGTTCATGATTGGGATGATGGTGCTCGGAGGCTTCACGGTCTTAATTCAACTGAATCAGAGAAGGAAACGAATGGCAAGGGGGGTTTGGGCGAAAATATCTAAGACGAAGCTTTATAGAAGAAACAAGAACAACTGGCTGTAATCCTTCTGGCGAGCAACCGGACCACGCATGGAGTTAATCAATCTATCGAATTCTAGAAATTTTCGAAAGCTATAGCAAAAGGTAGCTAGTACCACATGGTTACGGTTTGGGTTCACGAAATAGTTAGTTATATCTGCAAAAAGAAAAGACTTTACAGTCAAGTTAAGCTTCGGGCGGGCTAGAGACCCGATATTTCGAAATGAAGAGAGTTACGCTGCGCGCTGCAGCGTAGTAGAACACCCCGTGCTCGTCAACATTCGTGCTGTTGAAACCCGGAAATGGAATACCACACAGGCTCTGTGTTAACCAGTTTACGTGTGACAAAACAAAAGAAACAATGAGCTCTGAAACCCACGATCTCACAAAGAAGCAGCAGAATCGATCCATCGATCAATGTAGAGTAATGGGTAGAAACTTAAATATTTGGTTAGAATTTGTCTCTCGATATTACCATCTCCGAAATTCGATAACTCGGACTCAAAGACGGAGAGCTATATGCACCTTCCCATATCAAAACCAAGTTGAATAACGTTATTCGCCGCCGTGTACCCCCCTGGCGATCGATCTTTGAGATAATCTCGATCTAGATCTTTGTAAGTTTGGAATATTATCCGGCGCAAGACGGTAAATCGCAGCTTCATAACCTTGGGTATTGAGCACACTTGGATTTTTGTGCTACATCAAATGATCAAGCTCAAGTATCTGGGTATATGCATGGCTATATGCTATTCCGAACTCTAATACATGAATAATCATGGGTAGCAATGCTCCAACAAACCGATTTAACAGTATATTTTAGTTCTCAAAGCATAATGGCCTTATTCAAGCACCTGTACGAGTAGTATGGCAAATATAGCTGTTCTTAACTTATACTATTTTGATTTTAATATCAAGAGCACACTTCAAGTATCTGCCGACAATAGCCACGCCAGTTTACTTACACGACATACAATTAGTTACAATCGCTCGAAACAATGGCTTTGTTTTACGTAAAAGTCACATTTCGCCGCCATGAGTTATCGCAGTAATATCCACTTCACTGGGTTCGAGGTGCTAATTCTAACTATTTTGACTCGTGACGTGTCTCGCGCGCTCGCGCGCTCGCGCGCTGGTCAAAGATAAATACAAGCTTTAGCTACACCTTCGGCCTGTATCACCATGATAGCATCTAGATATACGAATAAAATGATCATGAGCTTCCTAAATGAGATAGCCGTGCTTCACTGTGCACCAATATCAAATATTATTTCAAATTCAGTCGTGTGAGAAGCCTATACCGTCGACTTTTACTATTGTAGCTCTCAAAGTTCTAGATCCTCCAGCCCATTGTATCGTTGAAACTAGACTGCAAAACAGCATGCCAGTCGGCTAAGCTTTTCACAAGTATTTCACAACAGTCGTGCAACCTACCAAAGTCACTGGAATCAACAACAATCGGCAACCCCGATAAAAGGTCATTTTCCATATCTATAGAACTATGAGGGAACGTTAACGAATATGGCCGATGCTTTTTTTCAACCTCAGACTAACTAGCGATACCACAACTTGTAGTTAAGATTCTAATATTTGTCAACTTCGTCCTACAATTCGGGGCCTCATCGACCCGGTAGAGTTGGTGGGACCTGCCAACTTCGAACCCCCTCGTGGCCGCTATCCGAATCTTCTCACATACACCCATAGAGCTTGGGAGTCTGCGCATATCGCCAAGTATTGCTATGAAGAATAGAGACTCACATAACCAACCTCAGATACGGCATCACACTATATTGCCCTTCTGTATGAATCGAATAACCTAGGTACCTATGGTATTGTCTCGTCGCCAGCTATGATACTCCTGATACAAAATCTTATAAAGGAGCCTCATTCGCCGATATTTCGACCCAAACTTCAATGCAAAGCATACCATCCTTCCTCGAAACTTACCACTCATATCATACTAGTTTGAGTCAACTTTCACCCAATCCAATTCTATAATAAAGCTTATATACCATCTGATATAGCCCATTTTGATCACCATGCATCTATCTACTCTATTTTTTTGGCCTAACTTTGATGCTCCCACTCGTATCCTGTGCAGCTATTCCGTTAGAAAAAAGGGATCACGATTCGAAGGCTGCAAACGCACTTATAAACCCTCTCAATCATACACAGGTGTACCCGTACGTCCCAAACCCTAAAATTTTTAAATTATGATATACATCACAAAGATAAAACAGAGAATTCTAACGTGGCAATTCTACCAAAATATAGCTGGCCTGAAATCTATACGTGTGTTTCAATATCTAAACTTGAATTTACACACATTGTGATTATCCAGACTGATAAATACCGGTCCTAGCCACAAACGTACGGAAATTGAAAAAAGGGAGCCCGAACCGCATTCGCATTCTGTAAACCAAAATGCTGCTAGCCTAGAGATCTATAAGTAAGTGGAACTTTTATCCCCAGAGAGATCTTATATGTAACTTAATTGAACACCCAGCAAGTCTGTGGTCAATTACTGTTGATAAAGGTAGTGATCAGATTGCTAACTTAAGACTTCAAACACTATCTAGGGAGGACCACGTAAATGTTGGGTAAAGGCCTCGACCTGGTATCTAGTGATAAGACTAGATAGAAGACCTATTAGCTAGAGGCATACGAACTACAGGGCTGGAGATAGGGACTATTTTTTGTTCAGACCGTGGAAATAAACTGATTTGAACATTCGGAGTGGGCTTATGATAACGACGCATGATTTAGTATTCACAAAAATGGACGAAGCTATGGAATTTAAAGATTTATATGCATAACGCTAAATATTAGTATGACTAAGTAAACTAAAATCCCCAGTAAGATAAGCCATTTCGTATACAATACTTTGCGAACCCTGGCCCTCTGGCTGCCAAGAACAAGATTCCAGGTCAACGATTGTTAAAACATGTCGCTCAGAGTCCCATAAAATATCATCCCTTGTTAAGTCGTTCAGTACCAGATTGTGATCTCTAAAGTCTTGTAATGCCCTTTTCATAGAAGTAAAGATCTCTTGATAAGTTGTGGATCTATGCAGACAATCCCAGATGCTGTCGGAAAGTGTTGAACCAGGGCGAAATGTTTTGACTACTACGAGTCCGCCGGGTGTATTGTATCCGCCGGATGTGCAGCCGGAAACTATAAAGTCTGGAAGGTATTCTGAAAAGGACATTTCTTCGGAAGATATAGACTCAGATGTAAATCTAATTTTTACGTTAGCAATGGAGGAAGTGTTTTAAGCGGTAGCGCACAAACTGACCGTTCTTCTTGGTCTTCCGTAAAGATTTTCATAATGGCAAGTGTAGGCCGAGCATTTTCGCAGTCTGTATATAGTCCTTTATATACTCTTGGATTAAGGGCAGTCATCGGATCGAATACCCCAAGTAGAACACCCTCACGACTAGTAATAATACAACTTTCTCCACGAACTACCATACTTTGTGGAAGTTGCCCTATAACCTTTCTATGTCCGTTCACCAAATACCCTTCTGGCTGTCGTGGCTTAGAGACCGGCAATACAGCCTATATAATGATATGAGCAAGTGGGTCTCCGGATCCGAAAGACTTGAACATCATGTGAACTTACAATGGAGGATGGTTCTACAAATCCCTCAAAGCCTTCGCTTTTTGATACTTTGCTTAAAAAGTATAAAAGAGCTTCTCGTGTTGATGGATTAGTTGACGATTGTTGAAGCAACGGTGAGAATCTGAACTCCGTTGTGCCGAAACGCTCAAGGAAAATAGTTGAGTTATAGGTGCTGAACATTCCGTATTGTATATTAGACGCATTCATATATTTGCAAAGCTGGCCTAGAAACGCCGACGATTTAGTTAACGCAAATAATTCGAAAAATACCCTTTCATAAGATTTTTCAATACGATTGATCGGGCATACCTAATCGCCTACCCATTTCATTTCTTTGATCCATTCCACTAGCCACAGGCCAATTACGGAGCTCACAAATCCAAGGTGGCCTAAATTCAGCTACAGCTCGTATAGCTTGACTTCTCTCAACAGTGCCTGTTTGGATTGTAACAATCTCAGATTCGTTGGGGACAAAGAATTTCAATCCTGTTGTATCAATCTCTCCAAATTTTATGACAGCGAGTTCCACCGGGAGAACCGCGGGACTAGACGCTGCAAGTATCCTCTCAATCGGCTCAATCAATTGCTCCTCAATTCTCTTTCTAATTCCCTTCGCAGTACAAATCAAGTCCTCCTGGTCCATAAGAACACGAGGAACAAGAATATCCTCCATCGAGTCCCCCGTAACCGATTTCGTGCCATCGTTGAGGTTCTGTATATAGTCTCTCACATTTTTCGAAAACCCAACCCATTCCGTGATATGGCGGCCGGCCAGAATGTACCGGTTCGTCGACGGTACTCTAGTTTGATCGAATCGCGGAAGATCAGGTAAAGCCCGTGCCAATTGCGCCGAAACAGGCTCCTTATACCCGCCGCTCGGGGCGGCCATTGTATTGGGGCGGCTAGGATTGTCGATTCGGCATCGAGGACGATTCCTGATGCTTGATTCATGAATATTCGAGTTCAAAGCTAGAAACGTTCTAGATTCGGCAAATGGGAGATTAGGCTTTGCTTCGGCATTCTGTCGCCCTTGGTACTAAAATGATCACTAATGAGGATATTTTCGCCATGAGATGGATAGAGAGCTCTATTTGTAGTTCTGCGTTGTATCTCCGTCAGCTGTGAGTTATCCGGCTTAGTGATCTACGGAAAATATAGCTTTTGACAGTGTAGGCCCAGCTTCTCTGTTAAAAGGCTCATGCAGGGACTATGAAATATTTTCTACTTTCTAAGAGCCTTCTGCCTCAATCAAAAGCCTATTTAAACGTCTAACCTCCGCCTCAAGCTAGAGACATTCGTTCTTGAGAACCAAAGTAAAATGAGTTGATGTTGTGGTATTTAACCTTAGTGATTGCGAGGCTTGGCATGGCTGGCTGCATTGCAGATCATGTTACACAACCCTCGCACAGGATTACAGGGATCCTCGCTCAAATTGTATCAGAACGTTAGTTTCCAGTGATTGTTCGAGGCGGCGGCTTGATAATATGAAATTGTGAATTACCAAGATATTTTCTGGCTTGATCAGTGCGTCTTTTTCGAAAACACATGTGAACGAGGGAGAGCCTCAGAATCCAACAAATTGGTCCGCCTCCAACATCACGATCCATGTTTTTACTCCGTACACAGGATCCAATGGTATTATTGTTGTTAAATAGTGTTGAATGTTGCTAACAACAGCCTTCATATTAATTGCATCGAGTGTTGGATAATAATAATATAACGTACCCTCCTTACCTCGCGAGTCCAAAACCCGTAGCCTCGATCCTATCGTGTTTGCCCTTAAGTTGCTAAATTTGAAAGGTAGCCTGTTGACAGCACGCTAGCGGCTCAGGAACAATCCAACCTGCATGTCAAAACACTTCGGATCATGAATGCACCAATAAACCTTGATTGTGAAACAAACAAAGGAAAAGTCGATTCCACATGATTTAAAAACCCATGCCGCGATGTTGGAAAAGCTTTGGTCTTAATGTTCTTAACTAGTATTGAATGTTCTTTCGACTTCTGGGGAGCCACTAGGCCAGGCGGGCCTTTAAGTATAAGTTCGCCTTCCCGACTAGAATAATATTCAATTACTCGAAACCCTCAGAAGTAACGCCGGAAATCGAATGCAAAGCTGCCATAGGCCGCAGATTTTGTCCACCCTCTTTTCAACATGAGAACATTACTCATTCTTTTGATGATATGCATTAGCCATGTATCAGCATTTTCTATCAGAGTCTCACGTCGGCAGAATACTCTATCAAACAACTTGACAGCTTGTGGGTTTTGGTCCCATGCCAGTAAGTTGATTGTATTCTCAATACCTTCTTCGGAAAACTACATCTAGCTTATATCTATCTCGAAGGTGTACAGTCCGGTGATAAGATTTACTTGTACGGTGCTGAAGGTCTGCGTAACAATACGAGTAAAACCAAATGAGCAGCCTCGAACCAGTTCAAATAATCCAAGGGAAAACAAAAAAAGAACTTACCAATTTTCTTAGGGAACCTCGACCCCCCACGGTTTTTCTCTCTCGACTTAAGTAGAAACTTCGGCATTAACGAACAAAAAATACGTCCTATTCCCATCTCTTCCAGAGGAGGCCCGCCAGACGTGGGTAGGACACTATCCCGAGTTCCACACCAAAGTTCCGATGTATATCCCAACTAACAAATGACTGGTAGTCAATGCAACCCTCTGGCTAGATCAAATACGAAGTAGGATTTTACTATACGGAGGCGCCTTCCTTAATACAAGCGGCGATGTAGATACATTGCCGCAATCGATATGGAGTTACGATCTTATCCAAGATTCGTGGTCTGCCGTCAATGCAAAGGGTGATCCGGTCTCAAGAGCCATTTTCGGCGCCTCAGCATTCGTAAACGACATAGGCTACTATCGAGGTGGACAACAGGATGCCCATACTACACCAGGATACCCCGAGCCAGCAGAATTTAGGCTTTTAGCTGGGTACGTAACCGATCTTCATTATGCAAGAGTTTTAACGGTGCCGATATTAATCAATACACTTGCAGCATGCGAACCTTTAATATGCGCTCTGGTGAATTCAATGGCGACAACTCAACTATTCAGGTGTACGGTGACCCGATTTCATTAGGGTACCGTCAAGGCACTCTCGTGCCTATTAAGCTTGCAGGACGGGACTACCTCATTAGCTACGCAGGTGGTGGTAGGCGAGGCACCGGGCTAAAGCTAGACTATGTGTATGTTTACGATATCGAGCGAGGGGAATGGTTTCAACAACCTACAGCAGGGGATGTTCCGACCAATGTTCGTGGGGTATGTTCAGTGGCTGCGTATGCATCAGATGGCAGTTCAGTGAATATATACAACTATGGTGGAATAATATACGATAACAATGGTTAGTACGTACCTGAGTTAATATGCTTAAATTTGTTCTGAGCAACCAACTAATAATCACTTCCTTGCTACTAAAAGCCAACAGATTTACTCAAAGTCAGAAAATGTGGATTTTATCGATTCCGGCATTCCAATGGGTTTTCGTCGACAGGCCGGATAAACTTCAACCGCGCGGTCTACAAGACCATACGTGTCATCTTCAGGGCACAAACATGTTAGTCATCGGTGGAAGGGATTTCTCGTCACAGTGTGATAGTAGTCCGGTGAAAGTTTTCAATGTTTCCACCTTAAAATGGGAACCAAAATATTCAGTATTTCCAGCGACGTACCGATTACCATACGAATTATTTGCAGTTATTGGAGGCAACTCTCTAGGAAATTCAAAATGGGCAGATAAACCTTTCATCACCCCAACAGATACTAATTCGCCATTTTATAAATTCGGAGAGGCTACTGCAAGTCCAAGCTACCCACAAGTGCCCCTGCCCTCTGGATCCCCTGATTCGACAAACCGTGACGGGATCATAGCTGGTGCTACCGTCGGCGCTATAGCAGCTGTTGTCATCATTTTGGCTGTGATACCAATTTTAAGAAGGAAAAGGCGAAAGAGGCCGGACGGTCAAGAGAAAGGCCAGGAAAACTTTCACAATGAAGTATTTGCAGGCGTCGACCCGAATACCCTGCCACATACAGATGATATCAGAGATCCGCCACCCGCTCCACCTTCTCCTGAAAGTACGAGGCGATTTTGGGCAACCCTACGAAGAGCACCATCAAGCTCAATGCCAAGTATCCCAAGAAGACCGATGGACAGAAGAAGGCAACAATTGAGTGCACTCGATATTACCGCAGGTAAGTAGCTCTTCTAGGATAAATTAAAATCAATCATTGACAGGAAGTTTGTGTGGGATATAGATTCTGTGATGGATAGAAACTCTGTCCTCAAATATTCGCCATTGTCACCTCCATGGGAATACCGAAGGGACACGAGGGATGTATTTCAGGGTCTAGCAGAGCTGCCTGCAGGGTCTATGAGCAGTGACGAGATACTTCCAATATCCCATATGGACACCAATCTGACAGGGAGTGATATTGTACTGGCAGAATTGGAGCCCCGCCACAAAAGAAGAATACGGGATACTGTCATTGAGCCAGAGATGTAGGGTCTGGGCGGCTTCATTAACACGGTCGTGGTTTCAAATACATAGGGTAATCATTCATGATCATTATATTGTACAACTTGCGAGAAGGTTCTTATTTACACAGACAATGCATTCAGAGTTTCTCAAATCTTGGTTTCGTCCTCGTTAAGCTTCCCTTTACGGCAGCTGGAATATCTACCGTTTGTAAGGCACCTGGGTTCCAGGCTGCGGTATATCTCAAACCTAGAATGTTTCATTAGCAACTTGATCCTTCATTTAGCTAGGGTATTTATATATATTTAGGTATTTACCGTCTTCAACTGAGTGATCCACGGAATAATTAAGAATTTCTTTGGAAGATTGAACAGCGACAGCTGGAGAAATTTAAACTTATAATTAGTGAATAGCCCTGATTGAAGTATACGTCGAGGTTTTTCAATTGCACTAGTAGGAACTTACGACTCTTAGACGCAATCAACTCAGCCATCTTCAAAGCTCCTTCTAACGCCTCCTTCTTGTCTTTGAAGACAGCGCTTACGAGGCCATTCTTAAGAGCTTCTTCTGCTCCAAATATCCGAGCGGAGTAGCAGATATCCTTGACCCACGACATGGATCCAACAACCTTTACCAACCTTGAGAGCGAACCTACATCGGCAGCCAGTCCAATGTCAACCTCCTTAACAGACAACTTCACATCAGCCGTGCAGATTCTGATATCAGTTGCAGTCGAAATGTCAATAGCCATTCCGAATGAGTAGCCATGGAGAACACTGATTATCGCTGTTTTAAACCTGAAAATTAGCCAAAAGTCGCGGAAAACTTTTTCTCAAGACAAGAAGATTATATTATGTCTAGACTTACGTTTAAGGCATTTTTCAGCTCGAGTAACTGCGTTCTGGAAAGCAAGAAGCATTGGTCGTAACTCTGAAATCATCTTGCGGGCTGGGTCAACTGAAGTAGCGCTCCCTCCAAGATTGGTCTGCTTGATATCCAACCCCGCAGTGAAGGCTTTATCCCCAGCGGCGGTAAGAACGACCACACGACAGTCCGAGTCAGTGGATAATTGGTCAAAGACCTTCCCCATGGTCACTATCATACTAAAATTGGCACTACATATTAGAATTCAAGGTCATGTAAAACTTTAATACCGAATTCGGTTTACAATTATATTCTAAATTTTGAAATTTTTATTAATATGGACAAAAACCATTACTTACTCTCCCGTAAAGGCATTCAGAGCCTCCGGCCTATTGATCTCCATTACCGCAACCCCATCTTTAGGAAACGTTACGGTGTAGTGTTCGTAATTGTATGTTTGAGGCATGTCGGGCTATAGCGCTAGAAAAACTGGAATAAAAACACGGAATATACTCTGTCGATGATATACACGGGGTACCTGGCAAGTTATCTGGGGTTAAAAAGTTGGAGAAAGCTGCATCCTTAAGTAGCTTCCTCGGATTCGAGTCCCGCGTCGACTGGTGAAGATGTCAACTGCCGCGTTCAGTGCTTAAGCGAATTCTACCGAGGCATCTTTCGCAATTGGCTTGTCACAAGACCCCGGGCAACCAAAAATTATGGTTAATTACGAGACTAGGGCAAACCGGCTGGGCCGTCAATGGTTGCATTTTCAACATAGTAAACTTAAATTTCCGGCCTGGTTCTATTCGATGTTGATTGGGATCAGATCTCAGGGAGGACTGGGCGCCAGTCCTTGATATAAAATACTTATATACTCCCGCACGCACGCACACATCCACTCAAACTGAGGGGCGACCTCTGGGAATATCTATAACCCGGCAAACTGAATTCGAATTCGGATCTTGTCCCTCACCCTGACATGGACAGACATCCATTTGTTTGGGGCGCAGTCGATTCGGGTACGGGTTCGAGAATTCGGAAACCGAAACATCCGGCTGTGCTGCCGAGCGCGAGCACGCACGTATGAATCAAATCTGCAGCCTTTCGTCATGAATCCTGAACGGATTTGTCGGTTGGCCGTCGGGGAATATGCTATAATCTTTTTTAAATTTAATTCCCCATGTCGGCGTCAAGTGGAATTATAAAACGCCGATGTTTAATCTCGCCCTACGGGATGCAAAACCGTCCGTGTCCAATTGACTTGGCGTGCGGTGAAGTCCTTCAGGGGGATTCTTCCAACGACCCCTCAGAATCCTTTGCGCTGCGAGCCGCTCGAGGGGTCCACCAGTGTGGCATTTTTAATCATTTTAATCATTTTAATCATTAAACTTGCATACGTCCAAGTCCACGCGTCATATCAGGCTTACCGATTGGATAACGGTATCCAAGCTGACCGATACCACCGATAGTTACCCGTGGACCCCGTATAAATACGTATACTTACACAAGAGTCGGTATTAAAGGGGAGAAAATGCCAAATCACCGAGTAGTATTCGAGTGTAAGAGTAACATCGATCTGAAAAAAGGTGGGTGATATCGACAGCCTTAAACAATCCCGAGTGAGATTACAGATTGCATTCGGATCTGATCAGCCGTGTTCCGTTACATTCATGACCAGAGAACGAACCATCTATAGAACACCCATGGAATCGTTACTTTTATTTGGGCAGCGACCCGAAAGTGTGTCTGGAGAAGCTTCGGCCAAGTGTTATTGGTTGAAACGCCGCAGAACCCTGGAACCTCTCATGCAACATCTCTAAGATATCCTAACTAGGCTTAGCCCTCTTATTACCCAAATCACAATCACAATGGGGGCTCGTAGATCCGGTCGCGAAACCCAAGAAGAAAAAGGGTTCGCAAGCAATTATTATATTTAGACTAGATCCCTTCCAATTTTTCCTTCGGCTCTTTTAAATATATTCTTTCGACGTCTTTGTAAATATCTTGATTTGGTGGCCTCTACACGCAACGAATATCCCATTATCGCCTACCGGTTCCCATTCCGTCTAATATCGATAATCTGAACCCCTTCGCTCGACAGTCCTCTCGAACTATTAGAACTATACGACAATCCGCCTGTCCCGCTTTCAATCTCTGGAAAGACGTCTACGAACAAGCCAGCGCATACACCCTTTTCGGAAACGTCAACATATTAATACTCTCAAATTCTTAACAAGCCAACCCTCTGCATTCCTGAACATCGACAAGCAGTTATCCAAGTCGCGAAGAAAAAGGAAAACCCAGCCCCAAGGAAGGGGGGCGGAGGCGTTATGCCGGCTTGCTGAACAGAATAAATATAATTCTTGGAATACCCTTCTTCACCTCTAGCTTCCATTCACTTCTTTTCGAATTTCTCAAAACGAAAAAGCCATGCCCGCTTTTTGTAACTCTACAGACGGGCACGTCTGTAAGTAATATTCACACCCAATCAATATCCAACAAAAGCAACACTTATTCCGATCGATAACTCTACTTGCGACTCTGAAAACTAACAAAGTATGTCGATGAAATAGACTCTACAACTCCATTACCTGGTTTTGGCCTCACAGTCTCGCAGATTGGGTTCATAATATGTGGTGTAAGTACCTTTATTTCCTTGAGTGATAACACTTATAAACCCCACGTTTGGGTGTCATTTACCTGTACCGATTCTAATGGAGAACATGGAGAATAGATCTTCGCCATATTTACAACAGGCATAGCACTGTACCTCATGCAACGACATGCATGTAATTATACTCGTCCTGACGAGCAGCGGCAGTAAGTTTCCTTCCCAAATATTTAGGTATAAGCCTCCCATCTTCTAACAATAACCACCTCCATACAGCGTCATCCGAATTATTCTTATGCTCCCCGTCTATTCCATAATCACAACGTTCAGTTATGCCTACTACCCCTGGGCCATTTACTTCGAAGTAATACGGGATTGTTACGAAGCCTTCGCACTTGCCTCTTTCTTCTTCCTCATGACCTACCTCATAGCTCCGACCCTCCACGAACAAAAGAAATTCTTCCGAAGATGGGAACCAAAACCCTGGCCGTGGCCCGCAGACTGGTGTTTAAAAGTCGGCATTCCGTTTCGCACCCCTCGTAGCGGCCTAACATGGTTCAACATAATCTGGATCGGAACATTCCAATACTGTGCTATCAGGGTGGTTGGTACCTTCGTAGCCTTGGCGACACAATGGTACGGATTATATTGCGAAGAATCATGGTCGCCGGTGTTTGCTCATTTTTGGGTTACGATCGTCATCATCATTATGATATCGGTTGCGCTTTACGTTTTGGTTGCGTTTTATACGGCGCTGAAGGAAGAGTTGGATCCTTACCGACCGTTCTTGAAGTTCATGAGTATTAAACTCGTGGTGTTTTTCATCTTTTGGCAGATGATTATTATTAGCGTCTTGATGGGTTTCCATGTTATGAAACCTGGGGAGTATGTTTCAGAAGGTGATTTGGGAACGGGGATCAACGCGGTGTTGATATCAGTTGAAATGTTTGGGTTCGCAATCTTGCATTTGTTTTCTTACCCATGGAGAGACTATACAGAGGAGGGGTTGGCAGAAAGATATAAGAGAATGGGTATCGCGGTCAAGGACATGGAAGTCACACGGAAAGGTGGCAAGTGGGGCTGGAAGGCGTGGGTTGATGCCTTCAATCCTTGGGTAAGTTATCCTTATAATTAACAGCACTTTGACCCTCCAGGTCTATATATGCATGCATACTAACATCCAATTCTCCATCCAGGATTTCTGCAAAGCCACCGCCCGTGGTATCCGCTGGTTGTTTGTCGGGCGTAAGACAAGACATAAGGATAGCATCTATGCGGCAGATGATGAAACCGGCAGCGGCAGTGGTGGGATCGGATCTCCATCATCCCCCACATTAGATGATAAAGAGGACATCCTCCCTAGTCATACAAGAAGTGGATCTATGACAGGTAGACGTTTGGTATAGATCCAACCAACTGAACTAAATCAAATCCTTTAAAAAATTTCTTACAAAAAGAAATTTAGAATTTCACACCGCCTTCGGCTGCAGGGGTAGTGTGATATGTATTATATTAGACATACTTTTTAATGAGCAGTTACATGGATTTAGCTTAACGATTTTGTTCACTTTTTTGTTTCATGTTTGCGGCGTACCCTTTTTCCGATATCTTAAGAGTAGAACAATATTATATTACTCGATAGTCCGTCATCATCTCATCTAGTGTATCCTCCTGAAAATGCAAAGAGAGTAATCCATAGGGGAAAGACAATAAAAAAACAAAGAGTACAAAGGGGGATATCTTAGGCTGCAATCAGCTAAATGATGAATGGGGAATAATAATGGTACAATCTCTCCAACGCCTAAGGCATGCATATGAAACATCTCTCACTACCCGCATCTCTCGGAATCACATTCTCCCGTCAACGCTTGCACTAGTCAGTCCTCATCACTTTCGTCTTCAAAGGTATGGGGTCCAAAGTTTCTTGATGCGTACTGGCGGCTGGCAAGGTCTTCTTCTAGCCCCAGATCTTCGTCGGAATCCAGGTATCCGCTTCCTCCAATCAAAGATAAAAGGACGGGCAAGAATATCAAAGCATGCGAGGCAGCCAAGACAACTAACGCTAACCATATCCTGAAGTAATAGATTTCGAAGATCTTGCTTTTGGTGAAAGCTAGGACAGAGACACCCAAGAATTTTGTGATAGTGATGCCGGAGAAAACCTGTGCAAGAGTGATATTAGCATTAATTACTATATTCGACACGGGAAGCTTAGGATTGGAAACTTACACTCCCTCCAACGTTAACCATGGCAACCCACACCCTGCAGTCCCTTCCAGTCAGTTTCTTCGCCTTCTCCAACAGACTTCGGCTTGGGAACATGAAGGCTCTCGCAATATGCGCGCAGAATTCGACGCCGATACCAACGCAAATGACAAGGTTCACTAATGTCACAGCGTTTAAGCTGACACCCCATAGCGCCATGACGCCGATAACATCAACCACAATCATAGTAACTGTGATCGAAACTGCAAGTCCTGTTAGGAAGCTTCCAAGGAGGACGCTTGAAATGATAAAGGTTGACAACACCGCCCCGGCAATCAATTTCCCTGTCAGAGCTACAATAGTAGTATACTGATCAAAGAAGATATAGAATGACGAGTAAGGGAAAACCTCAGACCCAATCTTCTCACTGATAGTAGCTGCAATCCTCCTGGCTGCTGAGAATGATTCGATGAAATCTTTTTGGCTCGCTAACTTGGTATGTACTGTTCTGAAATGGCTTGCCTTAATTGTTTTGGCCTCATAGTCCGGGTTAACTGCATGTTTGTAGGCAGCAGCGCCACCATAGACACAGTTTTCTCCAACAGGGGAATCAAGCCAGAGTTCTAAATACTTCAAAAATTCTTCACCCTCGGGCATTCCGTAAAGAGTTTGGTTCCAAGCTGGCGTCCGATCTTCAAAACAAACATTGCAGCCAAAGTCTGAGGGGTCGCAGGCAAATCCAGTATTCTTTTTGATACCGCAGCAACCCTCTTGTCTAGGATCTAGCCATTGGAAATAGTCGTCTAGCCAATTCGCGGCCGGTTTAGTGATATAACTGACCTCTGGCCTCTTCCTTTCCTGTTCCAATATGTTACCCAGAGAGAACTGGTTGCAAGTCGTAAACCGACCGCAAACCCCTCGTTGCTCATCACGATGGGTAATGTTGTACTCTTTGGTAACGAAGAATACAGGTGGCCCTGATCCGAAGTAGTCATACAAATCATTGAAGTAATCGATCGTATAACTTCCGTCGGGGAGGGCGTTTCTTTGATCCAAACCCAGCTCAATCTCCGGCGTAAGGCCAATGCCTGCAGCGAAAAGACCTAAGAAAATCACAATAACTGTGACCTTGATGTATTTGTTCAGCAGTCTCGGAACATACGTTTTTCTAATAAACTTCTGTAGGTAGCTCTCCTCTTCTCCGGCGTTCTGTCGGATTGGACCACCTGGAGCTACGACACAAGGGAAACAATCAAATCGATTTTCCTCCTGTCTCTTTTGATTGATAGCCAAGACAGAAATAAACATCGTGACTTGAAGGATTGCATTGATCACTACTGCACCAGCAGCATAGATGGCGAAGTTCCGGACTGCAGGCATCGCAACGACAGCCCCCAGAGCAAATGCACATGTTTCTGTGAATGCTGATAGAAGGATAGATGGTCCCATTCTGCCAAGGGCCTTTGATATTCTATCTTCGACAAGTCGATCCGGGTGGGAGACATTCGCGCGTTCGAACTCGTGGGTAATTAAGAAGATATTGTCGACACCGATAGCAAGAACCAAGAATGGAATTACCTCCGCAATAATCAATGTGACCTTTACTCCCAAAGCCGAGAACAGGCCGACCGAAGCTGATACCGACATCAAGACGATAACAATTCCGGCAACACCAAGTGTAAACTTGCTGTCCACGAATGCCCTTGATGGGCGTCCAAGTAACTTTCGAAGCGAAAAGCCAGTAGATCCGAGGGCGAATGATGCATAGATAAACATGAAGACGTAGCTGATAACTACAATCTTCGCATCTGTGTTCGCACTGTTATTCAGTTCTTGTTCCAAGCTAATCTCGGTATTGAAGCTGAGTCTTAAACCCCGGTCACGGGCTTCAGCTTGAACATCGAGAAGATATCTCTTAAGCGACTCCTCCCAATCCATGGCCTTCTTCACTTCTTTAGAGCCTTCGGGATGATTGTTCACAACCCAAGAAACCATGATGGCTGGTACGTCAAGGACTTGGTCTGTGCTAGTGTAGCCTCCAAGCACGACTTCGGGATCCAATGGCTGTCCCATAGTCGGCAAGCAAGAGGATGGATTGGCGGCACAGTCTTTGATACGGGTATCCCAATCACTAGGGTTCAGAAGTTCGGGCCTTTCGTCGAACCAACCACTAATGGATTGAATCGCGCAGCCGGCTCCGGTCGGATTAAAACAGATATCCGGAAGTGCGACTCCTTCCTCCAAGCTCTTCATCCTTTTAACAGTTGATTCGACATTAAACCACCATTGGAGCGTATCATACGATAACACTGGCTGTGGTCCTCCGGAAACGTCATTGACCAAAAATGCTTGTTCTATTCGCCAAAAGGGTCCGAAATTCTTATCAAAAAAGTCCTTTTGTAAAGCAGTTTCCGAAGTTGGAGAAACCCATAGCTTAACAGGATTGGTTTCAACTTGAAAATTCAGCCATCCTAATGACATTAGGAAAATTACGATAACAGAGGTGCCGATCGTGATTCCAGGATAAGTGGCACAGCCATACCCAAGCTTCTGGAAGGCATTATCAAGCCGTACATTCAATGGATACTCGGAGGCTGGATGATCCGAGAATCCAGCTGGCGCCAAGATGTCACCCTCGTCTTCGTCATCAGATGGCCCGTCATCGTGAAGCAATCTCAGCCGCTGATACCGGTGGGTATAGTCCCGAGTAAAGAAATACCCGTAGCAGAGCAATATCGCTGTAAGAAAGACGGCGTATATGACAATGACTGAGAATGATAAACATGGGATAATTCCAACACGGCAAGCCTTCTCGTCTTCTAAGTCCGGAAGTTTAGGGCAAGCTTCAGCACAATCAAGGCATGAGCAAGAATAGGCAGGGTTCGGATCGTTGCATTTGATGATTGGATCATTCATGGCCTTGATGGGGTTCGGTGGCGCCGGGGTATCATCGTTAAGGACATAATTGATCTGGAAGGGTGACCCGATTGGTTTTTCATCGCCCAAAAACTTCAAAAACTCAGGCCACGTCTTTGCATTTCCACCGATGAATTCCATTACAGATCCGCCAGTTTGCGAAAATTTGACGTTCTTGCAGGAGTCAAAAAAGCCACGTCCATAAGCTGGATCGACATAATAGCTGAGTTCTGCAACTACCTCGTTTCCGTTCAATGTTTCTGTCTTTGTAACATTCAGGAATTGGGATTGGTTCGGCGAGCATGTCATCGTACAGACTAAATTGAAGAAGTTGGCCTTGCAGGCGGGGCATGGAGCCAAAAGTTGCTGGACAACCTCAAGATTGCCTTTCATTGTGTCCAACTATCGCAGCAAAGTCATTAGGTGCCGACGTTATGGATCGGTCTTGCAAGAATCTGGCCTACCTGATTATCCGTGCAGCAAACTGCACCTTCCGCCCATTTCTGCCCGCAGAAATCCACCAAATCCTTTCTCAGGCTTGCTGAAGGTTCTTTCGCCGCCCCGTTGTCGGGGCATGGTAACGGCTTGCCGAACCAGCCTCTCTGTCCACACTCATCCCTTATCGCACAATAACCTGGCTTGTGTTTTTCTGTCGGTTCGGTCGAGACGAATGGTGTAAATAGAAAAGAGGTCGAAAGCCCTAGATAGAGCAACTGCCGTACCCCCCAAGGCGATCGCCGAGGGGCTCCAGAGGAGCCATCCATCTTGTTGTGTTGTCGCTGCTAAAGATATAAACAGGAAGTAACGGTCTCGTAGGAGGTCCTTTATAATCCGCCGGAGTTTGTATCTTCCACCGCCGTATCTATACTAGGAGACTCCGTCTGAAGACACAGAATTTAAGTTGACGAAGGTGCAGCCCAGGGGTACTTCGGACTTGAACTGGCGTTATTGTAAAGCGGAAGCAAAATAACGAAGATACAAAGGTGACGAAAGAGCGATCCAAAGATCAGGCCAGTCGTATTCGTAACTGGTCGTTTACTCTGTAAATGTTGATTGGAGGTAAATGCGATCGGGTTGGCCTGTTAGACTGCTTGACCGGGTGGCTGGTATCCGACGACCGGAGTGGCTGGTATCCAAAGAAAGCTGGTGAGAAAGATAGGTTGATCGACCTGCCACTAGAAACGGTACATGTATACAACTAGTCGCTCGGTAGGGTGTCCCCAATCTATAACTTTTCTAAAGTGTAAATAAAACGCTGGTAGACCGTAGGAACGGTACCTAAGTATGGAGAGGAAGGATGGAGATGGGAAGTGTGAGCGAACAATGACGAACATGAACACGCCGGTTTGGTAGCGCGGGCTGGGCTTGGCACCTTCTCGTGCTGGGAAGGACAAATTCCGGGGCACCGAAAATGCTGGTCACGCGGAGCAAAGGATTTCGGACAACGTCAGCCTGCAGCTCTATTGGCTGCCCCTGATGATCCGATGGAGACTAATCCGCCCAAGTTTGCAATCGGTATGAATATGACGGGCCAGGCCAGTCGAAATGTATTTAATCTGGATACCTTATGTATGTATAGTCGAGGACTGTATCACGACGAAGCAATACCCTGTGGAACGATATGTTCCGCAAACGAAGTCAAGGAGATATGGAAAGTAAATTAATAGGAAGGGTATTATAATTATTCTATTCTATAGTATGAGAAGGAAAAATTATAACAGCCCTGCATTTCGTATTTCGCATTTCGAATTCTTGCTCTGTTCTGGGTACAGGCTCATAATTACATCCGTCATGTTGATGTAAGAACGATAGTATGAAAACAGAACCATCGTCGTAAGAACGTTGACACATTAAAAGAAAATGAAGCCGTATGAAAAGGAAAGAAGAAGGGGGAAAAAATGGCCTTTTGATGAAACATAGTGTAGGGGTTTTCGAAGTCGTGAGGAGTAGAGGAAGGGTCTGGAGGGAAGATGAACAGTCTGGGGACACAGACGAACACCTGAAGAAGGAGAAGAAGAAGAAGAAGAAGAAGAAAAGAATGTCCAACAAATGGACCGCTGAAAAATAAAAACAATGAAGTGAATCGCGAGGTGCAGAATAAAAGTCGCCGTTTATAAACAAATGCTTTTGGGCTTTACCAGAAATAGTTTTCGTTCGTCGTGATTGAAAAAGATTGAAGGATTGCTGGGTGAAGTTTAAGCTGGTGTTGAAGAGGATGGGAGATCTGGTTGTCCATCACGTCTTCTATTCCCTCCACGATTTCCACGCCCGCCTCCTCTACCTTCAAAGGGTTGGTTTCGGTCGCCGCGAGGAGGACGTCCACTGGGCCCACCCCCAAAACCTCTACCACCAGTGCGACCACCTCCAGGCGGTCCTTCACTCTCAGAAGCGCTCGACCTGGGATTGTCTCCTCTGCCGCGGCCCATACCGCCGCCGCCGCCACGACGCCACGGTCCTGCCCCACCTGGTCCTTGATATGGATCATCGATTTCCTTTACGAAGGGACGATTGCGGTCACCCTTTGTAGTAAGATCTTTAGGCAACCTCTCTAAAACTGGTTTCCAATCTCCTTGATTCTTAAAGAAGACATAGTAGTAGACGGGTCTACCGTTCTTAGGATGTTTCTCTTCAATTCGGTCGATGAGTTCACGGTCAGACTCAGGGAATAGTTCTCTGACCTTATCAATTCCAGTAATGTTCGTGACATAAAGACCAATTCTCAAGCCACCACTAGGACCTTCAACTTGTGGGGGTGGAGTTGGGGATGTTAGAGATTTTGGCTCAGCCAGCTCTTCCTTTGAACCTGCATCGGTAGCCTCCGAAACAGAAGCACCATTCGCTGGCTCCTCAACTTTGGCTGGTGCTGCAGAAGCTTCAACAACGATGGGCTTTGATGGGGTGGCAGAGCGAGTGCGTGGTGGCACATTGATTGGCGTCGCGGGTTTAACGGGTTCGTCGCGGCGAGGAGCGGATGGGGCTCGCGCAGGGACGGTAGTTTGTGGAGCGGTGGTTTGCGGAGTAGGGGCGCTGGTGGATTGGGTTGGTGCCGTAGGTTGGTTGGTGGGTTGGGCAGGGGCTTCGACACTAGAAGGACCTGTAGGGGTTGCTGCAGTATTGGCGGCAGCGGCAGTTGCAGCATTTGATTTCCCAGTTCTGTGAGCGAAATTAAAGCCCTGGGCTCTCATTTCTGTACCAATTCGACCATTTTCGATATCGAGAATAAGATGACCGAATGAAGCATCGGCCAGATTGAAGTTCCACATGTTCTTAAAGGCACTCTCATCAACTTCGCCCTTGCTTCCAGGTGCCGAACCGCCAAATGGATTCGGGCCAGTTGCTGTGCTAGGCATCTTGTCAATGATATTAAGGGCGTTATCGAGGAGCTGCTTTTGGGCAGGATTCTGAGCAACAGTGTTCATGACTTCGCCCTTAACAGTTTCCCAAACATCATTGAAAGAAGCCTTCGAAGCAGCTAGTTTTCCTCGGTAGTGGTCCAAGGTAGGATTGACACTGAACTCGTTGTAGGAACTTCCATATCGGAAATGTAAACCCGCAGAGATGGAGAAGTCCGCTTTAATGGCCACAGCAAGGGCATTGAGAAGGCCCTCGCGGGCTGGTGAGGAGTGTGTAAGGAAGAGACGAGTCTCGCTAGCATCATAGACCCGGTTCGCGGTATCGAGAAGTTCACCCATCTGCAGAAGGGTAGTCCACATGGTGCCTTGACCACCAGCGATGGTTGTCTTGCCTTCGCCATTGTCAAACAACTTGTGCATGACAACAGCTCCGCCTAGACCTAGAAGTCGGAGTTTGACACCACCAACGTCTAGCAACCGCGAAGAGGCCTCATCGATAATGTGCAGCTTGTCTATCTTGTATTCGCCAGATCTGAATTTCTCTAGGACTGCAACGTCTTCACAGGCACCCCAAACCGTGTAAACAGGAACGTCAAACGCGTGTGTTCTGTCTAGAAACTTGGGTAGCTGTGAGAGCTGCTCATCAGCGAGTCGACTCTTGATCGGCTGGCCGCTGGGATTGTTCTGGATGAACTTTTTAGTGCCTTCGGAGAGGAGGGGTGAGTATTGAGCAACATGGCGGAGAGTCCTAATACGTATCAGCCTAAGGTTAGATATATGCAAGGAGGAATATAGTTGGTGGTTGGCCATACTTTTCAGCGATCCTGTGTATCGATGAGTTATCGTAGAATCCGAAATCACCAGTATGAAGGATATAGTCGGCGTTGGTCTTCTTGGCCAGTTCGTTCAATGATAGTAGGTCACCTAGGGAGCTTGTTAGTCGCGACTGAAATATATAGCTTTTCGAAACACGCATGAACACACCTCTAACATCGGCGACACATAAGATACGGATGTTTGATTTCGGGACATGGACGATATTTGGTGGCAAGACAACCGGGACTGGCCCGTTGGGCATAGGATTGGAAGGAGCCATTCCTGCACCTGGGACGAAACCGGGTCTGGAAGGAAACTAAGCAATTGGAGATGTTAGCAGCGATCCTAAGACTGTAAGCTACCGATGCGACAAAGATTGATGATGGAACCAAGCTGGGGAGAGCACTGGTGGGAGCTGCGTAGTGGGAGAACTATGAAGCCTTACAGCCATGATATAAGAGGTAAGAGAAGATGGGATGGCCAGTCAGGAACGAGGAAGTCTAGGAGGAGAAAACGGTAACGATGCGAGCGTATAGCGTGAGAGGGCACGAGAGGTAGAGTAGATGAGTGTTTGAAGCTTGATGCGATCAAGTGCACCTGGAGGTAGAAGGATGTGTGGAAGGGAATGATGGAGGGAGGATGGAGGTTGAGTTGTGGCGCTGAAGCTCGTTGCTGGATCGAGTTTGTGGGCCACAACCAACAACCTTGCAGGGAACAACAAGCCTGTGTGCAGCCAGTAACACACGACAGCACTAGAGCACTTACCGGGTAGGAAGAAAGTGAGTTATCTACTTGAAGTCGCGGACGGGACGCGACTTTGGAAGTTTCAAGTTGGTGATGGTAGTTTAGAATTTAGGGAAGAAGAGTTTATTGATGGTTGATGGGAGGAAGAGATGAGGAGGAGAAAGAAAACAATCGGCCTTGCTGATATGGTCGTGTTAATGGCTCCGGTTTCACGCAGAGCACTTTTTATATAGTTGTCCTAAAAGTACGGCTTCATGACATTCGACATTGTCGTACACTTTCACTGGTTACTTGCTTTTCTTAGATATCTAGAAATGAAGTAGGTAAATACTTAGTTATCCCGCTTGTATGGTCGACCGGCCTCCGGTTGCTAAATTAATATTTAGTGCTAACGTTAATCAACTAGTCCAACTGTATCAAAGATCAGAGTCCTAGCTAGAAAGTCAAGCATATCGATACATAGGTGCTGGTAGGATTTTAAGATATGCACCAGCATACTTGAAGCTAGGTATTGATTGGATTCCGTCGATGAAAGGCTTTAGACTAAATCAAAGGTACTTCATTATCATTCACCAAATCCTGATAGAAACCCAGGTGCTCATCTGTCATCAAAGAAGCTCCGCCATTAAACAATATATCCACCATGAATTAACAAGCCGTGGCCAAGGCGGTCATCTGCTGATATCGAGTATATATAACTACCAGCCTTCCTTATTTCCCAAATCCACAATATCCTTTTGATTCAATATCTTCTTGCCTTTGATGTTCTCATCAAGGGCTGCTCGCACAGCTGCTCGAGCCACTACATCCCCAGCCTGTGCCCAAGAATCCGACAAATACCCTCCGCTAACACCGCGTAGCCCCTTTGCAACAGCTTGGAAGATACCCTCTACAAGTCTAGTTTCATTCCTAGAGCCAAGCAGCAAGCCAGGTCTTAAGATTATAAACTTCTCAAACCCAAACTCCTCAATATGGTGCTCGATCTCTCCCTTCATTTTAGTATACCCCATATTGCTGTCTTTGTCGGCCCGAGCAGCAGAAATCAAGACAAAGGTCTTGACACCGGCTTCTTTTGCAGCCTGTGCAACTGCAACATTGACATCGTGTTCGAGGGCATATTGTTTGTCGAAACCTCCAGCAGCTGCACGGGTGGTTGCCAATGCCGTGAATACAACGGGGGGTGGAGACACTTTACAGGCTTCACCGAATATAGAGGCCCACTTTGAGGTGTCTTTGTCAATTTTGGCCGTGAGAGTGTGGTTTGCAGCAGCAGCTGACGAAACTATGGCTTCATCGTGCTCACGACGTGTGAGGGTGACGATTGTGCTGGGCGTTGGTGATTGGATCAGATATTTGAGAATATTGCTGCCCTACCCGGGATATTAGGTTGTGGAACACAAACAATGCAATGGGTGGAGCTGTGGAACATACCACAAGGCCAGTGGCTCCAAGTAGTGCAAATGTCGTGGTCATGGCTACTAACTGTGAATTAAATTTAATTATAAGGAAGGATTTTATGTATAATCAGTAGGTAAGTACCTAAGTGAGTAGGTACTGGGTTTGAATAGGTGTTATAAATTAGATCATAGACAGACGTCACAGAGAGAGGATACTTATATGAGTGGCGTGTGGCATTCAATTATAAACTTCGATTCTAACATGTGCACTGGACGGAACCAACTTGTTTCCGGTACGCTAATTGCAATTCGCGAATTCGCCAAAAATGGTGAATATGTGAACTAGCTGAACTAACTGCATTCCATAAAAATAGATACATTTTGAATAAATAGCATGGCTGTTTAAACCTCTATTGTGATCGGAGAATCCATTATCTCCTTGCAAATTCCGTTTTTTGCCCAAGACTTCCGGCGACATGCACTAACTCAATCACGGATGTTGACCAGCCGGTTGAAAGAATGCACCGAGGAACCGGCGGTTTTCACGAATGGAAGGGCGATGGCTTCCGAGCACCGAGACAAGACCTCGAGGAACCGAGTATGCAATTTAGATCTCTAAGTATAGGTATATCTATTTAAATAAAAAAAACTTTTCGACCACGTTAGCCTTGGTTAATGGATATCTCGAAAACAGCTATATAGAGGCGGTTTGAGGGCAATCCATGTGCGGATATTGAAATAAACCATAGACGATGAACTCAGAGGGGTTATTCTCATTTAAAGCGCAAGTATCAGACATGATGTATTCAGATGGGGTTGAAACATGTTTTGTATGCGTATTGAACTCATCATTGAAATCGTCTATGGTGGAGAAAAAGATGGATATCCAAGATAGATGTCTCGACTCACCATCAATTACAATCTGTAAAAAAATAAAATAAAAACTTTGTTTAAGTCGCATTACTGTATAACGTGCATTGATATCAGTAGTATTCGAAAATATGTCGGCGGTAGGGTCGATATCGCGTCAAAAAAGATAATTGAGGGTGGAAGAGAGAAGAAGAGAAGAAATTTTGTGTGCGTCGCTTGAAATAGGCCTCATTGCAGCACAGGCTTCCAAAAGTGGTAGGGTTCCAAAATACCACAAACAACTCATTTCATCCAGCTGGTTCTCAATTGCTCAACAAGACTCAGAGTACTAGTCTGAGGCACTTTCGTTGTGCTTACTGATATATATATCAGCTGACGAGATGTATGGAATGGGGTTTGGTTTGAGACAATAACAGGTAGTATAGAATACACGCCTAGATGCTTTAAACTGTGATATTTTATAGTGGTCATGCGTCCAGCTAGCGCATAATAATAACCGGCGGTGGCGTTCAATATTTGGTGTCTTGATTGAGTAGAGTAAACATTCACTAGGAACAATAGATATATATTGCAATTTAACAAGATACATATGTCGAGAGCAAAGGTTCCTGAAATTTTGTATCTTCTTGATTTTTCGTTTGTTATTTCATATCATAGCGGGACTTAAACACTCCCTCTCTTTTTTCTCCCCTTCTCTACCTTTTTTTTTGAAGTCCCCATGCATGTGCCGTTCCGTAACCTAACAAAGTGCACCCAGCTATTCCCTTAGCATTCCAGAAATACTTTTATATTTGCATCCCGCGTAGGTCACTTATATTCAAGCTTGTAGTTTTACTCTAGAGTTGGTTTTTATTTATCAACGATACATGAAAATAAAAGGCTAGGCTGGAAAAATATGCGCCTGCAGCCTTCCTGGGCCTTTAGGAACTATCTTGCCATCACAGAAATCAACTCGCAATGAGCCCACGGGGAGATAGATATTTATAAAGTTAAACGGCCCAGAGCTACTTACCGGAGCTCTATATTGTGAGTTTAGCTATTTAGCAGGGCCCTAGTAATTCGTTATCTCAAAAACAGCTTCCCCTTCTTCTCGAGTTAAGGCACCTTTGAGCTTTTGTTTGACGAAAGAAACAGTGAGACTGGTGAGCACCGTAACAGGCGTGGAGGTATTGGTTGGACAGGAGGTGAGGTCGGCTACGTACGCTAGGGGACCCATGTGGCCTGGTCGACTTGCTTCGGCTGGGTCAGCAACCCCACGCGGAGCAGGGGTCGGCAGGTGTATGCGACTAAACTGGTTCTAAGTCCCCAAGCTAGGTGGGCTGCGCGATATATCATATGTAATCATAGTAGACTCATCATTGCTTTCGAGATGAGATGTACTGCACTGTAGCCCCGCCGATTTAGGGCGTAGACACCCAAGTTGTTGCGATTTGATCGCGATAGTAAAAATGGCAGTCACAACCACCACCCTCCTATATCGTCGCTCAATATCTTTGTCCCCGAACTTTTTGTTCCCGTCTCGTTCTGCTCTACCAAAAAGCTTCCGGCCATCCGTGATTGTTCTTAGATTGCTTTGCCCCTCCCTCAATCTCGCGTCAGTCATCAAAGACAAAGTGTTGTTATCTTAATTTCGCCCCCCAAAATATAAACCAAAATTAACGACTCAAACTTTAGCATCCCAACATCACATCCAAAGGCAGTAAAAAGAAGCCATTGCCCTCATTAAAGCCTACGAACAATTTCCATCCTCGTATACCAAACCGGATACCTTAGTATCATCATCGATAGACACCTTTTTAGTATAGAAGAACCCACTTGTCACTCGTCGCTTTCTCGCTTGCTTTCTTAGGAACTACCATTCGCTCGCCACTTGCCGTTCACGTAACTGCATAGTGGAAACCGAGCGACGGGAAAGTTCCTCCCTTCAAATCGACTTTTAGCATATGAGCAGCCATCTTTGGCGCGCCTACTTCGAGAATGACTTGGAGAAGTTTAGAAGCCTCTTGGGTCTATCTGAAGATAGGACCGGAGGGACCAATGAATATACCGCCGGGTCTTTAACGAACGACCCTCATTTCGATCTATCATCACCACCAAGGAGACAATCCACGTTTTCCGGGTATAATGCGGTCTCGGGCCCCGAATCCAAGGCTGTTACGTTGAATCGATTCCAAATAAACTCGAGGCTGCCTGCAAATGTTATTGCAAATCCATTAGCGCCGGTTACAGGCCTTACGCTGCTTCATCATGCTGCAACAGCAAACAAGCTGGAATTTATAGAGGCCCTTTTGAAGCACCCTCAAACGGATCTATTTCTCCAGGATTTTGAATCTGGCTGGACTGCTTTGCATCGGTGAGTGGTAAACACCACCGATACCTGGAAACTCCGCTGATGTCCCTGAGCGCCCAGTGCCCTTTACTTCGGTAATATAAGTATAGCAAAGCAAATTTTATCAAAGAGCGACGGAGCCGGCCTAGTTAAAATTAAGGACAGGGAAGGCAATTCGCCATTTGAGCTATTCGAATCGACCATCAAAGTGGAAAATGTGAAGCACGGACTTAAGCCCGATACTAACGACGAGTTTGGCGACGATTCTGACGAGGATAACACAGAACTCGAATTTTTGGATCTCGAGGTTGGCGAGTCTAGAGGGGAATATATTGGGGATGAAGCCTTTGTTTGGGGAAGCAACAAGAACGTATCGTTGGGATTTAGTGATGGCGATGATAGGCAATTTCCAGAGAGAATGCCAATACCGAAGCCGGATTCTGGTGGGTCTCAGGATTCTCTAATCACGCTTGCCCCGATATATGTGAGGGATATCCAGTTGGCAAAATTCCATTCAGCTATGATAACAACTGCAATCTCGAATAATCTTTACATTTGCGGCCATGGGCATGGTGGGAGACTTGGCTTAGGCCACCAGTCTACAGAGTTCACCTTCAGGCGAGTAGAACTCCCTCGAAGAGTACGCACTGTTGCACTAGGCCAGGACCATACCGTTGCCGTACTAGAAAATGGTGATGTATTTACTTGGGGAACTGGAAGATATGGACAGCTCGGATACCCAGCAAATATCGACAAGAACGACAAGGAAGACTATCAGCTCGTTCCCCGACAAGTTTTCACAAACTTGCGTAGAGAGAAAGTCATTGGCGCTGCTGCATCAAGGCATCATTCTGTTGTTCATACTATTGATTCTATCTTCGTTTTTGGCAAAAATGAAGGCCAGCTAGGTTTGGTCGACGCCGACTCTAGAACATTGGAAGCACAGACGTCTCCACGGAAAGTTGCGGCAGCCGTTTTATCGGAGCAGTTGGTATCAATGATCACGGTTACAGACAAAGCTACGGCTGTTCTTCTGGAGAACCACGATGTTTGGGTTCTCATGAACTTTGGGATAATGAAGCTTACGTTTCCTTTCGAGCGGTTTCCGAACACGGGAATCAAGCCCACAAGACCGACATCGAAGTACCAGAGCAAACCGAACTTTATCACGAAGATCACATCGGGGGGTAATACCATTGCCGCCCTAGGTAGAATGGGAGATGTTTTTACTATCAATGTCGAAAAATCAACAGCCACATCAACTAGAACCCTTCCAGTACCACAACGTATCTGGTCCTTGAGAAAGCGACACATGGCAGTTAGAGACGTCGACGTCGGCCAAGAAGGTGCTGTGATTATTTGTACCGAGTCTGGAAGTGTGTGGCAGAGAACTAGGCGTAGTAAAGTTAAGGAAATCCAAGGGCTAGGGGGTGCAAACTCGACAACCACTCCAGCTTCACAGCTGTTGGATCGAGCAAAAGACTACAAATTTGCCCGGATTCCAGGCCTGACACATATTGTGGGGGTTCGAAGTAATGCATATGGTTCCTTCGCGGCCATCCGAAGGGATGTTGATATCCTCAAAACGAAACTTGGGGTTCGCGACCCGACTTTGTGGGACGACTTAGGCTCGTTGCTCTCATTCCATGATGATCTCAATTCACCCGACGTCAACGAAGAGACTACGGAAATTACGAAGCCGAATCCAAATAACCTGCGACAACGAGCCATGGATTGGTTTCTACAAGAGGACTTCATAAGTGTTCTCAAGGAAACAATCCATGAAATGGATTTAACTGAGTATGATACTGTCATTCGGTCTGCGGAACTAGACGACCTAGGAATCAGTGTTCCGGCGCATTCCTTCATACTTACTGGCCGCTGTCCACAGCTGCGATCTTTGTTCGCAAAAGCAATGAAATCTCGCATTATTCGTCATGAGGGTATTGTCGAACTACATCACCATCCCGGGGGCACCTTCGACTTGACATTTAAAGGGATCAATTGGTTCTCGCTTCTTATCTTCATATTCTATCTCTATAAAGATGTCGTCGTTACAGTTTGGACAAAATTTAGCAAGAACAAAGAACAAACGCTACTCTTCCAGCGAGTACGGACAGATCTTGGACTGCTTGCGAACAATTTGGGGATAAAGCAGCTTGCTGCTGTAGCATCCGGGCTCTATTCAACCAAGCTTACACTAGGCGCCGATTTTGAAGAGGCTTTCTCCGATCCCTTTTTTTCGGCAACTGGTGATATGCTTCTGGAATTGAAAGACGACACTATCAAAGTTCATAGCTCCCTATTGTGCGCAAGATGCTCATTCTTCGACGCTCTTTATCATGGAGGTTCCGGACGATGGCTTGCGACTCGGAAGGGAGAGGAGGAATATGCTGCCGATCAACTTATTCGAGTCGACATGAAGCATGTTACTTTTGAGACAATGAATATCGTTCTAACATTTCTCTATTCGGACAAGTCTCTTCATTTGTTTGATAATGCGAAGACGACAGGCGACGGTGTTGATGCATTTATAGACCTCGTTATCGATGTTCTTAGCGTCGCCAATGAACTGATGCTCGATCGACTGGTCGAAATTTGCCAGAGGGTCATCGGCCGATTTGGTAAGCTTTCAGAGATAGCTCCATTCATACTCTTGTGTAATAGAATATTAACCATTCCATAGTTAACACTCGAAACGCCACTTCGATTCTCGCTGCCATCTCAGAGTCTTCCGTAACGACCTTCAAGGAAGTCTGCCTTGAGTATATTTTTAGAAATCTAGATACCATGATGGAGACCCGTGCTCTTGAAGAGTTTGACGAAGACCTTATGGCCGAACTTGATGAAGCAGTCAAAGAACGCCAATTGGCATATATGCCGTTTAGTCGCAGTGGCCGTGCGGAGGCCGATCTTCTTGGAAGACATCCACACCTTGTTGCCTCTGCGGAAATCGAGCAGCAGGCACTATTGCAGTTACTAGAAGGCGGACCAACAGGCACTTCAGCAGCAACAGAAGTAGACTTTACAGGCTCTCCGATCTCGTACAGGCAACCATCTAGTTTCCGTGCTGGAAGTTACGAAAAGCAGAGACGTCGACGGTCATCGAAGTCTGGTCAAGAGAGGCCGCCGACTAAAACGCCACCTCTACTCCCGGTTCAAGGAAATGAGCTTATATTTGACATGGATGACGAGGATTCTGGCTCTAAGTCAAGGAAAACGCCTATATCTCAGAGCCCCGCCCTTAATAGGAATGATTCCTATGGGCTAAGTATTACCCCTAAGAACGATGTGTGGTATGACTGTAAAGGCAAACAGATCGGTCTGGAAGAGACCCTGAACCAAGGGGATCCTTTGAGCCAAGCTGTACTCGGCGAAACGACCCCCAAACCTTGGAGTCTGGGGCCTGGGATACAGTCAAATAAGCTTGATATGCGGGATATCATAACGCAGGCTTCAAAAAACAGGACTAGCAATCTTTCTCTTGGCCTATCGTCCACACCAATTGATACGAATAGCGTAGGCGGATTGCTCGCATCAAATTTCACTGCTCCGATAACGACAAAAGTATCCCAGAAAGAACGTAAGCGTCAACAGCAACTCCAGTCACAGCAAGTTGTATCTAGTCCTGCACCAGCTTTGGCTTCGGCACCGGACAAATCGGTAATAGCGCCGAAGGCCTCGCCATGGAAGGCGGTGCGTTCGCCTTCTAATCCATTATCACTTCAACAGCAACTACCTGCATCGCCCTTATCCACTCCACGGAAGGATAACGCACCGAATAAACTACTTGACGTTTTCCAAACCCCCCCGTCCGCTCAATCCCCATTGAATATGAATACGCCACCAAGACAAGTTACGTCCCCCAAAGGAGCGCAACCTGTGCCACCAAAGCATAACCTTCCGACACCTCCACCCCAAGCACGCACCCTTAGATACAATAGCAGCGGTAACGTAATCCCGACAGGCCCATCAAAATATGTGTCTTCTCCAACGCAACCACGCTCTGAACGACATGACGACTTTCCGCCTCTCTCCGGAAGAGTAGAACAAATAAATTTACCTCTTGCCGAAATCATTCAACAAGAACAGATTCAGCAGGATATCATCAAAGGAAAGGGACCTAAACAAAGTTTGCAGGAGATACAACAAGAGCAAGAATTCATGGATTGGTGGGAGAAAGAGAGCGAGAGGTATCAGCAAGAGGAGCAAGGGAGGCAAATATTACAACAGGAACAGAAGGTTGTAGGTGTAAATAGGGGGCGGGGACGTAGTGGAGCGCGGGGTGGGAGGGCAACCTTGCGAGGGCGGGGTGGAAAAGCGAATCAAAGCGGGCAAAATCCCCAACAGGCGAAGGACGTGCCGGCCGCTGCAAAACGAGGTACTCCTGAAAAGGGGGTAATACGTGGAAGGAGAAGGGGAAGAGGCAAGGGAGGTCAAGAAACGAGTACTTCTGCCGAAGCTTCTGTGAAAGTTTAATAGGGTTGTAAATATGTTCTATTGTGTCCATATGATTCTTAGTCTCTCAATGTATATATTCGCGGCATTTTGAATCAACGTCGTTTGTATTCTCATATTTCACTCAGAATCGTAGATTTATCTTGGTGTCTAATATCATGCCGCCTTTTGGGTAATTTTTCTCTAATCTAGGTACTTAATAGATTGAGCGAACTACACATATACTTTTACAGATGATTCAAACCCCAACCGCCCTCTTCCCCAAAGAACACATCGTGCTCCTTCCCGTCGACTAACCTCTGTGCCAGGTTATCCACCCCGCTTGTAAGATACAAACGGCTTCCTTTGCCTACTTTCTTTGAGAGTTCCTCTCTTAACATTGCTCTCAACGCTGCCATCTCATCCTTTCCTACACTCCTTGCCTCTTGCCTCTTCTTCGCACCTCGCCTCCCCTTTTCAGACAATTCTGTAAACTCGTCACTTTCATAATCGACCCCCAAATCTTCGGCGGCAGCTTTGAGCCAATCGTCTTCTTTTCTTTGACTCTCCTTCGCCAATGTACTTCCTGCGATCTTCTGAGCTAGTTCAATTCTTGTCCTCAATGTTGTAACGAGACTCCTATCCACGAAGATAGATTTGATACCCGCATGATTCTTCGATCCTCGATCCTCATGAACCTTGCTGACTAGTCTCTTGATCCCCATCGCTTCATCTGGTGCGCATAGTATAATCGAAGCACCGGAATTCTTAGATCTTGCTGTTCGTCCGGATCGGTGAACATAAGTATCCGCTGCCCTTGGAACATGGTAATGTATGACCAGCTCGACGCCCTTAATATCTAACCCTCTTGCCGCAACATCTGTTGATATTAGGATCTGATGTTGTGGCTTCCCGTCCTTCCCCACTGGTTTGGTAGGTGCAGAGAATCGTTCTAAACTCCTCAAACGCGCTTTTTGGATCATATTCGAGTTCAACCCATTAACTGATAACTCTAAATTTTGAAAGAGGTTGGTGAGACGGCGGACAGTCGATATGGAGTTGGTGAAGACAAGAGTGCGTAAAGGGTATCGAAGTAGAAGGTAGTATAGATAAAGATCCTTTTCCATATTACCGCATTCGACAATTCCTTCGCGGAGGTTTTCGGCCATTTGGTCAACAGGGTTTACATCCACCCATTGTGGATTTTCTTCTCGGAATGGTAATTTCTTGAGCAAATAGTCTAGAGAATCCTTGTCGTTCAACAGTCCGGAGCTAGAATTCTTCCAGGATTTTTTAGAAGAAAGTTTTTGTTGGAGGTCTTTGCTGAAAGTGGCGCTGAAAACAAGTATTTGGCGATCCTTCGGCTTCGCATTCTTAACAGTTTTGATAGTACCGTAGACGTCGGGATTCTGTGCTACTTCCTCTTCTTCGGCGTCACGGGTAAGGACGTCCAGGATTTGCTCAACCTCCTTGAAGTGGCCTTCTTGAAGAACACGATCCGCTTCATCAACTACAAGGAAACGAGTCTTTCTGAACCACCGTGTATATCCAGACTTCTCACTTAGAATTTCCCAAAGGCGCCCAGGTGTAGCTACCACGACGTCCGCACCGCCAGATTGACCAAGTTTCCGCAACTGCTTTTGGATAGATAGACCACCAGTAAGAGATACCACATGAGGTGGTGATGTTACCCCAGACGCTGTTATTAGGGCTTGGATATGCTCGGTGATTTGGTGTGCCAGCTCACGAGTTGGAGAAAGAATTAATGCTGAGAGAGGGTTTGTTAACTTCGACACATCGGCTTCCTTGTCTTCTTCGCTGAGCAGTTTAGCAGGTACTGCCCGGTCTTTCGAGCCAGACAGCCAATGTTCGAATATTGGAATACCAAAAGCTAGGGTTTTGCCGGAGCCGGTTGCAGCTTTGCCTATTAGGTCATGTCCCGCTATTATCGAAGGGATGGAAAGTTTCTGGATTGGAGTTGGTTCCGCGAATGTCAGTTTTTGAAGTGCTTGGAGCGTATATGGTGATAGCGATAGCGACTCCCATGCCGGAAGGTCGACTTCGAGGTCATCGTCACTCAGGCCTTCTAGCCCTGCGAAGGAATTTATCACAACGGTATCGTTTGCTTTCGGCTTTGGATTTCCATCCTTTT
Source organism: Arthrobotrys conoides (assembly GCA_036971725.1). NCBI lineage: Eukaryota > Fungi > Ascomycota > Orbiliomycetes > Orbiliales > Orbiliaceae > Arthrobotrys > Arthrobotrys conoides. The sequence continues at coordinate 4,424,622 of JAVHJM010000001.1, forward strand.
CTTTCTGTTTTTTCTTCTGTTTATCTCTCTTTTCCCTTTCCTTTTTCTTTTTCTGTGATTCTTTTGCTTGCGCTTTCCCTTTCGATTCTTGAGCCTGGTTTATCTTAAGTTCGTTGACCTCCAGCGCAGCTTTGTCGCCTGTATCGTCGCCTGAGAAGCCGTTCCATTCATCATCAGCCGCATTTGGGCCGTTACCCTCAGTCTCGGCTTCACTGTCAGCAGCCCCAGCAGCCTAGACAATAAGTATTAATCGATTGCTTCAGCCATACGGTTATGCCAAAAAATTACCTTAAACTCTAGAAGCCCATTGTTGTTAATGATTTGGACGTCGTCAATCTCCTCCAATCCGAAGAAACCTTCGACATCGTCGAGGCGATCCGGCATATCGACTTTGCGCCATTTCAACGAGTCCGGTGCCACCGTCTTCCAGCGCTTTGGGGCAGCTTGAGCGGTGGCTGACCCAATTTTCCGGCGTTTTCTGGCCTTTGAGGCCTGCGAATGTGATCGTTTCTCTGCCATTGGGACGAGCGATCCTTGTTTTGCTGCGAACCGGGTTCGGTGGGTGATATGTGCTGGTTGAGAGTGTGCGCGACAGGTCGACGGTTGAAAAGCTGCCAGGTCGAAGTAAGTGGGCCTCGAAATTTTTGTGTTTAAATTTAAAGATCACGTGGTTGCCGTCGTGGTTTTGTTTCGCCCGAACCACCCTTACTTCGTTTTCTCCATCACTCATCATCCTTCCACCGCCGCCTTCTACATAATCAACTTTGAATTTCGGACACCACCGTGATCAAATATACGAACTCATCATAGCGTATCAATTTCCAAACACCCCTAGAGCTTGATATTGAAAATCCGACGGGCGAACTACGAACTACGAACACGAAAAATGGATAGCGAATTGAAGGAATACAAACTCCAGGTAGAATATCCCCTCCACGCCACTTCGCGATGAGAAGCTAATAACCCCCTTCTATCAGCTCGAGTCAGTTGAAGCTGCCCTAAAAGGGTCACCCGACAACGGAGAACTTCTCGATCTTAAGAAAGAACTCGAAGAGTTAATATCCCTCACAGAAACCATCGCCGAAGAACAGGCACCGGACCCTGCTGCTGCCGCTGCCCCGGAAACAAAATACACATCAGCTAGCCGAAAGCGCCCTGCCGAATCTGCAGCAGAGGCCACTAGCAATGGAGTCACTCCAACAGTAACGTACAATGTTGGCGATCAAGTTCAAGCTCGTTGGATTTCGGGAGATGGCGCACTGTATCCAGCGAGAATAACAACTGTCACAGGCTCGAGCAAAAATCCAGTCTATATCGTTTCGTTTACGGGATACGACAATACCAACGAAACTTTGACCGCCAAGGATATTCGACCAAATACCAACAAAAAGCCAAGGGTCAGCCCACCAGCCGAGGTGGTTCCGACAAATACGGCCGTTATATCCCAGGCTCCGACATTAAATCCCGGTGCCTTGGAAGCAGGGAAAAAAGAGAAGGACGGAGATGCAGTGGGAAAGAAGACCGCTCGAAAGGTCCGCGCTATGAAAGAGCTCAACGAGAGCAAGAGCAAATGGCAGGCCTTTGCCGCGAAAGGTGTCAAATCAGGAAAGAATGGGAAGGCAAAAAAGATTGGCGAAGGCAGCATGTTCAGAACACCGGATGGTATTCACGGACGAGGTAAGCATCTATTCAATACATTGACTATGCCCCCACCTCTACTTTTATTAAGGCCATTAGCTGACGTATCTCACTCCCTCAAGTTGGATTTACTGGATCCGGTCAGCCTATGAGAAAGGATGTTGCGAGAGAGAGGCATATCTACCAAAGGGCAGATAATGATGATTAAGTCTAGGTCCCCTTGTGGATCTATTATTATCACCCTTGACGTACTGTTTTACCAGAAGAGCAAAGAGGATATTCTAACTTGGTTGGAAGGCAGAGGCGATATATCTTCCTCACCTGACGTATCAGAAACCCCTTTTCACGGTTTTTATGATGGGTGTGAGCTTTTCTTTGGAAATTCGGGGGATTTTAATTTCATGAGTATCCTCAAGACATCTTTTTTATCCTTTCCGTCTTTTGACTGGATATCACTAACGACATACTGGGCATGCAAACATATTCTTTTTCAGACACGGGCATAGGTTATAGGGGGTAACTAGTCGAACGAAGTACCACCGTTACCTGGATTGTTCACGTTCTCTCTCGGAGCACTCTGGCGTTGTTCTGTTTTCATATCGTTTTATACTCGGATAACTTCGTAAATTCTTTTCGCTTCTTTCCTTCTCTCTTTTTGTACTATAATTGTTGAACGAAAACAATGCTAACTTTGAAATCTGTGGTCAATACTATCGATCTGCTTCTCATATCAAACATCAGTTGAGCTCCTCTGACTTGATGTATCGGTGAGCAAATATATTATATGCAGGAATCAGAAGAAGAAAACGACTTAATACATACCTACTTAAGTAGGTAGCATTCGAAGTCTGGATTCACCTCAAGCCTATGAGTATTCTGGCTTAGACCTCCAAGGGTATGCACAAGCACGATTAGCGTCACAGGATCCTCGAGCTTTATTCCAGTTTGATCCTTCTAATGCCGGATTTTGCGGATTTTAAAGCTCGTAATTCCTACAATGCAATCTTTTTACAACAATGAAGATCTAGCCTACAATGAATGCTCTGCCACTGGCCGTATATGCGGGATCCGCAAATACGCCGAAGCTACCGCAGATATAAGAGCTCAGTGATTTATATCTCCTAGCGTGGGTAGATGTACAGAGCTGCAGGCGAGCTGTATGAATGTGTATGACTAAGTACTTACCTATATTCAAACAAGCATTAGGATTGGTATGGTACTGGTTTTTCTATTGAAGCTAGGTGTGAAAAAATGTGGAGAGTGATAACGTTGACGGACAAGGGCTCCAGATTACATTAAATTTGCAAATTTGGGATCCTCATTAGCGATATATACATCAAGAAAATCCGAATTTAATTTTAGTAGAGAGTATTTACGTCATCTTGGAAAGATAGAACCGCATCTACAGATAGATGAGGGTATAGCTGGCCAATCTGCGTACGGCCCACATTAAGAGATTATAAGACGTCTTGATCATGTCACACCCAAATTTTCACCCGAAGCCAGACGTTAACGTGTTGTAGACTGTTGCATATTCCGGAACAGAGATTTACACATCCCCAAGCTGACAGCATAAACCATCTACAAAGTCGAGCTCCGATTACTTAATCAGACGGGACTCATCTGCATGTCCCCATCATCTCAACCTCCCCATGATCCGCCAGTATGGTGTCGACAGAGCCTAGACGGGAGCGATCCACACCTCGTTCTTCTAGAAGGCTTCAAAGCCAAAACAGCAGGTTTCGGTTCCGTGAGTTGGTTCCTGGGCAAACGAACCACAAGTGGATATCCAGGTTCCGACATTTGGAAAGCCTCCATTCTTGTCGATTCTCTAGATGACGTAGACCACTTGATCCAACAATCGGCCGGGAGAGGTCATCGAGCTGCAGCATTCCTACTCGACCCGAGTCAGCAGCCCAGGGCATGCAACATGTTCCCCGATTTTTAGCTTTAGCCACCCAGCCCTGAACCAGAGTGGAACGACAGGGAACCCTGGTTCGGCACAACATTGGATTTAACGCCCGAAAGCCGAAGCGGATGTCGATTTGAATTTGTCAGCAAAAAAAATTCAATGCTCCTCTGCGACTCATTTTGAAATGTCCCTTCTCTTGCCTTCCATGTTGCTCCATTGACTAACCCCCAGTGTTTCGAGTTACTTTAGCCAGAGCATATTTGATAGCACGTTTGAAGTCTCTGGCTTCTGGCTGTGCATCTGGGGCAGGTCAATCAGGAACTTTCAAGTGAAAGAGAGGAGTGGGCAAGCTGTCCTTTATTTGAATCCGGTCGCTCTAGACCTCTAACACCGACCTCGTGATCACTAATCGGTTTTGCCGAAGCTCTGCCGGCCGGACGTGGGAGCTCAGGCCGATTCCAGTTGGGCTCAGATGTGATAGGTTTAGGCAGACCATGTCTTTGCAGCTGCGGGCTACCCCACCCTGCGATACTTGGGCACTAAGTACCGTGCATGATGGACCTCAAAAGCACTTCGCAATTCACAATATAAGAAAATACGAACTTGCAATAAACGGCCCGCTTGCACGATCCGAATCAAAGCGAGGCTATGACTCCTATATGTGGCTTTTCCCTCTGACAATTAGGACGTTCCAATCTTAAGATCTTGCCCTGATCCGGCCTAAAATCTTATCGAGAATTGGATTCCGTATTGCATCGCCCAAACCCGAAGTTAATATCCATTTTCACAGGTTAGGCTCAATACAATTGATGAAGGTGATCCGCGGACCGTCCGCGATACGTCCTGTTACGTCGTCGTGAAGCCATACGGAGAGAATCTGATATCGTTGGATAACACTGTCAGCAGAAGATCCTTTAATTCCGTTTTTTTATAGTAAACGGCATACTCAACGGTTCCAGCTCCGATTCTCTCCCCTTCCTCGAAATTCTATATAAGAAGCATTACATAATTCTTCTTATTCTTGAAGACTGCCTCGACCTTTCGATTATCTCTTCTGCTGTCTACCGAATCAATTCGCAGGCTCGCTTAACCAGCAGATCCGGTGGTAGTTCAAGCTCGCCTGAATTCCAACGTTCAAGCATCATCTTTCACCGGACTTGGAACGAACAAACCAGCGCCTATCGGGCTCACGGATTCCTTTTTCCAGTTCGTCTCGGCCCCCTCGAACTAGTCACGATATGACATTGCTGAGAGGGTTTTGAACGACTAAAATAAAAGAAGAAGAAGAAGAAGAAGAAGCCGCAGCCAACGCCCAAGGAGATTTTCGTCCTCGTTCGACGGTTTGCGTTTGCCTGTCAACTTATAGCAGGCTCGCCTTCCTTGCCTTTGTCTCACCGACTGCAGACGGTACAAGCCTCTGTTGCATACATAGACAGAAGCTAGAAGCCAAAAGTCCACCCGGAAAACTGAGCATGCACACACTTTTTTGCTTTTAGCTTCCCCTCGACCCTTGTCCCTCGAGCCCTCCCAAATGTTCTAGTTAAATAAAAAATCCAATCCTCCGCTCTCTCGAACCGAACTCTCTTGTGAATTTATTCCCTTCCTTTTTTCTTCTCTGCCTCAAGTTATATCCCATACAACTTTGGGGCTCTTTGCCCAACTTCCTAGAGTCGTTACGTCATCTATCTTCAATTCAAATCGGTGAGAATCAAAGATAACTCCTGCAAACACTAAGCCTTCCCGGTAGCGGATATAAAGCATATACCTGTCTCCGAATAACTCCGGCTTGCTGTTTGCCGTCATTCTTCTGTCACTCTCCGTCAGGCCGGAGTCCCCTCACCCAACCCTCACATTTTCTAACCCCCCAAAAAACCAATTTCGAAGGTAACATTCTCCCATTTCTTCTAACTTGATTCACATGGCTTAGCCAGCTCCAGCTCCTTTACCCTTCTATAACGTTATTCCTTTTTTCAAATAACTTGTCCTGATTTCTTTCTAGACTGACGCTAACGTTTTTCTCAATCCTGCAGATACTCTCTGATCCCCCAGTGCCCCCCACTTCCCTTCCCTTGACCCTGTATTTTTACCATATATTCTTTGCCACCCGCAATTGTCAGCATCCCAGTTTCTTCTCCCATACATAATTTCAAAGATACCCATTCTATCAAAATGTCTACCAAATCACCCGAACTCTTCCTTTCACCTGACCAGCGAGCCTTGCTGTTGGCCGCTTTAAACTCGAATGCCCCCCTCAACTCGCAACCTCGATCGAGTTCCGCTAGCCTTAAGGACTCCCAGAACACCGATACCCTCACAAGTCCTCAAAATGGAGAAGCTTCTTTCGATACAACCTTGTTCACAGATGCAGATGCATTGGGAGATGCAGATTACAGCTTCGACCTTGCCGATTATCAACTTGGAGATTTTGGATTGGAGTCCGGAACGGGTGATAGCTCTACAAATGGAAATGGAAACGACCATGAGAAACGGAAGTTGAGCTTTGATGATGAAGATGAAGATGATATCGATCCGCATGAAGCGGAGCCAAAGAGAAGAGGTGGGTGCTTCCACTTCTGGCTCAGTGTTTAAGGTGGTATGATTGGCGAATACTGACTTTTGATTAATAGAAGGGGACGATAAAACAGCGAAGAAGCCGGGCCGTAAGCCAATTACAAACGAACCCACATCTGTAAGTTATTTCTAATCTTTCTCTATTTATCAACTCTATATTCAATTTCGAATTCTAACAATCCCGACAGAAGCGAAAGGCCCAAAACCGAGCCGCGCAACGCGCATTTCGCGAGCGTAAGGAAAAGCATTTGAAGGATCTGGAGCAAAAGGTCCAAGATTTGGAAAAGGTCTCGGAAAGCACAAATCAAGAGAACAAGGCCCTAAAGGATCAAGTCGAAAAACTCCAGACAGAGCTTAAAGAGTACCGCAAGAGATTTAGCATGGGAGGTGGCCATAGCAGGTCCCCATCCAATTCGATATCTCAGGGCCTCGCCTCTCTCGATGGTGCTGTTGGATCGTCGGGTGGTTTCAACTTCGACTTCCCTCTCTTCGGTAACTTTGCTGCACCTGGACAGAATGTTATCAATGGAAAGAATGCCCTGAACGGTTCCCCAAATCGGGGGAGTAATGTTTCGCCCACAAATTACAGGGTTGGCCCAAACGGAGTTCTTGAGATTGATCGAGGCAATCGGAACAGCCTAGGCGGATCTGTTAGCCCGGCGCACTCCAACAATAACAGCCCCGCACTCAGGTCCAATCCTAATAGTTTTTCTAATGGCGTTCAGCAGAGCCCACTTCAAGTACATCGAGTTTCAATCGATGAGCCAAGATTTAACCCATCTAATGATATCTTGAGTGGGCTTTTCAGTCCAACCCTCATCCAGGCTGTCAACAATGACACAACCGCCGACTACCTGACCAAAGGAACAAGTTTCTCTAGCTCGCAAAGCACACCACATATGAGCAGCCTTTTTAGTTTCTCCGACTCCCCGTCTGCCTCATCTGTTTCCCAGCAGTCTGCAAAGAACGGACAGAACAACTCCTCATCCTGCGGGACCACTCCAGAAGCAATGGACGTCGCATCTCCACCTTCTCAAAACAAGTCCGACACCGCTCCGCGGCTAAATTCGATATCCGAGGAAGGTGAGCAAAGAGTCCTGCTGAATCGTCAGCACCGCGGATCCTCCGTTGGCGATGCCGTCTCCTTCTGCGACATGCTTGGGCAAGCCTGTGTAAAACCTAATAATCCTCTCCCCACGGCAGGACTCCTACACACATCACCATCATTAGACGAAACCCAAAAGCACCTTCTTGCCGATAATTCTTTTTCTTGGTTGGCTGCTCAGAATGGGAATGCATTTGACACCTCGATGTTCAACGATTATCGAGATCCCACAGCGGTCTCAGCGGGAGAGAACACTGCTTTCAACGCCGCTGGAATGAGTTATTTTGACGATGCTTTCCCTTCAGCTTTCGATCTGACGCTCCCACCGACTCCGCCTGTAACTGCTGGGGAAAGAATCAAACCGAGTGCACCGGGCCTCATCGAAGACGATGATGACGAGGAGGAAGTCGTTCCAGCGGATGAACCTAATTCGTTTCTGAAGTGTAATCAGATATGGTAAGAAGCCCCGCTCCTTCAATCCCTTTTCGAACACCACCCCTTATTTAAATAAACAAGAAATCTAACCTTGTCGTGTTTCTCTTGTAGGGACAAGGTTCAATCGCATCCAAAGTTCGCCAGCGGCGAGATTGATATGGACAATCTCTGTAGCGAACTCCGAGCCAAGGCCAAGTGTTCTGAGAAAGGAGTCGTGGTCGACAAGAAGGATGTTGATAAGATCTTGAACAAGCCGATTCCATCGATGTGGGGATTGTGAGAACTTAACACATTCGAATTGCAAGTACCACAAAAAGCAACAAAGTACATTTTTCGGCATTTACAGGAGATAACGAGACGTTTTTGATTTCTTCCTTTCTTTGTTCCTAAAGAACTGGGTAATAGTTTTTATCTTAAGTTGTACAAAGGTTTTTTGTTATGTTCTTTTTTGTGATTCTCTGGATCTTTGATATCATGGATATGGTGTTTTTTATTTTATAATTGCTTTGGACAGCTCCTTTCAACAAAATGGTGGATATCTTTGGAGGTCTCTTTGCTTCCGCCGGAAGCAACGTGGATCAAGCTTACCGGTTCAACATCATTATTTTCTCCTTTCGAGTATTTGGATATCGATACAGAGGGTTTTGGCGTTATACCTCGTTTTTCTTTCCTGATTTTTTGATTTTATCTTTCTTTTTGTTGGATCTTGCTTTAATAACGAAACTGGCGACATCGCGCGAGTGTATTCCAATCTTTCCTCTCTCTCTCTCTCTCGTTTTTTTTTGTATTTCGAATGATCGATACTAGCAGGGTATACTAGGGGATGGCCAGCTTTATGAGAACTCTAGAAGCTCTCTCGAAGAGGAAAAAAACAATTAGTGTAAGAGAATTAACAGACTCCAGTAGATATCTCCAATCCATCTCATCTATATTATGTACTATATTATGTGGCATTCCCACTGGCTTATCTTATATCTATACATACCTTTTACTTACCAGATATATTCTGCACCTGGCACCATCGCATTGAGCAATTGCGAGTAGTAGGTATATACGTCACCTATGCATGCAGGATTCCATGGGTTCGTACATGATACATGATACATACATTAAGTCCCTCTAAAAGAGTGCCCAATGCAACCTGCCGTCTGGGCCTGACATAGCCCTAGGTAAAGGTAATGTAGGAAATCTAGACGAGACATGTTCAATAAACCCGATATCGCGATTCTCGATAAGGCGCCATTGCGTGTAGCCCAAAGCGTCCCTGCATTATTACCCACCATACATGTTGACAAGCGAAACAAAAAAAAAAAAAAAAAAAAACCAAGCTAGTTTTTAAGATACCTAAACTAGGGCCCCCATGGAGAGATTGGCATTTACCAATGACGGAGCGGAAGCATAGCTCGTGTGTAACTCCGCGTCGAACTCCGAGGCTCCGGCTTATACATTGCGTGATTTTTATATTGGTGTTGATAACGTTTTTTTTTTTTTTTTTGTTGATTCCGCTTCTTATCCGATTTATTATTATCGATGAGGTATATGTACATGGGAGTTAGTTATATAAGCACCCTTCCTGTCTTTTTTTTACCAAATTTCTTACTCTTCGTTGCTCTAGTTAAGTAAAGTCAATACTCGTATCTAACGGTTCTGTTGAAGAATACCTATTCGAGGTCCAGTTTGTGGTGTTTTGGCACTCCAACGCAAATTCTACTATTCCGACTGTATCGAATACCAACATCCAATTTCAAAACCTTCAAAGGATCTCACCATTCCCTACAATCCCGTCGATATTCCCGTTTCCCCAACGGTGTCCATCTAAGAACAGTCCAATCAGCCTTCAAGATGTCGCTCCCAGAAACCTACAATTGTTAGTCTTTTCCCTAATACCATATACTCTACCCCGCCCCCACCATAACCCCTCCATCCACTAATCCATATCAATCCCATACTAGCCCCCGTCTCGCTCGCCATCATCGGCGGAACCGGCATCTCCCGTCTCGACGGCTTCAAATCCGTCGCCTCCCTCAAAATCACAACACCATGGGGCACCCCATCCTCACCAGTCATAATCCTCGAAACCCCATCCGGAGCACCAGTAGCGTTCATATCCCGCCACGGCCTCCACCACGAATACACACCATCCGAAGTCCCGTCTCGTGCAAACATCGCGGCATTGAGGAGTATTGGTGTCCGTACTATTATTGCGTTCTCGGCGGTGGGGAGTTTGAGGGAGGAAATACCTCCTAGGGATTTTGTTATCCCCACGCAGATTATTGATCGGACTAAAGGGATTAGACCGGCGACTTTCTTTGATGGAGGGATTGTAGCGCATGTGGGGTTTTCGGATCCGTTTGATGAGAAGGTTGGGAGGATTATTAAGGCTTCGGAGGGGGCGTTGGAGGGTGGGGCGAAGATTCATGAGGGGAAGACGTTGGTTTGTATGGGTATGTTGTTTGATATCAAAAGATTTCGGGGTTCAAGTTAGTATTGTTGGAGTGGGAGAGCTAATGTGAAATGGTGATCGGTTAATAGAGGGACCGCAATTCTCAACAAGGGCTGAGTCGAAGATGTATCGTTCATGGGGAGGCGATATCATCAACATGTCTGTCCTGCCTGAATCAAAGCTCGCCAAGGAAGCTGAAATACACTATGCAATGATCTGTATGGCGACTGATTACGATTGCTTCAGAGATGATGCTCCACCCGTAAGTACTCATCTGCTAAGTGGAACCAATCAAGTATGAGCTAACTGATTGGATATTCAGGTCAATGTTCCAGAAGTCTTGGCCCACATGGCAGCTAATGCCGTCAACGCTCAGCGTTTGATCGGAGCTTTGCTGTTGGAATTGGTCAAGGAGGAACATGGGGATTTATTGTCGGGTCAGGCACTCAAGGAATCCTCGAAATGGGCTGTTTGCACAAAGCCAGAGGGGATCAGCCAGGGGGCGAAGGAGAGGCTAGGGTTCTTGTTCCCGGAGTGGAGCCTGTAAATGGGATGGTTGCGTCGTTGTGGTAATGTATAGCTGTAATGTTTAGGTTGGATGTTTAGTTAGAGCTGGAGCTAGAGATTGAACTAGAACTAGAGGTAGAGGCTAGAGGCATGGATACGATATGGAATAGACTACTGGGATCGCGGATTAAATATTGCATATGATTTCTTAGAAAACTTTCTTGCCTTCGTTCAACTGGGGCCCTCTCAGCACTTGATCAGGCCCCTTATATTCTGTCTACCTACATGAACATTCCTCTTCCCTCATCAATCTTCACCCTCATAGTTGGAGGGATTTTCAACATTCTTCCAGTAGTCTGGAAGTTCCTGCCCGCTGTTTTCAATCCTCATCTTGTACTCCCAAGCCTTCTCCCGGATCTCCCGGCTGCTCCTCTCTGCGAGCGCCGTCCCCGGTCCCCCCAAACGCTCTTTAATCAAGCGCCATCGCCCCTCCTCCTCTATAAGCATATGTTAGCTGTCAAATCAATAATGAGCGGTCGTCGTAAATTCTTACCTCGGATTTGGCGGAGGGCGCCGTCAAGAGCATTGTTCTCCTCCGGCGTCCACGGCGCATTATCATCGTGAATGCCGGAGGACCGTCCCGAGGCTCGATCATTCGTGACCTTTGGGCCTTGGTGGATACGTCTAGTCCTATTCGAGGTGTGATCCCCGAATGAATCTATAACGACCCTTTCTACGGGGAGTGGAGCGCTAAGCCCTCCGACACTAGCAGACTCCGACGCTGACGATTGGTATTGTCGACTTGTTTGACCTTGCTCAAGGGTCGACCTTTGGCGCTTCGGGACGATGGTATCAGGGGCATCTAACCCCCGCTTTCGACTAGCAACTGGCGAGGTGGGGTTCGCTGAGTACCCTCGGGCTTGTTCTCCCGATCGGTATGGGCGTTCCGGTAAGGCGAAGCCTGGTTCTCTAGGGCGGGCCCTAACCTTCGCGGCCTCCCGGTTGAGTTCGCTTTCCTCATCTCTCTCGGTAATATATTTTTTTTCAAAATCCTTCCTGTGGTACCTGCAGGTTTCTAAAAAGCGCTTCTGCTTTTGCAGAATCGTACTGTACTTCACGCTCTGTAACCATATCTTTTCAGAAATTTTGTGAAGTTTGTCAACTGCCGTGAGCACTCCTTCGACATGCTCGAGTTGGCTGTTGAATATATCGGTCTCGTAAGCCGCTTGTTCATCCGGGAACAAAGCTCTGATGGCAGGGTGGTTGGCATCGAAATTGGTTGCGTCCTCAGGAAATGGGTCGCCACGAAGGATTCTAGGCAAGGTCTTTCGGTAATTGGGGTCGTCCCTTCCTATTGCTATACCGTTATAGATGCCGATATCATTAAAATCTTTGACGGTATCCATCATGATATGTTTAGCCGCCTTCAGTCGTCTGTCAATTGATTTACGGTCGTATTCTATATTAGACCATGTTATGGTTAATTCTTGCTCCATGCTAGTCATTCTGGCAATGAGCTTTCGCTCATATTCTCCGAAACTCATCTCCCGAAGCCTTTCCTCATCTGTTTCTGAATCGTCTTGGTAATCGCCGTAATTCTCCCCAATTTCATGTCGTCTCTTCTTCTTCTTCGGCAGTTTTTTCCCGCCATTTTGCTTTTTGCTTTTCTGAGCTCTGAGTTCAAGACGTCTAGCCCCTTTGGGTGGCCTTCCCAATTTCTTCGGACGTTCTCTCTCTTCCTCTCTCTCTTCCTCCTCCTCTTCTGCGTCTGCTTCTGCTTCTACTTCTGGAACATATTCGGGATCTTCTGTTTGGGCGCCAACCAGAACTTCGCCGCCTCCTAGGGTATCGTCCAAATCGGGCAAATCTTCTTCTTCTCGCTCGTCATCTCCGTCATCTCCCTCAGCCGTAGCTTCCTGCTCCCCCCCTTCCCCATTCGCTTCCATTCCGTTCTGTTCGATAATCTCGATTTCGACTGTTGATGCCGGTCTTGCATTTGGAGCCTTCAAAACGATATTCTTTCCTTTATATTTCACCACCTTCAAAGCTCTAGTTGCGGCCTGGATTTCTCCGTCGTCCTGCGGGAAATCAAAAACATCCTTTTCGGAAGCAGTTGTTTTCGGCGGTTGAGGATTCTTTTGTGTCTTTCGCGGGCTTCGCTTTTGGAGTATCTGCTCTGGCTCCGATACCACTTCTATTTCTGACCCTAAAAAGCCTGTGCATTAGGATTGTAGGGCGAAGATGGTGTCCTTTTTCTTTGTTATGGTAACCCACTTACCATTTGGGTTTGGGTTTCTCCGAGTACTCCGCGTGTTCTTCACTACTGCAGTTTTATTCTCGGTATTTTCGTTCAATGGCTCTTGCACTGATTTTCTAGCCTGAGTTTTCGATTTTGAATTGGTAGAGATCTCGATGGTATCCTTGGATTGTTTCTTGGTCGGTTTGTCGCCGGGTTTTGTTGGCGATGCCGTTGGTTGCTGCTCCACGGGGTTCTCGTGGTCGTCAAGCATAACGATCGGACCACCCTTTGTTCGGGTGGACACCATTGCGAAAGAGCGTTTAAAGACCAACCAATGGATTCCGAGAGATGATAATTGGTAGAGAGGTGGAATTTATAATAGCGACTCGGATGGAAGGATATAATAGTCGGTGCGATGGGTTTTGTGGGTAGTTCCTGGGATTGGAAGGTAGGTGATGAGGGGGATGAAGAGGTTGATGTTTGGGAGAGAGGAATGGTTGTGAAGGTTGTTTGTGGGTTGAGATTATACACAACAACACAGGCTTGAGAATCTACTAGCACCTGTCTCTACTAAGCTTAATATACGGGATCTCGAAGACATCTTTGTGAATTTGTGAACAGAAACGTCTAAGAATTAAGGCTACTTATACGCTCATTGGCCTGTGCATGAGGATTTCCCGTTATACAGCATTAATTAGGTACCTACTTACGTGCATGCTCGCGTGGTTCGGCCCGTTGCAATGCTGCTTGCCTGTTGGAACAAACATCGACCAGTCGAACAGCATAGCAACCCCGGGATGGCAAACTCAGCCCGGGGGTCGTACACCCAGTTTCCGGGCTCGGGGTCGGGGTGCGGGGGAATATCAACCGCACAGCTTTGAGCTCTTAAGCTCTCTAAGCTCTTGTCCGTCGTCATACCTCCTGCCAGTATCCGCTCCGGTATAAAAGGAAAACATATCGACATCCTAAACCCATCTATCATCTACTATCACAAACACTCAAACCTCAGACTTCGCACCTTCATCTGAATCAGAACGGCTTAAAGAGATAAAATAACCAGAAGAAAGAGTAAAATATTAGTATCTTCAACCATGGCGGCCCCTCAAGCCATCCCACTCTCTACACATACCTTCCGCCGGCCTCAGAAGCTCATAAACAACAATGACGACCTCCCCCATTTCCTCAAATCCAAAGCTCACCATCTCATCGTCTCATACATCCAGCACTTTTCGGACGCTGTAACACCGACAGGGTCCGATACCAATTCTACAGAGTCTCGATACGCGAATTCACCGTCCATAATAGTCTCCCAGCCTGTCAGCCAGATCATCGAACTACTTGCTACCATCGAAGCCATAATAAACGAGGTCCCGCCTGTTGATGGACCCAGAAGATTTGGAAATGTGGCTTTTAGAACGTGGTTTTCGACCGTGGAAGAGAGGTCATCGGAGCTGCTGCGAAAGTATTTACCGGAGAGTATTGTAAACACGCCGGCGAAGGAGGATGGTGTTTCTGCCCTAGAAGAACTTCAAGTATACCTTCTTGGTGGATTTGGAAGCGCGCAAAGACTGGATTATGGAACCGGACATGAACTTTCGTTCTTTGCGTTCCTGTGTGGAATATGGGTGCTTGGTGGGTTTGAGGCTGGGAGGGATGAGTTAGCTTTGGTCTTCAAGGTTTTTGACGGGTGAGTACTACCTAGGAACTTTGAGGCATCTTGGAAGTCTGTACTAATATAAATGGAGACATTAGGTATTTGGCAATAATCAGAAAACTCGTTTTGACCTACAACCTTGAGCCTGCAGGGTCTCACGGTGTATGGGGACTAGACGATCATTCTTTCTTACCATACATATTTGGATCAGCACAGCTTGCTGCTACGTCTGAGGGAATGGGACCTCCTGCTCCTGGGTCTATTGTTGAAGGAAACACAGTAGAAAGGGAAAGAAACCGAAATATGTATTTCGGCGCCATTGGGTTCATTAGAGATGTTAAGAAGGGTCCATTCTGGGAACATAGCCCGTATCTATATGATATCAGCGGGGCTATCGGTGGCTGGAAGAAGATCAACCTAGTGAGTACATACACCATCTCAATGTTATTAATCTTCCGAAGGAAATTATACTAACTACCACGCTCACCTTAGGGAATGATGAAAATGTATGCAGCAGAAGTGCTTGGAAAGTTCCCCGTTGTCCAACACTTTCCCTTCGGCTCGATCTTCTCGTGGGATCTAGTCGAAGGCGCAAAGCTGCCACCTGGATTTCCTTCCAGTAGTATCACAGCAGCAACCTCATCTTCGATGCCTGCACCAACCCTCATTCCAGGTGGCAGTGAAGACGGAGGCACAAAAGCCCCATGGTCAACTCTCCCATCCGAATCTCCCAAAAACCCGTCAGCAATCCCCCCAACCACAAGAATGCGAACATCAACTCCAATCTCTCAATCAAATCTCGCAAATAGAATTCCAGTCTCCGCTCTCCGCGGACCACCGATGGGAATGCCTCCTCCCGCTCGTCCAAATAATACCACGCCACCACAAAATATTACGTTAAACCCAGAAACTACAACGACTGTTCCCGTACCCGGTGGATTCGCACCCGCAATCGGTGGGATAGCTGTGACTACAGCACCATGGGCTAAGCCGCCTACCGGGCCCTCGGGATTTGGGAAGGGAAGTGGAGGTGGTGAGGCAGTAGGTAGAGATCCTACTTCTCCGGATTCGGTGACAGGGGTTGATGCGCCGGTACGGAGGGTTAGGAGTGGTAGTGTGACTGTTGGGGAGACCGGGAGCTTGGCTGGTGGGAAGGTGGTTGAATATACGAATAGTCATAATCAGTATAAGGAGGAAGAGAAGTAGGTGTGTCATTTTTCAGTAGTTTTTCTCTGGATTGATTTTATACGGCGTTCCTTCCTTTCTTTCTTTCCAACTTTTTCAATTGAAGCATTAATTTTGGTGATAGAGCGGCTGGTATACCTTTTTAATGATTGGTTTCAAAATGTTATTATCACATCTCTACATTTGAATTTCAATTGTAATTTTCCAAAATGCGATCAGTTGAGGATCATTGAATTGCTACAATTTTATAAAGAAGATGCTCTACCATACCGCCCTCTCCTTGTATGCCACCCCTCTAAACTTCGCTTTTGATGCACACAATTCTTTCAGACATATCATATCGACCACCAAGCTGTAGGAAAAAGAAAACTAAAGAAGCAGAGAAAAAAAGAAAGCCTCCCCTTAGAAATGTCTGATAGTACAAGCCTCCCGTGTTAAACAAATTGCTGCTAGTTACCGATCAAAAACATCAACTTACACCACCATATTCTTCGTCTTGCCTCCTCTATGTGGAATCCGACTCTGTTCATGAATTCCTTCTTAAGCAGTTCCGGCTTCATCCATGTTAATTGCAGTCAATGCATACTCCCTTTCAGCGTCCCCAGTATCTTTGATGTAGTTTGTGATGTACTCCGGGACCTCTTTGACCTTATTGTAACTCGAAGGCTGAGGTTCACCGTAGGTGGTATACACTGGAACGACACCTATAAAAAATATCACACACACCGTTAAAATCCAAAGATCTTCTTCCCAACTAGCAGACAAGGAAAGGGACCTAGACTTCAAGGAATTTGATAGAAAATTAATACATACCAGTCCAAACCCTATCCAACAAATCCTCCTGTTTCAAATCCTTATCATAATCCCCCGGTTCCCCAGCTCTAACCTTCGCACTAGCACTCTCAACACTAACCCTCAAGATCTGTGTACTACTCATCTCAGCCCCATCAGGCGGAACCCTAGTATTCTCATACCTCCCAGCCAAAACCCCGTCGGTAATCAACTTCATAGCATAAAGCTTCTCATCAAGTTCAGTAACCAAACTAATGGTGCCGAATATCACCGAAGAGCGATAATTCATGCTGTGACTGTTCGGGGTGAGGGATAGCACCAATCCGTCGACTTTGGTGGCACAAACGCAGACTTTTAAGCTACTGTTCTCTTTGGTGGAGGAACGGGCCAGGTTCATGATTCGCGAGGAGACGTAACCGTGCAGGTAGAGGTCTAGGGGCTCTGAAAGGTCTGCGGATGGGTTCTCGAAGGAACCGAGCTTTCCGATCATGGGCAGGATGACGGGGAAGTCCTCTGGTGAGGCGGTGTTGAAGGAGACATGGAGGACTGGAGAGGAGGCGATGATTTCGTGGACGGTTTTGCAGTCGTATTTTCCTAGATGTTCCCCGCCAGCCATGCACCTTGGATATTAACATTATATGCTTTTATTTGATAGAGGATATATATGGTCCATGCATGGAGAGAGCTATAAATAGTTGGATATGAAGGATGCATACCTCGTTCGCTCAGACGGTTGACTTTGTTCGTCTTGGACTTTGGGTACGATAGATCCGACATTTTTGATATAAGAAGGATGATTGATGTTATAATCAAGACTAGAAAATGATATTAATTTGAATAGAAGATAGTATAATATAACCAACTCTATATCAAACCCTCACAAAAGCAATGTAGAAGCGAGGATAACCGTGAATCAAGTTAACTAGAATGATACTTCGAGATAATATTAATTTAAAGGGCAACCACCAGCTATTTAAATAGACAATTCCCACGAATATTAAAAAACGAACGGGTCAAATGAGTCAATACAGCTTCCGGTTGTCGGCCATAAAACCACCCACGATATTCTCTTCGGTTTAATCCCAAATCGCCCCCTGGACAAAACTCAAGTTATAATAGTAAAGGAGTAGTAGTAACGTAGTAGATATTTCGTAATTGAGAAAACTCAAAAAAAAAACGGGAAGGAATTAAGAAGAATGAAAGAGGAAGAAAAAGAAGAAAATAAGCAGTATTCGCTGGCCGGACATGCACATGGTAACACAGAAGTATCGTGTCGACTCGAACCGTTCACAGCTTTTTTTTACATACTATAGAAAAGGAAAGAAAGGAAAAAAGGCCACGAGCTCGGGGGTAGTGCAAGTTATCCACGTTCGGCAGTGCCGTGTAGATACATATACATCGTACATACTCCAGTGTAGCACGACGTCTATGCATAGA
This sequence comes from Arthrobotrys conoides, assembly GCA_036971725.1. Lineage (NCBI taxonomy): Eukaryota > Fungi > Ascomycota > Orbiliomycetes > Orbiliales > Orbiliaceae > Arthrobotrys > Arthrobotrys conoides. Next base: position 4,442,540 of record JAVHJM010000001.1, read on the forward strand.
TCACATTGACTAGTCTCGGGTTTTGCTCCACGTTAGCATGCCATCACGAAAGTTCCAGGTATCTGTGTCTTTAATTTTCTCTCACTGTCTGTTGGAGTGAAAGGTTGTTGCATCATGGAGAGATTACCCCGGTTAGATCTCTCGCGTCCCGGCTGGACTTGCCATATCGCGTTAGGCGGGTTTTAAGAGATCCTGAGCTCAGCAAAATGCAGAGATGGATGAACACGGCTACATATCAAATCCGTATCAAACGATAGGTTGAAGTCCGGGGAAAGGCCTAACTACCGCTGGTTAGTTAGTCAAGTCTTGTTTTGCTTTTGAGGGAGGATAACGATACTCCACATTTGTTCGGGATCCCTGCACAAGCCTGCTTACCACATATGCAACGCAAATCTGGATGTATATGTATCTCCAGTCTCAGATTAATCCTGTTTGGTACTTATCAATCGACTCGTGGAAGTCATTGGTTGGGTCTCGTAACCGTCTGGGTGCAGGTGTGCTTCCTTGCTATCCATCTTGCGTGTATTGTAGTCGGGAGCTGGGTTGATAACTTAGGAAGCGAAAGAGCTAAATTTAATTCAATGCTCCAATCTGGAGCAGTAAGGTTGTAGAATGTTGAAACCTTCAGAGGGAAGAAATTAATGAGTTTCTCCCCACTCGGCTCTGGTCACTTCATGACAACCGCCTGCTAGTCGATGACTCTCTTGTCAATACGACAGACTGACCAACCAACACTCCAGCTTCAAAATGCCCTTTATTTCCACCTAACATTATGTCCCAATACACGATCCAACACCAATCATACAACCTCACTTCCACCGAGCTACCTATTACCGTTGAGAAGTCACGGACAGCGGCACGGATCATAGCCTGGTCTCGTAAACATCATGTACGCTGGAAAGCGCCTTATGAGGATATAGCCCGGAAATATATGTTATTACTAAACCCCCCCCGGAGAGAACGAGCATATATCAACGCGGCCACACGAGTATTCGACAAAGCCGACATAGATGATTTAACAACCAGGTTCATCGCTGCTTTCAATATTACTGGCCAAGATATTCGCGATCCACCGGGTAGCGAAAGCTATCCCGATAGGACTTGGCAGATTCTCTCCAAAGCTAAAGATCCGGTCGTCTGGCCGGTAAAGAAGCTCGCTAGGATGAAGATTACAAATAAAGAGGAGGTGGAAGATTTCTGTCGTATTATCAACGCTGCGTTAGAAGCGTCTAGTTTGTCGATATCAACGAGTTTCGCCGCTATGTTGTATGTCACGCTGTTATCCGATGACCCGGGCCTGAAATCAGCGATTGATAATGGCTTAGGGATTCTGGCGTGTAAGGGTGCGAGTGGTGCACGGTTGGCGGAGCTAGGCGTTAAACTCAACAAAGCTGGAATAACAATTCATCGTGCAATTTCATATTGTAAGTGGTCGCCGTCTGATACAGCTTTTTAATAATTGCCAACTGATATATAAGTGCCAATTCTGTAGGGCTTCACAGGATATGTATCTCAATTTGCAATCATGCGGAAAGTCCTGTGGGAAGTCCTGTCTCTCGGGTAGTCCCGGCATATGCCAGCGTCTCCGTTGTGACACCGCGGAGTACCCGTTTATCAGCAGAGGTATGACAGATTCAATCCGCTGGCCCATCTAATAGAGTTCCCTTCTAAGACATGCAGGATAGGCAAGGGTCCGTGACAAGCACCGGTGTGTGCTCTCAAATAGATCACACGGTCTGCATGTGTGCCACATAATAGCATACTCGATCGGTAAAAGAGTAACCGATACCTACAAAGTAAGGAAATCCGCTCTATATGTCACAAATATGCCATAAAATAGCTAAAAGCTCAAAATTTTGTTATAGTCTGAATTCTGGAGATTCCTCACTATGCTAGTAGGCGAAGAATGCATGTTGAAAATACGTGCGTACGTAATCGGCGACTCTGAGAATGGAGCTCTAATCAACCGACTGGAGAACTGTATCTGTTTGTCACCAGATCTTCATCCTCTCTTCAACGATGGCGGTTTCATCCTGGAGCCCCTTGATGTAGACGGACATACACCTTTACTTGTTGATGTTTCGAAATTCGGCGAGTTGGATATTCCAGCGGAATACTCAGTGAGGTACACGAAGATCGCCGGCTTGATTCATCCCCTGGTTGAAAGGGGTTCAAATATCCACAACCTCTCCATCCGTGATATCCCAGCACACACGCTGGAAGACGACCCCCTTCTCTCAGATACTCCGATATTAAATGTGGATCGGAGGCAGATAGTGCAAAACGGTGAAGTGATCAGATTTCAGACACATAACTCAAATACCCATCCGTTGCCTCATCCACATCTTCTTTGGCTTCATGCCGTTATTAGCCGCATCGTGAGAATGGCCGGTAGGAATGGCGAATACGAGTATGCCTATGAATCTGACGAAGGAGAAGAGAGAGGGGTCGACTTTTTGACAGGGCGTTGGCCTGATTTTTGACTCATATGACTGGGCAATGAAAAATAGTGTACCATACCTAACAGTTTTCAATATTATATCCTTCATTTCAAAGTTACCTTTTACTCGGAAAGATTTGATACTGATCAAGTCATCATGCGCACTCACTGCAAACTGCGTTGGCGTTGGATAGTTTAGCCACAGCATGCCAGCCGCCACAGCTATCAAACAGTCTCGAAACGAATATTCAGGCCTGTCCGAATTTGATGCGGGGGCCCCACGAAAATTATTGAGAGGTTCAAAACGAAGGGACAGGTGTTTGAATTCAATCGATGGACCTACAAGGAGGTATGGAGTATAGGTTTATTATAGGTTTTTATATCTCGGATACCGGATCATATCACCTGCACGATTGCAGTGCTGTACAACTGCAGCTCGAGAAATTGGATAGCTAGGCAACTGCTTACAGCTTACACGACTGGATGAAGCCGCTCCAGGTGAGATGTAATAGTTTAATATAGTGGATACTGATACGGCATGCGAGATATATTGGCTCAACAAGAGGATCCTAGGAGAACAGGAAAGGAAAGGAAAAGAAGAATAAGAAAAAGTGTTTTAAAAGGCCTCAATCACAGACAGACAGACACTGGAATGCAATTAATGTGAAATCGGCATGCGAAATCGAAGTTAACAGGGTGGGTCGACTAGGTGGGCTTGATCAAACCGACCGGGGGAAGCTTGAGCTGCAGCTTCGATTCGAGCTTTTTCCCGCCATGGCAAGGGTGGGTAAGACCCGTGAGATATACCGAAAGACTAGTTACACTTCGACACCGCACTGAATTGGTGGAATCGAATGTATTTGATTGATTGATTGATTGATTGATTCTTACTTAATAACATGCAAGAGGCGGCCTAACGTGGAGAAACGTACGTACGTACATATCCAGTGTCAGTCGCTAGGAATCTGGATCCTTCATTTGAGGCTATTCGATGACTCGATCGGAATCCCCCCCGACTTAAGACTTGCAAGATGCAGTTGATAAGATTAAGGTAGGTAAGTAAGTAAGTACCTATTCCTTGATTGCATGAATCCAATCGATCAAGCAGTGGAAAGTACAGGTGTATCTTTTACTCCGCACCATACTCAAGTTACTAACTGTGATTTTGCTTTGCTTTGGTTGCTTTGCCTCGACACACACAAATCCAGATCCAGCTGCTGTTCACCAAGCTCGGGCCCAAACATCATCGTCACCACCACCATTGCCTCCCTGTTGATAATCTTGACCACAGGCTGTTGAATCGACAAATAAGAACCATCCACATCCGAACTTCAGCTTCAGTTTCGGTTTCAGTTTCGAGTTCTATTTCAATTGCAATTGCAACCGGCACCTTCCGTTGGAGCTCTTCATCAAAGACGCCGCCGGTACACAGGCGTCAGCGTCACCAGCAGCTATCCAGCATGCCGTATATCGAACATGACCCGACTAATACTCATACCTTCAAAACCCACCTTCTCAAGTCGAGACGGATACTAGCGTTATGCGGTGCAGGTACGTTCCCGCTTCCATTCCATGAAATTTTCTATCGATCGGAGAGGGTTTCCAAGGTTCATTCGATCCCGAAATTAAAAATAAAACCCACATGCGAACCGTCTTCTTTTTCTTTTCTTCTTTTTGATAGAATCCCTTACCTAACTGTCTCTGTCGTCATTCGCTCTTTCCAGGTCTATCTGCCTCTTCAGGTAAGCGGTCATACGCGCTTTCGAATGTTAATGTTACCATTGCGGTTTGAATGGGCTCCCGTCGGACATATGGAAGTCCTACATGTCCTAGCGTCTTCAGCTGTGTTCGTTAAGCCTCCGATTTGACCAAAGCGTTTTTCCAGGGTTGGCAACCTTTCGAGGTGCTGGAGGTCTGGTGAGTGGCCGTTAGCTCCCGACGTTCCCTCTTTAACGATTACATATACATCTGAATTAGTGATAGTAGAACTGATGGTTCTGATACCCCCTTTCGTTATTCTAGTGGAGAACTCATGATGCTATGTCCTTAGCGACGCCCCAAGCTTTCGTTAAGGATCCTAGCTTGGTTTGGCAGGTTGGTCCTCCCCCCATTCCAATTACATAAGATTGACGGGACCCCAATCCAATCCAATCCAATCCAACATTGTCAACACTCCTTCGTATCCATCCTTTCGTATCTCATTGCATAGCTTATATCTCGATGTCCATTATTCATATTAGTTCTACTCGGCTCGAAGACAAGCGGCCTTCTCGGCAAAACCGAACGCTGCCCACCTAGCCCTCGCTGCCCTCTCCGTCAAGAATAAAGATTTCATCACAGTAACTCAGAATGTCGACGGTCTCTCGCCTCGTGCCGGACACCCTCCGGAGCAACTCTACCCCGTACATGGCTCGCTATCAACTATCAAGTGCACGAACATCTTCTGCAGCTACACGGAGCTTAACAACTTCAAGACGGCACTTACACCCGCCCTAGCTCCTTCGAGGACACCTACAGATGTTGATGCTCAGCCACCTACTATTCCTCTGGCTGACCTTCCGTACTGTCCGAAATGTGGTATTGGGGTGAGTCATACATTCTCTTGCCATATTACTGCTTGTACTTTGGTCAAGTAAAAGCTTATAATAATCTTTATGTAGATGATGCGACCCGGTGTCGTCTGGTTCAACGAGACTCTCCCAAAAGACCTCCTCAAAGGTATAGACGACTGGATTGATCAAGGGCCAATCGATCTTTGTCTTGTCATCGGCACTACTGGTCGGGTCTGGCCTGCTGCGGGTTATATTGGAATCTGCAAAGGAAAGGGAGCTAAAGTTGCCGTTATCAATATGGAAATAAATGACGACCCTCGTCTCGGCGGTGTGAACTCTGCGTATGCCCTTACTCCACATATCCGTTGGCTTCATGGTGAATCAAGTGCTAATAGGCTGAGATATACAGTGACTGGCTATTTAAGGGTGATTGCGCCCAAATACTTCCGGATATCCTCCAGCCGATTATCGGATCGATGGACGAAGCCAGAGAACTGCTCGGTGATACAGACAAGTTCCCTCCTACGACAACATTTGGAGGACCGGTTACGGACGTTAACAACAATAACAGTACAACAGATGGAACCGGTGAGGGTACCGGATACTACTAACTAGCATTCTATCTTGCTTTAAGTTCGAAATTGGGATTCGTTTACTTTTAATTGACTGGAAAGAAAAAAAAAACCTGGACTTCTTGAGCGGGAAAGCGATATTCAGAAACGGAACAAAAAAGAGAGAAAAAAAGCAAGTAGGCGTTGGAATATATACAAGGAGCACTCTCATTTATTAGGCAAAGCGGGTTCGATGCTTATGACAGTTAGTTCCTAGAATGATTGTTTTACTTTCATTACCATTGGCTACCTAGGTACCTACTTCATTCAACGACTGGTTGGATACTCAAGGGTAGTTATTGAACTTAGCTGCTCCGTTTCTTTAAGATGTTACAAGTATGATGCATAAGATATTTAGCCATGGGAACTTACGCTATGTTAATAATTTACTTACGAAATGGCATAGTCTTGGAAGAAACAAAAGTAGGTTACAACCGTAGAGTACCGATATATAAGTATATTCCACCCGCCAAACTCCGACTCCAAACTTCTTTGAATCTAGATACTTACTTAAGTATATATCCGAACTAGCTGCCAGGATATCAAATCCGTGAAGCCTATCCGCCATGAACCATAATTACAATCTCGCCTGAAACCATGCTACTTCATATCATGCGTGTTGTCGTCATCATTCTCCATACAAACCCTGTCAGGTATCGTATCAGTCAAAATCCAATTATCAAATTCCTCCAGCCGTACCACCAAAGCAAGTAACCCAGCCTCCAGTCCATGGGGGGGGGGGGCTTTTACTTGCCACAATGAGCTAGCTGTACAGGCAATTGAGTATAAATACTTCGATCAATGGGGACGCGTACGTAGGAAAGATGGCTTCTTGCAGGTTGATTCCTTTCCTTTGAAACCGTAATATTTTCATTGTCGCATTTGCCTGCCAAGATTGGTATTCGAAGGATTATATTAAAGGTTGCAGGTTGTAAGTTGGGTTTCTCAGCTCTTCTTCTTCGTGCTTTAAATACCCCCCCAGCCTCCTGATACAGAGACTTTGACTTCTAATCGTTCACCATCCTCTTTACAGTAAACTTCAAAAAGCCAATTTAATACTCCTAGACCACCAGTATCCATCTTATTCTTTCCAAACCAATTAAAAGAAAAAGAAAAGAGTGAAAACAAAGATGGCCGCTTCAGAAATCACCCCTCTCGTCGCCGGCAACAACAAGCCAGAATCAACCACCAGCAGCATCGTCAAACCGATCGGAAATCCGATCAAGAAGTTTTGTCCACAGTGTAATCGCTGTATCGATTGCGGCGACTGCGAGTTTTGGTATGGCTGCCCCTTTTCTCTATCCTATTTTTCTATTCTTCAGATTATACGATACACTTCTTACCCCAGCTTTTCTGTTTGACGTCATTTCCTTCGTTTGGTGGATATATATATATAGACTAACTTTTTGATGATTTTATCTAGCTGTATTCCTTGTACCATTCAGTAAAAAAGACATCTCGAATTCAATGGCCGATTTCACAGAGAGGGTTGAGGGATGAAAAGAGGGGGGGAAACTGGATAGCTAGATGCTTGCTAGGTGGAAGGACAGGTTTCAATACTTTTGTACCGCCGTATCTTTGGAAGGGAAGTTCCTTGCGCCTTTTTCGCATACAAATATCGAATTTTGTGTATACCTATACCGCGACGCCTTTCAATTCGTTAAAAACCCACTTTTTGTTTGATACATTTCCATAAATGCGAATTCTTCTTTACCATTTTTTAGGATTGTAAACGAGGATAATATTCATATTTTTTTAAAAAAAAAAAAAAAAAAAAAACCTTCGCGGTTCTATCAATTAGAGCAGCTTGAAGCTTGAAGGGGGAGTATTTAATGCCAAGACCGCGCCCCATGTTTAGCCCGTCGCAGTAAATCTATGTCGCCAATTTTTTTCCATCCTCAGTCGCACAACCTCCCAAAATCTTCACAATCTCATCCTCACCATCTACAAAACAACCATCATAACCACAACTTACAAAATGCCGAAACGAAAGCGCTCAGACTACGAACGTCCCCTCCCCGAAGACCAACCTCTAGATACTTTAGACCCATCATCAACCACAGAATCAACCCGGTCAATAGCAATCCACCAATCCACCGTCTCCCAAAAGATCCACCACTCCCGCACCCTTCTCAAACGCGCCTTAAAAACCGCTAAGGGTTTCGAACAGCAAAAGCTAGGGAAACGGATAAAATCCGCACGAAAGGGAACCGGCGAAAAACCCGGAAAAAAAGATGGGAAGAAGATGAATGAAGTCGAAAGACTAGAAAATGAAATCGAGGCTTTAAAACATATCGATCTGGCGGAATTGGCGACAAGGCATTTGAATAAAGTCTTATTGAAGAATAGAAGTTTATCGACGTCGCGGTATTTCCCACCGGAGATTGGGAGGGAGGTTGAGGAACAGGCGAAGTTGGCTGTACCGACTGGTCCGGTGGCGAATGTATGTGCTAGGATGTTGAATGCGAATCCGGTGAAGGAGTGCGTGAAGGAGATTATTGGGAATCTGAGCAGGTTATTGGGTATTGAAGATGGGGTGGTGGAGGATGGTGGTAAACCTACTAAAGAGGCGGAGAAGGTGGAAAAGAAGGTTAAGGAATCGAAGGCTGTTATACACGGGACTGATAAGGAACTCGGAGACGAGGAGGATAGTTCAGAGGGAGATGATTCTGAAGCAAGTTCGAAAAAAGACTCGGAAGACGCAGTAATCCATCCTTCTATGCTCAAAAGCTTAGCTACAAAGTACCTTCGCAACGGTGCCGCGATATCGAGCGATGAATCGGAAGACGAAGATGACGATGGCAGGATAGCGTGGTCTTCTGAAGATGATGAGGAAGAAAGCGAAGAAGATACCTCGGAATCAGAAGATGACAGACCCCGCGGACGTTCAATGTCTATTACACCGATCCCCGAAGACCAACTTCGTAAAATAGAGGAATTGGAAGACGAAGCTTTAAATATAGATCTATCCGACGACGAAGAAGAGGAGGAAGGAAGCGACTCCAACATCTCCCCTCAACCACCCAAGAAATCCGAAAAATCGAAATCCAAGAAACAGGCTGCACCGGCACTCGCCCCGGCCACAACAGGGCCCATCAAATCATCCTCTTTCCTCCCAACTCTCATGACAGGCTACATCTCAGGCTCCGACTCCGACGCAGCTTCAGAAATATCCGCCGAAAATAATCCAAGGAAATCAAAGAAAAAGGGTCCCCCGGAGAAGAAAATTCGCAAGAATAGGATGGGTCAGCAAGCTCGCCGCGCCCTTGCTGAGAAAATGTACGGTACAGGAGCAAATCACGTCAAAAAAGCGAAAGAAGAGAAAGAAGCGAAGGTAAAAGCGAAAGAGGATAGGAAGAAGGCATGGGAGGAGAAACAGACGAAGGCTGTCCATGTCAGTTGGCAGCTCAAGAAGAAAGAGAAGGATGAAAAGGATAAGATCGTTAAGGATATGATGGCTGGCAAGGGAGCTGGAGCTGGGAAGAAGATCGTGTTTGATTGAAGCATTAAACTACCATCGGCATTGTATATCTACGCATTGAAAAGCTCGGCAGCTAACAGTGGGCCAAAAGTTTTTTCTCTCTATATTTTGGCAAGCGAAAGACTATGTACAGGTAAGGGCGATTAGAAAATCATAATGAATAACCAAAAAAAGCCTCAATATCAGGTACTTGAGGCTTGAGTGCTTGAACGCAAATTACAAATTTCATATCATCCAAGTGGATTGTTGCACGTCCAGCACGCAGTCGTCGCTTCCTCCGATTACAATACCAAAGATAACGAAAAAAAAAGGGCTAGGAAGGAAGAGAAGGAGGCTAGGAAGGAAGAGGCGAAGAGAAAGAAAGAAAGACATTAAGAAAGCGTAAAAAAAGAAAAGAGAAAAAAGAGAAAAGAAAAAAACACGGATTTTGAGAAATCGGTTCTGTCTAACAACTTAGACTACCATCTCTCAATCTTACTCAGAGTAGATTTGTCCCTTGGGATCACTCAAACGTCGTAACGATTCATCTCTGGACGCCGGTCTTATCGGTGAAGCAGACGTCGACTTGAGGCTCTGAAGATGGTTCGCCATTCTATTCATGCACAACATTTCGGATCGAGTTAGCCAAAATGTTCATGATCATATGATACCGTGTTCTCCCAAGATTTCTCAAAAAAAGCAAAGTAACAGGAATCTCGAGGCGTACCTTTCGGTTTCTGTTCCGTTCTGCTTGATCGCGATATTCAGATTGTTTAACGTGGATAAAATTCCGGACATCTACAAGATTTCGAGCAATGTCCTCAATAAAGGAGTTATTATAATAATTTAGCCTTCATGTTCGTAACGTTCATTTCATTAAGGAAATAAGGAAGGGGGCGTCCGAACAATGGCTTTGATGATGATGATAGTCTACAGAAACCACTCAGAAGCAATAACGCAGCAATGATAGATGATAAGGTGTGGATGGGGAGGGGGAATGCAGTGTAAATGATGCCCATCCGTCTACAATCGTAACAAAAAAAACCGGAAAACGTCAAAGAAAAGGAAGGCCGTAAACTAAACCTATGCAAAGTATGCTCGCCTTCAAAAAGCCTGCCAAAGGGAAGAATTTTGGTCAAAACCGCTCCACTCAACGTACCCCTCTACAAGGACACTTGCTCTCCGATCTCAGGAGGAACAACTTACAAGACCGTGCGACTTATCATCATCATCATTACCATTAGGACGCTTTAGGACCGGGGGGTACTGACATGTCCAGTCAATGACTCATCTTCTTTGTTATCATCCTCTTCGCCTTTTCTGCTCACCTCTCTGGCCTTCGTATCGTTCTGACGTAGTATCTCTTCCATCATGTCGCATCGCTGTTTATACGCGTCCGCATCGCTCAGCGCTCGACTGCGCCCAGCTTTCGATTCTGCAAGTTCAATCTCCAACTTGCTGATTACTTCGTGCAGGCTGTTGACTTGGTTTCCTAGGTCCGATCTGTCCTTCGTATTGTTGACAGAGGATGTGGCAGCTGATTCTAACCTCTGTGTCAAGGTAGCAATAGTAGCCTCATGGGACTCCACAGCAGCACGGGAAGCTGCAAGGGCCTTCTCAGCTTCTTTAGCTCTAGTTTCAAATGCCGCCGCATCATCTACCAATCCCCGAACTTGTTCTTTATACACATTTGACATCTCCTGCATATCGAAGGCATTTGCTTCTGCAGCCTTGTCGAGCTGCTTCCTTGTCGCGACTAGACTGGCGGCGGATTCGGATTCGGATTTTTTAACGGTCTCGAGCTCGGATTTCGAGGTCTCGACTGCTTTCTGGAGTTCTGCTACCAAAGCATTCAGAGACTCAACTGCCTTTGTCTGTTTTTCGACTTCTGCAGTCAATGCTGTCTTTTCTGTGTTGTACTTGGTAGTCAAAGCGTCCAGCTCAGAAGTATCAGCTGGCTGTTCTTGGAGATCTCTGAATGATTTCTCCGCCGTCTCTCGGGCAATAGACTCCTTCTCAAGTTCTGCTGTCAAGCCTTCAAGAGCTGCCTTATGCTCCTCTTCCTTTGCCAGGAGGATTTCTTGGTGTTCCGCGGTCAACTTAGCAATTTCTTCAGTGTGCTTTCCGTGTGCTGCGATTGTGTTCTCAGAATGTTCCGCAAATGCCTTCTTGCTATCTTCAAGTTGTTTGTTAAGTTCATCGTTGTTACTTTCCAGTTTAGCAACCAACGACTCTCTGTCAGCAAGCAATGACTCCTTGTCTGCGAGGACCTGGCTAAATCTATTAGATTTATTCTCATGTTCACCCCGAGCTTCATCCAGCGCCTTCGCATGAGCAGCGGTGAGCTCATCAATCTCCTTGATTCTCTCAGCCAAAGCCGTTCGGACGTCCTCAATTTCGGCATTCAGCTTGTCACGCTCCTGATTGTAATTGGTCATAGTATCCTAGTGGTGGGGGGTGAATGTTAGAATAACTCAAACTAGGATGGTTTATGAAAAGTCTTACCGCTTCGCCCTGAGTCAAGACCTCTATGGTCTTCTTCAAAGCATCGACTTCATCGGCAGCCTTTTGCTTAACCTCCTCGAGGGTCGTTTGTAATTCTTGGTTTTGATTTACAAGCTCCTCCAAGGTCTTGCGATCACCGTCAGCTGCCTCTGACTTATCCTGGAGAGACTTCAACTCAGCCGCTTGGGCCTTCTGCTTTCCCTCATACTCGGCGACAAGGGATTCAATCTTTGAACCATGTTCGGCCTCCAAATCCCCAATCTTTTTCTTTGCAGCGTCAAGTTCGCCAGCATGCGTAGTTTTAAGGCCTTCGAGTTGGGCACGAAGGGTCTCCAGTTCTTCCGATTGGGCCTCACTCTTTTCAGCAAGAGCACGCTTCTCTTCCGTATGAGCAGCCAGGTGTTGGCTAAGTTCAGCTTCGTGAGCTGACTTGAGGTCGGAAATTTCGGATTGTCGGGTCTCCAAGTCGCCCTTTGATTGCGAAGCGGTACTTTCGAGCTCCGCAATGGTCGACTTGAGTTTCTCGGCGACTTCCTGGCTCTCCTTCGAAAGGGCCCTCTCCGCCTCTAGCTTAGAATCAAGCTTTGAGACCTCATCTATCAGTTTCTGAACCTCATTTTCTGAATTCTTTTCCCTGGCTTCGAGATCGGCCAAAGCCTTTTCTTTGGCCTCAATGTCGGCTAACGCCTTCTCATGAGCCGTGGCAGCTTCTTGGTGCTTGGTTTCCGCTTCTGCAAGTGCGGTTTTAAGCGACTCAACTGTGGCTTCAATTTCTTCGAGTTTGGATTGGGCCTCAAGTTTTTGGGCCTCAGTATCCTGAATCTTCTTCTGGAGCTCAACCAGTTGCTCCTTGCCACTGCCCTCCGATTCAGCCAGTTCCGTCAAAGCCTGTAGGTTATCTGTTAGTAGTGTCCCGACTTTCAGCGTAATATCTACTAGCTAACCTTTGAATGATTCTCGCTGAGTTCAGCCTTTTCTTGTTCGTGTTTCGACTTAACGGCTTCCAATTCACTCTTTGCGGCCTCCAACTCATCGGTTGCAGCACCGAGTTTCTTGGATAAGTCGTTTCTTTCCTTGGCATATGCATCCCTTTCACTCTTAAAACCATCTTCCCGAATCTTTATGTTGTTAAGCTCCTGTTGGTGTGCTAGACCAGCATCCTTCAACCTGCTCTCCCATTCGGTTTTTATTTTCGCGGCTTCAGTTTCGGCGGTAGTCAGTTTTGCAATGACTTCTTCGAGTTGCTTTCGCAGCTCCACGTTCTAAAACAAGGTTAGTCTCCTATCCTGCTGCAGCTTCAGGCGTTTATTTGTCTTACGGATTTCTCGAATTCCTCTAATTGGGTTGATAACTCTTTAACCCTAGTGTCAATAGCTTCTGTATCGCTAGTGCCCTTAGATTCGAGCTCTGCCTTCTCTTGTTTAATCGTGACAACCTCGGATTCGAGTTTTGCCTTTTCCTCCTCGACCTTTGCTTTCTCCTCTTCTATCTTGGCAATAACCTCATCTTTCTGCTTGCCTGCAGTTTCAATTTCGCTGGTTAACCGCTCCTTTTCGGTTTCCAGCTCGGAAATGGTCGTCTGGAGCTTCTCAATTTCCTCATCCTTCTCCTTGAGGAGTGTAGTGTAATCAACACCGTTGGCAGCTGGTCCCTCGGGTTTTGGGCTGAGTCTGGAGGTGGACGCAGGGGTACCCGGAATTGGATCTAAGCGAGATTTGGAAGCAGATTTGGTAGGAGTACCGGTGACAGCGGAGACACGACGGCTTGCCGACGTGACGGATGGAGCAGCAGCGGAACTGGTCGAGGTGTTAGGCCTTGTTCGCGGGGCCGCTGATGATGGACTAGAATTCAACGTTGCGACAGAGGACTTTCTTGCCAATGGTCCTCCTGCAGCAGGAGTAACACTAACGGAGGATGTTCGTCGATTGGTAGCGGTGGTATCGGCAGAAGAGGTGCCTGGTCGAGATGAACTTGGACGTGTGGTAGTCGTAGTCGTAGTCGTAGTAGTAGAAGGTGGACCAGAGGCAGCTCCAGCACGCGTTGAGCTCGTACCAGCTAAGGTGCGTTTGGCACTAGCAACTGCACCTACTTGAGGAGCAGTGCTCGTTCGCGGTGATGAAGTCGTTCCTGGAGTAGAACTAGAAAGAGGTTTCTTCGTACTGGTAAGGGATGTTCCAGCACGGGTCGGAGGTTTTGACAAGCCACCAGAGCTAGATCCGGTGGTAGTAGCAGATTTACCAGAAGCTCCGATGGTAGAAGGCTTCTTCGCCAACGTTCCAGCGGGTGGCCGCTTAGGCGCGCCGCTAGTGGGCCGTTTATTGGTGGTAGTCTTGCCAGACGAGCCGGATACGACACTGGTATCCGTCTCTCGGCCAGACTCAGTAGCAGACAGGTTTGAATCGGTCATATTTGCAGACTCTTCGAGATCCGGGGTAGATGAGCTTAGAGGTGCATCTGCAGTTGTTTCTGCCATTGCAGAGATTGTCGGTGGGTACTGGAGAGCCTGGCTTAAGAGGTTGTTTTTATGAGAGAATTGGTCGGCTCCAAGGAGGTTTGCAATTGTTCCAAACTGAAGATCAATGGCGAGTCAAACAGCAGAGCAGCAGAGACATGCAAAGACATGCAAAGACAGAAAAGGGGGGCCTGGCAAGGAGGGTTGTTTGGAAGCTATCACGAGATATTTGATTAGCTTGCGCTGCCAGAGATCAGAGATAGACCAGCGGACCTACTCTATGATGATACCTATACACCACGCGGGAACCAAGCGAGAGAAGAACGAGAGAAAAAATTTATTAAAGAGCTGTCAACATCAAGGATAAGAGAGAGGAAGGAGAAAACAAGAGATTTAGATAGTTCCAGCCGTCGGGTCGGAAGGAACTACTTTATTAATGGGCCGGGGAATGCAGTGAAGGGTAAGAAGGGGGCCGTGAGGAACGAGGAATAGGAGAGAGAGCCGACTTCCCAAAACGAGAGGTTTGGTGTTGAGGTGGAGTCGTGATAACCTAAGAAGTAACTGTCCCTTCTGTCTTCTATCCCTTGGCCTGGTAAGTACTTAACTAGCCCGGCTGGTTAATGGTCCCTTGACTGGTCCTTGGGATTCACCATCATTGCCCTAATCAAACCCATTTCCGCCCCTATGCATCGTTTAATTGGCTCCTCTCCACAATGCTTGGCCTGCACTGTGCTGCACTGCAAGCACGGCTCTCAAGATCAGAGCCCGGTCTGCATCATGTGCAGGTGCGGTGCGGTGCACTGTGTGAGCTAGTGAGCTGGTGAGCTAACTGGTACTGGCTAGGTGCCGACCGTACCTACGTCTACGTGCAGCATCATACATACGGGTACATTTACGGTACATGTAAGTACATCCAACTTGTCGATTAAGTCAGTACTTAAGTACGTAGGTAAGTAAGTAAGTCAAAGTCAGATATTTCATTGATAACGACGACTGCAACCATGTTGAATCGTGGGAGGCTGGTTGGTTCACGAGACCATACATGCTAATGACTACTTAGTACCTAGTTAAAGATACCATTCTCAAGCAGATTCCTCCCCGACAATGATACAATGTCTCCAGACAGTTCCACCAGCCGATCGCAGCTTGAATGCAGTGCTCCGTGTATTAATATGACCCCGTGTTTTCGCCTCGATATGCCATTTTTCATTCTTATGGTTCCGAGACTATAGGTTAGTTTATCTCCCATCTTTAATTTCATATCATAAGGGGATTCGGTAATCGGATCTTACAGTATCCACAGCGATAGCATCACAGTTGGACTGATCCTGTGAGCTTATGCACCTTAATCGCACAGTATTGCTGGGTGGACAAGCAAACTTCAATATAACCTACAAGAAAATCGATTCGATTCATGTGTCAGATATCGATACATAATGCACTAGCTGAAAGAAAAGAATTTGAACACCATGGACCAGGAGCTCCTTACCTTACTGAGAGAATCCTGGAATTTCACCCAGGGCAAGGGTGTTCCGGCGGGCGTGGAAGCGACAATCAAGCTTATCGGCTTGGCTTCGGCTACTTGTTTCTTGATCGATCCCAGGTCTGGCTTCTTATCCTGAGAGGTATATTGGAAGTCCAGGAGGACGTCTTTAGCACCCGCGGGTAGAACCCTGAGATCAGGATCATCGTCGGTATACGCTCCTCCCGTACGCTGTTGGTCCAAGGCTTGTAGCTTCTATTAATCACATACAATAAACAGATTAGTTCAGAAGCCAGGGGGGCCAGAGGAAAGATAGATAATATACAGCACCCACCTGTATTATAGACTCTCGGGTTATGGCTTTCAACTCGTTACCCATAGTGGTAGCTGTGAACTCTGGGAATAATTCTGGGTGCCCGCTGAACAGTTTATTATCCACAAAGGATTCTTTGGATACAATTCTTCAGTTTGCAATATCATCAAGGGAGATATTTCGTGAACTTACGAAAAGCGACCGCATGTTGCTTGTAAATCTCCATCTGCGAGAGGATTGCCCTCGCGTCGAACCTGGTGTATGCCAGTTTCGAGATGGCCTCCCGAAGTTTCTACACATTAGATAATTTCAACAAGACTGTTCATTTCACTCAATTGATATATAAAGTATAGATAAGTATATAAGGGTGGACTTACTGTTCTTTCCTCGCCAGCGTTTATGATGGCGATGATTGTTACAATTATCGCCAGAACCGTGCTGACACTGGTGACAAATGCCAATGCAGCACCAGCCGTGGCGAAACCGATTATCCCAAAGACAGCGAGTCCATATCCAATAACTCCGGTGCCGATTGTAACGAAGCTGGTAACCGTGAATACCAAGTTTTCTATGTTATTGCTGAGATCGAAGCTATGTATCCATGGTTGTTAGCTAATACTGGTGTACTGATTCCGCATCTATATGGGTTTAGAACGACTGTGATTTCTATACCTTCTCTTGAACCCCTCCCATTCTTGTAGTGCACTGGGAGGCAGAACCTCCTTCACTTTTTTCTCCAGATCATCGACGCTTTGATAACCAGAATCGTGTAAGAGTTTTGTGACTTTCGCCTGACAATCTCCAATAATTTTATCACTGACATGTTATATATATATTAGTGTCGACTCAATTAAAGTATTAACTGCCAGATCGGTGATAAATAAATAAATGCACTGACATATCTGCCTTCAACTCCACGACTTGATCTTTCATAGTCGCAATATCGCTCTTAAGCTGCTCTAGACGATCGCGTCTCTTCGGGTTATCTGGATAGAACAGGTCGCCCACAGTTTGGGTCGCCTTGACTATTGGTTCAAGGAAAGCTCTTTCGGTTGATTCATCTGCGTCGGCAAGCTCTGGCATGGAACCTCTGAGGGAGTCCCCGGTATTTCCGCCAAATACAATGTCTGCTGTTTCGAACATGATTTCTATATATTCTGAAGTTAAAAGAGTATACGTAGGTGTACAAGATATTTGCACCGGTACGTTTGTTAAATCTGAAGTTGACAACTGGGTATGCTGACAGCTCTAGACCAACTTCTAGCTAGATATAAGACTGAGATGACTTCGAATCATGAACATATAAATAATTAAAGGGTGAGTGTGATCATGATCCCCAAGTTCAACTGTCCTTCGGCCTTCTTCCTTTCCATTTTCTTTTTATGATTCTTGCCACCATAGCTAGCGCTAGTAGCTTGAGCTTCAGATTTAGAAGTATCTGATATGGGGATTGACATTGATTCGAGAAGGGGAAGAACGGAACCGAAGTCCTTGTGAGTTTCCCGCGCACGCCGCGATACCTCAGCCGCACAATATTGTGGAGCTGAGCGCCCGCAATCCTCGGAATGGGAGGCGTATTCCGACCGGAACTTATATCACACTCGGCTAGCGTACTTAGATGCGCTGTAGGCATAGTACGCCCAGTTACCCTTCTGAAGATTTCTCGCGCACTGCGGAATGGTCTAATCCAGTCTCGTCTTCAGCTGATCAGATGCCTCACAAAACTTGTGGGCAATATTCACACAAATTCAAAAAAAAATGCCCAGACTAGTCTCGAAGTTCACACCGGCGTACGCCACGGGCTTGCAACAATTACAACGCAGAAGCCGAGCTGAAGGAGA
Source organism: Arthrobotrys conoides (assembly GCA_036971725.1). Lineage (NCBI taxonomy): Eukaryota > Fungi > Ascomycota > Orbiliomycetes > Orbiliales > Orbiliaceae > Arthrobotrys > Arthrobotrys conoides. The sequence goes on from JAVHJM010000001.1 coordinate 4,460,197, forward strand.
ACGCGAAGGCGAAGGCAAATGCGAATTTATCTGTCCAATTAAACTGATTTTAGCTGTGGACCAGCAAACACAGAAAGAGAAGTCTGCACCGTTAGGATTCCGAGACAGTTCCAAGAAGCTTTGCCCAGGCGCCTATTTCGAACTCTAAACTACTTCTCGAATCCTAGAAGTTCTCCAGCAATGCATCTACTACAACTTTGCGGCGTGGAGGCTTGGTGGCGGCATCCTATCAGCTGCGGCCGGGGACCGACACTTTACTGAGCTTGCGGGCAAATCACTATTGGTAATCCTCGCATCAGCGAATCCAAATCCGACTACGTGCTCGCTTCTTCCCATTAAGGGAAGTTCCGAATTCCACATTGATGCGGGCCGGAGAAGCTTCAGTTTAGCTTAGCTAGTACAAGCTAATGCATAAACCCTTCACAATTATTATTCTGAATAATATAACTCACAAGTTGAGGAGAAAACAGATTGAAGTAACTTTTCTATCAGTGACCAGATTAACCCCTCCAATTGTTCGATTGATTCTTAGAGGCGTCCTATGAAAAAGACCGTTCACCAGCTGAAGAAAGCCATATTCCTCGAATTGGACTTCGTCCGCGCGAAGGAAGAGCTCGTGGCCGGCGCCATGGCGCTGGTTCAGGTCGAGCTCAATTCCATTCTATGTTCTGGCTTCAGCTGAACTATTCATTCTTTCTATCGGGTCAATGATACGGGACCATCAGCGGTTTGCCATGCATTGAGAATAATCATTTGTATCTGCAATAATTCTTTGGAGTGTCACAGTTTGGAAGCCCCTCTAGCCTCTACATATACAGCTCAATGTCCCATCGATTCTGAATATATTTTTACCTCCAGGATCATCGAACCTACATCTTACAATCGAACTCACAGCAGCTACTTGCTACACTATAGCTTAAAACTTCATTGTTTTCCTATACCTCGTTTTTAGAAAACCACATCTTGCCAAAGTCAAAATGACGACTCCTTTCTTTCCAGGTAAAGTGGAAACCAGTCAAATACGTCTTGTCATCAATTCAAAAAATCCCAATCTAACCATGTTATCAAAATAGATAATCCAAACCGCGCAGACCGGGTCAACCAGTTGATCAATCAAACGTCTACCATCCAATCGTTTATGGCAGACATCGAAACCGGGATGATGTCGGAAGCCACAAATGCGATGCCGTTTCTTGACCAAATCGCGACAGAAGCTGGCTACCCAACAGTAGAGGAATACATCCAAGCTTCGCAGAGAGTGCTTTCGCCCGCCCAAAAACTGAATTATCAAAACCTCTGCTCTCACTTGATCAGCTTAGATCCAAAATTCACCGACGGTGTCTATATCAGTGGTGGTGTTGGTTCCATTGGTGTTCTTATGAACATAGGAGGTATGTTATGATCATATGAGTGCTAAGGATCTATGTATCTATATGTGGTTCATGCTAATCGATCCGCACCCGTTCGTATAATAGTGTCCAAAATTGTCAATATAGTTTGCAAATTCAGCACTTTTGTTCAGGGTATGAGAGGTATTCTACGGGGCCTCATCATGATGTTTAGAGGTTTGTCGAGACCCTTGATAAGCTCTAAGACCCCTTTCTTTAAATACTAATTTCTTGTGCAAGGCGCTTTCGAGGATGGAGTTGCAACCGTGAAGGTTTTTGCGACTCTTCTCAAAGCAAATTATCGGCGTGCGCTCGTAGTCGGTGATCAAGTCGGAACTGATATTGGCACCACTTTGGCAAGGTCTTTGAGATGGCTTGGAAGGGCTGGAAAGGTTTTGCAATGGGCTGGTCTGATGGCTGAAGTTGCTCTATTGATTTATGGCGGAGTTCAAGGCGCTAATGAAAAACGACAACTTGAAGCGTAAGTAACATCTCAGATATCTCGATATAGTGCGTCGACATTCAGACATTCTAACGGGGTGTGCGAACGAACCTAGTGCAATCACGGAGGCATTTTCTACCCGATTCTCTGTCAAGAAGATCGAGCTTCTCTTGGTTCAGACTCAATCATTCCAAAGCATGGCAGCTGCTCTCGTTACCTCCAAAGCCATGATGACTCAAATGATGGAACCAAGCAGTTCTAACACTGGTAGTGCCACTGGCGGTACTACAACGACCACGCCACCGCCACCGCTGCCTAAGGCTATCGAACAAAATATTGATAAGGAAATACAAACTCAGATTGATAAGTTGATCGATCCTTTCGATACGGTTAGTAATATAACATACGCGGTCCTACCGTTAGATCGAGATATAGTCCGAAAGTTTGGCCAATCCCCATACTAACTACCGATATTATAGGAAATGGAATCCTGCAATACAGACGCTATTGTTACGACGGCGCTGTCAGCTTTGGATTCGGCCGCTGGTAAGTTATTCTTGAACTACATTGCTCTACAATATGTAATATGAGGAATCAATTATCCCGCTAACTTTCGCAATTTCTTCATTTCTAGCCCAACCTGCTTGGACAGATGACGATCCTACACTTGAGCAGGTTAAAGCCTGGATTGCAGCCCACCCGATGACAGATAGTAACGGAGATGTTATCAACCCAGACGGACCATCATTTGACGAATCAGGCTTGGTCTGGACTTCCAACGCAGTCAGCTCCGGTTCCCAAGCACAAACGGTGACCGTCACCGGTCTTAATCAAGCAGGCACAACCCCCTCACCGCTCGGGCAATGCTTCGCAACCGTTGCAATTAGCATGGGTGTTCCGAATACGACTGCTGCATCAACTCTATTCACTGGCACAACCTACGGATTGAGTGGTAGCGGTGGTACCCCAGATGTAACTGTAAGCGTTACTGGAACAACTGGAGTTACCGGACTCGGGGCTGTGACAATTTCTGCTGTCGATGCGAATGGGTATATCAAGGTTGAAGTTGCGACAGCCGCTGGTTCTCCATCTATTCAGGTTCCTGCGAATGGTAGTCTTTTGTTTACCTTTACGGGTAATACATCTGCGGCTGGCCAAGCGGACTTGTTGGTTCACGAGCTATGGTATCCCGCGAACAACAAGAGCTATGCGGATGTCTTTGTTCAGAAAAACTAAAAGACCTCGAGACCTAGATCTTGACTATTTGTGTTGTAGGCTCTCGAATTCCAACAAATACAAAGTATATAGGCTCGACTTATAGCTTAGTCAAAATTCCATGTTGTCGCTGGACTTCTGTCAATTTAGTTGATGATTTATAATAGTTTAGATGGCAAAATTTCAAAAATCATTTTAATATCTAGCTAAGTAAATACGGCTTTACGCTCCAGTGAAGCTAAATTCATAAGTAACGAAGGTGAACGCATGATAGATGGCACGTGGCTGATCAGCTGAAGGGCCAAGTTAAACGTCGTGTATTTTACAGAACATATGACTTGAATGTAAAAGTTGGTATTTACATAAGTTCACTACCAGGTCCTAGAGCTCGGGTTAGAGCATGAATTCTCAAGTTTGTAAGATACCGGAGTACTTTGAAGCTACACGTCGTGTATACTGTCGTGTTTCAACAATTTTCCAATATTATTACGTACTACCAATTGAAGTAATAAAGTCTAACATGCAACATGCATGTCTTCGATCCACGAGCTCGCAGGATCGATCGTGTAATGCAATCCGTTCGTCGACTCAAGTCTAGAACTATTAATCCGCTACATCTCGATTGAGCCCCTCCTCAAATTCAAAACCAGATCTGTATAATCAATTCGCTTATCACAAACCGTGCGCGCGCATTGTTCGGAATTACATCCAACCCATGCATTTCCCACGGGATGACGCATATATATCAGATCTGGGATAGAAATACCTCCGTCGCCTGCATAAATCCCAGGATAAGGGTCAGAACTTAACTAAAACACTGGATTATAAATACCCGCCATGGTATCGAGGCTTATACCAGTCGAATCTCGAATCTCTGGGTATCTTGATAAAGGACCCCTAGCTTGATTATATTAAGGATTTTTCACATGAATGGAAATTAAGAGTTGATAAGTTTTTTTTTAAAAGCGCAATAAAAGGATACGGCGCGGATGTTTGAAATCGATGAGGCTACTAAGGGAGGGAACCATGGATCATGCCATTCTGAAGTTTCAAAAACCTCACGCATCCCAGAAAACCTGCCAGGGTGGAGCTCCAGCCAACGGAGAGAAACTCAAAAAAATCGAAACCTCGAATTCTGGAAGCACGAAGTTCAGCAGAGAAACTTTATAAAACCTCCCTTCAACTTTTGCATTTACGATAGGTGCTCGTGAAGTTGTCTTGTCGCCAGACTCCTCAACTGTGCTCGTGAAGGTTACACAATAATCCAGCAAGAACACCCCCCAGCTCAACTGAACTGACCCAAAGATCCCTCTGAAGTCGCACCAAATATAGTCTGACTCGTCCATTTCGACTCTGGAACCGACCGTTCGAATTCGAATTGCCCCCAATCAGCTCGCGCCGGTTGGCCCCGTCCCCGCCAATGAACATCCCGACATCCCCAATTTGTACTACCTCAACACCACAACACACAAAATACCACAAGAACTCCCAAAGAGGCATCTGAGACCTCAACCCAAGCTGGGTTATATGTCTCAACATCACAATGCGACCACCCCAAACGCTCAAAGCACCAACGTGACAGCTGTAACACCAGTTACAGACTCCTACGATACCCCGATGGGATTACTTACTTTCCGTTCTGAAGCCGCTTTCACTCCACTACGATTTTATTGTACTTCTAAATCGAAATCCTCCCCAATTAAGCCAAGCACCCAAAAAAAAATGAGGGTCGTTTTGGGTAATAACGTACTTCGAACGATTTTGTGTCAACCCTGAAGAAAGTGGGTCCGCGGAGTTTCTAGAGAATTATATGATGATGATTCGTATTTAATAATAAGGCGGGGGCCCTTCGAATCATGGATTTAATTCTCCGATCTTCAAACTTGGCTCGCTTGTTCTTTGGTTTTTTAAGCTTTGTTCTTAGCATTTCTGATCATTTCATTGTATGCTGCCCGAGATTTTTATATCCATCTTTCGTTTTTTATATTCCTTTATAACGGCTGGTTCCGTTAAAGTATCTGCATACTCGGTATATATATACCGGGATTTTCTAATTACGTTACATCTGGTAAGTATTTGCAAACTGGTATTGCTTGTGGATCATACTAACAGTACCTCTTAGATAATTCAAAATTGAGATCAAGCCCACGACGACTTACATATTACAACTCTATCCACGATATCGTCTCAGCAGAACATCACCAACTCTCATAACCAAACGTCACCATCACATTTCACAATGGAATACAAATCCAACACCCCAAAGCTCCAATCCCAAAAAACCTACCACATAATGACCACACCATCCCCTCCCAGAGTCCAACCACTTTGCGCAGGCGCCCAAGCCCGCATTCAATCTTTAAAAGAAGAGATGGCAACCCTAGAAAACGCACCCGGCCTTCGAGAGTTATACTCCAGAATAATCAGAGACTACGAAACCGGAAAGATAGTATGGCAAAGAGGTGCGGGTTATGTTTACGATACTGGAACATATGCATGTTTGGGACGACATAATGAGATGTCGTCTGAGGTGCTACGGAACCCATCGACGTGGACCGAATTTGTGAGTTTGATATTTATATTATAGTGGTGGACATTTGAAGAGTATACTGACGGGTTTTTTTGGGTGATATAGTGTAGTGATGAACCAATCATTCAGTTTATGAACGAGCAAAGCGGGAGGGGGACCTCGGGGAGCAGGAAGCTATCTCGATAGGACCTGATTTCGAAAACCCTCGTTGATCGAGGGTTTTTGGCGTTCAAGCTGGACATTCTATTCATGTACAAACTTTCCTAGTGCTTTAAATTTTTGCGAGTTTTGTTTTTTTATTCAATAGACATATAGATCATAGAGGAGTTCTCCAGGATGGAATACAATTATTGCTTTCAAAAAATTTACAAATTACGCTGCGGACTTTTTATTTGTTTGATTTCTTATTTTATTGTTTCTATTTAGTATAACGCCAAACGAGATCCGACGATTGTCGGCATGTTGGTACCTTCTACTTAATCTAGCTTATATTTTATCTATACCTTCGCGTCGATACACTCTGGCTTTTCGCCAGGCGACTTGACATTGCAGGTGAGGACCGGGACGCCTATATAAGAACCTAGTCTCTCTATATATAATAGAGTGGAGGCTTTGATCACGATTCAAATATTCAATTCCATTCATTCTCCATCTAATTCTGATCTATTCGAGCCTTGAATTAAACCGAAATAAAGAAGTGCCGGTATAGTATAAAATATTTCATTTTTCAGTCAGATCCATTGATGATCACCGCCGTGAGAAGAACAAAACACCAAGAAACTTAGAAGAAGTCCAAGAAAGTATATCGCTGATATCATAGAAGAGGGAAAAGAAATAAAAGAAAGAGAAAGGAAAAAAAAACTCCTGACTATGACTAGGCTGAGCGGAGATCAAAACGGTGTTGGGTTGTTAGCAGCTTAAGGTAGGGAAATCCGGGCGTATCAAAGAACATCGAAAGAAATATATAAGAAAGATAGAAAGGAACGCGCTTCAGGGTACGTAATCAGAGAAATAACTAAATGAGGCCAGAAAAGATAGAGAAGCGGATCAACTCGAAAAACATTACAATAACCACAATTTAATTCTTCGCCGTAAAGGATATCTTTTGAAAGAAGCGAGAAACGAAGAAGGTTGCGCCGATGAAAAGGTGTTACCGTATAAACATTTCCCAAAAATTTGGTTCTAGGAATAATACACCTGGCCCGAGGCTAGGAATACAACTCGGCGAAAAGGGCCAGGGGAATTTAACTAAAACAGAAGACAAGGAAGAATACTATGAAGCGTGAAAAGACCAACATATAAGCAGGCACAACTATACAAACCCCTTGAGCTATTGCGGTCTTATAATCGAGACAGCCAGAGAAGTAATTTCCCAAGAAGAACAATGACCCAACCGTTTTTAAACACAAACCAATCGTCGCTGAAGGAGATATTGCTGAAAATGAAAGGACCAACCCACGACAAATCCCCCAGATATATATAAAAAACCTCCATAAGAGAATATTAGAGTTCCTTAATTACCACGCCCACCTCGGCTGTCGCCTCCATGGCTATTTCCTCGGCTTCGGTCCAGACTACGTCTTTGCACCATATCTCCCTCGCTGAAGTCGAAGAGCAGGTCGTCATCTAAAGGAAACATTCCGCGGTTTTCGCTCGGGGTTCTGCCATCAACTGGTGGCCGAGGTGTGCCCGAAGATCTATATGGTCGCCTGCCTTGAAATGCAGAAGCGGGAGCCCGGTCGCTTGATGCAGTACGAGATGCACCAGCTCTGTTTCCGGGTGAACTACCACTGAGGCTAGTGGCGGCTGTCGTTTGCCTTAGAGCACTGGATTCACCAGTGGCCAAACCAGGCGTGTGTGTTGTTAGAGAATCGTCCGCCAGTATGAAAGGTGGGGATCGATCCAAATTATCTATGCTTGTGGGTCTTTCTACAGGCCCTATCATCTGCCGAAGGCTCTGGAAGCGGCCTGAACTATCTTCCTCAGTTTGTTCTTGGGAAACTGAATTGGACCGGCGAACCTGGACGAATCGTGGCGAGGACGGGATGTTCATAGGTGATGTTGTGGCGGTTGTAGAAGTAGTTTGTGTTGAAGGAGCTGGGACTGATTCCGTTGGCCTTCTGAGGTAATTAAATGTTGGAGGTGATATTTGTGCAAGCCGTTCGTCTAATGAGCTAGGGTTCTCAGTTTGTTCATGCACAATCGTCTCATTTTGCTGGAGACGGGATGGGATAGCCGGGGTATGAGGCGAAACTGCCTTTCCTGGGGATGATGATGTTGAAACCGAGTTACCTGATAATGCGGGTGGGCCTCCAGGCTGTGTTCTGCCAACGGAAGATGGGTTGCTTGTCGGCTGCTGGGGAAGCAACAGGGAGGATGACATTGAATCCTGTAGCGCTGCGTTTGAGTCCCTCATCTTTTGATATTTCCCAAGTGCCGCAACTGCTCGCCTCCCTGATGATTCGGAGAAGCTGTCAAAAATCTTGAGAGGCTGCTTCTGGTCAAGCATATTCATGAAATCGGTAAGGCTTCTGTCCTCTTCGCTGATGCCAGAGTTTACTGCCGATGTTTCTACAAAGCCTGACCCCGGAGCTGCAGCTGAGGATGCAAGGCTTCCTCTCCCGCTGCTGTTATTATCGTCTTCAGTTTTGCTAGCACCCGAGGAATGTCGAGGCCGCCGGTTACCAAAGCTACTACTATAACGAACTCCTGGTGTTGCGGGGTTCGAGGTTGGTGCTTCAGCTGGAATACTTGATTTCAGAGAAGAAGGGGACATTGTCCCTGTTGTGGGTCGCTGCCTTGCTGGAACAGCGACCCCTGCCTGCGATATCCGGGTGAGAGATGTCCGTGGAGAGTGGCCGTACTGTTCCGCCGGTGATGGAGAGGCCGAAACGGGAGGATTTTTGAAGGGTTGCATGAATGACACCGAGGGTCTTCGCTGAACGCCAGATTCGGATCTCAAGGATGCCTTAGATCCATGAGCGGAACGGGCGGCTATCGAAGCTACCTCGCTAGGAGACCCTGCTGATGATCCACCACTAATATGGAGATTTCTTAATGCAGATATCGGGCTTTGGCTTACACCACCTGAAACTTGGTGGAAGGATGTTAGGCTTCCATAAGCCAAACTCGGGTCCCCTCTTTGCACTAGGTTGACATTATGAGAGGGAAGTGACCCTGGTTCTCTAGATGGGAGATTGACAGGTTGTGAAGGGGCTCTCTGGTGGAGAGAAGGTTTAAAGTAATGTTCATCCAGATTGAGGAAATGGGAGCTCAACAAAGCTTCTGAATCGTCTACCCGAAATTCACATTGTCGTCTGTAATCGACCTTGACGGTGAAAATACCGGCAGGAGACTCAACGGCTCCGAACTGGAAGCTATTGGTAACATTTGTTTCTCGGGGGATCAATGCAATCTCTAGTGGATCAGGTTGAGGTATCGGAGTTGTATCGCCGTTCACAACCCTGCAACAGATCCGTAGGCTGCTTTTATTGCCCTTGGCGAGTTTCTTCTGCAGTTTCCATGAAGGCAGTAGCCTGGCATAAGAGTATAAAGATCTAAAGAGAACAATGCTCTTCTTATACACGACTGCTAACTCCGGTCCGGATTCTCCAGCTGGTGGACTAATCAAATGGGCATGTTAAAAGTGTTCATTCTTTCCACAAGTCTGACATACGTACCTTAGATCTACCCGCCATCTCTCTAGGACGACTTCCTTTTTGGAATTCAACGGGTTCCCTCGCCTCCAATTCCTGAAGGCGAGCAAAGTAGTTTCTACATTATGCCTCCGTTCATTGTCATCTAATATTACTAACGTTTGATTTGGAGTCAATTCCTCGGCGTCGATGTATGTTTCGATTATTAATGGTGGTGGCCTGTTCTCGTAGGCTTCGGCGTATTTCCACGGCCGTAGATCTTCCCGGAAAACGTCTGTTTCTTCTAGTTCAACGTTGAACTGTGAAAATTGCTTAGCAAAGTGCTCCTATCATTTCAGGAATATGATTCAAAAACATACCCATTTATTGACTTTCCGAGTCGCGGTTCCCCTTGCAAATACAGGGGGGACGTCCATCCGGGATCTAACTATAACCAAGCAAAACTTCAAGAAGAAATTCTGCAAGAAACCGGAATACGTTAGTTGGCCAGAACTTTCGAGTAATTCATCTAGGAGTGGTGATCGAACCGTCATAAGTTGGTTGAGTCGCCCCCGTTCGGATTCCATGGCTTTTTGATCGCTGCCTTGCGGGGCACCACCCGAGCTGGAATTAGAGTCTGAGCCGCCGCCAGTGCTTTCTCTTTGAACCGTGGTTCTGCCTTGTGTACCACCGTATGATACCGGGCTTCCACTTGTTGATGTGCTTTGAACATTTCCAGAGCTCGATCTTGAGTGGGATACCTGTTGTGTTGATCCTCTGGTGTATGTTCCGGAGAAGTCCTCTTGGGGTATCTGCCCAAGTGATAGTCGGTGCTGGTGCAGCCTCGGTTGCCGGATGTCTGACTCCATGGCGCTTTGGATCGAAGATATTCGAGAAGGACCAGCTGCCGCCTCTATTGACTGCCGGCGAGAGCTACCTGCCTCTGCTGGGTCTGGCTGTTGTTGTTGGATGGGCTTGGATGTCACGGGTTCCTTTGAGGCATTCTTTTGCATAGCAGTCTACAAGTCCTGTTCGGGGACAAGAAATCGGTAGTTAGCATCTGTCTATATATACTAGCCATGATATATCATAAGGTGGCGAGAGAAATTTTTTTGAGAGGTGGCATATTCTCGGGTGTTCGGTGATTTATCGCACATGGTATAACGATGGAGAGTGGTGGTGGCGGCAGTACCTGATGGGAATAAAGCAAACTGAAACGGCTGAGAAGTATTGGATCTTCCTTCTCTCCTCTCTATTGTCTCTTCTCTCTTCCTCTCTTCTCTTCTCTTCTCTTCTCTCCACTAACGACCTGGTGGTACGTTCCTTCAGGGACCGGTGCAAGGTAACACAGAAATACCGAGTTTGAATATAATTTGTGTGGAAGGGGCTATGAAGGGGTCAAAATCGAATGGTGCGAAGTTCAGATGAGCTGTCCACATCCATATCATTTGGAAAAAAGAGCCGTCCGGAGGTTGTAGATGGATGGATGGATATCGATGTCCGAAGCTGTTGAAGCACTGCAGTCTTCCTATCTAAAACATAGGAGAGATCTGAGACCGGTTGCACCGTTGGATGTGAAGATGGAAGTGGAAGTGGAGACAAAAAGCAGGGCACAACTCCCGAGTCGAGATCGAGGTCAGAAACGGATGGAAGATGGCTATTTTGCAAAGCAGTCGGTTATCGAAGTCTAGAAGAGGCTTGCGAATCAAGTGACGGAGTCTGATAGGCTGCGAGATGGTCGATGTGGGAGAAATGGCTGTTGAACGCGTCGTCGCCGTCGGCAGAGGTGCTGGAGGTCAGGCAACTCAGAACTCAGGATGGGGATTGGTACAGATGACCTCCCGGATGGTGTATTATAAGAACAGAACAAGGGACCGACGAAGGAACTCTGATTGCTCCCTTGCTCCCTTGCTCCCTCACAGTCTCGCCCGGGGGTTCCTTTTTCTGGTTCTTGTGTAGACAAACTACCTGTCTACCTAAGAAACAGTTAACAGTGATAGCGATGATGACAAGCTGGTTGTCTTTCTGGGACGCAGGGACCGCTGGAGAGCAGACGCTAGTTAGCCTAGTAAACGAAACCAGCGTCAAGTGACCTTTCGAAGCCGAATTGACGGATGGATGGCGGAGCAGTGCAGTGTCGTGTGTCGTAGATTGAGCGATAATACAATCCCCCACGAAGGAACCAACGAGGAGGGAAAAGGACCGATCGATACAGCAGAGATGCAGGTAAGTGCAAGTTATGGGGGATGAGGAGACTCAGAAGGAAAGATGATGCTTCGAGACGTTTGAGGATGACGAGGATATTTCGTCTTTTCCCAGCACGGCCCAAGCTAATTTTCCGGGGCAAGGCAGCTGGGCTGGCAGGCCAGGCAACGTTAACAGTCAGCCAGGTAAGGCCCGCGGAACAAACGAATTCCAGAACACTGCTCGAAGGCCCGAATCGGCCAAGGATCCAATGCACCAACAAACGTTAACGTTAACACCGCCGTTAAATAACAAGCCCAAGGATGACGGGAAGTTCGAAGAAGTTGGAATTTTTGATATTGACGGATGTTCAACGATCTCGGGTTTGCCAGCCGGCCAGGTGGCTATCGAATGGGAGCGAACGGGTGTGACCGTTTATCACTGCACTACATGCACTGTAGTGCTGTCGGATTCGAATCGATACACGAGTATCTACTGGTGTGATATCAATCAAGAGCTTGAACCTGAACTTCGTCTTCGATCTCAAAGGGGGCCGCTAGTCTGTCTTCAATACAACGGAACGGCAATAATATACGGTGGAGGTTTCAATGGGTCTATTTTCCCAGTGGGACCCGGGCCACAGCCGTAATTAAGTATGGATGTATGTAAGTCTAATCTTGTCTTGACAAAAAGTCCGGAGGCTAGCACGGATTCCGAAGGCAGGGAAAGGATTGGAATTGATTATCTCGAAGAGCGAATTAATTCTCTGAGGAGCTCGGAGTCATACTAACTCTATCTCCTCAGTTCTTGACTATCGCGATCGTCTGCATATAACGGCAATAGTACGCAGTCTGGTATCAATTCCCCCTGCGAGCTCGACCGACGCCATGCAGATAACCACAGACGTGCCAAGTATCGTTTCAGGCTAACGAAACGAACACCCGATATGGCCCCATCCCAACGAGTGATCCTGTGCTGTGCTTTCGAGCTCTTTGATAAAATATATCAATTTCGTTCGATTAACAACATGGGGATGGTTCATCTTCGAGCTCCGGGTCGTCGTACACATGTCACAACAGGCGCAGGAGTCGAGCTTTATCAGCGACAAGCATTACATTCGAAGGGAAAGTATATGCGTAGGCCGTTTCTTCGGGCACCTTTGACAAGCACCAGGATTGGCCAAAAAGTCCGGCCAACTTCCGGTGCGTCTACATGTACATGTCTCTACCAGAATACAGACAGGTGACCAACTCGAACATGCATGGAAACTTTGGCTGGGAGCCCTTCTTTGTCCCCCAAGTGATTTGGTCAGCAAAGGCCTCTTGCCTCTTGTCTCCGCTGTGATTCTTTCAAGCTAAAGGGGCCTGTCCGATCGGCTGAATGTTGGCTCGCGACCACTGACCCAAAAGGTCACTCTTCTCATGACGTTATATAGACTGATACCTCATAACAAGGATCGCATCATAGCACGAGGACCTGACGTTAGTGAAGGCATATCCTCTGTCCTTTGAGATTTCCAACATGCTGGTTTGATTATGTTTCACGATCCCTCTATTTTCCCTTTTTATTTTTTTTCAGAATAAAATATCTCAAAAAGACATATATCCCGGGTTGACGCTAAATACACTAACAGCGACGGTATACGAACCGCCGGTTCTCTGACTCACCGTCTCCATGAAGCCGTCAAATTAAACTGGCAAATTGAAACGGAATGCTGGCTGGTCCGCTCGGTTCCTAATTTAGAATAGCCTTCCCGCATATAATTTCTCGCTTATTTGCTGCATGCATCTACAGCTTTATCGATAAAAGAAAGTCCTCGGTCGAGAAATCTTTTTGGTGAGGTTTGATTGCACTTGTGGCCGTGGTCGTAAGTCGTCTAGCAAGACGTAAACCCCAGTTTGGCTCATGTCTGTCTCAATTCCATAAGTAGGATCCAATTCCTTAATATCTGATGCTTCCTTATTTGTTGTCGACGTATTACACGTGGCTATGCCAGTCAGATTCTTATCCCCACACCCGTAACTATACATACTTTATAAGCTTTATGCAGGCATCATTTAATCAGATTTTGACAAAATCCTGATAGGCTGGTTGGAGAAGAAGGCTCATAAAGCTGATGCTATATTTTTGTTAAATCCTGCCACCATTTCCTAGCCTTCTCCTCATTTCAATAGCCGTTTTATACGGCGGGGCTGTGGGCGGCTGGATTGGATCGATGCTGACCCTTTTAACTCCGTTCTCATCTGTATCTGGTAGTTGATATGTTGCATCTGAATCCCACTCCGACAGGTCTCCGCAAGCTACGAATGGAGCTACCCATCTCCCTCTGGGCGCATCATCAAGGCTAACCTCTGCAATCTGCCCCGCAATATCCTCCTGCCGAGTTGGTCCAGTCCATATAGGATTCTCCAAGGACGGCTGAAACCCTTCCGGCGGGGTATAATTCTCACAGACCACGAAAGCCTCGATACTACTTCCTCTGCTACTCCTCGGTTTTGCCACCGTGACCCTCTCAAAGAATATCCTCAGCTTGCAGTACAACTCTGCAACGTCCCGTCCCCGAAAAATCTTTGCAACAAAGTTTCCACCGGGACGTAGTACACATGTGGCAAGGTTCAAAGCCGCAAGTAACAACTGAGCTTGAATGTACTCATCCAAATCATGTAGACCCGTAACATCGGGAGCACCATCCGAAACCACTAGATCCACGTTTGCTGAGTCTGACTCTAGATGCTTCAACACTAGCGGGAGCGTCGATGGATGCGTAATATCTGCCTGAAGAGTGATAACCCCAGGCAAAGGAGTCATCGGCTGGAGGTCTAGCGCTACAATCTTCACTTTTGGCTTCGATTGGGCTTCTTGTACTTCTGCTGTCTCGGATTCTGCCACGTTGTGATCTCGGTCCTTCCCTTTGGCTACGAGCGATCGTGAAAGAACTTGCGACCATGAACCTGGTGCCGCACAGAGGTCGACGACCCGAGTAACATCTTTGAATAGATTGAATTGCGCATCAAGTTGGAGAAGCTTGTAGGCGGACCGGGCACGGTAGCCTTGCTCTTTTGCGAGCCGGTAATAGGAATCTCGTTTATCCTTCGATCTAGAACGGTGGGGGACTGTTAGCGAATTGTTCTTTGTCAATTAGGATTCGTGGCATCATTGCGATAAAATAAAGCTGGACACTTACGATTTACCCATTGGAATGTTGTGACGATGAAAGAGTGACTAAAGTTTTATCGTCAAAACGATGCTAGCTGAGCTAGTCTTACAATTAAGCTGAAAGACCGTCTGCGCGCAGGCCATCGAGGCATTACCAGACTAGACCAAATTCGAAATCCAACGCAACACAGTTACTTAAAGCCTGAGATCTGGGATCATGCCAATTCGAGGCTTCACACTCTATAGCTGCGTCTACCGTGATAAGAAGGGCTCTATAACCAGATATTTACTTATAACATATATAATTCTCTGCGAAAGATATAATATAAAAACCGTAAATATCCTACAATTAGTTTGTATATAATTATCGCTTGCCGAAAATAATACAAAGCTACTATCTAAAGACTTCGGATCTAATCTGATCCTTAGCCTCATAATCAATACTGATAATATCAATACAGAAGTGGACTCATAGAATGTTTTAAATTACGAGTATCACTATAGCTCTATAAGTGGATAACTTAAGAAACAAGGCTACATGGATGTTCCTGCTATACACATTATCATATTTCGGCCAAATTTCGGTCTCGCGCCTAGACTATACATTACTATTTCTGTTGTATCTCCTTTGCAAGATGATGCGTGTCCTAATGGAGAAATGTTGATATCGATACGCTAGGTACCTATTCATTGTTACGGTTGCAAAATTAGTTGTTATCTTAGGCCCTCAGCTTGCTCCGGGACCTTGATCTGACTAGTCTATAGCTGTAATGCACAGCTCCGAGACTATAATGCACATATGTAAAGTCAAGCTTTGAACGTGATTTCTAATTCTAATTAATTCAGCGAGAGGTATACCGGTATTATATTGACTCGCGCAGAGTTCATTACTTGCTCGATCTATTCCTTAACCAATATTCGCTTCACATATGCGCATTTCTCTCGCCCCGAGACCTGAAAACCTCTACAAGCTCAGGCGTCGAGTGTGCTTCAAAACAGGCGGCCCGATAGAAATTTTACCTTAAAAGCTTCAAGATCTCATAAAACTAGAAAGATAATTCTAAAAATTTTACCCTAGATATCGGATAGAAGATTGCAGATTCATAGTCATTTAATTGGATATAAACGGTGTTGCACCCTGCGATTTCGTTTAAAAGACAACCATTACTTACGACGAGACAAATAGAATATAGTCTCGTATTAAAACGCTTCGGCTGCTGGGTAAAGCATTTAAAAATTGTATTTCAATGAAAGTGATCAACCTGGGCACAGTCAAGGAGTGCTCTCTGGCGAGACAAGGGTTGAACTGGTCGAGGGCTCAGGTGTTGTGCGCTCGAGTCTCAACCAGCCTTCACCTAAAAGGGCAGTAGCTTGAGCTCCCTAAACCTAGTCCACGGAGCTTGGCGTCACAAACCCGAAGCAACGTCATGCCCGTTATGCACATGTGGATACATATACGACTGACCAGCTCCAGTATGTTCACGCCTATGATGTGCGAAGTTTCATCGCGGGATTGGTCAATATACAGCTAGTTGGCGATATCGGATGCATCTCCAACCTTTCAGGATCATGCGCTGACCTCCGTGGGCACAACACCTCCTCTAAACTAGCTGGACTAATGGCGTCTCCAGCGCAGTTAACTATTGGCTTCGCCCATACCCCGGACCATCTACTACCGTCCGCCTTAGGCCTCCCGACCGCTTCGTACTTTATACAAAACCTCAAGTTTCTGGCTGTCGGTTATACTTCCGGTGCTATCATACTACTTGAGACAGCTGAGGACGGCACACACCAACGTCTCCGAACATACCTCAGCGGTCACGATTCGTCGATTGTTGCCTTCGAATCACTAGCAGTTCGATCGCCCTCTGGGAAGGACGACATAATCCTCCTAAGTTTATCCTTAGACGGCCGGATATGCAAATGGGACGCCACAGACGGCCGGTGCATCCAATCCGGGGACGGAGGTCTCGACTGCCGGCCACGTGGGCTATCCGTAATACCGGTTCCAGCTGTCAATTCTGAAGGAATACCATTGGAATTTAATTGGTTGACGGACTACTACGTACTTGTCTATGGATGCTCCACGTCAATCACTGTCTTATCGTTCACTACTTTGTCATTGGCTTCTTTGTGGACAGGACACCAGGATTGGCCGATTCTCTTATCGATTCCGGGAGCCTCGCATAATACTATATTTACGGTTGAAAATGGGAGGGGATTACAGCCGTGGTCTTTAGTGCGAAAGCCTCCCGGGACGATAGATATCACCAAGGTTCAAGAAACGGCGTTAGCGGTAGGAGATCTGAAACTTGGTAATATTGTTGAAGTCAGTTTGTTCCACGATGTTAAGGAAGATGATGAGGACAAAGTATTGGTAGTTCAAGAGAATGGGCTCTCTGTCTACAATTGTATCAAGAGTGGCGGGATTAGGTTGGAGTTTTTAGGGTCTGTCGATGAGGCATCCATAATCAGAAGTGCGACGGTTCAGGCCCAGTTGATCTTCTCCGTCCTTCAGGATGGGAGTATCTCAATCTACGATGAAGATCTCAAGTTGTTAGAAAAAATACTACCCTGTCAATCGCCGCGTTATCGTGCCGTGTACTACGCGGCCAGCGAGACTCCAACCGGAGACGCTCAAATTACGGCGTTTATTGTAAAGAATACTGGTGGAAACGGTTTTATAACAGGCTTTAAATCCAAAGGCTCGAGCTTCCAGTGGCTCGAGGAAGGTACGTCTAAAACATGGGTGTTTAAAATTCGAAAGTGATTTTAACATTCTCGCTCCAGATCCCACAACTGATGCCGAGCCCAAACCTTCTACTGCGTCGTCGGTTTTCGAGTATAATATGGTTTATGCTGTTAAGAACGAGCTTAACCTATACACACTCGACCGATATCTGCTAGACCTCTCGTCGCCGAACCACTCAATGACAGTATCCGGCCCTTGTGACCGGGTCAATGTTCTTCAATCAATACAACTCCCCAAATCCTCTGCTTCAGGAGAAAGACACTACCTTGTGGTCGGCCTTGCCAACGGTTGTATATATCTCATCGAACCTAAAAAGTTCAAAATTTCGACCTGTTTATCACTACATGCTAGCCCTATAAAAGGCGCGGTAGTCCTACCTGCCGACCTTGCGCCAAGAATACGGTCTACTCTGCTAGTATACTCCGAGAATGGAAGTGCTTCAATCATAGACATCATCCCAGCTGTCAGTGATTCATCATCATTCAAAGTGCGGACGCTGTTAACACTGCCTTCTGGAATGGCGTCCCGGAAGCTTGTTTGCGTGGCCACTCAAAAGGGTAAAAATTTAATTCTTCTGGTAGATGCGGATGGCCGGAAAAGAATTTGGGATGTTGATTCTGGGGACGGAGTGGCGCTGGTTAATGACTCGGATTCTCCAAAATCTGCGACATTCCGTGAAGCCCAGAGTTCTGAGCTAGACAGTTCGAAAGAACCGTGGCGAGAGCAATGGCTTTCTGGGACGAAAAATGGTTTCTCTCAAAGTTCGTCGAAACCGATTGTGCAGGATAGCAAAATTCCAAGTTCGCATGGATATCCTACTGCCACGGTAGATATCTTTGCTATCCTCCGTTATCTATACAAAAAGACGAAAGGTACAGATAAGGAGCAGATTTTGGCACCGGATGACGATGTCCTCTTGCCTGCTAGGAGTTTATTAACCGTTCTTGTGGATTATTTGGGTATTCGCGGTCGAGGAGGGGATTTGTCCGAGAAGGGCCGCCTCGAGCTTTCGCAGCTTCTTATAGAGGGCTATAAGAATAAGATTTCGATCGCACAAGTCGACTGCGACGGCAATATATCGATCATGGTTCGGACTGGCCCCCAGGGGCAGAGTATTGAATGGGGGGAGATGAGCCCTCGAAGCCGGACACAGCTTATGATGTCGATTTGCTCTTTGATCTATACTATCAGCCATTTGACGACAGCTTCGGAAACGATTTCGGATGGAGAAGCATTGCTGAAAAAGACGGTTACTTCGATTCTTAAACAAGTACAAGAAGGAGGAACCGGCCTAGATCTTGCTTTGTTATGTGAATTCTGGACTGATTCGAACCGTAAGTTAGAAGTGTGACTTCTCCAAAATAGCTTGTAGCTAACGAGGATTAGCATGGATTCGAGAGTCGTGCCGAATACTGTTGGAATCGGAGCTGTCAATACTCAAGCCAGCAGACATAAAAACGGCTATTGAATTTTGGCAGGATTTTTGTAGGAACTCTTCTTCGTCTACACTGCGCATGCAATCTTGCTAATAATTTCCGTCGACAGTACCAACCCAGATTTCGCCAGAGCTGTTTTCTTTGCGAGCAGTCCTAAGGTCTGTTGTAGTATTATCAGTTATCATCGTATCGCTCGATATTAGTAATGAGTCAGGATTCAAGATCGATCGAAGGTTAGTTACCCCTACCTGCCTAGACTATCGTATGATCCTAACTCAAGCTATTTTAGTCTGCGCCGCAATGTCGCCCTCTCAATTGAACTCTTCCTCACCGATAACGACAAAGTCTATCAAGATCTTGCAATCGATCTCGTCAGCGAAGGCTGGCTAAGTTGGCAGAGTGAATTTGATGCCTTTGAGGTTATCCACATCCTAATGCGCATCCTCGCAGCCCCAAACCTTACCCAAGAACGCATCAACAAGATCAACTCAGCCTTTATCAAGATCGCACAAAAGAATGCACCATTACTCGCATCTGGTCTTGCAAACTGTATTTCCCATGGTACACCAGAAAAGGGAATTACATCAAATACTTTAACAGAACTTATCAATCTTAGCATTGCCGCCAAAAAGACGGTAGTCTCGATTGTACGCTCGGACCCATACCTCTTTGCTGAGCCAGAGATCATTAAGGTGGTGATGGACGCCATTGTCAAGATTATAGATCCCCAAGGTGGACAAATTCGCGAAAGGGTTCTACAATACGTTTCAGAAGTTGTAAATGAGGTCACAGATGCCTATCCAACTGTCGCATTCCATCGCCCTACACAAAAGCTTGCAATTTCATCGTCCCCGCGGGCTGTTACGATCTATGATCTCAACACTGCAAAACCAGTCGCTAGTCTAGAAGGCCAATCAAAAACGGCTCAATTCTTAACCTTTAGCCAAGACGGAAAGACGATTGTGGCGGCGGATTTGGACGACAATCAGTTACTTGTGTGGAAGATTTCGGTTAGTATCTTTTCGAGCTTTATGGGAGCGGCGGCCGGTATTGGCATCGGCGCTGAAGGGGTGGGAATCATTACGGCGAAAGGGAAGTACGGGTTTAAGAACTCAAAGGGGGTAGGGATGCTTAGGATCGAGTTTACTGGGGAAAAGACGGTTAAGGTTACCGCCGGACCCGACGTTACAAATGTGAATATCTAGCATATTTGATATTGACGAAGCTCAAATTGGATGATCTGGCTTTTCATTGTATCACCATGAGATTATCTTAGCGACATAAAAATCTGGCAATATAATTTAAATATAAATGAACATATCATAATCACTGAAAAATACGCCGCCCTTTCATTTTTGCTATCTTCATTTGAAAGTTTGGTATTTTCATCGACAGGTCAATGTCAACCTCTAGCTATTTGATTTTGGCGGTTTTGATCAGTACAGCTGGCCAGACGGTTAAGTGCTACGAGAGTATAAAAATGTGGATGGTGTTTTAACAAAAGCTCATTAATAAGTAGGTACATCAGTCTCGTAACCAATAGGTAGATGTAAGTAATGACCAAACTAACATGTAGATGCGCGAAAGCTTCGTGGGATATCATAATGAGCGTAATACGTGAACACTATCTCCAATTCCATAAGCAAAAATAAACCAAAAACAAAGCAAAAATCCTCAAGAAACGCCAAAAATGTGGGTATAATATATATGGATATCAAGCAACAAATCAGGGTATGCACTTCGCTCGTATATATGATCATGTGTTCGCTATGGGTATTAGCTAGTAAGATGGGTATGAGTATATTCCTCGCAGTTCAGGTCCACTTAAAAGGACCCCCCTTAAGTTCTTCCAGTCCAAACTCCACTCTTCCAGAAATTACATCTGGCTGCATCAGTATCTGGATCATCCTTCATTCTGAAGCCGAGAAGATCCATATCCAATGCTCTAATCTCAGAGCCGATGACCGACTTTGGCCAGTCAGTAGTTGATGGCAAGCCACCTCTTTCACGGTATGTGTTTGGATCACCGGATCTTGTGAAACTAGTTAGGTAGCTCTGCCACCCTGTAGCCAAATTCTTCGAGGTGAGGAAGTCGATGCTAAAGTCGAGTTCGATCGGGCCGATATTGATACCTCGCGACCAGAAAGTAAAGAGCAAGTCCATGGCGTGGATACCAGGGATGACGGAAAACTGGTAGTTCCAGACTTTATCAGCGTAGGCTTCGGCAATAAATCGCGCATTGCAGGTAACGATGAACTGGCCGATGAGATCTGCGGAACGAAGGAAGTTTGTCAAGTATTTCCTGAACAAACCGGGTTTCGGGTAAATGTTCAAGATTTTGTCCACAGTGGACTCCGTAGCGTTGATGAAGGTTCTGCTGATGACTTTCAAAACGTCGTCATTGCTGGTAGGAGTTGTGGTAGTGAACAAGAAACCTTCGTTAGAAGTGTGTCCGACCATAACTCCGTCAAGGTCCTTCCAGTAGTTACCCTTAGCGAACTCGATCGATGGAAGGTCTTTGATGAAGCTATTGTCAACAGCAGGACCGAACCCAAATTCGCCGTAGGGTTGAGACGAAATAACGCCACGACTAGCCTTGTCGATACTATCGGTAGATTGGCTTCTCAAGCAAGCAAGGCCTTTGCCGGCACATCCAGCACGGGCCGCGAAGCTCGCATACTGGGTCTCGAGTCTGCCACCGTCGTATTGTGGGAACCACGCTGGGGATTGTAAAATCGCTCGCTTGAATAGGGGATCGACTGTTCCACCATAGGCGACCAAATGGTGGGTGAGACTACCAGCGCCTGCACTTTCGCCCATAGCAGTGACAGCGTTTTTATCCCCTCCGACGAGACCGATATAGTCTTGTACCCATTGGAGAGCGGCACGTTGGTCCCAAAGACCTGCGTTCGGCACACCTTCCTTTTCAACAGTTGGACCGGCGAGGAAACCGTATGCACCCATTCGATAATTTGGGGCGACAAAAATCATCTGATTTTGCGCGGATTTCATAAGTGGAGTGCCGTTGTAAATGAAAAAGTTTTTCGAGCCGAGAGCTGTAATAAAAAATAGTGGTTAATACAGTTGTGTCGCTGTGCCAAGCTAAGTGTGAAGGAGTGGGACTTACCATATCCGCCACCATAAACCCAGAACATCACCGGGAGGTTCTTGGCCTGGCCTTTGATCGCAGCTGCAGGTACGAAGACATCGAGGAAAAGACAGTCTTCAGATTGTGGCTCGAGTGTGATCACCGGGTAGGCAACTATTCGAAAATATGGTTAATGCATATGCGCATGATAGTATGAAATTAAACAGTTGCGTTTGGCCGCCGGGATTAATGCTTACTCTTGAGATATTCAGGGACAGCTTGCATGCACTGGTATCCAACACTTCCTGTCTGAATTCCCTCTTGTTTCAGAGGAGGAGCTGGCTTCGACCATCGTAGAGCGCCAGTTGGAGGAGCCGCAAAACGGATATTCTTGAATTTGTAGAGCTACAATCGATGCAATCGAAAAACATTCCGCGTTGTTAGCGTGGGAAGTTGCACAGACGCCGAAATAGGAAACGGTCTGAACATCTGCGACAACGCAAAGATGTTCGCTTAAGCAGTTCGGATGGCTTGCAGCGGCATTGTTCAATTTGAAACCTACATCATTCAAGACATCGTAGTCTGCTGCTCTGTATGTAGCATACGGTAACCTCAACAATGGCAATGCTGAGTCTGGTGTGAAGTCGATACCGATGCCAATTGTAGTATCTGGTGCTGCGACTGGTACTGCAAAAGCCGACTTGGAGAACAATCCCAACAGGGCAAGGAGGGTCGTCGCCAGTTCCATCATTCTCGTCGCAGAATCGAATATATATATTTCTACAAAAAAGAGAATGAATACCCTAAGAAGAATGAATAGGATGGCGACAAAAGAAATCTCTGGTGAAGGACTACCAGGGGAGGAACCGGCTTCGACACTATCAAAAAAAAAAAAAGAATCCTCCAAATTGAGGGGATCAATGAGAAGTTTTATACCCTCTAGCCTCTTCACTATTATCTCGCAGTGAAAGCTAGAGAGCTGCCAGATTGGCGCTCTGCCTGGCCGGTACTTGCATTCCGACGAGGTACCATGTTCATCTCGTAGAGTTAGGAGCTTCAGATGCCAGTTGGATGGGGCGAGACGATCCCTTCAGAGGTCGCCGGGACGATACCAATAAGGTTAACTCGGCTCCGGGCATGGGGCCTGGAATCTCCAAAAAAGAAATCCCTCTTGCCTAGCCTCTAGGGGCCCTGCCAACTCCAATGGAATCCTGTCATTCTCTGATATTCTATTTTGACCAGATGGTTTCTGGAGTTGAATCGTTTGCGGGGAGCATCTATTCCGTGCAAGGTAGGAGCTGTGCCGGCACAAATCTTGGCAGGTGAAGCAGCTGATACATACAGGCATTACGAGTGATGTGGTGTAGCACGACGCCATGCGTGGAAGCGTATTGTAAGATTGACACCGTATTCTCGCAAAGGTGGTTGATATCTGTTCCTCCTTCTCAATGTTGTCTTCCTGTGCGATGGACGGTTGGGAGCCTGTCGGAATGGATTTTCCAGATACAAATCCAACAGGGTTGATCTCAATACCGTTTCGTTTGTCCAATGGCAGCGTCCTGCAGGGGTCGCCGTTACTTCTCGAGTTCTCAAAGCCTCCTCGTATACATACAGACATTGCATACATACCTACGCCACCGACCCGGATTTTCATTGGGCCTAACATTATGCAGGCGCACGAGGCCGTCGACTTCAATCTGAATTTTCACTTGTGATACCGATTAAAAAGTGTCTTGCATATGTGTTACGGCAGAGTTTCCCGAAAACAGCTGTCTGTGCGAGGCACCGATATGTGAGGACGCCGCCAGTCATGGTTCAGATCCTGCAGAGTTCAAATCTCGGGATGGGTGGCTCGACAAGCCATAGTCGTGGAAAAGGCAAAGATTGGTAGATCCAAGGTCTGGAGGTCTTGTCAAGGGTGTGCCAACCATAGTTGGGGTCTCATGTGAGCAGTTGGGAGGCCTGGGATGTTGCAGTGTGTCGTCGAGCCATGCAACCAACACGCCAGTGGGGCTCGGATTTCGGGACATAGTTCTTGATAATTGATATCGAAACCAAGACGGCTCTGAAATTCGGCGCTTGCAATTGCCTTCAAGTGAGGGGGTCGTCGATCAGGTCTAGTCAGGAACGAAGCGCAGTGCTCTGGTCCAATCGTTCGACCAGAGTTTCGCGCACGTACGGGAAATAGCCGGTAACATACGATCATAACGTCGGCCGATATTAATTAACGAACATCCATTTGCATTTAACATTTGCATTGGACCCGCAACGCAATATTAATTAATAACCGCTTCAACTATACGAATCTAACGAACATTATTCGTTAGTGCTAGATCCCGATATCACGAAGGGGACTATCTAGCGTCTGGAATCACTGTGTTCCTGGCGAACCAAGGGATACATTCTAAATCTCGAAACGTTCGAAACCCAATTTCACCAGTTTGCCCCCAGATCGGGCAGCTTCGAAAAGTCATGGCTGATCAAGCTTTTGGGCATGCCGCGAGCTCCCTATTTCGATTCCGCCGTGTCACTGTCACAACCGGAGGCTGCTAACTACTCGGGGCTGGGCATAAAGAATCAACTGCTGCTCGACGGATGATTATCCTTAGGTTCGAAGGTCAATTAAACTTCTGGAAGAACTGGTGTTCTGGGAATTTATGCGCGAAAACATTGCATGCATTGCATAACCGAAGCTTGAACAATGTATAAAATTTGGAAATCAAGGACTACACGGGTTTTCGACACCGCATAATACTCTTGAAAACATTTTTTATGATCTTGGAGTACCGAGATTTTCAAGAAGAAACCCAGGTGAAATGAAGGAAAGAGAAAACTCCCTTGTCGCGTTTTACACTCGACTGTGTGGCAAGCCAGTGCTAAGGAGCTAGGACTCTCTTATCATCAGTTGGAATGCAATGCAATGGTATATTGATCCACGGATTGTCTTCGGCTTCAATAAAAAAAAAATGGCGAATCGGTGAGCTCCCGTTTACGGACAATCTAGCATCCGATGATAACCCTCGAAACTAAAGTGCTATCTTATCCGTTCTCTCCCCTCAAGCGTCGCCGGCCATTCCACGCGTGGCCACGTCAAAACACCGTTGTGGTTGAGCTTAACTTGTGTTGCTCCTTCCCAAGACCGTTTAGATTCTCCAAAACCTATCTTAGCTGCCGCTCCAAGGTCGCCATGTTCAACTTCGTAATGGGGCCCTGAATATCTCCCTCCAATTATTCACTCGCAATTGGCACTTAGCGCCGTACGAAATGGAAAATTTTGATCCTGTCGGGAATACTTTGGAACGGCGACGCTCTTTCCGCCAGTCCGAATTGAATGCACTTGGTTTGGATGTTGTGTTTCAGGTCGATTGCATTGATTTCGAACTAAATCGATGATGTCTGCAGCTTCTTCCAGGCTTGCGTGGGTGAATTCAGCCCTCGTTAAGTTGGATTTCGAAGGATAGTTTGGCACGAGGTCAATAGCCATCAAGAATTCTGCTTTTCACATGTTACCGAGCGGGCGAACGGGGCTTATATTTATAATTGTTAAGCTGTTGGATCTGGAGAGCTGCATAAGAGTATGGGGTAGCAAACCCGTCTGTGCATTTATAACGTAACTGATAGACGTGTTTACGAGGCTGCAGAGAGACATCATCAGGAAGTGCTACCCCACAGCTGCAACTCCACACTATCGACGGCGCTAGACAAGGTTCATGGGTATTTAAAAAATACCGAGCAAGGTCCAGGAGAAGTGGCCCCAGACGTCAACTACCACACTCCCCGCTTGGGGATGGAGAATCCCCGTCTATCTTTCTCTGGAGCTTTGGGACCAGATGTTTGTTAACTCCACGTAGTGTTTTTTTGTAGGAATTCAGTTGTTCTTAGGATTTCTCTGCCCCCTCCAAATGTGTGCTTGACAAATATCATACCTTCCTTTTTGGGACTCTACAAGTAATTTGGCAGGCTATTTTGACCGATCATCGTGATCTCTTTTTGTCCACGAGGCCATGGGGTAGGGAACATGGTAGTTCTTCCGTGACTAGGTAGCTATGTTTCTATAGCTATCGATTGCTCAACCGTCGTCGATAGACATCCCGCGCACTTCGTCCAAGTTCGAGCTACAAGCTCCGGACTGCGGGGAAAACCATCTATACATATCGACGACCCCCCCAAAAATACAACACAACCAATCAAAGATACAGCAATCTCGACGGATGAGTTCCCTGATCTGGATTGGTGCATCTGTAACATCATAACCGAAGTGGAGCCTGGGTAGGCATCCACGGCGCAGATACTCGTCGGTGGACCACACGACCCTTTGGATGACGAAATACTGTACTGTGGATTGGTAGATCCGTATCCTTGGGCTGATACTCCTGAGCTCTGCTAGGTTATTTTGTTTCGTGGGGTTGTTGTAGAGTTTCAATGCTTAGCCCTTGGCCTTGTATAGCGTCTACTCAGAGCTAGTACGTGTGATGTTGCTGTTTTTGGAGTGACTACTACTCGATCTCTAAACTTTGTAGCCAAACGGATAGACTTGGAGCTCCTGCTTGCTAGTAGCTTTCGCTTGCTTATAGTTTAAATCTTCTTCCCCGCTTTCTTGTCCTCATAAAATATGGTTCCCAGGGATCACTTTTAAACAATCTGGGGTTCGACGTCGACTAGCTAGTCTATATATCTATACGAGCACATATATGCACACTTAGTCGTTTTGGATTTGACAGAAACAAAAGCTGCCAGACCTCCCCCGGAATGAACTTCCCGGGGTATATCTAGACCTCAGCTGACCCTTCTTTCAATCGAATCAGACCGACGGTGATCGATAACCATGTATCGTAGGAGCTAACTACCATGGATGTCACCTGGTTTATAATTCCTTTTTATTTTCTTGAGACGAAAACATAAAACTACCTTTGTAAATAGCTAACTGGTCATAATTTTTAAACGGCTAATAGTAGATATACTATGTTAAACATGTCGTTGGGTGGGGCATAAGGGATTCTACCCAGCTGCAATGGGGGGTCAGCTTGCGGTTTGTTGCATTTTTAGAGTGAAAGTGTTGGCGGAGCCAGTCTCGCGACAACCGGCACCTCGATTGCAAGGAGTAATGCTTCAAATTTTAGCTGGAGTCGTCTCGTCATTAGGCCCCATCGATTGGAAAGCTCTCGGGAAAGGTTGAAATTCCTTCTTTCCTTTTTCTCTTGCACATGGGCAGGATTGGATCCATTCGTGCGCGTCTAACAACTAGAAAATCCGGGGTTCTAGCTGCAGCGTTGGTTCGTTCTCCATAAATCGATCAGCATGATCATATGAACAAGGAATAGTTGGCTGTTACGTTGACACAGTCCTAGAGTTTATATTATGTTAAATTTATAATTTCAAGGCATCGTTGCAAATGAAATATCCGTAATTGACAGCTGGAATACAATCCGCATCTATACGAACGTAGGGGTTTTGAATACAGGGTTTGCACCGCCGCGATACGACTGCCGTGCACATCTACAGGCGCCTAGGCATGCATACGTCCTTTAGTGTGGCACTTTCAGCTACCCGAATTGCAGTAGACTGGTGCCTTTCAGGTCTGTTTTAGCATCTGACACTGCTGCCGAAAGTCAAGGGTCGGTTTGTCCCAAGTTTTGGCCAGCCGGCACAGAACTGATGAGACATTGTCATGGCGTAGCCGTACCAGTCTCCTCTCAGATCAATCATTTATATTCACGCTCACAAAATCTCTAACTTCCGTAAGTCTTCATGCATCTATAGCTTCAATTCTAGGTTAAAAAGATTCTCTTGGCTCGCGAACCAGATGCTACTATATCAGAAATCAGTATCTCGTCACGAATATGAGCTTAAGCGTTAAACTATTCCTAGTAAGTCAATCGCCGTGAGACAATCCATTCTGTTGCAATTGTAGCCGAAGGCCCTCAAGCCTTCAAATGGGAAGCAACATGGACTTTAAATTGCGGGGAGCACTAACAAAAAACAAAAAACAACGGCCTGGCCGGTGTCCGCGAGACCAATACGAACTAGCTATAGTAGACACACGTGCATGTAGCGCCGTTTTGTTTCTAGACTAGGTGGACGCTGACCTGGTAGATGGAAACGTGACATGATGTGCCTGATTTAACGTTTGTAATCCTGCCGTCTTAGCTAATTGAATTATAATTAGGGGACCGAGTACCACTTTGTGACTTCTGAGAAGGAGACCCTTCCACACCCGATTACCGATATATATATCCATATTTAGGATGCTAACCTGCCAATCGCCACAGTTCTGTACAGCTATTTTCGAAAGTCTCATCGTCATATATAAAGATATTGTACGTAATGCATTACACCTTGATAATTGTACAGACGTTAGCCGTGCAGCAACGCCAACCGGCCAGATGGGTTCCACGGCCGGCCGACCGTTTTATCCTCCAGTGACGTAAGTATTCCCAAACCCTCTTAAGGGTTAATTATTAATCGGCACCGTTTGAGCCGAACTTTAGATACGATTGGCGGCTAATTAGTCTCGTATACAGCAGTATCTAAAAGTATATCGAAGCCAAGACCGTGGTATGGTATTACCAAAAATTTAGAGTAAGGGTGTGGCACGGGATAGCAGAATATAGTACATAAGGCGTCGATAAGGCGAAACAGACACATATGTATATATATGACCTCAGAGAGGGCTTTTGTGATAATCTTTATAAATTTATGGTTCTATACATGATTTACGGTAAGGTCAAAGTCGCTCCGCCAAACGACAGGCAACGCCGTCTACCGAAACCAAAAGATTTTCCTAGCCTCGAGACTGGCCCTTGGTAATTATCACTACTTCTGTAATGCATTAATGCTCTATGGGCATCTCAACGTACGGCTGCTGGTGTAAGCTCATTATAAAAATACCAGCCAGTGCAAGAGTAATAATATTCAAGATAGAGACATCATATATCCTGACATATATAACTTCGTCTAATAGATACACATTTACAGAAGAAAGACTACTGGCAGGTGAGAATACGTCCTTAATGTTGGATTCTGGGGGGTGGATCATAGTAAGCAAGACCCTAAAATCTAGATAGGTCTATTGATATCGACGAATGCAATGCAGATCCTTAATTGTGTAAGTACAATCACCAGTGATAGTTTTATCACATATCGATACCACCAGAAACAAATATCTAAAACGGACCAGTGGAATGTAGCACTGACACATGTCTCGATACCAATATCCCGGGTCCGTACCCGCTTCCTGGAACGCCCCTTCATAAGCCCATATCCTCCGGAATTAGCAAATGAACTGATTCTCATGACCAGGTTATGCTAACGTACTCGTACTCTTCCGGGTATGGGCTAATACTAAGCTACTTACAAGGGCTTACCCAAAAGCTTGTGGGAGAAAAGAAACTAGCTACTTAAGCTAAGTAGATACCCTTTGGACATCAAATACATAAAGTGTAAAGTCTGCCGGTGAACCGGAAGAGCGACGTTCCGGTTTTTTCGCCCCTCCCTTGAAACCGTACATACTTACCCTTTAACTTCGGGATTACGTCTCGAAGTTTGTGACTAACAAAACACGAAAGGGTCTTAATCCCTTACATCTCCGACCAAATATGGGACCAAACCCTCCGATACGATATACGATTAAAGTATTCATATATTTACTCTAATACAAGGCTTAAGGGAGAACTGAAAACGGAAAAAATGTTTCTTGTTAAACAATTCTTCTTACAGCATGCCAAGCTCCGAAGCGAGAATGCATTGCAAATGGTGGAATACGTAGGTCTCGTGCTAGATTTGTAGATACTTTGGATTTTCTGAATAAGACCCCCTTGATCTTGGCTCGATGCTTGCGATCGGTTCATCAAACAGACGAACGGTCTTGGCATTCAGTATTGAATATTCCGACACGAAGGAGTGTCTATACTATGAGAATTGGTTAAATACGAATAATCCGACTTACGCCGCTCGTGACGACTATAGTCGGTGTTTTGGGAGGAACACCAAAAGTATCTGGTCCAGGTCAAGTTCGATCGGGATATAAGATACTCCGATCATTGCGCACATGTGTCGGTCGACATCTATTCCCTCTCAAATGGCTAGCTTCAGCTGGTACCACGCTAGATACTCATCTTGATGACAAGTATCTCGTCAGGCATAGACCAGTCCACGCGATAAGCGACGATCCCACAACGGCTGCACATAATATAATTCTGACTGAGCCAAAGTACAAAGTGGCTTGAGCTGAGTGGAATACTTCTCGATAACCGCCGCTGCCCTTACCCCTAAAGTACGATCAACCCCAACAGAAACACTGGCGCACACACACCGATCCAAACGGAATTCCGAGAACCGAGCAATCTGCAAGCGAGCTAAGAATCCATATGATATTAAAATATCTACGACGAAAGTTGCGGCCGGGGGTTCTTTCCACGAAGGGCGGGTAAAAGGGCCCAGGGCTAGACCCCTCGAGCGACTTCCCTCGCTACCAACCTACAATATCAGTTATTAGTACTCCGATGAGAACATGAAACCAACGGCCAGTACCCTCCTCGAGATCGTAGCCTCCAACTAGAAAAGAAAAGAATATATAACGGTTGTTTTGTGTTGTGTGTCGTCCGCATTTAGTTACACCAAACCGCAGATCCTGGCCAGGAAAGACACATCGGGGGCAAATCGACAGCAACCCTTCCCCATCAGGACATGGCCAGGACTCGACTCTTTCCTTGCTACTTCGTCTTCAGGCTCAGAATCGAGATCTTTTATTCACCAACAAGTTGAAATCCTCGATCGAAGACGGCACATTCCAACCGATTGGTCTTTACCATCCCCGGCGAACTTCAGGTGCACATCAACTAGGAAATCTGGTGGAGAAACTGCACCAGAACGAGCTTAAGCTACAACACAGTGCATTGCACAACTCGTCCTAAAGGATATTCGCATTAGAACGGACATTTGGTTTTCAAAGCTAGCAATGCAGGCTACCGGGGCTATCATATCAACCATTCCAATGCCAAGCGGGCTGAAATTAGGACGGCGAAATTGAGAATATCATAAAATCAAAGCCTTGGATTTGGAGTTTTAGCTTTATTCCTATAAATTAGGTCTATGCCAAGCCCGATCATTTAGTGCTGGCAACATCCCCAACCGAAAATTCAGTGTTCGTGCTACGTGCGTCTTCCAATATAAGAAAATGAGCCTGAAAAGAAACCTTTTATGCAACCTGCTAACACAATATCATAATAGCCTTCGCCCAGACTTTAGTCCAATTTCCTATATCCGCAGCCTTGTACTACTGTGCAGCTGTGGAGAATCCAAAAAGTTATGCTTAAGGAACGCCAGGGTCTCACATCCATCCCGTCAGCGTCCAAATCGTGTCCTATTCAGTTGAATCGGAGAGACATACAGTAACAAAAAATACCAATGCTGTACCAGTTCGCTATCGAGAACAGTTAGCTGTTCTTTTCCCTTGGTGAATTTGTAATGACCCTAGATGTTTCACCCCCATAGCATTAATCGATATTGTGATACGGTTGTTCAATTAGTTCGTTTCCTGATAGCTGCACCCCTTCGCATATAGCGCGCGGGAAACTTATATATTTCAAGCCCTGCGCTCGCCTCGAAGAAAATATATTTTTTTAGTACCATTTCATTCGAGGCAAGGAACTCATGTAGTTGAATCGCAAGCGAAATTCAAAAGAGCACGGACTCTATCACTTCACGGCCGCCTGATACACTCGTCTGTCCTTATCTAGGTACCTTTACCTTTCATATTTCTATTCAATAAACCTATCTGGTCTCCCGCCTAAACCATTACTACGAAAAGGAATACATCCAAGATCTTAATATCAAAAATGGATTACCTCCTCAGCTGCGAAAATCCCTCTGCGGTCTGCTATATCACATACCTACAAGCTTACGCTCACGGTTGTCACATCTTAAACCTTCCATTCGTAGAACGAATCGCAAAGGTTGACTTCGAGTGTATGCTTCGCAAACGATTCTTCGACGTCGCTTCAGATGAACAAGAGCAAGATATCCTGAATGTAGTCTTAAAGGCGGCGTATATTCCATTAATGCCAGCTTGGTTTTTCGAGGTACGTTACAGAAAACCTTTTTAAAAAGTTGTGGCTTGCGGAACCCGATACCATGGTTCAAGAATCTGTAAAAACAGTCGTGAATCTGTGGCGAAATTCTTGGAATGAACTGTCCACATGCACACTATCCCGATGCTTTCTATACTCCACCTTCTCTAGGAGATACTTAGTAAACTTCCTGCAGATCACTAACATTCCTCGTATATAGCAACAACCAGTAACCCAAACGCGGCCCCTCCGGAAACGGCGGTCTTCGCTGCCACGGCCATTCAGAACAACCAAAGCCGAATTCCAAGCCACACAGTACACCTCTCATCAGCCAACCGCACAAGGCCGGCGAAGTCCCTGTTCCACTAGAACCGCTTTCACAGCTAGTTATCAATACGCGGCTTCTGTATGCACAAGTGAGGAGGATAGTAGATCTACAACAACCCTACCAAAGCCGATTTTGCTGCAAAT
The DNA here is from genome assembly GCA_036971725.1 of Arthrobotrys conoides. Taxonomy (NCBI): domain Eukaryota; kingdom Fungi; phylum Ascomycota; class Orbiliomycetes; order Orbiliales; family Orbiliaceae; genus Arthrobotrys; species Arthrobotrys conoides. The sequence continues at coordinate 4,492,561 of JAVHJM010000001.1, forward strand.
AGTAAGTAAAACCTATTCAATTCCTCGGGAAATTGACGGACATAGCCGGGACTAACATAATGGATTTGGATTGTTAGTTTTTACGGCTGTTCAATCGAAATTCTCAGGATATCGATATCTAAAAAAGTGAATTGTAACTTTGTTTTTCTCTCTTGCGGTAGCAGGGTTGGCGTTCTTCGGATTTTTTTTTTTATCTTAACCCTTTTGGACTTTTCCTGGGGAACAGCTTGAGGTCTCTCTTACCTTTGATTATTTTCGTATCTCGTCTTCGGAGATTCTTCAGGTTAAAAGGTATGCATGCATGTGCGGCGACTATATTCTTCTCTTCTCACTTATTATATATATTCCAAGTACAACTAAAGCTCTATAAGACACCTGCACATAATGTTAATTAATTCATATTACATTGACCTCTCGATCGAAGGTCGAACCTACCACGCCATGAACTATTAAAAATAAAGTGTATGAAGTGTGGAATGTCTTCCCTTTGGCGGTAAAAGAATTTATTCTCTCTCTTGCTTTGGTATCAAAGCCTAAGGTAAAGTAAGTAGGTAAACACGTATTGTACAGGAATCCCTCTTTCGAGGACGTTAGGATATCGTCGAAGCAGCAATGCTCGATCGAAAGCACCTAGGTAAGTAAGTATTCAACAAAGAACAGGAAAGAAAAATCTATTGACACACGCAACCACCCATATTGCACACAGAACGAGAAAACGGATTTCAACCCGCAAACACCTCGAAACACCACAAATGCATGAGATTATCAAAAAGGAAAAAAATAAAACAAAAAAGGTAGTTGACCAAGCACCTACTCTTCTGACTTTTGATTTTGTATGTCTTGTTAGACTTGTAATCCCAATGCCCCAAATATGAGTCTCTTATTTCGCTTCATTAGGTTGTTCAGCTTCTTTTCATAAGCTTCCGTCTCTTTCCTACTCATAACCAACAATTTCTCTGCCTCCTCTGCCGTCATAGAACTCTCAGTCATCGGTTTACTGTTAAACGCAGATTGAAAGCCGACCATAAGCATCTGCTCGAGGGAGCCAGCAGCTGCGGCAACAGCTGCTGAAGCAACGCTTGCGGGGTTGATTGGTGCAGGTGGTGGACCCACGGCCGTAGATGGAGGAGTTTTCCCAGGCTTTTTAGAACCAGACTGAACAGGATTCGGAAGCCCTTTTGAGGAAGAAGGGATTGGTCCTTGTTGGATTGGGGCTGGTTGGAACCTCCCCGCTGTGAATTGCGTATGGGCTTGTGCGAGCTGGCTGGCGGCGGCGGCGGCAGCTGCTGCGGTTTCTGGGGAGAACTCCAGGAACTGGTTTAGCTGGTTAAGATAGGCCAGTGTGTCCTCCAGACTCAGATCCGCAAGGCCAGCAGCTTTGCTCGCCAGTGTTTCGGCCAATGTAGTTGCTAGTTCTTTCTTAGCAACTGGAAATGTCGCTTTGGCCAGGTCGGAAGATTTAAACGGAGTTGGTGTCTTAGACGCCCGTTCCTCGAGCCTGATAAACTTCGCTTCTTGCTCTGCGCTTAATCCCTTGAGCATCACTCCACCAGGCGTGACAATAAGCCGAGTAGTCGCAGCAGCACCCTTTGATTGAGGATTCGAACCTGCAGAAGCAATCGCAGCAGGGTTCGCCGTAATCTCAACACTAATCTGGTGGTCACCAACATCGCCGGCGGAGGCAGCTACCATGCTGAGTCTCTTTGCAAACTCTGAAATTTCTGCAGAATTGATCTCGAATCGATGTTGAAGCCCTACAACTGGCTTAAGAAGTTCGAGGTCCATAAAATCGATTTCCCGAGATTCGTTCAGTGCAGTTATGATATCATTTGCATTGATTGTGGAAAAGAGATCCGGCTTATTGGGCTCGCTCTCTGCATCGTTGTTACCCGAGTCGGCACTGGCTTGTTCGTGGTGTACTTCACTGGGAGCAGCAACACTAACACTTCCTGCACGGCTAGAGCGATCATCACGATGTTCAATCTCAATAGCAGCAGCATTAGCAGCGGCGGGGCTGATACCGGTTGGCGTGAGAATTCCCGGAGAAGCTGGCAAAGCAGTTGTCTTGACGGTCTTACCGGCAGCGGCAGCCTTGCTCTTCTTCTCCTTCTTCCTAGCACGGGCAACAACTGGCGCATGATCTTCCACAGTAGGGCTAGGAATTGGGGCGTTATCTTTCTCCTTCTCCCTCTCCCTTTCCTTCTCCCTCTCCTTTTCTTCCTTTCTCGCTAGTGCCTGTCGTTCTTTCTTCAAAGCCGACTTAGATTTCACTTTCCCAGCAATAGCAAGTGTACTAGATGCGATAGAGTCGCTGCGAACCATTGGACTGCTGATGCTACCACGTTTACTCGAGGTGGTCGAAGCAGTGTCACTAATAAGCTCGCTGGCGGGTGTAGCTGGCCTGGTGACCTGCCTTGTGGCTGTGTTTGCGATAGCAGGACCATCTTGCAGTTTATTTTCTTTATCTTTCCCTTCAAATTTTGGTTTGCTTTCTACAGGAGGAGTAGAGGAAACAATACGCATAGTGCGGGCACGAGAGGTTGGAGCGGCAGTTGCTAGCAAGGGAGTCGGAGGAACTGAAGATGCAGCACTTGGAGGACCCGCATCTGACTGGTTGATCGCCGCTAGCTTGAGAATCTTGGGACTCGCGGCTGCTGGTGACCTCGCAGATGTGGGAGAATGCTCAGCCGTAGCAGCAGCGACGACTGCAGCTAGAGGCGGTAGAGTAGGTGGCTTAGCCTTCTTCCCGGCCGGCTCCTTTGACGTAGTTTTACTTGGGGTAGGAGGAGGGGGAGGGGCTTTAGCCACGGCCGCCATTGTCGGTAGGGTTTGTGGTTTATCATCCTTCTTCTTTTTAGACTTAGGTTCCGAAACCACAGGCTGCACCTTCGGCGTAACGGGCGTGGCCGCCTTCACCATGGGTGACTTTGCTTTTCCTACAGTCGCATAATCCAGCAAAGGTGTAGCAGGCAAAACAGGAACGTCTTGGGGACGAACAGGAGGGGGTGCAGATGATGCGCTAACAGCGGGGGGCGTAGCTGGCACAAATTCCGTCCTGTCCTCTACAAGCTTATCGATCGTCTCGAGTTCTTCTGCGGATGGGATGATTTCATCAACGGGTTCTACTATTTCTCACAGAATTCCGAATTAGCCTTCTGGATTTGAATTTACGCTCCTCGTTGCATTTGTCCCTGAGATTGTTGGCGAATGGCGATAGGTCAGGTTCTCATCCAGCATCCGGTCAGTCACAGTCAAGGGTCTTGGTCTTCAAAATTTCGGTTTTTCACGAATGGGTTTCGGGCACACAGAAGACAGCAACAGCGAGGGCAGTTCCCTACCTATTTTCCAGAACGCAAAATCAGAAGAGGTTCATGCTTACGAGACGGACAAGAATATTTCATGTTCACTGGAAGCCAAAGAAAGGCTAAAAGTGGAGGAATCGGGAAGGGAGAGATGCGAACCATGTCGAGGATGATTAAGAAGGGTTGGCTACGTACTGTTTTGAAGAAAACGAAGCATCATCCTTTATATCAATCCTCCTCATTAAGTACTAGACCACTATGGGCAACAGGGTAAGGATAAATAAAACAAGACTATGAAGGATCGTACCCAAACCTAGTAAAGTTGCAGGGCAGATATTTGCGAGCGAGAAGCGAAAACGAAAACAATTGCGATTTTGTTTGGGGAGAACCGAGAAAAAAAAAATAAACGCCAATGTATCCCTTTGCCGGTCGTCATAGAATCGTAATGATTGAAGATGCTAAGTCGTCAGGTGCTGAATGGGGCGTTGGAAGAAGTAATTGAAGAAAGATGCATAAAAGGAAAAGAAAGAACTGCAGATCAGAAATTCAGACCAGAGGATATCCAGTAACTCCACAGGGGAAAAAAAAGTGAGGGGGGAAGAAGCGGCATCAGAACGAAGGAGATATATATATAAAGGGATAATAAGGTGTCATAAAACGAAAGAACTCTGTACGTAAACGACGGCGTGTTTTGTGCTGTCTTCTGTGTCCGGCTTAAAACCCATCATGCCTATGAAGGAACCTATCACTCAAACAGGAAGAGTCTATCTGCCTTGCCAACCGCCGGCGGCAGTTTGATGATAATGGTTCAAGTACCCACCTTGTTGATTATGACCAACGAGACCGAGTTGATGCTGCAACGGATGCTGCTGAGGCCCAAGACGCGACTGAAGGATCGCAGGATCCGCATCTTTACCCATCGCCATTTCAGCCTGGCGCTGTAACCTCGGGACACCTAGAAGGGAGAGATGGGACTTACGTTTTCCAGCGCCGCTCCTCATCATTTGCATCAAGTCCTGGCTCTCGCTCTTAGCGTGACCGGGCATATGTCCAATTTGCTGGTTGCTGCTTCCCATCCCGCCTCCGCCGAGCCCGAAGGCCGGGTGACCATAAAGCATCAAGTTTGGTGGCGTCTGTGCGGATTTCAGACCAGGAGGCGGCCCTTGAACGTTCGCATTAGAACCGTTCAGGCCATATATCTGATTCGAAAGCAAGCCTTGGCCAGGCAAATGTTGTTGTTGTTGGAGGAGTTGTTGATGATTAATCTGTTGTGGCGGAGCTTTGATCCCATCAAAGTTGTATCGGCTTGAAGACCGGGTATGCTGCTGCGTATGATGTTGAGGTAGTGTCTGGCCCAATTGCGTTTGTTGCATCAAGCCCTGCGAAGCCGACAATATATTTTGATGCTGCTGGCTAAGTGCGGAACCAGGGGTCTGGGTTCGTGGCCCTTGAACCTGGGACTGAGGGGTCTGAATTGTAAACATCTGATTCACAGTTTGTCTTGATTGAACTTGCTGTGAGATTGGTGCCAGAGGCTGCTGCTGTTGTGGCTGCTGAACTGGGACTTGCTGATGCATCGGCAGAGGAGAAACATGTTGGACTTGTTGGATCTGAGCCTGTGAACGAATACGTTCTTCTTCGATTTCTCGCTCGCGCTCTTTAATGAGCCTCTCCCTCCGCTTTGCTCCACCGTACTTATCGATCAAAGGTGGCATCTGTTGGATTTCCTCGTAGTCTTCCTCGCTCAGCATCGACTTATCGAAGCAGAACCTGAATTTACCGGAAGTGATGCGCTTGACACATTCTGCGAGCATGATCTCGACTGGATTTGCAGGTGGAGCTGGCGGGTTTGCAGGTGGAGCTGGTATATTTGCAGGTGGCGAGGCTGCTCTCGACTGTGAGGGTTTAGGTTCGGTACTTTCAGCCTTACTCTTAGGACGGCTGGCGGCCGCATCACTAGACTCCACACCATCGAGAGAAGCTGGTCCGATAGCTGAAACACGGCTCGCTGGGCGTTCCTTAACAGCCTCTTTCACCACCCTTCTAGGCTCAGGGGTTGCCCGTTTTTCGGGAGGATGGGTTCGTAGGATCGTGCCTTTGGTAGGTTTCTCCTCCAGAGCGTTACTAGATTGGTTGTTCACGGGAGTTCCGGTGCTTCTAGCAGCCCAACTCGCGGACGACGGCAATGCAGATGACTCTGAGGGAGGAGGGGATCCATGATCTTGTACAGCTGGCGATTTCGATGGTTTGATACTCGGGTGATTCTGGTAAGCTGGAACTCTGACGGGTAGGGTCGGCGTTGATTGTGCAGGAGGGGCAGGAGGGTGGGGTTGGTGAGACGGTGCAGTACTCTGAGAGCTTTGGGAGGCTGAAGAAGATGGCGCAGCTCGTTGAGACGATTGAGCATTGAAAGAAGAGAGATCTTGTCTGGTGAACGAATCAACCTCTTCACCCTGCTCGTGAAGGAACATGCAGTTCTTATTCGGGCAGTGTTCGTTCCGGAGATATGCAGAGCAATACTTCGTGGTTCCATAAGTCGCCCGAAGGATTCGATCACCGTTCTGGCTGCCATCAACAGCCGCAATACACTTCTCTGCGTCCTCTTTTCGCGCAAACGTGACATATACACCCATTCCAGCACTTCTTTCCGTCGGAGCCTTATCTGCAGTCCGTTTGTTGACAACAATCTTCTGGATCTTGCCATATTGTCCAAAGAATTGGTCACCGCGTAACGTCTGAAGCAGATCTTCTTCCTTGATACGGGGATTCAGTCCGGTCACATAGACGAGGTTCTTCTGAACAACACGAAGGCCTGACAAGTGTTTGCGGGTTGTCTGCTCGAGCTCGCGCTTCTGTAGTTCCTTTTGCTTCTGCTCCTGCTTTTTACGCGATTGTTTCTGCTGTTCTGCCCGGTATCTGGTTATTAAGTCCACAAGTCAGCTCCAGAACCCGATTGGATGAGGTTGAACGGGACAACGCACTCTTCTGGCGAAACCTGCTTGAATTCCATTGTGGCATCAGTATACTCTCGCCGGCAGGCCGGACACAGGCCGTTCAGATTCTTCCGAATATTGTTATAGCAAAATTGGCATATCTTTTAGGATCTGGTTAGTAATGGGCCACGAATACCAAGGCCGTACAAGTGCCAACCGTATCGTACCTGGTAGCCACACGGGCAGGGCTTGAAGTGCTTGTCTGAGAGATCGAATTCTTCGACGCATAACGGGCTAGACGACCATGTCAGTGTATGTCCACGAGAAACAAGCTGATAGATAACTATATCGAGGCATACCAGTAGTCGTCTGAATCGTCTATGAAGGTATCTTGCTGTGCCGTGGGAGGAGCCATGATGGACCGAAATCGGATGTGTTGTGAATATAGATAGAAACGAAAACGACCGAACTCAAGGCCAAGGAGATTGAGTATCGAGACTTATAGAGCAATGGAAATACAGTTATAGGGAGTATAGATGGTGCTGTCAAGGTGCTGGTGGTTCTTTGAAGAAGCAGAGCCAGAAGGAATTAACCGTGATGGGGTTGTAAGGTCCAGTTAGCGGGGGTGCAGGGTTCCAGGTAAAGGTACTCGAAGGTCGGAGAGGAAAGAGGGAGGATGGCAGGCAAATGGGGAAATTAGGGCGATGATGGGAGGGGTTCTGAGGTTGGAGATTCTAGAGGGTGATAAATGATGAGATGGCAAAGGTGAAGTAGCAAAATGAAAATGGGTTTGGATGTTGGCAGGAAAGATGCAAGGAACAAAAACTTTGACCGACAAACACGCTCCACACAGCACAGCACACAAGCAGGGCAGCCTCAGCTCAGGCACAGGGACAAATTACATTATTAGATCTTGACTAAGCACCAGCGACCACGCTTAGAGGCACATCTGCCAGTTGTGGCCCGCTCGCCTCGGGGACCAGCGAAGCTACTCTTTACAGACTGACTTAAGTACTTCTTACTGACTTACTTTCTTAGCTTATAGGGAACGAGGCTGGGATGCTCCCATGTATTATCACGTGACCCTCGGGACATTCATCGCCAGGACCCGGGACAATATTACGAGAAGGCTCTCGAACACCCCGAGCCAGGCCGGAAATTGGACGGATTATCTACTTACTATGAGGATTAAACATTGCAAGCGCAATATACAGATAATATAGTTAGATCAAGTATGTACGAGTCAAAAGAACTACAATGTACAGCAAAACCGTCGGGATAATCACATCCGAACGGACCTTCCCTCCATCGAAATTTGATTTTATTTAGACCAACTGGTTTATATTTTACTTCTTGGGTGCCGGTTCCTCTGGTTTGGGGGTTGGTAATTTAAACTGTTGCAAGAACAAAAACAAGAGTTAGCAAGATCGAGCCTGGATCAATCCTAACCATACTTTTTGTAGCAGCGAGTGAGTGATACGTACCGAAGCCGGTGTTACATCCTGTCCCGGACCAACCTGTTCCCACGCTGCTGTGCCTGTCTCGAAGTTCCTGAACGCCTGTGTCATCTCCAGAGGCTCATATACAATTCTCTTTGTCTCTTCGTCCCATCTGATTTCCGTATAACCTGTCAACGGGAAGTCTTTCCTCAAAGGATGTCCCTCAAACCCGTAATCCGTCATAATTCTTCTTAAGTCGGGATGATTCGTGAAGAAAACGCCGAACATGTCGTAGACCTCACGCTCATACCAGTTTGCGCCATCGTATAAAGGTGTGACTGAGGGCACAGGCGAGGTTTCATCCGCATAGGTCTTGACCCTTATCCGAGAGTTATATGTGACACTGAGCATGTTGTAGACGACCTCAAAACGGTATTGACGGGTAGGGAAATCAACGGCGGTGATATCCGCTATCATGGTGAATTGTGCAGCATGGTGGTTCTTAAGAAACGTGAAGACTGGTATGACGGCCCTGGGTGGTATGTAGATGGAAAGTTCGTCCTTCCAGACCGAGTACTGTTGGATAAACTTGGGAAGGCAGGACATAAGATATTTGCCATAGGCGTGCAGTTGCTCCGATTGAGTAGCATATTTGTCGGCAGGGTTGACAACTGGGGCCCGTAGTTCACCAATTGCTATTCAAACACCCTCAGTTAGACCATAGTCCCTACATATGTCCATAAGAAATACATACGAGGACGCTGCGCCCCTCTCATATTTGGAACTGGATCCTCAGTCGCAGGCGCTGCGGCTTTAACGGCGGAGGATGAGGCGAACTGTCGCAACAGGTTTCGTGGAGCGGGTCGTAAACTCGACGAAAGTGCTGATAGCGACGACGGTCTCAGCGACCGGACGGGAAGACGTAATGAGGCCATTGTCGGAGTGGGAGGGATAGTGGATGTATTAGCTTCCCAGGGTCCTCGTCATTCGAAGTATTGGGATGAATGCTGGAGGTTGTGATACTAGCCAATGGAGGTTCTTGGATTTCCCAGCCAAATGTTTGGTGTTGACGTCGAGATTCATCTGGGGAAGGTTGAGCCTAAAGCTGCTCTGCTAAACACCAACATCTTCAACACATAACATCCGGTCCCATGACCACTATATTTACAGTCACAGTCGCAGTCACAGTACTTCTTAACTTATATATTACACATCGCAGTATCTGTATTATAATTTATATTACTAGCGCATGCGCAAATAAGTGAACAGAAAAGCATCGGATATCAGGTAGTGAGTAATTAGGTATCATCACCTCCAACTACCTCTCCAGAAATGCCTCAAGAAGGCCACTTCATTCTCTTGCTGCGGACTTGAAGGTGCCCATCTAGACTGCGGCAAAAGTAATAAGTCCCCGAATATTTCTATATCCCACATAGATGCGTACTCTGAATCTGCCACTACTCTCAGCTCTTGTTCATTAATATACTGTTTCACCGTCCTTGTCCATAGCCCGGGTCCTGAAACATTTAAAATCGCCATTGGCTCGTACCACAGATCCGAAATCTCCCACTGAACACTCCCATCATCTTCCCTTGTATCATTGATAACTGAGGCCACCAATTGTTCAATCGTTCGGTTTATAATTTGGTGACCTGGTGCTGCCATAACAGTCCACTGCAAGAACTGTACCGCATATACAACGTTAAAGTTGTCCAACTGCCACTCCTCTGGAAGACCTGGGTCGAGCGGGAGAACGCACTCGATCCCTACTACAATCCCATAATCCCAAAAGTCGTCAAACCAACTATCTATGGGCCTACGGCACGCCGTATCCATATCGTTATATATTCCTCCGTATTTGTATATGACCAAATATCTCAACAGATCAAAGGCAATAATCCTCTGCTGGACCTCCGTAAAAACTTTGATAATATCCGGACGATGAGAATATTCCTTTCTGACAAAAAGTTCAGCGTCGACATCAGAGAAGACGATATGTTCGTACTCCTTATTGAATACCTGCCAAGTCATCCATCCGTCGCGGACGTAATCATCTTGCTTCCAGACATTGGTGAGGTCGATTCGGTTCTTCCATTTCTGCCAAATAATTTTGGGAATTTCAGTGCCTTTTATGTAGCCAGGTGCTACTCCGGTCTTCAAAATAGAGGGTTGAGAAAGTGCAATCTTGCCCGGAGGGCCGCCCTTCCGACGTTTGTTTGCGAACATGCTGTTTGGAGGAAACCAAGCTGTGGGACCGCTCGGGTCCGATGCATTTAATACCGATATATTGGCTTTACTAGACAGCTCGATAACCCTCTCGTTGATGTCTGGTGTTTTCGTTCTGTAGACACGGCTAAGACGTATTCTTGTGGAAGATGACGAGAATATTTCTTTTAGCATCACAAAGACAGTGAAGACAAGGACGACGAGGAGAAAGATGTCGAATTTATTGCGGCGAATCATCTCGATAATAGAAAAACGCATGGTCCGAATATATATCAAGAATAAAGCGCTGGGGGCCGGCTAAGTGGTAGATGCAGAGATGAATGTGCCTACAGACCAGCGGAACCACCTCAAGCCAATTAATATTATAAGGATCGATGTGGCATTAGGATATTCGATAATCAGATCGATCTGCCGAGAATCTTGGGATGTGTCAGAATATAGATACAATCCGTTTATATATATCTCGTGCGCGTGGATCAAAGTGAACTTCACTTGCCGGCAAGTCAACGTGGAAGCACATGCATGTCGATCCAGCCTCCATGCATCTTTAGCAAAAGAACGTATTAGTCTCGTAGGACAGTGTTAATATCTTCTCAATGGAATTCAAAGATGCACACCTTATATGCTGTTATATCTACCTAAGTAGCCATTCATGAGTCAGTTTTGAAAACCACGGGGTCTTCCACATTACAGGCCGAATCATTGAATTAATATTAAGACCAAGCTAGAGACACCCGGATGCCATGGCCATGGCTTTTTGCCAATCCAGAAAATACAATAAAGGTAAAAAAGCTTCGGGATATGCACTTCAATATAAGTACATGTGGGCGGGCCTAAGTAGAAATAAGTCTTAGTACGATATCGATCTTCGGACGAAAGAAATAGAACCGGACTTTGTTCTGAACCTGTTTTTGCCCTCGAAACCCCGTTCGGGTTCTAGCGCAGCCATGGCCATGCCGGACCAATTATCGAGTCACCAAATCTGCCCCAGTTTGCCGCGTTGGGGTGAACCAAACCCGCCCGAGACTGGCTTACTCCCCGCGCTGTGGGCTGGCTTATCCACCACCAGAAAGACGTCGTCCCAAAATCCACTCGTCATGACTCAACCTCATCTGCGGCGATAGAAGTTTATTGTATCTATAACAGACACAATTATGTTCTCCTTCTCCTCCTTCTCTAAATCACCACCTTTACCATCATCATCTCCATCGCTATAATCATCTCCTCCATAACTTCCCTCGAGATACCATCATAGTTCCCCAATCTCCACTCCTTCCAAAATGTCTAGTAGGTCCAAAGGCAAACAGCGAGCCGACGACTTATACCGGCCCGCCCCGGTGCTCATCCGGCGCCCCACTGATGCGTCCGACATTCTCTCCTCCCAAATCTCCACCTTAGCCCTCGAACCATCCGAGAATATCTCCCCGGACGACGAAAGAATCCTTGAAATCGCCACTATCGCAGTAATCTATCCCGAATTCTCTAAAATCGGGAAACTCGGCGGGTCCATCGAAATCGAAATATCTCCATCTGCTCCCATAACCACGAAATTCACGTTACTCGATGGCGCTGAAGATGTGAAAAAAGAGGAAACAGCAGATCTTTCGCATCTACCGCCTCTCGTGTTTGAGTTTCAGCTGCCGTTAGGATATCCTTATTCTCAGCCACCGAATGTACGGCTCGTCAGTAGCTGGTTGGATCCAGAAGTTGTTAGAAGGTTGAAGGAGGACTTACTGCAAACATGGGAGGGATTGAGAGATCAAGCTATTTTTGCATGCATCGATACACTGCAGAGCGCTGCAGACCGGATGTTTGATCTTCCAATCCCTTTAGATGTCAGGGTGAACCAGAAAGAAAAGATTGAAATTCTAGAATTCGATCAAGCGACCAAGATCAAGAAATTCAATGAAGGAACCTTCGATTGTATGATCTTTCACTTAAGAAGACCTCCTTAACCAAAAAGCTTACTAACCATTCAATGGAAAATCAGGTGGAGTTTGCTTAGAACCTCGAAAAGGTGCAACATGTCACAGAATCAACCAGTGTGGTCACGTCTTCTGCAAACCATGTCTGAAAGATTACTTCACTGCGATGATCAAGGAAGGTGAGGTCGGTAGCGTCCAATGTCTGAATTATGTCTGTGGAAAAGACCTCCCTGCCGAAGAAGCCATCGACGAAGAAGGCAATATCCACAAGATACCCCGAAAACCCGGTGCTATAGCTCCCGCTGAGCTCCAGCTTCTCCTAGAAGCAGATGTTGTCGAGAGATATCTGAAATTAAAACGCAAAAGGGCATTCGAGAGCATGAAAAACGTGGTTTATTGTCCCAGGAACTTTTGTAAAGGCCCAGCTTTACGTGATAACGCGGAAGATCAACTTGCAATATGCCAGGACTGCCGTTTGGCATTTTGTGCAAATTGTGGAAAGTCGTGGCATGGATATAAATTCTCGTGTCGAACTCCTGGTACTACACTCACGGCGGATGAAGAAAAGGAAGCAAAGCTTACTGCGGAATTTCTGGAGTCGGAATGCACACCCTGTCCGACTTGTCTTATTCCAATCTCAAAATCCGGAGGTTGCAATCATATGGTACGTTTTACGTTCTTGATAGATGCTTACCAGAGTCAACAAACTAATAAACCATCTTATCTCCTTTCCTAGTATTGCTCGAGATGCTGGACTCACTTTTGTCTACTATGCGGGGCCTTCTTGTTCCCAGATAATCCATACCAGCATTACAATCAACCAAAAAGCTCTTGCTACAATAGGCTATGGGAAGGAGTCGATGAAAGCGGAGAAATCGTCCTTCCCGCTCCACCTCCACCTCCGCCAGAGGAACCTCCGCAACCCATGATGATTCAAATCGTGGTCCCCGGACAAGCCCCACGGGGAGTCAATAACCCTGTTAATCCGGTGGCAGCACCCGTAGTAGAAACCGTGGTTGACGAGGAACCGGGAGACCCGGCCACCGAGGGAGACGAAATTCCTAAAGAAAATATTGACCCACTACAAGGGAACGAGGAAGAAGAACTGGAAAACGTAAACCTCGGCAAACTAGAGCCTCTCAGCGATGAAGACGAAGCCGAATTTTGGATAATCTATAGCAGCAACGAATGCTTTTCGGAAGGCCACAACATGCTCGAAGAGGGACTCGCCCTCACCGAAATCGCCGACTTTCTCAAAGACTGGGCTGCATCCATCAACCAACACCGAAAGAACAAAATGGGCCTAGGAGCTTATTGGCGAAGACTTATCGAATGGAGACGAAGAGTTCGAGATCCCAGGATGAAGAACAAGGGTGTCGATTCAGGAGAGTACCAATTCTCAGACGAAGCGATTAGGGTTGCAAGGATGACCGAGAGAACAGCAGAATCGGAACTAATGAGACGATGGTGGGAGATCTGGCACGGAGGTATGAGTGATATTGCTGCGAATAAAGAGTGGAATGAAGATGAAGTTAGGATAGAAGATGGAGTACTTGATGCTGTGCTCGGCCGGGCCCCAAGATGATACGATACATACGACCACGACCGTTGATTAATTAGTAATGAAACACTGGACGAACGTTTGGATTTGATAGCCTTTTTAGCGAGTGAGCCTCGTGGGGATTCAAGATGCATCTATGCATCTGCATGATCGGTTTACTTTTGGCATTATTGTACATACTCCTTACCCTAACATACCAATTACGGCATACTAGAACAACATCTACAGACAATATGAATAACATAATTTTCTGTTTAAATTTCTAAAGCTCGAATATAATATCCAAAGTTAACGAAAGAAATGCGGCTCTGCAGTGCGTTGAAGCTGTTGTGATGAAGTTCCCCAAGCTCATCGCCTAAAACTTGCTTTTTCCTTCCAATCAAAATCTTTGATGCCTCCACAGAAAAAAAGTACCACAACTCTGCCCACCACCCCACATACCCCCCGCTTCATTCCGAAGAAACCGCAACTTCAACAACCATCCACCGGAAAGGTCCTCGGTTTTTTCTTCGAATAACAATTACATCTAAACCAACAATAAGAATCCACGATGGAGCCCAGTCAATCACCGCGCGAGGCCTGGGAGCGTCTGATGCGCGTTGTCCAACAGCGAGCGGGACAGAGTGGAGGAAGAATGCCTGGCGGTGGAACTCCGCGCGGCATGATTGGTGGAGGAGCTGCGCTGGTATTGCTAGGTGGATTGGCGTTAACGGCCAATAATGCTCTTTTCAACGGTATATAAAAAGTTACCTTCTTTATATTGAAAAAGGTTGGAACCATTCTGGGATTCATTTGCTGACGGGTGATATACGCAATATAGTCGATGGTGGTCACAGAGCTATCAAGTATACCAGACTTGGAGGTGTCAAGCCAGAGATCTATAGCGAAGGTAAATTCATTTCCTATCCACTTTAATCTTATAGTACTTCCAAGATGGGCTAATTCCATGATGATTTTCTGAAAAATTATAGGAACCCATTTCATGCTCCCCTGGTTCGAAACCCCAATAACCTACGACGTCCGCGCAAAACCCCGCAACGTCGCCTCCTTAACCGGCACAAAGGATCTCCAAATGGTGAACATCACCTGCCGTGTGCTCTCCCGTCCTCGCGTCGAAGCCCTCCCATTAATCTACCGAACCCTCGGCGTCGATTATGACGAACGAGTCCTCCCATCCATCGTTAACGAAGTCCTAAAATCCGTTGTTGCACAATTCAACGCCAGTCAGTTGATCACTCAGAGAGAGGCCGTTAGTAAACTTGTCAGGGATAATTTAGTCAAGAGGGCCGCGAGGTTTAATATTCTGCTTGACGACGTCAGTTTGACACATTTGGCTTTCTCCCCGGAGTTTACTGCTGCCGTTGAGGCCAAACAGGTTGCTCAGCAGGAGGCTCAGAGGGCGGCGTTCGTGGTTGATAGGGCTAGACAGGAGAAGCAGGCTATGGTTGTTAGGTTCGTGGTTTTTATCTTATCTTTCATTTCTCTGTTTTTTAGATATTGCGTGTGAATGGGCGGCATACTAATGATGTTGGGGTAATATAGAGCTCAGGGTGAGGCACGATCTGCGGAGCTTATTGGTGAGGCTATCAAGAAATCAAAGAGTTACGTTGAACTCAGGAAGATTGAGAACGCCAAGACGATAGCACAGTTGTTGATGGAGGCGGGCGGCAGAAACAAGGTCTACTTAGAATCCGAGGGATTGGGATTGAACGTCTACGGCGAGAAGGATAGCAAGGATGGCAGAAAATAATCTAGCTCGACTAGATGAGCTTCTACTTGGATATTTTGAAGGAAGGAAGAACTCCCCTCTAATGGACGCCTGGTATTATAACGACTCTCTACCCGGTGAGCCATCATCACTATTCACGGTAGAGAGCTTAGTGAAAGCTATGGGAATTGTATATATTATTTCTTTTTTCTGCTCCCTTCGGCTGGATGTAGTCTTGTATTTATTAAGCACTAATCGACACTATGGTACATGCCCTCGCTGATGTCATACATTTGATAGGAGTAGGAAATAGGACCCTATTCGAAGAACAGGGAGAAGCATACATAACGCAGGTAAAGGGAACATAAACATCATGTAGGCAGTAAAACATGAAGAAAATCATTAATGAAAACCACTTGATGAATAATAAGCATGAAAAGAGAACCCAGCATGAATAAAATAGAGTCGAGTCCAGCGAATAAAAATGGGCGTAAGTACCAAGGACGAGAAGATGATAGTGAATCAATCTTTACCAGAAGGCGCGGAAGTACCCCATGATCTTGGTGGCACAATCCTGAAACCAACGATATTGATCGTTTCCAGCGTCGAGCAACAATCCTTCCATATCCATATTATCACCAGCTGAATCATCCGACTCAGGAGTAACTTCGAATGGATATGTCATGAAGAATATGTACAAGGTCGCGAAGAAGATCATAGCAATGGCCGACCTCTTGCGATCAAGGACAACAAGGATGCTGACGATAACAGGGAGGTAAGTGGATACCATAGCCAACCCTGGAACTGTACCCATGCCATAGAGAGGATTCTTTCGGAGTTCACGAAGGTATCCGGTGCTCTCTGCGATGGCATTGAGAAACGTGTTGTTGAAGACAGTTGCTTGATGGGCAACAGTTTCAAGTTGACGGGAAGTAGTTTCCTAATAACTTGTTAGCAACGGGAAAACATTTAAGTATTGAGTACTGGATACATACCTCTTGTTCGAGCATGGATCGAGAGATCCTTTCGTGACTTGCAGCAAGAGAATCATAGTTCTCAGCGAGGTTGCCCAGTTGCTAAGTTTTAGAACGCGTTAGATATATGCCGTTGTTACAGAGAAGCGAGAGAGTGCATATAACATACTGCATGCCCTTCCAAAATTTGGTCTACGAGACCCGAAACCTTCACACCGGTCTCGCTCTACATATAATATATGTTAATACTTGTAACCAGATATCCATATTGACAGTATGAACTTACACCGAGATCTTTAAGAATCTGCATGGTAGTCTTGATGGAGTCAATGGTTTCAGCAGTCGTAGCTGAGATGGCTCTGGACATCTAATTCAATAGGTTAACTATCCTTTCGATACCTCCGAGGGGGGGGGGAATATGAAGTTACCTCCAAAAGGTTCTTGCGTCTGGTTTCGTCATCTGCTTCATTTTTCTTCTCCGCGAGATTTTCGTAGGTTTCAACAGCTTTGATAATCTGTCCGACAATATTATCGATCCTGATAATAGTCTCTCTCTGAGCCCGGGCCTGGATCTCAAGGGCGTTTCCTTGTTCAGCGACCTGAGCTACCTGAGCTACCTGCATCCTATCAATTTGGGCCATTGTGTTCTTGATGTTTCTAAGAAAACCATGCATGGGGACCACGGTATGGTTGAGCAACGCATCCATCTCATTGACGATCGCAGCTACACGTTGGCTGACCATGTTGGAGGATTGTGATGTTTTTTTGATGGCCGTGGTTTGGAAGTTAACAGAGGAGACAAGGCGGTTTTCGAGCTGGTGATGAAGTATGGTCAGGTTGCGATGGAGTTGAAGAAGATTTTCTGTGATGTTAGCCATTTTAGTTTGGTTATGAGACTGAGTTGTGATTTTTTCAAGATTGATGGTTTTTGTGGAGAAAGACTGGTCTCGTAAAAGAAAAACTGGGGCTTTAAATAGTCGTGTATTGGGATTTATGAGGGTTGTTACAGTGCTGAGCTTGGTGGGATGAAAAATAATGATGACATACCTCGTTGTGCTTCTTCTCTGACCGCCTGGCAGAGAACACCCACACTTTGGATGCAATTGCTCCAGCTAGTCCACCACTGGGCTCGAGTCTCAAGCCTTTTGATACACTTGTTGAGTTCTTTTGACGATTGGATATTACCTCGACACTCCCGTGGATAATCGACATTAGCTGACGATAACTCACAGATAGCAAGCTTTGTTGCAAAGAAATTCTTCTCTTCACCGTCTAAGACGGTTGGAGAAACGGAACACTTAGCGATTATAGATTCTGTTAATGAACTATAAAGGCAGGAATGTGGAAGATTTAGGGAGTTGATTAGCGCAAGTGAGCCTTCATATCCTTTTCCGAGTTTATATGTAGCCAGGAGAGTTTCCAGAGATTGGATAGCCGCTAACATCGGGCAAATTTAGCTTCCGTTTCATTATCAATTAGGGAACTTAAGGAGGGTAGATGACTAACCTTCATCTCCATTAGGTTCAGAGGTCATAGAAGAGATTACAGCCGAAGCTTCAACCAGTGTTGGAAAGGATCCCACGATCCAGAAAACCCAGAGAAGAGCAGCTAGATTCATGATGGTCATCACGATGCATGCAAGTCTTGGTGACATGGTGGTGTCTAACGAACGCTTCACTTTGACTTTGAGCGACCGGGAGGATATTTTGGTATATATACTTTGGTATCTTGATGATTAGTATGGGAGGAATGAAATGAGGATGAGATGGAGGGTTTGAAGCTGGGGGGAAGGGGTGATGATGGTAGGGGGAATGAGGTTGATTGAGGATGGAGGTGAAAGTATTTTTCCGATCCATTGATGGGAGGAAAAGCAGCAAGTTTTTTTGTTGTGTGTGGACAAAAAGATGTGACGGTTTTGAAGGCGTCTACAGCTCTCAGTGCGGCCTGTTCTGGTATCTACAACCTAGTATTGTGGTGTTTAGGTGCGTCTCCGGATCACGGCCATATAGCCCCAATGCTATGCATATTCTGTGTTGGCTGTTGTATTTCCAAAATAGGATGGCTATGAGACTGCTGGGATTCCATTGGCTGGCCTTGCCTTTGAGGCCTGGTTCGATTGGGTTTTAAATTTATAGGTAGATATATATAAGATTATCATTGCGGGCTTCTTACTTACGCAGGTGAGTACTTCTTAACATGTTCGATATTTTCGTGCATGGAATTGTCTTAGTCTGGGGGTCGCTCTAAGAATTGTCTGAATCTTCGGAATTGCTTTCGTCTTCGAATAGATACTTTTTAGTCTAGTGTCGCGGACAATATTTTGAGCCTTTATTAATATATTCATAGGCCGGGTTAACTTTCAAATTCGAAATTCTCGAGCTCGAGTTGGGCTGGTCTGGTCTCGAACACCTGAGCCAGTGTTGAGTCCTTATAAACGTCGATCGTCGTTATACTTTGAAACACGCTCGCTGAGTTGCCTAAAGCTGGAGTTATATGAGTGATTTGGTTTCGCATTACTCATGAAGCTGACATGGTTATACGTGAGGCAATGCCAATATAGGGTTTGAACGACAATTGATCTTGGCTAGTAGCTGAAGCTTATGCCTTAGCTGTTTTGAGGTGTTATTATAAAACTTCAGACGTCAACGTTGCAACCCATGTACCCCCAGACTAGACCCATGTGACCTTTGGATTGATCGAGGTGTCTTTTTGAATGACTATACTATTGTAATCTTCAACATCTTGGACGATGTAGGTACATACAAAGGGGGTAAGCTAAACAGAATGGGGTAGATAGGGTGGGTTGGCTTCCAAAGATCTTAAGACGACAAGCATGCATGGTTCATCATTAGCGGCATCGGCGTACCATGCCATTGCTAAACGTGCTGCTAGAGATCATGGTTTTATGGAACGTCTACCTTTGATCCACCTTATTGTTAAGGGGAGCAGAGCTGCTGCGGAGTAACATATCTCTTGTTCTCGTCGAAGTCTTCAATACTCGGAGAGGCCACCAGTGACGGGTAGATGTAGACTAATACGAGACTAGATGTAGACTATATATGCGTAGTCTCGGTGACCCTTCCTGTGTTGAGACTATGCAGAGTTTTTTACCCGAAGCTTGTATGAAGTAAGGCTAGTGGTGACAGTACTAGTCAGCTTGGGAATTGCCAGGGGGTATATATATACACTTATGTGCATTTGACAAGTATCGGTAGTCGAGTGAGTTCGTGTACAACCTCTCCTCTAGCTATTCAATTACTAGATGCGGGAGGGGATAACAAGACTCTCAGAGGTAGGATCCGGATTCGACTCCTCGACTACCCCCATTTTTTTGGACTTTTTTGCAATTTCAGTTTTCATGCGCATATGCCCGCCGAGCCTGGCAATCTGATAGTCTAGCTCAACAAAGTGCCGCCGAGCTTAAGAGTGCAACTGTAGAAGACTGTTATGTCACTGAAACCTGCGGCAATCAAAAGAATCCTCCAAAGTACAAGATCAGAGGCACTTGCAGCTTTCTCCTTGGCTTCCCTGATAACAGTGTGTACTGCTGCTCAAGCATCTACTGCAGCTGTAGAATTGTGGCATTTCTGGAATTGACATTATGGATTTCGTCGGCATCAGCGGACTCCAGTCGTTCCAATGATACGAACCTTAAGGACATTGTCCCGTTCCGGTGCAATATAACATGTGCCTTTCGATACCCAGTATTCCAGTCCGGAGATAGGTTCCTCGACGACAAGGAATAAAGAGAGAGTACATCAGAAGCAAACCTTTTAGTCACTGACAACTATGGCTGGATCCATGGACAACAGCAGCTCTTTTGCATGTACTAGGTAGTGACCAGCTTAAAAGAGAAGATCCCGAATAGCCCTAGGTTAACGGCAGTCGCGCAGTCTAGAAGTTTATTCGTGAAATATTTCCACACATCTTTTTATATGTGTATTTCAGTTTGCCTCTTCTAGTCGATCCGTCAGACCAAAGAGTGTAGCACCAGTACCACTTCCCCTTTGTGATCTAGGGCCTACATAGCTACGTATATATATATACATACTTATGCGGCCAATAATTTAAATTCGAGGAAACTTAAGTGTAAGCTGACAGTACAAGACTACGTCCTTACACTTTCACATACTGAGAATACATACATGTATATCTAGGTATCTAGGTAATCGTTGAAATCTTAAGATCTTTAGTCATGATCTACGGCTTAAATATCTGTAATCTTTCTAACGATTAGCGGGCTCGTGGATCACACACAGCGATCCAAAGCTGAGGGATATATATAATTAAGTTTATATCAACAAAATATCGAAATGTACCTTCCAATGATATAATGCGAATACAAAATATCAACCTTCGCCAAACCCTTAGATATCCTGAGATTCCACGCCAGAAATCACATCTCTATAGCTACCATCAACATTTGCTCCAGCGTCCCCGGTGACGCCCACATCACCTCCGCAAACCCCGCTTTTAGAAGTGCCTGCTTCACCAATGGGGTCTATCGACTGAAGTTCCATATCCGTATCCGCCGTAGACCGCCGACTCGCCGACCATTTCCGAAGTCTGATCCAAAGCATGGTAGTTATGCACGAGGACAATAGAAAAGTCGTCATAGTCGCTAAAATAGCTCTGCCCGGATTTCCCATAAATCCCTCGTTGATATTCTGGATAGACCATGGATAACAATGTGACTTGATAACAATGAATATGCCAAGGCCAACGTAGAGTAACGGTACTACTATCCCAGCATATTTCTGGGCGATTAAGAGAATGTGCTTCTGTTTTATGATTAAGAAGGCAATGAGACACCAAACCCCAAGCAGGATGTAGTATGTGACGACATAAACTGCAATTTCTGCTCCTTCGGCTTGCGAAAATAAGGGTACGTAAGTCCCGATATTATCCCCTCCGTTCATAACAGTGATGCTTGCAACTTTGAAAATGCACTTCATCCCAGCAGCCTTGACATTCTCTACCTCTTCCTCCTCTTCTTGAATATTTGAAGAAGGAAACATCAACTCCAGCAACTTCCAAACACCTAACAGAATTGGTAAGAGACCGAGAAACCCGATAGGTTCGGAGGGTATCGCTTGCGCCACCCCGAATCCAATCATGCTAATAACAATGATAACAGAGAATCCAACATATTGACCAATAGCGATTTTTAAGGGAGTAAGATCCTTATTGACCGACGACTCGGTGAAGAACGTGGCCAGCACGAACAAATCGTCGATATTGGTGATAGCGAAGGTACTGCATGCTGTTCCAAATACTTTGCCGAATTGCATAGCTAGTAGGGGAAAAAGCCGATCGCTGGAATATGAGCTGATAGAGAGGGTAAATGTTTGTCTCGTGGAAGAGACCCGGACCTGCCGCCACGTGTATGGCAATATCGATAATATAATTTGGAATTTGGAATTGAGAGGCGCCTTCAAGGCGTATGCCGAGGGGTGTGTGAATGTGATAGGATCGATGGACAGGGATCACAATTATGAAGTCAAGTAAATAAATTTTTTTACCATACGGCCCTTTAAAGCATGGGTTCTGCTGTCATCAATGTCTTGCCTTGAAAGTATATTTCATGGTCCTCCATCTACCTACCTAAACTAAGAACCCTATATACCGCGAACTACCACATTATTGCTCATATGATCATATAAAAAAAATACAACAGGTAGATGTGTTGCTACCAGGGAATTGAAGGTCCGGAAGCTTGGTCACCATGCTCGGGTGTTCTTTTTCCTTAGCCAGGCTGTCAATCTGATACCTCAAATCTTTCCAATATTAAACTCTATACCAGTCTCATTCTCAAATGCAAGTTTAATTCATATCTTTTTAGCCGATCTCTAGACCAAGTCGGCCGTAAGCAGGATCGGATCCACAAATCGGATTTTTGTGTTTGTGGTGTTGCAGGTTGCGCGTTGCAGCCGAAATAGCATGTTACACAGAATGACGAAGAAATGAACCGATTAGCCTCGAGCAAAACCAGCTGCAGCGCTGCGTCCACGGCCACGTCCACGTATCCGACTATGTCAAAGGCTCGGTAGCTGGTAGCTAGGCGCACCGTATAACCCAGCCCTTCCGGCTCCATAGATAGGGAGAGCTCTACAAAACAAAGTGACTCCGCCTTCCAATCGTGGTATCTAAACTGCGAACGAGATATCGAGTCGACTACAGCTATAGCGCAATGCCATGGCTTTTCAATTTCAGCTAGTGGGGGCCGGTCAAAGAGCCAAGCGTGATTGATCTCGCCTAAAAAAGCTTGTTCCAAAGTTTCCTGCAGGCATGTTATTCTCCCTCTTCACTTGCCTCGTAAACCAGCTGCTGCCGCGTAGCTCCTCACGGAAAAAATAAGACAGTTGCAGCATGGCTGAGTCACGCGCCCTCACTTCAAGGCGGGATACTCGATTTCTTAGATTCCAAAACTACGCCATCAATATTAATAAGCTATTCTAGATCCTTATAACATACAGCAATATCGACCGAAAGGCTGACAAGGAGAACTGTCCAAAGATTTCCCCCCATTTGTTTTGCATGAGCTCGTAACTTTTGAGGTAGCCTCGAGACCAGGCGCAGATGGGTGGGCCCCGGCCCATCGGCATGTTCTCAGCTCAGCCCTTCAGCGCTAGCTTTCGCAGTAATGCCCAGAAGGCCCTCATTTTTCGCAAACCAAGGTGTACGCATATGCATATGTTGTCTCTTACGTACCCAGCCCTGGAAGATGCATATGGTTATCGTGCATATTGTCAAAATCCCGCCATTTCTCTTTCCGACGGATTCTACCATGGCCAGTCCATCCCGAGCTCGGGCGTTCTTACGCTTGCAATTTGGTGTATAAATGAGGACCATTGTCCACAAATACCCCTCGTGGATCTAGCCGTAAGAAATACGCACCAGCCGTATCGATTCCACCTCCATCAATAAATTGGTGTATTTCTAGCTTGTTAGCACTAGTATATCATATTTTTTTATTTGAAATATCTCATAAACGCTGCTAGCCAAGTCCTACAAGCAGACAAATACAAAAAATGAGTGGCTTCGAAATCGTCGGCCTTATATTGGGTGCAGTAGGACTAGTCCCACTCTTCAAAGAGGGCTATGTAATGGCCAAAGAATACCGCCAGAGGAAAAAAACACAGCTCTTAACCTTGAGTGGTTCAACTTCCTCGTTGGAAGATACGCTCGAGGATGGTAGTACTACTATCGCAAATCGATATGACAGTTTGCATTCGAAATATGGGAGTAAATTTTCAAATGGCGATGGTAAGTCCCCCTTTTCGTTCTATTAGTATTGGAAATGTTATATCATCTAGAAAATATGAGAATTAATATAATCTAACTCACAACTTGATAGCAACATCCCACGCCCAACTCTCCAAAATAATCATACTCCTCCAAGGAGAAATCATCGCCACCCTTCGCGCTGCCTTAGCTGAAGGAACTCTCGAAAACGCCTCCCATCTAAGATCTATCGCCTCACAAAGCCGTCAAGAGGCAATCTCAGTACTAGGACAGCTAGCCCAAAGAATTTCGACCACTATTGCCCCGATGCTATCAGATCTAGTCACGAATAAGAAGCCCAAATACCTCCCAAACCCTCGAGTTCAAGAACTTGATGACACGGACAATCGTCCTCATCAGTATGGTAATTATTATCCATATGGTTCGTCCGGGTACGGATCTGGAGCAGTCACAAAATCTCATAATAACTTTAACCCATATGCAACGGGGAGCCAAGCATACCCGGATGACCCTCCCCAAAGACAATATTCGGGCTGGCGTCCAGTCAACCAGGCGCAGCGGAGTAAAGCGGAGGCTATAAGAACTAGTCTGAAAGTCCTAGGTTTCGACATGAGCGGTAAAAAATCTTACAAATAAAACATTTTGGTTTCATATACTACCGATTTCATTTTCAGAAAGCAGTTCTAGTTCCAACGTTAACAAGGTTTGGGGGCACAAAGCAGGAGTGTAGAAGCTGTTCTAATGTATATCTTAAGAAAAATGGATGGATCAAAACATGTTGTTAGGCAGCTACTTTCAGGTTTTCCTACAGTTAGATTTTAAAAATGCGAATCAATTCATGTTACTTCAGGCCCATAGCTATTCAGAAATTTGTGCGAAGCACAATGTGTATCTGAAATAATTCTCGATCTAAATCTTGGACTCTTTTCTGACCTTTGAGCATGAGAGCTTAAGCCTGGCATTATCGCCTTTTTAACATCAAGACAGAAATACCCAAAATATAATTCCATCAACCCGATGTTTAAATACCGATATCTGCTAAGATCTGGACCCTTCGAGGTGCCGATACATTCACACCCCGAAAGCCCAAGATATATCTCGAACCAAAACAATAGAAACCCCAATGAAAACATAACCTAAAAGTTCCATCTACTTGTAAATCTTCCCCTTCTAGACCATCCCCACCCCAAAATCTAGGAATATTATCATTGACGGGTTTTATTGTGGGTCCCATGTGACATCGTGCAACTGTGGGAATAGTTTACGCGTCTTTGTGTTGGTCGCGTTTTAATTACGCGGGAGGTGGATTAGTCATCCATCCCAGTCCTCTAACGTTACCTCATTGCAACCAGTATTTTGCCCTCCTTCAGAATCTCATTCTCTTCTTTCAATTTACTTGTATTCCTGGTCGCATAGGCCATTCCTACCTGTACAAACCATAGAAATCGTAATTGTAAGTCTTACGCTTCCAATACACTCAATACTTCCCAAACTAACACTCGAAACTTGAGTTCGCAGACCTCATCTCGAGTTCAGCACCCAAACCTGCCGCCGAGCAACAAAAGACTCCTAAGGACGTCATGGATCGAAAACGCCCCCCGCCATCCGCTTGTATACCTTCCCATCGCTCGTCATCAACATCATCATCGCAACCTACGACAATAAATACCGTCCATGATATGCCACCCGAGCTTCGTGAGATGTTAGCCAGTAATATCCGAGAATCGAGGGCGAATAATAGTAGTGGTAGCGGTAGTAAACAAGGAACAACGTCTGAGACACCGAAACGTAAGAAACCGTTGACGAGACGGGTTGTTGGCGCTGCTGCGACATCTACTGGTTCTTCTCCTGCTGCTGTTGTGAATGCGCCGGTTCGTGGTGGGTTAAATAATGGTGGTGGTGGTGGTGGTGGTGGTGGTGGTGGTAGAACATTGAGTTCTGCGACTAGCAGAGGGCAATTGTTAGAGGAAAGGGTGGGATCTAAAGAATCTGCGAAGAGTATCGCCAGTCCAGCTAAGGCGCCCATTACGACAATACCAGCTCCTACACAAAAACCTTCTACGCCGGCACAAGAGAGTGAAAGCGAATATGATGATGACGATGACGAATTCGGAGACGACGATGAAATTGAATGGGAAACAGTGGATTTAAGTACCCTCAGTAAGTCTCTTCTAAACCAAGAACCTTCAATGAATACTATATTCTAACTAACATCTCTTCTTAGAGAAGAACACCCCAAAACCAGCCCCCACTTCCTCCGAACCCCTAATCCTAACCCTCACCATGCCCTCCGAACCATCAAAATCAAAGTCGTCAACAAGCAAAAAACCCCCCACCCCAGCCGAACGTAAGATCCGTCTCGAAATCCACAAACTCCATCTCCTCTGTCTAATCTCCCACCTCCACCTTCGCTCTACCTTCTGCAATGATCCAAAATCGCAATCCTCCCTGCTGCCTATTCTCGAAAAACGTATAATCTCAGAATTAAACGACACCTCCTTCCAACAATCCAAAATCTTCAAACAAGGTCTCTCCAATGCAGCAGCAGCCTTCAAACGACGTTATAAGATCACAAAACCGGGTGCTAGAAAAGCATTATGGGGTTACACACCTCCCTCGTTCGATTCAATGTGGGGTGACATCCCAATGGGAATCGATGAATTCCGATCCTCAGCGAAGAAATTATCTGGATCTAGAGATCTAGGAACTCAATTATTTTGTACGTTGTTGAGACGGTTAGGGTTAGATGCGAGGATAGTGTGTAGTTTACAACCATTGAGTTGGCAGTTTAAGGCGAAATATTGTATTGATGATGCGAAACGGGAGAACATGAAGTTCTTAGAAGAGGATAGAGATGATTATCAGACGAGTGATGAGGATGTGGATACTGCGACTTTTGTGGGAAGTCCAAATAAGACCTTTGGTGGTGCTGGACCGATGAGAGCGAATTTTAGGATTGCGCCGCCTGTTGCGCCGGCGAGGACTGGAGCCGTGGTGGGGCCTCCAAAGGGCAAGAAAAGTAGGTTGCTCAATAATCTATCATCTATTTTATTTGATTTCATACTTCTTTTTTCCTTTTTTCTCTCGTGATACTAAGATTACATGATAGAAACTACAAAGAGGGTGCAAATCCACGATCCAGCGCTCCCAACCTACTGGGTGGAAGTCTTCGACGTCATCAACCAATCCTGGATCACAATCGATCCACTCGGCGCTGGCATCATCCGGTCCCTCACAAACCTAGAACCACCCCAATGGGATTGGGAAAACGAAATGTCATATGTAATCGCATTCGATAACGATAACTACGTCCGAGATATCACTCGAAAATACGTTAAAACCTATAACAGCTACACTAGATCTCTACGGGTAGAGGCCACTCTCGATGGAGAAAAATGGTGGAAGAAAGCATTGAAACTATACAGACTACCCGCATTTCTAGCTCCAGATCGAGATCAATTCGAAGACGGATTGATGAATGATCGATTACTACGGGAAGGAATCCCTAAAAGTCTAGCCGCGATGAAGAATCATCCGGTGTTTGCGATTGAAGAACAGCTACGGCAGAATGAAGTCGTCCACCCAAAGAATCAATGCGGTACCATGACCGGGAAGAATAAACGGCCTATACCCGTTTACCGAAGACAAGACGTCAAACAAGTCAAAAGTGCTACTCAGTGGTATATGCTCGGTCGAGAGATTAAAGCGGGAGAACAGCCCTTGAAGCACAAAAAAGCACGAAAGGCAAGACGTGCACCGGATCCTGATGATATGGACCTCGATGAGATGGAAGATATGGATGGAATGGATACTGGGATGTATGCACACTTTCAAACGATTATGTATCAACCGGAGCCATGCATTGGACCCATTGTTCCCAAGAATGCCTACGGGAATATCGATCTTTACGTTCCGTCGATGTTACCCGAAGGTGGTGTTCATATTCCTCATAAGCTTGCAAGAGTCGCGGCGGATTTTTTGGGGTTGGGAGGGTTTGTGGCAGATGCGGTTACGGGATTTGATTTTAGGAATGGGGGGAAATCGACTCCGGTGATTAATGGTATTGTGGCTGGGGTTGAGTGCGAGGAAGGGATTTGGGAGATGATTGAATATATTGAGAAGGAACAGGAAGAAGAGGCAGATGAGGTTAGACGGTTGACGGCGCTTAACCTTTGGAGAAAGTTTTTGGTGGGGTTAAGGATCAAGGAGAGGGTTGATGAATATGCCATGGATGGCGAAGAGGCGGTGGTGGAAGAGGAGGAAGAGGAAGAAGACTCATACCAGTCGCAGACGATTGATCCAGCTGAAAGTGGGGGGTTTATAGTTGAGCAGCATGAAAATATGACATCTGTTGCTGATTCAAATGTTGGTAGCGTTGGGTTCTTTACAGATGATATTGAAGATATGGCTGGGGATTTGATGCGGGATAGTGCGAAGCTGGCTCGAGAGAAGGAGGAGAGACGACTTCTTGACGAAGCTCGGGCGAGGCGGTCCAGGCTTACGGAAATTGAGCTACAGAAGGTTGAGACTGGAGAATACTATGATCCAGACGCCTTTGAAGGTGGGGGTGGTTTCTTCGCTGAAGATACCGTAGTTGAAGAGCCTAATGTGGATAAAGGGAAAGGTCGGGCTCTTGACAGCGAGATATTTACTGGTGGCGGTGGCGGTGGATTTCTCCCAGAGGAAGCAACGGGCATCGAGGAAAGGGGAACGGAAAAAGATACTGATATGGAATCTTTTGGTGGCGGGTTTCTTGTTGAAGAGTCTGAACCAAATCCAATATCCACAGCAAATACTGGAAAAAGGAAAAGGGATAGTAGAGAAGATCTTGGAGGGGGTTTTATGGTTGACGAAGCTGATGTCGATACCAAAACACAGCAAAACGACAAACAATCTCCTCAAAGCCTTCTCACGGAAAAAGAAGAGGATGAAGAAATACAAGGAGATAAATCTATGGAAGAGAATCTGGATGACGATGATATTGGAGATGATTTCGAATATGAAGATGCCGGATGGACATCTGATTAGGCAATTGTATTATGGTTATATCTTAGCATATTTTTTCGGTATGATTTCAAACTTAGCGGGAGCATTTTGAACTGGCGTTTTCTGCGCTTTCTTGATTATTTAGAAATACAGATACAAATCCAGACCTAGATTCTCGATCTTTTCAATGATTTACAAAGATGTTGGCTGTTGGAAGTTTGGTGTTGGAGAGAACGGGATACTTGATGTTTGATCATATCAGATTTCCCCGGATTCCGGACTGGTCGACCGGCGTTCGATTGCGGTTTAGCGCAGTGCGTACCCCGCATTTGCCCATTCCCGTTTGAAGTGACGTTAGCCGGGGTCCCCTTCAGCTGAGCCTGAGTCGCGTGGTACCTGTTACAAGCCGAAATATACAAGTTACTTACTTACTTACATATAGCAAATATACTTAACAAAGAGGGGGAAAAGAGAGAATTTGGGAATGGAAAATGCAGTTTTGGAGGTATGAAGGTCCAACTAGCACTATAGTATTTAATTCATAGAATAGTAAGTGGGTGGGATGGAATATCTTAAGAAAGCAGTTTAACCGTTGAGGGGAATAAGGTTCGTCATGTCATGATGTATGTATAAGTAAGTAATTATAGTTATAAGCAAGTACTCGGGACCCCCAAAGTACTTAGTTGGGCTATACTAATATTATAATAAGAAGTACCTCAATTAAGTTGGAAGGAAGGAAGGAAGGAAGGATGCACAAGACACGGCATAGCATCAAGCTTCTCTTAAGTATACAAATTTAAACCGGCTAAGTAAGTAAAGTAGAGTTCAGTCTGGCCAGCTGGATCGTCCCAGCCAAGGTCGAAGGCCGCTGGATCCGGTCGAATGAGTGAAGTGATTGAGTGAGCACTCGAGTGGCCTGTTAATCAATCAGTCATGTGTCCCCGTCCAAGGGAACCGCTCTCTGCCCGAGTTTATTGAGCAACTGAGTATCGATTAAGTAACATCTTCTCCATCGAATTCGTTTAAATAGCTGCCGGCTACCCCTCACTGTCTCTCTCCTCTTCACTCCTCCTCTTCACTTCCTTCTATCATCATCATCACCACCACCACCAACATCGCCATCACCATCACCACTTCTTCTGAGTTAATTATTCTACTCAATTCAAGTCGAATTCAACTATTTTAAATAGTTTGATCAGGAAGCACTTCTTTAGTTTTAACCAAATCCTATAAAATTCATAATGTCCGCCGACGTAACAGAAGCCTCCCCATCCAGCCCCCTCAAGGCTCGACGACAGAGCTCTAGCAAACCCGCCGTAGCTGGTCTTCTATCGGCAAAGGAATTTGGTAAGTACTATCTAACTTGTAACTCATTAATTCCAACTATTCCTATCCCATCGTATCAATATCCTCATGATCATACATATGCATGTGCGCCACTGTTGTGTGATATAATAAACATGATCAGTTGATGTATCAGAACGAACACATACTAACCCCCCTCAAAGAAGCACAGGAGAACAAGGTCGAACTGGAACTGGCCAAGGGTGCCGCCAAAATCAACTGGTAAGCAAGCAATTTCTCCTCAAATGCCCACTTTGAAGCCAATCACCCGACTATGATATCATCGTCCCGGCCCGGCTTCTCCTCGGGAACTTGACCCCAGAAAACAACACAATTGTTGACTTTCTTGACCCAAAAATAGGAAGATGAACACCCACCCGAAAGAGTACCCTGAACAGGAGATTTTCAAGAGACTCTTCACCACTCCACCGCTCAAGTCCGTTGAGCTTCTATTCCCGCAAACTGGCCTGACAATCACCGCGAGAAACCTCAAAGGCGTCACCTTCCAGGATGTTTTCGATGCGTAAGTTCCTAATTCCTCTTCCCACTAGTACTATCACCCGATTCCACTCCCATTCCATCCGCCGGACTTCGCTTCGACGTTACCCATCTGTTTGTCACAGCACCATCACACCACACCACACCAACCCCTTGCAACTTGGGAGAACCTAGCAGAGCTGCAAACTGCAAATGTTGCACGAAAAGGATTGCCCACCAAATCCGTCCATCGATCGACGGGGGTTGGAAGAAAAGGAAAGCCAATCCTTTCTAGCTCAACATGGCTGGTTTGGACTTAGCCGACCTGCGAAGACGGTAGATATGGGCACTGCATTTGCTTTGCTTCTGCTGCCTGACTTAGCTTCCTTATCCCTAAAAAGCCGGTTTTTGCCATTGCATTTTTGCTACTGGCCCGATACGAGACCCTTGTACCCACCATCCACGCACCCATGCCCAAATGTACCCCGCACTTCGATCTTGAGAAGGTCATACGCATGCCCAAAATACATACACACTTTCTCCCTATACTCTACCACTTGACTTCATTGGGATGTATGATTGCTTGCATGATGGTAGTCTGGGGGTCAGCTCCGTGCAACGGCATGATGGCTAACGGGATGTCTTTTGATGTGGTACAGGATTTACAAGCACAACAAGAAGCGAGCAGACGACGAACTCTCGGAACCATACCTTGCCGGTTTCTACGTTGACGAAGACGACCTCGGCCACGCAATCGTAAGAGTAGGTGCTGGCAAGGAAGGTGCACCAGTTGGCAAGAAGAAGAAGGGTGGTGACTAAGATGGATTCTTCCACCATACCCATAACTCGGTCTTATATATAACATAAGACCCTCTTCCCATCAAACTGCAGGTGCAGTTTTTTCTGGAATTAAACAACAACATTCACTCACTACTCAATTGCTTTTTGTTTTTCTGTTTCTCTCTATTTTAAGCTTGGGAATTGCGGGTATGCCCTCTGGAATTAATCACTTTTTATGAAATTCAGGGCTGGTCGTTTGGTTATGGGGAAACATCACTACTACTACAAATAACTTTTTTTTTGATTCTTCAAATCCAACGAAAAAAAACCACCATCATCACAAGTCTGTATATTACTTCTTGTTCACCGTTACATGATCGGGGCGCATGAAAGCAAAATACAATATGAGGGGACAAATCCCGAAATTTTTTATTGGGAAAAAAACAATATTTCGAATATGATGAGGATTGGTGATCGATTGATGATGAAGTTTTGCAATGTGTGTGACTGTCTTTTCTGATTTTGTGGCTCAAAATCAACAAGAATATACGTAATTGTAGCATATGTCGTCCCAATAGAGTATATTCAGACGTGCATGCGGCTCTTATAATCATCAAGATCTTAGCTTTTTGATATCGATATGATCTTGATCCTTTACTGGTCATGAGGCTCTAGATCTTGAGTTAGGCCCGGTTGCTTACTTAAGACGTATGCATATCACGATACTATCAACCCACCACCCTTTAAAAAATACATAACTGCTACGTTCGTCCCACAAAGATACCTATTTTTTAACTTGTTTTTCATTTCTTTCTCTTTTTCGCTAAGCTGTACTTTCTCTTTGCTGAGCCCGTAATGAAAAAAAAAAAGAAGACCAATATCACAGACGAGATAACAAAAAAAAAAAAAAAAAGAGGAAGAGACAAACTAGAAGTAAAAGTAAGGGAACGAAACAGAAAAAAAGGAAATAAAAACGCCCGTCGTCCCATGTCATGTCATGAAAAACAATTTTAAAAAAATATGAAAACATGAAGAAAACTGTCGCCCAAGCAATACATTACTTTAACAGGCTTTACCTCCACCTCCCTTGCATGTTCCTCTTTTGCTGTTGTTGCTGCTGCTGTTGTGGAGGGGGCGGCGAGGCAATAACCTTTGCGAAACTCCTATGCTGCATCGGCTGCTGCTGTTGCAATTGATGAGCCTGCTGCTGTTGCTGCTGTTGTTGTTGCTGTTGCTGCTGCTGCAAACCAGCGTGCCCTAGCTGATGGATCCTATGATGGGTCTGCTGCTGAGGCTGAGGCGGTTGGGGTTGAAAAATAGGCTGCGGAGGAGGCGGTTGAGACATCAACTGTTGTGCTTGAATCTGTAATTGTGGTTTGAATGGTGATATAACATTCCTCACCATCGATGGTGGGCTCGATATGCTACCACCCATCCCGCCGCTGAGGATTCCACCACCCCCAATACTGATCCCAGCATCCAATGGTGTAATGGGTCGACTTCCCGCCCCATCTAGTCCAAATCCTCCAATACCTGATGAGTTCAATGGTACGACCGCCGGAGTAACGGCTGCCGAAGAGGCAGCAGTAACGGTATTCGTAGTGGTTGTAGTTGTAGTCGCACCTGCCACCACAGTAGTGGTAGTAGTAGTAGTACTGCCAGTCTTATTCTCCGCCTGCAAGGCAGCAAGCGCGGCTTCATTCTCTCCAGGAGGCTTAAAGTTCGTCAACTTCCCATCCTGATAGACATTGTTAAGCATCTGTTCGAAGATTCCTGCATCTTCGAACTCCAGATATTTTTTGTACAGTCTGAGAGCGGTATTTGCGTCTTCGATGGAGTCGTGGTTTCCGGTTTGGATGTTCTGGCGCAGGAAATAATAGGCGAGGAAACGTAGAGAAAGTTTACGTTGTCGAACCTTTTTGAAGTAGATGTCTACAGTATCAATTACCTGCTCCCGGGGAACGTGGATGTCTGCGGTCTTTAGTTAGTACTCGCAATCGTGAGATACTTCTTTGGGAATTTTCAAACTTACTAATGATACGGAAATCCTTCAGCAATCCGTGTCCCACGAATATGCATCCCAAGTTCAGGAGGATCCAGAGCTTCTTGTATGCGACCTTCAGAGATACAAGGGCGTGTTTTGAAACCATGGGGTCTAGATCTCCAGGTTCAATACCCGAGAATAAAGTCAAGTAGTCCACAACCGGCTCCCTCGTATGGATGTAGTCGTCGATAAACGGTACACCCTCTGCCTCGCCGTTGCCTCTCAATACGGAGACTCTTGCTAAGCTAAGGCGACTAGGTCGAATAGTCTCCCGAGTACCATCCGCTTTAACTTCGATTTCTTCCTTCTGCAAAGCCACAAACTCGGCATCGATGGCAACCACTGTCCCAGGCATCGGGTTTTCATCGATGGAAAGTGGTTGGCAATTGTCATTTGGCGGACTATATTGAGCCGAAAACAATCAGTAACCTTAATAGCGTATAGATTTGATAGCAAATTACTCACGCTATTGGCAAACCCTTGAACAGCAGGCTTGTATCAATGTTATTCATCCAAGAGTTATCCACGACATTGCCTTTAGACTTCTGTTGGAAACAAAGAATCGAGGGCAATTTCCAGGATGGTGCAAAGTTCATCGCCTCCTCTTGAGATACTGGCCTAACTAAAAAGTCATTGAATAAATGCCAGTTACTCTCCTTCCTTTCACCAGGATCCGTGAATGAAACTAACCCATAGTGTTAATATGGTTCTCAATCTATTAGGCAAAAGACTCACTTACCATCAATTAAGCTCACTAAATGTGGCGCTGTGTCATGATCCCCTGTAATCTCAGCTACCAGACCAACAAGCTCATAAACCACAATATTTGGATTCCTTTCCTTAATTTTATTAAGTTCAGGCCCTTGGTAACACAGGAATTTTTTATCTTGCACCAAAATCCCAATTTCTCGCGGGAGCCAGTTCTTTTCCGCCCAATAAAGCTTCGACTCAGGAGATCCTGCTGCCGCATTGAACATCAATACCTCGGGTTGAACATCATGTACCACTTTTTTCGTCGTCAAAGATAAGTATCGACGGCACTTGTCGCACCAGCCTCGGGTTTGTCCATCGCGTTCTATGCTATGTTTCAATACCGTGCTGAAGCTGCCAAGTGCCTTCGCTTTCTTTGGATAGGCGAGCTCACGGACGAAACTATTACTCGGGCGCATAGTTTCAGTTCCGCAGTTAGAGCATTTGATGCACGTCATCGATGAGGTTATGAGAGCGTTCTCGAGCTCTGATTCGTTACGACCTTCGACAGGACATGCCTTGAAATCGGTAGCGAGTTTCTCCATCAGAAACCTATTCAAAGACTGAATCATTGCTGTGAGAGATTGGCCACTCCGAGGCAGGCCTTCTTCGAAAAGCCCCATGGCCGAGGCCTGCGAAATAGAGCTAAAAGTTCGCAGGAAGTTTGTAGCCTGGCAATTTAGGCCATTTGCTTTATCAAGCATGTCAAATAGAAAACCAAGCTCGCACAATAAACAAGTTTCTGACAAACAATTTCTTGCGGTATGGTGTAAAGCATAATTCCTCATCATAGGCGTGAATTTAAGAAGTTGGAGAAGTGAATTGGAGTATGAATTTGTGATATGCGTCTCCAGCCCGGAATATCTAGTTTTGTTGTAGAATCTACGAAGCATTATTAATACCATTTCAACGTATTTAATGCTTTCGGAGAAGGGAAACTTACTCAAAATCAAAATCATCCACACCAAACCTGCTATACTTGATTTCCACCTTATGGTACATCGCAGGGACATCGAATGGTCTTAATTCTGCCGCAACGGCACTCCAGGGTGTATTCACATCTATCTTATCCTCTGAAACGCCTTCTCTCGCCTTCTCGCTGCGGAACTTGGGCGCCTGAACTTGTCCGGGTTTCTCCTGCACTTTTGTTGATTCGACTTGGTATCTTCGTGCTCTTCTATGAAAGGGAGCCCATCCAACAAAATCGTGCATCTTCATTTTCGACAGAATATCGGAGTCAATTTTTGGGGTTGGTTTTCCAACCTCAAAAACCATGTGGGATGGCCATGCGGAGAGCAATTGCTCGCGATAGTATGGGATGCCAACTGATGCTAACGAGCTGTAATCATTCATCTCTGGGACATTAGGAGGTGGCATAGGAACAGATTGCCATTCAATAGGGTTAGAAAGCTCCGTAAACCGGATCTTATCCGGTTTCCCCCAGAGTTGAAGGATTGCATCCGTGTCGGCAAGGGCGAGAGCATCACCAGACGGGGCGAGCTCTAACGATGATATGTAGTTAGAAACATTTGCTTGACGAAGATTGACAACGTTTGGATTTGCGATGTCAATAATCTGGAATTGGCCGGTTTGGGATGCTATGATGCCAGTCGTTGACATTTTCGGATGCATTCGACAAAAAGCTGCACCAGCTGGGAACGGAACTGGAGGTAAAGATCGAAAGGTCCGGAGATCGTAAATATTGACAAGAGGATCGAGAACGAAGCCAGTTTGCCTATGATAGCTTTAGATCCAATCCCCTTCACTGTAGGAAATAAAGCCTAACCAACCTTGAGCTGTAACCACAGGTTAGAAGAACATTATTCTGAGCATCTATGTCAGAGACAGTGGCTCCATGGGCCCGAATTGTCTTAATTATCTTGAAAGAATTAGGATCAATGATATTAACACTGCCGGTTGCAGTTCCACAGCATATAACCCTATCCCGTCGCATCACGATAACGTCGTCATTGGAAGGTATCTATTTGATATCCAAGTTTAATGCTTAAATAATAAATATCAAGGAAAGAATTGCAATACCTCATTAATAACCGTCCCACGGTCAAGATTAATCGTGAGCAAAGGTTGCTGTGCCCCACCAACGCCGCCAGCTATAATTTCTGAAGTTCCCTTCGAAGTATAGCTCATGCATCGTAAATCGTGCATACGATCGTTCCTATTCTCATAATCAGTTTCGAGTACCTCTTTTATCACAGCCCTGAATCACAGCCCCAAACATACGTGATATGTGCTTTAGACAACCCTCTCCTTGCACTAATATGAAGACTCTTCGATCCCAAACTAACGATGCCCCTATCACTAAATAGAAAGTTTCGAACAGCCCCATCATTATGCCCTTTGTAGACCGTGTATCTTTGGAGCTCTGATCCGTAATATGACGTGACACGACCCTATATAACCATCCTGACTTAGCTCCCAAGGTCTACGGCAACCACGAGGCTCCTTTACGGAAGAAGCTTACGGAATCATTGCCGGTCCATAAGAGGTCCTGGTGAATGTCAAAAGCAAGAGCTGTAAGAGGTGTGGGAGCTGCACGGTGAAGAGTGCCTGCAGGACCTGGCACTATAGCCCCCGGTATGGCGACGCGGGACACCTAAAACCACCCCAGACCCCATTAGCATGCACAAGATCCGAACTAGAGGATGCCGACCACCGACGACAGCCTCCCTATCCAGAATCAAGATGGCTTCAGAAACTTACCTCCCGCCAGTCTACATCCATTTACGTTTTTTCTTTATCTGGTTATCGAAGATCTAGCAGTGCGACAATAGCTCTGGTGCATGGTGGGGCAGGTTGTTGTGGTTGCTCGTCGAACATCCAGAGAAGTGGTGGTGGGGGAGGATGATGGATGGAGGAATTTGACTGGAGGGACACAGGCGTCACAGGGCGGCCCTTTGGACGTTATTGAATACGCTGAAGGTCGGTGGCGTGAATGTTGCTGGCCATTTGACGAGGCCTTGAAGATACAAGGTGGAATCTGGAGCGTGCTCGCGCGGTTTCCGTTTCCTAGTGGACAGGCCAACCTTGCTGTGTCGCTGGAGACCCCGGTGCAGTGCCGCACCACACAAGCAACACAACCTCCTGGCCGCACATTTTCTCGACATCTGGCAAATCTGGACATATCGTCACCCAACCACCAAGCCAACAAACCATGCGAGAATGGCTGATTTACCCGTCTTCTTAGTTCAATTACTACTTACGTAAGCAAGTGATTGTTAGCTGTCTGAGCCTATATCGGTTGATCTATTACATTCGAATCTGCCGCACAGTCGGCAGTATAGTAAGAATATCAGGTCGTAGTATCATTAAATGCTCTAACTAAACAAAATTCAAAAATGTTACACCGTCTATAGATACATTGTCAGATCAAACGAGAAACCGAGGAACATGCAAGAGCCGAAGAAGAAGGAGGGGTTAGGGGATATCAAGGGGGGAAGAAAAAAGAAAGACAAGCTCCTCAGGCATATGCTTCAGCAATTGTCCTCATCAACAGCGAAAGAGCTTCTCCAAACCATGCACCAACTTCCTCAAACCAAACACCTCATCCAGCCGTGCTCGCAAACAAAAATGAATAAATCAAAGTTAAATCAAACCATACCGCTAAACTTATAAGAAAAGAGCAAGAGTTATAAAAGACTATATTAAGGGAAACGGGCCTCATCTTGAATGTCAACAGCTAAGTCATCATCAACAACGGGGAAAGAACAAGAAAGGAAAAAAAATCGTTAAGGCTAGGTACCTCCGAGGTAAAAATACCCAAGGATACCTATGAAACAGCGACCACTTCTATCTCAAGGCAAATGTAGTTTAATGGCTCGAGCTCAGATTATTGCTACCTGGCTCGTCCCGATTCCAAACATGCACCAAGAGCTCTCTGATCTTCGCCTCATCCATACCACTAGAGTTTCTTCCCACAACCCCAGAATCATCTCTACTCCCATGACCACTGACACCAACCATTGACTTTGCTCCCCTTCCGTCTACATTTGCGCCAAGGCTTTGGCTCAATCCCAGACTACCCGGCCCGCTTCCATCGCGGTCTAAGCTCTTCCTCCCTTGCTGTTGATTCGGAATTCGATTGGTCTTCATATACCCCTTCAACCTGACCACTGACTCTCCAACAGGGCTCACAAATCTTCTCACATTCGCGTATTCCCGATTTATTCTTTCCACTTCTCTAATCGCTTCCCTTGGCAGTTTCATTGGCGGTGCCGCCACGGCATTACCTCCAGGACTTGCTTCAATATTCATACTCCCTCTTCTAGAGTGGCTATGATAATACAGCTGTCCATTCTGAAACTGATTCTGCTTTTCTTGTTCCCACTCTGCTTGTGAGCTTTGTCTTTGAAGCAAGAGTTTTGTTTGTGTGCGATTTGGAAGAGGCTTCCCGGCACCGATATTAGTACTGCCGGGTTTTCTGAGAATCGCATCATGATTAAGAGTTGAGAGAGGGGTCGATTGCGATGGTGGCGTTGCATGTGGCGTGGGTGGAGATTCGAAAGAGACCGAATGGCGCTTCTTCATAGGTGTTTCGCGAACGGACGAGGGAGATGAAAGGGCCCCACTTGGAGATGAAGAGGTACTGATGAACCTGGAGGTAACAGGCTGAGGTGCCGGCCCACTTGATACTGACGACATACTTCGTCTTCCTTCGTTATTATGGGTGGTAGCGGTGATAGTTGCGGTGATAGTAGACACTTGGGGAGGGATGGCCGTTGGAAGATTTGTAGTGTGGAAAGGCGGAGACGGTCGAGGAGGCTTTTGAGTTTCAGACTTGGGAGTTAACATATTTTGAGGGGTTGCCGGAGTATTCAATTTAGTCGTATCAGCGCTGTCGATACCACCAATTGTCTCAATCCGGTTGCCATTGGATAAAGCTGAGGTAACAGCTGCAGGAGGCGCGGGCTTCGCCGGCGCTGGCGTGAACTTAATCTGACTTGAGGATGCAGTTCTTCGGTAATCGGCTGCCGATGCATGAGTTTTCTTTTCTTCGGGTGCCGAAAGCACGTCAGCTTGGGGGTGTGAAGGTGCTTCGTCTGCTTGTGCACGTCGTGATATGTCGGGAACGTCAGCCTGCGTCGGAGTTACGGGTTTCGACTGGTTCCCCATATATGCATTCTTGGCAGCGTCTTGGTTCATGGCGTCCTCGAGTTCGGCCTGCGCCAGTTGATCGGCAGAGTCTTCAAAGCTTCCCGGGGCACTGGCAAATTCAAAGTTCGCTTTCTTAGTGTTGGCGTTAGGGGTGCTTAGTGATCGTTTGGGGTGAGATTTGGATCGTTTCTTCAACTCGTGGCCACCACTTTGTCGCGGTTCCTTCTCTTTGAGTCTCTCCCAAGGAGGGACTGGGGAGGTGGAATGTGCTTTTGATCCTTGATTCGCAGCAGCAGCAGCTTGCTGGGCTGCTTGCTGGGCGGCGGCAGCTTGGGCTAATGCGACAAGGTCACCATGGGATCGGGTGCCTGCAAGTTTTTTCAGATTGCGGCCGGAAGGCACTCGATGATGGCGTGAGTGGACCACGAACTGCTTGGAGGGTCGTTTGGGGGCCGATGTCGAGGGTTCTACGTCACCGTCCTCATTATTGTTATTTTTGGCCAGTTGAACAACTGACGATGTAGACTTGCGCTGCGAGAGATTCGGTCTCGATGCCATTGCGCGCGATTGAAAGTGAGGGGTATGCAGCACAAGACCCTTTTGCTTTTTCCTCTAGTTCTTCTTCCTGAAATTCTGATGCAAGTAAGCTCCTGCCAGAACTTAGCGGTGTGTCTTATTATTGTCCTCCTACTGCCACGGTTTTCCTAGCTAGGCTAAGATAATAATGGGTCTTGCCAGCCGGAATATGAGGTTTGGAGGAGAAAGACAACAGCTAAAGGATGTGTCGAATGACAGTCCTCGTATGTAATATGCAGGGAGGTCCCACCAGATCCGACAGGTAGAATGAGAGAGGATGGGGGTGGGATCTGGCTGAATGTCGCAGTAGGCTCTTCGGGAAGTCAGGTACTTTTGGTCAGCAGATAGGGGTGATAATGCAATGGAGTGTAGTGCAGACAATATCAGGCGAGATGGAATGTTCGGACACTGGCAGTCGAGATATCTCTCGCCGACCACGTCTTTGTCGTCCAAAGTGGAACTTTATGATTTGTCCGCTTAGAAACACCGTCCAATGGACCAATTGAACACTTCCAGAGAAGATGGAGCCAGACAATTGATGTCGGGAAACAACCAAGTGCTGATCTGAATAGGGGTGGAGAGAATCCGATGCAGGTTGGATTGGTGGGAGAGACTTTCCGAGCAGGCGTGAGCAATCGGCAACCCGGGTCCACGGTCAGCTGGAAGTAGGAGGCAGGAAGCTAAGGTATGCGCAAGTACTCTGTACGGAGTATGTAATGTATGTACGATATTGACGCCTGGGATTCCGAGGGTCTCGTGGGAAACTACTAATACCGCTCGGGTTCAATTGACGCCTGATTGGGTCCTGACAGTAACCAGTAAGTAGCCGGGGAGTTTCGAGAACGATGATGCAGGTTTGCAGCAGGCCGACGTGGCTGACCGGGGGGTGTCGAATAGTGTCCGTCCGTTATGTCTGTATTTAACAGGACAAAGATTGCGACGGCAAGCACGAGCAAGAAGGGGACCCGACGGGTATCTTGAGGGTATCGATGGACTCCGAACGAGCGACGAGATGCAAATGGCCTGTGGACAGCCAGTGATGATGACGATGATGACTTTCGGCGGTTAATTCGAGTCAATTGAAGAGTTTGTGGAACAGAACAGCCGTTTAATTCACAGCGCTCCGACAGCACAGGCTCTTTGGCTCTTTGGACTTGCACTTGCCCATGTCCGGCCACAACACAACTACTTAGTAACAACAACTGCGACATGTCCTTACTCAGACGGATATAATGACGCTAGCTTGATCATGAGAGGTCTCATAAGGATGCATTGCTCTTTGACCATGAACGGCCATATGGATATAGTGTCTACTAGAATACCTAATCTACTTAACCAGGCACAGTATAGTTGTTCACTGTATTCCCAAGTTCAAAGTTGCGAAATCAAGCTTCATCAGCAGCTTGTCTATCCCAGCTCCCTCAAAAAAGGACCCTCCAGCCCCCCCAGCCCTGAGACTATCACCTCCCTTCTTCTGGTTTGTCTTCTGCCCCTTCCTTGTAACCTCAAATCTATCCCTCTCTTCATCCATTTCATGTAATCTCCTCACAAGTCCCCCTACGACTCCTCTTATCTCTCCACAAGTCCTATCCAGCTCCCTCAACCCATCCTCTGCCATACTATCGTCAACATCTACCAAATCCAGGATCTCATTCGCCCTCATAAGTCCCGTCACATGCGTACCAAGTATTTCGCACATCTCTAACAACGTTCTCAGTCGATTTGTAAATATTGTATCGGTGATAAAGGTCTGCTGGCAAATATATCGCAAATACCGTTGATGAGCCAATGTCAGAGTCTCCGGGTTGGTAACTTTTTTCTCGTCTTCGGCATCTGTTGTGAGCTTGGGTGTATTTGGCGTCTCCGGTCTTCTCGATAGCCCATCTTTCGTAGTCTTCGGTGACCCTTGTACCGCATACTTCGTCCTGATTGGGCTAGCAAACGATTGTAGTGTCGGTGTCCGAGGGCTTTGTGGCGTCTTTGGTCTAGACGATATAGAACCCATATGGCCTCCTCTCCTTCCAAAAGATCCAAACCTCCCCGCAATCGGACTTCCGGGTATCACCGTATCCGCTCCAGCCGCTGCAGATTGTCCAACCCCAACCAATCCTTCTAGCTCGCCGAACCCTGAGTCAACCACATTTCCTTGAAAATAAATACCCAAACTCTCAAGGAAGAATATGCAAAGATTGGCTGTTGCCCACGCGAGCCTCTGGCTCTTCTCCCTCTTTACCAGAATCTGCCTCTTTCCCTTCAAGTCCTCCTTGTTGTACCTTGTAGCGATCCCCTGTACTGCCGTATTCCTCCTCGCCTGCCATAGACCCTGTAGTTTCATCTGAGCCCGCCGAATCGAAAGTAGGTAGTGAAACAGATACTGATATATCTCGAGATCCTGAGGAGTTAAGAACAACTCCAGCGGCCATGTCAGATTAAACCCCAGGCTAATCGGTACTCCTAATAGTAGATCCCCAAACGCTGTCTTGTCCAGGTTCTTGACAATCAACGGAACTTTAATCGGTGCCGTTCCCGGTGTACCCCCAATAGTATTTCCATCTTTATTTTGCAAAGTAAGATAGAGAACCTCTCTCGCTCGGTCGAGTCTGTCGTCATGTTGCTCTTCTGCCTGTCGAAGGTACAGGGCTGCCCATGTTCGCTTGAGAACATTGCCAACCTCACCATCTTTGACAGTAATAGTTCCGAGTGAAGCACCTGTCTTCGATTTGAATAGTGCAGGTCGCGTAAGTCGTTTGCGAATACTTTCGTCGGCCTGTTCGACCAACCCAATGGCAAATTCTCCTCGACCGAGTAAATAGAACTCTCGCAGTATATGAAGAACATCCAATATCTGTTCCGTTGGCAAGAGTAACTGCAGTGTATTCATCGATAGCGAATCCCGGATCGAGCTAATCGCGGCCTGGAATAAAACCGGACTAAGCGGTGTTTTGAGGTCCTGTAATATAGCCAAATGTTCCTGTAGTAACACCTTCTCTGATGTAACTGTCGCAGCAGCCTTGGATCCAGCCTTTATCAATCCACCTTTCCTCCGGATCTGATGCAAGGCCCTTCCCACAAACAATATCGAACTTGCGGTCTGAGGTGTCACAAACTTGGGAATATTGCTCCTCGATAGCGCAAAGTCCAGAGAAAGCATTGTTTCCTCCACGTCGTCGTCTTCCTCATCCTGTTCACCCGTAGCCATTTCTCTGATCATGAAATCCGAAGCTCCAAACGTCGGCAATCGCCCGTACAGAACCCAGGTAGAAACTTGACGTAACCATGCCAGCTCCGCCGTATTCAATAACTCGATGACCAGCTCCTCGAGAGAAGGGTACCCTGTATGCATATCTTCTCGCAACCTATCGATAATTTTAGCGCCTTTAACGCCTCGTTGTGTGAGAATTTCAGATGCATCATCGTCTTCAATGTCCTCTACATCGTCCTCCAACTCCTCTTCTTCCTCTTCACCATCCTCTACCTCTCGTGTACGAAAGCCAGCAGTTTCACCGAAAAGCATCAACTTCGTCAACCCTTCCATGTACTCAAGAACCCTCCTCCAACCAGAAAACAGGGCCACTATCTTGGCCAATGGCACAATATTGTAGGCTCCAACGAGTAGATCGTCATGATTAAGGATGAGTTTCTCAGTCTCGGTGACCTGGGTTCGAAACTTTTGAAGGTGGTTGATGATGCCACAAGCGACGGCGCGGGCAACCGTGGACGGGTGGTGGGTCGTGATAAGGTCGCAGGAATAGCGAATTCGGCGGTGAAGAATACCAATGCTAGCAAGGTCGTTTAGAAGGGCCCGTTCGGAGGGAGAAACAAGTGGAAAGTTATCAGGAAGCTCTGGTGTGAAGAGCGGGGATGAATGACCAGCGAGAATGAGGAAGAGCTCGTGGAGCATGGTTGTTGTGCACGTGGAGCAGCAGCGAGCTACTCTCCCAGGTTATAAATGGCGTTCCGATGGATGGTGTGCAAACATCGCGTAGCGAATCTGGGACTAGATCGGGAGACTCTGTACTGTGGAGATAGCTGTATACCTACCTGGAAACCCGGTAGTTGAGAATTCTAGCTTGGATCTAGGCAGGAAGGGGAGGTTGATATTGATATTGATATTGATATTGATGTTTGTATGTTGTTTGGGTGCATTGCATTGTGCCATTATCCTTGGAGTCGAATGCTCTGTACCACACGCCAACACCTGATCGATCATGAGCTCCATTCTACTCCAGGCCAGCACCAGCTATCCCCAAAACCAAGACACCTCAGATCACAATTCATAATAACTTGGGAGGTAAATATCAGGTAGGTACTTAGGTACCTGGGTTGGTATTAGTTCTCAATTCCTTCGTAACGAATATCCAAACTCCATGCGATATTTTGTTGCTATGATATATGATAACAAGATTAAACCATCAAGTAAGTCTCCAGCCGAATACTCACAACCTTACTCAACACCACTATTAAACCATATATAATCACGACACGACAAATATAAGCAGCCGGATTCTCAACATAGTCCGGATCAATATACCGACTCCGATGTCCAACATATCGTGCAGGTGCAACTGCGCCTTTCACTTTCAATCCACCTCCTTCCCCGGTTCTTTGCACCGAAAGGAATGTTCGAATGAGATCTGACTGCCCTTCTCGAAACCTCACCCCGTCAACTTCAACGATTGGAAGATGATCCGTTCCGATGCCAGCTAGGCCATCCATTACGGTTTTCAATTTGCTT
Organism: Arthrobotrys conoides; assembly: GCA_036971725.1. Lineage (NCBI taxonomy): Eukaryota > Fungi > Ascomycota > Orbiliomycetes > Orbiliales > Orbiliaceae > Arthrobotrys > Arthrobotrys conoides. The sequence continues at coordinate 4,536,678 of JAVHJM010000001.1, forward strand.
GGAGAAATAGATCTACCCAATTTCTTGAACTTGTCATCATCTGAGCTGTTACTTCTGTCAGGCGAACCCCTTGCCAGAGCCGGAGTGCTATGGGGAGTCGGCTGCAAGATATCCGGATCAATGTGATATGAAAAATCCGACCCTGATTTCCTGTCGAATAACGTCACGATCTGATCTTCCGGTATATTCGGCCGTACATGCGTGACACCCAGGTGCTCGATCAAAAACACTTCATCGCAGAATTTAGTACCCAACTGTTCACCCAATTGTTCGATCTGGCAGGCGTCGATTTTATCCTGGAAATCTCGTAGGACTTCGTTTTTCACATATAATGTATCGAGTTTCGGCGCAGTCGCAAGTGATGCAGAGTAAAATCTCGACCTTTCAAAGATCCCAATATTATCTTCATCCAGGAGCGTAGTCGACCTGTGAGCCCATATAGTGGCCGTTCTAAGCGACGACAATTTCGGTCCAAATTCTTTCAATTTACCCTCTTTTATCTCCTTCCCCAAAAACGCCCTATTTTCTGAAGAAAGCGCCGAATACAGATCCTGATATGACATAGGCGCCGGAGACGCTGTGCTTTTGTTCCAGGAGAAAAGCCAGTAGATTGCTGTTACGAGACCGCGGAGTATATATGCCAACGGACCGTCGATATTTGGCGCAGAATTCTTCTGAAATTGTATCTCGAGCTGTTGAAGAGTATTACGAATCGGACGACCAGCCGTGCATATTCTTTTAAGTATAGCGGCGTATACATTAAATTCGCAGGCGAGAGGTACGTGGTAGTATATATAAAGCTCATGAATATTTGGGAAGAGGCTCAAAAATGATGTAAAGATCCTTATTTGGGTAATGAAAAACTCGAAGCTGTAGTCGGGAAGGTCCGCAAAATTCACGATATGATTCCGTCGATTGATTTTAGGATCCGAAAAATACGGACTTAAAAACCGTATGGACCTGCGAATGGGAATATATTTGGTGAGCCAGCGGTACTTGAGAAAAAGAATTGTCAAGAACATAGCTAGTAGATTATGATATTACCGGATGGACCTGCGAACTGGTTCACAAACGCCACCATCCTTGAACAGCGAAATCGAATCTGGGGTCAGAATGATCTTGGGGCTGAATCGCAACGGGAAGCATATTTGATAGCAAAGTACCGAACATCGAGAGAAGTTCTCGCGGGCGCTACGCGTCATATATTTGGCAATCAAGCTCGTAATTTCGACTGGGAGTACATTGAGTATGCTTTTCTTGGGGTCCATTTGCATCATGAGTTCTTGAGAAGATATGATATGATATGTGAGAAATCAAGGTAGCGTGCAGCGCTGTGTTCGCAGGTTAATGGTCCAGTCGCAGATGAAATCGGTACGGGTACTTGCCGGGCAAACTCCACAAACCAGCTGTCAAATGCGCTATACCCTAAGCAACTGCCATAAAAATGCACGGGCGAAGAAGGGAATTTGAAGTCTAAACTTACAAATAATTATCTACAGAAAGTAAAGAAGAAAGATAATATATTAATACAGGAAGAGAAATCTTTGAAATTCGAAAAGCTTTCAAAGGATCAATAGCGACCTTTGTCGTCAGCATATTCTGCTTTGGTTGTCGCCCCCCGCATATCCAACAAGCAACTCTTTTCGGTCCTCTTGACCGAAAACTGAAGATCAATATCAGTCCTTTCATATCTAGTAGCATTATACCTACTTCCCAGCAATTCTACAGTTTGAAGTTGGTCTAATCCTCTATCAAGCATGCCTTTAACCCACTTCCTCATTGCTTCAGCAGGGATCGAGCCGGATCTGCGAGGAGAAGGCCATGGTAACTTCACATACTCCAAGTTTTTCAATTCCCCAAGTGGAGCATAGTCCTCAACTGTTAGGGGAAGAGGAATACGCTCGATAGTTTGGAGATCTAGGTGCCGTAAGTGTGGGAACCTCCCGGCTAGAATCAGGATATCTATTTCCTCCAGCTGAGAATTTATGACCCCGAGATCTTTGATTCGTGATAAAGCTTCACCAAGTAGTCGACTGTCAAACCACCCTTTTCTTTCATATCCTTGGCCTCGACATCTTTCAGTTTCTATACGTAACTTTTCAAGTTTAGGCGCGAACATCAAAGGGAGATAATAGAACGCGGTTTGTGAGAATCGCGACTCATGGAATTTTTCCATCGGTGTGGGTAAATTATGCGCTACTATCCTTGCTTCTGTCAAAGCTGGGAACTTTGGTGTGATTTCGCTCATAACTTCGTTTATCGTAGAGTTGTTTTGTTCATTCCCCAGGAATTCTTGATTTTCTGGTGATAGTTTTGCGTAAAATTCCGAGTACGATGGGTCTGCTGGTGGAACCCAATCCGTCGCGGACCAGTAATTATAATGAGTCAGCTGGCGAACATTTCGTTCTCTCGTAATTTGAATCTCTAGTCGTTGCAGACTATTGCAGATGGGTAGTCCGAGCATGCCGCGAAGTATAGCAGTATAAATGTTAAACTCGCAGTTACGGGGCGCCATGTATGATATATAGAGCTCTTGAGCGTTCGGAAAGAGTTTCAACGCAGTCGTGGAGATGTGAATATTTGTGACGAGAGCCTCGAAATCGATTTCAATATCTCGAAAACTTTCGTCAATGTTGTTAGCGCGGGGCATCTGTCTAATGTCCTTCACCCAGATGTCTCCAAATCTAAGGCATCTACACATCATACGAAGTACAAGTTAGCATGAAAACCCTTTTGCACCAGTAAGTAATATTAATCATGTTAACTAGTATAATATAGTGTTAAAACATACTGAATGAGCCCGCGAAGATGCTGGCAGGATCCTCCATTTTGAAACCTCTCAATTGATTCTGGTGTAAGAACGAGGCTCCTACGGAGTGGAAAAGATACTTCGTAACAAAGTTTCGAGCATTGAGAAAAACTATCTTTGTCTCTCACTGGCATATGTTCGACGATTGCAATTATAATCTCGTTCGGGAACACATCGAATATACTCCTCCCTGGTGGCAAATGTAATTGTTGGAAAGATTTTTCAGGTGATCCTACTGTAGGGTTGGCCCCATTGAATCTCTGTTTATCTTTCTCTTTCGATTTTAACGATCTCGGTGTCAGTCTTGTGAGGAATTTGAAAGCGGTCATTTTAATATAGCAAAAGCATGAAATTCAAATACCAAGTGGTTTAAACGTGACCAGAGGAGTTGGGTGAGGGGGGGGCTTTATTCAGGAAAATGATAATTAATAAAATTCTAGAATTATTACCCGCTGCATTCACAATTTTTGAAAAGCCGCACAAAGTACTTTATAAAACACACGACCCGGATCCGTCAATGGATTCGAAGGCATGGTCTCGAGGCTATAATAGAAACAGGGCTTTAGTAAGTGAATATGGTGCACACGCATGTGCATTCTAGTAGAAGTTTAGAATCTGACACATTACTGCGGGGTTATAATCCTGATTCGAGGCTGAAGTGGGTGTATAACGAACGGGACGTATATCCAACATAATCAATACATAAAATTTGTTCAAACAAATGAGTAACCAGATTTACATGTACCCACCTGTCGGTACGCTATAAAGAACTTAACTTGTGCACAAGGAATGTGCCCGTATTCAACAGGAGGCATGGGCAGGTACGATATAACGGCCCAGCATCATAAGCGAAAGACAGCAGGAAGGCGTCCCGCTTTGATATTGAATACGGAAAGGCGTTTTGCCATCCTGTCACTTGTCGAGATAGTTTGTGAATACTACCTGCCTGTAGTTTATCTGGCTTACATCTGCATGCAGCCAGAGGATTTCAATTGGGGCAATAATCCTCTCGGAAGCGCCGACTCCAAAATAACACAAGAGTTTGTGTTATGTCACGTGGAAGCAGGTTTTGTATGTTGCTTGGCAGATCAGTCAGCTCAGCCTCACAAGGGCCATCTAGTCTGGTGCTTTGTTTGCTCTCCAGCCAAACGTTGCATTGCATTGATTGTTTCGGGCCAGGCTATTCGACGAGGCTATCCGGCAGCATTTTAATTTCGTTAAAACCTCTAAAACCCCAATACCGGTATGATCAGGGTTCGCAGGTTGCTCACAACCATGGCAGCCTCGTCGCCGACTCCGATGGAGGATATAATCCGTCGAAAGGTACCTTTTCCTCTCCAAATCGTGTAGAGATATCGAGATCTGACGACTCGGAGTTTTTTTCTATTTGGGATGAGCGGGACTGAGCTAAGGCGTGTGATATGCTGCTTATAGATTACCGAGACGTTGAATCCAATTGCTTTGCAAATCTATAATGACTCTCATAAGCATGCCCACCATGCTCCCATGCAAGGCGTCACTTCTAAAGAAACCCATTTCAGGTATTTATATGCTTCTATTTGCCACTTGTGATTCCTATTATTCAGGTTTTTACTTTCTGTTCTAACACTTATAACAGACTGGAGATCGTTTCAGAGGCCTTCGAGAAACAGACTCAAATGGTCCGTCACAGAAGCATATACGCCCTTCTGAAGGACGAGATGAGCGAAGAAGGAGGCATTCATGCTCTTCAGCTTAAGACAAGGACGCCCAAGGAAGCGGGCGAGCAAGTAGCTTATAAACTCGCAAAAGCTGAAGAAAAGGCTGAGAAGGACGAACAACGGAGGAGATCTCTGGAGTCCTAATATTGAATTATGTAATATTTCAAACTACTAACTACCTATAGACATACTTTTGGAACAAAAGACACCGTCTATATGGCTAAGCAGACACTTTAGCTGAATATTTGGAGGCCGCCTTGTCGAATAGTTCATTCTTCTCTGCGATATCCAGTACCATTGCGTGGCTGGGGTCTTGGGCTTCAAGAGCACTATTCGTAGAACCTGTTAGTTGCCGCAGGATACAAGTTCTTTGGAACCTTTATTTCTTACCCTATATCTGCTGTAGTATCACCACCGGTCAATGCAGTTAATACAATCTTATTGGCGAGAGCCCCGATGTCGCTCTTGTCTTTTGTGAGGGCCTGTTGAAGGGCGACCTCTGCTTCTGGTAGCCTGCCGAGATGTAACTCTGAGATTGCTTGGCCGACCAGCGACCTTGTGCTTGATGTAGATGGAGCTTGTGCCAGTTCCTCAAAAACATAATACGACTGCTGGTACTTGTCGCCACCCTGAAGTTCCACGTTGTTAGTAATAAACTTTTACATTCTAGGATCTCAACACCCATACCACTCTCAGCCCGACCCAAGCCTCTGCAATATTGACAACGAGACTGTCTTGTGCCCACTTCTTCGCTGCTGTAACTTCCTTGATCGCGAGATCTGTCCTGTTCTGGGCCAATCTGATTTGAACGATGATTGAGACACTAAAAGCCATGTCAGCATAAACCATCCCCACATGCCTTTTCAACGACTAGAGACATACGCCTCGAGGTTTCCTTGATGCTGACTTAACAGCGCTAAAGCCTCATCGGTCTTCCCTGCTCTCTGTAGTACAATACCGCCGATAACCTGTACTGTCGCATTATCCCCTGATGACTTGGCTAGTTCCTCGATCTCCTCGATTGCTGTTTCCAACTCCTCCGTGTTGAACTTAGCAAGGGCTCTAACGGCAGCAAGCTCTGGTTCATCTTCGCCCTCTAGTTCCGCAAGCACCTCTTCGAAGTCGCCCTGGGCTATCCGGGCTCGGAGCTGGAATATTCTGGCGGGGAGTTGGTTGCTCGCAGAAAGGGGTTTGGTGTCGAACTCCACGACTTTGTCGTATTGGCCCTGTCTTCGAGTTAGTTAAAGTATCGGCGATTAAAGCATGGCTTGGAACGTACTTGGAAGAAGGCATTGTGGATGTTGAGAAGCTCTATCAGTACTCTCTAATTAGCCCAGCCCATAACGGTAGGTATTAGCTTAGCACTCGAGTGTCGTTGCCGTACCTCCTTCGCCCGAAAATGGATCCATTGTGAGTTCTTATAAGGTAAATGTCCTAACTTCCGAAAGATGGTCGTATAATATTGCGTCCGAGTGCTTGAAATCTGCGATTGGTGATGTGGTAATTTGAAGCTTGATGTTGTCGTTGGAGCTTGAAGCCAGCTTTGAGTTGCCGACGCCAAGAAATCCCCAGCGCTCCAAAGTCGCGTTCAACTTCCACCAATTCCAACCTCATCCATGTTCAGCAATCCATATCATCACCTAACCTCCTTCTCCAACCTCCCATCACCATCACCATCACCACCATCATATCGCCAGTTCTCATTGATTAATTCCGACGTGATTCATTCTTAACCGCTCGCCTGCTTCTCTCGCTCATCTCGAACCCACAATGGCATCAAGGCCCACCTCCTCATCGGGGAGGCCGAGCGGCCAGGAGCGCAAATATCACCAAGACTTCATCACCCGAATACGATATCAAAACCACCTCCCAGCCCCTCCACAACCTCCTAAACTTCTCGAGATTCCAAACAATGCTGCGACTGAATACACAAGCGCCAACTTTGCTTCGAGATTGGTGCGAGAACAACCCCTCAATATCGAAGTAGACTCGGAATTAGGAATGCCAATCGACTTACTACCGTTTGGTCCGGATGTCTTCTCATCTCAACTTCCACGTATGACCTGCCAAACAAGAAATTGAGTTGTCAATTGCTAATATCACCTTCTAGTCGCCTATGCCGCTCTTCGAGCTCCAGAAGTCCAACCCAAAGTCCACCCAAGCGACCAGCTTCTGCTTCGTCCTATCTCCGCCCTTGGAAAGCCTAGCCATGCTAAGGCCGGTGTATCCTTCCTCCGCCGTACAGAATACATCGCCAACGAGGCCTCACGCTCCACCTTCCAATCTACAACATCCCGCGAACTCATTGATAACATCACAAAACATGCAAGACGTACCATCAAAAACACCACCAATGATCCTGTTGCCATGTTACAAGCTGTCATTAAGGGCTTTGATGTCGCCAATCCGCCCTCAGGTAAAACCTGGGCATTGCCGAAACATCCCACAAAGCCGAATGTGAAAGCTGTAAACTCTTGGCCAGTACTCCCGGATCTGGATGCCCACCCCGACGGTCTCGGCTACGTTATCGTCAAGTTATCTACAAATCCAGTCGCCCAGTCCAATACTCGAGATCCAGGGCTAGATTATGCTCTCCTTAGACCTTGGAATGACGATGGCGCACCCGAAGACTCGAAATTTCATTACTACCTCCCAGATGGCAAGAGTGTCTCTGGGGCGGTAAAACGAAAGTATGATGATGTTGATACATCAAATGAAAACTACACTCACACCTCGGCCGAAGGCCGCAAATTCTACCGCTTCAAACGCCTTAGAGCGTACGAATACGTCGTCCCACCTGAAGTCATGAAGGATACTTATCGCGAGGTGGCTCTTGTAATGCGTGGAGGGGAGGGCGAAGACAACAAAGGAAAAGGAGCATTCTTCTCGCCGATTTTCCAGAGAAACATCTTGAGACCGATGAGGACGAAAGATGTGGATGATAGTGAAGCAAACAAGGCGGATATTGCGGAAGTGAAGTTTAGAGACTTATTAGCAGAGGAGGCTGACCGAATACAAGAGCAAGTTGGATTGTTGACGGAGGGAGAGTAGAGTGCCCCTCCTCAACAACGCCAGCCTTTACGCCAAGGGCACATGTTTCCCAAACCTACGCCCATGGATAGCAAGATTATAATAAAGGGGAAGAAGAGACCGATCAAAGTTATTGAGATTGATTCTAGTCCGGAGCCAGAGCCAAAGAGGAGAAAGATCTCACCAGAAGATGATTACGATTCTGAATCCTCGGAATTCAAGAAACTTCCTGCACTAGAACGCCTACGCATGGCTAGGAGCCGCTGGGAGAGCCGCAAACCACGCTAAAGGAGAGCGCCAGCCCATATTCAAATGAAATCATCGGAGAGGCTGCATGGTTCACGGATCTTATTGTTGTTGTCGCCACTTATGCCGACGAGGTCTTTCTTTCATGGAAAGTTTTCATTAGAAATAGTAGGTGGAAAGAGGCATTGAATTCTGTATTTCAGCATATAATTGTGTATTATATATAATCTTGCATTTCGAAGCGAATTTAAGACTTTAACGATCTAGTTACCTCATCTCCAGCTGTAATCAACATTCGTAAAGGATGTCCGCATGATCGGGCTTGATAAGCTAGCTTGCAAGCAAATACATGATGCAGGGAGTAGACTATATCGATCTCCAGTGCAGGAAAGGGTGATGATAGGACCATCGAACCGCTGTGCTGGCTAAAATTCCCAAGTCCTGATGTAAAGCGCGACCCATCTAACGTTAACGACTTTCCGCCCGCTCTAACGAAACTTCAAGGGACATGCAACTGCTGCGAGCACAAAAAAAAGCAGGGTAGTATATAAACATCGAAGAATGAACAGTGCTAAGAAGAAGAAGAGGAAGAAAAGCACGGCAGCATCATGTATACAGTCAATCAGTCTATCAGACGAAGGTTTCTTCATATCCCAAGCATGACCAAATATTATTATACCAAAAGTAAAAACCAAAACCAAAACCACATTACCTCCCTTTTGATCGTACAGCTCTTCTAATGTCCCCGCAGATTCTATATCCTGTTATGCAATGACAAATGTTCTGCCCACGTCTGCTACATCCCCTTTCTTTAACCTCAATCTCTCACTTAGAAACCCACCGAGTAGTCCTAATACACCTTCAACCCTTTTATCCCCCCTCTTCCTCATCCAGACTACTAAGACCCCTATTAGGATTGCATCGATAACGATGTGTTTCAATACTGTCCATACGCCCCAGCCGATCCACCTTCTTATCCAATTCAATCGTCCTCTTGATAAGTTAACGCCGCTCGTATTCAAATTTCTAGCAACATCCAGTTGTTCTCTTAACGCCGCTACTTCTGCCGTCATCTTCGTAAGTGCGACTTCAACACGTTGTTTCCAGCGTGTGTAGTGTGCGTTCTCGCGAGGGGTCTGTCCGTTGACTGGTTGTTGTTGTGGGTTGGTACGAGGCATCGATCCGGTTGATGATAGTGCCGCCAGTGACTTTTTGGTTGTGGTGAATTGTGAGGAACTTAGATGTTTACTATGCTGTTTCTTCTGTCGTAAGATGTCTGATTCTACGCCACTTCCTCCCCCACCCACGGCGGTTTGGGTGTTGATACTACGTATTAGGTTTCCAGTACTACCGCCTTCCTTGAATCCTACTGGTTCGTTGATGACTGTGACCTTTGGTAGACCGTTTTCGTCGAATTCATCCATTGTCTCGTAGTGTTCATCTTCATCCTCATCGTCGTCACCGGTATCCGGGCGGTTTCCCGTTTCTTCGGAGTCGGTTTGGACGCCCATTCCTACTGGTGGGAAGTTTGTGAATCGTCTTCCTTCCTCGGTGGGACTCATGGGTGGGAGGATTTGCAAGCCTGTTGCAGAGATATTTTGAGAGTGTGATAGACCACTGGAAGGTTGTCTTCTTGGGGTAGTCGCAGCCGATGACAAAAGAGCTTGTTGTTGCTGCTGTTGCGGGGCCGCAGTGGTAGAGGAAGAAGAGGAAGTTTCGTTGGATTTGATTTGGTCCCAGACGAATTCGAGTTCGGCGACGAGTTCTTTTGCATCTGGAGTGGTGATTGCGAAGCGGTGCATAGCCTGGCCAAGTGATTGATATCTCGTTAGGGAAGGTGTTTGAGGGGTAGACAGCTGGCACACAACATGGGGGTGGGAGGCCCATATGAAGGAGGGGGGGTTTTCCATACATCTATCAATGTTGTGATATATCGCCGTTTGGCTTCGGTCTTTGAAAGGCCCTTTTGTTCGTGCCATGAGTCCCTAGTGTGACGGATCCACATTATTTAGTTATATCACTCTGATGATAAGAGTGGATATCTTCCACCCCTAAATAAGATATCACATACCACTTTCTGGCTTCTGTGACTTCCTCATCACTAAGTCCTGTAGGCCGGGGCATCACTCCGTCAACATCCCCCTCTAATCGTAGTAAATCCATCACGTCAGTCTTCCAATGTATATCGATATAATTGTAGTACGAAACGGAAAGGTCCATCCGCACCCATTGATTGCTTATATAATCCATATAGCTTTAATCTGTCCTCTGGCGGCGGCCGTGAGGACCCAGACCTCGGCAGCTTTTTAACGGTGTTGAGGGCATGGACGAATACTCGGTCTATTCGAAAGGGAGGTCGGTTAGTCTTGATATATAGATTGGATATGATTGATCAAAAAATAGTTTCGTACCGACTGAGTCCGCCATGCGGGATATATGGTAATCGAAATGGAAAGGGGATTGTATTTAGGTTTGTAACTGGGATGGTCAGTTAGAAGTTAGTACGATTGCTTGCTTGCTAAAGGTTGCGATAGGTGCAGTTGTGGTGGCGAAATGTTGAGGGTATTCTCACAGGTATCAATCAGGCCCGCACCACAGTAGCAAGCCGGACCCCAAAACCAGAAGGAAAAAAGAGGGATAGAAAAAGATATAAAACCGAAGAGCCGAGTCGTCCGAGCTTCCAAGAGATCGTGAGATGTCGCTAGGATGAGTTCAGGTTAAACCGCGGACTAAAGGCGCGACAAGCCTCAAACTCGGCTGCGGCAACGTTGTTAAAGCACCGACCAGACTATGCTAAGACTAGGCGGTATACACCAAAATCCCATCTGACGAATCACACAGCTCGAGTCGGCGATGTAAGGTTGTTTTAAAAGGTAAGTCCAGGGAACCAGATTATGCTGCCGGCACGGCAATTGCAGAAAACCACAGGCCGGGGTATATCGTGAAGTGTCACGGTTCGTGCATGAGCTGAAGGTTGTGGAGAGTGGAACCGCGGCTTCGGTGCTGGTCAACACGAAAAATATCACATGGTGGTGTCACAGCCAAGGCTTCGAACTTCGACCGTTTTCAAAATGTCGAGAATGTTGGTTCGACGGGAAGGACACTAGCGGGATTTAATATGGTCGGATCGAGGTTGCAGCTAGCTGGTCGCAGCGGTAGTTAATGTTTGAATGGACGTATTTGAAAGGTCTGTATGCGTATGTCCTAGATCTAATCTTGTCACTGCACTGGTTATCCGACTAGGCTGGCTGAGATCCAAAGTGTTCAATGGTGGAGATCTACCCATGGCACCGACTGCCCAAGCGTACAGGGTTAGCTGGTCATGGATATATTAAGTAGCTAACTCTAAGCTAAATTATGAATACATATTAATACTCAGATACTTCATCATATCGTCCCGAGCGTGTAACAGATAGTATATCTGCAGAGTTTAGAGGGAAATATAAGTTTATTTGATACAAGATGAGACTGTTCTAATTGTGACTACTTACTAAGGATAATAGGGTTACCTGTTTTATACAGCAGCATGGTCACAGCGGAGATCCCTAACTTACATATTTACACTCATGAACAGCTCACGTTTGGGGTTGCTCTTCTGCAACAGACTCTTCTTCTTCAGCTGGAGCTTCTCGTTGAAAGCCTGCAACTTGCCTTCCTCCCGACTCGGGCACAATCGCCAATGCCTTGTAAATTCTTCCCATCCCGAGGCCACCCCTCTCCGTTAACCTCTCGAACCCCGACTTCAATATATCCAATGTCTCTGAGTCACCTTCCGCCATCTGTGCAAGGTTTTCATATCGTTCTCTGATACCCAATCCAAACAAAAATTGAGACTGCTCAGCAGGCCCATGAACTTCAACATTGAAGTCAGGTCTCAGAGCTGTTTCCACCAAGGCCCCAAAATCCACGTCAGCCGATAGGTCGACCTGACCTGGTTGAACAAACGGCGAGACTCTTTTATGCTTTTGAATTCCTCGTAGCGAGTTCATGGGAACCGTGTTGGCTGGCCCATAATCGATAACAAGAGCAGCACCACTTCCAGCATGGTGGATTGACCTGCTGAAGTGAATGATGTAGCCATGTGAGTCTGGAGATATCTCTACCATCGCATTGGGAATCCCTGAGAGTGCTTCATAGCGTGGCGAGAGGCTATTAACCGCTCGTGCTGGCGCCGATAGTTTTGGAGCGAGTGCAAAGCAGAACTCAGGCTCTTTCGGTTCATCGGAATTAGGCAGGATGAGCTTATCCTTCTTAACATCCACTAGGAGTTCCCTCCAGCCATCTGGCGTGTTTTGGAAGGCGTTGATAGGAAGCGCATCAAAGAATTCGTGAGCAATGAAAAAGGGCGCCTCGTCGTGTTCTATCTTCAAGTTAGAATATTGACTTTGATAATCATAGGGCAGGCAGTAAAAGAACAAGATCATACGTAATGAGATTTGCCGAACGTCATCATACCAAGTAACCGGAGCACCAAAATGCTTGGTATTCTCGGTCCAATTGGTTCCTTGCCATCGAGGTTTAAGATCTTCTCCGCATAGCTTTGCGCATTGTAAATCTCGCAGAGGACCGCTTGCCTCGACAAGCTTCACACTAGAGACAGCCTTGGCAAATGGTTCAAACTTCCGCATTACCTACTATGGTGGTACTAAAATTTAGTATTTCGTATTACCAGATATATTTTTATAGGACAACTGACTCGCAGAGCATCGTCCATCAGTGTTCCCCTTCCGGGACCGAGTTCTATCAGTACAACCTTCTTCCCATTGCATTGGTTCTGGGACATCCACTCGTAGATGATCCATATGCCAATCAACTCGCCGAACATTTGCGATATCTCGGGGGAAGTCACAAAGTCACCCGACTTGCCGAATGGGTCTGGGGAAGAAGTATAGTACCCCCCGCCTTTTCCAGTCAGACACTGCTTCATGTAATGAATCAAACTGATTGGCCCTGTCGACTAGCAAGTGTTAGCGTATTCACAAAGCATGTTTTGGGGATATATATCTGTCATGTTGTCGCACCTCAATGGCTTTGGCAATGCTTTGTCCGAGAGAAGTGGACGTCATGGACCGTCGCGTGAGGTGGTGGGGGTGAACCCGCCGAGATTGGGGTAGAAGCACCGGACGCCATCTTGAAGTTACGGAGGAAACGGAAACGGACTCCCTGCATGAAAGACTTGCGAGCCGGCGGAGGCACGGTTGTGAAGCCATTGCATGATATTCTGCAACTACACAACGTAACTAACGTACTGTATTTTAATTGCTAGCTGCGCTTAGAGCTTGGGGAGAGGTTTCATTCGCGAACCATCCAACAAGCCACTTTGTTGGATGTTCTGAAACAACGCAATTTCGATGACAACCTGCAACTTGTAGTATAATATGCCAGATTCTATGGTTTACTTTGAGTCCTACGGCTAGCTAGCTAAGTACGTGGCGCATAATATATAACAGACTTCTAAGTCAGAACCAGTATTGGATACCAACATAGTCCAGTCATTTTAGTTCTTTAGGTGGCGCAGTTCAGAATCATCATTATGCTCCTGCAGACTGCCATGCCACGGTGCATATGCTGATGCTGTTGCTACCCGATGAAACAATGGGACATCCCGTAGCCAAGAATGTCAGCATTTTCATGTTTGACTCAATGGTAAATAAATAGGTCCCGTCATTGAGTTCGACAGTAATAGGGATATTGGCCAAAGTTATAACAAAGGCGGCTCAGTCAAAAAGAATGTTGGTTAATAACATTAATTGTCCCTACACCTGTGCCGTTCCAATTACTTGTCGTCGTCATGCATATTATGCATACTAGTGACAACAAAACCACCGAGCAATGTTAGCAGGTTGGACATCGTGGTGGTGTAGTTGGTATGTCTGCATTATAACAACGATCGAGCTATAATTACTAAGATTAACAATTCTCCAGCGTGTTTTGAAATTCCCTGGGTTATAGGCGGTATAGTTGTCACTTCAGCTGTGTAGACTTTGAATTCCTTGCAGTCTTAGCATCCGCAATCGATTTTATCTTCCGGTGTACATGCACTTATACATTTGTCTGATCTTGTATTATTCAAACCGCCCCTTGACAACAGAGGGTGTCTCTCATTCTCGATCTTGAACTTCTCTCTTCCACAAACGAAACCACAGCACTACCATTGAACAAACTTGATTACACTGAAATCAGTCACAAGTTTTCTTGAGGATAAAGGATTGATTCCCTACCCCTTAACTAATCGAGCTCATCTTCCTGGCTTTGTCGGACGGACTTCGAGTTTGTAAGACATTACGGTCGACGGTCGACGGTCTGCAGTTCTGGTCTGTGGTAAAATATCAATTTATATCAACCCTCAACCTCACATCACCTCACCTCACCTCACCCTACCGTATACATCACCTGACCTGACCTGAACTCACACCACATCGCATCGCATCACCCCTCCTAATCTCACACCCCACTTACCCCCATTGCTCTCCATCACCTGACTGCTTACTGAAGTATCCGAACCCAACCCTTACTATCACGAAGAGTATCGCTCCCTATCTCCTAAACACCTCCCATCGCACACTCTAACCAGGATCAAGCTATCCCAGAGAACCGTCTACTTCTCCTTGTATTACATATTCTAACCAGCTCTCCCTTCTCTACATAGAACCAATACCCCTCCATTGAGATATCAATTCCAATTGAACCCAGAGCATTCGCTATTAAGCCTTCAAGCTCTAAATCACTGCTACAATGGGGAAGCTAACTTACGTCAACGTAAGTCATTGCCAAACCAACGCCCATGCAATAAACTATGTGATGACGTCTAACATAACTACTGTCCATCTACTATAGCGAAAGATAGCCGGTGTCAAGCTTGCTCAGTCAATCCAACGGGACATACAGAAAAGAATCCCGAAGGTTGGCGAAGACAAAAAACTTGCTGCTGTTCAACGTGACCCGGTTGTTGAACTTGATGCTACTGGACGCCAGCTCGGTGAAGATGGCATTGCTATCGTTTGCGATGCACTTTACGAACTGGCAGAAACCGGACTTTCCCGAATTGAAGAGCTCAACTTTTCTGGAAATGAACTAACTGCTTCATCCCTCCGACACCTACGCCGAGCCATATCCGCCTGCCCAGATCTTCGCGATCTTGATATCAGCAGCAACAACATCTCAATTGCTTCCGTTGAAGATCTAGAGGACTGGGTTGGGTTTTTGGAGTCATTTGTCAATCTGAAGTGTGTCAGACGTCTTGAACTCTCCCACAATCCACTGGGCGACTTTGCAGTGGAAACCTTCTTCCAAGTCTATGCCTTGGAACGTGCTATCTTCATCCCCTACGACTTTGGCAGTGCTGGGAAGTCTAACGCTGTTGATGAATTGACTGATGTTAACTACTCGGTTGAAGGATTTGACATCAGGTCCTCTGGCGGTCATCTTTATTTGGCCACACACAATACTCAGGCCAGCGACCTGGAAAATATTGCTGAATCCTCAAGTAGGTTCTAACTTCATCGTTTAGTCCCGTTCTGTTCACTAATACGATACCACATAACATAGGGAAGGCGAGCATCGGAACCACAGGCTCCGGTCATTTATCGTCGAGTCCTCCATCTTCTTTGGACGCTCCTCGTGACCCGGCAGATATCCATGGCCTTCGTGGGATTCCATACATCGTTATGTCAAACATTGGCGCTACAGATCTTTCCGCAATGTGGATGAGTTACATTATTCCCGAGCATCCTTTGCCGTCTGACTTGCATCCACACCTCCCGCCACTGAAAGAAGGGCTATTTGCTGCCACGCTTCGCAAGTACGACAGTCTAACCAGCTGCCGCGGAATCATTATGACTGAAAACCCATCGATAACTGCTTTGGGCCTTACAGTTTTGAAGGAAGCTGAAGAGCGAAGGGATGAAGATGCAGCTAATATTGAAGAGCTAATGACGAACGGACAGGGCCGCAGACGAAGCTCAGTGGCTAGTGACACAGGTTGTGATGAAGGACGACGTGATAACCGGAGGAACAGCATCCAAGATCGTGACGACGCCTCCGCTGCCAGTTCCATCCCATCCAAGAGCCGCAAAGCATTAAATGATTCCCGCTATAGTCTAGACCGCTCAAGAGCCAGGATCCAGCTAAACGTGCTTAAGGCACAAGGTGTCAAGGCTTCTTTGTTGTGGAAGAGAGTCATGCGTTTGGTGGTTGTTAGTCGAGCCATTCTCGTCGACTACAAGGGCCCCATCGTTATAGATGGGTCCGAGCCTACATTAAAGATCGAACCAAAGAGTAAAATTTACAAGCCTTCTCTGAAATCCTTGACCTCCAAATACTGACATCACTCGCTATGATATAGGCTCTCAAAGAACAAGCGTTGACGGCACAGTTAAGCTTGAGAACTCACCGGCAGTTTCACCTACTACTAAAGAGCCCGTTAGCGGGAAGCTGAAGGGTCTTGAACTTGCACCTAAACTTTCAAAATCTAAATTGTACCAAGATCCAGAACTTCCAGGGAGGCTCCCTGCTGAGGTCTGGATGAGAATCATTCTCCTAGCGGAAGACGACGATGCCATGACTTCGCGCAACCAGCGTCTCAATATCTTCCATTGGTCTAGATCCCGTGTCTCGCTTGCCACTGGGCTTGAACACTTGTCCGAGTCCACGGAGACCCAGATTCGACGAGTCATAGGAAAGGTAAAGGGCCTCACCTACGAACTTTGAGCGTATCTCCACCTTGATACTTTTGGATTGGTAATAAGCGTTTGGATGTTATTAAAAGAACGGTTGAACGAGAAATAAAGTGAAAGAGGGTGAGAGGGAATTGCAAGCGCTTTCACACGAAATGTATTTTAGACATTCGCTCTTGTTCCTTTCTCTAGTCTAGTGACTATCGTTTGACTTCAAAGTTTTGTCATTACAATGAGGTCGAATCATATATTAAATTTCGGTTTCTTTACACGTACTGTACTGCTACAACCCTGTGCCTTGTCGCCGTGGGCCTAATTAATCTTATTGCCTTCGTCAGCTCTTCGGGTTTAAATTTCCCAATTTTCAATGATTTATGATAGCCGACGGTGGCACTGCAAGCGCCTGGATTCGTGGCCGGCTACTATACCCCGTACTACCCAGAATCCCAATGTAAGAGCATATTTTAGGTTACAGAGGCCAAGCTAGCAGTTGTAATATTACGCATAATTCTGTAAGTCATTTCCCTACAGTGTGATATCTGTCGTTACTTTGTTGAGATCCTGGCTTCTTGAATTGGTATTTAGAACTCAAAACGTGGCAAGCATGTACTGTATTCTGCAGAAGTATAAATGAAGCCGTAGCCGCCATGCGTTGAAGATAGCCTTTGGCAGGGTCGGCTTCACAAAATACCACGCTTCAGGGGCCCTGGTCCGTGCTCACTATGATTCAGCTGCTTTGCGCGTCGCCCCTTGACATCTTCCGTTCTGAACATGATTTTCGTATTTAACCAAGCGATAGAACGGTATTTCTAGAAATTCTACCCCGGAACTCGACTATCTGTCCTATCGCGATCAATTCGATATAGCTACTTCTCTATTAGTTGGACGATTGGTCAAATAACTTTTTCTCCCGAAAGTCAAAGAACTCGAACCTCACTTTCGCGTTCCGGTGCCCCTCGATACCAATACCGATATTCCACCTGCGCACTTGGTTTAGAGCTCGAACTGGTGTTGTTTAAGAGGGCAGAATAAAACCCTACAGAGGTCACTAACTCCCTTCAAGGCACTTATCTTTATCCTATTACCACCAGGACGGATACATTAAAAGGCACATCGATTCAAACTCTAAAACTCATACCACGACTTAATCAAATCCACTTGAGACTCTCCTACGGGAGGGATCTCCCCTAATCAGTCTATAACCGACGACACAACCCCCACCGTTCCCACCCAAATGAACATCCTAAACTCCTATATCCTCAGCAGCATATCCGGGTCTTCCTCCAGCTCGGAACCAAGATCCAATGGCATTCTCATCACCAATATCTTCCTCACCACTCTCCTAACCTCGATATTCACGCCGGAATTACATTCACTACTTGTATCTGGGATATCATGGTGCACTGTTGCTGTAATCTTGTTTATGGTGCAGAAGCAAGCGACTAGAAATGGAGAGTTGCAGGTTACAATTGATAGGAAAACGAGGAGGAAGGTAACGGCGTTGGTGGGATGTATTCTACTATCTGGAATTTGTGAGAGGGTGGTGGGACCTGCTTGGACTGGGAAAGCGGCCTGGTGGAATAAGGTCTGTGATTCGTTTCTTTTTTATAAGAGTATCGGAGAAGAGGTAGTGATAAATGCTAACGATATTATTGGGGATTCGTTTATTCGCCGTAGGCAGGTCTACCACTAGTAACGAGATTTTTGCGAAACTATATACTCGGTGAACCTGGGATATTGGAGGGCTCTATGAGGGGGTCAAAACGATTGCTATTGATGGTTTCTTCGGTTGCATTCCTTGCGCTGATGCCCATGGTTATACCGGATTCTTCGATGGCAATTGGTTTATCAAATATTGTCTTCCAATCGATGGTTTATGTGCTGTTGGAGGACATAAGTCTCGGCTCGCTAAAGGATAGCAAGAACCTACCCGGCGCAACTGTGGATTTGAAGTCGCTGGCTTCAAGTGGATATCTTAGGGCTGCCGTGGGTGCAACTGGCGGGTTTTTGCTTCTAGCGACCTATTTTGAGAAATCGCTGAGGGACTATACTGTTCCTCAATGGGCTGGATTCAACCTTGCGAAGATTACTTGTATGGGTATGCTCGGTGGGTTGAGATGGTTGTGTATGCCGATACTTGTGAGTTGGCGTTTCTACATCTATTTTAACAAACGGTTATTAATGCTATGTTTAGATCTCTAGGCTATCTTCACCATCTGGGAGTATGATTGATCTCTCGATAACATTGGTTGCAAGTCAATTGGTACTGTGGACTTCGCCCTTCCAGTTATTCGGGACGATTGCCGCACTCATTCTCGCATCATTTCACTTTGTCGGCCTTCCGAACAATCGAGAAATCCTACCGCAGAGATTCGGACCTACAAGGGCTGTCATTGGGACGTTTTTCATCCTACTTATCCTTTTCTCAGTTTTCATCTCTGTTGTACCTCGTACACCAGCCGTGTCCTCGCAGCCAACGGCGCCTCCCCCACATATACACCCAATTGCGCACCTGATGGAGCATAGCCTTAATGAATTCGAAGCTATGAAACAAAGACAATCCACTTCTCTTCGCGATGCGGTTAGGAACTACAAGAAAAGATACGGCATGGCCCCACCTCCTAACTTCGACAAGTGGTATGAATTCGCAGTATCCCGAAAGTCACTCCTTGTCGACGAATACGACACTATATTCCATCAGATCCAACCATTTTGGGGTATGCCGCCGAAAATGATCAGAGAAAGGGCTAGAGAGGCTTTGGGGTTCCCGCAGGCGCTCCTAAGGCTGTCACTACGAAATGGAAATGTGATTGATAACACTGGTGGGGAAGAGTGGCAGCGTACCGCTACAGTAGGGATGATTGAGAATTTCAAACAATGGCTTCCGGATATGGATCTCGCGTTTAATACACATGATGAGCCGAGGGTTGTACTCCCTACGGAGGAAATGAGTACTCTTATTTCCAGAGCAAAGAAAATCGAATTTGCGGGATCCCCGAGAAATACCTTCACTGGGTTCCCAAAGGATGAGCAAGGCCAAGTCAAGGACACCGATGATACTCGATTCAATGAATTCGCACATCAAGCTATTTGGGGTAACAGCAAGCTATCCTGCCCGCCCGGAACACCAGCTCGGGATCCCCTGGAAGGAACTCCCGACGCCCTCGAGAAATTTACCATGGTTCCGATCCCGTTTATTACAAATAAAACGGCATCGACGGATATCTGCCTACAACCGAGCGTGCGACGGAGACATGGGTTCTTCCAACGACCTAATGCGTACCATGTGTCGCATAACCTGTTCCCGATATTTTCACAAAGCAAGGTATCGTGTTATAACGATCTCGTATACCCTTCACCTTGGTACTGGGCCGGGAAAGTCTCGTATGATGAAACGCAGGATATGTCATGGGATCAAAAGAAGGATTTATTGTTCTGGCGTGGATCTACAACCGGTGGGTTTTCACGACGAGGAGGGTGGAGACGTCAACATCGCCAAAGGGTGGTTATGCACCTCAACGCTTTCAATGAAACCAGTCAGGTGTTTGAAATGGAGAATAACGACAAACAGACGATCTGGAGAGTTAAATCTGCCGAAAGAGAGACCTTGAAATCCCTCATCGACGTCAACTTTTCGCATGTTGGTCAATGCGACGAGGAGGATTGTAAACAACAAGTAGCCTTCTTTAAACCGACAGCCGCGGTTGATCAGCAATATGCTTGGAATCATAAGTACTTGTTGGATATCGACGGGAACGCTTTCAGCGGACGATTCTATGCGTTCTTACGAAGCAACAGCGCGGTCTTTAAAATGTCATTGTTCAGAGAGTGGCATGAGGATTGGCTGGTGCCGTGGGTGCATTATGTGCCCTTGAGCTTGGATATGGCGGAGTCGTTTGAGGTGCTTAGGTACTTCACAGCGGAGAAGGAAGGGAAAGATGGGATCAAGAAGGTTGCCAGCCAGGGTAGGAGTTGGGCGAAGAAGGTGCTTAGGAAAGAGGACTTTGAGGTATGGTTTTTTAGGTTGTTGTTAGAGTGAGTATTCTTTCCTTCTTTATTTCTCCATAGGATTGATTACAAGTGAAGAATACTAACGGCTTCGGGATAGGTATGGGCGAGTGATCGATGATAATAGAGATAAGATTGGCTTTGATATATGAAAAGAAGAACTTGGAGGGGTAGGTTTTTTGAGACTTTTGGCTGGTGTATTCTGCATTCTGGTATATACTTTAATCTCGCCTTTGAGCTCTTTGGGTTCTATCTGCGTCTTCGATTATAATTATAGAAATAGCATTTTTCGTACATATTTCATAATGTTCAGCCACAGCGATTGTGGAAGGCTTTGTCATAGATGGTTAGCTCGATCATTTCTGTCTGATTTGTTCCCATAGATATAGATCTTTCTCCTTAGCTTTTCTGTACATAGATGCTATTTAAAAAAATTGGCGACTGCATTAACTAGCATCCGGGCCCGTTATTGCCAATGATAAGCTGGCCTATAAACTACCTAGGTCGTGTCACCCCGAGCTCCCTGCACTCCCTGCGCTCCCGCGGGCCCGTCCCATCTCACCCCAGAAAAATACGCAGGGCGGTTTCAAAATGCAACGCAGCTCTGCGTTGTCACGGGCCTAATTAACGTTGTCTTAAATTCAGACGAAACTCAACGCCATCCATACAAATACACTTTCCCTTCCATTTTCACATTTCTCCCCGTTCAAATTTACCTCTTTTACCACTAATCCACTTCAACGTGGTCGCACATTTTTTTTTTTTGGTTTTTTAGTTTTTCGCACAATGTCCGAAGAAATCACGGATGCTCTCGCCGCGTCGCTTCTGAAAAAGGAAGCCACTGAGCGGTCGCTCCGATACTCCGCGTTCGGACTTGTAGCTTTTGCTGGGGATCGGTGAGTATGCTATCTTTTCTCTCTCACTCTATGGGTTTATTTTGGTTTACCCCGGATTTCTTTTTGGGCGATGGACGAATGCCGCCCGCTTTCCATACCCATTATGCGCCTCACCGACAAATAAGTTTGCTAATTTATTTATAATATTAATATTAGAAAAAAACCAAATTCGGCACCAAAGCCAAACACCCGATTTCTAAAAAATTTGGTAAAAGAAGCGGATTCGCATAATGCGGCTTTACTTGCCAAGGAAGCCGAAGACGCTAGATCGAGACTTGAGAAGCTGAGGAGGGAGGGTGGGAGGGGTAAAGGAAGAGGTCGGGATAGAGAGAAAGAAGTGGGGAGGCATCATAGGAGGAGTGGTAGGAGTCGGAGTCCTGATGGTAAAGCGACGAGAAGAAAGGAAAGAAGTAGGAGTAGGAGTGTAGAACGCAGGACAAAGGATAGGGTTGATGATAGGAAGGGGGTTAAGCGACAGAGAGTCGAGATTGGAGATATTGATCGACTTCTACAGGCTTCGCGGCGTGAGAGAAGGGATGGAGAGAAGGGCAAAGATAAAGAAAAAGACCGCGAACGATCGAATCGGGATAGAGAGAGAAGCTACAGTCGGGAACGAGGGAGCCACAGAGATCGACGGGATAAAGAGCGACGACGAAGTAAAAGCCGGGACCGAACGAAGAGAAGTCATCGTTCCAGCCGAAGGTCGAGGACAAGAAGCCCGTCGCATTCAAGATCAAGATCATCATCACCGCCAGATAAACGAAAACACAAGTCGCATAAACGACAGAAATCACGTTCTCCATCACCTCCCAACTCTCGATCTCCGTGTAAACGCAAGAGATCGAATTCACCAAAGATATCTCGGTTATCACCGCCTCAAGACGACGACGAGGACCCACTTGCAGAATATCTGGCAAAGAAATCTGCAAATCGCTCACCAGAAATCGGTCCATCATTTCCATATAAATCGAAGAATGGTCCAAGACCGCGTGGACGTGGCCTTCCAGGCTCGTCGGCAATGGATGCCCGCTTTGACCCTTCTTATGACCCTACAATGGACGTGACTCCGACCAATCCTGAGGATGTAGACGATTGGGAAGCAGCAATAGAAGCTCTTCGTGACCGACAGAAATGGAAACAACAAGGAAAGGAGCGTTTGAAGGCAGCGGGCTTCGATAATGATTTCATAGAGGCATGGGAGACCAATACGACGAAGGACGAGAGTAGGATTAAATGGAGCAAGGACAAGGGCGGAAGAGATTGGGATAGGGGTAAGGTTATTGACGACGAGACCGGTGAAATCAAGCTTAAAGCTTCATGGGGAACCAGTTAGACACCGGTACTGATTCCCACAGAGATTCTGCCCTCATGTTTATTAGCGCTCATGGCCGAATCATAGCCTTTCAACGAGGTTGTCGATTTTAATTAGCGTTCGTCTCATTATCGGAATTAGCATTAGCGCAGGAGTTTTCAATTCGAATTCGTCGGGAAGCCACTTTATACCTGATCATATCAACTTTGACCGAATCATATGCCTTTAACTCTATTCCGCAAATGCAGTGTATATACATATAGCAAGCAATCAACACCAGCTTGTGCCCAAAGATGCCCCAAAGAGTAGTAATATATACAGTAAACAAAATAATAACTTTGAAGCCCATGGCTAGACATTTCGGATTTCAAAGTCCAAAGGAAACCTAATATCACCTACAACATTTCTTTATATGGTACCCGGCCTAGATCCTCTAATGGTAGATCTGCCCTAATCTTGGCGCCAACCATCTCTAGCTTCGCCTTAACCATCTCCCTGAGCATGAAGTTGACTGCACAGGGAATTCCTAACTCGGCACCCTTCTTCACAAGGTAGCCATTGATATACTCCACCTCTGTATTCTTACCGCTCCGTACATCCTGTAACATGGAGCTTATATTTACGGACGTCTTCTTGGCCGTTCCAATAACGACCCTTTCCAGTCTTTCTGGAGAAAATCTTATATCTCTTGAAGGGATATTATCCAATTCCGGCATCGCAGCAATGACCTTTGCAACCTCGAAAAGTATCAATCGCAGCATTCTAGATATCGGGAAGTTGTACACCAGCTGGCCGTTATAACAGTTAAACATGACAGATAACGGGTTGATTACCGCATTGACTGCTAGTTTTTCTAGCTGTACCGCTAGTATTTCCGGGTAACTTGTGATTCCGTAACTCAAGTCATGACATTCCAATAGTGTTTCAATGAACGGTCTTGTTTCCTGTGGGAAAGACAGTATGGTGGGTGTAGCGATAGAGTATGATTCCCCTTTTGGTAACGGTTCTCGCGGGACAACCGACATGTCGATTTTACCGTACCCAGCGTGTATGACATTGAAAGGGCGGATCGTATGAGCACCATGACTCGTTATCCCGATGACCATATTCGGTCTGGTCTTAGCATCCGGGAAGATTGTTGAATTAACTTCCTCCAGCACACCCATGCCATTCTGCAATAACATGATATTGCTCTCAGGGGATAATCTTTCTCGGATACTTTCAATCGCCGGGATAGTCTGGTGTGCTTTTGTCGTGACAATAAGGTT
This sequence comes from Arthrobotrys conoides, assembly GCA_036971725.1. Lineage (NCBI taxonomy): Eukaryota > Fungi > Ascomycota > Orbiliomycetes > Orbiliales > Orbiliaceae > Arthrobotrys > Arthrobotrys conoides. Next base: position 4,560,622 of record JAVHJM010000001.1, read on the forward strand.
TTGGATCGGCGTGGCAGAGGCCGCGGCCCATGTTTCGAACATGGCACGGTCGGTGACTTCATGTTGAAATCCACCGACGAGGGAGGCTATACGATTCCGCTCGACGCGGATGCGATTGCTGGATTTTCGGAATGTTTGTTGGACCTCGGCTTTGTGCAGGAGGAGGGTGACTGGTGGCGGGTTTGCGAGAGACCGGAGGGAGTGGGCGACAAGGCAGCCGATGTTGCCGGATCCGAGGATGTGGATTCGCGGGAGGACGTTCATGGTTTTGGTGGTGGCTGTGTGCTGGGTGGGCGGGCCATTGTTTCCTTCGTTGGATGAAGCCAGAGTGAAGGCTGGGTATTAGATCATGATGTGAATGATGAGGATGGTGGGGGGAGGGTTTGGTGGGGTTGTCGTTTCGAGGTTGTGCAAGTTTTTGAAGTTTTTTGAAGTTGAGGTTTTAGAGGCAGGGCATGTAATGTAGTGTTAAGGTAAGAGGTCGCAAGAGGCGGCTTAAAATCTTTTTTTTCGCTTGCAAGCTGCGAGTCTCTCTAACTTGGAACAAACCCGCGACCAACTTCGCAACCACCACCACCCATCACGATATTCGCGACAGGAACCATAGCTCCCACAACAAGCCATCCGCTATGGAGTCCGAATTATGGCCAGCCCTAGACGATTTCGAGGATAGTGTCGATGATATCTCGAAGACTCTGAAGCCGCTGCTGGAGCAGAACCTTCCGAAACATGCATCGATGCTACCCTTGTTCGACAAGGCCAAACTCTACATCATCACCACATATGCTCTCGAAACATTACTTTACAGTATGCTTTTATATCCATAATGTCAGTCTACATATATATATACTTACCGTACTTACACAATCTATAGCTTACCTCGAAACATCCACTACTCCAACAGCTGAACACCCGATCATGAAAGAACTTACTCGCGTCCGCCAATACTTCCAAAAGATCCGTGATATAGAAAGCAAGGAACCTAAGCAGGAAGAAACGGCACCAGTAGCATCATCTTCGGCTCGTGTGGATACTCGCGACAACCTTGTGTTAGACAAAGCCGCCGCCGGGAGGTTTATATCTGCTGCGTTGGCAGGAAACGATAAATACGATATTGAACGTGCAGAGAATACCAGATTACAAAAGGAGAAGGCTAAGGAGAAACTTGGAGAACTTGGAGAGGGTGTAAAGGATCCATTGGGACAGAGAGCTCCCGAAAGCAGCAGTGATGATGACGATGAAGATGGCGGGGTTAGGTTGGTGACGGGCGACTCAGGCGATGAAGCCGGGAAATCAGCCAGTGCCACGCCTGCACCGAAGACAGATGGTGCTGACGAAGTTGATGATGAAACGACCCAAATAAACATAGAGAAGAAGAGAAAACGAGAGTTAGAGGCCAAGGAAGACAATTCGGGGAAGAAGAAATCGAAAAAAGGAAAATCGAAGAAGGCCAAGAAAGAGAAGTCTACGAAAAAGAATTGAATATCCATTCAGATCTAAGAGAAGTGTACGATATAGGATAGACTCGGTGCATAGGCGGGCGTATGCGGCGTTATTGAGATCGATACTAGCCTTGGGATTGTAAAAATATAATTAATTGCAAATTTGGGCATATGCGCATTGGTCGAGCACTTGACCGAACGATATTGATATTCTTTAGGAGTATTTGACGTATCCTCCATACAAGTAGGTAAATGGTCTTCAGACTCTCATCTTCGAAGGTCTTTGAAAGGTATTCTAAATGTAGTGCAAGTCGACGTCCCGAGAATGTGGTCTATTCATGATGTGATATTATATGTACAGTGCGTATATGAAGGCAATAGCCCAAAGCAACAGAAAGTATGTGTCCCAATCCAAATGATAAAGTAGTTGTATAGTATATAGATGCAAGTAGAGATTGCGTCTAATTAAATATCATGGCAAAGCCGGCCCAGCGCCCTCAAACATCGGCTGAAAGCCCCCTATCTATTATCCAGCCTCTCCATTGATAACCTCCCCTGTCTATACGAGCGTATATAGATATATTACTCCGTTCAAGAACTCTCGCGAACGACCTTGTCGATAGCCGTCGCAACGTACTCGACGTTGTGGGTATTCAAGCCAGCCTAAATTGGAAGGAAAGAGCTCTGGTCAGTAACCAATCGGAGGGGCAGAAGCCAGAACGATGAGGAAGATGCAACACAACTCACCATGGATATCCGGCCGTTCTTGGTCTTGAAATCACGTCACAAGTTAGCAATCTTTTAGGTTCTGGCCCAGCAAAATAGTCATTCCGAGAATGGCGGATGGTCCGGGACTAGCTCACCATGTAGATATGGAACTAGAATGATAGATTTGTAATTAGCCTAAATCCCCTATCGCTTCGGAGAAGGTGGAGCTTGTTCTGAGACAGCTGTAGCTTACCTCTTCTCTAATCTTGAGTACTTGTGGTTCTGACAGGCCGGTGCTATAGGAGTCATGGCTATCAGCTGATGTGCTACAAAAAAGCATGTGCATTCCCCGACGCCGGAGCTGTTGCTTACAAGGAGAACATTCCAATCTGGCTTGTGATGTGATCCCAGTTGCCTGGCGTTCCGAGCTCTACCAGCTTATCTCGGAGGGCTTTTCGCATAGCGATAATTCTACCGCTCATTGTGCACAGATCTTGCTCCCATTCTTTGAACAACTGTTCATCATTGAGAACTGTCGATGCGACCTTAGCTCCGTAGATTGGCGGGTTACTGATCTCAGAACGAGTTAGGATGGCGAGCTGCGAACCAACTCTCTTGGTTAGATCTTCCGCATTGGCTCCGGGAGCAGCAACGAAGTGGAAACATCCAGCACGTTGGCCGTAAAGACCAAAGTTCTTCGCAAACGATTGGGCGACGCAGAGCTCAAATCCCTGTTCAACGAAGTATTGGATCGCCCAAGCATCCTTTGCGAGGTCTCCGGAGGCGAAACCCTGGTATGCGGTATCGAAGAAGGGGAACAAGTTCCTGGCCTTCATGATTTCTGCAATAGCCTTCCATTGTTCCTGGGTTGGGTCAACACCAGTGGGGTTGTGAGCGCAGGCATGGAGCAAGACTATCGATCCAGGAGCAGCGCTTTGAAGGGAAGCGGTCAAGCCCTCCCAATCCAGACCACAGGTATCCCTAGCAAAGTAAGGATATTCTGAAATCGGGAGACCAACGTTCTGGAAGATCTGGTGATGGTTGGCCCAGGTTGGTTTCGAGAGGTAGACGGATTGGTTTTCTGGTCTGGGGTAGAATTTTGCGAGGAACAAAGCGCCGAGATGGACGGCACCGGTGCCGGAGATGGTTTGGTAGGAGACAACCTATATGAATACCAGCCAGCAATATATTAGACAACTACCTAACACAAGACCATAGTTTGATGAGGTTTTGAAGCCGTAGATATTGAACACATACTCTCTTCTCATTGATAGCAGGACTACCATTACCAAAAACCAGCTTAGCGGCAGCGGAAGTCAAAGAGGCCAGACCGGCGATTGGCAAGTATTCATGGTTTTTAGCAGGGTCATTGCGGATTATTTCTTCGGCCTTGTAGCTATTAGCAACCATTATCACCCCCAAACTAATAGAATTGAAGCAAGACTCACCTTCTTGACGACAGGGAGAACCCATGGTTTGGCGTTGTCGTCTCGGTATGCACCGATTCCAAGGTCGACCTTCTTCTCAAAAGTGTCCGCTCTGTAGGCCGCCATCAGCCCAAATAACGGGTCTGTTGGGGCCATAGTGATGGTCTCGAAAGCCGAAGCCATTTTGTTATTCGACGGGTTAACGTGATTGGAAATAGAAGCCAGACGCTGCTGAGCAGAAAGTGAATGTGGTTGTGATTGTGAATGTGAATATTGTGGTGTCGATGTGGAGGAGGAAGTTGACGTTTTTAGCTTTGAGGAATGCATCTTTTCTTTCTTTTTATTCGCCTTCTCACCGACGCACTAAATATAACTTCCTTTCGTTCTGATCAGCTAATGAAATCAATCCCCCCTCTCTTTCCCCATGCACGGAACTAACAGCAATTAATTGCTGCCCTTCTCTCCGAGTCGACTCACTCACTCACTCTGTGGTTTCAAGTTCCAGGTCTAACTACCTAGCTAGCTCCAAGGCCGCGGGCGTCACGTAAAGGTACCGTACCGTACCCCGACTCGACTTGCTTTGTCTGGCTGCGTTCGGTGCTGCGGCGTTTGTTACGCAACAAGGGAGCGAGCGGAGCAAGTAGCACGCTGCAGGATGCACACGCGGGTAAGCTAACTCCACAGTTGGTGCTGTCGCCGGGAACCAATGAGTCTCCACCTATTAAAATCCCTCAGTCTCTTGATATATGCTGTGTAGGTTGCTCTTTTCGCTGCACTGATGCTGCAGATGCTGATGTCCGGTGCCGGCTTGTGTCGGTTGTATTACGTCTAGATTGCTTAATTGATTATGATATCTGCGAGGAATTCCTTCGAGAGTACTTGTACTGCTTGCGGCTTGCAGCTCAGATCTGGCCAGAAGATTCTCAGGAAAACGGGATGGCAATCTGGAAATTAAAAAAGACGAAACCTGGTGGTGAGAGGATAAGGTGTTTCTTGCTTCGCCGTTACAAAAGGTTCCAAACCGTCTAAAGATGACATGAGAATGGTGTCCCCGCGCCGGGTTTTATATGACGCTCTCCCGGCCAGAATCGAAAATCGAGGCCATCGATTGCATATGACATCTGACTATCAGCATTTTCATTTTAGACCGCACAACCGAGATGCCATGTTCATATCCCCCATGCAGGGCTCAACTGATTCCGATGCCGTCATATTCGGTCTCACTATTTTTCCTTCGAGAAGAATGCAAGGTACCATCCACCGCAACTTGCTGCATTTCTGGTTCGAGCTTCCTTGTGATTTCTAGCAGTCGGGCGGCGCTCGAAGGCCCCCCGGTCAAGGTGCGACTGGTAGTTTCGGCTACTTCTCTAGAAATTTTCACATGCAACGCACCGGCCACCGTCTCGAGACGACACTTATCTATCATAGGAAGCTTGGCTTGTGCTTGCTTCCTCAAGCTTGCTCCAGATATCCTCCTTTTGTTTTCACTTATCAGTGATAACCTCCGCAAAGTTTCCCCAGAGTGGGTTTTTATGCAACAATATATCCCTCATACACATGCGCAATGTCATGTGAAGGGAGGAAAAAACTGGGCTTGCAGGATCGATTCCGTTTCGATTCGTGTCAGAAGATTCTTTGCCGTTAACGAAATAGCGGCCTCTGGATTACTTAACAATGTGGTAACGTATTCGTACTAAATATCCCTAGACCCGAACGAATCAAATACGGTAATTTACTAGAAATGTAACACCATCGCGATATTTGGAGACGGTCGCACGTCGGAATAGTGGCGTTCCCCCCAGGTTTACAATTTAAAGGTACCTTAATTTGCCTTTCCCCGCACGCTGAAAAGAGTCTCTTGCAGAACTTCCATTCACCAGGATACTATATCGCCTTGATGAGCCCTTCGTCCGGACCCACTTCCAGCTAAGCTTTCGCCAAACTGCATCTAGCCCTGCGTTAGTGGAGTGATATCGATAGTTGGCCTATGAGAAAGGCGGGATGGCGAGGGATTCTTTTCCAGGTTGTTTCTTGGATGCCATGGGCTTCTCTAGCCGAGCCATAGGCGCTGGTTCATATCGTTCTCGTAGGCTTTACCGGACGGTAGAGATCTAGATCTAGGGCGCCGCCGACGTATTAGTCCTACAATGGGCTGGTCAACGGGCTATATTCCCTAAAATCCGAGACAGTATCATACCCCAAGACTATCTCTGTGATTTCATGAAATCGCCAGATTCGATTTCACACAATAGTGGTCAGTTTTAAGTTGGAACTGAATTTTGTAGTACCTTTCCTACAGATATGCCGAGTTCGATCCGAAGATATCAGTGTGAATCTACGGCTTTGAAACCTCTCACGATGGTCAACCACCCAGGCCTAAATCACCAGAATGATGTATGTGTTCAGAATAGGTTCCAGATGCTCCCCAACATCTTTCTTAATAGCTAAGTTCTTTGCTTTCTTTCATTCAATCGTTGTTGGCTCCGTCTCGTCTTATATATTCGTATCGGAAAGGCTCTTCGTCGGCCGATCGAGTCTCGAATAGCCCCAGCAAATTTTCTATGAAACGCAAATCCGAGGACTGCAATGCACTATTCTATGAAGTCTAGGGGGGCATACAGGAGACTGCACCCTTGCCATCCAGCTTCTTTTAGAGAGAGAAGCCCTTTATAAATTTAAATATATTAAATTTTATAATGCAAATAGCGGACCCGGTCTCGGATCGAGGCAGCGGTCCGAACCTGCGATTCACATGCCTCGCATTTATATCTTATACCCTCCAGATCTCAATAGCCTATAAAATACCCTTGAACGGACAAGCTTTTCTATAAGCTAAATCAATTAGTAAAGCTTGTTATTATCCCGCCGGCCATGCAAGCTCGTTTGTGTGTGCGGACATGTATCTTTGCTGTCCAACGAAGTGCAGTGTTTTAGAACATTATATGCGGTGTGATATTACATGGACAGATTCTTCCCCCCGCAGTTAATATCAATATTAAGGCATATTTTTGCCACCAAAGCCCAGTTTACACGATTGAATTGATCACATTCCCAAATTTATAATAGCTTCTACAAATACTTTGAATTCAGGCCAGCCTCCCAATCAAAGGATTCAACTTTTCAAAAGTTAAAGGGCCAGCACCCGAAAAGCCAAAGCTAGAAAATAGAGCAAGAAAATCCAAGGTAACACAAACGAGCTCACCAAGATTAAGTGAGAAAAAAAACTACCACACCTGCAACACATCTTTCCTAGCCCATACATTCCACCCACGTTTTTTTTGCGGGTAAAAAAAGGTTTTTTTTTTTTCCCCGCCGACCAACCAGGATTAAAAGAGGGAAGAATGGACATGTTAAAAACGGCCCTACAGATCGGTAAGTTGTTTACCAGGATTTTGTGTGTGACAGGCGAGAATTACGAAATTCGATCACGCAAAGCATCAAGATGTGTTCGCAATGAGAAATGGTATATAAAGTTGACGTTGTCTTTTTTTCTTTTCCTTAGTTTTTTAGGGTGTAAATTGTTGGATGGAACCTTATCTTCCCCCTCTTTCAATTAATTCTTAGATCTCTCCATTCTAAAGCAGTATATCAAATATATTTCCAATTGGTTTGGAAGAAGGAGACTTCCTACATTTCGATCTAAATTCTCGGATTCCGCGGTATCAAGAAATCGAATAAATTATAAATCCCTCTGCAATCCAATATTTTCTTGTCTCCACTTCCATTTTCAGCTCAGAATCGACAGAATGCAACACTGCAAGCTCTAAGCTGCTGCATTTTTTACCACCCAGTTCAAAAAAAGGAGATGAGCAAAAAAAAGACACAGCCACAATCAACAAGCAGGAAAGCTACTACTGGGGATGCATGATCAAAAGCTTCATATGACACTTTTGTTTCAAGCTTTTCAATATTTAATTTTGGTTGTGAGACCTTCCAGTCGAAATTCTGGGGCGGACGATATAGCTCCACTTCTTGATTTGGTCAAGCTTGCCGCCTCATAAGCTAGCTACCTAGGAAGTCAGCTAGCTCTGGAGAGCTTGAAGCTTGCTTTTAGCTAAGCTTTTTACAAGCTTAGAGCTATTAGGCTGAGGGATATAAAATATCAAGGAAATTGAATTGACAGCTTCAAAAATTATACAGAAATAAAGAGGAGAAAAAGGGAATTCGAAGCTGAGGGTAGTTAAAAAAAAATACGAGTTAATTCCATAACTTCCCCACGGTGAAGGAGCCTATAAGCCACAAGAGAAGGAAAAAAAAAAAAAAAAAAATACTATAAATTTATCTACCTCTTTCACCTCCTCAATGCCACTCTCGTCTCCCATCCTTCTCAACCACGTGGAATCACCATTCCCTCTCTTCAAATCCTCTTATCCACAATGGGTTCCGAGGGAACTATCGATTTTGCTCTTGCAATGACATTCGGAACTACTTTCCAGGGCATCTCGTCTGGGAAACAGTCAGCATCTACGACATCTGAAACTAATACTGCTCGAGTAGAGCCTCCGAAGGTCATTCCTATGAACTTCAATCTGGGAACTACTCGATCTCTATATCCAATGTTCCGCCATTCATTACCGCCTCAAATCCCGCAGCAGCAGCAGCAACAGCAGCCGAAGCAATAACAAATATTCCTTACCAATCTCTATCTTTACTATCTTAAAAAAAACAATACAGAAAAAAACCCTCTCATCCACAAGCTAGCTCAAACCCGAGCGGACTCTGCACTAAATGACACCTCACGATTCCACTGCGTGTCATCAAACACGCACGCTGGGAGTGCCAACTTATGTTCTCAATTAATCCTCCTTTTTCTCCCTTTTTTTAATTCTCATCATTTTCTCGGAAGAGTGATCTTCGCCCTCTTACGCTCTTTAACCCATTTCCGTAGCTAGATTGGCGTCGGCCACGCTTCTGCCATTCTAAATACATGCGACAACAATGGCGGATTTATTACAGAACAACCCGTTAGCGTACCAGAGTACCGGTGGGTATCCGCCGAGGAATAGTGGGTATACAAAGGTGGAAAGACATGAGTATGCCCCCCCCCCCCTTTTAAAATCCCAACCCTTGTAAATAGTGATGCTGATACGTTATGAAAAAAGGGGTGTCCGAGAAAAGCGAGAATCACAGAGAATACCTGCCGTAGCAGTCCCTCTTGAAGAGAAACAACCAGAGGAGGATATTCCGACATCTGCGCTTGTTGACGATGAGAAGAAGTTATGGACACGGCATGCGGAGGCTACGTGGGTAGAGTTGTTTTATGATTTATTCTTTGTGGCGAATTTAACGACGTTTACGGATTCGCATCAGATTAATGATGGTGATAGTATGATATACGTTCTTTTTATACTTCCAAGGATTATGAGGTTTGCTAATGGTTATTTTTATTGACGGCAGCATTACAATCGTATATTGGATACTTTGCTATCCTGTGGTTTACATGGCTACAAGCCGCGTTATTCGACCTGCGGTTTGGAGGGGATAGTCTGATACAGCGAATAGCCAAGGCACTTCAAATAGGTGTGATGGTTGGATTTTCTGCTATAAACTCCAAGTTTGATCCAAGATATCCCGAGCAGTATGTTCTTCTATTCCACTTCTTTTATATTGCGGGAGAAAGTATACTAATGACAATCGGGAATCTAGGAACTGGCAAGCATTCAAAACACTCTCGTTGCTACTCTTCGCATCAAGGTTTGCAATTGCAATCCAATACTTCGTAGTATGGTGGACAGTTAGGCAGTACACAAAGACCAAAATGCCATTACTCTTAATGTCAATACTCATGTTCATCTCTATGATTCTTTTCCTCGGTGTAAGTCCCCCCGCTCTCGTAACTTACCTGTTTTATTGACCAAAATACTAAGTGCTGTTTTATATGCTATAGCTAGCATTTTCATTCTCCGCTACCAGTAACACAAAAGGCTACATCGGCTGGTACGTAATTTTAAGTCTCGAAGCAGTACTCGTCCTCAGCATATCTCTCAAATGGAAGATCGTGGGCTTCAAAGGTACTCACTTGATCCAACGAATGGGACTACTCACACTCATCGTTATGGGCGAGGGTATAATCGGTCTATGCCGTGCCACGAGTCTTACAAACGAAGGTGTGGGCGCGACAAGTTGGTCGCCTACACTATCCGGACAAGCAATATCTGGTGTTCTCTGTATTGTATGTTCTATCCCCTTAACTAAGCTACTTTTCGACCTTTTTTTCTGGAGCTTATATTGTCAAAACCATTATAGTACTTCATCTACATGCTCTACTTCGACGACGAACCAAACTACGTCTATAGCACCGTACCCCAACAACTCTGGGCAATCCTCCACTTCCCCTTTCACCTCGCAGTGATCCTCTTCGTCGAAGGTCAACAACAGTTAATGATCTGGCAAGGCATAATCACCGCTCTAAACATCCTAGGCGCCAAACTCGACACGGCATACAACGACGGAGGGAAAACCAACGGCGGAGTAATCGCCAACAGCGTCTTAGAAGTTATTAACGATTTCTTCCCCGAAGAAACTGCAAAGATCGTTGCTTCAGAGCCGGCATTCGAATTTAACCTTGTCCCTATGAGGGATAGTAGCGACGCTACATTTATCAGAGACCAGATCGATAAACTCTGGGATCTATGCGCATATGCCATTTTCAGCGGGTATCATATCGAAGCGCCCGCGAGTAATAATCAATTATTCAACAGTGATAAAAAGTTCGAGGGGTTTTCGAGGATATATAACCTTGTTGTTGTATATTTCTTTGTTGCTGCCGGAGGGTTTCTGTTGATTTTGGCGTTGTTTACGTATTTGATGAAGTGGCCGAAGGATAGGTTTGAGTGGTTACATATTTCTTATAGGGTGGTTTTTGGATTGGTTATTGGATTGGTGGCGACGGTGGCGACGAGTAAGAAGCGGATGGATGGGTTTGTGACGAGTCCTTGGGTGGTGCCTATGATGATGATGTTACTTCTTGCTCGTATGTATTTTTTTTTCTTTCCCTTTTTCGTATATTATATTCTTGGGATTTGTCAAGACGGTATAACTGACTTGAAAATAGTCCTGATATTGGATAAACTTACAATCCTAGCAGCCCTAAAATACTCAGACCGAAAACTACAACATCACAAATGGCTACACGGACAAGACACAAGTGGCAAGAACGGCGCAGAATCACAGCAAGAATTGATATCAACATCAGTATCATCAATAACCGCATCATCATCTAGTTCATCATCTTCTTCAAGCGGTAGTAACGGTCTCCCCGCAATGCCAGGGGTAGATAACCCAGCCCCGGAAAACGGCGGTGAAGGCGGATTTAGAGATATTGGGGAAGAAGAAGAAGAAGGATACCCAGTCCCCGGGAGTCAATACAATGGCACCCATCCATCAAACCGTTCCGCACGCCGAAACGGTCAAAACTATTATGCCGCATCACAACTATCTCAGGTCGATGAATCACCTGATGAAGATGCTTTCCACGATGCCCGTGGATTCGAAGGAGAAGGAGAAGGAGAGGAGGGTGTAGAAGGGGGGTACGAACACCAAGAAGGGTTAATCCCAAATATTCCAAACCCCTCGGTTCTATCAGATATAACACCTCACATTCCAATCCCAGAACGGCATCTACACTCACCCGTACCAAGCCATTTAAGACACTACAACGACTTCACTACAGCCCCTCAAACCCCACCTCTTGGAGCAACATATTACGAATCCCAGCCTCCCCGCTCCCTAAAATCTCCTATAACTGTGATCCGTCACCCGATACTCGAGTCTACGGACTCACTGGTTCCAAAACCGTTACATGTCACTAGGAGACATAGTGGTTTGAGCTCGGTGAGTGATTTGGATAAAGTGTCGACGGATATGCCGCAGACGCATAGGGGATTTATGGCGGAACCGGTGGGGTTTGCGGAGGGTGTTGAGGGGAGGGTTGATGTTGAGAGAGGAGGTGGTGGTGGTGGTGGTGGGAGGGATAGAAGGGGGTTTGTGGGGACAGGGAAGTTTATGAGGAGTACGGAGAGTATGTTGGGGATGCGGCAGGCTCCGGGAATGTGATCGATGCATGCATGTATTTTTTTTGGTTTAATGACCCATGCACTGTTGATTTTTCTCGAGGTGTCTCTTTGCTTGTTTAGATCGTCTGGTATCAGGATATATCTAGATTATTAGAATCGAGGTTTGGCGTTCTGGGTAGATAAAACATGTCGGTTTTCTTGGAGTATTTGGTGTGTCGACGGCTTACTTGTGTTCATGCATGCACTAATTTTTGTTAGGATAGATAAAATGGCGATAGATGGATGAAGGATATCATCTCCAGATCATATTGACTATATATAAAACATGATATCGAAAGCGAATAAGGCAAGCTGAATGTGAGAACTAGAAATCCCTGGTCATGAAATTTAGAAATATTCCCGTCAAATTACATATGTCAATAATCGTACAGGCAAAGGAATTTAACATATATTATCCGCGTTGACCGTGTTACATTTTCTCACCACTTCACAAACCAGGAAGGCTTCCAGAATAGTTCTACGGTTTCCACATCCCTTGCTTATGTAATTGTCAACTACTCCATCGGATCTCGCCAGCCATCGGAATCGAATCCACATTTCCCCCCCCAAAAACAAAAAAAAAAAAAAGTTTCATCCAATCTCTCTAGCCCTCTCCATTCGCACTTTCCTCACAAGGATTTTTTTTTTCCTTCTCGGTTTGGTAGACATGGATCACACTACTACTACTCCATACATCATGCTATAATCCCTCAAAAACGAATTATTAACAGCAACCTACGAAAAAAAAAAAAAAAAAAAAAAAAAAAAAAAGAGAGAAAGAAAGAAAAGAAGTAAGAATAAGAATAAGAAACAGAATCAAACCGGCCCTGCATCTACGAAAATTCCGACACATGACCCTTCTCTTTCCCTAACTTTTCAAAACGTGGGTGCATTCCGCATGAAGCTAGTTAGTTAGCTAGTTAGCTAGCTAAGACGTTACAATGCTAAACAGAACTAAACTAAACTCAAGAAGAAGAAGAAGAAAAATACATCACGTTGACATTAATTTTTTTTTTTTTCGTTATCAATGAGTTTTTTTTTTTTTTTTTTTAAACTCTTTCATCCGATCTCAAGAAAAGAACTAGTCCCGAGGTCTATCTGTCTGTCTGGCTATCTGTCAAGTACCGTACGGGTACCGGCCATGCATGTCCCGAAAGTTAATTAACTTCTTGGTCCGGCTGTGGGGAAGGTATTGAGCTTTTTCATGATTATCGCATCTGCATACCCCCTTCTACATCTCCAAAAGCCCACGAGTTAAAAAAATTATCGCAATTTTTTGGGAATGGATCCCTTTGATATCGAAAAGTCATGCATGCATGCACCTCATCTTTTACTTCGATCCTATAACATGTACAGTTTTGAAAAAAAAAAAAAAAAAAAAAAAAAAACGTTGAGAGTTCAAACTCGAAGATCCAATAGGTATCCATTTTCGCCTTTCCGTGCCAAATCATCATACATCGTCTTTCGACCGTGGCCACTTGACCTGGAAAAACAAAAGGAAGAATCTTACAAGTCCACTTCTTTCAAAACCCCTCACCTAGTGCATAAAGAAGAAGAAAATGAGAAGAAGAAAAACAAGAGAATGATGATCATCCCGCTCCAATACGCCCCGCTTTCGATTCTTTCGCTCTAATAAGAAGTATATACAAAAATACACAACCCCTCCATGTAAGTATAATAAAGTCACAACCCCGCCATTCCGAGAAAAGAATAAGAAAAAAAAGTCAAACGTCGCTCAATGAACCATCAAAACCAAGAAAAAAGTATAGAAAACGAAAGACAGTGGGTGGTCAAAACTTAAACCCACCAAGTTCCGAACGAAACCAAGGGTCTGAATTACAAGCAATGCTAACGGCGGGTATTCGAGAAAAAAAAAAGATAAGAAGGACCAAATGAAGTGGAGAGAGTGATGTATCATGAAAAGACGGGACTAGATGTTTTCAGTCTCCCGCATACGAATAAATGCATAAACAATTGATAACGCCCCAGTATGAAGTGGTATGGTACGGTTTGAACCCCGCGATAACACAAAAAAAAAGTGACGAGCTCCAAAAAGTCGATAGGTATCTGCCAATGTGTTGATTCGATAGCGGTATATCACTTGTCCAGTTGGGAAGCTCCATATTCTCCCACTAAACTGCAATGCATGCTATAGTTTATGCAAAAAACAGGACCGGGTGTTTGATGAAAATCATGTCGTCAGTATTCGAGTGATAGTAGTGGTTGAGAAGAACGAAAAAAACACGCAAGCCCGGGAAAAGGATATGTGATGCAAAAGTCGGATGATTGGGTATAATGATTCAATTCGTAGGTAAAAGATATGCGTTGGAATGACGAAAGCATGCGGTTCTCCGAGGCTCCAGGGTATCGTCGAATAAAGTTGAATAAAGCCGAGAAAATAAGAATTAATGTTGTGTAATCGAAAACAGGTCATAGGCGTTTCTGCCGGATGATGCTGGGAAAGTGTGCCCCCATGTTGTGCGTGTAGCCTCCATTGAAACGGCGAATTTGTGTAATGGTAATGGCACCTTTTGGACCCTGCAGCAGCAGCTCGCCTTGTTGGATCTGGAATTGTCCAACCCAACAGTTTTGTCTCAGAAGAACACCCCCAGACCTGTGCTATGTGATCGATGTAAAAGAAAAGAAAGGAAAGGAAAAGGTGGCAGCCTTCGGTACAATCGTGCCACGTCGAAAGGAAGATTCCGTAAAGGCTTGTTCTCTAGTCGAAACTGATAGGTTTCCAATGCGTGGCATCTCCCAAAGCCCGGAGTTTCGATGATTGTCGGGGTGGCAATACGAATCGTGCCTTTCCTTGTGATGTGTCGCTGAGCTTGCCTTGTCGTCGCATATTCATCTCGAGGACAATCACTCGCAGGAAATCGCTATTCTCGCGGACCTCGCGGGTACGAGTCACCGGTACCTCGGGTGGTGGAGTGATGATTGTGTGCTTGTAGGTCTCCAGCTGGATAGATGCACTTATGCTTTCGTTCCTGTCGGTGAACTGTCCTAATTCTCGAGAGAATGTCTTGGGTGACGGATTGAGGTATCTCCGAAGGGCCGGGGTCGGTACATCGCTGAACTTCGGCCTCTTCTCGTCCGTGTTGTACTGGGGCGAAATTGAAAGGATGGAGCGAGTTAGGAAATCGTCCGGCTGGGTCAAGGGCGTCGACAAGCTGGTGAAAGTTCGTGCCGCCGAGCGTAGAACTCGTAACGAGGCTGTTAGGTTTGATTTGAAGGACAATCTAAAAGCACCTAGTTTCTTCTCCTGTTCGGTGTATAGACTACTTGAAGGATCTAAATCTTCGTCGGATGATGCTTCTTGTGATTCTGCTGCTAGTAGCGGATGGTCGAGTACACATTCTTCAGGTGGTGAGAAGGTCTTGTTAAGTTTCGATGACCGACGCAAAGGTGATGGTGTTACAGGAGCGCCCCATGAGAAGGTTCCCTCGTCATCATTCGCGAGCGAAGGTATCGACTCCGTAGACAGCGACCGGATAGATAGTGCCGACCTAGGAGGACTAATTGCCACGGAATAGTCGTCCGATAGGTCAGGCGGACTCAGCAAGACATTGAGAAATGTCTGGGAGTTTGATCGTGTGATGGGTAGCGACAGCTTCTCATCCAAGGCATCGCTCAACACAAAGTCCAACAGACTGGATGAAGATTCCAGGGAAGTCGGACTGGCATCCGAACTTTTCCTTTGATGTAGCCTAGGTCGCTGACGGGTCCCATTCACGATAGACTTCGGAGCACTAGGTCTTAGGGGGATGGAAGTGGCGGCGAGAATCTTCAGAGCAGCGACCGATGGTGTCGAATTCTCTTTACTACAGGTACTTCGAGGAGTCCTACTGAGGTCCCTGGTATTCGACTTTCTCTTCCCAAAGTTCAATAACGAAGGAGGCAAAGCTGAAGGTTTAATGGGGATTCCGACAGGAGCAGCAACAGGATTCTGGATTTCCATCATCATCTTGGTCGTTTGCAGGAACGTCGGAGATGAGCGATTTGCATGACTTGTCGACGACGAAGCAGCAGCAGCAGCAGCAACAGTACCAACAAAAGTGTTGACGGTGTTTGCCCGTTCTGAAGCTGAATCTGGCTGGAACAAGGGCAACGATTCCTGATTTGGGAGCCTGTCGTCCGATTTCTGGAAGGAAGTGGTGGTGGTGGTGGTGGTGCCAAGGGTCGGAAGGGAAGAAGAAGACAGAGACAGAGACAGGGACAAAGACAATGATGACGACGTTGATGTTGATGTTGTGAAGGAAGAAGTTGGAGTCGGAGTCGTATTTATAAGATGGGGAGGTAATAAGGCTGTGTATTTGTATTTTGACGGGGGCATGAGTAAGGGAAACAAAAGAAAAGAAAGGAGAACAGAAGAGAAGAAGAAGAAGAAGAAGAAGAAAAGGAAGAGAGGATCGATTAGTTAGTTAAGAAGGGAAGCCTGGAACTTTATTGGAGCACAAGCAAGTAAGTACAAGGCCAACCAACAGCTTTTAGATTTCAGAATCGGATTCGGATCAGGATCAAGTTGAAATATGGTAAGAAGTAATGTGATGTGATATGAGATCGAAGACTTGCTTGTTTTAGTCTGATACGATTTGATATGATTGATTGATTGATAGGTATGATGTGTGCTGGCTGGCTGGGCTGGACTGGACTGGCTGGGCTGCAGACTGGCTGGGCCTGCCCGATTGCAAGCTACCTAATTCCAGGTCAGGGTCCGGACAGGGTCAGGTCAGGTCAACTAACTATCATTCAAACTCTCCTGCCCAGAACAATCCGAATAAAAAATAAAATAAAAAACCCGAAACAGATAAAAATATAATAAAAATAAAATATAACCTGAAGGGAAAAAGTATCTCTTCCTTTCTTTCAATTCCAACAGTTTATTCACTATGTATGGAAGTAGGTAATCAAGTAAGTATAGTGAACAACCGTAAAATGCTTATCTTCGACCCAGCAACTGCTGCGCTCTTTCGCTCAACCTGCATAATCTCCCTCGTCCGGGGTATAAAAATAATAAGAATAATAATCGCATACGTCAATTGTCGGGTCTAATCTTGGACGGCGGGTGACCTGTATTGTACATGTACATACATGTCCTGGGTCCAGAGAGATAAGCTACTACCTGGGCTTTGTTGCACAACGTAAACCCCGTACCACGGCCGAGGGTTTCCGGATAGACTCGATTCTTTGATGATATGATATTGTATTGTCTTAAGATTAATATTAGGTATATTGAATAGAATCTTGGAATGGAAGACTGTTGGGTACGAAAGAGAGACTTATATACTTAAGTATATATATAAGTAGAGCGATCCACAGGCACCTCTGCCCGCCGATGATCATGAATGAATTAAATATATAATACGAGGCATGTGCTCTTCTTCTTGTTCTCGTTCTATAAAACCCCCATTCGAGATGATCTTTGTCTCCAACTTCATTACATATTCCACTTAATGTATCGTTCGGGAAGGCTAGGAACCAACGAAGATATAAAGGTTCAAGACAACCTCGCCAGATATAATCCCAAACATATTTTATATTGACACTGCATTCATTCGAGAATCAAGATATAACCTTTCCAATATGTTTCAAATCCAATTTAATCTGTAGAATTAGAAGTAATTGACAGATCTAGAGAAGATACAAAAGTACCCTTCCAACCCCCCTCATCAATTCACAAACACCTGACATACAACATTGCACCACCCATCTCCCCAAAATCTAACAAGAAAAAAAGAAAAAGAAAAAAAAGGTGGGATGTATTCTAGTCTGGAGATAAGAGAGATACAGATATATATATTAATAAGTAAGTAAGTACAAACAGATCCAAAATCGTGGGGAAAGAAAAAGGTCTACAACATGTTGACATTCAATTCAAGGAAAGAAAAACATGCCGCATGCGTCAGCCCTGACCCTGCTTTTTTTTTTTTTTTCAACAGAATGGTGTGCTGGTGGATGCTGCCCAATCGGGTCCCCGTGCCCCGTCGGCGATGCTCGAATGCTATGCTTTAAGGCTTAAGGGTGGGCATGCATGGTACCCCAGGATTTCGCTTCATTCTATTAGTGTCCTCTACTTACTTACTTACTTACTTACTAAGTACTTATTATCTTGTAGACGGTATTGGATGTGAAAGATGTACTGGCTAGTGCTTCGACTTGTGGATTTAAGGAATAGGAATGTGACCGCTCTCATCGATCCCGACGTCCGAGCTCCAGTGCGCATACACCCCCTTTCGATCTAAATCGAATACTCTTACTATACTGTGTAATGGTTTTATGATGAGAGTACTCCCATTCTAGAAGTTCTTATCAAGGTTTCGTTCACACGACAACTTAAGAAATGTCGTGAAACCTCAAAAGAAACCCCTCGTTTTTCGTAATATGTCTCTCAAGCTCCTCGAGCAAGGACTTGTACTCTACTTACAGACGGTAATACTGGCTATCAATGCATCCACGTATATCAGGCGTATCATCATCAGCAGCATCGGCAGCCTCCATGACTGTGCTAGCCAGGGAAACTGTCCCATCGCCTTAAACTACCAATAACCAAGCGAAAAGAAAAGAAAAGAAAAGAAAAAATGCGGTGACTATTTTCGACCTTTTCGGCGACATGCGCATATGCGGGTCTTGGCTAAGTATAATAGGTATATGATCATAATATTTTGTTGATCTTCAACTGGGAATCTCCGCCTCAAAACGACACAAACGTGGGGATCATATTTTTTTTCGATTTTCTAATTCTCCCGCCTTTCTTTTCGGGTATGGCTTTTTCTCTCCGGATCATTGGACGATGAGGCATGTGGGGGGTGTGAAGCACGACCGCGACCTTCTTTCAAGCGAGATGTGCTAAGCTAAGCTACAGCTAGTGTCGAGTCGAGTCGGGGAATTTTTTGGTTCTCGCGAAGGGAACTAACTAACTATCTGAATTGAAGTTATGCCAATTATCAAAGATGGCGAGAAACGATAAAAGGATGGTAGTGGTAAGTATTGAATTGGAACCATCAAGCGAAGCACTCCCAGACAAAAATCTAAGTAAGCGATACCAACTTGTCTGCTTCAGGAAAGATATAAGCTCCATCATGTTCTAACCTAAGATGAATACGGCAGCTGTTTAAAGAAAGTTAGGGCTTCAGAATAACTCGAAATTTCCATCCACAAAGTCTAGTATGGTATTATAGTTGGTCAATGCTTTAAGTTGGCTTGGGAACATGTGCTACCGAACCCACGACGAGGATATCAATCCCAGGTTATAGCGGTGCCTACCATCAACTACCCTGTGATATCGATCGTATACATACTTACATTCCACAATCTATATTTCCATCTACGCGCAGTTAACGCAAGGGAAATAGACAAAATAAATTCCTCATCCGACGTTAAGCGTTCCTCTGCTGTGCTGTCATATCAAAAATAAAAAGAAAGTAACAAGGAGAAGAGAAAAAAAGAAACCCGAGATATGATACATACATCCCAAAAAACACCCGCTGAATAACAACTAAGCATCACATCAACTAATGCACAAGCTCCGCATCCCGCCAGGAACCGGGCATCCGCTTCCAGAAACCTCAAATCCCTCAGTCCCCATATCCCGGCTCTCTCTCTCTCTCTCTTCCCCTCTACAGCCCCACTTTCCACAACAAAAAAACCCTTGCCCTAAGACCCCTCTAAAACACTTCTTCATCCAATATCTGTCTTCAAGAAGCCAATCCGATCCTCTGCCCTCCCAGCTTCTCATCTAGGTATCTAACCAACTGGTCCCCTAACACTTGGATCTCGGCTTTATAACCCACAAATAGCAGCTTCCTTAGGTCGTCGGTGTGTTCTGCTGCCACCGTATTACGATCCCGCTGGAGCATCGATACCGCTTTCGCTCTATCGTGTGCAGTCATTGGTAATAATCCCTGCGGAGGCGAGGAGGTATAGCGTAACCGTTTACTACGTGGCTCCTCCCCGTTGTCCGTTGAGATAACACCGCTGTCTTCGATAGTCTGAGACATACTACCATCCACGGAGCAATACTCTAAGATATCGCAAAACTTAACACCAAGATGCCTTAGCGCTGGAACCGCCATTTGTTCGTAAAACATGCCTGTGGAACGAGATGACAAGCTGCCGTTTTTGTACATGGTGTAGATATCCAGTCCGTGCGGATCATAGTCGACTAGACAGTAAAAGTCTAGATATTGACCCGCAAGACTCTTGGTGAGATATAGAAAATGGGCGAGTTCTCTGGTTGCGATGTCGGGGTATCCTTTGCCCTGTTAATATCCTCCGCAAGAACGAGGTTTTAGATAAGCTTATTACATTACTATCGTCACGATCGTGATTGGGGGTGTGTGTGCGATTTTTCTAGAAGGTAGTTGAAGCGAGAAAGGTGGTTGCGACCTACGCAAACGAGTATAGGGCGACCAGGGAGTCGCTTCCAATCCCCGGACTCTGCTAAAGTTCGAAAGATAGCCTTGTTTTTTAGTTGGCGTTGGTTAGTGAATAATGGTTACGAAATCCTGGTTATGGATTTGCCACTTACCTCCTTCTCGATTATGAGAACTGTGTCGCTGTCTCTGATTTCGACCTTCTTGATGTCGGTGGATGAGGGGATAAGCACGCCTTCGCCTTCGATGTTGCAGTTTATTATGCTGCCGTCGGTTTTGAAGATACTGAGGTCTCCACAGATGAGGCCTTTAGCGGCGGCTGTCTAATTTCACATGCTATATTGTTAATCATGAATGATCGTGATGATTGAAAGTCGGAAAGAAAAGTTAGGCATCTATCACATACGATATGTAATGATCGCCTCGGAACCCCGAGTGCAGAAGCAATGTCATCGACTAGCTTGTCGACAGTTTGCTGAGACCCGAACAGGGCTATATCTTTGTAGTATATATCTCTGATATACAATTAAATTAGCATCTGATCTTTGACCCGGGATCCGTAATCAAGTGCATTTTGTTTGAAGGCACATACCGTTTGGTATAAATCTTGTCCAGTTTGATAGCCTCCCTCACGAGTTCGAGAACCCTGACGAATGCCCCTACAGAACTGTAAACATCATAGTCTCGTCATCTCGTATCTTCAAATATCAAAAAATACCCGCGTACCGAATCTTTGATTATCGCGGGGACTCGGTCCAGGATATACCAGCGTTCTCCAGAACCGTCTCGGCTGGTTCCGACTGTGATATATGATTATAAGTTTTATTACCGAATATCGATACTCCCCATAATAGAACATGTAACATACCTAGACCGTAATACCATTTTCTCACATACTTTAAGTTTCACCACTAGCTTTCCTTTGCTATCAATAACGTCCAACCACGCAGCGAATACTTCATCGATCTTCTCTAACACCCAAGCGGACGGTCGTGACGAGTTGTCAGACTCCCCCCATGTGATGCTGACTGTTTCATCTTCTCGGTTTTCGAGGAACATCTTATGTAGTCTACTTTCAATGTCTAACTCTGGTATTTGAGGGTCTATAGTGGAATCTGTGGTCGGGTCGATTGATGTTTCTGCTGCGGCAGTAGTGACACTTTGTGGTATTTCGGATGAAATTTGTGTTGTAGATGGAAGCTGGACAGAAGTGGTTTCGTATCCAGCTGGTAGTTTCGAAATAGTATCAGTTTGAATTGGAGGAAGTATATCTTCATTTATACCCGTAGCAATAGTACCCGATATATCAGCTTCTGTAGTGGAAGTAAATATAGGCGTCGTCAAGTCCAAAAATTGGGATTCGTCAATGAGAGCAATGTTGGTATCTCCATCGTCAACAGCAGCGGCATCTTCATCAGACCAGCCAAAGTATTCGCTTCCATCATCATCTTTGATTGGTGTTTGGTTTTGATAAAGTTCTATGACTTTGGAGAGATCGAAGTCGTATTGGTCTTCTAGAATTGAGGACATGGTTGGTGAGGATGCCTGGTATACTGAGGTGGGTGAGGGGTGTGGATTAAAGTAATATGTGTGGTTTATACGTTGAGCTGGTGCTTTATGACTCTTTTACGCGGCAAGATTATTACGGGGTTACAGATATCGATTGCTTTCTGCGTATCAATTGTCCCAGCAGTCGACAATCGACCGTTCAACCAGTATTATAGATTTAGTCGCATAGTCCAAGCATCCATTCTTGAAACCTACAACCTGAGGATATCATCTGTGCCAATCTCATACATATCAATACAGCATGAGAGCTATCTTTTTTCTCGCCATTATAAAAGAATATATCAAAATATCATCTACTGAGTCTCTTGCTCCGTAGTGGATGAACTTCGAGGAAGTTTCAAGCTGAAGTCGACATGTTGGACGCTCTGGTGTATCGAGCTTGTAGAGATGATATCAATATCTATTGAACGAGTAACAGTCAGCGAATCACTTTTATGTTTCTCTCCAATCAGAAGATTGAATATAAACATACGTTGACAGATATAATTCTCCACATTATCCAATGTTAATCCACCACTGCATTCCAACAAGACATTCGACTTCCCTGCCCATCTAGCCTTCAAATTCTTTGCGGCAATCTTGATCCCATCGCTATTGAAATTGTCCAACATGACAATGTCTGCACCGGCAGCAATGGCTTCATCAGCCTCGGCTTCCGATTGGACTTCTACTTCGATCTTGACTGCGAAGCCTCCCACGGCACGGGCAGCGTGAACAGCCTTCGTTATCGAGCCTTCATGATTACAATGATTAGCAACTTCATATACACGAACTAAGTTTATTACGGGGTGGATCGAGAAACTACCCTTTGACCAAATATGGTTATCCTTCAACATGATCATGCTGCTAAGGTCATATCTGTGCGCATCGACGCCACCAACCAACATGCCGTATTTTTCAACTAATCTGAAGCCCGGTGTAGTCTTTCTTGTGCCAGCTAGGATACCTTGGTAGCCTGCCTTCCTGACTATCCGAAGCATCAGGCGGGATCTAAGAGTTTTATTATGAGCATTTTGCTATCTTGAGTTCCATAGGATTCGGCAGACCTTGTGGCGATACCCGAGCATCGAGCTAGAGTATTCAATGCGACTCGCTCACCCAGAAGCAGCTTCCTCGCGGGGCCTCGGACGGTTGCAACCCTCTTAACTGGTTCGAAAAACTCGCCCTCGTGTAGATGCCATTCTACACTGCAAACGCCATCATATAGAACACCATTATTAGTGACATCCCGAAATCACAGGAGGGATTGGAAAGTTATGAACATACGAACACCCCAATTGCGAAAATACTTCATTGAAAAAAGGCACACCAGCTAGAACACCCTACAATAACCATCAAAACTCAGTCGATATCAAGATTAGATCATAACAAAGGCATCATACAGCTGTTTTGCCATAAAGCGTCGCAACCGATTCTTCCTCTCCAACTACAAACCCGCCATAATCAAACGACGGACAATCCTCCTCCAACCAATTTCTAATCGTCTGCTTATAATTCGTGGGCAGCAAATGCGTGAGATCACCGTAGTCCAGCGCCATGTCGTGCGGATGTTGATGCGGATCAGAGGTCGACATCGTTTAAGAAAAAAGGGAAATAGGAATTCACGCTAAATAAAAAGAATTACTTCTGTTCTTGGGAACTTATATCTGTTTCCGACTTTAGAGGCGGTTAACTTCGGCTGGGGTGTGTTTGTAATTTTCGGTCGATGGCCGTTCAATTCGCTGCCTGATGATGTCTTAACTTAACAGTGACTTTTGCCTGGGTATGGGCTTGGCTTTTAGCTCGTGATGAACGGGATGGGATGGATTGAAGTTGAAGTAAACTCGACGGTAACGTACGATAAACCCGCCTGCAGGATGCACCCCGCGTTCAGATCTATCACAATCACAAGACACACCGACTCCACACGGCGGTTTGACAGAGGGGGAGCTCGACGTCACCAAACCTTCCCAGACCTTCATGACACAGCTTAGCCGTCTTTCCGACCGGTGATGCGATGCGCAAGCAGCTAGTCGCATGATGTCTCCGGGAACCCCAGCAAGGGCTGCCGCTTCCAGGCCCAATCGCATTGTCTTTCGGCCTTTCGATGCTCGTTCATCAACGAGGCCTTCAGAAGCGGTCTCCAACACAACGCCGACACTACCGTTGCCACAGCTCCGAGACACGTGCGCTACTGGCGAGAAATCTTCAGAAAAGGCTGCAAAGTCTGAGGACTACGGTATCGACTTTGAACTCGACGATGATGACGCCGATGCGATCGAAGAAGTATTCGCTGAATTCGAAAAGAAACTCAAACAGGACAACGAGAAAAGCCCTGTAGCTGTGAAGGCTATTGTGGATGAAAACCCTTCTACTTCGACGAAACTAGCAAAATCATTCGAACGTCTGCTTCCGACTCAACCTACACAATATTCATCGGGTTCGAGCCAACCTCGTATAGTCGATGAAGAAGGCCCGGCGGAACAAGAAGAATATCATGATTCACTAGCGCTCGACGCTCTTCTGGACTCAGAATTCGACGATGCAGAATTACTTGCCGCACTTGTGTCGCACGAGCTTCCTAGCTCTCAACCCAAATCACAGCACAAGGATGTGGGCAAAGGGAAGCAAAAGTCTGGTGGGACTTGGGATTCACAAGAGAACTGGAACGACGAGGAGATTGATCGTCAGGTGCTTTGGGAGTATGAGCAATGGGTTGAACGGACAGGCTACGTTGAGGTTACAGGAAAAGACAAGGGTATAAATCTCTACGTGAAGTGAAGTTGGTTATCGATGAGGGCGGTTGCTGATACTGAAAAGCGTATAGAAATAGTCGATGAGACTCCCCAAGCAAAAGCCATCAAGGAAGAAGAAAAACGAAACGAAGACCGGTACAATGAAGCATTGGAGGTAGGAGAGGTGCCTGATATTGAGGAAGCACCCAATGATCCTCGATCCCCATTAGACAGATGGCGCAAGAGGGGCGGCAGTACGAAACTGTCTGTATCCGATTTGCTTTGCAACATGTGGTGTGAACAGCAGTACCATTACACTCTCCTTACAGGCTTCAAGCGGCGGACTGCAGAAATGCAGGCTGGAACAAAGATTCACAGGGAGATGGAGGAGGAGGTTCATACTATTGTGCCAGTCACCGTTAAGACTCCCCATGATAAGTGGGGTCTTAGGATATGGAATATGATTCAAGGGCTCGAAAGTTTACAGGCTACGGGATTGACGAGGGAGCTGGAGGTTTGGGGGTGGGTCGATGGAGTTTTCCTCAACGGAGTTATAGACGAGGTGAACTTCAAAAAGTTTGAAAGGGAAAGGGATAACAAGGAGAATGGCACCGTGGGGACGGCTGATGACAAGAAAGAAGCGAAGGAAGTGTCACTCCCCGAGAATGTTACTGAGGCAATGATCACGGGCGCTGCGCCTATGGAAGAGAAAACCGGCGAGCTTCTAGAAACCCCTAAAAAGAAGAGAGGACGCCCGAAAAAGACACCCGAACCTACATCACCGACCCCCAAGACTCCAAAGCAACAGAAAACAATATTGGACTTCATAACACCAAGCCCGAAAAAGACTCGTTCAAAGGGGCAGCCTGCCTATGTTCTCGATCTCAAGACCAGGGTATCAGCAAGGATACCTGAACCGGGGTCATCGCAATCGTTATCCGTTCATATCCAGCTGATGCTATACCGACAACTATTGAACGACATGATTAAAGCTACGCCGAAGTCGATGGTTAAGAAACTTTGCAAGCATCACGACATTCCGGCTGATGAGCCCTTCTCAGATGATTTAATAGCCGGACTAGCGGGGAATGGTAACGAAACCGAACCCGGAAGCGACGAGCTATCGTTACTCCTCGAGAATAATTCTATAGAAAAGCTTTACACTCTGTTTCAGAAGAAACTGAAACAGACCATCAGTACGGTTTCACCGGACCTGACAGTGGTGTATCGCTGGCAGAAGAATGGACAGTTCATGGACTCTGCAGATTACATGGCAGACGATGATATGTTGAAGCAGCATGTGGATAATGTAGTTTCATGGTGGAAGGGAGAACGAGAGACTGTTGGAGTCCCCATTGAGGAGGCCTGGAAGTGCAAGCGCTGCGAGTTCCAAGAGAACTGCCAATGGATTCAGAAAGTCGTAAAGGAGCGGATGGATCAGATGCGGGAGAAGCGGCGAGCGGCGATGTGAAAAAGATCATACACAAGTAATTTTCGATGGCATTGTGCGTGTACTACTTCGTAGAGTAAAGAATGGTATTCGATATATTCGGCATTGTAGGCAGCGGCTGGATTGGCTTGAAGTTGAGCGAGCAAGGCTTGGCGTAGTCATCAATATGCTTATTTTTGCCTTGTCGCACGTTCGGCTAGATTCTCCACATATCGATCCATTCCGAAGCTTCCACTTCCTCTTCTAGCTCTCCTCTTCTTCCCTCTTTTAATTTCCTTCCACGTCTCCAATTAGCAGAAACCCCTTCCATTCGTTTTGTTCGCCTCATCGTCAGGCTTCCATAACGATGGGCGACCAACAAGGAGAAACCTTCCCTTATGCCGATTTAATCGCCCAAATCTCAGCTGTCGTCGCGGTTGTCTGGTACGTCGTTATCTGGCTAATTGGCAAAGTTGGCCATATCCGAATGTGAGTTCGCCGTCCATTCTACGAGCTTCTCAACGGCGAGGTCTCCTTTACTCTAACATACATGGAAAAACCGCAGACGGACGGGAATAACTCGGAAGCTGGTGCCCGGAAGCCCGAGAGCAGAAGCTGTATCCGCTACCCTCGACCAATCCAAGGCACCTGGTGTAACAGTCATTCGACCGATCAAATCCCCTGGCAAATTTCAAACCGAACCACACCTTATCGAATGTCTCCTTTCTACGGTCCGCCAGAGGTACCCTCGTTTCGAACTTATACTCACCGTTGCCGACGTGGATGATCCCGCCATCCCTGGAATCCACCAATTGATTCGCGACCACCCGGACCAGGATGTTAGCTTGATTATCGGCGACGAGAAGATCGGGATAAATCCCAAGATTAACAATCTTGTCCGTGGCTGGCGAAAAGCGAAATACGATATTATCTGGATTGTCGACTGTAATGTCTGGCTGGACCATGGTGCTATGGGGAGGACTGTTGATGTCCTTCTCGGACACCCCTGGGACAAAGAGCCGCAGAAACCATCCCGACGTCCTGCGAAGGTTGTGCATCACTTACCGATTTGTGTGAATACCACTGGAACCGACGAAGCTTTGATACCCTGGACCAGCCGATTTGATAGAATCGGATGCGCGTTGGAAGAGGCATTCCTGTCGAGTTCACACGCTAAATTCTACGTCGGGATCAACACTGTCGCCATTGCCCCTTGCATGATCGGTAAAAGCAACATGTTCCGAAAATCGCACCTAATGGAGCTCTGTCCTAAAACCCCATACAGCGAAGGCGGTATTGCGTGCTTCTCATCAAAACTGTGCGAGGACCATTTGATCGCAGAGCACCTTTGGAAATATAGCGTTAAAGACGATATCAAGTACAACAACGAAAACAATACGACCACAGGGTTGATCAAGCATCAGCTTTTAAACGAACCGTGTTTCCAACCTATGAACGATATGTCGCTTTATGAATACTGGACCCGTCGTAGTCGTTGGTTGACGGTACGAAAGTTCTCGGTTCTAGGGGCAGCGCTTGTGGAGCCGGGGACAGAGTGCTTTCTAGGGTCGTATATCGGTGGGGTTGGACTAAAATACTTGGATCTGCTGCCTGTGGGGTGGACGGTTGGCCAATTCTGGCTGGCAAGTGTGGCGGCCTGGTGTCTGTCGGACTGGCTCCTGTACCAAGATATTCACAGATACGCGACTGTCGACAAGGAAGACCCGAATTGTCCCGTCTGGTTGAAAACTGGTCGGAAACGAAGCATTTTCACATGGTTTTTGCAGTGGTTCGGACGAGAGGCACTTGCTCTACCGATTTGGTTTAACGGCATGTTGCGCGGGGGTGTGAACTGGCGCGGGAACGAGTTTTCTGTTACTGCGAGCGGAGTAAGGCAAGGAACCTGATGGCTAAGTTTACGGAGGAACGGGTAAGTTGACGATGATGATGATGATGACCACCGTAGCGACGCTTCGAGGCCTTTTCTCCTTGTGATAAGTTCAGTGTCTTTTGGCTCTTCCTTTTTTGGCTTGTTCCTTCACCTCTTTCTTTTCTTTTCTTTTCTTTTCTTTTCTTTTTTTCTTCTTTTCGTCGAAGCATTTTGTAGAAAGGCGTTATAGAAATCCCGAGCATTGCATTGGATGGGAAGACACGAAGACAATACAAGCAAGTCCACCGTCGTTAGAAGACGGAATACCCTCTTTACTTAAATAGTTCCACGGTACCCCGCAAGGAAGAAATTAATTAAGATTGCTGAGAGATCCAGACATCTGCATCGATCTGGAATATTAATATTGATTCGAATGGAGTTAAAATGATCACGAGCCCTTTTGTCGTTTTAGTCCAAATTGACAATTAGCAGCTAAACCGGACTTGCCTCTGACTCCAACCTGACCTGAATTGACTGACGTATTCTGCGACAACTTCACAACCAACTTAACTAACTAACTACCTAACCATTCTCTGATAGTTACATACTTCCTTTGGTTCCTTTGCAATTGGTTGAATTCCTTTGGTCGGCGGTGCATTTGATACCATTCGGCGTGATAATCGAACCAGGCCGCCTAACCAGAAGCCCCAACCGAGAAAAAACAGGAACCGGCTTGAGATAACATTAACCATTCCCTTCTGCTCTGCCTCCCCGAAAAGCAATAAGCAACGACCAAGCACGGGGCCATTGACTCGAATTCCAGCGGTGACTCCACTCTCGCCGACCGACGCGACCACGGAGCAGGAAGCAGGACAGGAAGCAGGAAGTAGGAAACTGCAAGAAGCAAGAAACAAGAAACAAGAAACAAGAATTGATACCGTCAGGAACACCGCAGGCAAAGACAGTCCGCTCGGTCAGCCATTCTAAGGTGAAACACAAAAATCCTTGAGCCATCTGCCAGCCAACCAGCCCGTGATTTCCAAAGAAGGTGCTGGTATTCGCCTGCCAGCTAATATAACGTTCTGGAATTTCTTATATAAGGATTCAACGCTTGCAGGGCTCTCTGTTGGCTGCCTTGTACTAGTTCACGACATATTTCTTGGATTCTCAGGAAATTCAAATCCCGAAATCATTCATCACCTTTCACAATTAAACTACTTCTTCCGAAAACACTCAATTTTTCGTTCGACGGTATATAAACTACGACAGTTATTACAGTTGCGACATCGGGTCTTCAATATGGGTCGGCCACGGGTATGTAACGTGAACCTAACGACTTCCTGTATTCCATGGAGTCTTCCGCTTTGCCTAACGAAAAATTGGCTAACCCCGTCGCTTTTGTGCTTGTGCTTTTTTAGTTAATAATCTTGATCCGACATGCTCAGAGTGAAGGCAATCGTATGTTTCCCTCCCTTTTCCCTCTCTACTCTTTTCGAAAATACACGCTGGTATACATGATTTTGAAATCGAGAAAATCTAACTCAAATACCATGTTCTAGAAAACAAAGCCATCCACCAAACCATTCCAGATCATCGGGTCAAACTCACACAGTTCGGCCACGAGCAAGCCCGCGCGGCGGGACATCGGTTAAAGGATATCCTTCTTCCTTCAGATACGCTACAAATCTACACTTCGCCGTACAGGAGGACGAGGGAGACGACTGCCAATATTGTGGAAAGCTTGGGAGACGACTGGAAGGAAAAGACTACGGTCTACGAGGAGCCGAGGATTAGAGAGCAAGGTGAGTTATTTCTGTCAGTGCTTTTGTTACGAAAGGAGTGGGTGGGATGCTAATTTTTGGTGAAGATGTAATAGATTTCCTCCATTACTTGTGATTTTATTTGAGAGATACGGTAACTGACGACGGAATAACCCGTGTAGTTTGGAAACTTCCAAGGATGCTCGGCATATCAAGAGAGAATATGGCAGGAAAGAGCTGCTTATGGTCACTTGTGGGTTTTCCTCTGATGCTGTCTTGGCTTTCATCTCCTTTGGCTCCTTTTTAGAATATACTAGCTAACCTTGTCTACCACTGGTTTAATTTAGCTTCTACCGAATCCCTAATGGCGAATCGGCAGCAGATGCGTACGATCGAGTGAGCGGTTTCAATGAAAGTCTATGGCGTCAATTTGCAGAGCCGGATTGTCCAAGTGTTATTATCCTTGTGACCCACGGCCTCATGACGAGGGTATTCTTGATGAAGTGGTAGGTGTTCCTTGCTTTTTGATAAGATTTTGTATCATAGCTAACTTTGTTTCGTCAATCTCCAGGTACCGTAAGTGCATTACGACAGGAAGCAATCATATAGACTAGCCAACTGACCACTAGCATTTAACAGATTACACCGTCGAAGAATTCGAAGACTGGATGAACGTCGAACATTGTCAATTCGTCATCATGCGCCGTAACGAAAAGGGCAAATACGACCTTGAAACCAAATTACGCACTTGGACCGAATACGACCGACAGCAGGCCGAAGCCGCAAAGAATGACCCAAACCTAGCAGCCCAGCGTGCAGCCAAACAAAAAAAGTTCCAATCGCTTAAGAGGAAATGGGGCGGTTGTCCGGATGGATGTAAGCACGGAGCTCAGATGGCTGGGTATCAGCCTGCGGCGGCTGCCGCTCACCAGCACCCACATTCGCATCATCAGCAATCTATTGCGACGGTGATCGATCAGCATGATAAGACGGCTATTGAGAAGGCTATTGCCGGGAACTTGTGCTCAAATTGTGGACATGAGGTGAGCAGGAGTAAGAGTAGTAAGAAAGCTTCGAGGCCGGTGGTTAGGGTTGAACCGCCTTCAGCGATCGATACTTCATCAGATGAGGAAGGTAGGACGAGTAGTGACGGAAAACTACATAGTGGACTTATTAGGGGAAGAGATGGCGGTGGCAGTAAGAGCGGGTTTAATAGCGACTACGAGGCTGAAGATGAGATTGATAGTGAAAGAGAGAAGCAAGAGGTCCATGAGGAGAACTTTAAGATGCTACATGCAAAGACCGAGAAACTTGGAGACATTAAGAGCGACTCCGAATGGTCAAGGGGATCGCAGGCAGACTCTGAAGGTGGTAATGGTGGACCTGTTCATGGGAAGGGAAAAGCAGCTTCAAAGGCCTGAAGGAGTAGGATAGAATGCTATTGGTATATCTTTGGGGATTTTATCCAGTGGATAAAAATTGTTATTTTCTCCTTCCTCTTTTACCTTTTTCTTCTACCCTTTATTCCTCTTCATACTGTTTCCTTTCTATGACCTTTGCTTCGCGAGCGTATTTGACTTTTTGATATTTTATTATTCATCGCACTGGGTTGGGGGATATACCAGGACCGGCAGGTGGTTTTCTCTTTTTCTTTTTGGTTTTTTATCTTCTAGGCCGTCATTTTGATTCTTGAAACTGCTTCTTCCTCCTTTATAAAATGTAGAGGAGTTACGGCGTCTTGGTTTCATTGGCGGGCATATATGTGCATGCTCTTTTTTTTAATTTGGCTTCATTGGTTTTTATTCATCCAGGGCTCGTTAGATTCCTAACTAGACAAATGTACCTAGTACTAAATTGAACTTCATCATAACTTCATACATTCCCTCAATAGGTACCTAGGTACTGGTATACCCCAAATCCAGAAGAACGCCTTTTCCCGCCGGCTGACAAAAGAAGAAATAAATATACATTGACCGTAACTTGACATCATATTCACTTATTTTCAAAGTGTTCTTCAATCCGCTCAACCAAATCGGCCTTCTTTCCAGCAACAGACATTCCTTTCGAATTCAGCCAGTCCTTCAGTACCGCTACCGTTAACTATATTGAAATATTAGCTATAGACTCCTTCGGTGTTCACTTTTAGAGGATTCTGACTCACCTTATTAAGGGTATTCTTATCATACGCCGCTCTCATCTCCTGATCAGCATCACCAGGTCCACTATCAACATCCTTCTTAACCTTCTTCGCCGCCGCTGCACCAGCCGGTTCCCGACCTCTCTTGGTACCATGGATCTCAACCTGCGCCGGTTTGGTCAATCTAAACTCAGTCATCGCCTGCGACAAGGCATCCCCCCAGTCTTGTATAAACTGTCCGGCATGCTTCTCAATATTTTTATACTTCGGCTCCGTTTTATCCTCAAACTCCTCTGGTAATTCCTCCTCTAGAGCGATAGCTTCTAATACTTTATAATGTTTCTGTAAAGCCGGATTTGGGTATTTTTCTGGTATATAGCCCTTAGGCATGTGTAGTTGCCTGATGACATCCTGCATTCTATCGATCAAGTGGTTTGGAGCGACGATATGTGGTACCTCTGGGTTTTGCCTTATATCGTCAACAAATGGTAAGGGGATTAGGAACATCCCCTGCGGTTCGACAGAAGGGAGTATAGCTGTTATCACAGGCGCCGCATTGCGACGAGCGATGAACCATGCTATACCCATCAACTTATCCTTCAGAAGTTTATTCCTCAGCGCAGCAAAGGTACGTGTAGAACCCGTATAATCTTCTTCACTTGGGTAAATAAACGTCGAACTCCGCATGTTATGCCAGAACTGTAATTCGGATTGTGGTTTGAACCCCAAGATTCTTAATACGGGATCACCGAAGTTTCGAATTTTCTTGATCTCTTCGTCGCTGAATGAGATGGTTTCGCCGCCGAATTTGTAGGCTTTGCGGATTTGGTCTGGGGTTACTTCTTGGGCTGTTTCTTCGACCATACGGGTTGTTGTGCCTTTGACTATTTGGAGTTTTTCGCCTTGTTCGTGGATGTAATGGGACCGAGAGGGCGCGGCACGTTTGTAGAGGAGGTATCCTTTGATACCTATAAAGAACCCCGGACCGATTTCCATTTTTAGAGTGAATAGCGCCCTCCGTGGTGCTTGTTTGGCGGTTATAGCTGATAACATTTGTTCGTATCTACTTTCTGCGTCGGTTGCCTTTGCGACTTCTTCGGCGTCCGATAAGTTTTCAGTTGTGTCTTCGCCGGTGTCGTACATTATGTCGGCGTAGAAGAGGGTTTTGTCGAATTGGTGGGTTGGGGAGGAGATGAAGAATGGTTCGATCCGGACCCCGAGGTCGTAGAGATCGCGGGCACGGGTTTGGGCGGATGCGCGGGCGGATTTGTCGGTTTCGGGGTTGTCATTGTCTGTGATTATGAAGAGACGGCGGGAGTTGAAGTTTGCGGCTCTGTAGATTGTTAGTTATATGGTCCTTGGGAGGGGGGTGTTAGAGGTGGTATAGCGTACTTTGTGGTGAACAGATGGTTTGCAGCGAACAGGACATTCGCCATACTGGCTGGTTTCTTTGCCGGTTTAAGGATTTCGGACAGTTCGTCGGGGTCTATAGCGTTCAAAGATCAATTCTCCATCCGATCCATTGGAAGTTATGGTAGTAGCATACTCTCGAGCAGGTACTTCAATTCCTTGATACTCGGTGCATCCGGTATATCCAAATCCATTAACAAGTAGCAATTCGGGTAACTGATATTGCTAGACCCTTCGCCATATTTTGTCTGCTCCGTGCCAAATAATAATATACCCATCATATCATTGGGTGTAGAAATGATACGGTTCTTGAGAATGGCCTCGGCACATCTTAAAGCGGCTTCGGCGCTGCTGTATACGGGTTTTTTGTTCTTCTTCTTTTTGGATCCGCCGGCGGCATCCATATCATCATCCTCATCAGGAGACGCAATCATGGAATTTGAGATTTCGATGGCGAAGAGGGTGGCATCTTTCATTGCTTGGAATT
The DNA here is from genome assembly GCA_036971725.1 of Arthrobotrys conoides. Taxonomy (NCBI): domain Eukaryota; kingdom Fungi; phylum Ascomycota; class Orbiliomycetes; order Orbiliales; family Orbiliaceae; genus Arthrobotrys; species Arthrobotrys conoides. The sequence continues at coordinate 4,594,004 of JAVHJM010000001.1, forward strand.
CCTGGAGTACATGTATCTTATTAGTTTATGTGTGCGCAATGCATATGAGGATTGGCATCCTAAAAGGGTGTTATTGGCCTACAGTCTCATCCCGGCTATCATCTTCGTCGTCATCGGCAGCATCAGCGCCAGAGTTCCATTTCTTGTCTGCAGACATTGTTGAGGGTAGTAAGTAATTATGTTGACAAGTTGGAGGCTGATGGGGAAGAGGGTCGGCCCTTTTATGGAGGCTGATGGTAGCTGGGAGATGTGGAGTTGCAAAGGAAGACATGAATATGCGTCACGTCCGAGACCACCGCGCCAAAAGCGAAGACTCACCAGATCACGTTACTTGGCGCGACTCCACTGCACTACCGACAACCTGAGCACCATGAGTATACTAATGTTCTTGATTCATTTGGCGCCCATATCTGGCTGATATGTAGTCTCGTAGGTTAATATGTAAAGAATCGTTTCCTCATTTCTTTTCTAATTTTAAGGCGGTTTTTTGTGAAGCTGCACGGCCGCGAATGTGGCTTGCATGGTCGGCGGGGCTCAAAACCCCCAACGTCATGACGTACGCAAGTGCAACCTGCCACAACCAACATCCCGATGATATCGATAGATATTGAGAGAGCTTAGTTCCTTATATATCCTCGATACAAAAACGACTATATTCTTCCTTAATCTCGAGATACTATCACTTCCGATTTCTATTCTGCCCTTTCCAAGTGGCCGACTTTTTAATACCTCCATATCACGAGGTCGCTAGTTGCAACGACAGCTTCAGGGAGCTTTGCCGAGGCCAGCATCCCACTTCCAAGCATCCCGGCTTCACCAGCCCTGGTCAATCCGCCACCGCTGCTTTTGAATTTCTAGCAACATCGGTCACCAGCGCCATCGTATTCTTTAGCACTCTAGGCTCGGGAGAAGAAGGAAAACAGTCATGGACGACTTCTCACCTTCGTCTTGGAGGAATGTCGAGGCCACCAGCAGTTCCCAGCCGCCCTACGACCCGGAACCGCAAGTCGGCCCTAATGCCGACAAGCTCGATACAGCAGGTGTTCGCTCTGGAAGGCTGGAATGCACGGTCACAGATCCCCAGAAGGAGAACGATGGTACTAAAGATGCATATACGTCCTACTTGGTGACGACAAATGTACGCCACCTATTACTGTCACACCTGACTATCTGTTGGAATGCTAACATCTCGTCGCGATCGATAGACCGATTTCCCTACCTTCCAGAAAGGACATGTTGGAGTGCGACGGCGATTCACAGACTTTGTATTCTTGTACAAGTCGCTTAATCAGGAGCATGCAAACTGTGCGGTCCCGCCGCTGCCCGATAAGCAGCGAATGGGTATGTCGCATTCTCTAGACTATCTTTGTATTATCAAGTTGAGACTAACGATCTATAGAATACGTTCGAGGTGACCGTTTTGGTTACGACTTCACCAACCGCCGTGCCGCTTCACTCAACCGCTTCCTCAAACGCTTAACCCTCCATCCTGTACTTCGGAAAACACCCCTCCTAACGATATTTCTCGAATCACCCGACTGGAATGCACACATGCGAAACCGCTCTTCCCGTCTTTCGAATGCCTCGGATAATGGAGTATTCGATGGTCTCACAGATACCTTCTTGAATGCGTTTTCCAAAGTTCACAAGCCTGACAGAAGATTCATCGAAGTCCGCGAGCGCTCCGACAAACTCACCGAAGATCTTACGCATGTCTCTGGAGTTTTTGCGAGAGTTGTAAGACGAGAAGGTGACCTTGAGTTGGACTATGCGGATTTGGCGACACAGTTTCATAAAATCGAAGATCTAGAGCCGAACTTAAGGGCATACATCAAGATATTTGCTACCGCTGTGGAAGAAACGGCAGGTGGCGTCAGAGATCTGAAGGAACATTCTGAGCAGCATTATTTAACCTCGCTAAAGGATATGGATGCATACATCGCAGCATTGAAGTCGTTATTGAAACTTAGAGAACAGAAACAGTTAGACTACGAAGCATTAACGGAATACCTCGCCAAGGCAGCTTATGATCGTGATCAACTAGCTTCTCAACCTCCAAACTCGACAGGGATGGGAGCCTCTGGCTTCTTCAGGAGTAAAGTGGAGGATATGAGAGGAGTTGATCACGAACAATCGAGACGGGAAAGGATTAGGAAGCTTGAACTGCGGATTGACGAGCTGACGAGGGAGGCCGAAGATGCAAGAAAGCAAACTGAGGCGTTCGATGAAAGTGTGGTCAGGGAAATTGACGACTTCGAGAGAATCAAGGCGATTGAGTTCAGGGATACTTTGGGGGATTTGGCGACGGCGAACATTGAGTTTTACAGAAGCCAGGTAGCTGTTTGGGAGAAGATGCTGAAGGACTCGGAGGGTTGATGGTATATAGGAGATACTTGTGGGTAGGGTGGTGGAGTAATGGAAGAAGGGCTTTAATGTCGGTTTCTGATTGATACTCGAGCTCGTTACGAGCGAGATGGATACAGCGGGTTCTAGCTTCCCATACTAATGTTAGCTAGCTTGACCCAACCTTTTGCGTAAGCTTCGCATTGAAGGCTATTTATTGATGATGGAGTGTACGATTCGGACTGATTTAATTAAATGGTTTATAATGCAATATCATTTATGCATGCCTATGCATCCCCCATTGCATCCTGGTTTAATAGGCTGAAAGGTTGTATACATGATGCGACCCGGCGCTTGCTGAGGTCGCACAGCTATGCAGAAAACCGAGCTGAGCTGCCCAACCTCGAACTTTTGAGGCTTTGAGCTAGCATAAGTATATGCACATCGATAGTGATACTAAGACATTCGCTTAGTACCTGCATATCGTCTAGAAAATTTCAAAGCAAAGACGCGACGTATCTATAGCTCTCTTTTCCGATAAACTCTCATGAAGATCTCGAAGATACATATTTCGATTGAAGTTGTGGTGTGCGGATGGTGGTAGCGACAACACATATTTTACCACACTCGGCCAGCTGGCTCTGCAGGGCCAGTCTCACAACCACCAAGACAACATCTCATCCTGCTTCGAACATTCCTGCATCAACCATTCTCATCTCCACTTTTCTTTTCTATTCACACTCAAAAGCAACTCTCCATTGCTTTATCACCATTATCAAAGATTCCATCCAAGGAGCTTTCCATTCTCTTTATCATCTTGCCCCACATTGATCATCGACCTTCTTCTTCAAGCTAGCCAGGTAGCTCAAGTGGGCAGCTATAGCTAGCTGTAGCTGACAAGCTTCGAGAAAAAGCAGCAGCAACAGCAGCAGCAACAATGACATCTACCACCATATCATACCCCATCGACAAGTACTCCTTCTGTGAGGTTCCTATGTCACATCCCGATGCTAAACCTCATTGGAATCATCATTTGGCTCGAGATCATATCCACCTGGTTCTCCAACATGAAGGACCCCTTGAACAACCTTCTGATCCTAAGTTTTCCTACATGACGAAGCTCTCATTGAAGGTTATCTGGAGAGCTGAGACTTTGGTATATACTTTTTTCTTCCCCCTCTGGGTTCCCAAATGGATTTGATAGCTAATAAAGTTGACTAATAGGAATCAATCAATATATCCGATGTTCTTAACCAGAAAAGTGGTTATGTTGACTTCGCCAACATGATTTGCATGATTCGATCTCCATCCATGGCGTTGAAATATGTCAACCTGAGAAGCCACACTGTATGTTCCTGCCCTGTTGAATTATTAGGCTACATTAGGTGCTAAAGTAGCAATATAGCTACGTCGAATGCAGGTCCGCTTCTGTAAGCAAGAGGATTACCAAGCTGTTATCTCGAGTTTAGAGCGCATTGGGTGTCCCGTCCAGCACCATAATACAGATAATGGACAGTCATCCCAACAGCAGAAGGGCTTGAGACTTCAATACGAACGACCGGATACTGCGACCTCCATGCTAAGTGTTGGAAACCAAGTCCATTACTCGGGGCCTGATGCAACAGTTTCCCAAATTAACAGCCCCGTCGAACATCGAACACCGCTGTTTCCTCAAGGGGCCGGATTGGGATCTGTAGCTCCTCAACCTCATAGACAGTACATGGGAGTCCAACAATCAATGGCAGAATCCCACCACCAACCAGGATTCCTCCCTGCTCAACCGACCCGCCAACTAGTGCCTCGACACCAAGATCCAATGAGATTCTCTATTCAACCGGACATCGGATCTAGTCCTCCACCTCGTCCCGTAAAATTAACATCATCTCATTTACGCCAATCAACTATCGATTTCTCAACTCCATTTCAACCCCAACGTCGACTTAGCTTTGCAGCCCAAGCAGAGCCATACGTTAGCCCTTCGACTTCTCACCATTTCAACCCTCATTTGTCCGCTCAGGGTCCTGCCAACCCTTTTGATACTGCCTACCACAATCATTTGCGACGAGATAGTACTGGAAATAGTTCATTCCTTTCTCGTGTACAAGCCGATACATCGGTCCCTGTCTCTCGGGGTACACTTACCTCCGCCGGTACACTCTTCGGACAAAGCAGTAGCCAAGCACCAGAACCATTCCCGCAGGAAGTACCTCCACAAGCTTCCCAAGCGTCCCAAGTCTTCGACCTATCACCCCTCAGAGCCTCATTCGAAGATGAAAGTCTTCCTCCACGCCGTCTTCTCCCAGACTTTGAGAAGATCAATAAAGTCCACGGTGATAAACCACTGCCAAGCTCTTCAGGGAAGATATCTAGCATGTTTAAGGCTTCTAAGACTAGTGAAAGTAACACACCTACTTTGAAACGAAAACAACCAAGTGAGGATGAAGATGTCGAAAATACCGGATCTGGGAACGTGGGGAAAGCTTCGAAAGCTGGTCCTGCTAAACGAACCAAGCTAAATACTACTACCCCTGCCGCAACTGCTGCTCCAGCCAAAAAGAAACCCGCCGCACCGAAAGCCGCTGCGAAGCCTAGAGGTTCACAAAAACCAGCGAGTTCACAGAAGGTTGCGGCTGCAAAGAAGCCAGCAGCGAAATCTAAGAAAGTCACTCTAAAACTCGTATTCCCACCGAAACCACAGCAAAATACGGCAACCCAGCCATCCATAATCGCATCCACCCCGCCTTCCCCACGAGCAAGTGCTCTACAAGAAACCCCACCTTCAAAGCTTAATTTGAATCCTCCAACATCACCAGCAGTTACTGCTCCAGCTGTCTTTCCACAGGCTAAAGCACAGGCTAAACCGCGGGCTAAACAACAGCCAAAGATCCAGGCCAAACAAACCAAACCAAGGCCAGTTAGCCGTGGGAAAGCTGCAATGCTAAAGGAGCTCGATGGTGATGCTGATGAGAAGATGCTCTCCCAGATGCTAAATAGTGAAAAACATCTGGTGATGCTAGAGAAGCTTGAAGGTGTATGGGCTAGGGTCGGCTTTAGGGCAAGAATTCAGGCAAGTGTGCTATTGGGGGATGGGACTGATAAGACCAGTGGGAAGAAAGGTGAGGCTGCAGTTAGCCTTATTGATTGAGGAGGAAAGGTAAGGGACACTTGATTTCGATATTGTTTTTAAATGTGTTTTTTTGAAGCGTCGATATGGTATTAGATGAGCGTTTTCGGAAGGTGTTTTTACTTTTATATGGTTGATTGTCATGATGGAACTTTCACTGAAGCATAGTTAATGGCGAAAAGGCGTTTCGATGGTGCTTTCCTTTCTTTCTCTTCTGTTCCCGTCCTTTTTACATTGCCGCACAATATCGGTCATACTGAGACTTGACTCTCTTTCCTGTTGTATGACCGGTCTTGAAGATTCTTTGGCATTCGATGATTTGCCTGAGACGTGCCACCCCCTCCCTTTGATAGCACATCCGATGTATCCTAGCAGTGATATAGATATTAAGTAATCTGCTGAACAAAATACCATCAATTGAATATGCACTTCTATCCCTTTGTTATATATAACAATCAAACCTTAAACGTAGTATAGCCAAACGCTGCGCATATATATGATAAGATAGATAGTAATATAGAAAACAAAATAAGAAAACTCCAAAGAACCAAATGAATGGGGATATCATAGAAAAAGCCCTTCGCTCTGCCAGTATACGGTGTACCCAATAAAGCATATTTTAAAATAAAATAGAAAATGCAGGTCCCAAAAGTTTCAAAATGTCGATATCAAAGGTCGCTTGCTTTTTTTCTTTGTTCCTTTTTTTTTTTGGTAACTCACTCTTTGGGATCACCGCATCAGCGGAGGTCGATATTCCTTGTTCCTCATGATCCTCGTTACTAACCATTCTACAGATTCCCTAACGCCAGTACTACAAAGCCATACACGTTAGCATCCACCGCCGCCATGCTGATAGAAGCAAATAGCGAATAAGAGAATAACCCACCCAGTCAAAGCACTAATCGGCAAAACCCTGCTATCCCTAGCACTCAACCTCTCAGCAATCTTATTGAACACCTCTTTAATCTCCTCAACCTCCAAACTCTCCTCCCTATCCTGTTTATTCGCCAACATCAATATCGGAATCCCCTCGGTATCTTCCGCATTCGTGACAATTTCCAATACATCTCTACATTCTTCTATCCTGGCTTTATCTGTGGAATCGACTACGAAGACTATTGCGTGGGAGGAAGTGTAGTATTGTGTCCATAGGTTTCGGAGGGATTCTTGACCGCCGATGTCCCAGAGTTTTAGGTAGATGGGTGGATGGGGGTGAGGGAGGGGGATTGTGGACATGTTTTGGCCGACGGTGGGGGGTTGGGCGCCTTGTTTTGGAGAGGGGGCGCCGGGGAGGTAGATTGATTTTATCTTTTCGAGGAGGGTCTGGAATATTATTTTGATATTAGAGAATGAGTATGAACGTGATGATGGGAGGGGGAAAGGTACCGTTTTGCCGGCATTGTCAAGACCAAGGAGGCTGATTATTGGTGAGTCTTGATTAGTTCGACTTCATATGGGAAACTTTCGCGATGCGATATCCTTACAGTATCGAGTACTCTGTAAATATGAATATTAATAATAGATACTGGAAATGCTGGATTGGATGTGAATACTATTCTCATACCTTCTTTTGTAGTCGCATAGTAGTACAACCCCTTGAATAGGTGATACATCTTTATCTTATCCCGTTAAGCTTAGTGATCTAAGCTGAGAAGGATCTATAAAACCTCGAATTCTAGAGCACCCATCTGGGGGGCAGACACCCGAGGTTTCTTCCTCCTTTCCTTCCTTCCTCACTCACTCCCTTCCCTATTTCTCGAAAACAAGCCGATTCGGGCGGGGATAGGAATAATGTGTCGACGGTGTCCTTTCTGGATAAAATAACGGTTGGATCGAAGTGGTTTTGTGGTTGGGGTTGGGATTCTTGTTTTAGTTGGTTGGTTTCGATGCAATGAGGAAGGGAAGGGAAGGGAACAGCTAAGCTGGTTGTAAATGCACAGCTGCGACAGGACAGGACAAGGTTGTTAGAGTTGGGGCCGCCGTTCTGGGCGGTGGTGGTGTTTTACGTGCTTGTTCGCTGGGTATATAAAGACCCCACGCTGGCAACTTTCATTCGGTTTCTCTTCCTTCTCGACATCAACCATCGTATCGATCAAGATCAAGATCAAGAGATACCCATTTGATAAAACAAAATAAATTATCATCCTTACATTCTACTCAAGACCCTCTTCAATCAAATCATCAATCAACCAAAATGGGCGTCACCAAAGAAATCACCCATCCAGGTCCCGCCGGTGCTCAATTCCCCGTCAAGGGCGACAGGATCAAAATCCACTACACCGGCACTCTCTCAGACGGCAGCACGTTCGATTCCTCAGTTGAAAGAGGAACTCCCTTCGAAACCGCTATTGGTGTCGGTAAGGTCATCAAGGGTTGGGATGAGGGTATCTTGGGCAGCAAACAAAGCGGTATCGCCCCGATGAGAGTTGGAGAGAAGGCAAAGTTGACGATTACCTCTGATTATGCCTACGGAGAGAGGGGTTTCCCACCTGTCATTCCACCAAAGGCGACTTTGATCTTCGACGTTGAGTTGATTAGCATTATCGGCAAGGAAGAGCTTTAGATAACGGGCATCCTTCGCTGGTATGGGGGTGGGGTTGGACAGGTTCCATGGATTGCGGGGTTTTGGGGTTTCCTTTGATGTACTTTACTTTACTTTACTTTACTTTACTTTACTACTCTTCTTGTTTGAGGGATGGGAAGTGGATCTTTCACACGATTTTCTTTTTTGTTTAATTATCCGGTAGATACTCAGCTTATGCTATGAAGATGCTTACGGTGAAGGGTGAAGGGAGAACGGGATTTCGAAGTGCAGGTTTCGGATTGTAACTCCTCCGGGTTTCCATGTATTATAAGACTATCGCAAAAATCGATCCAGATTCTGTCTATAAGAAAAAGAAATGAACTAAAATTATCTAAAAAGTAGAAGCCAGAGATCTCAAGACCTTGTAATGAAATGAAATGAAATGAAATGAAAAGAAAGAAGAAGCAAACTTTTGTTCCTCGGACAGACCAACTAATTCTCCACTACCCCATTAGGAGCTCGCTGCAAGACCTTCGTAAGCTCCTCGATCTGCTTGATCACACTCGCCTTGCAGGTACCGCCAGTAGATGACCTCAATTCCACACTCCTTTCAAAGTCAAACACCTCCAAAACATCTTCTCCAAACCTCTCATCAATGCTTTGGAGAACGTCCAAACCAAGCTGATCGATACCGCTGAGTTTTCGCTTCTCTGCTTCTCGCACGCAGGCACCGCTGATGTGGTGTGTTTCTCTGAATGGAACGCCCTTTCGGACGAGGTAGTCTGCTAGGTCGGTAGCAAGCATGTCCATTGTGAGGGCGGCCTTCATCTTCTCTGGGTAGATGGTTAAAGTCGCTACTACGCCAGTTGCGATTTGTAGGGAGTTCTGGACGGTGGTGACGCAGTCGAATAATGGTTCTTTGTCTTCTTGCAAGTCTTTGTTGTAGCTGCTTGGGAGACCCTTGACGGTGTAAAGGAAGCCGGCCATCTAAAGTTTTTCGAGTTAGTGAGAACCCTTGGTAATACCAGGGATTGTGAATATAGAAATACCTGTCCGAATACTCGTCCACTCTTCCCCCTCAGTAACTCTAAGCTGTCACTGTTCTTCTTCTGTGGCATCAGGCTGCTGCCGGTGCTGTAGGCATCTGCTAAAGTGACGAATCCAAACTCTGCGGTGGAATAGATAATCAAATCTTCGCTCCACCTGGACACATGATTCATCATCAAGGTCGCCCATTGTAGTGTTTCAACAACGAAGTCTCTGTCCGCAACTCCGATTAAGCTGTTCTGAATGCATCCATCGAATCCCAGCTCCTTTGCCAAAAACTCCCGGTCGAGATTGAACGGATTTCCAGCTAGGGCACCACACCCCAATGGCGACTTGTTCACTCGTTTCTTCAACTCCCTCAATCGCTCAAGATCTGATAGGAACATGAATGCATGCGACATGAGCCAATGACTCCATCTGATTGGTTGCGCACGTTGAACGTGGGTATAACCCGGCAACAAAGCATCAATCTGTTCTTCAGCTCTCTCCACCGTCGCTCTCAAGAATTCAATTAAGTATCCTTCAATCTCATTCAACTCATCTCGTAACCAAAGTCTCATATCCGTAGCCACCTGATCATTCCTCGACCTTCCGGTATGTAATTTACCGGCAATATGAGTACCAATGATCTCACCCAATCGTCTTTCATTAGCAGTATGAATATCCTCGTCAATTTCAGGATGGATGACGAAAGTGCCCGAAGCCCATTCTTGACGGACTCGTTCGAGACCTGAGATGATGGTGTCACGTTCTTCTGTAGTGAGGATTCCTGCTTTACAGGTGGCTTTGGCGTAGGCTTGGGAACCTAGGATATCTTGGGCGAACATGCGTTTATCGTAGGAGAGGGACTCGTTGTACATTTGCATTAGGGGGTCGGTTTTGCCGGTGAAACGGCCGCCCCAGAGTTTGAGCTTTGAGGGTTGAGCTGCCATGATTGTTCTCTTTTCTTGGTCTTATGGATTCTTGCTTTGAGGTACTGTGGTGTAGATGTTAGGATACTCTGTATCTAGATTTCATTGTGTACATATGGACAATGATATTAAACCACGATGGTCGATAGAGGGGTCAATCCTTACCTGAAGGATGTCGAATGGGGGGAATGATATATATTTTATATTCCAGCGATGTTGACGTTGATGATATATGAATATGTAAGTAGAGTAGGTAAGAGGAAGAGAAATGAGGAAGGAAGTACAAAGTAATATGGGGAGGTTGACTGTCCGGGCCGAAAATTTGCAGGCTAATGCAGGTTGGATGAATGGTTGTCGAGTCGAGTCAATGAGTCTCTCCAGTCTGGCGGGAGCATCGATCCGCTATCGGCCCCGGAGCACGGAGATATTTCCCGGGTGGGAGTATCGCTGTTATCAAGAGCCCCCGGAGTGTCCCGGGGAGCTCTATCAAACAGACAGCAGAGCTAGCTAGCTCCACCATAGCAACCGCAGCTGCAGCTTTCTCTCGACCTCTTCTAGTTCTCAGAAACAGCATCACTACCCCGTTTCCCTCGCCAGCCATTATGATAACCAGATAGCCGACCACCTTTCTCCACCAATTGCATCTTCAACCTCCATCCTTACCCTGACAACATGTCCTCTCGCGACCCCACAAAACTCTCACCGAACCCCCCTTACAAACTCTCCACCACAGGCAGCTCTGCAGCCGGCCACCGTTCCTCCCTCTCCGCCAACCCCACAACCCCTCAATCCCGTTTCTCAGCTTCTAGTTTCTCCTCTCCTGGCGGTAGCTCTCTCCATCAAGTCGACGAACCTCTGATCTTCGAACTCGGTACCCGGTTTTTCCGCGCAGGGTTTAGTAATGAATCTGCTCCACGGTGTAAAATCGGCATCACGCCTGAGATGTACGGAAGGGTTGGATTGAAAGGTCGTGGTGGGACTCGGATGAATAGACGTACTGGGGAGGCCGCTGGACCTAGGATACGGAACACGGGGAGCGAAGAGTGGGAGCTTTGGACGAATGATTTGAGGCTTAAGGACCTAGGTGTCGTTGAGGATTTGATGGAGAGGGTGTTACGTGAGGCTTACAATAAGTATGTTTCTCTCCTTTTCTTTTCTTTTTCCTGTTTTCCTTATTATTCTATAGGTTACTAATTGGATGGAATGGAAACCGTGTGTGCATGTGTGTGGCAGACATTTACTAATCGAATCGAAATCTAAACGCCTTATAATAATACTACCGCCCATATTCCCAATCGCCATTCAAAACACCCTCTCGCACCTCTTATTCCTCCATTTCCAACCACCGGCGATAACATATCTATCGTCTCCCGTATTAAGCTGTCTCGCGGCGGGTCTGCGATCAGCGTTAGTTGTCGATATCGGTTGGCAGGAAACTACTATTACCCCGGTTTACGAGCTTAGACCTTTGACATCGTTTATCAAGTTCTCTAGTCGGGGTTCTAAGAGCCTGATTGAGGTGTTCGGACAGTTGTTATGGAATACTATAAAACCTGCGGGGGATGAAGAGAGTTGGTGGAGGATCTTTAATTGGGCTGAGGTTGAGGATTTACTTTCGAGGTTTGGGTGGTGTAAGGGGACGAGTGATGCGAGGGAGGATGCTAGGCAACGTGCAAGAGTTGCTTTTGGGTTACCGATTGGCGCTGAGGAGAGGGAGCAGGAGGAGCAGGAGGAGCAGGAGGAACAGGAAGAGGAACAGGAAGAGGAACAGGAAGAGGAGGAGGAGGCGGGAGAAAAGGAGGGAGAGGGTGATGAAGAAGACGCAAAGGGGGAGAAGATCAAGGAGAAGATCAAGGAGAAGATCAAGGAGAAGGTTTCCCCGGCGGATATCAGAGCTCAGAAACGGAGGGAAACGATATATGACGCTAAAGTCGATGTCGAGTTTAAAACCCCTCTACTGGGTGAACGGACTACGAAGATGAAGTTACCATTCGAAGCATTAAGTGTCGCGGCAGAGTATGCATTCTTCCTACCGAGTTGGACGAAAGTACAGAGTTTTAAGAGTAAAGAAGGAGAAGGGCGACATGGATATATACCTATCCCAGAGGTGGATGAATTGATGGAAGGGTGTCAAGGGAGAGTAGAGTACGAAGATGAGTCGGAGTATACACTACCGTACCTCGTGTTTTTGGCATTGCTGCATTGTCCAGTTGATGTTAGAGCGACCTGTATTCCACGGATCGTGATTACAGGAGGAGCAGCGGGTATGCCTGGACTGAAATCCAGGATTCTGGGAGACTTAAGAGAGCTAGTGGAGGAAAGAGGCGGATGGGAACTAGTGAAGACTAGGAATAAGAAAGGTGATGAACGACGAAAGGAGCTTACTGAGAGGAGAGAGAAGGGAGAGGAACAGAAGGAGAAGGAGAGGAGAGAAAGGGAAATGCTGCAAAGTGAGAGGGATAGTTTAAGGATTAAATATGCGAAGTTTGGGGGGGTGGCACCAGGGACGATTAGAGGGGTCGAGACGATGGGGGCTTGGATTGGAGGGAGCATACTCAGCGGAGCGAGGATTAAGGGAACTGTCGAGGTGGAGAGGGAGAAGTTTATGAGTACGCATCGGGCGTAGAACGTCGCGAGGGTGTAGTTTCTTTCATACTTCTATCGCATTTGGGCATATCTTATATACCTATCTCCGAGCATTTTAGCGGGCTTATATTTCTTACAATTGAACTTTTCATGGCATAGAATCATGACATTTCATTTCATCAATATCATCATGAAGTTTATGTGCAACCGAGAGTTACAAGTTGAAGCTGAATATGTGTTGGCTGTGTCATATCTTTCCCCATACGAATCCAATCTCTCCGGATTCACCTTCACTCTCCTCTATACACTCACCCACCGCACATCCAAGATGTCGTACAACCCAACCAAGCGCTCGCGCGCAACCTTCGAAAAAGAAGACACATCACCCTACCTAATCTACGGCACTCCATTCCCAAAACCCGATCCAAAATCCAAAGATGAAGATGCAAATCTCCCCGTATGGAAACAAGAGGTCGTCGACGAACGCGGTCGGAAACGGCTCCACGGCGCGTTTATGGGTGGATTCAGTGCTGGGTATTTCAATACTGTTGGGTCGAAAGAAGGTGTCTGTCCCCTCGCTCCATCCAGTTTTTATCTAGCCTTCCTTCTTTTTACTTTTACTATTTAATTTTATTATGGGCATGAATTGACTGACACTCTTTTTGTTTAATCAAATATAGGATGGACGCCGTCGACATTTACTTCGTCCCGTACGAACCGCGCGAAGGTTACAGCGTTAAAACCCGAGGATTTTATGGACGATGAAGATCGTGTTGAAGCCGAAGCTGAAGAGGAGAGACGGGTACAACGTGAAGCTGAGATTGCAGCTGCCGCTGAGGGCACGGGATCTACAGCTGAGGAGCTAGCTGCCAAAGGGCTGGATAATACTGCGAAATTATTCGAAATGCTAGGAACTACTCCGAGGTCCGTTGATGAATATCCGATCGGAAAGAAGATAATGGAGAAGCTCGGGTGGAGGGAGGGAACGGGGATTGGACCTAAGGTTAGAAGGAAAGTTAGGGATCAGGATGGTGATGGTGATGAAGATTTTAAGACGTATTGGTTTTTGCCGGAGGAGGTTAAGGTGATCGAGTATCCACCTAAAACGGATGTGAAGGGGTTAGGGTATACTGGGGAGTTGAAAGCTGAGGATGCTGATGCAGGGGAGAAGGCTACTCTGAAGCCCAAGGCGGTGGTTAGGAAGCCGAATGTACGGTTGGGGATGGGAGTGGGGGTTCTCAATGATGACGGCGAGGACGATGAGGATATTTATGAAATCAAGCCAAAGTCAGCCTACAACAAGGTGCTCGGGGGAGATAAGAAGAAGAAGAAGGCTGCCGCAACAACAGGAACAGTTGCCACCGCCGCGGGTGGAGCTACGCCCAAACCAGCACTTAAAGTACCCGGACGACATGTGTTTGTTTCAAAAAAGAATATTTCGAAGGTACGAAGGTGTCGAGATGGAACATTGCCGCTGCCTGGGTTTATTCTTCAAGATGAACCGTTTTGGGATCAGTCGGCGAAGGATTTCCCACTACCTGAGGTACCTGAGGGGTGGATTCCTAAGCGATTACTCGCAGATCCTGCGAAGTATGCTGCTGCTACTGCTGCGCAAGCAGAAACTAGGAGTGCACCTCTGGATAGCAAGGCAAGAGGCATACTTCTTGGTGAAGAACAGCGACCTGGCAAGTCTGTATTCGACTTTTTGACACCCGCAGCGCGAGAGCGGATTGCTTCAGCTTCTGGGAAGAAGAATCTCCCACAGGCGAAAGGGGAGCAAGTGGATACAGGTAAAGATTCGTTGCAAAAGGCGAAAGATGCAATACCATATTTGGAGAAAGATGTAGCAGAGAATGCGTTAAAGGGATTTTTGCCATATGCGGATGCACCCGAGAAGAGGGTGAGGTATCGGAGTTTCTTGGAGATCAAGGCTGGAATACGGAGTGGCATGCCAGTGAGGGTATTATTCTTCATCCATCCTGAGACAGATTACCGAGGTTGAAAAATTATTTAAAGGGAAATACTAATATCTATACATCGGGATTTTATAGGATAAAGGCGTATCGCTCGAAGACTGGGCCCGAGAATTACATGAGTTTGCACATGCGGCGAGGATATTTAAACCCGTTACAGGGTTGATGGCGAATAGGTTTACATCATCGAGTTCTATGGCTTCGCAATTACCGACTACGAGAACAGATGGGGAGGAAGTACTGATCACCAGACCTGCGGCAAAAGTCGAAGATCCGGCGCTTACGGCGGCAAAGATGGGAATGTATGGTGCTTTGACAAGAAGTGTGGTGCAGTTCTACCCGACGAGGCTACTCTGTAAAAGGTTTAATGTCCCTCCGCCAGTGCATGTGGATCCTTCTGTCGGGGATGAAGGGGTTGGAGGGGTTGGAGGAGGGGGAGGGAAAGATGTGGAGCTGGTGGGGAAGAGGGAGATGGATCGGTTGATGATCGAGGCGAATACCAATCCCGATTGGAGGGGTATGAGGAGCGTGGGGTTTGAAAGTGCGGGGAGGGAAGGTGGTGATAGTGCAGGGAATATACATGCATATGGTGATAATGGTGATAGAAGTGGGGATAAAATGGAAGTTGATGAGCGGGTAGATGAGGAAGAAGTTGTTACGAATTACAATCCAGCGCTGGAGGCACCGAGGGCGGGAGATGAGGTATTCAAAGCGATATTTGGAGACGAATCGGAAGATGAGGAATAGCACCTCGACGTCGATGCATACTTGCTTCGTAACTTTCGACACGGTCACGAAGATATCCCGGAAGGACTGTATTGTGGTTTATTTGGATATGCAAATGAAAATGTTACCAGGGTCGGGTCTGGCAGCCTAAAGGGACTAGTCTCGTCCGCCGTCATCATCGCCATGATCAGGGACTAGCGTTTGTCTTGAACTCAAACATTCACATGCTTCAAAAAAAAAAAAAAAAAAAAAAAGGATACTCACTGTCGACAAATAAGTACCCAGTGAAAGGTTTCTACGAGTTAAAATAGTGCTTCCCGTGAATCGTGATATCACAGTGACTCTCTACAACAGATTCCGACTCTGAGAATGTGAGGATGTAAATGAGAATTTGACAATGACATATATTACATACAGATTATGTATATTCGGCGACCCCACGCTTAGACTGCGGGAATTTTCGAAGCCTCTGGAAGTTGACTAGCGGCTGCACGTTTTAAGCCATGGATCTGGATGCAAGGTTCTTTGCAGTGCATTGTGCAGCTGTGCCTGTGCTGTGGATGCATGGATCTGGCAGAAACATGTACAGATGATACCTGGCAGCTGTGTTTTGGCCGGTTGGCCGGTCTTCGGAGGAACCTTCGACTGGGACTCATCCTTTTTTTCCCTCCTCGAACAACAGCAAGTTAACAGCAAGCAACGTTACTGCACTGCGCTACTTTTTTTTTTCGTCCCATCAAAGCACCCGCATTTGCATTTGCATTGGCATCTGCATTACAGTTAATCAATCGAGCACCCGAATTTGCCGCCGTCACTGGAAGCTACGTATCGTTTCCGAGGAGTCAATCTGCGAGGTGAGTGAAGTCAGCCCAAGTCTAGTACACTAGGTAGTGGATATACCCCGTAGCGACACCATATCCTTATCCATACCATACCCACCACACACCCATATCTCGATAGTCGCATCGTGCTGACCATTCCGACCTTCATGTGCATCTAGGACCAGGCGAGCGCTATTTAATTTATCCGTCTCCTGAAGCTAAAAGCTAGACAAGACAGGACGGGAAAGGACTACTGCAGACCTAGGAGAAGAGAGATATATTTATATATATAACTTCCACCCGGTCCAACTCGAATGTCTCAACCACAGTCCTTCTTCCTGTGCTTCGACTATTAAACAAGCAAGTTGGTCTCAACCGCTCTTGTTCTCGCTCACCACTCCAATCCCAATACCAGCCACCACACATGGAAAGCAGTCCAAAGGTCTACCATTCGCTACTTCCCTTCTCAAGCTCCATCCCCCACCATAGCCTCGTCGCGGACGTTTCCCTCCCTCTGGACATCATCCAGTATAAAGGACATCCCTTTTGGCCGAGATAACACTCCACGCTGTTGCCTCGTTATCACTCACCCCAAAGGCACACCACCCCGCAATCTTTCATCTATATATAGAGACCTTCCCATCTCTTCCATATCGACGTTCAGACGTTGCACATCCCAGATCACATTTCTCCAGGTTTTTTTTTTTTTTTCTTCCTCGAGACGATCTACCTCTTTCAGCTCTAGACGAAATTGCGCCATCGATATCTCTTACGTAATTACAACTCTTCCCATACAATGTCTCCTTCGTCGCCAATCAACGGCTTCACCAACGGCGTGCAGCATTCGCCTCCAAACTCTGTCAATGGAGACCACTCCCACATGTACAATTCTGTGGAATTCTTACGTAGCAATCAAGCCCCCGCGGGATGGATTATCCAGAAATTCGGCGGTACAAGCGTCGGCAAGTTCCCAGAGAAGATTGCTGAGGAAATCGTCAAGGTCTACGTGGCCCAGAACAAAGTTGCCATTGTGTGTTCTGCCAGAAGTACAGATACAAAAGCGGAAGGAACTACGAATCGGTGAGTCCCCATTCGCTTTTACGCTTCGTTTTTACCCCAGATTTCGGCTCCTCCTTCGCTTTTGTCATTAGGTAAAGATTATGTACATTTGCTAATTTGGCGATTTGTCATCTGATAGACTTCTGAATGCTGCGGCCCAGGCCATGGTTGCTGACTCAACCAAATACCTCGACGTCGTTGATCAAATCCGGGAAGACCATATCCACGAAGCAAGGAAGCTTATCAAGAGTCCAGAACTGGCCGATGAGCTTTGCAACCATATCGAGGCCGAATGTGGCAAGCTGGCCAGCTTTCTTGGTGCAGCTCAGATTATTAATGAGATTTCTCCAAAGTCCAAGGATATTATCATTGGTGCTGGCGAGAAGCTCAGCTGCAGGTTGATGGCCACTTTGCTTAAGGATAGAGGGGTTGATGCAGAGTATGTCAACTTGGAAAACATCCTTCCGTCCGGATATCAAATGAAGGGGGGTCTCTGCCAAAGCTTCTATGATGATTTGGCACATCGCCTCGGAGAAAGACTCCTTCAATGTGAAGACAGAGTTCCCGTCATTACTGGCTTTTTTGGCTACGTTCCTGGCAGTCTCTTGGATGTTATTGGTCGTGGATACACGGACCTTTGTGCCGCCCTCGTCGCTGTCGGTATCGACGCCGATGAGCTCCAAGTCTGGAAAGAGGTCGATGGTATTTTCACTGCTGACCCGAGAAAGGTCCCCTCCGCAAAATTGCTTCCTACCATCACACCCGAAGAAGCTGCAGAACTTACATACTATGGCTCCGAAGTCATCCATCCTTACACTATGGAGCAGGTTATCCGTGCACGTATTCCCATTCGTATCAAGAATGTCGAAAACCCTACCGGCCCTGGCACCGTTATCTTCCCGGATACCATGTCCACTAAGGGTCTAGACACTCCTCCTCATCCACCTAAACTCTTTCGCTCGGAATCCGCCCACAACCTCCTCCAACTCCGCCCTCGTCGTCCTACTGCTGTTACAATCAAGAACAAAATCGTTGTTCTTAACATCCATTCGAACCGCAAATCCCTTTCTCACGGCTTCTTTGCCAGCATTTTCTCAACGCTCGACAGGTACCAACTTGTCGTCGACCTTATCTCTACTTCTGAGGTACACGTCTCCATGGCTTTACACGCCGAGGTACGTGAGGAGTCTATGCGCGATGCCATAGACGACCTGAGAAAGTTCGGAACCGTCGATGTGATCCGCAACATGACCATCTTGAGTTTGGTCGGAAAACACATGAGGAATATGGTCGGTATTGCCGGCAGGATGTTCACTACCCTCGCGGCTAGTGATGTGAATATTGAAATGATTAGCCAAGGTGCTAGCGAGATCAATATTTCATGTGTTATCGATGAGAAGGATGCGACAAAAGCCTTGCAGGTAATTCATGATAAGGTGTTATTCGCGAATTAAAAACACCTTTATCACCTTCACATGCGAGGCACCGACATTAATGAGAAGCTAGAGATAGGATTTCATTTCTTCTATGTTTTTATTTATTCTTTTTTCCATTTAAATTTTTTTTTTTTTTCATTAGAAGATTGTTTGATGCTTCATCTTGGGGCTTTTTAACGGGAGTGAAAAGGGCATCATTCAACATTCAACATTGGCGTAGGTCGATGACTTAGACGAATTTTAAACAGCACACATCCGATCGCGAGCGAAGGGTAACGACTAGATGTTGAACAAGCGTCGAAAGCATCTCGTTTGTTCTTCTTAGACTTCTTTTTCTTTATTTTTGCCCTTGTCTTTATAGGATTCCCTTTGTACATACACTATTTTCTTTCTTCTTATTATTACTTTTTGAATAACTTAAGTAGCTAGGATGGACCACCATGAATTCAACTTCATGCGCATATTTTCGAGTGCTTCTCTTATAAATCTAAATGCCTTCTCTCTAACATAACCTGGTGTTTTAGCTAGTCCAGTCGATATTTAGATAGCGTGAATACCTGTGATACGAAAGGTTAATATGATTGGTAGGATTCATATTCTAAACTTCAGCTCCTGCGAACATTCGAACGACTTGCATATTGAGGCGCCGTCGTGTTCGCCTTCGTGTCCGCCCTTTTTTATCACAGCGGAATGCGTCGAATATCAGGCAGCCTTGTTGGAGATTGTGATAGAATAGAGAGGCATTCCAGCTGTTTAGATAGCCGATTGCTGTCCCATGCATAGAAAATCAAAAAAATGGGGGGGATTGGAATTTAAGGCTTCGAGTTTTTGATAGATATTTTTTCTGTCGCAGAGCCTCCGGCTGAAGGTTATATAAGTGAGAAATGGGGTACCCCGCAGATAGAGATATTTTCTATCTCCTTTCGACACCTTTTGGTTCTTGCCCTTAAAGCGCCCTGAAGGTTCCAGCAGCTCTCACCAGTTCGCAAGTCTCGAAGTCAAGCCCGTCCAAAAAGGGAAAATCCAACAATACAACCATGATCCGCGCCGTGTTGTTCACATCCTCCTTCGTAACTTCTACATTACTACTCTTCCTAACGGGGATAGTATTAACTACAAAACCCGTATTCTCACAATCGACGGAGGAGAATGAATTTATATTCCCACCGGCGTATGATCCGACCAATGACTTTTATAAAGATAATCCGGTGTATACCGCCGGAGAACGGATTACTATAAAATGGAGGACAAACTACGATGCTTTCAAGTTGTATTCCATGCAAGGGAGTGAGGTGGTCAGTTATAGTGAGGATTTGAAGCTTGGTATGTATCCTTTTTTCATTAATTCTATATCATGAAGTTTGAGTTTTGAGATTATGGTTTTTGATTTCGATATTGATTTTGATTCGGTGTACAAAAATAGAAAGCAACGCTACCTCCTCACCGCATGCGACTTCCTATTCATGGGAAGTATGGACCAACATCGAGGATCCGCCGTATTTACCTTTATACCTGGTGATATTTAATTCAGCAGATGAATCAAAGAGTTTTAGGAGCAGGAGTTTTAATATTACGAATGGCAAGGCGCCGGATGGGATTGCGTATACCGCTACGGAAAGGGATCCTAGTGTTAGGACTTTTACTACCACCACTACTCGGATTTCCCCGGTGGAAACTACTACAATTCCCGGGGAAAGTACGTCACTTCCAACTACAACGCCTACTTTAGCTTCCGAAGTAGAAGCTGAAGATGGTAATAATAGTAATAACGATGATGATAAAGATCATGCGTTAAAGTTGGGGTTGGGGATCGGATTGGGAGTTGGACTTGGGATTCCGTTTCTGGCGGTGGTGGTGCTTTTCTCGTGTGGGGTTATGATTTGTAGAGCTGTGGCGTTGGATTATAATCCTAGGGATGAGGGGGAAGATGGTGCGTCGGTGGTTGAGGAGGGTCGAAGGGGTAGTCGGAGTACGACGGGTTCGAATATTGTTGGGGGCGTTCAGGATGGGGAAAAGGTGTGATGGATAGTTTGAAGTTGGGGGGATATATATGGGGTATGTTTTAAAGATTTCTAGCTACTTGTCTTTGATATACTCCGTTATTGTATGGCCAGGGTTGCTGAGGTTGTTTTGTATCTTTACCCATTGGATCCGAGACTACGTATATACAGTCTCTCCACATACTCACACAGAAAGGTGAAGAGGGTAGAACTCTACGCCGCTGCAACTTCAGCCCCCCACCTCCCAACTTCCTCCATCCTCCCTTCCGCATCTTCGACCAAATCCTCCCTCCTCAATAATCTCCCAATACACTTCCAAGGATCCCTACTCCCACCCCACCTCAGAACCTCCTGTTTATACCTCTCCCCAGCATCTCTAGAAACCGGATCCTTCACAAACACCTCCTTCCAAACCTTATCCGCAATGGCTTTATCCAACATGTAACTATAATACAACCCACCGTATCCAAACAAATGCGTAAAATACCCTTGCCAGCTCCCACCTTCCTCTCCTTCCATATGAGGGAATAATCCATACACTTTATCAAGATTTCGATAGATCTGTGTACTATTGAATGATTTCTCGAGCGCTTGAGGGGAGTGGAGTTCTTGATCTAGTAATGCGAGGAGTACTTGTTGGTACGTTTCGCTGTTTTCCATGAGTTTTCCGATTTTAACTCTCTTTTGTAGTAGTTCCTGTGGAAGAGGGGCATCGGTTCTGTAATGTCTTGCGAAAAGGGAAAGGACTTCTGGTGAGCGAGCAAAATGTTCCATCAATATACTCGGAAACTCTGCAAAGTCTGTTGGGCACCTGGTACCAGCCACCTCATGAAATTTTGTCCGTCCCACGATTGAATGGATAGCATGACCCATTTCATGGAATAAAGTAGTAACTTCATTGAACCCCAACAAGGGGGTCGAACTGCCTGCTGGAGTGCTAAAATCGCATATCAAAGCAATAGTGGGTAATTGATATAACACTCCATCTTTATTCCTGGCCGTAGCCATCCCATCACCTTCACCTTCTTCTAGTTTTTCTTCTATGATTTCTTCTTCGTCTATTGCGCGAGAACAACGGACTGTGAAGTGTGCTGGGTTGGGGTTTTTGCCTTCCCTTTGGAAGAGGTCGCAGTAGACTACTGCGATGTGACCTTCGGAGTCGGAGATCACGTCTAGTCTTCTTACGTCGTCATTCCAGATTTCTCCGGGGGCGGTTTCACGGGGGACGAGACGGATACCGTAGAGGCGGGTGAAGAGGCGGGAGAGACCTTGCATTACCGTTCCGAGGGAGAAGTAGGATGATATATCTGGATCTCCTAGAACTGATTTTTGTTGCTCGATTACTTGGTGGAGGTAGTAGTCCTTTTCGAAGGCGTAGACGGTTGGGTTTGTTAGGTTGTGGAGTTTTGCCTTCTGGTTGGTTATAGCGGAAACTTCTTTGTCTGCTAGCGGACGGGTGTGGGAGAGCATAGAGTGAAGGAAGGTGGTGACTGCTTCTGGAGAACGGGCCATTTTGTCGGCGAGGGTGACGGCGGAATGGGATTCTCGACCGACCAGACGGGCTAGTTCTGCTCTCTTCCTGAGGAGATTCTCGAGTAATGTTATCTGTTGCTTCGGGGCAGTTTGCTGTTCTTTCCAGATCTTGTAACGGACTTCCTCGTCTTTGACAGTTTGTAGAGCATGATGGGCAACGGGACCTCGGACGGGGAGGTATACGATTCCCGAATTTGTGATCCTGGAAAGATTATTTAACGTCCAAGGCTGCATCCCATTCAACTTATCCCTCGTGAACGTAATATACGGATTCGCCGTCGAAGCAGCATTGACGAAATCCCTTCCCAATCTATAAATATCATTCGACAACGACACAAACCTTCTCTTCGAATTATCCGGTAAATTTATTCCCGATTTTTCAAAGTCGGCTAGTAACGTTCTTCCCACCGATTTCGAAACTTCGTCCCAATGCTCTACTACCACGGGATTAAACATCGCGGCTTTTAATGAAGTGTAAAGGTCTGTTGTTGTATTCAGAATGTTCATGTATTCGTAAACACTTTGAAATGCTTTATCTGCCGCTGAGACGAAATCAGGGTCCGGGTGGGTGTTTCGGATGAAATCCGAGAGGTCTAGGACTCGACATAATAGATCGCTGAGACGGTCCAGGTCTTTGATTATACGAATATGGTCTTCTTGGGACGAAGCGCGGGAGACACGGTCGACCACCCTTCTCGCCTTTTTGAGACATGAATTTGCAAAGACGATGAACCCCTTTGGGGTAGTAAGGAATCGGTTTTGGAATAATCCCGTACGAGGCTTTGGGGTTCTTGAGGAGAAAGATTTGTAGGCATCCGGACTGTCGAAGATGGAACGGAGGAGGGCGTCATCGTGTTTATCTGTAGAAGTAGAGTTGACAACTGGAGGGATTGTGGGAGGGATCCGAGGGTCGCCTATGGATGGAGTCGGTGTGACGCCCTGGTGAAGGTATCGAGCTCCAATGCGACGCGATTTGCGAAGACAGTCGTTGCAGATGTAGTTTTGGTTTGTGGCGGACCGGGTGATAGATGGTATTAAGGATTTATGTCGCCAAAGACTTCGTGAAGCCATACGGCGGGCGAGTGAGGGCTGCATCCTGTTTTGGGGTGGGGGGGTTTATATCAGACCATACCACCCGGGGTGGTGGTAATGGCGGGGTGGAGTGGGAGCGGAATGGAGGGGATAACGGATGCAATGCAATGCGGCAGGTAAATTTGAATTTCGAAAAAAGTCGGGTTGGTTGAGGTTGCACAAAAAAGAACAGCCGGATTGAGCCGAGAAAGGTTGGCAACACAAAGTTGCGACAAGACCGTGTGGTATTTTAGCGTCGATGATGCGTGATGTTCAGTTTCATTGCTTGAACAACGTCAGAGTTGGTATTTTATTCTTTCTCCTGTTTTTTCTTCTTTACATTCAACTGAAAAGTTTTGAATAGATACTACGGAGCTCCCGTCTTTATTTGGAAATTTATTGATATTTTTACGTTTCAACGCGAGAAAAAAAGAAATATATATTTTAACAAGTAACGGTAACCGGACCTATCCATTTTATTCATCCCGGCATCCCGTTACACTGTTAATCTTTGATGTTTGTGACGATATGCATATGCACCTATGACGCCTATAAAACAGCCAAGTGACCTGGCATATTGATATTAAAATACGATATATCGATAACTTACGTAGGGTATGTGCTTTTCTCAAACCAGACTTCGCAAAGGTAAATACCTGTATTAATGTTGACATATATATCGTTCAAGTGTCGCTTTACTATAAACCTCTTCTCTATTCCCTTTTTAACAAATTTCCATTTTTTTAAAAAAAATGATTCTTTTAGCCCAGAGTTCTACTATATTTTAATATATATACATACATTTTTATTCGGATACATCCATCTCTAGTTTCCTATCAAGAATATATATTAAATATAACATGGAAATCACCGCCGGCTTCGATCTAGTCCCCAAACTCTCCCCCTCCTCAGAAGACCAATCCTCCTGGAACACCTTTATTTCCCAACTCCGTTCTCGGTATACCTCACCAAACCCCCAAAATGTAGAATTCAAAGAAAACTATATCCTTTTCAACATGAAACACGGTGTAGAACAACAACAACCGGCGTGCATGATCCCTTACGCTGGTCATAAGTTCTTACGTTTCAGCTGTTCAGATATAAACTTGAAGAATGATGGTGATTTTTTATTTGTTTTGTATACGGTTTGTGGGATTGCAAAGAATGTTTTTGGGAAGAGGGTTAGATGGTGGCGTGATGATTTATGTGAAGATGGAGAAGGGTTTTATTCATGGGAGGAGGTTTGGGGGAGTTGGAGGTGTTATGATGAGGTATTGTTAATGGTCCTTCTCTTTTTACCACCCCAATATATACATCGAACCTCGAGATGTCGTGTATACTAATAATAAAGATAGTTAAACGAACCAGACCCCCCAGTACAACCCCAAGTCCCCCCTCCATCACTGTTCGAAATCCAAACCATCCCATTCAAAGGCCGAGGTCTAGTAGCCACAGCATACATCCCAACCGGCACCCGAATCCTCACCGAAAGCCCACTCTTCACCATCCCCAGCCCTCCGATCCCCTCCCTCGAAGCCTCGATCTCTAAAACCCTCAAAACCCTCCCGGAAGAAAAACAAACCGCCTACCACTCCCTCCACAATAACTACCCACCAGATTCCCCCCAAACCCCAGTTCTATCCGGTATCTTCAAAACCAACGCTTTACCCTGTGGTTACAATTCAACCGTTGCGGGGATATACCCCACCATATGTCTCATAAACCACAGTTGTATACCCAATACCCACCATAACTGGAATGAAAACCTTGAGCAGGAAACAATCCACGCGATCCGTCCCATCAAAGTTGGTGAGGAACTCACGATCTCCTATATCTCAGAGAGTATAAGCCAACCCCGTCGACGAAAGTTAAAAGAATGTTTTGGGTTTGATTGTCAATGTCAATTATGTACTTCCACCCCTAAACAACTAGAATCCAGCGATGAAAGACGACGACAAATCATGGAATTGGATGGATCTATCATGTCGGATGCTGGTAGTATTGATTCAAATCCAATCGATTGTTTGAAGGATTGTAAGAGGTTATTAGCGTTGCTTAAGCAAGAATATGATGGGTCTGCGGTTAATTTTGAGGGGGGCGTTTATTACGATGCATTCAGGGTTTGTATAAGACAGGGGGATCAGGCTAGAGCGAAGGTTATGGTTGGACGGGCGTATGAGATGAGGGTTTTGTGTGAAGGGGAGGATAGTGAGTCGTCGCGGGATTTGAAGAGGCTTAGGAGGAATCCGACGGTACATAAGATGTATGGGTTGTCGATGGGGTCGAAGAGTGAGGTGGGGGATGTGCCGGAGGGGTTAGAGCGTGAGGAATTTGAGAAGTGGTTGTGGAGGTCCTAAGTTTTAAATTTTGTTATATATAACGAGATTTTATATTCGACGAATCTGTTATGGGGTTTCCCTTGCTTTTACTTATACTGACTTATATACCTACAACTTGGATACTTGGGTGGCTATGAATAAGTATTCATGCTGACAATTTATGCAAGGGAATTGTAGGATATAGGAGCGCATTCAAAAGTCTTTAATGATTTTAACAAATTGTAAAATCGACTGTGTGGAAGTATGTAGATTTTCCTACCAAAAGTGAGTATTCGAACCTGTTGGCTAGTCAGAAGTCATGAGGGATCACGACGACCTTTGAAGGAATAGACGAAAGAAACCCCTAGAGCTCTACGAAAGTAGCCTCACACAGTCCAGAGCCAAATATCCAGTAAAGAATCTCGGATCAATTCAAAGCACCATAGACATAAAAGAAACTTCATTGGTTAACCCGCACCACAGCGCGCGACCAGCATGCCATGTCATTATTTATAAATAAAAGATATGAAAACCCAAGAACCGTAACCCAATGAAAAGAAAATTCGGGTATCGAACATGAAAATGAAAATAAAAAAATATACAAAAAATCCGTGTCCAAAATAAGACATTATAGACGCCAAAGAGGGAAGGAAGGAATAAAGGGTGGTCATAAGATAAATAAATAAATAAAAAAAAAGATAAATGAAAGAATCGAATGAAAGGTGAAGAAAGGTCATGATCTCAGATGTCCCGCTCAAGAAAATATATCGCACCGGCGCACCAAATACGCTCCAGTTGCAAAAAAAAACAGACCATATATGAAACTCATCGATGCACACCCCACCCCACTCTCCAAAACTTGCAAACGATGCACGCACACGCACAAGCATACGCACTGATGTCAAATAAAAGAGAACTACTGCTCCATCTCACCCCCCAAGAAGTCCTCCTCCTCCATCCAAGCCCTTCGAATCCCATCATCAACCCCCCTTCTCCTCTCCTCTCCTTCATCTTCATCTTCATCCTCATCTTCGCTCCCATCGGTCCTCAAATACCCCGAGTGTAGAACCTTAGCTACAACCTCAACGCTAGCCGGTTCTCTAAGAGGATAAAACACTGTTTCTTTGATATCCAAACTTCCATGTGGATATCTTGACCTCGATCCGAAGAATAGATTATCATAACTTTCAAATCCCAGATATTTTGGCATATTTGCGCCGGACGCGTAATCGAGGGATTCGACTGCCACCATACCTTCGAATACAATCCGAAGATCCCATGTTCCCTTTTTATCACCGGATAAGCTGAGGGGTGGGGTTGGATGGACGACGGCCGGTTTGTTAACCAGCACATCGGCAGCCTGTCTAGCCGCGCTGAGAAGGTCAGTTAATGATTCTCTATTCCATACTAAACCCCACGCCGGCGTTTTGAGTAAATACTCAGCATGAA
This sequence comes from Arthrobotrys conoides, assembly GCA_036971725.1. Taxonomy (NCBI): domain Eukaryota; kingdom Fungi; phylum Ascomycota; class Orbiliomycetes; order Orbiliales; family Orbiliaceae; genus Arthrobotrys; species Arthrobotrys conoides. The sequence continues at coordinate 4,620,925 of JAVHJM010000001.1, forward strand.
CCTCTTGTTGCGCGGCGTCACTAGGGCCAGGTGGATGGAATGTCGTCTCAACCGAATAATCCCTACACCCCCTCGCAATGGACTTATGCACCCGTGGAACAACAATGGTCCACTTTCTCTTAAGATTTTTGTCGTAACTTGGGAGTTTGAGTGCTGTTGCGGATTCGGGTGTGGAATCAGCAGTAGCCATTAGCTTTCCAAGGTAAGTTGGTGCGGTGGATGATGAAAGGAATGCGCGAAAGATTTCGGGACAGCAGACGCTGTATACGAATGCGTCGGTGAGATTCGGAAACATTGCAAGAAGAGGGCAGGCGTGTGGTTGAACCGGTGCACGGGAGGACATTGATAGTTGAGGAATTGCTGGTGCATATTTGAGGGTTCTGAGAGTGTGAGCAGAGAATGACTTCTGGAGCAGCACCAAGGATGCTATAATAACGGAATTAGTTTGGCGACCAAGCAGTAATAGATAGTATAAATAAGAAATATATCTCACCCCCCAGCGAAACCTCCGCCGCCCAGCACCCATCCGCCAACAAGAATTTCTCAATGCCTTCAATCCCTCTACTCGTCGATTGCATATCCAGCCCAGCACTTCCCTGCCCGAACACAAACTTCCTCACAAACCCTTCCCCAAACCACCGTCTCTCATGTCCCTTCCCCACAAACCCGCCAGCATAATGAGAACTCCTCATCCACCCTCTCCCTCTAACTTCAATATCCTTCACCTGTGTCTCTGGCCCATTCCAAAGCCCTTTCTCGAGTTCTAACCGATTAAACTCATCATGCATCTTCTCGATCAACAGGTCAACCTCCAAATTCAAGGCTCGAGATGTAACATCCAGTGCATCCCACCATACCTGGCGACTAACACTTGGATGTTCCAATTCAGATAACTGTGTCGCGAGTCTCGAAAACTGCTGTTCATTACAATACAGCCAATCCCTGAACTCCACTGTCTTACAAGCCTGTAGAGCCGTCTTTAAAGACCCCCACTTTGATGGCGGTAAGACAGCGAGTATGTTAACAGGAACTTGAATCCTAGAACTCCCAGCTGCAGCCGTGATGATATCCAACACTAACTCCGCATCTGACTTGATAATCGCTATTGTCTGTTCAATAATAAACTCATGCACCCGTCTTGAAAGTGCAAACCTCTGTTGTATCCGATTGCTTTGAATCCTAGCCATCGACGGCCGTTGATAAGGATTCATGATCCAATTCGCTTCATCGATACCCCAATACTCCCGTTCCGGGTTATCGTAGTACTTCAAAAACCGTTCTTTCCCCACTTCGGCGTCGTGAATAAGCCTTTCGAAAACATCAGTATCCTCTCGCCATGCATATGTGAAATCCCAGAAAACAATCCCGCCACCATTACGTAGCAAAGAGCCACCCCATACTACGGCAAAGGTAGATAACATGGCATAAACGCTTTCTAGATTTCGAATATGCATCGGCGAACCCAGGTGTAAGGTGACACCTCCAGATCTTAAGTATGGGAAGGCAGTCAGGAACTCCTTATGAATAAGTGACCAATCAACGTCTTCCCTTATATGATGCGAATGATCGGACATAAATGATTCCTTCGACTCTGCCGCTTCGGGTAATAAATAGTATGATAGAAAGGATGATATTCCTTTCTTCTGGCCGGATCTTCCATAGGTCGGTGGATAGCTGTTATTGCCGTCGTAATGATTATCTTTTCGTCGGCGCCGAATGCTTCCTCCCTCTGAATGTTCTTCCGTAAATAGCGCTTCGTCGTCAGAAGGGTTGTTGCTCCCCTCTCCACCCCCACCACCACCACCCACACCTCCTCCTCCTACAGGTCCAGCAGGAGTAAGATGCCTCCCATATTCTTTGATACCAGTAATTTCCTTCCTCTTTTTCGTCCCAGAAGATGACGACCCGACCAAAACCTGACGGATTTCTTCATCGTCACCGTGTTCCTTATTATAAGCTTCCAACCGTAGCCTAAGTCGTTCGATATCGCTAAAGTCGACAACCACACCATTTCTAGTGGCAGAAAAGTATTCCCTGCTAGCCCAAGAATGCCATCTCGAACAAGTTTCTCGGATATGTCGGGTATCGGCAAGTTTCCATCTTAAATATCGTTTCTTGAGTTCTGTGACCTTGGCACCAGGGTAGAAGCAGCGACATAAAGCGTCCGAAGCGGTGGAATGTGAAACCACATCGTCGAGGATTTGACCTAATATCTCAGCTGGTAAAGATTCGAAAAGCTTTGGAGAATTCTCGGTCGGACGAGAGATGTAATTGCCAGCATCGTCATAGTCGTCTTCTTCGGAGTCGCTGTCGGCGCCGAAAAGGTATTTTGTGAAATATTTTGTGAGTTTGAATGTAGAACCGGGGATGTGAGAAGGGTTTCGGTGTGGGTACGGTGGACAGTAGCATTGAGGACGTTTGGAGGGGACTTCGCCGGGGAGTTGAGGATTTGGTTGTTCGCGGCGAAGACGGTCTTCGTTTGAGTAGCGCATTGTCAGGGAGGACGAGGTGGTGAGGGAGGAAGAGGAGAGGGAGGAGGAAGAGTCGCGGGTGCGCGGTCTTGAGGAGGAGCCGGAGTCTGTGGAGTAGTAGAGGATGTTGTTATTATTATTATTGTTATTGGCAGTGTTGGTGGTGTTTACGTCGGTGGCTGGCGCTGAGGTTGAATATAATAACGAATGCGAAGTTGAAGCCGAAGAAGAAGAGAAGCCGCCGCCGCCACGATAAGGAGGATGATGATGGTCAGAATAAGAAGAAGGAGAAGCAGAGGATAGACCGAGAGAAGTGGCGAGCGACGACCAGAAGCCGGGCGACGGTGGTGATCTCATCTATTATCTCCCTATCCAATATAATCACCACTGTCACATACAGATACTTAAAAGGTTTAGTATGGTATTGGGTGTGTATATATATATATATGTAGGGCTGTCGGTTTATATCCAAAGGAGTGAAGCGATTGGATTGGATTGGAGAGATAGCAGAGAGAGTGGGTCTTTTCTTTTTTGTCTTCTGGCAATTGCAAGTAAAGTAAAGTAAAGTAATGCGCAAACGGACTAGTACCTGTCGCGATCTTTTGAGATTTTGGTTATTATTTTTATTATTAATCTTACTTGTTATAAGTCAGTCAGTCAGCCAGCTAGCTCAGGCGAGGAAGGAGGGAAGGATAAGGATGATGATGATGATGATAAAGATAAAGGGATGGCTGGAACAATATAATGTAGTAGTGTCAGAGAGAGAGAGAAAGAAAAGTAAGAAAGAGAGAAAGAAAAGAAAGAAAGAAAGAAAGAAAGAAAGAAAGAGGAGGCGCCGGTGTGGGTAAATACGTCGAGCAAGTCGCACAGAGACAAGAGAATTAAGAGAATCTACAGGATATTATCCCTGGCAATGCTGTCAAGGTCCATGTCAATGTCAAAATGTCAGTGTCAGTGTCAATGTCAATGTTAATGTCAATGTCAATGGTAGCAATGAATGACTGTGACATATCTGAGGTTCGATTCCAATACATGTACCATCGACAGTACTGTCCAAACTGAGGGAAAGAAGAGAGAGAGAGAGAGGGAGCTGTCAAAACAAAAGAATGTAATGTAATGCAATGTCAGACTCGTGCCGGACGGGGGAATTTAGCGCGCTGCCTAACTTATTAAACTCGAATATCCGAGCGAATGGCGAATGGCATTTCATCAGATCGGAATGGTTTTGGCTTCTTTGTAATGTTATTAATTAAATTAGCGACTCAAACTCGACTCGACTCCCAGAACTCCCCCAATTCAAAACATCACGATGTCATGATGGCCCATGCTTCAAGTACAAAATATATCTCTATAGAAGAGGAAAACATAGGAAAATATAAAGCTATATATCGGAAATCAAAATGAAAAAAAATAGAGAATGAAAAAAAAAAAAAAAAAAAAAAAAGGGGGATAGATGATGGTTTAAAACTTGGGATTCCCCCTCGCCCATCCCATCCCCGCCACTATCGCTGCTGTCAGCACCGCGCAAATAGCAAACGGCAAGCCCATCCCCAACCCTGTCACATTCCCCTCAGAATACGTGAACGCGTATACTTTAATCCACAACGGCCCGTTCAATATCCCCGACATGATTTCAACAATCACGAACGCCATGTGGATAATCATAATCTCACTCTCCTTCGCCTGAGCTATACAATGACTTCTCAATCCATCAAAGAACGCTCGCGCCGGCGCGTTCACAACCAACGACATTACTAGGAAGAATTCCGACGCTGTTACTGTCAGCAGTATTGCCGATAACGACTGTGCTACTAATGATAACGTTGCGATCATTAGGTCTGGTGGGAATCGGAGCTTCCGCCACAGGCTACCCTTCCCGGAAACCACTCTTTCGATCTTTGATTTCGCGAATGGTAGTAACAATAACACCACCGCACCCATCAGGGATTCGAACGACAGCACGATTCCCGTCTTCGACAACGTCCAAGAGTACCGTTTTGAAACCCACGTTTGAAACGGAATCCTAACACCTCTTGCGATCATATTCAAAAACAATATCACCAGCGCATTCCTAATCGCCCGTTGTTCTAATAACAACGTCTTAACCGATGCGTATAGATTCGTCTTGGACCGTGCTTGTTCTAGGAATCTTTGGTATAACGTTGCTTTTCGACGTGGCGCTGCTGTGGTATCTTCGTCGTCTGCATCGTTGTCATCTGCCGTTTCTGGATACTGTGACGACCGTATGTCGTCGTACATGTTTTTCTTCTTTTCGGGCTGTGCGGGCGGGAGGAGGAGGATCGTAGGCACCGATAATACGACGAAGAGGACGACTCCCATATAAAGAACTTTCACAGGGCTGATGATACCCATTAACCAGGAACCAAGTGTAGTTCCCAGGAAGGTCGATAGAATATTGAATCCGGTGAGTTTATAGTATACCGCCGCTCTAAATTTGAGTATTACATATTAACAATCCCGCTCGATCTAGATAAAATCTTGTTAATAGGATTATAATGAACACTTACAGGTCATCCTTTGGCGTATTCTCAGCAATTACCGTTCGCATCATGATCCCAAAGAACGTAAACCCGCCGCCGAGTAAATCAAATAACGGTATAACCCAAAACAACCGTGGGTCGAATGTCAGCGGGTGCGAGCCTATATCTCATAATTAACAACCGTCTTTTCAATCTCATTTACATTGAATATAACCCACCTATAAATCCCATTAAGGACAATCCCACCGCCGTCTCTCCAATCGCCAATAGCAAAAACGCCCGTCTATCTATAACTCCAGCCAAAAAACCCGACGGAAACATCACCAACAACGCTATTTCCAAATATCAAAAATTAGCCTCAAAAAACCAACATCAACAGATATATTATTAAGAGAGAAAAAGATACTCACAAACAACAGTAGAAACCGTATCCGAAACGCCCAAAATCTCCACCACACCAGCCTGAATCTCATCCGTCTTACAGAGCTTCTCATCAGGCATAAAATCCGCCCCTCCTCTCCTCCCCTCATCAATCAACGTCTGATTCTTATTCTCAAACTCATACCACCTCTGACAAACCGCATTCTCCACAATCCGGGTGAACGGTAAACTCGTCGTCGCAAAACTAAATATTATAAAGACTTCTAACAAAATACACAGCCATACCGTCCGTCTATGACGGGAGGTATATACTGTCGGTGGAGCATGTGGGTGGGTGTCTAATAATGGTGTATCCATTATCTCGAACGGTTCCAGAGGTGTCCGAGGGTTCAATGGAGATAAAGGTGGAGGATGAGGTGTGCTTGGCCTTGAATTGCCTGGTGAGGATGAGGAGGATTGGGAGCCTGATGGAGAGAAGGCATTGAGAGGTTCGGATTCCTCAGGGCGACTTGGCCGTTCTTTATGGATGTCGATATAAGAGGCCATATTTGCGGATTTTGGGGGCCAGCGGCCGGTTAGGGCTCTGCTAGCTAGCTACCTCCCACTATAGTAGATGATGACCTTTCTGTCGTATGGGTTTTTTTCTGGTTTGTGAATTGTAATTGTAATTTTTATTTTCTTATTTTTAGAAATAGAAAAATATATGCAGGTTAATCTTGTGCTTTGGTTGTTTATTTTTTGTTCAGGAGTACCATGCAAGATGGGATCTGTATCTAAACGTGGTGTCGAGTCCGCGTGGTTGTCTCCTTTGATATGATAATGGGGATATGGCGAATGCGAAACTGCAAGATGCAAGATGTCGGGTGGGTGAATATTGAACGGAACACCAAAGGCACCAACCCGGTGATATCGACCTTTATGCAAGACGGGTCAACCCTGTGGTCGCGTGTGAATGACTGACGAAATAGAAAAAAAAGAATATATATATAAAAATAAAAGATAACGGTCACCGTTATTTTTCATGCAGTGCGACCGAGGGTCTGGAAGGAAAAAAGAGGATGGTGATAGGTAAGTGAAGTCGTTAGGTAAGTAGTTAGTTAGCTAGCTGTCCACCAGCTTAGCTGTGTAAGGACCCTCCTCCAATTGCAAGCTCTTTCGTTTCACGGCAGGAACAAAAAACAAAAGCGAACTACTACCCGGTGAACCGCTCAGGTGGCTTTTTTAGCCAGATAAGTCAGTTTAAGTATTCCAAGAAATCAAAAGAAACACCAGGCGAAGTAGAATTCGAATTTAAACAATTGGGAAAAAATTAAAGAATGCAAAATTTACAAGCAAGGGTGCCCACCGGTACCTCCAAATACCCAAGTGGGGGGGAAGGGAAATCGATAGGAAATATGTGACAATGGAAGCGGAAACCCGCATCGGCTGGCCAGCTGGAGGGTTTTCTGGTCTTATGCGCGGGAAGTGGTCGCCTGAAAGGGGCCGAGCTAGACTCGAGATGGGCTTCCAGTCCAATCAGGACGGGACGGGGAATGGAGCAACTTTTAGAGCAAACAATGAATGCACGTTTGAGAGAGGTTGGATTGAATCTCGAATCCAGATTTGAACGGGAGGGGTCAGATAATAGTAACATGAAGTATTGAAGTTGGAGAGGCAAAGGAGGATGTTATTAATAAGTCAGCACTGTGCTATCGTCTGACATTCGATTCTCACCCTCAACGTTATCAAGTTAATGTTAACAGTTGCAATGTAAATCCTGCGACGTTCGACTGCGGCTGCTTCAGATTGTTTCCAACAGAAGACCAACAGTTATACATACCAGTATAACCATCTCCACCACCCCCAAAAAAAGCCCCGGCTTGGCACTAAAATGCTTGAATTTATTGTCTGCTAGACCCATATTTATGGTATGGCGTGTTTCTAGTTTTCCATGTTATATAACCAACTGTTTTATTAAACTGCTCATGATCATGTTAATGTTGACAAGTATCACTTAAGTACTTCTTTACTTACTTAGAGGTATAGAGGTGGTGGTATGTGGAGAGCTGTTCGTATAGAGTATAGGCAAAAATAGAGAGAACCATGTCCATCCGGGGAAGTCCCGTCTGACCTGGACCTTTCTTACCCCATCTACATTCTTTCCTACTGTTGTCTTTTTTCTCTCTTCAGCCCAGGGATGTGATATTATCTAGATATCTTAGGATGACCGCGAACGGAAACCGAAAGAGACTCAACTTCCGTTATTGTTACACAAGTCCACCCGGGATCCCTTCGTAGGGCGACACAGACCAAAGGTTGGCGACATGCAATTGGTGAGCAATTGGTATAAGGACGTCACCTGCCCGAAGTCTTCGTCCGATCTGCTCCCACACGACCCACAATCACAGTCCTCAAAAGCTAGTGCTGGTCTGGTCTGGTCTCAGAAATCCCCCCCAAAAAAACGATGGTGTGAACGATATTAATAGTAAAGAATCGAATAGTTCAGTTACAAAGAAAGTGGTGTGTGAGAGTGTCTCCTACACTAATCTTTCCCACGATACCAGCTCTCCCAAAATGCAGCTCCCATCCGGGTTCCCCCCTGTCTTCTCCCCAGTCCCGCCCGCAGCATCAATCGGAACGTACGGCTTCCCTTTTAATTCGCTCGCTAACCCATCTTGATCTTCGATCTTGATCTTTGCTGCATCATTATCACCTGCGTTTGTTGTTGTTGCATCTTGCAGCATATCGTCATCTGAATCTGCGGGTTCTTCTTTTACTACTACCTCAACTATACTTTCTTCGAAGGTCCCGTCTGCATTTTCTTCTTTTATTATCACGCTTTTTTTGGTCGCAATTAGTGTCTTTCCACTTTGTCCAATGCCATATTTTCGACCGCCGGCTGCGTTGCAGGTAGGGCAGTAGCGGCCGTCTAAATGAATTCATGATGTTAACATTCCATTCCCAAATTACCCATCATAGTATTTCGATTTAGTGAATTCATGACGTGTAGCTATTTGGAAATAGAAAGATACTCACGCCGAATCATCAACTGATGCAGTCCATACTTCAACTCGTCCGGCACCCTAGCATCCAAATGCAAAAAAGTCGTATCCCGTGTAACTTTCACTTCCTTACCACCACCCCTCTTAAGCTTCACGGGTCGCAGTCGCTTATTCCCATTCCGATAAGATCCTCCCGCTCCCGAGTCGAGTGTCTTACTGTCCACGCGATCAGAACTCTCGGCCTGACCATTTTTGCTATCATCTCCTTCATCTTCTTCCCCTGCTGCCCCTTCTTCTTCGTCAGTGAGTTCCAAAGGCGCTATTTTAGACTGCTGAGACATAAGCTCTCGTTGGTATCCGGGTGTTGGAACCCAGCCAAGCAGCTTTGAGATCCGAAAGACGTGGGTGTCCACAGGGAAAGCGGATCTTCGGAGGCCTATGTGATCAATTTTTTGTTCCTTCGTCAGTTCAACTGATCTTTTTTTTTTAATTGGTCTTTGACAACTGACAATTCCATATCGTGACGTGATATATATATGCAGATTTAGATCATACGATCAAGCCCCACGAAAGATACCTGTCGGCCATCCTAAAACAAAGAAAGAAGAGGAAAGAATAGTGACAATAAACTCACAGAACATAAGCACGCAAGTAGCGGTCTTAACCCCCACCCCCTTAAACCCCATCAAAGTCTCCATAACCTCATCATCCCCCTTCTCATGTAAATAGTCCAAACTAATCTCTCCATTCTTCCCCCCTCTCTTCTTAGTATCCTCACAAACTTCTTCCAAAATACCCTTGATAGCTTTACTCTTGATATTTGCCAGACCACCTTTTTCTATCGCTTTATATAAATCTTTTACGTCACTTTTGTGGACTGAAGACCAGTTTACACCGCCGTGAACAGGATCGTGACCATATTTTTTTATTAGACCGTGAAAAGCATTTGTGGAGTTTCGAGCTGACGTATTCGCCGAGAGAACTGTGCGTAGGAGGGAGTCCAGGACTGAAGGGACTTCACCACAACCGGCATGGAGGGTTGAGGCTGTCAGAGTATCCGGGCGGACGGCGGGACCATGGGCGGCAGTAAGGAGGGAGTGAACTTCTTGGCATTGAGAGGGGGTAGGAAAGGGGTGAGTAGGGAATGGGGATGTCTTCAAAGATAACTTTTTCTTTTTAGATGTGAATTTAGGTGGATTCTGGATGTCTTCAGGGGATTCTAGATTCGCATCTGGAGCCTTTCGTTTAGATTTGCGTTTGGAGTTAGGGGTACTAGTGTTAGTTTTCGGTGATGTTGTTGGTATTGGTATTGTGGAGGTATCTGCATCATGAAACGTGAGGTTTGGCGCTGGTTTAGTTGCGGAACGTAGTTGGCGGGACATTTTATTTATTTGTTTATGATGGTGATGATATATCTTAGGATACTTGTGACCTTTATGTTAAAAGTTGTGATGAAGTCGCGGTTTGGATGATGTTTGGGTGTTTACGTAGATCTAATGATCTAGATCGATCCAAACAAAGAAATGCAGATGCATGATCAATGCAAAATCAGTTTAATGACGCGGTTGGATTGTGACTGTGTGTTGCTGTTGTATTCTCGACGCCTCCAACTGGAACCAGAACCTCGTGCGCGCAGGTCAAAGCTTCGAATTCTGCTCTAAGTTCGGTTGGACTAAATAAGTATGCAGGTTGGATCCGAATGGAATTACAGAAACCTCTTGCAAGGTTTCAGCTTGGGCAGGTATCAATTATCTCATCGATTTTATATTATCCCCGCAATGTAAAAGAACGTGCCTAGATCGAGGGTCAACGAGCTCGAGCCGGGGATTCGAAGCTCGGATACTTTCCCTTTCCCTTTCGTCATTCGTACAACCACATCGGGAAGCTTAAGGCTGCAGTACAGCACGGTACAGTACAGTTCGAGAATAATGAACATGAACAACCTCCGTGAATAGCCTCCCCCCCTCATTAAAATACCACAGACCTACCCATCCATGATCCTCCTTCTCCGTCGTGTCCATTCAACATCCAGAACCGTCTTCCCCACAATTATCTCAAACTATACCACCATAGTTCCAAGAGGCTGTAAGAGGTCTATCACAATGGCTGCATCTAAAGAAACAAAATCGTCGTTAATCGACTTTATGCGCGGTCATCCGTCTACCTCCCTTCTAGCAACATCTGAGATACTTGCCGCTGCGAATGCGGTGCTGGGTAGTTCGGATCTACCACAGGATTCTTTCGGCGAGGATAGACATCCGTTGCATTATGGACCTGATTGTATGCATACATATCCAATTTAAATTCCTGTCTTACATATCATATTTAAAATATATCCTAACAAGTGTTCAATTGTAATAGTAGGAAATATCTCCTTCCGCCGTGAAATCGGGATCTGGTCTGCCGCCCGCTACGGCCTAAAAGCCCCAACGGACCCGGAGATGATAAACCTCACTTCAGGTGCATCGAATGGTCTTTCGAAGGCATTGGAGTTATTTACAAACCCCATTGGCGGGTATACACGCAGAGCATTCATTCTGACGCCAGTCTACTTCCTCGCCTGCCCTATCTTCCAAGGTAAAATATCCCCCCTTTAAACCTACCTTCTACTATGCACAGATACAAAGATGATTGAAAATTCTGTATTATTTAAATAGACTCCGGCTTCGCAAACATCCTGACCGCCATTTCACTCACCTCCTGCGGCACCTCTCTCGACTTCCCAGCTTTAATCTCACAACTAGAATCCTCCTCCTCCTCACCCCAAACAACATCACTAGAAGCAGCAACCTCCCCTTTAAAATCCTTAGTATCAAAACCCCTCTACCGCCACGTCCTCTACTGCGTCCCCACATTCTCAAACCCCACGGGTACAACCCTATCCCTCGAATCCCGCATCCAACTCGTAAAACTCGCGCGTGAACATGATATGCTACTAATCACAGACGACGTCTACGATTTCCTCGACTACCAAAACTCTCCTAACCAACCCCATAAAACAACGATAAAAAGATTGGTCGATATAGACCGTGAGTTGGGGGTTGAGGAAGGTGAAAAGGGGCATACTCTTTCCAATTGTTCGTTTTCGAAAATTTTGGGACCTGGGGTTAGGTGTGGATGGGTTGAAGGGGCGACGAGTGTTCTTGCTCAGGCGATGGGGAAGAGTGGGGCTAATCATAGTGGGGGGACGCCGTGTCAGCTTTCGAGTACGATTATTCATAGGTTATTACTTGAAAGTGGTGGGAAGAAAAGGGTTATTGATGATGTTATTGGGAATATCTGTGCGGCGTATAGGAGAAGAGCTGAGTTGTTGAAAAGACTAATCAAGGAGTACTGGCCGGAGGGGACGGAGGTGCAAGGTGGTGAGGGGGGTTACTTTGTCTGGGTGAAGTTACCGGAGGGGTATGATGCCAGAGAGACTGCGAAGGTAGCGGTTGAAAGAGGGGTAAAAGTCGGTGAAGGGGATGGGTTTGAAGTTCCGGTTGTGAAGGGGGTTGGAGAGGCGAATGTTATGGGATGGGGTGGGAAATATCTGAGGTTATCAGTGTCATATTTGGAGGAAGACAAGATCGGGGAGGGCATTAAGGTGCTCGGGGAGGCTATGAGGAAGGCTAATTAAGGCAACTTTTTATGTTGAAGATTATGCATACGAAGATCATGATCTATCAAATCTTTGAAATCCTTGAATGAACCAATTCGGTCCTGTTCGTTCAACTAGATAGAAAATTGATATTGCAAGAAAATGATACACCGAAACACCAGCGCTCACTCCAAGGCCCCCTTTCTATCGATCTATCGTACAATCCCGCCTAATTATTCTAATTCATAACATAACTTTTATGTATGTTAAAATAATCATTTCTTCCTATCCTTCTTCCCACCAGGCAGAAGTTCCAAATGTCCTGCTTTCTCCGCCAAATTCTTTTCAGTCTTGGCTGTTAGACCGCCGGAGTGTTTCTATAAAATTGTTTATATTTAGCACGGATTCTCATGGTGGGCCAAAAAAAAAAGGGCAAAAGAGGAAAAAAAGAGACAAGTATCGCCACGCTACTAAGATAGACATCTTGCAAGTTTTCTAAGAAGGGGAGCATTTGGGTATGAATATGTCTACAAACCTTCTTAATAGCATTTTGTTTTATCAAAATATGCTTTTTGGGTGCGATTGTCCGGTTGCCTTTGCGTGGACCGAGAGCTTGTGGTCTGCTGTAAAATTTTCATGTTGCATTATGCATATTTGTTAGTTTTTTAGATTACAATGGCAACTTGGGTTGGTGAGGTATGATAGGTATCCCGATTCCACGATGCTATAGATGAAAGAGGGGGGGTGAGACAACATACCTCTTCGTAGTTGTTGGCTTCGTGAGCTTTTTTGTTCCCTGCGCCATTGTAGTATTGTGGAGGGATGATGTGGTAGTGTGGTGGTGATGGGAGTTGTAACTGATTGGGAAGATGTGTTGGCGAGGTGGTTTTTATGGGTGAGACTTTTGGTTACAAGACTATTGGCACAGCACAGCGGCATTGCTGCTCTCGTATCCGGTGCCACAGATGGCATGGGTACACACGACTTGAAAATTAAACCACAAAGCTAATCAATTGATCAAAAGGTTGAAATCGTACGTTAGTTAGAATATCATGCCGTAGCTTTGCATTATTGAGCGACAGGGTATATTCTATAATAAATACTATCACATCTTACAATCCATGTGAGTTCAACTTTCACGATGTCTCAGTACCTCCTTCCTCGATTTTCTCCTTTGCAGGTTCCAAATGTCCCAGCAGTCCTTCCTTGCCAACATTCATGGCCCGTTTGATCTCCATTTCGGTTTCTCTGAGGGCTTCTTTGCCTCTCGCAATATCCTTTTGGTTGTAAAACCGCTCTCTCCGAACGGCGGCTTCACGATCTTCCAATGCCCTTCTCTGCCTTTCGAGGTTATCCTTTGATGAAGTACCCTCGCCCGCATCTTCCGGTAGACTTCTTATATGGGCTTCTACTATCGGCTCCCTTCTATCCTTTGGGACGACAGTATATCTGATATCACACTCCACTGAAGGAGGCAAGGTATCAAGAGTTGATCCACGCCTCAGATCTTTCACTGTTTTAAGATATTTCTTCAGGTCGTTTTCTCTTGTCTCCACGCTTGTTTTGATCCCTATATCTCGATTAGTGCTTCGTCTGGCAAATTCGGTTGTGAGGTTATACTTACGACTTATATAGTCCCTATAATAGCTTTCTTTAACCTTGTCCGTCACTTTAACATCCTTCATCGGTGCTTCCTTCTTAAACTTCCGTTTGAACTCTGGCCAGTAGAGCTTCGGAGTCGCATTGGCTTCTATAAACGCCAAATAGGCAACTCTCGGGTCTTTCTTAACCTCCTTCTCCTTCTCTTTCTTTAGGCTAGCAATACGTTCCTGACACCACTCTCCAAACACCTGTTTTCGCATTTTGGTAGTCGAAAGAGCGGTATACCGTCCATCCTCCACTAGTTTTGGCATTTCGCTATCCCATGTACTGTATGGATTAATGTTTAGGTCGTTCAAGAGGTCTTTGAATAGTAGCGCGCCATCTTCCGGAGCTAACTCGTCAGTCTCTCCCAGGTCCTCCTCGCCCAGGCCGTATTGTGCTGCAATGTCGCCGAGTTGCCACGCTATATCGTCTTCTGTAAATTCCACCGGGCCGCCGGCTTCCATTCTTAGACGCTTTTCGTCGTGCTCCTCGTCAAAGTCTTCGTCATCGTAATAATCCCCTTCATCATCTTCAGCAGGAGCTGAAGCTTGTCGTTTTATGCCATGAACCGCGGACCCCTCATTCCCTTCTTCTCCTTCAGAAGGTTCGTAGTATTCTTCTTCGCCATATTCATATTCTTCCTCCTGATTGGCGATTGATTCCTCTTGTTCCCGTTTTTGGCGATCCAAAGCGCTTTGTCGGCGACGAATGCGCTCTCGTTCTCGTTCTTCATTTAAAGACAGCTTTTCTAGGGATTCAATCGCAGCTTTTAGGGATTCTGGGGCGTCCCAGAGGGATTCCTTAGTTTCCGGGTTGTGTATGAAGGTGTTTCCATTTTTGGTCGTGACGAAGACCCAGGGTGCAGCATCGGGTATTAAACGTTTGGTTTTTGGTTTGTCGGGTTTGTCTTGATGACGAGGACGGCGGGGAGGTTGAAATTGGCCCTGATTCCCATGATGGTATTGCTGGGGATGGTTGTGAGGGTGGTTGAAGTTGAATTGATTGTGCTGCTGATAGTTTTGGGGTGAGTGTTGAGGCGGAAATTGAGGTAACGGTGTATGCACAGGTTCGGCTGGCCGCGTGTAGGTTGATGTTTTGGTTTCAGCATGATAGTAGTAACTGTGGCCTAGTGCGCGAGAAATTCTGGATGAGTAAATGGGAATTGTTAGATATGTTTGGTATGGGAACCATTGGAGGCAGGAAGCTTTAGACACGTACCAGTTGGAGCGCGATGTTCCGTCCACCCTTTCGGTAGGGGTGGAAGAGATGCTGAGGGAAGACGGCCGGAGGACATTATTATTGTAGGAGGGTTTGATTGGTGGTTTGGCGATATGCCGGTGGGAGTAAAGAAGGAGGATGGTTTGGATGAGGTTGACGCGATGAGGATGAGGATGGTGGTTGTGGTGTGGATTTGGCGTGACGCAAATGGACATATGAGAATTTCAACTTTTCTTCTGATCTTCGGCTGTCACATTCCAACTACGACCTTATTACCCACGTTTTACAACAAATCTTCAGCGGGATTCTTCGGGTTCGATAGCGGGCTCTTTCGGTCGACGAAGGGATGAGTGTAAGGGGAGTTGGAAGGGTTTTAAGGCTTCGGCCTGCCCGGGCTACCGCTTTACTACAGCAATCACGATGCTTCTCGAGTTCTGGTGTGCGGCTTCAAGATCAGAAGGCCGGAGAGCCGACAACGCACTTTGGGTTTCAAAATGTAGCGGAGTCGATAAAGGAGTCGAAAGGTATTAATGATATTTTGGTTCTTATGATTTGAAAATGATACTAATGGATTTTGTAGTTCGAGATGTTTTCAATTCTGTCGCAAAAAACTACGATACAATGAACGACGTCATGTCCTTTGGCATCCATAGGATATGGAAAGATCAATTCGTCCAGCAATTAAATCCAGGAAAGAAGAGCATCTTCTCGGAGCCTATGACTATTCTAGACCTTGCAGGTGGTACGGGGGACGTTGCATTTAGGATGCTGAATCATGCTAGAACAGTTAATGGGGACCCGGAGACTAAGGTCAAAGTTGTGGATATTAATGAGGAAATGCTGAAGGAGGGCATGAGGAGGGCACATACGCTAGGGTATAGAACTGAGGGGGAAGGTATGGATCGAATCAATCGGTATTTGGGTTTGAAGAGAGGACTGATTTGTGGGAATTAGACGCTCCGATATCTTTTCTTGTGCAGAATGGGTATGGATTGAGATCATGAGATTCCGGATACGGTGTTGAGGCGGCTGCTCTGACATAATCCTGAATATAGTGAAACATTGGAGGCAATTCCGGATAATTCGATAGATCTTTTGACGATTGCGTTTGGTATCCGGAAGTAAGTTTACATCTTTGAGGTGGCTGGTTCACCCCGCCCATGGGCTTGGAATTTATAGACCATGGTTCGTTGGCGCTTTGGCCTCGAAAACAAAACGGCCATTCGGGTCCCCTTTGTTTCCTCGTTTTCTTTGATTATATCGAAAATTCCGGAAATTCTACTAACATTCACTAGTTTTACAAACAAAGAGAAGGCACTTGCAACAGCTCACCGAGTCCTTAAAAAAGGCGGCGTCTTCTCCTGCCTCGAATTCTCAAAGGTCGACAACTTTGTCCTAGACCAGATATACCGTCGTTACAGCTTCAGCGTGATCCCAATGATGGGCCAGTTGATTGCTGGTGATCGGGATAGTTATCAATACTTGGTTGAAAGTATCGTAAAGGTACGTACATCCTCTCAGTGTCTAGTTATAATCACGTACTAAATATCGACATAGTTCCCGAGCCAAAAGGACTTTGCGGGTATGATCCGCGATGCTGGGTTTCAGCTTGCTGGGAAGGGATGGCAGGATCTCACCTTTGGAGTTGCTGCTATTCATACTGGTGTTAAGCTGTGATTCTGTTTGGTATGTTGACTTATTGTATATATGAAAGTTGTGTGGGTGATGTGGATTGTAAATATAAACTGTAAGTGCTAGTCGCTCTATTTCTGGTCGCTGGTGGTTCTGCTGATACTGATAAAACCTTTAGATAGACTCACTAGATTTATCCCGTACCGAAAGAACCGGAGAAGTAAATGTCATGTAGGGGGTCTGGAGGTAAGGAGTGGATACTCAGGACAACGCGGGACTTCTGTTGGAATTTCTTGAGCTTTTGGAATTTCCCCCTCGAAGCCTGTGTAACCATCACGACGATCCAACATTAAAGACGACATCCCAACGCTTTTCTATCCCTCGCAATGAATGTACAGCCAGTTTGTGGCCACAATTTTATGGCATCGACTTCATTTCATAAACTCTAAGGTATGAAATATCTGTACCCCGCTCTATCGTACAGAGGAACAGTGTCTGATTCCGAATAGGTAGGGGTTCATTAGCTACAACCCGGTACCCTTTTGATCAAACTCGTGACATTGTCAAAGTCTTGGACCTTTATTCAAATAACTTCGGGGGAACTCGGAATACTGTTTAAAGTTCCAAGATTTAGTATATCAAAAATTCATAAGGATGCCGACCGTTCCATGGATCTAGAATCAGGGTAATATTGAGGGGCTAACGGGAAAGAGGGGAAGGGCGGTTACGAAAAGGTCACCGGGTTTTGAATCGGCATATCGTGAGATCGATCTATCGATTGAAAGAGCGGGGCTGTAGTTGGTTACCTAGTTTATTGAGGTGTACCTTCTTATTATGTAATCTGAAAGGTCATGGGCATATAATCGGTACCAACTCGAGGGATTTGAGCTCGCTCGGGCCACATATCTAATCTTCAGGAATCGAGGTTCCCACAACCCTAGCTATAGGTTTACATTCCTCGAAATATTGGTAACCGGGTTGGGAATAATTAGGAAAGTACCCCCGGACTTTGCTAAACTCCAGCCTTGATTCAGCTTGTACCCTGAGAGATGGTCTTGATCATGAGCTCACCTAAATCAAAATGGAAAAAGAGGAGAAAACAGAGTATGAGGCGTTTCGAATAGGTATTGTCTCTCATGACCATTCTTTGGATCTTTATTTTGTTTGAAAAACTTCAGGATAGCTTTTCTTTGATTCTATTGGGTGGGTGTGGACTTCGACGAGATTATGCGGTAGCGGAGCAAGCCATCGGTTGGACGAGAGGGCTCGCCAATAAAATTTCTCACGATCTTAAATTTAGGAACACGCCCCACTAACTAAACTCGGGAAACCGGACCAAACTTTAGCTGGACGACATCATACTTAAAAAGGACCTACCCACCTCTCTAAAACACTTAGCTACTCGACTTCGACGAATTTTTCTCTGACGATCGACCACATACAGCCGAGATACGAACCGTGGTGGGTGGTTTTGTGTTTGTGTTGGCAGTGCATGCAACCTCGATTTCCTTGGGACTGAGACTGCTGATGCAGATAAGGTAAACTACTTGGACTTAGCCTTCGATGATGGCGGTACATTACAGACGGGAGGGCACGAAAACTACGAAAGGGAACAGGCAGCGGGCGGGATAACCCTGCTCCCACTCCCTCCCACCTATCGAAAGTCCTCGCTTCTTACCTGACTAAAAGTTGTCCAGGTGTCCCGTCGGTCCACGTAGAAAGGACTGCCCAAGCTGCAAAAGGCTTGGCACCCAAATTTCTTCCTCTCGATCGCCAACTCCCATCTGTTTTTCCTCCCAACTTTCCCCTCACTTCTCCCGACCTCTCCACCACCACAGAAAATCAGCACAACGACTGTTTCGCTCGGTCGCTCTACGGACTACGACTTATTTATCATTCATGGGATGGTTCTACGTCTTCGTCGTCATCCCCTAGGGGCTCTGTTTGACCCGGCGGCTCCTGCTTCCCATCTGGTGGCCTGGCCAGCTCTATTTTTAAAAGCAGCGCAAGACTTCCGGCGTCTAAATTTTCTCACCATCTTATCATCCAACTACCCTAGTGTTCTGGACGGCTGCAGCCGCTTGAGGTCATGATCGGTTTTGTCATTAAAATCAATTATATACAAAAGCCAGGAAACAATTCATAAAAGGAAATACTAAAAAGGGACCAGGCAATTTCTTATCAAGCGCCGTGCTTCTCCTCCCCCGGCTGGTCGAACAGTCCAGTCGCCAGCTCGAACCTCCGAGTCTTCAGCAGTGCCACAGCCTCACTGTGCTTCCGCAGGGCTGAAAACACCCGGGAAATAACCGCGAAAAGAAATCCGACAAAAAGGAAACATGATTTTTCTTTCCCAACTCGACGCTAAATAAAACTCGACAGGAGACAAAGGTAGTGTGTTAAGGGAAATGGCAAACAGGCAGATAGAATGCATCGACAAAGGAAACTCGTTATCGTTCACCGGTCTGTTGACTCGGTGGTTTTTGCGGGTGTGAAAATCTTTTTTGCTGAATTGGGAGAAAAACAGAACGCCAAACGGGCTCTGAGCGCTTCACAACGCATCGTTTTTCAGCCGATGCTCCTGAGTTTAGCCGCCTTTTGCGCATTGAGCTCCATGATCTCGTTTTGGTAGATCTGGATGTTTGTTTGCTCGTTTTCGGTGGAGACCGGGTTTCGCCCTTCGGCTAACCAGCGTCCAACCTTTTCCTTGGAGGCGACAAGCTTCCTAGTTGCAACATCGATCCTGTTGCAGATGGCGCATTTGCCTGCTTTGGGCACGGCCTCATAGATGAGTTTCATACCACAAGTTTCGCCAGTTCGGTACTCCTTGGCGCAGTGCTGTCTGAAACGGCCCCACTTGAAGCAGTGGCAGTCTCGGAAAACGTTTTGCTCGTAGAAGCACATTTTGAGTGGTGTGGTTTTAAGATGACTTGCGTCTCTTTAAGCGACTTTGGAGATTGGGCTGTTGGCCTGTGCGTACCCGGCTATTGCTTCGGTATACGCTGAGATATGTTTCAAGAAGAAGAGGGTCTTCAAGAAACTGAGAGGAAGAACAAGAAGTTTTGAAGATGAAGATGCTTCTCAGTAAGGACTGAATGAAGAGAGATCGGTGAGTGAGGATTGCTTTGCTTTGGAGCTGATGCTGATGATGATGGGAAAGAGAACATCTTCGAGGGTGAAGATGGTCCTATTTATGCCTTCTCGACGGTCCTCAAAAGTCCAATATCTCGAGCAGAAAGGCGACGGGCCTAGGTGCTCTCTCCTGTAGAGCTCGGGACGGCGAAATTGTGGATGGCTCCACGATTTTTTCTTTCTTTCCTTTTGGCATTCTCAATTGACTTTTCGTCACATTTGATAACAGAATTCATGCAAAGTAGAGTTCCGGCCATGATGGTCAGCATATTTTCCAACAACATCCCTGTCAATATCAGACCTACCTTGAAGGTCTTCTCGTTTCGAAAGGACGCCTCCCCTCCATCTCGACTCGCGCCCCTCCATGCCTAGGCCTTGAACGAAGGTGCAGATCCAAGTTTTTCCTGTGCTTTGGAGTTCAACAAAATCCCTCAGCTGGATTGTCTAGATCATGCATCGGATACACCGGCTGTTCAAGGAAGAGAAGGGAGGTTGTCTTGCTTTTCGAAGGCTACTCATGCATGGAGATGGCAAATCCTTGACGCTTTCCACTCACGTGCTTTCGACGGATACACGTTTCGACCCAACTTTATGCAACTACCCCAAGACACCCTGGTGGAACCCCTTCCTACTGGACATATGTCTCCATCGATAACGGACCCGTCTCTTTCTCATACTCACGAGACTTTGGATCAAGGATTGTATCCGAAACTAGTGTGGATGGCGATGGGAGAAAGGATTGCATAAGAGACGGCTGGACAAGACGGCATATCAACCTCCCTGGTCCTGCAAAAGGAAATTTCTGTTATTGCCATGGATCATCGATGAGCTGTTGCACCAATTGCTCAATTGGCTGACGATCGGAGGCATCCAGTTTGTGACGGGCCTTGTTTATCAAAGTTTTCATAACCTTGTTCGCCGTCCTTGGACTTCTTTTTCGACGGAATATGGGGGGGTAGCCTACTGGGATGTTGCATCGCGAATGCATCCTCTGGACCGAGCGATATTGTCTTGGAATTTTTTGATTATTTCTCCCTTCTCGGCACGAGTTATCTGCATCTCGAGTCACAGGACTTTGCGAGCTACGGAAACTACAACATAGCCTGGCCCAGGAGGCGTCGTATTTGCATGTTTTGAGCAAGTTGCATTTACAAAAGTTCTTTTGATTTTCAGCTGACGAAATTAGATACCAACATCGACGCTTGGACGAAACGTTATACCCTCAATGACATGCAAGGCGGTCGATACATCCCTCCAAGAAAGCCAGCCCCGCTCGCAGGCCTCTCGATGAGATGATCATTGAGAAAGTTGACGTGGCGGTCGACGATTCGATACATTCGCTGCCGGCCGCTTTTGTTCTGCTATTTTTTTCCTCAATTTTAATGTTTCGGGCTATGCTGCACGGGGAACGGAAACTATCTTTTCTCACTCTTTTTTTTTTCTAACAAGAAAAAAAGGTTCTATTATCCGTTTGATTTTGGAGTTATGGAGCTCACTTTTTTTTACAAACTTAACTTCAGGCCAATTGATTTCGCAACGCAAGAATAAGACACGGGTTATATCCCATTGGAGGAGAATTGATCAACTCAAAATCTCGATCGTTACTGGGAAAAGCATTACACCAAGAGGGAACGATGTGTGTACTTGGGAAGGGTGGCAATTGGTGTGCAAAGGTGCAATGATCCTGTCATTGTATTTCCTTTTTCCTGCTGCTTTTAGGGCCATGGCCTCTCAACCGGCTTTCTCCTCACTTTGCTAGTGGACACGACACCATCAGGATATATTCTCTCTCTTTTATTTTTTCTTATTTTTGTTCTAGACGAGGGAGGGGGGGGGCTAATCTGCCACATGCAGAAAAATATTTCAGAGCATACGATTTGCTCGCGGAGGGAAGGGAAAGGGTAGGGGTCAGAAAGATGGCTGGAAGCCTGGCAGCTCGAGAGGGTTCTTCTGAAGGCATACGAATGTACATATCTTGGACCGAACTGTTTTAGTTTTTTCCATTAGACTGCCCCCAACAATCAAGAAACATGCCGACCTGACCCGATATGACCTGCAACAGACGGGGTTCTCTCGAAGAACCTCTTGCTTCGAAGTCCAGCGTCCAGCCCGGAGAACGTCCGGGATACAGGACGGAAGCAGCTCCTCCATCGTAGCTATCGCGGAAGTCTCAATTGCTATATTTTTCTGCCACGGACTTTTATATGCTTCTAAGATTTAAATCTATTTTTTATTTTAATTTTTTTTTTTTTTTTTTCTGGTTTGGGCTTACAAGTCCAACTATATTTGGACTCACGGGATTTGGTTTACACCGAGACCCAGAGTTTCAGTCTCCCAAACAAGGATGGACCGATCACGTTTTTGGGTACCAACAACTCACATGAGTTGATGGCGGACGCAGAACACGCTTGGGCAGGTTTTAGTCAATGTACCAGACGGCGATTTTGGGCGGAGGCACTTCACGTGAGTAAGTGTTGGGCGGCCAGGGTGTCGATTGGCCTGCAAAGTTTGTGTGGGCTTGTTCTCATTTGCATCTACCTGCTTGCTTGCTTGCTCTGTGTCTATCTCGGGCTTCGGCCTTAGCTATTGGTGGTTAAAGGGTGCATTCCTTTTTTTGTTTGTTCGGAGCTAGCAGGGCAGTAGAAAGAAGCTATGCAACAGCTCGAAGACAAGACAAGGGCATCTGGGTGGTTTGATGATCGGTGGTGGAACTGGGACTGCACCAGACTGTATGTACATACTTACATAGTACAGCTGAGTAACCTTGCATTGGAGGGAGAGGAACGAACGGAAAGGAAGAGAGGAAGAGGAAGAAGAAAGAAAGAAGGAAAGAAAAGCTGGGACATGACAGGATAGGACAGTGGAGCAGAAGGGAAAGCCAGACGAGGCTGACTCTTTCTCGATTAATTCCAGCCCAGCTTAGCCAGTTAGCCGGAACGGAACCTTGGTCGAGAGAGACTTTGGAGGGGGGTTTCCAGTCTGTCTGCCGTCGAGTAGAAAGAGCGAGCGAGCGAGGATTCAAGGGAAGGGGTGGAAAGGAAAGAGCTAGGGAAAGTAAGAGAGAAAAATTCAAATGTCTCCCAAGAAAGATCCACCCATCCATGCAAAATACTGCATGAGACTAGTACAGTTTCTTCCTATCAGTGAATTAAGAAGGTGGGGAAGTCGAACAAAGTACCTGGAGACGTATCGTGAGGGGGGCGTGAAATGTGAGACCGGTGGTTCTGTTGTACAGACCAGGACCGGCATGGTCGACTCTTTTTCATATAAAAAGTGTCACCGGCCGGAACCAGCTACGGGAATAGGGCAAATATTTGAGGATCCGGATCCCAAGGACGAAGAGCCTCTTTTGACCAAAAAAAATACCCATTTTATATCGAAGGGCTGGGGAAATGCGTCAAAGCGAGCTGTCAATGATGCATTCTTGCGGCACATACTATTCTCTCTACAGATGGAAGTCGAGCAGGGGAACTGGGGATGGTCCCAAAGATGGAGGAAACCTTTCCAATCTCTGCCGCTTTAGGAGAAGCTTTGGGCATGTATTTGTTGTCACTTTTTGGACTAATTACGAGAGAGCATATGCAATCAATCAATCAATCAATCAGTCAATCAATCAATCAATGGGAAAGGGGGGGTTTTAATTCAACTGGTGGTGGTGGTGGTGGTGGTTCGTCGAGAGAGAGTACGTACCGTCGATTTCGTTCCATGTTGCTCGGATATTATCCCCTCTAGAAGGACTGTTATCACAGGTTTTCGGAACGTATTCCTAGCTCAGACCAGCTGCCGGCCAAGCTTCTGGATCTATTAATTCACCTCCTGAGAAAAATGGGGCTGGTCTGGTCCCAACCTGTCGGGGCAGCCTGTGGTGTAGTATTATGACTTATCTTTCGATTCGATTCGCGGAGGTGAGATAATGGCCATGGGCGGAACACGAACAACAGATTCCCATTGAGCTCTTCCCTTTCCCCCCCCCCCTCCTCCCTAGCTCCATTTTTATTAATTAGTCAGTAAGTAAGTGAGTGAGTACATACTTTTACAAGTAATAATAAACCGGAGGAAAATAGAGCGTTTCAGACGTGCGAGTAGTCACGGAAAGCAAACAATAGATGCAAGTGTGTGCAACAGCTAGAGGTATGCTGTTGCCAACCATTGGAGCTATTCAGCTCATGACAGACATGTTACCAACTCCGGGCCCAGCTTGCGCCGAGTTATATAAAACTACTATACACATATACTTACTTAAGTACTTTATATCACTCGCTTTTAACGGTACTGACTGACTGACTGACTGACTGACTGACTGACTGACTGACTTTCTTCCGGCATACAAACTGTTGTGCAATCCAACAAAGCTCAGCTCTGATCAGGCGCCAATCTACCTGTTGCAAACTATAACACTCCCAATGGCCCTTTTTTAGTGCCATCTTCACAACGTAGCAATCGCCGGCCATGTTGATAATACGTAGTCGTGTCTCATATAAGTGTTTCTAAGGTGGAACAAGTGTAGTCCAGGACCTCCAACATCCAAAGCTGTTTAGCAGTCCGAGCTAGTCGCGCTGGTTGTCAAACCTTACATGACGAGCTAAGCTGCTTCGATTCCTCTCCTATATCAACACTTTTTCCCTTTCGCTGTTCAGGTCAATCAGGCAGAGAAGCTAATGGTCCTTTCGAGTTAGTAGAATGATTTAGCCGCGGGCCTTTTTTTTTTTTTTTTTTTTTTTTCCTGTTGATTTTTGACTGTCGATTTTGAACTTTGTTTCTTTTTGGGAGAGAGGAAGGGGAAAAGGGCAGGAGCCAGAGCTGCAGTTAACGTTGACCTCGAACTTGTGCCTGTTCCAACATCGTGGATGAATATTAATCTGGGTTGTTGCAATTTTTGTCGCAATTCTGAGCTCCATTAGCCGCCTGGAATTCCGATATCTCATCAACGGGACAGAAAAAGAAAGGAAACCGAATTGAAGTAAATTTTATTTTATTTTTATTTATTTTTTTTTTTTTTTGGCGGAAAGAATTTTGAAGCGGGTCCAAACCAGTTAGTCTGGAACCCGGAGCAGGCGGCGAGAATGCAAATACAGTTGGGATGGGATCGAATCTCGCTCTAACCTCAAAGATCAAGATTCCGTCCCAGTCACATGATTTGTTACATGTTATACGTCGTTTCTGTGTTGCCGCCACTGCACCCGTGAATCGAATCGAATCTTGGTGGATCGAATGGAATATAACTCTCGAAATCTTTTGCCGTGTCAGTCACCTGATTGATTTGAGGCATATTCAATTTCATTTACTCGAACGAGGATTCGGGGTCCATGGCAGAGGTCCAGGTTGCATATTGCATATTGCATTGCAGCAGCATACATACATAAATTAATTTAATTGTTGGAAGTTCGAATATAGAATCGAACCGCCTCGTTTTGATTTCTGCGCCGGAGTAACATCTCTCTCTCTCTCTCTCTTTCTCTTTCAATTGTAATATGCAATTCAACAGAAAAATCAAATTCTCCTCGGAAAGCTGTTCGAATCGAAAGAGCTCACAAACTACTTACCTACCCAGATACTATTATTATCAAACTATGATATAGAGTTGCGCCTGACCAGCTGACCAGAGGTCAGGATGCTAGGGCTAACTGGGTATGCAGCTTATGTCGACATCCATCGGAAAATGAACTAGGAATATGTTTTGCAGCTTCCTTGACATCCCGGCTAGCAGTCCCAGAAATTCCATGATCATAATCAGTTAGACACTCTGACTTGCTTATTCATAAGAGCTCAAACGACGTATGCTATGTCCGTGGCTTCAAGTTGCATGTACTCTACACATTGACGACGACCAGGGATCATGGCTCTCTGGGAGAAAGAAAGAAAAGAAAAAGTCTGAAAAGAGCCTGTTGTCGATGTCTCGTCACGGATCTTTCTGGTAAGAGAATGTGTGTGATACGATACGATACGATACGATACGATACGATCCCCTGGTTTTCTTTTGCTTCTCTCTCTTTCTCGCTCTCTCATATTTATCATATCAAATGGAAAATTACTAGTTGACTACGGCAGGATTACGTACAGGTGGAGCTGCAAAGAAGCTGCAGAGCCGACAGCAGAAGCCTGCACAGGTCCCCAAAAATCCAGAAATTGCAAGGAACGTTGCAGTACAGTGCGTTTCTCCGTAGCTAACTTCAGATGGATAGCCTGATCGAGATGGATACTCAGATTCACTATAGGTAGGTAAGTAGCTGCGCTGGGTCGTTGGATCATGTCGAGCTATAGCTCCACATGAATATCTGTTTGCCAACGAAGCTCGCCGGTGTTCGTTCAATTGAACCTGGCCGCTGACAGTGGATGACAGGTGATATTCAAACTACCAGCCGACTCTGCATAACTTAGCTCTGTAAAGATGTACCAGGCTGTGGAGGAGCGTGATAGATCGTAGCCCGTCCCAGTTTCTGCCCTGGCTGGCCTGCATGCCCTGTATGTGTGCATATGTACGTATGTGACTGAAAGCCAACATGTACTTCAATATTCGCCTTGTGCCGTCTGGCAGAGAGGAAGACAGAGAGAGGAAGGAAAACCCCGATAGAAGCAACCTTGTTCGTAATATGAACCAAGATATCACCATTTTTTGCCTTTTGTTCATGCAATAGCACTGATCGGGCGTACATGAACAGAAACGCGAAAGGAAACTTTCCTTCTGAAAAAAAGAAACCAATGAGCAAAATGATGAACCGCCTTTTTTTTCTTATCAAAACGTCTAGGCTAGACGGGAAAGTCAAAGAGCGGCAGCGAGTGACAAGAGACAGCGCTGTAGCCTCTGTACATTTAGCCAACATTCCATGAGGATGCGGGTCATTGTCAAGGTATCCTCTCTCGGGCA
Source organism: Arthrobotrys conoides (assembly GCA_036971725.1). NCBI lineage: Eukaryota > Fungi > Ascomycota > Orbiliomycetes > Orbiliales > Orbiliaceae > Arthrobotrys > Arthrobotrys conoides. Next base: position 4,647,327 of record JAVHJM010000001.1, read on the forward strand.
GCGGACAGGCTTCCGAGACAATACGATCTGGAGCGCATGGGGCTTGGCCGTCCATACTTTCGACTTGCTTTCCGCTCGCTGGACTCTCATAGCTTACTCTTTCCGGTAAGTTAATTCGCACCTTTGCTCATCCGAGGGGCGAGGCGTGATACCCTCTTGGTGACGTGTCAGTGGATATTCATTTCCGTTTGCTCAAACGATACTCCGGATCCAGTGAGACGGGTGATCTATTCTAGAGCAGGGGAGGGGGAATATCGAAGGCAAAAGAAAAAGGCTCGAACTCTTCTTCTTGTCTTTTTTTTTTTTTTTTTTTTTTTACTGCGGCATTAAGCCCTTACGGTAAAGGAGCTAGTTGAATGCATGTGTAGCTGCAGTAGTCACTCTCCACGAGCTCGATACGCAAGTAATGTCCCTTGCCGGATCGCCTAGTTTGCTTTTGCCTTTATGTTTGGAAAATCAGCGAGGTGGGGAGGGCTTGTTCATGCCGTGTACCCCTCTCTACTATACGTGGTATGCAAGGATGCGACTGAGCGTGGGTGGGAGAGGTACAGGTAACAGCTCCTTCGACGAAGAGAACTAGGTTTGCGAACCCCATGAAAGGGGATTGATCCTAATACTGCCGTCGCTTCATATTCCGACTTTTTTTTTTCTCCCTCTTCCTTTTCCCCCTTTTCTTCTCATCCGCGAACTACGAGCTGTAATGAACTATCTTGAACAAGATGAATCTTTCTGAGTTTCAATCGCCAATTATGCTATACTCTATCAGCTCTTGTTATCGGTTTATCACCTGATATCGTTTACCGAAACAATGGAGGGGGGGAAAGCATTACGCATGAATTCGCCGGCAAGGCTGAAAGAGCTCAAGGCAAGTGTAACCTACCCATATCCCGCCATATCTTGCTGCGGGGGGATAGTATGCAAAAAATCTCACAGCTAGCTTCGGAAATCTCCAAAGCGACAGGACTTTTTGAAACCGCCGAAGTAGGCGTATCCATGATAAGGATCCCCTCAATGATATAGCAAACAGCACTAACTTCGAGACAGAAATTTCTGCAGGCATGAAACCCCAATTCGCGGTCATACAGCATTAACATCTCATCACTCGTATTTCTGCCGAGATGTATTCCCTCGGCTATGTATGACAGAAGGCATTGCATAGCCAAAAAAAAAGTCTATGCGAACCAGCAAGTGCAGTGCATTTTGACATGGTTTCCTCGATTCCTGCCTGTCAAATTCAAAACACTCGATGAGTCGGACCGTAGACTCGGAGCCGCTGCATTACCCCCTTTCGATTCATGTGACTCTGCGGCATTAAATCCACGGAAATCGGTACATATCTCGCCTGCTCCCGAGATTCATGCATTTGACATTGGCAGATGCGATGCCCTGGTTTTGTTTTTTAAACGACGTCCGTTGGAGTTCAAGCTGTGGATGGAGAAAATATTTAAAAGTCCCGTCGTCTGCTGTTGCATTTTCGAGGCAACCGAGTTGCTAAACCTGCCCCCCATATTTTCTATTCTTGGGTTTTCCCCCCTAAAATTGACATTTGGAACGCTAAGATAACCTTAAATTTTTGGCCATTTGCCGCTCAGGTACCACCAATATCTCCATTCCCCCCTCCTTCTCATAACCAGGAAAAAAGATCCTTAAACTAACCTTGAATTCTACTAGAAAATTCTCTTTTTCTGAATGCAATGCAGCATTCACCATGACCACCGTGCGAGAAACGCATGTGTTTGGAAGGACGTTGGAACGGTGAACGTCAAACAACTCCCGCGCGGCGAACCAAATTTGGTGGCTTAATTTACCGTTAGCGCCGGACCTGTCTCAGGAGGGTGTGCGGCGGCGCCTAACGAAAATCCTGGACCCATAAACCTGGTTCTTTGTTCCTGGAGGGGTCATGGCCACTAATTTTCTGGGGTGGGGACTGCAGAGTGGTGTTCAGACGTCATGTCACCTACAGAGTACTACTAAGACTTGAGAGGGCATAGGGGGCACTCGTCTCCGTCTGGTGCGGATATGGGGAAGGGCCTCCGACTGGGAGACTGGCATATGCCCCGCAGGTTTGCCATGTGGAGTATTTCCGTGAGAGGCGTGTGCAGCACTGCATGCATTGCTTACATCAGAAATACTTAGTATAAAGTAGTGGGCTTCGTGAAAGAGTGTGGATGTGGCTTGGCGAGGTGTGAGTGAGTTGTTCGTCTGTGCGTCTTGATACGGTCTGTAGATGGATTTCCATGGAGAAATTCGATTTTTGCAGGCTTGGAACAGATGCTCGGAGAATTATTATGGTCTGTGGTTGGCTGGAAGTGATTTATCAACTGTGGCACATTTGGCGTGCACTGTGGAAACTGTTCTACAATTTGGTGCAGAATATGTAGCCTGGAATCGAGACTACAGACCCCGCAGAAGCAGAATGCAAAAGTCAGATCTTTAGATCTTTTAAGAATTTTATTTTTTACATCAGAATTTGGCTATTTAGCGAGCGATTTAAGCATATGATAAGGTCATGGGGTAAACTAGGATGATTTAGTTTGCCAATGTGACCAATCTTTTCGAGTGTGGTTTTAACAGGACCCGGCATCAAGACGTGCTAAAAAGATGAGACACCGGCATGGAAAGACCAGTTATGGAATCGAAGGTAGTGTGAGAAACTGGTATTTTTAATCTTGGATACCCCTCAGTTGTTTCTATTACCGGAAGTCCCCGTCTTATACCAAATGTCTGAGCATCTGCTCCGTTAGATACCGATAGCTAGTTCCCAATGTCTACAATATTAAAGATCTAGTCCTCTGAAGACTTATTTTCCTTTCCTAATCCATGCTTCTTCAACAGAACGTCTATTTCTTCAGCACTCCAAATATTGAGGAATATCTTTCCATCCCTTTGACCAACTGTAGCAAACTCCACTATCGAAAATGTTAATTTACGTACGTATAACCCTATAGCGGTATGGATGGAGGGAATGGGAGACATACACTTCTCACTCGACAGCGTAGTGCTATCCATAGTTCTGCTAAGCACTTTGACAGCGATCTCGCATGCCTCCTCCAGGTTACAATCCTCCTTGTAGTCCTGCTTCAACAAACTCTGTGCACTGGCATTGTTGGCACCCGCACTCGTTGCTTTCCAGCCACCGTAGTTACCCGAGGGATTTGATAGATATAGCTGAAAGTTCCTTAACGAGTCATAACCGGCGTAGATGAAGGATACACCAAAGGGTCTCAGACCTATAACCCGACTGTCATTAATACGGCTATACGTAGTATGCTTCCCGAAGAAGTCATCCACAAACCTCCGTGCTGTGTATATCCTTGCTTCAAGTCACATAACCTCTTCACTAGCTGCTCACAGGGAATTTCTTCGTCGTATGTTCGGAGATAGTTCTGGGCGGTTTGGCGGGCGTAGTTGATGAGGATGTTGGCATCGGCGGTCATTCCGGCGACGGCACAGATCATATTGCTATTTTAATTTGTATTATTATCTTCTATTCCGAGCTTCTGAAGATACCCAAAGGGATGGTAGAGTGTATAAAACGCACTCATTCAAGATATAGAGCTTCTCGGCTGACGAATCCTGTTCCAACAGCTTGCTTGTAACTTTGCGTTCGGCAGCAAGGACGATACCATCGGTGGCTAGGATACCGATTGCAGTTCCGGCATGTGAGATGGCCTCCAGAGCATATTCGACTTGGTATAAACGACCTTCCGGGGAGAAGATGGTGGTCTGTGGTATTTCATGTTAGCTTGGGGTTCAAGAGAACCGGGGAGGATGGGTAGCTTTCATACTCGTGAATCGTAACGTCTCGACATATTGGGCTATTGGAGATATAGAAGCTAGAAGGTCGGTATTGTGGAGAGGTAGGAGGTATCGAATGCCAATGCGTAAGGGTCGTCACAGATGAGGATATGAAGCTGTGGGAGCTGGCAAGTAAGGTGGGATACGCGTCAAGGTTCAGGTTGGGTTGCGAAGCTGTCAGGTGGAGTGGGGCTAGTGCTTTGCGTGGCTAGTGAGATTCGATTAATTCAAGGTTGTGGCGCAGCACTTTGCCTGCTAAAAAAAGTTGCGCGCAAAACTTTTAGTTCCCATCACCAATCAATCACACACCACCAACTTCCTACGATACCACCGCCCACTATGCCGTCTACTCACAACGTCGATAAACCGTGGGATACGGAAGATATCGACAAATGGAAGGTATTTATATATGCCTATTACTCCTTTGATTGCCATTCTAGGGTTGATAGCTAACATGCAACCTACGTGCGATTGTAGATCGATGAATTTAAGCCTGAGGATAACAAGGGAGGCGCCTTCCTGCAAGAGTCGGATTTCAAAGTTCTTTTCCCAAGATATCGAGAACAGTACCTCCGTGAAGCGTGGCCATTGATCACTCGAACTCTTTCGAAAAACGGGATAAACGCGATTCTCGATGTGGTGGAAGGTAGCATGACAGTCAAGACAACCAGAAAAACCTTTGATCCAGCAGCGATATTAAACGCCCGGGATCTTATCAAATTGTTGGCGAGATCAGTACCTGCGCCTCAGGTATGCTGTGCCATTCCCAACATTTACTGATCCGGCGTACTGATTTTGTACCTTAGGCGATTAAAATTCTTGAGGACGATGTCGCATGCGATATAATTAAAATCGGGTCGTTGGTACCTAACCGGCAAAAGTTCGCGAAAAGGCGGCAGAGAATGGTCGGGCCTAATGGATCAACATTGAAAGCGCTGGAACTGCTCACCGGTTGCTACATTCTTGTTCAGGGGACGACGGTCAGTGCCATGGGCGGCTATAAAGGGCTGAAGGAGATCAGACGCGTGGTTGAGGATTGCATGAAGAATATTCATCCAATTTACCACATTAAGGTTCGAAATCCGGGGGGACACGCCTGTGCCACTTATACTGATGTCATTTTTTAGGAACTCATGATCAAACGGGAGCTTGCGAAGGACCCTGCATTAGCGAACGAAAGCTGGGACCGATTTCTTCCTCAATTCAAGAAAAAGACTCTCTCCAAACGACGGAAGCCGTTCAAAGTCACAGACAAATCTAAGAAGGTTTACACGGTATGTAATTACCTGTCAAATTCACGTCTTAAAATAGTAGCTAATTTAGTTCAAGCCCTTCCCACCAGCCCAAGAGAAATCCAAAGTCGATCTCCAAATCGAATCCGGAGAATACTTTCTTTCTAAGCCTGAAAAAGAGCAGGCGGCAGCTGAAAAGAAGGAAGAAGCGCAACGTGAAAAGAAGGAACAGAGACAGAAGGAACGGGAACAAGACTTCGTGCCGCCAGAAGAAATCAACTTCAAAGAAAAGAAATCCAAAAAGCGGAAAGATGACGGCGATGATGCGGGCGGCAAAGAGCGAAAGTCAAAGAAGGATAAGAAAAAGAAGCAAAAAGAAGGTAGCGATGTGGATATGTTGGACGGTTGAGAAGCTTAGAGTTGGGAGCTTTGTGTCATATTTGGGCATTTTGGCGTTCTGGTCTGTCGATGGCATTTCTATTTTGCACTGCTTAGCGCTTTGCATACTGTACTATACTATTTTCTCCAACATCTACCAAATTCCGTTAACCCAAACCAGCAATTCTCCTCCATGGATTTCGGATTCTTTTTGAAGTGAACGTCTTGGTGCGGAGTTATTCCTTCAGGCTAGACCCCCTCGGCAAGCCCCTTGCATACCAGTTGCAACCAACACACAACATTCGGGAAGTGCCTCCCATCCCCTGCTTACAACCTCAGCGCAGAAAGTTGGACGCAGGGTCCGTTAGTACGCAGAAAGGCGATTGCGTACGCATATCCAAGGGATGGGTAAGCGGAGGGGGTTGATAGAGGGGTATATGTATGGGATGGTTTAGGCTCGGAGATAGAATACAGGAATACAGATCGATCTCCCCCCCTTGGAATTCGGGTTCCTCTCGGGAAAATGGATGCAGGACAAGTGGATACTCTCGCTCGCTTCTCGCGTTCACCTGCAAAGAAACAGATCGAAAGTGAATTGCAGACGGAGAATGGCCTTTTGACTGGCCGTGGAGAAAAGTTCTTCCCTTCCATTCCCAAGGCATATCCAACCAAAAACGAAAACGTGCTCCGCCTTGTGGTCAAATCCCAATTGTATTGTGCCGGGAAATGCAGGTACCAGACTTTTGCAGTTTAGTCCGAAAAATTTGTCACAGGCAGAGATGTTCATTGGCCCGCCCGGACAAGGAGGACCAAGGCTGAGGTGGTGAGCCAATGCTCGGCTGCAACCTGAGTCAAAAAGGGGCAGCCAGTGCATGCTCCCTAACTTATTCCCATCACGACAGCAGATTCTCAGGTGGTGTCCGAGCCCTCCTTTGGGGCCACTCTTAAAAGGGATGTTTCCCACCTGTGCCGTAAGATATTTGTTTCCCTTCTTCCTTCATGGTTTGATACGATCTGATCTGATCTCCCCTCACTAATCCATTCCCTCGGTTTTTGAGATACGTTGTCTTTCCTTTTTGTCAATACGCTCCTTATTGGTTTTTTTATCTCGATTAACGTCAGAGACGTCGAGTTCAGCGTCCGACCGATACCAGATATCCGTCATTCCTTAAGTCCTCAGTGTTTAGCGCTTGAAGCCCAGAAACACACTCTCCTTAAAACAAACTACCAGTAAACTGTGAAGCATTTCTGCATAGTATCTCCACATATCAGTACCCACTTCCTCAACCGAACCAAACCATCGGTATCACAATCACAATCACAAATATATAGTCTCTGTGCCACAAGGTCGCATCACATTGCATCACATCCATCCAAGATGAAGGGACTCTTCCAAGCTTCGCTAGCTCTCGCAGCTTTCTCTGCCACCCTCGCCACACCATTGGTTCGTGGGAGACACATGCACATGCATCGTCATCAACATCATGCGAAAAGAGCCTTGGTTGTCATTACCAAAACACAAGAGGTCGTTGAAGTAGAGTATATCTACTCCACCGTCTATGTCAACCCTGCTACTATAGCCGAAATCCCTCCATCGTCTGTTGAAACGACTTCATCCTCAATCGAGACTTCTACAACATCCACCCCTACTACAACATCAACATCGACAACATCTACCTCAACATCAACATCAACATCAACCTCAGAGCCTCCACCACCCCCTCCTCCAAGCACAACTTCTGAGAGCAGTACCTCTTTCTCAACTCCCAGCCTCCCAACCCAGGTTATTCCAGTTGTGGTTCCTCCACCTCCTCCAACCACTTCGACCACACCCACACCGGAACCAACGCCCACTCCTGAGCCCACTCCTGAACCGATTCCTACCCCTGAACCAGTTCCAGAGCCAATTGTAGAGCCAGTCTCAGTCCCAGAGCCAGAACCAACAACCTCTCCCAACCCAGTCGTAGGCCCCGGGCCTATTGAAACCTCTCCAGCAGCTGGTGGTGAAGTTTTCCATGGCGAGGGTACCTTCTTTGATTGCGGTCTCGGGTCTTGCGGTAACACCAACACTAACGATGACTACATCGTTGCTATGAGCAAGCTGAGAATGGAACCATTGGATGGTGGCAACCCAAATAACAACCCTCTTTGCGGCAAGAAGGTCCGTGTCTTCAGTGATATGGCACCTGATGGTGTTGTGTTCACTGTCCAGGATAAATGCCCCGGATGTGTAAGTTACCAGTCACTACTTTGACGTTTTATCTTTGATTCAGATACTAACTATTAATTATAGGCCGGAGATGCCGATTTGGATATCTGCAAGGGACCTTTCGTAAAGCATATGGGAGAAGAGAAGGCAGGTCGCATCAAGATCTGGTGGCAGTGGGAGTACTAAGTGAAGCATCCCAGCATGATCCATCTTAATTTAGATGCGTTTCATGTCGACAAAATATCACGATGCCATCTTACGACTTACGACCAAAATATTTGCTTTGATTTTCTCCGTTGTTTGTTTTTGTCATTACTAGATTCCCCGATGGATTCGGCGTTCTTTGGATATGTGGATACTATTTCACTTTTTTTTTCTTTTTCACTTTTTTCATCTTATATATTCTTCGCTTCACCATGTCAAGTGTTGGATCGGGCAACTGGTTGTAATCTCCAACATTTTGCCATATGCACTTTTCTTCCTCTTTGGGACATCCTGGAATGGTGTTCCAAGGATTTTTGTATTTATATTTATAACCTTCACACCTACAAGGTCGCACAAATTTTTACCCAAATAGTCTATTTGGAATTTGGCGGCCTTGCTTCATTTATACATCACCATTTCGATTCTACCCAGTCCAGTAACTTGAAAGTTGTCCCCAAGGTAAACGACAAGCCTCTCTCGGATCGAGTGGTTTCATTCAATCGATTCATTACTTGCCATATTTTCTGGCAGTCTGAGTTTCGGGAAGTTCATCGATATTTTCGTAGACTCGTTAACGTTCACTGACTCTCTCTGAAACCGCATTAATCATGATAGCCAATAATGTTGCGGTTTAATTTCGTAAGGACTGAACATCTATAGGGATATCCCTGTCTCCTTTTCGGCGGTAATGCAACGGCACGGTTTATTTATATCCTCGCTCGACATAGGATCGAACAAAAGCTTCGGGACTTCCTGGAAAGTTCCAGGTTTTGGTCCTATACTGAATACACTCCGAGGTCTATATAGATTCCATAAATGCTATACTAAACCAGCGTTCTGGCCTCGGAACTAGTAGTGAATAAAAAGTCGGTGTATAGGAATATTGCGCTCATATTTATGAACATAAATTCATCTTGAGGGGATTTAAGGATTATACAATTAAGGACAGCCGTCCTCGAAGGATGGCTGAGGTTAATTCTATTATTTAATTCGTTGTCTGCGCAGAAGCTAGGTAGATACCTCGATCATCTATAGACGCACTCAATAGTCGTGAGGCGATGCGTCTGACAGCCTACAAGCCAGTCGCATGCATCTTAGAATCTGACATATGCCGACATGATTGTATTCCTATAATAGAACTTGAAAATATAGTCCGCGCCTTAACTCAGCTCCAACTCGAAACATCATTTCGCGATATGTATATATATGTACCAACTTTTAGAAGAAAGAGATAGCTATGGAGATATCGATGCCGAATTTAATATAAATAAAACCCAACGGAACCGGTACTATATACGAACATGACCGCACATTGGCCCGAATATCGAAAATTTTGGCTTAGCTGGTAATCTTAAGAAGAAAAGTGTAGAAATGCTATCCATGATTCTGGAGTAGGAGATTAAACATATAAATTCAAACGGAATGGGCAAGATCAAGGAGGCGGACGTATCACACAGTCGAATCGACTAGTCCTTTCATTGGTTACGAGGCTGACTTAATTCGATCACAGACCCATATACTCACCTATTTCCTTGTAAGCACTTAATATAATGAGTTCAGTACCTAATAAATGTATTGAAAACGAGGGGAAGAACAAAAAGGATAAAATTTAACAGTGGCGAGATTATATATTAGGTTTGCGAGCTCAATTACAATATTAATTTCGAATCTGTGACTAAATTTTTATGATCTATGGTTTCAGGGTCTATAATTTCCAATATGTACCGAAGGTTCCTAGAGTTATTTAATATATGGAGAAACATTAAATAGAAGTTCTTCATCGTTCTGCCTCTCATTTCTTGATATATAAATAATGATCGTTAAGAATGTACACACAACATCTAAATATACCGGAGATCTACGCGGCAGCATTGGTTCAATTCACGAGATAATATAAGATATAGCATCATAACCTCGAGACAGTCGTGTACGTAGCCACATACCAATGGAAAACCCAACTAGGGCCCCAAAGCCTCAAATTCCTAGCATAATTTTATATCTCTTGATATCTTAGAACGCTGCGACATCAATAGATCTTAAAAGCGACTCTGGGATCTTGGGATTTTGGACAAATTTGAAAAATGCAAGTATACACTAGTCTTAGGTCCCAAAGACTCAGAAACTTCGAAGCCAGGCTCGTATACGTATTGATATTATAAACCAACTGCTACTTCGCATCGATTTCTTATCCGGATCAGGTCTCAAAGAGCCGTCAAGTTACATTCCGTAGATGCCGGAACCCGTATTAAGGCCACGAAGTCTATTTCACGTAATGTTAATGCCCTACGACGTTTTCCGTTATCTAGTTTTAATTAAGCTCGAGATAACCGGCTTTTGGGGGCGGAAAACTAATAATCGAAAGTTGTATTCGGAAGGGACATCATTGGGGGCCGTGGTATAATCATAATATTTTAATATCAGAAGAACGGAGCGTATTAGAGCTAAAGCAACCCAGTTTAGATACAAACAATGCACCCGGTTCGTTTTGGATCTGTAAATGAAAAGCAAGATCGATAACTAATACGAATGCCCACGTGTGCTATGCACGTTAAAGCTGACCTTAGCCTCAAATTTAGTCAACGGTAGATGTAACTTTACGAGGTCTATTGACGAAAATTTAGGAATGACTGAATCATCTTGCAATGATATAGTCGTCATTGTTCCTTACTCATCGGCTTTGTTCTTTCCTTTGTTCTCCCCCTCATTTTGCTCCTTTGCCTCGTTCCTGCCTGTTGTATCACCGATAATATCATGATTTTTCAGTGCCTTCTTCCAGGTGGATTTCTTAATTCCATTCCAGATAACTTTCGGAGCATTTTTATTGACTGTCCGCTGATATGACAATTCTTCCATTCTCTTCAAGGGGTCCTCCCAGCCACGGCTAATCATCGCTGCGCAGACACCTGCAGCCAATGCACTTGCTGCTCTATAGGTTAGCTTTGACACCGACACAATGGAAGAGACAAGGTGTTTTTCTCACCGTAGCGAGATGTAAGCTGAGGAATATATGACAGTTTCCCCTCATTGCCCCGATAATGATCGAATAACCACGGTGCTGCAGTGATTCCAGGCGCATACAATCTAGTTGGTGGAATATCCTTTTCTTCACGGATTCCACCCTTTCTCTCGTCTGTGCTACCGACAATTGAGATTTTCTTTAAAAGCCCTGATTTGTGTACCTTGCCTGTTGGGAATTTGGCATGAATAAGTCCGTTTCTAGGAAACCGTGTCCCTTTCTATTTTTTTTTTTTGGGTAGTAGATGTCAGCCTTCAAGCGCAACTATGATAGTTTAGTGAGCACGTATCGAACTTACTTCCTTCCCAGATAAATTTGAGTAAAAGGTGTATATATTCAACGTTCCAAGATGAAATAAGATATCTACATATAATCCTATGTAAGCATCAGCAAGGGACGTCTTGAGGTTGTGTAAATCAGTGCCGGATGCCGCGATAATGACGCCTCCCTTGAAATTAAGTTCTTTATCTTTGTCCAATTCATTTAATAATGTAAAATGATCGTAAATTTTTAGATAACAATCAATGTCGTTGATGAGGCCGACAAAATTCCGACCTGTGTGTGATTTGACCACCACTAAATCCGCTGAGGGGGCTAATCCTGTCGCACCAATGATTTTAGAAGCAGTTATAGTCCCCGTATAGTGAAGCATGGGCTTGTGGTTCGGCTCATCATCGCCAAAGCCCTTAAATGGCCTTCCATCATCATTTTTTTCATCATTTGGCAGTGGGCCAGCGTAGAGCCAATTGAGTGATGACTCGCTGAAGAATTGGTTTCTATGATTTTCGAAATGCTGCAGAAGAAAATACGCACGTTAGATCCTCCTTCATTCAAACACCTTAGAGCTATTTATAGGGAGCATCGATATCTTTAATTAGAGCTACCGTCCCATGATCATAAGCCCCTGAACCAGGAGGCTAAAGTATCCTACCTTGTGTGATAAATCAAGCCCGCTATCCACGACATAAGCCACAACGCCGGACCCAGCGTCACTCTCGCGGTAAGCGAGTTGGTTCATCTCGCGGAGGGTAACATCGGGAGGTTGAGATAGAATTATGTCCTCGGAAAAAGAACGGACGGGTACAACATCAGCTCGTGACAGTTCATCCCCGGGCCCGACCTTTGCTTTCGAAATTGTGCTCTTTTTATCCGGGCCTCCAGGGGCGCGCTTGTGCCTTTTATTAGCGGGATCTCTGTCCGCGTTTCTCTTTTGATTATCCCCCGAAGTCTGTCCGTTTAATAGATCTAGCCAAGCCGGTTTACGGTCACCTGGACCGGGTTGAAAATCCGAATTGTCGCTCATATATCCAGACCAAATCTAAATTTGTGATTAGCATTAGCTCTAGTGTAGCTTTTTTTTTTACAGTGCGGTTATATATTTTGAAAGAACTATAAATTACCAAAGGGTCCAAAAATTCATCGAACTCAATCATGAACTCTTTGGGCCTTTTAATATCCGGGTGTACATCAACGGTCACGCACCAAACACCCAAGTGTTTACTCTGAACCTTGTAGACGGACTTTTTTTTGGGGGGGATGGCAAGCTTATCTTCCAACAACTGAACGAGCTCCTCGATCTTTTGGGCATTTTTTCGGAATTTTTTTTCAATCCAAAAATAGGCTTGCTGAAAATGATTCTCAAATGTTCCAATCTTGAGGTCACCAAAGGGTATTTCAGTTTCACTAGCAGCAAAATCGGCGGAGGAAAATAACATTAGTAAGAGAAGGTAAAGAAAGGAGATAGCCTTTCTTTGGAAACATTGTGTCATTATAAGGATCCAATGGTTGTATTAAGTGAAATAGTTATCCCGGGGCGTTAAATAATATAGTTAGGTATCTTGACGAGGGTGAGGCTATATGGCTCGGGTGTTTTCGTATTTCGAACAGTCCAGTTGAATGTACATACTCAAGCTAGCAAGTTGGTATGCATGCATCTTGCGATAAGCCGGCAGGCCTTGGCCCTTTATAGATTTATAGTTTTCACAGAGCGACTTGTTGCCACAATTCTGGAGAAGTTTTAACACTAGTATTTGGCCAACGTTGCAACTGGTTTCGAAATTTTCGGTACAAAACTAGAATGAAGGACCCCAGGAACCAGGGCTACGAGCCATCTGAATCCGAATTTTGAAACTATAGCTTAGTATCAGTTACCGGGCAAAGCGTAGGGATAATACCGTGCCGGGAAATGGGATGATATCAACTAGGTATTGATATGACATTTTCGTCAAAGTACCTAGCTAAGGCCGTATCTACGGCACAGTGAATACTAGTCTAAGGTAAGCTCAATCGAGGCTACTGCGCACCCGCATTTATAAATTTATGGGCTGCGTAGGGCTATAACGCTAATTTTTTCCAACTTGCAACAATATGTGCGTTGTTTTGGATATGCGTATATATGTGTTGAATGTGTTATCAAATGGGAAAGGGTGATTGGATCCTAGCTAGCCTCGATTCCAGATGGGATCCAGTGGGTGGCACGCGGCCTGTTGGACCATGCCTGCACGGGCGTCTGCACATGGGTCCGTTTTGAGGGGACCCCTAGCCTCGAGAGTACATACCAGACGCGGGGATCCTATTTCAAACTACCCCCGGCCCTCCCCCAACTCGCTCCCATGTCAGAACTTTCATTCTCTCTAGAGGCTAGCATTACTCCATCATCGGGTGATAAACGTAGCAGAGACTTTCTATCAGTGGTGCGGCCAGATCCAGATTTTCAAGATTGGGATCATGATATATGAATTATGAAGTACCCAATTAGCTATATAGATTAAAAGGAAACTTGACTGAAGGCGGAAGTTACAATATATAATTTAACCAGGTATACCGGTATCAAACTGTCTTTTCAAATTTCGGGTGCCAGTAGCCAGGAGTTGCTAAAAGTTTGGACTACAACAGCCCCCATTTATCTCACCATCTCGACCCTTGGCTTTTACTTCCTGCAAATAAACGGCTATTTTGAGGAAAGATTCGATTTGCGAGACTTTTTGGAATAGTTTTAACAATAATTAGATCCGTGCTGAGGGGCGCAGTTCCAAGATCCACCGCATTTCCGTTGGGGGGCCCGGGGGTGGTTCACCCTAGAATTGAAGGATCACCTGAAGGATCTTCCAGATAGTTTTGTTCATCGTCTGGAAATTCGGAACTGGGCAAGTATATATCCAACTCCAGGAATGCCCGCTAAGAAACGATGGGGTTTTTGTTGTAGCACAGATTGATTCCTGTCTCAAAATTTAGAGACATGTAAATGTTAGAGCGATGGTGCTAGCTGGCGCACGCACATACTCGAGGGCTTCATTCAAGCAATACTATAATACTACTATCGATTATGAATTATGGTAAAATGCCTCCCTTTCTGACGTCTGAATCGAACAAGACTAGTAATATAGATATATATATGCCATTTCCCTAGGAGTTGAAAGAAATGTGCGCGCGGCCTATCGCAAGCTCACAGCTTCCCGGGATTATGAAATATGCATTAGCACACCATCAACTCCTACCAATTGAAGGAACATTGAAGTAACCTATAAATTAGCGGGATTCCGGAAGGGATCGGAAGTGATTAGATATATCTAAAATAAAATATAGATCTATATGGGTTCAAAATCTATACATGTGATCTTGTGAAGCATTTTGGACTCGTTTGGTCAACTCTCGCTCTCCATTTTTGTTCTATGTTAACCATCAGTACTACTAGAAGACATAATATTGAATAGAGGACTGTGGTATCTGGGAACGAGACCAATGTATTTGTATTAGAATGAAATATTAAGATCACTATCGATTGTTAACTTGATTATGTTTCAAAAAACAAAACCTTGATGAATTCCGACACATCTTCGGAAAAGTCTTGAAACGTACAGTCGCTATTTGAAGGCCGGTCCGCGGGTTCATCATAGTCTTCAGTTCCGAGACCGGCTCATATCCAATACTGAGACCGGGTTGTCCTAGCCTCGAGTCCAGGCGCTCTTGCTACACGCATTTTACGGCGCATAGGGTGTAATGTTACATAAATATATATATAGCAGCATCTTTCAAACTCAACTTTAGTGTATCGATCGGTGTGGTATTTTATGTGTTGAATGGGAATACTATTATACTTTGGTAGCACAAGCCCAACCAGATCGAGAACCAATTCAATATCGCAATGCGTATGCGCGACTTAGAAGTTATTTGGTATTTTACACGTAAACACTGATACGTCTATACATAGAGGATGTTGGTGGATAGTCTGTTGGTGGACATGCTCATAGACTGCCCAACTTCGACAGTAATCAAATTCTTCGGCTATATAATGTCGGTGTTTAGTTTTTGAATCTACGGGAAGAGCTTGTGGTGTAACTGGAAACACACGGCTTCGCATATCGAAGAGTGGTAACACTCCTTCATAGTCGGAAGGAGATCTTGGTTCGAATCCAAGCTTGCTCATCTATTTTGCTCATCTCTTCTTTTTTTGATTTGATGTATTATTTGCCTTGAGTAATTTTTCTTCTCTCCGAACCCGGTTTTGTTTTTGTTGAAGCTAAAAGTCATGTTGGATTTGCGGCGGTGCGGGGTAATAGTAACTTTAACTGAAACTGCGCGCGTTCTGCAAGTTAATTCAATTATCCTAGCTCATTCAATTCATTCAGATGCACAGGTAACAGCAGCATGTGATATGATGGCCTACATTTAATATTGTCTGAGTGGCTTAGCTTAGCTAAACTACTTCAACCCCTCATCGAACTAGGCAAGCTCTTGCTTTGGAATTATGAGCTGTGACGCGCACTTATGAGCTCAGGTTTGTTGGATACCATTAGAATAGGATCAATTTGATCCTGGACAGTCCGGACTGGTGCGCCCGGCAAAGATCCTGTAGCGTTTCACTAGAGGTATAAAATACAACATTTTTGGATTGTGTTGTTAACTCGACGCCGCAATTGCAACTTCACCTGAATCTAGTTTCGATAACCCTTCTAGCTTCTAGTCTTGGAGCTCCACCAGACTATCTAGCTTCTTGTGTTACGGTTTCAGTCTGTTTACGTTACGAGACTGGCTAATCATCACCAACATTGGTTTCGTAAACCAGATAGCTAACCTCAGCTTCTGTGAATGTGCCTACCTACAGAAAATCCAATATCTCATAATTATATAAAGACATAGCATCATATATTTAATTATACATTAGAAATAAATGTATGAACTATTCTCATCAATTGACCCGGCTGCAAGAAATAACTACTCAAATACCTAGGTATATATACTCTTGGTGCAAGTTATCTATAAACACGATCAGTGCTCAACTCTCCAACTCTTCCTGTATCCGTGTCCACTGTCCCAAGAGTGATATACCCTGTCTCACTAGATGCCTCAACATCCCCTAGTTTTACAACTCGATCTTTCAGGGCAATAGCCTTTCCGTCGCGGTCAAGTGTAGTGTCCTTATTCTCCACATCGAAATACCGACTCTCGGCCGCCATACCGGAAAGGGAGGCAAGTGTGTCGGGTGCCAACGTTGTATATGCAATTATAGCACTTGAAACCCCAATTGTGGTCAATAGGGCCGCCGCAAAAAGCATTAGCACAGCCCACTCCTTATAACAAACAAATAACTCTTTTAAAACAGTAGATTCTCCGGTAGAAGATTCGGCGGCAACGACTCTCCCCAAACGTTGCGCAAAGGTATCGTTACCCGGTTGTATATCGTGATCACTGAGGAACAGCGCTGGACCCTGAACCGCCGCCATCAAAGTGTTGATCAACTGCGACATTCGTACTTCAAATTTATCGATCCCAACATCTGCAACATTCACCCAGTCAACGGTAGAAGCTATAGGATCATCAGGGTTGTAGATGTAGCCCTGATTGAAGTTGCTAAAGGACGGCTTCCCTGCCTTTGAGACCTCTGCGAAATCCGTTACGAAGTTTGCAAGGGACCCAATGCGTCCTGGTGTGGCTTTGTAGAATAGTGGTGGGCGGGGGGTTCCAATGTTCAACCGGCGGAGCTTTGTAACGGCGCAACGGGAGGCGGGGCAAGTTATCTGAACCTCGAGGTATGTTTGGGAGAGTTTACACCAAGCGACTGACAATCCTCTTGAGCCCGGGGACTCGAAAATCAAGTCTACTGGATCCGGGCTTTCATTGCCATTGAGAGCTTCGGGAGCAGTCTGGCTGATGTTCATGCCAACAGCAAGGTAACTACCGTACCCTGGCCAAGTACGATTAGGTTGCACCGCTGGGAAAATCCAGTCTGGAATATGCGGTGCACCAGCGTTGAAACAACGGTCATCCTTGCCATTGAAACAAGGCTCGCCGTCAAGGAGTTCAAGGAAAGGGCAACTCAGTTTAGAGTAACTGGTCCGAACGTTTACCGTGATGTTGTTAGTAAGGCCTCTTATTGGGATTCCCAGGAGCGACGAATAAGTTGTATTCTGGTTGGCAACATCGTACCAACCATTTGCATCGGGCTTGGACGTCTGCTTCTCTATCTCTTCTAGAAAGGGTATTCTAACATTATCCCAAAGGTCGACAGAACGGTACTTTGATGATGCTATGCCCAACAAACTCGCGGTGTAGAGATACTCGGCTTGGACCCTCCACGTTCCGTAATTGCGCCCACCCGAAGAAATATAGCTAGTTATATTTGTAGGGCTTAGGAACCGGACATCGGTCGGGGTTTGAAAGGGGACGAGTTGTGTGGATAAAAGGCGGAGTGACGCTTGGCCACCCAGCGGGGAGGTCGCCCAAAGAAGCAACAGGATAAAGGAAAGCCAGTTGTATGTTTTAATGAAATATGGGGTTG
Source organism: Arthrobotrys conoides (assembly GCA_036971725.1). Classification (NCBI taxonomy): domain Eukaryota; kingdom Fungi; phylum Ascomycota; class Orbiliomycetes; order Orbiliales; family Orbiliaceae; genus Arthrobotrys; species Arthrobotrys conoides. The sequence continues at coordinate 4,664,942 of JAVHJM010000001.1, forward strand.
TGATGGCAGTAAAGATATTTATGGTCCGTGTTAATTGTTCGAGGGTGCCCAGTCTAGCTCCTTTCTGGGCCTGCCTTAGGGCTACGGCTTGTAGAAAGCCGCCTGTAACTGCGGCGAAGATGATTGGAAATATAGTAGGTCCCTTTAGAATCAAGTCGATACCGTTAGCAACAGCCATATTAACGATGACGAGATATGGAAATTAAGAATAAGGCAGCTTACCCATTTAATCGACTCCAGCACTGTTTTTCCCTCTTGATACTGTTGCACTTCCCTCCCGTCCAGCGAATATGCAAAGAACGGCAGGACTATAAATGCACTAGCGCATAACGCGAGGAACAACCTGAACAATAACTCTGAAGTTTTATTGCGCAGAGTACCATCTTTCTTTTTTTTGGTTTTGTTCTGCTTCTTTTCCTCATCGACAACTACGCCGCTGGATTCATCAGTATTAACGGAATCTTCACGTCTGAGCACACCGATGCGAGTGTGCGGCGTCCACGCTGTGCCGATATTCGACATTAAACAATTCAATAGCGACGGCTAGCGTTCGCGTTAATGTAAGATAAAATAAAAAAACTAGCTAGCGCTAGCGCTAGACAGCAATATCTTAAATATTTTGGGATATAGGTAAAGACCGAACGAAAGGAAGAGATCTGGGAACGAGATCCGAAGAGACTGAAGCATGGAAGGAGTGGCCGGTCCTATTTTCCTGGGCCTCCCAGCAAATTTCTGACTATATATCCTATCATCATAGCATGTGGCACAGCTGCCAGCTGGACCCAGGCCGGGTTTCCATTAACTGGAAAGGCTAAATGACATTAGGAAGCGGCTCAAAGGCCAAAGATCAGGGATAAACTATCGATTGATCGTAGGGCCTGGCCTGCGTGCTCCACGGATTCATCCGATATCCATGCATATGCATACTTATGCATCTAAATTTAAATACATTGTGGAGGCCAAGCATCTCTGACTTGATCTCAAAAAAACTTAACTTGAGATTTGATTAGTCTGGTAGGCGCGATGTGATACTTTGGGAATGGGACCAAAGGAGAGTGGCATTCACAGGAGGTTTAGCCTCCATGCTCAATTGAATGGTGCAGCCAGTAAGCGCCCACAGCGCCCCTAGACCGGGTTGCACGACCTTTGGCCGACCAATAATAATGCCACTTCGTTTGTAACTAGCGTGGGAAACTAGCCCAAAAGTAGTTAAAAGGAGCACTATCTTTATTTAATCTATTAGTGAGCCTTCCATATAAGGCAATTTTGATTCTCGATAATTTTATATTGCGAGCTTCTAGCTTGTACGCTTCTAGACTACTATTATTACTCCAATTGTGTACCTCATATACTACTGGTTATAATTAGTATACTATCAATCCTTAGTTGTAGTTTTCTAGCTCTGAAGATGGCAGTATTCATTTTACGTATACCATCGTACAGAGTCCTAAGTTCGTATACCATATATTATACATAGTACTAATTTACGGGCGGTGCTCATGCTCATAGCCTTGCTCGATAATGTATACATAATTAGGATGACTAAGTTTAAATATAGAATCGTATCCTGCAAGGTCTCCTTCGATTTCGAGTTCTTTAGCTATTGATTGGTTAGGAGAATGAGAGCTCGAGTGTTTACTTCGAAAACATGCATATGCATTGGCGCGCATATGTAGCACCGTAATTCTAGAGTAGAAATGTTTTTACTTCCGTCAATCTAATATATATTTTATGACTGGAATATGAAATGCCACTAGTTGAGAGTTAACAGTCAACAATATTATATGAGGTTTCTACCCAAGTATTTAAATTTGGCCAAAGTATCAGCATATTTGAAAAATGATACCTTACAAAACATTAATTCTCAGTTCTCTTATGATTAATCGATTTAACATCACGCAATTAACTAGGGAAGCATGGCCTCGTACCAGGGCACCACAAAAGTAGGGAAGTGTGTCGGGCCTGAGTGTGACTCCAACTCTAAGCCTGTCGGATTGCGCGCTGCATAATCTCCTTCCGGTGAGTTAATACACGTTGACGGGTAACGACCAAAATACCTTGGACTTTTTTTTAAGAAACATCGGAATATAGGACTTATGAACAAGAGTATGCTTAATTATTTTGGATACAGCTCGTAGTCAACTGGACCCCAAGAACTACATCTCCTCAAGGTATCAAGGAGGTACTAAAGATATTGTTGAGATCCGTCCGATCCAAATATATCATAAACATTTCCATCTTCAACTTGACCAGGTCCAGAACTATGAACCAAATATAAATCTTGATCATCTTCCGAGTTTGATATAAAATCATCTTCATCATCCACCTGATCGAAAAGGCAACTACCATCAGAATCATAGAAGTAATCATCGTCAGGCCCAAAATCGGCATAAATTTCTAAATCTTTTGGATCCTTGTCGTCGCCAGTAGCTCTACTAACCTGTATCAGTCCATCTCCGAGGGTACTACGGTTATGAAGGCGGAATAAATCATGAGCGTCGCTTTCGTAGGCATAGTCCCACCACGGAACTTCTTCATGTTCGAGTATACACCTGAAAGACTTCAGGGATCCAGTAATTTGGGCTATGGCTCTATAGTCTGCTTTTCGAAACCGACAGTTTAGGAGCTCTAGGTGTTTAACTGTTGATCTTCGAGATGAGACTTTAGGGTCGATATCCAAGTCCAATGGGGCGGTACTATCAGGAGGAAGAATAGTGGCACCATAGAACTGAGCGGTTTCTAGGCGGGGAAGAAGCATCATGAGGATAAGATGGCTGGCTGGCCATCTGTCGAAATAGCCACCAGTGCGGTAACATCCATGCGCAAGATGGGTGATATTTGATAATCCGGGTAGCCAATCGTGGCTGAGGCGCATGTGGAGATATAAGAAGGAATAGTGGGTTTTGTAACCATTTTCATCTTCCTCCGGGAGGCTAGGGCTCCAACGTGCTGGGTAGCCGGGAACTCGGGCCCGCCATTTTTGTGATCCGTCAAGAACACAGTATAGATAGATACGCTCCGCTTCTCCAGAAGATATATAAGGACCCATAAGATCTAGTTTTGCGTCCCCCATGTCAAGGGATTGTAGATTCGGAGTGTGAAGTAGTAAGAACGGGAGCAGTGCCTCAGAGTTCAGCCCATGTTCAATGGCTTCCAAGACAATCTGATTGCTCCTGCCTCCATGATACAAAATACGGGCCAGTTTTTCAAATTCATTCTTCGACCACCTCCACTGTGACGCCCAAGTCATAGGCTTTCTTGGTATGCGCCGGTTCCATGTAACTTTTATGGACTTGAATCGTTTTCCAAGATTTGGATTTCTTAGAAGATAGCGGGCTAATCTCCATGTGGGGTGATTGATAGCATCTACTTGGAAAGTATAGCTGATCGAGCACATCTCTGCAACATTCTTGAAGTATTTGCAGACCTGTCGACATGCAACTAGGTCCGCAGAAGTAATAGAATCGTAAGAGAGTATTTGAATGAGCAGTTCAGCTGGCAATGAAAGTATGCTCGCCATGATTGTGATCGCGATCGGTTGGTGTTTGCAATAGTTATAGAATTAATTTGGGAGGGAGATTAGAAAGTTGGCACACATGCGGTCGACCGGTCTCGACTATATATATACATCATAAAGTCGGAATTCGAATCCTTGGGCCGATGATATAAGTCAATGCTTAGGCCCTGGAATCGAGGCTATAAGTATATACAGCTGCATGCTGCATGCAACATGTATGTACATGTATGATAGCTGTAAAGTGGAACTTCTCGCCTAGTTAGCTGCATCCATCCCATTAGAGAATTCGTGCAGCAGCCTCGACACCAGTTGGCCAATTATCGGCTGAAGTACGGCACTGGCCGACGTAACTGAATCAGTTTTAGCCCGATTGTACCGTCGTGATCAATCCTGGTCACTTATTAATATTTCTCAAGCTGGTGCATATCGATACACAGGATCCTTCACAGGATAAGTAACAACAGAACCCAACCCACCTATTTAGACCATCGGACCTGTGGTGTAGTTGGAAGCACGCCCAACTAGTTGATATTGATTGGGAGGTTACAGTTCGAATCCGTACACGTCCATTACCAGGTAGAGACCTTGCTTTTGAAGCTCTCGCGGAGGGCTTATATTTTTGGAGTCTCCACAATTGATTTTTCAGTGTCGTTCGGTAGATCTCGATGGGGATCTCGATGGGGATCTTGAGAAAGTGGTGTAATGGTAACGCGGCCACGTATAGAATGCGGGAGATGGCGGGTTCAAGTCCGGCCCATGGCCAGCCTGTACGAGGATGATGGGGTACGAGGTCCTCTCTTTTGCTTGTAGTCATTCTAGATGGCACTTATGGTGCTATTAGCTATTGGAGACCATCGGATGTAAATTTAAACCGGGTGCATACATATAGTACTACATGCTACACGTATTGGCAATGCAACCAATTCCCCTTTCGAAAGACGATGCATAAGCGAAATGCAGGTGAACTACATCAAATCAGAATGAAACTGAGCTCAGAAACCATGGCGCTATACAAAATTTGCAAAAGGAACTTATTTATGGCCCTGCTTATGCTTTGAGTGACCATAAAATGTTTGGTAGAAATAGCTTCGAGATATGCATATATGTTAATTGCATCGAAGGCGGTTCTAATTATAAGCCTCCGTTCTGAGCTCAGATCTAGATCAGACTGGCTCCAGGAATACCTATATTCAATCTCATAGCTGCGGATACAGGTATATATCGAAATTCCCCTTTTAAAACCTTAGTAACTTTGAAAATACTTGTAATTCACTCATGAGTCCTAAAGCTATGAAGCCTATTAGTCATATACATCCCATTTCTCCATTTGTATGCTGTGACTAACTCGTATACAAACTGCTATGCAAAGTCGGGTCCATTTCCAACATCCAACGCAGTCTCTTGGTGCTTATGATCAGGCTTCCCTGAAAAAGAAAGAAATTGAAAAGGGGTTCCAGATTTAGTTGCCCTTAAAACCCATAGAATGAATTTCGCCGTTGTCATATAGCCCCTTATCATACATGTGCACGGGTTGAAACATGGGTTAGGTAGGATATCAGGCTATCTCTTCGCTATACTGCTCGGCACTTCACCAGAGACAAGGCCAGGCAGGATACCGAGAGGCAAAATTGAAGGAAGATTAAAGAAGACAGGGAAGAATAGGGAGAAAGAAAAAAGAGTGATCTATTTCTTAATAACAACCTCACCCTTACCCCCATCATACATATCAAGATCATACTCCTCCCCATACCTATCCAGAATATCCTTCATCTCCGCCATCTGCGCCCACTGATCTTTCGTAGGTTTATCATAAACATCCTCCCAAAGTTTACTAATCGCTGGTTTCTTCTCCCTCTCAGCCGCATTAAACGCCTTCAATATGTCCTTTCTAACGTGTGTTCTTAACTGCGTATCTTTCTCTTGATCCCACCAGTTTCGTAGTTCCATGAACTTACGCATACGAGTGATTGGATTATCACGACGTTTCCAGTCTTCGACTTCCACGCGAGCACGGTAGGCGAAGGAGTCATCGGATGTGGAGTGGTGAGAGACACGGTAGGACATGGCTTCGATTAAGACGGGCTTCTTCTCTGCGATGGCGATTTCTCGGGCTTCCTTGGTGACTTTGTAGACGGCCCATGCCTGTAGAAGAGTATATATATTAGCATAATGTACAAGATGCCTTTTTGCTGGTGTTAAATAGCTTTGTGAACTTACATCATTCCCATCAACTCTGATAGTATCAATTCCGTATCCGACACCGCGACTAGCGATACCATCACCTTTGTACTGTTCCAGAGTCGGGGTGCTGATTGCATAGCCATTATTTCTGCAAATGAAGACCGTAGGACAACCTCTAGTAGCTGCGATATTGAGAGCTGCATGGAAATCACCCTCTGAAGCAGCACCTTCACCAAAGTATGTGACAGCGCAAGCAGGAGTCCCCTCTAGCTTAAGAGCGTCTAAATAAATAAAGAGTTAACAGATGCGCCGAGCTTTCCAGGAGGGTTAAGATACTTACACCCAGCGCCAGCAGCATGTGGTAACTGCGTAGCCAATGGAGAACTGATCGGATGCTGTAAACGTCTACGTATTAGCAAAACCCACTCTCCATCATCATCAATCATCCACCCCCCCTTCTTTCGTAAAGAAAACAAAAAACTTACAAAGTTCAACCTTCGACTTCCATAATGAATCGGCATATTCCTCCCCTGTCCTGGATCCTTCTTATTCGAAAAACACTGTGACATAAACTCCTCGAATGTAAACCCTCTATGCATCAACACTCCTGCCTCTCGATACTGTGCATAAATCACATCCTTGTCGCTGAGAGCCGCTGCTGACCCAACTGCAATACCTTCTTCACCAGCATTTACAATATAAAAACTGATACGGCCCTGTCGCTGGGAGTCGTACATGATTTGATCCATAACCGAGACTATTGCATGTTTGATATTAGTATTGAACTGACTATATCCCTGTTTGTTTTTTAGGGAGTATTTGATATATACGCACTTGTAACCATGCTGTTATACATTTTCAGTGTCTCCTCTTTTAGGGCCTCAAAGTCGAGACCATGGGTTTCGTCAACAATCTGTCCCTCTGTGTCCATGACACGATATGTTTCGATCGCTTCATTTGGATCGGACATGCGGAATCGAAGACGATTGGTGAATCTACTGTTCACAGCACCAGGGAAAACCAATCTATTCAACCCAGGAAAATAAAATAAAATCAGATTAGAGAAAAGTCCCCAAATGTTATGAATATGTGTTATTCCGTTCGACATACCTATCACTACCGTGGCGTTGCCGTACAGGGCGCACAGTTCCAGATCCTCCATCTCCAACAGTCATGGGCACCTCCCTGGTCCCTTCAGGCTCCCTAGGCGCTTCGGGTGGATTTGACGAGGTTACCGATGCAAAACATCGTCGTTTCGAACATGGATACCGCGAAGCAATCGTTCGTGTGGTTCTCGGTATCAACGACCGTCGGAAGGGCGCGGCGAAAGACATTGTGGTGATCGAACGATGCCAGAATAAGACCCGGAAGTTCTTAAGGAGAATGAAAGGAACAATTGAGGAAGGGAGGGAAGTCGTATGGCGAGAAGGGAATATTGGTTCAGAGAGCTAAGCTTCCTGCAAGCCGGGGGGAGTATTAATCTGGGGAAGCAATAGATGAGCTCGGGGCGTGCCAAGGCCGACGCATGCCGATATTCAACAACCTGGTGCCACCGGCATTTGCCAATGCAAACGAACATCCATGGTTTACGGTTATATACATTTAACGACGGCTTTCCGTTATAGTTGAACGGGAAGAGAGCATTATTATGATTTCTGGTTATCATACAAAACAAAAGAATCCTGTCCCCACCGCCAAACTCCGAATAAGTCGCGGATACTGCAAACAATTGCAACCAACAACGCTGATTAATAGAAAAAGAGGGCGAAAAGACATAAACGTTAACTTGATTGAATTTCAACTTTTAGAAAGAGAAACGACGATATTCAGGAAGTTGCGGTCCCCTTTGAAGAGTTATTACCCGCAGCGTTCTTGTCGCCTTTCTTTCCACCAAGAATAGACATTGCAAAAGAGGACCCGTAAGACTTCCTTAGACTCTTAAGCCTCTTCCACCTGTTTTCGTCGTCTTTCCTGTGTTCTTCCTCCGTCTTATGAGGGGTAACTGCTGCCGTCTTAGGACGAGCCGGTGATGGAGCAGCGACTAGGTTGCCAGGAATACTGCTCTTCAGTATCCTCAGGAGGATTTCCCAGCCTGCGTGGTCTCCGGTTTGCGACGCTGGATTGACCCAGGGACAGTACTATAACGGCATATTAGCATAAACGCTAGTAATACAAAGTCGAGAAAAATCTTGAAAACATACCTCTCTATGCTCACCAACCACATTAAGGCGTGACATGCTGCTGAACTCGTCGCCTTCGTCCTCTGTAATACTCGGGCGCTTGACAAAAAGCCACAAGCCGAGCCGGCGGAAACACGCATCGCATTTGACCATTTCAACAGACGATTCATTGTCTTCTTTAGACCAACCGAATAGGGCCAAAATCAATGCATTTTGTTTAAGGTGTTCCTTTCCCATTTCCTCTGGTAGGTTCAGGACGGATGTATCGACTTCCTTTGGTCTTGTCAGGTTAATAACAAGTTGGTCATCCGAAACATTGGTGAGAGATTTGTAACGGGCGTAGAAACCATTTCGTGCTTCAGTTGCAGGTTGCAGCGGGAGTCGATATATCGCTTCTACCGAATTATTAGCTTTTTGGACAGGGAAGGGAAGCTATTGGGCTTGGATAAAGCACTTACTATCACAGCCACGCTTTTTCCACAAGCAACCATCTTCATGGCCACCTACAATAAGCTCTTCGTACTTTGTAATCAAAGCGTCAAGCCTTGCTTTCTTCTCTTCGGTGGTTTCGTCATCATCCTCATTTTCATTTTCAACCTCTTCTGCTGTAACCTCGAAACCATCGAAATCGACCTTCACAACCAGTTCACCGCCGCAATGGCTGGTACACCTGACCCTATTCTTGGAAGTTTGCATGCAAATCCACCCTCTCTTTGCCCAAGCGACTTCATTGATCTTTTCGGGCTTTGAGCTCCAATTTGACACAGATCTAAAGGTCTCTAGCCTCTGTAAGAACTCATTTCTATCCCAAGGAGCGTACCTGGCAGCCGCGACCTTGATAACTTTTGGCGAAGTACCAGTTCCACTGACACTTGGAGCTACGGAGCTCGCCCGCGAGTCTCCGCCTGGCGTCGTTGGTCTAGATGATTGCGGTGGAGCCATAGTCTTGCTTCTAGCAAGATCCAGCTCCACCTTTCGCCGTTTGCGTATAGACTCGTCAATAAGAGACGATAAGCTGTTGTTACTTTTTGGAAGCTGATAGAGGGATTTCGAGGTGTCTTTGGTTGGAGTAGAGTCTTTTGAGGGTTCGACTAATGTGGTTTCTGATGCTGCAGCATCTTTGTTTTCGTCAATGATGGCGGTTCTGGTGGCGGTGGGTGACTTTGTGGGGCTGTTTGGGAAGGAGGGAGCGGTGTTACCACGGTTGGTAGCATTGTGGAGGAGATTGTGGATCTTGCGCTTTGTGGTGAACATGGCGCTGTTTTTTTCTGCTTTAAATAGCAGGTATTTATGGGAGAGTTGTGGTGGGTGAGATTATCGTAGGATGTTTGGAGGAATCCGTCCTGTCCCCTGGCAGGAAGTCAGGGAGGGCAAGGTGGATATAGCTATACTATGTATAATATCCTAGTTGGTAGAGATCAAATGGGAGAGTAGATTGAGGTTCTGAAGGAATGCTTGAAGCCTTCCTAGCAGGTCGCCTCGTATCAGTTCCTATCCAAGATACTTCGTATATCTAAATATCCGAAGCTCAAGATAGTTAAGAGATGGCCGTCAAGATAAACACCGCGAACATGCGACAAAGGCGACGCGATCGAAGATATCATCCGTTCGAGGGATGAAGGGGGATGGAGGTGGGATGATAAAGAATGTTGAAGTCTCAACTGTTCTTCCTTCTTTGGGTTCAACCGCTGAACGGTGTTTTGTTTGGCGTCAACGCTGGGTTGGTAACCATGCCAGGTTCATTAAGCACCCAATCAGGAAATGATATTGAGAATTGCCTAATTAGGAAGTCTACCGATTTAATTTTCGGCTCTTCAACTGCTCTCCAGAGTTATACAAACCTGCCAATTGCTTGACAACTTCACCATACTATCGTTTATACCAACAGACCTTAAGATCACCATCGATTTCGAGGGAATCGCATTCACGAAATGATAAAAAGGAAGTCGATATCGCTCTTACGAGCATCAAGACAACCGTCTGTCTGCTGGCGCTGCACAACCTCTCTAGCAACCTTCCGCCCGGTCCCTCTCGCTCACCGAATAGCAGTCCCTCGCCAACTCCACACCACCCATTCCAACTACGCAAACCCTCTACCCCTCGGCGGAACCGTTGACGGACCCCCACCAGACCCACCAGTCCCCCAACCCGACTACATCAAACGGAACCGTCTCCGACAAGCTGCGATTCCCAAACCCCGCACAGAACGTTTCTGGGAAGACGTTCACCTGAAAGTCGTCGACGGACGGTATCAAATCCTTCTAGACACTCGGTCCATCAAGACATCGGCGAAAAACGATGTATCGGTACCGGTTAATAAGCCATTGTTGGCGTATGCTCTACAAGTGGAATGGGCGACTATGAGAAATTCGAAGGAGGCTTTGAAGTCGCATTTTATCCCGTTGACGTCATTGGCTTCTAGGGCTATTGATTTGGAGGTCGCGGAGAGAGATGCGACGGCTGTTGAGAACCTCGAAGCCACTGCAGAGGGGGGGGAGGGGGAGGAGGTAGATATTAGAAGTACGAGGGAGCAGATCACGGACTTCGTTATGGGGTACTTGGATACGGATACGGTTCTCATGATCAGTCCGACTAGAGGGGGCCATTTGGCCGCACCTGGAGAAAAACAATTACGAGATCGGCAGCTAGAGGTAGCCCATGATATCGTCGAATGGGCACAGGAGAATATCACTGTACCGAAGGGCGAAGACAAGCTAGACTTTGTGCTGTCGGATGGAGATCACGGTATCCTACCCAGCAGCCAGTCGGATCGAACAAAACAGATTCTCCGAAATATGATCTCAAAATTCTCAGCCTGGGAACTCGTTGGTCTAGAATGCGCCGTTATTCTCAGCAAGAGCTTGCTTGTCGGTCTAAGGCTAGTGATGGAAAACAAGAAAACAGCAGATATAAAATGGGACGTGGAAGACGCCGCGAAAGCATGCAATCTAGAAACAGACTTCCAGGTCGAACAGTGGGGGCTTGTGGAGGACACACATGATGTCGGGCATGCTGACCTACGAAGGGGTCTCGGAGCCGTTGTCCTACTCGTCTCCGAGCTCAACATCCCGCCACTAGAGCAGTAAATAACTTCATTTCTACAACTTCGACCCGGTTTCCTTCTCAATCTCAGACGCCAGCATCCGGGTTTCTTCCTCCATTTCCTCCATCGTCCGGGGCGTCCGGTCCATACTCTCGACTACGAGCTCTTTCTTCTGTTCTTCAACCGCCTTCCTCAGCCGTTGGACCTCCAGGAATCGACCGACATTGCTGTCTGGGCTTTCGAGGTGTGTGTAAACATCGTCAATTGACGGAAAGTCGTCAAGCTTGCGAGGAATGATGTGAGTGTGGACATGCGGGACGCTTGTTAATTAAGTCAGAGATTGTTACCCCCAAAAAATGTGAATGGTTATATCATAATGAGAAAGGAAGAAGAAGAAGAAAAAGAAGAAGGGGTAATTTGTACATAAGAAACACGACAATGCATACCTTTGTCCAGCGGAACCTCCATCCTGAATAGCGATAGTTGCACCAGTAGTCCCGTACACTCTCTCAATCACTTAGGTTGATGTTAGCCGATATTATCTCACTAATACCGATTTAAAGCTGAAAAACAAAGAAATAGCCAGCATACTCCTTGCAACCTTTTGGACAGCCAAAGCGTGATCCATGATCTACTATCCCGGATGAACATTATGTATGAATTCCCTTTTAACTAATTAGTAGTCAAGAGGAGTATTGCGACACACCTCTTCATATGTCATATCCTTGTACCGTGCGACGACCCGTTGGGGACAGACGAGGACATGGCCAGGAAGAATTGGCTTGATGTTTACTATGGCCACTATTCCCTCATTGAAATCAGAGATACTGAACGACGGAATACAAGATATATTATCTATATCTCTTCCTCGGAGAGGGTCTACGACATACTCGACAGTCTTGTCTTATAAAAAACCTATCATGCATACAGATCAGAATACAGTCTTGATAGATATTCCCATCTCGAGAGCCTCTTACCTGTGTCGAGACCTTAAAAGGTCCAAAGAAAAGGTCGGATGTTGGCATTGCTACTTGATGACGGTTGAAGGATATGGTTCCCAAGAGCTCGATAACCTTGAAGGTTGTTGCATGTTTTGTTCGAGGTCTGGCGGCGGTTGAATTCGGCCTGAAGTCCTTCGGTTGGAATACGCCAAGAACTTTGGTCTCCACGCAGCTGATAGCTGGGGAGTCCATGGCCTGCATTTCACGTCGTGGTAGCTTGTCTTGAAGCTCTATTAACTACCAGGACTCTTATTCGCAGTCTAATTTCCATAGAACACAATCGAGACCGCTTGGAATGCGGTATATCACGGGAATACGCGTTACGACGCGGTCAATTTGAACATCCTCGCACCGGCTCTCGGCTTCCTTTGTTGAACCTCAAGAAATCCCCCGATACTACCACCCGAGAACTATCTCGACCACATCACCACCACCAAGAACATGCCCAGAACAAGTGTCAGAAAACAATTGATTGACTGGTACATCGACCAGCTAACCGCCGAACTAAACCGCACAACCGGTGAACAATTTCTAAAGCATATTCCTCGCACTCTCGAAGCATACGTCAAGCTCCACGATAAACACATCAAAAGACTCGAAAACACCAAAAGGCTTGAAAACACCACCAATAATACTGAGAGTAATGAAAATGACGAAAACAACCCTCCTCCCGCACCCTCCTCCATCTCTTCATCCTCCTCCTCATCTTCGTCGTCTTCTTCGTCCTCATCCTCTTGCGAATCAATAATCCGAACCGTCCTCGCAAACGAAAGATTTCTCGACCTAATCAAATCCGAAAGATACATAGCCCCCCGCCTCCCCGTCCCCAGAACCCAAGACTTCTACCTTAACGTAGTCCCAAACCTCGACAACGATCGTTTCCGCCAAAACTTCCGTGTAAATCCCGATGCATTCGCTTTCATCCTCCAAAAGATCTCTACAAACCCGGTCTTTGGCGAAAGACAAGGTTCGGCGGAATTACAACTAAAGATCGCTTTACGCAGATTCGGTGGATTAGACGATGTCAGTCAGATCGCTCAGAAATTCGGGATTGGGGAAGGAACGGTGGTGCTCTATACTCAGAGAGTGGCTGGTGCATTGATGGAGTTGTGGTCGGAGTATGTTAGATGGCCTACAGTTGAAGAACAAGCTGCTATGAAAGCACGTTTGAGGCAAAAGGACTTTGCGGTATGGGAAGACTGCGTGGGCTTCATCGATGGTACAATGTTCCCCTTTGCTACCCGTCCCGCCTTCGGAAAGGAAGACGCGAGGAACTACTACAACATGAGAAAACATGCATACGGCCAACATGCCACCGTCGTTTGTGACGATAAAAACAGAATAACTCACTTCACGAGCCTATTCCCCGGCAGTGTTTCCGACCAAAGAGCCTTCAGGGTTACAGATCTTTACCAAAAGCCCGAAGAGTTTTTTAGAAACCAATATCAGTATCTACTTGGTGACAAGGGATACGCGTTAAACGAAAGGTTGATTATTCCGTTCAAGCAACCAAGATCGGGAAAACCACCGAAAGAGCAGAGAAGGTTCAATTGGAAACTATCCAGTCTACGTGTCAAAGCCGAACACACAATTGGTATCCTCAAATTACGATTTAGGTCCTTACAGAGACTTCCCGTTCGTCTAGTCTCTCAGGAGAAACTATCGGAAGCACTACGATGGATTGGTGCATGCGTGGTCTTGCATAACATGCTGGTGGATTTTCGAGACGAGTGGGAGCCAACAACCGAAATGCTAGAGGAGGTCTTAAAAGAGGAGAGAGAAAGGGATGAAGAATATATTGGTACTATAGACGGGCCGGTTCAGGTTGACAACCCGGGTTTGCTAGTTAGGATGTCAAAGGACGAAAGAAGGGGACATACAAGACGCCTGGCGCTAATGCAGAGGGTAATCGATGAAGATGAAGCTTTTGACGAGGAAATAGCGATGCTAGTGGGATCGAACGCCGGTAAAAATGCAAGGAAAAGAAAAAGGAAATAAATTAGAGAAACTGTGGCGGAACATCGTTAAGAATCAAAGAAAATATCAGAACCTCATGTCTCTGCTGTTCCTTCGAGGGCTGGATCGGCTCGAGTTTCCGAAGCAGCGGTGATTACAGTGTCTGGACTAGTAGACCTGTAGTCGGCTCTACCGGGAACAGGAACTTGGCCACCTTCTCCAAAGGATTGAGGGTGAGGATACGGATGATACGGATTCGGATATTGCATAGGATGTGGATGATGTCCAATGGCAGGGTGGCGTGGATGGCCAGCGCGTGGACCCGTGAATCTACCAGGGTGAGGGCTATTGAAGAACATACCACGTTGGTGACGAAGAGCTTGGTCATCCATAGATAACTGGTCCTCCCCGTAGAACCTCTGCATTTGGGGTCCGGCAGGCTCAAAGTCGCGATACATATTCTTATTAGGGGCGTACCCGAGTCCCTGCCAGGCCTCGTTCATCATAGCTGGGCCGCCCTGTAGCATCCGTTGGTATCCTTCGTTGTAAAGGACTTCTTCTTCTGCATGTGCATTGCGGTAAAATTCATCAGGGTAGTTGGGATCATAAGGCGCACGCTGAGATGGTGTAGGAGGAGGTTGAGGTATTTGATGCTGACCAGCGTATGGTTGGTTGGGTTGGGGTTCTAGTTGCGTTCTGCTGGACTTAGCAATTGTCTTGCTATTATTCCTATCACTAGTCTTGTCACTGCTTTTCACAGTAGTAATACTAGCTCGCTGTATTCGAGCTAATACGGGTTCGATTGCTGGTGAATCTCCACCGTCTGAAGGTGCTGGTGTCGAAGACTGTGATGTTGTATTTGGATCGGGGACGGATTGCTTCTCCAAGACGTTGTTTGAGGGCTTGGGTTTCTTCGAAGGGCGTTTTACAGTCGGTGTTACATCGTTGATTTGGCCGCGCTGGGTCGTAGTTGGCGTACGCGTGCTTTCTAGGTCGATAGTAGTGCTAGGGGTAGCGTCCGGCATTAGCTTCCTCTTGGTGCCTTTTCGCTCTGGTTCCCGTTCTCGTTTAATGACCGAAGCGGAATCAGATCGTTTCGCAACTGGACGGCTGGTTATGATGATGAGGTCCGGGTCATCGAGGATAGATTTCGGGGCCTCAATCGTAGGCATCTTTGGTGCCGGTTGGCAGATGAAGTTCTTTTCTTCGTCGGTAAGGTCCAGCCCCATCGACCGCTTCAGCTTCAACCGTTCGATTTCCGCGTTGTAATGATCGATTTCGGATTTGGCATTCAAGATAGCTATCTCGTGAGAACGTTCCTGCTCTTTTTGCAGGATACTCAGACGAGCCATCTTGATTTCGTGTTCCTTCTGGGCTTTCTCCTTATCGAGCTCCGACTTAGCGATAGCAACCTTGGCTTCGTACTTTGCCTTTTGAGCTTCGACTGGGGCCTGGATCATAGCTCGCATCTCATCGATGGCTGACATCCTTTTACCTCCGCGGAAAGCCAGAGACGCCTTTGGAGTCACGGCCGAATTCATAAATTGGCGAGGAGTCGCAGAGCCTGCTCGCGACACTGGAGTATCTTGTCTAGCAGACGTCTTCAGGGCTTTCTTCGGGCGGTTTTGCTGATCGTCATCTTCTTCTTCATCGCCTCCCTTTGAAACCTGGTCTTCATCGTCACTATCGCGCCACTCAACCGTTGCCTCCTCCTCTTCATCTTCATCTTCTTCCTCGTCATCATCCTCGGCTTCGGCTTCGGCCTCTGCTTCTGCCTCAGGAGCCTGCTTTTGGTTCCCACTCCCAACTTGTGAAATCCCCACCGAAGCTGTCGAAATCATACCGGTACTTGTTAATTGTGCAGACGGCTGTACCGATGAGCTATTCCCAAAGACCGGTAATAGGGCTTTGAAATAGTGACATTTTTCTAAGCACTGCTGCTCGAGGCTAATGATCGACCCATCCTTCTCAACATCACCTCGCCCCGTCCCCTGCGACCAATCCCAAGTCTTTTTCCAATCTATTACCATTTTTGTGATATGATGTTTCGTCTTTTTTCCACGCGGGTCGGTATCTAATATACCAATATCGGCAGCCCATTTTTTTGATGTAGCGGCCTTGTTGGCGACGTATTTCGAATTGTATTCATCCACCATACGACCGGCTAGAGCGAGTTCCAGCGCCCTACTCCATCGAATATTTGCAATGTTATCATCGTCTTGTATTTGGGATTTTGTGGTTTTTTTGGTGGGTGGTGGTGGTGGTTTCGAGGGAGGCATTCTGACGGCGCAGATGGACTTTGAACTAAAGGAGTCAATGAATAACAATTAGCCAGGGCCTCACCAAAAGAGGTAGCTTTATGACTTACAAGATGGTTATATACGTTATACATACACAAAAGGCATCTAGGCCGACAGCGATCGGAATTTAGAGTTCGGGATGTGATGCTTCGCGATGCATATGTTGTTAACTTTCAGTCAGGATAGCGAAAGAGCGTTAGCAGGGAGAAGGACTCGGATTCCAGGATGCAGATGACGGTCAAGAGGGGTGCAGAATGATGAGCGATTGGGTAAGTATCAATTGCGAAGCCTCTGAAGCCGTCATCGCCGATGGAGGAGGTGGGGATAGGATATAGGAAGTTGGGTATTGATAAATCAGGTGACCAGCGTGAAGCCTGTCAGGCAACGCGACCAGTGAGATCACAACGCGTACACCCACGTGACCGATCTTGAACGCGTGCGACTTGCACCTGTAATCATAATCAAGATCAATCTGACAACACTTTCGTGAGCTCTGGCGAGACCAGATCAATCTGATTAACCTTTGAAATCTAAGAAACTAAAGCCGTTGATACCAGGCCACGCAGAGAATTTCGCATTGCATCGGTTGAGCAATTTTTTTCTAAGCAAAGCTCTCGCGATATACACATGGCCTCGTAGTCGATTTATAACTACCAAAGGGCAGACTTTATGCTATCCGGCGCAAACAAGAGAATCCGAAACTCGGTCGTGTGCAAAAAGTAGGTAAGTATAAAGACGGCGCGGGTGCTAGATTTTACAAGTTCAAGAAGAATGTCTCTAGCTGAATGTAAAGTCATCGTCGAGACTGCAAACGAACGCATGAGTTGAGAGTATCATCACGTGTACTCCGCACCGCCATAAGAATGGCTGGTTCTGTGGCTGGTGCCGTTAAATAAGTTTTTCTTTCAGGAAGACCACCATCCAGTGCCGCTGGCTACAAAGATGACTGTTGTCCACCATGCCAGAACTCCAATGGGCAGTGCCATTTTTTCAGAAAACCTCAGCAAATTCGTGATGGCCATTTTACCAGAATTTTGGTGTGCCAAAAGTGCCAAAAGTGCCATTCTTGCTTTTTGCGTTGTGCTTGGCAATTTGTCACTTTTTGATAGTGGCACACCCTCAACCCCTATTTGAGTCCCCGCACGCGGACCACTTTTTTCAATATCATTCTGGCACTTTTGGCACTTTTATGGCACTCGAAAATGGCACTTGGGACTCAACCAAATTGCGCGAAACACCATGGTTTTGCAGGTCACCACCCAATCCCGCATAGAAACTGGGTTTGAACCTCACTTATAGAATAGAGTCTCCATGGAGATCGGGGTCCTCCTCTTGGGGTCACCCCCATGGATAATGAGGCATCAGTCTCGAAGGTGGATGAGGCATCGTTCCAGCCTCATTTCTGCGTTTCTCCAGCCTCAAGAGCAGGTGCACCGCCGCGCGTTGTTTGCAAAAACCGAGCCTCGGGCTCCAGCCTCAAGAGGGAGGCGCGTTCAAAGGAGTTTGCGTTCCTGAATCTGAAATAATTCAGGTCGTGCGCGCAGTGCAAGCTCTCAAACCAGTGTGCGAAGCACAGCGATGCAATGTCTGTAGACCCATAGACCCAAGACCTTCTACAAACGACTTTACAGATTTCACCACGATATATTCTTCTCCTACACCGGTTTATGAATGGGAATAATGGTTGGATAATTTTTATCAATATTTAAGATTGAGCTCCCTAGGACGTTCGAATTGTATAGCCTATTTGTGCAGCGGAGTCGTCGGTTGAGAGTATCTGGATTCGATTCGAGACTACACCGTCGGTGTCTTTGAACCTCAAAATAGGAGCATGGAGCATTGCGTTGTTAGTGTGACCAGCGAAAACACATTTGCGACTTAGTTTGGTTTGTCAGAGTCTAATTGCCTCTTCTGTACACGCCCCTTTGCATTCTCCCACGCGAAGATTTCCAATTTTGCGGTCCAAAGCTTGAGTTAACAAGCATGCAAGATTTTCGATATAGGGCGTCGCAATACTTCAATCAGGTTGTTTTTTGATCTTTTTTGATCTTTTACATACCTCGGTTGGAGGCCTCGGGACACAGAACTGCAATTAATTTAAGTAGTAGCAGAAAGAAACAAAATGAAGGAATTGAGATTCGAAGCGTCGACAGTTCTAAGTAAAGTTTCCACAGCGCGAGGTTTTAGAACCCACTCCTTGATATCATTTACGTAACATCAAGTGATCCTAAAAGCCTTCTAAGTGTAAATGTCCAGTAAGTACCCCAATGCCACCCACACCTAGGTAGCTCCTTCCGGCCTTGAACCCAGACGTTCTTGAGACAGTGCATACCTTCATGATCATTCCTTGTCCTATCCTAACCTGATAGCATCAAGTACCCACAGTATCAGAACAACAAGTCGTTTAAATACAGGTGCTGAACCCGCCAACAAAAACGACATGTAATATAATACACCAAGAATGACAAACTCATTCCTCTGGAGGCCCTGTATTGACAACCATATAGACCTTGTGCTCTCCAACTTGTTCCAGCCTGATTCCCGCATCAGTCGGCCCTCCAACATCCCACACACAATCCCGAGGATTAGCTTTCATTGAGTTTTCCTGCAACATCGTAAGAACCGCTCTTACATCTGCCCTATGGTTCTCAATACTGTTTGAGAAAATCAATAGCACATTGTTCACCGATAAGCAGAAGGTTTGCTTAACGGTAGGAGTTGCATCCAGCGCAACTTTTAGTTCATCTGCCGAGTGTCGTGTTCCTATTCGTGTGAAAATCGTGGCGGAACGAGCATTATCAAATGCTGTTTCATCAGATGGACTCCAAACAGCGACATTTGTCATGACAGCTCCATCGCTTGTCTGGGCCGCTGTCGTCCCGCTCTGATCCACGGAAAAACTGTCCATCATGCTGAAAGTTGAGTTAACAAATGATTCGAAGGAGCATTGTGTGGTGCTGTTTGCAATCAATGGAGGAAATATATTACCGTATCGATAATCCTTAGATAGAACGGAAGTTGGTAATTCTTTGCAGTGAGTCCTCGAGGCGGCGAAAATCTCTCTATTGAATCAATCCGTAGAAAGCTTTGGAAGAACAGATGCTGGCTTGTGTGAAGCTTGTGTTGAAAAGCCCCAGGCTTAGGTGGACGACGAGTTTAGCTTACTGCCACGGCTTTTTCGGATGAGGGCAACCTTAAGTAGGAGAAGCAAGAAATTGTTTTATTCTCTGAATGTGGAGAAGCATGGTTGCTGATCTATAACACAATTACCAACCACAAAAGTGTGTTATAGTTCTATGCGTGTCTACGTCTGAACAGCTCGGACCAAATCTAGATCGAGGCCAAATACCAAGCATCACCGACGCCTTGGCGCCAATGTCTTTAATCCAACAGACAACGCAAAGGTGACACAAAGCGAAGCAGGGAACTAAAATTTCAGGTTACATTCCAGAGAGCATGAAGATTATATGTTAACAGGTCCTTGAATCAGGATCAACTACATATACATTGAAATGCAACGTGGAAGATTCCGATACATTAGTGGCCTGTCGTAACACCTGCTTACGCCGATAAACAAAAATGGCTGAACAATATTTAGTCAGAATGCCCTAATGTCCGGCTGCGTAAAACGTCCCGTCTGGATAACGGCATCAGGCTAGCGGGTCTGGGATGTGCATATCTATCGCACCACTTCTTCGAGGTTTTCTTCATGAAAATCCCCGAATGTCAACAGGCCCTTAGATACGGATGACGTTTGCGAGGGGAAGAAGTGGCATGTTCAACGATCACTAATTCGAATTGGTTAAAGCGGCGACCGGGAGGTCGGGTTCGATAGGAACGGAGGTAGGAAAAATGCATGTGGAGTTGCATTGGAGTTCTGATTGCGAGAAATAGAATTTGGACGAGAATTTTATTTCAATTCGTATTTATTCTACGAACGATGTGCTTCTTTCAATTCTTGGCCCTTTTCATTCTCCATTACATCAATTTCACAGGAATATAAAATATCGGCGAGCCTTTATTGTCACAGATAAAATATCACCCTCTCCCACTATCGAAGACGAAATCCACGTTCGCTTCCATCCATTGATCCATATCGCGCGTTTGATCCGCTTGCTTCCACATTCCTAGAATCCCTCGACGTCACCGTCCATTTTAGTGCTACCGGATAAACTGCAACATCAACAACGCAAAAATGGCCGAAACGACTATTGTTCTCTACCTCTTCAAGCGTCTGCACCAGCTTGGCATTCGCTCCGTCCACGGTGTTCCTGGTGATTACAATCTTGTAGCATTAGACAATCTTGGCGACGCTGGGCTCAAGTAATCCAAATTAATCCGGGGTATCTTATTTGTCGTAATAAATGCGCTAACCTTATCATAGCTGGGTCGGAAATTGTAATGAACTCAATGCTGGTTACGCTGCTGATGGCTACGCCAGAATCAAAGGAATATCCGCTTTAATCACCACGTTTGGTGTCGGTGAACTGTCTGCCCTCGCTGCTGTAAGGCTCTTGCTCCGCCTATTTATACACAAATTTCTTGGAAATTGGAGCTAAACGGTAGTTATATTAGGTCGCCGGTTCATACAGCGAACGTGTACCAGTTGTTCACATTGTCGGCACTCCATCAACTATCTCGCAAAGACAGGGCGCACTACTTCATCACACACTCGGAAATGGCGATTTTTCCGTCTTCGCTAACATGTCGAGAAATATTTCGTCGCTGCTAGTCAATCTCAATGACCCGACTACTGCCGCGAGGGATATTGATCGCGCTCTGAGAGGTATTATACTGGAATCCGTACAAGCTTGGATCAGCTAATTAACATCGCTCCATAGAATGCTACGTCTCGGCCCAGCCAATCTATATCGGTATGCAAACTTCGTTTACTTTATAAAAGCTTTCAACTAATATCACAATTTAAAAAGCCCTCCCAACGGACATGGTCCTCCGAAAAATCTCTGCCCAGGGGCTCGAGACCCCAATTAACATGGAGTTACTCGAGAATGACCCGCATGTTGAACGTGATGTTATCGAAAATATCACCAAGATGGTATATGCGGCTAACAACGCTATTATCTTGGTGGATTCTTGCGCTATTCGACACCGCGTTATCGACGAGGTTCATGACTTGATTGATAAGTCTCAGTTGCCTGCGTTTGCTACGCCGATGGTACGTACCTTAATGATAGTATTTCGGGACGGCCAGAGCTGACTGAGGATTCTGAATTATAGTCGAAAGGTGCTATCGATGAGACCAACCCACGATTTGGTGGAGTCTATGTCGGGTCGGTTTCTAGGCCGGATGTCAAAGAAGCTGTTGAGTGTGCGGATCTTATCATATCAATCGGTGCGTTGAAGAGTGATTTCAACAGTGGTGGCTTCACGTATCATACTAGCAGGAAGAGTACGATCGAGCTCCACTCTGACCATACCAAGGTAACTACTTTCCCCCCCGGAACCTTAGGCATCAAAATTCGCTCACAAAAGATCAAGATTGGATATGCCACATACCCCGGAATCACAATGAAACCCGTTCTCCAGAAGCTCCTAAGTTCCTTGGATTTCCACAAAATACGACACACCGACAGCGCTAAATCTGCCCCACCCGTACTTAAAAATGAGGAGGCTGAAAAGTCAGATAGTCAAGCGATCACCCATTCCTGGTTTTGGCCGCACATTGGGAACTGGTTGCAGGAAAACGATGTGGTTATTACAGAAACGTAAGCGCGAATGGCTTTCAATTTGATAACAGAGGATGCATTGCTAATGAGTATGTATCGCAGCGGCACGGCCAACTTTGGCATCATCGAGACTCGCTTTCCTAAAGGAGTCACTGCCATCTCCCAAGTCCTTTGGGGTTCAATTGGTTATTCCGTAGGCGCTTGTCAAGGTGCCGCATTGGCAATCAAGGAATCCGATCCTTCCCGTAGAGTCATTCTTTTCGTCGGCGATGGTTCTTTCCAGTTGACGGGCAACGAGGTCTCCACTATGATCCGCCACGGGCTCAAACCAATTCTAGTGATCATCAACAACGAGGGTTATACTATTGAGCGTATGATCCACGGAGAGGACGCCGAGTATAACGACATTCAGCCATGGAAGCACACGAAGCTTTTGGAGACATTTGGAGCGAAGGAAGGGGAATATTCGAACCACGTCGTCAAGACGAGGGAAGACGTTGATAATTTGTTCAAGAAAGGGAATGAGTTTTCGAAGGCCGACAAGATTCAGGTATGCCCCTGCTACCCCCAAAGTTTCGCGAATCGAATATCCAATTTTTTGTGTAAAGTTTACTAACATCGCATTTTCTAGTTGGTTGAATTGTTCATGCCGAAGCTCGACGCACCTCGTGCGCTTAAGATTACAGGAAAGATGTCAGAAAAGTTGAATGCAAAGACAGAGTAAAAGCGGGGGGGTCATGAGGTGAAATGGATAAAGTAGTACTGAGGCACTGTCCGCTTTATGTTAGTCCCGCAGCAGATTGGTGAGGAAACAAATCACAAGATTATTGGTCTTAAAAATTCTAGCGCCACATTTTGCACAGCAGTTTGCGCCCTTGGCTCTGTTTATCGATATGGGTGTTGACGGCGACTTGGATGTTACCTGTTTCGTCTAAACTTTTGAATATGCAGACCTGTGCCACGGCTTGCTGCAGCCCGAACATATGCACAGCGATGGGCGTTCAACATCGAAGTTAGCTACGTTAGCCCTTGATCCAAATCATTAATCATCGGATACTAGACCGATATCTATATATAAGAACCACGCGAATAAAGTGATTCGTAAAAGGCGAAAAAAGCCGGAACCACCTGCCAATTGACGTTTTGATATCCGAGATTTCACATCCGAGATATCCATAGGAACATTTGGGAGGGAGAAGGAACAACTTTCCCATGACAAAACTTGGCATGAAGAGTTAAGCCTTTGATGGTGTTACGGGGCTCAGCTATGCCAAGACGTTAGGACGGAGATGTAGCCAATGGGAGGGTGAGCTCCTGGTTCAATCCTGGGGCTGTTACGCGAAACGCCTCAGGGAATTTTGACGGAGGGGTCTGGGCTTTTTTTGACAGGACTGCTATGAGACGAGATTTGTTTCTGCATGCCATGATTCATGCAAGAGAAGAGAAAAACAAACGGATAGGAAAAAACTTCAATTCGAAAGATGTTTCTATGGATAGGAAACATTCGTCATTCCTTTTCCTTGCGGATCGCATGACCATCGTGCCACAAGACTATCGATGAAGTTTAAGCTTGGGTTAAACAGAGATCTCCTTGGCGGAGTTATGGTATTCTAACCGCCTGAGAGGCTGGAATTCGATGATCGAGCTCAGAATAGTATCATTGTGTCATTGGCGCCGGAAGTGGTTGCGACTGCGGTTGAAGCTATCTTCTCTCATATTTGGAGTGTCGCGACGGCAATATTAATACCGTTACAAGTTTCCACAGAATCCTCTCATCGTACGACCTTTGGACCACTTTTTGAATTTGAATCTTTTGCACTGCGCAGCAATCTTGGAGAGTAGGAAACATTGGAAACATCTCTGGAAGAAGGAGGAAACCTCAAACAAGAAGACCCGCAGCTTGACGGCCCTGAGCCACACCTCGGGGAATTCTCTGCTTGGGGAATCCACTCGGGAGGTGCTTTCCGAGCTAGGGCAGCCCGTCACCCTAAACATTGTCCAGACAGTGCTCCGACCAGCTTAAAACATTCTACACCACAGACATAGTGTCCTCAACGATCGGATCCGGCAATATCGTACGATTGTGCTGCTACCTTGGATCTAGCAAAGACAGGCGACGTAAAGTGCTTCAAACTTCCTGGACATTTGCCTTGGCAGTCGTACACCTTCCCCTCGACTAAGAAAGGTCCTTGGAAATATTCCTGGGAAACAAGGTGCTTCAGCCAGAGTCTCTCAATTAAATCGTCTAATCTTTCCTAGGAAAAGTCCTAATAGATGATACCCTGCGCCCGTCTTTGGAAGTGAATGATGGCACAGGGATGCTGCCAAGCAGCTCCTGGCCGCAACAGCACGAACAAACCTGCCCGAATATATCAAGAATGCTAATCCCTCCAGGCTCTCACAAAACCTCTCTTCCTTTCTTTCTCGTCATCTCTTCCTGATTCCTGGTTTTTGGATCATCTGTTGGGCTAGTTACCAACTTTTTTTTCTTTTCTATTCTTCACAAAATTTTATTACATTCTTTTCTCGTTTTTGGAACGCTGCGCGTTCACCTTCCTTTCATTCGCTTCCGTTAGTTATACATTGGGCTTATAGTTTCTATTTTCGATCACGACCTATCGTCATCAACTTTTTAATATATTCGACAACCTTGCTGAGCAAGTAGACTCGAATTATCTTTCACTAATAATTTTTCGGCTGGCCTTGTCTATTCCTACTTTGTGTTACCCGGCATACGATCCTACTTTGAGCTGGCATATGCATAATTGATCCGACTAATCGGTCTAAGATACGACTATCATTACCCAAAATCCCATATACCATCGACAAATTTATTGCAGGCGGGGGTGGACCGATATATATACTCGAAGGGCGGGAATTTTTCTTTCGGAGACTCAGTACGACTTTTAGAGGAAAAAGAGGAGGCAACCTTTTTTCCTTCCCATCGTCGACCGACATTCGTTAGGGAATAATCACATCACGAACACCGCCAAGATGAACAAGTTACTCGGGTTCTTTCTGTTTTTCGACATTCTCCAGTTGGGCAGTGCGATACTGCTCATTATCGCTGGTCATTTGTTCATGCAACATATGGATACTATGAAACTAGATGTTGAGAATTCACCATACGTTATCTTGCTCTACTATCTTCCTTGCACTCGTAAGTAGTATATTCGTAGACCGTATTATATATAAATTATTTATACTAACAGAAGTTTTTTTTAACCGTATAGCAATTTTCGCCAATGGTATTATCAGCGCTGTTGCTTTCATGTTCTCGTTACCTGCAATATTACTTCCACAATCTCTCTTTTGGTTGAGATTGCATGGTTGGATGTTGGTTGTCTGTGCTGTTTATTCTTTGGTTTTGGGTATTCTCGTCTGGGTCGACACTCTCACTGAGAGAGCGCAGATGTACCAGGCCTGGATCGATGTTGGACCGACCGTCCAGACATTGTTGCAGCAAAAGGTTCGCTTCCCTTTTTTGTGTTCCCCTTATGCATAAAATGTTTCACTCTAAATCCCGAACTAACACAAAATATTTTTAGTTCGAATGCTGCGGTTATGTCTCCGCCATGGAACCCCTCTTCGTCACCGACAAGGTCTGCCCTAACGCATTGGCTGCTTCGCAGACAAAGCCATGCGTCGGCCCATTCACTGCTTTCGAGGACGAATTCTTCAACACTGTTTTCACTGCCCTTTTCGGAATCGTCGGTCTTGACTTTGTGATGTTGTGCTGTACTGCTATGGTTATCAACCAGAGGAAGGAGCAAAGGCGATACAGAAGGATCGACGAGAAGCGAGGCTTGGGTGCCATTTAAAGGAACTTTGAAAGAATTCGAAGTTGAAAGTTTTATTTATCTATTTTTCAACCTATTTCCCGACTGCAATGCAAAAAAGAGGAGCTTTCCTAGGCGAAAAAAAAGGCGGAGGATTCAAGGCTTGTTGTATAAAAGAATAGGGCCGTGTTTCTGGGTCTTAGGGGGACGGGTTGTAACGATATACTACATGGGATATCTTTTACCTCTTTTTTCTGTTGGAGTTTTTCATTTTATCTTAGGGTGCATATATTAGGACCTGGCCTTTTTTTAAGCCTCCGACCGTTTCTTGAGGATATATCTTATCTTCCCAAGCACCATTTTCCTTTTCTTCCTTTTTACCAGACTCATAGTGATATGTAGTGAAGGTGAACAGAGGGTTCGGCTGCTTGAGTAGATATATCGGAATGTCGTTGGCTTTCCCCTGAGTATTTTCTCATTTCTTTCTTTCTCATTTCTTTTCTTTTAAGGGTTTCTTTTACTTTTCTTGCTTACCTTTCCTTTGTTATTTTGTTATCTTACTTTTTCTTCTTCTTCTCTTCTTATATATACATTATGATACCCTTGGATCTTAGAGCTAGCTGATCGGTTCCCTTGGAGGGCAGCTGCGGACTTCCTCTGAATAGACCAATGTATATTTTTCACCCTTGAATATAACATTATATCTGCATCTACGTACCGGCGTAACTATCTCCTCTGACAAGTCGAATTTGATTCAATTAGAAATCACATAGTAACTTGATAGCAATTCGTCCAGGCACTCCAGATCTCGACGTTTTTATTAAAGTATGTGTTGGTTGTGGCATTTTAATAAGTACTCGAGGCTTCGAATTTCCATATGTCCAGTGCAGTGCGCATGCAGTCGACAGTCTCATAGCCAATGAAAGACTGCAATCGTAATATGTTTGGTAAATCAGCCGTATGTACAAGAATGTGCCGAATATGACTCATATGTTAGCCACGCACGCGGTCACGATGTTTGGTGTACGCAGGCCTACCTACACTTTTTCTGGCGTGCATTCCTATTCCGCTGTGTTGTGTCATTGCAGCGCTGGCTTCGAGGATCCAATTCCCACGTTGTCTACCAGGTAGCTTAGCTAATTGGCTACTTACCTATATATGGAGTTAAAATTGTCCCACCTGGAGCCGGGAGGTTCAATGCAATGAGTACTATCGCGAAATGTGATGACTGTATTTGATTTGAGATTGTTTGTATCTAGCGATTATATAAATTGAAAACCAACCTTCGAGCTTCGAAGGGGTCAATAGTAATATTCAGTTTCCTTGTAGTTATTATTTATCACCTACTACGTTCGAATAGCTCGTCAAGCTTCAATCTTCAAATAAATATAATATATAATATTATAAATCCGAATCATTAATTTCAGAACTTCGAATCAGAGTATATAAAAACTCAAGGCCGGCTACTAGCTACTAGTATTCCGAACCGGAACTAGCAAAAATGTCGCTATCAACCATGCCCCCCGAGATTCTTCTCTCGATCTTCGAACCTCTCGATTTCGAAGAACTAGTCTGCCTCCTACCAACATGCAAGCATGTTCGCAAAGTAGCATTCTACTGTCTATCGAAAGTAATCGATGAAAGAACTCTAAAATCTATAGCAGAATTCCAAGAGGCGGAATTTGAACGGCCGTCAACGGTACCAATTGAGGACCTACAAGTTCTTCGAAACTCCGAATATGATAATTCGCGGGGGTTACATATCGCGTTTACGGTGGTAGATAAGGAGAATAAGAAGGCCACAGAGACGTCGCTATCTGATATGGGCCAATTTCTGGATCTTGTAAATATTGGGATAAAATCTGGGAAGATGGATATTTTGAATGCGGAGTTATATATCAGTGAACCAGGTAAGTTTTAATCATCTAATAGAAGCCCCCCAAGGAACGATGGCTGGAGATTTATAAAACCGACTTTCTTAGTTGCCACAGACCGGAGATTTTCAAAGCTCTTTTTCGCTCTTAAAAACCATTCCCTCGCCCGTTCTCCTCTCGAATTCTCGATTACTTCTCTATCGAGTCGTATGAGCCCGGCGAACATGATTAGGCTTTTTGATACCGACAGATTGACGAAACTCGCAATCTTCTTTGGAAAAAATTATTGGCGTGACGGGGCATTTCCAATTCCGGTGTCGAAAGAGATAAAGGACTTCCAGGAACTATTAGAACGAGTGAGAAACCTGGAACACCTCGAGATTTTGTCCAGTGCACCGGTAGGTCTTGGGTTCCAAGCCGCCCCACCCGAATGTATATTGGAAGATTCAGAGTTGAATGGGTTAAGGGAAGCCTTTTCAAATTTGAAGAAGCTGCGTACGATGAAGTTAGATACCTTTTTGTTTTATTCCTCCTTTTTTGTCCCGGTACCGGAAAATGTGAAGACGTTATCACTCGCCCATGTCCCCTATTACTCAAGACAATGGTGGGATGAGTTCGCGAAATATCCATTCAAGAATTTGGAGAGGTTGGAGTTAAGACTTTGCGGGGATAAAGAGTGTTTCGAACAAGGCGGTGCAGGAACTCATTTAACCCCGTCCTGGCCATCTGAAGGAACACAAGGCCACACCCTTGGTGACGTGGAAGTTCAAGGGTTGAAGAACTTCGACTGCGAGGAGATACAGTTACCATACCTCCCGTCGGATTTAATACCATGCCTGGTTAAACGGAATCCGGGTCTTCAGCGGTATCTCCGATCCCGGGCTGCCAAACAGTACAGTGTGATATTGGTGCAAAGGTGCAAAGAGGAGCTGATGCAGGCGATGGCGTGTAGGATGTTCGAACTAGAAGTTGGAGATGAAATGGAAAGGAGGTTTATGGAAAATGGGGCCCAGGAAGATGACTTGAAGACATGTGCTCTGGGATATCTATCGAGATTTTCGAACTTCCTTACGAATCCACCTGTGGCCCCATTTCTGGATCCTACACCCGCAAAGCCGAAGCCGGTTGAACTCGAAACCAAGCCATTGCGAGGACCCGAAACCAAACGGTTGAAAGAACCCAAAAGCTATAGCTACGAGGATTATGTAGCTGCTCTAGCTTTTAAGATATGAAGTACGTGATGTCGGCGGGCCGGAGCATGGGTGCTGATGATGTTGTTCCTTTTTAAATTGGTGGGGACTGTTCCAACTAGTCGTCCGTTTTGATCTTCGTCAAAACATTAGTATATATTTTATCTCGTTTTGTAGGGGGTCCCAGTTCCGCTCGAGAGTATTGCTTGAGTCTTAACATTGATTTTGAATTTAATATTTGTGCATGCATGCACATTCAAATCCAACAAGCCCAGACTTAGGGCTTTTTCGATACATACAACTATACTGAAATATATTATAATTACACGAGAGAGTCAAGAATGGTTGCAATGCTACGGATCAGTGCTTATTATAATATTATTTCGCATTCAAATATATAAAGTAAGATGTCATAAATTTATAATAGATCGAATATGTCTTCAGTAAACCCCTTGACCTTCGACCTCGAATACTCTTAAAATACACTCGAGCTCGCTATGCTGCTTAAATCACGATCAGGTCGAATGAAGCCCTATTATGCATCATCGAATAAGATAAATTGCTAAATAGTAAGTATTTAGATAATTGCCAATCGAATCCGGACTTGTAGATCTGACGTTGCATTATTCAACGGAGAGATATGCAAGGGTCCTTGTCCTGCCCACTGCACATGCATCTCGAAACACACTTTTTGAGAGCGCCTGGAATCGAGGCTAGGCTGACTTTTGGAGGCCGTTGAAAATACCTGAATCAAGCCCCCCACTTTTGTTTTAAAAAATGGGTTATCACAACTGGCCTGGCGGATGTACTATGGAGCTTAAATTCGCAATAGTAAAAACAACAACTAAGTACTGACCTATGATGCATGCCTCGAGTATGCCTCGAGTATTAGAGTTCGTTACCTCACACAGAGAATGTAGTGTTGGAAATCTTGCGTTGGAGCTCCAGACCCACGGGGGCATGGTACAGACGGTATTGGCCTGCCTACTCTGTTAAGCGGTTACGGGGCAGGCCTGCGGGTTGCTTTGAAATCAGATCTCGTTTGTGCAACCAACTGCGATCCCGTTAATTATAAAACCTCGGAAAACACAGGTTGTGATGATTTAATCCATTTATTAGTAATACATCATCGGCTTCAAATGTTCTTCCGAAGTATCTTTTTAGACTTCTACTTAACCCGCTCTCAAATATTATCGTCCAATCGAATTACAACCAAAATTCCAAGCCAATTGGCATGTTCCCGGCCGCATCCACAACAAGGCCTAATATAAACCCATCTCCCCGCCATTGCGCCATTCCCATCCCTCCAATCCGGATCCGAAATCACCAATTATAACTTAACAACTTCAATTGGACAACCAATTCGAAAAAATGTCGCTATACCCTTCCTACCCTCCAAACCTCACCGCAGAACAACTTTCCTACCTCATCACCTCTTTTACCGACTACTCCCTCTCCCACGGTCTGATCGTCCGCCCCGCCCCCACCTTCATCCCCACCAACCCTTCCAACTCCCTCGCAACACCAGCACCAGTAACCCTCTGGCCTTCTCCATTCCCCAGAACCCACTTCGAAGAAGCCCGTTCCCTCCAACAATTCTGCAACCTCCTCTACGCCCGCGTATCGTCCGATCGATCATGGCTAGGAGATCTAAGCACCTCCCTCTCCCTAGTCGACGACTTCATCTCAAAACTCTGGGCCATCCATACCCGATTAAAATCCGAGAACGGGTATCATCATAAATACTCCCTAGGACTGTTTCGGTCAGATTATATGGTTCACACATCGGAGTCTGAATTCGCACCGTTAGGGATCCGACAAGTCGAGTTCAATACTATTGCAAGTTCATTCGGCGCATTGGCTTCGAAGGTTTCGGAATTACATCGATATCTATGGAGAAGCGGGGCTTACCCGCCGACTGCTGAATACATCAATGATTTGTCATTACCCCGAAACGAAGCAATTGAGAGATTGGCGGAGGGGTTGGCAAAGGCTCATGAAATATATATTCAAGATGTTGCGCCTGATGCAAAATATACATTGGAAACTGCGGCTTCCGTTGGGCCTAACTCTTCTTATGGGATAATGTTTGTTATTCAGGATGGGGAAAGGAATGCGTTCGATCAGAGGTGGTTGGAGTACCATCTTACACAGAAGTATGGGATTAGGGTTTTTAGGGTGACGTTCGAGGATATTAGGAAGTATACGCATCATGTTAGGCCAAAATATGAGCTATTGTTTGTGCCACCGCATGCGTTCGATGGGAGGAAACAACAGGTTTATGAGATTTCGGTGGTGTATTATAGGACCGGGTATGGACCTGATGACTACGCGGGACAAGAGGATTGGAATACCAGATACTTTTTGGAGGAGTCGAGAGCGATCAAGTGTCCAACTGTTTTAACGCAATTGGCTGGATCGAAGAAAGTACAGCAGGTACTCGCCGAGAAGAAGAATTTGGAAAGGTTCATTGGTAACGAAAGGGGTGAGGAAGGTATTGCGGAAAGGATATTTGAAACTTTTGCGGCGATATATCCAATGGATGAGTCTGAAGCTGGATTGAAAGCTCGAAAGTTGGCGTTTGAAGAACCGCATAGATTTGTGCTGAAGCCGCAGAGGGAAGGTGGAGGGAATAATATCTACAAAGATAAGATTCCGGAGTTTTTGAGAGGACTGGAGGAGGAGAAATGGCAGGGATACATCTTGATGGAGTTGATACGGCCTCCCGAGGTGGAGAACTTGGTGATGAGGAATGGGGAGATGATGCAGGGGAAGGTAGTAGGAGAGTTGGGTGTCTATGGTACAGTGGTCTGGAAAGATGCAGAAGATGGGGAACCTGGCGATATAGATATTCTGTACAATGAAGAAGCTGGTGTGCTATTAAGGACAAAGGGAAGCTCCAGCGAAGAAGGGGGGGTAGCAGCCGGGTTTGGTTGCGTTGATAGCTGTGTCCTGGTTGACTAGAGTCCTAGACACCTAGATAGGATGTATAGATCGTTATATCCATTAGGAGATAGATAGGAAGCGGAAGCGGAAGTTACGAAACAAAGAATAGAAGCTTCCATTCGGCTTAACTTCATGGGTTCAGCATTAGTATACATTTTCAAGCGATTCTCGAATAAGGAGAATGCTTGCATCCACAGCAATAAAAGGATAATATCAGTCCACCATTCTGGCGATCCCTAAGAACTCCGCAAACTCCACTTCAATATGCTATATAAAAAAACTACAGTACGACAATCTCCCTTCCCCAATGCATCATCTTCTAAACAAATAGCAGCTCAATCGTCTCCGCCGACACGAACAAAGTTTCTGCTTCCCTTACTGCGCCTGACTCGCTCAGCAAGATCGAGGTTCCCGGCATGTTGGTTCAAACCGGCGATGAAAGAACCCTTCCCGCCCCATTTAGCGTTATTTCGTCTGGTAGAATCATCTTGTTCTTTCTCCTGGCGATCACGCTCTGCTAAGGCGGCTAGACGACGATTGCGGGCTTCGTCAAGATCGGTTGCATCAGCTTGCATTGCAGCGAGTCTAGCAGCCCTATCATCGTCTGCTTGGCTAGGTTTGGATGTTGGAGGGGCCGGGCGACGGTCATTGTTTCGGCGAGCGTAGTTTGGTGGCGAGCGTTCGCGCTGTTTATATGGGGCTGGGGAAGCTGTTCTAGAGTGGTGGATCGGCGAGTGACTTCCAGATTGGTGACGTTCCTCGCGAGACTTCCTTGGAGAATGAGAGTGCTTTTCATCTCTCGAAGCTCGTGGGGAGCGTGAACGATCCTTCTTCTCATCGCGTCGACGAGGAGAACGGGACCTCGAGCTGCGGCGATGGTGTCGACTGCTTCTGTGTCGATCTTCGTCGTCTCGATCTCGATTTCGGTGCGAGGACTTGTGGTGTTCGTTGTCTCGGTCTCGGTGGGATCTGTGGTGCTTTCGGTCACGGCTCCTATCCCTGTGTCGGTGTCGGTCCTCATCGTGTCTCGAAGACCTATGCTTGCGATCCCTATCCCTTTCCCTGTCTCTATCTCGATGGCGATCCTTTTCCTTATCTTTCTTTCCATCGACCCCAGACTCCTTCAACATCATTCTCCTAACACTCGGATCATTCATAGCCGCTTCCAAAGCCGCCTGTTCCCTCCTCTTAATCGCCAACATCGGATCTTCCCTGATCTTGTTCGCCGTATCTCTGACTGTATTCGCACTTTGAACCGCCATAAAGCTGCCCTCTCCAGCATCCTTCTTCAAAGCCGAAGTCTCCTCTTCCTCCTTTCCTTTCAAAATCTGATCGACCCTTCTCTTCCCAAGCAGATAACCCTCAAGTTCTTCACTAACAGGTCCGTTCTCACCAGAAGAAGGACCACCATACATCCAATCCACACGGTCGGGTCGTTTCTTGCCACCGGCTGCTTCCTGGATTTCTTGGAGTTCTTGAAGTTGACGTTCTTCGGCTCTCTCCTTTCGCATTTGTTCGATGAGCTTTCGTTCTTTGAGAGCTTTCATTTCCTCATCGTAGACTCGCCCTTGGTTCTTGAGGAGGTTTGGATGCCATGATTTTTTGAGGTTGAGGTCGCCACCCATGGTTGGTGATGGTGGACGTTGAGCACGTCGCTAGCTGGTATGAGTATATGTGTAGATGGAGGTGTATGGAAGGAGCTGTAGTTGTAGTAGTAGCTGTTAGTCTGACGTCGGGTCAGAGGTTGATGAGAGCGGTGATGGTGGTGGTGATGGTGATGAGGAAAGAAGGGAAGATGGGATGGGATGGAGGGAGGTGTGATTCAAGGACTCATTGCCGCGACACCAAAAGGCCTTGGTGGCACAGCGAAAAGGGCAAACAACGGAAAGCAAACATATCCCAAATAGGCTATTTAGAATGATCAAATATATATTTGCCTATTTAGGTAATTTCCGATCTTCGCATTTTTCAACGCTCGAGATCACAGGTTAGCGACAACCATTCAAGCTTCAAGAACTTCATCTCCGTCCCATCTTGACATCAAAAGGCCAGGGGGTCCCACCCAATTGGCGTCTCCAACCTCTCCTATAAGCCCGAACATGATATCTACATAACAGTACAACAAAGAAGTCCTTCAGCAGTATCATCCACAATGTCAACCACAACCCTCCGAACCCGTCTCTCGCGCCTCTCCCTCCTCGACACCCCCTCCATCTGCCGCCAATGCCTCACCAAAAACACCCGTCAATTCTCCACTACAAATCCTCTATCCTCAAAAGTCGGCTCCTCTCCACTAATAATCCCGTCAACCGTCTCATTGAGCATCTACACCCCACCACCACCCCGCTACGCAACCCGCACCCTCCCTTTCCGAACAGTAACAGTCCAAGGACCCCTCGGCCAAGTCACAATCCCCATCCCGCACTTCCTAAACATTTCGATCGCTACACCACCAAAAGACCCCTCTTCCACAGCAGGAGAAGGAGGAGTCAAGTCCTCAAAAGCAGTAATCACGATCAACGATACCACCGAAAAATCACAACGTCAGATGTGGGGTACCGCTAGAGCATTACTTGCAAACCATATATTGGGAGTAACGGAAGGCCACGCCGCACTTCTTAGATTTGTGGGTGTGGGTTATCGTGCCATTGTTCAAGAGGGTTCGGGGAGGTTCAATAGGGGAAGGAAGATTGTTAATCTAAAATTGGGGTATTCGCATCCGATAATGTTACCAGTGCCAGATGGGGTTACGGCTTCGGCTCCCGTGCCGACGAGGTTGTTGCTAGAAGGGATTAACAAAGAGGTGGTGAATAGTTTTGCGGCGGAGATTAGGCGGTGGAGAATTCCGGAACCGTATAAGGGTAAAGGAATATTTGTGAATGATGAGACGATCAAGCTGAAGGCGAAGAAGATCAAATAGATCATTGGCATCTATGTTCGCTGTGTATGTTGGCTACAAGTTTTTATGTACTATAATATTTTCTCATCGAAGTGCCCTCCCTCAAAGAGCTGTATATAGCAAAGCAATTTGCAATTCCCATTTCTAGATGGAGCACACCATGTTCACATAGGTATTTCCTATCTACGCCCCATATAGACAAGGCTATCTATCCGAAGTCACGGCTATCAGAGTATACTAGTCCTTTACAAAGAACTCTTCCCCCCATAAACCTCAACCGCAACCTCCCTCACAACCCTAACCACATCCTCCTGAATCGCCTTCGGCATAACAATTACCCCTTTGTTCCTCTTAAAAGTCCTACCCG
This sequence comes from Arthrobotrys conoides, assembly GCA_036971725.1. NCBI lineage: Eukaryota > Fungi > Ascomycota > Orbiliomycetes > Orbiliales > Orbiliaceae > Arthrobotrys > Arthrobotrys conoides. The sequence continues at coordinate 4,699,862 of JAVHJM010000001.1, forward strand.
TTGTAAAATCCAATTTATCACCATACATATCAAACGCCACCCCTCCAGCTTCTTCAACCACCAAACTTCCCGCAGCATGATCCCATATCTTTTCTTCATACTTCATGCTACTCGGTAAACGCAAGTATATCTCTGCTTCTCCTAGTGCTAAAGCAGCATATTTAGCTTGAGAATCATATCGAACAGAAGGCTTTGTAATCCCTAGACCAGCAGCGATTTTGGCTTGAAGATTGTGGTTTGAATGCCCCGTTTCTACACCTTCGCAGAAAGTAGCTTCGGATGGGGTGGTTATTGGATTCATTGTTACCCTTGATGGGTCGGGAAGGGTAGAGAAGTCTGATGTTAACGGTCTCTGTAGGTTCATAATATATCATCAGCATCGAAAAAAACCCTCGGGGATTATATATATCAAGGAACTTACCACAACAGTCCCTTGTCCTTTAACTGCACTCAACAGCACCCCCCCATCCTCTCCCAAATTCGGACACCCAAGAACTCCAACCTGTACAACCCCATCAACCAATAACCCAAGCGCAATAGCATACTGTCCGCCCCTCAAAAACCCTTTTGTACCATCAATAGGATCTAAAGCCCATACCCTTCCCTTGCCGCTATCTGTACAGTCTCCTTTGTCAATGAGATCCAACATTTCGGTTTCATCTTTGATAACCCCCAGTTCATTTGAAGAATTGGATTCTGATGATGATTGTCCCGTAGTATTAGAATATACAGCTTCGGTTATGGCTTTAAACACTAACGAAGCTAGTTCCTTATTCGACCGAAGGTCTCCCGAGTCTTCTTCGCCGATGATATTATCATCCGGGAAGTTATTGTGAAGACTGGCGAAAACGAGAGCCTGTGCTCCAAAGTCGGCGACTATATTCGAAACCCTTAGTTATCAAAAAATGCATCTCAAGAAAACATAGTAACCATCAAGGATAGGATAACAAAAAAATACATACTAGTAACAGGACTGTTATCACTCTTCTCAACAGTCCCCTTAACCTTCGAATTATAAACCGCTTTCGAAAGAATCGCCGCCCGTTGAACAGCAAGCTCTGCTATCCGTCGCTCCTTCTCATATGGTAAACTGCTAGAGGAAGTAGTAGCCATTGTTCGAGAAACCGCTATCACTCTGCGAAATCCGGGAGCTGAACAAATAAATCCGACCCGCTTGCTCGTACAAACGGTATTCGCAAATAATCGAGTTATTGAATTTTGGACCCGAGAAAGAGCTTCAGGAGCCGCACCGAAGATGATGATGGCCAGGATTACGGGGAGGACGCTGAGGACGATTAAAACTCTGGCTATGGAATGTGGGCTTCTGGGGTTGCTTTGTGGGGGCTTCTGAGAAGAAGTAGATGGTCGCATGAAAACCAGGGAAAAAAGAAAATAATCTAGAATCAGAAAAGAAAATACAAATTGAAAATTGGGATGTCGAAAGCGATGGAATCTATTAGATAGTATCCCAGGACTAGTTTACGTCACAAAGACTAACTCGTGAAGGTAATCCCACACTCTCTCTTTAAAGTTGGGGGCAGTTAAGTCGAGGTACATTTAGGTTACCTCCATGCACATCGTCGCTTCTGTGTTGCAGAGCGCCAAGACTTGTCGTTGGGATGTCTGGCGCCGGAGTCGGGGTTACTTCAGAAATGCACGCCTATGGTGGGATGGTTATTTGTAATAGTTTAATTAGTAGGTAAGTAGATTGTTTCATGGAATCTCCTCCCACCTGGTCTCGAGGCTATCTCCCACCAGTATTTTCCATTACAAGTACATGTGTACATATGATTTCGGTTGGGAACACTCTCATCCATAGCCGCGAGTCCATCTTACCCCAGTATTATAGCCAATATCAAGGAAATGAAGCTTGAAGTAGAAGAAATAAAAACGCCTCTTGAGCTCTCAAGCATGGAGAACACCTGATAGAAAGTATCTCTGAACGACTGTTCGCTCATGACAATAAAACATAAAATGAATTGTTGACAGTGTAGGCATTGCTTTTGCAGATGAACGCCTCTAATGCCCTTGAACGTAAAGTCAATTGGAAAGAAATAAAGAAATAAAAGGAATAAAAGAAAAAGAAACGAAGAAAGCGAAGATTGAAAGAAGAATGATGAATGTGATAGGGTATGTATGGGGGGTTACCATAACATCTGAGTTTCGGGAACGCCAGCCACTAGTAAGAAAGAAAGCGGACGGAAGTAATAAGTAGCTAAAAAGAAGGACCGAAGAGCAGCAAACTAGGCGGTTGGATATGGTGACCCATCCGAATCGTCCATACCATCGACCATTGGGATATCATCCTCCTGACCCTTATGGAAGCTCTGCGTGATATTGCTTATAATATCGCAGAGGGTTTGAATGAAGTACCTATTTTGCGTGGCTGCTAGCTTTTCTGCTACTTTGTTTCTAATCAGAAGTAGGCCATCCGCCCCAGACGGCTGAACCTTGCTGATGTTTAACAGGACTTTCGAAGCCATGATGTGGACACCGCAATCGTCTGGTTGGTCTCGTGCGGGAATCTCGATGGTCCAGGAGATAGTGGGAACCTGCGGCGGCGGCGCATCGAGTGGGTTCTTGGTAACAGATGTGACTTTCTGGATTTCGCCTTTAGAATTCCGGATTACTGGTTCCTTTTTCTTGGTGGGCATATGGCCACGAAGGTGGGCAAAGAATTCCCGCTTGTTCTTCGTCGGGTTGTCGTGATACTTGAGGCAACTTCCGTAGAAACAAATCTGCTCTGTCTTTTCAGAATCCTTCTTTAGGAAGGTATGTTTGTCGCCGATATGTGTGAAAAGCTCTACCGAAGTCGGGAAGAATTGACCACATTCTTTCTCGGGCTCCTCCCAACAGCATTTCCAATACTTGTTATAATCAAGCCCCATTGGCACCTCGCGCGGCGCGATACCGTTGATAACAAACCTATTGTTCTGACCGTTCTCGCCTTTGATCATTTGTGGTTTAGCCGTTGGAAACGCAGCGCTAACGTTCTTAATAAAGTCGTTCGCGATGAGCATTTGCTGCGGCTTTGGGCCTGAATTGGTGTATGAGGCAAATCGTTGTTGATAAGCCTGCCAGAGGGCGATTTGGGTAATTTCACTGTGCGGGTTAGCCTCGAAACTGGAGCGCATCCTATATGGGATTTATGGGTGGTTAGAAAACTTGTTTCCATAAGAGAGCAGAATGGGAAGGTCTACATACCACCAAATGGCTCGCTGTGGCTCCGGGAGCTTGACAATATCGTCTAAGAGATCGGCAGGAATATCGGGCGTGACCTCAGGAACTCGCTTTCGTGTAACCTGTTGCCTTTGGACCGGAGAAATCAGAGGTGGAGAAATTTTGATGAGGCCGTATGACAGGAGCCGGCAGAGCTGTTCCGGCAGCTCGTACGGCTTGGGCCTTGCAAAAAGAGCTTCCACATTTGACGGTATTAGGGTATAGTGGTATAGGAAGTCTAGGGCATGGACTAGAATGGACTCATTAGGAACCATGAGAAGATTTCCTACATGCTCCAAAACACTGGGTGGTGTATTCTCTAAGTATGCGACCCCACCTTGCATAGAGAGGTTAACAAGGATACTGAGCGCGGAGGTGACCATGACCTGGTTATTGCCCGGAATGATTGGCCAGAGGAGTTCAACAAGCTCCGCCTCTCTTTCATGCTGAACCACACGCAGAATGGACTCCAGGACCTGGAGACAGACCGTTTGAAGGTCTATATATTGGTTCTCACGCGGGGTGCTCAGCGCACTAAGAAGGATCTGAAAGGCGTCCGATCGGTATTGGAGTAGGTATTTCACATTTTCTTGGATCAGCGGAAAGTTTTGGGGGTTTGTTGTGAGGTTTCGCAGGATCTCGGCTCCGTGGAGACCAGACTCAATCATTGATGTCCACTCTTGAGTCTCCAGGGTGCTAGCGAGCTTGTTGTATAAGGTAAGATCGATTTTGTAGGATGGGTCATACGAGGAGGGCTTCCATGGAGTGGCCACCTTGCCAACCTGCCTATCATTGATGGCGTTGACGCAAGTGGCGATTAAATCGAGAAGGTAACCTCCAAGGCAGACCTCTTCCCTTAGCCGGAGGGTTTGAAGCTGTGGGTGGCATGATCTCTCCAAAAGATATCTCAAAGCCCAGGATACATCTGTGGATATCCCGCTAGCCAAGCTCATTACAGCCCTATGTGTATCGGTAGGCCCATAGTTGGCTGGAAGTTGCTGCGAAACGGTTGGCAGGGCTAGAGCGGGTGTAGGTTTGACAAAGTTTTGAGGATGACTATACGGGGTGGGGATGGGCGTGATCTTCATAGGAGGAAGAGGGGGCAGGTTAGATGGATTGAATGGCATGTTGGCAGATGAACTGTTATTTGACGATGATGAAACTCTCCCGTTGACTGTGGCTTGAGGGCCTGGAGATGGTGTAGGTGGCTGAATGTTACGCGGCTTGGGAGTCTGGACTGGTGGTTGGAAGAGCTGACGCTTTGGAGGGGCCTCACGTAAGGTTCTGCCTGACGGGGTTGCGGCCGCGGCGGGGTCTTCAGTCCCAGTCCTACCTCTGGTTAAGAGGCCTGGAGTGCTAGACTCAGCTGCTGGGGGAGCAACCTTTCCAACAAGCTCTGATCCAGCTGCCGAGACATGCTCCAGTATTTCCGGCTTGGGAGCGTCTGTCTTCCAATGGTGGATGCACTCATATGCCCTGGCAACCAGTCAATACCCAATATCAAGTAGCTAAGAAATGTGTATAAGGGATAGCAAGCAACCATACCCCAGGTTCTTCCAGTAAATGGTCTTCAAAACAAACCCAATGTTAGTATTATGTTGCGGAGGGTTGAATTTGACGGCCAGTTCTTTCCAGAGACCTGATGAGGATATTAAAAGCATGGTCAGTTTTACTAAATTTACCCGAGAACGTAGTAGTCGGTGATAACGGTGATAGTATAGTACCTGTAGTATTCGAGACGATTGTGTATCCACCTTGATCAATGATGGTTTTGTAGAGTTTGAAAAGATCGACCTTTTTACGCTGAAGGTCCGGCTCCAGATTTCCAAGGTGAGTAACGCTAGTATTGTCAGCCACTTTCTCTCTCGGGGAATGAAGGAGGATATGACCTACCCTCGCTCCTCTTGAAGTTTTCGAATCTCGTCTATGAAGGCCTCGTATTCTGGAGTCCTATCGATGTCGGATTCATCAAACTCGCGAGGATACGCGGTGTACTGGTTCTTCGGACCCATCTTCATTGGAAAGACTCGACCGGATGGAACGGGATAGAATAGCGTAGCAGAGGAGCCCGGTCAGTTGACGCTGTTGGACGGATGCCAACCAACCCAACGATCAACTACGCCCACAGCAGCTCTATGGAGATTCCTTATCAGTCTTCAAACCAGCTTTGAAACCGTTTGTACCTGAAGAAGAGACAGCTGGGCGGCAGCAATGGTAAGCCAGCAATGGTAGCGATGAGGATGAGGCCGATGCCGATGCCGATGCCGATGACGGGGGGAGGTTGAGTCGGGATGGCGATGGAGGTGGTTTGGGAACGGTTTGAACGTTTTGTTGGTCTCGGTGTCGGCCTGGGAAAACCTAAAGTCGCGTCGTTCCCTGCGCTGGGTCTTGGCATAGCACACATCAAGAGCCTCATTTCTTGGCAACACACACCACCATTCTAAGGTATCCAGGTACTCTTCACCACTTCAAGCTTCCATCATGGATATAATTCGCATTGTCAAATCATATTTTATAGTACTGGTTTTTGTTTGATGCACTATCTATCTATCTATCATCCCAGCAATGATATGGTCTTCTTTGACTACCTTGTTATCTTATAATGTTTAAACGTTGGGCCCCCTCGCAGGTGGATGAGTATCAGGTAGTATCAGTGCTCGAGTCGACCTACAGGCAATATGCATCGATACAAAACACCAAAATCGACAAGGAAGCAGTTGCCCGGTATGCATCATGCAGATGTGCGATTCCAATCCACCGGGGGGGTCATGTCATATCCCTCCATGTATTCATACATTCCGCGGAAAGACGCCGAATATACACACTACCCGTCTACTCGTGTACCGGACAACATCCAGTTGCTCAACAATGCATTCTATATTATTACGACTGAAGTCCTTTGAGAAAAATTAAAAAAGTCATTGATGGGTGGATGGTATATAAAGTATAAGATTACGGTATCGACCTGCGATACAGAGATGATCTAGAACCAGCACTGGTACTAGTGGTACCAGTACTTGCATTGGGTAATCTGGAACTTACCTAACTAAGCTGTGTTGGTTCGCCGCAGAAAATTTTCCTGTTCTGTGTCGACAAGGTTTCTTATCTCCATTACATTTTTCGCCTTTGCTTTCGACTATCTAACTAAAAATCCCCAATCCTCCCCGTCCCGGTCCATTCATCCCCAGATATATAATCCCCACAATCTTCCACAAGTAGAAAAAAAGGGCATTACATCTCGGGAATGACCTTGTCGATATAGCCGAGGATACAACCAAACTCTCAGTCTCGATCAATTCACAACTCTCGCTTTGTTATCGTCATGTTGAGAACTAGCCTGCGAGCCGCCAGACGGCTACCCATTGCTAACACAACATACCGACGCTCTTTTGCTTCACTAAAGCCCTCCTCAGCAGTAGGTTACCATCCAAAATCACCGGATCACTACACGCATACACTGACACTCGAGCGACTTTACTTAGGAATCGCCGGATTTCGAAAAAGTCACAACTCTACCAAATGGCGTCCGGGTGGCAACTGAGGCCATGCCTGGCCACTTCTCCGGTGTCGGCGTATATCTCGATGCCGGTGCCAGATACGAAGACGATAGCTTACGAGGGGTCAGCCATATAGTCGATCGGTTGGCATTCAAGGTCCGTAGACGATAATGCCCGTTCTTTACCATTTTGGGCTATTTCAAGCTTCTCTCGCGACTGACTTTTTACGGGTTCTTCTATGATAGAGCACAAAACAACGAACTATGGAGAGCATGTACGAGTCGATAGAACGGTTAGGCGGCAACATCCAGTGCATTTCCTCGCGAGAATCGATAATGTACCAATCCGCAGTCTTCAATCACGATGTCTCCACAGCCATGGGTTTACTTGCCGAGACGATACTGGATCCTCTGATTACCCAAGAAGAAGTCGAGCAGCAGTTGGAGACCGCTGAGTACGAGATCGGGGAAATCTGGGGTAAATCGGAATTAATATTACCGGAACTTTTGCACGGAGTGGCTTACCACAATAATACCCTCGGAAACCCGTTATTGTGCCCGATGGAGCGGCTCAGAGTTATCGATAGAAGCACGATCGAGAAGTATCGGAGTATCTTTTACAAACCGGAGAGGATAGTGGTTGCTTTCGCAGGAGTACAGCATCAGGATGCAATTAAGCTGGTTGAGCAGTACTTTGGTGGCATGAAATCGACAGCACAGCTTGCCGGCACAGCCCAGTCGTTACCCTCCTCTACGAATTCTAAGCAGGCCCCGCTCCCATCATCGAACCCAAAGACGTTGCTTTCTAAAATGCCATTCTTGAAAAACCTGTCGACGACCGCCTCGCCATCTGCCTCACACGCATACCCTTACTTAGATCCACGAAACCCATACCCCAACCTCACAGTCCCATCCATATACACCGGTGGCCAAGCAGAAGTCGCGCCGAAGTACGGACCTGGAGAAAATAAGGAGCTGACACACATTTACATCGCCTTCGAAACCCCTGGAATAGTTAGCAAGGATATCTATGCCCTAGCGACATTACAGACACTTCTGGGTGGCGGTGGATCATTCTCCGCAGGTGGCCCCGGAAAGGGCATGTACTCGAGATTATACACCAACGTTTTGAATCAATACGGTTGGATTGAGAGCTGTGTGGCCTTCCATCACTCCTACAATGATTCTGGAATGTTTGGTATTGCAGCCTCTTGCGAAAAAGAAGCCTCGGGAGCTATTGCGGACGTCGTACTTCGGGAAATGGCGAATACCTTTACTTCATCTGGTTATAATGCTCTGCAAGTATCCGAGGTGGAGAGGGCGAAGAACCAACTTCGGTCGTCGCTGCTCATGAACCTGGAGAGTAGGATGATTGAATTGGAGGATTTGGGCAAGCAGGTTCAATGTCATGGACGGAAGATTGGACCTGCCGAGATGTGCAAGGAGATTGAGAAATTGACAGTGCACGATTTGAGACGAATCGCGGAGAAGGTATTTACCGGTAAGGTCGTTAATGTCGGTGGTGGATCTGGGCGACCAAGTGTGGTCGTTCAGGGCACCGAGGAAGCTGTGAAGGTCATTGGAAGTGTGGACAGGAGGGCACGGAAGTACGGTCTTGGAAGGAAGCCTTGAGGCGTCATTCGTGCCGGCCATATACGCCATTCCAACACTCCCACGATTATGAGGATGAGACCAAGAACGCTATAGACCTTTTTTTTTTTTTTTTTTTGCTTCATGGCTGCACTATGTACGGCTAAGGGGAGAGACCAAGAGCTCGGGCTCTTCTTCCCCTGACGGTTTTCTCGAAGATTTCCCTTCTGAGATTTCAAATTTTTTAGACCACCAGCTTTCTCTTCTAGTTTTTTTTTTTTTTTTTTTTCAGTTTCACAAATTCATGTACGGCGTACGAGATCTATATCTACGGTGGGGAATTTACATTTGGCCATGAGGCTGGCGGGTTTTCACGTTCTTGTATATTCTTCTCCTTTACCATGGCCATGGCCAGAAAGTATCAATCACACGACTCCTTTCCTCTGTATATATGCACGATAACAAAGTTTTATCACTGGTTGGCTCTCTTCAGCAGCGCACAGCACAGCGGAAGGCTCGGGTGCATTCAGATCCGGGAGCCAATACTGACCAATAAGCTTAGCACCGACCTTTCCCTTCCCAGGGATCTGGTGGAGAACAGGGGCAATCCCTCGCGAAAGAGACCCAACCAGCCAGCCCATGGCCCACCCAACCAGCGAGCGGACTAGCCAGCCAGCCGCGTCGGTTTGGTGCTGACACAGCAAAAAAGGAGCAAAGTAAAATTACTACGCTAAAAAATTCTCCTGCTGCTGGGTATCATGGTATAATTTTTTTTTTTTTTTTTTTTCTCTTTGGTTATGGAGATTGTCTTGTCCGTTCCCAGCGCATGCACAGATCCGCCTCGTGCCGAATTCAAGCACGACTTCCTTCCTCTTGCTTTCCTTAGCCGTAGGGGACTTTTATTTTTATAATTAATCACTACTCTATCAGTCCTCACCATCTCTTTTCCAATACACTCATCATCCTTTTATTCTTTAGTTTTCGTTGTCGTCAGCAAGAAAGAAAGAATACGTAGTGGTGGTACTCGGGACTTAGGTTGACTAGTCTGCTCGTATCCTGCGCGCCGCTTAAGTCTTGCCGGACTTGCCAGGCTGCATAATAATAATATTAACGATTACGATCATCATCTTTTGCCATAATAATAATCTTTATTTCTATTTCTATTTCTATTCTGCTCGACTTCTCTCTCTCTCTCTCGACTCCTTTTTTATCTTTACATCCACCAAATCCAAAAAAAAGAACGGCCTCAATTGGGGTCTTTCCCCTAATCATAATAAATAATAATAGTAATATATCACTTGCGAGTTCGAATTCCCTTCGGACTGAATTAACCTCGGAAATCCTTTCTTTCTCGACAAAGTCGTAGCGATTGGCCGACCTGCTGCAACTTCTGCCAGATCACAGTACCATCACATACAACCACTACCAGACAAGACGAGACAAGATAATCGACACGATCTAATATTTTATTATTATTCTTATTATCCTTCATATCCTTTTCCTCTTAATATCCTTTCCCTCTTCCTCTTCCTCTTTTCCTTCTTCCTCAAGTCAAATCTGTAAGTTCATTTAAGCACATTGTTGTTTCCCATCCCAAACACACTGAAAGACAATCTCCAACATTCCACGACACTTCCATACTGGATCTCCCACACGCAAAGCCCTCTCACAGCCACATTCCCAGCAGACCAAGTAGCTTCGGAAGCTAACGGCAGCAGTGACCTCAGACTTCTAGCTTCTACCTATCTTCTCCTCACCAGTTCTTTTGCTCCTAAGCGGCCCTTGTCTGCAGCATCCTACAGCAGACAAACCACTGGGCAAGCTTGCGGTAAAAGAACACCCATCCTAGAAGCCACACCAACCGACCAAGTGGAGCTACTACAAGGGTCGATTACCACCCCCTCACAAAGCCTCCTCTCCAACCTTCCCTCTCAACTCTAGCCAGATCATCGTCCTACAGCCTGCTCGATAGAATTGCCAGCCCTTTCCCTTCGTTGAAATAGACTGAAAAGGGAAGAAAGGTCTATTTATCTTGCAGTGTTGATAGACGTCTCTGCCTCCATCTGAGCGTCATCCTTCCGGCAGGAGAGAGAGAAAGAAAAATCAACAACCACGCACCGAAAATCCTTCTCGAAAAGCACAATAGCTTTTTTGTGATATTCACACGTGGTTCCCGATGCCTCGTAAAGCTTCGAGCTCCGTTAGCAGCATCATTGATACCCCGAAGCGTGCAACTGTGAGGACGACAAATAAAATCGTGCAATTCTTTGCGTCCTCGCAGAAGCCTTCGTCGGGTGAGACCAAGCTCTCCAGCTCCTACCCTGGTGCACTTCCAAAAAGCGCTCCCAGTATCTCATTGCCAACTATCTCCTTGTCAACTGCTACCGGAGAACATACCTCGGAAGCACCAATGGTTGTTTTTTCGCCAGAGGAAGCTCGCCGCACCGCTAGGAAGCACGCACAGTTCGGACCTCTCCTGCATTCGAGCCATAAATATGTCAGTCAACATAACGATGGTGGGGAGCTCGAGGAGCCGATAGAAGATGAACCACCGTACTTCATCATGTTTACCACCTATTTCTCCTATCTCATCCTTATCATATTCGGGCATGTTCGGGATTTCTTTGGCAAGCGATTCAGAAGCAGCAAGTACAACCATCTTCAAGCTCAAAATGTAAGTTTCTTATGTCTCTATCCAACCATTAGCCCATAATCTAACATTCTACTCAGGGCTATGCTGCTCTCAACAGTGATTTCGACAATTTCTATGTCCGAAGACTAAAGAAGAGACTTGATGACTGCTTCAGCAGGCCAATTACTGGTGTTCCCGGCCGATATATCACACTTCTCGGACGTGAGAGCAAGGACTACAATGACACCTTCCGTATGACTGGAGAAAAGATCGAAACCCTCAACATGAGTTCCTACAATTACCTCGGATTCGCACAATCAGAGGGTCCTTGTGCTGATGCTTCCGAAGAGAGTATCCGCAAGTATGGTGTCAGCGCAGCCGGAACCAGATCCGACGGTGGTACCTTGGATCTTCACGTGGACTGTGAGGCTCTTATTGCTCGATTCGTCGGAAAGCCAGCTTCTATCCTCTACTCCATGGGCTACGGTACAAATGCTTGGATCTTCTCATCTTTGGTTAGCAAGGGCTGTCTTATCATTTCTGACGAACTCAACCATGCTTCCATCCGTACCGGTGCTCGTGCCTCTGGTGCCATGATTGACATGTTCAAGCACAACCATATGGGCGACTTGGAAAACAAACTTCGCGAGTATATCTCCCAAGGTCAACCACGAACCCACAGACCATGGAAGAAGATTCTTGTTGTCGTCGAAGGTCTTTACTCCATGGAAGGTACTATGTGCAATCTCCCTGCCTTGGTCAGACTTCGAGAGAAGTACGGATTCTACCTTTTCGTTGACGAAGCTCATTCCATCGGTGCTTTGGGTCCCCGTGGCCGTGGTGTCTGCGATTTCTTCGGTGTTGATCCCCGAGACGTTGATGTCCTTATGGGTACCCTTACCAAATCTTTCGGTGCCAATGGCGGTTACATCGCTGCTGACAAGAACATCATTGATAAACTCCGTGCCATCAACGCTGGTGTCCTTATGTCTGAAGCTCCCGCTCCAGGTGTCGTCACACAGATTACCTCTTCCCTGAAAATGATTACTGGAGAACTCAATACCGGCGAAGGTGAAGAGCGTCTTCAACGTCTAGCATTCAACTCCCGTTACCTCCGCCTCGGTCTTAAGCGTCTTGGATTCATTGTCCTTGGTCATGACGATTCCCCAATTGTCCCTCTTATGCTTTACAACCCCGCCAAGATGCCTGCTTTCTCGAGAGAGATGCTTAAACGCAAGATCTCGGTTGTCGTCGTTGGATATCCCGCCACCCCTCTCGTCAGCTCTCGTGTTCGTTTCTGTCTCTCGGCAGCGCATAACAAAGACGATCTCGATAGGTTGTTAAAAGCTTGTGATGAGGTCGGTGATGATTTGGACTTGAAGTTGTCGAGTGGTATTGCTGGTGGAGCTATCCCTCTCCCCGAGGGTGTGACACAGGAAATGGAAGCTGAGAGGATTGCAAAGGGCGGGAAGATTGCTGCGCCCAGGTGGCCAATTGAAGAGGTTATCAAGAGGGGTGTGCAAGACACCAAGCTAACCCTTAGGTAGATGGATTTTAAGGCTTCGGTTTCGTTTACGTGTGTGCGCGAGTGGATGTAGTTTTTTTTCGCAAATTACTATTATAATAATATCCGGCCGCAGCAAAGCCTTATAAAACGTCTACTTAACGGGTCGGCTTGGGTGCTGTTGCTTTTCCTCTACCCCTCCTTTATTGTAACCTCTGTGAGGACGAGGAGGGTAGTGATGATATATGTTCATTTCTGCGCCTTTTTTCCTCTTTCTTTTTTTCTAGCGTACACTTGTAATAATAAAGGAGGGATAGGCTTCTTTTTTCTTTCGATCCACTCGCTCCTGTTCGGTTTCTCTCTCTTGTCCTTCTACCCTTTTTTTCGACATCATGCATCCTCACGTCGGTACAATAACATTCAACAACCCCTTACGATTACGTCAAAACATCCATTAGACCAACCTTTTTTTTTGTTATAACCTTTTCTTCACTTCGACTAGACTTGTTCTTCTCTTTTAACTGATACCCCTCGTTCACGAACCCCTTTTTTGACATTTCGTTTCATTTCTTATGGTCTTTTAGACGTCTTTTTTTTTTTTTCCTCACGGGTTGACGTATCCGGCCTCATTGTACTACTATTACTACCCACCAACTATGATCATGCAATCGATGAAGTGTTTCAAAAGAAACTTTTGAAGGAAAGGAAGGAATAGAGGAAAGGCTGGAAGATTCCTGTTTATTGTTTTTGATACCCCTCTATAGAGGATTGATTTTCTATGTATGAAGGAGAAATCATATATATATATATGAAGAAGGGAAAGACTTAATGTGGATGGTTGATGGATACTTAACTAGGAAGAAGAAGGTACTTAATTAAAGAAATGGAAATGTTGTATAAGAAGAGGGTTATATATATATATACACTTAATCATGTCTATAACGGTAAAGGACAAGATCCTGGTGGTCGGTCCACTACGGAGGAATAGGTAGATTAGATATACCTTCTAATAAATAAGAAAGAAAGAAAGAAAATAATTAATTAATCGATCGATCCTTAAAAAAAAAAAAAAAACAATTAACAGGTTTCATAAATTCGGTTATAAACGAACAGCTGAGTAGGTTAATATAAGTTGGATTCGAACGCTCCGGATTCCTTTATATAAGAAAATACCTAGTTAAGTTACTTATATAGAACTAGACTAAGTGCTTTAACACAACCGACAAAAACATATAAATAAATATCAATAAATTCGATAGCACAATTGCAAGAGAGCAGGGAACTAAAAAAAGGAAAAAATAAGATCGAAGAATGTGCATTTCCAAATGCATCCATGACTAACATGAAAAAAAAAAACTAAAAATACACACTTACTATGCACCTTGACGTTAACTAATTGAAACGACGAGGACAGGAGAACAAGTAAGGAAGAAATAGGTAAACAGAGAGACCGACTACCATATCAAGGACCTGAAGAATAAGAAGAAATTCAAACAGGAAAAAAAAGGCATCGAATTGAAATCATTTTAAGCGACATGAAAAGGAAAGATATATCTTCCCCGCATTGATCCCCCATCAAACGAAAAAACCCTCTCTTCGCCCGTATCTCTCAGAATATACATAAAAAAAAACCCACCAGCCCCTCAAGTAGTATCCTAAAGCCTCTCCCTCTTGATCAATTGAGCCTTTTTATCTGTTTCAGACATTCATTCTAGAAACTAAGCAATAGTGAAAAACAGCGGGAAAAAAAAAAAAAAAAAAAAGCGAAAAGGGTTGTTAAGGAAGAATATAGGCATTAGAAAGATAGAAAGACAGAGGTGATGAGTGGGACAAAAAAAAAAAGCCAAGGAAATAAGACGTAATATCTAAACATCAATCTTGGAAGTCATAAACTGCCACAGACTCTTGATCAAATGATCTGGAAGAGTGTACAGATCAACATGGAATTCGCCCTCTATATAAGTCCCCGTTTTGTTTCCAGTGGTTAGCAGAATATTCCAAAATAGATGTTTAGATGAATAAACAGATGGGATACATACGCTCAACGTCATTCTTAATATACGTATCGGGCGTTTTATGTTCATGAACCATCTGAACAACCTTCAAAAGATCATCTTCCTCAAGCTTTGGGAGACCATCGGCCAGCTTCTCCATGTCAATCTGTATCAAAACAATAACACAAAACATTAGTTTATTTGCATTGCTAAACCACATCTATATCACCTTCATTATAAAGGGTCTCTTACGTTCTTCATGCTACGACTAGCTTTCTTGCTTGACTTCTCCTCTGGCGCAGCCTTCTGCGACTTCCTAGTTGGCGGCTCGGCATCACCTGAGGTATCAAACCCAGGAACTGGTCCAGACGCTTGTAGAAGCTTCAACAGACCTGGCTTGGGGTTGTTAAAGGTCTACGCCATTCCCAATTGTTAGATAATTTAGAAATTAATACATCCTATAATGGTGGTATGGGAGAACTTACGATAGTAGTGGTAATATCATACTTTGGCTGCTGGAAGTGCAAATCATGCTTAATAGTGTGGTCACCCCCCTTATCAGCGCTGTGGAGTACGATTTCCATGTCGAATTCACCCCATCCTTGCTCCGAAAGCTTGAATGGTGGTCGCTTAATGACTGTCCATGAAAATCATTAGTATCCCAATTCTTCATAGATCATGCACATATATACTTGGGAAGAAGAGGGAAAATCATACCTCTGTTGGGGTTCTGGAAGGTAGGATGTAGCTTGTAAGTCACCTTGTCGAAACAATTGGCAGTGACTTCATTCCCCTTCTCATCGAGGAGGTGAATGACAATAGCCCATTCTCGCATGGGGAAACCTTCAGCGACAGGTTTGGCTCCTTCCCTATAGTTATTCCAGACAACAAATCGTGAGTAAAGCACTTGTAAGACGTACGAGATAGAAACACGATGAGAAGGTTGTACTTACAAGACAGACTGGGTAGTCGTCAACCTGACCTTTCGTTTGACCTGATAAGGCATCTCGGTTTAGCTTTCTGAGCAGTTTCAAATAGTAGAATAGAGCTTTAATAGCGTAAGGGAAGGCCGTGGGGATGAATAGCTTAGGAGGGGGGTGAGCGTAAATGAGCTAGGGAATGGCAGTAGATGTGATAGCTGGTTGATGGTTTGGTGAACGAGACCAAACCAGGCGGATCCAACTCGGCGCAGCAAGGAAGTTGGGTAGTAAGACGGTTATGCATGGTGGTACAGAGTCAGACGTCCGACGGCCCATAACTAAGAGCACCCAACCTGCACGCAACTATCTATCGCCACCTCGTGTTGACCGTGTTGCAATTACATCTCCAATTGGGCCTCTCTTTCGATTCATCACGAGAGCATCTCCTTAGCCAGCTCTCAGCAGACACAAAGTCAAGCAACCTACCTCAGTCATCTTGAATATCTATAATCCGAGGCTCAATATACCTCCCAGCTATAAGCTTCCCAGAGTTGATCTTCTCGAAACCTTGACTCCAGCAGCAAAGCAAAAAAAGTAAAGAAAAAAAGACAAATCCCAATCCAACAAAAGACCGAAGTAAAGAATCCGAGAACTCCGAAATGCAATTAAACCGAGGATTCAAGAATCTGTGCTGTGGACGTGTAACGTATGTATCGAAAGTCGGTATGCCTAACTTCGTTGAGAGATGATAGCTATTATACAACGTCTTGAGGGTCCGTTTTCTTGGTCGTTACACGAGGAATATATAGGATGCGCCGGCCGTTCGCAGTACGAATGTTCACGACTCCGTGGGTTTCTGTCGGGGCTGGTTTCGTCTGTATCGGATTGAAGATGTGGAAACGGGACTACTATGCTTTCTCGCGATGGTATGTGTTTTATATGAAAGGGCGAAAATCAAGACGAGTGCCCGTTGGATTTCTCTTTTGGAGAACGCGCCTTAGCGGATGCCAAGACCTGGCGCTTCTTTTTCCAACAGGATCTGGCCACCAATGCAATGCCCAAGCTCTTGTGATATATAACGTAGTATCGCTTCCTGGTATAGATTTCACTGTATATGCATATTAAATAGGTGTTGATGAGGGAGCAAATGCAATCTTCTATTGGGGAATCCGGGGCTACAGTCTCATCATCTCTAGGAAAAACTTCCAAAAAAAAAAAAAGGCTGGCTTACATGACACATCTAAAAAACTACAGGACAAGAACAATTAACTTGATGGGAAAGGGTAATAAAAGGGAAAGGTCCAAATGTCTTATTTGGCAGTAGCGGTCGGGGATGAGGGCTCCGATTTGCTTATTTTTCTTCCTTCTGATCTCTTAAATATATTTCCGAGCCGGGTTGTTTATGATAGCAAGGCCCGTACAAGATTGTCATCTGTAGTTTACAAGCCGAGCGGGAAGGTTGTAGGACAAGCGCAGATATCAAATCAAAAATGGGGGGTGTGATGAGGGGATGGGGTAGCTAGAGAATAATGATATGAAATCGGGGGTCGTCTGAGGGCATAGGATAGGAGCGTCGAAGGGAAACGCAGCAAAGTCGTTTCATCGATCATAAGATATTAGGACAGATCGGACTTAAGCCTTGGTCTCTTCTTCTTCTTCGGTTTTGGCCGGAGCGACCAAAGCCTCGTTCTCTTGCTGAGACTTAAGGAAAGCTTCCTTAAAGAGGTTGGCATCTAGATATACCACGTTAGTACGATGTCTGTTGAAACAATTTGATTCGGGTGGAGGCTGCATACTATCGCTGTTGGCAAATCGAATAGCCAGAGTCTGCGCCTCTGGAAGACCCTCGCTGACATCAGCGGCGACATTCCAAACCCAACTCCTGTCACTTCCGACATTTGGTGTTAACTTCATCTCGGGGGTGACTACATCAGAGTTGACTCTCGTTAGTTATCTTACTCTCGGAAGTTACACTATTTAATACATGATAGACATACTGTAGTGGTTGGCGCAGACTTTGTGGGTCTTGTCTCTTCGCATAACCAAGCGGGTCTTCAGGTTGGCCTTGTGCTTGAGGAGCTTGACGTCGCCGGTTCCACGCTCCTTCCACTCTCTGGAGTCCTTGTCGAACTTGAAGAGCTTGGCTCGCCTGTACCAAGAATGTTAGCGATGTTCTCGGGACTCTCATTATCGCCGGGGGCAAAAAATCCGTACATTTTGAAGGTAGAATCCTCGGTCTCCTCGGATGTTGGAAGCTCAACGGGCTTGAGGGAGACAACGGGTTCGAAGTGGACATCTGGGGATTCCTCGACTTGATCCTAGATAGAAGAAGAACGCGAGCCAGGTTAGTTTCCTAGCATAAAATCGCGAAGCACGAATGAGAATAGTGGAGAAGTAGATAACAAACCTCATCGTCGCCACCCTTCTTTTTCGAGGAACCACTTGGCTCATCATCTTCTTCATCGGGCTTCTCCTCGCGCTTCTTGGTAGCACCACCAAACATGCTGAAGACGCCGCTAGAGAGATCGAGAGGCTTGGTCTCCTTCTTCTCCTCGGTCTTGACCTCTTCAGTAGCTGGCTTCTCCTCAGCTGGAGGGGCGGTATCGACAGGCTTAGCGTCGGACGACATGGTTATGTAGAATATTGGATGTTTGGATAGAACGTGGATTGTAGGTTTCTAAGAAAATTTTAAGGGCGTTGGGCGGTTAGCTATAAGCTTCGATAGAAAGCTCCTGCAAAGTTTTTCATAAAAATTTAGGGCGGTGTCCTCCCCCCCACCGAAAACAACGGTGGCGGGGCAAATACTACAGAAAGCAGAGGGCGACCCAAGCGCTGCGAGCAATGGAGATACACAGATACATACGTAAGGTAGATTGAAGCCGGACCAATAAAGAATGGGTCTAGTTATGGAGATGTTCCTGAGATAGTATGGGGGGTTGTAATGATGCAAGACGGTGCAGGTGTCGTTTGAATGCAAGGAGGGGTGCTGGTTAGCTCCCCTCACCAGGGGCAGAGCAGGACGGACAGACAAACAAACAAACCCCACATGCAACACATCAGGATCTAGATCCCTCCAACATCATCACCACCTAATATAATATAATATAGTGTAACTTCAAATATCCATTATCGATATATCATTGAAGGGCACTCGAGTCATGATTTTTTTTATTTTTTTAATTAGATTAGATTATAGATTCTATTTCACTGACACTGTCTAGGGTATATTGTCTACTAAACTGCATGCATGCTACGAATAATACGAGGACGAGGCACAATTTTGAAAAGGAAAAGTAAAATCCATTAGAACACCAGAACCGACCAGTTTCCCCGAAAGACAGACATACTGCATGTATGAGAGAGTATTAAAAGAAAATAACAAAGCAGGAATAAATAGTCCTTCCCTTCCATCCAAACTGCGCCGAAACAAATTTCCCGATCCCCCCGTCCTTGAGCCTTCCCATATCCTTCCCATCCTTCCGTCCATAAATCGCAAAAATACACTCCATTCTGAGCGACGACGTGAATTATACGTCCGTCATATTTCAAATAAACTTAATAAGTAAAGGGGTAAAAGAAAAGGCAGAGACGGCGACTATGCCATAGCTTATTACCAGAATATAAGCTGGCAGAATTTTTTTTTTAAGAAAAAATAATAAAGAAGAAAAGGGTTAAAAAAAGAAAGGTAAAGAACAGGCATAAAGCACAGGACGGGAGAAGAGGGGGAATAGGTCGGGAGGCCGCAGCAGTAGAAGCGAAAGAACCTACTAACCGACGATTTGATGGAAGCGTTGGAACAGTATATCCTATCTACTGTTCTTGCACTTCCCAGTCTTTCCTCTCTTCCCCTTCTTCCCACAGGGGATTGAGTTCTTCGACATCTTCAAAGCTCGCTTCTTAGCGATTCTCTTAGAAGCTCTGGTCCGAACCCAGAGCCTACTAGCGTTCTTACGAGCCTTCTTGACCTGCTGCTTAAGCTGATCTTCATATTTCCTGAGGGACTTCCGGTCAAAGTAATTATCGATTTTCAAATCGTCGAACCCGTTCTTCCAGAGCCTAAGTTGAGATTCGACTGTCTTCTTTGCGACCTTGGACTGCTTGGAAAGTTCTTGCTGGAATTTAACAGCCTCTGTTTGCAAATGTTTGACTTCCTTCTTGCACATGTCGATCTGCTGCTTGCTAGTTTCTTGGATCTTTTGGGCGTAAACGTTTGCCTTTGACGATGCTTTGTTGACAGCCTTTCTCAAGTCTGAAGATGTGGCTAACATCGATCGCTTCCATGCCATTGTGCTCAACCATGGATTCCCAAGGTCGAGGATGAACGACTGGTTGATGATTGGTTTGTTATCCGTTTTGACAGTGATGTTCAAAACACCCCAGGCCTCGCTCAAGTCCATCTTGACGGCATAAACGCCACGGAAGAGAGTAACGACCTCAACAGGGACAGTTTGGTTCTTTCTCTTGACGTGGACGGTCAACTTCGGATGCCATCGTAGAGATGCGAACTTTGTTGGTGCTCGAAGAACGATATGGCCGTCGCTGATAGTGTACATAGCAAACTCGTTTGACTCGTTGGCGGGAAGCGATGGAATGTCAGTAACACTCAATGATCTGATACCGGCGGTCATAATACTAGAGGGTGCCTTGGACGGTGCCTTTGGAAGGGAGGATATGGAGCTCTTAGGCTTCACCGAAGTAGACGAGGATGGCTTGTTCTTCGTTACAGAGAGGCTTGTGGTTGACGTCGAAGTGTATACACTCAAACTCGTTGAAACCTGAGACTTTGTCGTGAGAGAGTTTTGGATCGGCGATATCAATGCAGTGGGGCTCTCCATGGGAATAGAAGGTTTCAAGAAGGAAACAAAGACAACGGAGAGTGCTAAGCAGATGGTACTGAGTATCAATCCAGTGATGACAACGATACCGACGTTGAAGACTTGGCCTTGTGTCCTCCCTTCGAAGGCTTCGAGGATTTCCTGAAACTTATCCCAAATTGTCATACTCTTCACAATTGAGCGGTCTTCGTCTTCGTCCCTCTGCTTAACGATGATTGCCAGATTCCTGCTAAGCTGTTGGACATCAATGTTGACGAAGCTATGCATATCCACTGGAAGCTCTTTGTAAACCTCTCGCAGCCTCTTGCCATCTTCAGTTGTCTTACGCGATTCGACAGCTATATGAAGGGCGTGGAAGTCGATATCAAACTCTTCAGTCGATTTGTAAAGCTTCTTATCGGAGATGGAAATTGAAGGGACGCCGTGGCGTGAAAGGAAGGAACGGGCACAAGATCGAGTTGCACGTTGACGGGCATCATCATTAGCTTCGCAGTAGAAGATGGCGAGATCGGGAAGTCTCCAACCCGGAGCCTCCAACTTGTCGAGCTTGTAACCGGCCCCAGCCTTACGAGAGCGAACAAGCATCCTTGGTTTGATGACTAGAGACAACGTATCGAGATCCAGGTCATCGTTTGAGGGGTAGGCAAAGGCACAAGTATCCACTGCCATTTCCAACCCGAACGATTCAACAAGCTCGACTTCCGGTGTCGTGGCAGAGTTCCCAAACGATGTAACTGGGACCACATTGAAGCGAGATGAAGATTTAGAATCTTCGAGGCTTTCGTAGGATGTTGATACAACCAAAGCAGCTCCAATCTTCCTGAATATTTCGTCTTTAGCTGCCTCGTCACCGACATAAAGGACACGGAAAGTGTCTTTGACGTTAAGAGGATCGACGGCTAAAGAACACCGAAGAAGAGAATGTAGGTTCTTCACATCCCGAGGAGCAGAGGAGCTAGTCAAAACTTCCTTAAACTCTTCTCCGATAAACTCTTGGAGATCATAAGCTAATGTAAACTGGGGTCCCGATGGTACGGCTTTTTCATCGAAACGAATGATGACATCGCTGAGCGATTCCTCACTCACGACATTGTGAACAGTAGGGGGCTCGTGTTGGTCTAAGCCGGTATAGGAGGGTATACCAGCAGACTCGAAGGTATCGGGAACATCGGGAACAGACTCGGGGTATGTCGAGCTTTGAAGGTCCTCGTTGGCATTTTCCTTTGGGACTTCAGAATTAGGACTTGGAAAGAGGAATTCCTGTTCGTCACTTTCGCCTTCCTCGTCTTCATCGGCAGTGTCTTCAGCTAACGAGGCGAGGGACGACAGGTCGTCGTCATCATCATCATCCGAGTGACTTGGGATGGAGAGGTCAGAAAGTATTTCGTAGGTGCTCTCGCCCAGGAGACCATCATCGCTATCGTCCGGATGGGAAATCATCTTGCGACTTTTCTTAGACATCGAGATGTAAGAGTTGAAGTCCTGACCGTGGTTCAGAGCTTCGGGAGAATAAGGGATCCTATGGAGTTGTTGGCGGTGAGTTAGTTGGGAAGCCTTGTCTGGAGTCATTGTAAGTACGTAGTATTAGGTGCTGGTTAGTGCCTGTGTCTACGCATGCTGGTTTGGAAGATGGATGTAGCAGGCAAATGGATGGAACTGGAACGCACGACAAGCAGAAAGGAGCTTACTAAGTGGAACGTTCAAATGGAAATAGCAGCTATGAATATTCTTGAAGCTGTTGATGCACTTGCTTGACCCAATATTGAGGTGCTAGCCGTGAGTGTCCCTGAGCTGAGCTGAGTCTGAGCCGAGTCTTTGCCTTGTACTTGTGCCCATGAGATGGTTTGAGAGGGACAGCCAGTGATACCCCGCCAAACAACCAGATGTAACTTGATATTAATTAATGGCCGGGCAGACAGATAGACAGACAGGGCTGACGAACAAGCTCCGAAAGAAAAGTAGCTGGTACGATATACAGAGTGGGGATTCCGGTCACGATAGAACACGAAGGAAAAGGAATAAATAAACAGCGTCTTTGAGATGATTGAATGAGACTCAGAGAAGAAAGATTGAGATCGAATGAATCGGGTTGCCGAGTTGGAGGGCTACCACAGGATCCCGACCGTTAAGTTACTTGATGAGGATCCTGGCCATGGCAGGCTAACCCGGAATAGCCAACAACCTATAAAAGGAAGCAGAACAGAACAGGACAGGACAGTGCAGAACCACGTACCAGAGATTGGGGAACAACTAGCAGCTATACCCTCGAGGATATCAATGAAGCAGAAACGAATCTTGAGTACCGAGTATCAATATAGTAAGAGACGAGGGGTTAATGTTCAGTTAACTAAGTATCTAGTGATTGTGATTATGATTGTGATAGTGACGGTGACGGTGACGGTGACGGTGCAGCCTCGAAGCTCCGAGAATAACGAGTCAAAACGCGGGGCTCACCGGCTCAAGTCCGATTACTTTACAAAAAAAGACCTCAAGTATATTATGATCCCAGACACCAGGTATACTTGCAATTAATTACTCCCTAGTAGGTAAGTAGGTAGGTTGTATGCTTAGGTACTACAAACTCCCGACGTCCAGCTAGCAAACGGATATCGACGTGCTGCCAGTTGGCCGGATCGGGTTCGTCGTACTGAGCTTATCACCCCACCTTCCTCTGATACGGAGATCTCGCGCGGTCACGGCTCTAGCTCTGGCGTGTTTTCTGTCCTAACATTGATCATATTGACAGGTCTAGATACTCTTCTATCATACACCAGATCACATAATTAACATTGGTACCAACTTCATAGTGTATGTGTCTACCCATCTAATATTTCTTAAGTGTCAATACAATACCGTGATTACGCCTGGACTCGAGGCTAATTATAAGTACGGGAACGCTAAAATATGTTTACGTAGTGGACATTCGCCAACGGTTATATGGCCTGCACGCTTTCAGTCTGTGCTAAAGTTCACCGGAAAGCTTAAACCGACTACGTATCCGACCCGAATCCACGGCGTCGGCCCTTAAGCTACCTAGGGAATTAGTATGATAACCGATAATAGGAGGTGGTTGCTAAATAAACCTGCATAACGATATGACTCTGTCTATATAGGCTGGAACGATCTTCGAAAATGCCTTGTCCTGCATCGCGCATGTTACGTATTCATCTGGAAATCCAATGAAACATTCTAGATGAGACGACCGAATTCGAAACATGTTAACATGATCTCGGAATATTAATTTGAAGGCTTTAATATTTGGCGTTAATGCGACTAGCCCGCACCTAGGTACCTGTGGAACTCATGGGATAAGGGCATTAATATTTATAAATATGCATACGGCTCCGTAGGCGTCTATGCGAAACCCTCCTCGACTGTTTTAACATTAGCCTTGGAATCCCACAGCTGCGAACATGGACTGGTGAAATGCGGCTCTGCGGCGGCCAGTCCGTGTTTCACCACAGCTGCATTAATAATATTAACCCGACCCTAATCTGTGCTCTGTGCAATTAACTCGGACTCCGTGTACCCTGGCCGCTGCTGCCCACGGTTTTTCACTGACTCGACTCCACTAACACGCTTGGCCTGGCCAAATTTTAGCTAATTTCTGACCGGACTAACTGGAGTCGTTGACTGATATTTCGCGAACTGCGAATTTTTAATATAACTGTCCATATCCCGACGACTAATATAAGTGGATCTCAATCATTCAAGCTTTTCTGCCCAGCTGGCCAGCTAACTTCGTAGGTTAAATATCATGATCAGAAGCATAAACGATTCGATTCGAGGGTGATCCTTCACGAAGAAAAAGAGAAGAAGCTAGAAGCCAAGCATGGTCCTCGCAATTCTCGTACCCCATGTACTGTACTGCAGACTCGTCCGGGAGGGCCGTAAAACCACGCGCTACAATTCGAACATCTGCAGCCTCCCATGCTATGCAGAACAAAAATGCGAATGAGAGAAGTTTTTGCCCTCACATTTTAAGAAACTCGAACCCGACGATTTGGGCCCTAAACCCGCCTTGTCCTGCAACCACTGGATAAATATGTCGACCTCCGACTTTGAAGTCAAAGCACAATCAAAAACAGAACTATTGGCGGGGCAAAACTATATGTGACAGACAGTAAGCATATTAGGTATCCCAGAATATTCCTGGTGCACATGGTGAACGAGTTCTAGCGCCCCCGGCCGGCCAGATGTCCAAACGACGGGAATCGCAATTGCAATCCTGGCGCTGCATATAACAAGCTTAAAGATCGCTGCTGCACAAACTGTATTCTAAAATGGTGGTCAGGCTGGTCCCCCCAATTTATCCTCGGTCCCAACTAATCCAGTATTTGTGCATGTCGAGAGAAACGGATGATGGAAAGCCGGCCGGAAAGGAAAAAATATCATATGAAAAAGCCCTGTCCAACAGTTCTCCCACCACCCTTTCCCTTGGCCAACCCTTACACAGGAAGTTTACAATTATTCGATTACTCATGCCAAACGTCTAAACATCCTAAGATTCACGTAGATTATTGGACAATTTGAACTATTTTATAAATTACATTTTTCTGACCTCTGCCTATGGGCTGAAATTCGAAATTCCATGATCATATGAATTGAAATTTTGACCCTTTGCCCTTTTCTGTTGTTGTTTTCTCATTATACAGATAAGGTAGGTGCAGATAAGAATGAGCCAAGTTCCCGTCCCTAGTCTCTTAAACCCCGGTGTGCTCCCTCCTTGCAGTGTTAGTACCTAGTTAACTTCGAGGCTGGTAGTCTTACACCATCCTCTCATCCAATACATGTTGTTTCTCTCGTTTTCTTCTTTCCTTTTGTTTGGCGCTGGTACCCTTTAAGTAGGAGAGAAACGCTTGAACAACCAGGATTCCCGTTTATATTTATCCACAATCCTTTTCATTCTTGTTAAGTTCGAGCTCTTTGGGATTAAATACAAATTCAGCAAGCTGGCGTTTTTTCTTAGGACGTGCGGTACTATATATACCAGCCTATATATTAGCAATTGACCCTCGACATTGAATTAATTTTGCGGCTCTCTTCCTCTTTTTTCCCTGCAGTTTGGATGTCTTAGGGGGGAAATACTGGCTTAGGAGAACGGAGCCCTACGAGGAACTCGCTATTTCGCTATTAACGACAATTTGATATTGAAACGGGTTCATATACTGGTTTCACTTGGCCTTGCGATGTGGGGAAACCTCTTCAGTTTCAATATTTAATTCGATTTCAAAAATACGCCATATCTGACCTTACCGACCTTTCAATTTAGTTAAGAAACCGGATATCAAATTTTTTCAAGGGTCGAAGCTAGCTGAAAGGGTTTTTATATAAAAGGGAGGGAAGGGACAATTATATTCAAAAGGCACTTTATCGGTTAACGGCATTCTATATTAATTATTCCACGAATTCGCGAATATCAACCAGCCAGGGATATAACAGTACATTGTTCATCATGAGTTTCGAAACCCTCCGACTATCAAGACTACTATGTCTTGTCTTTTCTCTTCTTTTCTTGGTCGGGACGACAATCGCACAGGACACTAGTAACGAAAGTTCGATCTTTGCATTCACCGACGAAGATTGTGTTCGACGTCCACGGCCTCGACAGCCGGGTACGCCAGACGGAGCTTGTCATAAAATCGCAACAGTAAATGCTTCGTCCCTGACAGTAGCCTTCCTCGGACATGGTTGCACAAGTATGTATAAGAGAATTCCTAATACCAACTTCTGATCCCTCAAAATCCAAACTCACCTTACACAAAGATATAATCCCTTTAAATTTATGCATCTCATTACACAAAAAACTATAAAACTCAAATAACCCAAAACTTAACTTATAATTAACTAATTATAATTTCTATACGAATAGTATCCGCCTACAGCGATGAAAACTGTACAGAAGACCCTACCGCCATCCGCGAAAACCAATGTACCTCAATCGGTGCCTTCTTCCTCTCCTTCTCCGTCGACAACTGCACCCCAAACCCTCCAACAACAGTCTCAACCCGCGTGCGCACCCTCACAACCTCCACAAGTAGAAGCACAAATGCAAATTCCAACCCCACAAGTCCAGGAGGCATAGACTCCGACCCCCCACTAAGTTCCACAACCTCCACTCCACCACCACCATCATCATCAGGTCTCTCATCCGGTGCAAAAGCCGGAATAGCAGTCGGGATAACAATTGCCGTCCTATTAATCGCTGCATTAATCGTCCGCCACATATTCTTCAAAAAACGCCCTTTAACACCTCCAGTGGCTCCGGATCATACAGCTACAGATCCTACAGACCCCGAGAAGAAAAGAATATTCTGGCCGTTTGCGAGGAGGAAGGCGTCGCATATGTTCCCGCCGCCGCCGGCTGAGTTAGGAGGGTCTTACCCGGACCAGGAAACAGCACAGTCGCAGCGGTTAATGCAGCCTACAACCGTTTATGAACTTTCTGCAGCGCAGTATGGGGAGTTACCTGTTAACAGAGGTAGCGCAGAAGAAGCGAAATAATTTAAAAAGTAGAGGGTTTCCCCCTCGTCTCTTTCCCTCTTCCAGTCCTTTTTTTTTTACTGAGGATTTTTTATGGAAAAGAATTTCATGAGTTTATAGCGGTAATAATGATTTCTTCGAGCGAATCGCGGGACTTTTCTGCATTTTGTTTTTTCTTCTTTATTTGTTTATGCGGTTTACGATTTGAATTTTTGGGACATTCTTTTCTTCCCTCCCTCCCTTCTTCTTTTCTCTCTCTTTTGACTGGGAGGATTGTATTAATATGATATTTCCGGCTGGATTTTGGAAGTTTTTTTTTTTGTGGACGGTATTGGTCTGGTCTAAATCTCAACAATGATATCCCTCATAGCTAGAAGCTATAGACTGTCGGGAACCCGCTGCCTTAGCTACTTAGATAGCTAGCTAGAACCGATGTTTGAAATCTATAGAAATTTACACAAAATCCACAAATAGAACCTGGCTAGCTATAGACAAGACGGATGCAAGTCTATCTAGAAAATATTGTTAACCTCAATACCTGCGTTGTAGACGTTGCATTTCTAGCCGTCTTACCACCCCATCCATCCATCCAACCAATAATACAACCAAGTAGGTATAACTCCAATCACACTTAAAAAGGTTTCAAATATAAAAAAAACACCAATCATACGCCATACCTCCCCAAACATGTGGTGACCCGACTAAATACAGCGGAACATGCCATGCCACGGGAGCGGGAAGTACTTATATAGTAGTCTACATGGGACCTGGTCTCCTTCCTAGACGTCACAAACGTAAGGGAGGCATATGCATATGGGGGTGGTTGCAAGCTAGCATTCCGACTAAATGTGAAACGTATAGCTGCATTCGTAAAGTATGATATATATCAATGAGTCTAAAAGGAACCTCGTATTCGTGTATGTACTGTACGTTGCAAGCCAGCCGGGGGTCGCGGAGTCTTTTATACGAGGTAAGGCAAAAGCTGGAGCATGGAATGCAGCCCTAATATCAAGAGTAGAATTGCAACTTCAAGTTAGGTATAGAAAAACTCTGTTAATTCTTCTCCAACCGCTGCTGCGGGCCTCTAAATGCATATATTCTCCAAAAGGATCGCAGGGTGCAAATTGTCTTTGCCTATCGTTACACGCAAAAAGAAGTGTTTGATGCTCAAATAGGGCGGGTAGGATGATGATAATGGTGATGTCGGTGGGTAAAAAAAAGAAGTTAATAAGTTGTAGAAGCTTCATAAAGTAAGAGAAGAAAGAAGAAAGGAAGCCGCATAGCCAAACCGAAGAATTTATATTATGTACATTTATGAATAAAAGCCACATGGAAGAAAAGAGAAATGAAAAAGTTCAGCTAGAGATGCCCGCATGCGCATGGACGGTTTGCCAGAATGGTGAAAGGGGGGGTAGGAGGAGGGTACAACAAAACTCCAATGCCTCAAAAAGAAACAAGCTATAAATACCATGGCTAAAGTCCGATAGATGTATGTTAAGGGAAAAGTGTCATTAGTAACGGGTAATAACAAACATTATCTGTACGTATGTAATGCGCTGAGGGTAAGTCAGCGGAGGAACAAAAAGGCGATTTTACAACTGGTAGGAAAGAGTTGGAAAATTGCGTCGTTATTCCGGTAGCCAACCTCCCGCAACTTTGACCCATTCAGGTGTACAGCTGCCGGGTTTGCCTTCGACATCATCAATATCGGTATCGCAGCGGCAGTGGCATCCAACACCATTATGTTTCGGTGTATCGTAGTTAGCCCAGTATGCGTCATCCTCTTTCGCGAGTCGTTTATTTCGTTGCAGATCTTCCGTGTGGAGGAAAGGTTTGCGTGTTAACTGTTTTCCAGGAGCGTTCGCAGGACAATGTTGGATTGTAGTATGTCGGTAGCCAAAGTCACGGAAGTAGTGGATATCCTTGGTGTCTAATAAGATTCCAGCAGCTAACGAATGAACTGGTGCGTCCCCCCACTGTACAATAATAATTAGCTTTCAATCATTGGCAAGTTTTGCATTTCCGGGGCAGCTTACCCGTTCTGTCCAAAATCCACCTGATTTGTCCATCATCTGGAAAAAATCTTCGTACTCCTTGCTCCTGAAGAAGTCAAGTCTCGCGATCTCGAAGTTACTCCAAAAATGACACATGCTAAATCTCCTAGTTAGATTTGCTCGCAATTCTATAGTGAAAATCGTATACTAACTTGTACTTCTCGCCTTCCATATTTTCACCATCGATGTCAGGTAGTGGTTTTCGAGGCGACGTTTTCGGGACATCCTCGGTAGCATCGTCAGATTTTTCGGGTTCCTCCTTCGGCGGCTCAGCCCGATCAGCAAACATGTCCCAGAGACCGGTTGTGGGAATCTTGTTTAGTCGTTTGTATGCCGCGGCGTATCTGAATAGATTCGGGACCGTTTCCTTCAGCTCCTTAACAGCAATCGTGTATCCGTAAGTCTTGTTATGTCGTTCCATATGAACAAATGGGTCACTACAAAGCTGTTAGCCGGTCCCGAGGTCATGCCGGTGCTATATTCTCGAGCTTACTAAGTGATATCACAAAAATACTTGATATCCGGCTCCAATCGCCAGTACCACTTATACTTCTCGAGGAGAGGATGTTTATAGAAAAATCTGCCACCAGGATTTAGAGTTAGCTACCGAGCACCCCCAGACCAGTATTTTATCCAATTTTTTCTCGACAAACAAAAAGCTTACCCTGAGTAAAATCTACACATGTGATGGTAACTCTCCATGCCGCCGTACATGATTACCCGATCGCCCTGCTTTGCGATGGCTTCCTTCGCATCGTCGTGATTTACCCAGTCCGGAAACCCCCACATGCTAGAATCGATCTGTCCGAATTCCACCTCCGAGCTCGCATATTTCTTCACCGTGGCTTTGAAGGATTCGTTAAACTCCCCGTCGTTGAGGAAGACATAAGGATAGTGGAACCAATGGTTGAAATGGCGTTCGATCGATTTCATGGACTGGATCACACCATCCAGCTCCTTATTTCTTGCTAGAACCACAAATGCTGCATTTGCTCTCGGGAGATCGACAGCTGGTTCTAAGCAGCCTGTGACGAATGGCTTGTCGTATGTTTCGTTGATTTTTCTATGGCCATAGTGAAAGATTGTCTATAATTAGCTGTGTTCACGTTGCTCATCCAACTTTTTTTTTCGAAACGCGTTGAGCATACGACACTCGCATGAAGGGACTTAAAAAAAAAACTTTAAGGGAAGGGGGGGGAAAGCTTACAAGATCCCAGGTTCCCTGTTGATTAAAGGTAGATTTTGAATTACACCTGGGGAATCAGAGTGTAAACCTACTAACACCAGGATGACGACGATGATGATAACGGGAAAAGCTACAACTACGGCCAGGGGTATTGTGACGGTTGAGCCAGCATTGAGGCGAATCCGTTTCGAGAAGAACCCT
The DNA here is from genome assembly GCA_036971725.1 of Arthrobotrys conoides. Taxonomy (NCBI): domain Eukaryota; kingdom Fungi; phylum Ascomycota; class Orbiliomycetes; order Orbiliales; family Orbiliaceae; genus Arthrobotrys; species Arthrobotrys conoides. The sequence goes on from JAVHJM010000001.1 coordinate 4,729,976, forward strand.
TTGCCGTATGGTTGAAGCTTGCGAAACGGGATGAAGTCTAGAAAGCCTCTCCTCCTGCCTATGAGATTGTCGGCAGCCATGATGGCGTGGTGGAAGCGCAGACAGATATGGAGCCCCAGAGGGGGCCGGATCCGCTATAAAGGGGAGACGGTTATCGAGTCCACGTTGGCGAAGCTAGACGGGAGAAAACGGCGAACGGGAATCTTGAAAAGCTAAAAGAATTAGATGAAAACCGAGATATCGACGATGTGAACCAGATTGCCGAAAAGGAGCTCGAGTAGAAACCGAAATGGAGGAGGAGGAATCGACGGGGTAATGGAAGCTTTCGAGCGGATAGTAGGGGATATCGCAAAGCACGTTTTAGAAGGAGAGCCGAAAAACAGGCTAGAACATGGAATCCGTCCAACGCGTGTCTATAGATAAGGGGACGGCGACCACCACAAGATACAGTTTTATATTATGATATATTGTAGGATCGATGGATGTATAAACGTATAGATCTGAAGGGGTAAGAGATGTAAAAAATATGTCGTCGACGGGCGAATTGGGTAAGGAAGAGGAGTAGGAAGAGGAAGGATGGATGGGGGATGAGGACGAAGTAGTGAATGCTGGCTAACCAATGCTCATGCTCATGCTACGAAACAATCCAATGTAACTGTACCTAATTGTAAATGCACAAGGGCAAGCAGGGCAATATTATATTAATTTAAGAAAAATAAAATAAAACAAAACCAAGGACACCAAGAAATCCGCTTGTGAATCCAAATTGGAACACCGAGCGAGGACAATATCTTATGGTGGGATACAGTACGTACTTAGGTATACTTCTATACCATACCATAGTACCCGGTCTATATGCACGGCCACCACAGTCAGCCAGTCAACCTTCTCGTTCGGTCGCCTGAATAAGCCTGTGGATGAAACACAATCCACTCCTCGAAATTCTTGTTCTTCTTTTCGATACCTCGTCTGTGGCCATGTGGCGAAAGAATTTTTTGATTTTAATTTTTTATGCTTCCTGTCGCCCTGAAACCTGAAACCTGGAACATAGTCCACTGACCTGCACTGCACTGCACTTCACTGCGCTCCAGAAACCTCCCACACACACACTCAGAGAGAGACACGCATCCCCCTTGCACGGGTCACACTGTACCGTCGGGTAGACACCTCTGTTTGGAAGGCGGTGTCCCTGAAACCTACTTAAACTGGTCGTCGAAAGTTGTCTAGCGGCTGTGGCCCTGAAAGGCAACTTCCGGAATCTGCGTACAACTTGCGCATCTTCGTTCCAAAAGCTTGATTACACACCACAGGGCTAAACGCCTGTCTGTCTACCTACCCAGGCTGACTGAGAAAACCACATTTATATTATATTCTCTCACCATTGCGCAAATTATGGCTCATAAGAATTTAAGTTATGGTACGCTCGATGTCTCTTATTATTGATACATATTCGAATATATTCTGAATGTTAACTTTTTGGAAATAGAATCAAAGGAGCCGGCCTTTCTACAGCGACTGAGAGCTCAAACAGCCGGGGTGTACCAGGAACGCCCGTTGAACAGGCCGAAGAAACAGCGCAATCCCGAGGATGATGAGGAAGACGAACCTGTCTATGTTCTCGAAGACAATACTACTTTGTCTGGGAAAGAATTCGATGCCTTGAAAGAGGAAACCGCAGCAAAGGCCAAAGCTTCGGAAGAGGATGAGGACCAGGAGGCCGATCCGGATAAACCGTCCAATAGAGACCCCGGGGACAAATCAAAAGGTGCTAAGAACGAAAAACCAAAGGATTCAGTTCTCGAGGTAGGCGTTAAAACACAAAAACGGAAGATCGCAAAGGTCGTTGGAGCAGAAGCTTCAGATGACGAAGTAAAGAAGGCCGACGGGAAAGATAAAAAGAACGAGGCACCGAAAAAGAAGAAGCCCCGACCAAAGCAAAAGGTTAAACTATCGTTTGGCGACGACTGAACTATAGCTATACGTATATATACGACTTTGGGCTCTCCTCAATAACTGGATCCGAAGGCTTTCATTTTGTTCAGCCGAATCTTTGGAATTGGATTCAGCTGAAGTACTAGAGGGCTGCATAAATAGGGGTCTACCGCGTCGACCTAGCTCTGGGTATCAACCCATTGATTGTTATGAATACATATCGATATCGTCATGGGTTTACTGGCTAGTGAAGGGTATAGTCTCCGAGTAATTACACATTAGGGATTGGATCTAGATGCCACGGCATGCATTTGTATGGCTTTTGTGGCAGCCTTTGGCTTCTTGTGCTGGCCGCTGGCTACGTAACCTAGCTTAGCTCCACAATGACCAGCCCGATTTCAGTATTCATATATACCTAAGTACTTACGTTGAGGTACTGATATCATGATCAGAAATAAACCGAAGTAATGAGCATTTTGGACCTGGTTTGAAATATCGTCGTCTTTTGTTTAATTAAGTAGCCGAAGCGTTTTAATACAAGACTCGTCCAATATAACTCACGTACGACAAAATACAACATGGCTGTTAATCTAGATTTTGGATTGTTCTAATGCATGATAGATGATCAAATATAACCGGAGTAGTCTTTCTGTTTCGTTGTAGTTCTCGTGAGTCCAAAATCAATATTACTACTAGAAACAATGAACATATAAAATCTGACAGCAAAACAACAGTTGTAATACGTATTGCGTAGATGTACACGCTTTCAACAGTAGCTGCTTTGGAGACCGATATGATATCCTTCGGCCTTCTCATGGCTGCATGGCGTAGTAGCTTAAGACCTGGTCGGCTTGGGTGCGTTGTGCGAACCAGCCCAGCCCAGACCCCTGCAAAAAAACACGACCAGCACCATCACCTCGAATCCATCTCCATCCTCCACCTCCATACTTTACACACGACATTCTCACCCACATCAATTGAATCACCATGCTGTGCGCAAGTATGTCGAACACCCTCTCTATACTCAAATTTAGCATTTGGTTGACATCTATATTGTATAGTCTCCGGCGAAACGCCACAAACTCCAGCCATCTCGTCGAAGAGTGGTGAGTCTTCAACTCTCCAGGATCAGATCCAGTGTCCAAATCTAATAAATAATTTCCTAGGCCACGTCTTCGAAAAGCGATTAATCGAGCAATACATCCAAGAACATGGCAAAGACCCCGTAACAGGCGAGGAGCTTAAACTCGAGGACCTTGTCGATCTGAAAAGTACGTCCTATCTTACCGTCACGAGATTACCAAAAACCCACGTAGACTCACCGTTTGTCCTATGGTATAGCAAGCCGAACTGTCCGCCCTCGACCCCCCACAATTACCTCGATACCATCTCTACTTTCCGTTTTCCAGAACGAATGGGATGCTTTGGCTTTAGAAACGTATACCCTCCGACAACAACTTGCCCAGACGCGTCAGGAACTAAGTACGGCTCTATATCAGCACGATGCAGCTGTGAGAGTTATTGGACGCTTGATCAAGGAACGCGACGAGGCGAGGGATGCATTGTCCAAGGTGACCGCTAGCGGGGTTGCAGCAGCACCTGGCGGTGATGAGATGCAAGTTGACAGCAATGATGTTCCCGAAAGTGTTATCGAAAAGATAACTGCTACACATGCTGAGTAAGTTGCAGCGATCAAAAAGGGCCTTATTTGATGCTAATCTTATATCCAGGCTTTCTGCTGGCCGCCGTAAACGACCTGTACCTGCTGACTGGGCGGTTCCTGATACAATTGGTTCCTTTACGTCCATCTCATCATCTGAGTCTTTGTACCCTGGAGGAGTCTCGATATCGTTGAATGCATCGCAGGATTTAGCTTTGGTTGGAGGTGTTGACGGCGTTTCTGGAGTATATTCCCTCTCGGAAAGTAATCTATCGCGGGTCCTGCCTTCACAAGATGGCGCAATCACCGACGCAGCTTGGTGGGGTGCCCGACCGATTACTGCATCTGCATCCGGTATTGTAAGATTGTGGGAGGAAAGTGGCGAAGAGAGCATATCGTTTGAGCGACATGCAGGCAAAGTTAGCGCTATTTGCGCACATCCAAATGGGGACCTACTCGGGTCAGTTGGTGTTGACAATAGTTACGTTCTCTACGACCTTACAGCCAGCAAGGCTGTTTCGCAAGTTTACACTGACTCTGGTGAGTTTGTATAAATCCCAGTCCACGCAAACACTAAATGAGAAAGATGCTAACAAGCAAAACTACAGCTCTCACGAGTGCGCATTTCCATCCTGATGGTCACTTGCTTGGAGCGGGTACGCGAAATGCTACAGTTGAAGTCTTCGACACGAGAGAGAATAAGGTGCTCGCTAAGTTCGAGCCTTTGGGAGGGCCTGTTAAGTCGCTTAAGTTTTCTGAGAATGGATTTTGGTTAGCGGTTGCATGCAAAGGAGACAATACTGTGTCTCTGTGGGATTTGAGGAAGGGTCAGATGACCAAGGCCCTCGAGATTGGCTCGGTGGTTGAATCTATTGCTTGGGATTATACCGGACAGTACCTGGCAACTGGTGGTCCTCAGGGAGTTACGGTACAGCACTACTCGAAGGCATCTAAGGGTTGGTCTGTGCCACTACAGAGCGCTGTTCCCGCAGTTGCCGTAGCCTGGGGCGCAAGAGCAGAGTCCTTGGTTACTCTATCGAGCGAGGGAACTATTACAGTGCTTGGGAGTGGGAATTGAGAGTCTCCAATAAAGGGACAATCGCCGTGATGCCAGCGATCATGACCAGGACATTCCTTTTTTATATATTTAGAATCCGAGGACTATTGTTTCCATTATTGAGCTGTCATGAGATGTACTATAATAATTCACGTTACGTTACTGTCTGTCCATCACGTCTTCTACCTACTATGTTTCTATTTCTCAGCAGCAACCCGGACTTTATTGTTGTGCGTGTCGGACTTAATTAGCTCTTGGCACGAAATTGGCCACCAAGTCTCGGCCGATTACTAAGCCTCATCTGAACAGTTACAGACAGCCATCCTGGTTTCTCCATCCATCTCCACGACTCACGACCACCTCGACTCAACTCAGCTCAACTCAACTCGCTCCGAGGGTTAACAACCAACATCGGTGTCAACATCACCATCTTATCCTTACCGCACCGCCGTCAGAACTCTCCCATTGACGTTGTGCATTGCCGCTCGTAGTCGCCTTCGAAACCAACCTCCTCTCGATCGAATTAATTGCTCTTGCTGTCTCTGGTAGGGAATATTATTTCCAAAAACTGGAAAGTGAAAAACCTCAGGTCAAACTGCGCAGCGTCCAATTGAAAACCCCCCTCATCCTTACCTACGCTGAACCTCCCCGACCATATCCTTACCTACACTTCTAGACTCTTCGATATTTCTCTTCAACCGTAAAGCGCCTGTCATGCGATACGTTAAATGAGAAAATAGTCAACCTAGAGTCAAAGGCTCCGGTACATCTTTTTATCCCGACGTTGTTTAGGAGGTGCAGGCCTGAGCAACAGAAACTTGCCAGGAGGTCAACCAACAGCTAGGTAGGTAGATATCCTTCCAACAGTGCCCGAAAAACAATCATTTACCGGAAGCCTGGACTAACTTGACGCTAGCAATTTCTCTAGCATATTTAACCCTCTCCTCTCCTCTCTTACCTCACACTCCAACCAACTTCAACCATACCTTGCTCCCCGCTACACCACCGTAGTTGCCACCTGAATCGCCAACCACTTCAACATATCAGGATCTCGAACGTATTCCCAAGCAGGAAGCATGGATCGGCCACGACGTGCCTTAGTAGGCGGCCGCCACGAAGAGGTCCCTCAACCTGAAATCATCGACTTGACAACATCGCCTTCACCTCCTCTTCGAGCAGCCACTCTACCCGGCCGCTTTAGTCGCCGTCACACACCCTACAATGCTAGGGACCGCCGTGGCAGAAATCCAGACAGGGAACAAGATAGAGAACGAGAACGAGAGCTAGAAAGTGAAAGAGAAAGGGATAGGCCCCGTCGTACTCCTGCTAGCCGACCTCCTGATGCCGAAGTTATTGACCTCGATGCAATCCCGGATCCGCCACCTGTACGTCAGAATGAGAATCCCCGTGAAGAGCGACGACCTGGACGGGCTTTGTTCCCAGACGTTTCAGCTCGCGATATCGAAGTAAACTTCGGCCGGCCAAGAGCACGACAACCTTCAAGGGACCCTTTCCAACCACCACCACCACCACATCACGAGCATAACCATCACCACCACCACGATCATCATCACCATCACCATCACGCTAACAGAGCAGGTGCGCCACCAGACGAACCCCCACTGGACGATTTACTCTTCGCCCCTTTTGGACGACTTAGGCCTAACATTGGAGGTGTAGCTAGTGCGGGTCTTTCGATATTAGAGATGGTTCGAGACATCAGCATGCCTTTCCATCGTCTAGGATTCTTCGGCGCCGGTTCACAGAATCGTCCTTCTCACCTAGCCCCCTTGGCCCCCCTCGCCCCACATAGAGACCCTCCAGATATCCCAAACTTCCCTCTTAGGAATGGTCTTTTCCAGGCTCCCGGACCAGACTTGGATTGGTATCAGCTCCCAGGGTTTGCTGCGCAAAATGAAGTCGAAATAACTGGACAGGTTCACAGCAAAGACCCACCTATCAAGGAAGCTCGAAAAGGATTCACGAGGTCTCCAAAGTCTGAGGATGCAATTGGGTGTTCCATGTGCGACCAAGAGTTGGGAGACTCTGATGATGACATCAAGAAACAGATCTGGCTGATGAAATGTGGCCATGTGCGTCGGATATCCCTCTTCCCCTCGATATACTAGATAGTAATTATACTGACGAGTCGATTTTAATACAGTGCTACTGCGGCGAATGTGCAAACGCTATGCTCAGTCAACCTCGAGCCACAAAAGGGAGAAAACGCAAGTACCCTTCTTGCGCCATCGATGGGTGCAAACAAGCAACTACAGGGAAGAAGTTTATCTGGGAACTATACCCATGATTAATGGAACGCTAAACAAAATCGGCATACACTTCCTCCTCCTCCTCTTTTATCCCGCCTATGATATGTCCCATTCCCTCTTCGCTCACATGCGAGGGCTTTCAACAACTGTCTGCTGGAATTTCTGACTGAAGATATCCATTCCCTTTGTATTACAACACCAGGCACCTTTTTTCTTTCTCCTTCCCTCTCCCTCTCCCCCTTTACCGTTCTATTTCCCATTTTACCTCAGGGCTTCATGGAGTGGCGTTTCTTTCTCGGGGAGGTTTCTTTATTACCTTATTCTTCATATGGATGAAGGGTAATCATTGTCGGGTGGCGTTTTTGATATTCCCCTTCCTTACCATTTTATCCGACACCGGTCTGCTTTTCTACGTTATTTATACCCCATCCCTTCTACTGTATTAATTTTTCCTTTTGTTCTCTGATTTGTTAGCGTGTCTGATTTTCTTCTTTCCCCCCATACCTTACCGTGACTGTAAGGTTATTTTATTAAACCTCGAAAAACCGAGGAATCGGCGAACTAGCGAGCGACGAGGAAGACGAAGGAGAGGAGAGACACAGAAGAACCAATGAATGAACGATATAAATTAATTTCTTTCGAACTACGTGGTGTATTATTGACCAGGCGAGAACCACTGCCAGGTCAAACCAAAGCTCAAGGCGCCTCGGGAGCATGTGGATGCTTGCCCAATCCGAGCGTTTCGTTTGGGTAGAAGAGCGGCAGAACCAGGCCAAGTTCTGGATTTCGGTTGAAAGCCGCGCCCCCCAACGAAACTAGAAGGGGGGAAAAAAAAGTCGGTACTCACATGTACTGACCTTGGAGACTACTGTGTTTCGATTCGATAACGTTCATTCTTTTTTTATTTTTAATCTTTGAAGCTTTGGAGGTTTCTTACTTTCACTTTTTTTGGTATATATTAACGCGAACGGACCGGCTCTTGTATCGACCTATGAGAAGGAAGTGAAGCTTTGGATTGAAGTACTAAACCAGCTCTAAAGGACGACCATCTACCTAATCAACCGACACCTTCCAAACCAACCAACCAACCAACCAACCAGAATCCATCCCAACCCGCCCAATCGCGACATTATAGCATACGTACTGTCCTCCCAAGCTTATCTCAACCTACAAAACCAACTCGGAACAATAACCTGTTTAACCAATTAATAATAATCCCTAATACCATTCTACCCTCTCCAAAAAAAAAAAAAGCGGCAATGGCCTCCCGGCCTTCAGCAAAGCAACGGCAGGAGCTCAAGCTCAAAGCCAACTATTTAGTCGCCTATAACACTTTATCGTCCGCATTATGGGCCGTAGTACTCGTTCGCACGATACTGATCAATATCCGCGAGGGACCTGAGAAAGTGTATGAAGGTGTTGGGGAGTATACGAAATGGACGCAGACTTTGGCGACTATGGAGATTGTGCATGCTCTTGCTGGTATTTTTTATATTCCATTTTTTATATTTTATATTTTATATTTTTTTATGAATTATGAATTGGGTGGTTTTATGAGAATTATTTGCTTTTATATTACACTATACATTACTCCATGAAAAAAGCTATATGATGATGATGGTACTAATCTATTCTGGAAAAATATATAGGCATAGTCCGCACCCCCCTAACAACAACCATAGTCCAAGTCGCCTCCCGTCTAAACCTCGTCTGGCCGATTCTACACCTCTGCCCCGAATCCATGCGTACCTCCACAGCCTACTCAACCATGTTGCTAGCCTGGTCGATCACCGAAGTAATCCGGTACACCTACTACGCTCGAAACCTCCAAGGTGAACCGCCAGCCTGGCTTACCACCATGAGGTATAACACCTTCTTTGTGTTATACCCGGTGGGGATAATAAGTGAGGCTTGGGAGATTTATGGAAGTCTTGGAGAGTTGGAGGGCGTTAGTGGGCTTGTGGCGTTGGTGGAGAAGGTGGTGCTTTATGGGAGTTATGTACCCGGGGCGTATGTTATGTATACGCATATGATGCATCAGAGGAGGAAGATGATGAGGGGGAAGAAGCCGATGAGGAATTAGGGGGTTAAACTCCCTGTTGAGGGGGGACTTTAGGTGGTCAGGTTGTTGGTGGTGGTGTAATGTGGGATATATTCCTGTTTCTGTCTGTGTGTGTGTGTGTGTCTGTTAGATGAAAGCTGGGTTAAGATTAATTCCCAGGTTTTGTTTTGTTAGAGGTTCTAGAGGGTCTTCATGACTTCGGCGACGGCTTTGGCTGCGAAGACTCGTTTTTGGTCGTCCGGGAGTTCTGCGACCATATCTAATGCAGCGTATAATTGTTAACAAAAAAACTAGACATTAAACTGTAGAAGGAGTTTAAAAGCACAAGTAGAAGGATAATAGTAAATACCTTTAACGGTCTGTAACCTCTGCATCGCAGCCTCGAGGTTTTCAACTTGTATCTCTTCGTCGTCGTCGTCGTCGTCGTTACCATCTTCGCCCGTTTCTCCTAGGATGGCTTGATGTAGACCAAACATTTCTTGCTCCATCTCGTTAGCTTCGAGCTTTAACCCGTTCCTGACGTTCCCATCTTGGTCTACCGGATCCTCTCCCGCTAGTTCGTCGAGTTCATCGTCGTCTAGGTCGTCAAGTCCGAGTGATAGTGGGGCATTCCAGTCGTTTGCTTCCAAGGCTTCCTTTAATCTTTCCATACCGGTGGGTTCTATACCACTCTCGAAGACCGTCCGTCAGCTTCCTTCCCTACCAAAACAGTATCCCATATGAAATAAGGTAAAGGTAAAGGTTAGGTTACCTCCATAATCATTCCTCCCCTTGGCCTCAAAATCCACAAACTCGAATCCAAACTCCATCATCAACTCCTCCCACTCCTCGGCCGCCTTCTCAACCTGCGGTTGAATACTATGAGGCATCGTAACCGCCAAACAAACCCCATCCCAACTGTACCCACAAGCCTTAACGACTTTCCCCAATCCCCTCAGATCTTCTTTTATACTATCGGAGATTTCGGAATCCGAGGTGGGTTTTTTGAAACAATATATTATCGCGCCTAGGACTTGTCGCACTTCTTTGGCTTCTGGGGAGGAGTAGGCTGTTGACCATTCTGTCGGGGAGTGGATTTCATCGATCCAGATGGGGATTGTGGAGGTGTAGTATTGGGTTTTTAGCGTGAGGGTGTGGGTTAATCCGGCGTGGGAGTCTGGGGTTTGATGGGAGGGGAGGGAGCCGGTGAGGGCTGGGATATATTATGTTAGTTTGGGAGGGGGTTCTTCGTCAATTATGGGAGAGGGGTAGCACGAACTTTCGAGGAATTTGAGGATTTCCGAATCTCGCCTACCGACGAGGAGGATTCTTCGTTCGGGCATTGTTGAGGATTTGGTGGGTGGTGGAGTTTATGTAGAAAGTGAAGAAGCTGGTGAAGGTGGGATGGGATAGGTGTGGCAGGGGAGCTTTCGAGCTAAGCAAGCTATTACTTGGCGGATGATATCCAGACGATTCAATATGACTTCAGCATTTGAGAATACAAACCCTTCACGAATAGATAAAATATGCATTAGATCAGACATTCAATTTGACGATAAACTTATTTATCTTCTTCTCCTTCTCCTTCATTCTAAAATACACACCATAACGTATATCAATTGTCCCCTTCGATTCATCTTCTCCACTAGCTTGTGTGTGTTTTTTTCCTTCACCATATATAGATATCAATATTTGTTACATGACTGCTCGAAAAGAATTATTCATGTATCCATCGATCGATAGGAGTTTCTCTGCCCGACAATAACAATAATTTTAGTTTCCACCGCCACCGCCGCCACCACCTCCCCGTCTCTGCTGTGTCTTCGCCCTATTAACCGTAGCCCTTCCTCTAGCCATACCGACACCACGTCCACGGACTGCTCTCGACCGGAACATCGGGGCGTTTCTATTCAAAACACACATATATATTAGCCAAACATCCCCTACTTTATAGCCTTATTAGAGATGGGGGTATTAGGACGGCGCACCTTAACATATCCGGCACGATAAAGAATCGTACATGCGATCCACGAATATAGACTTGATCCAAATGCGACACACGACCGTCACGGGCAGTTACAGTAATATCTTTTAACTGCACGTTCATGTTATCTTCGGCTGTTTGTTTCCCAAAATATCGCCATCATTAGTATTTTCTTCTTCTTTTCCTTCGAGATAACGGGGTGGTATGGGGGTATGGGAGCGTGAGGAGAGGTACCTTCGAGCAGCTTCCCTCTATAGACCTGGCCGGACGTGAGTTCGAGGGTGACGACGTGGCCCTGTTAATTGAGCAGTTAGCTATAGTTGTTTTTTTCAAGCTGGGTTTTTGATGGTGACTAACCTGCGACTCGCCCAGTAGCTTTAGCGGAATACCGATGGAACCCATTGTGTCGGAAGAGGTATCGAATCCGTATTATAGAAAGCGATGGTGTAATGTTCTTCAAGGGATCGGATTGAGGTGAGGGTGGGTTCTCTGTTGGAGTGGTCTCGTGTGGATGGTGTTCGCGGGTTTTTAAGAGGATGGTGAGGTGGAAGTCGACGCGATGGTGGTTTGGCATTTGGGTGGGCGCCGGTCTGGGCAAGTTTAGCGAATTTGACATTTCAACTAAACGACATGCACAACAGGATCAGACATTTTAGGTCTCTGATATTGAAAATACTTGAGGATTCATTTGAGTATCTACTCATTTTTATTTTATATTGTTATGTAAAAAGGAATTAAATGAACCTACAAAGTAAGGTGTTAAATAGTGAAAGTACTAATCGAGAGGAACGTTAATAGAGGCCGAACCAGCTACAGTCAATTTATCTGGTCTCGCTTGCCAGTAACATGAAGCCCACGTTTTATACCAAAAAATAAAAAACCGCATCTATTGATCAATACGAGTCGCTTCTGTATATAAGTTTAGACATAGATGTTTCTAAGTATATCAAGACATTCCTATTTCCAATTTCCTTACTATATAAAATATCTTTTTAAAAAATTCACCAGAATCAGAGACCGAATGAATATGAAGTGCCCTTTTCCATATCCAACAAACCTTCCCCAAAAACTGCGTTGCCCAAACTGCAACCAATAAAATTTCTGAATTTGTGATTCATCCCAGAGCTCAACTTAAGCTCCAATTCATCCCACTTTCATCCATCCTTCCAACCATCTCGATCATCTACACTACTAACCATCTAACTACAAAAACTACAACCTAACTTTAACTAACAAGTACTAAACCTTCCATCAGCCATGGAATTCGAAATAACCATGGCGGACATCGCCAAACTCCCAAAAACAGCCGCACAAAACCTCTGCAAACGCTGCAAACTCAACCCACCAGAGATAACAATGCGGCATGAAGCTCTCTGTCGGTAAAGTAACCCCCACCACAATCTTTACATCACCATTTTTACACATAAAACATATTTCCTATATATGCAAATATATACTAACTCTAAAATATACAGCGACTGCTTCCAAATCTACATCCGCACAAAATTCACCCGCCACATGGAACCCTACCGTGTCAAAAAACACTCCAAAACCACAAAGAAACTATTATTAGCAACTTCACTGGGCGTATCTTCCACCGTCTTACTGGATACATTACACTGGCATAGAGCTCTACAAGTCGAAAGAGCGAGGAGGTCGGAGTATGATGTTTACGTGGTACATATCGACGAAACCGCCGTTACAGGAGATATTACATCGACTACAAATCCTTCAAATAATAATACAACAACAACAGCAGACCAATGTCTCGAAAAACTAAAAGAGAAATATACACAATTCGAATTTGTTAAATTCCCGCTGGAGGAGATATACACCATCTCGGAATCTACATCCACAATCGAAGACATAATATCCACAACATCAGGATTATCTATAGATCAAACCTCAACCTCAACCTCAACCTCAACATCAACATCACTCATAAAACTCCGCACCCTCCTCTCATCCCTCAACTCCAGAGCCTCACAGATAGACCTAATAAACATCCTCCGAACAAGATTAATCATCGAAATAGCAAAACAGAGGGATTGCGAAGCTATATTCTTTGCCGATTCGATGACAAAGATGGCCGCTATGGTGTTAGCGGAGGTCACTAAAGGCCGTGGCCATGCGCTGCCGTGGCTGATATCAGATGGTCCAACACCATATGGTACGCCACTCTCTCCTTCTTCTTCTTCTTTTCGTTTCTGTGGTAGTCGTATACGAAGATTTTTTGTACGGTTTTGGCAGTATCCTATCCAACCTTCGATACCTCCAAACCCTCAAAAATCCATACCCCGCACCCAGAACCCCAAATACCAAACCCCAATACTAATCCTAAAAAAAAAGGCCCCGCAAAAATCGTCCGCCCTTTTCGCGAACTCTCAAAATCTGAAATAATCTCCTACACAACCTTCACCTCCCTTTGGCCTTACTCAATAATCTCCAAAGAAACCGCAACATCCCCACAAAGGCCACCCGTCAAAGCCAAAAACCAAACAATAGACGAAATAATGTTGAAATTCTTTGACGATGTTTCTAACGCTCATTTGTCTACTAATGTGGTGAAGACAGCGGCGAAATTAGAGTTTGCGGATGATAGAGATAGGATTGAACGGTTGGGGCTTTGTGAGATTTGTGGATTGCCTATGGATGAGGATCCTAGGGTTAGGAAACTTAAGAATGTTGTTAGGGTTGATAATGGTGGTGGCGCTGGCGGTAATCTTAGTGATGCTGATGCGAGGATATACTGTCTCGAGCCGCCGGAGGGCGAAGAAGGGTTGAAGGAGAGACGGTGCTACGGTTGTAGACGGTCCACGCTGGGGGCTGGTAAGATAAACTGGCCCGTGAACAATAGATAACCCAAAGAAGAAGACATATAACAGTAAAAATAAATCGTTCGATTTTCATAATCTACATTATATTTCCAGAGAAAAACGCTAGGCTTTATAATTTCAAAAACGCTAATAGTCTAGGCAATTCAACAATATAGAAACAGTCGACTTTTTGCTAGTTAAACGAACGTGGCATTATCGACCTTCAACAGCCGGTGAGGAGGAAGACATCCAAACGCAGTAGTCCAGACTACACGCGATTTTCAACAAAGAGAGAGGGGAGAGGGGGGGGAGAAAGAAGAGGAGGCGGAGTCTCTATATCTATACAGAAAAAGAAAAAAGGTATACACCGTGCATAAGCTCACGGCTCGATTGTAATCCTTTCACTCCCATCGTTGAACGCCATATCTCTCGCAATCGTATGGCTCCCTGAGGGCATAGGTGGCTCCTCATATATCGTCATATCACCGTTAGCCTGCCTAGTCGACGACTTGTCATCGGCGCTCTTGGTACCGAAAGTTAGACGTCGGGCGGCGCTTAGTTTCAACCTGGGGCGGTTCTTGCGTTCCTGCCTTTCTCGAAGTCTCCGGACTTTGCTAATTTGCCGGCGTCGGAAAAGCTTGGTGACTTGACGGATCAGTGGACCGTTTCTACTATCAGTTAGTGTATATACTAGTAAAAAGAGGTTGTGAATATGGGGGGAGCTGACAATAACGCTAGCATGGTGGTTACGCCGATTGGGACAGCGAGATACCAGAAGAAACTATACCACACCCATTATACATTAGAAATGATAGCACCTTTCATATTCGTACTCATTTGTTTGCATAATACTTACGCATCGGATCTTTCGATTCCCCTAAAATCTGTAAAATTCATACCAAAATAACCCTTTTCAAACAAAATCAGCCATCGTACTCAGTGGAGCATCCAGAGGAAAGAAAATACTCACAGTCAAGAAGGTAAGTGGCAAGAAGAATATAGTAACAATAGTTAACTGTCTCATATTCTCGTTCTGTAGGTTTCCCACGGTATTGAAGATATAGTCCCTGTATTTCCAGGTTAATACCGAGAACTGTGCACCAAAGAGGGCATGAGAGAGATAGCATACGTCAAATTATCAGCTGACCTCTTCATCGTTTCCACTGTTTCCAACAAAACTATAGTGTGATCTTGCACGTCGCCAAGGTAAGTATGCGCAATAGGCGATATTCCAACAGACGTCAGTTGACTCATGGTGTTAATTCCCTTCTTAGATGGGTCTCTCTTATGATCACGAAGAGCATTGATGATCCCCGTCAGCGGCTGGATTGTCGTTTTCAAAAGCGCCAGTTCGCTGGTTAGGATGTACAATCTCTGGGTATCATGGAGAGATGTGTCTGTTAGAACGTTGAGTTCCAACTCGCCGATTGTATCCTGGTACGCGTGGATGACCGGGAAACAGAGATCGACGATTGCGTCGATGATGGCTTGAACGACCATGCTACCATCGCAGGAACTGCGCAGTAAGGTGTTCGTGGATGATAGACGGGCCATTATTGGTGGTTCGATATCATCAGCCGACCTTTCGAAAAAACTGATGACGGTGTTGTCGTCGCACAAGAATATCGAGCATTGCTCCACGGCCACAGCGTAGTCCTTCTGCGCGAGACTGGAGTTTTTCTCCATGAATAGTATGCGTTCGTAGTTGGGTCCTCCGTGGTACCTCTGGAGCGTTTGGATGGTTTTGATATCCGTTCCTTCGCTATGACCTTGTACTTCCGGGAAGGAATCGTCATCGCTATCTATTACATCTGGTATGTCGAACAGGTTTTGAAACCAGTTGCCCTTCTGCTTTTTGTTTTCTTCCTCGGTGGTATCAAGGTGGACGAGCTTTTGTAGTGTCATGACTATAAGGGCGTGGTCCGAATACCAGTCTGTCTTCGAACGAGAGTGCGTGTTCATGATGTCTTCGATCGCCAGACGATGGAGAGCTTTGTGCTGGCCGAGACATTTGATAACATCCCAGGATAGACCGTTGACGTTGATCCATCTTACAGTCGCCCACTTAGGTCGCGGCCGAGCCAGGAACTCCGGAAGAGTTTCATTGACCAACTCCGTGGTGATCATATCCTCCATGCCATAATCCACACAAGTGATCTCGCAACGGGCGTACAGTTCGAGATCAATTTCCTGGGAAGCAGAGATACCGGGTTCCGCACCAATGATTTTAGTCGGGTTTTGATAGTTTCGTGAGGCGGTCATGCGTTTCCCACGACGGCGGAAGGCTCTTCGGCGACCTGAACCCGTGGATTCGGTGTCGGTGTCGTCGTCTCCCGGTATAATGGAGCTCCTACCACCATTGTCGATGGAAATACGAACTTCTCCTGGTGCAGCCGGGCGTTGACGGTTCCCAAGACCTTCAGCGGTGCTCACACGACTGATCGGACTGGTCGGATCGGGGTCCTCTTCTGCGGAACGAGAGGTTTTGTGATGGTACCTACCGCTGGAGGTCATCATGTTGGATTGAGATGGAGGTGGTCGCGATCGGAGGGTAGCGAGCGTACGATCATCGAGATATTAAGTAACACCTAGGTACTAAGTATTTGTATACTGATGTGAATGGATATTCAATGAAGGAAATAAAAAGAGAAAATGAAAGAGAAGAGGAGAGAGAGAGAGAAGGAGAAGGAGAGAAGGGAAGGGGGGGGAGGTTGGACAACAGCGAGCGAATGAGAGCGACAGAAGACGGGTGGGCTGAAGGGTGTGTGTGTGTGTGTGTGTGTGTGTGTGTGTGTGTGAGTATGATAATAGGTAAGTACTTGTGTACTTAATATGCACGGAATATGCAGACATGGGCTGATACAAAGAAGAATAGGAGACGCTGCCGTGATCCGAGCGACGTCGCTCAAACGGGCAAATTAGCCAAGCTAGCTGCAGTGGCTGCCAACAAGAACAAGCCTTCTATAGTTTCAGACCGTTGAAGCTTGTCATTCTGTATATTACAAAGGTCATGGCATTTCATGGCATTCGAATCGTATCAGTTCGATACCATATGAGAGAGACTAGCCGGGCACTCTGCATCTGCATCTGCATCTACATCTAACATTGTCCTCGAGTCTGCCATGTACTTAAGTAGCTAGCACCCTCTGCAGGCTTACACCATAACCTGCAGGAATTGCATATATGAAGTACAGATACCTCTGAGTACTTACTAAATAGTTCATCCTAACCAAGCTTGCAACAATGAAAAGCTTAGTCTGTGAGTTAGCGTATCACCGGAAATGTTGGACGACAATAACCGACCCTCCAAATTGACCGGCTATAATAGCTTTTCCATACTAACGTTTAACGCCCTCAGCGATAGAAACGAGTTCTAGCTAATTGTGCTACTTCTTCTCTCCTTATATTACTTACTTACTTACTTATATATCACTATAATCTGCATACCGTCATCACTTTTATCCATTTACCTGACAATACTGTGTATAATAATACCCTATTGTACGTACCAGCCACGAACCCTGTGCACATGTGGCGAATGAAAGAGGGAAGTGTCTGTTCGGCTATGATTCCGAGGAGAACACCAGCTAAACAGGGCCGATGATGTCACAATTGCGGTCCAATGACGTCCCCCACAACACCCTTCGCAACACACCCAACCGGAACCTCAGACATTCAATCCAACTCGATGATATCGACATTCACATTCGATTCATACCCACAAGTATTTATCTTATAATACTTCCTCACCGGGAGGCAATCGATGGAAGTTTAACCTTGTCATACGATTTCTCAGAAAGTCTACGAATCTCGTGAACCGTTACTCGGGCCAAGGTTACCCCATCAATATCGCATTATATTTCCTCCGTCCCAATGATAATACCATATATCATCTATCGAGATGTACTTTGTATATAAGTACTTACTTATGTATCCCCCACGGGGCCGAAAAACCTGGATCATGTCGATTGGTATATATTATATAAAGTGGTAGCACGGATGACAAGCTTGCCTGCATATGCGCATACCTTGGCCATCAAACCGTCTCTAGACCCGAAAGATGATCAGAGTCAAATTGCGAATCCTTCCATGATTTCGACTCCCCCGGCCGATCCCCAAAGGTTCCAGATCTTCGTGCGAGGGGTCCCCATACATACTTACTTATAATACTACTTCTAGGTAGGTAGATAAGTACTTTAGTAATAAAGTACGTAAAGAGACACTCTCCAAAGTTCGAAACCGGTGAAGTCATCCGATCATAGTAAAAAATTGATGCCATGGAATAAACAAGACTTTTGGTGCACGAAACCGACCAAGGCAAGTTAATCGATGGCTTCGTTAGGCTAGGCGGATAGAAAGACAAAAGTAGTATATATAGATCACCCAGCCTGCCCTTACTTCTTTGAAATTATAAAAAACCAAGCAAAGATTATTCCGTTATCCGTAGTATTTATATAAAAAGGACAGCTTTTTGATCGATACGTTATATAATTATACCCGACAAGCTTTTGTACCAAGAGACTTAGCATACAAGGTACTGAACCCTTTTCTTCTTAAACAATTATTCCGATTATTACCACCATATCAAAAGTGATATCATCACCACCACCACTCAAACATCCATCCTCAAAACTTTCATTTACCATCACTAATACCAACCTTCATGCTAGTAATTAATAAAATAAAATAAAATACCCTCCTAAAAAAGATACCAATCAAAATGGAAACAATCAGCCAAGCCACCACTGCCCTCAAAGAAACCATCTGGGGTGAAAATCCCAATCCCAATCCCAATACTACCACCACCACAAACACCAACGGCACCACCGTCACAGGTCACGGAAACCACTCCGAAATCCACAAATCAATGATCGATGACAAAATCACAGAAACAAGATCCAGCGGTCGTCTAGAATCCGATCCAGACGCCGAAGGTGCCTACCAACCCGGTCAGGATCATGACACCGATAAACGTCCCCAAGGACCTATTTCTACAGGCGGACAACCACAAGGCGCCAATGTTACCGGTGATAATAGAGATATGAATAAGAATACCTTTAGTATGTATTTTCAGATCAAAGTTATGTAGAATTTATACTAATTATTGCATTGATAATTAATAAGGCTCTTCAAACGAACCAAACACCGGATTCGGTGGCTCAGCTGGCGCACAACCAAGCGTCAATGCCGACCCTTCCTCGGCCCAACAGGACACTCATCAACACCAAGGGGGTAACAAACCCACCGCTGAACCAGATACTTCCTCAACAGGTAGTGGTGATAGTAATGCTTCTGGCGGCGGATCGATGGGTGGTGGAGCTGGAGGTCCAGCCGGTATGAAGTTACCTGACTCGGAGAATCAGAGCAAAGGAGAAGGAACCGGAACAAAGTATGAAAAAAGTACCGGTTTGGCAGCCGAAGGTGGAGACTTTGATGCTACTGTAGGTTTCCCCCCAAGTTCATCATCGAGTATCGTTTCGAGAAGATAGTTGACAAAGATACATCTATGATAGCGCCCCGGAGCTGCCCGTGAAGCTGCTAGATTAATGGACGAGAAGGGTATCACCCATGGAGACAACAAAGGTGAATCTGGTGAACCAAAGAAGGAAAAGAAATGTAAGCTTCAAACCACCAAATCTTTATCCAATATACCACACAAACCGGATATCTAACGACAGTAATTCTCTAGGGTACGGTGTCGACCACAGCGGCTTCGGCGGCCATGGAAGCCACCAAAACAAACGCCCATCGGTATCAGGTTCCAAAAACCCATCCGAAACCGCAGATGGTGATGAAGACGTTACCACTACCACCGGTACCACCACCACAGGCACCAACACCACTGACACCGTCGACAACCACCCTCACACCGAGAAGAAAGGTCTGTCGCAAAAGATTAAGGAAAAACTTCACCATTCTTCCGGATAAACAGGATATCGGCAATAAGAAGGAAAGAATTAGACAAAATGTACTTTCAAGGTGGCAGCTTGTTTGGTTTGTGCCTCATTTCATTCTTTTTTTTCTTTTAACCTCTGGGGGAATAACTACTACTTAAGTATTGCTTTAGCTACTTCTTAATAAGCCTTCCGTTTTTTGTCTTTCTCGGTTTAAAATTTTTCCTGTTCATTGCATCTTTTATAACGTTTAATTTTATGAGGTTCTGCGTTGCATCTCGTGTCTTTTTTTTTAAAAAGACCCTTGCGAGCAGCAATATTCATTACAATACAATGCAATGGCAATGCGATGAACTCGAGAATTCGAAGACTTGTTTAAAGTCTTTAGGGTTAAATTCCCAGAAGATGGATTTAAGGGAATACAATCCGATTGCTTTCCCTATAATATTCTATTCTATTCTTCGAAAGAACAGTATAGTTTAAACATTATCTTATCAATTAAAGGACCCAGTCCCATCAATTTAAGCATGAACACTGATGCAGTAGCGGCGGTGTATCCAAAACTTCACAAGACGTTTAAAACAGCACATAGAACGTTAACTTTAACCAAGGGGGAAAAAAAAGGACGAGACCGACAGATGAAGAAATCTATCTATCTATCTATCGAAGACGGATGTATAAGAAAAAAAAAAAAAAAAAAAACAGACGCTGAAAGATAAAAAATTTAAAAAAAAAACATAATCCATGACCCCCGTTGTATGCAGAGCAAAAATGTATGATCCGAAACGTACGTGTCGACGAAAACTCAATAATGCATACCGAAAAAGAAACTGAGACCTGGTGTAACGTGTATATGTACAGGATATTTGTAAAGGGCGGATGGAGAGGAAAAAAAAAAGAAAACTTGTATTACACATTTCCCTCTATCCCGGGTTTAAAAACGGTCTTCCTGATGACCGTTAAAATCATATCAAATCAAATGATAATACAAAAAGAAGAAAAGAAAGAAAAAATAGGAAAGAGATAACCTAAATGGATGGGACAATCTCAACCGTTACATCCCAAGTCCGTTTACCTTCTCCGTAGACACCGCCTAGGCGGTCTTTAATGAGTCTGGTGATTCTCTCTCGAATCTTAACTTCGGTCGAGGCGTCTGAGAGGTGGACGTGGAGTTTGAGATTGGCCATGCAGAGGCTATAGTGAACTTGCCAGAACGAGGCTTCTTCAATCGTAGTTACGGCCGAGTCCCGCTCGATCTTTATTAAATGGTTTTGTTAGTACCCCGTATTATGGAGTGTAATATAGGAATTAATGAATGTAGCTTACCGCTTTGATGACCTCTGGTACTCCCTCGCCACCATATCGCATGAGTAACATGCTACCTAGGATCTTGACAAGTCTCAATCCAAGCATGATCATTGAAACAGCAATTGTCAACGATAATGTCCTGTCAACCCAGGCGTACATGGTGACGGAGAGTAGTGGGAGGAGCAGGAGAAGGCCTGAGCATGATAGTGTGAGGAAGTGGGATGGATTGCTGAGGATGGATGGAAGGTTTGAGATGTATGCGAATCGAAGAGCTAGATAACAATATTAGTTTCTATTGTAGGATGCAACAGATCTAGAGACCATCTCACCTTTCCCGATGCGGATATGGTTCTTTAAACCGATCCCAGAAACTAGTGTTGCTCCGATCACAAGAAGGGCGTAGCCATCGATGGTGCCGTTGGGGACTCGTTGATGTCTATGGTGGCCGTGACCACCGTGAGAGTGGCCATGTCCTTCGTGGTCCTCTTCTCCTTGGAGTCCAGCGACAAGATCTTGAGCAGCGTGTTGGATCAAGTCGAATCCCATGAAAAGAAGCAGAACCGACATAGCAAAGCCAATGAGAACCTCAGCTCGTTGTAACCTATCAGAATAGAATCCGTCAGCCCACACTTCCATTGAACAATTCTTCCCTTTGCTCGGCGCCGGACAGACAGCCATACCCAAACGGATGTCTAATACTACTTCTACCCCAGACATCGAAATTACTCAAAACATCAACCACGACACACAAAGCTGCCGAAACAGCATCGTATATCACCAAATGCGACAAAGCCGTCATAGCTAACGAGCCGTGTCCTTTCCAAGCGCAAAATATGGCGATCCCGAAATGGACAAATCCCCACCCTAATCGAATCTTCTGCTCTTTCGTCATGCTCTGTCGCCATTCTTTGATTGTCGGGATCGGGAGGGACAATGGGACTGCTAGTGGAGCTCGGGGTTTCGGTTCGGTAAAGATCTGATGGCTCATACTCGATCGTTTGTATCGATGTCCACGACGTTGGTTCTATTGGGTAGATTGTAACACAAGGTTAGGTCAAAGCTTGAACACTAATTTGATAAAGTTCTTGCTAATATCCGAGTCTAGAACTTACTGCCTGCTGATTCATCGATCCTGGGTTCGTCGGTGGCGCCATAACCACTTGTTTGAAGTTGAATGGCGAGCGCGTGGGCGGCGTGGATGTTCCATTGATCGTGGTTGTCAAGGTGGTTGTCGAGGAGTTAGATCCTCCATTGGAATAGCCGTTCATCCTGGATTGTCGTATGGGTGAGAAAGTTGGAGTCCCGTTGAACCTTGTTGGCGATGGAGCGTACGGATACGAGGGAGTTTGAGGGGGCGTGGAGAAGGAAGGCTGGATATTGATTCCTTGGAAGTCGGCCGGTGTCCAGGAAAGTCTGCTTGGAGTCGGTGTGAGAGAATTTTGGTCGTAGTCGGCGTCGTCTACGAAAGGCTCCTCAGGAAGGGGTGTGGGAGGGGTTGGAGTCCTTGGAGGGAGAGGGACTGGAAGGTTATTGAAGGTCGTCATGGTGGTGCCGTGGGTGGCTCAAACACCCTGCTTGCTCACCAGGCGATGGTGTGCCTGGGAGAGAGTGTTTTCCAGATGCAGCAGCTGGGGGTGGGCCAATATTGGACGAGTTGAAACGAGGGAGGTGGGCAGCTTAGTATTCCTGTTCGCGAACAGTGGCCCGCATGCGGACCGAACGTACGGGTCTTCGAATTCGAGTTTTTGAAGATGAGTATGCAGTTTTAATCTTGAAGTGTAGTATGAAGAATGGGTGGAAGGGCAAAAGAAGGAATGATCGAATTCTCCGAATGCACAAAGGGAAGGAAGATAAGGAAGATGGAGAGTAAAGATACGGTCTGGCGTAAGTGGCGTCCGGGCAGTACGGTCCCAAGTCAGGGATGCTTGAACAATTACACGCAAGCTGAAGTGGCTTCGTCACGGTTGGGGTTCCTGGGGTTCTGTTGGAGTTGAAGTGACAGTTGGAATTAAATGTTGGCCTTGTCCTGTTCCTTTATTAATATTCTGGCGATGTTCTTCGATGTAGTCGTATTTAGCATACGGATAAAACAGTGGCAGTGGCAGTGACCGTGATTGTGGTGTTTGTGTCTCGACCTCCTATTTCACACCAGCCTATCGGGCTCACTGCAAAACTCCATGTATGTAGCCTCGACGGACATGCATTATCTGCCTGTCATATTGGGTTTTCGTTCTGCACGCTCTCGATTTCTGCACCTGCATGGGCAAAGGGGCAACGGCATTGGCGTCCTGCACAAAGACCTGGTCTAAATCCTATCCGGCAGGTGCGCTACGACCCACGCTAGCATGGCACAAGCCAACCCGAGCCAAACGATGTCGTAGTCACAACAGAAGGAAAGTCTTGGGGGTTTCATAAGGATCGGCCCTGGAGCCGCGGAATGAGAAGCAGGAACGGGTTCGAAGAATTCGACGGTAACGGCTGTCACGCACTCAGCTGTTCGGTCCATACCTCTCTCATTAACGCCTGTAGGTACATGTACCTGTAATTTATCGGTATCATGCCTTCACAACTAAAGAAGTTGGAAGAATCTACGGCGAAATGAGCGAGCATTTACAATATACCGGCCCTTCTCATAACATCTTCAAAATCCTTCCTTTGCGTCGTCATAACGTTAGTTGAAGCGGTCTCCACTCATCAAATTTAGATTGCAGAAAACCCACTTGTTAACATCCATTCCGCCGCTGGACGATGCCTCTCTTAACATATCTCTTAATGTATCATCGCTGACGTTTTCATTGAGGACCTTTGCGACCTTCCTCAAATGCTGTAGAGTGATGGGGCTTTCGTCTTGACCGCCAGTGAACAGTGAAAACGCTTTGTCCACCTCTTCTTTCTTGTCCCGATCCTTGATCTTCATTGCTGCAACCTCAAGGAATAGTTCATATGTGATAAACCCTTCATCATCTGGGTCGATTGATTTTTGAATATCTCTGACTTCACCAGTAGAAAGATTGAAGCCCAACGCGCTATATCATGAAGATGCTTCTCTTTAGCTTTCATTGCACCTATTTATATATACCTGGTATATATATACGTGAAAAGAAGAGAGATAAAGTCTCACCTAAAAACCTTCTTCAAGTTTTTGGACAAAATCACACCGTCTCCCAATTCTTCAGGATCCGTGAAATATCCAAAAGCCGTGCGGACTTCTTGTTCTTCCTCTGTGGTGAGACTGAGGTTTTGAGCTAGCTTGACTCTAGGCTTCTTCTTTGGCGGAGGACCCGCTGGAGTTCGTTTCTTTGGGGGCTGTATGTTTTATTAGAATCAAAACACTATAATAGAGCATATCGATTTAATATAAACCGAGGATTACAAGAATGAACTGCCTACCATGGTTTCTCAAATCGTTCTTGTGTAAAGGTGAAGGGATGTTCCATGCGAAGTTGAACGAGCGGTGATATAGCAACACCTCATGTTTGTCCACATGCCAAGACATTCCAGCCCTTTAAATTCACACTCCAAACTTTTCCTTGCTGGAATTTTCTTCCTTTTCTCTTTTTCTCTCCATCTCAAAAAGATTTTATCATCTATACATATGCTAGAGCTTCATTTCGACTTATATTATAGCACCAGGAATTGGAGTGTGGACACATAGATGAGATGGAATACCTTTCACGTATCTCCTCGCGTTTTTCTGCGGAAAAATCGGGGTTCACAGGGCATGGAGCCTTCACTGGCGACGATGTGTTCTGTTGAGAGAAATGAGGAACATATAGAACATTATACCAAGTACCTAGAGTGTACTCTCCGGATTTGTCTCGTAAATTTGTAAACCGGATTTTAAATGCACTGTGTCACTACCTGGGCATGAAATTACAGAGCTCGAGCCGAGTGATTATTGAATAGGTATGAAGACTTGTGGGATGTGTAGATAGTCATTCGCCATGACAGAGGAAGTTTCGAAGGAGTATTTTGCGACTATATTACATGATACGAATATGTTGCTGGTCAACATAATGCCGTCTTGGAGGAAATTTCAACTCCGTCTAAGAAAAAACGTTTAAACTCGCTAATGAAGATTCATGTATTGAAATTCTTAGCATCGCTTTACGCAGGATCGCGCGCCAATGCTATTGATATCAGGGAAAGGGCAAGGAGGAATAACGAAACACAAGAACACTTGACGTGAATCATGCCTATACCTATTGTTAGCATCAGAACCATCAACATCGAGAAGAGACTGTCTTCAGATCACATACCTCAGCAGCAGCATCAACCATAGAATACAAAACCACAAACATATCAACAAGGGGCCCCATATCGCCGGCGTTTGGTAGCACACCTCCGATATTGGCGTTTCGTTTTAGTATCGAAGACACTAATATTCTATTATCTGCCAGGAACCTCTGTGTTTGCATAAGGTCTGATTTATTATAGAGACCCTTGCAAATCAGGCAGGAGACAAGGACCCGGACAAAAGATAACAACAAATCGTAGTAACTGGAAATGTTTTTGCCGCCCATAAAAGCTATTTCCGGGACAATTGGTTAGTTGGTGTAGGTCATTAACGTATACTTGTGGTGGTCTTACCAATACCGATGTCAGGATCGATTGTGAACAATCCGCATTCTTTAAGAATCATGAAGTAGCCAGAGCTAAGAACCATACCAGCTCCAAGCTTTGTTCGAGAGAGTCGTAGCAGGAGCCCGGTGATGGCTTTGACGAGTGTCATAAAAGATTGGCCACCTAATAGCTAGTTAGAAATTGCAGTGCACAAAATAAAGAGTTAGAAGTGGCATACCATCGGTAACCTGCAGCGCCTCCTGGTCGAGACTCTTGAGTGATTGTACAAGTACCACAATCAGATTTTGCCTTCGTAAGACGTCAATGATGTAGGTCGATTCCTCTTCCTGGCTTAACGCGACAAGGGCATCTAGAAGATTCAATGCAAGCAACTTGCAAGTACCGGCCCCAACATATGCATCATTGCACAAAATCTCAAGGAACCGCTCCCCGCTTCCACGGATGGTCTGTAGGCTGCGACGGTTGAGAATGGACAACTGTGATGATAGGCCCGCCATACCATTCAGGTATCTACATAAGATATCGTAAAAGTCTTCGCGAATCTTGGCACTTGCAATAGGCGACTGAGCGCCCCGTAGTGCGAGGCGGAACAGCTGGTAGAGACGATCATGGGCTATATCTGCCCCTCTTTCTCGGCCTAAATTTATTGATTCGAAGTCGAGATTAGAGATGAGTGATTGCGCCACTACGGTCAATTCTGCTGTTATCCGTTCATCGCTACCACAGTGCTGTTCAAGCTTAGGAATAACCGTCTGTAAAGCCTGCATAATGTAGGAAGACTTGGTTGTGGGGTCCGAGAGGGACGTTTCCAGGAGGGCAATGACAAGTCTACACCAGTGCTGCAGGCACAGAGTTCTTGAGACTTTGAATTGTCGGAAGTTGTTGTCCTGCTGAAGGTATACTGCGATTTGCTCGATCTCGTTGTCCATCAGCTCCTCGGCATCTCCTCCGAGCTGCCCGGTCTTCTTTAGTTCCAATTTCCTGAGCTGGAGCATTGATCTAACATTATCAATGTTATACTGTTCGACCTCTTGCCCTGCAGCGCTCCTTAAATATGGAGAAAAGTTCAAACCGCTAAAGTAGGTTAAGTCAGGGGCAGCGAAGGCGCCTTCCACGTCGAACTCGAGGAAGTCAAGGTAGTCAAGGAGACTTGCGTGGTTTAACCTCACATCAAAAGCATCTGTAACCCCCATAAGACAAAGGTAGTATGCAGTGAGCGAACTCGATGCCCCAAGGAGCGACATTTGGCGTAGCTCTAAGGCTAGATAATCAAGGATGTATGTCCGTGAGTCGATATAAGCACGGCAACAGTCTACAGATGTATTGAAGAAGAAGTCTGGGGCTGTGAAAGGAAAACCATCCCACATAGTCGAATTATTGATGACGGCTTCCTGAGAAAACTGGGCGAAGAAGAACTTGTTCTCCCTGAGGATGTAAAGAGTATCCGAGTAAGTCAACTTGGATCTCCAAAGGAAATGGAGGACTGTTAACGCCGCTCGCTTTAACACCATAAGTTCCCCATCGAAGATTGTTCCTTGTTCATCTCTTTCCTCCCACGAGCTGGCGATATTAAGGACAGAGTGGAAGACCGAGGTACCGGAGCCAATGCCACTTGGCTCCTCACTGATATCAATTCGATTATCGTTAATGGAGAATCCAAGGATTAGATGAGCGAGGGTCGGCTTGTCGGGTGTCGATGCCAAACAAGTATTCAAAAAGGAAAGAATTTCAAGCTTCACGATAATATCGGGATGCAATTGTCCTTCTATAGCCGTGCTAGGGTCGATTCGCTTCTCCAAGGCGTTTATGAATCCGAAAGCTATCCTTCTTGACTCTCCTTCAGAGTCAGTGATAGTGAGTAACCGGTTCTTGTCGCTGATTCTGCTGAAATGCGAGGTTGGTGTGCTCGTTATTGTTGTCGATGCAGCCAAAGTCGTCAGAAGTTTTAGTGATGTTACGGCCAGCCTCGAATATTCCATTCCACCTAAGAGGCCGAGATGAACGATGATGGAAAGGTGATAAAGAACAGCTGTTTCGAAAGATGAAAGTGCTGTATTTGCTACACTCTTGCGAGGAGCATTGTCGTCTTTCCACAACTGTGGCCGCACTACTTCGAGGAACGTGTGCTCCTTATCCATTATTATCGTCATGATTTGTATGGTCATTAATATGCTTTGAATAAGAGGCGAGTCTTCCTTTGTACCCTCTGCCGCGGCAACTGCGTCTACTCCTTTGCGGACAATCGAGAAGAGAGTACTTAGGACGCCCTCACTAAAAAGATGATCCATCAATCTTGAGAACGGGTGCAACTTGACATAGGTAGCGAGGTCGGTGGTTTTCATCACAGAGTCAACTGCAATGGAAGATGTATTGGCTATGACGATAAGCTGGTCATCAAACGACAGCAAGGATGTCAGTATGAAATCTAGACATGCTGTCTGAAGTAAAAGCGTATCGGTGTCAGAGAGTTGCTTATCCGCTTCAATTAGCATTTCGACGATACTATCCACGTAAAAATCAATGCCGGGGAGCCTGTTTGTGCTCCCGAGATTTTCTGGAAAGGGAAGAACATCTGTCAGGTTTGGGTCGGTAGGGCGTATTAACGCCGTCATAAGCTTGACAAAAGCTAAGGCCGACGCAAATGATGTGGTAACAACTTCGGATTTGAGGAATGTCATGTAACCATTAGGTTTCGTCCTAAGGGCTGGCATCCCCGGCCCAGCGTTAGGGGGTGGAACCATAACCCATCGGTCAACGGCATCCCATAGCTGAATGTTATCGTTCTCGGACTTAGCGAGGCAGAAACCGGCAATGGTATTGAATATTGATGCGATTAAACTTCCAGGAAGTGGAGAATCCAACATTTCCATCAGAGTAGGTATCAGTTGTGCTGTCGTGTTCTCGAATATTCTATCCCTGGCAGAATCGTTGAACGTGATGATTTGAGTGATGAGACGGAGATAGGAATCAATAACCCTTATGCTCTCTTCATCCAGCTCTGCAGGTTCTACCGGAGGGGGCATACCACGATACCCTATCGCAGGGGGGGGAGGTTCGATGCGTGGCCGTAATTGCGTAACATAATATTGTAGTGACTGGAATATAAAATCCCATGAGACTTGTTGCGGCCGCTTAGTTTTGTGGCTGTGGACCGTCGTATCCTCGGTGAGGAACTGGTCCGCCATCTGGGCGCTGTCAGGGCCAAAAGCTAGGGAAGACAACATATCGCAATAAGCACTGGCCATTGCGGGCGTCTGACGTTGAGATGCCCATGTTAAAAAGCCGTGGAGATTGCTTTCCCGGTCACCCCAAAAGGTCATGCCGGCGTCTGGCCGGTTCCGGAACAGAAACCCTATAAACATGAAAAATCTTTCCAGATTATATGCGCTTTCTCGCTGAATCATATGGTCCTCTTCTTCGATATTCTTGATTTCCTTGAGAATATCCGCCATGTTACTGATGAAACTGTCCATGAAGTTTTCAAGCTGGGCAGTAAGAGCTATCCGAAAGTCAGGCAAAAGCCCAACCATTTCACTAGTCTGTATAGGTGTCTTTGTCTGTAAAAAGCGCCTAAACTCTTCCCTCGAAGCCTCCGATTGAGTTGCTGGATTTGTATCCGCAGCAATCGCCATCATAAAATCCAACCCTCCATCGGATAAAACGAGTTTTGAAGGTTCGTGAATGTCTTTTTGATAGTCGATTTGAACGGGTAGTGTAGGAGGAGCATCTCTAGCGAGACCATTCATTTCCGTAAACCAGGATAGGTGAACAGCAGCATGGACGTATTGCAGGTCCCAGCGGTCGTCTTTGCTTGATCTTACGAACTCTGCGTGTTTCTGTTTGAGCTCGGTAACGGTGCTCTTTGTGCTTGGTGATAGCACAAAGGAAACAATGGCTAGGAAAGGTGGTATTTGATGAATGAGGAGAACATCATACTCTTTCTGCAATTTCAACCCGGCCACTATGGAATCGAGCTCGGGGATACCGCATTGTTCCAGTTGGATTAGAGAAGTCAATGAAAGGGCGAGAGCCTGGTGCTGTTGTGACAGGGCATTCGCCTGTAGGACTATTACGTCTCTAATCTCCGCCACACTTGGGATATTGTGGAAGCCCACTAATCGATGCTTGTCGGCGAGCTGTCGGATCCATTCCCGGATAGTTGACATCGTCTTGATAATTCTATCCCCAAACTTAGTCCCCCTCCCCGCGATTGCCATTGCCGATTGCTTTAGGATAGCCCGTAGCTCTGGGTCGACGTCGTTGTCGGACGACAATGAAAGGATGAGTCGGATACATTCTGCGATATAATGCCGACGTCTATGAAAAATGATTACAGCTGCTTGCTTCGGTTCCCGATCCAGGCTGGTACTTTCTTCTTGTCCAAGTAAAAGGAGTTCTGCTGCCAGTGATTCATCTAAGGACAATTCATCTGACAGCTCGATTGTCGTTTGGACGAAAAGTTCGTTTACCTCATATTCGTCGTCAGATAGCTGAACCTTGCCTGCTCAGATCATTTACACCGTCAGTTCCCTTTACGCCTTTGTACGGCATTCCAACTAAATTCATCCTCACCTGACTGTAACTTTTTCCGATTTTCGTTGCTTCTCGGGCGGTGGTCAAGTAATTGTTTGAGTGCATCCTGGTGTCGGCTTAACAAATCATCGAGAGTATCAGACCCAACCCCGTTCGATTCTGCGATTGCAAGCAGCGCTTCGTGCAGACTCTCGAAATCCGAGAGTAACCACGCTGGCAAAGACATGTTGTCGTCTCGTATGTAATAAATCGTGCTTGTGCACGCCGATTGCACGTCTCGCTGATGATCCTATATACAACAGCCGCCCAGGACGTCGGCGATTGGTGCGCGTATTTGCGTAGGTCGGTTTTAGAGCTAACGGTTCGGAGCCGTAGAATATCGCGACGGGGTATGTGATTTAGGTGAGGGTCTTGTGACTTTTGGAGGTATGTCGGTGGGAGGGACGACTCGAGTGTTCTGGGATGGGATGATGTCGAAAGCAGCCGAACTTTTTCTTGGGTGGAGAGACGCGTCGTTGGAAAGCCGCACCCCAGCAACCACAACCAGCAGCGTCTCGAACAGAACTTAACTTGACTGTGACTAACTATGGAAATACCACAACCCCGTTCTGTTTAGAACCGACTTACCTACCTAATTACACGTCTGTATGTTATCTCACGCCCGGATCAACTATTCGAAGACCAGATAGACAGGTGATTTTTGACCTTATGAATGTTTATTTTGCCGGCTAACGTTAGCTCGTGGTTTTGCTTGTCCAGTTCTGTGGCACCAAATCCTAGTTCAGTGGAAAGAAACACCCAGAGGACTCTCTCGGCCTCATGATACCCACGACCCAGAGCCGCGATATAAAATAACGTCTTTGGCCCTTGATCTACAACTCATCCTCCTCGTCCAGGTTGATAATCAGCCTTCCTTCTTGTCACTCCTTTCCAGCAACCATATTCTTGTTATTAGCGTTTTAGCGGATGCAATGCATTGTTTCTTCTACCAAAATCCAACGGTCTAACACATTTCATATACCTGCATTCATTGGTTAAACAGCCCAATTCAATCCTCCCTAACTTCATTTCTATTACTCTACCAAACTTAAAAACGTGAGGTATAAGACAATTGGGCTTCCCAAAGCTAGTCAAGATGTCTGAAGCAAAGTTAACAAAGATATATGGCAAGTACCCCCACTTGCAACGAGGATGATACTTCCATACTAACCGTGATACCGATATTTGTAGAAAACCTGCAATCTGACAAGTCTAATGCTAGGCAGTCTAGTGCAAAAGGTCGGTACTTCTCATCTCTGTTTGGCAGCTAACGCTAGGATACGATTGACACAGAGATTTACAGAGTTCCGCGACTTGATTCTCAAGTCCGACTTCATGTGAGTTCTAGGGTATCTTGAATAGTTGGAAAGAAGCGCAGACCAGATTCTAATCCTTAACAATAGATATAACATCCCAGATAAGGGATACAATAAAATGTTCGAAATTCTGTTCAAAGCGTCCACGGCCGAAAAGGCTGCGGTCTCCCGACAAACTGGGGGGACGGGTCGCAGGATGAATATCACCAAAGTTGGAGAGCTTACCGTAACGATTAGGATATTAGTTGAGAAATGCGGACATCGGCTGAATTATAAAGCCGTCAAGGCTTTAGTAGCGCATTGTACCCAAATGCTACTGGAGATCCACGAGGATCAGTACAACTCTGTCGTTCAGGATTATATTCGAGTCCTGAATTCCCTTTTCGGGAACCGCTCTCATGTTGAACATCTGCTTAAGGACGATTGGATCCAGCTAGTTCAACTTTGTTGCGAATATCTTGAAGTCCGCATAGAGAAAGAGCATAATTATGTACCAAAGGCTAATACCTCGAGAGCTGAAAACGAAGGGTTTGGTCAGATCGGTACTACTATCTTGATGCTTCTCCGGACGTTGACTTCGACGCCACAGGCTTTTATTGTTGAAGGAGATCATTTACCCCAACTGGTAGACGTCGTTTTGGCTGTCTATGAGCTTCGCCCCACAGAGATCGATGCCGTGCTGACACTCAATTCAGTACTCGAGGCATTGACAGCTAACCACCTAGAATATACCGCAAAAATAGTGAGAAGAACCACGGCCTATTTTGCGGGGAATTGGGAGAATACGAAATCATTTGCGATGAAAGAGCACCTCGTAGTTCATCTTATCCTCGGGCTTCCTCACATATACTCCCTGCTGAAATCCCCCTCGGAGAGTGTACTCCGCGAAAACCTTGCAACGGTCCTAGGGAAGATAGTCGCAGAGCATACCAATACTCCAGATAAGGGGAATATGTTGGAGATCAATGATATTGCATTTGAGTGCTTGCTACCATCCAACCCCGTTCAAGAAAAATCTTCGCGGACTTCCACATTCGCGCTTCGTCCCGGGGCTTCGGGAAAGGAACACGGCTGGATGGTCCCAAAATTAATGGCGTCTATAATCTACTGTCTTCAACAAGATTTTGAAGACAATACCCAAGCCATGGACATCGATAATATTGGTGGTGTTGGCATAAAACGTCTAAGACTTGGATCCAAATTAGACGATATACTTCGTGACCTTAAATCCCCAAAAGAGGCCTCTAGAATTCTAGCGATGCAAGTCCTTGGCTTCTACTTCGATAAATGGATTCCCGATCTTGCAACCGCAGAAAGAGCGCTCGAGACAATTGCGCAACTGTGCTCAAACGAATACACTGGATATGCATCATGGGCAATGCTCGTCCTGGCAGTGTATGTATACACACTTTCACAATAAATAGTCTGTGTGCCTCTACTAATACCCCGTTACAGTGTTTATTCGAATCCAAATTCCAAAGAACTGGTTAAGTCGTTGAATAACTTGGAATTATGGAAGACGGCGATGAGGAACATAACCTCTCCTTCAGCGTGTCGTTCAGCCTGCCACTTGCTTCGGATTATGCTTTCGGAGAATATATTAGCATTTACGGAAGTTAGGGACTCTATTGATAATCTTGTATCAAAAGTCGAGGCACATGGCCCTGCTCTTGTCGCGGACTCCACTATTGCATTCTGGCATGAAATAGTTAGGCGTCGGAGAGAAAATCCAGCAATATCGAAGGTCCATCTTGAAACGAGACTGTTTCAATGGTTCCTGATGAAATGGCGACCGGGTATTTTCATACACTCCTTGCTCCTAGGCTAAGGGTCTTGTTAACGATGATTATCTGAATCTAGGAGCCGTAGGGGGAGACACTGGAAACAAAGCATCTGTTCCAGAAATCAGCTCGGTTGTGTCGCTTTGCTGTGGGCAAGAATACTATCCCTACACCACATACTCCGATACTGTGAGCGGGACTATTGGGCAAGCCATAGAAAGAAGCTCCGCCTCCCTAAACCCTCTTTCTTTCCTACTTCTCGGAAATGTGGGTACAGAAGGCCCCCCAAAGTCACAGGGCTCTTCATCTCGCAAATACTGGACCAAACCTGCCGTCACAAAGAGGTCTATAGAAGTGGAGACTCAAATGCTTGAATTCTCAAATCAACAACTCGATGTTTTTTACGACCAATGGCTGATCGTACAAAATAAGGAAGATGTGAAGAACATTAATCGAGGTGGTGCAGAGGAAGTAACTGATTTCCTCGCTGTTATCTCGATTTTCGGCACCTTTCTCAACCAACCTGAAACGAAGGCCACAGAAACATTCTTCAAGAAGCTAAATAGGGTTCGATCTGCGTTTGAAGACTATTTTAGTCGGAAGAGAGTTGATATGGATGTTATCAACGGCATTATGTCGAGGGTTAATAAATTTTTACCACGGTTGACTAGCCATACGAAGGGCTTGGAGAATCACCAATGGAAACTAGCCGAAGACAACGCCTTGACTCAATTTCTTTCGACACTCGACGTCGTTATATCATCGAAATTACAACTTGCTAGGTTAGGTTCAAAAGATGATGAGGACAGTGATGGAATGGACATCGACGATATCCTTGGAGACGGTACCACTGTGGAAGAAAAAGCCTTTAACGACATGCCCAGGGAGTTATACGAAGCGATTGGCTCCCTGAACACCACAAAGATGACGATATACCAGGCTCTCAGGTTGCATGCATCCGTTTCCCAAGAGAGAGACTCTAGTAAAGCCTATAGGGAATTTGCACTATCCTTAACCGAGTTGTCCCCGATTCAACTAATATATTCAAGACCTATAATAGATGAATTCTTGGGTCTAGATTCGAACCTTTCAAGGAATGAACTCGGCGTTTTGGTCCTGTCAGTTGGTGAAAAATTGCTTTCTGTGTATGACTACGAAAGATGCGAAGTTGGAACGATGATTTGCATCAACGTACTAACCAATCTCATAAAGTTATGGGCACCCCAGAAACATGACGACTCGCTGTACAGCAACTGCGAATCGATATATAACTGGCTCATCTTAGCTGCATTAGATAAAAAGGCTCTATCATACAAAATACGTATGGCAATTGCCGAGTTGCTGAGGGATATGCTCTCTGTGAATATGGCGTACGGACAAAGGCCAGGGTCGAAATCTCTGAGAACAAACTTCCTCAGACTACTACAAGATGAGGACATGCGGGTGCGATATTTAATGGCCGATTACCTGCCAAATTTGTTCTCCCTCTACTCTATCGAGCTTCATGCTCGCGTCTATGACGATGTGACGAAATACCTCGAGGCCGACATCGACAATCTAGAAGGCCTTGCTATGAGGGTACACAGCTTGTCGAAATTGATATCAGCTTCTTTCCATGTTATGAAGAATGCCGTTTTTCATATCTTTGAAACCGCGTGGAAGGTTCCACACTCGAAACCATATGCAACCTGTGCGATATCGAGCGTAGCGAAAACTCTCAAGAACGGCGACCCTAAAGCAATATTCAGGCTCTTCAAATCACATCTCATTCACCTCTTCTTACAAGAGGATGCAAAACTTAGCGACGAGTTTCCGTACTCGATATTCGGATACACCACCCTTGCAGAACTCTATGCAGATGCGGAGGAAGAGCTTGTTGCCCAACTTCTCATGTTCAGCCGGGACGATGATGCGAATGAAGTGTCGGAAACCCTTCAGGTCCCCTACGAATCTTTGATCCAAACGAGTTTCCACAAAATCATGGCATACAGCACTGCGTGGGCTTCAAGCTCTGGAAAGGACAACAACCAGAGGTCTGGCAAAGGTACTGCAGACGGAAGAATTCGAAAGCGTCTTGGAGACGGTCCTTACAGTGAACTCATGAGCGAGAAACTAGCATTGATTCTATCTACATTCTTTGAAATTTACACTGAGGATGATGATGCCGACAAATCGACGCAAACGAGTCAAGAGGATGGTGGAAACCGAGAGCATCATCTCGCCCGGAACGGAGCCTTAGGCGCTGCTTGGGACGTTATGAAATCCATCCTTATGATCAACCATTCGACCACAAAGCTTGGTCAGGTTACCAAACCAGCGTTTAAACCGAGAGTTATTGTTACTTCGGTAAACTACATCTGCGGCAAGGTCAATCTTGGAAACATTGGTACTATGTGGGATGCTCCTCTCTATACATTCATCGTGAGAAGGCAATTGGAGATGATTCAAGAGTCACTAGGAAGTATGCAAAGTTGCGTCGTTATCCGAACTATTCGATTCATCATCTCACTTGCAGGGAGGGTAGCAGTTGAAGGCTATCCACTGGAACTAGCCATTCATGGTCTTATACCGTATCTCACAGACCCTGTCTGCACTAGAGATACGATTGGTGTCCTTCAATACTTGTTCACGTCCGGTCAAGATCACCTTATTAAGGTTCCAAACTTCGTATTGTCTTCCAGCCTTACAATCTTAGCTTCAATGAACTCCTTCATTGACACCGAAGTATCCACACCAGCGAAACAAGCCCAAATGTTAGATTGTCGGGATGGCGCGGTTGCATTTAGGAGATGGCTCGCCGACTACTTACAGACTTATAAATCATCGACAATCAACGAACACCAACAATCCACTTTCCAGTCCATCTCGAGTGCGATTATCGACAGCCAGAACCCTGGGTCGGATAATATCCTTCTCAGAAGTCTGTTGCGGGATGAAAACAGCAACTCCGAGAAACTACTGAACGAGGTGACAAAGCGAACAGCTTATGCTATCCTTGGAGCTAATTTCCATAGATCACTTTTCACCGCTCAAAAGTGGGTCCAGACCGACAAGGAGGCTCTCAACATTGGCAGAATCCTTTTCCGAATATGTCGTAGCTTTCCAACAAGTGACGAATTCCTGCTTTGGTCGGCTCGAGTTTTCGGACGCTCATTTGCAGCGAGCGGGATAGTCCTCGACGAATGGACGCAGGAAAGTAGGGTAAAAGACCTGTTAATTAAGGATTCTCAGGCTCTACCTGAAGGGACTGCGTCTAAGATCTCTTTACTGAGACTCGTTGAGGCCTATCTAACAAGCGCAGCAAAAGACGAAGTCGGAGTAGCAGAGTCGACCATCCGCAACATAGTTTTCCGAGATGCAGCTTCAGGGAACAGCAAGGACAGCATTGTCGAAAAATACGTTTCTGGTCAAGTTATCACTGCCATGCGATGGATGGCAATGCAACCGCCCTTGTATACCCTTACAGATGGACCGACGAGGCTACCAGAGTCATTAAGGGTCTCAAAACGAACTGACTTGCCGGAACTCAAAACATGGGTTAAGCAAGTTGCTACCTGGTTATCTAGCAATATACAGGATGATAGTATATCCGCCAACTTACGACCGCTACTATCTGCTGTAGATGACTTCTCAGAGAAAGCCTTGCCTTACCTACTTCATATCGTGCTTCTGGAGCAAATGCTTAGTGACCAGAAGCAGGTGAGAACGCAGATTTCGAACTTATTTGCCGACTGCTTTTCGAACAGCTCACCAGACGTGATTCCTTACACCTCAATATTGCTAGAAGGAGTATTATATCTGCGGACACAAAGAGTGCCCGACGAAGCTACGCCGTCTGAACGAGACGATTGGATCGAACTAGATTACCGAGACGTCGCCCGAGCAGCAGCAACATGTAACCTCTTCAAGGTTGCTTTGATGTTCGTCGAACTTCATGTTTCGCATACTGGAAAACCTTTCGAAGATACCGATCTTCTTCTCAAGATCTATCAAAATACCGGGGAACCCGATTCATACTACGGCGTTCAAAAGACACAAACTCTGAGATCAGTCATGCAAAGATTTGCGTTCGAGAATGACGGATGGAAGAGTTTATCTTTCCAAGGCGCTCGACTGGAGAACCATATGTTGCAACTCGCTCCAGGAAATCCAATTTTCGATGCAGAGACGGGTGTTGGAACTGTGAACGCTCTAAGTGCGATTGGCTTGAACGCTCTATCTTTCAGCACTTTACAATCTCAAGGCGAAGTTGGAGGGGGTGGAGGCGGACACGAGGATAACACTTTTCAAACAGCGTGGAAACTCGAACAATGGGATCTTCCATGTCCTGACAGTTACACTTCCAACTCCAGTGGGATTTACAAAGCTTTACAATCTATCAACATCAAAACAGAGATGAAGGCTGTTGCAACATACCTGAACGAACCGTACCTCGCATGTCTACAACAAGTCCTGTCCCCAGAAAAGACAAGCTTAGGGCTTTCGGATAGTATGCGGACGTTAGCGATGCTATGGGAAATAGAAGAGGTTCTAAGCGCGGAAGATGGTACTTCGCTACGCAAAATATACGACAATCTGTATTCTCGTGATAAATGGATGGAAACTGGAAGGTTTGTTGACCAGCCGTCTTGAATTTTAATCAAGTCGTTATTTACTAACATACCTTTACAAGCTTTCACGATGTTGACGATATATACTCTGCTCGAATGGCAATATGCCGCTCCATGGTCAAACGAGCTCATCTCAGAGCCAATGCTCGAGTCGAAATCCAATCTGCAAGACTTCTTGAAGCTAAAACGCTGATCAAGATGTGTCAAATCTCACGCAGTCATAGTATCCTGCAAAAGTCACTGACCACGTCGGTATCTCTGAGTGAGATGATTGGACCTTGTAGAGACATTGGGGTTGAAATCGAAGCCGCGGCGACCTTAGAAGCTGCCAGCGTTTTATGGGACCAAGGGGAAACATTACCAGCTATAGGCATGCTACAACCATTACTCGAGATGTCAAGCCAGGATAGCAATTATCTCAAGCAGGCTATTCCAATCGGCCGTCCAGAACTTCTGGCAAAGACGGCAACATGGACTGCTGAAGCCCGTCTCAAAAAACCAGACTTTGTGATGGAAGAATACTTTTCCAGAGCTGTCAGTGAACTTGAAAAGGACCTTGTAACCCCTGCAGACGGGACAGTCTATCACCAATTCGCCATGTTTTGCAACTCCCAACTACAAGACCAAGGAAATCTCGAAGACTTCCAACGGGCTGAAAAACTCATGAAACAGAAGGAGGAGGAATACCTAGAACTCGAACGTTTAGTCCGTTCCACTTCAGGTCCAAAACAAGATAGTCTCCGCAATTACCGCCAAAAGGCGAAAGTCCTCCTCACAATCGATAGGGAAGAGTACGAACGCTTATATAACAACCGTCAACTCTTCCTCGAAAAGAGTCTTGAACATTACTTAAAATGTTTAATGACCTGCGACGACTACGACAGCGATGCTACCCGCTTCTGCTCTCTTTGGCTCGAACACTCTTCGAATGAAGGCGCAAATGAAGCGGTAAAAGCCGCACCTCTCTCAAAAGTAGCATCTAGGAAGTTCATCCCAATGATGAACCAACTTTCCTCCCGTCTACTCAACGACGAGGATTCATTCCAAACCCACCTCTTCCAACTCATATTCCGCATCTGTAGGGACCATCCGTACCACGGCATGTACCAAATCCTCGCCTTAGACCGACAAGCAATCCGAAGAGACAACAAAGACCCCTCTGCCGTCGCCCGTCAAGCATCAGCGAAACGTCTACTCCGCATGCTCGCCGAAGACAGCACCTCCAGTATATTAACCCACAATATTAGCCTAGCCACCCAGCACTTCATGAACCTCGCGCAAGAAAAAGTAGAAAAGAAAACCAGCAGCGTATCATTCCGAAGACTTTTCCCACGGCACTGGAAACTCTTCGACCAGGACATCCCGAAATGCAAAATAGCACCTCCAACGATGCGCGTGGACGTCCGTGCCGACTGTGTGTATACAAAAACTGCGTTTATGAAAATGTTCGAACCGGATATTGGTATAGCATCAGGTATCAGCATGCCCAAAATCCTGGCCTGTAGAGCATCAAACGGTCAACGCTACAAGCTCCTAGTCAAAGGTGGAAACGACGATCTTCGTCAAGACGCAATCATGGAACAGGTCTTCGAACAAGTTAGCGAGCTACTCCAAAAGAGTAGAATCACCCGTCAAAGAAACCTCGGAATTAGAACTTATAAAGTCGTCCCATTATCTACCACAAGCGGCATCATAGAATTCGTTCTCCACACTGTTCCACTCCACGAATACCTCCTCCCAACCCACGAACGCTACAGGCCAAAGGATTGGCGAGCCGGACAATGTAGGAACGAAATCCAGAAGGCACAAGATAAACCGCGAGAAGTCAGGGTCAAAGTCTTCGAACAAGTAATGAAGTACTTCCAACCCGTCATGCGATTCTTCTTCTTCCACAAGTTCGTGGGACCGGATGAATGGTTCAGCAAACGTCTCGCATACACAAGAAGTACAGCTGCAATCTCAATCCTAGGCCATATCTTAGGTTTGGGGGATCGCCACGGCCATAATATCTTGTTAGACGAGCGAAGCGGAGAAGTAGTACACATCGATTTGGGCGTGGCATTCGAACAAGGCCGTGTACTACCCGTTCCAGAAGTTGTACCCTTCCGATTGACAAGAGACATAGTAGACGGCATGGGAATCACCAAAACCGAGGGTGTCTTTCAACGTTGCTGTGAATTCACATTATCAGTATTACGTGATGAAGCATACAGCGTCATGACAATCCTAGACGTCCTTCGTTACGATCCACTCTACTCGTGGACGATTTCTCCGATCAGAGCGAAGAAGATGCAGGAGGAGTTGAGCGTGCAGAATAATGATGCTGGGGCGAAGAAGACCGGGGAGACTACGAATGCGAGTGAGGCGGATAGAGCGTTGACTGTGGTTATGAAAAAGTTGAGTAAGACTTTGAGCGTGCAAGCTACGGTGAATGAGTTGATTACGGAGGCTGGTGATGTGAGAAATTTGGCGGTTTTGTATGGAGGTGAGTCCATGCTTTCCTTTCTCGAAGAATTTATTTTCGGGATTTTTTTCCCTTGCTAACTGTTCGAGCAGGTTGGGCGGCGTACGTATGATGCGATAATGTATTTTATTTACCATTTATAATATTTACCATAAAAGTCATATGAACATAGCGATTCAGTTCCTGCATGCGGTACCCATGAGAACGAAACCGAAGTCTATAGGTTGCAGTCGATTCGATTGTTATATTGTATTTTATTATGTTTGTACTATATACAGTAGTAACCAAGTGAGGCCTAGGATCCCCGTGCCATGATGATATCGGGGAGCTGGGAACCTCAAAAGAAGAAGGCTCAATACCACAGAACACCTTCAAATGCAGTCAAAGTCCCCTCAAACTTTTTCAAGGAAAAACAGTTACAATGCGGCCCCAAAGACACCACTCGTGATAAAATAACACCAAAAGAGAGAGAAAAAAAGCCGTCTCCTGCCGAAAAGAAAAGTGAAAGGAACGGGAAGAGGGATATACCCGGGGGTTAGTATATACACGCATCTGCATGCGAAATCTAGCAAATAAAACTGTACAAGAACCAAAGATAAATGAAATGAAATGCAATGACAGCATAAACATGTGAAACCTACATCTTAGCAGCTATCTTCCGAGACGTTTTGCTTCTCTTCGAACTTGGTTGAGATTTTGACATTCCGGGAATATTCCACCCGTAGTCTTCCTGTTGACCAATATTTTTTACTGGTAGCCCCTGCATATTAATGTGAGTCCATGGATCGGTACCCTCGTCACTCCAAGCATAAGGATCATACGCTGTCCCTCTCCCTTTGGTTGTATCCCTCATCAACTCCGGGGCCTCCGTCTTCAGCTCTTTTACGACTCTTGTTAAATCTTTGTCCTCCTTAGCGATTTGAGCTTTCATCTGATAGATATTGGATCGTGTTTGCCGAGCCAGTTGCTCCAAAATCGGTACACGAGGCGTGTACTTAATGGTCTTGAGTTTCTCGGCGTCAATGGTCCCGTTACCTAAAGGTAACTGGGCCTCCTCTTTTGCAATAAGACCTTCAATGTCAATAGACTCCCCTGGTGGGATTTGGTCAGGGTTGGACGGCGTTACGCAATTTAGATCGACTTCTTTTCGCAAAACATGATCAATATCAACCGCAGAAAAGAATGCGCATGATTGTGGTAGGTCGTTGATTCCCATCTGTTGGGAGAACATGGACCGGGTCCAAATATTGGCGACTTGGAGAGCCATAGCAACTTTATACCGGTCTTCTAACTGGACTATGTACCGGATTTCGTCGTGTACCGTTATCATAAGCCGAGCATTGAGTTTGTACTGCTGGATGAGGTAGTCCATAGAAACGATGAGGAGGTGTAGATAGTCGACACCAGAGCTCTGAATTGCCCAGTTTATTCGTGAGGTCAAGAAAGCACCTTTGCCAATGTGATTTTTTTGCAACGCTTCTGTAATTCCAGCTCCGAGCACCGGCGTTTTGGGAAGCTCTTGTTCCGCGAATTCCTCCAATTTGTTGAACACAAAGCTTTCAGTGCCTCCCCGCCAAAAGGCCTTATCAGCGAGCACTTTCCTTGTTGTCTTAATGCCTTTGGTAACAACGTAAAGGTTCCCCGCAATTTCATTGGCCTGTGATTCGTTGACATTCGGGTTGAATTGTCGAAGGAGACTGGCCGCAAATTTTAGACCTGCGCCATAGATTCTCCCATAGTTAAACACTTTGGCGTTATTTCTCGAGATACCCAAGACAGCTGCTGTCCGAGAGTGCATATCCGTTCCAGAAGCCTTTGACCCTTCAAGTGTCATAAAGCCAATTGCATTGCCCCCGTGCATCTTGAATTCGGCATCGCCAATCAAGCTAGCAATCCAAAGTTCTTCCGAGCTATTGCATACTTTGTTAGAATTTCTCTTAGAACATAAATGGAGTTAGTGGGGCATACTCAACATCAGCACCAACAAAGCAGTAACCTGGAGGTGCTTGAATCATTGCCTTGAGCTCAGAGCCTACTCTATTTTTCTTTGCATTACTGGCAGTTAACCAAGTATTTTCAACGGCCCTTCTCGTAATAGTCCCCATTGGAACGATTTGTGGTAATATTAACCCGAGTTTTCTCTGATCGCTTTGTTTCGGACCCGATTCTGCAGAGAGGTTCACCGAATGCGCCACCAAGCTGCTTTGTGGAGCTTCTGAGCCCTCTTGCGATTCGAAG
Organism: Arthrobotrys conoides; assembly: GCA_036971725.1. NCBI lineage: Eukaryota > Fungi > Ascomycota > Orbiliomycetes > Orbiliales > Orbiliaceae > Arthrobotrys > Arthrobotrys conoides. The sequence continues at coordinate 4,772,503 of JAVHJM010000001.1, forward strand.
CCCATGTTCCTTCCGATCCCCTTGTTTTCCCAAACAACAAACTGTGACTTAATTCTCTCGCGAGCACTGATCCAGTATGAACATGCAGCATTCATATCAAGGGCCTCTTTGGCCTGAGGGAACTCGGAGGTTAAGACCCCGTCTTCAAAATATCTTTGGTAGCTCTTTGCGAGGGGGTTAACACATCTCGCATCTTTCCCTCCGTTATGAGGAAGCTTGAAGTAAACGGCTTGATTATCAGTTGCGATGTGAGGATTTGGTTCATTGATTAAATCTAGTATATCACACTGGATCATTGGCGTATTTGAGTATCTACCGACCTCAGAATTGGGCACTCGGAAGGTCCATCCATACTTATTCGTCCAAACCAATGGATAGCCATCCCATTGGAGTCTCAACATCAAAGCTGAGACTCGAGTCCGGACCGATATGCTCATGTCAGTAGAAACTCTAAATAGATCCTTATACCAGTTTGGATAACCGGGTAGTTTTTGTTTCGCATAGGGAACGAGTGGATCGGTTGGCTTCTTTTGCTTCTTATATCGGACCTCCCTGCCCTCCCAGTCTAGCTGGCTGAGCCAGGCATTTTCCTTGGACCATGGATTTTGTTGGATGTTCTTGATGTTTTGGTCTGCGAGAGCTTTATCATTGGCTAGCTGTTTCTGGAGGGTTGTCACTTCCTCTGTTATTGTATTGATTCTCGTTGTTGCCTCGAGTTTCTGCTCTTTTACTCTCTTCAGAGCTTCCGATTTTTCTTTCGAATTGCCATCATCCTGCTTTGCCGCTTTCTTCGTGGTTCCTCTCTTCTTTTTGGTTTGCGCGGGTTCGGGCAACGGAGGCAAGTCTGCAACATCGGGTTCTACTTGGAGCTGAGTTTCTGTCCCAGTTTTGGCGTCCGCTTCTGCTTGGGCTTTCGACACCCTCCTCGCTCGCGTTCTCTTGGGTTTCTCTAGCAAATCAGTTTCCTCCGCCACTATTTTGTCATAAACAGCAGTGGCTTCAACCAGTTCTTCGGCGAGTTTTTTGATACGATCACCAATGGCAGTTCTTTCCTCCTTTTTCATTAAACCAAAGCTAAGAGCTGCTGCCTGTTCCGTTAAAGCTTCAAGGTGGTTCTTAACTTCAGTCAAGAGCCCATTATATATAGCTTCAGAATTTGCAACATAGTTCGACCAAGACTGGTTGACAGGTAACAGCAAGGAGCCCATATGCCTAAGAGCCGAGAAGCTGACAGGGTGAGGACAAGTTTCCAGGAACCGCGGGAGGACTTTCTTATAGACATCATGTGTGACTTTGACATCGTAAGCGCAGTATGCGAGACACTCCTGCAGCTTTGGGATCAGATCCTTCGGACTCATCATTTCGCCCATCATGTCGCGAGTCTCCTTCGAAACTTGAATATTACAATGAAACATTGCAACATCCTTCAAGGAGTTTATCGAGCTGTGGTCCACCCAAATCTCTGGCTCGAGCTCTTGGGCAGCTTGTTCGATCATATGTGCCAGTTCCGGGTCCGGCCCTTGTGAGAGTTTCTCTCTGAGTTCTTTGTTTTTGCGGTGCTTCATCCATGTAGGGCGCTGGCGAGAGCACATACCATTGACGGCAGCATGTAGAGACATCGTATCGAGGAAGAATGTGCCGGTTTGGTTGAGACTGTATTCTTCCGCGATTCTCGCACGATCGTAGCTGACATTGTGGCCGACAACTATCCGTTTTTTCGACGGGTCTCCTAGGGATATTAATTGTTTGTCGTCGGGCGGGTTTTCTAGCGGTGTCGATTGATTGCCGTCCATCGACTTCCCGAGTACCCATGGGGATATCCAACTGTACCAAGCTGTCGGACTTGCTGCACAGGCTAATACGGCATACGGACTAACTTTGTAAAGAACCTCCACGTCGAAGCACAACATTTCATCCTGAGGAGGTTCGCAGTTGGTTTCTATAATCCTTCCATCCCGTCCATACTTGGTCCATCCACTCGTTTCCACATTCCATCGAGTAGGAGGAAGTGGAATATTTGCTTGTGCGAATTTTTTGGCATACTCTAACCATGGGTCTCCGGTATAGGAACCTAGTTTGTAGAAATGTTCGTCAAGAGATTCTCCAACCAATTTCGGCATCTCAAAGCCGATAGGTTCAGTGGGCTCCGATTGTTTCCCAAGCAAGTCGTGTATATCGAGATGCTGCTTCGCAAGTTCAACTAATTGTTCATCGATTGGTTGTGGAGTATTTGTCCCGAAAAGCTGTCGGTGCAGCTGGTCGCTGATATGTTGAACCTTGATTTCATTGAATCCTATAGCAACCGAGAATTAGGAGGACTAAACTACCAAGATGAAACTATGATCATTAACATACTCGCTTTGGGCTTCTTCGAGTTGGCAGGCTTTGTGACAGAGGTAGGTATTGCATCCAAAGTTATAGGCTCCGTTGGATCCGATGTTGGTGGCGACACTGATGTCGATGGAGTAGAGATTGGATACTTTGCTGCTTCGACTAGACGCTCATCTCGGATAGAAGACGAAGGAGCAGACAGGCCAGAAATTCTCCGGACTGCCTCTATTGCCTGCCATCTTGTGCGTAGAGACTGCTGTCGAGCAATATGTGGTCGTACAAGAAGCGAGAAGGTGGGCTGGCGGGGTGCGACTCGCGTGAATCGTAGTGTACGGTTCATATCACCGGCCTGTATGTGTTACTAATGGTAGAAATAGGTATACGGGCAAGGTCATGATCATGACACAGCGACCATCATGAACGAAGTTTTGTAGATGGGTAGGTAGGTGATTAATAACTACGGTGGCGGTTGGAGAAGAGTAAAGTTTGGATGAAGGAAAGAATCATTAGCATGGATAAATTTTCAGTGGGCCAGGTTTAGCTGCTGCCCAAAGATCGCTGGACCAACCCAACTTAGAAACCCAAAGTGTCCTTGCAGCCCGCTTAAAGTTAGCCCCGCCAATTACAGAGTAAAGCGATCGAACCTGCATCAGATTGACATTCTCAATCCATGTCATGATCAGGGCAAATAATATTCCTTCGAGATCTAAAGAGTTACAAATGTTACAAATGTCATTATTACCAAGACCAAGAGTGTTAGTAATACTAACGGACACCGTTCTTGAATAAACCACTTATAGATCCGGGCGATAATATATGATATACTCACTTCTTTGATTTTAATTTCGATCCATGATATTTTAAGAGGTCTCGAGACCATTTAACCCTCTCGGATCTGAGTCCGATTTCCAGGCTAGGGTGGTGTCTATGTCATAGTACTAGTGTCGAGCTCCCCCGCCATTCACTACACTAACATCGACTCTAAATCGAACTAACTAGCCAGATGTTTATGATAGCCGAGTTATTATAGAAAAGGATAGAGTAGAAAGAATATCTCTCAATTGCCTCTAGTCCCATTATTATATCAATTGCTGTTCATTGTTACGAATATAAATCTTAGAGGCTGTACGTTATCGATAAGAACTCCCAAGACAGTCGGCGTTAGGAGTTAAGCGCACCCACACCAACGTCCCTCTGCCTAGATCCCCGGAACAAACCTCCTTTCCTCGACAACCAACCAACCAACCAACCAACCAACAACCGACGCGACGACGACGACCGTCGACCACACCATCCAACTTACAACATCCTTGTTTGTGCTCATGCCTCGATAAAGGGCCCGGCTTATTCAGCCATGCATCATCCGCCAGTATACAAGTAATCTATAATCAACGCCATCTGTTTCTTTCAAACTCGACTTCATCGCAACCACTACCACCACCACCACCTACATCGCCACATCACCACACCACCTAAGTTTCACGATTTCACAACGGTATAATCATGGATATAATCGACTTGACTGCATCTTCTCCGGCGACACGGACACGGGCGACAGCTGCTGCAAGAAATAGAAATAGGCCACTTCGAGCTGTAGCCTTTAGGCCAGCAACCATGCCTGGGCCTTATAGCTTAGGGTCACAAACAGTATCCCGGCTCCCTCCAAATCGGCCTCAACCTGCTCGCCAGCTACGAAACCGTGCTGCTGCTTCTTCATCCTCTATTCAAAACTCTCTCGGGACAGCTCCCTCGAACACCACTACTATAAGACATTCCTCACCTGGCGTTTTCCTAACAGATTCCGACTCCGATTCCGATTCCGAAGCTGATAGTGAATTATTTGAAACCATGGAGGAACTTCTCCGCGCGCGCGAAGCGTATCTTTCGTCAGACGATTCTAGCCTGGATTCGGACGCCACAGCCGATGCAGACGACATGGAAGACTCCGAAGATGAAGATGAAGATGAAGATGAGGATGAGGATGAGGACCTTGAAGATGAAGACGAGATCCCAGAGCCTCTGGCCGCTCGCCGTATAGCCCCTGCATTTTCCCGTACTCGCACACGAAACACAAATAATGCCAACATTCCAGCACCTTCTCGGGCAACTGCAGCGCCTGCAGCGCCCTCCCGTCCTCCTCCCAGGGCAACCCCGCAATCCCCAGCCCCACAAACAAATCTCAAACGAACCCATTCCGAAACAAAAATGCCAACGGCTTCGCCATCAGCTTCTAAAAAAGCGAAAGCCGAGCCCGTCGAAGTTGTTGATATGATCAACATTGAGGACGATGACGATATTCAAAAAATCATGCACGAACAAATGATCAAAACACAGCGGGAGGAAGGCAACGCCCGTAGGAGGATTGCAGACTTTAAGTGCGTTATCTGCTTAGACGATCCTGAAAACCTGAGCGCCACGCCGTGTGGTATGTCCTCTGCCTCTCGACCTTGCTTTTATTTGTATGTTTTGTCTGGTACTAATATCACTATAGGGCATTTATTCTGCAATGATTGCATCAAAACAACCTTGAGGTTCGGTCACCCTAGTGCTAAGTTCGGGAAGTGTCCAGTCTGCAGAGGCAAGGTTGTTATCAAAGAAATAGTCCCTCTTGAGCTCAAATTAATCAAGAGGGTTGAAGGGAAAGGGAAGGGAAAGGCTTGATATCATCGCCAGCCCTCACATTTATGAATTTTATCGAAACCTCATCAGTAATTGTGTTTACCACCACAACTACTATGGGAGTTTAGCGTTAATGTATACGAAACCACGTGACTCCCTGTCTATTTATTTTGTCTTGTTTTGATCCATCATGGGTTTCTTCTGTTGATAGCTATAGCACGGCGTTTCGGGGGTGGGTGGAACGGTGTCTTCGAATCTGGGACAAGGCAGTTAGTTGGCATTGCTTTTATTTGAGTTTCTCATCGCCATTTTTTTTTTTTTTAGGGATCAAGACTACCTCTGTTGCAGTCACTTGTAAAGGCAGGTCACGATCTCAAATAAATTGATTGAGTCACCCGTCTTAGACTCTTCAATACACATGTTTCGCCTTACAGGGCTCGTGCTCTCCATGGGACCCCAAAGGATATTGCGCATGTAAACGGCACCGCGGCATTCACGCATCGCAAACTATCGATAACCTCATCGGCCGCCTCCGATGGCCTGTTATCTCAAACTTTGTTTTTCAAAAAAAAAAAAAAAAAAAAAGCTTATAAGACAAGCTTCACACCCCCTGTAGCTGTCAGATCTTGTCAGGCCTTGTCCATCTAAACCGCCAAGAATGGAAATATTGTAGAGTTTTCTCGATCATTCGGTTCTGTGAGAGCAAGTTTATTACTTACACTTGCTTTTTTTTTTTTCTTTTCTTTCTTTTTTTTTTCAGTTTCTAAAAATTCTCCGATAAAGATTTGCTAGGATACCAGGTATCAAGCCTTCCTAGTTTAAACGCTTGGATAGAAAACGTCGGAGACGGGCGATAATCGTTGCTTCGTTTTGACACTCTCCGATGAGATGTTGTATTTTTTTGATGTAGTGGGTTGGGGTGATTGTAAAGAGAAAACGGGGAGTATACAGAAACCAACAGACTAACCTCATACTCCTCATTCCTAAGTCTCAAGAGGGTCAAAAATCTAGAGTATCGATTCACTGTGATCCTTCGTAACGAACACCCCAAGTAACCCGCCAACCAGCCATGCATAGGTAACAAGCAAGCCTTCTGCACATCATATCGATATCATGATACCAATGGAAATGTCCCCCGGATATAGACAACCTGACAGGCCATTTGACACTTCCAGCTGCCTGTACTATAATCGGGAATATGTACTTATATATAAAACGATAATATCAAAAAAATCTAAAATTAACGGCAAGAGCTCCCATAGCAGCTTTTCGGAACCCCGCAAGATACACGATACAGTTGTACCACGATCTCGAGCTTCTTTTTTTTTTTTTTTTTCCGTTTAATTAATTTGACCTATCGCTGACCTGTGCTTGCTGACTTGTTGGTGGTGGTCCCTGTAACGTCGATCACGCCACACCCTAACCCCCCGGCGCATTTTCTTGAGGTATGATTACATCATAGAATATTCGAAGAATTAAATCTTACATCATGGAAAAAAAAACTGGGGAATGGTGGATCATGTGCGGAGAAATTTAATGTTTTATCGTTTTGATTGATGATTTTGTATCTTATCAATAGATTGATTGATTTAATTATCATGGTAGAGTAGTAGTGTGGTGGTAATCATGCTTCTAAAATACATTTCGATATGTAGGGGTATTTTCCGCATCAAATGAAATATGCAAGGAAAAAAGATGTGAAAAAATAATGAAACTCCAGTTCCGTTATCTCAGGTCCGGTTTGGAAAAAAAAAAAAACGCCAAAGAAATAGAAGGTCAAAAAGAAGACCCTCGTAAAATACAAATAAACATCAACTTTCCATCGGTGAATGATTAGAGTAGGCCTGCTTTTTATTTCGTCGGTAAAAGGGAAAAATAAAATAAAACCCTGTTCCTTCCAGATATTGCGCCGGTATTCGAGAAAACTGTGATCGCCAAAACAATTACGTAAAAATGTGGGTGGGGATGGGTAAATATGATACAATGAAATGAAAAAGGTTTGGAAAATGACAAAAGAAATTGGGCGGTTTTGTTTAGATGCCGTGAAGATCTTCCACGGACTGAGATTCGCCGACTAAAGTTTGGTATGTTGGTGGAGATTGGGGAACGTCGTCGTATCGTGGTGGACATTCGTCTTCCCATGAGATACCCATACCCGCACGGGCGGTGGTGTTCATGTTGAATTGCATTCTTAGAACTCTTGCGCTTCCGGTTGGGGTGACAAGTTTGCTATTCTTTGGGCAGTATTCTTCTGCTACGATCAATTCGACGACGAGGTTATGAGAAACGGTGAGGCCGGTGGTATTGTCGACATCATCGGTGGATGTGATGTATGCTGGAATTCCGGCGGTAAACCCAAATTCGACCTTTCCGTCTGAGGTATCAAAATCGGATTTCCAGCCGGTTTTGTATTCTTCGGTTGCTAGGACCTTGATGTCTTCGTATTTGACGCCTTTTCCTTCGCCTCCTATCTTGTGGGCGTGGACTTTGCAAGCTGGGGAGATGATTTTGGATTTTTCCTCGATTCTCCAGGTGGCCTTGCGAAGCTTCCATCTGGTGAAGTTAGCACGGGTGACGACACCTTCGAGGCGCATTTCCACGGGGAAGTTTCCACCGCGGTGGATGACTGAAGGAAGTGTCAAGGTGGCTGAAAGGTTGGTTGGTGGGAAGATTCTTAGTGAGTTCCTGTCATTGCCCTCGAGGATTGAGCGGGCAACTTTGATTTCTTGGGTGAATTGGAGGATCTCTCCGTGGTTTGTGACACCACGAGCAGAGAGTTGGTATTTTATCGACCCCAATTGAGAGTCTGTTGTGGCCGGAAGGTTTCCGGGTACGAGATAGCTGAATGGATAGCTGTGAAGACCATGCGATACCGGGTGTGTACTTGTAATGAAATCCCATGTATTAAGATCTGTTGTCTTTGAAGTGCAGTCCGGGCAGCCAATTACAACTGGCTTCTTGGTTGTGACTGTAGATTGGAAGGTCAACTTGAGGCTTTCCAAGTCTATTTCCCATGGCGCAACGGTCAACCATAGCATGCCAGATAATAAAGCTCCACTGGACTCGCTGGCCGGCCCGTAGCAGACAATTGGCGGCGATTCGATCTGAACATGTAAGGACCCAGCCAATGGGGTTATGCTCTCCTGCGAGGACTTCGAAGATTTTGAGGATTTGTAAGACCGGATCGAGTAGTCAGCGCTATCTCGGTTCGACGATCGCGATGTTCTTGTGCTTCGGGGCTTGGTATTTGTTGAGTCCAAGTCTACTATTGTTCCCGGCATGCCATTGTGCGAGTATGGCACGTAATGGGGTACAGGGAACGATCGAATAAGTGAAGGCATTGTGATGTTGATGTATATCTGGGAAAGATATGTATATAAATCTCGAATGCGTGTTGAGGATGTTGTAGAATTGAGTGTTTGAACTAATAGTGGTGAATCGACTAGTATGGTTTCTTAGATGTTTGAAGATGCTATGATCTAGAAGGATATGAATCTATGCTAGTTCGAAGGCAATGCGATGCAGATATAATTATAAACGAAAGGCAGGTGATAGTTCATAAACTCTTAGTCAGTCAGGTAATATAAATTATAGAGTGTCGAGTCGAGTCTAAAGAGAAGATCTTGTGATACCTCCCGGCGGGAGGGCTTCTTATATATCACACCACCAACAAATTCAAAGAAACCCGCCCCGAACCTAGCCATGATTCGGATACCAACCGGCACCAAAGAAACATGCTTCCCATCTGACGAAAGTTCAACGGGAACATTAGCCAATCACCAGCTATTACGTGAGAATAGTGGCTTTTTGCTTTTTCCCTTAGAAACTTTTTTTCCTCTTGTCTTGTCGCAACGTGCACAACTTTTTTCTGTCTTTCGAGGGCTCTGCGCTGAAAGAGCTTATTTGCGTCCGGGGTGCAGCAGGCCAGCAGGGGGGCAGCTGGGTCAGCCCACCACTACGCTGTTACCCCTCCGGCCATGGCATTCTGCCCATCGACTCGATTGTGGTTCCGAACTGGCTGCTGGAGCTCTCCCAAGACATGGCAAATTTTTTCCTTTTTTACTCACTCGCGCACTTCATTCCCTGCACCCACTCGCACTTGCACTTGCACTCCCTTGGGACACGGGACCTTCTGCATCATTGCATAGCTTGGTTAATTCCAGCCCTTTTGCCTTGCTCTTGCCTTGCGTTCAGTTCACAGTTCAGTTCAGTTCAAACGGAACTCTGCTGCAATTTTTTCCTCGCACGATGACCGGTTAGCTGGGTTACCGTCACCATATTTCGCATCGAGGCCTTGCGATCCCGTCTAACTAGTGAAGGATTGACAGCTTTTGTCATACGAGGCTCTAACCATGGGTCGGTTTTACCATCCTGCGGGCCATTACCCGTACGAGGTAACTCGGAATCGAAATGCGAATTACCTCTCAGGAAAGACAGAGAAGAAAACAAAAAACGCAGGTTTCCACCAAAGATCTTTGATCATGAGCGAAATACTCAGACTTGTTCGATCGAATAGCCTCAGATACTTGCATTGGCTATATGCAGAACGCAAGAAAACATCCGTCAACTAGGTCATATTTTGCCAGTTTGCAACTTGTTAAGATGTAACAGGAACGAACGAGCGAAATCAAGGTTAGCCAGGACGACTTCTACCGAAAACGATTGATCCTTGGAGGAGGAGCAGGAATTCGTTACCCGCCCTATCACATCATATGCTTCGGTTCTTGTGAATGTATCAACAGACGTCGCAGGATACTTGCACGCATATATCAATGTGGGTCCCTGTCGACACCGGATCAATCGAATCACGATAGGCAATTATATCTGTTGGATTCCAGAAAAACTCGGACCTGTCAACTATCGGCTGCTTTCAACGAGCCTTTTTTCTGAATTCTGTAACCTCTGGCGGCTCGTCTCGAAGCATTCAAATGACGATACCACATGATTTTGATCCACATAGCAACTTTACTTACCTTACCTTATGCTAAAACGATTCTTCGTTAAGAGTAAAGCCGTGCGCCAGTGTGTCAGATCAGTGCATGATAATCGACCGAACCAAGTTACCTCTCATTCCATACGAATTCAGCATTCGATGCAGGTTTCGCTGTTGTACATCCACCATTTTAGCTTCCAGATTTCTTGATGATCCTCGAGTCGACGTTTAAGAACCGATACCAGCCTGTCCCCGCACGCTAACCCTGCAAGCCCGATTTCCCCGGATTTCTTTTTAGAACCACATATTTGCTGTAGGAAAACTTGAATAAGTATTAGAAAATAATTACAGCATTTCATGACCCATCCTTTCGCGTTTTTGCTTGACTAACGGCGAACCTTTGACAATTTATATTTACACATATGCTTACACAATTATTACACGCCAACTTCGGACGGAACGCGAGTATTAAAAGGAGCACAACATCACCATCACCATCATTTCCTCGGAGATGTTATTAGTGCTCCGGAAGTACTCGAGTCCAAAGTTCAACGGTCACTCACTCATTCACTCTTAACATATACTTCTTACCCAAGACCATGTGGCCAGTCATGGGTCGAAAAGGGTCGTCTTAACAGACGAAACGCCAGTACGACATTGAACTGGCGCAACTGGGGTCCTCTTTACACGGCATTTACGTAAAGGCCCGCGATCGCTAGCCAAAACATATTCCCCTCTTATTGGCTGACTCTCTAACCACGTCCCAGTATTGCGGACAAACGAGTGCTCTAGACCACCCAAGTCACCCGATTGTGTTAAGCCCTTGCCTTCTTCTTTATTTTCTGAGTCGACTTTTCTTTTCAAAAATAGGGCTGGCAAGCATTAGTATCGATCAGGGGACGGGCTTCTCCGAAAAACTAGTTAACTGATTTTCTCAAAAGTCCGTTTGGAAAGGGCGCTTGTTCGGATCACATCAGCGAGACTTAACCACGATCGTGCACGAGCATCTAACGATTGGTCTATGCAGCGCAGAAGGAATGAATGATCTCATCCAGGGTTTTGGTAACGACATTCCAAACACCTGACTTCCTTTGGCTTCTTTTCCTATGAATTAAAGCTGATACTTAGCTTTGGCAGCACTCCTCAGCCACCATTAAAACTGAAAATTTTTTTCTATTCTTCTTTTAAAATGAATGGTGCCTGAGATCGCGAGATTTTGGCTAATAATTACGATTCTAGATAAAAATCGAATAATATAATTCTGTCAAGAAAAGAAGGATTTTTCTTTTCTTCGTTACGTTTCAGACATTTCGAGAGCTCGTCCGTGGAAGATTTTATGATTACTTAAGGGAATTACTCGATTTCAAGCCTTGACCACCAGCTCTCCGGGGAGTCCTGCCGAGCCGTTCGCCCCTGGATGACAGTTTGGATCCATATATGGCATCTGCATCTCGAATAGCTTCCCAGAGCCCCAACCATCCAACGCTAAGTTTCAGAGATTTTTCTCAAGGGGCTTCCTGAAGCTGAAATTTGAAAAGCTAAGCTGATGACGGGATCGATTCCGTAAATAATTTTTCTCTCTTAAACGAATGCAACACGGTTGGGAAAACAAAATGCAACTGAGTCGTTCGAGGTTCTGTTGAAGCTAGCTGGGGGGGGAGTATCCGGATGTGACTACTCGATGGATGCGCCGGATACATGCCGTCAGCGCTCGTCCTGGCCAAGCCTTTTTCTTCCAGAAGGAAATTATTTCCCGCCGCCAAATATAATCGTTGAAGGAAGATTTTTTTTAAAAAAAATGGGGCCCGGTTGGTTGATATGATTAAGCATTATAGCTTCTTGAGTAGAGCTCTCATGGTAGTTCCATAGTCACCTTCCTGACATGTCGATTGGAGAGTGAAAAGAGACATCACGATGTAATCTTGCATATATTCACAATTCCCATTGTTCTCGGGTCACTTTCCGTGAACGTGAACAATGACTACATTTCGTAACAGGATATTCGGAAACAAAAAAGCAACTAAGCTCAATATTTCGTAGCTACTTTCTCTTTCAGAACAGGAACCCAATTTTCTAGTATATCTTATCTCAAAAGTCATTTTCTGGAAGCTTTTTTTTAAAAACCCAAAGTTCGGATCCGAACGTTGATCGTAGACGGTTTGTGGGATGATGTAATCCCCTGCTTTTTACGCACCCGGCAAGTAGCATAGCAAGCGGTTATACCGGATAGCCGTACGAAAAGGTGCCGAAATTTTATATTTATTCAACCCGAGCCGGCCCGAGTCATGAACCTACCTGCATATCATATCAGATGATTTTGATACCAGAGATCCCACGAACGTCTCCGAACTCCGCCCGCGGTGCGGCACCTAATTTTTTTATAAAAATCATAAAAAAAATTGAAAGACCACAAGGGGGTCCACTTTGATATCGGAAAAACTTAAACGCGCGTAAAGCAATCCTTTAGCTAATAATTACTCGATCGAAACGCCATCGATGAGACCCGCCTCCCCTAGGGGGCCCCCCGAAGAGACTATCAGATCCACTTAGTAGAAGAGATTTTTCCCACTAAGAAATTTTTCTTCTTAGTGAAAAGAAAGATTTGCGACGGGAAACCCGTTGATGTTCTCAAATCCTTGTACTGTTCCATGGCCTTAATTTCTACCCGAGACAGTGGGAATAGCGAGGCGCAAGTTTTCTAGCAAGTTAGCTTGAAGATATGAAGCATGCACTTTCATGCATGTACTACGCAGCATGTAAGCTTAAACTGGTTACATATCGCCAAGTCAAAGCTAGGGCCAGAAATTCGAATTCTCCCGTGTCGAAATTTTTTTGTATGAAGAGCTCTTAAATATTTGTGATTCATGTAGCAATGGCTTTTCAGGCACCTACTATCCACTGATACATAGCACCCGGGTATCATACGAGTCAGCTACAGCCCAGCGGAGTATTTACAACAATGCTAATGCGTTGGTATACGAGCGCGAGCGCCTGACTCGTTCCCATGAAGTCGAATCATGGACCTTCCAGAAAATCAGGCCCGTAACCGTGCCGCTGTAATATGTCTTTCTCCCCACGTGCTTAGTCCGTGGTTAATCTAAGGAGTCGGATTGCATTGCCACCAAGGACTGCTTCTGCCTGTTCCTTCTCGGGGCCAAAAGCTTCTCTGATAGCCTTGTAGTTTGTGGTAACGCTCAACCATTTCTGTTCCTGTTCTTCGCCTTCGGCGGGTTCTAGTGGCGGGAAGAATGGGTGATCGGTTCCTAGGCAACATTAGATCATTTTTCTCACGAACCACGTTATCAGGCACCAGGCCACGTTTTTTTTTTTCTATCTTTATTTCTTTATTTCTTTTCTTTAGGCCACTTACCGAATAGTACTCTATCCGCTCCACTAGCTGTTGCCGCTGCCCTGACGCCTAGTTCCGAATATACGACCGCATCCAACAAAATATTCGTCTTGAGGATATCCCATACACTTCTTCGAGATTCGACCTTCGCCGCCGGTCCGCTGTAGTGTGCATCATGGAGGATACAACTTTCCAATCTTCCAGCAAGGAATGGTAGTGTACCACCGCTGTGTGCTAGGAGTACATTTAACTTTGGAAATCGATCGAATACACCGCTGAGGATCATTCTTGTCACTGCAATTGTTGTTTCCAACGGAAAGCCGAGTGCTAGAGGTAGTACGTGGCCGTAATATGCCGCTCTGGGACCGAATACTTCTTTGGGAAGACCGTAATGCGGGTGGAGGAATATCGTCATGTTCTCCTCCTCGAGTGCTTGGTATACTGGGTCTAACTCTGGATCATCGAGACCATTACCCAGACCGCTGGTTCCCATGATTATCCCTCTAGTGTACTTCAACGTCGGAAGCCTGTGGATCTCTTCAACAATGACTTCTGAAGGCGCAGATAACGGAAGCGCTCCGAATGCAAATAACCGTCCCGGATGCGCATCACACATGGAATTAATCGCATCATTAACGTCCCTCGCAAGTCCCTTTGCTTCGTCACGGTCCAAGAAGTCTAACCATGGGTTTGCTAAAGAAATCACGGAGATGTCGATGCCGTGGGTATCCATGAATTCGATCTTTTTGGCGATATCGTAGTATTCGGGGCCGATTGGACGGCCCTTGGCGGTGGTTTCGCTTGATGGGTCATCTTCGCCTGGGAGGATTATGAGACGGGAGGGTTGGCCGGGGGTGGTGTCTCTGACGTACGGGACTTTTGAGCGGGATTTGAGGATTGAGACGTATTGGGGTGGGTAGACGTGGGTGTGGATGTCGACGACTTTTGAAGCCATGGCTGCAATTGGTTCAATTCTGATACCGATATAAAGAGGTAAGTTCAGTTGTGGACGGGAATCCTTGGATTTGGATATTAGAGAAGACTTGGATCGAAAGTATCCTGTTGAATGTGGGGTTCAGTGGTGATATCTTAACCCCTCGGCCGTCCCCGCAGAATGAATTGAATTGAAGTCTCACAAGTTTTAACCTCCCTCGGATAACAACATGTAGTAGTATTCGCAAGCGGCAAGTGCAGTAACACTCAACCTGTGATATCCCATCCCCAGCCCGGGTTCCACAGAGGAGGTATTTATATCGTATCGATCAAGTCAAGAAGGTCGAACTTCACCAACTGACAGCATCATCCCTCCCTTTCATCGATGACCTCTCATCCCCACCTTCTCGAATAGAACAGCTACAACACAGATTTCCCGATTACTGAGGGTGTGCAGGTATCGGCCAAGGAATAGGTACTTATGTGTACTTCTAATATTTGACTTAACATCCATGATCTTTTACACAAGGCCAAACGAGATATCGAGATAACGAACGCTGATAACCAATGTCTCACAAGGCTTGCAGCTAGCTGTTGATAATTGACCCGTTATGTGTAACACCCCCACATTAACGGTCTATTCATCTGGAAGAAAACTCCCGAAGCACTAGCTTCTCGTCGGTTCCGGCCTACAGGTTTGTTGTGTTGATTGTTTCCTTTTAAAGAAGTTCTAATGAATGCGTTAGATCGATAGTTAGACCTATAGAAGCATGCACGGAGCGGAGACCTATAGCACTTGATATCATATAGCCTTAACAGGTCACATTTACATCAAGACTGCAGCTTAAATTGTCTAACGGACCAATCTTTGCTCTTCGTTTTGTCTGGGTTTCGAGACCATCTTAAGTCTTCAATTGAATTTCTGAGACACCTAAGACAGCAACACAACACAACACAGACATGTAACTAGCCAATATATTCTATAGCAATAAGAACGAGACCAGAGGAGATCAGATCCTTGATATTGGCTTAATACCCTCTCCATGGTAGCATTTGATTTACACGATAAACCAAACCAGCTTAAACTCGAAATCAGAAGTAGGAATGATATGACCATTTTGGCACTATGTACGCAACTCCTATATATATACATAGCCTATACTAGTTAATAGATATCAATGCAAGGAGTATGATAAATATTTGTTGATCATAGATTTGAAACCAGCTGATTAGTCTCGCTTGAACCTTAGCTTGTAGTCGTAGTCGTAATCGAGTTCTTCAGTAACCTTTGGCCCTTTAGGAACTGGAACAGGCTTTTGAGGGGGGACATATTGGGTCGGAGGCGGAACCCTCTTTGGTGGCTCCTTAGGCTTAGCGGGGCCATCCATTTGCTGAAAAGCGATACATCCACCGAATGGGCCGTTAGGCGCAAAGTTTTGACATTTGAGAATGCAGATGTTATTAACACCGTGATAAGATCCGGAACAAGTAAATTGGGCAGGCAGGTTGACTTCGACAGGCCACGATCTTTGATTGGCCCCGTGCCAAGTCGAATAGGGCCCTGAAGAAGGCTGTCGAGGGATACCCAGTTCACCCGTCCACGACATAGCATCGCCTTTGGCGTTCAGAAAGCACTGGAGTGGGCCAGCACCATCGTCGTTGATTTGGAAAGTTTCGAAATGAATTTTCCCACCCTGAGTGGCCTGGGGGAGTGAATTGTTTCCGATTAGGTAACCAATTTCACTCTCGATGGGTATAAATGGACCTTGGTAGTTAGGCGGTTGAGGCATCTTAGGGATATATTTGTATTTGAAATATTGTTCGTTCTTGGCCCAATTGTTTGCAGGAACGAAATTTTGGGGTTGATACAGTGTCTCTGCTCTACTGATGTAGTAAATGTTTATGCCGCAGCCGTTCACTAGGCGGTCTCTTGGTTTGCCCCATGCTGGGACCGCCGGGGTGCTGAAGACAGCTACGTCTTGCTGGTATGGAAGTTGGTAAGTCGTAGAACCACGCGGAGTG
The DNA here is from genome assembly GCA_036971725.1 of Arthrobotrys conoides. NCBI lineage: Eukaryota > Fungi > Ascomycota > Orbiliomycetes > Orbiliales > Orbiliaceae > Arthrobotrys > Arthrobotrys conoides. The sequence continues at coordinate 4,788,690 of JAVHJM010000001.1, forward strand.
TCTTTGCGGTAACCAAGAGCCCAACCCTTGATGTTCGGATTGTGGCTTCCATAGGTGTTATAGATAACATAGTGAGCCGAAATAGAGGGAACAAGCCCCAAGGCTGAGAGGATGATAGAAAGATGCATTTGTAATGAGTGTAAGTTTCCCAAAGGAGTAAAAGGCAAAGGAGAGACGGTAGACACCGAAGTAGATATCCTTGCTAGAGAAGGTCGGTAGCTATAGAAGGAAGATGTGAATCGAAGGTAAAAGGCAGCATCTTATATAGTAATTAATTATAAGGGACCGGTCAGTAGTATTCGAATCATATAGACCTAGATTGCAATTGGCCTTTTGGGAATTTCGGATAACCAGTGCATGCATTCAGGTATCTCTCCCTCCCTCTCTCTCCCTCTCTCTCTCTCTCTCTCTCCCTCCCCGCTGACAAAACCATCGAGAAGACTTCCCAGAAGCGTCCCATGTGGATACATGCAACAGCTTCCTCTCTACAAATATGGACGATCTAAATCGTTCAAGACATACGCCCTGTGACATCCTCACCCGGGCAGGTTGAAGCCGGTTCAAAATGCAGAATATGAGTACTTGTTTGTCTAAAAACTATGTAGTATTTCCGCAGATTCTGTTAGGTAATTCGAGGTTTTGCTTATCTCGTCGCCAGACTCCTCAACTGTGGAGGAGTCTGGCGACGAGACAAGGGTTTGCAGTGAACCTTAATCTTGGTAAAGCTTCGAGTATTAATATATTCGAGCTAAGCTCGCGAACGAGGCTGGGCGCCGGTAAGAGGTACATGAATCTATATCTGGCTTATCCATATGGTCACACAATTAACCGAAGTTATAGTCACACTACCTTAAGTACCGTTCGATTCATACAACATACCTACTTAGGCTTACGTAGCTTACACGCACATCGCGATTGGCAATTAGTTTACATATAATATACAAGGGGAGACGATGCTGGCATGCAGGTGGGCTAGCGGTGGAACTGCAGCGCTATATTCTTTCTTTGCGAGACAATCGATCGAGTTGGTGCGGTTAGCCTCACAGACCTTTAACAAGTAAGGTCTTATGGCTTCGCTGAAATCAGTTCCACAAACTCTTTCGGCAGCCAGCTCCGAAACGGCAGTGTTTTGCTACCCACTCATGCATCGATATCAAGCAAAGTCTAAAACAATGATACGCGACCGATAAACGGGAATTCCGGGAATGAATTAGGTTTAGCTATAGTATATAGTATCAATATTATATTATGTTATAGGAGCTAACGGCGCTCGGTTATCATGCGCATGCAACAACCGATGCACCAGGCCACATAATCGTTATCAGTACCATATTACTATTGTTATAATTACGTCTACCAATTAACCGACGAGCCACTACTCGATGCGAACGAATCCAAATATCAACGTTGGTGGCAGTGGAAGGTCGGCAATCGGATGTCGATGCTAAGTTTGGCGTCAATTGCTAATTAGGGAGAAGAGGCTACAACGTGCAACTAGTGTGATCAGTCAGTTTGCATGCATTACGATGCATATATTTTGCATTGACGCTGGAGAATTGGAATCGAGTTATTTGGAGCGACGAAACCGGAGACGTCCAGAAGAACGCTATTATCTAGACGTTGCTACCGGATCCCACCGGCCGAATTTAAACTGCAAAGCCAAGTGACTTCATGCTCTCAGGAACAAGTCTAATTTATACCGTTCACGAACAGTTGGGAAGAGAGAATATATCACAGTCACTGTGTTCAAGAAGTTGTTTTATAACCCGCATTCCATTCGCGATCGGTTATTCGATTACTAGTAAACTATGGGCGCAGGGAAGGGCAGAGGGGTGCACCTACATGTATACAATGAAGGGCGAATTATCTAGATTGTATGGTGGTACAGAAGATGTCACCCTTAACCGTTGAAGCTACATGTACATGTATTTTGATACAGCCAAGCCGAGCTTATAATAAGTTTAGGCCACGAGTCGTCCCGGATTACCCTAGTGCGAGTCATGGTCCTGCACCATTAATTACTTAGCTTTAATCCATCAATGGTTAACATGTTAACAGAAACGAAACATGAAAGTAATTCCAGGGCTACCCGATCCGAAGCCAAGTAGAGGCTCGCATACTATCGATATCACGCTAGGTCGGAACCTAGGTTGGTCTTGAAGCATAACTATATAATATAAGTTGTATATAACTGCCTTAACATTATATTGCCGACGACGGATTTAACTATAGTACTATACAGATCCAGAGGATATCGATATTAATATATTACCCTGTATGCCAAGGCTACGGCTTGCCCCGATAGCAGCCAGGGCAGGAGCGATAACTAGTACCTTTAGGTACATGTACATGTACCTGGGTGTTCATAGTCCCTTCATATGCTACATTAGTCTGGTGGTCGCTCCAAGATGTTACACCTGTCCTAGGTCCCTCAGCGGGCTTTCTAAAATAGTTTTAGTTTCGTGTTCCCTGCCCGATAATAATAATATCCGATACGATAGCACATGCGCACATGTAGACACCTTCCTGCCCCGACGCAAACAAAATGCGGGGGATTCGATTAAAGGCCACAACATTTGTATTTAAAGATTAGATAACCCTCCCGCCCTGCCCCCACCTTCTTTCGATCTGGTCAGCTATAAATTATAAAATCTAGTTTCCATCTCGTAATAACTTCAAGCTTTCGTCAAAAATCTTTAATTCTTTTTATATTAAGCTTTTAAGCCTCGTTATATTACCGCGCTTAATTAACGTCCTTTAGTATACGTATATATATCGGTCACGCGAGTGGAGATAGAGAATACAATTCGAATTCGGTCATACCTTTAACGAACCCGTTGAAGATAGCGAAGAAAATGGCTGCCGCTACGACAGCAGTGTCGAAGGATGGACTTGACCTTCCGGTATTTAATATTTTTACTCAACTTAAACTCCCAATTTTGAACTTTCGAGTTGTTAGCTATAAATGTTTGATGTGGATGATTATAATAATAATCAAAAATGCATTGTAGTTGATCGATTTCTCGAAGTATTTACACGGGAATGATGAAGAGAAGTTGGAGGTTGCGAAGGCCATGTTATATGCATTTACACACTCGGGGTTTGTGTATATCAAGGTATTACCGACGAGCGCTAGCTTCGATATATATATTACGAGACCCCGCTGACGACGATTGATGTTTTGAAAGAACTACGATATATCAAACGAAACTGTAGCCAATGTCTTCGCAAACGTATGGATTCAACTCACTACCTCATCTCCCAAAGCTACATCAAATTAATTGATCAATTGGTATAATTACAGTCAGCCAAATTCTTCGCCAGACCCGAAGACCAAAAGAATCAACTAGCATGGACAACCCCACAAGCCAACCGCGGGTACGCCGCCCCCGGCCGCGAAAAGACCTCCCTCCTCACCGAAGCCGATAAAGTCGAATCCATGATCAAAGAATCCCCAGACCTCAAAGAAACCTTCGAAATCGGGCGCGAAGGCGTCGAGGGTCTCCCGAACAACTGGCCCGAAAACATGGACGCCGACGGAGCGGAGTTTACAAAATCGATGAAGGAATTCTTCATTACCTGCAAAGACCTACATATGAAGGTTATGAGGAGTATCGCGCTGGGGATGGGGATTGATGAGTTCTTTTTCGATCAGTATACCGACGGTGGGGATAATAATTTGAGATTGTTGCATTATCCGAAGCAGCATAAGAGTGTGTTCAAGGCTGGGAAGAATGTGGTTAGGACGGGGAGGCATACGGATTATGGATCTATTACTTTGTTGTTTCAAGATGGGAAGAATGGGGGGTTGCAGGTTCGGAGTCCGCAGGGGACGTATGTTGATGCGCCGCCTATTCCGGGGACTATTGGTGAGTTATATTATGACAATACGTGGGGTTAAGGTGGATTGGTATGCTAAATAGGTCATTGAATAGTTATCAATAGTGGTGACCTTCTAGCTCGTTGGTCTAACGATACTATTAAATCGACCGAGCACCAGGTCGTTGAGCCTCCGCATGCTGAGGACGATGGGGTTGAGGAATACCCACCACGATATTCGATAGCTTACTTTTGTAATCCAAACTTCGATAAGTTCATTGAGGCTATTCCGGGGACTTATGCTGAGGGCAAGTCGGCTGAGGAAGGAGGGAAGAAGTATCCTGGTATCAAGTAAGTAATTTTTCCTGTTTCTCACATACAGATATGTATGATTGGCTTGGAGCCGGCTAACTTCTTTATAGTAGCGGTGATTACCTCGTTCAGCGGTTAGCTGCAACTTTTAAGGGTGTTCCACGATCCCAGGCTGCCTACTAAGGCTGTTTCGGATATGTGATAGGCCATTAATTTAGGGAAAGAAGAGAGGGATTCCATCAATGTTATTGAGCGCCCAAGCTAGCTAATCTGTATTCTAAACACGAAATGGTTTAAAACCAATACAAGATTAAGGGCTTTCTAGGATCTTATTAACATCATTAAAGGGCAGTGTGTAAATATCTCCATTCACCAGACCAAACCAAAATCTTCCAATTCTAACAACTCCCAGACCTGGTTCGCGAAACCATTCTCATCAACGAAGGCAAAATCGTCGTGAATGCTAACGCCACCCCACTTCCCAATATCCGTCAAGTTCTCCTTGGTATAGAATTTCAAATCCTCCCAATTCGGACTCTTGCACTCTCCGAACAAACCTTTCATAACATATTCGTGGAACTTACGTTTCGCAGCTTCCATAATTGGGCTTGCGTTTCGCGGGCTTCCCGTAACTCGGTTTGTTTTGCTGTTGATAAGTTGAGTTCGATAGAGTGGTAAGGTAATCTTGAGGAGTCTAAGGACGTAGACTGAAGTTTCTCGCAACGATTTCCTCTCCTTCCCAAGCGTGTCTTGGTCAGTAGTATCGGATGTCTTAGGGATACAAAGACATTTCCCGGAAGCTTCAACAATAACGTAAATTATTGCCTCGAGGATGTAACCCTGAAGTTCATCTTCACCGTTAAGTGTTGAAATGAACGACTGAAGAATCTTGACACATCCGGTTCTGACATCTTTCGAATTCGGAGCCAATTCGATGTTGAATCGTCTGGATGCCGCATGAACAGAATCAAGAACCGAGCAGAAAAGATCCGAGACCGCTTCTGTGACACCATTACGTGCCGCACTGATGATCTGTGGTTCTTCCTTTTCTAGCATGGATGACAAACGGGTGATTGACATGAAGAGACGTCGAAAGATGTCGTCGAAGGCTTTGGTGATATCTGCTACCCAGGCTGCGTCCAGGAGTTTTTGTTTAACACGGGCCGCGTCGGATTGTCGGGTTTTGCGGGCTTGTTGTGTGCTGGTTTGGCCGCCGGAGTTGGAGTTGGCTTTATCTTCTGTGCAAAGGGTGTGAATCTTAGTCGAGATCGCTTTGCAGAGTTTGATGATGTTGACGGTGACCGGTTTGGCGTCTTTGGAGTAGTGGAGCGAACGGAGGATGAAGTAGATGGTTTCATGGCCTGACGGGGGGGTGTTAGCTATATGTCTTCATGTGGGCCGCGTCTGCAATACGAGACTGGCTATATGTAGGGCTTAAGGGGTTCCATTTATGGGAGTATACCGGAAGATAGCTTCTCGTAGGTATCCTTGACAGGTTCCCACTTTAAGAGATGAACATCTGTAGATAGCGGTTTGACGGTTGCAGTGGCTGGCTTAGCCTTCTCCTTCCCCTTCCCCTTGGCAGGTCCGCTACCATTGATATTCTGCTTTTCAAGCTGTTCCAAGAGTCTTTGGTTCTCTAGATTCGCGTCAATGAGCTTTTGATCAAGCTCGAGGATCTTTAGATCCTTGTCCTTGCAGACGTTTCGCCAATAGGCATCATTGGAGAGTTGTAGCGATTGGTTGGGTTGAGATTCCGAGTCACTTCGAAGGCATCCTCGGAGGAAGTAGATGAATTCTATACGACAGCTATATTAAATACTAACCAGAAAAAGAGGAGGGGTATCGGGGTACACTTTACCTCGTACGCTAAGCTCTGGGGGCTTGTTCAAGAATATCAATGAAGCCTAGCAACATTATGGAGTTAGAGATGAGAAACATGACGGTTTAGAGAAGATTAATGATACTTACAAAAGCAAGACTGAGGGTAGAGTATGGTAAATCATTACCCTCTTCGCCATGGTTGGTTGGCGAATCCATGCTGTAAGCTTGGTATCGGATGTTGCTGGGAGGGAAGTTTGGTTGGTGTCGGTTCATGTAGAAGCCATGAAGTCGACACCATGAGGTTGAAGATCTATTGCTGAAGTCGGTCCGGCCATTCTTGTGTTGTTTACACAAAATACCACACGGTCACCACGCAACACAGTCTTGGAACTATCTGCCCAGCTTCAGTGCTACCCAATCGACAAGCTTCTGAGCTGGACCCTGCCATGACCAGACTGCATGGCAGGACTTGCCTTTCACAGCTAACGGATCGTTCCCCACCGGCTTCCCGCTTCTAAATTTGAATCTTTCTTTTTAATGGAAAACCGCATGACAATCGATCGATGCCATACCAAACTCTGACTAGATACGTACTTTTACGGCGTTTCAGAATTCGTAATCGATCCCTCCAAGGCCTCAGAAATTCTCCATGTAGAAGCGTGACAGACGTGTATTTATGGAATACAACAGGGTCTTATAAGCTTATATGTGCATATACCGAAGTATAATAGGTTGTTAAGCTTATAAGGCACCTGCCAAATGTGTTTTGTAATACCCTATGGAGCTTCTAGATTCTGTTCTGGATTTCTGATGCTCTGAGCTAGCTTAAAGCAAGACAAGGCAAAGCAACCGAATCCCAACATCCCGGGACAATCAATTGATATTAACTGCAACCGCGCACCGTCTCGCCAACTGCTCAATTACCCAGTTTTTCTTTACAAAAGTCTGGAGACGACCACCATGTGTTGCGGCAGCTCTGTTTCGGATCCTGAACTAATCCTATCTATCGTCCAGGGTTCTTGAGGCCTGAAAAGCTGTATGATTAGGCTAATTAATCCCGTGTCAGGTGGTTCACCCCCCAGGTGGTTGAGTAAGTTATAAAGACCAACTGCTATTTAATTGCGGTATCGATAGAAAATATATTAATTTATATTACAAAAAAGAAAGACCCAAGCTTTTTTCCCCACATTGGGCTTGTGATTGAGCAGGGCGGGGAAAACAGATTTTGATTCGGCTATATAGATTTTTTTTCTTGTTCGCTGTTTTACGTATGTGGATTTTAGTTTTGGGAACAAAGTCCGAGCGACACTTGTGCTTGCACATGAATTGGAAATGGCTGAAGCTTTGATGTTAGTATTTATGCCACTACCGCTATTCAGCCGGTAGGAACGGGTGCATTTACCCTCATGGATAAGGTAGGCTCTTACAAATCTAGGGGGGGTGGGAAGGTCAATAATAACGCATATCCAACCTCTCCTTAAATGAGGATAGAAAGGGTCATGGAAAGGGTAGTCGACGCAATGTTGGCATCACTGTAATCTTTAATGATTGGAGGTATATGATGTCTACGATAGGATTCTTGTAGGAGAAAAGATCTTCGCAGTGATTGATGCTAAAATTGTGGAGAACCCTGCAGGAACCACGATACGGCAGCTCGACAAGTTGTCATACCTATTCGATGTTTCTCAAAGCGACTTACTTAAGTAGATAGTCAGGGCGGGCTTACGAAACTGTGCATGATGCTAACCAACTTTCGGGTTCAAGTTCCAGTAGAGCGGAACCCCCCCTTCCCATACGCACGTGTTTGCTGTGAAAGTGTTTTGGAATCTGCATCTTGAGAGAGAGTCAGTTGTTCATGGCCACCGCTATGTTGTAGCTGCAGCACACATACAAAGTACTTGCATACTGCAGTGACTGGTTGGTTGTGGATTGTTCGAATGGTTTGCTAAAAACGTTTAGTGAAGGGACCCGGCTTGCGATATGTTTGCGAATTCCCATCGTGGCGCGGGAACATTTACTATTTTACTTGACTTTTCAGGGGGGTGAGATTTTAAAAGGTTGATTTGATTCGATGTGAGTTGCTGTTGGTCAGTCAATGGGGCTTGTATGCAGGTGTCCAGGCAAGGAATCTGCAGTGAGAGCCGTTGTTACGGGTGCAGTGCAGTGCACGGTGGGATGCCATGCCATCGGTCAATCAATCAATTTGTGGATTGTCATGTTGGAACGTTGGTAGAACAGGTAACGGCATGTGCTGGACTGTAACCACCCTGACCACCCTTGGCCACCCCCACTCCCACGTATTATAGCCATACTGGAGGGGTATCGGCGGGATGTTAGTTCTGGTTCTAGTTGGATCGAGTCTCTGTCAATCAATCAATCAATCAATCAATCAATCAGAAGTCATGTCATGTCATGTCATCTTGCTTGTTGATTGTCCACAGAAAATGATATCATGGCCTGAGCTCTCCCTCCCTCTCTAACTATCTCGATCTTAATTTCCTCTGGAAATATAATATTGTAATTGCTGTTGGTTCCAGCCTAGTCAGTATTAATCTTCCCTCTCATCGATAGAGACCATTAATTGGGTATCCACGATGGCGGTTTCCGATATTACAAGATCTTGAACCACCCGGCTAACCTACGAATCGGATGAAGCACCTGGTTGTCGTATGCAAACATTTAATATTTTGCTTCTTACGCAGGTGGTACAGCACAGGACAGTCCTTTACATACTACATGCTATATTAAGGTGAGTTGATAGTCCTGACTAACTAACTAACTGGATACACATGCAAGTCAACCTGATCTGATGCCCATGCTCATTCCTCATGCTAGTCAGCGTTATATATACCCGACTGGATAACTTGGAATTGACAGGTACTGTAAGTACCTATTTACACCACAACTTGCCACCGTTTTTCTTATCTGTCGACGGGGACCAAAGATTCCCCCTGCATATCGATTACCAGGGACCCTCCTGCTAAAGGGGCTGGAGGGCACTTTTTCACACGCGCCCGTTTGCGATTGCTTGGACTGATAGTCGAGTAATTCAGAACGAGAGAACCTGGAGCCTGGGTGTGACGTTCCCGCCCTGGCTCTGGCTCTGGCTCTGGCTCTCTGGGTGGGCGCTACTGTACTGTTCTCCCCTCTCTGCTCGTTTTAAGTTATAAGATTTTTCTCCGCCCTTTTCTCGTGATTCCAACCTAAAGGGCCCGACATTCTCGCATGCGATTGGGGCAACCACCTCCTGGCATTCCCTTCTCCTCCCCTTTCGAATTCGTCTCTCGAACGTTGGTGCATATGCCAAAAGAGAAGGATATTTTTAAAAAGGAAAAATAGAAATTTTTTGGTCGCAGAGGCACAGCAGCTTAACCGGTTCTTGACTAAATTTAACGAAGATTACGCAGTTACGTCGACATCCTCCAATTCGAATTCCAGGCCCCTCGAACTTATCCCCTCTCTCTCCTTCACATCCTTTTTTTTTTTTTTTTTTTTTTTTTTTTTGTTCCGCACGAAGCAGGAGCTGGATCGAAGTGCTTTTGGTTTCTCAATTCGACTCGGGTTCCCTTTTGTTCTCATCATCACCAGCTTGGAGCCGGCCCACTCAGCAGTAGCGCAGCCATATTCGGACAGCCGAGAAAGTGTTCTGACTTCCCCAACTCATCGACAAAAAACCCTCCCGCTGGACAAACAGCTTGACATCCACCTCTGAATGACTGCCTCATGGCGCTGAATGGGCTGGATGCGCAGGCATTGAAGGAGGCCTTCGATTATGCATGTTCGGAACCAGGATGGTAAGCCGTTTCTTCCTTGCTTTCCTCTCTGCTATCCGGTTTGATGCACTTATGCCGGCGCTTCTAGCCTGACGACGGATCAAAGGGAGGAGAAGGGTCGCCCGCTGTGTTGGATTGTTCCAAAAGACTAGCTACTAACTTATCGGATGCGCTTGTGGACATAGGTTCTTATTAAAATATGAAACTCGAGATGATATTGTTCTGCTGGGGAAGGGAGCGTCCGCCGTGAAGGACATGAGAGAGCTGATATCGAGCGAGCCCGACGATTCGCCAATATATGGATTTATTCGATATCGCCGGAGGAACATACTGATCAAACTGGTGCCGGATAATACAAGTCGAGTACTGAAAGGTGAGATATATACGACTCTGAAACCCTTTTTTTATTTTTATATCTTATTCAAGAAGTATATATTACATATGCAAATATATACTTGTATGTACAGCTTTGGTTGTAAAAGAGTTCAATTGGGAACAAAGCTTCAAGTGAACTCTATTACTGGAAACACATTCGATTTGCAGACAGTGTAGAAGAAGAAGATAGAAAGGAAACTAACTTTAGAGGCAGCTCGATCGCAAGTACACTTCCAATCCGTGGTCGAACGATTCTCACCCTGCGACGTTACGGTATCATTAAAGTCGTACAAGGAACTTACAGATGCAGCTCTCACGACAGCCTGTTCGACACACACGGCGACAGCTTCGATATCGTCATCTTCTAGTTCGCTACGCCAAAGACGGCTGACCGATATCCAAGAGACGTCCGAAGAAGGGTTTGAGACTCTGGAAGCCGAACCTAAACCGGAGCCCACTACGACATCAAAGATTGTAGAAAACCATCAAGGCCTGCAAGTTATCGTTACTACGCATGATCCGGGTGTGTCCAAGGACGGGAAAAGAGCGCCAATTGAGGTGGAAATATCAGCGCCCGAACCCATCAAGGTGGAGCAGGAAGTAGAGGATTTCGATGTTCTGGACACGGTGGACGAGCTGGGATTGACTCGAACGGACTCGTTGATAAGAGAACGAGAGGACGGCGGGCCGCCACGGAAATCCACATCTTCGACGACAGGACGGCCGACCGCAGAGGACATATATGCAGAGCTAGCATTAAAGTACGCTCCGAAGGTGAAACTGGGGCCGCGTCCATCCGCGGATTGGCACAAACGGCCACATACCTCGTCGTCGACAGGGTCCGGGCCGGCGACTGGGGATAAGGAGACGTCGAAATCGGGCCCTACGGCATCGGTACCAAAAAACGTCCACCTTCCGGCTCGAATGCCCACGAGGAAGGCCAGGTCGGGGAGTCAAAGCTCGAATCACTCGAAATTGCAGTTTCAATTTCAAGCACCGTTCGAGGCTACTGGCGCGGCAGCCAGTAAGAGAAAGGGCTCTCTCCACCACCCCGGCCCCCCACCACCCCTACAATTTGCTAGCGCAAACAACACAACCACGCCATCAAACCCTTTCCCTTCTGCACCTTTATCCCCTACGCCCTCGTTCACATCCATTAAAAGTGCTCTGAGTACCAGCAGCCATTCCACTGCTGCCTTCTACCTCGC